>CM060684.1:197121950-199798200 GCA_030686995.1 Artemisia argyi | reverse complement strand
AGCAAATACATAGATGTAGCTACTGCCTCGGCCCAAAATGTCTTCGGCAGTTTCTTCTCAAACAACATTGATCTCGCCATCTCCATAACCGTTCTGTTCTTTCTTTCAGAAACGCCATTTTGTTGAGGCAAGTATGGAATAGTAACTTGGTGAATTAATCCTTGTTCTTGAAGGAATTCTTCAAACTAGTTTGACATGTATTCTCCACCATTATCAGTTCTCAGAATACGTAAAGTACTGCCGCCTGGAACTTCAACAAATTTCTTAAAGCTTTTAAAGATTGACAGTACCGAAGCTTTGCTGCTAAGGAAATAAACCCAACACATTCTTGTATAATCGTCAATGAAAAGAACAAAATATTTATTACCGCTCCAAGATGGTGTAGACATAGGACCACAAATATCAGAATGCATGATTTCTAACATGTGTGTGGTTCTTGTCACACCAGCTTTTGAGAAAGGCAACCGGCGATTTTTCCCCAATTCACAACCTTCACACTTAGAATCAACTTTACTAATGGAAAGCATATCTTTCACCAACTTAGTAGTATACATGTGCTTAAGTGTTCTCTAATTTAATTGGCCAAATCTCTTGTGCCATTTCATATTATCATCTTCAGTAACACTAAAAGCACTAGAATTTGCAACATCAAGCTTCAAATAATAACTATTATTTACCATATCAAGGCTAGCTATTTTAGAATCACGAGAATTAGTGATAACGCAACGCGAGTCCTTCTTAAAATTAACACCATAGCCATTCTTTAATATTTTTGGCACACTTAACACGAGTCCTTCTTAAAATTAACACCATAGCCATTCTTTAACATTCGTAGCACACTTAACATATTTTGATCAAGTTCAGGCACATATAAGACTCTAGAAATGTATTTGGTACCTTTCTTTGTGTTGATAGCTATAGTACCTCTTCCTTTTTCCTCGAGCATAATATCCATCTCCCAACTTCACTCTTGGGTTATTTGTGGCGTCGAGACTAATAAAGAAAGACCTTTCTAGAGTCATATGACTTGTGCATCCACTATCCATAAGCCACGTAAGGCTGTCTGGATGTTTATCAAGATGCGACGCCATGAATAAATGCTTAACATCAACCTGATCTTCCTTGGAAACATTTGCTTGGTGAATTCTTTGTGTGTTGCTAAGAGTTTTTATTATTATTATTATTATTATTATTATTATTATTATTATTATTATTATTATTATTATTATTATTATTATTATTATTATTATTATTTATCTTTGAACCAACAATCAGCTTCTTGATGATTGGTGTTTTGACAAATATTACATAGAGGAAAAGTACCTTTCTATGATGTTGAATAAGAGTTTTGTGAGGTAGAGCCTCTGTTGTTTCCTTTGCTGAAATTTCTTCTTCTGAAAGTGTTTTGTTTTGTATTTCGAGCCTTGTTACTTCTAGAATATGCTCGAAAAGCACCTTCAACTTTCTCTTCTGATCTTTAGAAACTCTTTGCTCTTGTGCTTGGAGTTTACTAGTTAGGTCAGAAACCGTAAGCGTATCGAGGTCACAAGACTCTTCTGTGGCGGAAATTTTCGCTTCAAACTTTGGAGGAACGCTAATTTATGGTCTTTCACAACTTCTCCATGAAGCCTCATTTGATTAACCACGTCCATCATCCTTACTGAGTAATCTTTCACCAATTCATCATCTTTCATTTTTAATAATTCAAACTCTCTTTTGAGAGTTACTAATTTGATAGCTTTTACTCTATCCGTACCTTCATAGGTTTCTTGGAGTTTATCCCACACAGCTTTAGGGGTCTCCAAGTCCATTATCGAGGTGAAAATTTTATCATCGATACCTGAATGCAAACAAATTAATGTCTTGTCCTTCTTTAGTGACTTTGTCTCGTAAGTTCTTAACTGAGCAACCGTTGGGTTTTCTCCGAGTGCCAGAGGACTTTCATCGGTCTCTACAACCTTCCATAAACCTTGAGATTTCAAATATGTTTTCATTTTTACTGCCCAAATGTGATAATGCACTCTAGAAAATATTGCAATTGTAGGAGCAGTAGCTACACTAGATGCCATGTCTAGGCTGAATTGTTGTTGAATCTCGAAGGTGTTTTACTCCCTCACGTGTTTCTCTCTAGTAATAGCACAACCCCTTAAGAAAAGAGCTCTGATACCACTGTAAATGTGTAACAAATTCTGCACTTAAAAGCGATTTGATGATATTTTGTACTAGAGAATGCAAGTGTAGTAAAGTAAGAGTAAAAATAGAATTGAAAGGTTGGATTAGTATGATACCAGCTTAACCTTTACATCCATTTATAGGCTTACAAAAACTTAGTAAATAGACTTCCTTTGTCTCTAAGTATTCTTAGAAAGCAAGTTCTTAATAGCTAAGACTAGTAGATATTTTAAGTATCCTTAACAAGTAAGAATACTTCTTAGCTAAGATTACTAAATATCTAATATACTTCAGAGGTAAGGATACTTAATGTTTAAGGTTCCTTAGTAAGTAAGGATCCTTACTAGTGAAGTATCCTTCATAACTAAGATAACAAAATATCTTTTAAACGTAATATTATTTTAAAACAAACAATCTTAGATACTTTAACAAAACAAGAGACTCCCCATAAGAGGTAATCTTGACTATAGAGGAATTGATTTAGATAGTGTCTGTTGCCCCATATGTGACGATGCAATTGAAATTGAAGCCCACATTTTCGTTTAATGTTCTATTGCTAATGACACATGGAAAAGCATTGTGGACCGGTGGAACATTCTGGGAATCACCATAGCTAATCTTCTCGAAAGAATTAACCTTTCTAATAGAGTCCCTCTCCCTGCCGCCTACATCAGATTCTTCGATGTGGTTGTTCAAATAACACATTGGCTACTTTGGAGATTCCACAATGATACAACTTTTGCTACAAAAAATCCAACAAGGAGCTTATCATTGACAATGTAAAGCTCGCTTCATTTACTTGGATCTCAAGTAGACAAAAAAAGGTTCATATTAAGTGGATAGAATGGATATGTAACCCTTGTAACGCTCTATCATCATGTTTGTAACTTCTTCTAGCTTCTTGCAAGTTTGCTAATCTATTTTCTCTTTCCGTTCAAAAAAAGAAAAAAAAAAGTAGAAAAAAACTGTAAAGTGAAATAAATTAACATAATGCAAAATTTATTTGGACGAATGAAGGTAGGACGGAACAAGCCTGGAAGATGTTGGTGGTATGCACGCAGCGGCTGGCATCTTAATGGCTAGAGGTGGAATTAATGACATCACATTCATCAGTGGTGGCTCTCGTGGGATGGGGAAAATGTTGTGTTTCTAGTTGTGCTGATATTCGTGTGACTGATTTTTTAAAGGGGTGTTTTGGAATGTTTTTTTAGAGTATATTTTAGACTAAAATAATAGATAAACACTCAAAATTGCTTATATGTTGCTAAATAAGCAGATAAGCACATACATAATCAATACGAAACACCCACTGATTCTTTGGGTAAAACAGCTTATCTACTTATTTTACAAGCATATGTCAAACACCGTTAAAGTTGGTTACCTCTTATATTTTGCAGGCCGTTAACAAACATTATTCATTCAGATTTTATTGATCGGTGATTTGGTGATTAGAGAAGGTGAATGGATTTCACTTAATGGTTCAACGGGTGAGGTTATATTTTGTAAACAGCCACCGGCTCCACCAACGATGAGTAGTGATTTAAAAACATTTATGACATGGGCTGATAAAGTAAGGCGTCGCAAGGTATTAACTTTTACCAAATGGTTTGGTATCACATAAGTTTATTAAGGGTTAATCAATGCGTATCTGAGATTTTGAATCGATTACTCTTTTTGGTATATGAATAAGATTATGGCGAATGCAGATACACCGAATGATGCCTTAACAACCGAAAATAATGATGCTCAAGGGATCGACCTTTGTAGGACTGAGCATATGTACGACCCTGTTAGGGTTTGTATCGGGATAAGGCACCACTTTTAGCGTGTGCGAGCTCCTTAAGAAATAGAAGAGAAGAACTAGAGAATTATTTATCTTAAAACTTGATTGATTGATTATAATAAAGGTTTACAAGAGTATTTATAAGACAAAGTAGGGTAAAACCCTAAGACCTAAATAATAGGCCATGGGCTCGGCCCAGGCGTATCATTCCTCACTCCTTCAAAACCACCTTGCCCTCAAGTGTTGTCTTAAAACATTCTTAATTGACTTTCTGATGAGTGCTCAAACACTCATCATTTTTGGTCAAATTTGAACTGCAAAACATACAAAAACACTCAGAAATGCATCAAAATACTGAAAATATTTCAAAATTGTGTTTTATATGTTTTATAAGTTTCAGATGCAAAATGAGTAAAAACAGATGAAAAACGTACAAAGTTTGCAAAATTGGTAGTTTCAGTCCCCCAATTTTCAAAAATTGGCAAAAATAGTCCCTGAGTACTTATTTGGAAAGAAAAATCACCAAAGGTCCTTTTGAAATCATAAGTTGTCATATTTAGTCCTTTGGTGAAAATTTCAAAAGTTTTGAGAATTTACAAGTTTAGTCCCTAGAGTTTTAGAAATTGACAAAATTGGTCCCTGGTGGGACATTTTTGGATAAAAAGTCATTTTTGGACCTTGGGAAATCAAAAGTTATCAAAATTGGTCCCTGGGTGAAAGTTTTGAAAAGTTTACAATTTTGGTCCCTTAACTTTGAGTTTTGACATTTTTAGTCCATGGAAAATTTAAATTGTAAAATTACATGAAAGGTCCTTGTGGAATTATAACATGGCAGGAAAATTCCTTGGAACAAGTTTGGAAGATTGCCAAAACCTACCCTCAATTTTCAGCTTATTACATTTTGGGTCCTTGTGATTTATAAATACAAAACCAAACGGATCCCTTGTATAAATAAGCCTAACCCAACACCACCCTTTTACCCTTAACCCATTACACCCAAATCCAAATCCTTATCCCTGGCCCAACTCACCACAGCCCAACACACACAAAAATATACTCCCCCGTCCCTTTTAATACCTCGCCTAGTCAAACCAAGGTTTGACCCACCTCCTTCATTCCCACTTGTCTTCAATAACACTGTGTACCCCCTACCTTCACCAACTCTGCACACACCCCATTCCTTGTTCCCCACTGCCTACCACTAAACCACAAACCAATTAATGCCCATGAAATACTCCAAGTTACCCCCACCTGCATTTTCTCCCATTTCGCGCCAAAATACATTTGAACGGCCAAGATCAAAAGAAGCCATCCAATGGCTGAAAAATTGATGGGAAAGACAGAGAATTACCTCAGGACTTATTTAAGTCAAGAAAAAAAGACAGAGGAAGTATTAGTTAGTGTAGTGTAGTTAGTTAAGGTAGTTTAGTGTCGACTCCATGTAATTTTAGTATTTCAGTTGCTATTTTCAGTTACAAAAGCTTGTAATCTAATTTCCTGGAACATTGTAAACCTTTTGTTCCTTCAATTTCAAGTTTCCTTTATATAATTAACTTTTAGAATTTGTAAGTTATAATGCCATTTTACTTAAAACTGTGAGAAATTTGTGTTCATTGTTTGTTTAAGTTAAAGTCAGCTTGTTTATAAGTTCTCTCAAGTATTTTAAGCAATTGAAACAAGTTTAGTATAAAAACTCAAAAATACAAAAAAAAATAGAGAAAAATAGAAAAAAAAATCAAAAATTCAATGAAAGAATGAAGACAAGGATTGGAGCTTGTGTATTGTGGAATTGCAGGGTATTAGAGACCTCAGGGGAGGTATAGGTTAGTTTGGTTCTTGGCTCATTGTCCATTCCTTGGATTCAACTGTAAGCCATCATACTAATTTTTGCATTTACTTGTATTTGATGTATTTGTTGTGTTATTGTTGCTTATTCAGCTTCCATTCAGCCTAAATCATTTGTATTAAGCTTTTAATCCACCCCTTGTAGTCTTAGAATCTCAAAGTAAAGTATTAAGCCTAGATAAAGGGGTGTTTGGCATTGCACAGTTCTGTGGGTATTTGTTGTTTAAAGTCCTTGTTCTTTGTTTCATTAGTTTATATTAGAGTCACATTAGTTATCTAAGGCATTAAATTGGTTGCTTAAACACAAAAAAAGTCAAAATCTTAGTTTTGGTACCCTCACAGTCAACTGTGAGGGTTTTGGGACCTCAAATCCATCACATTGGCTTATAACTTTCATCTTTAGCTTAGAATAGCTTTATTATAGCTTATCATAACTTCATTAGCTCATAGGATCCATCAAAAGTTCAATTTAGTCAACTCATCAAGTTTTCATGAAAAGTCAAAAATTCACTCTCTCAGTTTTTTCCAAAATAGCAAGAATTTTCTAGATTTTTGTGATGTAATTCAGACCTTGAAACTTTTAGGTTTAGTAGCCCCCCAGCTAGTCTTCATTGTCCCAGTGTTTTTATATTTTTGTGATTTTTGTATGGACCCCACCATAGCTTCAAAGTCAGCTGCAGGGGGCATCACTTCCCCTGTGCAGTAGACCACCCAGCCAACACCACCACTTTGGTGGTGGTTTCTGGCCACCACAGTGGGCCCCAAAGGCCCCCCTTGGTTCCTTAAGCTCACCAGCTGGCCCCCTATCAATTTCTAGTAAGCTTGTGCCCTAAAGCCTTGTGGACCCCACTTGAAACCACCTCAAAACTCTGTCCCATTCCTGTCTCAGTTTCCAAATAAGCAAGTGCTTATTTTGGTCTTTTTGGCTTATTTGAGTGAATCTTGTTTAAACATGTCCAAGTAAGTAAAGTGAACCAGAATTAACCATTGTGGACCCCACATAATTCCACTCAAGCTTAATTCCTTATCTAGTCAAAGAATGTCAACTGTGGTGCAAATAAGCATCCACAGTGCTTATTTTTAATTTCAAAAAAGTTGTTTTTGTAAAAGTTAGTTGTTTTTAGTATTAAAATAGTTTTGTAAAAGAAAAATCAAGAAAAACCAATTTAATAATAAGTGATAGTTTCTATTTAATGTAATTCAAATTTTTAATTTTCATTTTTAGATTTTTGTTAAGCACTTAGCATTTTTATATTTTTATTAAATTCCTATTATGTTAAAGTAATTTCAGTAAATTTTCTAGATTTTAATTTTGTCATTTGGTATTTATTAGATTTAATATTAGTTTTATTTATAATTAATTAATAATTAAGTTTAAATAGCAAAATTAGTTTTTATAATGTAAACCCTAGTTTTTATAATTTTCCTAGCTTTTATAAGTTATAAAATAATTTTAGAAATTTTCTTATAATTTCTACTGTTAATTTTCTATTTTTTATAATATAAATAGTTTAATTAGGTAATTAATATTTAATTAGTAATTAATTAATATAAAAATCACAAAAAGACAAAAATATATATTTTTAATTTTAAAATTTGTTTTTAGTTATTTTATAATTTTAGAAAGTTAATTTTCATTTTTCTAGTATTAAAATAATATTGTATTTTATTTAAGTTATTAAAATATTAAAAACTAGTATTAAATAGTATTTAATTAATAATAAATAATTAAATTGTGTAAAAATTTATTTTCTTTTTCTAAAAATTTTCTTTTATCCTTAAGTTTGTAAAAAAGTCATTTTCACCCCCTGGGGGTTTTCAGAATTCAGTTTTCACTTTTTATTTTGTACGTTCGCGTAAATTTAATATGAACGTACACGTTTTTAGGTTTTAAATGTTTCTGGTTTTTCTGATTTCACAGTCTTGTTCATATAGTTGATTTAAGCTATTTCCTTGTAGATTCCTTAGTTAAATCATTCACAAAACCCTTTCTTGTCCAAATTCACCCGATCACAAACCCGTTTGAATACAATCCACACCTCGTCGGGACATAACGACCCGGGAAAACACTATATTCCGTGGAGCATTGAGCCTAAGGAGTTTGACTATATCAACCACATCCGTGGTTGACTTTAGTTGACTGCTTTTGCCTCAATCAAAATTTAACGCCGCTGCCGGGGAGGTTGTGCGCGTTATTCTAAACGGTTTGCTGATTAGTGCTTTTGGAATTCAATCCTTTGTATATTTACCATCCTTGTGTATATTTTCATAAAAATAAAACTGTTCCCGAAAACATTTTAAATCAGTTTTCAATGAACACAAAAAACCCAAAAAGATTTTTCTTCTTATTTGTATATAAAATGTCTTTCCAAAAACCCAAAAATATCCATCTTTACCCTCCTACCCTTTTGATTCTTCATTCCTTACCCTCCCAAACCTTTTGATTCTTTCTATGTCTCATCCACACCTTCCTATTTGCCATTGGTGTGGTAATCCTTATAATGGTGGCAATTGCTCCAGTTGTGGCATGGTAGAGTCAGGAAATGGGTCTGTCTATAACCAGGATCCCTATTCCTACCATGACACGACTGATTTATTCCATCAGCTACCACACCATGAGACTCAATAGTTTTACTGTTGTGAGTACTGTGGTGGTTCACACTACAGTTCTGATTGTCAATCGGGAAACACGCTTGTCTATGAGCAGTTTCCTGATAACAATTATAACTCTAGCACATACAACCCACAGCCACATCAGTTTTACTGTTGTGATTACTGTGGAGGTCCACACTCTAGCTCGGATTGTCAAACAAGGAATCCATTTCCATGTAACAATTACGACTATTCGTTTTCAGACCCACCTCCACAGTACTAAATGATCTAAGCAACTCCTCATGATACTGAGCAAGACCTTTTACTAAAGGCTCTTGAGATATTGAAATAACTTAAGGAGGAGTTGGTTACTACATCGTTTCAAGACTCTCGTGAGAAATCTATGGCAGAATTACTTGCTGAAGAATGAGAGGCTAGAAACAAAAAGAGTGTGGAGGAATTACTTGTCGAAGAGCAAGCAGCTATAACACGTGCCAAATTTCGTAAAGCTGCTCTTCTCGACTATGATGATGATAGTGATAATGAAGACACCCTTGATATCCTTCAATTTTATAAGGGTTCGTTAGATTCATCATTTGTGATTCCTCCCATTGAAAATCAGGGAGAAAATAATGAGACGGAGAAATTACTAGCAGAAGATCAAATGGAACTCGTACAATCCATGAATGCTAGCTCCTCTCCACTCCCTCAATCTATTGATATCACACCCGAAGTTCACATTCACTCTCTTAACATGGGGGATGAGCATCTTAGCACTGTTCCTAATAAGGAATCAGACGAATTCATAAAGTCTAGTGTTGAGAACCTTGTCCTAATCCCAAGAGAGTCACAGGGAACTTTTGATCATATGTGTGATTTACCTTCCCCTCTTGAGTGTCCAAAAGATCAATTTGAGACTTTCTCAGATTTTAATTATGATTGTACATCTTATGGAGACATCGAGTATGTGGAGGCATCAGTTCCACATTCTGATGCTGATCATCTTCTTGAGGAATTCGCCGATGAACTCACTCACATCAATCCACTTCCAACGGGAAGTGACGATGATCTCATTGACTTTGAAGCCGATCTAGGAGAAATTGAAAGTCTCTTAAATCATGATCCGTCACTCACTTCTGATCCCAACAGTCCAATAGAGAATATTGATCACCTTGTTCCCGAAACATTTAATAATACTCTCACCAATCCTCTATTTGAATTCGAATCAGAATTCACTTTGATTTCTGATAATCCACTCTTTGATATTCAGAATGAGGATTGTGATGAGTCTATTCCGGAACATGAGTTCACAAATTCAAATCTTGTGAATGATTCTCTTCATGAAGAGTTCTCCAGTGAACTCACTCATCATATCATGACTCCTCCGGAGTTTGATAGCCCGAGGGGAGATGCACTCAATCATGAGAACTTGCAAATTCCCACCCACCCTCCCGGGATGTTTTTGAGCTTAAACCTTGAAATCCAAATTCAGGCTAATGAGCCTGATCTCGAGGAAGAAGATCAAATCATGATTTTCATCATGATTTTCTTCCTTTTCTTCACCTATAAGGTGACTTCTTCTCTTCTTCACTCCTTCGGGAATGAAGATACCATCTTTGATCCCGGCATTTTCATGTATCATTATCTTGAGCCAGATACTTATCTCATCGGTGTGGAACTTTCACGTGCTTCAAATGTTTGTCCAAACATCTTGAATGAAAGTCCGATGGAGATCATTTCTTCCACATCATGCTTCCCCAAGGACAAATGAATTCGGGGTCGAGTCAAGCTAGCGACTCGGTAAACAAAAACAGTAGCATGTACTTAGGGTTTTCACCCTAAGTGTGGGGGAGTCACCCATGTTGTGGTTACCAATAAAGTGAAAAACAAAAATAGTGTTTCCACATTTAGCTTGTAATGTTGCCCTTTTACGTTCAAAGAGTCGGCATAATAGCTGGGACTTTGAATATTGAGGACAATATTCATTCTAAGTGTGGGGGGTATTCTAGCGAATTTTATCACATTTTACTATCTAGTACCCCCGTTTTTGGCCAAAATCTCAAAAATTTTAAAATTTTTTCACTTGTGCTTCAAAATTTTTGTGGTTATCAGTCCGCCATGTCTAAACGACAAAAGGATTGGCTAATCCAGGAGCAAACGACTCTTGGTAAAGATATATCAAATCCGTTGATGGCTTGCAATTTGCCCAAAATTGTATGGTATCTCAACTCGCCATATCCCAAAAAGTGAATGAGTTGGCTAGCCCGCAAGATTATGGCTTGTGGTAAAGGCAGTGGAAAAACCATAATTGGTAATCAGCTCACCAAGATGTTGACTATTCCATCAAGAATTGGCTAGTCCAGAAGCAAACGGCTTTTGGTAAAGACTAATCAAATCCGTTGACAGCTGGTGGTTTGCTCAAAATCACATGGTTATCAGGTGGACCATAGTTCTTACTTGAACTGATACATCTGGCTACTCCAGAAGTAATGGCTTTTGGTAAAGAGACTAAAATCCATTAAGTTTTCAAAACACTTTATTGCTAGGGACTAGCAATAGTTTAGTGTGGAGGATTGATGAGTGCTCAAACACTCATCATTTTTGGTCAAATCTGAACTGCAAAACATACAAAAACACTCAGAAATGCATCAAAATATTGAAAATATTTCAAAATTGTGTTTTATATGTTTCAGATGCAAAATGAGTAAAAACAGATGAAAAATGTACAAAGTTTGCAAAATTGGCAGTTTCAGTCCCCCAACTTTCAAAAATTGGCAAAAATAGTCCCTGAGTACTTATTTGGAAAGAAAAATCACCAAAGGTCCTTTTGAAATCATAAGTTGTCATATTTAGTCCTTTGGTGAAAATTTCAAAAGTTTTGAGAATTTACAAGTTTAGTCCCTGGAGTTTTAGAAATTGACAGAATTGGTCCCTGGTGGGACATTTTTGGATAAAAAGTCATTTTTGGACCTTGGGAAATCAAAAGTTATCAAAATTGGTCCCTGGGTGAAATTTTTGAAAAGTTTACAATTTTGGTCCCTTAACTTTGAGTTTTGACATTTTTAGTCCCTGGGAAATTTAAATTGTAAAATTACATGAAAGGTCCTTGTGGAATTATAACATGGCAGGAAAAGTCCTTGGAACAAGTTTGGAAGATTGCCAAAACCTACCCTCAATTTTCAGCTTATTACATTTTGGGTCCTTGTGATTTATAAATACAAAACCAAATGGATCCCTTGTATAAATAAGCCTAACCCAACACCACCCTTTTACCCTTAACCCATTACACCCCAATCCAAATCCTTATCCCTGGCCCAACTCACCACAGCCCAACACACACAAAAATATACTCCCCCGTCCCTTTTAATACCTCGCCCAGTCAAACCAAGGTTTGACCTACCTCCTTCACTCCCACTTGTCTTCAATAACACTGTGTACCCCCTACCTTCACCAACTCTGCACACACCCCCATTCCTTGTTCCCCACTGCCTACCACTAAACCACAAAAACCAATTAATGCCCATGAAATACTCCAAGTTACCCCCCACCTGCCTTTTCTCCCATTTCGCGCCAAAATACATTTGAACGGCCAAGATCAAAAGAAGCCATCCAATGGCTGAAAAATTGATGGGAAAGACAGAGAATCACCTCAGGAATTATTTAAGTCAAGAAAAAAAGATAGAGGAAGTATTAGTTAGTTAAGGTAGTTTAGTGTCGACTCCATGTAATTTTAGTATTTCAGTTGCTATTTTCAGTTACAAAAGCTTGTAATCAAATTTCCTGGAACATTGTAAACCTTTTGTTCCTTCAATTTCAAGTTTCCTTTATATAATTAACTTTTAGAATTTGTAAGTTATAATGCCATTTTACTTAAAACTGTGAGAAATTTATGTTCATTATTTGTTTAAGTTAAAGTCAACTTGTTTATAAGTTCTCTCAAGTATTTTAAGCAATTGAAACAAGTTTAGTATAAAAACTCAAAAATACAAAAAAAATAGAGAAAAATATAAAAAAAAAAATCAAAAATTCAATGAATGAATGAAGACAAGGATTGGAGCTTGTGTATTGTGGAATTGCAGGGTGTTAGAGACCTCAAGGGAGGTATAGGTTAGTTTGGTTCTTGGCTCATTGTCCATTCCTTGGATTCAACTGTAAGCCATCATACTAATTTTTGCATTTACTTGTATTTGATGTATTTGTTGTGTTATTGTTGCTTATTCAGCTTCCATTCAGACTAAATCATTTGTATTAAGCTTTTAATCCACCCCTTGTAGTCTTAGAATCTCAAAGTAAAGTATTAAGCCTAGATAAAGGGGTGTTTGGCATTGCACAGTTCTGTGGGTATTTGTTGTTTAAAGTCCTTGTTCTTTGTTTCATTAGTTTATATTAGAGTCACATTAGTTATCTAAGGCATTAAATTGGTTGCTCAAACACAAAAAAGTCAAAATCTTAGTTTTGGTACCCTCACAGTCAACTGTGAGGGTTTTGGGACCTCAAATCCATCACATTGGCTTATAACTTTCATCTTTAGCTTAGAATAGCTTTATTATAGCTTATCATAACTTCATTATCTCATAGGATCCATAAGAAGTTCAACTTAGTCGACTCATCAAGTTTTCATGAAAAGTCAAAAGTTCACTCTCTCAGTTTTTTCCAAAATAGCAAGAATTTTCTAGATTTTTGTGATGTGATTCAGACCTTGAAACTTTTAGGTTTAGTAGCCCCCCAGATAGTCTTCATTTTCCCAGTGTTTTTATATTTTTGTGTAAACCCCACCATAGCTTCAAAGTCAGCTGCAGGGGGCATCACTTCCCCTGTGCAGCTGACCACCCAGCCAACACCACCACTTTGGTGGTGGTTTCTGGCCACCATAGTGGGCCCCAAATGCCCCCTTGGTTCCTTAAGCTCACCAGCTGGCCCCCTATCAATTTCTAGTAAGCTTGTGCCCTAAAGCCTTGTGGACCCCACTTGAAACCACCTCAAAACTCTGTCCCATTCCTGTCTCAGTTTCCAAATAAGCAAGTGCTTATTTTGGTCTTTTTGGCTTATTCACACTGTTAGGAATTAAATATTCCATAGATTTGATGATACAAAGCAAGAAGAATGAAACATGAAGAATATTGAAATGATAAGCAAAATATACTAGAATGATGGTACTGCTAGTTCATTCTTAAGGTACTGCTAGTGTATTTAAAGGTACTGCCAGTTCAAAGAAGGTACTGCTAGAGCAAAACAAGGTACTGCTAGTACAAAGAATGATTCTGCTGATCATGGATTCTGCTGAAGACATATTCTGCTGATGGATTCTGCTGGATCAATGAGTCACACTGCTGCTACAAGGATAAGATCGAAGAAGATATTTATTTTGTATGAGTCATGATTATACAAAATATAATATCTAGATATTTATGAAGTCATCAAGTTGAACACTCAAGATACAAGTTGTATCTTATTGACTTGACACATCATGAAGCAAGTGGATGACTAAAGCTTATCAAGTTGGACACTCAAGATACAAGTTGTATCTTATCTCCTTATGTTATAAAAGGAAGATCACACCATTAGATAAAAAGTGTGGTTAGATGCTAATCACCATGGTGCTTCATACTTACATATTACAACAACACCAAGTGTGTTAAAATGTAAAGCACCAAAATGAGTGTGTGTGGGAACATCATACGAGGGGTATGATGAACATTAGACATGGGGTCTAATGTTGTTAGGTTTGTTTAGCCTCAAGGATCTTCGATCCCTGTTATTGTTTTAGAATAACCGTGCTATATTTGATCAAATAGCATTGGGGCTGTAAGTGTAATAACACTGAGAAAGTTTGGCAAAAACCTTGTTGTGATAGTATTGTTTCTTTCATTAGAATATTCCGCCAATATTATCATCATGCTTTTCATAGCCAAAATCCTAGATCAAAGGTGTAACAACCTTGAGCCCATAAACGATCAAGTTAACTTATTTTAGAAGATCACGAAAAAGGTATTCTGTAAGTCTAAAATAAGCTTTTCACACACACGGCTTATTTGAGTGAATCTTGTTTAAACATGTCCAAGTAAGTAAAGTGAACCAGAATTAACCATTGTGGACCCCACATAATTCCACTCAAGCTTAATTCCTTATCTAGTCAAAGAAAGTCAACTGTGGTACAAATAAGCATCCACAGTGCTTATTTTTTATTTTCAAAAAAGTTGTTTTTGTAAAAGTTAGTTGTTTTTAGTATTAAAATAGTTTTGTAAAAGAAAAATCAAGAAAAACCAATTTAATAATAAGTGATAGTTTCTATTTAATGTAATTCAAATTTTTAATTTTCCTTTTTAGATTTTTGTTAAGCACTTAGTATTTTTATTTTTTTCTTAAATTCCTCTTATGTTAAAGTAATTTCAGTAAATTTTCTAGATTTTAATTTTGTCATTTGGTATTTATTAGACTTAATATTAGTTTTATTTATAATTAATTAATAATTAAGTTTAAATAGCAAAATTAGTTTTTATAAAGTAAACCCTAGTTTTTATATTTTTCCTAGCTTTTATAAGTTATAAAATAATTTTAGAAATTTTCTCATAATTTCTACTGTTCATTTTTCTATTTTTTATAATATAAATAGTTTAATTAGGTAATTAATATTTAATTAGAAATTAATTAATATAAAAATCACAAAAAGACAAATATATATATTTTTAATTTTAAATTTTTTTTTTAGTTATTTTATAATTTTAGAAACTTAATTTTCATTTTTCTAGTATTAAAATAATATTGTATTATATTTAAGTTATTTAAATATTAAAAACTAGTATTAAATAGTATTTAATTAATAATAAATAATTAAATTGTGTAAAAATTTATTTTCTTTTTCTAAAAATTTTCTTTTATCCTTAAGTTTGTAAAAAAGTCATTTTCACCCCCTGGGGGTTTTCAGAATTCAATTTTCACTTTTTATTTTGTACGTTCGCGTAAATTTAATCTGAACGTACACGTTTTTAGGTTTTAAACGTTTCTGGTTTTTCTGATTTCATAGTCTTGTTCATATAGTTGATTTAAGTTATTTCCTTGTAGATTCCTTAGTTAAATCATTCACAAAACCCTTTCTTGTCCAAATTCACCCAATCACAAACCCATTTGAATACAATCCACACCTCGTCGGGACATAACGACCCGGGAAAACACTATATTCCGTGGAGCATTGAGCCTAAGGAGTTTGACTATATCAACCACATCCGTGGTTGACTTTAGTTGACTGCTTTGGCCTCAATCACTTTCCTAAATAAATATGAAAACAATCCTAAACAAAGACACGTAAATAAAGATACATTATATGACATAATCTTTATGCCATACGTTTGGACTTCTTGATTCATTTGGACAGTCCGTCCTTGGTGAGGCGAAAAATGAACCACTTTTAGGGGGTCATTTAAGCCCGGAATTGAATTTATTTGATCAAATATTGCCCTAAATCGTTCCTTTTGTGATTTTAGGTACTTTGGGAGTGAATTATGGAAAAGGAAGCATTTTGGACGTTTTTGGAGCATAAAAGTGAAGAAAATGGCAAAGTCTTAATTTTCCTTGCTGGGAACAGTACCTGACGGCGTCAAGATCATTTTGATGACGCCGTCAAGAGTAAAAGTGGTGACGATCCAGAAGAAACGTGACGGCGTCACCCAAGGCCGTCACGTGTTAACTTGTAAAAACTTGCGCGCGGAGTAGCTGATATTGTTTTGGTCATAACTTTTGCATACGAACTCGGATTTAGGTGATTCAAAAGCCCACGCAAAGAGGACGAAGAGATCTACAATTTGGTGAAAAAATGGTCATGACGCCGTCAAGTGTAACGGGCTGACGCCGTCAAGATGGGCCGACATAAAACTTGCCTATAAATATAACACCATAACTTCACTTTTTGTAAGCCCTAAACCCTAAGGTCGATTCCTGGGTTTAGGTAGGTGTTTTTCCAGCAACTTAGAGGGTTTCAATCACTCCATAAATAACATGTATTGGTTTGTTGATTCTATCTTAATTATGTTTTCCATTATCATTGTTGCTTGCTCTTCTTTGATGATGTTTTGCTAATTCACCTTGTGTCTACTTATGATTGTGTGAAACTTGTATATAATTGATTAGATCTTATTGATTCCTTGTTGATGTTGTGTCTATCTTCATCAATTAGGGTGTGACACTTCGATAGATCTAGTTGATTTAGCTTATAATTCTTGATTCCTATTGTCTCTTGTTTGGTTGATTGTATTCGATGTTAGGCTTAAGAAAACTGGCAGATTTCCATAGGGTAACATGCTTGAACGTCTTAAGAAACATGAACCGATGTGTACTAGGTTTTTATGGTTGTATTTAATGCATGAGCAAATTCTAGTGATCCCATGTTAGGAGCTTCTTAGCTGGCTCGACATAGGAGTGAAGTAAGAGCTTATAGGATTGGGGAAGTAAGTACGCCACCCCATGAATGGTATTAAGGAACACAACCCGTCAATTAAAACAAGGTGTGACAATTCAATAGGTAGAATTGGATAGCTAGCAAGGAGTAACATATAATAGGTAGACATGCTTCACATCTCTTGTAGAACCTTTGTTTACTTTTCTTGTTTATTAGTTTAATTAGTAGCTTTTGGGTTAGTTGATTAACAACTAATTCCGCCCCTCCTTCCAATACCCGAGATTTTTACTTGCTTTTCATAAAATATAAAAATACAAAAAGAATCATCCTTCACATTTAGACCTAGTTAGATTAATTTTAATCCTAACGACACTATTCCTGAGTTGAACGATCAATCCCCCGGTACTTGTCACTATACTATACTACAACGATCAGGTACACTGCCTGGTGGGGATTGTAAGCTTCTTGAGATCCCTCGAGAGGTAAAGCCTGGTGCAATCCCTGCGCACCAGTCCTCTTGCAACATTGGCATAATCCGGGATCCCATAATCTTCTTTGAATTGCAGCCTTCACCTTTTTCTTTCGTATTCCTTTGCCTTGGACATAACACAACACCATTCTTCCGTCTTCCGCTACCCATGCTATAACACTCCCCACTCCTTCAAAAATCACCTTGCCCTCAAGGTGATACGAAGAATATGCAAATTGAGAGTCCGAGTTTGCTAATTCCTCGCTTAAATTCAAATTTATTTCATCCAAACGACTATGGAATTCACCACATCCATCCTTAAGTATCGATATCACTCTATTCAACTCATCCTCGCCAACCTTAAGTGCTTCGCCACCACCCACAGCCTCTTCAATTCCAATATACTCATTAGCATTCAATAACCCTTCAGCCTTAGGTGAAGCAAATTCACCCTCTAATGGTAGAATGACATATATTTTCTTTTCAACGATGTGCTCTTTCTCTTCCTTTGCAATCGTCTCAAAATGACCCTCGGTGATACGAGCTTTGAAGAAGTCTTCTCCCAAAGTTAAAGGATTGGACCTAAAAAATTCCCAAATATCTAGGTTCGTGAAGCGTGTTTTCGCCACACGGGTCAATGAAAAAGCTTCGTCTAGAGTTTTGGGATTTGACCGTAAGAGTAAACATTGTAGATCTAGTTTAAGTCCGGAAATGTAAAACGAAGTAAGTAAAGATTCTGAGATCCCCGTTACTTGATTTATGATCAGGCGAAAAATGTACCGTTTTTAGGGGGTCATTTAAGCCCGAATTCGAATTTATTTGATCAAATAATGCCCTAAATCGTTCCTTTTGTCATTTTAGGTACCTTTGGAGTGAAATCTGGAAAAGGAAGCATTTTGGACGTTTTTGGAGCATAAAAGTGAAGAAAACGGCAAAGTCTTAATTTTTCTTGCTGGGAACAGTTCCTGACGGCGTCACATGCTTCTACATGACGGCGTCAAGAGTAATACAAGAGGTGGAAGTGGATAAAGTCCGTGATGATCCAGAAGAGTTTTATACTATGGACATGACGGCATCACCATAGGCCGTCATGGTCCAAAGAAGAGTGACGGCCCAGAGCAGAATTGCACATGACGGCGTCAAAAGTGGATCTAGGCAATCCGATTTCATTATGGGCGGCGAGTTGACGGTGTCAGAATTTCCTTCTTGACGCCGTCACCCTGTAAAATCTATATATATTTTTTCAATTTTCATTCGTTAAAGGGGAACAAGTAGGGTGTAACTTTTGAGAGAAACCCTAGTCCGAATATTACAGTTTTTTCAAGGGTTTTTACCCTTTGAAACCTTTCATGTTCAATTGAGATAAGTACTCTTTCAATTCATTCAATATGTCTATGTGTTGTTTGAATATATCTTACACTTGTCTTGAATTTAACATGCTTGGCTAGATCTCTTGTGTGTTTGCTTAGATGTAGTGAAACCTAGATGTTAATTATGGGTTGATTGGTTGTTTATAGTTGTTACGGATGATTGTATTCGATGTTAGGCTTAAGAAAACTGGCAGACTTCCATTGGTGACATGCTTGAACGTCTTAAGAAACATGATCAAAGGTGTACTATGATTTTTGGTTGTATTTAATGCGTAGGAGAATTCTAATGATCCCATGTTAGGAGCTTTTAACGGCTCGACATAAGAGTGAAGTAGGATCCTATAGAGTTAGGGAATATTGTACACGGCCCTACGACTAGTATTAAGGAATACAACCCGTCATCCATGCAATTGTAACAAACTATCAACCTGTAAAAGATATCTAGGGAGTAATGAAACCTAAGTAAACACAACTTTCCCCTATTATTGTTCACACCACTAGTTTAATTAGATTTCATTTCATTTTTGTTATTTTATTTTGATTGCATCTTAGTTATTGGGTTAGTTGATTAGCAACTAATTCTGCCCACTCTTCTAAAACCGAGATTTTTAATTGCTTTTATAAAAACATAAAAATACAAAAAGAATCATCTCTCACCTCTAGACCTAGTTTTTAGGCTTTCTAATCCTAGAGACACTATTCCTGAGTTGAACGATCAATCCCCCGGTACTTGTCACTATACTATACTACAACGATCAGGTACACTGCCTGGTAGGGGTTGTAAGCTTCTCGAGATCCCTCGAGAGGTAAAGCCTGGTGCGATTCCCACGTATCAATTTATAAGAATCTTAAAATCATTCTCGTATTCGGCCACCGTACCCATTTGCAAAAGCTTAGATAGTGCATCCCGATCGTTGCTGCCCAATGCCACGAACAGTAACTCGAAGAACAGGAAAAAAAACTGATGAACAGTAACGGGGGAACAGTGTCGATGAACAGTAACAGTGAATATTGTCGATGAACAGTACGGTGAACAGTAACTTTTTTTTTTTTTTTTTTTTAATTGGAAACCATAATCAAAAACCCTCTCAACGAGAGCTCTCAATGAAAGCACCAATTGATACGACCCTGTTAGGGGTTGTATCGGGATAAGGCACCACTTTTAGCATGTGCGAGCTCCTTAAGAAATAGAAGAGAAGAACTAGAGAATTATTGATCTTAAAACTTGATTGATTGATTATAATAAAGGTTTACAAGAGTATTTATAAGACAAAATAGGGTAAAACCCTAAGACCGAAATAATAGGCCATGGGCTCGGCCCAGGCGTATCAGCATATGGTAATATTTTTCATTTCTTATTGTCGAAATTACACATATATATTGGAAGTAGAAAGATGTAATATTACTGAATAGTCCATACTTGCAAGAAAATTTTCTACAAAGGATAGGCAACTCGTCTAGGATTTAAAGCTTATGACCGTTTACAATGAAGTTATTTTTGGTCCAAAGATTTGAGTAAAATATGAGCGGGTCAAAACGAGATGAAATGGGTGAGAAATGGTTGGGCAGACCTGAAAGTGCCTTTTTTTTAAAAAAAAATAGGAGATTCTATGTATTTTGAATACAATTTAGGTGACTTTCTATTCTTAACCAAATTTTCTAAGTTTACGCATTTATGTATATTAGGCAATAGATTATAAGTCCCAAGCCCGTCTGTGGGTTTGGGTCCATTAGGGTTTCTAGGTTATGTAACCTCTATATATTATATCTTAATAAACATTATGACCGACAGGGTTTACATTATTCAACATGGTATCAGAGCGGGTCTGATCCTCAGACCTAGGTAGCTAAGTTGAGCCGCCTCCTTTATGTCACCATGTCAAACCCTATCCGCCACCATTTATCCATTTCTATGTTTTGCTTTTATTTTATGCTGCAGATGAAGATTTTTCTCCGCTTGCTGCTGTCGGATGTCTTCATCAACAAATATGTTATTCGCTTTTGCTACTACTTTTGCTGGTACTTGAAGAATTGCTTTCGCTTGCTATAGATTTCTTCATCAAAAATTATGTTTTTATTGCGTTAATACTTCTTTTAAAGTTTACACTCCAATTCGAGCTTTCACGATTTCGCTGCTCAAATTGTGGGGGAGTATTATGCAATAGATTATAATGCCCGAGCCCGTATGTGGGTTTGGGTCCATTAGGGTTTCTAGGTTATGTAACTCTATATATTATATCTCAATAAACATTATGACCGACAGGGTTTACATTATTCAACAGTGTATTCTATCTTATTTGCTTAGCTATCAATAAAATAAAATTTGAGTAGGTTTTTTTATATATTAGTGTGATTGAATATCATATGATACCTTTACCTATAAAGGTTTTTTTTTTTATATATATATATATATATATAAGTGTGTATATTGACATCTAAAAGGCAGGTTGTGATATGTGGAGAGCATGGTGGAGAGCCTTCTTCTATTGCATTTTTTGACGGGGCCGGGCTAGATTATGTTTCTTGCTCACCGTTTGGTTTGTGTCACATTGGGCTAGGGTTGTTACGTAGTGTTTGGTTACTTTGGTTTCCTAAATCGCTCTTACATATGTATAGCAAGGCTGGCAGCTGCACAAGTCGTTGTTCAAGCATCATAGAGGAGCACAATATGCATTACACATATTCATTTATTGTATATAAATAATATAATCGTCAGTTTCAATCATTCCGTAATGGCTAAGGGTGAGCAAACGGACCGGATGGACCGGACCGACCGACAAAACCGACCGGACCGGACCGGACCGACCACATTCGGTCCGGTCCGCGGTCTAGGCTTTTCTACTAATTCGGTCCTCGGTCCGGTCGGTCCGGTCCGGACCGACCAAAAAACCGAAAAAACGTGCCAAAATATGCCTAATTGGACCGGACCGACCGAAGACCGGACCGGACCGAACCGGACCGACCACATTCGGTCCGGTCTCGGTCTATGGTTTTTCCGGTTCTCGGTCTTCGGTCCGGTCCAGTCTTGGCCGGTCCGGTCCGGTTTTTGGACCATGCTCACCCTTAGTAATGGCAAAAGAATAAACGCTACTGATAAGAACGACCAATTTTATATATTTTTGGTTTGGTATACAAGAATTTACTTACAGACAACAAAGCATCAAGATCCATCAATTGTTAAACAAGTTAAAATATTTAGTAAGGCCCGAACAAAAATGCCATTAACTTATTTGCGAAAACACTTGAAGTACATTTTTTTTTCAGACTCTCGAGTTTCAATCCGTTTTTTCATTGCAAGCTTTCTTAATTAAAGAAATTAGAAGTAAGCAATGAGAGCAAGTTCTTATTCGAATGTCAAAAATATGAAAAATAAAAATAATTACTAGACATATGTAAGTCAAAGTACAATTGTTTTATTTTTGTCATTTACTCATGTCATTTGGACCTCGGGTATGTGAGATTTTCACCAACTAATAAGTTGTGAGCCAAAAGGCTTGTGTCTCAATGGTACCCCTTATTGTGTGAGAAACTTTCAATTAAATGGTTGTGGGTTCCTTGCTTAGGACATGTGATATAGTTTGTGGTTGCATGTTGTGATATAGTTAGTTGCCGTTAAAATAAATAAATAAATATTATGAGATAGTTATTTTGATATCGGGCACAGATGCACTGGTATGAGATTTATGAACTTTTGATTACTTGATAGTTGATACCCAATTTACGGGCTCACTGAACAACCAAACAATTTCTTGTTACCTTCTTTCGTTTGAACCCACACCGAACCCTAAGCCAAACGGCCCTTAGTTACGAATTTTAAGTCACTTTGTCAAATAGCCCTTTTTAAATTGATGGAGCAATTGACAAAATTATTACTTTTATAAAAAAATAATAAATTTATTAGAGGAGTAACATAATCCTTTTTGGAGATATGACCTCACTCTGAAAACATGACTGCAACTTTTACGCATATGAGGGTACTAAGTCATTGTTTTAATTCGACTTAATTTTCTTAATTGAGAAATTTTCGTAATCTGATAAATCAGTAAATGTCTATTTGTTTTAAATATAGTACATAATTTGTTGGTGATTTTTGTGTCATCGTCTATTTTTAGTTAATTGTGATTTATTAGAGAACAATGGGATTTCATATTATGCTCGGATACGAGTTAAAAAAGTGCGAACTGCACACTCGTTTGAGCTAATATGTTTTCACCACGACAAAGACGCATGGGTCAAGGGGATTGCGACCCCTTGCAAGGTCAAGGGACAGCGCCTCGTCCTAAACGGTATATTTGGGGCTCCAAAAGTTGGTTTTTCCCACCCTTTTCCCAACCATTGTGATTGTTGGCCTAACAGTTATGACTGTTGATTTTTTGACCAACTTTAACTCCTTAACTCTCAAAATAATATGTTTATTTAACAGATTCATTTGTATCATTTGAAGATACGAAAATTCATACAATTCCTCTTTGTTTCTACTTAGTTTTCTTGTGTCTAGGAACTAAGTGTTTTTCTGAATTATCCATACAAGGATTCGTGATACACAAGCATTTATGGGGTCGAAATACTTTATAGGAAAATGAACATGCATGGTTTGAGAAGATATCCAAGATTATCATCACACCCTAAACCAATTTCTACCAACACAAAAAAGGTGGAAACAAGCCGGACCCGAGCCTACCAGAGCTCGATTTCAGCTCGTTTACAATTATAAAACTCGAGCTCAGGTTTAAGTACGTTTCAAGTCTCATATTTTGAGCTCGATCTTGGCTCGTGAAAATTTTAACAAGCTTGAGCTCGGCTCAGGCTAGACTAATTTATATAACGTGTTGAAGGAAATAAAGCTCAAATAGATTTCGGTTTATTAATCAAACAAGGTTCGAGCTCGTTTATTTCTTTCAAGCTTGTTTATACTTAGTTATACGTACAGACAATATATACACATATATATTTCTATGACTCGTTTAGACTTGTGAACGTAGTCGATCTTTATATATGAATCTCAGGCTTGAAGTTGATTATTAAATGAGGCCATCGAGATCGGGCTCAAGCTCATTTAAGCTCGGCTCATTTGAGATTTATACCGATTAGATCCGAGTTTCTCACAAGTCCCTCAACTCGTTTCTACCACTATTTAAACAAACAACGTAGCTTGGGAAAACATAACAAAAAATTAAAACAAGGCTAAGTCCATGGGCTTTAAGTGCAACTTTTTTACCGCTTAGAAACCCTAATGCTTTGACAATATAAATATAGGTGTCTAGACCTACTCTTGTCACTTCTAGTTCAGCCGTCACTATACTTATTATGGTATTTTCTTCAGATCTCCGCCGTCCATTGATGTGCTGATACTAATGTCTTTCACCGCAGATCTGGTTTCAGTACCCAAATCAGGTAAAAAGAAACATCAACTTCATGTTCTTGTTTGTACTTTTTTAATATATTATATCAGTTTATTTTCTAAGGATTGCTTTTTAATGTTTTTATATCAGTTTATTACTCATCATATATGGTCTATAGATTGCTTTTTTTTTTTTTGTTTTGTTTTGCCATGATTATCATGGTTTGGATTTAGGTTTTAGATGGAATGACTGTGAATTTCATTAAATGTATGATTCCGATTGTTGCTGTTTGGTTTGATGAATTGCATTTGGATGGAAAAAGTATAAATAATATGTAAAACATCTCTGAATTCATTATTAACAACAAATTGTATTTGTTTGCCAAAAAAATCCACTGATTAAAGAATAAAGATTTCAAATCCATTATTTATGATCAAATTTTTAGATTCCTCGTCATCTTCCTAGGACCAAATTTTATTATTTTGCTTAACCAATATTGTGAATAAAAAAAAAATTGTGAGATAAAAAAAGAAAAAGGTAGGTAGGAACTTCTTTTCTTGATAATGAAAAGAAAAAGAAGTGGACCCGGTAATCATACCTTGAAAGTCTACCGTGTCTATGATGTGGCCCATTTTCAAGTATCATAGAAAATTTCATAGCTCTGTTTTATTAAACAAACAACATTAATCGCAATCCCGTTTCCCATTACCATGCACCAAACACACCCTTACTGTTACTTGCAAGTTGCAACATATCCATATTATTGACTTTTTTAATCACTTATTTTGATTAAAATAGTTATAACATGCTTTTCTGATGATTGTGTTTATAGGAGGTGAAAAACACTTTGTGGCTGCCTAATGCCTTTATCAGACAAGGATTTGGAACTTCAAAACAAGATTCTCAAGCATTTTGTTCAACACCATTGAAATATCTTTGGATAGTAGCAAAAGCGCCAAAACACATTGTTGCCATCCATTATACAAATCCGTTAAATGCGGCATTTATATAAAGGATGGCAGCATTGTGCTTTGATGCATTTGCTAATATCCAAAGCATTTCAATGTTTCTGGCTGTTCTTTTAAGGATTCTCGAGCATTTTGTTTAAGAAAAGTGATGTTTTTGGATAGTAGCAAATGCGCCAAAACATAGTGTTGCCATCCATTATACAAATCCGCTAAATGCGGCATTTATATAAGGGATGGCAACATTGTGCTTTGATGCATTTGCTAATATCTAAAGCATTTCATTGTTTCCGGCTGTACTTATTCTCAAGCATTTTGTTTAATAAAAGTGAAATGTCTTTGGATAGAAGCAAATGCACCAAAACACAATGTTGCCATCCATTATACAAATCTGCTAAAATGCAGCATTTATATAAAGGATGGCATCATTGTGCTTTGATGCATTTGCTTATATCCAAAGCATTTCAACTTGTCCAGCTGTTTAAGGATTTTCAAAATAGGTTGTAATTAGTACACTTTTTATAGTTGTATGTTAGCTGTTTCGTCATGTAATCAGTTTGTAGTTTTTGTGTTAACTTTGTAGTTTGTAATGAATGAATGTATGTCTGGTTACATGTTTTTGCCATTGTTTATCCTACACCGCAAGAATTGCATCCACAATTGCTTAATAGATATCATGTATTAGATTCAACAATGCACATTCATATAATAGCTAATGGATTCGGGGTTACCCAGTTCTTCTATATGGACAACTCGATGTATGATAAAAACATATGCAACTCAAACATGGCATGTTTCTTTTATTCCCCAACACCGAGTTACTCTTAACATAAATGTATATCAGGTCAATATTACGAGCCTTCCCTTGAAAATATGTGTATTTTATGAAGTCTCCAATATGGTTTCAGTACCCAAATCAGCAGGTAAAAAGAATCATCATCAACTTCATGTGCTTGTTTGTACTTTTTTAATATATTATATCAGTTTATTTTCTAAGGATTGCTTTTTAGTGTTTTTATATCAGTTTATTAATGTCTATATGTTGTTTTTTTGCCATGAGCCCATGATTATCAATTGGTATGGATTTAGGTTTTAGATGGAATGAATATGAATTACGTTAAATGTATGATTCCGATTGTTGCTGTTTGGTTTGATGAATTGCATTTGGATGGAAAAAGTATAAATAATATGTAAAACATCTCTGAATTCATTATTAACAACAAATTGTATTTGTTTGCCAAAAAATCAACTGATTAAAGAATAAAGATTTCAAATCCATTATTTATGGTTAAATTTTTAGATTCCTCGTCATCTTCATAGGGACCAAATTTTATTATTTTGCTTAACCAATATTGTGAATAAAAAAATTGTGAGATAAAAAAAGAAAAAGGTAGGTAGGAACTTCTTTTTGTTGATAATGAAAAGAAAAAGAAGTGGACCCAGGAATCATACCTTGAAAGTCTACGGTGTATATGACGTGGCCATTTTCAAGTATCATAGAAAATTTCATAGCCCATTTTTATTAAACAAACAACATTAATGGCAATCCAATGCACCAAACACACCCTTACTGTTATTTGCAAGTTGCAACATATTCATATTAAACAAAATGCTTTTCTGATGATTGTGTTTATAGGAGGTGAAAAACACTTTGTGGCTGCCTAATGCGTTTATCAGACAAGATGGATTTGGAACTTCAAAACAAGATTCTCAAGCAAAACACACCCTTACTGTTATTTGCAAGTTGCAACATATTCATATTAAACAAAATGCTTTTCTGATGATTGTGTTTATAGGAGGTGTAAAACACTTTGTGGCTGCCTAATGCGTTTATCAGACAAGATGGATTTGGAACTTCAAAACAAGATTCTCAAGCATTTAGTTCAACAACATTAAAATGTTTTTGGATAGTGGCAAAAGCATCAAAACACATTGTTGCCATCCATTATACAAATCCGTTAAATGCGGCATTTATATAAAGGATGGCAGCATTGTGCTTTGATGCATTTGCTAACATCCAAAGCATTTCAACGTTTCCGGCTGTTCTTTTAAGGATTCTCAAGCATTTTGTTTAAGAAAAGTGAGATGTTTTTGGATAGTAGCAAATGCGCCAAAACATAGTGTATCCATCCATTATACAAATCCGCTAAATGCGGCATTTATATAAAGGATGGCAACATTGTGCTTTGATGCATTTGCTAATATCCAACTCATTTCAACGTTTGAGGCTGATCTTTTAAGGATTCTCAAGCATTTTGTTTAACAAAAATGAAATGTTTTTGGATAGTAGCAAAAGCATCAAAACACTATATTGCCATCCATTATACAAATCCACTAAATGCGGCATTTATATAAAGGATGGCAACATTGTGCTTTGATGCATTTGCTAATATCCAACACATTTCAACGTTTTAGGCTGTACTTTTAAGGATTCCCAAAATAGGTTGTAATTAGCAACTTTTTATAGTGGTTATGTAAGCTGTTTTCCTCATGTAATGTAAGCTTTTTATAGTTCGTTAACTTTGTACTAAATTACTATATGTTTGGTTACACTTTTTTCGGTTGTTTATTGATTGTGTGAAAATCAACTTATTATAGTATAGTAGTATAGTATCGAAATGATCCGCGTGAAATACGGATCACCCGAGTCGTATCCGAGTAAAGGTGAATAGAATCAAGAATATTGATTCGTGTAAATCGTGAATTGAGAAGTGGTGAAAAAGAAAATAGTGATCAAGTAATTCAAGTATTAACAAACAAAGATGAATTATGCAAGAAGTACAAGCTAGTTATGCACAAAAGTTGAAAACGTAAAAACGGAAATGCAAACGCGTTTATTAAAACGTAACTTTTAACGAAAAATGATCCTACAAACGTGAAATAATTTTCTAAAAATCTTAAACTACTAAAATGAATTTCCAGAAAAAGAAAAATATTTTTTAGACTTTTCTATTATTTTCTATGGATTTATTTTTATTTTTTGTATTTTTAAATGAATTAAAAATAGAAGAAAATAGAAAAATAAAGAGGAAAAATGAAAATTAATTTCTAAAAAATCTAAAATATGATAAAAGAATTTTCTAAAATATTTTTGTATTTTTCACAGCTTTTTCTGAATTTTTATGAATTTTTGTTTATTAAATTCTATTTAAAAATGATTAAAATCAAAGGAAAATTAAGAAAATTACTAAATCTATTTGGAAAAATCTGGAAAAATTCCAGAAAATCAAAAATAAGAAAAAAAAACTTTGAGAAAAATTTTGAAGTGAAATTAAGCTGATTAAGTGCTTATTTGGCTCAACTGCTTATTCACAAGTGCTTATTTATAAGCACTTGTGAACCATAACTGAATGGAACTCTTAACACAGGCTTATGATGATATAAAAGCTCAAAAATGCAATGTATGAACAATTTCAAACACAAAAATCCACAAAATCTCAATTACTATGCAAAAAGCTCAATCAATAAGCTCAAATGATAAGCAGAATAAGAAAATGTAAATCCAGAAGCAAAGCAGTGATGCACAACACTATTTCTACTCAAATGAGGCACAGAAACAATCATCAAACACTGATACAAGCTCAACTGATCAAATGCAGGCCTAAAACTCAAACAGTCAACTGTGTCTCAACCTAGCTATTACACAGGTTCAATAAGCACTTCTAATAAGCTCAAAAATGCAAACTTATGGGGGCAAAAGATCAATAGCACAACTGAGATACTATTTCAAACAATTATATCACTAAAAACTAACGTATGCTACTCTAAAATCAAACAAGTTCAGCAGCTAATGACACAAATATTCAATGTAACAGTTGACTATTTAGTTTCTTGACTAATTTGACTAAATTCAACTTTGATCCAATTAAACTACTTCTAAATGTTAAAATAAGTTGATTTTTTTACTGATTTAAACTATAATGACCTAAGATGCAACTACTACTTCAATCTAGCTAACTAATTTATACTAAAATCACAGTTAAGCTAAAATTAAGACTTACTTTCACTTTTTATGAACTACTAACTGTTCAAATTATCTAAATGTCAATTACTAACCTAAGTGAATCTATATAAGACAGCAAATCAGTGAACAAGCAACAAATTCACTCAACATCTGTCAATTCAAAACACTCTCTTATCAATCACTATACACTGCAACAAACTGATTTCTTCCTCAATTCTCATCAACTATGATCAATTTAAGTCTCAAATCTATGAAAGAGCACAGCTGACCAGAAATCAACAACAAAAACCAGCAAACACTCAGATTACAGATAGATCAATTTGAACAATAATAAGCTCAGTTAATCAAAACAGATTCACTAGTGAACAAACAAACTCAAGTACTACTAAATCTACTAAAATATCAACAAATTATAACAATGGAACAGTACAAACACAGATCTAAACTAGAATTTAACAAATGCTATGAATTCTATGGATTAGAGATTTAAACTTACAAAGCTCTCCCCCTCAGCTTGAACAGAGGGGGTTCACTTAGCTGGCAGGACCTTCCCTTTCTGTCCAAACTTATCCAATATACCACCTCAGCAACACAGGAACAATACTCAGTTGACTATTGTTGACTGATTTTGAATACTAACACTTTTGAATGAAAACAGTTGTACAAAATGATACAAAACTTAAACTGAATGTGTAAAAACTTATTTAAACTAATTTGAAAGCTTACTTAACAAAATGAAACATATTTTATATTTTTCTTATTTTTCTGATTTTTTTTTTTATATTTATTTTTCTGAAAATGACTTAACGCTAAGGAAAGAGTAATAGTATTTAAGCTAATTAAAACTAAGATTAAGCAGAATAAGAAGGTTATAAGACAAAATAAGCAGTAAAATTGATTAATAAGCTAAATGATATGAAAGGAAACTGTGAATTTTTATTAAAACTTCAAGTGAACATTACAATAACTAAGCTAAATACAATCTAATAAAATTTCGATAGAGTTTCACTAAGCTAAATTCTACACACAGAAATGAGGAAATAGAGCCCTATTTATAACCAAGGGTGAGGAGGTTGGAGTCTCAAATGCCAAGCTGGCAATCCACACCACTCTGTACTTTCTCTCTTCTATTCATAGCCTTCTGATCAAGTTTGTGTTTCTTTAAACTTACCACAGCCCTTGGATTGGAAAGAATGATGTGTCTTGCCCAATAACAAGCTTCCATCTGTCCCATTTGTGCACTATTCTCTGACTTGTCAGCATGTTTCTAGAAGGAGTATCCAAGGGAGAGCCTGTGAGGTGTCATTCCGAATCATAGCTCGCCAAGTGTCAATCACAGCTTCATATACTCTCTCTGACACATGACTGACACGTGATTATGCTTCTAGATGCCCCAATGATTAGCTATTGGATGGTTGATTGGAGCGGTTCGAGTCAATTTAACCATGGTGATGAATTAGGGTTCATGGTGGTTCTGGGATTTGGGAATTGAGGGTAAAAAGGGCGCGTTTGTGTTTTTATTAATACTTTGACCCTGACTTTTGACCATTGACCCTGTGTTATATATTTTGACCAAGGGATTGGGTATTGGGCTCGGGTATAGTGGTGGTTGGGCTTTGAGATAAATATGGACCCTGAATTATATAATTGGATTGCTTGGGCCAGAATTTGTATATTTCTTTTCAGGTTTAAAGATAGTAAAATCCAATGACCAAACTTGTAATTCACTGAAATCCAAGGGCTGTTTCTGTCAATCTTCAAAAGTATAATGCAAGGGCTTTCCTTGCTAAACTTGAGTAGTTGAAGGACTAATGTTGACTTTCAGATCCCAAGCTTTGACTTTCTGACCTTTTCCCACTCTCGTGCTCGTTTTTTCGATTTTTGCTTGATTTTTGTATCTTTGTGATATATCCATACCTGCACATTCACAAACATAAAAATACACATTCTTTGGCATTTGTTAGCATAATTAGTCTATTTGAGTCCATTTTTTGCTATGAAAAGGTATGTGAATTAACACATAACATTTATCCTTCACCGCCAGAATTGCATTCACACTGGCACATAAGCATTTATGTATTAGATTTAATAATGCACGACCTGGTTCATCTGTCGTCATTTCACATTTTTCAAAATCTACTTGTACAAATTATTTTTATGTACTCTCGTGGTTTTAGGGTGGGCTTCCACTTGCTAAAACATGGCATGTTTCTCTTATGTCCCGACACCGTGCTAATCTAACATAAATGCGTATTAGGTCAATATACGAGCCTTACCTTGGTGAAGCTTTGTATATTTGCTACTGTACTTTGCTTTAAACTTGTTTTATTTATTCTTTTGAATGGGGTTTGTATTAAAACTAGCAAGAAGCCAGAAGGAACGATTTCATGTTCCTGTAAGGGGTTGTAATCTTAGGACGATTTCATGTTCGTGTTGTCTCTATTGAATTTGAAAGTGTTTTAGTTTTTTGTTTTAATAAATTTTGTTGTTTCCCAAAAAAGTGCTTATAGTTGCAGGATGATTCAAAACCCATAGACTTAATCCATTAATAATAATAATACCAAATGTTATTGATGTGTTCCAATCAATAAAAACTTAATCCACATACACATACACAATAAGGTTCGTTTGTAATGATTGAATAGACAATGGCACTCGAAATAAACAATTTGTTTGACCCGTTTGAGATAAAACACGACTCATATGGACCCATTTTATCAGTAAACGGGTAAAAAATGGCACTTGTAACACAGATTACCAAAGCTAAAGAAGTAATTTTTAACAGGGGGAAGACATGATGGTAATTATTAAAACAAATCTTATTGAATTATGTTTTGAGATCGGAAAATGTGAAAATATTCTGGTACTTTTGCACAGGATATTGAATACACCATTCAAAGCTAATAGACTTTGGATGTTGCAATGTCGATCAGGGAAGCGTACTAGTAAAGGTGCAGTGAGAGTAGCCATAGACATGGTGAACGAAAAGCTAATTGATACTCAAACAACAATTATGAGAGTTGAACCGCAACATCTGGACCAGTTTCTTCATCCACAGGTAGGTATAAATGTATAATACTTGTGCATAGAGGTGTTAAAATAGATAGGTCTGGATGGCCCAAAACAATTATCGTGCACATATACTTATTACCGATTATGAATTTGTGTTCTAGTTTGAGGATGCATCTGCTTACAAAAACTAAGTGTTGGCAACAGGTTTTCCAGCATCTCCTGGTGCAGCCGTGGGACAGGTTGTATTTAGGCTACTTGCAGTAACGATCAACGATCGATGGGTTGAGTCGATCGATTATCGATCCCCTTAGTGTGGGTCTTTTTCTCAATCAATCGTTGGACGATTTTTTTTGGACATGGGTCGCAGGCACGACCGAGTTTTAATTTGTGTTGTGTGTGTTTTATTTAATTAAAAAGAATATTTGTGGGGTATGTTTTTTGTAGTGTAGGTCGCTCTTACTAGGGCACCCAATCGCTGGAGAGAGAAAGCTGATGTGGCAGAGAAAATGAGGGGGATTGAGTGTCCTTACTGTGGCCAGCCTTAGCACTGAAGATGCTGAAACATGGCATGCGCAAGGAAAAAGTGCCATTTTGGCATGCATTATACGCCCTTCAGTTACTTTGTCTTTACTAAATATGAAATATAATAGTTAACTGTATAGTGAAATATCATAGTTCTGATATCGCAAATATTATATTGACGAATGAAGGCAAGGACGGAAACAAGCTAGATGTGGAATGACATCACACGCAGCGGCTGGGGTCTTAACAGCTAGAGGTGGAATGACATCACACGCAGCAGTGGTGGCTCGTGGGTGGGGAAAATGTTGTGTTTCTGGTTGTGCTGATATTCGTGTGAATGATGATATGAAGGTAAAAGAATCAATTAAAATAGAAGGGTGTTTGGTGTACTGCTTGTGTTAGAGTAACATAACTGATAAGCAGTTCGAAATACTTAAAATTGCTTATATGTTGGATGATATTATTGACACCGATTGTTTTGCATTGTTCATAGGTTCTTGATCAAAAGGGGGTGGGTCAACTGATCAAGATGGCCACAGAAAAGGAGCGCGCTACGAATCCCAACTTAAAGGTGAGCACTGGATTCCGATGATTTCAGCTTTCATTGTGTTGTGAGTTTAAAGGTGGCAAAATGAAAGTGACATGGGTAAAAACGAGTCAAAAATGGTTGGAAACACCTAAGAGTTTTTCTTAAAAAATAAGGGTTTTGGGAGGTTTTGTGTATCATGAACACAATTTGGGTGACTTTCTATTTATAACCATTTTTTATTAGTTTACGCATTTGACCCATCGGAGGCAAAGTATAAACCAAATCGACCCAGTTTTTAAAATGAATCGATATTTCCAACTTCTAGCTGCTACCAAAAGTTAGTACTGTGAATGAACCAAGTTTTTATTTTATTTTATTTTTATTTTTATTTTTTTTAACGGCAGAATTATATAAATACTATTGAGAAGCTAGAAATTCGAAATGTCTATGTAGACTATTACAAGCATTTATTGGATCAAGTATCCAAACGTTCCAATTTGGAGGAAAATCCTTTTTCCTATGACTAATCCAAGAGTAAGACAAAGTTTTGATTTAGTCCCAAAGAGTGTCTTTTCGCAGAGGGGAAATGTCAAACAAAGTCTATTCTGATAACGCCAAATAATCCAAGTTGTTGATTGAATGATTGCATCGAAACAAAACTTTAGCCCGATCAAGAAGAGAAGTCGAGTCACTCCAAAAGATTAAACTTTGCTAGTATTTTCGGTAATCAGCAAGTTGCCACCAGTTTAGAATCATAACCCATAGATTTCAAGCAATCGTGCAATCAAGGAAAAGATGTTGAGCCGCCTCTAAAGCATCATCAGAAAACCGGACCTCGAGTCGAGTTTAAGTCAATACCGCGAAGATCCAAATTCATTCTAGTAGGCAACCTTTCATTAAGTAACCGCCGATTGTGAATGTTGATCTTGATATGAATTGAGTTATTCCATCTAATTTTGTTGCCAAATGGAACCAAGATAGCTTGGTAAATGCATCTTCTAACAGATAAAACAGAGAAAAAAGTTAGAATGGTCAAGTTTGAATTCACAAATGTCCGGATTACTGGTGATGCAAAGATATTGGAGGTGATCCAATAAAGCTGCTAGTTGGGAGCTTTCTAAACCAAAGCGAAGTGGCCTCCTCCAAGCCCATGAGAGTCGATCTGGAGTCTGGACCACTACCCATAGAGCACCGATCACTTATTTTGCAGAATTTAAAAGTCTCCGGTTGTTACAATCTATGAAAAGTCTCCTTCAAAGTTAACTTCCACGGCCAAACATCTTCCCAAAAGCAAAAAGAACTTCCATCTCTTACCTAAAAGCAAAAAAGAACACCGGTTGGAGTGGAATAGGAATCTAAAACAGAATTCGATCAATTGGCTTTAACCAACTTATTTATGGCTTTTAATGTTACCAAACACCGGAATTCATCAAAATGATTTTTAAAATAATACTATATATTTAATAAAGTAATAAATATATACTTAATACATAACAATAATATTATCAAAATGTTCAAAGCAGTTGACATTTAATGTCACCAAACATTGATAATAATAATATATACTTACAAAAATAATTTAAAAAAAAAACAACATCGAGTTGGGTAAGAGTGTTCGTTCAAAAAAAAGTTGGGTAAAAATTTAAAATATAAAATTATTATATTAAAAGGGTAAGTTAGTGAATCATAATAAATAAAGTGAATACATGATGAGGCGAAAAATGATCCGTTTTTAGGGGGTCATTTAAGCCCGAATCCGACTTTATTTGATCAAATATTGTCCTAAATCGTTCCTTTTGTGATTTTAGGTACTTGGAGAGTGAATTCTGGAAAAGAAGCCATTTTGGACGTTTTTGGAGCATAAAAGTGAAGAAAACGGCAAAGTATCAATTTTTCATGCTGGAAGCACTTGGTGACGGCGTCAAGAGTTACACCTGACGGCGTCAGATAGCAAGAATAAAATACCGTAGGTGGTGACGGCGTCAAAAGCCATCCTGACGGCGTCAAAAGTCCCAAGAATAAAATACCGTAGGTGGTGACGGCGTCACACAGGCTGTCACAAGGAGATTAAGGCCGTCCGAGGAAGTATTTGGCGGCGAGGTGACGGCGTCACAAGCTTGTCTTGACGCCGTCAGACCAGTTTTCCTATATATAGTTTTCTAGTTTTTTCATTAAAAAGGAGGGAGAAGTTTTGGAGAAACCCTAAAGACGAATTTGGGTGAACTTTTACAGGTTTTTCAAGGGTTCCAAACCCTTGATACCTTGCATTGTAATTGAGATAAGTATTCTTCTAATTCAATCAATATGTCTATGTGTTGGTTGTCTATATCTTGTTCTTGTCTCAATTCAATTATGCTAGGCTAGATCTCTTTTGTGTTTGCTTAGATCTAATGAAACTTAGATATTGATTATGTGTTGATTACTTGTTTATTCTTATTGTGGATGAATGATTTTATATGTTAGGCTTAAGAAAACTGGCAGATCTCCAAATGGTAACATGCTTGAACGTCTTAGAAACATGAACCGAGGCGTACTAGGTCTTTATTGGTTGTATTTAATGCATGAGCCACTGTTTACAATCCCTATAGTTGTGCTGGGTCATGGTGTAGGAGGAGATAAAAGCTCATAGAATTGGGGAGTTATGTATGCCACCCCATGAATGGTATTAAGGAATACGATCCGTCATCCATGCAATTATAACAAGTAATTAACATGTAAAAGATATCTAGGGAGTAATGAAGTCTAAGTAAACACATTTTCTCCAATTACTGCTCACAACCTTAGTATAATTAGTTTATTTTCATTTTTATTATTTTATTTTGATTGCATCTTAGCTTTGAGTTAGTTGAATAGCAACTAATTCCGCCCACTCCTTCAAAACCTGAGATTTTACTTGCTTTCATAAAAATATAAAAAGACAAAAATAATCATCTCTCACCTTTAGAACTAGTAAATTAGGCTTTCTAATCCTAGCGACACTATTCCCAAGCTGAACGATCAATCCCCCGGTACTTGTCACTATACTATACTACAACGATCAGGTACACTGCCTGGTGGGGGTTGTAAGCTTCTCGAGATCCCTTGATAGGTAAAGCAAGGTGCGATTCCCACGCATCAAGTTTTTGGCGCCGCAGCCCGGGGAATAGTTATTGTCTAGGTTAGGATTTCTTTTTATTAGGTCTACTTGCTAGATTCCTTTCTAGTAAGATTTTATTTTTATTTTTAGGTTTTCTTTAGTCTATCTAATTTCTTTGTGCCTTTGTTAGTAAATTAACCTCATTGACTATTCCGTTGACCATTATGGAAAACGCGAATCCACCCCTTTCCCCTGAAGAAGTGGCTGTTTTACGTGAACAGATTGAGAGTGAGATTAGGGAGCTTAGAGAGCTTAATAGGTTGGTTAAGATTGAACTCGAACATACATTTAGATACCTAGCAACCGCCTTGTATTCAAATAAGGACTTAGGGCCTAATGACTTTGTGAATATTGTTGAGAGACTAGAAGAGGAGGCAATGGATCCAAAGCTTAACGACTACTTTAATCTATACCCCACTAAGGAGGAGATTGCATATTATAATAATCTTATTGATAACCCGCGATCTCCCTTCACCATAATTGAACCTAAGATCAAGAGAGGCGATCCTAAGAATGCTAAGATACCATGTATGATTGGATATAGGCACATTAGCAATGCTTACATAGACTTTAAATCTCCAATCAACATTATGTCCTCAACGGTTTATAATGATATAGTGGAAACAAGACTTGAACCTAGAAGGGATCCCAAGTACCCCGGTGGAGTTTGTAACTTTGTCGGGAGAGTTAAAGGTTTACGTGTCTTTGTTGGTAATTTCACTTTTGTCACCGACTTTATGATTGTGGAGGATCTTGCTAATGTTATTGATTGTCGATTATCCAATGTTGCGTTTGGCAAACCATTTGTTGAGGAGTCTAAGTTAGAATATGATGAGGTAGAAGGCACGATCCGATTTGCAAGTAACACCGATAGTATCACTTATAGGATGCCCAATAGGATGAAAGAATTTCGCTTTATATCTCATTTGGATAAGGACAACGTTGGTGCTTTTGAGGATATTGATGAGAAGGATAAGAAAAAGGGCATGGACTATGTATGGGAAAAAAGGAATCTTTACTACAAAGATTGCTTGGCCCTTGGACCAAGGTATAAAGTCAATGAAGAATTTGCCCAAATGATTATGGGGGCGATTGAGAAAAAGGTGATTGGTTTCTACAAGGAATATCTACAATCGGAGAGTGGAACCAATGATGAGATCACGTAGTAACCCATAGCCTTGAGTCTAGCTACAAGACTCGTAAATAAAGAAAAGCGCTTCTTGGGAGGCAACCCATGTTTTGTGTGATTTTATTTGTTTGATTGTTATTTGTTTCCGTATGCATGCTTTGTTTTTATTGTTGGTTGATCATGCTTCTAAAATAAAACGTGGAAATACTTTACTATGTTGTTTGGCCTAGTCTTAACTCCAACCTAAAAGTATTTTTGCAAAAGATAAGTGTAAGGGGAAACCCCAAATATGTTTTCAAGAAACAAACCGATCATGATTCTCCACAATATTAAATGAACATGTATATTCGTATTTGTTAGAGTCAAATGCTTGTATTGAGTCATAATGAAGTTTTGCAGGATTTTCCAGGAAGTAGGACCAAGTTTTTCCAGAAATTTTCCGGAAACTTAACATAAGAATTTCTGCAGGTCCATTCTGACGGCGTCAGAGTTTACTCTTGACGGCGTCAGGAGTTAAAAATCTGGAAATTTTACCGGTTTTGTTTTTCTAACGGAGTCTTATGGTTTTTGTGAATTATTAAGTTTTATAATCTCCAGGAAATCTGCAAACTTCATTCCACAAGCATTATATCTTACTTTGTTTTCTAGGATTTAGGAACTTATATAGGATGCCGCCGATTTTACGCGAGGTTGTCTTGTCTATTTTGTCAGGTTTCACAGGTTATGTTCGACAAGGAGATGATTTATATCATGGAAGGGAAGCTTTGATTGTTCGTTTTCTTGGAAGAAGATTTAACCTGGCCACTTAAAATCCATACCGAGCGAATCAGGGGAGTATTTGATTTCATTCTCTTTACTTTTTAACTTTTACATTCTTTACTTGAACATTGGGGACAATGTTCATCTTAAGTGTAAGGGGAGGGTAAAATGATGATACCTTACATATGCACTTTCGCTTGAGTTTGTTTTGTTTGATGGTAGATGTGTAATAAAACTACGAGAAATACTTGTTAGTGTAATTTTAGCGCCAAATTTAAATTTTTTTACAACATTTAGGAGTGAAACTTTAGCCATAGCAAGCGTCTCATGGATAGGAGATTGTATGACTAGCACATAACCGTATATTCAGAAAAATTTTCCACCCAAAAATGTGAGGTTCGCCTTTAGATTTGATAGGAAAAGCATTTACTATTAGTGCTTATGAGTGTACCGGTAGCATTTAGATTCTAGAACTTGCGTTAGTGATGCATCCCGAGACCGCTAGTGAGACTACATTCGTGTGGTAGGATTTACTACATGATAAGAGGCATTAGGATCACCCTTGTGTTAAACCCGTATCATAATTACTTGACCATTTAAGTCATATTACTTGGCTAGTTAAGTCAACTAATTTTTCCCACACCCTTAGCGTTGTACTCATTTTTAGTACACGAAACCCCTAGTACACCCCTCCGAGCCTATCTTTTCGTTTCTAACTTTAAGTATTTTACTTAAAGGAAGAATTTGTTACACCCCACTTAAATGTACACCCAAATCGCCTTAGCCTTCCGTGTATGCGCTCATTTTTAGTGCATTATTGTTATTTGTTAAACCCTAAGTTAACTATCTAATTGATTACATGGTTGCTAAGTCGAGTCATATCCTTGTACATATTGTTTTGGGACGATTGGGACTCATGGGTAAGTACTTATTTTATGGAGTAATGGGGAAGAACATCATTTATCACCCCCATATGTACGTTAATCTTAAAAGTGCTCCAAGTGTTTTGATTATCTTAATCCGAGTCATTAGATTAGTTAATGTAAAGTATGTAAAGATTCAAGTGTAAGGGGAATTCTCATCCCCTATGATGTATTATTTTGGATGGTAGGGTAAAAGTGCATGCAAAAAAAAAAAAAAAAAAAAAAAAAAAAAAAAAAAAAAATCGAAAAAATCAAGAAAAAGAAAAGAAAAAAAATAATAGAAAAAGAAAAAGAGAAAAAAAAACATACGGACTACCATCCTGTTTCATTCTATGTTCATTTTATATTTTTGTTATTTTTCATTTATTAGCATAAGTCGAGTCTAGTCTTGGCTTAGCAACGCCATCTTGTACATGTAATTAACCAAGATTGTTAACTCGCCACCAGTAAAACTTCCTTTATCCAACAAAACCGTGTAATTCATATCCCTATACCTAACGTTACAACCCTTTAAAAGACCTCTTTGATAGTTTATCCTAGGTGCTTACGCCATGTGGTGGAGGTTTGATCTTTTCCCAAGCCTATGGTAATCTATTTTGCTATGACAGGTAGTGAGAGATATCTTCCATTTCCATAATGTTATATTACTTTATTACACCCGAGAGATGTGAGTATCTAAACACTATTTGTGAGGTGCTTGTGTATGATCTCCGTGCTTGTCTATTGGTCTTTAGTGGAACGATTATTTGTTGTAATTACTTTTATATTAGTGTTAAATGACCCCTAACTTGTCTTTTGAGTAGAATAAAAGCTCATTTGCTTGAGGACAAGCAAATCTCAAGTGTAAGGGTATATGATGAGGCGAAAAATGATCCGTTTTTAGGGGGTCATTTAAGCCCGAATCCGACTTTATTTGATCAAATATTGCCCTAAATCGTTCCTTATGTGATTTTAGGTACTTGGAGAGTGAATTCTGGAAAAGAAGCCATTTTGAACGTTTTTGGAGCATAAAAGTGAAGAAAACGGCAAAGTATCAATTTTCCATGCTGGAAGCACTTGGTGACGGCGTAAAGAGTTACACCTGACGGCGTCAGATAGCAAGAATAAAATACCGTAGGTGGTGACGGCGTCAAAAGCCATCCTGACGGCGTCAAAAGTCCCAAGAATAAAATACCGTAGGTGGTGACGGCGTCACACAGGCCGTCACAAGGAGATCAAGGCCGTCCGAGGAAGTATTTGGCGGCGAGGTGACGGCGTCACAAGCTTGTCTTGACGCCGTCAGACCAGTTTTCCTATATATAGTTTTCTAGTTTTTTCATTAAAAAGGAGGGAGAAGTTTCGGAGAAACCCTAAAGACGAATTTGGGTGAACTTTTACAGGTTTTTCAAGGGTTCCAAACCCTTGATACCTTGCATTGTAATTGAGATAAGTATTCTTCTAATTCAATCAATATGTCTATGTGTTGGTTGTCTATATCTTGTTCTTGTTTCAATTCAATTATGCTAGGCTAGATCTCTTTTGTGTTTGCTTAGATCTAATGAAACCTAGATATTGATTATGTGTTGATTACTTGTTTATTCTTGTTGTGGATGAATGATTTTATATGTTAGGCTTAAGAAAACTGGCAGATCTCCAAATGGTAACATGCTTGAACGTCTTAAGAAACATGAACCGAGGCGTACTAGGTCTTTATTGGTTGTATTTAATGCATGAGCCACTGTTTACAATCCCTATAGTTGTGCTGGGTCATGGTGTAGGAGGAGATAAAAGCTCATAGAATTGGGGAGTTATGTATGCCACCCCATGAATGATATTAAGGAATACGATCCGTCATCCATGCAATTATAACAAGTAATTAACATGTAAAAGATATCTAGGGAGTAATGAAGTCTAAGTAAACACATTTTCTCCAATTACTGCTCACAACCTTAGTATAATTAGTTTATTTTCATTTTTATTATTTTATTTTGATTGCATCTTAGCTTTGGGTTAGTTGAATAGCAACTAATTCCGCCCACTCCTTCAAAACCCGAGATTTTACTTGCTTTCATAAAAATATAAAAAGACAAAAATAATCATCTCTCACCTTTAGAACTAGTAAATTAGGCTTTCTAATCCTAGCGACACTATTCCCAAGCTGAACGATCAATCCCCCGGTACTTGTCACTATACTATACTACAACGATCAGGTACACTGCCTGGTGGGGGTTGTAAGCTTCTCGAGATCCCTCGAGAGGTAAAGAAATGTGCGATTCCCACGCATCAATACATGACATCAGCATTTGTGATAAATTGTTGACAAGTGTCAATATGACATCATAAAAGGGAGGAAGACATTCAAAAATATTTTCTTTTATTAGACCAGTCATAACAAGACCTAATAGTTCGGTCGATCAAGCCATTTTGAACGCCCCCCCCCCCCCCCCCCCAAAAAAAATAACTAAATAAATAAATAAATAAATAATAATAATAATAATAATAATAATAATAATAATAATAATAATAATAATAATAATAATAATGTTTAATGATAATAATAATAATAATAATAATAAATCAAACAAAAAAATTAAAGTTGTGATATGTCAGGCGACCAAAAGAATTGAAGTGTTTGTATGTGTGCTTTTTTTTAGTTTGGTCTCTTTGTGTGGTTAATAAACATAAATACAAATCTTAAATGTTTTGAACAACGAATTTAATCCTCATAACCCATTTCTAAAACGAACAAAAACAAGAACACAAAAAAAATGAAAAACCCATTTCGAGACACACAAACCTGGTTCGAAACATATACGAGACTATTTACAAAGAGCTTAAAAAGAAAGATAAATAACACAACAACTTACCCGAGACCTCATCACTTTTAAGCCAAGAATCATAACAACTTTCAAAGCCTAAAGGATTGTTTTGATTTGGGTTAAGGGTCGAAAAAAAGTTTGTGGTTTGTATGTGTGATTCGAGTTTTATGTGAAACAAGAATCAAGAGGGTTCATATAGTGGTTTAGATTTGGTAATTGACTTTGCTAGATAAGAAAGAAAATGAGATAGATTTGTATGTGTAGGTGTGGTAATAAGAGGTGAGTTTGGTTAGTGTGTTGTTTAGAAATATACACTTTCATGAAATTCATCTAAATGTTAAAGCTGATTTACTGAAACATATTTTGCATAGAACAAATGCACACTAATGTAATGTTTTAAATTTTATTTGAATGACTAATTTAATGGCACTACAACAAAATAGTTACTTTTTCACATTTATTAAGGCGTGTGTTCACACTTTAAAGTGTGTGGATTTGGAAAGTTCACACTTAGTTTGTGTGAACCATGTAGCATATAATTTCACACTTGTAAGTGTGAAGATTTATAAAAAAGTTCACACTTTCAAGAGTGAAGATTTTGTAACAATATGATTTTCAAACAACTTTTAACACTTTTAATTGTGAATAATTTTTGCACACTTATAAGTGTGAAGATGTTAAAAGAAAAGTTCACGGTTTAAAAAGTGTGAAGAAAAGAGTGTGAGCAAGTGTCCAATTTTTTGTAGTGTGGTTTTTTTAGTTATTAATGAAATTTTAAATTTTCTTTTAAAATATTCAGTCACAAGTGCGGTTACCATTACGAATGTTTGGTTTAAGAGAAAGAAATCTGAGTTGTCGCTGATATAATCGTGCTGTTTGGTCTCTTTGTTTTGTGTCATTATAGATTTAGATAAGAAAAAAAAAAAGAGCAATATTAGGCGTTGAGCCTTGGGGTGTTAATCGGGTCGGGTTGGTCGGGTTCGGGTCACTCGGGTCGGGTCGAGGCTAAAAATAATATACTCGAACTCGACTCTAGTTGAACTCCGGTTAGTCGGGTTCGGGTCAAGTCGGGTCGGGTCAACTCGGGTTCGGGTTTGTGCCATTTATAATAGCAGGCTTATTGCAAATTTGTAATTGGCAAATATAGAAATACTAAAGAACCGCAAATGCATGGTAACAAGCTAACAATGTCATGAATTGTGCCTATAAACTACTTGCCAAATGAATAATTTAGTTGCATATGTTTGTTGGAGTCGACTGCAGTAGTTGTAGATTTGCATATTTGTAAAATTGCAAGTTACAACTTGCATCAGTAGGCAAAATGGCAAATACTAAGTACATATAATAATAGGAAAATTAAAGAACAAGACTACAATGACCTAACATTAGTTGCAACCTATAAATTGTATCATTTAAATAACAAAACATAGAATAACATTTGCAGACATTAGGTATTTTAGTTACAAAACTACAACAGTAGGCATATAGACTATAAAGTACTGTAACAATTAACAAGTCATACAGATTATCCATAAGATAAGTTTTCAATCAACAAAATAAGTTTTCATTCTCTAAACGTATTAACCTTCTAAAACTATAAAGAATAGGCAAACTTTATATGATAAATTAAAAAAAAAAAAAAAAAAAAAAACAAAAACTTGGGTTAGTCGGGTTGACCCGAACCCGAATATGAAAGTATTTTGAACCCGATACCCGACCCTATTTCATATTCGAGTTAATCGGGTTGACCCGATTGACCCGAGTTAGATTTTGAACCCGACTAACCCGACCCGAGTATCCTTATTCGGGTTCGGGTCCGGGTCGGGTCGGGATTTTTGACACCCTTAGTTGAGCATGAGAAAACTACTAATAAAATACAATAAGAAACAAGGCTCAAGTCCATGGGCTTTAAGTGCATTTTTTTACTGTTTAGAAACCCTAATGTTTTAAAACCTACAATATAAATATAGGTGTCTAAACCTAGTATCTTGTCACTTTTAGTTCAGCCGTCACTATGATATTTTCTTATCTCACCCGTCCATTCATTTGCTGATGCTATGCTCTTTCATTACAGATCTGGTTGCAGTACCCAAATCAGGTAAAAAAAAACATCAACTTCATGTTTTTATTTGTACTTTTTAATATATTAATTATATCAGTTTATTATCATATGTGGTCTATAGATTGCTTTTTAATGTTATTTGCAACATATCCATATTATTGACTTCTTTTGATTAAAGGATTTATAGTAACATATTTTTCTGATTGTTATTATAGGTGAAAAAGACTTTATGACCCACCTAATAAGTGTATCGGACACGATGGATTCAGAACTTCAGAACAAGATTGTCAAGCATTTTGTTTAACAAAAGTGAAATGTCTTTGGATAGTAGCAAAAGCACCAAAACACAATGTTGCCATCCATTATACGAATCCGTTTTTTCGTTTCACGTTAGATATTATTAAGCGTCTGGTTTTAGCAAACACACGGTCCTCTCGTAATGTAGACGGAGAGTTGTATTATGATCGGAAGTTGTTTGAGTCTCGTGACTATTATGTGTCTTTTGTAATGGACAAATGGTGCCATTGTATATTGTCACCGTATTTAGAGAAATACGGTGACAAAATACATTAGCATCATTTTTCGATTACAAAAGTTGTGTAGTAGTCATGTGACTCAAACAACTTGCGATTATAATTCTACTCCTCATCTAGATTACGAGTAGTTTGTATGTTTGTTAAAACTGGATGCTCAATGATATCTAACTTGAAATGCAAATGCGGCATTTATACAAAGGATGGCATCATTGTGCTTTGATGCAATTGCTAATATCCAAAGCATTTCATCGTTTCCGGCTGTTTTTTAAGGATTCTCAAAATAGGTCGTAATTAGTACACTTTTTATAGTGGTTATGTTAGCTGTTTTCCTCATGTAATGTTGGATTCAGTTTGTAGTTTTGGTGTTAACTTTGTACTATATGTGGTTACACGTTTTTGCCATTGTTTATCCTTCACTGCAAGAATTGCATCCAATCTTGTGCTTATACATTGTTTATCATGTATTAGATTCAACAATACACATATTCATATAATGTGAATATGCAACAAAGTTTGTGAGGGAATGACATCCGCAAAAATGTAACTTCAACAAATATAAATGGGGTGACCCAGTTCTTCTATATGGACAACTCGATGTAAACTCTAACGAAAACATATGCTACCCAAATAAAGTATGCCGGTATGCTCAAATGTTATATTGTCATTTTTTTGTGAACTTTCGTGGTTCTAATGTGAGCTTCCACTTGCTCAATCATGGAATGTTTCTCTTATGCCCCAATGCCGAGCTAATCTAACATAAAGGTATATTAGGTCTATTACGAGCCTTCTCACTCTCGTCTTCAATGGGGTCTGCTCTTTCTTTTTTGGGAGAGTATGCCAATATGATCTTAATGAGGTGCGCCTTGGTGAAGCTTTGTATATTTGCTAGTGTACTTTGCTTTAACCTTGTTTATTTCTTTCTTTACTGCATTTGTATTAAAAATAGCAAGAAGCCAAAAGAAACATATAAGTAGATCTTTAAAAGTTATTTGGGCTATCTTCCTGGAAGTGGTGGTAATATTAGGATGATTTCATGTTCGTGTAGTCTATTGAATTTGAAGTGTTTTTATTTCGTTTTAATAAATTTTGCTGTTTCTCAAGTAAGTGCTTCTAGTTGCAGTATGATTCAATATCCGTAGACTGAATCCATTAGTAATAGTAATACACTAATACTACATATTATTGTTGTGCTCCAATCGATAAAAACTTCATTCATATACACATACACAATAAGGTTGGCAAGTTTCTCCTGGTTTATTTGGCGTGGGGAATTCTACAACATGATCCCGTTGAAATGTTGGATAGATGTTGTTGACACCGATTATATTGCATTGTTCTGTTCATAGGTTCTTGATAAAAAAACGGGTGGGTCAACTGATCAAGATGGCCATGGAGAAGGGTGTGCAGCGAATCCTAGCTTAAAGGTGAGCACTAGTTTCCAATAACTTCGGATTGCATCGTGTTATGAACATGGAGGTGGAAAATTGGGAGGGAAGCATGTCACGGGTAAAAACGGGTTGGGAGTGGTTGGGCCAAACTGAAGCAATTTTTCGTCTTTTCTTTTCTTGAATTTTACATATTATTACAGTTATAACATATTGTTCCAAAATAAAAATTATAGGAAGCTTTATGTAATTTGTGTACATCTCCATTGAGACTTTCTTTCATAACCATTAATTTCAAAGTTTACCCATTTGACCCGTTAGAGGCAAATATAACCCAAATCGACCCATTTCTTTCAAATGTATCGATATTGCCAACCTCTAGTTGAGACTGATAGTTAGTACTTTGAATGAACCAAGTACTAATGATGAATATACGCTGGTTGGGATATGTGGTGAGCATGGTGGAGAGCCTTCTTCTGTTGCATATTTTAACGGGGCTGGGCAAGATTACGTCTCTTGCTCTCCTTTTAGGTAAGTTTATCTGCATGTATGTCTATCTGTTTGCGTTTGACAGTCCTAATGGTGTTAGTTTTGCTGAATCTTCTTTATTATTATTGTAGTAGCCGCGCAACTCGCTGTTTAAGCATTCTCATAAAGGCGGTCAGTTTATGCGTTACACATTTTCAGCTACAGTATAATTACAGTAATATTGTATCTTTCTATTCTAGCAGGTAAAGAATGAGGGCCAGATAAACTCTCGTCCCGCTTGATACGTAACAGGCTTTTGAATCTAGTCTTTCTTCATATACGTAAACGACCGCAATAAGAACATAACCCGGCTATGTCCGGCCAAGACCCGGCTATATCCTGCTATTTCGGCAATATCCGGTCAAGACCCGGTTATTCCGGCCGAAACCCGGTTATTCCGGCTAAAACCCGGTAAGATCCGGCCAATACCCGGTTATTACGGCCATGACCCGGTCATTCCGGCAAAAACCCGGCAAGACCCGGTTATTCCGGCCAAAACCCGGTAAGATCCGGTTATTCCGGCTATAACCCGGTCATTCCGGCCAAAACCCGGAAAGACCCGGTTATTCCGGCCAAAACCCGGCAGGACCCGGTTATTCCGGCCAAAACCCGGTTAGATCCGGTCAAAACCCAGTTATTCCGGCCAAACTCGGATAGACCCGGTTATTCCGGCCAAACCCGACTACACCCGGTTAGATCCGGCCAAACCCGGTTAGATCAGGCCAAGACCCGGGTATTCCGGCTAGACCCGGTTAGATGCGACCAATACCCGGTTATTCCGGCCAAACCCGGCTAGAAAAGGTTGAGTCCGGCCAATTAAGACCCGTTATATCCGGCCAAAACCCGGTTAGACCCGACTATATCCAGCCGAGAGCTGGTTCGGTCGGTTCTCGGCTGTTTAAAATAAACCTAGAAACCTACAAATGTATGTTGTGCTTTTGTTAGAGATATTCAGGTTTTAGCTTTTTGTTTCTTCCATGTCTGTTGTAACTTCTAAGTTTTGGACGTGTTTGTGTGCTTCGACGCAAATGCAGCCTATTAAGAGGGGGTAATATATACAAGTGAGTCTTATTGAATTGGTTTATTGACAATCCTAAATCTAAGTATCTAACAATCACAGGTAGGAAAATCTGTCAAATGGATCAAGCAAAATCGGATTTCGAATCACAGGTAGAAAAAATAGGAGTATATCTGCTAATACAAAATAAAGAAGGCTTGATTACCCGGTGAATATATTAACGGAAAATGATTGTTAGTACAAATGAAAAAGAGGTAATGAGCCTCTTTTATACATTTCTCATATGTGTATACGTTCTAGCGGGTTGACTATTTAAGAAAAAATCGGCAGCATTTCCCCTCAACTCCCCAAGTATGCGTATAAACGCAAACTCGTAGGAGTAACGAGAAATGTATACCGATTTTTTCTTAAAATTTCAACCCACTAAAACGTGTACGCATCCTAAATGAGACAAAATATTCAAAAGGCAGTCCCTCCCGAAATTAATCTCTATTAGATTAGTTTCGGACGGGTACTAACTAATTTCATATCATGGTCTACTAATAACTTCTAGATGCACATGCTATATATACACAAATAAATATATCAACAATATACATATATGCAAGTATTTAGAACTAATAATAAAAACATAAATAATATTACAAATAACAAAAAGTTTATAAACTTACTTTATGATCCCAATTTTTTTAAATTGAGTGGAAAATCTCTAATATGGATACATGATGAAGAAATTTATACCTATACAAATATCAAAAGTATTAGTTAAGTATAAATGAGTTGCAATGAGTAAAAATAATAAAAATATCCACAAAATATAGCTATTACCTTGTATGTAGTTTTGTGAGGTTTAAGTTTAATCTATTATGGTTGTTGATTGAGTGTTTAATGTAGTGGTTTTGAAAGATTTTGAGTTTAGAAGGAGTAAATGTGGTATGGAATGACAGGAAGAAGTAAATGGTGTTGGTGAATAAACGAGCAGGTTTCCGTTGGGGGAACAGGATATAATTTGAATTTCTCTTTTGGTACGGTTGTATGAAAACCGTAGCAAAAAAAACAATCCAATTAACACGGTTTCTTAAAGACCGTAGCAAAATACATTTATTTGGCACGGTTGACAAATAATTTAGTTGCTATGGTTTTTTTTAAAACCGTAGCGAAAGGCTTTTTTTTTTTTTTTTTTTTTTTTTTTTTTATATACGGTTTTTTGGGTAACCGTATCTAATTTGCGTCTTAAAAAATACTTTGTGTAGCAAGTCTACTTGTTTTGAACAGACTCAAACCAAGACTACCAAATCACAAGAACAAGAGTTATAAATATAAAAAGCATTACACGCCTCTAATTTTTTGAAATCAGCCATACATCAGCAACCATGTATTCTTGGATTCGATATTTTCCAAATACTCCTCATCTTATCAACACGCGCATTAGCCTTGAAATGAATTGTTCTAAGCTTAAGTCTTACAACTTCTGCAATAATGTCACTAAGCTGTTGCACACTCCTATCACCTTTGCCAAATAGCCGACCCACAATGCTGGACACTGAGTTAGCTTTAGATAAAGCCACAATCCAGTCAATTATAGCATCCCATATGGGAAACGTGCATGGTAACTCAGCCATCTAAAAAATAAATGCTCATGAGAGTCGGGTTGGCTCTTACATAACGGACACCTAAGGAGGTTCAAGTCAACATTCATGCCAACATCTCATTGCTTAAGCTTATCTTGTGTCTCCAACCACTACAACAAACAGGACGACGGGCGACGAGCCTTTTGGCGGCGACGCACGTATCCCCGCCGAAAGTCGCTAAACGATAAAAAATGTGCTGAGCTGGCACAAATTCACGCTGACCATCCACTGCATTTTCAACGCCAACTTTTGGCGGGGACATTTCCTCGCCAAAAGTATTTTTGGTACATTACAACTTTGACCAAAATAGTTGCATTTTCAACACCCACTTTTGGCGGGGACATGTCCCCACCAAAAGTATTTTTGGTATTTTACTAACTTTGACCAAAATAGTTGCGCTTTATTGTCCTGAGTATTATTCCCGCCAATACTTTTGGCGGGGACATGTCCCCGCTGAAACATGTATCCAGTGTAGAACATTAACTTTTGGCGGGGACATGTCCCCGCTAAAAGTTTAGGCGCCAAATTTCTCTCCAAACTGCAACTTTTTTTCCAAAAACTTTTAATATATATTATAACATACACATAACACATATTAAATCATAAATTCGGCAAAAAAAATACAAAACACACATAACAATGGATGGTTTAACGCCGGAACAGGAGTGGGCAAAGGCTTTATCACACGAGCTCTTGTATAATGAAATTATAAATCATTGGGGCTTTGAAATTTTTGATGAATATGGTTCGTATGCGAACTGTGCACCGTGGCAAAGAGACTGGATTCTGGTATGGTTGACGAAAAAGTCATACTATAGAGAGTATTTGGAAGAGCTAGATGCTGCTGAAGCTCAACGTGCTGCTGAAGCTCAAGCTGCTGCTATTGGAGGTGAGGATGAAGCTGAAAACACGTTTGATGAAGCTGCCGCTGTTGATAATCTGGAAAATAGAATAACAGGTCTTGAAGCTACGTTTGCATATCTCAAGGAAATGAGAGCAAGGAAAGGAAGAGATGGTGCGAGTTCAAGCCAAGCGGGAGGTAGCCGCAAAAAAAAATAAACGGGTTGTTTCATTTGGTTGTCGAGTTGTTTAGTTTGAGTTGTTTTGTTTGGTTGTCGAGTTGTTTAGTTTGAGTTGTTTCGTTTGATTGTCGAGTTTGTTTCGTTTGATCTGGTTCGTTTGCTTGTCGAGTTGTTTAGTTTGAGTATGTATGAAAATGTATCTGGTTTACAACTCTTGTGTGGTGTGAATAAAATGTTTTCCTTCGTGTTTGAAGCTAAGCGTGTGGTGTTTGGGATTGCTTTATAAACTGCTTAGTTTCTTACTGTGGATGTTTTGTTAGATTAATAATTACAATCTTGAGTGCTTGGATAGAAGTTTACGATTTCTAGTGATTAAGCAGTTTTGAGTGTATCTAATCGTGTGTGGACATCAGTTTTCACAACAACAACAACATTTTATTAAACAACAATAACACAACAAACAACAACAACAACAACAACAACAACAACAACAACAACAATAACATAACAAACAACAAACAACAACAATAACACAACAAACAAGAACAACAACATTACATACGAAGATTTTCCAAGTCACCTAACAGGTTACGGAGTATTGCATCCGATTGACATGCGTGGTCATTGTTGTCGGGATTCGTTTCCATTTCAAGTCTTGCCTCGAGCACCCTGACTTTTGTCTCTAGCACCTGTTTTTGTGCCTCCACCATATTTATCCTAAGATCTTTTTCATGGCAGTTTGTGCACCCAGAACCATGAGATGTTGAAGCAGAAGAAATTACTTGTAATTGTTCATCAAATTCACTCTTCCACATAAAATATCCACATCCATGACCTTTGTCTCTTGGCTTCGAAAGAGGGCATGCATAATACTCCCATCTAAATGTATCTTTTTGATGTAATGTTCTTTTTTGTTATATTTATTGCTCAATAAGTACACATAAAAGGATTATATCGCTGCATCTGGTTGAGGTTGAGTGGTTTTGAGGATAAGAGGTTGTGAAGTTGTGTAGATAATATGTTAGTATATAAGAGCAGATTTGGTGGGAAGTTTTAGTGGGAAGAGTTTTGGCGGCAATATTTTGGTGGGAAAATTTGGTGGGAAAACCCAACCCCTGAACCCTACTTTCTAAACCTTGTCACTGAGCCTGAACCCCCTGATCATGAACCATTAGTCACTGAACCTCATTCGACTCATTCGTTTAACATCTCGTGTATAACCATAGCATCTTTAGGTTTTATCCTTTTCATGTATAGATAGATCGTTTATTCCAAAACCCAATAAACCTGGGAAGCTACGCTGTCTTACTCAACCACATAAAAACGACATTGATGGATGCAATTTATCAAGTATTGAATAAGGTCTTTGCTGGCATATTCTTAGAGTGTTCTCACAGGTTCAGGAAAGGAAGAGGGACTCATACATTCTTTACGCAGAGTTTTATTACTATTAATGGGTGGCTCCACGATTTCTTATGGGCACAGGCATCCTAGGTAATTCAGTCGTATGGTTCTTCATTATCCGCATATGGACTTTTTTTCCTAGGTGCTCATTTTGTCTGGGCTTTTAGTTTCATGTTTTTATTCGGTGGACGTGGTTATTGGCAAGAACTTATTGAATCCATTAGCACAAGCAAAAATGGTGGAAAAGTCTACTGTTTGAAAGAGAGTAAAACAACCCGAAATCCCAGGAGCTAATCCAAAATCACCTACTCGATTGACAAGCATAGCTTTTATAGCTGCTTTATCTGCCTGAAGTCGTGTAAACCAGAAATGAATTAACAAATATAAGCTTTTAGAGGTTCACCAATAGGCCAAAGTAGGCAGCGAAGGGTCAGCGCGAACGAAGGTCTACAATAACAAAATGTTATAGATCATACTGGAAAGGTATGAAATGTGACAAATAAACAATAGCAAAAATGCTAATTTTTTTTATAGATTTCCCTTCATTTTCTGTTTTTTTTTGTCATCCCCCTCATTATAGTCCTCCTAGAATCAATAGCATTTCGTCGGAATAACCCATTAAAATGCAAATAGGAATCAGAAATGTGGTCAATATCCCTTAGCAGCGGGAAAGGAGTCTATCTATCTGCCTAGCTTTGGTAGATTTCCCCCACTGACTATGCATAGGACTACTAAGGTGAAAAGACAGGATGTATTCCGACAAAATACTATTGATTCTAGGAGGACTATAATGCTTCTAGATCCATATCCTTTCGCATCAAGAGTACCCGCGCGTCTCAAACCCACCTTTATCCCAACAACCCCATGATGAACAGAGAGGAACCCGATGAATGGGATTGGATGCTAATAATGAAATAAAAACATATATATTAGAAGAGAAGGCAATCCCCGTGGAATTCCTATCGATTAATCCTTGGCTGCTACGAAAGAAATAGGTCTTGCGTTGCGGAAGGAACGTTCTGCTCTGAGTTGAAGACAAGAGCTCCTTCCCTGCCTGAGTCAAGGGAGACTTTCTATCCTCGTTCGTTTTACATCTCCTTAGTGTGGGCCAGGTTGTATTTAGGCTACTTGCAGTAACGAACGACGATTGATGGGTTGAGTCGATCGATTGTCGATCCCCTTAGTATGGGTCTTTTTCTCAATCGATCGCTGGACGATTTTTTTTTTGGACATGGGTCGCAGGCACGACTGAGTTTTAATTTGTGTCGTGTGTGTTTTATTTAATTAAAAAAGAATATTTGTAGGGTATGTTTTTTGTAGTGTAGGTCGCCCTTACTAGGGCACCCAATCGCTGGAGAGAGAAAGCTAACTTGGCATGGAAAATGAGAGGGATTGGGTGTCCTTACTGTGGGCAGCCTAAGCACTGAAGATGCTGGAACATGGCATGCGCAAGGAAAAAGTGCCATTTTGGCATGCATTATACGCCCTTCAGTTACCTTGTCTTTACTAAATATGAAATATAATAGTTAACTGTATAGTGAAATATCATAGTTCTGATATCACAAATATTATTTTGACGAATGAAGGCAAGGACGAAAACAAGCTAGATGTGGAATGACATCACACGCAGCGGCTGGGATCGTAACAGCTAGAGGTGGAATGACATCACAAGCAGCAGTGGTGGCTCGTGGGTGGGGAAAATGTTGTGTTTCTGGTTGAGCTGATATTGGTGTGAATGATGATATGAAGGTAAAAGAATCAATTAAAATAGAAGGGTGTTTGGTGTACTACTTGTGTTAGAGTAACATAACTGATAACCAGTTTGAAATACTTAAAACTGCTTATATGTTGGATGATATATTATTGACACAGATTGTTTTGCATTGTTCATAGGTTCTTGATCAAAAGGGGGTGGGTCAACTGATCAAGATGGCCGTAGAAAAGGAGCGCGATGCGAATCCCAACTTAAAGGTGAGCACGAGATTCCGATGATTTCAGCTTTCATTGTGTTGTGAGTTTAAAGGTGGCAAAATGAAAGTGACATGGGTAAAAACGAGTCAAAAATGGTTGGAAACACCTGGGAGGTTTTGTGTATCATGAATACAATTTCGGTGACTTTATATTTATAACCATTTTTATTAGCTTACACATTTGACCCATTGGATGCAAAGTATAAACCAAATAGACCCAGTTTTTAAAATGAATTGATATTGCCAACTTTTAGCTGCTACCGAAAGTTAGTACTGTGAATGAACCATTTTTTTTTTAAACGACGGAATTATATAAATACTAGTGAGAAGCTAGAAATTTGAAATGTCTATGTAGACTATTACAAGCATTTATTGGATCAAGTATCCAAACGTTCCAATTTGGAGGAAAATCCTTTTTCCTATGACTAATCCAAGAGTAAGACAAAGTTTTGATTTAGTCCCAAAGAGTGTCTTTTCGCGGAGGGGAAATGTCAAACAAAGTCTATTCCGATAACGCTAAATAATCCAAGTTGTTGATTGAATGATTGCATCAAAACAAAACTTTAGCCCGATTAGGAAGAGAAGTCGAGTCACTCCAAAAGATTAAACTTTGCTAGTATTTTTGGTAATCAGCAAGTTGCCACCAGTTTAGAATCATAACCCATAGATTTCAAGCAATCGTGCGATCAAGGAAAAGATGTTGAGCCGCCTCTAAAGCATCATCAAAAAAACTGGACCTCGAGTCGAGTTTAAGTCAATACCACGAAGATCCAAATTCATTCTAGTAGGCAACCTTTCATTAAGTAACCGCCAATTGTGAATGTTGATCTTGATAGGAATTGAGTTATTCCATCTAATCTTGTTGCCAAATGGAACCAAGATAGCTTGGTCAATGCATCTTCTAACAGAGAAAAAAGTTAGAATGGTCAAGTTTGAATTCACAAATGTCCGTATTAGTGATGATGCAAAGATGTTGGAGGTGATCCAATAAAGCTACTAGTTGGGAGCTTTGTAAACCAAAGCGAAGTGGCCTCCTCCAAGCCCATGAGAGTCGATATGGAGTCTGGACCACTACCCATAGAGCACCGATCACTTATTTTGTAGAAGTTAAAAGTCTCCGGTTGTTACAATCTAGGAAAAGTCTCATTCAAAGTTAACGTCCACCGCCAAACATCTTCCCAAAACCAAAAAGAACTTCCATCTCTTACCTAAAAGCAAAAAAGAACACCGGTTGGAGTGGAATAGGAATCTAAAACAGAATTCGATCAATTGGCTTTAACGAACCTATTTATGGCGTTTAATGTTACCAAACACCGGAATTCATCAAAATGATTTTTCAAATAATACTATATATTTAATAAAGTACTAAATAAATACTTAATACATAATAATAATATTATCAAAATGTACAAAGTAGTTGACATTTAATGTCACCAAACACTGATAATAATAATAATAATATATACTTACAAAAATAATTTTAAAAAACAACATCAGGTTGAGTAAGAGTGTTCGTTCAAAAAAAGTTGGGTAAAAATTTAATATATAAAATTGTTATATTAAAAGTGTAAGTTAGTGAATCATAATAAATAAAGTGAATACATGGTATCAGCATTTGTGATAAATTGTTTACAAGTGTAAATATGACATCATAAAAGGGAGGATGACATTCAAAAATATTTTCTTTTATTAGACCAGTTGTAACAAGACCGAATGGTTCGGTCAATCAAGCCATTTTGAACCCCCCCCCCCCCCCCCACCCCCCACCCAAAAATAACTAAATAACTAAATAACTAAATAAATAATAATAATAATAATAATAATAATAATAATAATAATAATAATAACAATAATAATAAAGTGATGTTTAATAATAATAATAACAATAATAATAATAATAATAATAATAATAATAATAAATCAAACAAAAAGTTAAAGTTGTGATCTGTCAGGCGACCAGAAGAATTGAAGTGTTTGTATGTGTGCTTTTTTTTAGTTTGTCTCTTTGTGTGGTTAATAAACATAAATGCAAATCTTAAATGTTTTGAACAACGAATTTAATCCACATAACCCATTTCTAAAACGAACAAAAACAAGAACACAAGAAAATGAAAAGCCCATTTCGAGACAAACAAACCTGGTTCGAAACATATACGAGACTATTTACAAGGAGCTTAAAAAAAGATAAATAACACAACAACTTGCCCGAGACCTCATCACTCTTGAAGCCAAGAATCATAACAACTTTCAAAGCCTAAAAGATTGTTTTGATTTGGGTTAAGGGTAAAAAATTTGTGGTTTGTATGTGTGATTCGAGTTTTATGTGAAACAAGAATCAAGAGGGTTCATATAGTGGTTTATATTTGGTAATTGACTTTGCTAGATAAGAAAGAAAATGAGATAGATTTGTATGTGTAGGTGTGGTAATAAGAGGTGAGTTTGGTTGGTGTGTTGTTTAGAGATATACACTTTCATGAAATTAATCTAAATCTTAAAGCCGATTTACTGAAACATATTTTGCATCGAACAAATGCACACTAATGTAATGTTTTAAATTTTATTTGAATGATTAATTTAATGGCACTACAACAAAATAGTTAATTTTTCACATTTATTAAGGCGTGTGTTCACACTTTAAAGTGTGTGGATTTGGAAAGTTCACACTTAGTTTGTGTGAACTGTGTAGCATATAATTTCACATTTGTAAGTGTGAAGATTTATAAAAAAGTTCACACTTTCAAGGGTGAAGATTTTGTAACAATATGATTTTCAAACAACTTTTAACACTTTTAATTGTGAATAATTTTTGCACACTTATAAGTGTGAAGATGTTAAAAGAAAAGTCCACGATTTAAAAAGTGTGAAGAAAAGAGTGTGAGCAAGTGACAAATTTTTTGTATTGTAGTTTTTTTAGTTATTAATGAAATTTTAATTTTTTTTTTAAAATATTCGGTCACTAGTGCGGTTATCATTACGAGTGTTTAGTTTAAGAGAAAAAAATCTGAGTCGTCGTTTATATAATCGTGCTGTTTGGTCTCTTTGTTTTGTCTCATTATAGATATAGATAAGAAAAAACAAAAAGAGCAATATTAGGCGTTGAGCCTGAGAAAACTACTCATAAAATACAATAAGAAACAAGGCCCAAGTCCATGGGCTTTAAGTGCATTTTTTTTTACTGTTTAGAAACCCTAATGTTTTAAAACCTATAATATAAATATAGGTGTCTAAACCTAGTATCTTGTCACTTTTAGTTCAGCCGTCACTATGATATTTTCTTATCTCACCCGTCCATTCATTTGCTGATGCTATACTCTTTCATTACAGATCTGGTTGCAGTACCCAAATCAGGTAAAAAAAAAAAACATCAACTTCATGTTTTTATTTGTACTTTTTAATATATTAATTATATCAGTTTATTATCATATGTGGTCTATAGATTTTGCTTTTTAATGTTATTTGCAACATATCCATATTATTGACTTCTTTTGATTAAAAGATTTGTAACATAATTTGCTGATGATTGTTATTATAGGAGGTGAAAAAGACTTTATGACCCACCTAATGCGTGTATCGGACAAGATGGATTCAGAACTTCAGAACAAGATTCTCAAGCATTTTGTTTAACAAAAGTGAAATGTCTTTGGATATTAGCAAAAGCACCAAAACACAATGTTGCCATCCATTATATGAATCCGTTTTTTCGTTTCACGTTAGATATTATTAAGCGTCTGGTTTTAGCAAACACACGGTCCTCTCGTAATGTAGACGGAGAGTTGTATTATGATCGGAAGTTGTTTGAGTCTCGTGACTATTATGTGTCTTTTGTAATGGACAAATGGTGCCATTGTATATTGTCACCGTATTTAGAGAAATACGGTGACAAAATACATTATCATCATTTTTCGATTACAAAAGTTGTGTAGTAGTCATGTGACTCAAACAACTTGCGATTATAATTCTACTCCTCATCTAGATTACGAGTAGTTTGTATGTTTGTTAAAACCGGATGCTCAATGATATCTAACTTGAAATGCAAATGCGGGGTTTATACAAAGAATGGCATCATTGTGCTTTGATGCATTTGCTAATATCCAAAGCGTTTCAATTTTTCCGGCTGTTCTTTAAGTATCTCAAAATAGGTTGTAATTAGTACACTTTTATAGTGGTTATGTTAGCTTTTTTCCTCATGTAATGTTGGATTCGGTTTGTAGCTTTGGTGTTAACTTTGTACTAAATGACTACATGTGGTTACACGTTTTTGCCATTGTTTATCCTTCACTGCAAGAATTGCATCCAATCTTGTACCTAAGCATTTACATGCTTACTGGATATCATTGTATTAGATTCAACAATTCATATAATGTGAATATGCAACAAAGTTTGTGAGGGAATGACATCTGTAAAAAAGTAACTTAAACAAATATAAATGGGTTGCCCAGTTCTTCTATATGGACAACTCGATGTAAACTCTAACGAAAACTTAACATATGCAACTCAAATAAAGTGTGCTGATATGCTCAAATGTTATATCGTCATTTTTTTGTGAACTTTCGTGGTTCTAACATGAGCTTCCACTCGCTAAAACATGGATTGTTTCTCTTATGCCCCAACACCGAGCTAATCTAACATAAAGGTATATTAGGTCTATTACGAGCCTTGCCTTGGTGAAGCTTTGTATATTTGCTAGCGCACTTTGCTTTAACCTTGTTTATTTCTTTCTTTGAACTGCGTTTGTATCAAAAATGGCAAGAAGTGAAAAGAAACATATAACAAGATGGCAGATATAGTAGATCTTTAAAAGTTATTTGGGCTATCTTCCTGGAAGTGGTTGTAATATTAGGATGATTTCATGTTCGTGTAGCCTTTATTGAATTTGAAGTGTTTTTAGTGTTTCGTTTTAATAAATTTTGCTATTTCTCGAGAAAGTGCTTCTAGTTGTAGTATGATTCAATATCCGTAGACTGAATCCTTTAGTAATAGTAATATTACATGTTATTGATGTGCTCCAATCGATAATAACTTCATTCATATACACATACACAATAAGGTTGGCAAGTTTCTCCCGGTTTACTAGGCAGGGGAATTCTACAACATGAACCCGTTGAAATGTTGGATAGATGTTATTGACACACTATGATTATATTACATTGTTCTGTTCATAAGTTCTTGATCAAAAGCGGGTGGGTCAACTGATCAAGATGGCCATGGAGAAGGGCGTGCAGCGAATCCTATCTTAAAGGTGAGCACTAGTTTCCAATAATTTCGGATTGCATCATGTTGTGAACCTGGAGGTGGAAAATTGGGAGGGAGGCATGTCACGGGTAAAAACGGGTTGGGAGTGGTTGGGCCAAACTGAAGCAATTTTTCGTCTTTTCTTTTCTTGAATTTTACATATTATTACAATTATAACATATTGTTCCAAAATAAAAATTATAGGAAGCTTTATGTAATTTGTATACATCTCCATTGAGACTTTCTTTCATAACCGTTATTTTCAGAGTTTACCCATTTGACCCGTTAGAGGCAAATATAACCCAAATCGACCCATTTCTTTAAAATGTATCGATATTGCCAACCTCTAGTTGAGACTGATAGTTAGTACTTTGAATGAACCAAGTACTAATGATGAATATACACTGGTTGGGATACGTGGTGAGCACAGTAGAGAGCCTTCTTATGTTGCATATTTTGACGGGGCTGGGCAAGATTACGTCTCTTGCTCTCCTTTTTGTTAACTTTATCTGCGTGTATGTCTATCTGTTTGCGTTTGACAGTCCTAATGGTATTAGTTTTGCTGAAACTTCTTTATCATTATTGTGGCAGTCCCTATTACGAGGCTAGCAGCCGCGCAATGTTTAAGCACTCTCATAAAGGCGGTCAGTTTATGTGTGACACATTTTCAGTTATTGTATAATTACAGTAATATTGTATCTTTCTGTTCTAGCAGGTAAATAATGAGGGCCAGATAAACTCTCGTCCCACTTGATATGTAACACGCTTTTGAATCTAGTCATGTCTGCATATACGTAAACCACCACAATAAGAACATAACCCGGCTGTATCCGGTTAGACCCGGCCAAAACCCGGTTAATCCGGTTAGCCCCGGCCAAAACCCGGTTATTCCGGCCAAAACCCGGTTAGATCTGGCCAAGACCCAGTTATTCCGGCCAAACCCGGATAGACCCGGTTATTCCGGCCAAGACCCGGCTAGATCTGGCCAAGACCCGGTTATATCTGGCCAAAACCCGGCTATATCCGGTTAGACCCGACTATATCCGGCCGAGAGCAGGTTCAGTCGGTTCTCGGCTTTTTAAAATAAACCTAAAAACCTACAAATGTATGTTGTGCTTTTGTTAGAGATATTCAGGTTTTAGCTTTGTGTTTCTTCCATGTCTGTTCTAACTTCTATGTTTTGGACGTGTATGTGTGCTTCGACACAAATGCAGCCTATTAAGAGGGGGTAAATCTGTCAAATGGATCAAGCAAAATCGGATTTCGAATCACACAGGTAGAAAGAATAGGAGCATATCTGCTAATACAAAATAAAGAAGGCTTGATTACCCGGTGAATATATTAACGGAAAATGATTGTTAGTACAAATGAAAAAGAGGTAATGAGCCTCTTTTAGACACGCATAAAGCGACCTACTTGTTTTGAACAGACTCAAAGCAAGACTACCAAATCACAAGAACAAGAGATATAAATATAAAAAGCATTACACGCCTCTAATTTTTTGAAATCAGCCATACATCAGCAACCATGTATTCTTGGATTCGATATTTTCCAAATACTCCTCACCTTATCAACACGCGCATTAGCCTTGAAATGAATTGTTCTAAGCTTAAGTCTTACAACTTTTGCAATAATGTCACTAAGCTGTTGCACACTATTATCACCTATGCCAAATAGTCTATTATTATGCTCTTGCCACATGAAATACGTAGAGGCTGCCAGAATTAATCGACCGACAATGCTGGACACGAGTTAGCTTTAGATAAAGCCAGAATCCAGTCAATTATAGCATCCCATATGGGAAACGTGCATGGTAACTCAGCCATCTTACTTATGCGAACCCAAACTGTGAAGAAAATTGACAAGTGAAAAATAAATGCTCATGTGAGTCGGGTTGGCTCTTACATAACGGACACCTAATTAGCAGGTTCAAGTCAACATTCATGCCAACATCCCATTGCCTAAGCAGGTTCAAGTCAACATTCATGCCAACATCCCATTGCTTAAGCTTATCTTGTGTCTCCAACTTCTGTCCCCATTACGAGTCACAAGTTGAACGTGTGGCGGGGAACACGTACACAAAGAAATCCATTCGATAGAACACCAAGGAACTTCATCTCTTCGTAGCCTAAGAGACAACAACAACAACAACAAACCCAACCCCGCAAGAGCAGGGTATGGGGGAGGTAGAAATGTAGACAGATCCTACCCCTACCACAGGAAAAACCTGGGAGTAGAGAGACTGCTTCCAAAGAGACCTACGGCAAGTGCAAAAGTGTGAGTGATAGGACAAAAATAAGAGCAAGGACAAGCGCAACAAAGTAAAAGCGACAGGAAGACAAAGGTGAAAAGCCAAGTAAACCAAGCAGACAAAGAAAACAGGGGACCAACAAAAAAGGAACAAAGAAAACAGGCAAGCATACATAAACAGAGCACCAAACACAAAACATGCAGCAAGCAAGTAGAGCAAAGCAAAAAGGGCAAAAGACCAACATACAAAGCAACAAGGGCACGACAAGCAAAGCAAGCAACAAAGCAAAGGCAAGCGGGCACAAGGCAAAGAGAGACAAAGAAAAAAAAAAGGACAAAACAAAGACACACAAGCAAACACACAGAGGCAAGTGGGCACAAGGCAGAAAGAACACACAAAAAATAGAGCAGGGCAACGCAAAGGGGGCAAAAGCAGAGGCACATCAAAAGGAAAAGGGAAGGCCACAAGCCTCCAAAAAAAACCTAAAGGGGAAGAGCAAAATGTGACAACCGGCAGTTTAGGGAGCTATTTTAAAAACCCGCATTACGATTTAAGTTCGTTTATAATTTTTATTTGAAATTTTATTTCACAACGAACTTGTAAGACCTATTTTATGGATATTTTTAAATTAATGACGTTATGGGATTCGTGAATTATGTTCATAATTCATTATTGATTTAAATGCTCGGTGATGTATATTTGAAATTCTCACTTGTTACTACGTTGACTTTGGCACTAGGATTACCTAACAAAAGTTTTATGATTCGTCTTAACGAGTCTGACTATATTTTAATTATTTACGAGATGGTTTCGAGAGGTATTGAAGTTTAAAATGAGTTCGGGTTCGGGCCACATGTTTTTACATTTACCCACGTTACCCGCTCCACACCATAGTAATATTATTATTACTATTATTATTATTATTATTATTATTATTATTATTATTATTATTATTATTATTATTATTATTATTATTATTAATAACTTTTATAAAAAAATATATATATAATAAAAAGGGTGTGTTTGGTCCGGTTTACCCACACACACACACAAACCCACTCACAATTTCCATCTCTCTCATCTCATCTTCTTCCCCCCATCTTTAACCCTAGCCGCCGCCCTCTTTGGCCGGCCGCCACCGTCACACCGCCACTCCCACACCGAAAATAACACCACCACTTTAACCCTCTCGTCGAGATCTTTCTTTTGAGCTATAACACGCGCCCTAACTCCCACATTAACACCAAATCCGAATCATATAATCACAAGTTCATCACCACTTTCTTGTTATTTTCTTGTGTGCTCTTCGATTTAGTATTGTTTTGGAAGGTAGGTCGAGTTTTGACTCGATTTATGGGTTCAAATCGTGACTAAGGGTCACGAATTGATGAGAATCGATTGGGTTTTCATTTAAAACGTGATATGTTTATGGGTTTTTGATGAAATCGCGTTTTCAAATGGTTTGGTATCCGGGGTTTAGTTTATTTGTGGGTTCGAACGAACCGTGAGTCGAAGACTCACGGCTAGATGTGGGTACGAGCCACTTGGCTCGTTATATTTCTTGTTATTCGACCTTGGAATCCTTGATGGTTCATGTTTGGTGCTCGATTTGGATGCTTGGGTCCCGTTTGGTGATGTTTGTAGCTCGATGGAGCTTAACCGAGACCCTATGGTCTCGGTGTAATATTACCCCTTGGCTCGGTTGAGAGCCTTATGTAACCATTGGTCCGAGTGGTTTGATCCTTGGCTAGCTTGGTTACTGATTTGTTATTGTCATTGTTATTTGAAGTTGCGACCCAAAAGGGTGTTTGGGACTGTTTTGGGTTAGCTCGTTTGAGCTATTGCCGAGACTAATATGGTCCTTGGTTGAGTCCTCTTTGACTCTTATTTGTTGCCGAGACCTTATGGGTCGTTTTGGCTAAATTGTTGTGCTCAATGGAGCTTATTTTGGTTACTTGTATGTTTTGGTTCGAGTCGTTATACTCATGGTTGGACCGCGACTCATTGGAGTCGAATAGACTCGGGTTGGCTTGGTAAACCATCCCGAATGTGAAGCTGTGGTTATAATTGTTCCTTATGACTTTTATTGTTGTTAACTTGGTTTTGAATTTGGTTTGGTTGATATTTCGGCCAAGTACTTTGGTTGGCTCGGGACCTTTGTAGTCTCGACAATGGTATTATTGTATTGATTGTGGAGTTGTTGTCGATTGGTAAAGTGTGATTGGGGACCGATTGTGAGACGGTCGTTAGATTGACGGAGATAGGTTAGTCGGGTGCCGTAGTCGGACCCTCATGTTGTAGCCCGTGGTTTGAGTTTGTGATTGGACGGAGATTGGTTATTTTATGACTTTTGCTTATATTTGGACTTGGACAATGAGCCGAGAGTCATGACTTGGACATATGACCATTTCGTATAACTCAATAACTATTAAAACTAAAACGAAAATAATAAAAACTCGTAATAGTCATTATTGATAATATGAATGTTTATATGAATATATATAAACGTGAATAACGTATATATAACTATATAAGCGCGTATATTAATAATAATAATAATCACGAGTCGTATTATAAATAATACGATTAGATATATATTAGGCTACGAAAGTGGCGTAATATTATTGAACGTATTATTATTATAAAAATTGTGTTATAAAACGGGAAACTCCCGACAATTATGAAACGTTTAATAAAATGTCATTTCGGATATATAACGGTTAAACTTATTGAATTATGCGAAATTGTTGTCACTCGGGTCCAGGTAAGTTATTATTTGTGACGTTCGTGTTGTCACGGATATATGACGACTAATATAGACATTTTCTATAATTAAATAACCACTTAACCGTAAGGTTGAGCCGGGTTATTTGGCTATACGAAATGAATATATTAGTGGGCATCGTATCCTACGACGCCCATAAGTTGTAGTATATGTGAAGTGTAATAGATTGCGAGTGTATATATTGGGAAATCTGGCCAATTTGACGATATATATGAGGAATTTATTAAACTATGATATATACTATATAGTAATTATGTGCTATGTGCCTTAGGTTGGGTGTAATCTTGGAACGGTATGTTACGTAAATAAATATGAGGATTATCAAATCGACGGATTTGGTAAACTTCGACGATTTATTTAAATAATATATTGGGCTAATATTAGATCCATAGTTTATTTATCTTTCTATATGTGATCTTTTTGGTTTGTTTTGAGTCGACCCACTACCCGTATGGATACCAAACGCAAATACACCAAACTAATACGAAATGGATTTTCGGAAATAAAACGGATTCTCGTCCGGGTTTGGGAATATTATATATTTGAGGAAATGATTTCTGAAAGAGTTAATATTGTTAGGTCGTGCCAAGTTCGTAGTTGCTGTTTCGTGAGTTATCATACATCTTATTTCTACCTACCTCGTCTTGCTATTTTCTGGACTTGAGGTGAGTCATAGCCCCACTTTTTACTCTTGAACTATGTTTTCAATGATTGGGGTGAGAAACGTGCAAATCATTTTACGTGGACTATTATCGCTTTTATATTCTTTCTAAACTTGCTATGCGTACGGACTAGGATCTATTGTCAGCTTTAGTCACACATGTCGTGTGTACTATTCAAGGTTGGCTTATTTGGTTATTGGTGGATTGTCAGCTTTAGTCACATATAGGTTGTGTGTACTATTCAAGGTTGGCTTATTTGGTTATTTGGAATAGTCAGCTTTAGTCACATATATGTTGTGTGTACTATTCAAGGTTGACTTATTTAAATACTGTAGCGTGCACCTATAGGTTATTAATATTTCGGAGGTTATCCGAGTTATTATTGGTATTGCGGGGGCTACCCGAATATCTATGTTAGTACGGAAGGGTATCCGTGTGTTTTGTTAGTACGGAAGGGTATCCGTGTGTTTTGTTGGAGCGGAGGGTATCCGCAGGCTTTTAGCGAATCCTTAGTCTAGCTAGCAAGCTTTTGCGTATATGTCCACTATATTGTTAGTTAAATTTAAACCTATGATCTCACCAGCGAAAGCTGACTTTTAGCACGTTTTCTCAGGTAATTAAGTGTTGAGGTGCATGCTTGGATTGGAAGGCTCGGCCAAGGCTCACGGTTCATGGATCTATTTTTCTAAACTCTGATAATGAAATTTGGACCTATTGTTATTTTATTTTGGGCCTGACTCTGAAGTATGTTGGGATAAATGTAAACCTAAAACCCCGTTTTGGTTGTGTTTTTATTATGTTTACTTTATCTCGTTCTATATTGTCTTGTGTTGGGTACCAATCCCCGTAGCACCCCGAAAGCTTGTTGAGTCTTCCGCTGTATCAAATTTTGGGTGTGTTACAGATTGGTATCAGAGCCAAGGTTATAGAGAACTAGGTAAATAAACGCCTAAACTATAACCGTATTTTTTATAGAAAATGATCCTTGACCACCGCCCGCCAGCCCGCCAAGCCGAAGCATCTTCTATTATTTGAGGTATTATGAGATATTTGAGATGATTGTTAGATTTGGGATTTATTGAGATGATTGAGGTTTATGGATTTTAGTAATAAGATGGCGTTCTCGAGGATTTATATGGTCTATATGTTTTATAAACATTTTAGTAATGCGGTGTTTGAAATTCTTTTTATTGAGATTATATGTTTGAACTATTTGATGAGGATTTTTAGTATGGTATTATGAGTTGTGATTTAGTTGTTTTGAAACACTTGCACCTACCCTACGCCGTTGTCACAGACCATGGCCTCCCATATGCCCGATGTCGTCGAGGATATTCTTACTGCACCTGTTTTACCTGCACAGTTCACTATGGCATCTGATGACCCTTACCAGATGGCCATGTCTTCAGCTACTGTATCACAGGCAGCTTCTACTTCAGCACTACCTGCTGCATCTACGCAGGGACCCTCACTTTCTCTAGGGCTCCCTGGTACATCGAGGCAGCTTACTCTTCATCAGGCTTTGGCTCGTGTGGCACCACGCTTTGCCCACCGAGCTACGGCGCGCATGTCGGTACGCCCTACTCCATCACCTTTACAGATTGATGCTCATTCTCTTCTGTCTGAGGCGCCACCCACATCATTGCGTCGTCGTCCTAGATCACCTACTACATCTCCACATGGTTCACCTAGTAGGAGACGACGAGTGATGAGGTACTCTTCCGATGAGGAGGAGGAGGAGTACGAGGGTGAGGATGAGGCTGATGACCCTGAGGAGGAGGATGACCCTCAGGAGGCTGAGCAGGGTGATGATGATGACCCTGAGGAGGAGGATGACCCTCAGGAGGATGAGATGCCTGATGATGATGATGTGTTAGCACCACCAGCTCAGGCTGAGGAGCCTGATTCACCTGTACACCCGATTGAGCCTGATTCACCTGATCATCCGTTCTTGTTTGAGTTGCCACCTGGTAGTCCCGTTGAGTCGGATGCATCTTCTGAGATTTCTGCTGAGCATGCAGAGTTGGGTGAGATTGGCAGGTTGTGGGCTCGGATTACTGAGCTTAGTGAGAGAGTTGCACGTGTATCTGATCGACTTGAGAGAGTTATTGGAGAGTTTTTAGCGGATTTGAGAGTTGACTTGACTGTCGTTGTGGGCAGGAGTTGAGGAGTCTCCGCCAGCCGCGTGGCTAGTTGCTTGGGTTATGTTGTCTTGTTGCTTTCTTAACCGAGGAGTGTTCGGTTAAAAAAGCTATTTATCATATTTTGATGTATTCCGTTCAGTATTCGTCTCTTTTGGAACGATTAGTACGTTTTGTGTTATCAGTTAGTTGGAACGATGTTAGATCGCTATTGTATGGTTGATGGTTATTAGTATATGGTATCATGTGATTTTGGGTGTTATGGAAATTGAGTCCTTATTCGCTTTATTGATGTTACGTGGTGTATTGTTGCTATTCTTTCCATGATTGGTTTCGTTGAAATGTTTTGTTGAGCATATTGATAAGTTCTATTGGAGACTCATGAACGTGTATGATGTTACAGATCAATGGCACCACGTCGAAACCCTGTTAGGTCTACCAGAACTGGTCCTGCTGTGACTACTCCTGGTCGCCGAGGTCGTCGACCTACTCGAAATGTTGAAACCCCTACTCCTGACAACCTGGACACCACTAACCGCAACAACAGAAATCAAAATGTTGATGTTCAGGGAGACAATGATCATGTTCCACTTAATGCACCTACTGTGGATCAAGCAATGATCAACCAACTCGTGGAGCAAAGAGTTGTTGAACTACTAGCTGAGTCAAATCATTCCAACAATTCTGCTGGAACTTTTCCACCTGTTCGTGCTAATGGATGTCAATACAAGGAGTTCAAGATTTGTGGACCCATTGAGTTTGGTGGAACTGAAGGAGTGGTTTACTTAGTCAGATGGATTGAGAAGACTGAGTCTGTGTTCAATGTCAGTGGTTGTGCGGAGAATGCGAAGGTAAAGTTTACTTCTTTTACTTTCAAGGACGAAGCTTTGACTTGGTGGAACAACTACCGAAATGCAGTTGGGAGTGATGTAGCTTATGCTATGACCTGGGAGCAATTTAAGTCCTTGCTGATTCAGACTTATTGCCCAAGGAATGAGGTCAAGAAGCTAGAGATTGAGTTTTGGAACCACAAGGTGAAAGGTACTGATATGGCAACTTACAATCGTCGTTACCAGGAATTAGCCCTGTTGTGCCCAGATATGGTGAAAACTGAGACTCAAAAGATCGAGAGGTATACTGATGGGTTGCCTATAGCTACGAGGAATGATGTGATTTCTGCTAGGCCTGCAAACATCCATGAGGCAATCACAATTGCTCAACAACTTATGGATTCGTTGGAATCAGAAGAAGCTGATAAGGAGAGGAATGGAAAGAGAAAGAGAGACCGTCACTCTAAGGGTAATGATCACCGAAGCAAGAGACAAGCTAAGGCTTATGCTATTGGGAATGGAGATAAGAAGAACCAGAACGGTGATGCACCCAAGTGTGATCGTTGCCACCAGCATCATACTGGATGGTGTAGTGTGAAATGCCAGAATTGCTCAAAGAAAGGACACACAGCTAGAGACTGTAGAGCTCGACCTCTTGCTATGGTTCAAGCTGCTCCTGAGATGAGAAATAAGGCAGATGTTACTTGTTATGGGTGTGGAAAGAAGGGACACTATAGGAATGAGTGTAGAGAATCGCGGAACCGCGGAAATCAAGGCTTGGGTGGTAATGGGTACAATTATGGAAACCGTGGAGCTGGAGGAAATCGTGGACGACAAGATAATGGGGACCAACGTGTGGAAGCTGGAGCTGCCCAGGGAAGAGTGTATGCACTCGGGAACGAGAGAGGAGAAGATCCGAACGTCGTTACTGGTACGTTCCTCCTCAATAATCGTTATGCTTCCATACTATTTGATACTGGTGCCGATAGGAGTTTTGTGTCCACTACGTTTGCACCCTTACTAGAGAAACCCCCGATGGCCTTAGGAATTGGATATGATATTGAGTTAGCAAATGGGAATATAGAAAGGATTAATACCATCATTCGCGGTTGTACGTTAAATTTCTTGAACCACCCTTTCAACATAGATCTTCTACCCATCACGTTAGGAAGTTTTGACGTTATCATTGGTATGGATTGGTTGTCGAAGTATCGTGCTCATATACTTTGCGACGAGAAGATCGTGCGTGTACCATACGGAAAGGAAGTCCTGAATATATTAGGAGACCGAAAGGATTCTAGGAGCCCATCCCGATTAGCAGTGATTTCGTGCACTAAGTTACCGAAGCTAATGGAGAAGGGATGTTACCTTTTCTTAGCCCAAATTTCTGAGAAGGGAGAGACGAAGAAAAAGGAAAGGTGCATTGGAGATGTGCCTATAGTTCGTGATTTTCCTGATGTGTTTCCCGATGATTTGCCGGGAATCCCGCCGACTAGACAAGTGGAGTTTCAGATTGAGTTGATACCTGGTGCTGCACCTGTAGCACGAGCACCTTATCGTCTTGCACCTACCGAACTAGAAGAATTGTCGAAACAATTGGCGGAGTTAGCCGAAAAAGGATTCATAAGACCAAGTTCTTCACCTTGGGGAGCCCCAGTCTTATTTGTGAAGAAGAAGGATGGATCGTTTCGTATGTGTATTGATTATAGAGAGTTGAATAAGTTAACGGTGAAGAATCGATACCCGTTACCTAGGATCGATGACTTGTTCGATCAACTTCAAGGATCGAGTGTGTATTCGAAGATCGATTTGAGATCGGGATATCATCAACTTCGAGTTCGTGAGGAAGATATTCCGAAAACGGCTTTCAGAACCCGTTACGGGCATTACGAGTTTCTGGTGATGCCGTTTGGGTTGACTAACGCACCAGCAATATTCATGGATCTCATGAATCGTGTGTGTAAGCCTTACTTGGATAAGTTCGTGATTGTATTCATCGATGACATCCTGATTTATTCAAAGAGTGAGAAGGAGCATGAGGAGCATTTAAGACTCATTTTAGAATTGCTCAGGAAGGAGAAACTTTATGCCAAGTTTTCGAAATGCGAATTTTGGATTCCAACAGTACAAATTTTGGGTCATGTGATTGACAGACAAGGAGTCCATGTGGATCCTGCTAAGATTGAGGCGATAAAAGATTGGGCTGCACCTACAACCCCAACCGAAGTTCGTCAATTTTTGGGTTTAGCTGGTTATTACCGAAGATTCATTGAGGGATTTTCGAAGATAGCTAAACCATTGACCAAATTGACTCAAAAGAATGTTACGTATGAATGGGGAGATAAAGAAGAGGAAGCATTTCAATTGCTTAAGAAAATGTTGTGTAGTGCTCCTATCTTAGCGTTACCAGAAGGTAACGAGGATTTCGTCGTCTATTGTGACGCCTCACATAAAGGTTTAGGAGCCGTGTTAATGCAACGAGAGAAAGTGATAGCTTATGCTTCCCGACAGCTCAAAAAGCATGAGAAAAACTACACTACCCATGATTTGGAGCTCGGTGCTGTGGTTTTTGCTTTAAGAATATGGAGACATTACTTGTACAGAACAAAGTGTGTCGTATTTACTGACCATAAAAGTCTACAACACATCTTGAATCAAAAAGAGCTCAACATGAGACAGCGACGTTGGATTGAGTTGCTAAGCGATTATGATTTTGAAATTCGCTACCACCCTGGTAAAGCAAACGTTGTTGCTGATGCTCTTAGTCGAAAGGAAAGAGTACCACCATTACGAGTTAGGTCATTGGGAATGACTATCGTATCGCCATTACCGTCTCAAATACTCGAAGCTCAAACGGAAGCGTTGAAAGCAGAAAATAGATCTGCCGAGAATATATTTGGGATGGCTGATAATGAGAAAGGATTTGTTAAGCGTTCTGATGGATTATTATGTTTTGGAGATCGGATTTGGGTACCTTTATATGGAGAAATTCAGGAATTGATTATGCATGAGTCGCATAAGTCAAGGTACTCCATTCATCCTGGTTCCGATAAAATGTACCAGGATCTTAAGAAGTTCTATTGGTGGCCGAATATGAAGGCAGGTATAGCATCGTACGTTAGTAAGTGCCTGACATGTGCTAAGGTAAAAGCTGAACACCAGAGACCGTCAGGATTACTAACGCAACCAGAACTTCCAGTCTGGAAATGGGAGCGGATTACTATGGACTTCATTACCAAATTACCGAGGACAGCTAGCGGTTGTGACGCTATCTGGGTAATTGTGGATCGTCTGACAAAGTTTGCTCATTTCTTAGCTATTAGTGAAGATGATAGTGTGGATAAGCTTGCGAGGTTATATGTGAAGGAAATTATTTCGCGTCATGGAGTCCCGATATCTATTATTTCGGATCGTGATAGTCGTTTTACGTCAGCCTTGTGGCGATCACTTCAAATGGCTTTGGGGACGAGGCTTGATATGAGTACGGCATATCATCCCCAAACCGATGGTCAAAGTGAGAGGACCATTCAGACGTTAGAGGATATGCTTCGTGCATGCATCATAGACTTTGGTAAAGGCTGGGAGAAGTATTTACCCCTTGCGGAATTCTCCTATAATAATAGCTACCACACAAGTCTTAAGGCTGCACCATTCGAAGCTTTGTATGGCAGAAGGTGTCGTTCGCCTATTGGTTGGGCAGAAGTTGGAGATAGTCAACTTACAGGCCCTGAGCTTATTTTGGAAACTACAGAGAAAGTGACTCAGATTCGTGATCGGTTGCAAGCAGCCAGAGATAGGCAGAAGAGCTATGCCGATCAGAGACGTAAACCTTTAGAGTTCCAGGTTGGAGACAAAGTGATGCTGAAAGTCTCGCCTTGGAAAGGTGTTATACGTTTCGGGAAACGTGGTAAACTCAACCCACGCTACATTGGACCATTCTTGATCTTAGAAAGAATTGGGCCCGTGGCTTATAGGTTGGAATTACCGTCCGAACTGAGTAAAGTTCACGACGTGTTCCACGTGAGTAATTTGAAGAAATGTCTTTCCGATGAAATGCCCGTCATTCCAATGAGAGATATTCGTATTGATGAGAAACTGACTTTTGTGGAAGAACCGATTGAGATTCTAGATCGTGAAGTTAAACGACTCAAGAGAAGTCGCATTCCGCTCGTCAAGGTTCGTTGGAATTCCTGACATGGACCAGAATTTACGTGGGTGCGTGAGGACGAGATCAGGAAGAGATATCCGAAGCTTTTCACTTCGTAGATGAATTTTTCCGAGTGAAACCCGGGACGGGTTTCCTTCTGAGACTGGGAGGATGTGACAACCGGCAGTTTAGGGAGCTATTTTAAAAACCCGCATTACGATTTAAGTTCGTTTATAATTTTTATTTGAAATTTTATTTCACAACGAACTTGTAAGACCTATTTTATGGATATTTTTAAATTAATGACGTTATGGGATTCGTGAATTATGTTCATAATTCATTATTGATTTAAATGCTCGGTGATGTATATTTGAAATTCTCACTTGTTACTACGTTGACTTTGGCACTAGGATTACCTAACAAAAGTTTTATGATTCGTCTTAACGAGTCCGACTATATTTTAATTATTTACGAGATGGTTTCGAGAGGTATTGAAGTTTAAAATGAGTTCGGGTTCGGGCCACATGTTTTTACATTTACCCACGTTACCCGCTCCACACCATAGTATTATTATTATTATTATTATTATTATTATTATTATTATTATTATTATTATTATTATTATTATTATTATTATTATTATTATTATTATTATTATTAATAACTTTTATAAAAAATATATATATAATAAAAAGGGTGTGTTTGGTCCGGTTTACCCACACACACACACAAACCCACTCACAATTTCCATCTCTCTCATCTCATCTTCTTCCCCCCATCTTTAACCCTAGCCGCCGCCCTCTTTGGCCGGCCGCCACCGTCACACCGCCACTCCCACACCGAAAATAACACCACCACTTTAACCCTCTCGTCGAGATCTTTCTTTTGAGCTATAACACGCGCCCTAACTCCCACATTAACACCAAATCCGAATCATATAATCACAAGTTCATCACCACTTTCTTGTTATTTCTTGTGTGCTCTTCGATTTAGTATTGTTTTGGAAGGTAGGTCGAGTTTTGACTCGATTTATGGGTTCAAATCGTGACTAAGGGTCACGAATTGATGAGAATCGATTGGGTTTTCATTTAAAACGTGATATGTTTATGGGTTTTTGATGAAATCGCGTTTTCAAATGGTTTGGTATCCAGGGTTTAGTTTATTTGTGGGTTCGAACGAACCGTGAGTCGAAGACTCACGGCTAGATGTGGGTACGAGCCACTTGGCTCGTTATATTTCTTGTTATTCGACCTTGGAATCCTTGATGGTTCATGTTTGGTGCTCGATTTGGATGCTTGGGTCCCGTTTGGTGATGTTTGTAGCTCGATGGAGCTTAACCGAGACCCTATGGTCTCGGTGTAATATTACCCCTTGGCTCGGTTGAGAGCCTTATGTAACCATTGGTCCGAGTGGTTTGATCCTTGGCTAGCTTGGTTACCGATTTGTTATTGTCATTGTTATTTGAAGTTGCGACCCAAAAGGGTGTTTGGGACTGTTTTGGGTTAGCTCGTTTGAGCTATTGCCGAGACTAATATGGTCCTTGGTTGAGTCCTCTTTGACTCTTATTTGTTGCCGAGACCTTATGGGTCGTTTTGGCTAAATTGTTGTGCTCAATGGAGCTTATTTTGGTTACTTGTATGTTTTGGTTCGAGTCGTTATACTCATGGTTGGACCGCGACTCATTGGAGTCGAATAGACTCGGGTTGGCTTGGTAAACCATCCCGAATGTGAAGCTGTGGTTATAATTGTTCCTTATGACTTTTATTGTTGTTAACTTGGTTTTGAATTTGGTTTGGTTGATATTTCGGCCAAGTACTTTGGTTGGCTCGGGACCTTTGTAGTCTCGACAATGGTATTATTGTATTGATTGTGGAGTTGTTGTCGATTGGTAAAGTGTGATTGGGGACCGATTGTGAGACGGTCGTTAGATTGACGGAGATAGGTTAGTCGGGTGCCGTAGTCGGACCCTCATGTTGTAGCCCGTGGTTTGAGTTTGTGATTGGACGGAGATTGGTTATTTTATGACTTTTGCTTATATTTGGACTTGGACAATGAGCCGAGAGTCATGACTCGGACATATGACCATTTCGTATAACTCAATAACTATTAAAACTAAAACGAAAATAATAAAAACTCGTAATAGTCATTATTGATAATATGAACGTTTATATGAATATATATATACGTGAATAACGTATATGTAACTATATAAGCGCGTATATTAATAATAATAATAATCACGAGTCGTATTATAAATAATACGATTAGATATATATTAGGCTACGAAAGTGGCGTAATATTATTGAACGTATTATTATTATAAAAATTGTGTTATAAAACGGGAAACTCCCGACAATTATGAAACGTTTAATAAAATGTCGTTTCGGATATATAACGGTTAAACTTATTGAATTATGCGAAATTGTTATCACTCGGGTCCAGGTAAGTTATTATTTGTGACGTTCGTGTTGTCACGGATATATGACGACTAATATAGACGTTTTCTATAATTAAATAACCACTTAACCGTAAGGTTGAGCCGGGTTATTTGGCTATACGAAATGAATATATTAGTGGGCATCGTATCCTACGACGCCCATAAGTTGTAGTATATGTGAAGTGTAATAGATTGCGAGTGTATATATCGGGAAATCTGGCCAATTTGACGATATATATGAGGAATTTATTAAACTATGATATATACTATATAGTAATTATGTGCTATGTGCCTTAGGTTGGGTGTAATCTTGGAACGGTATGTTACGTAAATAAATATGAGGATTATCAAATCGACGGATTTGGTAAACTTCGACGATTTATTTAAATAATATATTGGGCTAATATTAGATCCATAGTTTATTTATCTTTCTATATGTGATCTTTTTGGTTTGTTTTGAGTCGACCTACTACCCGTATGGATACCAAACGCAAATACACCAAACTAATACGAAATGGATTTTCGGAAATAAAACGGATTCTCGTCCGGGTTTGGGAATATTATATATTTGAGGAAATGATTTCTGAAAGAGTTAATATTGTTAGGTCGTGCCAAGTTCGTAGTTGCTGTTTCGTGAGTTATCATACATCTTATTTCTACCTACCTCGTCTTGCTATTTTCTGGACTTGAGGTGAGTCATAGCCCCACTTTTTACTCTTGAACTATGTTTTCAATGATTGGGGTGAGAAACGTGCAAATCATTTTACGTGGACTATTATCGCTTTTATATTCTTTCTAAACTTGCTATGCGTACGGACTAGGATCTATTGTCAGCTTTAGTCACACATGTCGTGTGTACTATTCAAGGTTGGCTTATTTAGTTATTGGTGGATTGTCAGCTTTAGTCACATATAGGTTGTGTGTACTATTCAAGGTTGGCTTATTTGGTTATTTTGAATAGTCAGCTTTAGTCACATATATGTTGTGTGTACTATTCAAGGTTGACTTATTTAAATACTGTAGCGTGCACCTATAGGTTATTAATATTTCGGAGGTTATCCGAGTTATTATTGGTATTGCGGGGGCTACCCGAATATCTATGTTAGTACGGAAGGGTATCCGTGTGTTTTGTTAGTACGGAAGGGTATCCGTGTGTTTTGTTGGAGCGGAGGGTATCCGCAGGCTTTTAGCGAATCCTTAGTCTAGCTAGCAAGCTTTTGCGTATATGTCCACTATATTGTTAGTTAAATTTAAACCTATGATCTCACCAGCGAAAGCTGACTTTTAGCACGTTTTCTCAGGTAATTAAGTGTTGAGGTGCATGCTTGGATTGGAAGGCTCGGCCAAGGCTCACGGTTCATGGATCTATTTTTCTAAACTCTGATAATGAAATTTGGACCTATTGTTATTTTATTTTGGGCCTGACTCTGAAGTATGTTGGGATAAATGTAAACCTAAAACCCCGTTTTGGTTGTGTTTTTATTATGTTTACTTTATCTCGTTCTATATTGTCTTGTGTTGGGTACCAATCCCCGTAGCACCCCGAAAGCTTGTTGAGTCTTCCGCTGTATCAAATTTTGGGGGTGTTACACAAAAGAACCACTAAACCTAATCTGTCACACCCTGAATTTACCTGAATGGCAGCGGAATGGAATGCCTGGGTGTAACGGTCATGGCATCTCATACAAGGTTATATTGAACGACCTAAAGTTTTGTTTAGAAAATACATCGTTTGATCAATAAAAACATTCAGAGTTTACAAGATAAGGTCCCAAAAGATGTTTCAGGTTTATGAAAAACAAGTTCATACAAGATCAAACGTTACATAAGTGCATGAAATAAAAGGTGAGACGCGTCGACTCCGCGACTCCAAGTAGGTCCAAATGCATGCCAACATGAGCTACTTTAATTACCTGAAAATACATTGCTAAAACGGTCAACAATAATGTTGGTGAGATCCATATGTTTATAAAAATGAAATGTTATACGGTAACCTCAAGTATAAAGTGTATGACAAGTCAAATGAAAAATAGTACAATATCCCTTAAGCTCATGACCCCGAAACTAGACTGAATGAAATGCCCCTCTAGAGTGTTTTGCCAGACACTCTAATATGATAAAAATGAAATGCATCCGTTTGACTGTTGGCATAACCAACGCGGATGGAGGCGTCACCCTCAATAGATCTATCCACTCACTCTCGCGTATGCATAATTAACGGTTCATGATAATAGGGGAACTTTAATAAGGCAATGTGGTAACTTAAGCATTGTACTTGAATTTGATACTTAGGTCCGTACGGAAAATGGTGCAATGTATTCTCCCCCGTAGGATTTGAAAACAAATAATAAAGTGAAAACGGGGCTATGAAAACTCACCTGATATGGATGATAGTATGACAAGTGAATGAAATGAACACAAGGCGCGATCTCTATCCGCAACCTAATATGAATGAATATAATCTAATTTAGATTATATAATGATGTCATGAATGCAAGTGCATATGTTATCTATACCACTCGTAATTTGAAAATAATAGTTACTGTTGAAATTTAATGTTTTCCATAACTTGGTAAAATATGTCCAACTAGCCTCGCAAAACTAGTCGTGTAATATTGTTCATAAAGTGTTAGTGTTAAAACTCGGTGTTTTGAAAACTTTGAAATAATATCTAATAGTCGTATTAATAAACCTTTGGTAGTACGTGCTTTGACGGGTAAGGAATACGGCTCTCCATTGTCGTTACTTGAAAAGTATGGTTTTTAGTACGTAAAATATATTTCTAATAGAGGCTGTCAAAATATATTAGAGTTATCGGGTTATAAACGCGAATATCTTGGTCGTTATAGGCTCATTTTCTACGTTCTTTATATCCATGGTTTCGTATTATAGTGAACTAGTGAATTTTTAATAAGTTGGTGTATTTTATTAATGACTAGTGTCCCATTTTATCCGATAAAAATCGTGCATCAGCACACTATTTTCAGAAAATAGTTTTTGTAGTTAAACTTGTTTTTGCCATATCTTTTTCGTCGTAAGTCCGTTTTTATCCATTCAAGCGGCCACGGTTTCGTTATAAAGTGTATTTTCTAAATCTTTAGTACAAAATTAGTCAATACCTACTGAGTTTACCACATTTTGCAAATAGGGACGGTAGCTTTTTATATAGTCTCAATATGGTATAATTTGTTTGTTTCTTGTCTCAATCCATCACCAACAACATCAATATATCCCTTAAACTACCATACACCTTCTTAAGGTGTCATGGGGTCCCTAATGTCACCAAATAATGAGTATCTCAATAAATCACTAGTTTGTTACATATTAATTCAATAATTGGAAAAATCATATAAAGTGGTATAACATATGGGCTTTGATATGTACACGGAAGCATTTACTTCGTACACAGAAATTTGGGGTGAAGTGACAATCATACCCCTAATATTATTTAACTTGCTTTCCCTACTAGTAGTGTTAACTCCAAATACCAAATTCATCCTACTTTTCCATTCCACTTTAACAGCTCCACTGGCATCTCAACTAAAACATCTCCTTCTTCACATCTTCTACAATTTTTCTGCTTTCATTAATAGCAATAATGCAATTCACAAAAATTCGGAGTTAAATGGAATGAAATTTCGTAGTAACAAAATAAGTAATTAGTAAGAGATTAATTTTAGCATTATTTATTGGTTTAACAAGCACGTACACATGAATAATACAACTAATGCAACTCTTTTTTATGTGATTCTTGCTCTTTCGATTCAAAATTTTCGTGTTTGCATACTTAGAAGATTAGTAAGTTTTCTAGTTCTACGTATGCATGATGTATTTGAGCCTTTGGATATGACATGCTTCTTTCTTTCGTAGTTTTCCATTCAGAATCATTGAATGGTCTGTCCAATCTTGATTAACTTGTTGACCACTGCCATCCCATCACCGCCCGACACCGGCGAACACTCATCCCTGAAATCTTTAAGATACCCCAATGTGGACTGAATGTAGTAAACTATCCGAAGTTTCACATAAGTACTGGACCCCATTTTTTTGTTATTGTCAGATATGGGAAACAAGAAAAATTGTGATCAACGTTTGTTTACGGACTGTAAGGTGCAGCGGTGCTAGTGAGAGGTTGTTATTGTTACCTTTCCATGGACATCTGTTTGAAAAACCCGAGTTCGATTAATTCAGGTCTAAATAAACTGCAAATGGCATGTACAAATTGTGTAAGTGCTCAAAGGCACTAACGATGAGAGTCGATATCGGTATAGAGCATATGAGTGCTTTGTAATTCATAAATCCGTCTTTACGAATTCTGGTGGGTTATAACTTGATTGAGGTGAACAAAGTCGACAAATAGTTCTTTAGCGACAAAATAGCTAGAATCGGTTTTAGTAGGATAATGTAGAGGGTAGGATAGTCAATTCCCAACAAATTTCTGTGTATGGAGTAAAAAGCTCCGTGTAAATATCAATTCCCATAACATATGTTTTCTTGCATTGTTTTCCATAAAAATCAAGATGACAATAAAAAGATGATGAAAATTTAAATAGAAATCTTACTTGAAGTGGTGGTGATTAGTTGTTTTATAAAAACCTAACAAATCTATAGGTTTCTATTTCAAAACCTTGTAATAGATCACTAGTAGAGATTGTTTATCACTTGATCATGAAATTTTGATGGTTCTTCTTGTTGTTTCTTGTCTTGGCCGAGCACACAAAGAGAGGGGAAGATCAAAGTGTAGATTTCTTGATCACCAATTTGCATGTACTAAAAGTTAGGTGATTTTTAGGTCTTATATAGTGGTGATAAGTTAGAAACAAGTGTCCCTAGGACATTAATAACCGGCCACATGGGAGGGGGAAAGGGTTAGTGGGAAATTTTTAAGATTAACTTAGTTATTAGATGTATTATGTAGTGTATTTTGCTAAATTATGTGTTATTTGAGGTATATTGTTAGTAGTTTTAGTGTTTTCGGATACCGGGTTAATTAGAAATAAATTTTAATGGGACTAAATGTGATATAATATAATTGTAAAAATTATAAAAATTAAATTTTCATAAAACATTGAGTGTTTTGATAGTTATTGCTTTGTGATACGTGGGAATCGCACCAGGCTTTACCTCTTAAGGGATCTTGAGAAGCTTACAACCCCCACCAGGCAGTGTACCTGATCGTTGTAGTATAGTATAGTGACAAGTACCGGGGGATTGATCGTTCAGCTAGGAATAGTGTCGTTAGGATTGAAATTAATCTAACTAGGTCTAAAGGTGAAGGATGATTCTTTTTGTATTTTTATATTTTATGAAAAGCAAGTAAAAATCTCAGGTATTGGGAGAGTGGGCGGAATTAGTTGCTAATCAACTAACCCAGAAGCTACTAATTAAACTAATTAACAAGAAAAGTAAACTAGGGTTCTACAAGATAAGTGAAGCATGTCTACCCATGATATGTTACTCCTTGCTAGCTATCCAATTCTACCTATTGAATTGTAAAACCTTGTTTTAATTGACGGGTTGTATTCCTTAATACCATTCATGGGGTGGCGTACTTACTTCCCCAATCCTATAAGCTCTTACTTCACTCCTATGTCGAGCCGGCTAAGAAGCTCCTAACATGGGATCACTAGAATTCACTCATGCATTAAATACAACCATAAAAACCTAGTACACATCGGTTCATGTTTCTTAAGACGTTCAAGCATGTTACCCTATGGAAGTCTGCCAGTTTTCTTAAGCCTAACATCGAATTCATTCAATCAAAACAAGAATCAATAGGAAACAAGAATTATAAACTAAACCAACTAGATCTATTGAAGTTGTCACACCTTAATTGATGGAGATAGACACACACATCAACAAGCCCCTCATTGATGGAGATAGACACAACATCAACAAGAAATCAATGAGATCTAATCAATTATATACAAGTTTCACATAATCATAAGTAGACACAAGGTGAATTAGCAAATCATCATCAAAGAAGAGCAAACGACAATGATAATGGAAAACATAATTAAGATAGAATCATCAAACCAATACATGATGTTTATGGAGTGATTGAAACCCTCTAAGTTTCTAAAAAAACACCCACCTAAACCCAGGAATCGACCTTAGGGTTTAGGGCTTACAAAAAGTGAAGTTATGATGTTATATTTATAGGCATGTTTTCTGTCGGCAAGGCTTGACGGCGTCAGCCCATTACTCTTGACGCCGTCATGACCATTTTTTCACCAAATTGTAGATCTCTTCATCCTCTTCGCGTGGGCTTTTGAATCACCTAAATCCGAGTTCGTATGCAAAAGTTATGACCAAAACAATATCAGCTACTCCGCGCGCAAGTTTTGACAAGTTAACACGTGACGGCCTTGGGTGACGCCTTCACATTTCTTCTGGGCCGTCACCACTTTTACTCTTGACGCCGTCATGAAAAGGCTCTTGACGCCGTCAGGTACTGTTCCCAGCAAGGAAAATTAAGACTTTGCCGTTTTCTTCACTTTTATGCTCCAAAAACGTCCAAAATGCTTCCTTTTCCAGAATTCACTCCCAAAGTACCTAAAATCACAAAAGGAACGATTTAGGGCAATATTTGATCAAATAAATTCAATTCCGGGCTTAAATGACCCCCTAAAAGTGGTTCATTTTTCGCCTCATCACTTTGTTAGTACAAATGTCGATATAATTGTAACACCCCCAATTTTTAAATATTTGCAGCGGAATAAAGATTGGGTGTTACTTCACAGCTCACAGTTTTTCAGTAGAAAATGATTATCAATTTAGTCATTTTAAAATATTTATCATTCGAATTTTTATAAATATCAGAGTTTTAAAAATGAGGTCCCAGTAGTTTCAAAATTTGTTAAATAGGTTTTCGAATGATAATAAAAATTTATAGCCTTTGTGAGAATTTCGTGCTCCTCCGTCCCATCCTTGCTCGTTATAGACCTGAGATAAACATGCTAAAAATCAACAAAAGTTGAGTGATATTCATAGGTTTAAGTTTAATAGTTGAACACAAGTTATAAGTGATAATTGCACCGTCATACAATTATAAGTTAAAAACAGTTGTTATTGCATTAAGCTCATGACACTCATCCGATTAACAGATCTCATCATAAATGATGGATTATAGTAACAATGGCCCTCGGGATAGGTTCTTACCCGTAACCTATTAGATTTCAAATAAAGTGCGTTTGGCCTATTAGACCGACTACGTAACCACAAAAACGAGAGAGACTTAATCGTCGCAATAATCTCATGCACTTTAGGAATGACCCCTTCAAAAACCTTAGCGTTTCGCGCTTTCCAAATAACCCAACATGTAGTCATAATGATGCCTCGAACTATCTTCTTTGCCCATTTCGAACCGCCAACCGAGTCTGGAATGAGAAGTAAGTCTTTAACATCAAAAACTATAATAATAATAAAAATAGTTTGAAATAAAATGTAACGTCGTGATGTGAAATCGTAAAAATGGAAAGTAAAAATAAAAATGTTAATTTTAGTATATGGCCCTTGTCTTTTCCAAAATCTTACACTTTTTACCCTAACGGCGTTAGCGTTACACCGTTAGTCCAAAATTAAATATATTTACGTTTTACGTCTAAAACTTTATAATTCTTACACTTTTCACCCAAAAGTTTATAAAATCAGTTTTTCATCCTTAAGTTTGTGAAATGGCAGTTTATACCTCAACTTTGAAAAATTGACACTTTTAATCTGAAGTTTATAAAATTTGCAAATTTAGTCCAAAATTCACCAAATTCAAAACTTACTGTTTTTATTTCTTAATTAGTTTAAAAATAGCTTATTTAACTTTTCATAACAGCTTATTTGTCGAAAAGCTTATTTTATAGCTTATGGGCTTTTAACGAAATAACTAAGGCCCGTTAAGCTTTTTAAATCCAATGGGCTTACGAAAGTTTTGGGCTTGGTTTCGGGCTTATTTTAGGATGCTTAAAATGTTCCAAGACTGCTTATTAGGACTGCTTATTCGTTAGCTTATTTTCAAAGGATTGGGCCTTAAGGCCCAATCGATGTTTATTAGTTTTTCAGAAATGGTTCCAAGTCGCCCAATCGATGTTTATTAGTTTTTCAGAAATGGTTCCAAGTCGCGATGCTTTGCACCATTTAAAGGGTCGAGACGCGATTTTTAACACAAGGTCTTTTTATGAAAATGATTGTTAGTTAGGTTGTCAAACAGATTGTGATATAAAAGAGTAGGCTTGTTACGTAAGATTTCAAGATATACGTTTGTTTCATAGGTTGCATGGGTCGAATTTTTAAGAAAAAGACTTAGATAATTTTTAAGAGTTTTGCATGGTTCAAAGTTACTTACAAACGTGTTTCAAAAATTGTTTATACGTGAGTTTTATATTTAAAACTTTATGTATCTTGATTAGTAGCGTAGTAAATATATAAGTGGGATGAAAATACATACATGTTGTTTATATAGATTACGAGTAATAAAGTGCAAGTGTTTGTGATTTATACGTTAAAAATCAAGGAATACGTTTTAAGTAAAAATGGAAAAAGTTTGTGTGAGACTTACTACACCAAAATGGTGGGGTAAAACGAGACGTAGAGTCGAGGAAAAGAGAGTACGAGAGTGGAACTTGATTGTTGACTCGACCAAGGTTCACAAACAAGGATTTGTTTCTCCTAAACACCACACGAAAGACTTGTGCTATTGCCAAAGTGAGTCGAATCCAGAAACGAGGACTAAGACTTAGAGTATTTGATATTTGTTTTGTATATGGGAGTACGAGTGCATGCATGCATGGTGGCTTATATACGAAGTTTTTGGAGTATCCTAGTGACCAACATTTATGTGATGGGATGTTAACGTGTATACCTAAAGTCTTGAGAGTGTGTAAGAAGCAACATTTACTTTCTCGTTTGTTTTCATCTAGTCGACATTCCAAATGTTCAAAAGAAACGTGTGTGTGATCATTATAAAAATGAATTGTACTTGTAGGTTCTCTATTTAAAAATGAGCTAGTACCTTGTCTAAGGTCATAAAATATATAGTTGTGTGTGCATGAAATAGGGAGGTACCATCTTTGTTTTTAAAATATATGTCGACACATCTTTTGTTTTGGGTACACGATTTGAAAATCGTGTATGACTTGGTGATGGTGGATCAAATTTAATATTTAGACTTGAGTTTGTGTTTAGAAATGGTTTTAGGACTTTATAGAAACAAACGGGACTTAAGTTTTGGATTAGTTGTAATTGTTATGAAATCGATTTTTGGACAAACACTTTGCCTAGTAAAAACGTTGTTAGACTCGACATGAGAAACTAAAAATCGACACACTCATAGTTGGCTAGGGGAGGAACGAGTATGTGTAAAAATATGTGTGTATCGTGTGTAGGATTTGGGCGTACGAGACTTGTTTCTGGCTTGTCTAGTCGAGTGTTATGAAAACAAAAGAAAGAAAATGGGCTTAGAATGTGTGGGCTGTGAATAGTAATAGGCCGAGAAATGGTGTTGGGCTTAGTATATAATTAAGGGTCCGGTTAGGTGTAATTAGGATTAGTAAAAATAGTTAGTTTGTGATTAATGAAAGTTTAGTTAATATTTAGTGAAACGTTTACGTGAGTCCGGGAGTTGTCGAATATGTTTTGCTAAAATACGTTACGTAAGTGTGTAAATGGTAAAAGTTTATTATTCTCGCGATTTTAGACTATAGTGGTACATGTGTGAGCATTGTTCCAAGCAAAAAGAATCATGAATATCGTAGTGATTTTTAAGTAACAAAGCATATTTGATAAAAAAATAAAAAAATTTGGTTATTGGTAAAAACGTTATTAATTAGCATAATGATATATTATTCTTTGATTTACTTTTACTATTTATAGGGAAATTTACGGGAGTTTACAATAATTATATATAATTGAAGGTTTAAAATATATAAACTCTCAAAATATAAAATAATTAACTTTTAAAATTTTAGTGGCATTATAATAAGCATATAAAAATATTAGTGCCATTGTGGGAAGTGTCGGATGTGTTGATCATAATTATTGATAGCGCGTTATCATTTATTTAATAAAAATAAATATATGTAAATTGAAATTATATAAATCCTACGAGTGGAATAGTATGCAAATGATGTAGTGATGAAATGTAGCCTAACTCTAGTCTATGAAATGTATTTTGAATGATATCTTATGATCACGCGACTTAACATCCCCGGTTTCACAAAATGAATGCCCGTAAACCTAGTTTACGTGAAATAATGAATTGTGAAATGATGAATTGTAACTTGTGAATAGTAAATTGTCGAGGTTTGGAAGATGACCTGAAATTGTGAGTTGTGACAGTTGCCCACCCAAAAAGGAATTCAATCCATGAATTCAGCTGGTGTTGGTCTGAGGATGGTAGAGCGTGTATATCCGATTGGAAAGAGAATATCTTAAAGGAATTGCCAGAAGTTTGAGGAGTATTGTCTACCCTTTCACCGTTTTCTTATGTCATGAAATACTTCCTCGTAAATGGAAAGTCTTTCCTAGAGAAGTCAATGGTAAAATCCAACTTAGTGGCTCAGTGAGTGTCAATTAGTGTAAGTATCCAGGGAGGGTTTGTTAAGAGGGATTTTTATGAAAGATTTTATTTGTTTACAACGCTTTTGAATGAAGATTGTTATTAATAATTCTTGAAAAATGTGATTATTTTCGTCATGGCATAATCCTTCCTGACTTATACATAGGTGATCAGGCTATGTATAATTGAGGATTAATGATGCGATGCTTGGTTTAGTAAAAATAGCATTACTTTTCTCAGAAGTTTTAGATGGTGTTCAATGTTTTGTTTTGAAAAATGGTATTCTAGATATTTCCTTTCAAAATAACATGAAAATTGTTTCGCGAAATGGTAGTAAATACTTGATAAAATGACAGAAAACCAATTTATAGAGTGGTAACAAAATAGCTTATTTTTAAAAAATTCTGTAAAACAATTTCCCCATATGATAGTAAAATAGCTTGAAATAAAATTCGTTGAATGGTTCATTGGATACGTGGATGAATCTTATGGAATGGTGATAGTCTACTAATCCGTCAAGAATGGAATCAGCCTAATCCCTAATAAGACAATGGCATAATGTTGCAAAACGATTGAAAAATTGAGCAATTGGAATAGAAAATGGAATAAACGAAGGTTATGATTATCGCGGAGATTAACAAAAGATAGATATTACATTGGATAGAAGAGTGCTTATTACAACTAGGTTATGTCAACGTACCAACGGAAAGTACAAAAGAAAGATACAACCCTAGAGGGCTCGAACTACGGTAAAAAAGGCAGGACAACAACAACCTCCTACCACCTAGCCTGAAACTAACCGCAAATTCTAATCCCAGCTCTCCACGCATTCCTATCTGAGATCATGTCCTCGGACAAGAGAAGCTCCCTCATGTCAAGCCTAAGTCTATCCTCCCACCTAAGTTTTGGTCTTCCCCTCCTTCTCAGACCGTCTACCATCAGCCCTTCGACTTGTGTCTCGTAATGGGGCAGAAGTTAGAGACACAAGGTAGCCTAAGAGAGTTCCATGCATATTTAATGTACGGAATGACGGATTTATGTCTTTCTCGCTTAGCTTGTATGTTTTTGCTTTATTTTTGGGTAGAGGGGAGTAATCCTGCAACCTGGTAAATATATTAACCAAAACGTTTAAGTACAATGGATATGGGTGAAATCCCAGATTTCAGCCCGTTACATAGGCATAAAGCTTACATAACAAGATACTTCCTATTTTCTAAACAAGAAAACAAACCACTACTCAAATGATAACATAGGACATAACGAAATAAATTACTTCCTAAGACCTTGAAGCTTGGTGCCATAATGGCATTAAAGGCATCCAAATTCCTTGGAAGATCATAAACCTGATTCGCATAGTGATCGTAGTCATAGTCATCATAATCATCTTCAAACTCTTGGCCACCACCGAATAGATTAGCAGACTCATCAAATGGGTTAGCAACCACCTCGTCTTCAGAATCAGAAACCACGATCTCTCCCACCTTAGAAAAAGGGTTAACTCTCTTAGTAGAAGAGGCAGGTGGAGTACAAGAATCACTAGTTATAGGAGCCACAATCGACTCCTTCTCTTTCAAATCACTCACAAGGGGTTCTTGTGATGCAGTACCTGTCTTAGTAGACTTATCTTCATTAACTTCCATTGTACGACCATAATTCACATCCTTGTTGGTATCATTAGAAGGAATACCAAAAGCATCCGTATCTTCCATATTAAGAGCATCAAACTGGTTAGATGTAGAAATCTTTGTTCCACTCGAACTAGCCACATCAGAAGCATTCTTCTTAGTGACTTCCACTTTCTTAGGTTCAGGAGTAGTCTTTTTGGGTTGATATTGAAACTGCTTACCCACAACAGGTTTAGTAAACCCTCCTTGACCCGGAATAGTAGAACCACCTTGCTTTCCCTTCGTCTTGTTATTGACAGTCTTGAAACCATCATTAACAGGCTTAGTAGGCTGAGCGGTAGGTACAACAACTTTAGGGCATTCAATCAGAGTATGACCAAAAATCTTACATTTATCACAACGAGGTGGTTTCCACTCGTATTCAACCCGTATCTTCTCAGTAGTCGAACCCGACCCATCAAGTAAAGGTATCTCAACAGTTAGGTTGTCCCTAAGTACCTCATCCGACTTCACTTCAATCATGCATCTAGCAAAACTACTACGGCCCCATGATTCCTTGCACATTTCGCTAGTAAAACCATCTAATCTTTTGGGCGTGCCTATCTGATGAGGCGAAAAATGAACCACTTTTAGGGGGTCATTTAAGCCCGAAATTGAATTTATTTGATCAAATATTGCCCTAAATCGTTCCTTTTGTGATTTTAGGTACTTTGGGAGTGAAATCTGGAAAAGGAAGCAATTCGGACGTTTTTAGAGCATAAAAGTGAAGAAAACGCCAAAGTCTTAATTTTCCAAGCTGGGAACAGTAGGTGACGGCGTCAAGAGCAATATTTTGACGGCGTCAAGAGTAAAGTCCATGACGACCCAGTACAGAAATGAAGGCGTCACAAGGAAGGGCGTCAAGAGTAAAATGCATGACGGCCTGGAAAAAGCTGTAACGTGACGGCGTCAGAAGTAGATCAAGGCAGTCCGAGAATTCTTTTGGCAGCGAGATGACGGCGTCACCAATTTGGTCTTGACGCCGTCAGCCTCAATTTCCTATATATAGTTTTCTGATTTTCATTCATAAAAAAAGAGAGAAGTTTTGGAGAAACCCTAAGGCCGAAAAACCCTTTCATGTGTAATTAAGATAAGTATTCTTCTAATTCAATCAATATGTCTATGTGTTGGTTGTCTATATCTTGTTCTTGTCTTAATTCCATCATGCTAGGCTAGATCTATCTTGTGTTTGCTTAGATCTAATGAAACCTAGATGTTAATTATGTGTTGATTACTTGTTTATGGTTCTATTGGATGAATGATTTCGATGTTAGTCTTAAGAAAACTGGCAGATATCCAATTGGTAACATGCTTGAACGTCTTAGGAAACATGAACTGACGTGCACTAGGTTTTATTGGTTGTATTTAATGCATGAGTAAATTCTAATGATCTCATGTTAGGAGCTTCTTAATCGGCTCGACATAGGAGTGAAGTAGGCACTCATAGGATTGGGGAATTAAGTGCGCCACCCCATGAATGGTATTAAGGAATACAATCCGTCATCCACGCAACTATAACAAGTAATTAACGTGTAAAAGATATCTAGGGAGTAGTGAAATCTAAGTAAACACAATTTCTCCACTTATTGCTCACAACCTTAGTTAATTTAGTTTATTTTCATTTTTAGTATTTTATTTTGATTGCATCTTTAGTATTGGGTTAGTTGACTAGCAACTAATTCCGCCCAAATCCTTAAAACCCGAGATTTTTACTTGCTTTCAAAAAAATATAAAAATACAAAAATAATCATCCCTCACCTTTAGAACTAGTATTTAGGTTTTCTAATCCTAGCGACACTATTCCTAGCTGAACGATCAATCCCCCGGTACTTGTCACTATACTATACTACAACGATCAAGTACACTTCCTGGTGGGGGTTGTAAGCTTCTCGAGATCCCTCGAGAGGTAAAGCCTGGTGCAATTCCCACGCATCACTATCAATGTGGCAAGAAGACTAAGGCCATCATCAGAAAACATAGCAAGAGGAACATCATGGAATTTAACCCACACCTGGATGTTGGTCAAATCCTCTTTAAGTAAGCTGGTGTTCAATGTCCATGGTTTAAGAATAATAGGTACATTTCTAATCAACCAAGGACCGTTTTCAAGAACATCATCAACACCTTTCTTCGAATTGAACTTAAAGAAAAAGAACCCCTTTGCATTCATCATTACCTTCTGTATACCAAACTTAGCCCAGGCATTGCGTACATAGTAATCGACAATAGGAAAAGCAAGTCGTTGGCCAAGGAAGTACCCATACAGAGTATTCTCAAACCTAGTGTTCACCTCTTCAACCACTTTCATAGGTACAGAAAGATCCACACCGTTTGATTTCTTGCTACACTCCAGCCTACGAAAGTTAGACATGTATTTCTTAGGTTCTTTAGAAGTAACACCAGCATACAATGTAGAAGGTTGTTTCAAAGCATCCACACCAACCTTCTCAATACCAACAGGCCCATGCGTATTCGTATCAACCTTATCAAAACTATGAGACTTGTTAGAAGCCCCATGTGGACCATTCGGATCATTACCTAAAAGATCAAGTGAAACCGGCTTCACTTTATTATTCTTGTCCACAATCGTAGATAAATCAATATCTCCATCATCAACACTCCACTCAGTAATAATAGGACCAGACGATGCAAGTATAGACTGAGTAGAATTAGGATTAACATCCTTAGGCTTCTTATGTTTCCTCATAGTCACCTTCGACAAATCAACAGTAGCATTCAATTCATCAATATTCACATTAGCATCAACATTAACACTCGGCACATTAGAGTCCTTCTTCGTATTAAAAAACCCTTTATTCATCTCTCTAAACCCACTTACACATAAACCACAGAATCGTTAACAAGGGAGAAAACCCTAACTGAAAACAGCTAGGGTTTAACATGAATTGCCAAGAAAACCTAACCTCCAGCCATAATCGATCAAAAAGTGAGTAATATCTTATAGAGATTAAACTATGCGCTATGGAGAAATCATAAAATCCTACAACCGACCCACTATATGATAACAATCGATTATAATATAATAAATTACAAGACAATCGATTGTAATACAAAGTGATGTCAAAAGCAAATGACAACTCCAACCCACGTTAAGAAATCTATAATATAAAACCCAGCCACAAAGTGTGGAAGATTTAATATTAAAAAATCGTAAAAGTGTAAAACGTAGTAATGAGTTGATAGGATAAGGGAATCGCTTAAAACCCAAAAGCGAATAACATAAGAATAGTCTCAAGCCTGTTATTAATTCAACCGACCTACGATGGAGAAAGATTAAAATATTAAAAGGTTTAAGATCGATCGAAGTTAGGGAATCGTATTCGCTATTCGGTTTTCGCCAGAGAGAAAACTTTAGGGTTTTGTATGTTTTTGCTTTATATGCTTCCGTTTATGTCATTGTCTTTCTGTCATCGCACACGCCTTACATATTATATGTTTGCTTGCACACACTTATGTTGGAAAATTTAGTGCACTTGAGGGATCAAATCATACTTGGAGATGGGTTTGGAGGTACGGAGTGTACACCCATCAAGTCCCTGATTACCCTGACTCAATAGTGGTTAGTAGAGATGATATACAACAGTACTTTGTCAAAGTACTGATGTGCTGGTCAAAGTACTGCTATGCTTATCAAAGTACTGTTGTGCTTATCAAACTACTGCTGTGCTTATCAAACTACTGTTGTGCTTGTCAAAGTACTGATGTGCTGGTTAAAGTACTGCTCTACTAGTCAAAGTACTGCTATGTAACTGATTTGACCTATTCAAATAACAGTTATACCCATACTTATGAGCATGTTTAATTGGTCCTGTAACCACTATCTTTGGCTATAATGGGGGCAATTATGTGGAGATTAATGGGCCGATTAATTCTCATAATTCCGTTTGACTAGCCATAAGTATCTTCCTATAAATAGGAAATCAGATGATGCATGAAACAAACACAGAAAACATATAACACTTATACACGAAGGGTTATTGATTTGTGCCTAAATCACTAACAACATTTGGTCTTATCCCAAGTAGATATTCGTGATACCCAGGCATTAGGGTCGAATAGTTTACTTTGGAAAGTGATAACACGATTCCAAGTGATATCTGGTAACCTTTATTGGTACGTAGTTAGGCTATTGATTATCTTAACCCTGTTCTGGGCTCATAACCTCCAACAATCAAAGTAAACTATTTTGTGATAATCAATGGCTGCTGCTACGAGGCATATGGCTGCTAACTTTTCCAAATTGGAAAAGTTTGAAGGTGTTGATTTCAAAAGATGGCAAAAGAAGATGCACTTCTTGCTGTCAAGCATGAATGTGGTGTATGTTCTTAGCACTGCTATTCCTGAAGATCATGGGGATGATGCTACTGTGGAACAGATAAGGAAAAGAAGCAAATGGGAGAATGATGACTATGTATGCAGAGGTTTAATTCTCAATGGTATGTCTGATTCTCTCTTTGACATTCATCAGAATGTTGAATCTTCTAAAGAACTGTGGGATTCCTTCGATGCCAAATATATGGCTGAGGATGCTTCAAGTAAGAAGTTTCTTGTAAGTAATTTCACAAATTACAAAATGACTATTTCAAGACCAGTCATGGAACAATACAATGAACTTCTTGGAATACTTGGAAGGTTTACACAACACAAAATGAACATGGATGAGGCTATTTCAGTCTCTTGTATCATTGACAAACTCCCTCCTTCTTGGAAAGATTTCAAGCATACCTTGAAACATAAGAAGGAAGAACTGACACTTGTTCAGTTGGGTAGTCATTTGCGTATTGAGGAATCCCTCAGGGTGCGGGATAATGACAAGCCAAAGAGTAGCAATGCTACTGGTGCATCTGTTGTCAATATGGTGGAACATAACAATTCCACCAGGTACAATGACAATAAAGGCAAACGTAAACATCAGGATAACACAAGGGCTGAGCCTAACAAGAAGGCAACACCTACTTGTTGGAAATGTGGCAAAACTGGTCACATTAAAAGGGATTGAAAAGGTGTTAAGGTTGGTGGTAAAACCAATGGTTCAGGCACTAGTGGTTCAGGGAGTGGTGGTTCTGCCAACTCACTGAAAGGTCAGAATATGTTTAATGAATCTCTTCAGGTTTATTATGTTACATATGTATCTGAATCTAACTATGTGCAGGATGATGATGTTGCGTAGTGGGTTGACTCTGGAGCAACTGTTCATGTGTGCAAAGATAGAAGATGGTTCAAGACTTACGAGTCACTGAATGATGGTTCTATTCTTCACATGGGAAATGAGTCAACAGCTTTGGTGCATGGTCGTGGTTGTGTAGATCTTAATTTTAGTTCTGGAAAGATTGTAACTTTGTTTAATGTTATTCATGTTCCTGATATAAGGAAGAACTTGATTTCAAGTAGTGTTTTGAATAATCATGGATATAAACAAGTTATTGAATCTGATAAATTTATTTTGTCTAAACATGGTGTGTTTATTGGTTTTGGATATTTGTGTAATCAAATGTTCAGGCTTAATATTGTCACTGACATTGTTAATTCAGCCTTTTTGTCAACCTCTAAACTGAATGACTCTACCCTGTGGCATGCTAGACTTGGCCATGTACATTATAAAAGGATGCAAGATATGTCTAAGGATGGGTTAATCCCAGCATTTGACATGGACACTGAAAAGTGTAAAACTTGCATGTTGACCAAAATTACTAAGAAACCTTTTCAGGGTGTTAAACGTGAGACTGAGCTCTTGGAGCTTATACACAGTGACCTGTGTGATTTGCATGCCACTCCCTCTTTGGGGAACAAGAAATACTTTGTGACATTTATTGATGATGATTCTAGGTTTTGTTATGTCTATCTATTACATACCAAGGATGAAGCATTAGATAAATTCAAAGTATTTAAAACTAAAGTTGAGTTGCAACTTGGGTCACTGATCAAAAGGTTCAGGACTGATAGGGGAGGTGAGTACATGGATACTCTGTATTTTCAGTCTGTTGGTATAATCCATGAAACGACTACTCCCTATACTCCTCAACAAAATGGTATCTCTGAAAGGAAAAACAGGGTACTGAAGGAGATGGTTAATTCCATGTTGTCCTATTCAGGACTAAGTCAAGGGTTCTGGGGTGAAGCTATGTTAACAGCTTGCTATTTATTAAATAGGGTTCCCAACAAAAGGAACAAGGTTACCCCTTATGAACTCTGGACTAAAAGGAAACCCAACCTGAATTATCTCAGGGTTTGGGGTTGTAGGGCTGTTGTAAGACTCCCTGATCCAAAATTAAAAACTTTGGGTGAAAGAGGCATTGAATGCATCTTTGTTGGATATACTGAGCATTCCAAGGCATATAGGTTCTATGTTATTGAACCTAATGAATATGTTTCCATTAATTCAATAATTGAATCAATGGATGCACTATTTGATGAGAATAGATTCTCATCAGTCCCTAGACCAAGTCACAGGATTCCAAATGGAACTGATGATATTGGTGTATCAGAGGTCCCTGATGAATTATCATCTCAGGTCCCTGATGAGGTTGTGGTTCAACAACCTGAACCTGAGCTCAGGAAGAGCAAAAGGGTCAGGACTCCAAAGTCATTTGGACCTGAGTTTCAATTATACTTAATTGAAGGTACAAGGAATGAGGTCTCTGGCCAATATTCCTATTGCTTCATTGTTGAGGATGATCCCAAAATATTTGAAGAAGCAATAAAGTCCCGGGATGTTGCTTTCTGGAAAGAAGCAATAAATGATGAGATTGACTCCATCATGGGGAACAACACTTGGGTGTTGGTTGATCTACCACCAGGTTGCAAACCTCTTGGTTGCAAATGGATTTTCAAAAGGAAAATGAAGGTAGATGGAACTATTGAAAAGTTCAAGGCTAGACTAGTCATTCAGGGCTTTAAACAAAAGTCAGGGATAGACTACTTTGATACTTATGCCCCTGTGGCACGTATCAGTACCATAAGGCTGCTGATTGCTTTGGTATCAATTCACATTCTGATTATTCATCAGATGGATGTGAAGACAGCTTTCTTGAATGGTGAATTGGATGAGGAGGTTTATATGAACCAACCTCAAGGCTTCATCTTGCCTGGCAATGAAAACAAGGTGTGCAAACTGATTAAGTCTTTATATGGACTGAAACAGGCATCTAAGCAATGGCATCAAAAGTTTGATGAAGTGGTTTTGTCTAATGGTTATGTTCTTAACCAGGCTGACAAATGTGTATATAGAAAATTTGATGAATCTGGTAAAGGAGTCATCATTTGCCTATATGTTGATGACATGTTGATCTTTGGCACTGACAAAAATCAAGTGGACCTGACAAAGGAATTTTTGTCATCAAGGTTCTCCATGAAGGACATGGGGGAGGCTGATGTTATCCTTGGTATAAGGATTAAACATGAAAACAATGGTATATCAATTTCTCAGTCTCATTACATTGAGAAGGTACTGAAGAAATTTAACTGCTTTGATTGTACTTCAGTGAGTACTCCCATGGATACCACTGAGAAGCTTATGCTTAATACTGGCAAAGCTGTATCTCAACTTGAGTATTCCAAGGTGATTGGCTGCCTGATGTATGCCATGACTTGTACAAGGCCTGACATTGCTTTTGCTGTGGGTAAACTGAGCAGGTATACTAGTAATCCTAGTGCTCAGCACTGGCAAGCAATTTAGAGGGTACTGAAGTATTTGAAGAGAACTATGGACTATAGTCTCTCATATACTGGTTATCCTTCAGTGTTGGAAGGATACACTGATGCAAGTTGGATCAATAACACTGAAGACAATTCGTCTACCAGTGGCTGGGTATTCCTACTTGGTGGAGGTACAATTTCTTGAGCATCAAAGAAGCAAACTTGCATCACCAGTTCAACAATGGAATCAGAGTTTGTGGCCTTAGCAGCTGCTGGTAAAGAAGCTGAATGGTTGAAAAACTTGCTTCTTGAGATTCCATTGTGGCCTAAACCTATAGCACCTATTTCTATCCGGTGTGATAGTGCTGCTACATTGGCAAAGGCTTTGTTAGTAAATTTAGTGCACTTGAGGGATTAATTCACACCTGGTAATGGGTTTGGAGGTACGGAGTGTACACCCATTTGGTCACTGAATCCCCTGACTCAATAGTGGTTATGTAATGATTCTGCTGATAGCAGGAATCAGATTCTGCTGATGAGAGATTCTGCTGATGATGTATGCTACTAGTATGATTCTGCTGATGGCATCAGTTTATTCTAATGCTCGTTTTTAACCACTGATTCCTAATATTATGGAAAGTATTATGTTATAATTAATGGGCCGTTAATTATACATAATTCCATGGGCTAGGTTTGAGTATTCTCTATTATAAATAGAGGTCATAATACACCTGCATGGATATACGAAATCACAAAACCTTAAACACTTGAATACGCATCTGGTTCTTGGTTTGTGCCTAAAACAAGAACATCACTTGGTCTTATCCCATAGAGATATTCGTGTAACCCATGCATAGGGTCGAATAGTTTCTATTGGAAAGTGATACCACGATTTCAAGTGAATATCTGGTACCTTATTGATTATCTTAACCTTAATCTGGGAACTTGTTAACACTTAATCAGCTAACAATCAATAGAAACTATTAGTGATCATCAATGGCTGCTGCTATGAGACAAATGGATGCTAACTTTTCCAAGTTGGAAAAGTTTGAAGGTGTTGATTTCAGAAGATGGCAAAAGAAGATGCACTTCTTGTTGTCAAGTATGAATGTGGTTTATGTTCTCACAACAGAGATTCCAGAAGATTTTCGAGATGATGCTACTATGGATCAGATGAGGGCAAGAAGCAAATGGGAGAATGATGATTATGTTTGCAGAGGTTTAATTCTCAATGGTATGTCTAATTCTCTGTTTGATATTTATCAGAATGTTGAAACTTCTCAAGAACTATGGTTACAAAATGGTTGATTCTAGACATGTCATGGAACAATACAATGAACTTCTTAGTATACTTGGTCGATTCACACAACACAAGATGAACATGGATGAGGCTATTTCAGTCTCTTGTATCATCGATAAACTGCCTCCTTCTTGGAAGGATTTCAAGCATATGCTTAAGCATAAGAAGGAGGAGTTAACTCTTGTTGAGTTGGGCAGTCACTTGCGCATTGAGGATTCACTCAAAGCTCAAGACATTGACAAGCCAAAGAGTAGCACTGCTACTGGTCCATCAGTTGTCAATATGGTGGAGCATAACAACTCCACTAAGTACAATGACAACAAGGGCAAGCGTAAGCATCAAGATAACACCAAATCTGATCCTAACAAGAAACCTAAGGTGACTTGTTGGAAGTGTGGGAAACCTGGACACTTCAGGAAAGATTGCAAGGGTGGTAAAATTGGAAACAAATCCAATGGATCAGGCACAGGTGGAGGGAATGGTAACACCAATTCTCTGAAAGGTCAGAATGTGTTTAATAAGTCTTTTAAGATTTATTATGTTACATATATTCCGACATTTACTTTGTGCAGGATGATGATGTTACGTGGTGGGTTGACTCTGGAGCAACAATTCATGTGTGTAAAGATAGAAGCTGGTTCAAGACCTATGAATCAATGAATGATGGTTCTATTCTTCATATGGGAAACGAGTCAACTGCCCTGGTGCATGGAAAAGGATGTGTTGATTTGAAGTTTAGTTCTGGAAAGATTGTTTCTTTATTTAATGTTTTACATGTTCCTAATATTAGAAAGAATTTGGTTTCTAGTAGTGTTTTGAATAATTGTGGTTATAAACAAGTTATTGAATCTGATAAGTTTGTTTTGTCTAAAAATGGTGTGTTTATTGGTTTTGGTTATTTGTGTAATCAAATGTTCAGACTTAATATTGTTCATGATAATATTGATTCTGATTTTATAACTACATCTAAACTTTATGATTCAAACCTATGGCATGCAAGACTTGGCCATGTACATTTTAAAAGAATGCAAGATATGTCTAAGGATGGGTTAATACCAGCTTTTGATATGAACACTGAAAAGTGTAAAACTTGTATGTTGAACAAGATAACTAAGAAACCTTTTCAAGGAGTAAAACGTGAAACTAAAGTTTTGGAGTTAATTCACAGTGACCTTTGTGATTTACATGCTACTCCCTCTTTGGGGAATAAGAAATACTTTGTGACTTTTATTGATGATGCTTCTAGGTTTTGTCATGTTTACTTATTACATTCTAAAGATGAAGCATTAGATAAATTTAAAGTATTTAAAACTGAAGTTGAATTGCAACAAAGTTCCCTGATTAAAAGATTAAGGACTGATAGGGGAGGTGAGTACATGGATACTCTGTATTTTCAGTCTGTTGGTATAATACATGAAACGACTGCCCCTTATACTCCTCAGCAAAATGGTATTTCTGAAAGGAAAAACAGGGTGCTAAAGGAGATGGTTAATTCCATGTTGTCCTATTCAGGGCTGAGTCAAGGGTTCTGGGGTGAAGCTATGTTAACAGCTTGCTATTTATTAAATTGGGTTCCCAACAAAAGGAACAAGGTTACACCTTATGAACTCTGGACTAAAAAGAAACCCAACCTGAATTATCTCAGGGTTTGGGGTTGCAGGGCTGTTGTAAGACTCCCTGATCCAAAGCAGAAAACTTTGGGTGAAAAAGGCATTGAATGCATCTTTGTTGGATATGCTGAGCATTCCAAGGCATATAGGTTTTATGTTATAGAACCTAATGAGTCTGTTTCAATTAACTCAATAATTGAATCAAGGGATGCACTCTTTGATGAGAACAGATTCTCATCTATCCCTAGACCAAGTCAAAGGATTCATAATGGAACCAATGACAATGGTGTTTCAGAAGTATCTGATGAGGTTCCTGCTGAGGTTGTGGAACAACAACCTGAACCTGAGCTTAGAAGGAGCAATAGGGTCAGGACTCCAAAGTCATTTGGACCTGAGTTTTAATTATACTTAATTGAAGGAACAAGGAGTGAGGTCTCTGATCAATACTCTTATTGCTTCATTGTGGAGGATGATCCCAAAACATTTGAAGAAGCAATGAAGTCCCAGGATGTTGCTTTCTGGAAAGAAGCAATTAATGATGAGATGGACTCCATCATGGGCAACAACACTTATGTGTTGACTGATCTACCACCTGGTTGCAAACCTTTAGGTAGCAAATGGATTTTCAAAAAGAAAATGAAGGTAGATGGAACTGTTGAAAAGTTCAAGGCAAGACTAGTTATTCAGGGCTTTAGACAAAAGTCAGGAATAGACTATTTTGATACTTATGCTCCAGTGGCTCGTATCAGTACCATAAGATTGCTAATTGCTTTGGCATCAATTCACAATCTGATTATTCATCAGATGGATGTGAAGACAGCTTTCTTGAATGGTGATTTAGATGAGGAGGTTTACATGAACCAACCTCAGGGCTTCATCATGCCTGGCAATGAAAACAAGGTGTGTAAACTGATTAAATCTCTTTATGGACTAAAACAGGCACCTAAGCAGTGGCATCAAAAGTTTGATGAAGTGGTTTTGTTGAGTGGTTATTTACTTAATCAAGCTGACAAATGTGTATATAGCAAATTTGATGAATCTGGTAAAGGAGTCATCATTTGTCTATGTGTTGATGACATGTTGATCTTTGGCATTGACCAAAATCAAGTTGATCTTACAAAAGAATTTTTGTCATCAAAGTTCTCCATGAAGGATATGGAGGAGGCTGATGTTATCCTTGGTATTAGGATTAAACATGAAAGTAACAAAATTTCTATCTCTCAGTCTCATTACATTGAGAAGGTGTTAAGGAAATTTAATTACTTTGATTGTACTCCAGTGAGTACTCCTATGGATACAAGTGAGAAGCTAATGCCTAATACTGGCAAAGCTGTATCTCAACTTGAGTATTCTAGGGTGATTGGCTGCTTGATGTATGCCATGACTTGTACAAGACCTGACATTGCTTTTGCTGTGGGTAAACTGAGCAGGTATACTAGTAATCCTAGTGCTCATAATTGGCAAGCAATTCAGAGGGTCTTTAAGTATTTGAAGAGAACTATGGATTATAGTCTCTCATATACTGGTTATCCTTCAGTATTAGAAGGATACACTGATGCAAGTTGGATCAGTAACACTGAAGACAATTCGTCTACTAGTGGCTGGGTATTCCTACTTGGTGGAGGTGCAATTTCTTGGGCATCCAAGAAACAAACTTGCATTACCAGTTCAACCATGGAATCTGAATTTGTGGCTTTAGCTGCTGCTGGCAAAGAAGCTGAATGGTTGAAAAACTTGCTTCTTGAGATTCCATTGTGGCCTAAACCTATAGGACCTATTTCTATCCGTTGTGATAGTGCTGCTACATTGGCAAAGGCTTATAGCCAGATGTACAATGGGAAGTCTAGACACTTAGGTGTTAGGCATAGCATGATTCGTGAGCTTATCATGAATGGGGTGATATCTATAGAGTTTGTTAAATCTCAACAAAACTTAGCTGATCACTTGACGAAGGGTTTGGCTAGAGACTTGGTTTTGAAGTCTGCTAAAGGGATGGGTTTAAGTCCAACTTAGTCACTGAATGCAAGGATACCCAACTCCCTTCTAAGGAAACTTGGAAGCTGAGTTCAATGTGGAAAGCTGATCATTTAGTGGACTGAAGCACATGTATCACAAACATCCCAAGGTTGTGCTTGTTATCTGCTGGAAAGGAGGATGAAGTCATAACTTCTTAATGGTTAATTTTCTTTGAAAAAGTGCTAAGCAGGAGCATGAATTAAAGATGAACCACCTATGTGAATGTTGAAGTTTTGTCGCTTTAGGAAGCTTTGGACTTTTAGCTTTTACAACATTTATGAATTGGATATGGACACATGGCTTGTATAGTGTCAGGAGTATTTTAGTGTTTGAAAACTTGTGTGTATTTATCATCAGGTATTCAAATGGGTTGAAGGGTTCAATTCTTAGAACACCCTGATTCTCGAATATTTGAAAGTATATGTACTAATGTGGAAATTCAATCCTCAGGATATTTTCATTTATGCACTTGTTTTGTTTTGTGTTTAATTTTTCATGCAAAGGAAGTGAACTAAATTTGGGGAGGATTGTTAGTAAATTTAGTGCACTTGAGGGATTAATTCACACCTGGTAATAGGTTTGGAGGTACGGAGTGTACACCCATTTGGTCACTGAATCCCCTGACTCAATAGTGGTTATGTAATGATTCTGCTGATAGCAGGAATCAGATTCTGCTGATGAGAGATTCTGCTGATGATGTATGCTGCTAGTATGATTCTGCTGACGACATCAGTTTATTCTGATGCTCGTTTTTAACCACTGATTCCTAATATTATGGAAAGTATTATGTTATAATTAATGGGCCGTTAATTATATATAATTCCATGGGCTAGGTTTGAGTATTCTCTATTATAAATAGAGGTCATAATACACCTGCATGGATATACGAAATCACAAAACCCTAAACACTTGAATACGCATCTGGTTCTTGGTTTGTGCCTAAAACAAGAACATCACTTGGTCTTATCCCATAGAGATATTCGTGTAACCCAGGCATAGGGTCGAATAGTTTCTATTGGAAAGTGATACCACGATTTCAAGTGAATATCTGGTACCTTATTGATTATCTTAACCTTAATCTGGGAACTTGTTAACACTTAATCAGCTAACAATCTTATAGCCAGATGTACAATGGGAAGTCTAGACACTTAGGTGTCAGGCATATGAATGGGGTGATTTCTATAGAGTTTGTTAGATCTCAATAGAATTTAGCTGATCACTTGACGAAGGGTCTTGCTATAGACTTGGTTATAAAGTCTGCTAAATGGATGGGTTTAAAGTCCAACTTGGTCACTGAATGCTAAGACACCCAACTCCCTCCTGAGGAAACTTGGGAGCTGAGTTCAATGTGGAAAGCTAAACATTCAGTGTACTGAAGCACATGTTTTACAAACATCCCAAGGTTTGTGCTTGGAACTTGCTAAAAAGGAGGATGAAGTCATTACTTCTTAATGGTTAATTTTTTTTGAAAAAGTGCTTGGCGGGAGCATGAATAAAGAGGAACCACCTATGTAAATGTTGAAGTTTTGCCGCTTCAGGAAGCTATGGACTTTTAGCTTTTACAACATTTATGAATTGGATATGGACACATGGCTTGAATAGTGTCAGGAGTGTTTAAGTGTTTGAAAATGTATGTGTATTTTATCTTCAGGTATTCAAATGGGTTGAAGGGTTCAATTCTTAGAACACCCTGATTCTCGAATATTTGAACGTGTAATGTACTAAGATGGAAATTCAATCCTCAGGATATTTTCATTTATGCATATGTTTGTTTAATGTTTGAATTTCATGCAAAGGAAGTGAACTAAATTTGGGGAGGATTGTTGGAAAATTTAGTGCACTTGTGGGATCAAATCATACTTGGAGATGGGTTTGGAGGTACAGAGTGTACACCCATCAAGTCCCTGATTACCCTGACTCAATAGTGGTTAGTAGAGATGATATACAACAGTACTTTGTCAAAGTACTGCTGTGCTGGTCAAAGTACTGCTGTGCTTATCAAAGTACTGATGTGCTTATCAAACTACTGCTGTGCTTGTCAAAGTACTGATGTGCTAGTTAAAGTACTGCTCTACTAGTCAAAGTACTGCTATGTAACTGATTTGACCTATTCAAATGACAGTTATACCAATACTTATGACCACGTTTAATTGGTCATGTAACCACTATCTTTGGCTATAATGGGGGCAATTATGTGGAGATTAATGGGCCGATTAATTCTCATAATTCCGTTTGACTAGCCATGAGTATCTTCCTATAAATAGGAAATCAGATGATGCATGAAACAAACACAGAAAACATATAACACTTATACACGAAGGGTTATTGATTTGTGCCTAAATCACTAACAACATTTGGTCTTATCCCAAGTAGATATTCATGATACCCAGGCATTAGGGTCGAATAGTTTACTTTGGAAAGTGATAACACGATTCCAAGTGATATCCGGTAACCTTTATTGGTACGTAGTTAGGCTATTGATTATCTTAACCCTGTTCTGGGCTCATAACCTCCAACAACTTACTTGCCGGAGGTCTTTCTAGAAGCGGTCCCTTTACCCTCGGGTAGGGGTGTGACCCATCTACATCTCTCACCTCCCTCATACCTTGCTTAGGCGGGATCGGGTATTGTTGTTGTTGTTGTTGTTGTTGTTGTTGTTGAGTATATAAATAATATTATCGTCGTTTTCAATCATTCTTGTAAATTGTAATGAAAAAAAACACTGTTGAGAAGTCTATATATTTTCAATTTTCCACTTTATTTTTCTATTTTTCCTTATTTTTAATTCAATTTAAATTCCAAAAATCAATTTTAATTCATAGAAAATAAAAGAAAAGTCAAAAAAATATTTTTCTTTTTCTAAAAATTTATTTTAGTAGTTTAAGATTTTTAGAAAATATTTTCAAGTTTGTAGAATCATTTTTCAATATACGTTACGTTTTAAATTTTACGGTTGCATTTCCGTTTTTACGTTTTTGATTTTTGTGCATATATAGCTTGTACTCTTTGCATGTTTCATAATTGTTTGTGAATACTTGAATATCTTGATTGCTATTTTCACTTTCTCACTTTTCAATTCACGGTTTCACGAATCGATATTCTCGATTCCATTCGCCTTCACTGGGAAACGACTCGGGTGATCCGTATTTTACGCGGATCACTTCGATACTATACTATATATTATATAATTGGTTTTCACACGAATCATCCGGCCAAAACCCGGTTAGACCCGACTATATCCAGCCGAGAGCGGGTTCGGTCGGTTCTTGGCTGTTTAAAATAAGCATAAAAACCTACAAATGTATGTTGTGCTTTTGTTAGAGATACTCAGGTTTAACTTTTTGTTTCTTCCATGTGTTCTCTAACTTGTAAGTTTTGGACGTGTTTGTGTGCTTCGACGCAAATGCAGCCTATTAAGAGGGGGTAAATCCGTCAAATGGATCCAAGCAAAATCGGATTTCGAATCACAGGTAGAAAAAATAGGAGTATATCTGCTAATACAAAATAAAGAAGGCTTGATTACACGGTGAATATATTAACGGAAAATGATTGTTTAGTACAAATGAAAAAGAGGTAATGAGCCTCTTTTAGACACGCATAAAGCGACCTACTTGTTTTGAACAGGCTCAAACCAAGACTACCAAATCACAAGAACAAGGGTTATAAATATAAAAAAGCGTTACACGCCTCTAATTTTTTGAAATCAGCCATACATCAGCAACCATGTATTCTTGGATTAGATATTTTCCAAATACTCCTCATCTTATCAACACGCGCATTAGCCTTGAAATGAATTGTTCTAAAATAATGTCACTAAGCTGTTGCACACTACTATCACCTTTGCCAAATAGCCTATTATCATGCTCTTGCCAAATAGTCGACCCACAATGCTGGACACCGAGTTAGCTTTAGATAAAGCCAGAATCCAGTCAATTATAGCATCCCATATGGGGAACGTGCATGGTAACTCAGCCATCTTACTTATGTGAACCCAAACCTGTGAAGAAAATTGACAAGTAAAAAATAAATGCTCATGCGAGTCGGGTTGGCTCTTACATAACAGACACCTAAGCAGGTTCAAGTCAACATTCATGCCAACATCCCATTGCTTAAGCTTGTCTTGTGTCTCCAACTTCTGCCCCATTACGAGCCACAAGTTGAACGCGTGGCGGGGAACATGTACACAAAGAAATCCATTCGATAGAACACCAAGGAACTTCATCTCTTCGTAGCCTAAGAGAGTTCCATGCATATTTAATGTACGGAATGTCGGATTTATGTCTTTCTCGCTTAGCTTGTATGCTTTTGCTTTATATGCTTCCGTTTATGTCATTGTCTTTCTGTCATCACACACGCCATACATATTGTATGTTTGCTTGCACACACGTACTTGCCGGAGGTCTTTCTAGAAGCGGTCCCTTTACCCTCGGGTCGGGGTGTGACCCATCTACATCTCTCACCTCCCTCATACCTTGCTTAGGCGGGATCGGGTATTGTTGTTGTTGTTGTTGTTGAGTATATAAATAATATTATCGTCGTTTTCAATCATTCTTGTAAATTGTAATGAAAAAAAACACTGTTGAGAAGTCTATATATTTTTTGGTTTGGTATACAATAATTTACTTACACACGATAACACGACCATGCATCAAGTTCCATCAATTCTTAAACAAGTTAAAATATTTAGCAAGGCTAGAAAAAAAATGTCATTAACTTATTAGCGAAATCAATGGAAGCACGTATTCTTTTCTGACTTTCGACTTTTAGGTGGTGTTTGTTTGTTAAGAGGCTCTGAACCGCACATCTGAATCTGAGGCGTAAATGTCTGAATCTGACCGCATCTGAACGGGAAAAAAAACTCATGTTTGAACCGCACATTTGCTTGCTCATACTAAATTTTTTTTTGGTTATTTTTCTATCAACATCAGGCATTAAGACACCCTCTCAAGTCTAGACCATTAAGATCTTACTGCCTCTGACCGCGTCTGAACGGGGAAAAAAACAAACTGTCTAAATAGCCAAAATGTCTGACCGCGTCTGAATGGTTCAGATTCAGAGGCTGTTAAGAGCCTTTGTTTTATAGCTAATTTTGTGTATTCTATCTTATTTGGTTAGCTATCAATAGAATACAATCTGAACAGGTTTTTTTTATATAAATGGTGCTGAATATCATATCTTTACCTATAAAGTTGATTGATGTTAGTCTATGTATTATAGTGAATAAATAGTTTTGACCTGCTCAAAATTCAAAATTGGTAGGAGTTGTTGTTTATTGTTGTCATCAAATTATAATTTCAACATTTGTGTCACTTTGTCAAATGAACCTTTTTAAATTGATGGAGCAGTTGGCAAATTATTAGTTTTTTCCACTATTTTCAACTACTTTGTAACTACATTCCCTCCATTTTCAACACTTTTGAAAGCTATCAGCATCCATATATATGTGTTAGCGATATAAGGAAACATTTGTAGTCGACATTTTGAATGTCAAAATGTTGCGAAAATTTGGTAAAAAGGTGAGTCGAATGTGGTCAAGGATTAGAGTCCGAGTGCTAGCATGGAGGATCAAGACACGCAAAGTTATGATCAGAAGATTCAAAAAGAAAAGCCCAATCGTTGTTCGTGCTCAAAAGATTGTTCAAGCTGCACCAGACCACATACGTGTTGCTTCGTTTAATGTTGCTATGTTTTCACTTGCACCTGCAGTTAGTAAGTCGGATGGAAATTGGGTTGATGGTGTTCGTGAACATGAAAATAGCGGGCTTAAAAGTATTCTAAAAAGTTCACCTTTGCATTCGAGCTCAAATGGGCACCAATATTCTACCAAGAAAGTGTCGATAAACCTTCTGGAAGATGAAATATCCATGTCTCAAAACCGGGTCCTAAGAAGCCCAATTTGTTTCCCGCTGATTGGGTGGAAGGAGGACGGGAGTAGAAGTATTTTTGATGTGCTGAAAGATGTTGATGCTGATGTTTTGGCTTTGCAAGATGTAAAAGCTGAAGAAGAGAATGAAATGAAACCGTTATCTGATTTGGCTTTTGCTCTGGGAATGAATTACGTGTTTGCAGAAAGCTGGGCTCCTGAGTATGGGAATGCCATTTTGTCGAAATGGCCGATTAAGAGGTCGAAGGTTCAAAAAATATACGATGATCAAGATTTCAGGTATGACAAAAATATACTTTTCATCTGCTTATTGTCTTATTGATACAAATAGTTAACTGATCTATCACTGTGTATCATTTAATGATCTGCTAGGAATGTGCTTAAGGCCACTATTGATGTCCCGCGAACAGGTGAACTCAACTTTTATTGCACACAACTTGATCACCTTGACGAGAATTGGAGGATGAAACAAATTGATGCCATTGTCAAATCCAGCGATCAACCCCATATTTTGGCTGGTGGCATCAATTCACTTAGCGGATCCGACTACTCATTTGATAGATGGAGTAACATTGTCAAGGTAATGAAAGGAGATCTTTCCATTTCGCTCAGTGGTTTTGACTCTCATATTACCGGGCCTATCTTTTTTTCTAACAAAAACTTTTTTTTTTTTGGATAAAAATTATGTGATTCAACGTTCTTACAGTACTATGAAGAGTTGGGAAAACCGACACCAAGAACAGACGTGACACGTTTTCTTCACGAAAACAAGTACATTGACTCCAAACATTTTGCCGGCGACTGTGAGCCAGCTGTGATCATCACTAAAGGCCAAAGTATGACTTACAAGCTTAAAATTTTTGTATCCATTATGTCACACGACGTTTGATTGATATGAAACAATTAATCATGTATAATCAGGTGTACAAGGAACGTGCAAATATGGTACACGAGTGGATTATATTATGGCGTCGAAGGAATTGTCATATCAATTTATTCCAGGAACATACTCGGTAGTATCGTCAAAAGGCACATCTGATCACCATATCGTTAAGGTTGATCTAGTGAAACTCAAGGCAGTCATTCATCACGAGGAGAAGCGAACGAAGAATTTTACACAAGATATTGTCAATGCAACTCGAGATAGTGTTTTGTGCAAATATTTGTAAGGTATCCAACGTATGTTATTTGATCCAAAACCGATTACAAATTGTCTGAAGCGTGTTACAGTATAACTGATAAGGTATCGATCAAACCTTGACAATTGTGATCGGAGTGATGGATTAAATATGTTAGAATCGGTCATTCAAGATTTTGTTGTAAACTAGTTTTAGCTTATAACTAGCTATTTGTATCTATTAGTGCTGTCAATTTGACAAACTCATGATTGTTAAGAGCTACAAAAGTAAAAAATGTTATTAGAAAAACTTGCGAAATATAATTACAAACAGATCAGAAAATTTAGGATTTTAACCTATTGGGTAAACATAAAATGTAACAAAAAGTTATATTGATCATCAAGATTTATATATACTAACTCTTCCATGGATACTACAAATTGTATCCCAAATTCTCATCTATATACATACATAAAAATGCATGTATGCACACACCACCTTCACCAAACCATCCTCCCTCCATAATGGGCATTCACCCGAGCCGAAGCAAGCTACAAAGATGCTTGGTGGCGGAATCATCGAAAGCATCATGATCCATCACCATAGCCATGGAGTCTTGTTTCTTGTTAAAGAATGAAGGGAGAGGTAAAGACCTTGGTGAGGGAGAGTGAAAAAAAGCCGATCCTGCATAAGAATCATCACCATTATGGCAATTCGGCTGCAGTTCTCGTTTTGTTATGGGTGTTGAACCCATATAGTCGTTTTTGTCTGTTGTTGTCGTACGACATGAGTTTCCATTTTTTCGTATGGTTATTGGAGCGACATTGATGAAGCAATGGCAATCTTGTGGGTGCAACACCTCCGTACCCATCAGCTTCCTTGCGAAAGGAAGAAGGGTATGGAGTAAAGGAGAAAAACTAAGTCTTAATTATGAATAACCAGAAGAGAAACAAATTATGAAAAATGTTTATAGCTATAAATTGTTTGAACCATAATAAGTTGATTGGTTATATAAAATCTGACCATAAAGAGTGGGTGGTCAAGAGAAAAAGGTGGGTTGGGTTCAACCAACTTTGATTTTTAGTGGTTGACATGTTTCTTGTTTGGCTACATTTTTTTTTAACATAGATTTCGTTTCATGCCTCACAAATAGAGGAAATTTGAATACAACAAGTTACATTGAACATAACAAGTTAAGCCAAAACAAAACATACACCAAAATAGTTGTGACCACCTACAGCAACACCATATAAGGGTGGGGGAATCACCAGAGTGAGCTTTTGGTAGACATAACCATATGAAGGAGTAGCTTGACAAAAATACATAAAGTACATAAAACATACAAAGAAGATAAAACTACGCATCCATAAAGGAGTCAGACCTCAGATCTAAAGCCAAAACCCAAGGCAGCATCAAGCCATCGATGGCGGACCGCAACAGATCTGAGCAGAGGAGTCCGGGAGACAGTGGCAGCAGCAGCGAACGGCGAGTGAACGGCGGTAGTGGGCGGCGACAGGTCTGTGGGTAAGGATTTTTATTGAAAGAAGGTAAAAGTGAAAAAGAGATCCGGACGGCCGGCCGAAACCGACCGCCGAAATTATTAAGAAAGGGTGGAGTTCGGTTTGATGTTATTTAAAGAGAGGTAAGAGATATTTTTTTTAGAGAGAGAGAGTTGGTTGGCTACATGGCATGTCAATTTGGGGCAAAATAAAATTTGAAAATTTTCAGAATAGACATTTAGAAAGCTGTGTTATCAAAAACGACACAACGCACAAAAAAATATATACACAAACATAGTGTGTGCAGACATAGTGCGCGCGGTATTTTGGATTCTCTACACGTGTTTTGTTTAGATAAAATTAGGTGACACATGGCAATGTGCAAAAGTGTTTGCTCGCCCCTTATTTGCAGCACCACTTATTTAGTTTAGATAGGCTAGGATGCTGACAAGTGATGGTGCGAGCAAAAGTTCTTGCTTATAATTCTGTGCACGCACTATTAGTTTAAGTTAGATTAAATGAGAATGTGACAAGCGGCAGGGCAAGCAAAATCTTTTTTATTCAAAGCGCGTGCCCAAATACCCAAATTTCATGCTCGCTCAATTTTTTTATATACTGGCCGGAAAAAGGGGTAACATGTCAACTGTTGGATGTGTACTCGTGTCTTGGCGCGCACTTTAAATTTGCGCGCTTAGTACTTTTTGGGGCAGTGTAGATTTTTGTGATTGGAGAAATGTGTTGAATTTGGTTATTTTGTTAAGTAAGAATAGACATTGGTAAATTCTTTAATTAAAAAAATAGCATAATAATATATCCTTTTTGTCGTCGTGAAACTCGCCGAGCTACCTTTGGTGACCTGGCAAGTAAACTACGGACTCCATAGACCAACACGCAAGACCCACGGATTCTCGTAAATCACTTGCCCCCCACAATTGTGAATTATATAGGGAGTTTGTAGCTAGCAAGATTAGAAGTTGAGTCAAGTCATTTATAGTGTATTCAAACAAAAAATGTTCTACATCAATATGTAATATATTTAACATACTAAAACACGAAAGAGTTGTTCGCAAATAAAACCAACAGCCCATCTTTTTAAGAAGCTGGGAATTTGAATAAGTGAGGTCTTTACACGTTCTGAGTGGATGGTTAAGATCACGTTAATATGATAGCAACACAGGTCTCTCATAAAAAAATATACTCAAAAGAACAGTAACTTTTTCATAGTACAAACATAAGACCTCGTATGCATCTTTTTAGTCACATAATCATTATAATAGCCGTGTTAAAATATAATTAAGAAGTACAAAAACGTATATATATCAGTAAATCAGAAGCAAAAGAATTACAATATAAAACTTACATATAGTGGGAGATCAAAGACGGTTAGCACAACTTACAACTCCTGCGGCAATAACCAGGAAGTTCAGGAGTTCCAACCATATACTCTTTGTTCTTGGTACATTCTCCCAATGCAGCCCATCTTTCACAGTTTTCATTCTCGTCCTTGCAACTACCACCATTATCGATAATCTTGTCAAACGAGTCGACATGGATCCATTTGGTTGCTGACCATTTCTCACCTTCGAGTACAGGACAACCACCATGAAGACTCATAGTGTCTGGGATGGCGGTTGGGTATAGGCTGAAGAAGAGTAGTGCGTCTCCTTTTTTTGGCTTCACTGTTTTGTTTTTAGCACAAGTGTATTAGATACAGGTGCGGATTGTGACCCATTTACTTATGAATGGGTCGAATTAGGTATAGTAAGTAGTAAAAAAAAATCAGCTAGAGAAAAAAGGGCCAAATGGCTCACCTGCAATTCCTTTCTTTGCACATTCAGACAAATCATCTTTTGATGTTTTATGACGTGAATTTTCCTGTCGGCATTCAAGCTTCATTAGATGAAATTCCCTCAACACAAGTTATCCAATATGGAAATTGACAGAAGAAACTTTTTAACTAACCTCTGCTGATGGGAAAACGGTCTCGCCGCCTTTCTCAACATCACTGAGATACATCAGAACAGTTGCTATGCGGTGTCCACCACGTGCAACATTTACAGGGTCACTGAAGTAATCAAAGTGTGGGTCGTATTTTTGACCAGACTCGTATCTTAGTACTTGTAGGTCCTCACCGTTTTCTGAAAGAAGTAAATTGGTCAATAGAATTTACATGTAAAGCTACCAGTAAAATGATCAAATCAGCGTATTTGTAATAAGCAATTAGAAGAAAAGATTTTGCTTATAAGTTTCGTTTATAATGAAACATACCTTTTGGTAGGAAGGTCCAAGTTGCAATTTTATCTTCTATGCCAGCAACAATTGGATCCTATGCCAAGTGTAAGTGGATATAAATAGGAAGGATTGTAATAGAGAAAGCGGTACAACATTTAAATAATCAGAAGCATATTATACTTTGGACATTTTAATGATATTTACAATGACTTGACTATGAATCACTTGCTTACAAAATATTACATCCTGTCTTTTGGCTTCTATTAGAGATAATATGATTCTATTAGTAAGTAGCTAAAATTTTAAACGGAAAAGACAAAGTAGTAATGCAAACGGTGAGTGATCTTTCAAACATGTCCTGTACTTTGGGAGCGCAAAATGGTATAGTATGAAACAAAGGAACAACTGAACAAGCCATACTACGCAAAGGAGCAAACTCACATATACTCATAAGGAGCACTCTCGTATAATGGTTATTGGTGCATTTATATGTTCAATGTCATCCTAATGAGGCCAGGTGTTCAGTATGAATCGATTAGTATTAGATATATGAAAAGAGTGATGAAAGTACCTTGTTTTTGTGGATAAACATCCCAGAACTTGTCCGGACCTCACTAAGCTGGCTCTTACCAGAAACATTATCCGCAACTGCAGATCTCTTCAGTTCAGTTTTAGCCTGTTACATAACACACCCCCAAAAAAAATTCAATGCAATTCTATTACTCACAGCAATAAAAGAACATCTACAATATTTCCCTTAAATGAAATATAAAGCTGCTTAAATGCTTATTTCTTTTTGAAATAAGCCTTATCAAACTGCTTACTCAAAACAGTTTATTATACTCACAAATAACTAAATACGCACTTTGGATAAGCAAATCCCAAACACGCTCAAGAACTTAACTAAAACACTATGCAAATTAGCAGTTTTAACAAACTGTTTCAGTTTTTTAATTTACGAAGGTGGTTTGGGAAATCTTATTCAAATAGATAATACGTACTTGCAAAAAAAACAGCTCTGCTTGTTTAGTGTCAAAACACAATGCAGAGACAGTCTGTAGATCAGCTTGTCATCTTATTTCAACTGATCCAAAACAGTCAACAGATCAGCTTATCACCTTAATTAAAAGCAAGGCGAAACCTTTTCAAATAAACTGATCCGAAACAGCTTATCAAAAGAGCTGGTGTATGGATTGGACTAGCTTGTCACCTTAATTCAAAAAAAGACTGAACCTGTTTCAAATAAACTGATGTAAAACAGCTTATTGAAAACACTACAGCTCATTTTAAGAAAGGGCAAAGCTAAATCTTTTCAAATGAATTGATCCAATACAGCTAGTGTATGGATCAGCTAATCACCATATATTTTTAAAAAGCTGAACCTTTTTTACATAAACTGATCCAAAACACCTTATTGCATAAACTGATCTAAAACAGGTTATTAAAACTGCTACAGCTTATTTACAAAAAGGGCTGAATCATTTTCCAATAAACTGATCCAAAACAGCTTATCGATACAGCTAGTATATGGATCATCAGCTAATCACCATATTCCACTAAAAGCTTGAACCTTTTTCTCATATACTAATCCAAAACAGCTTAAATAAACATATAATCATACCCACTATAATAACTCCACCAAAACACATTTCTAACTAACATTAACACAATAAGCATATATACAGTCTAAACTACACTAATAATCCAAAACAGCTTATTTGCACTTACAAGTGAAACCAAATGATCACATTCTTCTTCAGTTAAAAAACCCTCATACACAAAAGCCCTACAAAAAACCAAACCATCAAAATCATTAAAAAAAAAAAAAAAAAAAAAAAAAAAAAAAAGCTCAAAATCCATAAAGATCAAAACTTTAACATTAAAAAACACAAACTGAACCAAAATCAACACAAAAAACACCTCAAAATCCATAAAAATCAAAACTTTAACATTGGAAAACACAAACTAAACCAAGATTCAACCTGGGTTTCCAAGAAACTTGTTTGACTTTAGATGGGTTGATGATTGATGAACATGAAGATCTTGGTACAATGAACAGTAGTGAAATTAGTACTAAAAGGTATAAATTATCCATTGTACTTGTGGTTTTGTTATGATTTGTGAATTGGATATTTGGATCTGTGGATTGATGGCTTAATTGATTGATTGACTTATTGTTGTGAGTTCATTATGGGATTAAAAAATTGGGGGTTTGGTTGTTTCATGGACTAAAATAGAAAAGGGTAAAAGTTAAAACCCTTTATTGGAATTACTACTTTTTAAGTCACTTTTTTTCCAGGTAGAACCTAGCGAAATCATTTCAAAGTTGTTTGCACCTAACGAAATTGAAGTTGGATTTTTTATATTTTATGATAATAGTTACAAGCATTTTTGCCACTACCCATGAGTCAGAGCGAGCTTGGTTTTAGTCGAGTTTGGTTATTGCAAGCATATTTGTGTTAGCTTGGTTTTAGTCGAGTCGTTAGGGATGCGTATTTGTGTTGGCTTATTTATCGTGTTTTATAAATTTGAAAAAGTTGATGAGTTTACTATTTTCGGCTATGAGTTTATTGGTTGAGCGTGTAGCTTATTTTAAGTGATAAGCTTGAGTTGATAAGGCAATAAGCTGAAAAATATAGGTTTGGTCGGAATTTATAAAAGTTCATAAAGCTGGTAAAGACAATAGCGTGCACTTTCGGTAGGTTTTAAATCGAGTTTGCGTGTTAAGATATTTGATCGATGAGTTTGGGCGAGTTGGATCATAGTCACAGGAAACGTTGACTCGTGTGCGTTTTTCGACCCGAATCACTTGTACCTAAACGTGGTACGATCGCGTTCTAGTTGCTCAGTATCACGATCCAGGTCGCTAATTTCCACGTTCTCAAACAGCATCGTTCAACGTACCAAAAGCAATTGGTTCAACATACCAATATACTGAGTAGTACAATGATTTGCATCGAAAATCATTAAAGCCACTTAAAATTGGTCAAATCAAAATATAAAAAATGATAGAAAAAGTGTTTTAACAAAAATATATTTTGATCTAGTTGAAAGGTGCTTTAATAAGATAGAGAACTTGAAATTTATAATATTTATATATAAAATACATTTACCTATTAAAATTAATATTACTATCTATTTACGTAAAAGTATAATATGATACATTATACCGAATTAGGTACACCGTACTAAATAATATGGACATCGAATGGAAGTAACCCAAAACGAACCGAAATGAGATTACCCTCTTCGTACCAAATTTTAGAAACTTAGCGAATCACGATCTCGTTTTGTAATCACGTATCGCAACGAACCGCGTTTCATGTAACTATGAGCTGGACTAAATTATCATGTTTCAAAGTCTTGACATTTGAGCTATGAGTTTTAATGTCGAGCAACAAAATTCTACTTAAACTAGTAATACGAAATGAATTTTGCATGTTGATAGAACATTCAATGATTGTGACTTGTGAATTTGTTCCTTCACATCACAAATGCATTGTAAGAAAACAAAAATGCCAACTAGCATGCACATGTACAATAACACTAAAAAGACATATTTTTGTATAATTTATGAATGTGACATTTCTTAAAGATAAGCACGTATGTATAAGTATCGATAGTTATAAGTTATTCGTATTGAAGAATCATGCCACTCGCCATATGACCACAAATTCGATATTTGGAAGATAGTAAAATGAACAAACCCCACAAAATAGATATTTGTAAAAGTAGGCAACGACAATGACAAGACTTACATTTTTATGTGCTTTTTTTTTTTTACTTATATTGACACAAACCTTGGTGTGTTTTTCACTTTGAAGTATATTCCAAGTGTCGTGATCTTGTACTCTTTGACAAATACATAAGACTTGTGTTAAAGCTTATGAAACAATATTGTTTTGGATAATGTGAACGACAACGACCACTGCATTTACTTTCATTTTTTATGGCAACAATTTAATAACTTTGTTCATTGACAATTTGACATGAGCATTGTCCAAATAAACCTTGGGTTTCACTTAGAGCGGGTTTAATAAGGAGACCTTAAGATCATATTTATATTCGTCATCTCAACGCCACTTTTTAATAATTAATTTCACCTCCAACTTAATGTAATAAGACAAACACTAACAAAACATACTACACTTAAACACAAATATATCCAAGAAAATAAAATATCACACACACAAAATAAAAATACTCTACGACTCAATTTTCCCAAGAACGAGTTTTCTAACTTTTGGCCATCAACGCGTGTTGTGTGAGTGAGTGTAGCAAGCAAAGACGCGTCCTTGGTTGCCAGCAAGGACGAAAACGCGTCTTTGCATCTATTATGTCTATTACGGGTATTCTTAAAATCATATAAGATACGAATAAAGATGTGTGTTACCACTTTTTAATGCCAAAAATGTACTTGTAAGGGTCATTTAACATTTTTAAGCCAAGTTGGACTTGCTTGGTCCAAATGGAAATGTAGATTTAGAGAAAGTAAAATTAAAAACTCCATTGTATAGTAAAACAAGAGACCTTACCTATATTCGTACGACAACATTTCACAACGATCAAATTAGAGAACCTTGTTAGAACTAGGACGGAAACTGATTTATTGTTATCGCTAAGATTGGCATGTTTTAGAGTGTTTGGTATTGTTGCATCATGTATATCGATCTTACGTTAGAGTGTTTGATATTGTTGCATCATGTATATCGATCTTGTGTCGAATTCTTTTAAGTATGAAAGAGTTTTGGATCTCGATCTACTTCTGAAAAGTTTCTATACAAACTAACAATCTAGTACTATGTATTACTATCCCATTTTTCTCAAGTTCTACTTAAACCACAAGCATCGGTGGATCGCTTTATCTTTTTTGAACGGCAAAGAGAGATAAATATATAAAGAAACAATGCTACTAGCAAGGCGCTAGAAGCAGAACAGTACAGACTAGACAATTACAAGTTCTACTTAAACCACAAGCATCGGTGGATCGCTATTAGGGATGGCACCCGTGGGCAATAGGCACGAGTACCTCTAACCCGTCACCCACCCACGTAGTTTTTTTCTCACTCATCACACACCCGTCACCCACCAATGTGTACAAATTTCTACCCATGCCCTTTCCCGCGGGTATTTATTGCCCATGGGTTAGTGTTATGCAACAAAATTACAAAACGATGATATGAAACTAACTATTAAACTGTGTAATAAGATACCAATCAATTTGCCAAATACAGCTTTGATTATTTGATCGTTCATACTCTCTTTTTAGTCTTGAAACTCAAACAAACTTTTAGATTAATGTGTTTTTTTTAGACTTAGTTGTAACTATTAAATGTATACCTGCAACATCATAAATATTTTAATTAATATAATTAATTTTAACATGGGTTTATGGGTACACCTACGGGTATTTTGACGGGTATACCCGTGGGTATTTTAAATGGGTGTCATGGGTTTACCCTCGATGGGTATGCCTCACCCGTCATCCACCCGCCACCCACTGATGGGTAAAGATTTTCACCCACGACCCACCCGTGGTTGAAAATTGACGTGTTTACCCACCCATTTATGGCGGGTACCCGCGAGTTATGGGTTTTTTCTAGCCAAGACCTAGTTAGAAACTGGCAAGACTCGGTAAGACTAGGCTATTCTGGCCAAGACCCAGTTAGAACCAGGTAAGACTCGACTATTCTTGCCAAGACCCAGTTATAACCAGGTAAGACTCGGCTATTTTGGCCAAGACCCAGTTAGAACCATATAAAACTAGGCTATTCTGGCCAAGACCCAGTTAGAACCAGGTAAGACTCGGCTATTATGGCCAAGACCCAGTTAGAAACAGGTAAGACTCGGCTATTCTGGCCAAGACCCAGTTAGAACCAGGTAAGACTCGGCTATTCTGACCAAGACCCAGTTAGAACCAGGTAAGACTCGGCTATTCTGGCTAAGAACCAGTTTGAACCAGGTAAGACTCGGCTATTCTGGTCAAGACCCAGTTAGAACCAAGTAAGACTTGGTAAGACTAGGCTATTCTGGCTAAGGCCCAGTTAGAACCAGGTAATACTCAGCTATTCTGGCCAAGACCCAGTTCGAACCAGGTAAGACTAAGCTATTTTGGCCAATACCCAGTTAGAACCAGGTAAGACTCGGCTATTCTGGCCAAGACCCAGTCAGAAACAGGTAAGACTCAGCTATTCTGGCCAAGACCCAGTCAGAAACAGGTAAGACTCAGCTATTTTGGCCGAGACCCAGTTAGAACCAGGGAATACTAGGCTATTCTGGCCAAGACCCAGTTAGAAACAGGTAAGACTCGGCTATTCTGGCCAAGACCCAGGTAGAACCAGGTAAGACTCGGCTATTCTGGCCAAAACCCAGTTAGAACCAGGTAAGATTCGGCTATTCTAGCCAAGACCCATTTATAACCAGGTAAGACTCGGCTATTCTGGCCAAGACCCAGTTATAACCAGGTAAGACTCGGTTATTCTGGCCAAGACCCAGTTAGAAACAGGCAAGACTAGGCTATTCTGTCCAAGACCCATTTAGAACCAGGTAATACTAGGCTATTCTGGCCAAGACCCAGTTAGAAACAGGTAAGACTCAGCTATTCTGGCCAAGACCCAGTTAGAACCAGGTAAGACTCGGCTATTCTGGCCAAGACCCAGTTAGAACCAGGTAAGACTAGGCTATTCTGGCCAAGACCCAGTATGTGTAACAATTCGCATTTTTCAGGATAATTACTATTCCCGGAAATTTCACTATTCACTTTTACTATTCATTTTTCCCGAAAATTTTCCCGAAACTTGATTTTTATTTCTTGGGCTGAAGTGATAAATCATTTCCATGACAAATTAAAAGTTTGACATTCATAAGCTCATTTTCGTGAAAGTTATTAAGGAATTACACGGAATTACACGTTTTCGGGTAAAACGTCATTCAGAAATTCTACGCACAACGAAATTCGGTCGCGTTAATTTTCCCCGTATCAGAAAAATGTTTGACACATTCATGATTTATTTGAGAATAAATCATGACTGAGAAAAACATGACCAGAATAAACCTCGGCCGTGAAAAACTGGAATTTTCAGTTTTAAGCGTTTTTACTCAGCCGTAACCTTAGCCTATACCTGCACCACATTTCTAAGACTATTTGAGTTTTCAACTTTTTAGAAAAAGTCAACATATTTTTCCCTCCTCCATTGACCAAAAATCATCCCTTGATTTTATAAGTCATTCCTTGATTTTTAGGCTTACGGTTTGATGTTTAAAAGACATTTAATACCAACCGACACTAGACTGAGCCCAGTCTAGACATTATAAGTCATTTTAAATCATTTTTATCCTATTAGAAAAGTAACATTTTACTTTTCTCAATTTTACGCAATATTCGTACATTTTACGTATTACGCGTTTTAAACCCGTATTTCCAGTTTTTAGCAGGGTTTTACACCCAAATGGAACCTACCACTTATTTTATATTTTATTATGGGACATATGGACATGTCTAACAATACTTTAAAGTTCCATAATTTTACGACACCCGGTTTTACGTTTTGAGGCCTAATCATTTACGGTTGTCATTTCCCGGAGTCAAAACTCTTCCTAATACTTAGGATAATACCAAGCAAAGTCCACACCTTGTCCCCCAAGTTTAGGAACTGACCTAGGAGGGGGGAATTCAGCCTTGTGTGTCTTAATCTCATGCTAGGAGCCTTAAGATGTGAACATGTGTTCAACTTGGCCTCCAAGTGTTGACTAGTCAACAATGTAACCTCCTCATTTGCACATAAATGCCTCTCCTTCCCCTCCTTGGCCATTCCAACGACCCACACACATAAAAACACACCATCATCTCATCCTTAGCTCATTTACTTCAAGTTCCATCCAAGAAATCAAGTGCAATATCCATACATAAACCCTAGTTTAGTTTTGATTCATCAAAACTACTTCAAATCCTTAGAAACTTTGGTGATTTCTCTTGAGTTTGAATCCACTCAAGTCACCTCAATTTTCATCATCCATCTTTCAAGATTACAAGGGTAGAAAGATTGCATGAAGTGAAATGGGTTGAAGCAAGTCTATCAAAGTCCTTTTCCTTACATGTTAACTTCCTTTCATCTTTGAAAGCCAAAAGTTGTGAGCCAAACCCTAACTTGATTCTTGTTAAATAATCATGTTCATGTTATTTACATACTATTTGTGCTATATATTGTCTTGTATTAATGTCCATGATGTATAAAAGTGAGTAAAACAAGTTATTGTACATGATTGATAAGACAAGTTCATAAAACAAGTAAACTAATGACTTCCTTGGTAAGACCTGATCAAAATGGTAAACATATGATGTTGGATCATTACATATTACAGTAGAGGACTTAACAAGGAAACCATAGCAATTTGAACCACCCAAAACGAGTATACGAGTCAAAAGTTATGGCGATTTGAAATTACCAAAGATTTCCGGCAAAACTGCCAAATAGCTTCCTGATCAAATTTGGGTTTTGAAAGTCCCACTTCTGCTCTGATTCATCAAAAAGTTAAAACACGAAAGTTGTCCGGAACGCCGTTTTCGTTCAGGAACAAAGAAGCTCGAGACCTAAAAATGCTTTCCGAGTGATAAAATTCTTCAAAATCTTAACAGCCCATTTTTAGACCAAAGTCATTACATATAAGTTATGGTTTATGAAGACCAAAGAGGTCTTATGACCTATAATCAAGACCACCACCATGGCTAGAGCCAAGGTTGTGTCTCATGACCTTGGAACAAGGACCAAAGGTCATGGCTAGGCCATGACGAAATGACCATAACAACTTACATAGGCGTAAACATGAAACAATGAATTAGGCGATAACATGAACAAGCAATTTGGATCTACTTCACTTAAAAGGAAACCATGAGATATTACCAAGAGAAAAATGGTCATTCAAGACTTATGAAACTATCCCTAATAACAATCTTCATGTACTAATAAACTTTCCTAAGTTTATTCAAATATCGGACATGTAACTTTTCGGATCAAAACTTATATTTTATCAACTACTACAATAGTAGGGAGCCTCATGTGAGGAGTTCATTATGTAAGCCGTCGAGTTGAGTTGTGGATTTACGAATTAAAGTGTCCTGGCTCCTCGAACGCTTACTAACATGACTTCTGAATTATGTCGGCCCGAACGGTAGTAAACGATATACAAAACATACATGTTTCATGAATCTTTCTTTCAAAGACTTATACTATACATCATACCACATCATGGACTAAGTGCAAGATATATATTGGCGTGTTTATGTCTCCTTAGACATTACTCCGATCCTAAGTCGCAACATTCGATTATAGGTTGCTCGTAGAAACCTTCACGATTCAACCGTTACATTCATTACTTGCTATCTTACTTAAGGTGAGTTCATAGCCCCACTTTACATTACTTCAATGTTTTACAAACCCTTGGGGGGAATACATGCTATTATTTTTCTACTCGAACACAATGCTTTCTACTGTATGCTATTCGACTATGTTTTATTATCACTAAGTAACATCCTTGCCAAACCATGATCCCTTATTATGAACCATTTAATCACTTGCGAGGGTTACTTGCGAGTGAGCGCGAATATTGTGAATAGGCCTATTGGGATTGACGAATCCCATTTGTTTTGATTAGTTCAAACAAATGCATTAATATTTGAGACATTAGGTATGACGGCAAAGTACCTACCGGGATAAATCTGCCGATCGATATTGGTACACGTTAACGTTTTGGTTTCATAAGCTTAGTGTATAATACATTTTATGGGCGTATAATAACGTAGCCTACCTGTTTTGTTTTCCAAACATTGGTGTGAGTCTACAGCTCACACTACGATTATTGCGTTCAAACGATTTACCTACAAACACTACGATTATTGTGTTCATACGATTTAACTCCAAACACTACGATTATTGTGTTCAAACGATTTAACTACCAACACATTGTGTTCAAACGATTTAACAAACTCTATGAATATCACTCAACCTTTGTGTTGACCTCTCAAGCATGTATTTCAGGTTCATGACGATCAAGGATGGCACGGAAGGACACGGATACTCAAGAGGGCTATAAATTTTATTATCATTCAAAAACTCATTTATTATACATTGTAAACATGGAACCATTTGGGACCTCATTTTGTAATCTCTGATATTTATATAATTTGAATGATAAATCTTTTAAAACGACTCAATTGGAGTTCGTTTTCTATTATTGTGACTATTGTGCCGTCGAGTAACACCCAGTTCGAATTCCGCTGCAACCATGAATTGGGGGTGTTACAGTATGAACCAGGTAAAACTAGGCTATTCTGGCTAAGACCCAGTTAGAACCAGGTAAGACTCGGCTATTCTGGCCAAGACCCAGTTAGAAACTGGTAAAACTCGGCTATTCTGGCCAAGACCCAGTTAGAACCAGGTAATACTCAGCTATTCAGGCCAAGACCCAGTTAGAACCAGGTAAGACTCGGCTATTCCGGCCAAGACCCAGTTAGAACCAGGTAAGACTCGTCTATTCAGGAAAAGACCCAGTTAGAACCAGGTAAGACTCAGCTATTCTGGCCAAGACCCAGTTAGAACCAGGTAAGACTCGGCTATTCTGGCCAAGACCCAGTTAGAACCAGGTAAGACTCGGTTATTCTGACCAAGACCCAGTTAGAAACTGGTAAGACTCGGCTATTCTGGCCAAGACCCAGTTATAACCAGGTAAGACTCGGCTATTCTGGCCAAGACTAAGTTAGAACCAGGTAATACTCGGCTATTATGGCCAAGACCCTGTTAGAAACAGGTAAGACTCGGCTATTCTGGCCAAGACCCAGTTAGAACCAGGTAAGACTCAGCTATTCTGGCCAAGACCCAGTTAGAACTAGATAAGACTCGGCTATTCTGGCCAAGACCCAGTTAAAACCAGGTAAGACTAGGCTATTCTTGCCAAGACTCGGTCAGAACCAGGTAAGATTCGGCTATTCTGGTGAAGACCTAGTTAGAACCAGATAAGACTCGGCTTTTCTGGCCAAAACCCATTGCCATCCCTATTCGCTTTATCTATTGGTTTGGTTTATGCAATTTATAACCCAACACGAACACGTACAAAACACAAATATGTTAATCTAGTTAAAAACAATGGTATATTTAATATACTTTTACACTACGTGTCAAACAAAATTCGGATATTTGATATACTTTTACACTACGAAAGAAAAAGTTATACGGTTAACGGTCACTCGTAAAACCCTTCTCAGTCCGCCTTTGGTTAAACGCATACTTTTCGTTCAAAACAAGATGGTTTGTTAGTAACAAAGAAAACTGAAAAAATTACATGTTTTGTCTACGTGGTTTAGCTAAAGTTACACACGTCGTCCCTATTCGATTTTAATTACACCAGTGATATCTAATTTTTAAACTACTTGCAACGATGGTCTCTATTTAAAAAAATAAAAGTCATTTGTGTAATAATCTATATTTTTTTATTGAGAAATGGTAAACAATCCTAAAAAATACCTCCTACAAATGTGCATTTCACAGGATGCTGACACTTGTCAAAACTGAAGGTTTGGATGCAGAGAAAGAATAATTTGTAGGATGAAACGTTAGGAGAGTGTAGGAAAACTCTTTTTATTATACAGGTACTTCCTATCATTATTACACAGATAATCTTTATTTTTTAAGATAAGGATTATCAATGCAAACAATCTGAAAATTAAAGGTAGGTTACTGGACGACTAGTATGATTTTGAGTAAATCATAATGACAAAAAACTTTTTTTTTTTTTTTTAATATTATGGTTTTCTATGTAAATCTTATGATTTTCTAATAAAGTGATGTTTCTATGTAAATCCTATGACACTTGTCAGAACTGAGGGGTGGGGGCCCAGTTATTATCTCGGCTCCTCACTAATTTCTTGTAAATCCTATGATTTTCTAATAAAGTGATGTTTTTATAATAATAATAATAATAATAATAATAATAATAATAATAATAATAATAATCACTCGTTAAAAACTACTACGTATATAGTTTTTCCAAAAATGTCTTTTTGATCATGTATGAAAATGTGTAACTTTATGTCTTTATCATGTTGTCTTGAGTCATTTTGTTGTGTTGTGTTGTTGTTGGTAAAGAGTTGTCAAATTGGGAACCACAAAGTGTTAGTATTAAAAAAAGGTGGCCTACAAAAACCGTGATATGCTCTCATCATCATTTCTCGACCACTCAAGTGTTCCTGGCCGTGACCTTCTTTTCTTTTCCATCATGTCTTTAATTTACAAGACTCATTATTCATGTTAAGAGTTAATTACTTAATTGGTCCTTATGGTTTACCGGGTTTCACATATATTGTCCCTGTGTTTTTTTTTCGACGGGTCATGTCCCTATGGTATGCAAAAGTTGCGGATCCTGTCCAATTTACTAACGGCGTTTAAACGGTCGTTAAAAAAGGACTAAAGTGATATAGATGCATAACGTCGAGGCCTAAGATTATATATGTGAAACCCGGTAAACCACAGGGACCATTTTAGTAATTAACTCAAAAAAAAAAAAAAAAAAAAAAATTAATTTACGAAAAAGTAATTAACTCAAAAAAAAAAAAAAAAAAAAAAAAAAAAAAAAAAAAAAAAAAAACTTTTTTTAAAAATTACAAAAAAAGTAATTAATTCAAAAAAAAAAACTTTTTTTCAAAATTTACGAAAAGTAATTAACGCAAAAAAAAAAAAAAAAAAAAAAAAAAAAAAAACTTTTTTTTTTTTAAATTACGAGAAAAGTAATTAACTCAAAAAAAAACTTTTTTTTTAAATAAAAGTTTAAATTACGAAAAAAAAAAAAAAACTTTTATTTAAATTTACGAAAAAAACTTTTTTCGTAATTTAAACTTTTATTTAAAAAAAAGTTTTTTTTTGAGTTAATTAATTTTTTCGTAATTCAAAAATACGTTTTTTTTTTTCTTTTTTTTTTGAGTTAATTACTTTTTCGTAAATTTAAAAAAAAAAGTTTTTTTTTTTTTTTTTTTTTTTTTGCGTTAATTACTTTTCGTAAATATTAAAAAAAGGTTTTTTTTTTGAGTTAATTACTTTTTTTGTAATTTTTACAAAAAGTTTTTTCTTTTTTTTTTTTTTTTTTGAGTTAATTACTTTTTCGTAAATTATAAAAAAAGTTTTTTTTTGAGTTAATTACTTTTTTCGTAATTTTTAAAAAAAGTTTTTTTTTTTTTTTTTTTTTTTTTTTGAGTTAGTTACTAAAATGGTCCCTGTGGTTTACCGGGTTTCACATATATAATCTTAGGCCCCGACGTTATGCATCTATATCACGTTAGTCCTTTTTTAACGACCGTTTAAACGCCGTTAGTAAATTGGACAGGATCCGCAACTTTTGCATACCATAGGGACATGACCCGTCGAAAAAAAAACACAGGGACAATATATGTGAAACCCGGTAAACCATAAGGACCAATTAAGTAATTAACTCTCATGTTAATCTCTTTAATTCACAAGACTCATTATTCATGTTAATCTCTTTAATTCACAAGACTCATTACAAGCTCGCGTCTAACTCTATTACAGTAATCCTTACACACGCGTCTTAGGTGTTGTTTTGAGAGAACTCAGTTGTTTTTAGACGATCGAACTATTGGAGTTATGGTTGTGTGTGTAATTTTAGTTTTGATGACATATATTTGTGTTTTAAGTAGGGCATATTTGACGGTTATGATCTTGGTTGTTATCACCACTAGCCTTAATATTGTTTTAAGGCAATAAAAAAGAATTAGCAATTGTCCCACCTACAGATATGAAAGTACCGGGTAAGTGGATGTGGTTTTCTTTTTCGGTTATATGTGGTATATGTGGAAGACGAACTCTTTTATATAGGAGTATAGATGTATGTGGCCTTACTAGATTAATCATGTGATCGTTTCCGATATTTTTATTTACCCCAAATTAAATATACACATTTAGCTAGTTTTGAACCCTTAAACTCTTTTGTGAAAGAAATAAAAACCTTGTCAATAAATCATTTGATGATAGTTACAAATATGAAAGCACTATTTACTTTGTTTTCAAGAATATTAAAAGCTTTTCCACATATTTTATGATGACTTTTAATGCTTCTTCTACAGAAAAATGTATTTGTTAACAATGATTTTTATACGATGACTGGACCCACGACATATATTTGATGCATTACTCATATTTCTTTTTTGTACGAGAAAATTTTCGCATGAGCTATTTTTATAATCACGACAAGCAAACACCTACTTCACATCTTGCTTAATCAATTGAGCCTCGTATATCTACCTCTATGGTTTTTTTCATTTTTTTTATATATTTTTTTAGAATGTCAATTTGAACTATCACATAAATTTATATTACAAATCTATCTTTCATGATATAAGCAGGACTTAAACCTATAAACATTTGGTTGAAGAATTTCTCAGGCTACATAAGGTATCATCAGGGACGGAACCGGGACGAAATATGATCGGGTGCATAAATTTTTTGAAACCGTAATATAGTAACACATTTTGGTTGACCGGACGCATTTAAGATACATTTAAGAAAAATTGATACTTTTTTCAAAAATTAACACTAAATTAAAAAAATCTTTATGAGTCTCGGGCACCCGCGGGAACCTCTTTGGTTCCGTCAATGGGTACCATTGAGATACTAACACTACCTCTATGGAATTAAAGACCTTGCGGCTAGCGAATTTTCACTTAAGATCTTGTGGCAGAACTCATAAGCATTTGCCACTAGTATAAAAACGAGGTGTAAAGATTTTACAAAGCTAATGATAATTCTTTTGCAGGTAACAAATTTCTAATCCATAAGGCCACTCGGCAGGGAGGTGATCATATCACCAAATAGGCCCACATCACCAAGCAACTCCAAGAAACTTGTTTGACTTTAGATGGGTTGATGATTGATGAACATGAAGATCTTGGTACAATGAACAGTAATGAAATTAGTACAAAAAGGTATAAATTACTCATTGGATTTGTGTTTGGGATGTGTTATCCCCGCCCTCCCTAGTCCCTACCCCTAGCCTGCCATGTTTGACCATGGTTTGTCCACCCTTTTTGTCCCCTTATTTCAGTACAACACAGTTTTTTGTCAGCTTCTGTTCCGTATTTTTGACAGTTTTAAGCGTTTGACAAATTCAATTTTATATTTTCTGTTCCGCACTTTCAGGTTTATAGCTTTTTGATATAAACAAAATTATAAAAAAAAAAAAAAAAAAAAAAAAAAAAAAAAAAAAAATAGGGAGGGTGGGGATAAATTTATAAGTAGGGCGCGGATATCACATGTCTTGTGTTTTTGTTATGATTTGTGAATCGGATCTGTGGATTGATGATGGTTTAATTGATTGATTGACTTATTGTTGTTGTGAGTTCATCATGGGATTAAAAATTTGGGGTTTGGTTGTTTCATGGACTAAAATAGAAAGGGTAAAAGTTAAAACCCTATTTTGGAAATGTTGTTAAGAAAGTTGGTTTTTCCGGGTTCCAACCTATCATCGTCACACACACTCACACTCACTAGGGCCGACCAAGATCGAGACTGACCAGACTGACCAAGATTGAGACCGAATTATCCTAGAAGTCGAGACCGAAGACCGGAACGAATATGGTCGGTCCGGTTTGGTCTCGGTCGGTTCAGTCCAACAAAGCAAAATAGTCGGTTTGTGGTCCGGTCCCCGAGACCTAATTTTTACAAAAGCCGAGGTCGAGGACCGGACCGAATGTGGTCGGTCCGGTCTCGGTCGATCCGTCCGGTCCGTTCGGGAGGTTTGCTCAGCCCTAACTCACACTGCGTAAAGTAAGGCTGAGGATCACAGTCCCAAAACCGACCGAGATCGAGATGACCGACCAGACCGACCGAACCGAAAGACCAGCGGTCCGTTCTCGGTCTGGTTTTTTTCCTTCTCGGCCCGGTCCGGTCCAGACCGGTCTTACGTAAAATCAGACTATTATGCCTTTTTGAATTGGTTCGATCTGGTCCTCGGTCTAAGGTTTTGGGCTAGTTCGGTCTCGGTCCGGTTTTGGCCAATCCGGTCCAGTTTTGGACCGTCGATCACCCATAGCATAAAGCCATTATTTTTTAAGAGATTGACGAAGTCACTTCAGGGTTTTTTTGCAACAGTAATCAAACTTGAAACCTCCTACATTTTAGTGATGATAATTACATGCATTTTGTGAGTAGCCCACTGCTAAGTCAAACCAACTTGGTTTTAGTCGAGTCCAGTTATCTAAGCCGGTGTATTTGTGTTAGCTTTGTTTTAGTCGAGTCGCTATCCAAGGCATATTTGTGTTAGCTTTTTTATTATGTTTAATAAATTTGAAAAAGTTGACGAGTTTACTTATTTTCAGCTATAAGTTTATTAGTTAAGCGTATAGCTTATTTTAAATGATAAGCTTGAGTTGATAAGGCAATAAGCTGAAAAATATAGGTTTGGTCGGAATTTATATAAGTTCATTAAGCGGGTAAAGACGATAGCGTGCACTTTCGATAGGTTTTAAATCAAGTTTGCGTGTTAAGATATTTGATCAATGAGTTGGGCGAGTTGTATCATAGTCACAGGAAACATTGACTAGCTTGTGTTTTTTGTTCCGGATCGGTAAACGTGGTACCATCACGTTCTGGATCGCAATCTAGATCGTTAATTTTTGCATTCCCGAACAACATTGTTCAGCGTACCAAAAGCAATTGGTTCGGCGTACCAATACACTGGGTACACTGATTTGCATCAAAAATATGTCAAAGCCAGCTGAAATTAGTCAAATCAAAATGCAAAAGAATAAAGTGTTTTAATAGAAATATATTTTCATTCAGTTGAAACGTATTTTGACGAGATACTAGTTCTTGCAATTTGCAAATTTTAAATAATAAATCCTATCTACCTATTAAAAATTAAAATTAATATCTGTTTATGTACAAGTATAAATATGTTACATTGTACCAAATCGAGTACATAGTACCAAATAATATGTAACATCAAATCAAAGTGAACCCAAAATGAACTGAGCCTACCTCATCGTATCAAGTTTTAGGAACTTAACGAATCGTGATCTTGTACCACAGCGAACCACGATCTTGTTTCGTGATCTTGTACCACAGCGAACCACGTTCCATATGACGATGAGTTGGACTAAATTATCAAGCTTCAAAGTCTTACATTTTTTGAGCTATGAGTTTTAAAGTCAAGCTTAAACTTGACATTCTCTCTATTCAACTTGATTTTAACCCATAAACCGAAACAATACACAAGGATATAACACTAACTTTTTTCTCATTTTCTTGTGAAAATAAGAAAACAAAATTGTAGTTAAACTAGTAATACGAAATAAATTTTGCATGTTGATAGAACATTCAATGATTGTGGTTTGTGAATTTGTTCCTTCACATCACAAATGTAAGAAAATAAAAATGCCAACTAGCATGCACATGCTAATTTATGAATGTGACATTTATTAAAGATAAGCACGAATGTATAACTATCGATAGACATAAGCTATTCGTATTGAAGAATCATGCCACTCGCCATATGACCACAAATTCGATATTTGGAAGATAGTAAAATGAACGAACCCCACAAAATAGATATTTGTAAAAGTAGGCAACGACAATGACAAGACTTACATTTTTATGTGTTTTTTTTACTTATATTAACACAAACCGTGGTGTGTTTTTCACTTTGAAGTATATTCCAAGTGTCGTGATCTTGCACTCTTTGACAAATATATAGGACTTGTGTTAAAGATTATAAAACAATATTATTTTGGGTAATGTGACCGACCACTACATTTACTTTCATTTTTTAAGGCAACAATTTAATAACTTTGTTCATTGACAAGTTGACATGAGCATTGTCCAAAACTCCAAATAAACCTTGGGGTTGACTTAGGCCGGGTGTAATAAGGATACCTTAAGATCATATTCATTATCGTCATCTCAACGCCACTTCTTTAGTGTAATAAGAAAAACAACTTCACTAGCAAAACATACTACACTTAAACACAAATATATCAAAAAAAAAAAAAAAAAAAAAAATATATCACACACACACAAACACTCCATGACTCAGTTTTCCCAAGAACGAGTTTTCCAATTTTTGGCCATCAATGCGTGTTATGTGAGTGAGTGTAGTAAGCAAAGACGCGTCTTTATTTGCATCTTTACCAGTAGTCTTAAAATCATACATGATATGAATAAAGATATGCATTACCACTTTTTAATGCCAATAATGTACTTGTAAGGGTCAATTAACGTTTTTAAGCCAAGTTGGACTTGCTTGGTCCAAATGGAAACGTAGATTTAGAGAAAGTAAAATTGAAAACTCTATTGTATACAAACTAACAATCTCGTACTATGTATTAACAAAGGGAAATTAAAAAAAAAAAAAAAAAAGACATCATACTTGCCACTTTTTGTCATTGTATGTAGCGTCTTTTTTTTTATTGTAGCACTAACATTTCTAAATCGTGTCATTGTATGTACTTTGCGACTTTTTAGCCATGTGAAATGACCATTTTACCCTTCAAATTTTGAAAAAAATAAGGGTAAAATGGTCACAAAGTACACACAATGACACGATTTAAAAAGGTTAGTGCTACAATAAAAAAAAAAAAAAAAAAACGCTACATACAATGACAAAAAGTGGCAAGTATGATGCCTTTTTTTTGCCAATTTCCCATTAACAAATGTATCACTCATTTGTCTCAAGTTCTACTTAAACCACAACCATCGGTGAATCGCTTTATCGATTGGTTCGGTTTATACAATTCATAAACACAAATCTAGTTAAAAACAGTGAACTAAGGACTAAATGTCATGAGATGCATTTTACAATACTAATTAAAGAATATTCATAACACAAAAATTTGAAGCCAAATACGTGTCAAACAAAATTTGGTATATTTGATATACTTTTTTGCAAACAGCGAAAAATTATATAAAAAAGCTACGAAATACAACCATTGGCTATAAAAATGCCAATAAAACCGAAAGGATAGAAACTATCTCGCTATAACATGAAACTTGAGATAAAAGACTCCTATCGAAGAATAAACTAGAACGAAGAAAAAGATAAAATGACTACAACTAAATAGAGGCTGCCGAATAGCTCAAAACAAGAAAACAAACGATCAATCCTCAAGAAGATCTTGAGAAAAAACCAACCTCCAGCATCCAACTAACTTCAATACTTTGACTTCAGAACTAACAACCTTCAAGCGAAATTAGATGAGCACCCGCCGACCAACTAAAAAATAAAGATAACATTCTTCAGAGATCCTAAATCTTTAACTCCAATCAAATAAAACAAAAACCTCTACCGATATCGAGAAAGACTATATAACCTGAACTAATACTAATGAGATAAAATGCTTCAAGTGTGACTAACCACTGAAATCCATCTCCTATTCAGAATCTTCTTCAGAAATTCCTAAGTCCGAGAAAAACAAATTTTTCCTACTTACCGGAGATAAACAAGTCTTCTCCGGGTCAACTGGACTTCGAAGAGGGCTATTGATAAGAACGTTGACAACCGTTCTTGATTGACCTTTTTTAGATCTTATACTCTTCAAGGGTTTTGTCGAGCAACAATTGATCTTTCTGTTTATTCCAATGAATTTTGAGGTTTTGACTTTCGCTTTCGCTCTCTTTTTCCCTTTAAGTTTTCCTCTTAGATTGTCACACATCTTACAAAAACATTCATCTAAATCATGATTATTATGACAATACTCTTCCTCATTGTTGTATAAATGATCCGAATCAGATTCATTACAATGTTTATGTCCAACATCACTACTTTCTCCCAATTCCCAAAGTACATTATCTTTTGGGCTTCCTTCCAAAGTCACTTTCTCTCCTGCCTCAGATAATGGCACTAAAACTTCTTTTTGCAAGGGACAAGCATCTCTTTTCTCATTTAAGGAAACTTCACATCCCTTTTCAAAAGCATAATTCTTCTTTTTGTTTGAATTTGAAATTTGGTTCAAAGGCGGGAAAACCATAGTTGAAAAACCAGTGTTTGTGACTAACACTGGAGACTGCATCAAGACCTCATCGGATCTTTCCTGCTCTATAGACTCCGAATCACCTTGCTTAGCTTTTCTAATCTTGAATATATCGTCTCGAAACTCATCATCTTTGGCCAAGTCCCAATTGTCTTCAAGAACAATTTCAGATACAAGAATTTTGCTACTACGATTTCGGGTTTTAACTTCTCTTTCTGCTTCAATTTTTGTTAGAATCCCAGTATCAATAAGAACAAGAGCCTTATCAATTCTGTTAAGCCCTTGTGTGATATCTAGTGCGAACAAAAGCTTACCCCATTCACTTACTATACTGCTGAAATTAAAACTCGACCAAACACCCGGCACTAAACCATCAATTTCTAACCATGTTTGTCTTTTATACGGTCCACCCACATCGTCAATTTTCTCCACTTTGATAATCTCAACATGAATATCGTCTTTAAGATCCTGCCACTTAACCCAATCCCCTTCCTTTTCTAATACAACAACGAAACCATATCGGCCCCATCTCATACAATCTTTAAAAGGTAACTTCAACTCTGTTAGCTTGTCAAAAAATTCTTTAAAATTCCAAAACCTTCTCCGTCCACCTTTGCTTAAACGAATACTTTTCATTCGAAACAAGATGGTTTGTTAGTAACACAGAAAATTGAAAAGGTTACATGTCTCATCTACGTGGTTTAGCCATAGTTACACACGTCATCCTTATTCTATTTAATTATATCAGTGATATCTAATTTTTAAACTACTTGCATCGATGGTCTTTATTTAAACAAAATAAAGATCATTTATGTAATAATCTATAGTTTTTTATTGAGAAATGCTAAACATTCCTAAATAAACCTTCTACAAATGTGGCTACTCACATGATGATGACATTTGTTAAAACTGACGGTTTGGATGTAAAGAAAGAATGATTTGTATGATGAAATGGTAGAAGCGTGTAGCAAAACTCTTTTTTAGTATACATGTAGTTGACTAGTTTCTATCATTATTACACAGATTAGATAGTATTTATTTTTCAAAATAGAGATTATCGATGCAAATAATATGACAATTAAAGATTACTGGAGTAATTAAAGTCGAATAAAGATAACAAGTTTTGAGTAAAATCATAATGACAAAAGATGTAACTTTTTCTTTTTTTCAAGAAAAAAATAATAATAATGATCACTCGTTAAAAACTACTCGTATATAGTTTTTTTCTAGAAATGTCTTTTTGATCATCATGTATGAAAATGTGTAACTTTATGTCTTTATCAAGGTTGTTCTAAGTCATTTTGTTGTGTTGTTCACTTGTTTGGTAAAGAGTTGTCAAATTGGGAACCACAAAGTGTTCTATTAAAAAAAGGTGGCCTACAAAAACCGTGATATGCTCTCATCATCATTTCTCGACCACTCAAGTGTTCCTGGCCGTGACCTTCTTTTCTTTTTTCATATATTTCTTTTCATCATGTCTCTTTAATTTACAAGACTCATTATTCATGTTAATCTCTTTTAGACCGGTGGTAGTAAGAAGGCAATACGTGTCTTGCGTCTAGGTGGCACCTCAAGTACACGTCCAACTCTATTAAAGCCATCCCCTACACACACGTTTTAGGTGTTGTTTTGGGAGAACTCGGTCGTTCAGACGGCCGAGTTGTAGGAGTTGCGGTTGTATATGTGTGTGATTTTGGTTTTTGTGAGGTATATTTGTGTTTAAGTAAAATATATTTTGGTGATGATATTAGTTGTGTTATTACGTTGTTGGCGGTAATATTGGTTGGGGAGAGATAAATTGACGTGACGTTGAATTACCGGTGATGATGTTGGTTGTAATTACCACTAGCCTTAATATTGTTTTAAGGCAATAGAAAATAATTAGCAATTGTAACATCTAAAGATATGAAAGTATTGGTAAGCGGATGTAGTTTTCAGGTTATATACGGAGGACGAACTCTTTTGAGTTAGATGTATGCGGTTTTACTGAGTTAATCATATCGTTTCCGACATCTTTAGTTACTTCAAGTGTACACAACTAGCGAGTTTTGTGAGAGAAGTAAAAACCTTGTCAATAAATCATTTGATGATAGTTACAAATATGAAAGCACCAGTTTACTTTGTTTTCAAGAATATTAAAAGCTTTTTGACATATTTTATGATGACTTTTAATGCTTCTAAAGAAAAATGTATTTGTTAACAATGATTTTATACGATGACTGGACCCACGACATATATTTGATGCATTACTCATATTTTTTTTTTTTGTACGAGAGAAATTTCACATGGGCTATTTTTATGATCCCGACAAGTAAACACTTACTTCACTTATCATCCGGGTTAACCAATTGAACCTCATGGATTTTTTATTTTATTTTTATTTTTTTATTATTTTTTTTAAAGTTTTTTAGAATGTCAATTTGAACTATCTAATAAATTTATATTACAAATCTATATTACATGTTATAAACAGGACTTGAACCTACAACCATTTGGTTGAAGAACGTCTCAGACTACATGGGGTACCATCAGGGATGGAACCAGGACGAAATATAACCCGGTGCACAAATGTTTTGAAAATTAACATTAAATCGAAAAAATCTTTATGAGTCTCGGGCACCCGCGGGAACCCCTTTGGTTCCGTCAATGGGTACCATTGAGATACTAACAGTACCTCTATGGAATTAAAGACCTTGCAGCTAGCGAATTTTCACTTAAGATCTTGTGGCAGAACTCATAAGCATTTACCACTGGTATACAAACGAGGTGTAAAGATTTTACAAAGCTAATGATAATTCTTTTGTAGGAAACAAATTTCTAATAAGGCCACTCGGCAGGGAGGTGATCATATCACTAAATGGGCTCATATCACCAAGCAACTCCCTTGCCCACCACCATTAGTCACGCGCTAAGCACAAAAACCGAAACAATATACGGTGATACATTCACCAATTGAAAAAGCAAAAAACTCGAGCCCCACTACTCATTTAATCAAATTAATAATTTTGTCTTTGAGTAAAAAAAAATGGAACGTTGCAAAAATAATAATAATAAATAATAATAACACCCCACTTTATTTCTTTTATAAATACCCACAAACCTATATTTTTTAAACACAATCTCAAATAGCATATATCTCATTCCTTTTATTTTCCAAATAAATTCCGATATAATTATGTTCACCGACTCAGAAGAAGAACGAGAAGTTACAAGTCGGAGATTGAATTTTATTGCAAGATCGTTGTCGTTTATTAAAAATAGAGCAAAAGCAAATCGCCTGGCGATAAAACGCCTTCATCGAGATCATTATGGTGCTCATGAACGTTTAGTTGACGCCTATTTTTCTGAGAACCCGTTCTACGATGAAGATACTTTTCGAAAGAGGTTCCAAATGAGTCGAACTCTTTTCAACTGGATAGTTCGAGAGGTAACTATTCATAATCCATTTTTTAGTAGTAATGTTGATTGTACTGGAAAACAAGGCATTTCAGTGTTGAGAAGTGCACCTCCGCGATTCGTCAAATGGCATACGGCGCGATTCCTGATGCTTTAGATGAATATCTGCAGATGGGTGATAAAACTTCTCGTCGATCTCTTGATCATTTTTGTAACTCTGTTATGGAAAATTTTGGTCCAGAGTATTTGAGGAAACCCACTATAACTGATGTCATAAAGCTTTATCAACATCACGAAGAAATACACGGGTTTTCGGGTATGTTAGGAAGTCTTGACTGTACAGATTGGGAGTGGTTTGGTTGTCCGAATGCACGCAAAGGTCAATATGTTAGACGTGATCATTGTTCGAATCCGTTCATGTTGCTGGAAGCGGTTGCGTCACAAGACTTATTGATATGACATGCTTTCTTTGGTACTTCTGGGGCGAACAACGACATCAACGTTATGGATAGCTATCCTTTATTTAACGATCTTAAACAAGGAATCGCACCGGAGATTCCATTTGTTGCTAACGGGGTAACTTACCCATTTGGGTACTATCTTGTTGACGGGATATATCCGAAATTGGTAACATTCATTAAAACGATTCCAGAACCAGCAGATGATGACAACAAGAGAATAAGGTATAAGCAAATGCAGGAATTGGCAATGAAAGATGTAGAACGAGCGTTTAATGTTTTGAAAAAAAAAATGAGCGATACTTGCCACTCCCACAAGAATCATGAAAAAAGAAAGAATAGTTAATATCATGTATACTTGCATTATATTACATAACATGATTCGGATAGACAAAAAAAAAAAAAAAAAAAAAAAAAAAAAAAAAAAAAAAAGCAATATCTCCCAAATGGTACCCAGCGAAAGCACATAAACCAGATGACCCCATACGATCTGATGAACAAATGCGAAAGGTTATTAGGTACATCAGATCGTCTCAAATGCATCAAAACCTTCATGCCGATTTGGTCGAGCATTTGTCTCGTAATATTTAATTCCAGTTTTTAATTTAGTATTTTTAATTTCTAAGTCTGTGTAATGTTTTTAAGTTATGAATAAAAGTTTTATATTTTGTATGCATACGTTTTTGTATTTATATTTTTACGTTTACGTTTTTAATTGTGTAAGTTAAAAAAAATGGGAGTTATGGTGAAGATGGAGTTCCCTTGCCCTCTAAAAGGTGAAGAGTGGTGAAGGAAAGTGAGAGGAAAGAGAAAGCTGATATGACGCTGATGTGTATGGTAAAAAATAAGTGACCTTGTCTTCAAGCCTAAACTTATTAAGGGTGTGTTTGGTATGGTGCGAGGAATGACAATGGGTATGAGTTTGATAGTAGTGGTGGGTCCCTCAACTATGAAAGATCCATTCCCCCCTCAAGAGTTGTATATGGAGTATAGAATATATTAGCCTTTCATAGTCATAGTTGTGGGCCCATGCATTTTAAACAAACGCAAACTATCACTTTCATAGTGATAGTTTGATTCCCTTAGGAGGAAACCAAATGCACCGGGTGCGTTTGGTATGCCGCCATGAATGACAATGGGTATGAATTTGATAGTAGTGGTGAGTCCCTCACCTATGAAAGATGCATACCTAGGTCCCTTGATGTATATGGAGTATGGATTATATCTATCATTCATTACTATAGTGGTGGGGCCCCTCATATTAAACAAACACCTCTAATCACTTTCATAGTAATAGCTTCATTCCTATAGTACACGCTAAGTATGTTGTACACTTGTACATCTATATTAACCATTATTGAGACATATGATGGATGAAGAGATATGCACAACAAGTGTACATGTGTGGATCTGAACAAGGATTGCTCCATTGAATTTTGTGGGGGACAATAGCCATGTTGTCCTATCACATATCACATGATATTTTTTGTTTAATAACTAACCAGCACAACTTATGTAAAATTTTTGTCTACTAGGGAAACAATTATTGTCCATTAAAAACATTTTCTTAAAAGATTTAATAGTGTCGTGTTTATTTCTTGTATGGTTTTAGAGCTAGATATCAATTCTATTTTGTCTTGGATTCTTGGTAGTAATTACTTGAATTGGCAATTTTCTTCCTAATCACATGAGTTTTGTTTTTATTCAAGTGTTTTAGCAAAATGGTATACGCATAATTCGTAGGACAATAGCCATGTTCACCTATCATATAATTCATAGTATGTCACATGAGTTTTATTTTACTACGTAATAGCCAATACTACTTATGCTTCTTATTTTGGCTAGTTATGAGGAACAACTATTGTCCTTACTAAATGCTACTATATATTCTTCTTGGATAAGTTATTGTACATTTTCGTGTTTTGGTAATTATTTCTTGAAAAAGATGTGAACCAAACTAATAAAACGTGGCAAGTGAAATTGTTTTGTTGTGGTTGTGTTGTCCTTCTCTTATATGTTCATGTGTTCAAAGGTAACTTTTTTCTTTCTCATCGGGTACATTGATTATTGATTATCATCCCATATGCTCGCTAAGTATTTAATGAAAAGGATAACTTGTTTCAGCAATGTTTAATATGCAAGAAAAAGATACAACTTTTTGTTTACATATATAAGAGTTTCTCTAGTGGAAAAGTCGAAGAAAGAGTGCTAGTACATTGTAAACAAAGGTCGAGAATGACGCTTAATCCTAAATAAGGTATAACGTGAGAGCGGTACTAAAGAACGTATTCTCATGAGGAATTGATAGTGTATGAGAGTTTTAGTCCATAGCTAAAACTCACACAGGTATAGCAAGCCAGAAGCAAGCTGAAAATGCTAAAGCCACAACACACTTTGCATGAGAAATCAATCTCCAGACAACTACTGACAAGAATCACAGCGAGCCTTGCCTGAAGAATCGATTTTTAGGTAACAACTAACATGGCAGTATGTCCTCTCATACCGTTATAGTACTATTGCCACGAGCAGACACCTCATTAGCATAGAGGTAGTGCCACCGGTTTCAATATGAGTCGTATGACATGCAGATCGTGTCTCGTACCAATATTCTAATAACTTCAAGAGCCAAGATGCCACATCATGTATCATTCTTGTCTCCACTATATGATGACCTTCACGTGGGTAATCTAGAGCGTACAATCACGTCCACGGATCACACACAGCCCTAAATGCATCTCTGTAAATACACATGCATTTTAAAAGAAGAACCAACTTCATCTTTTCTATATTTATACACACTAAAACTTAGTTGTATGTAAACGTTAACCCAACTTTAAAAAACACTCTTATCTCAAAGTTTTTACCACTAAAAAAAACCAAACATACAACTACCTTAATCTCATACTATAAACTTACACTGATCGTTACTTTACGTAACATCTTTTATATAATAAAACAAAACACCAAGTGAGGACTTTCGTATTTCGGAAAAAAGATGTTTCCTTATTAAGTAATATTTTAATTATCATTTTTTAAGTTATTTATAAATTTGTTTTGTTGATATACTATACAAGTAGAAGATAAATAAAAAAAATATAAATAAAATGCAACTAACAATTGTATTAAACTTTTTAAATGATTATTTTTAATAATAAAAAACTATAATTAAAAATCATAAATTAACTTAAACAAAGATTAAATTATTTATTTTTTAATAATTAAAAATATAACATTAAAAAAAATCTTTAAAAAAACCGCGCAGCGATATTATAAGTAGTACCATATATAAAACATAAATCTTAAAGGTCCACCAAAATTAGTGGAATACATGGGACCCGCAAGGTAAATGTCATTTTTGTATTAAACAAACATTTACTAATAATCTAATATTATATGGAAATCAATAAGCCACCCATCATGATTCATGTGCAGGCAACAAAACAACGACATTAAGGGGGTGGCATCGTAGTCGGTATGGGGCTCGGCAAGGATCGGCGTGAATCGGCAAAAAAAAACCACAACCTCGGCATGAGCTAATCGGCAATTCATACGGTATCAATTACCGATTCGGCGTGACAATGGGCATTTAATTTTTTGTAACGTTGCAAAATGTTAGGGAGCTACCGTTTGAAGTTTTGTTACATTTTCAAAAAAAATATATATATATATATAAAAAAAAAATTACCCTCTTTAAATCAACAATTCATTTTACCATATTTTCTTCAAATCACATATTCACAATCACCAATTCACTTTAAAAATCAAGAACATGGATCCAAGTAAATCCCAACAAGGTTCAACATCAAAAGGTCGAAGTCGTGGTCGTGGTCGAGGTTCTCGACAACCTCCCGTCCGGCCTCCACCACATGGTCAAGAAGCATACTATCCCCGACCTCCACCACAACCTTACTATCCTCAACCTCCACCACAAGTATACTATCCGGCACCTCCACCGTTGAATCCAAGTCACTATAATATAGCAATGACAAGCGAGTTCAACCCTTTTAATGACTTTCGAGACGGTCCACCAAGACGTGAACAAAGTGTCGAAAGAGAATTACCGTTATACGATTATGAAGATGATGAAGATGAAGTTATTCCCGAAACCCAATTCCCAAATCCAATCGGTATACTTTTTATTATATATATATATATATATTTTAAATAGTTATACTTTTTTTAAAATCGTTATTTACAAATTATTTAAATCGTTATATTTTTTTTTTTAATTCGTTATAGTTTTTTTTTATATTTTTTTAAATCGTGATATATATTTTTTTAAATCGTTATATATTTTTTTTCAAATCGTTCTAGTATTTTTTTTTCAAATCGTTATATATATATATATATATATATATATATATATATATATATATATATATATATATATATATATTGAGAAAATTACACCATTCTTCCCTATGGTTTACCCAAAATAACACCGCAAGTCCCTTGGTTTTCATTTTTGTGTCACGAGTCCTTATAATGAAGTTTATTAACACCATTAGTCCCTATCCTTAACGATCGTTAGCTTTCTCCATTAACTCCCACATGTGCGTTACATGTGTCGTCCATTTCTAACGACCGTTAACTTTTTTTCACGTTTTCGTCTGTTTTCGCACGTTTTCGTTCGTTTTTTCACGTTTTCGTCCCTTTCGGACGTTTTCGTCCCTTTTTTTACGTTTTCGTCTGTTTTTATATGTTTTCGTCTGTTTTTGCACCTTTTCGTTCATTAAAAAAAAATTAGAAAAAAAACTTTAGAAAAAAAATTCAAAAAAATATTTTCACTAAAAAGGTTTCCAAAAAAATTTCAAAAACTATTTTTTTTCCAAAATTTTTTCTAAAATTTTTTTTCGAAAATAATTTTAGAAAAAAAATTATCAGAAAAAAAAATTTTTTCAAAAATTTAATATTTTCGCTAAAAAAGATTCTAATTTTTTTTTCTTAAAAATTTTGAAAAAAATATTTTAGAAAAAAAAATTTGAAAAAAAAATAATAATTGAGAATGAAAAAAAAGTTATAGAAAAAGATTTTCAATTATTATTTTTTTGAAAAAGATTTTCAATTATTATTTTTTTTTTCAATTTTTTTTTCTAAAATATTTTTTTCAAAATTTTTAAGAACAAAAATTTTAGAATTTTTTTTAGCGAAAATATTAAATTTTTTTCAAAAATTTTTTTTTGAAAATTTTTTTTCTAAAACTATTTTCGAAAAAAAAATTTTAGAAAAAAAATTGAAAAAAAAAGTTTTTGAAATTTTTTCGGAAACCTTTTTAGCGAAAATATTTTTTTGAATTTTTTTCATATTTTTTTTTGAATTTTTTTTCTGAAATTTTTTTTCTAATTTTTTTTTCTAATGAACGAAAAGGTGCAAAAACAGACGAAAACATGTAAAAACAGATGAAAACGTAAAAAAAAACGGACGAAAACGTCCAAAACTGACGAAAACATGAAAAAACGAACGAAAACGTGAAAAAACGAACGAAAACGTGCGAAAACAGACGAAAACGTGAAAAAAAAAGTTAACGGTCGTTAGAAATGGACGACACATGTAACGCACATGTGGGAGTTAACGGAGAAAGCTAACGATCGTTAAGGATAGGGACTAATGGTGTTAATAAACTTCATTATAAGGACTCGTGACGCAAAAATGAAAACTAAAGGACTTGCGGTGTTATTTTGGGTAAACCATAGGGACGAATGGTGTAATTTTCTCATATATATTTTTTTTTTAGGTGAAGAACAAAATGATGATGACGTTCAAGAAATAAAAAATCCGGGTAAAGTGGGAAAAAAGAATTGGACGACCGACGAAGAAGTATTTTTGGCAAAAGCTTGGGTTCATGTCTCAACATGCCTAAAGGTCGGGAATCAACAAAAGTCCGATAGCTTTTGGGGAAGAATTCTAGAGCACTTCAAGCAAAATGTGCCTGATACTTTACGAACATTCCATGGGTTGAACACAAAATGGAAAAATATGAATACCGAATTGAATACTTTTAACGGCCTATACATCCAACAAGTAAGTTTTAAATTATATACTTTGTATAATTTTTTATTTATATTTATTATTTGTTTAGATTTATACTTGTTTATTATAATTATTAGTGTAAATTTAAATTATATTTCTTATTTTTGTAGAACCGATGTCGTGATAGTGGGTGTGACGATCTTAACGTGATGAGAAATGCATTGGCCAATTATAAAAAGAAAACCAAAGGCAAGAATTTTAGTCATATTGAGGCGTGGGAGGTAGTTAGGAAATCGGACAAATGGTTGGAACAACCAACCGTTAGTCAAACATCTTTGTCTAATACGGAGAAACGAAGAAAGTCGTCGGAATCTAGCAATGACAATGTTGAGACTATTATTCCGGATCTAAATGACGACACAACTCCTACACGGAAGAAAAAAGGGAAAAAGGCCGAAAACGAGTCGACAAGGAAGAGTATTGAATCGTTAGCAGATTATGCGGCAAAGAAGTCACAAATAATAGATGAGAATGTTGAGAAGAAACGTGCGAAGGAAGAGCTAACAGAAAAGTTAATGGCGGCACAACTAGAAGGGGTTAAAGAAAAGAATTTTTTTCGAGCAATGAAGTTCTTCAACGACCCCCATGATACAATACTAGACCCAACAATGCGCGACATTATGATTGCAAAAAAACGTGAAGTCGCGGTCAAATATGGATGGCCTCGCAATTTTTAGAATTTTTTTTTTTTTTCCTATCTATCATGTAACTTTTTTTTTTAATTATTAATGAAATTTGAAGTTTTTAATTTAATTGTTAAATATAATTATGAGTAAAAAAATAATAAATAAAAAATAATAATGTTTAGGCATCGATCGGCATAACATTGCCACTAAACATATGAAATTAGGCATCCAAAGGCATGAAATTAGTTGGTTGAAGATGATTGGCTAATTACAATTATTTTCTAGGCATCATTAGGCATGGTTGCCACCCCCTAAGCATATAAAAATACTTTAACATGGGGTGACATAATTTATCTCCCTCCTAAAGGGATGTTAGTCGGATTCTGATCAATTCGAATCTGGTCGATTCGGGTCGAGGTAAAAAAATATATAGTTTAATACTATTATAAGTTTTAGTATATTGATAACTTTTTCTTCCAACTAAAAGTTTTAGTTCACATTTTGTTTTCGGGTTGTTATTAATTGTCCATTGCTACAAGTATAAAAAGAATTTTAATCAAGTTTATCATATTTTCTTCATTTAATAATTTATTATTACAAAATTTAATAATAGTGATAATGATAATAATAATAATATGCTTTGAGGAAATGTTCTTATATTTTTATCAAATAATAATAATAATAATCAAGTTTGTGGAAAAATTAAAAGGGGGTTGAATAGTTTACCGCTTTTTAAATCCTTTTTAGCTTGAATATCCTTTAAAAACTTTACGTTTGCTTAAAGATATAAACACAACGTTATATGTTTGATTCTTTGAAAAGCTTTTCATGTGAATAAAAATTCTAACTTTACTTGTTTCATATTTTGAAAAGTTTTGCTTGATATGATCCTTACTTTGCTTGTTTAGTTCTTTGAAAAGCTTTACATTTGTTTAAAGGTATAAACACAACATTACTTGTTTAATTCTTTGAAAAGCTTTATATGTGACTAGCAATTCTAAATAAAAGATAACATGTAATAAGCAAAGATAAAGAAAGAAACGATCAAACCACAACACGATTGTTTATCGTGGTTCGGTTACAAGGACTCTTTTTTCTTGCCCTACATCCACGCCCCGAGTTTCCAACTCGAGAGTTATAAGCACTAATCAACAAGCTCCTTTCACCGGCGGAGAAAACCTTTACAACGTCGCTTACACTTTTACCGACACTAAGCTAGATGTCGAGTTCTTTTACACGGGTACAACCACTCCCATCGTCGCTTACACTTTTACCGACACTAAGCTAGATGTCGAGTTCTTTACCAAGGGTACAACCACTCCCGTTAGTTCTTTTACAAGGGTACAACAACTCCCGACACACTACGTATTTTGAGGCCTAAAATACTGACCAATCACTTCTACATGCATGATACAAATGAAGTATAAACTACCAAAGCTTATACATAACAAAGCTAACAAGACTTGCAACTTTAAAGTTGAAGCTTGTAACTTCTTGAATGATCTTGTGAAGTCCCTTGCTACATAAGAGAATCACACAAGTCAAAATGTTACTGAGTTAGTTGAGAGAGTATGTGAAAATATGTCCTAAAGGGGTCACACAAAACTAACAAATGGTTTGGTATTTATAGCAAACCATTCTGCAGGTCTGGCGGATCAGGCGGAACCCTCAGATGGGTTCCGCCCGTGTACCCCCAGGGTTCCGTCAGGGCTGCAGTTGGTTTTGCAATAAATCTTCCAAACCAAACAAGGTCACATCTCATTATACCTAGTCAAACACAAGACTTGCAAGCAAACATATGGTTAGTCAAACACTCTTTCTTACCATAAATGTATATTGACAAAGCTTGCCCTAAATGTGATGTGACATTACTATTTTAAGAAATAAATGTGATGTGACAAGACACTTTCTAATTTAAGAAATAAAAACAATGTTTTGTTTAAAATGAAATGTAAACCTTAGTTAAACAAGACTTAAACACTTAAAGTGATGATTTACTTATAGCTAAAGTTCACACTTTGTCATTAACAAAACTTAGCAAAGATCGTAAAATATAAATAACGTTTTTAGGCGATATTTGTATTAACAATCTCCCCCTTTTTGTTGATGACAAAACATAAACTTTATTTATAAGTAAGTCACTAGTTTTAGTGTTAAGTCTTATAAAGTTAGTATAAAAACTTGTTTTTGCAAAGATGAGGTGATAAGCACAAGTTTATATAAATTCTCCCCCTTTTTGTCGAAACAAAAAGAAGAGTAGCGAAGCGGAAGTAAGCACTTGCTCCCCATTGGACGATACTCCCCCTAAATGGAGTGCCAAGAGAGGAGACATGGATTTTGAACCTACAAGAAAAAGGTTAGTTGTCGCACAAGACAAGTTATGAAAGCATTTCATGTGTAAAACACAACTAAGAGTTGTGGAGCGGAATAATGTCATACTCATGCTCCCCCTTAAATATTTCTCCCCTAAATGGAGTATCAAGGAATGAAAACATGGATAATGATCCTACAAAATAAATTAGTTTCTAACACACGAGATATATGTATGCTACCATAGCAAGGAATAGTTCACTCATCATACCCAAATGGTAAATAAACAATGCATACCTTGTATTAGAATGAAATTCATTTCATGTAAAATTTTGACTCTTAAAAAGTCAAAGACAAGAAATTTTGATGACACCATCCTACTTCTAAAAATAGAGAAAAACTAAAAATAAACTAAGAACATGAGAAGCTACAAGGAAATCATCATTTTCCTTAATGAGAAACATTTTCCAAAAACAAGGCTAAGGTTGTTTAAGAATGAAAATGTGGGTTGGAGGGTTGTAGCGGGCTTTATTTTGAAGGTTGAAAGGATGACACGGTTTTGATTTGTTGGTTTAAATGGGAAACATTTTCCAAAAGAAACGGTTTTGTTTCATTTTGGAGACTCTAAGGTTGAGGTGTGTGAGACAAGGATTGTAGAAGATCCAAAATGTGGTTTAGTATAAACCTCATCTCTTCGGATAGCTCACGAATTTCCCTTCGACACCCTTCACTAATGTGAGCGGTTCTTTCGCAATGATTGCAATCATGACGGGGAAAGTTTGGTGGAAGAATGGTTTGATTTGTTGGTGGTGGATGGTTTGAACTTGAAGGAGCAAAGGTGGATGGTTGAGAGGTGTTTTTGCTTCCTTCATTAGTTGATTGTAGCGTTGTTTGTAAAACCGTAATATGGTTGATTTGAGAGTCAATCATACGTTTGAAGGCATGAAGGTGGTTTGAATGAGTGTCAATCTCATCATTAAGGTTTGGAGGTTTTTCTCATATGGATGCTTCTATTTTCTTATAAGAAGAAAGTAGAGATTCAAATTGTTGGGAAAAGTCTTGTGGTGATGGTTGTTGATTTTGAACAAAATAGCGAAAGCTTGGTTCGCCGGAAGGATTGCCATGAAGGTCTTTGTAAATTAGGTGAAACACAAATGATTGTGAGTGGGTATGGCCTTGATCATTTGGAAAAATGGATGGTATAGCATAACGGTAAGCCAACCGTTCTATCATTGAGGGTTGATGGGGTTCATCATCTAGTTGCTCACTAGATTGTTGTTGGGTTTCCATTTGAGCAATGGTGTCAAAGAGTGATAAGGATTGTGGACTTGATGATTTGGGTGATAGGTCTTCTAATGTTTCCAAATAAGGTAGTGGTGATGTTGGAGGTGTATGGAAAAGTTACATTGGTGAAATTGTAGGTGATTGAGGTGATGAAATTTTAGTTGGTTGAGCTTGTTGAGAAGATGATGTTGAATCACATGAAGGTCTAGTAGGTGAAGAAATGGTGTCTATGTTTGTGTAGCAATGTGTTGGAGAGGGTGTTGGAGTATCAATATTAAGCAAATCTTGAAAGGTGATTACATTGGTATTGCAATGTGTTGAGGATGGTGTTGAAGTAGTGAGGTTAAGGAAATCTTGGATAGGTGAAGAAATGTTAAGCGAAGCATCACTTGAAGAAGATGAGCTTGACTTTACGGTTTTGTTGAAGCAACAAGGTTTAACACTAATCCTAGTGGTTTTTGAGAAGGATTTTGATGACTCGGATGATGTGTTGGATTTAGTCATTTCAAAGGTGTGGTTTTGATGTTTTGAGAGAAGAAGTTTTAATGGTGGTGGTGTGATTTTAATTGTTGCAAAACTTCCAAATTTATAAGGTGGAGGAGATGTTGAAATGGGTGTTTGGATTTGATGTTCTACCACTCAAAGATTGAGGTTTCAAATGATTTACAAAGTTTTCATGAACATGTCAAATCATTGCATGTTAATCCAATGGAATAAGGTGGAGTGAAAGACCAACAAATGCACTCAATGCTTTGTAATCATGGGATGTGATTTGGTTGAAAATGTTTCAATGGTTTGAAGGATCCTTTAAAAGGGTTCCTTGGGTTAGTTATGTTTGAATTTGAATTTTTGGAGGGAAGTGGCATCCTAATTGTTTTATGGAGTGAGAGTTGTTCTAATATGGTTATTGGAGTTAATGGAAGATGTTTCTCACTTATGATAATGGTTTTGACACTTTACAAGTTTTGGACTTAAAAAAAAATGACAAATTTTCTGCAGGTGTCTGGCAGAACCCTCGCGGTACACAGGCGGAACCCATTTGAGGGTACCGTCTGGTCCGTTGGGCAGATTCTGGGTTTCCCATAAAATACACTGGCAGAACCCAATTTTGGGTACCGTCAGATCCGCCAGGGCTGAAAAATTAGGCAGTCCGCGATTTTGACCCGCGAGACGATTTTCAAAATTTTCGAAAACTCCTAAAATCAAAAAGATAATGCATTTCTGGTTAGACAATGCAAAAATTAGACACGTAAACATACATATCATAGGACTTTGACCTTGAGGTCGGAGATTTCACTATACTTAGTAAGAATTGCCATAAGCATAAAAAATTAACAAACACATCAAACATTGTCATTATGCATAAAAGCTCATACAAACATAATCCAACAAACATACTCAAACATGAAAGTGAAAAACAATACAAATCACGTAGTTTAACACATAAAAGGTTCTAAAACATTCATAAGCCAAACACTCCTTAATTTTCTCACAACCGGTCTATCTTCTTATTGAGCTTGCTTAGGTACCTTCCAAAGCATTTGAACATTTCTTTGGTTTGCTTGCACTCTTCGGATGCATTGTCAATGATGGGAAATGCTTGAAGGTATTCTAAAGGAGGTTACTTAGAGTTAGGAAGTTTATCGTCCTCGCTCATGTCGGATGATGATGATGATGGTATAGGTGAGCGAGTACGTTTGCCCTTACCCTTGAAAATTCGTTTATCATTTAGAGGAACGAAAATGTGAGGAACGAGAGAATAGTCAAGGCGCATTCCATTATCGTTGGGAGAAACGGGTGAGATTGCTCTAAAGAGGTGAGTAAGAAGCATTCCATACGGAAGAGCGGTTGTTCCAACTAAGGATATGTCGGCCATTCTTTTGGCTAGGTGATTGGTTCTGAACGGTCAACTAAGTTCACCAGGTAATGGTCAACCAAGTCAAATGTCAAAAACCGACTAACTAAGGAGTTTAGGGAATCCCCGGGTCGTTAAGTCCCGAAGAGGCGTGCAATTGTATTTGTAAACGTTTTAAAGGATCGGGTGATTAATCGGAAAGGTCAGGAATTTGATTATTATGGTTACACTACGAGATAATGATGGAAAATGACTTATAAACACTTAATTAACAATTACTGATGATCAGATGACTTAAAAATGCAATTTAACCTAAAAACGCGCGTTTTAATTACAAATAAACGCGAACGCGCAAATAAAAAAGTGAAACGGGAGTAAACAAAGTCCTACGAACGTGAAATTTATATTTTTACAATCCTAATGACTTAAGAAAATTTTTAGAAAAAGAAAAATAATTTTTACACTATTTAATTAATTACTATTAATTAATTACTAATTATTAATTACTTTTTAATTAACTAAATTATCCTAAATTATAAATAATTATGAAAAATAACTAGAAAAATGAAAATTAAATTTAGAAAAATCTAAAATAATATAAAACTAATTTTGAAACAGAAAAACTATTTCTACTAACTTTTAATTAATTATTACTAATTAAAAACTATTTAATTAATTAATTTAAATTAAACTAAATTATAAAAAATACTAAATGATTACAGAAAAATCTGAAAAAATTCCTAAAAATCTATTATGAAATCAGAAGCCTAAGAAAAATTTAACAACAGTTGCTGCTTATAAATAAGCAGAAAATAAGCCAAGATAGCTTAAATAGAAGCTATCACTTTAATTATTTTTGGATTTTCTTAATTTTTCTTTTACACAACTAATTAACTACTGAAAATAAGCACTTTTTTGTGAAGACACTTTTTATGAAACTCAAAAATAAACTCTGTGCATACAAATAAGCTTAACAGTAAGCTTATTAGGTTCAAAATGAGATTAAGCTGTGAACAAGCTGGCAATAAGCTAAGTGGATGACCACAGAAGGTAAAATTAGCTACAAGCAACTTAAGTGCACAAGGAATAAGCTAAATCATGTAATGGAATGAACTGGAATCATCAAAATAAGCAAATAAGCTGTTACATTACACACAGAACCAAACAGGACCTCAGGGTGTTTTGCAGGCTTAAATGAGCTTATCAAAGAGGCTTAAAAGCCTGAAAAGGAGTCTGAACCTACAAGCTAAGCTGGTGAGCTGGTCAAAAAGTCCAAGGCCAAGGGAATAGGCTCAAGGTATGAGCTTATGGGGGCCTTGGGAAGATTGGGTCAAAACTGATTGCTCAATACTGGTTCAGAAGTCAGGGCACATTGGTGATTCAATTAAGCTAATCTCAAATAAGCTAGAGTTCAAATTAAGCTAAGGTATGGAAACCAGAGCTGATAAGCTCTCAAAAAGCCAAAGGGCTTGTTGTGGCGTCCACTGAGGAACAGGCTAGGGTCAATTGAAATTGGGTGAAAAACTGGGTAATGGTGCAGGGCATATGCCTTGCCCTGCAGGCTCAAAAAAGCGCTTGCACACGACACACAAAAATTTCTAAAAATGGAAGGAGTACAAGTCCTTGTAGACCAGGTGACATACAACAACCTCAACAAGTTTCAAGTCCCAATTTAACTCTAAAAAATCAGAACAATTCACCCAATATTTGGAAAAAATTGAGCAAACATGAACTTTTGACTTTTCTGAGTTTTTACAAAAGCTGACTAAAATGAGATTTAATCTCTTCTAAATGATTGAAAATGATGAATTATGTTAATTTAAGACTAAATCTATCAACTTTAACTAATCCTAAGCTGATTTGATGCAGATGGTTTCACAAATTCCAACAGTAAACACCCCAATGGGATGTAAATGCAATTTTTGACTTTGAAGCTAATAAGGCTCAGGTCTTATGGTTTATTTGAACTAGTGATATGCTATGTGAGTTATACCAACCAGAAAAACTAACCAAACCACTCTTAAAATTAGTGAACTCAACTAATCCAAACACCCTTTTAAAATCTGTCTGAACTAAGTTTTGTTAATCCAAGTCACAAATTATCAATTAAGTACCATGGTTGCTGAAACCTACTAATTTTAAGGCAGTTTGAACAATTAGATTCAACGAACAACTACAATTCACTAATGCAGTCCTACTCTAAACTATATAGTGCACAACAAAGACTAATTAACACCCATTATTTCTATTTCTACTAGAACTAGGATCAATTCAATAAACTAAAACAACATGCATAAGTAGCAATGACCACTGATAATGAAGGAAACAATACCACAGTTACCAATAATCAAAAATCACAAAATGTACTCACTTGGGGTCTTAGCTAAACAAAGACTCCAACTTAATGGCAGCTACAAGCTCTAGCTTGTTTTGCAACAAGCTAGTGAAATTCATCTTGCCCCTCCATTGCAGGCAACTTCCTCAAGCTTCCAAGGTCTAATGCAAAGGTACCCTGCACTTACTCATCTCATGTTTTATTTTATCTTTTATTATTATTATTTTTTTTTTCTTTTCTTACTTAATTTTCCTTTCTATGTTTACTTCATGATTCTGAGACTGAGGTGAATAACAACAATGAATTTGAACAAAAGCTTTGAGCACTGAACGAAATCTTTTTGAGGCTGCAAATATGAAATTGGACTTTTAAAAAAACACTTCTATTAATTCTGAAAAAGGATTACAACTATGATTACTACTGGATTTGAAATTACATAAGAAAACTAACTAACTACTACTCCACTAACTGCCTTTCTTGGCTTACAATGAACTACTTAAATACTAAGAAAAAATAAAATAAAATACTTGAACCAGGGCCTTTTGTTTCTTCCTTTTTCTCTTTTGTCTTCTGCTTTCTTTTTCTTTTGTGCCCTTTGTCAGGTATGCTTGTGTTGCTTTTGTTCCCTGGAAACACCTCATAGCCATTGATTGGCTTCTTCACTCAGCAGCCCTAAGGTTTATTGGAGCTATATGGGATGAGGGGTAATTATGGTGTTGAGGGTTGACTTGTTGGGATGGTGTAGGGTGGCTGGGTAGGATGGTTGGGGAGACAAGATTGTTGGGGGAGCAGAGGTGTGGAGGCTGGGTTTTAGGCGGGGAAGAAAAAAGAGATGGGGGGGTTGACTATTTCTTTGACCCGTTTTTTTATTATTAATATGGTGGGTGGGCTGGGGTATACATGGGCTTGGGATAAACACTGGGCTTGGTGGATTGTTGTGTTTGGTTTTGGATTACACAAAATACAAAGGGTCCGTATGGTTTTTAACTAATAAACATCAAGGACCAAAAGTGTCATTTTCAGATTTTGAGGGGCCAAACTTGCCAAGCTTCCAAAATATTCCAAGGGTCAAATTTGTTACATTCCCAAAAGATGAGGGTCACAAAATGTATTTTCCATTTAAAATTCCCCAGGGACTGATTTCGTCAATTTCCCAAACTGCAGGGACCAAAAGTGTAATTTTCTAAAGTTTTTACATAAGGATCGATTTTGATAATATTTGACTTGTAAATGCCTTAGGTTGACTTTTCTTTCAAAACAAATGCGTAGGGACTAGTTTTGTAAATTTTTGAAAGTCGGGGGACTAAAACTGCCAATTGTGTAAACTTTGCTCGTTTTTCATTTTTTTTTTTGCTCATTTTGCATTAGAAACGTATAAAATACAATCCCTGGGATATTTTAAGTATTTTGATGCATTTCTGAGCGTTTTCGGATGTTTTGGCAGTTTAAATACGACAAAAATGATGAGTGTTTGAGCACTCATCAATCCCCCACACTAAACTATTGCTAGTCCCTAGCAATATTTTTGGAAAACTTGATGGATTTTAAACTCTTTACCAAAAGCCATCACTTCTGGAGTAGCCAGGTGTAAGAACTGTGGCACACCTGATAACCGTGTGATTTTGAGCAAACCACCAGCTTTCAACGGATTTGATTTGTCTTTACCAGGAGCCGTTTGCTCCTGGACTAGCCAGCTCTTGATGGAATAGTCAACATCTTGGTGAGCTGATTACCAATTATGGTTTTTCCACGGCCTTTACCACAAGCCATAATTTTGCGGGCTAGCCAACTCATTAGCTTTTGAGGATGATGGGGAGTTGAGGAACCATACAATTTTGGGCAAATTGCAAGCCGTAAACGGATTTGAGATATCTTTACCAAGAGCCGTTTGCTCCTGGATTAGCCAATCCCTTTTGTCGTTTAGACACGGCGGACTGATTACCACAAAAATTTTGAAATAAAGTGAAAAAAAATTTAAAATTTTAGGCCAAAAACGGGGATTCTAGGATATAATGTGATAAAATTCGCTAGAATTTTCCCCTCCCCCACACTTAGAATTGAATATTGTCCTCAATATTCAAAGTCCCGGCTATTATGCCGAATCCTTGAACGTAAAAAGGTAATATTAAAGACTAACTGTGGGAAATCGTCTTGTATTTTTCACTTTATTTATCTGTACATACAATCACACATTTTTTTTTCTTAGAAACCTTATATACATATATACATTTTCAAACAGCGGGGGGTTGGCCATTCCCCCACACTTAGGTGGTAGAAAGTAGAAAAAAATCAGAGATGCGGGTGAAAACCCGTATTGTTGCTATTGTTTTTGTTTATCGAGTCGCTAGCTTGACTTGATCCCCGAATTTAATTGTCCTTGGGGAACGTTTGGAGATCCGGGACAACCATGGATGGTATGTCCTCTCCAAAGTAGTGTTTCAACCGATGTCCATTCACTTTGAAATTAGGACCGTCATTTTGAGATAATTCGACGGTGCCATAAGGGTAAACTTTTGCGATAGTGAATGGACCAGTCCATCGGGTTTTGAGCTTTCCCAAGAAGATCTTGAGTCTAGAATTGAAAAGAAGGACTCGATCACCAACGTTGAAAACGCGGTTCTTGATTTTTGAGTCATGAATCTTCTTTGTCTTTTCCTTATAGATCAAAGAGTTCTCGTAAGCTTGATCACGAAGTTCATTTAATTCATTCAGTTGAACTTTCCTGTGATCACCCGCCGTTTTGAGGTCAAAATTGGCATGCTTGAGGGCCCAATAGGCTTTATGCTCAAGCTCGATCAGAAGATGGCACGCTTTCCCGTACACAAGCTTGTATGGCTTGCACCCAATGGGTGTTTTATACGCCGTACGGAAAGCCCAAAGTGAATCATCTAACTTATCCGACCACGATGCACGATTCTCACCTACAGTTCTTTCCAATATTCTCTTAATGCCCCGATTGAAACTTCTACTTGTCCACTTGTTTGAGGGTGGTACGCAGAAGAAAGACGGTGAGTTACACCATACTTTTGCATGACTTTGTCGAATTTGTCATTGCAAAAATGCGTACCACGATCGCTAATTATAGCACGTGGAGTTCCAAATCGAGCAAAAAGAGCTTTCAAAAATTTCACGACTACTCGGGCATCATTAGTGGGTAAAGTTTTGGCTTCAACCCATTTTGACAAATAGTCAACAGCCACGAGTATGTACTTATTTCCATGAGATGATGGAAATGGCCCCATAAAGTCGATGCCCCATACGTCAAAGATTTCACAAACTTGGATTGCATTTTGAGGCATTTCATTCTTTTGTGAAATATTCCCGTGACGTTGACAAGCGTCACAGGATTTGACTAATTCCTGGGCATCTTTATAGATCGTGGGCCAGTAGAACCCGGAATCAAACACCTTTTTGGCGGTGTAGTTTGGATTATGGTGGCCCCCCGTGGGACCAGCATGGCAAGCCTTTAAAATTTCAGAGGCTTCTTGGCCATAAACTGTCACACCCCCAATTTACCTGACTTGCAGCGGAATGGAATGCCTGAGGGTGTAACTGTCATAGCACCATAACAAGGAAATATTGAACGACCTAAAGTGTCGTTTTGAAAACACATCGTTTGACTTATTAAAACATTCAGAGTATATTACATAGGTCCCAAAAGTCATGAAAGGTTTACAGAAATAAGTTTAGACATGTCAAACGATAATTATACATAAGTGCATGAAAGTGTCAAAGTGAGACGCGTCATCCTAGGTCCTCACTAAAATGACTCCATGCATGCCATGAAGTTTATGCTCTTAGTTACCTGAAAATACATTGCGAAAACAGTCAACACGAATGTTGGTGAATAATCATAGGTTTGTAAGTTAAATCGTATGTACATAAGCCACAAGTATAAAGTAAACCGACAAAATGTCAAAAATGCTACATTGTCTCTTAAGCTCATGACCCCGAAGCTAGACGTACTAAATCTTGCCCCAAGTGAGTGTTTACCAGACACTCGTAATTTAGAAATGAAATGCATTCGTAATTCCGTTGGAGCAACCCAAACACGAATGGAGGAGTCACCCTCAATAGATCTATTCACTCACTCTCGCTCGTACTGTAATTAACGGTCCATGAAATAAAGGGGACTTGTCGTGTCGTGGTAGCAAGGCAACTTAAGCAATGTAAGGAATTTGTAATACTTGGGCATGTACGAAAGTAATTGATGCAATGTATTCTCCCCCGTGGGATTTGAAATCAAATAAGTAATTGAAAACGGGGCCATGAAAACTCACCTCAACTGATGATACTTGAAATGAAATGAAGTGAACAACAATGATCGGTTAGCTGCCGCAACCTAATATGAATGATGAACGATCTCATTTAGATCACCAAATGATGTTATGAATGTCCATGCACATGTTCCTATACCACTCTACTCTTTGGAAAAACACTTGTGTTATCAAAAATATATAATCCAAGAATTTGGAAAAATATTGCTATTAGAAAATAAAATAAGCTAGTTGTAATATATATATACTTATATATATCGTATGTTTCCATGTTAGTGTTGAAATCCTCGGGTTGTAATCCTTGAAATATCGCCTTGAAATGATGAAAATATACTTGTAATAACTAATACTTCATTAGTTATAAAATTTGGTACTTGATATTATTTCTAGCTTATAAAAGTACTACGTAGTTTTAGTGCCAATTTTTATTAAAAGCTGTCAAATAAAAATGGTTTTAGCCGATATTCAAACGTGAATATCTTTGTCGTTACTTGTCCGTTTTACTTGTTCTTTATGTCCACGGTTACGTCTTAGTATGTAGTAATATATTTTGGAAAGCTCGGCTCCTCCGGGTTACGTCTAAAGTCTCTTTTTGTCCAATGAAAAACGTCCAACAGCAAACATTTTTCAGAAAAAATACTTTTCGTCAACAATCTTGCAAAAATCATAACTTCTTCGTTATAAACTCTTTTTAATCCGTTCTTTCGCCTACGGATTCGTTTTTGAAAGTATTTTCTAAAAATTTTGCCAAAGTTCCCTTGGTGTTTACTGATTTTCCAGGTTTTCACAAAATGGGACAGCATGTCTAAAACATGCTCCAAATCAAGTTTTCAAGGTTTATAACTAATTTCTAACATCACCAAACCTCTTGTAATCACCACATAGCTAATCTAATCCTACCATACACCTTCTTAGGGTGCCATGGACTCCTAACCAAGTTATTATAGCAAGGGGATTCATAGATAAAAAGTTAGGGTTTGTATGTTCCATTTTTGACAAAATAAATGGTGGTATAGCTAGTTGTACATGGTTTTTAGCATGGAACTCATGAAATACAAGTAAATATAAGATGATTCATGTAAAAATAAAGTTGATAACTTACTTGATAAAATGAGATGATTAGATGATGAGTATGCTTGGATTACTTGTGTTTTTCTTGATTGATTCTTGATTAGGCAAGTATAATGAACAAGTTTGGTGTTTTAACTTTTGGAAAAAGATCACTTGATCATGGATTTATGGTGAAGTCGTGGGTTTGAAGATGAGGAAGGAGATGAGATGAAATTTTTGATCTAAAATGGATAAGTGTTCTTGTTAAATGATGTTTGTAGATATTTAGTTACTTATAATGTATAATAATCACAAATAAATGCACAAGGTTAAGATTTTTAAGTGTTATCCTAATAAGGACTTTAGGACCAGCCATGGTGAGCCAAAGGGGGGGGGGGGGGGGGCGGGGGTAGGGGTACTTGGTATTTATTTAGAAATCTAGTGTAAGTTTAAGTGTTATTACGTGTTATTCGTTAAAATCGGGTACCGGGTTTAATAGAAATAAATGTTCACGAAGTTAACCGGGATGAAATAAAGTTATAATAATGATAAAAACATATTAAAAATATGTTGGGTACATTTACTGAGTGATCGGGTGATTATTGTTTAGTTTTCACGAAAACCGTCGTTATATTCATACGCGTACGTTATAAATAAAATAAATTTCCAAAATACTGGGTAACTGAATGTTATAACTTTTATGATGTTAAAATGGATATAAAAATATGTCGGGACCATTGTGGGAATATTTAGATATATTCGTCGTGTATAAACCGGGTGTTAACGTTTACTATAAATACTTATACGTAAAAACGTTAAATATACTGAATATAGTAATTTGAAAATCCTAAGAGTGGTATAACATGAAAATGTTGTTATGATGATATGCAGACTATCTCCAGTCCGTATGCAGTGTCCTTAGCACTAATGAAATGAATTCGCACTTAAACCAATCCGGTTACGCGAATTTGAATACCCGTAAACTAAATTTACGATGAAATGAGTAATGCAAGTGAATGATGAAAACTTTTCCGGAAATGAATAGTGTTCAATGAATAGTAAATTTCCCAAAAGTTTCTCAGAATATCAAATTGATCTCGAAAACGATGAATAGTAAAACGATGAATAGTGTTTTGATGAATAGTGATTTATGAATAGTAAAAAGTCGAAGTTTGGGAAAATGACCTGAAACGGTAAATGACCTGAAATGGTGAGTTGTGACATAAACACACCGCCAGATGACTTGATCCGCATAGATTTTAAACAAGTAGGGGTCGTCCCAGAAATAATGTTTGACATCCTTGAAGAATTTATTCTTCTGTTGGGACGACATCCCTTTAACCACAAAATTACCCGCATGGTAATTTGCGAAATCGGCAAACCATGGGGTAATAGAATCTCCACGAAAGGCAACCGCATTGAGTGTCTCGAGAGGGAAGGTTTCATTTATTTCCTTCTTTTCGAAGACATCTTGATGGGGGTTCTCCAATCGGGAGAGATGATCAGCAGCTAGGTTCTCAGCTCCTTTTTTATCACGAATTATGATATCAAATTCCTGTAGGAGGAGAACCCAACGGAGTAGTCTCGGCTTTGCATCTTGTTTTGCAAAGAGGTACCAACTAACCAAGGAGTTTAGGGAATCCCCGGGTCGTTAAGTCCCGACGAGGCGTGCAATTGTATTTGTAAACGTTTTAAAGGATCGGGTGATTAATCGGAAAGGTCAGGAATTTGATTATTATGGTTACACTACGAGATAATGATGGAAAATGACTTATAAACACTTAATTAACAATTACTGATGATCAGATGACTTAAAAACGCAATTTAACCTAAAAACGCGCGTTTTAATTACAAATAAACGCGAACGCGCAAATAAAAAAGTGAAACGGGAGTAAACAAAGTCCTACGAACGTGAAATTTATATTTTTACAATCCTAATGACTTAAGAAAATTTTTAGAAAAAGAAAAATAATTTTTACACTATTTAATTAATTACTATTAATTAATTACTAATTATTAATTACTTTTTAATTAACTAAATTATCCTAAATTATAAATAATTATGAAAAATAACTAGAAAAATGAAAATTAAATTTAGAAAAATCTAAAATAATATAAAACTAATTTTGAAACAGAAAAACTATTTCTACTAACTTTTAATTAATTATTACTAATTAAAAACTATTTAATTAATTAATTTAAATTAAACTAAATTATAAAAAATGATAAATGATTACAGAAAAATCTGAAAAAATTCCTAAAAATCTATTATGAAATCAGAAGCCTAAGAAAAATTTAACAACAGTTGCTGCTTATAAATAAGCATAAAATAAGCCAAGATAGCTTAAATAGAAGCTATCACTTTAATTATTTTTGGATTTTCTTAATTTTTCTTTTACACAACTAATTAACTACTGAAAATAAGCACTTTTTTGTGAAGACACTTTTTATGAAACTCAAAAATAAACTCTGTGCATACAAATAAGCTTAACAGTAAGCTTATCAGGTTCAAAATGAGATTAAGCTGTGAAAAAGCTGGCAATAAGCTAAGTGGATGACCACAGAAGGTAAAATTAGCTACAAGCAACTTAAGTGCACAAGGAATAAGCTAAATCATGCAATGGAATGAACTGGAATCATCAAAATAAGCAAATAAGCTGTTACATTACACACAGAACCAAACAGGACCTCAGGGTGTTTTGCAGGCTTAAATGAGCTTATAAAGAGGCTTAAAAGCCTAAAAAGGAGTCTGAACCTACAAGCTAAGCTGGTGAGCTGGTCAAAAAGTCCAAGGCCAAGGGAATAGGCTCAAGGTATGAGCTTATGGGGGCCTTGGGAAGATTGGGTCAAAACTGATTGCTCAATACTGGTTCAGAAGTCAGGGCACATTGGTGATTCAATTAAGCTAATCTCAAATAAGCTAGAGTTCAAATTAAGCTAAGGTATGGAAACCAGAGCTGATAAGCTCTCAAAAAGCCAAAAGGCTTGTTGTGGGGTCCACTGAGGAACAGGCTAGGGTCAATTGAAATTGGGTGAAAAACTGGGTAATGGTGCAGGGCATATGCCTTGCCCTGCAGGCTCAAAAACGCGCTTGCACACGACACACAAAAATTTCTAAAAATGGAAGGAGTACAAGTCCTTGTAGACCAGGTGACATACAACAACCTCAACAAGTTTCAAGTCCCAATTTAACTCTAAAAAATCAGAACAATTCACCCAATATTTGGAAAAAATTGAGCAAACATGAACTTTTAACTTTTCTGAGTTTTTACAAAAGCTGACTAAAATGAGATTTAATCTCTTCTAAATGATTGAAAATGATGAATTATGTTAATTTAAGACTAAATCTATCAACTTTAACTAATCCTAAGCTGATTTGATGCAGATGGTTTCACAAATTCCAACAGTAAACACCCCAATGGGATGTAAATGCAATTTTTGACTTTGAAGCTAATAAGGCTCAGGTCTTATGGTTTATTTGAACTAGTGATATGCTATGTGAGTTATACCAACCAGAAAAACTAACCAAACCACTCTTAAAATTAGTGAACTCAACTGATCCAAACACCTTTTTAAAATCTGTCTGAACTAAGTTTTGTTAATCCAAGTCACAAATTATCAATTAAGTACCAAGGTTGCTGAAACCTACTAATTTTAAGGCAGTTTGAACAATTAGATTCAACAATGAACAACTATAATTCACTAATGCAGTCCTACTCTAAACTATATAGTGCACAACAAAGACTAATTAACACCCATTATTTCTATTTCTACTAGAACTAGGATTAATTCAATAAACTAAAACAACATGCATAAGTAGCAATGACCACTGATAATGAAGGAAACAATACCACAGTTACCAATAATCAAAAATCACAAAATGTACTCACTTGGGGTCTTAGCTAAACAAAGACTCCAACTTAATGGCAGCTACAAGCTCTAGCTTGTTTTGCAACAAGCTAGTGAAATTCATCTTGCCCCTCCATTGCAGGCAACTTCCTCAAGTTTCCAAGGTCTAATGCAAAGGTACCCTGCACTTACTCATCTCATGTTTTATTTTATCTTTTATTATTGTTATTTTTTTTTTTCTTTTCTTACTTAATTTTCCTTTCTATGTTTACTTCATGATTCTGAGACTGAGGTGAATAACAACAATGAATTTGAACAAAAGCTTTGAGCACTGAACGAAATCTTTTGAGACTGCAAATATGAAATTGGACTTTTAAAAAAACACTTCTATTAATTCTGAAAAAGGATTACAACTATGATTACTACTGGATTTGAAATTACATAAGAAAACTAACTAACTACTACTCCACTAACTGCCTTTCTTGGCTTACAATGAACTACTTAAATACTAAGAAAAAATAAAATAAAATACTTGAACCAGGGCCTTTTGTTTCTTCCTTTTTCTCTTTTGTCTTCTGCTTTCTTTTTCTTTTGTGCCCTTTGTCAGGTATGCTTGTGTTGCTTTTGTTCCCTGGAAACACCTCATAGCCATTGATTGGCTTCTACACTCAGCAGCCTTAAGATTTGTTGGAGCTATATGGGATGGGGGGTAATTATGGTGTTGAGGGTTGACTTGTTGGGATGGTGTAGGGTGGCTGGGTAGGATGGTTGGGGAGACAAGATTGTTGGGGGAGCAGAGGTGTGGAGGCTGGGTTTTAGGCGGGGAAGAAAAAAGATATGGGGGGTTGACTATTTCTTTGACCCGTTTTTTTATTATTAATATGGTGGGTGGGCTGGGGTATACATGGGCTTGGGATAAACACTGGGCTTGGTGGATTGTTGTGTTTGGTTTTGGATTACACAAAATACAAAGGGTCCGTATGGTTTTTAACTAATAAACATCAAGGACCAAAAGTGTCATTTTCAGATTTTGAGGGGCCAAACTTGCCAAGCTTCCAAAATATTCCAAGGGTCAAATTTGTTACATTCCCAAAAGATGAGGGTCACAAAATGTATTTTCCATTTAAAATTCCCCAGGGACTGATTTCGTCAATTTCCCAAACTGCAGGGACCAAAAGTGTAATTTTCCAAAGTTTTTACCTAAGGATCGATTTTGATAATATTTGACTTATAAATGCCTTAGGTTGACTTTTCTTTCAAAACAAATGCGTAGGGACAAGTTTTGTAAATTTTTGAAAGTCGGGGGACTAAAACTGCCAATTGTGTAAACTTTGCTCGTTTTTCATTTTTTTTGCTCATTTTGCACTAGAAACGTATAAAATACAATCCCTGGGATATTTTAAGTATTTTGATGCATTTCTGAGCGTTTTCGGATGTTTTGGCAGTTTAAATACGACAAAAATGATGAGTGTTTGAGCACTCATCACTAGGTAGTAGGCTAAGTTGAATGGTTGACCGGTGGAAATGGTATAGAGCATGTAGCAAAGACATGTGTTGATATGATCTCTATTTCCTATGGTACTTATGACGTTAGCTCTAAGAATTTCTTCCCACTTCTTAAATTGTGGTTTAAGCTCATTGAGCTCCATACCAAAAGGATCCTTATCCACAATATTCCCCGAACGATTATTTCTTGTGGTAGAGGTTCTAACGAAGAGATGTTCCTTAATTGTTTCCTTACTAACTAGAGGGGTGTCGTATGGATAAAAACGCTCAATAGAATCAAGACTTGAAATGGGCCACTTATCCGTGTAGAGACAAGTTCCCTCATTTGGGACACCGAGAATGATAGCTAGGTCTTTTAAATCTATGTAATGTGGTGTTTGATTGGTTGTGAAGTTTAATGATATCTTACCAACAACATTTGTGGAAATGTTTACGGTTGCATAGAATTCTAAGATGAACCTAGGACAAATTGGCTCATCTATATCAAGGAGACAATCAAAGTTGATTGTGGCAAAGTTTTGGCGAATGGATGTTCCTTCTAGAAAGGATGGATCAATGGTTCTACCTTCGTGAATATAGCGTTTTTCTAGTGCCTTAAAGGTTTCTACTTGAACATTGTTGAGACCTTTGGTCATATGGTGTTTGGGCATATACTTAAGGGTTTCCTTGTGATCGGATCTATTTGCGTGAGGCATGTTGATTCCTAGAAAACACAAAATTATATGTTAATGACTTTTAACAATGTGGATGTTCTAATATATTCCTATATGCAAACAATGTGGAGACTTGGTTATCTTGACTCATTTTGATTCCCAAATTGTTTTGTCATGCAAGTTTTGTTATAAAAACAAAAGATAACCAACACTCTCCTAATTGAATGTGCCTTCGATTGAATGTACCCGAAAATACATATTAGTTATGTATCCCCTTTAGCATTCAAGAGATAGTATGCAAGTGACGTTTTAATGATTTTTTTCATTTGTTTTAACAATGTGGTGATGAATCATGTTCTAGTCATGGATTGCGATTTTTGAAAGACAATGCACTTGGTGTGTTTGGCAAATCAAAGTAACAACAAAAGGGATACAATTCTTTAACTAATGGAAGACATGATTGGCTAGCCACCAAGTTTTTCATGAATCAAGAAGTTTTATGCATAAACCCTAAGATTCTAGTTAATGAATGTAAATAAGAATGTTATACTTGAATCAATAATGCAATTGTGATTGAAACACTTACAAAGTTATTTGGATTTGAAGAGATTGGATTGAAAACCCTAAATTTCGTGTGGTTATGTGTTTTTGAGAGGGTGGTGGCTGTTTGAAAGTGAATGATTAAGTTAAGAGGGTGTTTGGTTTTGAAATTAAGAATAAAACATTCTGTAGCTTTGTCGGACCAGGCGGAACCAAAAATAGGGTTCCGCCCGTATGGTCTGAGGGTACCGTGGGAGCTGCAGGGAAAATTCAAAAGGGATTGTCTTGATTTTTGTGGTTTTATCCTAATGTTCAAAACTAAGGTTTTATGTCTTATGAGTCTTTGACTAAGCATAGGGATGATGAATGCTTCTCATTCAAGAGGTTTTATGAAAACGTTGATAGAATGGTTAACGTTGTAGACTTTCTTAGTTAAGACGTTCCTCAATGAACGTTTTTACCAAGACGTTGATGATGGATCACAATATGTCAATTAAGAACATAATGGATTGAATTGTCGCTGAAGTCGATGCTTCCTTTGTTGAAGAGATAACAATGTTGATAAAAGAATTCCGTTGTTGACGCGTATATGCTTGTTCAAGTGGAGCTTGTTGATGTGCTTCTCCATTCGAAACTAATTTGAGAACCTTACGTGTTTTGGAGAATCATTAGGTAGGTAAGTATAAAAGTGCAAGTACCACTAGTGCTTTTCTTATCAACTTATTACCGCCATAATTCCATTTGGCATACACTATGGTTTCTATTCCCGTTCTTTTGGGATACCATAATCCTAGTTGTGTAGTACCTTACGATGTATCCAAACAAGCTTAACTAAAGAGTTGTTTAAGGATCTTCTTTAAAACGACCACATAGAGAAACACTAAACATAATGTTGGATCTAATTGTTATGAGAATTTAGTTTTACCTACGGATTTACTAATCTCATTCTTGATAAGTCATCAATAACTTAACCATTGAGAACAAGAGAGTAACTAGGAATGTCTTTGAGTTAAAATCCCTTGCTTTTGGAGCTTGCTTTTATTATCAAAAAGACTTTCAAAAATTGACACTTATAATCACATGATTACTTCAAAACACTTATTTTATTTCACTAGTTGTTTTACTCTAAATTCCAAAGACTGTTATTGTTGAATTTGCTTAGACACAACTATGACCTATAAATCAAGTTTTATAACTTATGTCAATTTTGCTTGATTCAATGTTTGACTCAAGGTGGGAAGATGTTATTTTGTACTTTTATTCTTAATGTTTTTACACAACATACTTGTCTTGCCATCATTGGACTTTCGACTAAGTCATCATCTACCAAAGATGATATCTTAGAAGGAGGAGAAAATGTTATATTCAACGACTCCTCGACTCTTTGGGTTTTCTTACTTAAGACACTATGAACTCTATTTGTTTTAAAAAAAGTCCAAGAGGTACAACATCATAAGACTAAGTGTCACAATTGATGTGTGAAACCTCGGTATTGAAAACTCATTTTCTTCCACACATCCTAATGTATGCTAATGTGATTTATTTCACCTTATGTGTTTTATGTGAGATTATCATAAAGGAGTGATCGAAGAAAAACACAATTTAAGACTCAAAGTATGGTGTTTGAGAACGTTATTTAACAAAGGTTTGTTTTTGCAAGCATCACAAAAGTGTTAGACATTTTAACACTTAGGAAATTCTTAGTTAGCTTACTTGTAAGCAAGAGTTTAGTGAGACTCACTCAAGAGTTTCTCGTGTTTATCTCTTGATGGTTAAAGAACCAAAACACCTTATATATCCTACTAGTACTAATGACGAAATTCCTTGTTGCATAGAATCTAATCTTAGTTATTACTAATAGCAAGTAAACACTTTTAGAGTATTACTAATAACAAATATTCCAACACATAATGCTAGAAACAAGAGACAATCAAAGTCAAGTTGAAGTAATGCGTACCTTTTAAATTGCATAGAGATGCTATCAAGAGGATAAACATTACGCGTAAAATCTTGGTTTGACGACACGCTTTGAAACTCAATTACTCATGTATCCAAGAAAGTTAGATAAACATATAAATGCATAGAGCATGATAATCTTAATCCTTTTATCATGAGTTTCTATTAGAGATTGAATTATCTCTAAATCTCTCTTCTAAGTTTGACAAATTTTACTTGTTTTGTTTTATTAGTTGATGGCGCTTTTGAGTTAAATCCTAATCCGGTTTTATCTTTAAACAACCTTTGACTCCTCAACATTCTTTCAAGAGATTTTGAGCTTTCATCAAATTTAACTAATATCTTTCCTTTCTCATTTTGCTTTTTAATCTTATGTTTGTAATCTAGACACAATTTACATTATAGATCAATTTCAACATTACTCTCAATTCTAGACATTTTATCTTCTAACAAGATTTCCTTTTCAAATATATTCTTAAAAGATTTTGAAGACTCATTCTTGAAGATAGTTTTTAGGTCCATGTTGCATAAACGTTTAGACTCATTTTATAGTTTAGAAAACTCTAGGATAAATTTGTCAAAGCAAAAGTGCTTGGTTTCAAAATGTACCTTGCTTGATGTTTTATCTAGTTGAGAATCACAAACCAGATGGTTGGCTTCATCTTCATCCGTGTTATTCCATGAACCGTAAGCAAGTCCAGTATGAGCTCGACATGAGTAATCATCTTCACTTACACCTTCATTTAAAACATTTAAACTAGTAGCACATGTATTTATCTCAACTAAATGTCTATCTATTAATATTTCTAAGACTTCTAATTCATATGTGAGATCAAATTGATCATCTTTGGCTTGACATATTTCTTGATGAAAGTTTAACATATTTTTCCAAATGTCATTAGCCGTTTGACAAAAATTCATTCTTTCATATTCGGTACTAAAGCTTTATAAATCATTGTTTTAGCTTTAGTATTTTTATCAAGTTTAAGATAGTTATCTTGGTTTTTAAAAACTTGTTTTCTTTGGTTTGAAATCACCAAAAGAAATAACATGCCAAAGATCTTGATCAATTGATTTCACATAGTTTTCAAAATTACTTTTCCATTCAAGTAAGTTTTCCAATTCAAATAGCGGTGGGTTTTGAATAGGTTGCCCTTCTTTGAGATTTTCAAAATCCATGGATCGATCCAAGTTTTAAAATACATTATATTTTAAAGATCTTGAGTAACGTAGCTCCTGATGCCAATTGTGGAAAACTAGAAGGGGGGTTGAATAGTTTACCGCTTTTTAAATCCTTTTTAGCTTGAATATCATTTAAAAACTTTACGTTTGCTTAAAGATATAAACACAAAGTTATATGTTTGATTCTTTGAGAAGCTTTTCATGTGAATAAAAATTCTAACTTTACTTGTTTCATACTTTGAAAAGCTTTTCTTGTGATGATCCTTACTTTGCTTGTTTAGTTCTTTGAAAAGCTTTACATTTGTTTAAAGGTATAAACACAACATTACTTGTTTAATTATTTGAAAAGCTTTATCTTTGACTAGCAATTCTAACTAAAAGATAACATGTAATAAGCAAAGATAAAGAAAGAAATGATCAAACCGCAACACGATTGTTTATCGTGGTTCGGCTACAAGGACTCTTTTTTCTTGGCCTACATCCACGCCCCGAGTTTCCAACTCGAGAGTTATAAGCACTAATCAACAAACTCCTTTCACAGGCGGAGAAAACCTTTACAACGTCGCTTACACTTTTATCGACACTAAGCTAGATGTCGAGTTCTTTTACACGGGTACAACCACTCCCATCGTCGCTTACACTTTTACCGACACTAAGCTAGATGTCGAGTTCTTTACCAAGGGTACAACCACTCCCGTTAGTTCTTTTACAAGGGTACAACAACTCCCGACACACTACGTATTTTGAGGCCTAAAATACTAACCAATCATGATACGTGGGAATCGCACCAGGCTTTACCTCTCAAGGGATCTTGAGAAGCTTACAACCCCCACCAGGCAGTGTACCTGATCGTTGTGGTATAGTATAGTGACAAGTACCGGGGGATTGATCGTTCAGCTAGAATAGTGTCGCTAGGATTAGAAAACCTAAATACTAGTTCTAAAGGTGAGGGATGATTATTTTTGTATTTTTATATTTTTTAGAAAGCAAGTAAAAATCTCAGGTTTGAAGGATTTAGGCGGAATTAGTTGCTAGTCAACTAACCCAATACTAAAGATGTAATCAAAATAAAATACTAGAAATGAAAATAAACTAAATTAACCTAAGGTTGTGAGCAATAAGTGGAGAAGTTGTGTTTACTTAGATTTCACTACTCCCTAGATATCTTTTACACGTTAATTACTTGTTATAGTTGCGTGGATGACGGACTGTATTCCTTAATACCATTCATGGGGTGGCGCACTTAATTCCCTAATCCTATGAGTGCCTACTTCACTCCTATGTCGAGCCGGCTAAGAAGCTCCTAACATGGGATCATTAGAATTTACTCATGCATTAAATACAACCAATAAAACCTAGTGCACGTCAGTTCATGTTTCCTAAGACGTTCAAGCATGTTACCATATGGAGATCTGCCAGTTTTCTTAAGCCTAACATCGAAATCATTCATCCAATACAACCATAAACAAGTAATCAACACATAATTAACATCTAGGTTTCATTAGATCCAAGCAAACACAAGATAGATATAGCCTAGCATGATGGAATTAAGACAAGAACAAGATATAGACAACCAACACATAGACATATTGATTGAATTGAAAGAATACTTATCTCAATTACACATGAAAGGGATCAAGGGCTGAGAACCCTTGAAAAACCTGTAAAATTCGTACTAAGTTCGGACTTAGGGTTTCTCCAAAACTTCTCTGTTTTATGTGTAAAAATTAGAAAACTATATATAGGAAATAGGGTCTGACGGCGTCAAGAACAAATTTGTGACGCCATCATCTCGCCGCCAAAATACTTCTCGGACTGCCTTGATCTACTTTTGACGCCGTCATGTGTTATGTATTTCCAGGCCGTCATGCATTTTACTCTTGACGCCCTACTTCGTGACGCCTTCAATTCTGTACTGGGTCGTCATGGAAATTACTCTTGACGCCGTCAGAATTTCCTTCTTGACGCCGTCACCTACTGTTCCCAGCAAGGAAAATTAAGACTTTGGCGTTTTCTTCACTTTTATGCTCAAAAAACGTCCGAATTGCTTCCTTTTCCAGATTTCTCTCCCAAAGTACCTAAAATCACAAAAGGAACGATTTAGGGCAATATTTGATCAAATAAATTCGAATTCGGGCTTTAATGACCCCCTAAAAACGGTTCATTTTTTTGCCTCATCATATACCCTTACACTTGAGATTTGCTTGTCCTCAAGCAAATGCGCTTTTATTCTACTCAAAATACAAGTTAGGGGTCATTTAACACTAATATAAAAGTAATTACAACAAATAATCGTTCCACTAAAGACCAATAGACAAGCACGGAGGTCATACACAAGCACCTGACAAATAGTGTTTAGATACTCACATCTCTCGAGTGTAATAAAATATAAATTACAATATGGAAACGGAAGATATCTCTCACTACCTGTCATAGCAAAATAGATTACCATAGGCTTGGGAAAGGATCAAACCTCCACCACATGGCGTAAGTACCTAGGATAAACTATCAAAGAGGTCTTTTAAAGGGTTGTAACGTTAGGTGTAGGGATATGAAATACACGGTTTTGTTGGATAAAGGAAGTTTTACTGGTGGAGAGTTAACAATCTTGGTTAATTACATGTACAATATGGCGTTGCTAAGCCAAGACTAGACTCGACTTAAGCTAATAAATGAAAAATAACAAAAACATAAAATGAACATAGAATAAAAAGGAATGGTAGTCCGTATGTTTTTTCTCTTTTTCTTTTTCCATATATATATATATATATATATATATATATATATATATATATATATATTCTTTTTTCTTGATTTTTTCGATTTTTTTTTTTTTTGCATACACTCTTACCCTACCATCCAAAATAATACATCATAGGGAATAAACATTTCCCTTACACTTGAATTTTTACATACTTTACAATAAACTAATCTAATGACTCGAATTAAGAAAATCAAAACACTTGGAGCACTTTTAAGATTAACGTACATACGGATACGGGGGTAATAAATGATGTTCTTCCCCATTACTTCATAAAATAAGTACTTTACCCATGAGTTCCAATCGTCCCAAAACAATATGTACAAGGATATGACTCGACTTAGCAACCATGTAATCAATTAGATAGTTAACTTAGGGTTTAACAAATAACAATACTGCACTAAAGATGAGCGCATACACGGAAGGCTAAGGCGATTTGGTTGTACATTTAAGTAGGGTGTAACAAATTCTTCCTTTAAGTAAAATGCTTAAAGTTAGAAACGAAAAGATAGGCTCGGAGGGGTGTACTAGGGGTTTCGTGTACTAAAAATGAGTACAACGCTAAGGGTGTGGGAAAAATTAGTTGACTTAACTAGCCAAGCAATATGACTTAAATGGTCAAGTAATTATGAAACGGGTTTAACACAAGGGTGATCCTAATGCCTCTTATCATGTAGTAAATCCTACTACACGAATGTAGTCTCACTAGCGGTCTCGGGATGCATCACTAACGCAAGTTCTAGAATCTAAATGCTACCGGTATACTCATAAGCACTAATAGTAAATGCTTTTCCTATCAAATCTAAAGGCGAACCTCACATATTTGGGTGGAAAATTTTTCTGAATATACGGTTATGTGCTAGTCATACAATCTCCTATCCATGAGACGCTTGCTATGGCTAAAGTTTCACTCCTAAATGTTGTAAAAAATTTTAAATTTGGCGCTAAAATTGCACTAACAAGTATTTCTCATAGTTTTATTACACATCTACCATTAAACAAAACAAACTCAAGCGAAAGTGTACATGTAAGGTATCATCATTTTACCCTCCCTTTACACTTAAGATGAACATTGTCCCCAATGTTCAAGTAAAGAATGTAAAAGTGAAAAAGTAAAAATAATGAAATCAAATACTCCCCTGATTCGCTCGGTATGGATAATAAGGTGGCCAGGTTAAATCTTCCTCCAAGAAAATGAACAATCAAAGCTTCCCTTCCAGAAATATAAATCATCTTCTTGTTATACATAACCTGTGAATCCTGAGAAAATAGACAAGACAACCTCGCATAAAATCGGCGGCAACCTATATAAGTTACTAAATCCTAGAAAACAAAATAAGATATAATACTTGTGGAATGAAGTTTACAGATCTCCTGGAGATTATAAAACTTAATAATTCACAAAAACCATAAGACTCCGTTAGAAAAACAAAACTGGTAAAATTTCCAGATTTTTACACGTGACGCCGTCAAGAGTTAACTCGTGACGCCGTCAGAAGTGACCTGCAGAAATTCTTATGTTAAGTTTCTGGAAAATTTCTGGAAAAACTTGGTCCTACTTCCTGGAAAATCCTGCAAAACTTCATTATGACTCAATACAAGCATTTGACTCTAACAAATACGAATATATATGTTCATTTAATATCGTGGAGAATCATGATCGGTTTGTTTCTTAAAAACATATTTGGGGTTTCCCCTTACACTTATCTTTTGCAAAAATACCTTTAGGTGGAGTTAAGACTAGGCCAAAACAACAAAGTAAAGTATTTCCGCTATTTAGTTTAGAAACATGATCAACCAACAATAAAAATAAAGCATGCATACGGAAGCAAATAACAAACAAACAAAATAAAATCACACAAAACATGGGTTGCCTCCCAAGAAGCGCTTTTCTTTATTTACGAGTCTTGTAGCTAGACTAAAGGTCATGGTTTACCGTGTATCACTTATGCTCACATAACCAAGCGTGAGCCATCTAATGGTTGCTTCATCTTTCTTATACTCATCTCCTAAATCTAAACATCCGCGATAATATCTTTTATTCTTTTCATGAGTATATTTAAGTCCTTTTCTCTTATCATTTTCACTTAATATTTCTATGGGCGGATACCTACTACACTTTTTCATGGAAAAATCCTTGAACCTAGGGTGTGTGCGGGGCATTTGATAGACAAAATCTTCATCCCTATCCGAGAATGTAATTAACCATTCTATGAGTTTTTCATCGAGGTTGGTCAACCGTTTGAAAGGTTTTCCAAACACAACTTGGGTCAACTTATCATCAATAAATACTCCTAGATTCTCCATAACCATGAACTCAACAAGATAAACCAAACTTCCTACAAACACATGCAATGGTATTGCCCTAGCAATAATGTTTTCTCCTTTGTATTCTAACTCATCTACCATGATTTTATTATATTCATTACGCGAGATTATGTTCATTGGGAGAGATGAGTTAAGATAGGCGTTAAAGCTCTTAAATCCGATCTTACAAGGAAATTGCATGTTAAATGAACTATCACATTCAATCCTGGTTCTAGGGTCGACATACCTAAAAGGGTTTATTTCTTCTTCCATCCTATTCTCATTAATCACATCACCATCATCAAGATCCTCGTCGGAGTCTGAATAGTAAAAGGGACTAGCCCTACGGTCATCATCATGATCAGACTCCTCTAACTCAGAATTATTGTCAAAGTGGTGGTTGGGCGAGAGGTTAGGTGGGTTCTCATTCTCCACTAAAGGGAGTGGGGCGGGCATTTGGAAAATCCTACGACGAAAAACACGAATAACAGGAATCAAACGATCAATGTTATTGTTATCCATCGAAATAGTTTACGAACAAAGGACACAAAGAAATAAGATAGACTAAAGAGAACCTAAAAATAAAAATAAAATCTTACTAGAAAGGAATCTAGCAAGTAGACCTAATAAAAAGAGATTCTAACCTAGACAATAACTATTCCCCGGCAGCGGCGCCAAAAACTTGATACGTGGGAATCGCACCAGGCTTTACCTCTCAAGGGATCTTGAGAAGCTTACAACCCCCACCAGGCAGTGTACCTGATCGTTGTAGTATAGTATAGTGACAAGTACCGGGGGATTGATCGTTCAACTAGGAATAGTGTCGCTAGGATTAGAAAACCTAAATACTAGTTCTAAAGGTGATGGATGATTATTTTTGTATTTTTATATTTTTTAGAAAGCAAGTAAAAATCTTGGGTTTGAAGGATTTGGGCGGAATTAGTTGCTAGTCAACTAACCCAATACTAAAGATGTAATCAAAATAAAATACTAGAAATGAAAATAAACTAAATTAAACTAAGGTTGTGAGCAATAAGTGGAGAAGTTGTGTTTACTTAGATTTCACTACTCCCTAGATATCTTTTACACGTTAATTACTTGTTATAGTTGTGTGGATGACGGATTGTATTCCTTAATACCATTCATGGGGTGGCGCACTTAATTCCCCAATCCTATGAGTGCCTACTTCACTCCTATGTCGAGCCGGCTAAGAAGCTCCTAACATGGGATCATTAGAATTACTCATGCATTAAATACAACCAATAAAACCTAGTGCACGTCAGTTCATGTTTCCTAAGACGTTCAAGCATGTTACCATATGGAGATCTGCCAGTTTTCTTAAGCCTAACATCGAAATCATTCATCCAATACAACCATAAACAAGTAATCAACACATAATTAACATCTAGGTTTCATTAGATCCAAGCAAACACAAGATAGATCTAGCCTAGCATGATGGAATTAAGACAAGAACAAGATATAGACAACCAACACATAGACATATTGATTGAATTGAAAGAATACTTATCTCAATTACACATGAAAGGGATCAAGGGCTGAGAACCCTTGAAAAACCTGTAAAATTCGTACTAAGTTCGAACTTAGGGTTTCTCCAAAACTTCTCTCTTTTATGTGTAAAAATTAGAAAACTATATATAGGAAATAGGGTCTGACGGCGTCAAGAACAAATTTGTGACATCGTCATCTCGCCGCCAAAATACTTCTCGGACTGCCTTGATATACTTTTGACGCCGTCATGTGTTATGTATTTCCAGGCCGTCATGCATTTTACTCTTGACGCCCTACTTCGTGACGCCTTCAATTCTGTACTGGGTCGTCATGGAAATTACTCTTGACGCCGTCAGAAATTCCTTCTTGACGCCGTCACCTACTGTTCCCAGCAAGGAAAATTAAGACTTTGGCGTTTTCTTCACTTTTATGCTCAAAAAACGTCCGAATTGCTTTCTTTTCCAGATTTCTCTCCCAAAGTACCTAAAATCACAAAAGGAACGATTTAGGGCAATATTTGATCAAATAAATTCGAATTCGGGCTTAAATGACCCCCTAAAAACTGTTCATTTTTCGCCTCATCAAATCACTTCTACATACATGATACAAATGAAGTATAAACTACCAAAGCTTATACATGACAAAGCTAACAAGACTTGCAACTTTAGAGTTGAAGCTTGTAACTTCTTGAATGATCTTGTGAAGTCCCTTGCTATATAAGAGAATCACACAAGTCAAAATGTTACTGAGTTAGTTGAGAGAGTATGTGAAAATATGTCCTAAAGGGGTCACACAAAACTAACAAATGGTTTGGTATTTATAGCAAACCATTATGCAGGTCTAGCGGATCAGGCGGAACCCTCAGATGGGTTCCGCCCGTGTACCCCCAGGGTTCCGTTAGGGCTGCAGTTGGTTTTGCAATAAATCTTCCAAACCAAACAAGGTCACATCTCATTATACCTAGTCAAACACAAGACTTGCAAACAAACATATGATTAGTCAAACACTCTTTCTTACCATAAATGTATATTGACAAAGCTTGCCCTAAATGTGATGTGACATTACTATTTTAAGAAATAAATGTGATGTGACAAGACACTTTCTAATTTAAGAAATAAAAACAATGTTTTGTTTAAAAGGAAATGTAAACCTTAGTTAAACAAGACTTAAATACTTAAAGTGATGATTTACTTATAGCTAAAGTTCATACTTTGTCATTAACAAAACTTAGCAAAGATCGTAAAATATAAATAACTTTTTTAGGCGATATTTGTATTAACAAAGTTTATCATATTATCCTCTTCTTCTTCGCAATTGCTATGGGGTTGCGAAATTATCTTATGCTTTGAAGACATGTTCGCTTTTTTATTTATTGGAGGCCCAGGTTCAGTTTGATCAGGCATTACGTGCCTCCTTGAAGAAAATTGTTACAGCTTCGGAGCCGGGGTTTGGTGATTGGCAGTAGCGGCTAGCGACTCTTCCAATAGAGTTGGGTGGTCTTGGTATCATTTCAGCAAGGGACATCATCCGGTTTGCTTTTAAAAACATGTCAATAAATCTTAGATATGTTAAAAAAATAGAACGATTGAAAAAGATCTTGTCAACCGACCCGTATATATTAGATGATTTTGTTTGCAAGTCTTGTGTTTGACTTAAAAAGGTTAGTGCTATAATCAAAAAAAAAAGTATGATACATCCAATGACAAAAGGTGGCAAGTATGATGCATTTTTTTGCCAATTTCCCACTAATTTAAGCAGATCTAGCGAGTCAAGATTTTTTTTCCTCATTTTTTTGCATATTTTACTCAATATGAAATATTTTCTTTTTGAAATAAGCAGGTTAACCCGACCAAAACTCGTATTGACTTGGACCATTTAAACTTATATTTATAGAAGACTCATTTATACTTGGACTTATTTAGACTCTTGTTTCTAAAAGATTTATTTAGATCCGGACCCGTTTAGACCGGACCCAACCTGCCTATTGACGTTCAGTAATGTTTAATCCGGAAGAACCAATGGTTTTTATCATGTGGTCTACGTAAGATGGTTACTTTTCCAATCAAGAAATCGTTGGTTCAAATTTCAACATAAATAAAAGTAAGATTGTTGTGGTTACATTATATGTCTAAAACAATAGATTACAAATTCTTTGACAAAGTCACAAACCAAGCACGAACCTTTTTAGGAGTATTAGATAAAGGTGTACCAAAAATTAGTCGAATACATGGACCATAAGGTAAAGGTCATTTTTGTGCTACACAAACTTTTACTAATATTATATGGAAATCAATAAGAAAAAATCCATCATTATTCATGTGCAAGTGAGGCAAGAAATTATGCATATAAAAATGAGAAATGATAGATATGTTTAAAAATATGCCTAATAATATGGCTAAAACTATGTAGCAAGAGTTTATTTGTTTGTGAAGAATTAGGTCCGGCTGCTACTACTAATAAACTCTTGCCACACACTTCAGACATATCTTTAGACATGTTTTTAAGCATACTTATCATTTCTTTATAAAAAATACTTTAACATAGAGTAAATAAAATCATGCCTGCCCCAAGACCCACCTGATATAATATGGTCGCTTGAATTTCTATTTAAATAATTTGTGTTTATATTTTTGGTTGAAGACCACTAAAGTATATTATTCTAAACCCAATTATTCAAACAAAAAGTTGACATATTGGAATGTTATATATTAAAAACATGTCAATAAATCTTAGATATGTTAAAAAAATAGAACGATTGAAAAAGATCTTGTCAACCGACCCGTATATATTAGATGAATTTTTTTTTATTGTGAATATGAAAACATATTCTGTTTCCAAAAGTTTATAATTGAGCTATAGGTCACTAACTCATAAATTTTTTAATGGTATAAACCTATATCCATTATCAATAAATGAAAAAACTTAAAAGCTTTATAATCATTTCATACAACTCGCATGTGTTAAATTATGAAAAGGTCTAAAATAATAAACGTAAGTATGACAAGTAAAATATATGTTTACTATGGTTAAATGCTAGTATGAATTGGTAGTTTATAGAAAGCTTATATGACATGATATGTTACGGCTACAAACATTCGAGGTGGTGTATAAACCATCAAAGAAATCATACATAGGCTATGAGTTTATAAACTTAAGTTTTTTAAATAAGCTAACTTATAAAGATAAGATATGTTTGTCACACTAGCTTATAAAAACTTTCATTAGTTATAAGCTTCATAAACCCAAACCAATTGATATATTTTTAAGCTTTATAAAAACTTATAGTTAGTCAAATTCTTTAAATGCTCATAAAAGTATAATAGATTAACACACAAACTAATTTTTTTTATATATTATTTAATCCTAAAACTTTTGTCTAAACTATTTTCTCGCATTAAATACAAATTGAACCCGCAAGTGTTGTATTAAAAGTCATATCAAAATCACAAGTTCACATATATAATTATTTGACGCTATATACGGTAGTTTTGCATGAATATTCGTCTAGTTATATTAAAAAGTAGGGTTTTTCTAACTTGTGTCTTATGGGCACAAGTTAAACACACATAAATACATAAGGACTTACATAAAAGTACACTTATCTTTTATGTAAATCGTTATGTACTTTTTCGAGGGCCCCTATGTATTTATAGTGTGTTTAACTTGTGCCCTTAGGCACAAGTTAGAAAAACCCTACAAAGTATTCTTAACTTATTTTGAGAGATTAAACTTGTGAAAAAGTGTTAAAAGTGGTTATTTAGAGTAATTATCAATGAATTACTTAATTGATTATTCGCATCCAAAGAAAACATAATAATATTGTCTAGACACATAATTGCCATCTGGCAAATATAATAAAAACCAGCTCTTCAAAATATCCCACACCCTCTCTCTCCATATAATAATTATCACATCTACTTTAGGCTCTAGAATCATACACTACATATATAGTCAGAGAAGAAAAAAAAGAGAAGAGAGATAGTACATCAATTCATTGAATTGAATCGTATTACTTGGCGTGCGTGAATTAATACGTGCTTTCCAGTTCCTTTCCCCCTCCTTTCATTTCATCTTACAAAAATATATATACTCAATATATTTTCAAGAACTTTCTCGAACAAAATTTACAAAATTCAATTCTAGATTCGGTTACATTGATTTTTGGTAATTTTGTTATTTCAGCTTCTTCATTTGATTTGTTATATGTGTATGTATGTAATTACTTTTTGTTTTGTTTAATTTTGTTTAACGTCTAGTTCAATTTAAGTTATCTAACCTTCAGTTTTGAACTTGTGGTCAATTTTGAGATAATTTTGAAGTTATGATGTAATTTTATTGTATGTGTGTGTTAGTTTGTGTAAGATTCATTTCTAGCTATTGAAATTGAAATCTAGAGATTTAATTATGAGATCAGCGCTTCATTTACGCCGATTTTGAGCTTAATATGATCTGTTTTGATGTGTTTGTGGTTTGCTGGAATTTGAATCTGAGCATCAACTATTTAGGTCAACAGATTCGCTTATTTTAGCTTCTTTTGTGAGTGTGTCATTATTATTTTATATTTTGGGGGTGTGATCAAAAAGTGTAGATTGGCAAAGACACCTGAACCCTGAGTACCATAATGGTATTTTGGGGGTGTTTGTTTAAGCTTATACGTGGCTAATGAGCTTATTTGTTTTTTTTGGCTTATTTTGAAAGTTGTGAGCTTATATAAGTTTATTATGATATGATAATAAACTTATATAAGCCATAAGTCTCAAAATAAGCCGGAAAATTGAGGCTTAAGATATATAAGCCAAAAAAAAAAAAAAAAAAAAAAAAAAAAAGCTCATAAGCCACGTAAAAGCTTAAACAAACACCCCCTTATTATGTAGTTAAAAGCCAAAGAGATTTAAGTCCACAGCTTCGGTTTTCAGATCAAAACTAGCTCATATTCGTCTGTTTCACTAAATGCAGTAGTTTTAGCTTTATTCCACTAGTTAAACGGTAAACGGATGAGGTTGGGAGGGGGAGCCTTTTTGACTCAGATGGATGTACACAGCCTCACCGGGTTAATCCTGAACCGTTTCCCTGGACACCCTAAAATGTGCACAATTCGCGCATTTGTATCACGTATAATTGAAGTTGAAAAGTGAATCCGAGCTTCAATTTCGTGATCACGACCTTTATTTCAGCTTTATAGATTCTGTTTAATTATTTGCGTGAGCATTTTTATTAATATCATTTCAGGTCAATAGATTCCGTTGTTTTAGCTTTATACGATTCCTTTCACGTGTTTGATTTTTATATATGAATGTAAAGTTATTAATAATCAATCTTATTCTGTTTGTTTCAGTGATCTGAGAATCTTTTTGAGAAAAGTTAATAAAAAGGCGCTGAAGTTTGTTATCATACGGGCCAAATAAATTGGCCAAGATGGTGTTCGATTCGGGGTTATTGTTGGGGAAACTGGGTATCACTTCGTTGGGTACATCTGAGTACTCGTCGATTGTGTCCATGAACTTGTTTGTGGCTCTTCTTTGTGCTTGTATTGTCATTGGTCATCTTTTGGAGGAGAATAGATGGATGAACGAGTCAATCACTGCCCTTGTCATTGTAAGTGTGTGGATTGTCGAGTTGCTCAGTTACTTTTTCTGTAAATTTAACGGTATTGAATTTATGGGGTGTTTGGGAAAGCTTGTTTACGAAATGTGCAATGCACAAGATGGTGTTTGGATTTGCTTATCAGCTTCAAATAAGTTAATAAGCCTAAAATGATTGACTCCATTCAAACGATCAAAAGTGCTTATTAGATGTACCGAAACACAATACGCTACTTTGAATAAGTTTACCCAAACACCCTCTTGGATTAGTGAATTGTTATTGTTTGTGAATTGATTTGTTGATGGATATGGATGACAGGGTATTTGCACGGGAGTTATTATATTGTTAATCAGTGGAGGAACAAATTCACATATTCTAGTATTCAGTGAAGATCTTTTCTTCATTTATCTACTTCCACCGATCATCTTCAATGCAGGGTATGTTTAATTTCGTTTATTTATTTATTTATAAACTACTTAGTATCTTCCATTGTGCTATTGGTAAGATTGGCTCGATTACTTTACTAGGGTAACTTCAGATATCTACGTGCTTAAAGATTAGAGCATAATTTATTTTTGCTTCTCGCAAAATATGTTCTTGGTCCATTGCCATATATTGCATCTGAAATTTGGCTTTATCCATCTTTTTGTAATATTGCTTAAGTTGTAGTTAAAAGATGGAGTATCTGAGTGAAAAAAGGTTGACAAGTTCACTTTGTGAAGCAACACGGTTTTTTAGTTGGCAATAAGGGGAACATCAATTATTTTCTTGTTATACACTCCAATATAGTAAAGAAAACATTTATAGTTAGCTTAATGTAGTTGGTTGACTTGATTTAGGCTGATCCAGATGATTGGATTCTTGCCATATTTTTAGGTAACTAAATTAATACTCATGATGAACTATTGCTACATTGCCATCAGTTGTTATATTTTGGGTTGGTTTTTAATTTAGCCTATAACTGCTATTGCCGAGACAAATAATATGTAGTTAATATGATTTCAAGCAAAACTTTAGTAACATTTCAGGCTTCTACATGATTACTTGTCTTCAAAATGAAAAGTCCTATGTATCAAGTATTATAATATCAAGAGCAGTCACGACTCAATGGGACACAATTTTACTTCTAGCTTGCAATTCATCTGTTAGATTACTATCGAAACATCCACTGGACTGCCTCCACTGCCTTCTGTTGTATTTATTCGCTTATTCTGATTTTTGCATCGTCACCATATTAATTGACTTATTTCTTTTTTTCATGAAATACAGGTTCCAGGTTAAGAAGAAACATTTCTTTCGCAATTTTATGACCATCATGTTATTTGGTGCTGTTGGTACCATGATATCTTTCACCATCATATCATTTGGTATGTACTGAAATATTCCTTTACACGCACAACTCAATCATTCTTGATTAACGGCTTTACGCGTAAACCCAAAAATTTGTTTTAAGTTATTGATCTACCCTTTCTATTGATTGCTTCATTTTTGTCTTCAGTATGTTGTAAATAAAACTTACCACACGACACATGCTTACAATGTTCATTGTTTCCTTTATGTAGCATAATAGGTTCTTGTGAAGTAGCATAATATCTCGCAAACAATAATGGCAAAATGGAACATGTATTTAAAATGGCCAAATAATGCCAATGTAACGTTTTTGTACATTATATTTATTGTTGTAAAGCTGACCACTGAAGCAAGAATCCTTGTTTCCTGTATCGTTATTTTTAATTATAAGCGTTGGTTTATATTTGTTGGTACATGCTCATATTTAAAAATACTTAAGTTTGTCTAAATTTTGGCAGCCGCGATAAATATCTTTTCGAGGATGAATATTGGTTCTCTTGAGCTGGGAGATTATCTTGGTATCATCTGTTCATTAAATCCTAAACTTAATTTCATTGTAAATTCTAAACTTCTTTTGTTTGCTAAACCTTGAATTGTTTTTTCACAGCAATTGGTGCAATCTTTTCAGCAACCGATTCTGTGTGCACCTTACAGGTACATAAATCATCATTTAGCTCTTATTTATTGGTAGTTAGAGCTGTAAATTTGGACCCGTTTACTTAAAAATGGTACCATATGGGCTGTGTTTTTATCTCAGAAGCGGGTCAAATAATAAAAACTCGCTAAGATGGGAATAAGTCAAACAGGTTAAAAGTTGCTCAAAGTAACTTCCAAAATGTTTTATTCAAAGATATAGATTTATATTATTCTCTTTACATTTATAATTATATGATAATTAAACAAATTAATATATAACTTTTAGAGGTGCTAATGTTTCTAATCTGACAATGCAGGTGCTAAATCAGGATCAGACGCCTTTATTGTACAGTCTGGTGTTTGGGGAAGGCGTTGTGAACGATGCTACATCAGTTGTCATATTCAATGCAGTTCAAAACTTTGATTTATCTCAGTTCAACACGACTGTTGTTTTTCAGTTGATTGGAAATTTCTTTTATCTATTTTTAACAAGCACACTTTTAGGAGCAGGGGTGAGTCTTCTTCCACCCTCTCACTCTCTTCCTTTCAGTCAATTTCATGCTTTTTAGGAAGACATGATCTAATGGTCATGTGATGTTGTATTTTGATTCCTCAGGCTGGGCTGCTAAGTGCATATGTCATAAAGAAGCTATATTTTGGAAGGTACGTAGAAGTTTTTCATATGTTGATGGCAAAATGCTAGTTGCTAAATGCATGGGCAGAGGTGGCAATTTCAACCCATTTATTTCTGAGTGCGTCGAATTGTGTTGTGTTTTATACTTCTACCCAAAAGGTCAATTTTGATGAGGAACAAGGCAAATGGGTCAAACGGGTGAAATTTCACACACAAACCATTTATAGTGCATGCAGCTTAATAAATTGTTTTATTACAGTATCGAGAATATCTTATTAAAAACATTGAGATTATTATTGTAGTAACATTATTTATGTTGTCATAATTAATGTATAACATATTGATAAGGTTTAGAAAATGCTAAAAAGTGTTTGTGGGTCAGCCTGGCCCCCCTCGATCCTTCCTAAAAGAAGACCATGTTAACCCGTAATCCAATCCGTCCATCTTGCCACTTCTAGTTCTTCCTTGGTTCTTGTCTACATTCCTTTCTGTGAACCGTTAATGATGGGACACATACTTATTTTGCTGTTGTATTTTTAGGCATTCAACTGATCGTGAAGTTGCAATAATGATACTCATGGCTTATCTTTCTTACATGCTAGCTGAGGTAAAGTCTTCCTTTCCTCTTACCTTTCAAGCTTCTTTTTTTTTTTTTTTTTTTTTTTTTTTTTTTTTTTTTCCTGACCTATATACCTATGGATGGGTTAACTTGGGTTATGGACTTATGGTTAATCCATTAGTCAGTGTATTAATAAAGTTTTTGTATATATGTTTTATAAGCATTTAGCCAATTCAATTAACAAAAGGTCATAATTATTTATTTATTTATTATTATTTTTTTTGCAGTTATTCTATTTGAGTGGCATTCTCACAGTGTTCTTTTGTGGAATTGTGATGTCTCACTACACCTGGCATAATGTCACAGAAAAATCTCGAGTAACTACCAAGTATGTTTACTCTCATAGTTAATGCTTCTATCAATTTAGGCTAGTGTCACCAAAAAATTAAATATTCATTTGCAACTATCTCCATTTTTGCAGGCACGCCTTTGCGACATTGTCATTTATTGCAGAGTTATTTATCTTTCTTTATGTCGGTATGGATGCTTTAGATATTGAAAAGTGGAGATTTGTTAAAGACAGGTATGATTTAGAATAAACCAACTATATATATAGGATTTTGCATTTCAAAACAATTGCTAATTTTGTGTTCTTTGCTGTTTTTATGGTTTCTCAGCCCTGGAACGTCAGTTGAAGTGAGTGCCATTTTGTTGGGGATGATTTTGGTTGGGAGAGCAGCCTTTGTGTTCCCCTTATCATTTCTATCCAACTTAACAAAGAAGTCTCATCAAGAAAAGATTGATTTCCGGCAGCAAGTATGTTGTTACTAGTCTTTGATTAAACTGCATATTAAACAAATCATAACTTCACGTTTTATGTTTCTGAATTTTGTTTTTATGTTTTTCTTAAAGGTTTTAATTTGGTGGGCTGGACTTATGCGAGGTGCTGTGTCTATGGCTCTTGCTTATAACCAGGTATGTGACTAGTGCCCTTATCTTTCTGCTCTAAACATCGAGAATCATGAACTTCTTCAGTTTGTTGCGATTGTTTCATTTGTTAACGCTTGCTATATTGCCTGATAATAAGCGGGATTTTTATAGTAGCTGCAGATATAGGGATTTTAACTAGGTTATGCACTAATAGTACCAGAAATCAAAAAATAAAATTAAAAATCTTTTCTTACACTGCACAAAAGTTTACAGTTCTGGGGTATCACGCTCATATCCTTGCCCACTTCCAATACATTTACAATATATAACTAAAAATCATGGTTTTCGTCATGCAGTTTACCAAGGAAGGCCATACCACATTGCAAGGGAATGCATACATGATTACAAGTACCATCACTGTCGTTCTTTTCAGTACCATGGTAAGATATCTTATGCTTTAAATGACTACATTTTTGGTTTCTGCTGGTTAATAATACCATTTTGATGTGTCTAGAGAAGATTTGCATGCAGTAACCATTATGTGCTGTTTTTCCCCGACTGTATAACTAGTTGAGGGGGCTCTTTTTGTTTTAACTCAGACATTTCAGCTTCTTTTAAAGTGTAGAACAATTGAAATTTTACAACCTTGTTCAAAAGCATAATAATTAGTTATAAGATCCAGAAAGAACCAACAAAAAAGTGTCGGCTGGTCAGCCCAACTTTACCTGATCCGTTTTTTCATGGGTTATAAATTATAAGGCCTACTTTGACCCATTAACCAGAAGATCATAGGACCTCGCGCTTTTGGGTTTTGAGCTCTTGATCATTAAACGTTTTACGGGATTATATGATATTCGTGTATGCAGGTATTTGGTCTTATCACACAGCCACTTGTGAGACTCTTGCTGCCTCAACCCAAGGGCTTAAACCGAATGATATCATCTGAACCGACGACCCCCAAATCATTCTTGGTACCATTTCTAGAAGGAAATGGTCAGGATTCAGAAGCTGATCTAGGCCGACATATTGCCCGCCCAACTAGTCTACGAATGCTTCTATCAACACCTTCACACACCGTTCACCACTATTGGAGAAAATTTGATAATGCATTCATGCGTCCTGTTTTTGGTGGTCGTGGTTTTGTCCCATTCGTTCCTGGTTCACCAACGGAGCAAAGTACTCATCATCTAGTTGACGAAGAAGATGAAGAAAGAAACTAAATGGAGCTATAGAATCATGAGTTCAGGAGAATTTGTTAATAGATTGAATGACTTTAGCGCCAAAGTATGTGTATGTTGCAGATCACGTTTGTTGTTTTGTGTTCAGTTTTGGTCAAATGGTGAATCACTAGTAATTTGTGCGAGTGTAGATTATTTTGCTTACATTGATGACTTATTGTATACCTTGATGTTGTATGTACCAAATTTCATTTGTCAAACCCTATATTTATGTATTTATACGCGTATAAATGAGATGAACGAGAACCAAGCCGTTGGGCAATTCTGTATAATGCTATTACTTTTTATCCATATTTCATTACTATTAAGCAAGGCTGTTAAGATCGCGATCACATGTGAGATCTTTTTTGTCATTGCAAGATCGAGATCGTAGGATTGGATCGAGATCTTACGATCCTACTTAAATGTTTAAAATTTTTATTTTTCTAGTAACTCGTATTCAAAGGTGTATGTATAACAAATTAGAAAAGGAAAAAAAGTTCTGAAAGTTATAGTAATATGAGAATGCGACTCGTAATACTCTAAAATACAAAGATATCTAATCGTTAATTATGGACGCTGAATCTTTTAATCAAAAAATCTATATATCTTGATCTTATTAGACATTTACAGTAATTAACGCTTGCTATATTGTTTTAATTTAACAAAATTCATTCATTTATAGTTTATTAGTTAGTTAAATTAAAGGAAGTAGGATCGAATCGGATCGAGATCTTACGGTCTTATGGTAAAATCGAGATCATACTTAAGATCCTATGCTATTTAAGATCCTACGAAAGATCGACTCGTTTTTTCTTAACGGGATCGTAAGATTGGAAGATCTTAAGAGCTAGATCGATATGTTAACAGCTATGCTATTAAGCATTGAACCTTGTTCATTGATGTTAGTTTTTCGGCTTTTCCTATGGTCAAGTATGAGTTAGAGTTGAATAACACATCAGAGTACGTTTTGCCTCAAAACACATTTTAATAAGGAACATTAACATATGCTTAAGTTCAACAATCATGATCACATGAATATATTTCTATTTTAAAACAGCAAATATTATTAAAAGCACAAACTAACATGCAGTTGGCTATTTTAAGCAAAGGTACTAATCTCTACAATATTATAGATTATCATCAAGGATCTTTTAATTTAAGGCATAATAAATATGCTTTGACATTTCTGAAACAAAATTAAAATCTCCCTTCATATAATCCTAATAGTTTTTATTTTCGTTTTGTGTAACAAGTGCCGTCAGTATATTTGTTAAAGTGACTTTAAAAATAAAAAATTCAGTTTTATAAAGTAAACATATTTAGTTAAAGTAAAGTGCATATTCAATTATTGTTTACTAAAAAAGTACTTTTATTATTATTATTATAAAATTACCCTTTCTTGACTTTTTATTTCTTTTATATTTACATAGAGGTGGAAGGCAGACGGTCAATAAGCTGTACCGTTTTTTTTTTTTTTTTTTTTTTTTTAAGGTTTAAATAAATAATCCTAACCATATAGGTACTTGTTAGATAAATTTTTTATTTTTAGCATATACAAGTTAAAAAGAAAACTCAAATTATACCAAAAAAAAAAAAAAAAAAAAAATTACAAAATTAAATCCATAAAATAGAACCATTTCACTTTTTATATTTCTTTAACCATTTAAAAGTGAAAATTTTACACTTTTCCATTATTTATTTATATATATATATTTTTTTAATTTTATCACCAATGAAAACAAGCTTGTGTACACAACTACGCAACTCTGCAAAAACCGAAAATTTTTCCCCCAAATTAAACAACCAAAATCACATCTCCAAATTCCTCCAATTTTACCAAAATTAAAAAACATCCTTTTCCATAATTAAAGTCTCAATCTTTTTCATTTTTACTCACCACCCTTTTAATTTCTTGATCCACTTTTCATTAATGGGTTAGTATTAATTAAAATTTTATAAATTTACACCAAATTCACATAAAATTTAATAAAGTTTTGATTTTTATAAAATTTTAAGCCTTTTTAAGCTTACCCTTTTGTTTTCTTGATCCAATTTATAAAAAAAAGGTTTTATTGTAATTTATATAAAATTTAATAAAGTTTTGATTTTTATAAATTTTGACCCTTTTTAAGCATACCCTTTTGGTTTCTTGATCCAATTTATATAAAAATTAATAAAGTTTTGATTTTTATAAATTTTGACCCTTTTTAAGCATACCCTTTTGGTTTCTTGATCCAATTTTGAATACCCTTTTTATAAAATTTGATTTCATTCACATTTAGGGTTTGTGGTATTTTTTTTAATATAAAGATCCAATTTTTTTATTTATAAAAAAAAATTAGGGTTTGATGGAAAGTGGTGGGGCCGGGACAGTGTTAACTCCGGCGAGATTTGTGTGGCCTTATGGTGGTAGAAGTGTTTATTTAAGTGGTTCTTTTACTGGGTGAGCTTTTTTATTTTATTTTATTTTTTTATTTTATATAAAAAAAATGATGTATAGTAAGTGTTTGATGAAATGTCTGATTTTTTTTGGGTGTTTTTGAAGGTGGTCGGAGCATTGGCCGATGACGCCGGTTGAGGGGTGTCCGACTGTGTTTCAGACGATATGCAGCTTGCCACCTGGTTATCATCAGGTTAGTTAGATTTTAGTTAGTATGGTGTCGTTTATTTTTTGTGACGATATGAGGCTTTGATGATACGAGCATTTGATCTTAGATAGTATTGTAGGATAATGTTGGGCCTTTTGATCACACGGATTATCGTTTCTATATGAGTAACGAGCTAAATGTGTTATGTTATGCCTTAAGAATCGTGAATGTGTTAAGAACAAAATGACTTGACATCATATGAATTTGTAATTTTTGTCAACAGGTTAGTTAGATTTTGGTCTAGTATGGTTTCGTTTTGTTTATTGTGGCTCATTTGATAGTCTCGCAGGACAAAATATGATGTTTTGATGATACGTTGTAGTTTATATTTGGTTAATGAGCTAATTGAGTAATGTTATAACCTATAAGTTAGAATCCTGAATGCTTGAAGAACGTGATGTTTGGTATGTAGCTTTACCACCTGGCTATATAATCAGGTTAGTTAGTTTTTAGTTTAGTATGGTGTCATATATTTATTGTGGCGTATCTTAGGTTAATTTGCGATGTTTTGATGGTACGAGTTTTTGTTTGTATATGATTAATGAGCTAAATGAGTAATGTTAGGTGTTAGAAATCATGAAGGTCTTAAGAACATAATGACTTGCGAGCCGACTAATCCCAGGGCGACTACCCTTTTGGATAGCCTGGAGTTTGCGCAGGTGAACCTCTGTGGCCACAAGGGGATTAATTTTCTCCCCATTGGATTCGAACCCTTGACCTCCTCTTTTGGAAGGCTGGTATTCTTACTGCTAGGTCACCCCTTGTGGCTAAGAACGTAATGACTTGACAGCATATGAATGTGTAATCTTAGATATATAGCTATACGTAGGCGTTGAAATTAGGATTGATGATTTATGGATGTTTAAGCATTGATGGACATAATGTTTCTGGTTTGAAATGTGGATTTTATGGGCGGATGATCCCGGAGATAGGATAAGTTGACACTTTGATCATACAAATTTGTGCTTATACTTGGCTTGTTTGTTCTTAGTTTAGTCTTGCATCGTTTATTGTAGCTCGTTTGATCTTAGATAGTATCGTAGGTTAATATATGACGTTTTGATCACGCGGGTTCTCGTTTGTATATGGTTAATGAGCTAACTGTGTAATGTTATAAGTTAGAATCCTGAATGCTTGAAGAACTTAATGTTTGATATGCAGCTCACAGGTTATCATCATGTTAGTGTTTAGTTAATTTATTGTGGCTCATTTGATCTTAGATAGTCTCGTAGGATGATATTAATGTAATGTTTCCGGCTTGAGATGTGCTTGTTATGGGCTGATGATCCCGGAGATAGAATGATAAGTTGACGTTTTGATCGTATGAATTCATGCTTATATGTGGTTAATGAGCTAAATAAGTAATGCTATGTGTGAGGAATCGTGAATTTGTTAAGATTGTAATCACTTGACGGCCTTTCCTATGTTTACCCTTAACTTATAAATACTGATTGATAAGTGAATACAGATTACGTCTACAGAAATCCTTACTTCGATTTATGATAATGTGATATGTAATAAAGCAAGCTAAGTCGATTGAGGTGATATTGGAGTGGAATGTGTCGGTGATGTGATGCAATAAGCTTATCCATGACGAATCTTTTTTATGACCAAAATGAATTCTCAAGATAAGGGTGTTTTTGTGGATAAGAAGTTTAAGTTCAGGTTTGCATTATATAAATTCTTAGACCAATGATCTTGATAAATAGTATATGTGGATGTATCGAAAATAAAAAATTGCATCAACGGGTGAACTAGTAATTTACTAGTTACATCTTTGTCTGTAAAATATAAAAAGTATTATGTTAAAATTTGGCAACCTACTATTTATTTACTCTAGATAGCCGCTACCTCAACAAAACGATCACGATGGTTTTTGCTACCTCTCACAGAACCATAAGGCAGCCGGCAACTGATTTGGTTATGATTAAAAAGTTTTATAGTTTTAATGTTGCCTTCTATTAGAGCCTATCATTGGTTACCCAGTCGTATGCTAATTGCTAACTTGTTAAAGGGTATGTGTAATTTGATGCCAAAAATCCAATATGTTACATGGTTGATTTAAAAGATCCGAATCAAATAGTAATTTTTCCCTGACTATGCAAGCTATTGGTTTTGGAGCATTAATTTACACGAAACCTTGTATAGGTAGTTATTAGCTTACCACATGTAAAACCGATGATTAGTTTTGAGAGAAGTCGCGGATGGACTTAGGGCTCTTCTTGATTGTAACAAACAGTTGGTGGCTGTTGGTGGCCGTCGGGGGTTCTGAGAGATGGTTGAAGTAGCTAATGATGGTTTAGGTAATAGCTTGGGTAATTGTAGTAGGTATGTAAAATTTGACTGTATGTTTATTACATTTTATAGACAAAGAAGAGACTAGTAACTTGTAGCTTACTCTTGATGTGATTTTTAATCTTTATAACGCTACGAATGCTAATTATTAAAATTCATTTTTGCCCACAAATGTATATAATCAAACTTCTGAACTTAAACAATCTTATCTTGTAAATTCATTTTGGGCATAATAGAATTTATCATGGCTTAGGCAATGTGATTCATATTGCTAAAACATTCTTATCCTCTAAATTCATTTTGGTCATTACAAAGCAGTCTAATTTTATTGTACCATCATTTGTTATGTTGTCCTAGAAAATAATGCTTCCACTTAATTTAATGAAAGTAAATAAGGTGAAATCACGTGGGGGTGTGGTGCATGAGTTGTATTTGTGAAGTAGGAATTTGCGCTGTGTAGAAGCAGTACAATAATAGGAGACTAGGAGTACGACGTCAAAATGTGGAAACATCACATAACATTTAAGGTAGTGAATAAACACAGTAGTGATTCTTTTGGTATATGATAAATAACTTTACCGTCATAACCTAACTCATTTACATGACGTTTACATATTGCTATCATCTTGCAGTATAAATTTATTGTTGATGGTGAGTGGCGGCATGACGAGCACCAACCTTTTGTAATTGGCAATTATGGTACTGTAAATACCGTTCTCTTAACCAGAGAGCCAGACTACAATTCTGCAGTCCTGAGTCCACATATCAATTCTGGTTCGAGCATGGATGTGGATAATGAGGCCTTTCAGCGAGTGGTAAGAGACTTGTTAATCTATTCTTCTCTAAATTAGTTGCTGTTACTTTGTTATCTGTAGGTTAATAAGCTCGTAGGTTTTTCTGCTTACTAATACAATTTCTGAAACAGTTAAACTATACAACAATATCTGCTGTAAAAACCAACATATAAACGTGAATCGCGCCGGAACAACTTATATGGAATTCACGATCCACGCTTGTTTGCCTGGTTTTTTTAGGTTAACATTGTTTTAACCCTTAAACTTTCTCCATTTTGGAGGTTTAACTCCTTGGCATTTTTTTGAAGTTGTTCGTTCCCTTAACTTATTTATGTCCAGCTTTAACCTTTTTATGGGTGTCCCTCAACTGCTTCTTTTGTAGTGGTCTAATCCCTAAAGTTAATTGTTAGTCACATTATAATTGCAAAAAAATGACCATTTCCTCTTGGTTTATCCTCGAGAACTGTTTATCAGTCCGGTAACCACTCTATGAATATCATTGTGACAAAGCGAAGGGCAGAGCTTCGGGTGACTGTTTTTTGCTTTTCGACAGCCCGTTACTTGAAGCTCTGCTGAGCCTAAAGAGGTCAGGTGCGGAGCCTTCCACTGTCACTGTTATATAACTTAGGATTAATTAAAGCATCTGAAAAAAAGTTAAATGACTTAAACACCAAAAGATAAATGTTTAGTGGCTTTACTACTAATAATATTTTTTCTAAAAAAGAACTTAATTTTAACTAGTAGACTCGGTCCATGCCCCTGCATTTTCATCCCCCTTTCATGTCTGGGAATTCTATTGCAGGTAAGGGTTTCAGATGGTACATCACATGAGCCGTTGCCAAGGATATCAGAAGCAGACTTGGAGGTATCTCGCCAACGGATATCTGTATTTTTATCTACACATTTGGCCTATGAGTTGCTTCCCGAGTCTGGCAAGGTCTGATAATAAAGTTCACTTAACATTTCATGTAAACTTGACTTTGCAGTTCTTTTTCTAATTCTTTTTTTGCAATTGTCTTGAGCTCAGGTCATTGCTCTAGATGTGGATTTACCTGTAAAGCAAGCGTTTCATATCCTTTATGAGCAGGTAAATGCAATTATTTCAAAAACATGACAAAATTGTCCTAGTGAATACGAGCGCCTGTTTGACCTCTTAAAGACTATAAATTTTGCTATAGGACACATGCACACATGTCAGCTTCCGTAACATCAGTTCAGCATTTCATAATGGTCTTTCATAAGCTTACACGTGTTAGGAGATGTACACTTTTTTCATTTTAAGGACATGATTATACATTCCTGAATTTTAAATAAAAATCATGAGTTGCTTTAATATCTGTTTTAAGTGCACTGATATTATTCAATTATATATATGATTTCTAAAGTTGAGAAATTTCCAGGGTATATCTACGGCTCCTCTTTGGGACTTCAGCAAGGGTCAGTTTGTTGGTGTTTTAAGTGCATTGGATTTTATACTAATTATGCGGGAGGTAAGTCCAAGGCGACTCCACGTATTAAAATATCGACTTCTGATACTTGCTTTCTTGTTTTTGTCAACCCATTATTCGTGATTTAATATTTTTTGCAGCTTGGGAATCATGGGTCCAACTTGACAGAAGAAGAACTTGAGACTCATACGATATCTGCTTGGAAAGAAGCAAAGCTATATCTGCTTAAACAAAGTATTGAGCATGGTAAAATATTTTCTAAACGACTGGTACAGGTAAATTTTCATGTATGTCAATAGTTTGTAGTGAGATCTTTAAATGCTTTTCATTTTAATTTAAGCAATTCGTAATGCTCTGCTTGTATTGATTCAGGCTGGTCCAGATGAAAATTTAAAAGATATTACCTTAAAGATTCTGCAGAATAGAGTAGCTACACTTCCGATCACTCATTCGACCTCCGACGATGGTTCATATCCGCAGTTATTATATCTTGCTTCACTATCCGAAGTAGTAAAACGTAAGTTTTGGTCATTTTTCCGAAGCAACAATTCTCTACCACAGCCACCGTACTAACCAAGTGCATCTGCTAATTCAGTTGTTTGCAGATACTTTAGGCATTCTGCAAGTTCATTGCCGATATTGCAACTGCCAATTTGTTCCCTTCCGCTTGGTACATGGGTTCCAAAAATCGGAGAATCGAATAGACAACCGTTGGCGATCTTGAGACCAAACTCTTCTCTTAGTGCAGCGTTAAATCTGTTTGTGCAAGGTACATTTTATGCTCATCAGATGTCCCACTTTATGAAATTGGAATTTTATAGCATGTGTTTATATTGTATTTACTTCTTGTCTATGTAAACATTAAGTTCACGACCCATAAGAATAAGTAGCGCTATTTTGTTTTTTGTAAACAGATTGTACCCATTTTCACAGTTAAATGTCCTTTTCATTTGCAGCTGAAGTTAGCTCAATTCCCATTGTTGATGACAATGACTCGTTGTTGGATGTATACTCCCGAAGGTAAGTCTATCTTTGTGTATCCTTATCAAGTCAAGGCATTGTGTACATGGAGTTTAACATTGTTATTGCCATGTTGGTTTGCTTCTGACAGTGATATTACTGCTTTGGCAAAGGACAAAATTTATACACACATTAACCTCGAAGAAATGACTATTCATCAGGCAAGTACTGTTTTCTCCATCAGTTTACCCTTTTTATATCAAGTAAAGTATGAAAAGTTAATCTGCATGAAGCAATTTCGACCCATTCACTTATTAGTCAATTCGGGATAGGTAAATATTCTGAAAAAAAAAAAGTCAAATGGGTCCGGAGTTGCCCAAAGTCTATGATAATACTATGGACAAAAAGTGTTTTGGTTCAACCCGCCCCATTTGGCTTATGCAAGAAATACCCGGTTTGACCCGCTATACAACCCCCACCTCTAGTAGAATCATATGTTCTCTTAACATATGTGGGCAGTGGGGCCAAAAAATTAATTGTGGTGGCGGTATAGTATCTAAGAATTTGCTTTTCATGGTGCAAATTCGGTATTCTGTAGCTTTTGTTCCATATTCTTTTTATACGGAATCCGTAATTGACGTCTACCGTAATCTCAGGCTTTGCAGCTAGGACAAGAACCATACTCAACTTATGGGACAGCAGGACAAAGATGCCACATGTGCCTACGCTCCGATTCTCTGCATAAAGTTATGGAAAGATTAGCAAAACCAGGTACTTGCTTTCCCGTTATATCTGTACACAGTATATAATTTTGTATTGACTCGATGTGGTTGGTCAGGTGTGAGACGAGTTGTGATTGTGGAGGCTGGAAGCAAACGAGTAGAAGGTATCATTTCTTTAGGCGACATATTCAGGTTTCTGCTTAGCTAATGGATGTTGCGCATCAGTCATAATTCTTCTTCACAATTCTTTCAAGCTTACAATTGCAATTTGGCCTTATGTTTATTTAGCCTCAAGAGCAAAGGCATGTAAATCTCAATTGTATTTTGTTCGTTCGTTCATCACCTTTTCTTACCATTTTACTTGACTTGCCTTTGTGCTCTGCTAGTTTTGCCACTTTGTGGAATGCAGTTTTACCTGGCAATTAGGGTGTTTTTTACAGACACGAGAGAAAAAAAAAAAAAACTTATGGAATGATGGTTTTGTGTTGAGATCGTTGTTTCTATTCTTCACGCACTTAACTTTATTGATCGAGCAACTTGCTTTGTGAATGGCATGTTAAGCTTTATTTTGATAGTCTGGTTACGAGTACAGATCCTTCAAGTTCGAAGGAAGCTTTTCTTTAGTAGACTAGCTGAATGTGGTACGGGTATGGCATATTTAAGTAAATGTTACTAACGAGAACTAATGGCCCGGATCTGCTCGTTACGGCTGGATCTCGGGAAATAAATATGATTTAGCCTAAATTTGAGTTCCCTAAATAATGTGTTTAATTTTTATATTATTTTTTTATTTTTTTTAAGTACCAAAATAGTTTAAAACAGACAAGTCACCACATTATTGTGGTCCATGGTCTAATCTTCATTTGCAACAACTGTCTTTTTCTTTCTTTAATTATTTTCCAAAGTGTTCAAATAAATTTATGTAAAGCTTGAATCAATGCATAAAACAAACTTGGAACAAACGAATGAAGGAAATTATAAAAAGTTCTCATTCCCAGAGTTAACAATTTATCTTGGGATATACTGTTTTTGTTCGTTTTTATACGTTAGCGTCCGTTTTTATCAGTTTTCATTCGTTTTAGGACGTTTTTATACATTTTCGTCCGTTTTATCTGTTTTCGCCCGTTTTCATACGTTTTTGTTCGTTTTTCATACGTTTTCGTCCGTCTTTATATGTTTTCTTCCGTTTTTATATGTTTTCGTCTGTTTTTATATATTTTTATTACTCCCTCCGTCTCAAAAAAAGAGTCCACCTTACTATTTATGTTTGTCCCAAAAAAAGTCCATTTTTATTTTTGGATAGTAATTATGACTGGTTTCCCAACTTTACCCCTATAATCAAAACATGCATTAATTACTCAATTTTAATTTCTATATTAACTTTGAGGGTAAAAATGACTTTTTATCAATTAAAACTAGCATTAATTACATATATCATAATTTGCCAATTTTTTGTTTCTGGACACTCTTTTTGGGATGGAGGGAGTACGTTTTGTCTGTTTTTATACATTTTCATCCATTTTTATCTATTTTTGCCTGCTTTCGTACGATTTTGTCCGTTTTATACGTTTTCGTCCGTTTTTACATTTTTCTTACGCTTTTGTCCGTTTTTATCTATTTTCGCCTGTTTTCATACGTTTGTCTGTTTTTTTACGTTTTTGTCTGTCTTTATACATTTTTATCCGTTTCTATACATGTTTCTTACATATTCATACGTTTTTATCCATTTTTAACTGTTTTTTATACGTTTTCTTTCGTTTTCATACTTATAAAAATGGACAAAAACACATAAAAAGGATAACATATGAAAGCGTATAAAAACATATAAAAACGTATAATAATTGATGAAAATGAATAAAGACGGACGAAAACCTATAAAAATGGACAAAACGTATAAAACGGATGAAAACGTATGAAACGAATAAAAGCGTATGAAAACGGACAAAAACTTATAAAAACGGATAAAAATGTATGAAAACTTAAGAAAAATGGGCTAAAAAAAAAAGAAAAAAAAAAAAAAATGGGCTAAAGCTTATAGAAACGGATGAGAACGTATAAAAACATATGAAAACAAGCGAAAACATATAAAAACGGACTAAAACATATAACAACGGATTAAAACATATATGAACGGATAAAAACGAACGAAAACTATAAAAACGTGTGAAAACTGATAAAAACGGATAAAAGCATATTAAAACGTAAGAAAAATGGACGAAAGCGTATAAAAACGTATAAAATTGACAAAAACGAATAAAAATGGATAAAAACGTACGAAAACCTATAAAAATGAATAAAAATGTATGAAAACGTGTAAAAATGGACAAAAACATATAAAGATTGACAGAAACGTATAAAAATGAATTAAAACAGATAAAAACGTATGAAAATGTATAAAAACGGATGAAAACATATAAAAATGGACCAAAATGGATAAAAAAAAGTAAGAAAACGTATAAAAATGGACCTTATTAATGCATTAATAGTTAAATAAATAATAAAAAAATTATGGACTAAATTCGTCATACGCCACAAACCACAGGGATCTCACGTGTCCACTTGGACAAGTGAAATTGAAGTAATATTATATGAGCTTTAAGCTTCTTGTGTTCTGTATCTCTTTGGTCATTTTCCTTTGAGTGGTGAACTTGTATAAATCCTATATCCTTTCGGTGGATATCCGTTAGGTGGTGGAATTTTTCTTTATCTCGTACTATCCTCGTATCAAGTGGTACCAGAGCTTAGGTTCAATGACGGGTCGTGGTCGTCGAGGTCGTAATGCTACTGAAACTCCTGTTCGTGAGAGAGAACTTCGTGATATTGAAGTTGATGATTTAAGAAGACAAGTGCAGCAACTCCAAGAAGAACTACAACGTTTAAGAACCGTATATGAAGAGAGGTCACGAAGTAGTAGTCAACCAATCGTTGGGGGCAGCGAAGATGATGAAGACCGCAATCCTTTATTTGAATACTCCGGTTCTGAAGAGAGCATGGTAAATCCAATTCATAATCATGGAAGAAGAAATCAATTCAGGGAGTTTGATATAAAGGTTGATATTCCAGAATTTGAAGGAAGAATGCAAACCTGATGAGTTCATTGATTGGCTTCACACTGTCGAGAGAGATTTTGATTTCAAAGAAGTTTCTGATGAAAGTAAAGTGAAGCTAGTTGCATTGAAGTTGAGAAAATACGCTAGTCTATGGTGGGAGAACATGAAGATACAATGAGTTAGAGATGGTAAGCGTCCCATTCGTTCTTGGGAAAAGATGAAGAGAGAACTTAAGAGGAGATTTATGCCCGATAATTATAGGCATGATTGTTTCCTTAAGCTTCATACTCTCAAACAAAAGGAGTTATCTGCGGAAGACTACACGGCGGAGTTTGATCACCTGATGATTAAATGTGATGTGGTGGAACCTCAAGAGCAAACAATAGCTCGTTATCTTGGAGGTCTAAGGGCTGAAATTAGCAATGTTCTTGAATTACAACCTTACTGAGTTATAGTGATGTGTGTAAACTTGCTGTTAAGATAGACAAACAACAAAAAGAAGCTCGTGATGCTCATAAGGATGGTTCTATTAATCGAAGAATTTTCCCACTTCAAAACCACCTGCTGAAAGTTCTTCATTTTCTAAGGCTCCAAAGAAGGAACCCTCTACAGCCCCCAAGCAACCAAGTTCATCTAATGTTGGCTCTAGAATACTCACATTGCATCGGATTGTCCCAATCGAAGTATTATCACCCTTATTGAAGAGGAATGTGAAGAAGATTATAAACCTGAATGTGAGAATGAAGAAGTAGTATATGCGGACCAAGGAGAGCTTCTTGTTTGTAGAAATATTAGCGTGCAACGAAAAAGTGAAGATGATTGGCTGCGACACAACATTTTTCACACAAGGTGCACCTCACATGGAAAAGTTTGTGATGTTATTATTGATGGTGGAAGCTTTGAGAATGTGGTATCTTCAAATATGGTGGAAAAGCTACAACTGAAAAGGAGGAACATCCACATCCTTATCATCTAACGTGGCTTGACAAGAAGAAGGAGTTTAAGGTGAGCAAACGATGCCTTGTGCAATTTTCAATTGGTGAAAAGCATAAAGATGAAGTTATGTGTGATGTTGTGCCTATGGATGCATGCCATTTGCTTCTTGGTAGACCATGGCAATATGATAGAAAAACAATTCATGATGGTTATAAGAACACTTACACTTTTTACAAGGATGGGTTGAGAATTATTTTGGCTCCATCTAAAATTGTTAGCAGCCCTGTACCAACAAAAAAAAGGGGGAAATACATTTTTTTTAATCCAAATCTGCCATTTTTAGGGAGGTTAAAGACGTGAAGAAATGTTGTGCCCTTGTGACATTTGAAGAAAATAAAGTAACTACGGATCATCCTTATATGGTACAACCGCTACTCAATGAGTTCGCTGATGTTGTTCCAGAAGAGATGCCACCTGGTCTTCACCCTATGAGAGACACTCAACATGGGATTGATTTCATACCCGGAGCATCTATTCCAAACAAAGCCGCTTATAGAATGAGCCCCAAAGAGGATGAAGAGTTGCAACGTCAAGTGGAAGAGTTGATGGCTAAGGGTTATTTGAGAGAAAGTAAGAGTCCATGTGCTGTACCAGCTCTTCTTGTACCAATAAAAGATGGTACTTGGCGCATGTGTGTTGATAGTAGGGTTGTGAACAAAATTATTATTGGCTACGGCTATCCAATTCCTCGTTTGGATGGTCTTTTAGATCAACTATATGGCGCTGTAGTATTTTCACGAATTGATCTTCATAGTGGTTACCATGAAATCCGAATTAGACCGGGTGATGAGTGGAAGACGGCTTTTAAAACAAGGGATGGCCTCTTTGAATGGCTTGTCATGCCTTTCGGCCTTTCGAATGCACCAAGCACTTTTATGCGACTCATGAATGACGTGTTCAAGTCACTTATTGGAAAGTTTGTTGTTGTCTACTTTGATGACATTCTTGTTTATAGCAAGAGTAAAGAACAACATTTGAGTCACCTTCGTGAAGTCTTTAGCATTTTAAGAGAACAAAAGCTTTACGCAAATTTGAAGAAATGCGAGTTTTTCTCGGACAGCCTAGTGTTTTTGGGTTATGTCGTGTGTAGAAATGGAATAAAAATGGATGAAAGCAAGGTGGAGGCAATTCGTAGTTGGCCACAACCACAATCAATCCATGAAATCCGGAGTTTTCATGGATTAGCATCATTCTATCGTCGATTCATAAAAGGATTTAGCACTATCATTGCTCCTATTACCGAATGTTTAAAAGGAGGTACTTTTAAATGGGGTAAGGAAGCACAAAAAAGCTTTGAACTCATCAAAGAAAAGGTAACCCAAGCTCCTATTCTTTCACTTCCGAATTTTGACAAACTTTTTGAAGTTGAATGTGATGCTTCTAATGTTGGCATTGGTGCTGTTCTTAGCCAAGAAAACAGGCCTATTGCATTTTTTAGCGAGAAGTTAAGTGAGTCTCGACAAAAGTGTTCGACTTATGATAAGGAGTTTTATGCAATTGTTCGTGCATTAGATCATTGGAGTCAATATCTTCTTTCCAAACCATTTGGCCTTTATTCAGATCATGAAGCTTTGAAGTTTATAAATGGACAACATAAATTGGATCGTCGTCGTGCTTTATGGGTAGAATTTCTACAAGCTTATACCTTTGTTATTAAGCATAAAGCAGGTTCTCAAAATCGAGTTGCTGATGCTTTAAGTAGAAGACATACTTTGTTGTCCACAATGCAAGTGAAGGTTGTTGGATTTGATACAATTAAAGATTTGTACAAGGATGATCTATTCTTTGGAAAGATTTGGGCTGAATGTTCTAAAGGGCCATACAAGCATTTTTTGTTACAAGACGGATTTTTGTTTAGGAAGAATTGTTTATGTATTCCTCAATGCTCTTTGAGAGAGGCTATTCTCATAGAAGCTCATAGTAGTAATCTTGGGGGACACTTTGGTAAAAATAAGACTCTTGCTTTGATTCAAGAAAATTTTTATTGGCCAAAGATGGAAAGAGATGTGATAAGATATGTTGAAAGATGTGGCACATGTCACAAGGCTAAAAGTCGGGCTCAAAATATGGGTTTATACACCCCACTTCCTGTTGCTGAAGCTCCTTGGCAAGATGTTAGCATGGATTTCGTCGTTGGATTTCCAAGAACACAAAGAAAAAAAGATTCGGTCACGGTGGTGGTGGATCGTTTCTCAAAAATGGCTCACTTCATCTCATGTAGCAAGACCATAGATGCATCTCATGTTGCTGATTTGTACTTCCGTGAGGTAGTGCGGCTACATGGTATTCCTTTGACCATTATGTCTGATCGAGATCCCAAGTTTATGAGTTATTTTTGGCGAACACTTCGGAGGAAACTTGGGACACAAAAATTTAGTACCACAACCCATCCCCAAACGGATGGACAAACTGAAGTTGTCAATAGAAGTTTGGGAAGCATGTTAAGATGTTTCGTGGGAAAGAACATTCGACAATGGGATTTATTGCTACCACAAATTGAGTTTGCATACAACCATTCCAAAAATCAATCAATTGGTTGTAGTCCATTTGAGGTTGTTTATGGGAGAAATTTAGTTAGCCCACTGGAATTAGTTCCTTTTCCTACTAATAGTTCTTTTAGTTGTGATGCAAGTGAAAGAGCAGGTCAAATCAAGAAGCTGCACGCACAGGTCCGTGATCATATTATTAAACAAAATGAGCGGTATTGTAGACAAGCTAACAAGCACAGGAAGCGTGTTGAATTTAAAGAAGGTGATATGGTATGGATACACCTAAGAAAAGAAAGGTTCCCGCAAGGTCTTTATTCCAAATTGAAGTCCAAAGCAGCTGGCCCGTTCAAAGTACTAAAGAAAATCGGGGAAAACGCATACAAAATTGACCTTCCAGCAGAGTACGAGGTTTCAAACACCTTCAATGTGTCGGACCTTTCACCTTATCATGTGGAGTCTCTAAACCACAGCTGATCGAACTTCACAAGACAAGATCAAATAAGACTGGAAAAACAGAAACTTGCACCAACGTTATAATAGAATTCGCTCTCTATTAATCAGAAACTTACAAGCTCAAGAAAACTGATATTGAATATACCATAACAAACCACAGCTCGGTTTGTATTTATAGGGAATAGAAACAAGCTTTCCTAATCCTATTATGATTCTAATATAACCAGAAAGTCCTTATCTTAAAAGCTAATAATAAGGAAACCTAATTAGAATAAAACTGTGCTACAGTAACGTGCTACAGTAACCGACCCATGCTTGGTTCGGTTCAGCTATCCATATGCTCGGATGACTTTTCAACTGTCCATATGCTCGGACCTTCATCTGCTCATATGCTCGAGACAGAATATTAGACCAACAATCACCCCCCTAATTTCTGACTCGAGATAGGGAGGTCTTCAACTCCGAATAACTCTTGCATCTCCTTGAACTTAATCCTTGCGAGAGCTTTCGTCAGAATATCAGCACGCTGCAAATCACCTCTTACAAACTCAACTTGTACTCGGCCTCTTTCAAGACACTCTCGGATAAAATGATAACGTGTGTTTATATGCTTGCTTCTCCCATGAAAGACTGGAATTTTCATAAGTGCAATAGCCGATTTGTTGTCAACAAATAAGACCACCACTTTTTCTTCCATTCCGGTTATTTCACTCAACAACCCACGTAACCATATCCCTTGACACGCGGCTGAAGTTGCAGCCATGAACTCAGCTTCACAAGACGATAGAGCCACCGTGTTTTGCTTTTGTGAGCACCAAGTGATAGGTGATTTTCCTAGATAAAAAACGTGCCCTGTTGTGCTTCGACCATCATCTTGGTCCATAGCAAAACTACTATCACTAAACCCCACTAACTCCTTGGTTTTCTCTTGGTTATATCGCACTCCAAAATTCAAACTACCTTGGATATACCGTAGTATTTGTTTCACAGCCGCCATATGTGATTCTTTTGGTTCTTGCATATAACGACTAACCAAACCAACCGAATAAGATAAATCAGGTCGTGTGTGTAGTAAATACCTTAGACAACCAACTCGTCGTCTATACAGAGTTGCATCAACTGGTTTTCCTTCCTTGTCCATGCTTAACTTCATTCCAGGTTCTAATGGACATTGAGTAGGATTCGCTTCATGCATTCCAGCATCTTTTAAGATCTTCTTTGCATAGCTTACTTGACTTATTGAGATACTCGAATCCTCTTGCTTTACTTCAATGCCAAGATAATAGCTTAACTTTCCCAAGTCACTCATATCGAACCTATCTTGCATTTGTCTCTTAAATTCACCAATTTCGCCAAGCTTCGAACCGGTAGGGTTATAACCTTCTTTCCCGACTTCTTCTCGACTAAAGCTTTGAACTTTTTGAAGTATTCAAATGCCTCTCCTTTTTCCTTCAAGGTAAAAGTCCACATAAAGCGTGAGAAGTCATCAATAAGAACCGCCTTCTTGGTTTGTTTTCCTAACAAGCAAGATTCACACAACTTGTTCTCTTGATGAATTATTGGCAACTTTTCAACCATGCCCTTCCTTGCCATTAATTCCATTGTCTCGAAATTAATGTGTCCCATCCTAGCATGCCATAACCAAGCATCATCTTCCATCTTTGCTTTGAGACACACCGGACTTCCAACTTGGAGCTTTATTTTGTAAAGTCTATTACTTGTTCTAGGAACCTTCATTAGAAGCTTGCCATCTGAGTCACGCATAGTAAGAAGATTACCTTTCATACGAATGTCACATCCGTCTTCAGTAGCTTGCCCAAGACTAATTATGTTGCTTTTTAGCTCGGGTAGGTAATAGACTCCAGTGATCAATCGTTGCTCACCCGTTTTCCCTTCAATGATTATCGAACCCTTCCCTTTTATCTCGATGTAGGAGTTATCACCAAACTTCACTCTGCCGGAGATATTCTCATTCAACTCCGAAAAATATTCTCGGATCCCCGTCATGTGATTACTTGCTCCATTATCCAAATACCAAGTGTCTTCCTCGTTTGGCTTAGTATTCAATTGGTTTGGGATAATCTTTTCTTCATTCAAGAAAACTTCTTGAACGCTCTTCATCATAAAAAGTGTCGGGTCATCGTCATCTTCCGCTTGCAAAAGGTTTGCTTCATTCTTTTCCTTTTGTTCACGGCGTTCGGGACAATTAGAAGCAAAGTGACCATATTCATCACATCTAAAGCATTGAATCTTTGAAAGGTCTCGGCTTTTGTTCTTCTTTTGATCCGTATTGCTCCCGAAGTTGTTTTGGTTGTGGTTATTAGCTTGACTACTACCACGAGATTTGTTTTGAGAAGAAAAGTTTTGACCTTTACCGTTGCCACTAGAGAATTTCCTTCCTCGACCTTTCTCATCATATCTTTCAGCCCTTCCGAACATCAAATTGCCTTGATCTTCAGAAGTGGTGTCAACACCCTTCATTCTTCCTTCAAAAGCTTTCAACCTTCCAATTGCTTCTTGAAAAGACATAGTATTCAAGTCAGCAAATTGTTCTATTGAGGCAACAATTGCAACAAACTTATCCGGAACGGATGCAAGCAGCTTCTTAACAAGTTTCTTGTCTGCATAAACTGTTCCCAAGCTGTTGACTTCAGTTACAATTTTGCCCAACCTAGCCGCAAAGTCATCAACTGATTCGTTGACTTTCATCTTTAAGGATTCGAATTCCGTCTCCAAGGTTTGCAACCTTGCTTCACGAACCCGATCAACACCCACATACCTGGTCTTTAAAGCTTCCCAGATTTCTTTGGCTGTGTTGAATTGTGAAACTTGAAAAACAAGTTCTTCTGGAATCGCCTGGAAAAGTAACGCTACTGCCATGTGATCTTGCTTATCAACGACTTGTGTTCCTTCCTTTGGTTCCAGTGCATCGAGTATTCCATGGACTCGGAATACCGCTTTAACTCTTATTGCCCATATGTTATAGTTTGTGCTTGTTAACATTGGACATTGAAGAGCCGTTTTAGAGTCTGTGACAGGTGGTCGACTAGACTCTCCTTCTACCATCTTTCTTGTACGTCTTTTGTAAGTTATCGGTGTAGATTGTTCGACTTCCAGCCCAAGATTCTAGAGCACGATTGATTTACTTCTTGCCTAAGTAAACCAAGTCGAAAATTTTAAACCTTGATCGACTTCTTGCTTAAGTCGAAATTGTTTCCTTGGTCGAAACCCTTGCTGCAAACCTGGTCGATCAGAATCCCTTTAACCTGTATCGATTGGCAGCTTCTTGCAACCAGGTTCAATACTAGTCGACTATCAGCTTTAGTCGAACACTAGCCTGATAACCCCTTGATCGTCTGCCTTGGAATAACCCTTGTCGATCCTGTCGATTACCAGCCCCTTGATAACCTGGCTCTCGATACCAAATCTAAACCACAGCTGATCGAACTTCACAAGACAAGATCAAATAAGACTGGAAAAACAGAAACTTGCACCAACGTTATAATAGAATTCGCTCTCTATTAATCAGAAACTTACAAGCTCAAGAAAACTGATATTGAATATACCATAACAAACCACAGCTCGGTTTGTATTTATAGGGAATAGAAACAAGCTTTCCTAATCCTATTATGATTCTAATATAACTAGAAAGTCCTTATCTTAAAAGCTAATAATAAGGAAACCTAATTAGAATAAAACTGTGCTACAGTAACGTGCTACAGTAACCGACCCATGCTTGGTTCGGTTCAGCTATCCATATGCTCGGATGACTTTTCAACTGTCCATATGCTCGGACCTTCATCTGCTCATATGCTCGAGACAGAATATTAGACCAACAGAGTCTGATTGTGAGGACTCGAGGACGAGTCTTCTTCAACCGGGGGAGGATGATACAGGAGGAATTGGAAGTTTCTAGAGAGTTATGGCAGTTTGAATACAAGGTAGTCAAAAGGGCGGATTGACTTTGAAACTTGACCATGTTTCCTTTTCTATGTATGATGAATCAGATAATAATTAGTCTATTAATTACTAGTATTAATTTTGTTTTTTCATGCTTGGAGGGATGTTCCAAGTGCCTATAAAAGCCCCCTTAAGTCATGTTTTGGAGCACACTTGAAATTGAAGTAATATTATCTGAGCTTTAAGCTTCTTGTGTTCTGTATCTCTTTGGTCATTTTCCTTTGAGTGGTGAACTTGTATCAATCCTGTATCCTTTCGGTGGATATCCGTTAGGTGGTGGATTTTTTCTTTGACTCGTACTATCCTCTTATCAATTTGGATGGTTTGCCTCGTGAGATTTACATGGGAGTAAGAATGTTTAGACCAAAAATTTTGGCTGATGCTTATTGTCTAACTAATTTGTAAGAAGCTACACTTAATGTAGTGAAAAAGAAGACTAAGTTGTTATACAGTACTGGAAGTGGCAATAATACGAGGTTTAACACTGCAAATGTCATTAAATAACACAAATTATCACTTAGTCCTTAACATTACTCCCTATGAAATTCTTATGACCAAACACCGCCTATTCACATTCCGGATGTTGCTGGTGAAAATATAGTTGATACAGTGGATAAAACTTTGACTGCAAGAGAGGAAGTTATCAGAACACTCAAGTTCCATCTTAAGAGAGCTCAAGATAGGATGAAAGACCAAGCATACAAGCACATGTCTGAAATATAATTTGTTGTTGGTGATTGGGTTTACCTCAAACTTCAACTACACAGACAGCTTTCAGTAAGAATGGGCAAACATAGTAAGCTTTCACCCAAGTACTTTGGTCCTTTTCAAGTTCTTGACAAAGTTAGAACAATGACATACAGATTGGAACCACCAGCTCAAGCACAGATTCACAATGTATTTCATGTTTCACAAGTCAAGAAGTGCAAGGGTGATAAGAGGATGGTGGGAGTGCTACCTCAGTGTGACAGTAATGGACTTATTCAAGTGGAACCAATAGCTATTTTGGAAAGAAGGTTGGTCAAGGTAGGCAATTCAGCTGGAGTGTTTGTTCTAGTCCAGTGGTCCAATAGTGCACCTAAATATGCTACTTTGGAGGCAATTGAAGACATTCAAAGGAGGTTTCCAGATTCTAATGTTTTGGTGTAATCTAGGGACAAGATTTCTTTAAGGGAGGTGGATTGATAAGTGTAAGAATAGCCAGGCACGCGGAAAGTCTATAACAGACTTTCCCACTCAAACACAAATACAAATACCATTCTTTACATTTCATTTCATTCATTTCAATCTGTAATCTTCCAATTTATCTTGTAACAACTTCTGAATAATTCAATAAACCATAACAAATCCTTTAGCCATCTTCTTGAACTACAATTCAGTTCTTGTGATTCTAGAATAGTTAATAGTTCTTATCGAAATTCATAGTTCTTATGAGTTCATATCACTAGAATCTGAGTTTATGTGTTCATTGTTTATTTAGTTCCTCAAGGTGATTCTTTGAAAAAATTCGTCATCCGAATATCAACAAGATTTGAGAAGTAATCGGGTAGGAATTAAGGAGGTTAGAAAACTGATTTAGACCACTCGGTAAAGTGCCCCCCCCCCCCCCCCCCCCCCTCCCCCCCAAGTTATATGTTAATGCAGGTGCGTTATGCTGCGTTAAGCCTTACCGGCATATCAAGTTAAACCCACGTTAACGTGGGAGGTTAAGAACGTTAAGCTGCTACTTTATTATTATTATTATTATTATTATTATTATTATTATTATTATTATTATTATTATTATTATTATTATTATTATTATTTTTACACTTTGGCCCTTGTAGTCTTTTTACATTATTTGAATTCCAAAAACCAAATAATACAAAACACCCCCTTTGATTTAAAATTCAAATCATAATTTAAAAATCAATATCGAATACAAATCAATACGAAAACATAAATCATCCAACGATACTCATGAAGCTTTTATATAGATTTGTAATTGTCGATGAGATCTGACTTCTCTTTCCACACTTGCAACACTTGTTCCCTAACCATCTTCAAGGCGACATGAAGTTGCAAATCTGTTTCATCGTTTCTTAATAGAGTTTCTAGACCAACATTGATAGCTGGATGGTCTTGAGGCAGCTCACACAACTTTCGATCTCTGAAGCACGATCATGCTTCTGTAGCATAATACGAGTTATCTCATCTAGCAAATTGTTAATCAGCCTGAGCTCTTTTTCTTGTTCATTGCTTAATCGGGTAAGGACTGTTCTATGCACCTCAGCTCGTTAGTTAGCCACAGCGTTTGTGTGAAAATTAGTTATACTTGTGTGACAATACGAAGTGTTGTTAAAGTGACATTTATAGGGGAAACTAGCCGTTGGAGGATTTTTTTAGGACAAACTAGCCGCTAACCCTTTTATTCAAATTCAAACATAAAGTAACATTACAACATATTAAAAATGATATGTAAATAGTTAAAAACGATACTAAATCATACAACACTATTAACCATAAATTAGCCATATGGGTTGGTTTCTCAAAACCTCCCACACGTGAACATATTTGAAGCTTTTACCACCATAGCATTGCTCATAAATGGTCTTTGCAGTGGCGAGACGATCATCGGTATTTACCTCCCTGTTTATGAACACTTCACTGTAAATAGTGTTGAATCTTTTACATTTCAAGTTAAGTGTTGTCCATTTACCAACAAGCATATGTTTGTTACGATTGTCAGCCTCGTTCTTATTGTTGAACATGTCTACAACCTGATTCCAATATATGTGATCATGGTGGGTGTGTTGTTCTTGGGAAACTTCACACCAAACTTCAGCCAACAATTTTTCTTCATCTCTCCACCATGAATTAGTTATATGTGTGATCTTTTGTAAAATGTTTAGATGTATAAGTGTGTGAACAAAATTGGAATATCATATGTTATTTATAGCTGGCTGAAACAATAATAGTGGGATTTTGGATTTCAAATCTAAAATTTAAATTATGAAATGAGCGGGGTATATTTAAAATTCAAATTCAAAAAGACGGGCGAGATTTCAAAATTGAAATTCAAATGGGAGCGGGATAAATTCAAATTCAAAACGGAACGGGATAAACTTACCTATATATAGCCTCGTACACTGGATTGTTTATACACACACAATGTCTCGCAAAGACTTCTTCCAGCAATTCCCAAGTCACCGTGACTTCTCCCAACAATTTTCAAGTCATCGTGACTTCTCTCAATAATTCCCAAGTGAACACGACTTCTCCCAACAATTCCCAAGCTCCAACATGATTCAAAATGAACCGGTGAACACTCCACCAGAAGACATCTTTCCGGTATTCACTCCGGAAAATGAACTGGTACCCAATCCATCGGTTGTCCAACAACAACCCGATCAATCGGCAAACAATCCACCAGCAAGATTTGGGTTGACTGATGAAGAACTCCTGGAGCAAGATTTGCAAGTCTTGAGAGAGATTGAAGAAGCCGAGGAACGTGAGGTTGCTGCTCGTAGGGCTCGGGAAGAAGCTCGTATGTAGCGGTTAAACTGTGAAACACAATACTGCTGGGCCATGGGGTTAGGCCCTATTCGACCAAAGTATTCGACCATTTTTTTAATTCGTAGTTTTATTTAGATGTTTAATGTATTTTAACTTCATCGTACTTTTTATGTTTAATGTAATTCGTGTTTAATGTAGTTCATGTTTTAAGTTTAATGTTGAATGTAATTCGTGTTTAAGTATAATAGTTAATGTAATTTGTGTTTTATAAATGTTTATGTTAGTTATTGAATGACATATTAATTTTAGTTTAGGGTTGAATTTGATAATATTTAAGTTAAAATTGAGTTAAGGTGAGTTATTTTAACATGGTTTTTTTTGGTTAGTTAAGGTGAAAAGATAAAAGCTGATGTGGCGCTGACGTGACACTGAGTTATAGTGCGAGGTTTCAGTAACTTGAATAGTATTATATTAACTAAAAGTAACATTCTTTCGTGTTTGTTGTTACCCAAGGAAGGCTTTGGATCAAAAAATAACGAAAAAATTTAAACTAAAATAACTTTAAATTCAACATCTTCACTTGTAGTCAATCACTTGTAGTCAAATAATTCTAACCATATTTTGCTCCAAACTAGGGATGGCAACGGGGCGGTTTTGGGGCGGGGCTGCCACCTCTCCATCTCGTCATCCCTCTTCTCTCTCATTTCTTGGTATGTCAAAATAGTAAAACTCACTTTTGTTAACTCTTTTGTTTAAAACCGATTATAAAACGATTTGTATAGTTTTTCGTGGGATAAAAACTAGATTAATAAGGTTTTAAATGGATTTGTATGATTGGTTTGATAAATCGGTCGGGTCAACCCGATCGGGTTGGGTCAGACCTAAATGACCACGGGTCTAGGTTGTATTTAATCAATTATTGTTGTTTTTGATGTTTGTTGCGGGTCGGATATAAAACCCGAATAGGGTTTGGGTCGTGACCCGTACGGGTCACGGGTTTGTCTTGATTTTCTTGTTTATTTGGCTAGCCCCGGTTTGGATTTGATTCATGTGTTATTATTTGAAATTGCTTGATTTGTTGTTATGTTCGATTATAAGGGGTTGTTTTATTGTGTTTTGCTATATTCGGTTCAAAGTGAAACCACAAGTGTGGTGTGATTATGTTGTCGTGTGCTTATTTTGACGACACCCACTAGGGTGCATGTTTGTCTCTGTTTAACCACAAACACTCCAAGAGGTGCAAGAGGTGTTTGATGGTTCGGTTTAATAAAGGTAACAAAGGGCGTGTTTGAGTTTGTTTGCAAAAATGGGCAAGTTTTGTGTGTTGGGTTAGTTTGTTTCATGGACTACCAAGCCGAGTAATGATTGGCATGACTAACTCATGTGCCTAATTTTATGCCTAAGAAGGATCTTTAAACACATGGCTAAATCAATGGTAAATAAGAAGAGTGAGAGTAAATGCATTACATGTGTCATAAAATGAATAGTTTAGGCATAAAATTAGTCATATGAGTTAGTCTTCCCAATCATTTTCTATATTTTTTGGGTTATTGAATATTTGACTAACATAACTTTATTGTGTTGACTTTTGTATTCGTGGTACGTTTCGGAAAATTCTTGAGACTTGACACTTGACATTGGATTACATAATTTCATAACAGACTGGGGACTATGACTTGAATTGCTTGGACTATACTGGATTGATAACACTTGGACAATTTGACTCATATTGGACATATTGGATTATTGGACTCGAGACAGACGTAATATATTAGACTCATGATGAATTTAATATATTAGACTCGTAACGGACCTAAAACATTGAAATAATACTTATTAGACAAATAACGGGCCACAAAGCCCAATAACCAATAAATAATCTAAAACTAGATTTGTTTGGTTTAAATTATTATTGTAACGTATTTGGATTAACAAACACGAACACATGTTAAATTATTAATTGTCGGGAAATATTGTTTTAAGAAAATCAAGTTTTATTAAAGTTACAATGACTTGGAAACGTTGTATAAATGGACGAGTCATGGAAAAATCTTATAAAAATTTCTATCTTACTTTTAATTCATAACTCTTTTAATGTTATAAAACCCGACAAAGACCGAAACATATAGTTTTATTAAATTATAAAACCTCTATTATTTGAAGTACTGACAAGAGTTTTCTTATAAAACTTAAATAACTTTTCCAAACTAAATTGACTTTTCCACTATTTGGGATTATCAGTTGAACACCGAAACTTACTATTGACTCATTCTTTTCTTATTCTTATTGCTTATTTTCCTTTATTCAATTTTCCTTGTTATTCTTTTGCTTCTCGATGATACATATCATATATACTATACTTTGGCATGAGTTATATTTTGATTCTATTCTTTCTTACCACCACATGTAACGTTGACACTAAACTTTCTTACTTATAATGATACTAGACTTTTTACAAACAATGATACGAGTCTTTCATGAAAACTAAAACACTTATGTCTTTTAAAAACTCATATACATTATACTAGTTTTATGGGATGTTTTCTGAGAAAAACTATATGCTTATTAGGTTGTGCCGAGCCTGTACCGTTGTTCCCTACTACTACTTGATACTGTGGTGATACCTTGTTCATCATTTGCTGAGGTAAGTTTATAGCCCCATTTTTACTCTTATTATTTGTTTTACTAAACTTTGAGGCGAGAAACATGCAAAACTTTTCTTACTTGGACTGGAAACTATACTTATGCTTTCTAAAACTATTACGTGGACTAGTCTAAGATACTGAATCCCAATTTGCCCACTTCATGAACCGTGAATGCATGCGAGAAGCGCGAATGCTATGGTTAGATCTATTGGGGGTGACTACCCTGTCCGGGTTGGTCGTGCCAACCTGCCGGACGTATAACATGTTGGACTTATGAGTGTTTTGGGATAAACACTTGCTAGGGGGCTTTCTCTTATGCTTGGTGCTTTATAGCACACAATTACTTGATCGAGCTTCGGTTGCATGAACTTAGCTGCGTAATAGAATTACTTACTTTAAGTCTTTACTTGTGTGATACTATATGTGTGTAGTGCCTGTATGTTTTGATTATGGTCCAACTTATTGCTTTAACCTTAAACCTATGAACTCACCAGCTTTACGTTGACCTTTTTAGCATGTTTTCTCAGGTGCTTAATCCTTACTGCTGAATAACTTATTTTTGGAGGCACTTGGCATTGGCACGGTGATAGACTACTCTAACATATTTGGGATCACTTTATTATTATGGGACTGTATTTTCGCACTATTTTGAATGATGTAAACTTTATACATTGATAATTATGAAGTTTCTTCTAAAACGGATGAGGTAATTTCGTTTCACTATACCTTGTGTTGTGTACCAATTAGTTTCACTATACCTTATATTTCATGCATTTGCATTCAATATTAATTCTTATTTGACTTATACCAATTATAGGATACCTATTTTATACTATAAGTACTTATTAACATTTATACGCTTTTCGTATGTGGTGTAAGACTTGATAGATTTGGTAAAACTCCATGATCAAATATTATTAATCATCAAATATATATACATCATATGTCTTGCATAATAAGATAAGTAGCATGGGCTAAGCCCGATAGTAAATAATGAACAATGCATGGGCTATAATATTCTGCTAATACACCCCCGCAGTTTGAGCAGGAGGCCTTCGAACGTTAAACTGGATCGGAAATCAAGAAACAAAGCAGCAGGAAGTCCCTTAGTAAAGATGTCAGCATAATGAAAACGAGACGGAACATGAAGCACACAAACTTGTCCTGAAGCAACATAATCACGGACGAAATGAATGTCGATCTCAATGTGTTTCGTACGTTGATGTTGAACAGGATTCGTTGATAAATATACCGCACTGACATTATCACAATAGACAATAGTAGCTGTAGACAAAGGGTTATGAAGCTCACGCAACAGATTACGAATCCAAGCTGTCTCAGCCACCACATTAGCAACACCACGATAGTTGGCCTCAGCACTGGACTGAGACAATGTTACCTGTCGCTTAGCAGACCAAGATAAAAGATTATCACCAAGAAAAACACAATAACCTGAAGTGGAGCGGCGAGTGACAGGGCAACCTGCCCAATCAGCATCTATGTAAGCAATAAGCTGAGCAGTAGAGGAAACATGCAGCTGAAGACCATGATCAACAGTACCATGAACATAGCGCAATATACGCTTCAAAGCAGTGAAATGTGGTTCACGAGGGTCATGCATATAAAGACACACCTGCTGAACCGCATATGAGATATCCGGACGTGTGAATGTAAGATACTGAAGTGCACCAGCTAGGCTGCGGTATAAAGTAGGATCAGCACAAAGGTCACCATCAGGTCCAAGCTTGACAGGTATAGAGTTGCCGTTGCCAACATAAACAGATGGATAAATGCTTGAATTACTAACAGAAGTGAGAATACATGTGTTGTCAGCCAAGTGAGAAGAAGCACCAGTATCCATATTCCAAGTGGGATCCTGAAGCGTCATTGTCTGAAAGGCTTGCGGAAACATGGTAGCTTGAGAGTGAACAACATTCGGCACATATGCATAATTTCCGATAACATGAAAGTTACTTCTTTGGGGAGACATATACTGTTGCGGGCCAGCAAGCTGATATATGGGCAGTGGGGCTGGTACATGGGCCTGATGTTGTTGGGCTTGAGGACAAAACTATTGGGCTTGAATTGGTTGTGCCGGTGCGATCGTGGAACTCCGTCCATAGGGATTAGTAGGCAAATTAAAAGCATATCCCTGTGGTACCTGCTGATTGGTAGAGTACCCAATCTCATAATTGAGGTCGCCGGTCATTATTTATATTGCGATGTAAGAAGGCAACAAGAAGCAAGCAAAGTAAATAAATAAGAAAAGCCGCAGCAACTAGCAATATTAAATATTATAATAAAAAGTGGCGGGGATTCTATTGGATTAGAGCATGCACATGAGATCACGAGAGTGTGTGATCACAAAAATAAGCAACAAAGCAAATATTGGTAAATTAATGCAATGGAATAAATAACAGCATGCACAGTAAATGCACGGAAAAAAATGACGGCTATTTTAGTTTAGGGTTTAGGCGTGTATTTTGGTGGGTGATTAGGGTAGGCTCTGATTACCATGATAGATTTGGTAAAACTCCATGATCAAATATTATTAATCATCAAATATATATACATAATATGTATTGCACAATAAGATAAGTAGCATGGGCTAAGCCCGATAGTAAATAATGAACAATGCATGGGCTATAATATTCTGCTAATAAGACTAGCTTAGATGACATTTGGATTAGTTTGTATTATGGGCTAATGGTTCATACAAGTGAGATTTACATTTTGGTTTATTAATTATTCAATGTTGTGTGACTAGTACAAATGGTTATTGGATATAATGATCAATGATATAGTCTAAGAGTAGATTAAGAGGAACGGGTTTAGCTTTATTTGGTTTGTTGGATGGATGAATGTGTTAATGTTAAAGCCTTTGGTTTTGTTGGTTCAGTGTTATGTTCAAATTCCCAGTTATGCTTGGATTAGAAGGGCAGATTGCATAAAAAGGTACCAATCTTAGGCACAATTTCAATTAAAGGTACTATTTTTTTTCACACAATTTAAGGTAACCGACTTTTTTCTGTGGCCGATTTAGGTTTTTTTCTAACTTCCGTTAACAATTTCGTTAGTAAATTACATGTTTGGTCCTTGAGTTTGTATAAGCATTTCATTGTTGGTCCATTTTCGTCCGTTTTCATACACTTGCATACGTTTTTATACGTTTTCATCCGTTTTTACACGTTTTGTCAGTTTTTACATGTTTTCGTCTATTTTTGCACGTTTTTGTTCGTTTTTGCACGTTTTCGTTCGTTTTTACATGTTTCCATCCGTTTTAACAGGTTTTCGTCTGGTTTAGCACATTTCCGTCTGTTTTTACACGTTTTCGTCTGTTTTGCACGTTTCTGTCCGTTTTTGCACGTTTTCGTCCGTTTTTGCACGTTTTTGTCCGTTTTTGCACGTTTTCGTCCTTTTTTACACGCTTCCATCCATTTTTACACATTTCCATCCGTTTTTACATGTTCTGTATGTTTTTACACATTTACATCTATTTTTACACGTTTTCGTCCGTTTTTACACATTTCTATCCGTTTTTACACGTTTCTGTCTGTTTTTGCATGTTTCTGTCTGTTTTTAAACATGTTCGTCTAGTTTTACACATTTTCATCCGTTCTTATACGTTTATGTCTAATTTTGCATGTTATCGTTTGTTTTTACATGTTTTCGTCCATTTTTATATGTTTTCATCTGCTTTTACACGTTTTTATTTGTTTTTACACGTTTCCGTTCGTTTTTACACGTTTCCATCCATTTTTAGACGTTTCTGTCTGGTTTTACATGTTTTCATCCGTTTTCATCCTTTTTACGTGTTTCCATATGTTTTTACACGTTTTTGTCAATTTTACACGTTTCCGTCCATTTTTACACGGATGGAAACGTGTAAAAATAGACGAAAACGTGTAAAAATAGACGGGGACATGCAAAAACAGGCGGAAACATGTAAAAATGGACGGAAACTTGTAAAAATAGACGAAAACATGCAAAAATAGTCAATGTGTAAAAATGGACAAACATGTAAAAACGGACGAAATGTTTAAAAATAGATAGAAACATGCAGAAACAGACAAGAATGTGTAAAAACGGATGAAAACGTGTAAAAACGGACGAAAACATGCAAAAATAGACGAAAATGTGTAAAAACGGATGGAAATGTGAAAAAACAGATTGAACCATGTAAAAATGGACGAAAATGTGTAAAAATGGATGAAAACGTGTAAAAACGGACGAAAACGTGTAAAAATGGACAAAACGCGTGTAAAAACAGGTGGAAACGTGCAAAATGGATGAAAACATGTAAAAACAGACGGAATCATGCAAAAACAGACGAAAACGTGTTAAAACGGATGGAAACGTGTAAAAATAGACGAAAACGTGCAAAAACGGACAAAAACGTGTAAATTGGACAAAATGTGTAAAAACGGATGAAAACGTATAAAAAGTTTGCAAACGTATGAAAACGGACGAAAATGGACAAAACATGAAATGCTTATACATACTCAAGGACCAAACATGTAATTTACTAACAAAATTGTTAACGAAAGTTAGAAAAAAACCTAAATCGGCCAAATAAAAAAGTCGGATACCTTAAATTGAGAAAAAAAAATAGTAGTACCTTTAATTGACATTGGACCTAAGATAGGTACCTTTTTATGTAATTTGCGTGGATTAGAAATACGAATTATGGAAGTGAAGATATTTGATCCGTTGGACATTTGCTATGGTTTTTCTACGCAGTTTTTAGCCAATTGGGGAAGTATTTTGGATAGAAAGTGCAAGGATCATTAATACTAGTACAGTAGAAACTCTGTAATATAATACACTTGGGACCACCAAAATTTATTAATTAAAAGAGTAATTAATTAATCGATAAATTAATAATTATTAATTTATATATTAATTAATATTTTATTAATTTATAGTAGAATACTTAGTTTACAAACACCTTTCAAGCTTCCACTAAATTATTGTATACAATGCATGTATATCAAATGAACGGCCCAATTTGAAAGCGTTATTGAAATTAATAAAGATGATATCAATGAAGAAGATGATGAAAGTTCTACAATGGAGCCCCATTCGCGAAACGAAGCTATTAAAGCGGCAATCACATTGAACAATTTCTTGTTGAGCTATGAGACAACAACACCAGAAGTTCTTACCATGTTAAGGAAAATTAGAGACGAGATTCAAGGGGATATTGATTTCAACAAAAAACAAAAGACAATTGAGTCATTTTTCAAGAAACCTTCATAAATCATTCATGTAATATGCTATATATAAGGAATTATTAATTTATAGTTTTATATGGGGTCTAAAGAAATTGTCAAAAATGTATTATCTTATAATTTTAGCGAATTAATAATTTAGCACCCTATCCCCGAGTCAGGACCGGTAAAAAATATTATCTTAGAGAGTTTATTAAATAATCGAGTATTAATTTATTAAGTTTTTACTGTATATGTGGCTCAATATGTTTGGATTGTTTGGTTTTGGTTATTTGGCTCGACTTTATTTGGTGAGGTTTATTTATTACCATGTCACTCTTAGGTTTATTTTTTAGATTTCTTGTTATGATCAGGGCCGACTTTAAGGGAGTGTGAAAGGTGCCATTGCACAGGGCCACCGCTTAACGAGGGCCACAAAATTCCATGCACTTTATTATATGTATATACACAACATGAGGCTTGAGTTTAATTAGTTCTCGCACTAGTGATACATGTGTATTTTGTATGTGTGTTTAAGGGCCTCTTTGTGATGATGACACGGGGCCACCGAAATCCATGAGACGGCCTTGGTTATGATATATTGGATGGTTAAAGTAAAATAACCTATTTCTATCGACTACCATGTATTTGTACATCCAAACAACTTAACACCTCTATTTTCCCAATATAATCTTAAATAAGATATATACGTATGTCAAATGAATGTGAAGAAAGTAGTGAAGCAGTAATTATAAGTATAAAAAACCTGTAAGTATCTCTCGTTTATCACTCTTGTATAGCTGATCATATGAAAAAAAAAGTTAAAATGGTGTGCATAAATAAATAACAGTTAAGGCATAAATAAAAGTTAGTTACAACACAAGTAAATATTAATTGTGTAAAATAAATGTTAGTTGCCATAAAATGTTAGTTACACAAGTAAAAGTTAGATGCAATAAAGTAAATATCAGTTTTACAAATAAAAGTTTAGCGAGAACAATAATAAAGTTAGCATAATAATATTAATATACAAACAGGGGCGGAACTATGTAGGGGCAGGGGAGGGTCCCGCCCCTCCAAAATTTGCGGCACCTAGTGTAAATATTATAGGTTTTAGGGATAATTTAGTTAAGGTTACAAACAAAAATCTCCGATTCGCCCACCCCCCCCTCCCCCCCTCCGCCACTGTATACAAATGGTTAGTAGTCCCAAGTTTTTATGTGTCCATATATGATAGAATATCGGATGTGTCCATAGATGATTAAGATAGTTGTGCTTCTAATACCATTCTAAATTATTGATAAGGAAATTGTATAACTTTTATTATATTTCTTATGAAGTATATAACATTTTAAGTTGCATGGCTTTGTGGATTATAAAGGTTATGAAAATGGATACTCTTGCAGATTATAAAAAACCAATTTAACAAAAAGTATACATGAAATGATTTTGTAAAACTTTCTTGATTCATGCTCATAACGAATAATTAACTAGTTTTATCACAAGATACTGATATAATCATGAACTTCCAAGTATCATTAAAGAACCATTAAATATATACAGTATTAGAGAGATGAGAAGTGCAAGTTACCTTAATAGGTTAACTTGGTGCAAATTTCTCCATAAACTAATGGGGTATTTATACTACAAAATATTTATACATTTCACACTTTCACTTGGAGTAAAAGAGTAAGGTTTGATCAACTGGTTAACACCCTTGCCTATGAAGACAAGGGTCAAGGGTTCGATCCTCACCCCTTGCAAGGTCGGAGGTCTTTTTCTACCTTTGGTAAAACCGGAAGCAGCCTCTCTACCTTAGGTAGGGGTAAGGCTGTCTACGTCTTAACCTCCCCCATACATCGTGGAAGATAATATTAGGACCCATAATCTGTGGAAGACGGTATTGGGAGTTACTTTACTTTACATCACACACTTTGTTTCTTTATTTACACATCAGTGTGCAAACACACAAAGCAGGATATAGAATATAACACAATCTTTTAATGCATAAGTTGGTGTGAATCATCAAAAATTTATGTGTAATTATATTTGTCACGAAACAAAAATAAATAAAAGAAATAATTTATTAATATAAATCACCTAATGTACACACGCATAAAGAACATCAACCTTCACTCTTACATGATTTTATAACTATCCAGGTTTCAAAGCATTTTTTCAATACTCATAGTAAAAAACGAATGTTAATGAGAACATGAAAAATTCTTTTACACTGGTCGAAACTCGAGGCCACATACAATTAGGCCAGACATAGTTCCTTCATGACTTGTAAATTTCATATCAATAGAAAGAGAGCCATCCTTGAATTCATGAGTTGAGTTAAACTTCCACACTTGAATCTCCATCCATCCATCTTCCCTTTGTTTCGGAACCCGAGTGATAGAATTTATGTTCAATGGGCTTGGGGTTACAAAATAAACAAATTCAGCTTCATTATTTTCTCGGTGGAGTATGTCTCGTACCTTCACCGGACAATGCAGCCCCTGACATTTTTCTGAAAGCTTGAACACAAGGTAACAGACATATTCTGTATCTGGTGATAACATTTGACTTCTAATCGTGCAGTTGATATAAAATACTTGTTGTGGCAAAAGCTCAATCACCTCTGGAAATCTGCATGTATGATATATAATGTGATTACATATAATCAGAAAACTAAATCCCACATGTAAAACTTTTGTTGACCATATATCTATTTATGAATTTTTAATATTTTACTTACTAGATAACAAAAAATATTTGGACCTTAAATCATCAAATCTAGTTTTTCGTAAGGCGTTTTCTCTCTCTCACACACACACACACACACACACACACATACATACATATATATATATATATATATATATATATATATATATATATATATATATATATATATATATATATATATATATATATATATATATATATATATATACACACATTTGGTTAAGTGTACTTGAGAACATGTTGAATGTACAATCAGCAAAAGTTTAGCGGTTAAAAGAAACTGAAACAAAATTAGTTTCAAATAACAAAACCAAACCTGGACTGCGCTGATGGTTTCAAAGTAAAAAGATCAACATTAAAGAATTCGTATAAAGCTGCCTTTGCCGAAAGCACAAGAAGTTTCTTTTCATCGACTTCGCCCAACCAAAACAGCTCGTTGATTTCTTCAAAGTTAGTTGGAAATTTTTGCACCCGATCCACATTGAAGTTTGATTTCAAGACTTGTTGGACTTCCATCAAGTTTACAATTTCATCATGTTTCACCTGTGTACAAACCATGTTAAATATACAACACAGAACATGGTTTATTCTTATTTTATTTTTTGCATGCATCCAATGCATTTATATAACATAAACAACAGAGTATAGAATGGAAGCACGGGATATAATGTCAAACTTACTTTGTTAATTGGTCGAAATTCAATGCCTTCAACATAAATTGCAGTTTCTCCACAATAGTATGATGAAAAGCTCTCAAGTAGAAACTCAAAAATGACATCTTCATTCTCATTCAAGAATTGGTGCAGCTTAATCATCATCCACTCCTTGTCTCTCCATGTTGCAAAGTATGCATGTAGTCTTTCAAGTCCCTTTCTATACTTTAGGTTAACACACATCGGTTTCCTTGAAAATTTTACCGAATCACAAAGTTTGAAGACTAAATACACTCCGTAAACAACATTTGGAGATAAAAATTGAGCTTTTATCTTTATTTCAATGTTCAATTTGGAAATATCTAACATCTCCGCCACTGTCCCAAACCTGCACATAATATTGAAGTTTTAATCATTATAACCTTTGTTACCCCTGCACTTCTCCTTTTGTGTCAGTAAGAGTATAAATACTAAAATAATATCATTATTAACAAAAAAAAAATAAAATAAATAAATAATAAATGCTATCTTATAAAGATAATATTTTGAAAAATGGAATAGCAAGATGCTAGCAAAGCTTATATTTCGTGGTCATGAAAACTGAGGACCAAAAAGGGGCATTCCTCAACCAGCTGTTGAAAACAGCATGTAAATATCAAACGTAGCACCCAAACACCAACTTATACTTTCAAAATCAGTCGAGAAAACACTAAAACCTTAAATTCAAATTCTACCATCTTCATGTTTGAGCCTCATAAACACATGATTTGAAATTGGTGTACTAAGGTTGTATACCTTTTAACCACTCCACAGTGAAAGTTGACAACAAAGTAACATAAACTACCAACAGTTTATCAATGTGAGTTATCCATTACTTTCCCGTGCATAAAAAAAAGAAAAAGAAAAAAGAAAGCAAAATCCAAATCCTCAAATTAGAATTTTTCTTATTTCTGTCATGAATAATACACAATTTGTTAAAAAAAAAAAAAAAAAAAAGTCCTTTTGATGATCCACAAAAGTGCATGTCTTGGCAAGTTTCCAGATTACACACTATATGACACTGTTAGAAGAAAAAAAAACCACATTGCTAGTTCAAAATGCATAGGTGTGCCTAAACTAACTATTATGCTACCTTAAACTAATCATTATGATATGTAAACAACTTGTTATGCATAAAATGGTAAAGTAACTAAATTCAGCATTAAAAAAGTATAATTAAAATATATGTACGCTTATCACTTAATACTAACAAATGTAGAGAGGTAGAGAGAATAACCTTGAGTCTGGGAGAAGAGATATTCGACAACTGTTTTTGTAAGAAAACGTTGTCGCTGAAACCATTTCATTTCTTTCGCCATTACCATCGAATGACAACAACTATTATATAACAAAAACCAAATCATAATCCATATTTATGATGTGTAAATGCATGTGTGATTTTTAATTATCCCTCAAAAAGGAAAAGACATATGGAAAATGGTAAACACCAAAAGAAAGAGATACATTACCACTTTGTCCTGTTGAAGGAGGATTCCTTTAGAAAAGATGTTGTACAAATCCTCTTTCTTGATGGTAGAATAATTTTCAGGGCACTTTGACATCTGGATTATTTCTTTATAGTCTTTAGGCAATTTCGGCTCCCATATCTCGTAATCCTCCTGTACGTTAATTAAACAGTTAATAAGCTCATTTCGTACATTCACATTGCTACTTTAAAGAAACTACTAAAGACCTTCTACTAAACATGGACAACACATTTTGTTTGGATCACGTAAACTTGTTGTCTTTTTCATTTTGACATTTGATTTATTTTTTGTTTTGAGTGATAAAAAAATACTGTCTTATTAAGAAATATGTTTATTTATCATGTTTTATGGTTCAACAACAATTGTTTGAATAATAGAAGTGTAAAACTTATTTGAATATCGAGTTTTAGATTTTTATTCGAAACGAATGGTAGCATCATTAAAAATAATAATAAAAACTTACATGGAATTCCAATGCTTTCTTAAGTTGTATTATCACTTCACCTGCCGTTGGCCGTCTTTCTCTCCTGTGATGTAAGCATTGAAGGGCAATCCTTGTAAATGTATTATATGACTGTGGCACAATTTGTTCTTTGATACCCTCAAACACTAACTCATCAAGTTTTTCTAAATGATAGTGTTGTTTAGCCAAAAAGGGTAAATAAAGATACTCATCATCAAGCTTTACAGATGATAGTTTCCCACACAATATGTCAAATAAGACCGCACCCAGTGAGAATATATCAGACTCTTTCGTTAAGAAGCCTGTTTTTGAGTATAGTGGGTCACGATAGCCAATTGTGCCTGTGACATTGTCGATGACATAGTCTACATCCTGATTTGTTGGGCATACTAAGGAAAGCCCAAAACCGGTAATTTTTGCTTTCCAGTCATCAAATAGTAGAATGTTGCTGCTGCTGATGTCCCTATGTATTACCATTTCTGGACTTGACACACTTCCATGAAGAAACTCCAACCCAATTGCAATATCGATGCTTATTTTAAGCCGCATCACCCACGTAAGACTATCATCGCTCAAGTACTTATCAAGACTACCTTTGGATGCATACTCATAAATAATAACTTTTTCATCCTCTTCATCACAGTAGCCTACAAGACCAATGACATTTAAATGTTTATACTCCATAAGGATGCCCAACTCTCCCATAAATTTAGCTGCTGCCAGCTCTGTCAAATCATCAACATCTCCTTGATCCGACTTCTTATCCAACCGCTTTGCAGCAATGATGTTATCTCCATGTGTACTATGAGTAGCTCCCTTGTATACATTCCAATAATCTCCATGCCCAATAATGTTGTCTTGACTGAAGCCTTTTGTGGCCAACTTTATGTCTTCAAGTGACAGTTTGAGGTTGTCCTTGTGGTTCTCCTGAGAATTATTGGATAGTCAATCGATTTGTTAAGTTAAAAACAGAATGAAACTACTTTCCATCTAGAATTCATTGGATTTTTTATTTCGCATTTTAGGTTCTCAGTCTCCAAGTTCATGTCAATGTTACGGTTGCAAATCAAGGTTGGTTGTTGCAATTTCCAAATTAAAGAAAAAAAAACATATATACATGGAAGAGAAGAGTCACGAGGACGTCAAATAAGTAGCACATCATAAAGTTAAATTACTAGGTTAAATAAAGTTTAAGACAAAAGAATCACCATAACTTAAGTATAAAGAATGAACTTAAACGGTAAGATCGTATATTGAGTAAAGTTTGAGAAAATGTTGTTTACACAAAGTATAATGTATGAAATGTCACTTATTACTATCAAGAATATGAAGAAAGTATAAAAGTTATCTTTTAAAATATAGACTTACCTGAGAGTCTAATGCTTTTTTGAGTTCGTTGATGACAACTTCTATTGTTGGACGTTGCGCTTGAGTTTTTGCCACACATCGAAATGCGATTTCTAAAAATATGTCCAAAGACTCTTTATTGGGTCCTTTACTTAAAGAAAAGACATGTTCATCGGTCTCCTCCCTTATCTTGTGATCAACAATTTCCATTACCGTCCCCTTTTCAAAATGATCTCTTGCAATGGGTGCAATTCCCTTGTCATTCACCTTGGTGTATACATAATCATAGGCCAACCTCCCACTCAAGATCTCAAGCAACACTACTCCAAACGAGTAAATGTCTGACTTCTTATTTAGTTTACCATCCTTCTCATATTCTGGATCCAAATACACATATGTTCCTGCTATCATATTGGTATAAATAGTGCTGGCCGTTTGATCTGCTGGGTGGAACTTCGAGAGCCCAAAATCCGCAATCTTTGCCTTCCAACTATCTCCCAATAGAATATTATCACTCTTAATGTCACGGTGGATCATCTTTTGTTTGCCATGATCTGTGTTGTTGTGAATGTAATTCAAACCATGTGCAATATCAAGACATATCTTTAGACGTTGCAACCAATTAAGATTAGCCATTTTATCGCTGCTTCCCAAATAGTTTTCAAGACTTCCTTTCGAAGCATGCTCATAAACCAGGATCATTGAACCGTTACCTTCATAACAAAAACCAAGAAGAGAGATTATATTCTCATGCTTACAACTAGTTAGAGTTTCAATTTCTGCAATGAACCCTTGTTCTCCTTCTGGATTGTTAATCCGCTTTATGGCTACCGTGCTTCGTTTTCTAGGTAAATCGCATTTATCCACCCCTTCTTTCGATGAGTAATTACTGCTATCAAAGTGTTCAAGATCTGCTTTGTATACTTTACCGTATCCGCCAGACCCGATCATGTATGCGTCATCAAAATTCTTGGTAGCCTCGTTTATATCATTAAGTCCAATCTTCAAGTGTTCCAAGTTCTTCCCCTACAACATTATGAAGTTTGCAACACCACATTAATGCTAGTAAGGATTGGAGTGATATTAAGAGAAGATAATTGAAGTTTATAATTGAGTGATACATATAAAACGGTAAATAATACTATGTAATGGTTTTATCCCTAAATTTTTAGTTGGTTTAATCACTTCAAATTTTTTTGAAAATGTTCAAGTCTTTTAACTTTGTCTATCCCTAACTCAAACCAATTTAATTTTATGCCGGTTTTGAGCCGTGTTTGTATCGTGTCTATAATTGCCACCCATGCTTGCAACTTTTTCCCATTTTCTGATTAAGCAGACCGGTTCGGCTCTTTCAGGCGCAATTTTTTTTATATCTGTAGTCATCACCTAGTATTGTTTATTCGAACCAGTAACATATAAATTTAGTAAAAAAAAAAATACCTTGCCAATAAATAGTTAAAGATTTATTAAATGGTCACATGAATAAAAAATCAAACGAACATTCAAACGTAAGAGTATTAAATAAAAAACTTGTAAAGTTAATGAACAAAATGTTGCAAGAAAACTTTATAGGGTTTGATCAAATGGTTAATCAAATTTAAAAACAAAACATTGCCGAAAATTGTTAATTGGTTAAACTTCAAACTAACTCAGAATAATGGATAAAATCATAACTTCAACCTCTATAAAATATAAGAAAGTTCAAAAGCAATAGGATTATTTGTTTTAATTTAACTACTTAGAAGATGATAGTCATCCCTGAAACTAACGCCTAAAAATACATCTAACAAAAGATCAAGACATGTAACAAGATTGACAATATAGATTAAGAAAGAAAATACATATCTAGTGTTTGAAATGATGAATGAAGTGGGAATTAGTTGAAGCTTATTAGTTATACAACTCATTATCATTACTCAATGATTTTTATGCATGTTAGGATTATTGGGCATGCTTTCGTTGTAGGTTCAATAAATGTATGAAACGGAATCGAGTTTGTGTCGAGGTGTCATTTTTATTGTTTTTGTTAGTTAGTTTGCATAGTGGGAGGACAGATTTGATTTTAATCAAATCGTTCTCCATTGGTTGACAAGGATTGGGCACTGTAGATCTTGAACGTAACTCGATGTTTACCCAAATTTAGGTTGATGCTTTTTTAATCTTGTTAGGTTTTTAGTTTAAGGGTACGTTTATTTACCTTTGTTCTCCCAACTTTTCGATGACTAACTCTCATGGTGTGTTTGATTTAAGACTTTCAGATACTGTAATTGGATTTAAGTAATTAAAAGAAAAGATAGATTTTGGAATACGGGGGTTTGAATCATCTTCATGACTAAAAAAATACAGGTTTTGGAAACTCCTCATATCCCATTGCTTTTCATATGATTTTTCAAACAGTAGTAATAAAATCCAATCATGTTCAAATCTCAATTTAAAAAATAAACAACTTTATATAAGTACCATTTGTTCAAAAAGAAATAATGTTTGTCGTTCTCTACATTTTCAAAGGTTAAGGAAAGTTCACGTCCACATGTGTATTTGGATGTGGAAATTTATCAAGAACTTCAGTAATGGGTGTTAAACATGAAGACATATCACATGCATATCTTTTTCAAATGGGAAATCCGGAAAAAACACGAGCACTTTTTAGTGTTCCGCTTGAAATACGGATGGATATCCTAGCATGGGTGATGAAGCTTGATTATCTATTGTTTTTATTTTAAGAAGCATACTTGTTATTTTGTGCAGTGTTGCAAAACAAGGCTTACAAAAAAGATTAATCACCGTCTAGGCGCTACAACTTTTCTGATTTGTGTAAATTGGTCAAACAAATTGATCAAGCATGGTAAATGGCGGAATGACTGTCAATGATGGTCAAACTTGCCAGAAACTTGCAAATTTTGTCGAAAATATTCAAAAGTCAAAAATTGTTGTAAACTAGTTTTAATAACTTCTAGTCGCTGTTTATATCTATTATAAGATGTTTTTAATGAAAATCTTGCCATAAATACCCAAACGTGACGGGAATACCCAAAAATTACCAAAAATACTGACCGCCCGACTACCGATTTGTGATTTTTGCAACCTTGATTTTGTGTGATTTGAAACGCTTGTAAATTTATAATGGTTATACTCGAGAACGCTTAACTTTCTTGTGTACATGTCGTTATGTTGTTTGTGATTAGACGGTTTATGGCTATTGTGTTGCACATACTTGATGTATTTAGCCATCTGGTGGCATTTATTCTATTTTCATTTGGTGATTTATTGATATAAATAAAGGGCAAAAAAGGTAAAATTATGAATTTACTTTTCTTTTCATTCAGCTGAAAAACATAAAACATATAAGATATCCTTCCTTTTCCTTTTCCTTTCACTTTCGTTCAACTACTAAACACCTATTTTTATGCCACTTTTCTTTAATATCCCATCCTTTCATTTCTTATCTAATCATTCCTTTTACGTCCTTTAATGTTGATAAGAATATGATCAAAAACTACAACAAAATGTAAATGTTGTTTTTATTTCTGTATAAATTCTAGCAGGTACTTTTATAAATTTAAAAATTTATCAAAAATATCAAAATTAAAATTTTATGCTTAAGTCATAAAGTTTTATAGAAACTTAGTACTTTTATAAGGTCTTGGACTTAAACCTGAAGTATATTAGGTGATTAGAATATAAATTTTTTTTACACTTAGTCCATATGGCAAAATTTAACTTTTCTATTGATAGAGTTGGGTACTTCACCCAAAAACTTATTTCTCTTATTACATAATAGATTCTCCCTCTTCCACCATCCGCCCGACCCCTACCCCTACCCCACCCCCAACCCTAATTAACATTGTTATGATTGTCTTTTGTAGTATTTTTAAATAGTAGAGTTATGATTGAATGAGAATAAATCTTAAAATGTGAGGGATGAGAAGTAACTATAACCACGCATCGAAAATGTGTCATTTGAATTATATGCATATCTTTTCATTTGGATACTACATCCTGAATTTAAAATCTGTCAACCGACATTATATACCACAAGTTATACATGTTTTTGTTTCTTAAACATAAACCTTAGGCTATGTCTAGCAAATAATAAAAAAAAAATTATTTTATATATCCATAGTCACCACATTTATAATAAAATCATAGTTTTATAGAATACTTTTTAGTTTTGTGATATTATATTCTAAGAAATATAAAATAAAATGTTAAATAATTATAATCATGTAAAATTAGAATCACATACACGTACAATTGGCATATGTAATGTGGATTAGTGGTTATATGGTTAAATCAGACGATAACAATTAATAACACTCTTGTTTATTACTCCTAATCGACCTTAAATGAAAAGCTAAAGTAAATTAGTTGTGTACCTTCAATTGAATGGATGATGTACGGTTGACTGGATTCTCATGTTTCCACTGAAGTTCCAAAGCTTTCTCAAGTCTTTTGACAACTTGATCGATATATGGACGATCTGCTCTATCCTCTTTTATGCACCAATATGCTGTATTTGAAAAAATTTTGAATGCTTCTGGGTCCATCTGTTTTTGTAAACGTGGATCGATCATATCATCCAAATAAGATTTGGTGAGTTGATTCAATAACCCCTCTCCCAACTCTTCATCTGGAAGAACTGCACTCCTTCCGCACACGACTTCGAACAATACAACACCGAATGAATACACATCTGACTTGTGGGTTACACCACCGGTCTTTTTATATTTTGGGTCCAGGTATGCATTCTTAGTAATATCACGAGTAAGAAGAAGACGGAGTCTCCGAGCAACTGTGTTTTTCAATGAAAGTTCAAAACCAGATAACTTGGGTTCCCATTTGTCATCAAGTAAAATTTTCGAGCTCCTGACGTTGCAATGTATGACACTAAAATCGCGTCCGGCATCGTAATGGATGTAACTTAGTGCATTTGCAACACCAACACAAATCTTCAACCTTTGCATCCAAGTGAGGGTCTCGCCACTTAAATATTTTTTGAGACTTTCATTGGCCTCCTTCTTGTATACGATAATCTTGGTACTGTCGGTCTCAATGAACCCAATGAAAGACACTAGATTCTTATGTTTGAGACTAGAAAGCATCGAAACTTCCGTCCAAAACCTTTTGCTCTCATCTTTTACGTAATTTACATAGAACCTCTTTACAGTAATATCGATGAATTGTTCAAAATGTAAGAGACGTCCTTTGTGAATCGTTCCAAACTTAAAGAATTTGATGAAATTTTCAGGAGCAAAACTGTTGGTTGCTGATCTTAAATCTTCGACATGGAGTTTCAAGTGAGAAAGATCTTTGAGGTAAGACTTTGTCTCTTTACTGACATGGGATTCAACACTTGTAGATATAGAGGTCAATGATCCCTATATGTAACAAACAAGACAACATTACCAAATGTTCCAAAATGACACGTGGCTATATATGGAGGTCAGCTTTCTAAAATTCTACTGGCTCACAACAATAGTAATAAGTAAATAATTACCTTGTCATGATCGGATGGTGTGTCTTCAACTTTGACTGCAACTATTGAGTGTTCCTTCAATATCATAAATACATTCATAAGTAAATAATTTTACTCGTGTTAATATTAATATTATCAATAAATAGATTAGCTATTATAAAAGAAATATGAAAGAGAAAAAACAAACTTACAACATTTTGACGTTCCATTTGAAGTTTCAAGGCTTCCTCCAGTCTTGTGACAACCTCACTTATATCTGGGCGTAGAGATCTTTCTTCATTCAAGCAGTCATATGCTATCTTCGCAAAAACTTTATATGATTGCAGATCCATTTGTTTCCTAAGAACCGGATCAATTAATTCATCTAGTATTTTCTTTTTATAATGAAAAGTAGCCGCCGTAGCCAAATACTTATTATCCGGATGCTCACTTATTGATGTCCTACCACACAGTAGTTCAAACAATAATATCCCAAAAGAGTAGATATGTGATTTGTGGTTCACACTTCTAGTCTCAATATATGTTGGGTCTACATACCCATACATGCCCTGAACTGTCGTAGTTTGGAAAGAATTGTGCCTTTGATATGCTTTAATCTTCATGGAATATTCAAAGCCATATAACTTGGGTTCCCAGTCATCATTTAATAAAACTGTGTCACTGCATAAGGTTCGGTGTATTAGGCTAAAGTTGCGTGGCTCGTCATAATGAATGTAGCTCAATGCATGCGCAATTCCTACAGATATCTCCAATCTTCGCACCCATGTCAACAACATCGGGTCACTTAGATGCAGGCTGAGACTTCCCCTGGCCATCTCATTCTTGTAAATGATGATCTTCTCATCATTTTCATCACAAAACCCAACAAGAGAAACCACATTTTTATGCTTGAGACTAGAAAGCATGGAAATCTCCATCCAAAACATTTGTTCTGCTTCCTTCCTTTCTTTCTTAAACCTCCGAGCGGTGATATCAATCAACTCACCGGACCACAAGAGTTGTCCCTCGTATCTCTGTTCAAACCTACCTTCTTCTAACTTGTGGTTTACATTTTCTCTAGCGAAGTTGTTGGTGGCAGATAGGATATCTTCAAGGGGGACTCTGAGCTGAGCAAATTCTTTGTTCAGCGAAGACATTATCTGTAAAATAGTCACGTTAGTTAGAAAAAAGAGAGTTTAATTAAGTGCATAATAATTCCACAAAGTATTCGATGAAATTCTTGAACCTTCTTCTAAGACATGTTGAGCTATAAATTTTGCCTTCAATGTTATATTGACCTTATATTGAGTCTAAAACTTTATATATCATGTACTTTATAGTTATTATGCTTGTGGATATAATAAATTAAATAAGATCCTTTTGTAGGTTACGATCGAAGTGCATGGTCTTATTAACTTGAAATGTTTTGGTTCTTCATGTTGTCATATTCATTAGGTTTCAACATTACATGAAAAGTTTAGAAAGTGATGTGATTTGGTCCATAGTCAGATGGCGTAAGTATGTACAGACTTTGACTCAAACCCAAAGATTTAAGGGTAGAAGGTGATAAAGTGGATTGGAATACTCAAGATAAGTTGATAAAGTGGTATCCAGGAAAACTATGGCATATGCTATGTGCAAGAGTGAACTTGATTCTTATACATATTCTAAGAAGATTTACTCGAGCTGCTGGGAGTGAACTACAGGTAGATTTTATAACTATACTACTTTTAAAAATTTTGATTTTACTTTATAACTCAGCAATCCCCTGGTTTCTAATTTTAATCACCTACCAGAACACTCCCCCAGTTTCATATAAAGGTTTGTAGGACGTCGTATCAAAATCTTGGATGGTGGTCAAAGTTCACAAATGTTTGCAGACATCAACAAGTACTTTTACTATACCACTTTGTTTTTTCAATGTTTTGAAACCCGGTTCGACCCCGCTGGTTCGACCGGTCGAACAGGTTCCGGCTTAGATAACGGGTAAAAAACCGGTTTTTTAGGAATTCAAAACCAGGTGACCCGCCTGGTTTTACCTGTTTCTATAATTCCGGCAGGGTTTGTCATTAAACTTTTATATGTGCTCCACATTGCTTTATACAAGTTTTTAAAGACTTTAAAAGCTGTTTAGATAGGTTTTTATGGTGTTTTAAACACTTTGTATTGGCTATTTGGACAGGCTTATATGCTGTTTTAACAGCTTTTATATGTTGTTTGGACATAGCCTTTACATAGCTGTTTGGAAACAAGTTTAACAGCAATTACAGCTTTTATATGCTATTCCGACACAGTTTTTTACAGCAACCATGTTTTTTTTTCCAGCAATTACATGTTTGTATTCTGTATTTTCACAGCGATTGGCAATTAGATACTTTTAAAGGTTTGTATGCTGTTTTTCAGAGCAATTACATGCTGTTTGGACATCAGAAAGTTGGATGTTTGGACAGGTATATATGCTTTAATCTAAGAATAGTTCCTAAGAGTTAAAATTCTGGTATTGAACAATTCCCTCTTTTTTCAATTCTATTGGAGGAAATACTATTTGGCAATTTCGATCATGCGATTAGATGTTGACAAATGGGTCTCAAAGTCAGAGATGATATGATGCAGCTCCTCAAGTACTTACTTGGATGAAACAGCTATAACATGAAACATGCTTCAGTAATCTAGAAGACATCTCGTCTGGGAACTTGCTCGTCATGAGCTTTCTCCTTTCTCAATTTAGTAGGTTATATATAGATGAATTTGTTTTTGCACCTTTTTGTAATGAACGTTATTGTAGATACATTGTGGACATTAAACATGTTGTAACTTCGGATCAAATAGTATTATTACATTAATGGAATTATTAGTTTGAATTTTGAATGTACATTATTAGTTTTACCAGCTATTTAACTGTGGTTAGCAGAAATTGAGAATTTGTTTTTGTAATATCATACGAAAGTCACCACCTTTTTTTCTCTCTAAAATTGATACCTAATGACTATATTTTGTCACTAAACTCACTAAAAGCAGTTAACTATGCCATTAGTAGAATTTCTTAGTGACGACTTTCACTATATATTATAGTGACAAATTTCAGTGACGGAGAAACTCTTCACAAAATAGTCACGACACAATCTTCGTCACCTTTTAACTTTGTGATGGAGCTAAAGTGATGACAAGTAACGACCTTGAAAATCATGACCACATCGGTTTAGTGACGAATTTTTCACTGTTAGTGACGACTCTGCCGCTGTCACTAAAGCCTTTTTTTTCTTGAGTAAATTTTACCGTTAGTCCCTGAACTTATGCCGGATTTCATACGACATCCAAAAGTGGGAATTGTTGCCTTTTTAGTCCAAGATCTCGAAAAATTACGTCCTTGGTGAAATTTACTCTTTTTTCTTTTAGTAATTTAGGTCTACTAATCTTTTTTCTTAGTTGTTAGGGTTTATTAATAAGTTGTTAGTTTTAGTTGAGTTTGATTAATGTGAATTTCCTTGTCATTTCTATGTGGTATGCATGAGAGCTAATAACCATGATTGTATATTAACAACGATGAATTAACAACCGAAATTGTATTTCCTCGTATAATTGGTTTTTGTGTTTTAATTGGGTATGATGGGTCACAAAAGTGAGTTTTTGGCTTAAGTGATTAGTGTGGGGTTTTGTCATGTGAATGATAAGGGAAGTGAAAAGGAGGAATGATGATGTGGTGTTAAGGTGGCTCTTTGGTTTGAGCTACCACACCTGGTGCTCTTAGGCTTGTTAAATTATTTGCTTATTTGTTATGATTTTATTACTTTCCTATATAAACTATTGTAAGTTGTTATTTATTGTTGAGTATGATAAATAACTTTGGTTCATGTTAAGACTCTCGCTAATCTTTTTCTTCACGTACTCATTTGGTTGGAATGCTAGAATCAAAACTAACCAAAAAATAATTTGTTGTCGCTTTAACTGATACTTGTGTTAGCCTAGAAAGTTGCTAAGCCGGTTAATGTAAAATGGTTGATTAGCAAATAAGCTTTGGTGTGGGTGGCGGGTCAAATAATATAGGTTTGAATTATGTTAACCATCCATATTCATATTCTCTTTCTTAATCTTCATATATACTACTTTTAAACCTTCATGCATGCACATAGTTGTGACATAGAGTCACACTAAAGGGGTTTTAACTATGCATTTGTGAATTTTATTTAAAAATTAATTATAAATAATTCATAATGGTCATCTTCTTCGATAACTATTTTTAGTCATACAATATAAATTGATAATTGCATGAAAATTTATATAATAATTAGGTAATAGAATACGGCTAATTATTATTATTATTTTAAATTCATATGAAAACTTGTCACTATTAAATTACATAATATAACTGTTATGGATATATATTCAGTTACAAGAAAAATAAATTTACTAAAAGTCTTACAAAGTGGTAAAGAAATTCATAAAACTTGTCACTAACTTACATAGTATAACGTACCATACTTATTAGCCAATTTACAATAAAATATTTTCATCCGTCGCTCATTGTCTTCCGCTAAAAAAGTTACAGGTAGCATTTTCAAAAAAAGTATTTAGTCAACCAATATAGCCACAGATTTAATCATTTGATATATAGCTAATTAACTAGCTAGGATTGGTAGAGTCGAAGACGAGTTAAGAGTCTTAAGGTTTAGTGCGGCTGGCTAATTATGTATAATCAGTTTTATATATAGGGTCTAGCTAAACTGTAAACTGATAGAGTGAAGGCGTATACACTCAAACAAATAGATAGCAGTACTTAATTATTATTATATAAAGATGGAAAAGGAAAAACCGTCTTACCGCATTTTGGTGTTCGAGTTGAAGTTCCAACGCTCTCTCAAGTCTCGTGACAATCACATCAATATCTGGGCGCTGCGATCGTTCTTCATTCAAGCAGTCATACGCTGTTTCCGCGAAAATGTTAAATGATTGAGAGTCCATTTGATCCCATAGATCCCAATCAATTATTTCATTGAGTTTCTTTTCCCTATAATGGGTAACAGCCACCGAAGCTAAGTACTTATTATCTTGGTCGTCGTAGATTACTGCTTTCCTACCACACAGTAGTTCAAACAATACTATCCCAAAGCAGTAGATATCTGACTTGTGATTAACACTTTTAGTCTCAAAATATGTTGGGTCTGCATACCCATTCACACCTTCAAGTTTATTAGTATGAAATGAATAGTGCCTTTGAGAAGCTTTAATCTTTATGGAACATTCAAAATCACCTAACTTGGGTTCCCAGTCATCATTTAATAGAACTGTGCCACAGGTAATGAACCGGTGTATTACGCTAAAATCACGTGACTCATCGTAATGAATGTAGCTCAATGCATGTGAAAGACCGACACATATCTCTAATCTTCGCACCCATGTCAACGACCTCGGGTCACTTAGATAACGGCTGAGACTTCCCTTCATCTCACGCTTGATGATGGTGATCTTCTCATCATTCTCGTCACAAAACCCAACAAATGAAACCAGATTTTTATGCTTGAGACTAGAAAGCATTGAAATCTCCATCCAAAACTCTTGTTCTGCTTGCTTACTTTTTTTATTTAACCACCTACGAGCACGGATATCAATCAGCACACCGGACCACAAGAGCTGTCCCTCGTATCTCTGTTCAATTCCATTTCTGGCGATGACATTTTCTTGAGCGAAGTTGTTGGTGGCGGATAGGATATTTTCAAGGGGGACTTTGAGGTGAGCAAATTCGTTGCTGGGCAAGGACATTATCTGTTAATCAAGTAAAAATGTGAGTGAGAAAAAGGGAGTATAATAATGCCTGCAAAGTGTTGGATAAAATTCGTGAACCATGTCTAAGACATTTCAGGCCTAATTCTACAAATTGATCATGTTGATGAATAGTCTTATTAAGTTGAAGTTGAACCATGTCTAATTCCTTAACCTGAGTGGTGTTAGCCTTGTATATACGGGGAAGTCATATGGGCCACTAATTATGTATAATTGGTTTTATGGGTCTAGCTAAACTGTAAACTGATTGAGTTAAGGTGTATACAGTCAAACAAATAGATACTAATGCTTATTATTATAAAAAATGGAAGAGGAAAAACCGTCTTACCGCTTTTTGATGTACGAGTTGAAGTTCCAACGCTATCTCAAGTCTCGTGACAATCTTGTCAATATCTGGGCGTTGTGACCGTACTCCGTTTAAGCAATCATACATTGTTTCCACGAACATGTCAAATGATTGTGAGTCCATTTGTTTGAACAGATCCCAATCAATTATTTCAACCAAATGATTATCTTGGTCGTTGATGGTTACTGATTCCCTACCACACAATAGTTCAAACAATATTATCCCAAAGGAGTAGATGTCTGATTTGTGGCTCACACTCTTAGTCTCAATATACGTTGGGTCTCCATACCCTAATTCATACCGAAGTGTGTTAGTATGGAAAGAATTGTGCCTTTGAGATGCTTTAATTCTCATGGAACCTTGAAAATGAGATAACTTGGGTTCCCAGTCATCATTTAATAGAACTCTGCCACTGCATAAGTTACGGTGTATTACGCTAAAGTCGCGTGACACATCATAATGAATGTAACTCAATGCATGCGAAATACCGACACATATCTCCAATCTTCGCACCCATGTCAACCTAATCGGGTCACTTAGATAGTTGTAAAGACTTCCCCTGGTCTCATCCTTGTTAATGATGATCTTCTCATCTTTTTCATCACAAAACCCAACAAATGAGACCAGATTTTTATGCTTGAGACTAGAAAGCATAGAAATCTCCATCCAAAACTGTTGGTCTCCGTCAAACCATTCTTTATTTAACCTTCGGGCAATGATATCCATCAACTCACCGGACCACAAGAGTTCTCCCCTGTATTCCTTTGCAAATTCACCATTGCAACAAACATTTTCTTGAGCGAAGTTGTTGGTAGCAGATAGGATATTTTTAAGGGGGACTCTGAGGTGAGCAAACTCGTTAATGGGCAAAGACATTATCTGTTAATCAAGTAAAATTGTGCGTAAGAAAAGGGAGTATGATAATGCCTGCAAAGCGTTAGAACAAAATTCGTGAACCATGTCTAAGGCAGTTTTGGCCTAATTCAACAAAGTGATCATGTTTAGATATAGTCATATTAAGTTGAAGTGGAACGGATGAAAAATAACTATAACTTCATATTAGAGATATATTTGTAGAATTATATTATTTCAAATATCTCCAAAATGAATTCATATCAGAAAATAAAATAAATACCTAATACAAATGGGCTATACCTAATACCATATAAATACATGGGCCTTCATAATATGAAATATTATGTATTTATATAAATATATGTCATATTATGTATATTAGGCCCATGTATTTATATGGTATTAGGTCTGGTCTATTTGTATTAGGTATTGTGTATTTATTCTATGATGTGAATTAATTTTAGAGATATTGGGAATAATATAATTCTACGAGTTAGACATATTTCATATTATGTATATTAGGCACATGAACTTATATGGTATTCGGTCTAGCGCATTTGTATTACGTATTGTGTATTTATTCTCTTATGTGAATTCGTTTTCGAGGTGCCAGGAATAATATAATTTTACATTATTAACTTGAATTAGATGCATCTTTATTTGTTTATTTATTTATTTTTCACTAAATCCCTACCCGTAGTATCCTTCCTATTATTAGATTATATAATGGGCTTTAGTGACCTACTTGGCATATGATACTTTTAAGTACTTATGCTCATTCATATTCCCTTGTACATTATTTCTACTTGTCATAAGAGAATGAAAAGGAAACCATTTATCTTCTTCTCTAAGCGGTGTTAAAATACAATTTGGCGAGTTGAATGTATTGGTAGTGCTCAAATCTAATCCGTAACTATAACGCTAGAAATACGTAAGCCTATTGGGAGCACACACGTATACATTCAGGGAACGATTTATTAATATGATTAATGTATTATATATATATATATATATATATATATATATATATATATATATATATATATATATATATATATATATATATATATATATAATACATTAATCATATTAATAAATCGTTCCCTGAATGTATACGTGTGTGCTCCCAATAGGCATATATATATATATATATATATAGGGTAAGGTTCTAGAGAAAAGTCCACTTTGGTAGAAAAGTGAGAAGAAAATGTTATAGGGTTTAATTTGAAACATCTCAAACTTCAGGGGTATGTCTTGAAACATGCCCCCACCCCCCCACCCACCCCACCCTCCACCCCCCCGAAAATTTTTTTTTTCCCCGCCAAAAAAAATTTTTTTTTGGGCCAAATTTTTTTTTTTTTTTTTTTTGGCCAAAAATTTTCCCGCAAAAAATTTATAACCCAGATGCACCTTTTTTTTTAGTGCATCTGGATTATAAAAATTGGTGCATCATAGTTATAACTGAGATGCACCAATTTTTATAACTGAGATGCACTAAAAAAAAAAGGTGCATTTGGGTTATAAATTTTTGGCCAAAAAAAAAAAAATTTTTTTTGGCTCCAAAAAAAAATTTTTTTGGCGGGAATTTTTTTTTTTTTTTCGGCGGGGGGTGGGGGGTAAGGTGCAAATTTACAAAAACTCTTTAAAGAATGAAGAAAAATACAATTAGGTCCCTGTAGCTTGGTGTGAAAAAAAGGAGGGGTTGATTTGTACACTTTTCTCACTTTTCTACCAAAGTGGACTTTTTTCATGAACCCACCTATATATATATATATATATATATATATATATATATATATATATATATATTAATGTATCATGAAAACGGTCGTTATTTATACCGTTAGACATTATAACAAATTAATGCATTTAACAATTAACTAGTAAAGGACTTGTTAAATTGTGTAACATCCTACACGATTGAAATATGAAGGGGGAGAGTGTAGGTCGGACAAACTAAAGGAGGTGGTAGAGTTTGAGTCTTACTTGGACTTCAAGTAAAGTTTAGGCTATATAATGAACCCCTTGGTTCATTATTTGCCATTCCTTGAAAATCTAAACAAGAATAAAATCCTTTCCTCTCCCTACAAACCATATTCGGCCGATCCTGGTTCCCTAAACCCTTAGGGGACCAACCAACCTATCAAGAAAGCAAAACCATGTTTGTTTCGTGCTTTATTCGTGATACAAGAACTAGCATTTAACGTTATTCTATAATGTGTAGTGTATGCAACCTTAGAGGTGATTTACTTTAGTCACTATAAGGGGTTCGATATTATCAAAGATTCAAGAATCAAGATCCAAGATCCAAGTTTTGATCAAATGAGCTAAAACAAGAGGTTAATAATTATATGTTTATGTGTTAATTCATATACATCAAACGGGATGTCCTATGGGACATTCTTCCCTGCATATACTCGAACAATATAGTTATTAGTTCACTAAAAAATGTAAACAAATTGATGTAAAAATGTGTGTTTTGTGTTTCTTTGATGTTTTTTTAATCAACCGTAAGGCTATAATTTTGTGAAAAAGTTCGACCCTAAGGGTCTTAAAATTCAGTAAAGGAAAACCCTAGGTCGTGGTTTTTATGTGGTCATGATGATGTATCTTTACGTGCTTTAAATTCGTCGTTTTTGGCTTTTAAAACATATGTTACTTGGTTAATTGATTCTCATGACAACTACATGCATACTTGTCATGAATAATATTTATACATCTTGTTTTAAACATGTAATTAATAAGTTAATTGATTAAAAGGGCTAAAACGATAAGTAACTTAATATTAACCAGTTGCGTGATTTTTTTCTGATTCGTTGACATAGTTGCACTAAAAAATTAATTTCGCTTTCTATAAAGAGTTATCACTTAAAATCTTATGATAGATCAACAAATTAGTAATCCACAACTTTGTAGTTTAGTGTTAAGCTTGGGGAAGACTCCTTCCTTGTCTAGTCGGGGGCCTGAAGTGCATTAATGTTTCCAATCAGCATTCTGAGTATTTTTTTATACTTGTGCATAAGGCTTTTGCTAAAAAGCTATTTGATGTATGAGTACTACTTTCCTTTGCAAGTGGGATTGTGTGTTTACTGCTTTATTTTATTTATTGCATGATAAGAGTATGTCTTCTGCTTCTACCCCTTTTATTTGTTTTATTTGCATTATATTTCCTTGGGACTTGTTAAGATGTTGCAAAAGATTTTTTTTAATTAAATAGACATAAAACTATCGATATTTGATTTAATTAAACTCATGTCTTGCAAGTTTATAACACATAGGGTTGGGCTTACATACAGTTTTCTCCCACATCGAAATTACATGCACATTACTTTAATAAACTTTAATTATAGACTTAAAGTTTTTTCATTATTAATGACCAATATTTAATCAAACAAATGTCGTGTATGTTTATAACGCATTGGGTTGAGCTTACATACCATAATTTTCTCTCGTGGCAAACATGCAAGTACATTCTTTTATCAAATGGTATAGGGTTTGAGTGATCTTTAATCTTTTCTCAAGCCAGTACATGCTTCGGCATATGAGGCAATGATTGGAAGAACTTTGGTTTTTGAACTTTTAAAGGAGTACGATCTAGGGTTTGACCATTCTTTAATGTTTTCCCGTGATAAAAGTGTGCCTAATACGTTGAAAAACTATTTATTATTATTTTTTTTCAAACTTGGGATACAAAGATGTGTGCATGCTTCTTCGTACTCCTTTTGATACACGTTTTATCAAATTATGTGATGCTGAATTTAAAATTTAAGTCTTTGCCGTCCAATTATGCGAGGACACTTGAAATTGCTTTTTCCTCTATGACAGTCATAGGCAAACTACAACCCAAGTTTGCATTGGATGACTTAATCGAGTATGGTTGGTCAGACCTTCGACCTGAGGCATAAGATGAGACGAAGCATGCCACATGACACTAGTAGATTGTTCTCTAGTGTCATGAGACTCGTAACAATAAGAGTTGCACTAGTAATGAAATTATCACCCGCCGCTTACCTATTGAACCCATGAATTACTAGTAGTGAGACTACTGTGACGAGTGGCAGTGCAAGTAGGATCTTAGTCTTTTAGTAAATTAATTATTTTTATTTAAAACATGGGTAGTTAATTTTTAAAATTAATTCATTATCGAAAATACTAAATCTTTGAAAATTTTTTTAATTGTACATGGCATTACTAGTTCACTAGTTCAACCCGTGAACAATTCGATTTTCAGGTCTTTTCTAGAAAAAGAAAAACTTTCCGGACCAAATTTTCTCGACTAGTATCGTAACCTGAAGAGTGTCCTCAAAGCCGAGAAAAAGTTAACATATTTGGAACAGCCTATAGCCCCTAATCTTGTTACTGCAACTCCTGAAGAGCAGGTTCTGCTGATGCTCTTGCTGCGCACACCTGATGGGTAGATGCACAACTGGAGATCGCATGTATTTTGCTTACTAGCATGACTCCCGAGCTTCAAAAGAATCTGGAGAACTTTAATGCAAATGAAATGCTTTAGGAACTGAAAACTGTGTTTTCTCAGTAACCAGAACAGGAACTTCTTACAACCGTGAAAGCTTTTCATGCTTGTAAACAAGAAGAAAGGTAGTTTGTTACTCTTACGTTCTAAAGATGAAGGGCTATCTAGACCAATTAGAACGCATAGGCCACCCTGTCCTTACCCCTTACGATGAGCTTGATACATACCTTTCTGTCTGAGGAATATGAAGGATTTGTGCAAAATTACAATATGCATGGCATGGGGAAGAAAATAGTTGAGCTGCATGCCATGCTCAAGCTACATGAGAATGGGATTCCAAAGAGGCTGCTGATGCCCTGCTGTCCTTGCGATCAAAGAAGGCAAGGTTCAGAAGAATAATAAGAACAAGAAATTTCAAGCTGCTCAAGGTAAGGGTCATGGTAAAGGCAAGCATAAGTTAGCTTATTCCCCTAAACCAAATATTTGCCCACCAGCAAAGAAGGAGCACCCTGAAAAGGACGCGATCTGCCATCGTTGTGCTGAAGTGGGTCATTGGAGGAGGAACTATCCTGCCTACCTATCTGAGTTGATGAAAAAGAAGAACAAAACTAGTGGGGGGCTAGTACATGAGGTATCTTCGTAATAAAACTCTACTATTTTCCTGTGGAACTCACATTTGTAATACTACTTAGGGACTTAGGGGAAGTAAGAAGCTGAAGCCAGGCACTTTAAACTTGTACGTGGGCAATGGAATGTGTGCAACCCTTGTAGCAATTAGAAGTTTCGATTTGTCTCTTCCTAATTGTTTATGTTTTGTTTTAGACAATAGTCATTATGCACCTTCTATTACTAGAGGTGTCATTTTAGTTTCACATTTGGATAATGGTTTTAGTCATTATTTTATGGACTATGAATTTCAATTTCTAAGGATAATATATTTTATTTTAATGCTTTATTCCTCGTGATAGTATTTTTGAAATTAATATGCATGATCTTGTTTCAAATTATAGTTCTATTTATAATGTTAGTAATAAAAAAGCCAAGCATAACTTGGATTCTACTCTCTTGTGGCAGTGTCGTCTTGGACATATAAATAAGAAGCGCATTGAAAAGCTGCAACATGATGGGCTTTTAAAATTAAATGACTCTGAGTCTTTTAAAAAAACGTGTTTCTTGTGTATTTGACAAGATGGCGCTTAATCCTTTTCCACATAAAATGGAGAGAGCTAAAGATCTACTTGGACTCATACATACTGATGTATGTGGCACTTTTAGAACTGTGTCAAGACAAGGAGCTAGCTATTTTATTACCTTCACTGACGACTTTAGTCATAATGGTTATGTTTGCTTGCTTAAGCATAAACATGAAGTCCTTGAAACTTTTAGAATCAACTCGAGAAGACCATAAAGGCTATACGATCTGATCGTAGAGGCAAATATATGAGTCAACAGTTTTTGGATCATCTCAAGAAGTGTTGGATTGTCACACAATTCACTCCTCTATATACACCACAACATAATGGTGTGTCTGAGAGGAGAAATCGAACATTGCTTGACATGGTACGATCCATGATGAATCAAACAACTCTACCAATGTCCCTTTCGGATAATGCTCTAGAGTCTGCTGCACGCATACTTAATGTTACACCCCAAAACCGGGTTTTAAGTATTTAATTATGAGAATGCCATTAAGTAGTTTGACTACGACTTTTATAAGTTTGAATGTTTTGCTTGATTGGCTAGTCAAACCCGAAAGCCAAACTATAAGTTATAATGTTAAGTTTAATATGTCATAAATATTGATGTGGCCAAACTATAAATGGACTATAGGGACTAAAGTTGACAAAGGGGCAAAATGAGGTAACTTCACTTAGAGGAATTCTCGAGACCTCATTTAGATAAGTATTTTGTGTAGTGTGTTTGTGAAAATCAGTTTAGAAGAGAAGAAAAATAGAGGGAAAATAATAGAAGAGCCCGAGAGATCAATTGAGGATGATTAGGCCCTAGCAATGATCCTACAAGGTAAGTAAACTCTTATTTGAGTGTAATGGGTGAATTCTGAATTAGGGTTTATGTACCCAATTTAGGGGAATTGGGTAAATGATGTTTAAGTGTATTAATGAAGCTTTAGTGTTCATGGGTTATGTCTAATTTGAATAAAGTGGGGGTTTCATCATATGAACAAGATATGATCATATAATTACTAGAGATGATGATGGGTTGTATGAACCCTTGTTATAGTGTTTTGTTTATGTACATAAGTGTTTATGATTTGTGATAATTATGATTTAGGAAGCAAGGATGATGATGGTGTTGAATTATAAATTTAGCTTGGAGCTAGAGTAAGTAAATTTACTATAACAAGATGTTATATTGAGTTTATCATGTTTGTATTATGTGTTATGTGTTCAATGATTTATGTTAAGGTTATGAATGGCCTAATGACTATTATGTTTGGTTTAAGATGAAGATGTGGCTGGTTAAACTAGCTAATTGAACTTGGCATAGTCGATGAGCTATTGATGATATTTGGAGCTTAAGAGTTGATGTGGAAGTAGTGGATATGTGTTTAGAAAAAGATGTATTTAGCCTAGTTGTAAAACTAGTAAGGTATGTAGAATTTTGTGTGTTATAAATGATGGATTAAAAGAAGCTTATGATGCAAATTGTGATTAGTAATATATGATAACTTGTTATGTCTTTTACTTACTAAGCGAAAGCTTAAAGTTTAGTTGTATAATCGTTTTGTAGGTTCAATTGTGAAGAAGGTAAAGCATTGGTAATTAGAGGCTTAGGATTGGGCACGGGTTGGATATGCATATAAGCGTTAGTAGGAAGCCGAGCTCAATCAAGGTTGAAACCCTAAAGTTGAAGTAAATATGTTTTCGGATGGTCTTTTAAAGTGTCAAGTGTGTATTTGTGTTATATAAACTTATATATGATTTTGGTATAAAAGTATTATGGTAAAATATGTCAAAACGGGCATTTGGCAAACCCCGTAAAGTATATGTTCATGGGTCATTTAGACCGCAAATGTTTATGATAACAATGTCTTATGTCAAGTTAATGAAATCTGGAAGTTTTTATGTGTTGTTGAAGTGGTATAAGTCGATTTCCAGAAAAATGAGTCAAAATATGCAAGTGTGCAAAAAAGGGTCTATTTTAGACTGCAAATTAATGTGCCCATTTTAGAGTGCAGCAGAAAAGGGTCTATTTTAGACTGCAAATGTGTCCATTTTAGAGTGCAGTAGAAAAGGGTCTATTTTAGATTGAATGGGTCCATTTAAGAGTCTACAGGAAATGAGTCATTTTTAGAGTATAAAAGGGTCTATTTTACACTAATACCAACCAAGTGTTTTAAAAAAAAATCCAAGTCGGGAAAGAGGTGTCTCACTTAACATGGTTCCAACTACGAAGGTTGAAAAGACACCATATGAATTATGACATGGGAAAGTCTCTAATCTGCGGTACTTAAAGGTCTCAGGTTGTGAGGCACTCATGAAGCATGACACACAAAACAAACTTGAACCAAGATCTGTTAAGTGTATCTTCGCATGATACCCAAAGGAAATGATAGGTTACTTCTTCTACTACCCACCAGAGAACAAAATTATTATTGCTCGATATGGTGAATTTTTTTAGAGTAGTCTCATCTCACAAGAAGCAAGTGGGAGTCATGTGGAACTTGAAGAGATGAAGATACACATCATTGTTTAAAATACTAGCCAACATCACGATGTATTCTAACATGAAAGTATTGAACCACAAAGTGAGGTTATTCCCATTCGTAGGTCCAAAAGGACAATTCGTGTACCTGATCGATTATGTTTTTATATATCAATTCTAAGAAGCATAAGTTAGGGGATCATAATGAACCCCGCTAACTATAAAGCTGCATTTTTAGACCCTAAATTTGATAAATGGCTTGAAGCTATGAATGTGGAAATGCATTCCGTTAAAAACAATCAAGTCTGGGTGGAAGTTGACCTCCCTTCTAATGCTAAAACAGAAGCAAGTGGCTCTTCAAGAAGAACACCGACATGGATGGCAATGTACATACCTATAAGGCTCGTCTTGTAGCAAAAGGTTATACTCAAACCTACGGTGTAGATTATGAGGAAAAATTTTCTGCTGTTGCAAACATTAAAGCTATTAGAATTCTTATAGCCATACCAGTATTTTATGACTATGATATTTGGCAGATGGATGTCAAAACTGCCTTCTTGATTGGTCACCTCACCGAAGAGGTTTATATGATGCAACATGGGGGATTTGTTAATCAAAATATCCCAACCATGTATGCAAGCTACAACGATCTATTTATGGATTAAAATAAACAACAAGGAGTTGGAATAAAAGGTTTGATGAGGAAATCAAAAAATTTGGTTTCACTCAAAACCTTGATGAGCCATGTATATATCAAAAGGCTAGTGGGAGTATGGTAGCATTACTAATCTTATACTCCCTCCATCCCAAAATAATCGTCCCCTTTTGTCTTTTAAAGTGTTTCTTTTTCAACTTTGACCTAAAGTATTTTTGTTTTCTTATATAATACTTGATACAAAAAATATAAATTAATTGGGTTTTAAATGTATTTTTATTAATGTAAAATTCATCAAGTATTATATAGCAAAAAAAAGTTTAAGGTATAAAAAAACGAACAAAGACGTACGAAAACGTAAGAAAACGGGCGAAAACGTATAAAAACATATGACAACGCTTGAAAACATATAAAAACGTAAGAACATTTTTTTAGTTAATTACAAACGGTTGTTAGTCAAAACGTATGATAATGAAACAAATGGGACAGTACATGTTGCTATAACATGCCAAAAGGACTAACGGAGCAAAGAGTTGGATGGTGATTATAGTAATTTTTTGGGTTCGTATCAGATAATGGAACAAATAGGAAAGTGTGTTGTTATTACATGCCATTAACCCTACTTTATTATATAAACTTTGTTTAAAATGACATGAATATTAGTTTCAAACTTTCATCTATTAAAATTACAAAATTTTGTAAATATATGTTAAATATTTTTCAAAACTAATATTAGTTTTAGACTTTCATTCATTAAATATTTATTTGCTATATACGTTAAATAAATACTCATTTATTTTATTTTAAAAGTTTAATTTATGCGTACACGGCTTGATTATTAAATACAGCTAAACAATTATTAACGGGAACATAAATATCAAATGTAAGCACGGATTACTGTGATATGAAAATAAATATATGCCATTGTACTAATTTTTATAACAATTCATGAAATTCTTATTTAAAGTTTATATATGGATATCTATAAAATCATTTTTAAAAAACTTTACGGAGCATTTTTTAACTTCATCAATGCTAATTATGTGCTACTAACTTGCACATTTTGTACAACATGATATAAATAGTTAAAGTTAAACAACAACCTCAACCTCAACATTTATGTCAGTTAAACAGAGTTAAATCTTTCAACTAACAATTTTTTTTTACAAAATATTACTATAATAGATATTAATACATAATAAAAAACTCCTGAATAATTATTAATTGTACTTATATCACAATTTTTACGTGTAAATTCTTATATATCCATATACTAAACTAAAATTAAAAAAAATAATAAATAAAAAATTGATTCATGTGTAAATCCTGTGCGTGCACGGGACTTATAACTGGTATTTTTAAATGAATACCATAAAAACTAATTAAGCGGTAGAAAAATTCTTTTGCTGCACGGGTACAACAGTTTGCAAATTATATTTTGATCTTTTCACGTTTTATTTTGAACGTTATATGAAATACTTACCACAATATCGCATATCGTTAATTGTCTGCCACTAGAAACCTCCGTTGCTATGCATGGATACTCATCAAGTAGATTTGAATGTATACAAGTGTTACTAAACCCTTTTAAAGTCCACTAAGAATTTCGGTATATTCTGTTAAGCACATTAGCTGTCTTTAGCCTTTGCCCTATACTTTGTGTTGGCCTAGAAAGTTGCTAAGCGAGTTATTTATATACGTAAAATTGGTGATCAACAAATAACCTTTGGTGCGGGTGGCGGGGTGAATAATATGGGTCTGGATAATGTTAATCATCCATATTCATATCCTCATTCTTATTCTTCATATACTAGTTTTAAACCTTTATACATGCACACAGTAGTGACATATGTCACATTAAAAGAGTTTTAACTATATATTTTTGTTTTTTTATTTAAAGAATAATTATAAATAATATATAATGATTAATTGCTATTTTTATTCATACAATATAAATGATAATTAAACAAAAATTTATATAATAGTTCGGTAATATAATACGACGCGACTAATTATTATTATTTTAAATTCATATAAAAAACTTGTCACAATTAAGTTACATAATATAAGTGTTATAAATAGATATTTAATTAAAAGAAAAATAAATTTACTAAAACACAAATTTATTAATCTTTTCACTAACTTACATAGTATAGCTAATCATACTTATTAGCCAATTTACAACAAAATATTTTCCCCATGGCTTATCGTCTTTGACAAATTGGTTAACGGTACTTTCAAAATAAAATTTTAGTCAACTAATAACGCTATAAATTTAATCATTTGATATATGCTAAACTAATTAACTAACTAGCAATGATATCAAAGGGCCACTAATTGTGTATAATGGGTTTTATAGGGTCTAGCTAAACTGTAAACTGAAGGAGTGTAGCCGTGAAGGTATACACTCAAACAAATAGATCGATAGTAGTGCTTATTATTATAGAAAGATGGCTGAGGAAAAACTGTCTTACCGCTTTTTGATGTTCGAGTTGAAGTTCCAACGCTCTTTCAATTCTCCTGACAATCTCATCAATATTTGGGCGTTCTGATCGTTCTTCATTCAAGCAGACATACGCTGTTTCCACAAAAATGTTAAATGATTGAGAGTCCATCTGATTCCATAAATCCCAATCAATTATTTCATTGAGTTTCTTCTCCCTATAATGGGTAACAGCCACTGAAATCAAGTACTTATTATCTTGGTCGTCATTGATTACTGCTTTCCTACCACACAGTAGTTCAAACATTATGATCCCAAAGGAATATATATCTGACTTGTGGTGTGCACTCTTTGTCTTTATATATGTCGGGTCTGTATACCCCTCCCTCTCCCAAACTTTGTCAACACAGAATGAATCATGCCTCTTAGATGCTTCAATCTTCATGGAAAGTCTAAATTCAGATAACTTGGGTTCAAAGTCATCATTTAATAGGACATTCATACTGTCAATGTTTTGATGGATAACGCTAAATTTGCGTCCCTCATCATAATGGATGTAGCTCAATGCATGTGCAAGACCAACACATATCTCCAATCTTCGCACCCATGTCAAAAGTATCGAATTACTTAAATAGTTATCAAGACTTAACCAGGTCTCGAACTTGATAATAATGATTTTCTCATCATTATCATCACAAAACCCAACAAGAGAAACCAGATTTTTGTGATTGAGAGTAGAAAGCATTGAAATTTCCATCCAAAACTCGTGTTCTCCTTCATCCCATTCTTTATTAAACCTCCGAACATCAATTTTAATCAACTCACCGGACCACAAGAGCTGTCCCCAGTAAGCATTTCCAAAATCAGCTATTTCAGTGAGGTTGTTTTCAGAAAAGTTGTTGGTGGCGGTTTGTATAATTTCAAGGGGAATTTTTAAGTGAGCAAAGTTGTCGTGATTGACTGAAGACGTCATGTATGTGTCTGTTTGTTTAACTGGAAGAAAGGGTGTGTGTGGGTTGTTAAAAAAAAAGGAAGCGAAGGAGTGTGTGTTTGGGTGATATACATAAAAATCTGTTCGGTGTGTGTTTGTATATATAGAAGATGTGGAGGTCTGGTTTATGCATTATTAATTGTAGTAGACAGACTATTGACTTTTTGACCATTAACATTACACAAATTGTCTACAGAGTAAAGGCAACTTTTATTGAATAATTCAAAGTTTAAAAATAATAAATAACAAAACAACAAACATCAATATGATGTGTATCTTCTCAACAACTATGTTTGGTATACGAGATATTAACAATGAAAACAGCGGAAGTAATTATAATATGATACTGCAGATCAATGTTTATTGATGTTTTCTTGATATATCTTCAGCCAGATGAAGCAGTATTGGAGCAACGACTCTCACGGTCGGTTCAAATTTACACTTGATATGAGCAACGATATCTTCATTTAGCAGAGGTTCCTTTGTCTCACTAATATGATCAATTTACAGGCAAACATTTAATCAAACAGTTATTGTGAGACTCATTTCAATTAACAATTGATTATACATTTCTTATTAGCACATAATCTTTAACAAAACCCACAGCCAAACAACCAGACACTGTCACGTACTCACATGTAATGACTAATAAGACAATTTATCTCCACAAAAAAAATAAATAAGTAGCATCCGTAGAACAATTCTAAGCAACAACAAGTCTCAATGGTCTCACTAATTTACAGCAGTACTGAAACATACATTTTATCGAACACTTTTTCAACCTTTGTTTCTAGGAATACTATTACCTTGGACGTTAAGTTGTCCTTGCTCGTGAGTCCGAAGGAGATGATAATGGTTGTGAGCTGGCAATATGTGTGGATGGTGCATGTTTTCTAATGAGTCAAAAAGGGATCAGGTCATAATGGACAACTTCATGGCGCATGCCGAGAGTTTGGTCGGGTAGGCACGGAACACTTTTTGTGGCAAAGTTTTGAACATGCAATGTGTTGTTATTACACTTGCAACTTACTTTCTATTATTGTCTTAGTAGTTAATCTTGTTGATTTTACCCATTTGACTTGTTAGAGATAAAACCTAAACCGAATAAATCAGTCAATTGCCTACCTCTAGAAATGATAATCACTTCATTTGGTAGCTTTGACTGTTTTTTGTTCAAATTACAGGATTTACAACTTTCCACTCTCAATGAAGAAGGGTCGGATTTCATTCAACAACCTATAAATGATTCCGGTTCCGGTGTCCAAATCCATTGACGTATCGATGAAGAAATGCATTTGATATACACAAACAGTCTAAGCTTTCTGGAAACGTGATAAATCATGTAACATTATTATACAATGCACCAAGAAATGTTCTTTAAAGACTAGTTATCAAATAGGTTGCCATGGTTGACTGGTTTATTGCTCTTACAGCCCTTTTAGAGATAATCTTTTAAGTATTGGAAAATCATTTGTATGTTTTATTGATTTTATATTCTATTAAAACTAAGAGATAATGTTAAAGTTTTCTAACGTAACCATAAGATATAAAAATGAAGCTCTAATATCATATTCATTCGGTCGGCCCATCAAGTGTGTTTTGTTTTTTTCCTCAACTTGTATGTCTTATATTCTCAACCACCTTCACGTTCATGCATCAAGTGCTATTCACTTTTTGACCTACTATTAAGTTCACACTGTCTATAGCGTATAAGAACATCCCTTTTATCGAATAATTCAAAGTTTGAATAGTGATAAATAGCAAAACAACAAACATCAATATGACGTGAAACTTCTCGACAACTAGCCAAATGAGAATATAAAATTCCCATTGGAAATAAAAGCCATCAATACCCACTAGCTTGCTGCCAAAAAAACCAATCACAGATGCATGAACAACTCTGGATCACTTGGACTTGTAGACAAAATGAGCCAACTTGCAGACACAAAACCAAACAGAGTCCTGTGGTTTCTTTCTACACCACCACATGGTCACTGACCTACTTTTACTTTTCCCAATAATAGCCCGAGTCTTTAAAGTTACTAAAATCCACCGAATAAATATTTTCTTTTAATTTCGTCATTTTATTTATTTATTTTTTTTAATTATTATTATTTTTTTTGCAAAAAACGAGATTTGTGTTGTGTGTGATAGAGAAAATGAAAAGAATTATGTTAAGTTTTTGTTTTCAACTTTTTGATTTTATTTGGAAAAAAAAAAAAAAAAGGGGGAAAGAATTTACAATGATTAGATGTAATGATTAGTCTAAGTGGTGTCCGGTTCCTAATGCACTAGTGAGTATACCCGCAATGCCTATATTTATTCGATCTTCGAAATATAAGTATAAATACGTGCAATATATGATGTGTAATTCATCACCATATACTAGTGTGGTAATCCGACTTATTTACTTATGTATGGGGTATTCAGGTTAAAAAAAAAAAAAAAAACACTGTCAATAGTTAAAAAAAAAAAAAAAAAAACTGTATTAAAAGGAGAGATCAAACAGGTTGAAGATCACCCATACTCCCATAGTGTATTTTTAGTGCATCAAAGTTCTTATGTCACATAAAATATATACATTTTATGCAATACTATTACAGACACTTACTATTTACTAAAAAATCGTAGTAAAAATGTTTCGGGTCAGCCATTAGCTTTTTACCAAAACACCCCCATTTTGCCACATCGACGCAATACTTATTGGGATTACCTATGATGTTATGAATATCATATTCAGTGAGTCAGTATCAACTTTAGCTTCACACATATTCCCTAATTACAAGGTCCACCTTCACCTACAAACAGTGCGAATAGTCTCCAAAGCTTTATGAATTCTGAATCCGCCCATTTTACCCAAAGATTTACTCATTTAAATACATGGTTAGCTTTACCTTCAATATATGATCTGCAAGATAATTGAGGCCATCTCTACTTTCTAAAACAGCAGCCCATGAAGATCCTGCAATTTATGTATGTGTAATATGTAAGTATACAAGAACTATTCCTATATAACATATATGTAACTAATTATAGACCTGAGTTGAACCAGACATCCATCGTATCAGTCCCATTCACATAATATGATGCTTTATCACGATACAATTCTTCTACTGGCATGTATCCCTGCCCTTTTGCGAGATGATTGCCCTCAAAGTTGGCACATTGACCAAAAGTACTAAATATAAGATGAAAATTTATATTCAAAATTGCGACATATATAATGGACATTAAGTTTTATCCAAAAGTAATTTAATTTATAGAAATAAAAAGGTAATGGCAAGCATGTATAGAAACGAAATATGTAACCATCATTAAGTTAGATTTTCTCTGTTCGTATCCTTTTGGTTTTTTATACTGTTCCGATGTTGTTAATGCAAAGGGAGTTAAGAACTTTGGACGTGAGAGATTTTGAGTTCAGAATTCCTGAGATGTAGACCATACGAGTTTACTAATCCCATTCACTACAACCTCTCTGAATCTCTCAACGGTAGCAAACCATTGTCCAGTTGCCCAAAAAATCATAGGCTTTTTGGTTCACCAATCATAGGCTTTTTAGTTTATACGAATTCTGTGGTAATAAAGGGTATCATTAACATGATCAATTTACAGCAGACGTTAACAGTTGGTGTGAACATATCAGACTGAAGTTACTAAGCCTAAAGGTCAAACAATCTCTAGCAGTCAAAAGAGTAGAGAAAAGTGGTTTGTGCAGATGAATTATCAGCTCTAGAAGTGATTAAAATATTTTGAATGACATTCGGTCAATGAATAAGTATAGGTTAGAATTTTTGATTTGGATGTGGGCTAGTGAGATGTGAAAGATGAAGCTACTTTGCCCTAACAAATCGTAAAGTTGTGATAAAACAACATGTACTGGATATCTGTTGTTAATGGTGTGAGGAGGGCTGAATCACTGAATGCATATTGACAACAAGGTTATACAGTTTTAGTAGAGGAAATGTAGTTTACTCTGGTTGATTTCCATAGAGTTGTAGTATTTGATAGAGTTTAAAGCAGAGGTGATCCCATTCTTGTTTTAGTTCATGTGTGTCTGTGAGGATGTAAGCTACAGGCATTATATGAATTAGAACTAGTAATCAAAATGTAATCGTTTATATAATAAAACAAAACACCTTTCGTATTTCGGAAAAAAGAATATTTTCTTATTAGGTAATATTTTAATTATTATTTTTTAATTTAAAATTTTAAAAATTTGTTTTGTTGATATACTACACAAGTAGAAGATAAATACAAAAAAAATATAGATAAGATGCAACTAACAACATGATTAAAATTTTTAAATGATTATCTTTAATAATAAACAAATATAATTAAAAATCATAAATCAAACAAAACAAAGATTAAATTATTTGTTTTTTAAGAAATAAAAATATATCATTGAAAAAAAAATTTAAAAACCCGCGCGTGCGCGGGCATTATAACTAGTTTTAATGCATAAGTGATCCTAAGTCACATAAAAGGAATATATATTCTGCAAGAATATTAGAGACACTAATCGTTTACTAAATAAGTGGACGGAGAATGTTCCGGGTCAGCCGTTAGCTTTTTTTTTTATTTATTTATTTTTTATTTTTTACCAGAACCCGTCCATTTTGATACCTCTTACAGTTTTTCTCATAAATCTTTTGGTCTTCATACATGGTCATATATATCTTGCCACATCTACAGTATAATTATTGGAAATACCTGAGATGTTACGAATATGCGATTTAGTGAGTCAGCAACAACTTTAGGTTCACACATATTCCTTAATCTCGCAGCAAGGTTATCCTCAAAGGAATGGAGGTACACCTTCTCCTCCAACTGGAACCAATGAATTCGCCGGTGCGAGCACTCTCCAAAACCTTAATTACCTCCATTCTCAACTAGCAAATTCATACAGATTAGATGCAGGTGCAGTGTCATAAAATGGTTCAGCCATAAACAGTCGATGTAAAGATTAATGGTATTAGCAGCAAGACATTATTGTCGTTACCTCAAGTATATTTCTGCCAAAATCAGTCTCTTCCTCACGAGATGCTTTCACTATGGAGAGTAGATGCTCTGCATGAAATGTTTGACAACTCCACCTTGTAAAACTCGAACCACTGCTGAAATAAAATCAACAAATTATAGTCTAGTTAATACTTATGTCAGTATAAAGCGAATAAGACTTCATTGGAATATAAATGAAAATGTCTTACCAAAAACATAAAGGCGATTTTCGGCAACACCTAAGTAGAAAATCTATCCCCCAATTTTGATTCAACCTGTCTTAGTGTCTTACTCTAACCATTGATCCCCCAATTCTAGTTAGTACATTCTGTTTTTTCTCCCTGTAGAAGTAATTTTCCGCAAAATAATACTCGAACCATCTATCCCCCAATTCTGATTCAACTTATCTTAATCTAAGTACTAAAGTTAAACCACTCCACTAATGGTGCACGGATTCTTCAGAAGATCAAATAACAAGACTGAAAATTCATTATTATCGAAGACAAGTCCGAAACATACTTAGAATACCACAAAATAACCATACGGTTGGCATCTCTATGAGCATTGACCATCTCTTGATTATTACTAATGGTAATTAAACTATAACCATTATGAAAGAAAGTCTGCTTATCACAAATCCCTTTTTGCCATTGAAGCCCACAGAATATTTCTAACCAGCAACAAGTCTCAAGGATCCCATTAATATGACCACCTTACAACACTATTGATGGATACATTTTATCAAACAGCAACTCAGTTAAAGATTTCAAGTTTCGAAGATCAAAACAATAATATTATGCCAATTATATATACTTGATACTTGTATCTGAGATGGAGTCCATTCTACTTGATTAATCGCACTCATACCAGTCTCTCTGAATACTTCAACAGACACAAACCATTGTCCTTTTGCCTTAATAATTGTAGGCTTTTTGTTCGCCAATCATATGGATACTTGTTCTCTACAAAGATAAAGAATAATGGCATTTAGTTATACTATTCACATGGCACCAAAGGAACAAAAAAAGGTAATTTATTTATTTATTTATTTTTTATTTTTATTTTTTTTATTTTTTTATTTTTTAGTACTTCTGGATGAATGAAAGTTCATCTAAGTGATCTATTATAACAGCATTGATCACTACAAGAAAAGGAGGCTTTAGTGACCAAACTTCAGTGACGACATTTCATTTTGGTCACTATTTAGATGAAAATAGTGACGATATAATTTTTTGTCATTATTTTTGGTCATCGGTTGAAAGTCAGTGACGAAACTTATAAGTGGTCACTATTTAGTCACTAAATTACATGAATAGTGACGAGAAATTTCGTCATTAAGTATTAGTGACGAAATTTTGGTCACCATTTCACATATTGCTAATTCTATAAAATCATTAAGAACAAGGGCATTTAGATATGTACTTATTAAAACTTGCATATTCGTATATTAATCCCAAAATCATAAACACTATGAAACATTATGATAAAAAACTTGTATTGTAGAGAAATATGCAAAATTGCAAATATTTAACTTTCTTTGATGTTTTCTCCACTAAACATATTATTTGTAACCAATTTTTTGAAAACCGGGTTTTTTAATTGATCGGTCAAGTCACCGGATCACCGGGTTACCGGTTCGACCGCGGATCAACCCGGTTTTCTATTAAAAATACTATTTTTTTCAAGCGGTTCGACCACCGGGTCAACCTGGTTTTCTGTAAAAAATAAGTAAGCAGTCAAATGAAAACTGGGTCCAATTTTTTTTTGTTATATGATCATAATTAGTGACCACCTATTTGGTCTCTAACAGTCAGTAGTCTGTGACCACTATCTCGTCACTGATAGTAATATCAGTGACCAAATTTTCGTCACTACTATAACTGTGACGAATTTTTTCGTCACTAATCGGGGTAAACAGTGACGACTATTCTCGTCACAAATTAGTGACCACACATAGTTTGGTCTCTAACAGGTTTAGTGACGGAGCTATAGTGACGACTGGTGACGACCATAATTTTGGTCACTAACTGCTTAGTGACGATTTTTTGTACTGTTAGTGACGAAAGCTGTTTTGTCACTAAAGGTGGTTTTTCTTGTAGTGGATGTCCCCAAATACATCACGCCCGCTAAAGATCCCAGCTTCTTCAGTGGATGATGAACAGCTTATCAGTGACAGAATCTGAACACTTTTGCAGGATAAGGTTAGTGAGAACTCTGAACATACGTACTAATAAGAAATAATTCATATAATATATGACTTTCAAAAATTTCATGATTGTGATATCAAACATGCATACGAAGATATTTGGATGACAAAGATCATGGTATACAGGCTCTTCTACAGAGCCGCTAACAAGATTATCAATGAAATGTCAGAACACGTCAAGTGAATAATCAAACAGTCATCATAAGAGTATAAAACTCAACTCTCATAAGCCAATAAGCACGCATGAACCTTAAGCTCTATCATTATCACAAAATAATCAAGTTGTTTTTTTTTTTGGGTAAAGGGGATTACCCCAGTAAATATAAAATAATTGTTATGAATAATTATATGTGGATGTCCATATAGCCCATAATAGGCCCACGGCCCATGTTAGCTATTAGGGTTTTGCCCTAATATTTATATATATATACTCTTTGTAAATCTCATTATTGATGATGAATAAAAAGATTACTTTCATTCCCTCTATTATTGTTCACAATACGTTATCAGCACGCTCTAAAGTTTGATCTTTTACCTTTGGTTCATGGTACGTCTTCTGTTTTTGTTAATTACTATCCTAGAGAATATCTACGAAACAATGATGAATCACATAAGTAATATTATAATTCATATATCGTCTTGTTTATTACAACCGAATCATATTATCATATGAAAATCTATGTCAGTTAGCTTTTATATTATTGTGCTATATAGTGACCGCTTATAGCATCTGTGTTATATAGATATATGCATAAGTACAGACTGATACGTATGTTCATCTAAACCATCTATTATTATACAAGTGGCAGTAATATCATAGCTATGAAAAATATGGATATCATATTGTAGTAGACACCATAATTTAAAAGCTATATTGATGGTACATGGCAAAGTAACTAGTAATATTTGAAATTTAACATGCAAGTGCTACAGATACTTTAGATACCAGCTCTGTTTATTCAAATTCGAATTAACGTGAACATATAGTTGATCTTTAATGATTTGAATATGCTTTTGATCGGATTACGTTCATCATAGATTTATAGTTGCTTAAAAGCTACTTGAACATTAATTAATTTTTGTTTTCGTAAACATATAATTTATACACTTAATTAATTACTTGATCTTTTATTTGCCTCATGTGTTTATTTAACTATTATTTAGATATTAAATTATATTTATTAGTGTGTTTTGTTTTCACATATTATAGTATTGCTTTTAATGTTTTTGTGTTTTAATAGTTTATGAATTGTTCTATTAGAGCATCTACAATGGTTGTAAGTCATCAAAAGCTTTTTAAAGTGATTGCATTTAATGCATTTAATGCTAACTCATTAATGACCAAAGGGTTTTTGCAAAAGCTTTGAATCTACCGAGTCTTTGGAACCCAATAGCTTTTTACAATAAATGAAATTCATCAAAAGCTTTTCATCAAGTCTTTAGTTTAATGGAAAAACCTTTTTGAAAAGCTTGTTGAAATAGTAAAAAACTATTCTAAAAACAACCATTGCAGTTGCTCTTAGTTGATTTATGCGCTTTTGACTCATAATTATATGAATTAATTTTTTTGACGTATATCAAATCTTAAGATTAATTTAGTCTTGTGCAACATTCTACTGAACATGCAACACGTATGAGATCATGAAGTTCATATTTGAGTAATTTAATTAACTGATTTATAATAATATGTCATACGGTTTGATGTGATTGTGAATTTTGTGGCTTTCATAGTTCTTACATAGGAACATACGATCAAGCTGTATGGTTGTGACAATAAACTTTACAAACTGTGATTTTGGATTTCTTTATTAACATTTTCCATGCATCATGTTAAATAAAATCCAAAGTTAATTTTATATCTTAAGTTTTGAAGTTAATTGTTAGCTACTAGTATGAATTTTAAAAAGAAGTATTGCTAAAATTGATTTAATTGTTGGCTATGTGGTCTATATGTATGTGGTTGATGCCGACGAATAAGATATGTGTTTGATAGACATGATTTACTATTTTGATCTACGATGTTTACATGTTAATTGATCAGATAAATATCTAGCTTCCATAATAAATAGAAAGTTATCTACTTTGGATTAGTTAAGGTTGATTAATTTTATTTGAGGAAGTGTTTATATTATGTGGAGTTTATGTTTGAACTTGATAGGTATTCTTGTGACATGTATTTGGTTTAATTATTCATTGTGTTTGATTAAGAGGTTGAATACTAGTGGTATATGTCAAAATTTAATACACTATTTTGTTCCTCACTTCAAATTTGCCTTGTGCATTTAATTTAAAGGTTTGAAGATTATAAACTATAATATTAGATGTTGCCTTCTATTTGTTTATGAGTTTAGATATGTGTTCACATTACTATGTTTTGCTCGCTAATTTGATTCTTACTACGAAAGATTATATTATATGACATGTATGGTCAGTTTCGAATAGCATAATGTGTCTGTCTATTTACAAAAACGAAGAAAAATGTATATACCATAATACCACACCAAAACTGATAAGCACCACTAAAGGTTTTAAGTTTAAGTCGGTATATAGTTGACCATGTGATAAATTCTTTGTTGATATTTTGCGAAGATAGACTACGTCTATTAATATTTGTTACAGCTTTTATTAAAATATAATTAACCCGTCCAATTGAAGATGCTTCACTGTTTGAAATAAGTATCACCATGTTTGATTAATATAAATATTGGGTTATGGACGAATTTAAAGTATATATAATTGCATGCATGATATGAATGTTGAGAATGATATTTGGTTTAAGAATAAGAGATATTAGTTAACTATCATTAAGTTTGTCATATGTGCGTACATTATCACTAATATTATTTGCTTATGAGACTTGACAAATTGATCAATGACATAAATGTATTTAGCAAATAGCCCAACTTTTTGTATAGAGCATGCTTTATTATTTGATACTGCAATATGCTAATTTGCAAATTAATATAATTGTGAGAAGCCACACAGAGCTTATATAAATGTGATTGGAGACATATAAGTTTAAATATGATGATGTGTCAAGTTCTCCATATAATTCGACTTTTACATAAAGTCAAGAGCAATAGAAGCACATGTGGTCATAAATTATAAGTTTATGAGCCAAGATTGTTGTATTAATTGGCAAGACCGGTTGGACCATCCCGAGTCAGTGATGATGCGAAATGTGTAAAAGAACTATGGGTTCTTCAAGGTTGATTTGTTTGATCTTATTGTTCTCAATGGAAGCTAATGTTACTATCACCACCAAGCTAAAGTTAGGACTTTGTCCTATAAAGTTTTGAAAAGAATATGACGGGGATGTATGTAGGCCTATACATCCGCCATAAGGATCATTTTGAGTTTTAAAATCGATGCATCGTCAAAATGATCATCAAAGACGCAACTTAAGGTTAGCGTGATGAATGACTTGTCTTATAAAATGCAAGCATGATTTTCCAAATTGTATCTTTGGAAATGGTGGTGAATACTTTCATATGGTGGGCGATTATTGGAATAAGTGTTGAACATAAAAGTAGCTCATGTTCATACGCGAATTGTTTTTGTTGAAACGTTACAAAATGTATTCAGTTGATTGCAAAGCCAATAATATTATGAGAACAAAACATTTAGATTATGGGGCATGTTATAACATATAAATTCGCATCTTGCCAACAATTTATAATGACTCCTCCCCATTAGAATGGTTTTGGTCACGAACCATATGTTTCGCATATAAGAATTATGTAAATGTGCGGTATATGTTTCTTATTAATCCACCACAATGCACAACAATGGGATGTTGAAATGGATAATTCATTCAGGGGGAGAGAATGAGCAGCAAGGAATATGGAATGAATTATGATATGAATGTTGATCCTCACAGTACTGAATATGAACTTTACGTTAAAGGGACAATTTATATTCCATATCTAGTAATTGCCAGCATGATTGTGATATTAAATAAGTGACTAGATAATACAAATGCTGCTAATGCTCCAATTAAAATGTATGTCCCAAAGGTACAACCAATGAATGGTAGTAAGTCTATGGCACGGCTGCAGCGTGATAGACAAATCGATTCCAAATAAAAGTCCTCGAATAATTAGATAAAATGGAGCAAGAAAATTAAGATGGTCAAATCAAGGTAACAAGTCCCCATAATAGTCTCTTAAAGAGACTCTAGACATGAAGGTTATTGAAAAACCCCGGGTTGGTGAAAAACTTTGAGATCTCAATAAATGATATATAATGTCTAGTAAAGTGTGGAATCGAAAAGTAATGAATCGACGTCGATAGTACTATTGTATATGATAATGGGCATGGTAATGATTATGAAAATAAATAAGATAGCGCTAGAATCATGGTGAGGATCATGAAAACATACATGCAAGAAATGCATATGTATAAATGAATGGCCAAAAGATGTAAAGACGCAAAGAACTAATGAAAGATTGAAGTCTCTTGTGATGAGACATGGTTACTGGGACTTGAAGTCCATACATATGAATATGTAAACTTATTGGATATGCATCAGTCTTTATGAGAAAATTAAATTAAATTATGCATAAGGTACAAGTAATGGCACACGTATATTTTCTCAAAGACTTGTCAATGATAATGCACATACACTGTATGTTCACATGTGGTGGATCCAATAATGTATTTAGTAAGTCTGGCAATATAATAAGTAATTGATATGCGTCTAAATGAAAAAATGAATAGAGCTCGTACGATATTTTATTATAGGATATAAAATGAATGAAGTATTCTAGTGATTTTTAATGCTTAAAGCATATAAGAGAAGTTCTCGAGAACACTACTTGATTGTATTGAATTAATCATGTTTTTGACATACATTTAATAATTGCCTTAGTGTATAATATTGTGCCTAATAAAGAATTATGTTTGCCTATGAAACTTTATAAAGAGATCTAGATTTGAATATTGTTTAAGTTTCATGCAGTTTGATTTATGATTATAAAGGCAAATGAATGCATAGAAGTTGAATTTTAAACAAAAGAAATAGTAGTCTTAGCTTATGATTTGAACATCTTAAAGATGAAATCATTGTGCATCATGAAAGCTAAAGAAAGATGCTACATATCTTTATATGTATAAATGACGCTCATGTTTATGAGGTCACATGATCAAGAAAGATCCATTGATTTATAAAGATGATGATCACAATATCGATTTAAATGTGTCATACTAAAATGTGTATATGTGAATTACACGGATGTACCTATATGAGATGTATGACGTATCTTAATCCTTAAAATGGATATGAAAATAAAATGTAGAAATATTTATTCACGTTATTCTATCAAGACACTTGTATGTGCATTTCACTGACAATGAGATTAAGTGATGTGATCATCAAAGGGAGAGAAGATATGTGTTGCACTCTTTTTCCCTTGACCATGGTTTTGTCCCCACAGGGTTTTCCGGCAAGGTTTTTAATGAGGCAACATCCCCGAGCGTATAAAGGAGTTATGTACTGTTTTTCCTTCACTAGAATTTTGTCCCACATGGTTTTATCTAGTAAGGTTTTAACGAGGCATAATCTTCAAATGGAATAAAACAAATATTTCGGTATCTTCAAGGTACAAATGATATGGGTTTATATTTCACTAATCCATCAAATACAAGTCTAGTTGGTTTTGCAGATGCAGGATATATGTCTGACCCTCATAATGGTTGATCTCAAACTGTGTATGTATTCATATGTGGAGGAACTACAACTTCATGACGTTCAGTTAAGCAGACGATCTCATCGAATTCATCCAACCATGCACAAAATTCTAGCGATACATGAAGCAAGTCGAAAATGTGTTTGGCTTAGAAGTATGATACAATACATATGTAGATAATGTGGTAACTCTTCAGAGAAGGAGGAACCAACAGTTTTGCATGAAGATAATGTAGCATACATTGCTTAATTCAAGGAAGGTTACATCAAAGGCATCAAGACAAAACATATTGTGCCAAAGTTTTTTTCCAATCATGACTTACGAAAACAAGTTCATTCAAGTGACAATTTGGTGGATATAATTACCAAGGCGCTTCTACCTTAACATTTATGACATTGAACAACAACATTGGAATGCACCTACTCGAAGAGCTCAAGTGATATAGTCATCAGAGGGAGATAATACGCGCTGCACTCTTTTTCCCTTAGTCATGGTTTTGTCCCACTGGGTTTTCCTGACAAGGTTTTTAATGAGGCAGCATTTTCTAAGCGTATTAACAATATGGACATCCAAGAGGGAGTGTTATGAATAATTATATGTGGATGTCCATATAGCCCATAATAGGCCCACGGCCCATGTTAGCTATTAGGGTTTTGCCCTAATATTTATATATATATACTCTTTGTAAATCTCATTATTGATGATGAATAAAAAGATTACTTTCATTCCCTCTATTATTGTTCACAATAATAATCAAGTTATTGATCACCAATATAATGTCTTAAACCATAAACTGAGCAACAAAAAGAATTCACTCCTTAATAACCAAATATTCCACCAAAACAACGTGTATCACTATTCAAGTAGACATTTCATCAAACACTTGCTATACAACCCAAAACACCAACTCAAGAGCAGACGATGCATAAAGTGATAGAGTAACATGTTTCATTAAGCGATCCAAAACATGCGGCTTCAAATTTTAGAACAAATTCAGTGACGCATTTCATCAAACACGTTACGTGCTATTTATTTACTTGTAGTGATGATAATGAATCCTTATCAGTTCCCAAAACATGAATTAATTACCTGACTTGCCTTTGTCCTCTGCTAGTACTACAGTCAAACTTGGTATAAGACAGCATATTAACGTAAATATTACTAACGAGAGATATCGGCCCGGGCCTGCACGTTACGGCTGTATCTCAAAAACATATATTTGATATAGCATAAATTTTTTGGTGCAAAGGTGAATTTATATTGACTCGATGTGGTTGGTCAGGGGTGAGACGCGTTGTGATTGTGGAGGCTGGAAGCAAACGAGTAGAAGGTATCATTTCTTTAGGCGACATATTCAGGTTTCTGCTTAGCTAATGGATGTTGCGCGGCAGTCATAATTCTTCTTCACAATTCTTTCAAGCTTACAATTGCAATTTGGCCTTACGTTTATTTAGCCTCGATAGCAAAGGCATGTAAATCTCAATTGTATTTCGTTTGTTCGTTCATCACCTTTTCTTACCATTTTACTTGACTTGCCTTTGTGTTCTGCTAGTTTTGCCACTTTGTGGAATGCAGTTTTACCTGGCAATTAGGGTGTTTTTTACAGACACGAGAGGGAAAAGAACTTATTGAATGATGGTTTTGTTTTGAGATCGTTGTTTCTATTCTTCACGTATTGATCGGACAACTTGCTTTGTGAATGGCATTTTAAGCTTTATTTTGATAGTCTGGTTACGAGTACAGATACTTCAAGGACGAAGGATCTGCTCGTCATTCTTTAGTAGACTGGTATATTTAAGTAAATGTTACTAACGAGAACTAAAGGCCTGGATCTGCTCGTTACTGCTGGATCTAGGGACATAAATATGATTTAGCCTAAATTTGAGTTCCCTAAATCATGTGTTTTTAATTTATTTTTAAGTACCAAAATAGCTTAAACAGACAAGTCAAAACATATTGTGGTCCATGGTCTAATTTTCATTTGAAACAACTGTCTGTTTCTTCTTTATATTATTTTCAAAAGTGTTAGGGTGGTGGCAGTCATGATCCAATACCTAACTTATGCCTCACCACCCACCAATAATATCATTCCATCTCATTCATGTCTTTCTCATACCTCACCATACATTTTTAGTGGCAACTATGATTTCATACCTTACCTAATTTTATTTTTTTATTTTTTATATTTATAAATTATATTAAACAAAAGTTACCATACCTAATTTTATTTATTTTTTATTTTTTATATTTATATTAAACAAAAGTTTGGAAGAGTTGGCGGGAATAAATAATTCGTCGGATGAAGAAGAGGAGGATGAAAACATTGTAAAAAAGATTGTGTGAAAATGTGTGAATTGTTTGTGTGAAATATGTGAATTGTAGGTAATTTATAAAGATTTTTTTTTTTTTTTTTTTTTTTTTTTTTTAATTTTTTTATTATTATCTTTTTTAATGCCAAACGGTTCTTTTCATTCCCAACGGTCCAAAATTAAATTGCCAACGGTTATATGCATCTCTTTTGTCTTCCACGCCGTTGAGGCATTGTTTGCCGCTCCCCCGCATTCCGCACCCATACCGAAGAGTGTGTTGCCGCTCGGTATGGGATCATACCGAGCCAAACCGTGACCATTGCCACCACCCTTACAAATAAATTTCTAACTTTATGTAAAGCTTGAATCAATGGACAAAACAAACTTGGAACAAAAGAATGAAGGGAATTATAAAAAGTTGTCATTCCTAGGCTATGTTTGGCACACAAGATTGTTGAGAGATTATGATTATTTTTTCAAAACATAAGCTATTTGAAAAATAATCTTTGTTTGGCAGACAAAACTTATAAGAGATTCTAAAAAATAATTTTTCATAATCTTTTAAAACCAAAGGTTACTTCCTGTAGCTTATAAAAATAATCTCTTTTTATAATCTCCAACACCATCTCCAGTTCCAGCAACAGTTACTTTCGCCAAACATACCCCTAGAGTTAACAATTGACATCTTGGCATATCTTGACTTGGGAGTAGGGGTGGGCATCGGTTTAAACTTGACCCGAACCGAAAACTAAAAAACGGATGAAACCTAAACCGAGAAGCGAACCGAAGTTACTCGGTTTGGTTCGGTTTTACTAGGTTCGGCTGGTTTTTCTCGATTTTTCTTGGTTTTTTCTCGGTTTTGACCCGAACCGAAACTGAAAATCGGTAAAACATAAACCGAGAACCAAACCGATGTTACTCGGTAAAATCGGTTTTTACTCGATTCGGTTTGGTTTTTCGCGGTTTTGCCGGTTTTGTCGGGTCGGGTCGGTTCTTGATCGATTTTGCTCAGCCCTACTTGGGAGTAACTGAGGAGTTTATACTTTATACACTATAAATTTTGAAACTGGCTTTGCTGCCAAGCATTTTGATACATCATACATCCACCAATATTGTTTTTTTCATGGCAAACCATCTGGCGGAGCTACAATGTTTTTTCTAGGAGGGCAAAAATGTACATAAGTTCATTTTAGGAGGGCCACATTAATAAAATCCTACATTAAATCAACGTATTGCACGAAAATAGTCATCTTTTACACCACCCTCTTTGGTCCTCACATAGCTCCGACATTGTATGTTTGGCGAAATCAGTAATTGTTGTTAAAATTAGAGATGTAGCTGTAGATGGGGAGATTAAGTGGGAGATTAAAAATTGTTACTCGTATTAGTTTTATAAGCTACATAAAGTATCATTTGTAACATAAGAATTAATATTGAATGTAAATGCATGAAATGAACGGGATTTGCATTTCACGGATGCTAAACATTTACAATACCTTTGCCAGCCTGAGTTTTAGTTGTCACATAAACATACATAAAACGGATAAACGGATGATGTTTGTTACCTGGGAGGGCGAGCCTTTTTTTACTCCGACTCGGGACCGTTTCCGACCCTTCCCTAGCCACCCCCAATACTCACCTAGCGAGGTTTGAAACCTTGATCTCTTGTGAGGAAATGAAGGACCTTACATCTAGGCGGTGGTGGTTTGAACCCCAAATGTACATAGATCAAGTTAAACATAGATAAGATAAACCTTCAAACATAGTTTTAATAATTATCCGGTGCAACAAATAAACTAAATATTGGTGTGTTCTCCTAAGAGCCAAGGAGGGTTGGGTCTTAAAAAGTTGGGTCCATGGAATGAAGCACTGTTATGCAAACATCTATGGAACATTGTTACTCAGAAGAATAGCATTTGGGTAGAATGGGTAAGTAAAGTGAAGTTGAAAGGAAAGAATATTTGGGATGTAAATCTTGAGGAGTCTGATAGTGGTACTTGGAAAGCAATTTTGAACTTGAGAAATAAAGTCAGAAAGCATGTTTGGTATGAAGTTGGGGATGGAAGGAATATAAATGTTTGGCATGACAGATGGCATTTGAATGGGCCTATGAGTGATATTGTTAATTTCAAAAAGAGATATGAGGCTAGACTTCCTGAACAATTAACTGTGGCTGATGCTATTGGAGATGGTAGATGGATCTGGCCTGAGAATTGGGAACAACAAATTAGTGGTCTGATCTGTTTTTCTATGCCTAATTTGATTGAAGGAAAAGATGACAAAGTATTGTGGGAAGATAATAATGGTAGGAAGGGAAAATTTACAATAAGGAGTGTTTGGGAAATATTAAAGGAAGCTAGTATTGAAGTACAGTGGGATAAAGTTGTTTGGTATACCCAATGCAGTCCTAGACATGCGTTTATTCTATGGCTAACCATGTTAGGAAGACTTGCTACCCAAGATAGAATCATGGTGTGGAATAATCAGGTCAACCTAACTTGTCCTCTATGTAAAACTGTGAATGATTCTCATGAGCATCTCTTTTTCAAGTGCAAATTCTCTGAAGATATTTGGAAGCAGATGAAGGTCAAGATCAAAAGAGTGGATTGGGATATGGATTGGAAGATAGTGGTGGATGATATTGCTAGTAACAAATGCAAAAATACCATTCAAAGTATTCTTGAAAGAATGGTATTAGCTACCACTGTTTATTTCATTTGGGCTGAAAGGAACCAAAGGTTGTTTAAACAAAGTCAGAGGAGCTGCCAAAGTGTGTTGAATGGGATTGTAGAGAGTATCAAAATGCAATTACTTAGTCTAAAGGTGAAAAGGTCTGTGGCTGTGGAAAAAATAAGTAAAGAATGGGGGATTAAGATGAATATTGTGTGCTAAATAAAAATAAAGGGGTGTTTGGCTGGTGATTGTGATCAGGTTGTGGTTGAGCTTTTATGGCTATTTGTTAATGCAATAGTCATAGTCTCCTATTCTTTATGATTTCTCACTGATGGAAATCATAATTGTATATCTTTTGCAGGCCATAACAGTGAATTGCTTTTGTGCTTGGAGTTTTAATGGTGTGACTGTAGTTATTGATCTATCATTCTCCTTTATAGTTTGGCCTTGGGAGGAAATTGTTTAGGCTTTGATGGATTAATAAGAGGTCTAATTCGTTAGAATGTACCATAATAAAAGGTAATTCACTGTGAAGGGTATATGGTTTGGGTGGGCAGTGTATGATGGGTGGAATAGCGAGGAGTGAAAGATGAACCTGCTTGGTCCACCCAATACACTGCCAAAGGAGGTTATGGTTGGTCATCATGGAGGGTGAGTGTTTCCAAGCAATTGAAGCCTTTCTTTGAGAGGGAAATGTAGGTTGCTTGGAAGAGCCCCCCCATGGATGGGTTATGGGTGCCTAGTGATGCCTTTCTTCTCTTTTCTTTGGTCACTGTGGATGATGGTTGAGTGGTCATGGAGGGGAGTTGAAGGGAAATGTAGCTAGATGGTTGTTTGGTGCATAAAGGTATTGTCTTGAAGCTTGTGTCTGATGGAGCAAGTTTGGTTTCTCTGTTATTGTCAAAAAACAGAGTCTTGTCTTTTAGAGTGGTTATGTCTGATATTGGATAGGGCTAGTTTTTGGATGTATTTTTCTTGTGTTCTGATCTTGGGTATTCCCTTATCAGTTGTGTTTTATGATTGTACAGTTTGGTTGAGAAGTAATATAAAAGTTTACCTTTTGCACCAAAAAAAAACAAATAAACTAAATATGGCAAATAGTTCTTTTACATTGGCCGAAACTCGAGGCCACAAACAATGAGGCCAGACATAGTTCCTTCAAGACATGTAAATTTCATATTCATAGAAAGAGAGTCATCCTTAAATTCAGAATATGAGTAAAATTTCCACAGTTGAATCTCCATCCATACATCTTTCCTTTGTTTTGGAACCCGAGTAGTATCATGTATATTCAACGGGCTTGGGGTTATAAAATAAAGAAATTCAGCCTTGTTGTTTTCATGGTGGAGTATATCTTGTACTTTCACTGGACAATGCAGCCCCTCATATTTATCTGAAAGCTTGAACACGAGGTAACACGCGTATTCTGTATAAGGTGACAACATTTGACTCTTAATCGTGCATTTGATATAAAAGATACGTTGTGGTAAAACCTCAACCATCTCTTGAAATCTGCATGAACGATACAGTATATTTATGATTACATGCTGCTTTCCAAAAACAAGTCATATTAAAAAGAAGAGTAAATCCTTAAATGATCAGATTGCTTCTCATGAGAAGTTTAAGTGGTTAAAGGATATGTAACAAAGTTAGTTCAAAAAAACAAACCTGGAATTGGATGATGATTTCGAAGAAAAGAGGCACTCATTAGAAACATTTTGTAAAGCTGCCTTTGCCGAAACTATAAGAAGTTTCCTTCTGCCTATGATCCCCAACCAGAATAACTCTTCGTAGTTTTTGTTTATCTTAAATATTTCTTTAAAGTCAGTTGGCAGTTGACGCACCCGATCCACATCGAAGTTTGATTTTAGTACTTGTTGGACTTCAGTCAATTTTCCGATTCCTTCGTGTTTCACCTGCATACAGTTACGTTAAATAAGCAACTCAGAACATGATTTTTTTTTGCCATGCATTCATATCCCCTTTATACAGCTTAAACAAAAGAGCATGGAATTGACCCAAGGAATAATTTCAAAATTACTTTGTCAATTACTCGAAATTCAATGCCTTCAAGAAAAACTTCAGCATCTCCGCAATAGTACGATGAAAAGTTCTCAAGTAGAAACTCAAAAACGACATCTTCGTTTTGATTCAAGAAATGGTCCAACTCAATCATCAACCACTGCTCATCTCTCCATGTCGCGAAATATGCATGCAGACTTTCGTGTCCCTTTCTATACTTTAGGTTAACATACATACGTTTACTTGAATGGTTTCGTGAATCACCAAATTTGAAGACTAAATAGACCCCATAGACAACATCCAGAGATAAAAATTGAGCTCTTGTCTTGATTTCAATGTTCATGTCGGAAACATCTAATATCTCCACTACTGTCTCAAACCTGCACGTATTATAAATATCCAAGTCTAAATCAGTCATAGCCTTTATTCTCATACACCTCTACTTTTGATTTTCGTAATTCTTTACCCAAATAACTGACATAAACATTTCTTTTTGGAACAAGAGTGTAAATTCTATAATGAAATTTTTTGTATAAATATATTCTCTATTTAACTAAAGGTAAGAATACTATAAAAAAGATTATCAAGATGCTAGCAAATTCTATAACTCACGGTCCTGAAAACAGGGCAAGGGATTAACAGTTCCTCAAAAGTGTGAATGGGCGTGAACCCCACAAGGAATAGCTCCGGCAACTCTCCTGGCCAGTGGGGCACCAACTGGAGTGAGCACAAGCCGAGACTCGAACTCATGACCTTTTATCCTCAAAATCTATCCAATGGGTCCATGAGTTTTTCGGAGGTGGGTACCAACTGAGCCAAAGATCTTTGGTAGGGGATTAACAATTCCAACAGAACATAGTGAATGGGATTCAAATATGTTTTGTGTCAGTTGATTCTATTGTATCATACTTATGATTATATGTTTAAAGTTATTATATTATGCTACCGTAAACAACTTGTCACGCATTAAACAGTAACTAAATTAAGTTTAACATTTTAAAAGTATACTTTAAATAATGCTTCCAACAGCAATACATATGTACACTTATCACTTGATACTAAAAAAAATGCAGAGAGGTAGAGAGAATAACCTTGATTCTGGAAGAGATTTCCGCTCATGTGGAAACCTATTTACGTAGGAAAACGTTGTCGCTGAAACCATTTCATTTCTTTCTCCGTTACCATCGACTGACAACAACTGTTATATAACAAAAAAAAAAAAAAAATAAAAAAAAAAAAACAAAACAAAACACAAAACTAGTTTCAATTTCTATGAAGTGTACATGCATGTGTGTTTTTTTCTACTATTCCTCAAAAAATATAAAAGATGCACAGAACACACGAAACATGAAACAACTAAGATACATTGAGAATGAAGTGATTACCACTTTGTCTTCTTGAAGAAGGATTCCTTTTGAGAATGTGTTGTAAAGTTCCTCTTTCATTTTGGTGGAATAGATTTTAGGGCACTTTGAGTTCTGGATTATTTCTTTATAGTCTCCGGGAAATTTGGGCTCCCATAGCTCATGATCCTCCTGTATATTTATTTTAAACAAATAATTAACTCGTGTTCCAACAAATTACTAGTATAAGAACCTTGCACGTGCGGATGCACTACAAGGAAAGGGAACACTGGCTACGAATTTTAGGGAGGACATGAATGTCCTCGCCAATAACACTACTACACGACAAAAACAACACCAAAAAAAGTTGACCTTGTCTAGCTGTAATGTGGCTGTTACTGTGCACACTCATTGGCGAGGACATGTCCTCTCCAACGACATTCCTCATAGTTTGACCATGCCACGCTTGATAATCAAGTTTTCACTAGGCGCGGATTTTTCCCGCGTAATCAAATGGCGAGGACATGTCCTCGCCAGTTAGTTGACCGCACATTTGACCTGGATTAGAACTATAATCACCGGATTAACATTTTTTTGCTTTGGGTCATTAGGGAGGACACGTCCTCGCCAAAGACAAAGGTCAAAGTAAAAGCCAAAATTTTGACTTTTTGGTTTAATATTTTTGGCTCTAAAATTTCCGGCTAATCTTTTGGCTCAAAAATTTCCCACTCTCAGTTTTTACTATAACATATTAAATGGATGAGTCGAGTTGCAATAGATATTCGTAACATGTTAAACGGATGAGTCGAGTTGCTATGGATATACATAACATGTTAAACGGATTAGTCGAGTTGTTATGGATATGCATAACATGTTAAACGGATGAGTCGAGTTGCTATGGATATACATAACATGTTAAACGGATGAGTCGAGTTGCTATGGATATACATAACATGTTAAACGGATTAGTCGGGTTGGTATGGATTGTTAAAAGTTACGTATAAATATTAATTAGTAAATGTCTAGTATCGAACCCGAGACCTCGGGATTGCACACTTTACAAACAAGAATAATGTAAATAAATATATATATGTTAAATGTATCGTATATATATATTTATAAACACTTAAGGGACTAAATAATCATTAATATTAAACGTAAGTATTAATTATTATTAAGGGATAAGAGAACGAGGACTAGAGTGTAACTTGGGAGTCAAGAAGGATCTAGAAACACCCCAAGGGTGCCTAGGCCGGTCGAAGCCCACACCATGGGTCGATCCACCCTTGCTTGTGCTCCAAGGAATCACCTAGTATATATACAAGGCCAAGGATTAGGGTTTCACATCTCTTGTGCACACACACAAAACCCTAAAGTTTTCTTCTCCTTGTTTCTTCTCTTGGTCGATCGATCCTCACTCCCATAAGGGTTTTAGGATCGAAATTTTCATAAGCAAATTAAGTGTTTTGTTTACTTGCATCAAACCTTTATTCGTTGGTAGTTTGTGTGTACAAGAACGAGGTAATTACTTACTTTAGTAATTATCAAGAGATCGATAAACAAAACGGTAAGGGGTTTATCATTGATCTAATTGTACAAGAATCAAGGTTTATTTGAAGTGCATCGGGTATGTTTTCTATTTATGTTTTAGTTAATCTTTATACGTGTTATTACTTGATCCTAGCTTCCGCAATATGTGTACTTTGATTGTCAAACTCTAACAGTGGCATCACGAGCCATGGATAACATGTAATTGATTACTAAAACGTAATAAAAATCGGATCTTTAATTGTTTTAGATACATGTTTTTCTAGGGTTTTCTTTAAATTTTTTTAAAAATTTTTGTAACCCTAACCCTAATTTTAAGGGGGGGGTCGATTTCCACTATAAAACCCTAATTAGGGTTTGTGGTTTTCTTGATTATATAATAATCATATAGAAACCCTAGGTCTAAACCGGTTTTTGTGAACATACTTGTGACCTATGTGCTAATTGTTAGGTTAATCCGTGACGAAACATGCATGTTAGTCATGGATCTTGTTTGTTTATTTATGTCACATGTTTTAAATAGATCTAAAATTGGGGAAGACTCCATATATATTAAAATCAATTTATATGCTATGTGGTGTGTATATTATCTTTGGCCTACGCAATTGATTCGTCAATGTATGTGGCTCCACTTCCATTAAGAAGGGAAGGCCTTAGGTGATTACATGCATAATTATACCTAGAATTGATTTTATTAGGATCTTTTAATATGGTTTGCATGTGGCTAATTGTTTCAGGTTTTATTATTAGTTGTTTATTTTCTTTAAATTACTTGTTTTATTGTTTTCTTAATTGTTTGACTTGATGTAAGCAATAAAAAGGGTGATTTTCATAAAAGAAAATAATATGGACTAATAATTTTGAAACCCTAAAGTGATAAAGTAAGAATCTTGCAAGGTCTTATTGACAATCGTGGTCCGATTCGCACGGTAATCAGCTCCCAGTCGAGACTAGCAAAATTCAAACTTTATTACTATTTTGAGATTGAATCCATAAACTTTTGCTTGAATGATGTTTTGTGCAAATATGTTTTTAAAATTAAGTCTTTTAAGATGATATTCATAACCGTGATTTGAAGGCTTAGAAAAGAGCCTTAGAGTCTGCCTTGGTTATCACAATCTTGAATATGTCTTAAACGAATTACTTTTAAAATCATATGTTGTAGAAAGTCATCTTAGGGTTTTGGCATAAACCTCAAGTAAAACTTTGTGTATTAATTTCACGAATTGGATATAAAAAGTTTTTATGAAAACTTATGTTATAAAGATGAGTGCATGCATCTTTGTACATATTTTGATTGACATATCAAAAATAAATACCCTTTATAATTTAAGTTACATGCCATCTACCTATAAGAAACACTTGGAATTTTAATTTAGTAAACGTGAGACCTAGGCTAAATTACTATAACAAGGTAAAATTCTTTTAACGCGTGAGACCATAATTGTAATTTTACAGTTTCTAAGGTAGACGACTTAATTAAGTTGTGCGTGAGACCTAGAACTTAAGGCATGAGATGGGATGAAACATGCTTACAAGGCAAATTGATGAATCAATTTGATGTAATTCCCATAATGATCTAGGAATTGGAAATCTTGTTTGCCAATTATTGTTCGACAGATTACTATCTTTTGTACTTTCACCACTAGCAGATCAACTGATGTGGTGGAACTATGTAAAGTTAGATCCTAGGTTTTCAAGAAAATTTTGGTGGTTATATGAATATAACTAATGGGTATTTTATTTTCTTGAAGATATTTATTATCGAAAATACTAATGTTTGAACTTTTATCTGTAGATATGGCTCAACCCGATACCCCATCTGTGATTTCTGCTTTCAAGAGTCATCTTGAGAGAGAGAAACTGACTGGAAAGAATTTCAATGATTGGTACCGCTCACTTAGAATTGTCTTGAGGTCGACCGGTAAAATGGACTATTTGACCGAAGAATGCCCAGCTGAGCCTGCTGCTTCTGAACCAGAAGCAGTCAAGGCGGCATGGAGGGTGGAACATGCTAAGTTTAATGAGGTTGCTTGTTTAATGCTCACTAGCATGAGTGCTCAATTGCAAAAGAAGTTTGAGTACTTTTTCCCAAAAGATATGCTTGATGTTCTTAGGCAATCTTATGAGAAACCACCAGCAGTTGAATTGTATGATGAATTGGACAAGCTACATAACTGCAAGCATGGTGATGGTAAACCAGTTGAAGATTATGTGACTGAGATGAAGGAATCTTTTGATCAGCTTCACAGAATTGGATTTGGTTACCCTGACAATGTGCAAGTGCACTTGATCAACAGGTCCCTTAACAAGGACTTTGCTGGTTTTGTGCAGAACTTCAATATGCACTGCTCGGGGAAGACAGTATCTGAATTACTCGCATTGCTTATTGAGTATGAGAAAAGTCTACCAGCCAAGGTCAAGAATCCTACCCCGCAAGTGTTGGCAATTCATGGTGGGAGAATCCAGAAGAAATCGCATGTGAACAAAGGCAAAGGGAAGGTTAACAAAGGCAAGCAGGTCATGGCCTATCAACCTGAACCCAAGATGAAGCAACATCAGCCTAAGCAGAAAAAGGTGAATCCACCAAACAAGAAGGATCAGGCATGTCACCATTGTCATGAAAAGGGCCATTGGAAGCGCAATTGTCCTCTCTATATTCATGACTTGCGACTCAAGAAGCAGGGGAATGAAGCTGGTAACCCCAGTTCATCAGGTGCGTTCTTTATGATTGAATTATTCACTCTTACTCCTAAATTGAATTCATGGGTATATGATACGGGATGTGGCATTCATATTTGCAATACCTTGCAGGGGTTTAGAGTTGAGAGAAAGCTGGCCTATGGACAACAATTCTTGCACGTTGGTAACGGAGCGCATGCAGGAGTTGAAGCTATAGGAGTTTATGATTTAGTGTTGCCTTCGGGCTTAGTACTATCTTTAAATAATTGTCATTATGCACCGTCAATTGTTAGAGGTGTAATTTCATTTTCATGTTTGTTGAACCTTGGTTTTGAGCATACTATTTCTAGCAATGGAATTTCGGTTTCTTTAAATGGTGTTTTTTATTTTAATGCTATTGCTGTGAATGGTGTCTTTGAAATTGATATGAATGATAATGATAAAGCTTTTGTTAAAAATAATTCAATGTATAGCATCAACAATAAGAGAATCAAGAAAGGTCTGGATTCATCTTATCTTTGGCATTGTCGACTTGCTCACATTGGCAAAGATCGCATGAAAAAGCTGCAACATGATGGGCTTTTAGAAAAGATCAATGATGAATCATTTGATAAATGCGAATCTTGCATTGCTGGGAAAATGACTAAGAAACCCTTTAAAAATAGGATTGAAAGGGCGAATGATCTACTTGGTCTTATTCACACAGATGTGTGTGGACCACTTAGACATGTGTCAAGGAGAGGTGCTAGCTACTTCTTAACATTTACGGATGACTACAGCCGTTATGGTTATGTTTATTTACTTAAACATAAACATGAGGTGTTTGAGACATTCAAAGTGTTTAAAGCAGAAGTAGAGTTGCAACTAGGAAAGAAGATTAAAGCTCTTCGATCCGATAGAGGTGGTGAATACCTGAGTCAAGAGTTTATAGATTACTTAGCAAAGGAGGGAATTGTCCAGCACCTTACTTCTCCATATACTCCACAACAAAATGGTGTATCTGAAAGAAGGAATCGTACATTGCAAGATATGATACGATCTATGTTTAATCTAACAACTCTTCCTTACTCGTTTTGGGATTATGCCTTGGAATCTGCAGTTCGCATTTTAAATATGGTTCCAACAAAGAAGGTTGATAAGACTCCATATGAAGTATGGACTGGGAAAGTTCCTAACTTGTCTTATCTAAAGGTCTGGGGTTGTGAGGCGTATGTTAAACGTGACTCAGCAGACAAACTCCAACAAAGATCTGTAAAGTGCATCTTCGTAGGTTACCCTAAGGAAACTATGGGTTACTACTTTTATTACCCAGCTGAAAACAAGGTTTTTGTTGCAAGGTATGGAGACTTCTTAGAAAAGGAGCTCATATCTCAAGAATTCAGTGGGAGAGTATATGATCTGGAAGACGATCATGAAGATGTGACACCTTCTGAAAACACTAGCCAACTTCCTGAAGAACCTGAAAGTTTAGGTCCTCCACCAGAAGTTGAAGTGATTCCCGTTCGCAGATCTTCAAGATCTGTGAAGGCTCCTACACGTCTATGTTCAAACATGGAGTGTGATGACAACTTGATAGGGGATCTTGATGAACCTACAAGTTATAAAGCTGCTATGAATAGTCCAGAAAAGGAAAAATGGCAGGGAGCTATGAATGGGGAAATGCAATCCATGAAAGATAATGAAGTCTGGGAAGAAGTAGACCTACCTCCGGGTGCCAAGCTAGTTGGGAGTAAATGGCTCTACAAGAAGAAGACTGATATGGATGGCATTGTACACACCTATAAGGCCCGTTTGGTAGCTAAAGGCTATACTCAAACTTTAGGTGTTGACTATGAGGAGACCTTTTCTCCTGTAGCTGACATAAGGGCAATTAGGATTCTTATAGCCATAGCCGCTTACTATGACTATGAGATTTGGCAAATGGATGTCAAAACCGCCTTCTTAAATGGTCGCCTAGATGAAGACATCTATATGGCGCAGCCTGAGGGGTTTGTAAATCCAGAATTCCCAGATCGTGTATGCAAGCTTAAGAGATCCATTTATGGATTAAAGCAAGCATCACGACAATGGAATAAAAGATTTGATAGTGAAATTAAGAAGTATGGATTCACTCAAAATCTTGATGAGCCATGTGTATATCACAAAGCTAGTGGGAGTAATGTAATTTTCCTTATATTATATGTCGATGACATATTGATCATGGGGAATGACATTCCAAGTTTACAAAAGGTTAAGGAATATCTTGGAAGTTGTTTTTCTATGAAAGATCTAGGGGAAGCTGCATTTATTCTGGGAATCAAGATATATAGAGATAGATCTCAGCGATTAATTGGATTAAGCCAAAGTGCTTACATTGATAAAATATTGAAGAGATTCAGTATGCAAAATTCCAAGAAAGGATATTTGCCGATGCAAGAGCAACATGGCTTGAGCAACAAAGTTTGTGCTTCAACACCTGAAGAGGTGCAACGCATGAAGAGAGTCCCTTATGCTTCGGCTGTGGGATCTATAATGTATGCGGTAAAAAGCACAAGGCCTGATGTTGCGTTTGCTCAGAATTTAACCAGTCGATATCAGCAGAACCCAGGTGAAAAACACTGGACTGCTGTTAAGAATATTCTTAAGTACCTTAGGGCTACTAAAGAGATGTTCTTAGTATATGGGGGTACTCCATCTGCAGAGCTTGATGTAACAGGTTACTGCGATGCTTCTTGGAAAGGTGATAAAGATGATACGAAGTCTCAGACGGGTTATGTCTTTGTCATTAATGGAGGAGCTGTTGATTGGAGGAGCAAAAAGCAGAGTGTACTGGCGATGTCTGCTACAGAAAGTGAGTATATAGCTGCTTCAGAAGCTGCAATGGAAGCTGTTTGGATTAGGAAGTTTGTTTCAGGGCTTGGGGTTATGCCTTCGATTCAGCGACCTATAAAAATGTATTGTGACAACTCAGCCGCAATTACATTTGCCAATGAACCTGGAATCATGAGAGGCACCAGACATTTCCCGATTAAGCACCACTATGTCAGAGAACAAGTTGAGATAGGTGAAATCGAAATGCTCAAAGTTCACACAGATGAAAACTTAGCTGATCAATTTACAAAGCCTTTACCTGGCACCAAGCTTTACAAGCATGCTGAAGGAATAGGACTTAAATTAGCTGATAGTTTCATGCCCATTTGTGATTAGTATTTGGATAAAGGATGTAATGTACAATTATTAATATTTACTGAAATAAAATATTGGTTATGTTTATTTATTCATTGTCTTATTAATAATATATCCTATATTTGCATGTTTAAGATCCGTGAATAATTTATTATTCTAAATAGTCCGTTGTCGATTAATGATATGGGAATATCATTAAACTAAGACAATTTTGAGTATTGGTTTAGGATATACTTGAAAGTATATTGATGCGTAGTCATACCAATTTCACATAATATTCAATGAATTGAGTATTGGACTTATCCCAACAATATGATTTAAATTTATTGTGAGAATCATATTTAATAGTTATCCTCAGACTTGAGATACCAGATAAGTGTCATGGATGTAGTGCATTTTGTGGAGCAATCTACCGCTTACCGTAATTGGAAGTCATAAGGGTTGTTTTCAGAATGTTGCAAAGTTCATGGGTTATTCTTGTAGTCAAGAGAGAATTCGCTCCTTCTGATTTGTTCAGAAGTTTAATACTGCTGGGCCCCTCGTAGGGTTGACAAAATGTTTGCGTGGCCACGCCCAAAGTCTATCTGGAATACGTTCAGATGTTTTGGTAATTTTGTTCAATCATAAAGAGACGAGAAACAGAATTTAATAAAGAACCTCACATCTTTATTGATGTAGTATTAGAGGCGAAAGGATAATAATAATGATGAATCATTAAAGGTTTTCCAGGAAACCTAGCTCAGGTCGAACTAGGGGCATTGGAGTGTTGCAAGACGCTAACCATTGTCATTTTACTATTAATAGATATACGAGTGGGAGCTGTTAAAAGTTACGTATAAATATTAATTAGTAAATGTCTAGTATCGAACCCGAGACCTCGGGATTGCACACTTTACAAACAAGAATAATGTAAATAAATATATATATGTTAAATGTATCGTATATATATATTTATAAACACTTAAGGGACTAAATAATCATTAATATTAAACGTAAGTATTAATTATTATTAAGGGATAAGAGAACGAGGACTAGAGTGTAACTTGGGAGTCAAGAAGGATCTAGAAACACCCCAAGGGTGCCTAGGCCGGTCGAAGCCCACACCATGGGTCGATCCACCCTTGCTTGTGCTCCAAGGAATCACCTAGTATATATACAAGGCCAAGGATTAGGGTTTCACATCTCTTGTGCACACACACAAAACCCTAAAGTTTTCTTCTCCTTGTTTCTTCTCTTGGTCGATCGATCCTCACTCCCATAAGGGTTTTAGGATCGAAATTTTCATAAGCAAATTAAGTGTTTTGTTTACTTGCATCAAACCTTTATTCGTTGGTAGTTTGTGTGTACAAGAACGAGGTAATTACTTACTTTAGTAATTATCAAGAGATCGATAAACAAAACGGTAAGGGGTTTATCATTGATCTAATTGTACAAGAATCAAGGTTTATTTGAAGTGCATCGGGTATGTTTTCTATTTATGTTTTAGTTAATCTTTATACGTGTTATTACTTGATCCTAGCTTCCGCAATATGTGTACTTTGATTGTCAAACTCTAACATGGATATGCATAACATGTTAAATGGATGAGTCGAGTTGCTATAGATATGCATAACATGTTAAACGGATTAGTCGAGTTGCTATGGATATGCATAACATGTTAAACGGATGAGTCGAGTTGCTATAGATATGCATAACATGTTAAACGGATGAGTCGAGTTGTTATGGATATGCATAACATGTTAAACGGATGAGTCGAAGTGTTATTGATATACATAACATGTTAAACAAATTAGTCGAGTTGCTATGGATATGCATAGCATGTTAAACGGATGAGTCGAGTTGTTATGGATATGCATAACATGTTAAACGAATGAGTCGAAGTGTTATTGATATACATAACATGTTAAACAGATTAGTCGAGTTGTTATGGATATGCATAACATGTTAAACGGATGAGCCGAGTTGCTATGGATATGCATAACATGTTAAATGGATGAGTCGAGTTGCTATAGATATGCATAACATGTTAAATGGATGAGTCGAGTTGCTATGGATATGCATAGCATGTTAAACGGATGAGTCGAGTTGCTATAGATATGCATAACATGTTAAACGGATGAGTCGAGTTGCTATGGATATGCATAGCATGTTAAACGGATGAGTCGAGTTGTTATGGATATGCATAACATGTTAAACGGATGAGTCGAAGTGTTATTGATATACATAACATGTTAAACAGATTAGTCGAGTTGTTATGGATATGCATAACATGTTAAACGGATGAGCCGAGTTGCTATGGATATGCATAACATGTTAAACGGATGAGTCGAGTTGCTATAGATATGCATAACATGTTAAATGGATGAGTCGAGTTGCTATAGATATGCGTAACATATTAAACGGATGAGTCGAGTTGCTATGGATATGCATAGCATGTTAAACGGATGAGTCGAGTTGCTATGGATATGCATAGCATGTTAAACGGATGAGTCGAGTTGCTATGGATATGCATAACATGTTAAACGGATGAGTCGAAGTGTTATTGCTATACATAACATGTTAAATGGATTAGTCGAGTTGTTATGGATATGCATAACATGTTAAACGGATGAGTCGAGTTGCTATAGATATGCATAACATGTTAAATGGATGAGTCGAGTTGCTATAGATATGCGTAACATGTTAAACGGATGAGTCGAGTTGCTTTGGATATGCATAGCATGTTAAACGGATGAGTCGAGTTGTTATGGATATGCATAACTTGTTAAACGAATGAGTCTAGGTGTTATTGATATACATAACATGTTAAACGCATGTCAGTCAGATGCAATACTCCGTGACCTATTAGGTGACATGGAAAATCTTCATATGTAGTGTTGTTGTTGTTGTTGTTTTTGTTGTGTTATTGTCGTTTTTGTTGATTGTTGTTGTTGTTTGTTGTATTATTGTAGTTTAATAAATGTTGTTGTTGTTGTGAAAACTTCGTATGTAGTAGTCTCGTGCACTTTCGTTAGCGGCCAGGTTACAAGTTAAACAGGTTACGAGTTAACCTTGTTCTGAGTAATTAACCATGTTACAAGTTAACCTGGTTCTAAGTTAACCAGGTTATGAGTCAACCAGGCTGACAAGAGTCTATTATTAGGATTAATGATCCACTGCGTGACAAATGAGCTCGGCTTCCATCATTGGGATTAATGATCCACTTGTGATACAATATTCACCATTCTCGGTTAATAATCACTATGATAAGCATATATGATGCATAACAAAATTGTTAAGCTAGCCTAGCAATCATCACCTTACAATCATTAACATCAAACCTAGCAATCATCACCTTACAATCATTGACCGTTCTCGACTCTCCCAATTTTTTAAGCATTCTTCGCAAGCTTTTCGGAGTTATACATCCTTCCTTTTCTTCGTACAACTTAAAGGAGGAGATAGTGGATTTCAAGTTTAGCGAAAAAAATTAGTTTAACGAATAATTTATATTCAAATTATTATTTTTACATAAATAATTTTAATTTGATAATTTTTATTATAAAACAATTTTTATTATTAAAGACTTTAACATTGTTCGGGTCCGAGCCGTTTAGCTCGCAGCCCGAGTCACGTTTAGCGGAAAAAAATTAGTTTAACTAAAGCTTTTAGTTTAGTGAATATTTTTTATTCAAATCATTTTTTTTACATAAATAATTTTATTTTAATAATTTTTATGCTAAAAATCAATTTTATTATTAAAATGTTTAATATTGTTCGGCCCGAGTCATGTTTAGCGAAAATTTTTTAGTTTCATTAACGTTTTTAGTTTAGCAAATATTTTTATTCATTTATTTTATATAAATTAGTAATTAATATTAAGCTAATAATAAGAGAAAAAAAAAAAAAAAAAAAAATCCTCGCTATCATACTCTTCTCCTCGCCATTGTCACTTTCAGCATCCCTCCAAAATTTTCACCAAGTCCCGCCATAGACAGCAACATGACAAAAAACATTGTTGTCTGCTATCTGGCCATCTCCAAAAAGGGCATGAAAACCATTCTCTTTTTGCTATTTGACCATCTCCAACACTTTGGTAAAAAACACAGATCTGCTCCAAAACCACAACACCACCACCAATTTGCTTATCCAAAACCACCACACCACCGTCCATACCACACCACCATCAACACACCACACCACCGCCAACAGACCACACCACCACCGGCGAAAGGCCCACACAAGGGTGTTTGTTTGTGCAGATCTGGACCCATCAGGGGTGTTTGTTTTTGCGTATTAACAGCCACCGTAAGTGCTGTTTGGATTGCTTATTTTCTGCTATATATTGGGGGTGGTTGTCTAGGCGTGTGTTTTTATTTATTTAAATATTTTGATTATATTTAATTGCAGTTTCACTTTGAAATTGATCCCCACCTCAATGGTCCTCGCGGAGAGGATATCCGCAAGGGGATAGAAGATTATTTCTGCAAACGGTACTCTGACAACAAACACAATCATAAGCTTGAGCATTGGGTCAGCAATGGTGGGGCTGCAAATGTGAGTGCCATAAGAGCCAATCGTCCTGTGAATGTGAACGAGGAAAGCTGGAACAGGCAGGTTGACTTTTGGATCGACCCCAAGAGGGCACATAGGGCTGCTGTGAATGCAAGGAACAGGAGGGTGAACAAGATCTCGACCTATCAGGGATCTCGTTCTTTAGCTGCCACTCGTCATGAATATGTAAGACACTTTATAATTGTATATTATATAGATAGTTCATTTTATATATGATGTTGGATGAGTTGCTATTAATTTGTTTCATTTTTTATATTTTTATATGTATACAGTTTGAGAATAATAATCGGGAGTATCCAGGGCTCATCCAAAGCTACTATGATATGCATACAGTTGAAGAAGTTTGGCAACAGCCTGAAGCAAAACAGCTATATGTAAGTATAATTTTTTTCTAAACACACGCACTTGAATGAAACATAATGTATCTCGACTCATAGATTAATTTTCTTGTTTTCTGTAACTAACACAGGAGGAAATGTTAAGGCTGAAAGCTCTTGGAACCATGACTGAGGAACAGATCTTGGCCAAAGTCATTGGTGGAAAACAACGTGGCCACATTGCGGGACGAGGAAGAAGAGTTTCTGGGGTTGGCCATAGGGATGTGTTTAGCTCAGGTACTTTGTTAAAATGGTTCTTTCTCCATTATGTGACCCGAATGCATAATCTGATATGACCCGAATGCATAATCTGTTTGATACTAGTATCAGCTTTGTGTTTCATAAGCCCGAATTTTATTATAGGGGTGTTTGTATAAGCTTATTTGTGGGCTTACGGGCTTATTTGATATCAGCTTTGTATTTCGTAAGCCCGGATTTTCTGGCTTTATTTTGAGACTTAAATGATTATATAAGTTTATTATATCATGAGTAATATGCTAATAAGTCTAAAAATAAGCCAAAAAATGTGAGCTTATTAAATATAAGTTTATATATATGTATTCGAAATTGGTTGTTCATTTCAAAATTGTTTGTATAGGAAATGAAGGCACGCCATTCTACTCGCAGCGCGAGATGAATGAGATGATGAAAAAGCATCAACAGGAGCTTGAGGCACAGAGAATGGCAAACGAGAAGCAGCAAGAAAATTTCAATAGAATGGTTGCTTTCCTGTCCCAATCACCAGGTATGTCGGAATTGGCCAACATGTTTCCCGGATCCACGACAGAAGTTGGTTCCACAAGTGGGACCGCCCCATCGAACAATGATCCCTCATCGAGCGGGAATCCCGGGGATGACGGGGATGATGGGCAAGATGAGAATGATGGGAATGTGGATCTTTGGGCATTTCAGTAGTTCTGTTTGTTTTATGAACTTTGGAACTTGTGTTTTTACTTATGTTTAAGCTTCGGCTACTTATGGTTATGTATGGATTTGTGGTATGCACATTTTGTACCATTTTGTTGAATGTTTAAGCAGACATGTATTAACTAGGATCTATGAACTTTCGTAGCCGAATATGTAACTTTTAACCTATCTATTAATGCGTATGAACTTTGGTTGAATGTTGTTGCGGCTTTGTTTGGTTGTATTGCACATTATGGACAGTGGCTGCTGTAGTATACCAGGTAGATTTTTTCCGGAAAATTTCTGGAAAACCAGCATATGCAGCAGGTTGCTGCTAAAATCTTGTAGACTCATTGGCGAGGACATGTCCTCTCCAATGGTCTTCGCCAAAACAGCTGCCACGTGTCCAGGCTATTAGTTAATTAATCCGTTTTAGCTAAGCCTTTAGCGACGATGCAAAGGGCGTTGCAACGTCGTCGCCAAAAGTGTTGCCAGCGTGGCACTTTCATCCTTGACCAAAAGAAAAGTGGGACCCAGTGTGTCCTCGCAAAATAGTTGAATTTGACCTCGCTAAAGACATTAGCGACGCGTTATTGGTGAGAACAAGCTAGCGAGAATATGACGTCGCAAGTTGGTAATTGGCGAGGACAAGTCCTCGCTGCTTTGAAAGAAAAGTCCTCTCTAATGAGGTCGAAAGTCGTTGTGATGGCCCGAGCCCGTTTGGACCCCCATTTTGCCACCTCTACTCCCGTTACTTATGATTGAAAAATTACATAAATAATCCATGTAGTTACTGATTTTAGAAACAATCCCAGAGTTAAATCTAAGGAATGTTTGTGTAATGAAAAAAAATCATGTAAACCCTTGCGCCAGTAGTGGAGCGCGGGCAAAAAGGGTTCTCGTTATAAAAACTTACTTGGATTTCTAATGCGTTCTTCAGTTCTATCACCACTTCATCTGCTTTTGGCCGTCTTTCTCTCTTGTGATGTAAGCACTGATACGCAATCATTGCAAATTTATCAAATGATTGTGGATAAATTTGTTTCTTTATACCCTCAAACACTAACTCGTCAAGTTTTCCTACTTGATAGCGATTTTTTGCCAAAAATGGTAAAAATAGATACTCATCATCTAGCTTTGTAGATGATAGTTTCCCACACAATATGTCAAATAAAACCGCACCCAATGAGAATATGTCATATTCTTTTGTTAATAAGCGTGTTGTCGAATATAGTGGGTCACTATAGCCAACTGTGCCTGCAGCATCGTCGGGGACAAGGTCTATATCCTGATTTATTGGACATACCAAGGAAAGCCCAAAACCAGCAATTTTTGCTTTCCAATCATCAAATAGTAGAATGTTTCTACTTTTGATGTCCCTATGTATCACCACTTCTTGATTTACATCAGTTGCATGTAGAAATTTCAACCCGCTTGCAATATCGATACATATTTTAAGCCGCATCACCCAGGTAAGACTAGAGTCGCTCAAGTACCTGTCAAGTCTTCCTCTCGATGCAAACTCATGCAAAATGACTTTTTCAATCTCATCATCACAATAGCCTACAAGACCAATGACATTTTCATGTTTATACTTCAAAGGGATGTCCAGCTCTCTAAAAAACCCAGTTTCTCCGTGACCAAATAACCTCCTATCCAACCGCTTTGCAGCAATGATGGTACGTCCATTAGCATTAGAAGCTACTCCTTTGTAGACATTCCCAAAACCTCCTCTTCCAACGATATTGTCATCACTAAAGTTTAGTTTGGCTGATTTAATGTCTTTTAATGACATTTTGAAGTTTTCCTTCTGGCTTTTTTCCTGTGAAGAAAATTGAAATGGATTGTTATTTTGATTTTTTAGTTTCAGTGTCTCTTAGGTTTTAAGCTTGCTACAACTCCTATATATAGAAGTAAATACTGCTTAATTACAAATAACTGACAAAGGCAAAAGGGTTAAGCTATATAACAAGATATCAATAAATTACTGGGTAAATTAAACTAATCTATCTGCCTGTAACTAAACCTCATACATATTTATATTTTTTACACTTTCTGAGTCAACATATGCATTATATTCTCCACTACAATATCACTTGAAAGCAGATTTATGAGTTTTAAGGTATTTAAAAGGTTCTTCTGGATTAGGTATATTTAGCTTATTATGTTTTGTTGAAGTTGATTGGGCAAAATATCTTATTTTTTAGCAAATGAGTAGATAAGTTAATGCATACTTCTTTATAGTGTGATAACAAGCCTGCAATAGAATCTGCATCTCGCCCAGTATTTCATGATACAAATAAATTTTTTTGTAAGAAATAATCAAGATCCCAAACAGTAACAATAGTCAATATGAACTAACTACTGCACAAACAAGATGATCTAAGCAATTCCTTTATTGATTGTCTCATCGGTTAGCTAATTGTGTAATCAATCACTCTGTGATGATGTGAGAAATAAAGCTAAACAGCATAAAATTTAAACTAATAAGTTACTCACTAACAAACTATTCTCACTTGCAGTCACACAAGTTGTATAAGTTTTACTAATAACCCCTGAACTTGTAAAGTAGTAGTTTCATAATTTTATCGATTTAACAACATAAAGTTTTAAGATATAATATTGAGAGGATGTTAAAACTATATTCATATTGCAATTGTATATCGAACATGTTTATGTTTGTTAGAATTGTCTTAATTACTGCGTTGGAATCGTGTATAGGTTTATGTTGTTGCAGACTATAGATTGGCGTTCCAGTTGTAAGGATCAAAAGCTCGAAGACTAATTCTTCCACTAAGATGAAAGACTTCGGATTCATAAATTGAGGTGAATAAATGAGGGCTTGTGATAGATGATTTTATGTGATTGTTTTTGAGTGAGGATCCATCAGTTTTAAATCGATGTTTTATGTGTTGATCATTTTAAGGTTTGTATAACTTGGATTGTTTCAGAGTAAGAATCATTCAGCAATCGAAAAGCATTTATATTCTGTTTATGCAATTTCGCATAGACAAAAAGGCTAACTTACGAGAAAATGAATGCATGAAGTATCACATATTACCATGGGATAAGAATATGACTTACCTGTGCTTGTAACGCTCTTCTTAGTTCATGGATGACGTCTTCTATTGTTGGACGTTGGGCTTGGGTTTCTACCAGACATCGATATGCGATTTTTAAAAATATGTCCAAAGAATCTTTGTTGGGTCCTTTGCTTTGAGAAAAGACATGTCCATCAGCTTCTTCTTTTATCTTGTGATCAACAATTTTGATTAGTGTTCCATTTTCAAAAAGAAGTCGTGCAATGGGTGCAATCCCCTCCTTATTGACATTGGTGTAAATAGGATCATAGGCCAACCTCCCGGTTAAGATCTCAAGCAACACTACTCCAAAAGAGTAGATGTCTGATTTCTTATTTAATCTACCATACTTCTTATATTCTGGATCCAAGTACATAGGTGTACCTGCAATCGTACTGGCATTTAGAGTGCTGGCCTCTTGATCTGCTGGGTGGATTTTGGAGAGCCCAAAATCTGCAATTTTCGCTTTCCAGTTTTCCCCCAATAGAATATTTGCACTCTTGATGTCACGGTGTATTATCTTTTGTTTGTCCTGATCCATGTCGGTGTGAATGTACTTCAAGCCACGTGCTATATTAAGACATATTTTTATACGTTGCACCCACGTAAGATAAGTCATTTTATCATCGCTTTCAATATAACTTTCCAGACTTCCTCTAGAAGCAAACTCGTATATAAGGATCATGTGATCAGGACCTTCATCACAAAAGCCAAGAAGGGAGATTATATTGTCATGTTTACAGCTACTCAAAGTTTCAATCTCTGCAATGAACCCTTGCTTTCCTTCTGGATTGAAAATGTGTTTTATGGCTACCGTGCTTCGTCTCTTGGGAAGATCACACTTATTCACCCCTTCTATCGAAGACCAATTGCTGCTATCAAAATGTTCGAGTTGTGCCTTGTATACGTTACCATATCCGCCTGACCCAATGCAATATTTTTCGGCAAAATTCTCAGTAGCCAACTTTATATCTGTAAGTCCAATCTTCAAGTGTTCCAAGCTTTTCCCCTGCAACATAGTGGAGTTATATGAATCACCCCATAAAGGCTGGTAAGGATGGGAGTTAAATTATAAAGAAGTTAATTTTATAACCGAATGACTTGTTTCAGGTTAATTAGTACCAAGGATCTTTTTAGCCCGCACATACTAAAAGCTTGAATTTTATTCATGCAGGAACGAAATTATACAAAGTTTATAAATATGTAATTAATAAACTTATTTAATATGATCGTCTTTAAAAAAAAAATAAAAATAAAAATAAATAAATAAATAAAAAATAAAAATCTAACATAACGTAACTAGTTATACCCGTGCACGCACGGGGTTTTTCCAGAAAAATTTAATTATATAGTATTATCGTTTAAAAACAAATCTTATGTATATTTTAAAAAGTTAGAGTATCAACATGTGCGAAAGTAAGAAAAATAGTTAGTAGAAATTGTAAATATAACCGTGGCATCGACCTTGTATTGGATTCTTGAAAATGTTTACTTATAATGTTATTGGGACAAAGGTTCTTTGATCACATGGGTTTACATATAAATCAAATTTATTTTAAAATTTTTGTTTACTTTATGGATATATAAGAATTTACCCGTGAAAATTATGATATAACAACTAATAAGTATGCATGAGTTTTTCATTATGTATTAATATCAATTAATATTTTGTAAAAATTTTATTGGATAAAAGATTTAACTTTGTTTAACTGACATAGATATTAATGTTGAGATTGATCTTGTTGTTTAACTTTAATTATTGATATCATGTTGTACAAAATGTGCGAGTTTAGTAGCTCATAATGAGCGTTGATGAAGTTTTTTAAAATTGTTTTTCCGGATATCTGTATATAAACTTTAAATAATAATTAATGAGTCGTTATAAGTACAATCGCGTATATTTATTTTCATATCACAGCAACTCGTACTAACCATTTGATATTTATATTACCGTTAATAATAATTCAACTATATTTAATATTCAAACCCGTGTACGTATATATTAAACTTTTAAATAGGATAACATGAGTTCTTATTTATATTTAACGTATATAGTAAAAAGATATTTTAATAGATGAAGGTTTGAAACTAATATTTATTTTAAAAGTATTTAACATATATTAAAACTAATTCGTACATTTATAAAATTTTGTAAGTTTAGTGGATGGAAGTCTCAAACAAATACTAATACTCATGTAATTGTAAACAAAGTTCTTATTATAAAATGTAAGGGGTTATTTGTTTATTATCTAAATTTATCAAAAAAACATTGTACACTTAACTACAAATAATATATTTAAAATTCAACCACTAATGTTTTATTAATTACCTCATCTTTTTTTTAAGTATTTATTTTCATAAATTTGACACTTATATTTTTTTGTGTTTTTTTCCTCAATCAAAATCTCCACCAAATTTATTAAAGTTTAACTTAAATCAATTCAATTTTGACTTTTTATTGGCAAATCATATTGGTCGATTTCGCCTATGTGTCAAAATCGAGCATTTCTATTGGTCAAAAAATTTTTCCACTAAGATTGTTTTGTCAAAAGAACTCCGAAATGATTTAATTCCTTTATTATATAAAAGATAACAATGCATTTAATTTATTAGCAAGTAATCACAATACTCATCCTAGCAACTAATCACAAAAATTAATCAAAGCACAATTCATTTAAATAAATTAAATGAGATTTTGCTAACAAGAGTCTTATTGGTCTTGTTTAAGCATCACTTAATTAACAATGTTTCCAAAATAATTCATCACTTATATTAATACATGATTTTAACAAAAATAATTTAGGTAAGTGAGTATTAATAACGTATATATTAATATCAAATGAGTGCATATTTGGAAATGCTTTTTAATTATGGTAAGCTTAAACAACACTCGTAGAGTTGTTAGCAAATCCGTAAATGAATAAGAAATTACAAAACTAATCATAAAATTTGCAAGTATTAAAATTCTTGCATTTTTCTTCCAAAAATAAGAATTATTCCAATATTGGGTTGATTTTACTCGTATTTCAAAATTCTAGATTAAATAAAGGCAATAATATTTCATGATTTTTCATGCGCATCAACACCATTTGATTGAAGGAAGGGAACTGATAAAAAGAAAAAATAAAATGAGAATAATAAGAAGGATTGTAAGTCACGCATCTTATTTTAAATAAGAGAAATAATTTTAAGGTGAGATGCATCAATTTTTGTAATAACATTTGAAATGTGTTGTTGTGATTTGTTCTCACCTTTCTTATTTTAATTGTTTTTTTCATTTCGAAATATATCACTTTTTACTATGTCATGCATCAATTTTTTATCCTAAAAAATTACGGATTTTTGCTATTTGTAGCCTTAAGTGTTAGTTTAATACTTAAAAACATGTAATGATAAGTGATACATTTAGTTGGTTGGGAGAAATTAAATTCATAGATGAACGATTATTCGGAAGATACGAACAATTTATACATGTCATAGTTTACTAATGTTTAGCATTTTCCAAAACACATATACGACCTTCGAGACTTCTTTCTTGTATAAATTGTATATCAAATGACTTGATAATAGCCGAATGATAGTGACCCGGTATATAAAATAAAAATAAAAAAGTTCATTCTATTTTATTTGTTATTTTATTAACGAGAATTTATCCACACATATAAATTAGGGGTGGAAATAAGCCGAGCCGAGCCGAGCCGAGCCGAGCAACTTGTTTATATTTTAGAAAACTCAAGCTCGAGCATTGCTCGGTTTAAGCCTTAAGATTTGAGCTCGAGCTCGGCTCATGGTATGATATATGAAGCTCGAGCTCGGCTAGGCTCGACTCGTTTGTGATATGCCTATAAAAAAACTACTTGGTTTCTTGAGCTTACCTGTTTGAGCTCAAGTTCGTTGATATAGAGATCGTTTATTTGTTTTGAACTCGTCAATGAGCTCGTTAGTATACTTATACAAAATGTACTAAAGCTCGTTTAGGTTCGGGAGCCAAGTCGAGCTTTATATATAAAGCTCGGGCTTGGGTTCGTTTATCAAATGAGCTCCAATTTAGACTCGAGCTCGATTAGGCTCGGCTCGTTCGAGGTTTTTACCGATCCAATTCCGAACTTTTCACGAGCGGCTCGGCTCGTTTCCACCCCTAATCTAAACTACCAAGTACCAGTATCTCACTTAAGCCTAAAAATATACCAGACTTGAAATTACAAAGTGGATAAGCGAGTTACATACCGCTAAACCATAATGATTTTGTTTTCTTTGACTTTTTATTCTATTTCCCACCCACTAAAGATTAAATCAAAGTATCAAACACACCTAATCTCAATTTTTAGCATAGAAACAACCAATGTATCATTCGACTTTAACAATTGTGTTTCTGGACAAGTCTGCCTATAACGTCTCAACCATTCAATTCAGACAAGTCTGACTATAACGTCTCAACCATTCAATTCAACTAGCAGGTACCCGCGCATTGCGGCGGCGGGTACCCTGAAATAAAAATTTTTGGTCAATCATGTATTTTAGTTTATTATGTTATTTTTGACAATAAATTTACTCATATCAAGAATTTCGTATAGCCCGTGCTCGTAGGCCCATGCCCGTTCGGGCTCGAGCCTGTTTGACCTGCTCTCGTTCGGGCTCAAGCCCATTGGGCTCGTTGCTTGTTCAGGCTTGAATACTTGTATAATGTGTTTTATTATTTGTATTAGTGACATTTAATGCATGAATTGTATTTAATTTGGTTGTACAATAACTGTATTAATTGTATTTCTTATATAAAGGGTATTTTAATAACTGTATTAATTGTATTTATTGACCATTTAATTAATTGACTACATTAAATATCATTAATGTGGTGTTTTTTTTTTAATATGTGCATTAAAGTGATGTACATTATGCTTCTTGTCTTAAACGTCTGAAAATTATGTGCATTAAAGTGTTGTACACTATGCTTTTTTTTTTGTAAGTTTTAAAATTTGGAAAGAAAATAATCCTCTATAATATGTAGTATAGATTACTCCAATCACCATCGTAACGTTTACTCATTCAAATATATATATATATATATATATATATATATATATATATATATATATATATATATATATATATATATATATATATAACATAAGTATATTTAAATGTTAGGTTAGAAAGATTGGCCATACTAATATAGTATGATAACATGGTAACTTATGCATAGATAAAAATAATAATAAGGCTAATCACTTCAAAATATATTCGACTTGTCTACTTTTAATTATCGAACAAAAATAATTTCGTCATTTGGTTTATTTTGTTCATGTAAAATGACCATTATATCATTCGCTATCAATAGAGTGGTTAAAAAATTAAGGGTAAAATAGTTATTTTACAAAAGCAAAATACACGAAAGTGCCTAAATTCAAAGGTTTAAGGTAACAATTGAAACCTTATTGTTGAATGATTAAAAGTAAAAAAGTGGACAAGTTGAATACATTTTGAAGTAGGGCTGAGCATTGCAGACCCAAAACCGACCGAGACCGAGAGGACTGATCGGACCAACTGAAAATGGGCCGAACCGAAGGACCAGCGGTCCGGTCTCGATCAATATTTTTTCCTTATTTCGGTCATGGCGTCTTACGTAAAACCCAACTATTATGCCTTATTAGACAAGACCGGACCAACCCGGACCAAAGCGAACATATTCGGTCCGGTCCTCGATGTAAAGTTTTGGGCTAGTTCGGTCCAATTTTGAACCGATGATCACCCATATTTTGAAGTGATTAACCCTAAATAATATTGTAGAGAAGAGAAGATAACAGACTAACCATTCAACAGTTTATTTTATATATAACATAATTGTAGATACATTTTTATTAGGATAACCTAAACTTATACTACATATAAAGAGAAAACACATTTGTTTAAAATTTAAAACTAACAAATGAGTATTGTTGTTAGAGTAAAATAATCTAGTTATAAAAAACAATATAGTCTATTAAATATTTAATTACAATTTCAACCAAAAACTTTTTTACTATCACTTACTTCACACCCACATATATATAAAAAGTTGCACACACTAATTAACACAGCTATACACCATCACCGCTATGCACGAATAATTATCTATTTTAACCATATAAACGAATTATAAACACATTTTTCCAACCCTATACATATTAACAACCGAATATCATATTTATTTAGACATACTAAACTGTATTCGCTCGAAAGTGTTGGATATATCTATGATTGTTCGTCTACACAAAAGAACAATTATTAATAGAGTTTTGCTATTTGAAGCTTTAAAACTAACTATGTTTCAAAGTTCAAAACATACAATAAAGGTGATACATTTATTTAATTATGAACAGTTAAATTCAAAGGTGACTTATTGTTCTTATTTTACAAACCATTTAATGATGTCAGGGTTTTTTGAAATGTTTATGCTATTTCCTCTTAAAAACATTTATATTTAACTTCCAAAAAGTATGTGACATATTTTTAATTTGTTTATAAAAAATGACCCGCTTAGTGACAGTATAGTCTAGAACATATATATATATATATATATATATATATATATATATATATATATATATATATATATATATATGGCATTAGAAAAAAATATAAAAACCTTTTTTAAGAGGTTAAAATCATTTCCTTACTATCTACGTTATATATAAAGAGTAAATAACTTTTCCAATTGCATAAATGTTACACAAAACATTTAATATTTAAATTACAGTTATTTGCCGCTAGAAAGTCTCGCCGCCATGCACGTACTCGTCTGGTTATATATAATATTTGGACCTACACAAGCGTCAAAGTGAGGGTGCTATTTTAATTTCACTATGTTGTATTAACAATATTATAATCCAATAGCTCTTCTAATGTACTTTTATACCACATAACTCATACACTAGATTGAAAATGACGACGCTGTTATGATTGTGATCACTTTTTTATTACGAATATTATCCTTGTTATAATCAAATAATTATTCATCGTTCTTAAAATATTATCCTTGTGATCGCTTTTTTTTATTCATGGCTACTGCTCACAGCTACTTTTGCCAAACATAGCCTTAGACTAATGATAAGCTTATAAGCGAAAACTTATATAGTTGGGTTATACGGAGTATTTCTTATTCTAAGGCTATTATTTAGATAAGCTTATAACCTGTAAAATAATACAGTAACTAATAAACTTTTAATTATAAACCAAAATTAATAAACAAGGTCTTACCGCACTTTCCAATTGAAGTTTCAAGGCTTTCTCAAGTCTCGTGAAAATCTCATCAATACATGGACGTCGTGATCGTTCTTCGTTCAAGCAATCATGTGCTGTTTCCGCGAAAAGTTTGAATGATTTCGGATCCATTTGCTTCCACAGATTTGGATCAACTATATCATTCAGTATTTTCTTTTTATAATGGAAAATAGCCACCGGACCCAAATACTTATTATCTTGATCGTCAATTATTGATAGCCTACCACACAGTAGTTCAAGCAACACTATCCCAAAGGAGTAGATATCTGACGTGTGGTTCACGCTTTTAGTCTCGATATATGTTGGGTCACCATACCCCTTAAAAAACCGAAGTTTATTAGTATGAAATGAATGGTTCCTTTGAGAAGCTTTAATCTTCATGGAACCTTCAAAACTAGATAACTTGGGTTCCCAGTCATCATTTAATATAATCGTGCCACTGTTGATTTGCCGGTGTATTACGCTGAAGTCACGTTGCTCGTCATAATGAATATAACTCAACGCTCGCACAATACCTACAGATATCTCCAATCTTCGCACCCATGTCAACAACATCGGGTCACTTAGATATTGGCCGAGACTTCCCCTGGTATCATACCTGGTAATGATGATTTTCTCATCATTCTGATCACAAAACCCAACAAGAGAAACCACATTTTTATGCTTGAGACTTGAAAGCATTGAAATCTCTATCCAAAACCTCTGTTCTTCATCCCGCAAGTCTTTATTTAACCTCTCAGCAATGATATCAATCAACTCACCCGACCACAAAAGCTGCCCTTTGTAACTGTTTCCAGTTCCACCTGTGCCGATGACATTTTCGTCAGCAAAGTTGTTGGTGGCGGATAATATACTTTCAAGTGGGATTGTTAAATGAGCAAACTCGTCTTTCGGTGAAGACGTTATCTGTAAAAAAGATGGTCAGTTAATACACAAGTTATCACAAAAAGGGAGTATATTGAAGTGCTTACAAAGTGTTCGACGAAATTCTTGAACCTTTTTCTAAGACATGTTGAGCTATACATTTTGCCCTCAATGTTATATTGAGTCTAAAACGGTTTATATCATGTACTTTACAGTTATTATGTTTGTGGATAATAACTAAAATAATAAGATCCTTTTAAAGTTTAGGGAGTGCATGGTCTTATTAACTTGTAATGTTTTGGTTTCTACATTTTGTGTTGAGATATAGCCTTGAATAATGCAGTTAACATTTGCTCATAATGATATCAGGAGAATCGGGAATAGGAGTGGGGTTATCCTCTAAGGAGAGACTCGCGGTTGGTATCTCTGCCCGATGATGCCACACTAACTCGAGCCAACAACTAACAACTAACCCGCCGTTCAAAAAAAAAAAAAAAAAAAAAAAAAAAAAAAACTGCCATTTCTGCCAAGTAGTATTCTACGGATCTGACACGATATTGCATTAGTATCCACACTAGGGTATCTGAATTGGTATAAAAAACTGTTTATTTGAACTATTTGATTCTGCTTAAGTTCTTTGAAACTGCTTGAATCTAGATGTACAGAAACTTGATGGTTTTGCTTGTTGCTGTTTGTTGAATGATTATAGATGATTAGAGCTGCACTGATAGAGTCAACTAGGTAAAAAAAATGGCTTGATTTCGCTGATTGTTGAATAATTATGTTAGATTGATTAGAGTTGCATTGATTGGATCGATTGGGTCACCAAGTATCAAATGAAGCGCTGGTACTGTAACACTAATCTAAACTACTCCAACTAACTAAAGATTAGAGAGTGAAAGCGTAGTGTATAATGTAAAAGATGATACTAGAGTGTTCAATGACAATATATATATATATATATATATATATATATATATATATATATATATATATATATATATATATAGGGAGACTTTCTTACGAGAACCATTTCATCTGCGAGAACTGAGAGAACCACCAAAAACATACATGTACACCTTTTAAAATAAAATAAAAATACAAGCAAATCATTAATAATCGTAAATATCCACCTATGTTCTTCAATATCATCATGAACTCATCCGTTTTTTTTTCACAAAACCCTTACACACGGCCGCAATATTCTCATTGCACGCCTTATAAGAACATACATGCACGCCTTATAAGAACATACATGCACGCCTTCAAAGAAAAATTTTGTATTTTCAATTTCTTATCAAATTCTTTAGAACAACTATGTTTTTAAAAAAAAACATATATGTTGTTTTTAGAACATATGTGCAAAAATACAATTATTGAAGGCGTGCATGTATGTTTTTGGTAGTTCTCTCAGTTCTCGCAGATAAGATCAGTGGCGAAGCTAGAAAATTTTCAGTAGGGGGTCGGGATTTAATTTTTTTTTACTAACGCTATTTTTCGGGTAATATGTTCGGGTCGGGCCAAAAATTAAATACTATTATTATAAAAAAAAGTTTCAATCACTAAAAAACTAAGCATTTGTCCAAGACAACTAAACATCAAAAAGGAGACAAATGGTTGGTACCTGGTTCGATTCATTGAAGAAATTAGAGTTCAGCCTTTTGACCTTTAAGATCCTTAAATTATTCAATTATGGACTCCGCATCAAACTTGTTAGCAATTTCTTTTTCTATGTAAATCACCATACTGTTTGCTAGATTCTGAGGGTAGAAGGGGGAGGGTTTGGGATTTGGTTAATTGGTTTGTTAATTGTTAGGGATTGTTCCGTTTTTTTTTTTTTTTTTTTTTTTTTTTGGGCTAAGTAATGGATTTTAGTTTGGGATTTGGTTTGTTAATGGATTTTAGTTTGGGGAGATGGGCTTATGTAAAATGTAATGGATCAATTTTATTGCTTAATGTATAAAAAAAAAATTCACAATTAAAATGGGGGGTCGAAACCGAATATACCGAAATTTTTCTACGCGAAAACTATATACCCCCTACATCGCAAAAAAAATTTCGGGGGGGTCGGGCGCCCCTCCCTGCTACGCCAATGTTTAAGATGGTTCTCGTAAGAAAGTCTCACTATATATATATATATATATATATATATATATATATATATATATATATATATATATATATATATATATATATATATATGGTAAACTTAAACATAATCTTATGTGATCTCATGCATATACCGTAGCAGGTAAATATGTGACAATGTGACATGGTTACCAATTATGGCTTCGTATATATAAACTTTTTGGCAAGGTTGGTTTGGGTTTTTACTTAAAAGTAGTGCTATTGTTTTTTATGGCTTCGTAATCAAACGTATGGTTCATTTCTACGCTGTAAGAGATGTAATAACCATGATTATGCATTAACTGGTGAACTATGAAGAAAAGAAAGTAAAGTAGAGGTTTTTCTTTTGTTTAATAAGACATTTAGGTCCGTATTATGGCTTCAATTATGGCTGCGTAATGGTATAAATGTATGGTTCAATTTTGATTACGCTCAAAATATCTCATCTTCAAGCATTGAACCATACGTTTCTTGTTATGTCTACAACCCAAGTGAAGAATGCCGAGAAGTTGCAAAAAAGATTGATTTTGATTTCTCACCAAAAAGAGGTAATAGGTAATACTGTAATAGATAGCTTTAAAAGACCGGGGTCCGTACTAGTTTAGGTGTGTTATTTGTTTTTCTTAGTTTTTAGGGTTTATTAAAGTTGTTAGTTTTAGTTGAATATAACTGATAAGAATTTCAAATACCTTCTCATTTCTACGCTGTAAGAGATGTAAAGTAGAGGTTTTTCTTTTGTTTAATAAGACATTTAGGTCCGTACTAGTTTAGGCTCGGTTTTTTTTTTTTTTTCTTTTTTTTTTAATTTTATTTTAACTAGAGTTAACTACATTTTTGGTCCTTGTGGTTTATTGGTTACTAACAGTTTTGGTCCAATAGTTAAAAAAATAACGGATCCTGTCCAGAATCTGACGACCCGTAAAAGGTTTGGTTCAATTTTTTGTTGATCATTAATTTGACCAGTTAAGACACGTGAAATGACTAAAATACTCTCATCTTAATGGACTAAAAGTGTTACATTCAGCAAACCATAAGGACAAAAAATGTAATTAACTCATAAATTTATAAAACTAAAAAAATAAACTTTTAACGGCTAAAAACTTTTATAGAAATTAAAAACTATCTAAAAAAATTAGAATTAAATTATGAAATTTTTATCACAGCTAAACTTAAGTAAGAACTAATTTTATTTTTAGAAAGAAAGTGAATTTTAAAACTTACGAAAATATTTTTAACAATTTTAAGTAACTAAAACTGCTTATAAGTTGACATAAATTTGAGAACTAATTTTCTTTAAAAAAAATATTTGATTTTCTTTAAAAAAAATTCTCTTTTCTAATTACTTTCAAAATTTATTCATGTTTTTATATACGTTTTTATATAGGTTTTTGTGCACTTTTTTTTATTTACATTTTTATACACGTTTTTATATATGTTTTTATCTATGTTTTTATATAAGTTTTTACAAACGTTTTTATCTGCATTTTTATATACATTTTTATATACGTTTTTATCTATGTTTTTATATACATTTTTATTTACGTTTTTATATATGTTTTTATATGAGTTTTATCTACAATTTTATCTACGGTTTAATCTACATTTTTATTTAGGACTTCATATATGTTTTTATGTAGATTTTATATACATTTTTAGCTACGTTTTAAAAAATGTTTATAAAAACGTAGAACGTAGATAAAAACGTATAAAAAAATGTAGATAAAAACGTATATAAAACGTAGATTAAAATGTATATAAAAACGTAGATAAAAACATATAAAAAGGAGTAGATTTTAGTATATAAAAATGTATATAACAACGTTGATAAAAACGTGGATATATAAAAAAATGTATACAAAAACGTATAATAAAATGTATATAAAAGCGTGAATAAAAACATAGATAAAAACGTAGATAAAAATATGTGTATAAAAACGTGTATAAAAATATGTATTAAAACTTATATAAAAACATAGATAAAAACATGTATAAAATGTGTTGATAAAAACATGGATATATAAAAAAATATATAAAAAAAACGTATATAAAAGCCTAGATAAAAACATGGATTAAAACATAGATAAAAACATAAGTAAAAATGTATATAAACATGTGTATAAAAACTTTGGACTAGAAGTGAAACACCCGACAAACCACAAGGACCTAAAATAATGTAGTTAACTCTTTTATTTAACAATATGAATGAAAAGACAAAAATTCCCTCAGATTTAACGGTCAAAATTGGTCAAACTAACGGTGGACCAAAATCGGACTAAACCTGTTACGAGTCGTTGAATTCTGGACAGGATCCGTTACTTTTTAAACTATTGGACCAAAACCATTACACCGGGTAAACCACAAGGACCCAAAATGTAATTAACTCTTATTACTTTCTTTATATAAACTATTGTAAGTTGTTATTTATAGATGAGTATGATTACTACAATTTTTGTGTTTTTTCTTATATGCTAGTTGTACGTGACTTTGGTTCACGTTAAGACTTCTCGTTAATCTTTTTTCTTCACGTACCCAATTGGTGGGAATGCTAGAATGAAAACTAACCATAAACAATTAGTTGTTGCTATATATAACTGATACTCGTGTTGGCCTAGTAAGTTGTTAATAAGCCAGTTATTTATGTAAAATTGGTGATTAACAAATAAGCTTTGGTGCGGGTGGCAGGTCAAAAATATAGGTTTGGATTACGTTAACCATCCATATTAATATTCTCATTTTTATGCTTCATATACTAGTTTTAAACCTTCAGCATGAACACAGTTGTGACATAAGTCACACTAAAAGGGTTTTAACTATATATTTGTGCATTTTTATTTCAAAAGTAATTATAAATAATTCATAATGGTTATCTTCGTCAATAACTATTTTTGTTCATACAATATAAAATGATAATTACACGAAAATTCAAATAATAATTCGGTAATAGAATATGACTAATTATTAATTTATTATTATTTTAAATTCATATGAAAAACTTATCACTATTAAGTTACATAATATAATTGTTATGGATATATATTTAATTACAAGAAAAAGAAATTTACAAAAAGTCTTAGAAAGTGGCATATAAAGAAACTAGTTATAATTCCCGCGCACTCGCGGTTTTTTTTAAAAAATTTTTAGAATGATATATTTTTATTTATGAAAAAATTAATAATTTAATTTTTATTTTATTTGATTTATGATTTTTAATTGAAGTTTTTTATAATTAAAGATAATTATTTAAAAAGTTTAATCATATTGTTAGTTGCATATTAAAAACTTATAAGTAGTTTTTTTATATTTTTTGTATTTATCTTATATACTTGTATAGTATATCAACAAAACGAATTTAAAAACTTATAAATTAAAAAAATAATAATTAAAATATTACCTAATAAAGAAACATTTTTTTTTTTCAAAATAAAAAAATACCAACTAAAGATTTTGTTTTATTATATAAAAAACTCATAAAACTTGTCACTAACTTACGGTATAAACATACTTATTAGCCAATTTGCAATAAAATATTTTCCCCATTACTTATCGTCTTGGACAAAAGGTTACGGGTACTTTCAAAATAAAATTTTAGTCAACTAATACCGCCATAAATTTGATCATTTGATATATGCTAAACTAAATTATAACTAACTAGCATCGGTAAAATCGACAGGCCGGTTAAGGAGAGTGCCTAGATTACTTTAACCTTAACTTGAGTTGTGTTAGCATTGGATATATGGGGAAGTCATTTGAAGCGAGGCCCAGCAATGATATCAAAGGGCCACTAATTATGTATAATCAGTTTTATAGGGTCTAGCTAAAGTGTAAACTGATAGAGTAAAGGTGTATACACTCAAACAAATAGATAGTAGTACTTATTATGGTAGAAAGATGGAAGAGGAAAAACCGTCTTACCCCTTTTTGATGTTCGAGTTGAAGTTCTAACGCTCTCTCAAGTCTCGTGACAATCTCATCAATATTTGGACGTTGCGATTGTTCTTCGTTCAAGCATTCATATGCTGTTTTTGCGAAAATGTTAAATGATTGAGAGTACATTTGACTACATAGATCCCAATCAATTATTTCATCGAGTCTTTTCTCTCTATAATGGGTAACAGCCACCGAAGCCAAGTACTTATTATCTTGGCCGTCATTGATTACTGCTTCCCTACCACACAGTAGTTCAAACATTACTATCCCAAAGGAGTACATATCCGACTTGTGGTTCGCATTTTTTGTCTCTACATATGTTGGGTCTGTATACCCATCCTTACTCCATACTTTATCAGTATTGAAAGAATTGTGCCTTTCAGATGCCTTGATCTTCATGGAATGTATAAAATCACCTAATTTGGGTTCCCAGTCATCACTTAAATAAATCAATGAACTGTTGATGTTGCGGTGTATTACACTAAAATCACGTGACTCATCATAATGAATATAGCTCAATGCTTGCGCAACACCGACAGATATCTCCAATCTTCGCACCCATGTCAACAACATCGGGTCGCTTAGATGCCATTGAAGACTTTCTCTGGTCTCACGCTTGATAATGGTGACCTTCTCGTCATTATCATCACAAAACCCAACAAATGAAACCAGATTCTTGTGCTTGAGACTAGAAAGCATGGACACCTCCATCCAAAACTGTTGGTCTCCATCAAACCATTCTTTATTTAACCTCCCAGCGTAGATATTAATTAACTCACCGGACCACAAGAGCTGTCCTCTATAATATGTTTCAAATGCATCTTTTCCACAGATATGTTGGTCGGAAAAGTTGTTGGTGGCGGATAGTATAACTTCAAGGGGGATTCTTAGGTGAGCAAAGTCATCGAGCGAAGACATTATATATTTTTCTGTTTAATTAAGAGGCGTTTGGGTTAAAAAGGATGCAAAGATATTTGGAAGAACAAATAAAAGAAGAGTAGAAAGAAGATGTGGTGGTGCAATCATTGGTGTTAATGTATTGACTGTGTATTCATGTTGTTTTTAGTTTTTATGGCCCCTTACTACAATATACAATATATATATATATATATGGCCCATGTAGCTGTCCTCCAACGAAACCTTATTATAAAAGTAGTACAACCTGCATCTCTAGACGACACTTGACCAATGATGAAGGAGCCTTTGTGTTTTATCAAATTCCAAATAACAGACTTTTGGGCGACAAAGAGGAAGGAAAATGCATAATTACAAAAATGTTGTGCTTTCCATAACCCTTTTTTATAAAGAAATCATAAACAAATTGTACCATGCCGGGCATCATGTGACGATTCACATAATCCAATGAATAAACATGTTTATGACCCTACTATTTTTATATTCCTTTTTTTATATGTATCGAGAATATATCTACATCTATACGTAGTTATTATAAGAGATTCTCATTCAGTTTTTGAGATATAGTTGTTGTATATGTGAGACCAGTTGCTTCATTAACCAAAGTTATTGTCAATTTTAAAGGATGATGGGCGAGCTAGTTTTAATTGTTTCACAATAAAATAATAGAGGTTGTAAACAAAACATAAAGCTTGTAGAATAACGATATACTAAACGTCAAAAGCTAACAAAATTTATCTATACATATCCGTTCGATAAATACGCAAAAATGTAAAACGGAAGACAGAACTACAGCGTATAGGCAACTTGTATTGAATAATTCAAAGTTTGAATAGTATAATAACTAACAAAACAACAAACATCGCCTTTCAAAAATAAAAATAAAAAATGATATGTATCTTCTCAACAATTATGTTTGGTATCTGAGATATTAACAATGAAAACAGCGGAAGTAATTATGAATTTTTACTGAAGATTAATGTTTATTGATGTTTTTATTGATATATATCTTCAGCTAGATGAAGCAGTATTGGAGCAGCGATTGTCATGGTCGGTTCAAATTTACACTTGATATGAGCAACAATATCTTCAGTTAGCAGAGGTTCCTTCGTTTCACTAAAATGATCAATTTACAGGCAGACATTTAATCGAACAATTATTGCGAAACTCATTTCAATTAACAACTGATTATACATTTCTTATTAGCACATAATCTTTAACAAAACCCACAGCCAAACAACTAGACACTATCACAATATCACGTACTTACATGTAATGACTAATAAGACATTTCATCTCCACAAATTAAAAAAAAAAAAAAAAAAAAAAAAAAAAAAAAAAAAAAAAAGTAGAAGAAGAAGAAGTTGGCATACGTAGAACAATTCTAAGCAACAACAAGTCTCAATGGTCTCGCTAATTTACAGCAGTACTGAAACATACATTTTATCAAACACGTTTTCAACCTCTGTTTCTAAGAATATATACTGTTACCTTGGACGTTAAGTTTTCCTTGCTCGTGAGTCCGAAGGAGATGATGATGGTGGTGCAACGATTAGAGGTGGCAATATGGGTGGATAGTGCATGTTTTGTAATGAGTCAAAAAGGGATCAGGTCATAATGGAAAACTTCATGGCGCATGCCGAGAGTTTGGTCGGGTAGGCACGGAACACTTTTGGTGGCAAAGTTTTGAACATGCAATGTGTTGTTATTACACTTGCAACTTACTTTCTATTATTGTCTTAGCTGTTAATCTTGGTGATTTTGCACTCGTTAGAGATAAAACCTAACCCAAATAAATTAGTCAATTGCCTACCTCTAGAAATGGCAATCTCTTCATTTGGTAGCTTGAGTGTTTTTTTGTTCAAATTACAGGATTTACAACTTTCCTCTCTCGATCGGTGTAGATGGGTCGGATTTCATTCAACAACCTATAAAAGATTCTGGTGTCCAAATCCATTGGCGTATCGGTGAAGAAATGCATTTGATATACACAAACGGTCTAAGCTTTCTGGAAACGTGTAAATCATGGAACATTATAATACAATGCACCAAGAAATGTGATCTTTAGAGACTAGTTATCAAATAGGTTGCCACGGTTGACTGGTTTATTGCTCTTACAGCCCTTTCAGAGATAATCTTTTAAGTATTGGAAAATCATTTGTATGTTTTATTGATTTTATATTCTATTAAAACTAAGAGATAATGTTAAAGTTTTCTAACGTAACCATAAGATATAAAAATGAAGCTCTAATATCATATTCATTCGATCGGCCCATCAAGTGTGTTTTGTTTTTTTCCTCAACTTGTCTGTCTTATATTATCAACCACCTTTACGTTCATGCATCAAGTGTGGTAGTTGCATTATTATTCTTGTAGACTATTCACTTTTTGACCTACTATTAAGTTCACACTGTCTATAGCGTATAAGAAGCATCCCTTTTATCGAATAATTCAAAGTTTGAATAGTGATAAATAGCAAAACAACTAACAGACGTGGAACTTCTCGGCAACTAGCCAAATGAGAATATAAAATTCCCATAGGAAATAAAAGCCATCAATACCCACTAGCTTGCTGCCAAGAAAACCAATCACGCAGATGCATGAACAACTCTGGATCACTTGGACTTGTAGACAAAATGAGCCAACTTGCTGACACAAAACCAAACAGAGTCCTGTGGTTTCTTTCTACACCACCACATGGTCACTGACCTACTTTTACTTTTCCCAATAATAGCCCGAGTCTTTAAAGTTACTAAAATCCACCGAATAAACATTTTCTTTTAAGTTCGTCTTTTTTCTTTTTTTTTTTTTTTTTTTTTTTTTTTTTTTTCAAAAATCGAGATTTGTGTTGTGTGTGATAGAGAAAATGAAAAGAATTATGTTAAGTTTTTGTTTTCAACTTTTTGATTTTATTTGGAAAAAAAAGAAAAAAAAAAGAAAGAATATCAATGATTAGATGTAATGATTAGTCTAAGTGGTGTCCGGTTCCTAATGCACTAGTGAGTATTTATTTGATCTTCGAAATATAAGTATAAATACGTGCAATGATGTGTGATTCAGCACCATATACTAGTGTGGTAATCTGACTTATGTATGGGGTATTCAAGTTATAAAAAAACACTGTCAATGGTTTTTTTTTTAAAAAAAAATTTGTCTTAAAAGGAGAGATCAAACAGGTCGAAGGTCACCCATACTCCCATAGTGTATTTTTAGTGCATCATGTTAGTTTTAACGGATAAAAATTAATGAATATGTCCGGACTCGAACTCGAGACTTCGGGATTGCACACTTTACGTATGAGTTTCAATTAATTAATAATTATTGTTTTAGTAACGAATAATTATTAAATTCACAAAATGATCGTTGGAGGAAAGATGAAGGACTGAACTTAAAATAGAGTTCAAGAAAAACATGGAATGGGCTTGTAAAACCCATGTTTGGCCAAACCCAACCCATTAGGGTGTAGGGTTTGTGTCTTGTGCTCCAAGATGTTGATTAGTATATAAACAAACCCTTTTGTTCATTCTAATCATCCCTTGGTTCACTTGCAAACCAAATCTCCTTCTCTTTCTCCTCTTGAGTTAGAAATCGAACTACACCCTTATAGGGTTCCTACTAGATTTCTAAGCTCAAAACCATTCTTGTTTAGTTGATCAACTACACCCTTCTAGGGTTCCTACGCGATCTTCTAAACATTGTGTTTGGATTGCTTGTGAATTAAGAACCTAGCTTTTCTTATTGAAACGCTACTAATACGTGTGTTCAAGAACGAAGTGTTGGCATACTTTTGCTAACAAGGTGATTTGCCCTATTCGACTAATCCTAGTCGATCCACCATTAAACCCAATTAGGGTTTATAGTTCTTGTTCCATTGGTTTCTTGTTCTTGCTAGAAATCACAAAGAGGTACGCATCCATTTATATTCGGTTAATTTATTATTTGTATTTGATCTATTCCGCTGCGTACTCTTTGATGTTTATATGTTTATTATTATTCATATATTCCAACAGTGGCATCAAGAGCCGTTAATACATTATAATGAATTACCGAAACACATAAAATTGAATCGTTTGATTATAACATGTTTGGTGTTCTTATGTTTTTATTTTTTTTTCATAAACCCTAGTTTTTATTTTTATTTCGAATTTATTTAATTAATTATATATATGTCGAAAGTTTAAAAAAAAAAAAAAAAAAAAAATTAGGGTTTGATGAATTATGTAATAAAAACTTGTAGAAACCCTAGGTTGCATGTAATTTATGTGTATGGATATTGTTATATGCCGTTTGGTTGCGTTCCTTGATTGACATGATTATTTGCTATAATATGTGTAATATGGGCATCCATGACAAACCATGCATGTGTTGTCTTGGATTATGATGATTTGGTTTTAAGATTTCATGCTTATTATGCGATTCTTTTATAATTGATAAATTGTTTAGTAAATATTATGAATAAAGATTACTAAAATTTGATTAATTATAAGATTAGGGAAGACCCTATTAATCGTGTATTAAATCAATAGTGTGTTTTAATATTGATTTTAATTTAGCATGACCATTATTGTTGTTGTTTGTTTATTTTATTTTATTACTTTTGTTTTATATGTTTTTAACATGATAGTAACAAAGGGTAATTTCTATAAATAAAATATTAAACGGACTTAATAATGGTGAAATTTTGTTTTGAGCTTACTTAATAAATCTTGGACTTTTGGTTGATTGATCGCGACTGTATTAAGTGGTTGAAAGGTGGAACTAATTATGACAAACTATTAAAGTGGGTATAAGGATGGCTACGCATTAAATTGCGGCCTTAGTGAGCCTCCATTCTGGCTTACCGCTCGCCTGTGAGTCATATTTTAGTCTTTACCTAACATCCATGATAACTACGAAGCACTTAAGGTAAAGTTGTAAGTTTCTCAACGCCTCAATCAAAAGTTTGGAGATTTAAGCTCGTAAAGAAACTAATGAGTAAAAGTTTTTTTACATGAAACATATGCTACAAGATGAATGCATGACATCTTTGTACATATATTTTGATTACACACATCAAAAATACTACCCTTAAATTTAAGTTATATGCCATCCAATGAAACGGAAACACCTGAAATTGGATCTACGCCAGGGCGTAACCTGACTAGATTGCAATGGAAGGGCAAATTACATGATTTCATCACTAGCAGATCAATTGGTGTGGTGTCATTATGTAAGTTTGTTGTTTCTTAAATTGGTTAACTTAATTGAGTTGATAGTGGGAACTGATCACTCAAGGCATAAGAAGATGGGGATAAAACATGCTTACATTGCAACTGCGGTTGGCAATTAATGTAAATCCCATCGATTCTAGGAATTGCAATTGAATATTGGCAATTGGGACACGTCTCGTACCTTATTGAATAACGTCATCACTAGCAGATCAACTGATGTGATGAACTTATGTCAATTTGGATCCTAGTTTTTCAGTGAAAATTAAATGGTTATTTGATTATGAACCATGGGTATTTAGTTTTCTTGAAAATTTAATTATCGAAAATACTAAAATTGAATTTTGTAATTCTTTTTAACGTATTAATGCAACATTAAAGCCGTAAACGTGGTTTGGTCTTAAATTGGTAAATTGATATAATTCTGCTTTCAAACATAATATTTGATTGAGAAAAAGTCTATTTTCCATGAGAGAAGAATAAGACTCAATCCTATTCCTTTTCATGATTGAGAAAGGTTTGATAGGAACATAAGAATAAGACTCAATCCTAAGTCTATTTTCCATGAGAAAAGAATAAGACTCAATCCTATTCCTTTTCATGATTGAGAAAGGTATAATAGGAACATTAGAATTGTCTACATTCTAATATATAACTCATAGCTATCTTTAATATTTAAGGATATAGCACATCTTATTTTCCATAGAAATTTCATTACTCTTATTTGGTGAATGAATTCTTCTATAACAAACAAGGCATTTGGTTAAATGGAAAATATGAGTTATTAGAAGCTGGACAGATTACCGCAAAATTGGTAAAAGGCAAAACTAGTATTTTATCTAGTTGTTGTGCTTTAAAGGTGCTACATACCATTATGGGGATGGTAGGCCTATTAAGGAAGAAGCTGCATGCTCAAATTCTTCAAGTTAATATCATTGATGGATAATCCATCATAAACATAGTAGAATACACATTTTAGAACCTGAGTAATTATTACGTATGGGTTTTTCTAAATGTGTAGGAAAGTAAAAACAAGCAAATTGTTTTCACTGGTTATGAAACACGTACAATGTTGTCAAATCCAGTGGGAGCTTTGTGTTGTTTACTGAATATAGAGTTATTGTTATGTTCTCTAATTCAGTGGGAGCTACAAGACTTAATTTCTGTGTAGTAGCCAAAAATTATCTTCAAGATAATTACTTTCAAATTGTAGACACTCATGTTCTTAGGATAGCCATATGCGTTTCCTGATAAGACAAAGTAGTCCTACATCTACTTATGACACAAATCATATTGAATCACATAAACAAACTTATGTTGTGTTGTTTATATACTACATGATATTGTTCAATGCACAAGTGGGAGAATTGTCTATTGTGTGCAAAGGAACAATACATAGAGAAATATGATGATATGATTCTCTTAATTGCAAGGTAAGAGATCAATGTTCTAATAAGACTTATACATTTAATGTGTAAGATTATCTTATGTAGAACATGTGTCATGATTATAAGACTACTTTTATGTCTTATGATATTCAAATTAAAAGAAACACTTGAATTTACAATTTACGTCAGGGTGTAACCTACCTAGATTGCAATAGAAAGGTAAACTACATGATTTCATTACTAGCAGATCAACTGATGTAATGAAATTATGTGAGTTTACAGTTTCTTAATTTGGATAATTCATAAAATGACATAAGCAAATGAAGTAGTAAATTAACTTGAAATTACTATTGAAACCAAGTGGAGGTGTTCACAAATACTTTAGTTATTTATGTTTATATCTTCTTATAAACATGAAGTCTTTTAACTATTACAAGACTTATAATAAAGTAAGACGTTAAACTTGTTATGTTTCAAACAAGAAATCATTGAGTTGATCAATGATGTACAACGTAAAGTGGGAATATAACAGTTCATGTCTTTTTAAGACATGAACATGAAGTAACTTGTTCAAAAGGTACTTATGTTATATAGCATGCAATTGGCTTGAAAATTCTATTGTACCATTAAGTTGACTTAGTTGGTAAATAGGTAAGCCAAAGGGAATAAGTTTATCTTACATATTGTTAGTTTGTCTCACAATATTAATTCTAATGAAACATCACAAGTTGGTGGTGTGTTCAGTTAGGAAAAATCAAACTCTTGTTATATTGTTTGATTAAAAGATAAATATGACTTCTTTTCTTCCAAAAGTTGTCAAGGTTAGAAAATTGAGTATGGATTGAATATACTCAATAAGACTCCAACCTAGAAGATTAAATAAGACATTATGGAATGTGATAAATCACATTAAAGTCTTAAAATGAAGTTCTGATTTTGTTAATAAGTAGTTTTAACAAACAAGAGTCAGGAACTGTAAAATATTTTTGTAATATTCCAAATGAGAACGATTTAGTGTTGCTCATCTTGCTAAAGTATTCATAAAATACAAAAGGCAAGTGGGAGTTTTGTTTAGATCTTGAAAGATCAAAATTACAAAATATATAATCTTCTAAAACCACACTAGTGAAAATCATGATGAGGTTTGAAATGTAAAGGTTAAATCTCAACATGATGAAACTCTCATTCATAGATCCGTAGGGATGTCTCAGATATTTAATTAATATGCTGAGAATTATGAATTACAGGATCAAAGTAAGCCTGTTAATCATAATGACGCATTTACTAATTATGGTAAATTGCTCATACTATGAATGTTAAGATGCTGTCCATAAAGATAAGTCAACTTTGAAAATTTGGTTTATCTTAATGAAGATGAGTTTCTGCAAGAGAAGAAAAACCCTAGAGGTTTAAATCTTTGCATAAAGAAACATATGGACAAAATTGTATACATATTTTAATGTATGTCTTATGACAAGATTGTTAATCATACTTATGTAATTAACTATGATTAAATACTTTTTCCTAAGCACATTAAAATTACAAAGATGGTAATTGTCATACTCATTTTTATGAATATGAAATTTGACAATGGATTATAAAATCTCTTTCTTATATAATTACTTAAGCGAGGACGATGAGTAATTAAGAGTTTTATGAATTCATTTAATCTTTGAAAGTATACAAAATGCAAGAATCCAAGTATGGATAGATGCATGCATCAAGGAGATAAATCTTATGTTTAAATATTAAATCTATGTTTTGATTTATAATTTAAAATAAGATAACTCCTAAGTAATTCTAAAAGCTAGTGGGAGTATTATGTTTACTTATTTAAATCATATATGTTGTATAACATATAGGAAGTAACATTCTATATAAGTTAAATGGTAAGTCATAACTTGGAATAAAACTTTACTTGAAAGATTTAATAAGTAAAACATACAACCTTGAATATATATTTATTAATGTAAACATGTGCGGTAAATGGATCTAATAGAACATGAAATATCATTTAGAAAGTTTAAATGGATATGTAGTACATGAATGAAACTTAAGTTGGACACAAGAATTTTTCATGTACATCATGTTGTTGTTATATCATGCTTTGATAAAAGATGATTTGACAACATTGATATCTAATGAAAGATATTAGATAAGTTGTGTAATGAATATTCTAAAGGAATATATTTGGATATAGAATCACATCCTCAGCCTGGAACAATTTCTAGATTCTATAAATGAACAATTTGTAAAAAGGAATAAAACATTACACATTGAAGTTTACGGAAAAGAGCATATTGTTGTTTGCATACAATGATGCTAATATAAATTGAGATGACACTCAATACTAGTCATGGAAGGATTTCATCCTTGTTAATAGCCATGTGTATTAGTTATGCTTAACGGAAAGCATAGTTGCATTATACGTTAAAGAATAAGAATACTTTAAACTTTAAAGGTTTGGAAGTTTAATTATCATAAATTGTATGTTGAGGAAGTCATACACATTTTATGATGTATTATGTGGTTATATCAAATTATTTGAATGCACATATACAAGAATTTCATTATTGAAATAAGTATTTTCAAAATTCCGATAGATCAAAGTTAGTTGAATAATGCCTTGTCAACAAGTATGATTACTTGAGGCATAATTGTCAACAAGTATGATTGGTATTACTTGAGACAAAATTCATTAACGAGAATTTTCATGCATTGATCTACTTAGTATTTGGATAAAGGATTGTAAACAATAATTATTCGAATGAAATGAAGTATTTTGTTATGTTTATTTCTATTCATAAATATTGTATCCTATATTTGCATGTTTAATCCATGAATAACTTAAGTTATTCTAAATTGTCGTTGTCAATTAATGATATGGGAGTATCATTGAACTAAGACAAATGTGAGATTTGGTATAATATATATATAAATTATATTGGTGCGTAGACAAGCCAAATTCACATGATATTCAATACTGGATAAATTGGATATAGGACAAAATCCCAATTACATGATTGTACTTATGGATGTTGTCATTAGAGTAAATCATGAATATTTATCCTCAGACTTGAGATACCAGGTAACTACTGTGGATGTAGCTCATTTTCTGTGAGATAATCTAACGCTATCCGTAACTGGTAGTTATAAGGATTATTTTCAGAGGTGATGCGAAGTTCATAGGTTATGCTTGTAGTCAATACAGGATTTGGTTCCTTCAAATTTGTTTTGAAGTATAATACTGTTTGGCCGCTCGTAGGATTAACAAGATGTTTGCATGGCCATGCCCAAGGTCTATCTGGAATGCGTTCAGATGAATTGGTAATCTTGCTTAATCATAAACAACGAGAAACACTAGTTAATTATGGAATGACTTCAATCCATATCCATATTAACATAGTATTAGAATCAAAAGGATAAGTATGATGATGAATCATCAAAGGTGGTTTTTTCCAGGAAACCATACTCGTGATCGTTCTGGGGACATTGGCGTGTTATGCTAGACTAACCATTATCATTATTACATTAATGTATATCCGAGTGGGAGCTGTTAGTTTTAACGGATAAAAATTAATGAATATGTCCGGACTCGAACTCGAGACTTCGGGATTGCACACTTTACGTATGAGTTTCAATTAATTAATAATTATTGTTTTAGTGACGAATAATTATTAAATTCACAAAATGATCGTTGGAGGAAAGATGAAGGACTGAACTTAAAATAGAGTTCAAGAAAAACATGGAATGGACTTGTAAAACCCATGTTTGGCCAAACCCAACCCATTAGGGTGTAGGGTTTGTGTCTTGTGCTCCAAGATGTTGATTAGTATATAAACAAACCCTTTTGTTCATTCTAATCATCCCTTGGTTCACTTGCAAACCAAATCTCCTTCTCTTTCTCCTCTTGAGTTAGAAATCGAACTACACCCTTATAGGGTTCCTACTAGATTTCTAAGCTCAAAACCATTCTTGTTTAGTTGATCAACTACACCCTTCTAGGGTTCCTACGCGATCTTCTAAACATTGTGTTTGGATTGCTTGTGAATTAAGAACCTAGCTTTTCTTATTGAAACGCTACTAATACGTGTGTTCAAGAACGAAGTGTTGGCATACTTTTGCTAACAAGGTGATTTGCCCTATTCGACTAATCCTATTCGATCCACCATTAAACCCAATTAGGGTTTATAGTTCTTGTTCCATTGGTTTCTTGTTCTTGCTAGAAATCACAAAGAGGTACGCATCCATTTATATTCGGTTAATTTATTATTTGTATTTGATCTATTCCGCTGCGTACTCTTTGATGTTTATATGTTTATTATTATTCATATATTCCAACACATCAAATTTCTTATGTCACATAAAATGTATACATTTTATGCAATACTATTAGAGACACTTGCTATTTACTAAAAAATTGGAGTAAATATGTTTCGGGTCAGTCATTAGCTTTTTACCAAAACACGCCCATTTTGCTACATAGACACAATACTTAGTGCGATGTTATGAATATGATATTCAGTGAGTCAGCATCAACTTTAGCTTCACACATATTCCCTAATTACAAGGTCCACCTTCGCCTACAAATAGTGCGAATAGTCTCCAAAGCTTTATGTATTCTGAATGCGCCCAATTTACCCAAAGATTTACTTATTTAAATACATGGGTAGCTATACCTTTAATATATGATCTGCAGGATAATTGAGGCCATCTCTACTTTCTAAAACAGCAGCCCATGAAGACCCTGCAATTTATGTATGTGGTAATATGTAAGTATACAAGAACTATTCCTATATAACATATATGTAACTAATTATAGACCTGAGTTGAACCAGACATCCATCGTATCAGTCCCATTCACATAATATGTTGCTTTATCACGATACAATTCTTCTACTGGCATGTATCCCTGCCCTTTTGCGAGATGATTGCCCTCATACTTGGCACATTGACCAAAAGTACTAAATATAAGATGAAAATTTATATTCTAAGTTGCGACATATATAATGGACATTAAGTTTGATCCAACAGTAATTTAATTAATAGAAATAAAAAGGTAATGTGGCAAGCATGTATAGAAACAAAATCTGTAGCCATCATTAAGTTAGTTAGATTTTCTCTGTTTGTATCCTGTTTGGTTTTTTATACTGTTCCGATGTTGTTAATGCAAAGGGAGTTAAGAACTTTGAAAGTGAGAGATTTTGAGTTCAGAATACCTGAGATGTAGACCATACGAGTTTACTAATCCCATTCACTACAACCTCTCTGAATCTCTCAACGGTAGCAAACCATTGTCCAGTTGCCCAAAAAATCATAGGCATTTTTGTTCACCAATCCTTTTTAGTTTATACGAATTCTGTGGTAATAAAGGGTATCATTAACATGATCAATTTACAGCAGACGTTAACAGTTGGTGTGAACATATCAGACTGAAGTTACTAAGCCTAAAGGTCAAACAATCTCTAGCAGTCAAAAGAGTAGAGAAAAGTGGTTTGTGCAGATGAATTATCAGCTCTAGAAGTGATTAAAATATTTTGAATGATATTGGGTCAATGAATAAGTATAGGTTAGAATTTTTGATTTGGATGTGGGCTAGTGAGATGTGAAAGATGAAGCTACTTTGCCCTAACAAATCGTAAAGTTGTGATAAAACAACATGTACCAGATATCTGCTGTTAATGGTGTGAGGAGGGCTGAATCACTGAATGCATATTGACAACAAGGTTATACAGTTTTAGTAGAGGAAATGTAGTTTACGCTGGTTGATTTCCATAGAGTTGTAGTATTTGATAGAGTTTAAAGCAGAGGTGATCCCATTCTTGTTTTAGTTCATGTGTGTCTGTGAGGATGTAAGCTACAGGCATTATATGAATTAGAACTAGTAATCAAAATGTAATTGTTTATATAATAAAACAAAACACCTTTCGTATTTCGGAAAAAAGAATATTTTCTTATTAGGTAATATTTTAATTATTATTTTTTAATTTAAAATTTTAAAAATTTGTTTTGTTGATATACTACACAAGTAGAAGATAAATACAAAAAAAATATAGATAAGATGCAACTAACAACATGATTAAAATTTTTAAATGATTATCTTTAATAATAAACAAATATAATTAAAAATCTTAAATGAAACAAAACAAAGATTAAATTATTTGTTTTTTAAGAAATAAAAATATATCATTCAAAAAAAAATTTAAAAACCCGCGCGTGCGCGGGTATTATAACTAGTTTTAATGCATAAGTGATCCTAAGTCACATAAAAGGAATATATATTCTGCAAGAATATTAGAGACACTAATCGTTTACTAAATAAGTGGACGGAGAATGTTCCGGGTCAGCCGTTAGTTTTTTTTTTTTTTTTTTTTTTTTTTTTTTTTTTACCAGAACCCTTCCATTTTGATACCTCTTACAGTTTTTCTCATAAATCTTTTGGTCTTCATACATGGTCATATATATCTTGCCACATCTACAGTATAATTATTGGAAATACCTGAGATGTTACGAATATGCGATTCAGTGAGTCAGCAACAACTTTAGGTTCACACATATTCCTTAATCTCGCAGCAAGGTTATCCTCAAAGGAATGGAGGTACACCTTCTCCTCCAACTGGAACCAATGAATTCGCCGGTGCGAGCACTCTCCAAAACTTTAATTACCTCCATTCTCAACTAGCAAATTCATACAGATTAGATGCAGGTGCAGTGTCATAAAATGGTTCAGCCATAAACAGTCGATGTAAAGATTAATGGTATTAGCAGCAAGACATTATTGTCGTTACCTCAAGTATATTTCTGCCAAAATCAGTCTCTTCCTCACGAGAAGCTTTCACTATGGAGAGTAGATGCTCTGCATGAAATGTTTGACAACTCCACCTTGTAAAACTCGAACCACTGCTGAAATAGAATCAACAAATTATAGTCTAGTTAATACTTATGTCAGTATAAAGCGAATAAGACTTCATTGGAATTTAAATGAAAATGTCTTACCAAAAACATAAAGGCGATTTTTGGCAACACCTAAGTAGAAAATCTATCCCCCAATTTTGATTCAACTTGTCTTAGTGTCTTACTCTAACCATCGATCCCCCAATTCTAGTTAGTACATTCTGTTTTTTCTCCCTGTTGAAGTAATTTTCTGCAAAATAATACTCCAACCATCTATCCCCCAATTCTGATTCAACTTATCTTAATCTAAGTACTACAGTTAAACCACTCCACTAATGGTGCACGGATTCTTCAGAAGATCAAATAACAAGACTGAAAATTCATTATTATCGAAGACAAGTCCAAAACATACTTAGAATACCACAAAATAACCATACGGTTGGCATCTCTATGAGCATTGACCATCTCTTGATTATTACTAATGGTAATTTAACTATAACCATTATGAAAGAAAGTCTGCTTATCACAAATCCCTTTTGCCATTGAAGCCCACAGAATATTTCTAACCAGCAACAAGTCTCAAGGATCCCATTAATATGACCACCTTACAACACTATTGAAGGATACATTTTATCAAACAGCAACTCAGTTAAAGATTTCAAGTTTCGAAGATCAAAACAATAATATTATGCCAGTTATATATACTTGATACTTGTACCTGAGATGGAGTCCATTCTACTTGATTAATCGCACTCTTACCAGTCTCTCTGAATACTTCAACAGACACAAACCATTGTCCTTTTGCCTTAATAATTGTAGGCTTTTTGTTCGCCAATCATATGGATACTTGTGGTCTAAAAAGATAAAGAATAATGGCATTTAGTTATACTATTCACATGGCACCAAAGGAACAAAAAAAAAGTAGTTTTTTTTTTTTTTTTTTTTTTTTTTTTTTTTTTTTAATACTTCTGGATGAATGAAAGTTCATCTAAGTGATCTTTTACAGCAGCATTGACATCCCCAAATACATCACGCCCGCTAAAGATCCCAGCTTCTTCAGTAGATGATGAACAGCTTATCAGTGACAGAATCTGAACACTTTTGCAGGATAAGGTTAGTGAGAACTCTGAACATACGTACTAATAAGAAATAATTCATATAATATATGACTTTCAAAAATTTCATGATTGTGATATCAAACATGCATACGAAGATATTTGGATGACAAAGATCATGGTATACAGGCTCTTCTACAGAGCCGATAACAAGATTATCAATGAAATGTCAGAACACGTCAAGTCAATAATCAAACAGTCATCATAAGAGTATAAAACTCAACTCTCATAAGCCAATAAGCACGCATGAACCTTAAGCTCTATCATCATCACAAAATAATCAAGTTGCTTTTTTTTTGGGTAAAGGGGATTACCCCGGTAAATATAAAATAATCAAATTATTGATCACCAATATAATGTCTTAAACCATAAACTGAGCAACAAAAAGAATTCCCATTATAATGACATCTAATAGCTACTAGTTTATCCGATTTCACTCCTTAATAACCAATTATTCCACCAAAACAAAGTCAATATAATACAACGTAACATGATCAACGTGTATCACTATTCAAGTAGACATTTCATCACACTTGCTATACAACCCAAAACACCAACTCAAGAGCAGACGATGCATAAAGTGATAGAGTAACATGTTTCGTTTAAGATCCAAAACATGCGGCTTCAAATTTTAGAACAAATTCAGTGACGCATTTCATCAAACACGTTACGTGCTATTTATTTACTTGTAGTGATGATAATGAATCCTTATCAGTTCCCAAAACATGAATTAATTACCTGACTTGCCTTTGTGCTCTGCTAGTACTACAGTCAAACTTGGTTTAAGACAGTATATTAACGTAAATATTACTAACGAGAGATATCGGCCCGGGCCTGCACGTTACGGCTGGATCTCAAAACATATATTTGATATAGCATAAATTTTTTGGTGCAAAGGTGAATTTATATTGACTCGATGTGGATGGTCAGGGGTGAGACGCGTTGTGATTGTGGAGGCTGGAAGCAAACGAGTAGAAGGTATCATTTCTTTAGGCGACATATTCAGGTTTCTGCTTAGCTAATGGATGTTGCGCGGCAGTCATAATTTTTCTTCACAATTCTTTCAAGCTTACAATTGCACCTTGGCCTTACGTTTATTTAGCCTCAAGAGCAAAGGCATGTAAATCTCAATTGTATTTTGTTCGTTCGTTCATCACCTTTTCTTACCATTTTACTTGACTTGCCTTTGTGCTCTGCTAGTTTTGCCACTTTGTGGAATGCAGTTTTACCTGGCAATTAGGGTGTTTTTTACAGACACGAGAGAGAAAAGAACTTATGGAATGATGGTTTTGTTTTGAAATCGTTGTTTCTATTCTTCACGCACTTAACTTTATTGATCGAGCAACTTGCTTTGTGAATGGCATGTTAAGCGTTATTTTGATAGTCTGGTTACGAGTACAGATCCTTCAAGTTCGAAGGAAGTTTGTGATTCTTTAGTAGACTAGCCGAATGTGGTACGGGACTGGCATATTTAAGTAAATGTTACTAACGAGAACTAAAGGCCCGGATCTGCTCATTACGCCTGGATCTCGAGTCGTAAATATGATTTAGCCTAAATTTGTGTTCCCTGAATCATGTGTTTAACTTTTTTTGAAGTACCAAAATAGTTAAACAGACAAGTCACAACATATTGTGGTCCATGGTCTAATTTTCATTTGAAACAACTGTCTGTTTCTGTCTTTATATTATCTTCAAAAGTGTTACAAATAAATTTCTAACTTTATGTAAAGCTTGAATCAATGGACAAAACAAACTTGGAACAAAAGAATGAAGGGAATTATAAAAAGTTGTCATTCCTAGGCTATGTTGGGCACACAAGATTGTTGAGAGATTATGCTTATTTTCTCAAAACATAAGCTATTTAAAAAATAATCTTTGTTTGATAGACATAACTAATAAGAGATTTAAAAAAAAATAATCTTTCATAATCTCTTAAAACCAAAGGTTACTTCATGCAGCTTATAAAAATAATATTTTTTTATAATCTCCAGCACCATCTCCAGTTTCAGCAACAGTTACTTTCGCCAAACATACCCTGGAGTTAACAATTGACATCTTGGGATATCTTGACTTGGGAGTAGGAGTGGGCATCGGTTTAAACTTGACCCGAACCGAAAACTGAAAAACGGATGAAACTTAAACTGAGAACCGAACCGAAGTTACTCGGTTTGGTTCGTTTTTACTCGGTTCGGCCGGTTTTTCTCGAATTTTCTTGGTTTTTTCTCGAATTTTCTTGGAGAGCTAGGATTAGAATTTGCGGGTAGTTTAGGTCGTGTGGTAGGTTGTCTTTGCCTTGCCCCTTTGCGTTTTAGGTTTGGTAGGCCCTTTTGCACTTTAGGCGTTTTGGTCTCTTTGCTTGTCCCCTTTTAGGTTTTTAGTAGGCTAGTGGTGTTTCTTTTCCCTTTGCCTTAGCTTTTCCCCCTCTGGCCTTAGCTTTAACCCCCTTGCCTTAGCTTTTTTTTTTTTTTTTTTTTTTTTTTTTTTGCCTAGTGCCTGCTTGCCTTTGCGTTCTTGCTTGTGTTTGTTTTGCCTTTTCGTTCCTTGTTTCTCTTGCATTCCTCTATGCTTTGTTTGCTTGCTTTACTTGCTTTGCTCCTTGTTCTTTGTTTGGTACTCTGTGCTTTGTTTGTCTTGTTGCTCTTTTGCTCCTTGCACTTTGGGTTTCTATATCACTCACACATGTGCACGTGCCGGAGGTCTCCCTGGAAGCAGTCTCTCTACTCCTAGGCTTTGCCTGGGGTAGCGGTAGGATCTGTCTACACTTCTACCTCCCCCATACCTCGCTCTTGCGGGATTGGGTATGTTGTTGTTGTTGTAAATGCATGAAATGAACGGGATTTGCATTTTACGGATGCTAAACATTTACAATACCTTTGCAGTTTTAGTTGTCACATAAACATACATAAAACGGATAAACGGATGATGTTTGTTACCTGGGAGGGCGAGCCTTTTTTTTTACTCCGACCCAGGACCGTTTCCAACCCTTCCCTAGCCACCCCCAATATTCTCACCTAGAGAGGTTTGAAACCTTGATCTCTTGTGAGGAAATGAAGGACCTTACATCTAGGCGGTGGTGGTTTGAATCCCAAATGTACATAGATCAAGTAATTTTAAACATAGATAAGATAAACCTTCAAACATAATTTTAATAATTATCCGGTGCAACAAATAAACTAAATATGGCAAATAGTTCTTTTACATTGGCCGAAACTCGAGGCCACATACAATGAGGCCAGACATAGTTCCTTCAAGACATGTAAATTTCATATTCATAGAAAGAGAGTCATCCTTAAATTCAGAATATGAGTAAAATTTCCACAGTTGAATCTCCATCCATCCATCTTTCCTTTGTTTTGGAACCCGAGTAGTATCATGTATATTCAACGGGCTTGGGGTTATAAAATAAAGAAATTCAGCCTTGTTGTTTTCATGGTGGAGTATATCTTGTACTTTCACTGGACAATGCAGCCCCTCATATTTATCTGAAAGCTTGAACACGAGGTAACACGCGTATTCTATATAAGGTGACAACATTTGACTCTTAATCGTGCATTTGATATAAAAGATACGTTGTGGTAAAACCTCAACCATCTCTTGAAATCTGCATGAACGATACAGTATATTTTATGATTACATGCTGCTTTCCAAAATCAAGTCATATTAAAAAGAAGAGTAAATCCTCAAATGATCAGATTGCTTCTCATGAGAAGTTTAAGTGGTTAAAGGATATGTAACAAAGTTAGTTCAAAAAAGCAAACCTGGAATCGGATGATGATTTTGAAGAAAAGAGGCGCTCATTAGAAACATTTTTTAAAGCTGCCTTTGCCGAAACTATAAGAAGTTTCCTTCTGCCTATGATCCCCAACCAGAATAACTCTTCGTAGTTTCTGTTTATCCTAAATATTTCTTTAAAGTCAGTTGGCAGTTGAAGCACCCGATCCACATCAAAGTTTGATTTCAATACTTGTTGGACTTCCGTCAATTTTCCGATTCCTTCGTGTTTCACCTGCATACAGTTACGTTAATCAGAACATATATGATTTTTTTGCCATGCATTCATATCCCCTTTATACAGCTTAAACAAAAGAACATGGAATTGAACCAAGGAATAATTTCAAAATTACTTTGTCAATTACTCGAAATTCAATGCCTTCAACAAAAACTTCAGCATCTCTGCAGTAGTACGATGAAAAGTTCTCAAGTAGAAACTCAAAAACGACATCTTCGTTTTGATTCAAGAAACGGTCCAACTCAATCATCATCCACTGCTCATCTCTCCATGTCGCGAAATATGCATGCAGACTTTCGTGTCCCTTTCTATACTTTAGGTTAACATACATAAGTTTACTTGAACGGTTTCTCGAATCACCAAATTTGAAGACTAAATAGACCCCATAGACAACATCCGGAGATAAAAATTGAGCTCTTGTCTTGATTTCAATGTTCATATCGGAAACATCTAATATCTCCACTACTGTCTCAAACCTGCACGTAGTATAAATATTCAAGTCTCAATGATCAGTCATATCCTTTATTCTCATACACCTCTACATTTAAATTTCGTAATTCTTTACCCAAATAACTAACATAAACATTTTTCTTGGAACAAGATTGTAAATTCTATATTGAAATTTTTTGTATAAATATATTCTCTATTTAACTAAAGGTAAGAATACTATAAAAAAGATTATCAAGATGCTAGTTAATTCAGGGCCGGCAAATGAATTTGGAGGCCTCGGGCGAAAATTTAAAAGAGGCCCCATCAAAACTAACAAAAAACTTAAAGGTGTGCATAAAAGGTGTTCATTTATAACAATTTCTTATACCGAGGCCCTTTAATGACATTTTATTTATTGTGGAAAGATGATTTGTATTTAACTTATGAGATTTTAAAAAAAGAGACAGTCGGATATATAACATATATAAGTACGCAAAGTGAAGCCTCTTAGATTGTGGGCCTTGTGCGACTGCACTACTTGCGCACCCTCTTCGCCGCCACTGAGTAAATTCTATAATTTACGGTCCTAAAAACAGGGCAGGGGATTAACAGTTCCTCAAAAGGTGTGAATTGACGGGAACACCATCACCTTTTGGCACCAGCCATTGTCCACCGTACAAGGAATAACTCCGGCAACTCTCCTGGCCAGTGGGGCACCAACTGGAGTGAGCACAAGCCGAGACTCGAACCCATGACCTTTTATCATCAAAATCTATCTGGTGGGTCCATGAGTTTTACGGAGGTGGGTATCAACTGAGCCAAAGCTTAGATTAACAGTTCCAAGAGAACATAGTCAATGTGATTCAAATATGTTTTATGTAAGTTGATCCTATTGGATCATAATTATGATTATATGTTTAAAAAGTTATTATATTATGCTATCGTAAACAACTTGTCACACATTAAACGGTAACTAAATTAATTTTGACATTTTAAAAGTATACTTTAAAATATGCTTCCAACAGCAATACATATGTACACTTATCACTTAATAATTAAAAAAAATGCAAAGAGGTAGAGAGAATAACCTTGATTCTGGATGAGATTTTCGCTCATGTGAAAACCTGTTTACATAGGAAAACGTTGTCGCTGATACCATTTCATTTCTTTCTCCGTTACCATCGATTGACAACTGTTATATAACCAAAAAAAAAAAAAAAAAAAAAAAAAAAAAAAAAAAACTAGTTTAAATTTCTATGCTGTGTGTACATGCACGTGTGTTTTTTTTTTTTCTACTATTCCTCAAAAAATAAAAGATGCACAGAATACACGAAACATGAACAACTAAGATACACTGAGAATGAAGTGATTACCACTTTGTCCTCTTGAAGAAGGATTCCTTTTGAGAATGTGTTGTAAAGTTCCTCTTTCATTTTAGTGGAATAGATTTCAGGGCGCTTTGACTTCTGGATTATTTCTTTATAGTCTCTGGGCAATTTGGGCTCCCATAGCTCATGATCCTCCTATATATTTATTTTAAACAAATAACTAACTCATGTTCCAACAAATTAATTTTTAACAAATTACTAGTATTAGACCCTTGCACGCGCGCGTGGCCCGAGCCAGTTTGGACCTGTGGCTTGAGCCTGTCTAACCCGCCCGTTTTGCCACCTCTACTCGTGTTACTTATGATTGAAACAGTCCCTAGGTTAGACCTGGGGACAGTTTGTGTAAGCAAAAATTACGTAAATAGTCTATGTAGTTACTTACCGATTTTAGAAACAATCCGTGAGTTAAAACTAGGGAATGTTTGTGTAACCAAAAAAAAAAAAAAAAAAATCACGTAAAACCTCGCGTCCCGTAGTGGAGCGCGGGCAAAAAGGGTTCTCGTTATAAAAACTTACTTGGATTTCTAATGCGTTCTTCAGTTCTATCACCACTTCATATGCTTTTGGCCGTCTTTCTCTCCTGTGATGTAAGCACTGATACGCAATCCTTGCAAATTTATCAAATGATTGTGGATAAATTTGTTTCTTTATACCCTCAAACACTAACTCATCAAGTTTTCCTACTTGATAGCGATTTTTAGCCAAAAAGGGTAAAAATAGATGCTCATCATCTAGCTTGATAGACGATAGTTTCCCACACAATATGTCAAATAAAACCGCACCCAATGAGAATATGTCATATTCTTTTGTTAATAAGCGTGTTGTCGAATATAGTGGGTCACTATAGCCAACTGTGCCTGCAGCATCATCAAGGACATGGTCTATAGCCTGATTTATTGGACATACCAAGGAAAGCCCAAAACCAGTAATTTTTGCTTTCCAATCATCAAATAGTAGAATGTTGCTACTTTTGATGTCCCTATGTATCACCACTTCTTGATTTACATCAGTTGCATGTAGAAAACTTAACCCGCTTGCAATATCGATACATATTTTAAGCCGCATCACCCAGGTAAGACTAGCGTCACTCAAGTACCCGTCAAGTCTTCCTCTAGATGCAAACTCATGCAAAATGATTTTTTCAATCTCATCATCACAATAGCCTACAAGACCAATGACATTCTCATGTTTATACTTCAAAGGGATATCTAGCTCTCTAAAAAATCCAGTTTCTCCGTTACCAAAGAACCTCCTATCTAACTGCTTTGCAGCAATGATGGTATGTCCATTAGCATGAGAAGCTACTCCTTTGAAGACATTCCCAAGACCTCCTCTTCCAACGATACTAAAATTTTGTGTGGCTGATTTAAAGTCTTCAAGTGACATTTTGAAGTTTTCCTTCTGGCTTTTTTCCTGTGAAGACAATCGATCAATTTGATAAGTCAAAAAGAATATTGAAATGGATTGTTATTTTGATTTTTTAGTTTTAGTGTCTCTTAGGTTTTAAGCTTGCTACAACTCTATAGAAGTAAATACTGCTTAATTACAAATAACTGACAAAGGCAAAAGGGTTAAGCTATATATTAGGATATCAATAAATTAGTGGGTAAACTAATCTATCTGACTGTAATTAAACCTCATATATATTTATATTTTTTACACTTTCTGAGTCAACATATGCATTATATTCTCCGCTACAATATCACTTGAAAGCAGATTTATGAGTTTTAAGGTATTTAAAAGGTTCTTCTGGATTAGGTATTTATATCCTTAAATCTCAAATATTTAGCTTATTATGTTTTGTTGAAGTTGATTGGGCAAAATATCTTATTTTTTAGCAAATGAGTAGATAAGTTAATGCATACTTCTTTATAGTATGATAACAAGCCTGCAATAGAATCTGCATCTCGCCCAGTATTTCATGATACAAATAAATTTTTTTGTAAGAAATAATCAAGATCCCAAACAGTAACAATAGTCAATATGAACTAACTACTGCACAAACAAGATGATCTAAGCAATTCCTTTATTGATTGTCTCATCGGTTAGCTAATTGTGTAATCAATCACTCTGTCGTGATGCGAGAAATAAAGCTAAACAGCATAAAATTTAAACTAATTAGTTAATCACTAACAAACTATTCTCACTTGCAGTCACACAAGTTGTATAAGTTTAACTAATAACCCCTTAACTTGTAAAGTAGTAGTTTCATAATTTTATCGATTTAGCAACATAAAGTTTTAAGATATAATATTGAGAGGATGTTAAAACTATATTCATATTTCAATTGTATATCTAACATGTTTATCTTTGTTAGAATTGTCTTAATTACTGCATTGGAATTGTGTATGGGTTTGTGCTGTTGCAGACTATAGATAGGTGTTCCAGTTGTAAGGATCAAAAGCTCGAAGACTAATTCTTCCACTAAGATGAAAGACTTCGGATTCATATAATTAAGGTGAATAAATGAGGGCTTGTGAAAGATGATTTTATGTGATTGTTTTTGAGTGAGTATCCATCAGTTTTAAATCGATGTTTTATGTGTTGATCATTTTAAGGTTTGTATAACTAGGATTGTTTCAGAGTAAGAATCATTCAGCAATCAAAAAGCATTTATAGTCTGTTTATGCAATTTCGCATAGACAAAAAGGCTAACTTACGAGAAAGTGAATGCATGAAGTATCAAATATTACCATGGGATAAGAATATGACTTACCTGTGCTTGTAACGCTCTTCTTAGTTCATGGATGACGTCTTCTATTGTTGGACGTTGGGCTTGGGTTTCTACCAGACATCGATATGCGATTTTTGAAAATATGTCCAACGAATCTTTGTTAGGTCCTTTGCTTGGAGAAAAGACATGTCCATCAGCTTCTTCTTTTATCTTGTGATCAACAATTTTGATTAGTGTTCCATTTTCAAAAAGAAGTCGTGCAATGGGTGCAATCCCCTCCTTATTGACATTGGTGTAAATAGGATCATAGGCCAACCTCCCGGTTAAGATCTCAAACAACACTACTCCAAAAGAGTAGATGTCTGATTTCTTATTTAATCTACCATACTTCTTATATTCTGGATCCAAGTACATAGGTGTACCTGCAATCGTACTGGCATTTAGAGTGCTGGCCTCTTGATCTGCTGGGTGGATTTTGGAGAGCCCAAAATCTGCAATTTTCGCTTCCCAGTTTTCGCCCAACAAGATATTTGCACTCTTGATATCACGGTGTATTATCTTTTGTTTGTCCTGATCCGTGTCAGAGTGAATGTACTTCAAGCCATGTGCTATATTAAGACATATTTTTATACGTTGCACCCATGTAAGATTAGCCGTTTTATCATCGCTTTCAATATAACTTTCCAGACTTCCTCTAGAAGCAAACTCGTATATAAGGATCATGTGATCAGGACCTTCATCACAAAAGCCAAGAAGGGAGATTATATTGTCATGTTTACAGCTACTCAAAGTTTCAATCTCTGTAACGAACCCTTGCTTTCCTTCTGGATTGAAAATGTGTTTTATGGCTACCGTGCTTCGTCTCTTGGGAAGATCACACTTATTCACCCCTTCTATTGAAGACCAATTACTGCTATCAAAATGTTCGAGTTGTGCCTTGTATACGTTACCATATCCGCCTGACCCAATGCAATATTTTTCGGCAAAATTCTCAGTAGCCAACTTTATATCTGTAAGTCCAATCTTCAAGTGTTCCAAGCTTTTCCCCTGCAACATAGTGGAGTTATATGAATCACCCCATAAAGGCTATTAAGGATGGGAGTGAAATTATAAAGAAATTGTTTTTATAACCGAATGACTTATTATGAGATAGTTAGTTATCTTTCTAAAAGAAAATCTTAATTTAATATGATCAAAAAGAATTAATATATATATATATATATATATATATATATATATATATATATATATTGTGAGATAGTTGTCTTTCTAAATAAAAAAAGAAAAATAAAATCTTAATTTAATTTGTTCATCTTTATAAAAAAATTTCTAACATAACGTAATAATAATGCATTTAATTTATTAGCAAGTAATCACGAATCACGATACTCATCCTAGTGGTAGGGCTAAAAATAGTCTTGTGTATTAACAAATTGGTAAAAATCACAAAATTAATCAAAGCACAATTTAATACTTAAAAACGTATACTGATGAGTGGTACATTTAGTTGGTTGGGAGAAATTAAATTGATAGATGAATATTCTAAAGGTATAAACAATTTATGCATGTCAAAGTTTATTTATGTTTAGCATTTTTCAAAAAACTTATACAACCTTCAAGACTTTTTTTTTTTTTTTTTTTTTTTTTTTTTTTTTTTTAATGTAGGTTAGAAAGATATGCCATACTAAGAGGGAATTGCAAAAATCGTCCCTAAACTTTGGCCAATTTGCATGTTTCGTCCCAGAACTGTTGAAACTGCAAAAATCGTCCCTGTGGCAAACTTTTGGGGCAAATATCGTCCTTTTGGGGCATATATCGTCCCAAATTGGTCAAACTTTAGGGACGATACATGCACACGGACCAAACTTTAGGGACGACACATGCACACGGGCGAAACTTTAGGGACGATCCTTGCAGTTTCGAAATTTGTAGGATGAAACATGCAAATTGGTCAAACTTTAGGGACGATTTTTGCAATTTACTCCCATACTAATATACATGAAACTTAAAAAGGTAATATACTATGATAACATTGTAACTTTTGTTATAGTTAAAATACCTTATTAATTTTCAATTTTTTTTTTCTTTCCAACATAAAAAAGTTTATCTCTTTTTAAATACATTGTATTATAATCATCATTAAAAAGTTTATCAATCACATTTAATACACATTTATTTATCATTACAACAATATATATAATACATCAATTGTAGGATTTGTAGAAAAAACTAGAAAAAAAATTCTTGAAGAAAATAAATGTTTCAACTAATAGTTGTCATATATGTTTTATTTTCAGTTGAATTATCGTATGCTATAACATTTTTCAATCACATTTTGATTATTTTACGTTGTGTGCATAAACGTTACATGAAACATTTAATATCTTAATTATAGTTATTTGCCGATATAAAGTCTCACCACCGTACACGAATACTTGTCTAGTTATATATAATATTTGGACCTACACAAGTACACAAGCGTCCAGATGAGGGTGCTATGCTTTTCTACCGAAATGCCTTTTTGTCATATTTTCACAAAGAGAAGTGATATTTACATCATTTTTTTAATGCACACACCACAATGTTACATCATTAATGAACCTGTTACAACATGCTATATGCATAATTGTGGTGTGTGCATAAAAAAAAGTGATGTAAGTATCACTTCCCTTTCACAAAAAGGTTGTTAGTGTTATTTTAGTTTGACTATGTTGGATTAACAATATTATAATCTAATTAATAACTCTTCTAATGTACTTTTATACCGCATAACTCATACACAAGATTGAAAATGACGACGCTGTTATGCTTGTTATCACTTTTTTATTACTAATATTATCCTAGTTATAATCAGATAATTATTCAACGTTTTTAAAATATATTTGTTTTCACGTAATTGATGAATGAAAAAGCAACTAATTAAAAAAATCAAGTTGTTAATTAATATTATGATTTAATAAGATGATGTTTGTGTTTACTCATTTACCATGCTTATAAATTGTTTGCATGTTTAGAAGCGTTTTTTCAACTTGTTCCTTTAAGCACATGATAAGTAGTCAGCGACTCACAACAAAGACACAAAAGAACACTTTTTTTATTTGAGGAAAGTGACATGGACCAAAATAAAAAAAGAAAAGAAAAGAAAAGAAAAGAAAAAAAAAAAAATCCTCATGGACTCTTTAAAAAAAACACAATTAATACTTCTTATCATGTGCATGTGCAGTTAGTAACCATGTAGAAAAACTCATATAGCCCACTTCTTTTAGACCTATGAGCCTGTAAACTGATTTACATTTCTTATTCAAGGCTAACATTTAAGTTGATACGCTTATAAGCCGTAAAATAATCAATAATAAACTTTTAACTATAAACCAAAATAAATAAACAAGGTCTTACCGCACTTTCCAATTGAAGTTTCAAGGCTTTCTCAAGTCTCTTGACAATCTCATCAATACTTGGACGTTGCGATCGTTCTTCGTTCAAGCAATCATGCGCTGTCTCCGCAAAAAGTTTGAATGATTGCGGATCCATTTGCTTCCACAGATTTGGATCAACTATATCTTTTAATATTTTCTTTTTATAATGGAAAATGGCCACTGGACCCAAATACTTATTATCTTGATCATCGATTACTGCTTTCCTACCACACAATAGTTCAAACAAAACTATCCCGAAGGAGTAGATATCTGATTTGTGGTTCACACTTTTAGTCTCAATATATGTTGGGTCTCCATACCCAATTGTATACCGAAGTCTATGAGTATGAAATGAATGGTGCCTTTGAGATGCTTGAATCTTTATGGAAAATTCAAAATCACATAACTTGGGTTCCCATTCATCATTTAATATAACTGAGTAACTGCTGATTCTCCGGTGTATTACGCTGAAATTGCGTGGCTCGTCATAATGAATGTAGCTCAATGCTTGCGCAACACCGAGAGATATCTCCAATCTTCGCACCCATGTCAACGACATCGGGTCACTTAGATAGTTGTAGAGACCTACCCTGGTCTCATCCTTGATAATGATGATCTTCTCGTCATTTTCATCACAAAACCCAACAAGAGAAACCACATTTTTATGCTTGAGACTGGAAAGCATGGTAATCCCCATCCAAAACAGCTGTTCTCGATCACTCCTTTCTTTATTAAACCTCCCAGCAGTGATATCAATCAACTCCCCGGACCACAAGAGCTGGCCGTTGTATCTCTTATCAAAACTACTTTTTCCGATGAAATTTTGTTGAGAGAAGTTGTTGGTGGCAGAAAGGATATTTTGAAGGGGGACTCTGAGGTGAGCAAATTCATTCATTATCTGTAAAATAGTCAAGTTAAAATGTGAGTTAGAAAAAGGGAGTTTAATGAAGTGCATAATAACGCTTACAAATTGTTCGACGAAATTCCTAAACCTTTTTCTAAGACATGTTGAGCTATACATTTTGCCCTCAATGTTATTATTGAGTCTAAAACGGTATATATCATGTACTTTTCAGTTATTATGTTTGTGGATAATAACTAAAATAATATCCTTTTATAGTCTTATTATTATTAAGTTGAAATGTTTTAGTTATTCATGTTGTCTTAATGAGTTTTTTAGTTGACTATAGTGTTTTGAAAAAATAATTAACAAAGTATGTACTTTTGGAACTAATTAACATACTACGTAATTCGTTCATAGCACTATTTTCTCTACTTTCTTTTTCTTTTTCTAAAATAAAAAATCTCCGCTTGAAGGAACTTTACGAGTTCTGTGTTGATTCAATATCAATTTGAAACACAATAACATCACTTAGAGAAATTTTATATTCTTTTGATGAGTCCGACGTCAACAAAACAAAGTACTTTACGTTCTTGTTGACCCGACAAAAACGAAACCTAATATCATAACTACTGAACAATGTGAAAACCATAATTATCACAAGTTCATGCGAAAGTATTCTATATTCGATTGATCTGCCAATAAAATGCATCAGAAATGCTATGAATATATGACTCATATGAGAGGGATTGAATCGAATCAACATTGAACGATGGCGGTATTTGCGGCAATCACACATGTCAAATATCAACTTGAGAAGTGTAAGAGGACGTTGAAGAAGATGCGGTCAATGATATCGACATTGAACGATGAAGGTAATTGCGGCAATCACACATCGTCTCGTCAATTATCAACTTGAGAAGTGTATGCGAAGACGTTGAAGAAGATGCGGACAATGAGATTTTTTCTTTTAAAAATACGTACTTTGTTAATTATTTTTTTCAAACACTGTGATCAGCTAAAAAACTCGTCTTACTTATTCACTAGGCCAGTTTCGACATTATCCGAGAAGTTTAGGAAGTGACGTTTGTTAGTGATTTTATGTTGTGATATGGTCTTATTATTAAGGGAATCAGATGGTGAAAGTAAGTTAGTACATGGCAGAGTGGTGAGTGGAGTTCCTCCATTTGGGGTACTCACATTCTTTGTCTACATAAGACCATTAGCCTACTTGTCATGTAAGCCCATTAGTCCATTACAGTATATTGTAAGAGCTTAACTCAATTATGTTTCCTTGTACAAGATTTACACGTATGCCTATAAGTGAGAATTCAATGGGAAAACCAATTAGTGGTACTTCATTCTCTATTGTAAACATACAATTTTGTGGTTTGAATGGTCCCAAAAGCCAAATTTAAGCTAAAATGGAAAATGTTAATTTTTCAAGTTGTGACAATCCTATAACTTTATAATGACTTTAATGTTCTATTAGGTAGCCATATATTTTCTACATCTCTTCAGGTCCTGGTATCAAAATATTAGCTACTTACAAATTTTATTATGGTTTTCTTGAAAGAAAAATATATGGTAACATATCATACACTTTTAATATAGGGGCAATTTTGTCACAAGTGAGAGTACCTGAAACTACTATATTTTTGTTATTAGACCTTTATTATTTCGGTAGGCCAAATGCCAGTTACAATTTTCTAAATTTTATTGATACTAATTAGTTCATATGAATGCAGAACATTTTGGTGGCAAATACATCAATAACTACTTTGCAAAACTAGTATATAATATTAAGTTAGTAGTCTTTCACTTCACGTATTTAAAGCTAGCTTAGTAGGGTTCTTATGAGATAAAGTCGAAAGAATTACATATATTTGATCGAACATGAAAATTTTTGTTAACAGTTCTTAGTACTCTTTAGTCTTTATATTGTTTTATTTACCTAAATGTCCTATTTTTTTTATGCTCATTTATCAATTCTAAAACTGATTTTAAGTGTTAGATGAACCCAAGTATAACAGATTAATTGAGTAACACAAATTAAAAATCAAATGTAACATATTATTATTACTTTCGTTTAGTTACATCTTCATTTTACCAAAATGATTCAGAATGATAAAACTAAATTTGCACTACTAGTTTTTCTATTCCTATAATTTAAATATGTTAAATTTAGGTTAGTTTTGCCGCCTTATAATAATCTGACTAAATTTGGTTGAAATTGACTTAAATAAAAGAGAAAATTACAAAAATCTTTTAATACACTTGATATACGAACTCCCTTTTATGAATTACTGAAGAAAGAGATCTACGACTTTGGGTCTTTGAAATAGGTGTACGTGAAATTTTATTGATATGGATTTCAAATACCTTCTCCCATATACGAACTCCGTTTTGATTAAAAAAAAAAAAAAAAAAAAAAAATCTTAGTTGTTAGGGTTTATTATTATTAATTTATTATCATATGTTGTTAGTTATAACTGAATTTGATTGATAAGAACTTCAAATACGTTCTCATTTCTACGTGGTATGAGAGCTAATAACCATGACCAAGGATTAAAAGGTGAATTAACAATTGAAAAAAAAAAGAAAAAAAAAAAGATTTATTTTGTTTAATAAGACATGTGGGTCCGTACTACTAGTTTAGGCTCTTAATTTTTATGTTTATTTTTTGGGGTTTTATTACTTTCCTAAATAAACTATTGTAAGTTGTTATTTATAGTTGAGTATGATAAATACAATTTTTCTGTTTTTTACTTATATGCTAGTTGTAGGTGACTTTGGTTTGCTTCACGTACCCAATTGGTGGGACTACTAGAATGAAAACTAACCAGAAAAAATTTGTTGTTGCTTTAACTGATACTCGTCGTGTTGGCCTAGTAAGTTGTTAAGTCATTATTTATGTAAAATTGTTGATTAACAAATAAGCTTTGGACAGTGGCGGAGTTACACATTTTATTTTGGGAGGGCCAAATTGTATGTAAATTTATTTTAGGAGGGCCAAACTACTAGATTCTTATACATTTTCACAGTTACTAAACAAAAATAGTCGAAGTGAGGGTGCTATGATTTTCTACCGAAATGCCTTTTTGGCATATTTTCACAAAAACGGTGTTAGCATTATTTTAATTTCCCTATGTTGTATTAGAAAAGAGTAAGGATCAAACGAGAAATATAATTTAGATAAAAAGAATGAGAAAGAACCACAACAACTAATCTTAGATGCATCCACAAAAATATATGCATCTCCCACTTATTTCTCTTTTATCATTTGAATTTTGTAGCTAAATTTTTTTCTCACTCTTTTCATTTCAATGATTATTCTCACTAGATTCATACCTGTATTAATAATATTATAATCTAATAACTCTTCTAATGTACTTTTGTACCACATAACTCATACACTAGATTGAAAATGACGACGCTGTTATGATTGTTATCACTTTTTTATTACAAATATTATCCTAGTTATAATCAAATAATTATCCATCGTTCTTAAAATATATTTGTTTTCACGTAATTGATGAATGAAAAAGCAACTAATTAAAAAAAAAATCAAGCGGTTAAATATTATGATTTAATAAGGTGATGTTTGTGTTTACTTCTTTACCATGCTTATAAATTATATTGTATATTTCGAAAAAGCGAAAACTCATATAGCCTACTTCTTTTAGACTAATGAGCCTATATAGTTGGGTTATATTTCTTATTCTAAGGCTATTATTTAAGTTGATAAGCTTATAAGCCGTAAAATAATAAATAGTAAAAACTTTTAACTATAAACCAAAATTAATAAACAAGATCTTACCGCACTTTCCAATTGAAGTTTCAAGGCTTTTTCAAGTCTCAGGACAATCTCATCAATACTTGGACGTCGCGCTTGTTCTTCGTTCAAGCAATCATGCGCTGTTTCCACAAAAAGTTTGAATGATTGCGGATCCATTTGCTTCCACAGATTTGGATCAACTATATCATTTAGTATTTTCTTTTTATAATGAAAAATGGCCACTGGACCCAAATACTTATTATATTGATCATCGATTAATGCTTTCCTACCACACAGTAGTTCAAACAAAACTATCCCAAACGAGTAGATATCCGACTTGTGGTTCACATTTTTAGTCTCAATATATGTCGGGTCTCCATACCCGTTCACATTCCAAACTTCATTAGTATGAAATGAATGGTGCCTTTGACAAGCTTTAATCTTCATGGAACATACAAAATCAGATAACTTGGGTTCCCAATCATCATTTAATAGAACTCTGGCACTGGTCATGTATAGATGAATTAATCAACAAACACAAGCCATGTATAGATGAATAATGATGATCAAGGATATCTTTTGGAAAAATATCTAGAATTCGTTGAAATGAAACATAAGATAAATTGAAAACCACAACACCGCAATAGTACAAAATAATGAAGGGATTTTTTTTTTTTTTTGGGTTAATCTGCAAGCAGTTACAGTAGAACATTGGCTAAAAAGTCTTCTTTCTTTCCACACAAATACAAGAGCATGTGAAAATGTTTTATAATCAATTGTTATTAAGTTGGCCAACAAGCATTAACAAAAAGTCTACTTGCAAACTGTTGGAAATAGTGATACATTAACTGCAACATGATCGACCATGATATATGATAACAAAGTCTACGATGTCAAATTAAAACAAAAAGGCCATAAAACATGATAAACATTAATAAATAATGATTCAAGGCATCCAATGAAAACAATCCAATGAAAACAATAGCATGTTAACTTATTCTATTTACTATTTATAAAATGATACGTATTTACCATTTATTACGAAGCAAATCTCATGTAAACCTTCTTTGAATATAATAAAATCCATGTAAAAGTTTTTTAGATTAAGGAAACGATCCCATATATATATTATACTCCCTCCGTCCCAATTTTATTGTCCACGTTTCCTTTTTGAGATGTCCCAATTTAATTGTCCACTACTAAAAATAGATAGGGAAGTTTAACCTAGTTTACTATATTACCCTTGTTTAAAATTATTATTACATACATTAAAGAAGACTTAAATTAATTACTTAAGGGCAAAAATGTCATTCTATCAAAAAGTAAGAAAGAGAAAGCTGTAATAAATATACTTTTCTTAAACTGTGTGTTTTTTGTCGGGGGACAATAATTTTGGGACGGAGGGAGTAGTAGATAAATACTGGCGCAAAACGATGGTGTATAGCGGTAAATAATTATAATTGCAAACTTCTAGTTTTGGTGTGACCCATGCGGGTTTAATTTGTAGTCATTTGCTAGAAAGAAAGTTTATCGTTAAAACGAAAAATATAAGAGTTTGAGGATCAAATAATATTTAAATTATTAATTTAGTAATAGATGTTTGATACCATTTTTAATTAAAGTTATGTAAAAAGGAATTTGAAATTTAAAAGGGTATTTTGGGTTATAACGCATTACTCATTTTTATACTTTTAATTAAGTTTTAAGAAAAAGTTATTCGTGTTTTATGTATAGTATAGATATAGATGAATGTATCAAACACCATACTATCAAAACTAATCGTTGTGGCTATCAATGTTGTGCGACTAGGGTGGAAACATTAATCATCCTAATAAACATGACTGCATAACATAGTTACATACATGTATTGTTAGATGATGCTGAAACCATCATTGTTTACATGATATTAATCTAGTATAAAAATTAAAATAAATTATTAGGGCATCTTTAGTAATTAAGACAAGTTATTGCAAGTTGACTTCTAATCTTTTGGGTAACCAATTTTATAAGAGTTAGATTTAAGATCGATAATTATTTAAATGCAAATTGTAAGTTGGCATGTTATTTTATAAAGATAACCATAAAAAATTGTATGTTTTTTTTTTTTTTTTTTTTTTTTTTTTTTTTTTTTTTTTTTAATTGTATGTTATTTTAACAAAATTGTATTTTCACACACAAATTTGGTTGACTTTATTTTTTATTTAGTAATCGCAGTGGTTGTCTATACGATTGAATAGCCAATTAGAATAAGCTTTAATACTCGATTCATACCAATCCATCATCAAGCAATTACTTTTTTCTGAATGAGTCTCTAATTCTCCTTTTTATTAACGAGAAAAAACCCAAGCTACAAGCAAACTCAAGGCTTCACTAACCTTGCAAACCTATAGAACTAACCGCTGGTATTACTCGAAAATATGGATTGCTAGGCCCTTATAAGTTTAAAGTTGTCTAGTGTAATTGTACAATTTTTATAATAATTGCATGTAACTAATCCAAAAATGTATAATACGGGGTATTAACTAAAATATTACCAAATCATTAAAGATTTCTTTTTGGCAAAACACTAAATTGGATTAAAAACTTGAAATGAAACATCAACGCAAACTGAATCCCACTAGACTACGTACAAAATCTTTAAGTGAGTTTTTGTTGTAAATCGATCTTTCATTTCCATGAATTACTAGACCTGCACTTAATTAGAACATAACATTGGCTAAAAAGGCTTCTTTTCAATTGGTTGCTTATGACTGTAAGAGAAAAAAAATACAATAACATGTGAGGTATGCTCTAAGTGTAATGATATGTATCAAAAGTTACTTAGTGAATATGTAGCTGAAAGAGATAAATTTCAAAAAGCTAGGGCTGAGATAACTGGTTATTATTTGACTTTAGAGTCAATGGAGGCCAAAATCATTACACATGAAAACAATGAAGTAGCATGGCTTAAAACATATAAACAACAGGATTACCTAGTTAAGTTAAGTGAATGGAAACTAGGTTGTAAGGTGTCTGAACTAGAGAAAGTGACTACTGAAAGGGATAAGTTGTTAGAAAAACTTGCTGTATGGAATGAGGCAGGTCTGTCACATGTACAATTTGTTGAAAAGCAAAGAACATCAAATATTAAGACAGGCCTAGGTTATGATAATGATAACAATGAAGGCAAGGAACTAAATCTTACAGTAGATACCTCCACTAGTGATGAAGAGTTCATAAGTCTAGATGAAAACACTTCTAGTGATGAGGAATTCCCTAGTCCAACACCTCCTGAATTTAAGAAAGAAAAGGGATATAATGCAGTTCCTCACCCCCTAGGTAGCTTTCAACCACCTAGGAAAGATGTTGACTGTTATGGTGTAGACAATCTAGAGTTTAGGAAAAAGCTTAAAAGTAAATCTAACCCTGAAACTTTAGAAAAGTCTGTTGAAGCACCTAAGGTTGAAGAGACCAAGTTTTTAAAACAAGCAGTTCCTTCAAACACTTTTCGAAGTACTGCTGATCACTCAGCAGTACCTCAAAGAAAATTCTTTCAAAATACTGCTAATTTTAGAAACTCTTATGGAAGGGGATTTGGGGATATTGGTCCAAAGGTCTGTTATGTTTGTTATAGTCCTCATCATTTGATTAAAGACTGTGATTATCATTCAGAATACCTAAGTAAATATCCAAAGACCAGAACTGCACAACCAAGTCATAGGGAGAGTAAGCCAAGGGACAACAAACCAGTTTGGAATTATACAAATAGGGTTAACCATAGTAATTTCTCAAAAGACTATAGGTACCCTCATCAGAAAAGGTCATACTCCAAACCCTCAGTACCTTCACAAAGTACTGATAGAAAGTTCCCTAGCCAAGATGTCTCTAGCAAACACTCATATGTAAGACCTAGGAGGTACAATCATTACAACCCTAGAAGGCCTTACAACTCAAGAAAAGGTGCTAGAACACATAACCCAACTCCTAAAGTTACAACTAAATGGGTTAAGAAAGAAAGTACTGCTGGGATAGAACCAGTACTTTCAGAGGTTAAGGGTGAAAAAGGGAAAATTGATCATGAAAAACCAACTGTTTTGGAAACAAAAACCTTAATTCTTGATCATGCTTTCAAAGACAGTGGTGATTACATACTCAAAAATTTTGAGTATGTCACTCCACAAGGGGAACACAAGTCAGTAATGGCTTGGGTTCCTAAAATTAACTAACCATTTTCAAGTGAATGCAGGGCAACCCAGAGGAGGAACTTAAAGATCATCTTATTTTAGATAGTGGTTGCTCTGGCAGTATGACAGGAGAAAAGGAGCTCTTGTCAGATTTTAAAGCTTATTTTGGAGGAAAAGTTGCATTTGGGAATGATCCTGATGGAGGAAGAATTACTGGCAAAGGAACTATCAAGGCAGGAAACATTGATTTTGAAGATGTTAGATATGTGAAGGAGCTCAAATTCAATCTTTTGTCAGTCTCTCAGATTTGTGATAAGAAGTACCCTGTATTATTCCTTGATACATAATGTCTTATACTTTCTCCTGATTTCAAGTTAGAAGATAGAAACTTGGTGTTGCTGAGAGCACCAAGAACTAATGATGTGTACAGCATAGACTTAAAGAATGTAAACTCTGCTTAAAGAGCAACATGTTTGATTGCAAGAGCAACTATGGAAGAAGCACATCAATAGCACAAAAGATTAGGGCATGTCAATTTTAAGAACATCAATAAGCTGGTCAGAGGTAATTTAGTTAGAGGTTTACCTTCTAAAACATTCAAGAATGATCACTCATGTCTTGCTTGTAAGAAGGGTAAACAGCACAAGGCTTCTTGTAAGAAGATTGATGAGAAAACCATTAGAGAGCCTTTGGAATTGCTACACATGGATCTATTTGGACCTATTTCAGTTGTTAGTCTGAACAAGAAGAAGTACTGCTTGGTTGTAACAGATGACTATAGAAGATTTAGTTGGGTCTTTTTCTTATGCTTTAAAGATGAAACTTTTGATGCTATTCATGACCTTATAATAGCACTTGAAAATCAGCTAAGACTCAAGGTTAGAGGCATTAGATGTGATAATGGGACTGAGTTCAAGAATCAGCTAATGGATGAATTTTGTGCCAAGAAAGGAATTAAAAGAGAGTTCAGTATTGCTAGAACTCCTCAGCAAAATGGAGTTGCAGAAAGAAAGAATAGAACTCTTATAGAAGCAGCAAGGACAATGCTTGCAGACTCTCAATTACCTGTTCCATTTTGGGCTGAGGCTGTAAGTGCTGCTTGTTATGTGTTGAATAGAGTATCAGTAACTAAACCTCAAATGAAGACACCTTATGAGTTACTCATGGGAAAGAAGCCAAGCATCAAGTTTATGAAACCTTTTGGATGTCCCCTAACCATCCTAAATACTGCTGATAATTTGGGCAAATTTGATGGGAAGTCAGATGAAGGATATTTATTGGGATATTGTACCAATAGCAAAGGATTCAAAGTGTACAACAGGGCTACCAAAAAGGTTCAAGAATGTCTTCATGTTGATTTTCTGGAAGAACAAGAAAATTTTGAAGGAAAAGGTCCTGATTGGATGTTTGATCTTGATTTAATGTCTTCATCAATGAATTATGTACCTGTAAGAGAAGAAAATCAAGTTTCTCCAACAGAAGAAGAAGCACAGTACATTATTCATGATGTTAATTTAAGATCTGAAGATGAGCCAAAGAATAATGCCAATGATGAGAAGAAGAGTACTTCTGAGCCGCAAGGTACTGCTAAACCTAACAGTACTGCTGATCCTCAAAGTACTGTTCCACCACAAATACCAGTATCTGCAGAAGATCAAGCCATTCAAGATGAACTATCAAGGATGCTTTTTCAAGAAACAATGGCTAAGTCGTATGAAGATGAACAAAGGAGAGCTTATGAAGCAGAAAAGAAGAAGGCAAAGGAAACAGCCAGTACTTTACCCCAAAATACTGCTAATCCATTTGAAAGTACTTTTCAACCTTTAGATACTTCAAATTGGATAAATACTAATGCTTTTGATGATTCTAATATGCCTGACTTAGAAGATACTGATGATCCAAACAAGATTACTTTAGAAGACACTGATGATGAATTGGATCAAGAAGGCATTTTCTTAGATTCTAATGAAGATCCTGATATAACTAATTTGGAAGATAATCTTGAAGTTTCACCAACTCCTACTCTCAGAATTCACAAAACTCATCCTGTTACCAACATAATTGGACCCTCAGCTTCAGGGGTGCTCACAAGGACTAAGGCTAAGAATATGTCTCAACAACATACTTCTTTGCTTAGTTTTATCTACAAGCAAAACAGGGTGAATCACAAGGATTAGAAGTTGTGTTTATTTGCTTGTTTTCAATCTCAGGAGGAGCCCAAGAATATCAAACAAGCATTAGCCAAGGAAAGTTGGGTGGAAGCTATGCAAGAAGAACTCCCACAGTTTAAACTTCCAGAAGTTTGGGTATTATGTGATTTACCTGATGGAAAGAAACTTACTGGAACTAGATGGGTCTTCAGGATAAAAAGAGATGAAAGAGGGAATGTTATCAAGAACAAGGCAAGGTAAGTGGCTCAAGGATATAGACAGGAAGAAGGAGTAGACTATAATGAAGTTTTTGCTCCTGTGGCAAGGCTTGAAGCCATCAGGCTATTTTTGGCTTTTGCATCCTATATGGGATTCCCTGTATATCAAATGGATGTTAAAAGTGCTTTTCTATATGGTAAAATCATAGAAGAAGTTTATATCAAACAGCCTCCTGGTTTTGAAGACCCTGCACATCCAAACAAAGTCTACAAGGTAATCAAGGCTCTGTATGGCCTTCATCAAGCTCCAAGAGCATGGTATGAAAGACTTTCCAATTTTCTACTACAACATGGTTATAGAAGAGGAGCTATTGACAAGACTTTGTTTATCAAAAGAGATAAGAAGGATATCATACTTGTCCAAGTGTATGTAGATGACATTATTTTTGGTGCTACAAGGCAATCCATGGTCAAAGAATTTGAAGATCTTATGAAGAAAGAGTTTCAGATGAGTTCAATGGGAGAATTAACATTCTTCTTGGGACTTCAAGTGCAACAGTCAAGCAGTGGAATTTATATTTGTCAAAATAAGTATGTTGTAGATATTCTTAAGAGATTCAATTTCACAACTGTTAGGCCTACATCTACACCAGTGGATACTAACAAACCTTTGGGAAAAGATGAAGATGGAGAAGATGTTGATGTCACACTATATAGGTCTATGATTGGATGTCTCATGTATTTAACTGCATCAAGACATGATATAACTTTTGCTGTAAGTTTATGTGCAAGACATCAAGTTCATCCAAAGGTATCTCACTTAAATGCTGTCAAGAGGATTTTCAGGTATCTTAGTCAACAACCTAAGCTAGGCTTATAGTATCCTAGAGATTCACCTTTCCATCTCCAAGCTTTCTCAGACAGTGACTATGCTGGAGATAACTATGACAGAAGATCCACAACTGGAGGATGCCAGTACCTTGGAAGCTGATTAGTGTCATGGCAATGTAAGAAGCAAACAATTGCAGCAACTTCTTCCACTGAAGCAGAGTATGTAGCTGCTGCAAGTTGTTGTGCACAAGTACTTTGGTTACAGAATCAACTTTTGGATTATGGATTCAATTTCAAGAATACTCCTACCAACATTGATAATGAGAGTACTATATGTATTGTCAAGAATCCAGTATATCATTCCAAGACCAAGCACATTCAGATTAGACATCACTTTATAAGAGATTGCTATGAACAAAGGCTTATCAATGTGGTTAAAGTTCATACTAATGATAATGTAGCAGATCTACTCACAAAGGGCTTTGATGTTTCAAGATTTACCTTTTTGGTTGTGAGTATTGGTATGATTAATATGTAAGCTATTTTTGAGGGGAGGCATTAGTAGTTATTAGTTAGTCATTATTTGAGGGGAGGCTACATGTATCATTCAAAGAAACAAGTTTATTCATCATTCAACACTGGAATTACAAAGGATTCATACATCACCATTGTTGCTATCAAGATACAGACTCAGACACAGAAAAGACAAGATAAACCAAACAAAGAACTACCACAGACTACCACCAAGCTCCACAACCCTACTCCATAGGCCTTTTTCCCTTGCCCTCATAGTTATGCTTTCCTTTTTGAGCAGTTTTTCTCTTGTCATCAAAAGAAGCCTGCTTTCTTGGGCAAGCCAAGCCAAGAACCTGTTTAGGAGGTCTCTCTTTCCTTGGAGCAGGCCACTTCATGTTCTGTATTGCTGATTCCAGGGCTTGAGTCAAAGCTTGTGGAAGCTCATTAGCCAAAGATGAACCAGGGACAGCTTTCTTCTTTTTGGGCTTTTTGTTGGTAGTACTACCTGCATCAGTTATGGTAGAGTTGGCAGCACTTATTGATAAAGAAGAGTCTTGGAGTCCCATCCATTGTACATGAGGAGGAAAATAACCTAACCATCCTGGATCTTCAAACTCAGAATCAGAGTAGTAACTTATCTCTGAATCTGTGGTGCCATCTGAGTCTGAAGAGATGTTCACAATTGGAATGTGACTCATTGTGCTTACTAGTATCTGTGTTATGAGAAAGATATGGAGTTGTTGTTGGTGAAGTTGCTTTTATAAGCAAAGTAAAGGTAAAGGGCATTTAATGAAGTATATTGATGTTCACTGACCATGGTAGCTTTGGGATTTAATATGGGAGGATATCATTACTGCTACAGTTGCTGGGAGAGCTATTCGTGTCACAGAAGCTTCAATCAGAGAAACTCTGTTATTTGATGATGAAGGAGGCTCTGTTTTGTTTGGAAAACAAGAGATTTGGAACACACTCAGAGACATTGGGTATGAAGGTCCTTTGACTAAGCTCACTTTTCAGAAGGCTATGGTTAGTCCTCATTGGAAATTTCTTATTCATGTTTTGCTTCATTGTTTTAGTCCCAAAAGTACTGCTTGGGATCAGTTTAGCCATTCCATAGCTTCTGCTTTTGTTGGTCTTATTACCAATCAAGCCTTCAATTTCTCATACATGATCCTTGAAGGAATGTTTACTTATATTAAGGCTGGCAAACCCTTTCTCATGTATCCTAGATTTGTTCAATTGCTTTTAGAGAATCCATTAGATGGGATACCTATACCTAAGGATTATGTACCTACCATTAGGATGCCACCTAAAGTGTTCACTTTTATGTCTAATAAGGGAGTTAATTTTTCGGGTAGGAATACACCTCTTAATGCTTATATGTTAGAGGTAGCTCAAGCTGTTAGGGATGATGAAAACAATAGTGGGTCTGCACATTCTAATGATGATCAACCTGATTTTGCTGAGCATTCTGCTTCAGTACATACTCCTACACCACCTATTGTTTCCCCTCAGCATGTTGTTTCAAGTGACAGGACTCCCTCAGTACCAGCTTCTTTGGATACATCTATTTCAGCTCAAGGTGCTTCTCCACAAAGTACTTCTTCTAAAGGTACTGCTTCAGATGACTCCAAGGTACCTACTCCCAATGATTATACTTCCACAGGTGGGCTTCAAACACCTGGAGGAGATGAGGGAATTGAAGGTGCTGAGAGTACTTCTGATTTGGCTAAGGATTTAGAAAAAATGAAGAATAATGTTAAGGCTCAAGCTGAAGAAATCAAGAAGCTAAGAAAGAAGTTCAGAAGGTTGAAGAAATTTGTTTGGCCTCTTGTTCAAAATTTTAGGCTTTATGTGAAAGAAAAGAAGCAGTCTCAGAAGCCAAAGTCAAAATCTTCAAAGAAGTCTTCTAAATCCAAGAGGAAGCATAGGAGGTCATCTTTTACCAAATTGGGGAGGAATCAAGATGAGAATTTGGATAAAGATGATGCTGAAGTTAAAAATTCAGAAGATGCTCATTTGTGGATTATCCAGAAAGTCCAAAGACTCTTATACCAGAAAGCTATGTTGAAGAGGATATGAATATTGCACAAGAAGTTGAGAATATTGCACAAGAGAAGGATAATGAGCAAAAAGATGATGAGCAAGAAAATGTTAAGCAGGATGTAAATACACAGAACATTCAAAGTGCTGATGTTCAAAGTACTGCTGCAGAAAACATAAGTCTGCAAGGTACTGCTGTACAAAGTACTGTTTCTAGAAATATTGATGAAAGTGAAGTCATTGCAGCTGGACCTTCTACAATGAATTATGCAGATGAAGCTGGTCCTTCCACTTTTGTACAGCAAGAAGAAGTAAGAGTACACACTGCAAGTGATGATGAAGGAATTGCTCAAGTTATGATGAATTTGAGGAGACCTACTGGAGGAATACATATTTCTGAGCCTGCACAAAAAGATAAAGATGTTGAAAGTACTTCTGAATCAGAAGAGTTGGATCCTAAAGATAAAGGGAAAAGGATATTGGTTCAGAAAGATACTAAGAAGAAAAAGAAGAAACTTTCTTTTGCTCAGATTAGAGAGTTAGAGATTGCAGAAGATTTAGAGCTTGCTAGAAAGCAACAAGCTGAATATGATGCTGAGTATTTGGAAGAAGTTAGTAGGCCAATTACAAAGAAGCCAATGACCAAAGCTCAGGAAAGGAACTGGATGATAAGTTTCTTGAGAAAGAAGGGATACAAAAATTTACATTTGAAAAGGTATCCAGAAGTGAAAGCTCTGTGGGACAAAGTACAAGAAGATATCAGAAGAGAAGTAGATAGCTTTGTGTCCATGGAAGTTGATAGAAAGAAGAAATTAGAAGATATCAGAAAGGAACAAGATGAGGAAAGAAGATTGAAAAGGAAGAAAGCACTTCAAGATGATCAACTGTCAAAAAGGCTGAAGATGATTTATGAAGACACAGTTGATGAACTTAGAAATTATTTCAGAGTTGTAGATTTTGAGAATAAGAAGATTGATGATTCTGGAAAGAAGTCCAAGATAATCTCATTTTCTGTGGTTGAATCAAAAGAAGGGAATTATTTTATGATCCACAGAGAAGATGAAAGCTTCACAACATTCAATATGTTATGGGATGTGTTGCACAGTATTACAAGGGCAGATTTATATGACTTATATGTGCAAGTGCAGACATACTATGCAGAGATTGAAGCTTCAGGAGTGGGATTAATTTTGCTTGGAGATTTAATTACCATCTGGGAAACTGAAAAAACAAGTGTTGATCCTCTGTGGATTGATCAAGAGAATTGGGAAATAACAAGATGGAGATTCTTTGAGTCATCAGGAGTTCATACACTAGAGATGGAAGATGGTACCATGATTCATATGTTGGCTGAGAGGAGATATCCATTGATTAGAGAAATTATGCTTAGAATGCTGGATCATGGAATGGAACTTGAAGATGAATCTGAAGTAGCTTTGGATGTTATCAAGCTATTTATCAGATGGGTTAAGTCTGAAGAGTAATATTGCATAATACTAGTATGATTTGTTTTGTAAAATAAGTATTTTTCAAAGTACTGCAAAAACAAACAGTACTTTAACAAAGTACTGCTTGCTGATATAAACCAGTATAAGTCTTTTAAAATAAAAATAAAATGTTTTGATATTTAAAAGAAAAGGGAAAAGGATTTGAAAAGCAACACATGGCGTTAGTATTTATACTGCACAACAAATGGTAATCAACTCACCATGTTTAACAGACAAGAAAGAGTTTGACTCATCATGAGGGTATGGCTCTGATGTGATAATCAAATCCATTTATGGTTGATAGTTTATCAAAAACTATATGGTTATCAACTCACCATACTCCAAGTGATCAAGAGTTGGCTAGTCCAAAGCAAACGGCTATTGGTAAAGACAAATCAAATCCGTTGATAGCTGATGATTTGCTAAAAATCATAATTTTCAATGATTCACCTCTCACAGGAGTTAACACACCTGGAAGTGATGAGAATAGTATGAAACTTTTAAGATTTGATGATTTTTGTACCAAAATGTTGCTGAGTTGCTGAAAAGATATAGTGAAAGACAAGATGCTGATGAAGAGTACTTTGACACATGACAAATATAAGACAAAGAAATAAAGAAACAATCTTTCTGAATGTTTAAAGATTTGAAGATTAAAGACAACAAAGAAACTTGAAATCAAGCAAGTGGAGTTCAAGTTAGGGGAGGATTGTTGGGATATAAAATATCAAAGTACTTCTGGATGTCAAAGTACTGCTGCATGAAGGATAAAGTCAATGTACTGCTGAAGGAAAAAGTCAAAGTACTGCTTTCTGAGAAAGAATATCACTAAGTATGCGGAATTTACTTAGTATCACTTAAAAGTCCGCATACTAATAAACACTGGACCTGTTACTAATGATGAAAGACTTAAGATGAAGAATGATCTGAAGGCCAGAGGTTTGTTGCTGATGACACTTCCCAGAGACCAAGTCCTAGCATTCAGCAAGTACAAGACTGCAAAGACTCTTTTTGAGGAGATCTGTAATGTTTTTGGTGGTAATGATTCCACCAAGAAGACTCAAAAGACCCTGCTGAAGCAGACTTATGAAAACTTTGGTTCAACAAGTAATGAATCTATTGATAGCATCTTCACAAGGCTACAAAAGATTGTTACTCAACTCACTGTTTTTGGAATTAAGGTGGAAAGGGAAGACCTCAATCTAAAGTTCTTAAGAAGTTTACCCTCTGAGTTTGGAACCAATGTTGCTGTGTGGGAAGATAAGCCAGATTTGGAGACCATGAAACTTAATGATTTGTACAATAACTTCAAGGTTATTGAACAAAGATTGAAGAAAGTTGGCAAATTAAGCTCAAGTTCAGGAAGTGTAGCACTCATATCATCATCTTTTGATGATAGTAGTTCAGATGAAGAAAGTGATAGTGATGATGACAGTGCTAACATTGTTGTTTCCACTGGTAGTGGAAGTGTTTCCACTGGTAGCTCAAAGAGACAGATTGCAGGACTTAGTGATACTACTTTTTATGCCTTTATATCAAGTTAAGTGGGTGGTTCAATTCTCAATCATGAGGATTTGGATCAAATTGATGAGGATGATATGGAGGAGATGGACATTAAATGGCAAGTGGTATTACTAAGCTTAAGGACAAAGAAGTTTTGGAAGAAGACTGGAAGAAAGATTAACATTAGTGGCAATGAAACAGTAGGTTTTGACAAAAAGAAGGTGGAGTGCTATAATTGTCATAAGAAGGGGCACTTTGCCAGGGAGTGCAGGAAGCCAAGGAAATCTGACAATAGGTCAACTTGGTATAAGCAGGACAAGAAGAAGGAACCTACTACTGATGAGCCAAAGGGGCTATTGGCTATTGATGGAGTGAGCTTTGATTGGAGCTTTATGACTAAGGATGAGGAAGATGATTCAGAGTCTGCAATGGTTGCTACAGAGCTTGCACTAATGGTTTTTTCTGACTCTGAGGTACAAATCAATAATGCTTGTTCTAAATCTTGTAAGGCCTTAAAAGAGTATGAGAAAATTAAAGCACAATATGATGAACAATTGCTAGAGTTAAACCATACTAATTATAACTTAGCAAATCATAAAAGAGGCCTAGGTGTTTTAGAAACTCAGTTAGAGCATTATAGGGCAAATGAATCTAAGTTCAATGATGATATTGCAGTGTTAAAAAGAGACTTAGATTATCAAGTTGCTGTAAACAAGGTTCTTAGGGAAGAACTAGAAAAGGTTAAGTTGGCTAGTTAGAATATAAAGATAACTTGCAATACACTGGATCACCAATCCAAGTGTATTGACAAAATTTGGGAAGCCCAAGTTGTGAACAAAGCCAAATTAGGAGTTGGATACAAATCAGTTCCACCACCTCTAAGAGGTGTTCCATCACCTCCTGGCATTGACTTAGCTCACACAGGATTAGAAGAATTCCAGGAACCACCTATGACCTATGGACCAAAATTTGTTAAACCAGTTGTTATTGAAAAAGTTCAGGTTGAGGTTGATACATTTGATAGTGCTAGTGACTCATCTCTTAAAGATGAAAGTTTAAATGTTGAGTCTAAACCTAGTGTTACTGAGAATGTTAAAGTGGAGGCTAAAAGGAGTATTCCTGATGTTGTCAAAGAGAAGCCTAGGTCACAACCTAATTTCACTAGGCCCACTACTAGATATGCAGAGATGTACATAAATAGGTCACCAACTCCTAGGGGTAATATGAGGAGTTGGAATCATGTTAAATCTAGGCAACTTGGTAGTGATTTTGTGTTCAATAACAAACCCTGTCATATATGTGGTAGCTTTGACCATTTGTCTTATAGCTGTACCTACCACTTGAGTATAAGGGAAGTGTTTGGGAATACTAGGGTGAATGGCCAAAATGCAAATAACTTAACTCACCCAAATCCACTTAGCAAGATGATTCCCAGGTGTGTTTTGCTTCATTCTGGCATTAAACCAATTTCCACTGCTAGACCAGCAGTTGTCACTGCCAAAAATAAAAACAGAGTTTACCGAAAGCCCCTTGTTACTACTTTTGTTAAATCTAATCAAATAGGGAAAAAGACCAATTTTGAGAAGAAAGTTTACAATAATCACAAGTGGGTACCTAAAATTTCAAAACCAGCAGTTTCCACTGCTAAGCCAGCAGTTACCACTGCAAGGCCAAAGGTTACCACATGTGGGTCTGTTAACAAGAAAAGGGTAAATATGGGAAATGCTGTTAAGGCCTCATCACATTGGGAATGGAAACCAAAAGGAACCATCACCTCAAACAATCCCAATGGTGTATCAATGACCTTTGATAGATATAATTATATTGATACACGAGGCAGATCCAAGTCATTTGTGGTTTGGGTCCCCAAAAGGAACTAATTCCTTTATTTTGTATGCAGGAACATTCAAAGACTAAAAATGATCAAGGATACTCAGACAGTGGATGTTCTAGGCACATGACTGGCAATAAGTCCTATCTTTCAGACTTTTAACCTTATGATGGACAATTTGTCAGCTTTGGAGGAGGAATTGGTGGCAAAGTTTCTGGCAAAGGAACAATTAAGGCTGGAAACATTGACTTTGAAGATGTGCAGTATGTGAAAGAACTCAAGTACAACCTTTTTAGTGTGTCACAGATGTGTGACAAGAAGCATAGAGTTCTATTCACAGAATAGAGTTCTATTCACAGAAGATGAATGCTATATCTTATCTAAGGATTATAAGCTCCCTGATGAATATGACATTTTGCTTAAAATTCCTAGAAAAGGTAATCTATATAGCATTGACATGAAGAACATAGTGGCTAATAATGATGTTACTTGCTTGCTTGCAAAAGTCACTTTGGATGAATCAATGCTTTGGCATAGAAGACTTGGTCATGTCAACTTCAAGACCATCAACACGATTGTGAAAGATGGACTTGTCAGAGGTCTACCAGAGAAAAGATTTGAAAATGATCAAACTTGTGTTGCCTGTCTCAAAGGAAAGCAACACAGAGCTTCATGCAAGACCAAAGCATTCAATTCTATTGATCATCCACTCTTTATGCTGCATATGGACTTGTTTGGTCCTACTTCTGTGAGCAACATCAATTTGAAAAAGTATTGTCTTGTTGTGACTGATGATTTTAGTAGATTCACATGGGTTTTCTTTTTAAGAACCAAGGATGAAACCACTGGCATCCTTAAGACATTCATCACTGAAGTTGAAAATCAATTTGAAAAGAAAATCAAGATCATCAGGTCTGACAATGGGACAGAGTTCAAGAATAAAGTTATGGAAGATTTCTGCAGAGACAAAGGTATTAAAAGAGAATTTAGTGTTGCAAGAACTCCTCAAAAAAATGGAGTTGCAGAAAGAAGAAACAGAACACTAATTTAGGCTGCTAGAACCATGTTAGCTGACTCAAAGGTTCCAGTGACTTTTTGGGCTGAAGCAGTTAACACTGCTTGTTACATTCAGAACAGGGTTTTAGTGGTCAAAACAAAGAACAAGACACCTTATGAGTTATTCAGAGGAAGACCTCCTACTTTGGAGTTCATGAGGCCATTTGGGTGTCATGTTACTATTCTCAATACCATTGATCATCTGGGTAAATTTGAAGAAAAGTCTGATGAAGGCTTCTTTGTTGGATACTCTATGGTTAGCAAGGCTTTTAGAGTCTATAACCTAAGAACAAAGAAGATTGAAGAGAATTTTCATGTTGAGTTTCTTGAAAATAAAGCTAACATGGCAGGTTCAGGACCAGATTGGCTATTTGATCTTGAAACATTACCCAATACAATGAATTATGTACCTCTCACTTCAAGCACAGGAGATTGATACGTGGGAATCGCACCAGGCTTTACCTCTCGAGGGATCTCGAGAAGCTTACAACCCCCACCAGGCAGTGTACCTGATCGTTGTAGTATAGTATAGTGACAAGTACCGGGGGATTGATCGTTCAGCTAGGAATAGTGTCGTTAGGATTGGAATTAATCTAACTAGGTCTAAAGGTGAAGGATGATTCTTTTTATGTTTTTATATTTTATGAAAAGCAAGTAAAAATCTCGGGTATTGGGAGAGTGGGCGGAGTTAGTTGCTAATCAACTAACCCAAAAGTTACTAATTAATCTAATAAACAAGAAAATAAACTAAGGTTCTACAAGATAAGTGAAGCATGTCTACCTATGATATGTTACTCCTTACTAGTTATCCAATCCTACCTATTGAATTGTAACCTTGTTTTAATTGACGGGTTGTATTCCTTAATACCATTCATGGGGTGGCGCACTTAACTCCCTAATGCTATGAGTGCCTACTTCACTCCTATGTCGAGCCGGCTAAGAAGCTCCTAACATGGGATCATTAGAATTTACTCATGCATTAAATACAACCAATAAAACCTAGTGCACATCGGTTCATGTTTCCTAAGACGTTCAAGCATGTTACCATTTGGAGATCTGCCAGTTTTCTTAAGCCTAACATCGAATTCATTCAATCAAAACAAGAATCAATAGGAAACAAGAATTATAAACTAAACCAACTAGATCTATTGAAGTTGTCACGCCTTAATTGATGGAGATAGACACACACATCAACAAGCCCCTCATTGATGGAGATAGACACAACATCAACAAGAAATCAATGAGATCTAATCAATTATATACAAGTTTCACATAATCACAAGTAGACACAAGGTGAATTAGCAAATCATCATCAAAGAAGAGCAAACAACAATGATAATGGAAAACATAATTAAGATAGAATCATCAAACCAATACATGATGTTTATGGAGTGATTGAAACCCTCTAAGTTGCTGGAAAAACACCCACCTAAACTCACGAATTGACCTTAGGGTTTAGGGCTTACAAAAAGTGAAGTTATGATGTTATATTTATAGGCATGTTTTCTGTCGGCAAGGCTTGACACCGTCAGGTTGTTTCTCTTGATGCCGCCAAGACCATTTTTTCACCAAATTGTAGATCTCTTCGTCCTCTTCGCGTGGGCTTTTGAATCACCTAAATCCGAGTTCGTATGCAAAAGTTATGACCAAAACAATATCAGCTACTCCGCGCGCAAGTTTTGACAAGTTAACACGTGACGGCCTTGGGTGACGCCTTCATTTCTGTACTGGGCCGTCATGGAAATTACTCTTGACGCCGTCAGGAATTTACTCTTGACGCCGTCACCAACTGTTCTCAGCAAGGAAAATTAAGACTTTGGCGTTTTCTTCACTTTTATGCTCCAAAAACGTCCGAATTGCTTCCTTTTCCAAATTTCTCTCCCAAAGTACCTAAAATCACAAAAGGAACGATTTAGGCCAATATTTGATCAAATAAATTCAATTCCGGGCTTAAAATGACCCCCTAAAAGTGGTTCATTTTTTGCCTCATCAGAGATAAAGACCTTGAAGATTCAGAAGAATTCATTGATGAAGATGAAGCTTGTAAAGATGATGAAGATCAAATTGTTATGCCACTTTGGGACTTTGTTGATAATTCTGAAAAGCCAAGTGATGCAGATGGTGTGAATTTTGATGAATTGAATAAAGAAATTCCTACTAGCAGTGGTAACTCAATTCCCACTGCTACACCAGAAGTTTCCACTGACAGCCCAAATGTGGAACATACTTCTCAGGAATCACTAAGTGATGATGTAGAGATTACAAACATGCCTACAACATATGATATTCCTAGCACATCACAGAATTCAATTCACAAAGTGCATCCACTTGATAATGTTATTGGTGAACTTCAATCAGGTGTGAAGACAAGAAGACAGACAAAGAAAGATGATATTCATGGGTTCATTAGTGAAGTGTATGAGTCCAAGAAGCATAAAAGGAAGAATGAGTGTTTGTTTTTCTGTTTTCTCTCACAGGTGGAGCCTAAGAATGTTTATATGGCTCTAGAAGAATCTAGCTGGGTTGAAGCAATGCAAGAGGAGTTGCTGCAGTTTAAACTTCAAAAGGTTTGGGTTCTTTGTGACTTGCCTGATGGTATGAAGGTCATTGGTACTAAATGGGTTTTCAGAAACAAGAAAGATGAAAGAGGTATTGTAATCAGGAACAAAGCTAGATTGGTTGCTCAAGGATACACTCAAGAGGAGGGTATTGATTATGAAGAAGTTTTTGCTCCTGTTGCAAGGATTGAGGCTATTAGATTGTTTTTAGCTTATGCATCATTTATGGGCTTTACTGTCTATCAAATGGATGTTAAGAGTGCCTTTCTGTATGGTACTATTGATGAGGAGGTATATGTCTCTCAACCTCCAGGCTTTGAAGATCCTCAACACCCAAATAAAGTTTATAAAGTGGTTAAGGCTCTTTATGGCTTACATCAGCCTCCAAGGAAGTGGTATGAAACCTTAGCTAATTATTTGTTGAACAATGGGTTTCATAGAGGCAAAATTGATCAAACTTTGTTCATCAAGAAAGACAAGGGTGATATTCTACTTGTTCAAGTATATGTTGATGATATTATCTTTGGGTCTACTAGACAAGAGATGTGCAAAGAGTTTGAGAGGCTGATGAAAGATGAATTTCAAATGAGTTCTATGGGAGAACTTACATTCTTTTTGGGGCTGCAAGTACAACAAAGTAAAGAAGGCATCTTTATCAGTCAAGACAAATATGTGGCTGAGATCATTAGGAAGTTCAAGTTTACTGATGCAAAACCTTCAAATACCCCTGCTGACAAGACCACTCATCTATTGTTGAAGAAAGCTAGTGGTGCTAATGTTGATGTTTACACTTACAGATCTATGATTGGTTCTTTGATGTATCTTACTTCATCAAGGCCAGACATTATGTTTGCTGTATGTGCTTCTGCAAGATTTCAAGTGACTCCAAAGACATCACATTTGACAGCAGTGGAAAAGATTTTTAGGTACTTGAAGGCTTATCCTAATCTAGGATTACGGTATCCAAGAGAATCTCCTATGGAATTGATCACATACTCAGATAGTGACTATGCTGGTGCAAGTTTGGATAGAAGATCAACTACTGGAGGATGTCAATTTCTTGGATGTAGATTGGTGTCATGGCAGTGCAAGAAGCAAACTATGGTTGCTACTTCAACCACTGAAGCAGAATATGTTGCAGCTGCTAGTTGTTGTGCTCAGATCCTATGGCTTCAGAATCAATTATTGGATTATGGGTACAATTTCATGAACACCATTATCTATATAGACAATAGTAGTACCATATGCCTTATTAAAAATCTTGTGCAACACACTAAAACTAAACATATTGAAATTAGACATCACTTTATAAGAGATTGTTTTGAGAAAAAGCTTATAAATGTTGTCAAAATCCATACTGATGACAATTATGCTGATTTATTAACAAAAGCGCTTGATGTGGGTAGATTTCAATACTTGGTAACAGGTATTGGAATGCTAAATCCATAAATCTTTGATGTCTAATACTTTTCAGTGTTGCAGGATAGTTTTTAGGTACTAATTTTGTTTGTATAGTGTGTATGGTTTCTACTAATTTGTATGCAGAGTTATCAAAAGCACAGTGGAAATACTCATACAACAGTGGAAAGATTGGTGATAAAAGCATAAAGGAAGAGTACTTTTATTGATATTATTGAAAGTACATCACAACCATTCAGATAACATTGTCACCAACACAAAAAACCATAACAAGACATAAACCTACAACCTAACACCTACTCCATAGGTTTCTTTCCTTTTCCCTCATAATCATGCTTGCCTTTGGAAGTCCTCTTTCTCTTGTCATCAAAAGAAAGTTGTTTCCTTGGACAAGCAAGTCTCAGAACTAGCTTGGGAGGCCTTGGTGCTTGTGTAGGCTTCTCAACAGCAGGCCACTTCATGTTGCTTATGGCAGTCTTCAATGCTGTAGTTAGGGCCTTTGGAAGTTCTTCGGAAAGATTAAAGGTTAGATCATTGTCATCATCAGAGGAAGAACTGGTATAGAACTCCAAAGATGGAGTAGGAGAAGCTTCAGTCTTTTTGGATGTCTTGTTGGATGCTGTGGATGTGGTTGCACTTGGTGGGAAGTAATCACTCCATCCTGTTGAAAGATCCTCTGAGTTTGAACAATAGCTGATCTCCTCATCAGATGAATCATCAGAAGATATGTAGACTATTGGGAACCAGCTCATTGTGTTGATTAAGGGTTTGTGTTATTGAAGTTGTTTGTTGATGAGAGATAAAAGTTTTTGAGCCCCCTTTTATAAGCAAAGTCAAGGTCAAATTCTAATCAATGAAGAATATTTACTCTTACCTGTTTTGGTAGGTTGGAGGAGTAAATTTGGTTATTATCGGGTTGACTTTTGGAAGATATTTTTGTGAATAGTAACTTGGTTAAAAAGTTACTTTGGGTTAATTTTTAAGGGTTAAGTTGAGAGTTACTTTGTTCTGCAGCATACAACCCATATTATTGGAGTCATTGGAGTTATAAGGTGTGTATCATAGACACACAACAAATGGTTATTGATTCACCATGTCTAACCCACATAAGAATCAACTAGTCCAGAGCAAACGGCTCCTGGTAAAGACTTATCAAATCCGTTTATGGTTGATAGTTTACCAAAAACTATATGGTTATCAACTTACCATACTCCATGTGATCAAGAATCAACTAGTCCAGAGCAAACGGCTCATGGTAAAGATATATCAAATCCGTTGATAGCTGGTAGTTTGCTAAAAACTATGATAAGAGCAGCTAATTTTCATGTTTTATTCACCACTGCTCTTTGATATGTTGTGAAAATTTTACCACTGCTAGTTCATTAGTTACCACTGCAAGAGTACTTTTTCCACTGATGAACTAGCCGTTACAACTGTTGTGTCAGTAATCTATTTTTTTTTTACTAGCCGTTGTAAATATAACCGTCTTTCCTTATTAATAGGGTAAATCTTTTTGTGAATTATATACTTCCTTATTATAAATTATTCTTTTCCAAAGATAATTCTTTCTAAAGATAATTCACATTGCGCAACCTCCTCAAACCCTATTAGTATAAATTCATCATACGGCTTGATTTTTATCTTGATTACTAACACTTCTATTCTCTTTCTCACAAATATCATGGCGATTCTAAAATTTGTCGAGGAGCACAACCAAGTAGCCTACCTACGAAAGTCAAACGAGAAGAGTGGCCCTGTTTTTCATCAGATTGTGGATTTTCTAAACACAACTCATATAAGGTATGCCTTAACTATTAATCCCACAATCTATGTCTCTCATATCAAACAGTTCTGGAACACTGTGGAGTCCATAACTCTTGAACAGGGAGACACACATGAATCTGTGGATGCTCTAAGAGCCACAGTGGATGGGGTAACTATTGATGTTACTGAGTCATCCTTGAGGAGAATTCTCCAATTGGATGATCTCAATGGTATCATCACATTACCTAATTCAGAAATTTTCACTAATATTGCTTTAATAGGGTATGATACATCTGAACAAAAAGTAACTTTCAGAAAAGGATGTTTTTGTCCCCATTGGAGATTTTTAATTCACACTCTTTTACATTGCCTAAGTCCTAAGAAAACATCTTATGAACAATTTGCATCAACCATGGCTTATCCTTTGGTTTGTTTGGAAACTGATAGGACTTTCAATTTTTCAAAGTTTATTTTCAATAATATGAAAGGCAATGTAAAGAGTCAATATAAAATTTTGATGTATCCAAGGTTTGTGCAAGCAGTGTTAAATGAGTTTCAACTGCAACCTCACAATAGAATTTATGAGCCTTCCTATCTTAAGCCAAAAGTTTTTCAAAACATGAGTAAGGCTTCAGATCTTTGGGATGGGGAGGTTCATCCACTTTTTCCTCAAATGCTTGCTAAAATTGCTCAAGTACAGGGTGAAGATGCAACCATCCCAGTTGTATCCCAAACCACACCCAATATTGTTGTTCCACCACTTCACCATACCCCTGCTGTCACTCATACCTATGAGAGAAGGCATAAACAGCCAACTTCTCTCATCTCAACATTGCATGTTGCTGAACCTTTTGGTTTAGGGACAAGCAGTGGTGGTTCAAGGCTTAATCCTAGTCCAACTATGGAAGAGCCTGAATCCATGCCTCATGATTCACCTCTCCCAACAGGTCACACAGTTGGAAGTGATGAAGGCAGTGTGCAACTACCTGAATTGATGGACATATGTACCAAATTAGTCAAGCAGGTTCAAGCTCTGGAGAAAGATTTGGCACAGACCAAAGTACAACATGCCACAGAGCTGAATCAATTGAAGGCTGAGATTCAAAGATTGCAGAATGAAGTTGAGAATCTCAAGAAGAAAAGATCTTCTAAAGTTGTGTTATCTTCATCATCTTCACCTCAGGATGCGTTTTCTGCAAGTTCTACTAAAGATTTGGGAGATTCTTCCAAACAGGGGAGGAAATCAGATGCAGAGTTTAAGGGAAGGAGCACTAATTTTGAAAAAGCATTTGCTGAGCTCACTGATTCTGACAATGCTCAAGCAAGAGATGATGTAGCTGAGACTGAGGGGAGGAAGTTAGATGTTGAAGATATGGATACTAATGTTGCTTTTGATTTTGATGATATAGTTGGAACTGCTCAACCAATTTCCACTGATGCAGAACAAGTTCCAACTGATCAACATATTTCCACTGCAAGTGAAAAAGTTACCACTGCTACTCAAAAAGTTACCACTGCAGAGGAAGAAGCTGTCAGAATAAGATCAGTCAAAGGAAAAGCTATTGTGACTGGTTTAGAACAAGAACAAGCAAGAAACATTTCTAAGAAAGAACAAGCTCACATTAATTTTGATGCAAGATTGGCAGAGCAAGAGCAAGCAGCAGAGAATGAAAGGAAGAAAAAGCTAGAGGAAGATGAAGTTGCTAGTTTTATGGAAACTAAGAGGTTGGATAAGCTTGAAGTTGTAATGGCAGAACCAATTTCAATTGTTTCACCAACTGTCATACATGAGAAACCTCCTTTGTTCACTTATGTGCCTACAGAAGAAGAGATTGACTACTTGATTAACAATGATCAAATAATCAGGAAAAGGGCTATTGAACTTATTGCAAATACAACCTTGAATGAAGAACAAAAGTCTGCTCAACTTAAAGATTTCATTCAAATGAAGAATCAGCAGGCTCTTGATGAAATCATTGGGGATGTTAGAAAAGGTCAAAAGAAGCCAAGGAAGCTTACAAAGGCACAGATCATTGCTGAGATGAAGACTTTTTGTTGTCATGTTGGTAATATGAAGATGGCTCAATTCAAAGGAATGTCACATGATCAGATTGAAGGTATTTACTACAGAATCAAAAGGCAAGATAGTAATTTCATTCCAATGGATCAAGAACCTATAGTAATGAAAATAAAAAGGTCTGGAGTGAGTCTTCGATCAAAAGATGCAAAGAAATTGAAGACTCAAGAATCATCTCAAGCAGAAGAGGGTCCTAGCAAGTTGACAGAAGAGCAAGTTACAAACATGATGTTTATAGAGACTGATATACTTAATATTGAACCTCTACAAACAAAATATCCAGTTGTTGGTTGGGAAATTTATTCTGATAGTTTTGGAGTAGCTTGGAAGATCATCAGAACTGGAAGTGTCACAAGCATTTGCAGAGATTTTGAAGATGTTGTTAGATCTTGTGATAGAGAAGACTTGGATACTTTGTGGAGGATTGTTCAAGATCAGTTCAAGAAGGATGAACTTGTTGATGTCAAGGCTAAAGAGTTATGGGTTCACTTCAGAAGATTATATGAACCTGACCCAAGTGATAGACATTGGAGATTTGAAGCTCACAACATGAATACCTTGTGGAAGTTTTATGACTCAAGTGCTGTGCATCATCTTTCTACTCAAGATGGAGTTGATGTGTTTATGCTTGCTGAGAAAGAATATCCATTGAGAGCTGGAGTATTGACTGTGATGATGTCAGTGAAGCTTAGGTGCTGGGAAAGAACTGAAGTGTGACAACTGGCAAAATAGGGAGCCGTTTTATAAAACCCGCATTACATTTATATAATAAACATGAAATTTCTGAAAATTTATTGTGACGAGATATTTTACAAACGTTGGTACTTGATTTTAATCGTACGATGTTTATGGGAATTAGTTATTTAATTATGGTTTGATTTGTTTCGGACGTGATGAATTATTATATTTTGAGATCGTTATTGTTGGCACTACTTTGACTTCGGCACTAGGTTGACCTAACAATTTATTTATATATTTACGGAATTCGGATGTTTTATTATTTTGAAACGGGTTCGGTTGGAAAAGTGATTTGGTTATTAAAGGTTTCGGGTTTGGCCCGTGTGTTTACTCGGGGCTACTTAGCCCACTACACACTCCATATTATTACTAATAATAATTAAAAAAAAAACAAAATTTATTTTTTTTTTTTTAAATCGTCCTTGTGGTCCGGTTTTAACCAACACCCCACACCACACACACAAAAACATACAAAACACCATCTCTCTCTCTCCTTCATCCCTACATCTATCTTCTCAAAACCCTAACACCACCGCCACCTTGTGCGGCCACCACAGCCGCCACCGCCTCTCCCCCATCTAATCTAACACCACCATCTTAACCCTTGTGTCCCGATCTATCTTTTGGTGTATTGCACGCGCTCTAAAACCTTCTCTAACACCACGTACGAATTACCTCATCTAATTTAACACCACCATTCTTGTTTCATCTTGTTGGGTTTTCTAAAGGAATCGAGTTTGGAGCCGATTTTGGAGGTGAGTGACCACGAGTTCGACTCGTGTGTCTCATTTGATACCCAATCCGCGGGTATATGGTTTTTATTGGATGGGTTTTGTGAGATTAAAGTGGGAAAAATGATTTTGGTTGAGAAAAACGCGTTTGGTATCCGGGTGGATTGTTTTGGGGTTCGAATTCGTGAAAGGACCTCTTGTTTGATGATTTTCTTGGGTGGTTTTGTGCTCGGTTTGAGCATAGCCGAGACCCTCGAGGTCTCGGGGTCGGTTGTTGTGGCTTGTTTTGTCGAGCCGAGACCCTAAGGGGGTCCTCCCCGATTCTTTTTGTTGTTGTTGTTGTCGAGATATCTAGACCCAAAGGGGTCCTCGTTGACATTCTTGTTGTTGTGGTTTGGTTTTGGCCGACGACCCTAAGGGTCCGTTTGGTTTGGCTTGGCTCGATGGGAGCAAGACCGTGACCTCCCTCGGGTCCGGTCGAATGAGTGGTTATTTTTCCTTTCTATTTTGGACCCTTGTGGTCGTTGGTATTGTGGCCGAACACCCCCCCTAGGGGCTGTTTTGGTGCGAGCAAGCTCAAAGAGCTAGCCGAGACTCTTTAGTCTCGGGTGTGGCTCCGTTTTATACCTTGACCTTATTATTGACCCGGGTTGACTTGGTAACTCAACCGTTGCATATTTGGTTTTCGGACAATATATGTTGCTTGGTATTATTTATTTATTGTGATTGTATTATGGGCATTTGGTTTATCATTTTGGACGCGTTGCGGTATCTTGTGATTATGAGTATATTTGGAGTTGTGTTGACGAAAGTGGATTGGGGACCGATTGTGAGACGGTCATTAGATGACGGAGATAGGATTAGTCGGGTGCCGTAGTCGGACCCTCATGTTGTAGCACGTGGATTTGAGATTGGTTGGACGGAGTTATTATATTTATTATTGCGACTTGATTATATTGTTTGGACTTGGACTATGAGCCGAGGGTCATGACTCGGACATTTGGACCAAATTCTATGACTCGATAAATCTTTAAAGGTTGATATTAAAAATAAAACTCGTAATAATATTATTAAGAATATAATCGTTTATATACGTATATAGACGTGTTAAACGTACATATATATATATATATAAATGCGTATATTAATAATAAAACGATCACGAGTGAACGGATAATAATAAAGCGATAGTTATTACACTACGATAATGGTGCAATAAATATCGGGATATTATTATAACTAATAACCATATATATATATATATAATGACGAACTTTGCGTTGAATAACTAACAACTAAAAACGTGATTTTAATTATAAACTAGAAACTTATCGAGTTATACGAATTTTTGGGTCTTTAAAGTCCAAGTGGGCCTTATTTTGTGACTTCGTGTTGTCACGGATATATGACGGTTAATATAAACATTTTATATATCGAATGGCTTATTCTAGATCGAGTTATTTGACGATATAAAATGGATATATTAATGGGCATCGTATCTCACGACGCCCATAGGATGTGGTATATATTTTAGGGCAATGAATTACTATATGCCTCGTGGAATTTTGGCCGATTCGACAATATATAGGGAATTCATTGGGCTACGACATATACCAAATAGAAATTTATGTGCAATGTGTTTTAGATTGGGTATAATTGTGGAACGATATATTACGTAAATAAATATGGGAGGTTACCAAATCGACGGATTTGATAAGCTTCAATAATTATTTAAATAATGTGTCGGGCTAATATTAGACCTGTAGTTATCTTGTTATTTGTTCTTTGTTGAGACTTTTGGTTGTGATGTGTCGACCCTCCACCCGTATGGATACCAAACGTCGAATTTCAAATGAATATGAAGTAAACTCGAGAAATGGATAATTTTGGAAAGTAAAAATAAATTACGTTCGGGAATGGGAATATTTCATTTTGAGGAAATGATTTCTGAACGGGTTTAATATTGTTAGGAAGTGCCGAGTCAGTCGTTGCCGTTACGTGAGTTGCTTGAGATTACTTACGTCTCTCTTCTATCATTTCTTTTGAGGATTTTCGGACTTGAGGTGAGTCATAGCCCCACTTTTACTCTTGAACTTTGTTTTCAATACTTGGGGTGAGAAACGTGCAAATGTTTTATGTGGACTATTATCGCTTTTTGATTTCAAAACTTGCTATGCTTATAGAACTAGGTAGAGCGAGGCCTAGACTAGATCTAGGTAAGCTATTTGATTTGGTTATTGAGCGAGGCCTAGTCCCCGAACTAGGTAAGCTATTTGATTTGGTTATAGAGCGAGGCCTAGCCTAGAGCTAGGTAAGCTAAACAACGAGGCCTAGACTAGATCTAGGTAAGTTGAACATGTCGTATCCTTACGAATGTTGGGTATGTCGTATCCTTACGCATACATATTGAGTGAGGCCTAGACTAGATCTAGGTAAGCTATTGGATTGATTATAGAGCGAGGCCTAGACTTGAGCTAGGTAAGCTATTGATTGGATTGATTTGAGCTATAGCGTGCACCTATAGGGAGGATTTGATTTGGTTGGATTTATTTTGGTTGGATCATTTTGGTTGGATGATTGAGCCCTAGTCTAGCTAGCAAGCGTTTTGCGTATATGTCCACTATATTGAATTAAGAACCTAAACCTATGATCTCACCAGCGAAAGCTGACTTTTAGCACGTTTTCTCAGGTAATTAAGTGATGCTCTGCGGATGCTTGGGATTGGAGGCTTGGCATTTGGCACCGGTTATGGATCTATATTTCTAAAACTCTGATAACTATTGTGGACCTATATTTGTTTCTTTTGGGCCTGACTTTGGATGTTTTTGGGATAATGTAAACTTTAAAACCCCGCGTGGTTGTATTTTATCTTGTTTACTTTATCTCGTTCTTTTATGTCTTGTGTTTGGATACCAATCCCCGTAACACCCCGAAAGCTTGTTGAGTCTTCCGCTGTACCAAATTTTGGGGGTGTTACAGATTGGTATCAGAGCCAAGGTTATAGAGAACTAGGTAAATAGACACCTAAACTATAACCGATTTTTATGGAAAACGATCCTCGACCATTGCCCGCCAGCCCGCCAAGCCGAAGCATCATTGTTATTATTGAGGTATTATGAGATATTTGAGATGATTAGAGATTTGAGATTTCTTGAGATGATTTGAGGATTTGAGGTTTATTGATTTGGTGATATGATGCGTTTTTGAGGAATTATATGTGTTCTGAGGAATTATATGGCTTAATTGTTTTGAGAATGGTTTTAGTAATGCGGTATTTAAATCTTTCTTGATTATATACGATTTGGAATTTTATGATGATTTTGGATATGATATTTTGAGTTCACGGTTTAGTTGTTTTGAAACACTTACACCTACCCTACGCCGTTGTCACAGACTATGGCCTCCCATACGCCTGATGTCGTTGAGGACATTCTTACTACACCAGTATTGCCAGCACGGTTCACCATGGCCCCTGATGATCCTTACCAGGTTGCCATGCATTCAGCTACTATGACACTGACAGGTTCTACTTCAGCATCACCTGCTGCATCTACGCAGGGACCCTCATCTTCTCTAGGGCTCCCTGGTACATCGAGGCAGCTTACTCTTCATCAGGCTTTGGCTCGCGTGGCACCTCGCTTTGCCCACCGAGCTACGGCACACATGTCGGTACGCCCTACTTCATCACCTTTACAGATTGATGCTCACTCTCTTCTGTCTGAGGCGCCGCCCACATCATTGCGTCGTCGTCCTAGATCACCTACCCCTTCACCACATGGTTCACCTAGTAAGAGACGACGATTGATGATGTACTCTTCCGATGAGGAGGAGGAGGAGTACGAGGGTGAGGATGAGGCTGATGACCATGAGGAGGAGGATGACCCTCAGGAGGTTGAGCAGGGTGATGATGATGACCCTGAGGAGGAGGATGACCCTCAGGAGGATGAGATGCCTGATGATGATGATGAGTTAGTACCACCAGCTCAGGCTGAGGAGCCTGATTCACCTGTACATCCGATGGAGCCTGATTCACCTGTACACCCGATTGAGCCTGATTCACCTGATCATCCGTTTTTGTTTGAGTTGCCACCTGGTAGTCCCGCTGGGTCGGATGCATCTTCTGAGATTTCTGCTGAGCATGCAGAGTTGGGTGAGATTGGCAGGTTGTGGGCTCGGATTACTGAGCTTAGTGAGAGAGTTGCACGTGTATCTGATCGACTCGAGAGGGTTATTGGAGAGTTTTTAGCGGATTTGAGAGTTGACTTGACTGTCGTTGTAGGCAGGACTACTGAGTTGAGGAGAGTTTTGATGGAGGTTCATGAGCATATCGATAGTATTCAGCGAGGGTTTATTACTGCTCGTGAGGCTGACCGCAAGCTTTGGCAAAGGAATGCCGAGCTAGAGAAGGAGGTGGCTGACCTCAAGAGAGACCGAGACACCCATAGCGTGGAGTTAGGATCGTTATGGAGGGATCTTGATGGCTTGAGGCAGGAGTTGAGTAGACTTCGCCAGCAGCGTGGCTAGTTGATTGGCTTATGTTGTCTTGTTGCTTTCTAAACCGAGGAGTGTTCGGTTAGAAAAGCTAGTTATCCTATTTTTGATGTATTTTCTGTTGATCACTCGTCTTGTTGGAACGATTATTATCTTTGTGTTTTCGGTAGTTGGAATGATGTTGGATCTTTATTGTATGGTCGATGGTTATTATGATATGGTATTATGTGGTTTTTGGGATATTATGGAAATTGAGTTCCTATTCGTCTTATTGATGCTTTACGGTGTATTGTTGATTTTCTTTCCATGACTTGGCTTCGTTGATTAAATTCTTGTTGAGCATATGATAAGTCCTATCGGAGACTCACGAACTTGTATGATGTTTCAGATCAATGGCACCCCGAAGAAACCCTGTTAGAGCTACCAGAACTGGACCTGCAACGACTACCCCTAGTCGTCGAGGACGCCGTCCAGCTCGAAATGTTGAGACCCCTACTCCTGATAACCTGGACACTACTAACCGCAATAACAGGAATCAAAATGTGGATGTCCAGGGAGACAATGATCATGTTCCACTTAATGCACCTACTGTGGATCAAGCAATGATCAATCAACTTGTGGAGCAACGAGTTGCTGAGTTACTAGCTGAGTCAAATCATTCCAACAATTCTGCTGGAACTTTTCCACCTGTTCGTGCTAATGGATGTCACTACAAGGAGTTTAAGATTTGTGGACCGATTGAGTTTGGTGGGACTGAAGGAGTGGTTTACTTGGTTAGGTGGATTGAGAAGACTGAGTCTGTGTTCAATGTCAGTGGTTGTGCGGAGAATGCGAAGGTAAAGTTTGCTTCTTTTACCTTCAAGGATGAAGCCTTAACTTGGTGGAACAATTACCGTAACTCGGTTGGGAGTGATGCGGCTTATGCTATGACTTGGGAGCAATTTAAGTCTTTGCTGATTCAGACCTACTGCCCAAGGAATGAGATTAAGAAATTGGAGATTGAGTTCTGGAACCACAAGGTGAAAGGTACCGATATGGCAACTTACAATCGCCGTTATCGAGAGTTGGCCTTACTCTGTCCCGATATGGTTAGGACTGAGACCCAAAAGATCGAGAGGTATACCGATGGATTGCCGATAGCTACAAGGAACGATGTGATTTCTGCTAAGCCTGCGAACATTCATGAGGCTATTACTATCGCTCAACAATTGATGGATTCTTTGGCATTGGAAGAAGCTGAGAAAAATAAGAATGGAAAGAGAAAGAGGGACGATCACTCTAAGGGTAATGATCGTCGAAACAAGCGACAACTAACTACTAGAGCTTATGCCATGAGAGATGGAGACAAGAAGAACTACAATGGAGATGCACCCAAATGTAACCGATGTTACAAGCATCATTCTGGTCGATGTAATATAATGTGCCAGAATTGCTCTAAGATGGGACATATAGCTAAGGATTGTAGAGCTCGACCTCTTGCTATGGTTCAAGCTACTTCCGAAACTATGAACAAGGCAAATGTTACTTGCTATGGATGTGGAAAGAAAGGACACTATCGGAATGAGTGTAGGGAATCGTGGAACCGAGGAAATCAAGGATCGGGTGGTAATGGGTACAACAATGGAAACCGTGGAACTGGAGGAAACCGTGGACGACAAGATAATGGGGACCAACGTGTGGAAGCTGGAGTTGCTCATGGGAGAGTGTATGCACTCGGGAACGAGAGAGGAGAAGATCCGAACGTTGTTACTGGTACGTTCCTTCTCAATAATCGTTATGCTTCCATACTATTTGATACTGGTGCCGATAAGAGTTTTGTGTCCACTAAGTTTGCACCCTTACTTGAGAAACCCCCGATGGCCTTAGGAATTGGGTATGATGTAGAGTTAGCCAATGGAAACATAGAAAGGATTAAGACTATCGTTCGTGGATGCACGTTAAACTTTCTGAACCGTCCTTTCAACATAGATCTTCTACCCGTCACATTAGGAAGTTTTGATGTCATTATTGGTATGGATTGGTTGTCGAAGTATCGTGCCCATATAATCTGCGATGAGAAGATCGTGCGTGTGCCTTACGGCAAGGAGATTCTAAACATACCAGGAGATAGAAAGGATTTGAGAGGCCCATCTAAATTAGCAGTTATATCTTGCACTAAGTTGCCGAAGCTAATAGAAAAAGGAAGTTACCTTTTTTTTAGCCCAAATTTCTGAGAAAGGAGAGAAGGAAAAGAAGGAAAGGTGCATTGGGGATGTACCTATAGTTCGTGATTTTCCGGATGTGTTTCCCGATGAATTGCCGGGAATTCCGCCTACTAGGCAAGTGGAATTTCAGATCGAGTTAATACCTGGTGCTGCACCAGTAGCACGAGCGCCTTATCGTCTTGCACCGACTGAACTAGAAGAGTTGTCGAAACAATTAGCGGAGTTAGCCGAGAAGGGATTTATAAGACCAAGTTCTTCACCTTGGGGAGCCCCAGTCTTATTTGTGAAGAAGAAGGATGGATCGTTTCGTATGTGTATTGATTATCGAGAGTTGAACAAGTTAACGGTGAAGAATAGATACCCGTTACCGAGGATCGACGATTTGTTCGATCAACTTCAGGGATCGAGTGTGTATTCGAAGATCGATTTGAGATCGGGATATCATCAGCTTCGAGTGCGCGAGGAAGATATTCTGAAAACGGCTTTCAGAACCCGTTACGGGCATTACGAGTTTCAGGTGATGCCGTTTGGGTTGACTAACGCACCGGCTGTATTCATGGACCTCATGAATCGGGTGTGTAAGCCGTACTTAGATAAGTTCGTGATTGTGTTTATTGATGACATTCTGATTTATTCAAAGAGTAAGAAAGAACATGAGGAGCATCTAAGACTTATCTTAGAATTGCTCAGGAAGGAAAAACTGTATGCCAAGTTTTCGAAATGCGAATTTTGGATCCCAACAGTACAATTTCTAGGTCACGTAATTGATAGACAAGGAGTTCATGTGGATCCTGCTAAGATTGAAGCGATTAAAGATTGGGCTGCACCTACGACACCAACGGAAGTTCGTCAATTTTTGGGATTAGCCGGTTACTACCGAAGATTCATTGAGGGATTTTCGAAAATAGCAAAACCGTTGACCAAATTGACTCAAAAGAGTGTTAAGTATGAATGGGGAGATAAGGAAGAGGAAGCCTTTCAGTTACTTAAGGAGATGTTGTGTAGTGCTCCTATCTTGGCGTTACCCGAAGGTAACGAGGATTTCGTCGTCTATTGTGACGCTTCACATAAAGGTTTAGGAGCTGTGTTAATGCAACGAGAGAAAGTGATAGCTTATGCTTCCCGACAGCTCAAGAAGCATGAGAAGAACTACACCACCCATGATTTGGAGTTAGGTGCTGTGGTTTTTGCCTTGAGGATATGGAGACATTACTTGTATGGAACCAAGTGTGTAGTGTTTACTGATCACAAAAGTCTGCAACACATTCTGAACCAAAAAGAGCTTAACATGAGGCAGCGACGTTGGATTGAGTTGCTAAGCGATTACGATTGTGAAATTCGCTACCATCCGGGTAAAGCAAACGTTGTTGCTGATGCTCTTAGTCGAAAAGAGAGAATTCCACCATTACGAGTTAGGTCATTAGGAATGACTATCGTATCGCCGTTGCCGTCTCAAATATTAGAAGCTCAAACGGAAGCATTGAAAGCAGAGAATAAACCTGCTGAGAATATATTTGGGATGGCAGAAAATGAGAAAGGATTTGTTAAGCGTTCTGATGGAGTGTTATGTTTTGGAGATCGGATTTGGGTACCATTGTATGGAGGGATTCGAGATTTGATTATGCATGAATCGCATAAGTCAAGGTACTCCATTCATCCTGGGTCGGACAAGATGTACCAGGATTTGAAGAAATTATATTGGTGGCCAAATATGAAGGCAGATATAGCACTATATGTTATTAAGTGCTTGACTTGCTCTAAGGTTAAAGCCGAGCATCAAAGACCGTCAGGATTGTTGACGCAGCCAGAACTCCCAGTTTGGAAGTGGGAGCGGATTACGATGGACTTTATTACCAAATTACCAAAGACAACTAGCGGTTGCGACGCTATATGGGTAATTGTGGATCGTTTGACTAAGTCTGCTCATTTCCTGGCAATTAGTGAAGATGATAGTGTGGAAAAACTTGCGAGGTTGTACGTGAAGGAGATTGTTTCTCGTCATGGAGTCCCGATATCTATTATTTCAGATCGTGATAGTCGTTTTACGTCGGCTTTGTGGCGATCACTTCAAACGGCTTTGGGAACGAGACTTGATATGAGTACTGCATATCATCCCCAAACCGATGGCCAAAGTGAGAGAACTATCCAAACTTTAGAGGATATGCTTCGTGCATGCATCATAGACTTTGGTAAGGGCTGGGAGAAGTATCTGCCTCTTGCGGAGTTCTCCTACAATAATAGCTACCACACAAGTCTTAAGGCTGCACCATTCGAAGCTTTGTATGGTCGAAAATGCCGTTCACCTATTGGTTGGGCAGAAGTTGGAGATAGCCAACTCACAGGCCCTGAGCTTATCTTGGAAACTACAGAGAAGGTAACGCAGATTCGAGATCGACTGCAAGCAGCTAGAGATAGGCAGAAGAGCTATGCTGATCAAAGGCGTAAACCCCTAGAATTCCAGGTGGGAGATAGAGTTATGTTGAAGGTCTCGCCTTGGAAGGGTGTGATACGTTTTGGGAAACGAGGGAAATTGAATCCCCGCTACATTGGACCATTTCGTATTCTGGAAAGAATTGGGCCCGTAGCGTATCGTTTGGAATTACCTATCGAACTGAGTAAAGTTCATGATGTGTTTCATATTAGTAATCTGAAGAAATGCCTTTCAGAGGAAACACCAGTGATACCTATCAAGGATATTCGTGTGGACGAAAGTTTGAATTTCGTGGAAGAGCCGATTGAGATAATGGATAGAGAGATCAAACGACTCAAGAGGAGTCGTATTCCGCTCATCAAAGTTCGTTGGAATTCGCGGCACGGACCGGAATTTACGTGGGAACGTGAGGATGAGTTTCGGAAGAGATATCCGAAGTTATTCACTTCGTAGATGGGTTATTTCGAGAGAAACCCGGGACGGGTTCCTTCTGAGGCTGGGAGGATGTGACAACTGGCAAAATAGGGAGCCGTTTTATAAAACCCGCATTACATTTATATAATAAACATGAAATTTCTGAAAATTTATTGTGACGAGATATTTTACAAACGTTGGTACTTGATTTTAATCGTACGATGTTTATGGGAATTAGTTATTTAATTATGGTTTGATTTGTTTCGGACGTGATGAATTATTATATTTTGAGATCGTTATTGTTGGCACTACTTTGACTTCGGCACTAGGTTGACCTAACAATTTATTTATATATTTACGGAATTCGGATGTTTTATTATTTTGAAACGGGTTCGGTTGGAAAAGTGATTTGGTTATTAAAGGTTTCGGGTTTGGCCCGTGTGTTTACTCGGGGCTACTTAGCCCACTACACACTCCATATTATTACTAATAATAATAAAAAAAAAAAAACAAAATTTATTTTTTTTTTTAAAAATCGTCCTTGTGGTCCGGTTTTAACCAACACCCCACACCACACACACAAAAACATACAAAACACCATCTCTCTCTCTCCTTCATCCCTACATCTATCTTCTCAAAACCCTAACACCACCGCCACCTTGTGCGGCCACCACAGCCGCCACCGCCTCTCCCCCATCTAATCTAACACCACCATCTTAACCCTTGTGTCCCGATCTATCTTTTGGTGTATTGCACGCGCTCTAAAACCTTCTCTAACACCACGTACGAATTACCTCATCTAATTTAACACCACCATTCTTGTTTCATCTTGTTGGGTTTTCTAAAGGAATCGAGTTTGGAGCCGATTTTGGAGGTGAGTGACCACGAGTTCGACTCGTGTGTCTCATTTGATACCCAATCCGCGGGTATATGGTTTTTCTTGGATGGGTTTTGTGAGATTAAAGTGGGAAAAATGATTTTGGTTGAGAAAAACGCGTTTGGTATCCGGGTGGATTGTTTTGGGGTTCGAATTCGTGAAAGGACCTCTTGTTTGATGATTTTCTTGGGTGGTTTTGTGCTCGGTTTGAGCATAGCCGAGACCCTCGAGGTCTCGGGGTCGGTTGTTGTGGCTTGTTTTGTCGAGCCGAGACCCTAAGGGGGTCCTCCCCGATTCTTTTTGTTGTTGTTGTTGTCGAGATATCTAGACCCAAAGGGGTCCTCGTTGACATTCTTGTTGTTGTGGTTTGGTTTTGGCCGACGACCCTAAGGGTCCGTTTGGTTTGGCTTGGCTCGATGGGAGCAAGACCGTGACCTCCCTCGGGTCCGGTCGAATGAGTGGTTATTTTTCCTTTCTATTTTGGACCCTTGTGGTCGTTGGTATTGTGGCCGAACACCCCCCCTAGGGGCTGTTTTGGTGCGAGCAAGCTCAAAGAGCTAGCCGAGACTCTTTAGTCTCGGGTGTGGCTCCGTTTTATACCTTGACCTTATTATTGACCCGGGTTGACTTGGTAACTCAACCGTTGCATATTTGGTTTTCGGACAATATATGTTGCTTGGTATTATTTATTTATTGTGATTGTATTATGGGCATTTGGTTTATCATTTTGGACGCGTTGCGGTATCTTGTGATTATGAGTATATTTGGAGTTGTGTTGACGAAAGTGGATTGGGGACCGATTGTGAGACGGTCATTAGATGACGGAGATAGGATTAGTCGGGTGCCGTAGTCGGACCCTCATGTTGTAGCACGTGGATTTGAGATTGGTTGGACGGAGTTATTATATTTATTATTGCGACTTGATTATATTGTTTGGACTTGGACTATGAGCCGAGGGTCATGACTCGGACATTTGGACCAAATTCTATGACTCGATAAATCTTTAAAGGTTGATATTAAAAATAAAACTCGTAATAATATTATTAAGAATATAATCGTTTATATACGTATATAGACGTGTTAAACGTACATATATATATATATAAATGCGTATATTAATAATAAAACGATCACGAGTGAACGGATAATAATAAAGCGATAGTTATTACACTACGATAATGGTGCAATAAATATCGGGATATTATTATAACTAATAACCATATATATATATATATAATGACGAACTTTGCGTTGAATAACTAACAACTAAAAACGTGATTTTAATTATAAACTAGAAACTTATCGAGTTATACGAATTTTTGGGTCTTTAAAGTCCAAGTGGGCCTTATTTTGTGACTTCGTGTTGTCACGGATATATGACGGTTAATATAAACATTTTATATATCGAATGGCTTATTCTAGATCGAGTTATTTGACGATATAAAATGGATATATTAATGGGCATCGTATCTCACGACGCCCATAGGATGTGGTATATATTTTAGGGCAATGAATTACTATATGCCTCGTGGAATTTTGGCCGATTCGACAATATATAGGGAATTCATTGGGCTACGACATATACCAAATAGAAATTTATGTGCAATGTGTTTTAGATTGGGTATAATTGTGGAACGATATATTACGTAAATAAATATGGGAGGTTACCAAATCGACGGATTTGATAAGCTTCAATAATTATTTAAATAATGTGTCGGGCTAATATTAGACCTGTAGTTATCTTGTTATTTGTTCTTTGTTGAGACTTTTGGTTGTGATGTGTCGACCCTCCACCCGTATGGATACCAAACGTCGAATTTCAAATGAATATGAAGTAAACTCGAGAAATGGATAATTTTGGAAAGTAAAAATAAATTACGTTCGGGAATGGGAATATTTCATTTTGAGGAAATGATTTCTGAACGGGTTTAATATTGTTAGGAAGTGCCGAGTCAGTCGTTGCCGTTACGTGAGTTGCTTGAGATTACTTACGTCTCTCTTCTATCATTTCTTTTGAGGATTTTCGGACTTGAGGTGAGTCATAGCCCCACTTTTACTCTTGAACTTTGTTTTCAATACTTGGGGTGAGAAACGTGCAAATGTTTTATGTGGACTATTATCGCTTTTTGATTTCAAAACTTGCTATGCTTATAGAACTAGGTAGAGCGAGGCCTAGACTAGATCTAGGTAAGCTATTTGATTTGGTTATTGAGCGAGGCCTAGTCCCCGAACTAGGTAAGCTATTTGATTTGGTTATAGAGCGAGGCCTAGCTTAGAGCTAGGTAAGCTAAACAACGAGGCCTAGACTAGATCTAGGTAAGTTGAACATGTCGTATCCTTACGAATGTTGGGTATGTCGTATCCTTACGCATACATATTGAGCGAGGCCTAGACTAGATCTAGGTAAGCTATTGGATTGATTATAGAGCGAGGCCTAGACTTGAGCTAGGTAAGCTATTGATTGGATTGATTTGAGCTATAGCGTGCACCTATAGGGAGGATTTGATTTGGTTGGATTTATTTTGGTTGGATCATTTTGGTTGGATGATTGAGCCCTAGTCTAGCTAGCAAGCGTTTTGCGTATATGTCCACTATATTGAATTAAGAACCTAAACCTATGATCTCACCAGCGAAAGCTGACTTTTAGCACGTTTTCTCAGGTAATTAAGTGATGCTCTGCGGATGCTTGGGATTGGAGGCTTGGCATTTGGCACCGGTTATGGATCTATATTTCTAAAACTCTGATAACTATTGTGGACCTATATTTGTTTCTTTTGGGCCTGACTTTGGATGTTTTTGGGATAATGTAAACTTTAAAACCCCGCGTGGTTGTATTTTATCTTGTTTACTTTATCTCGTTCTTTTATGTCTTGTGTTTGGATACCAATCCCCGTAACACCCCGAAAGCTTGTTGAGTCTTCCGCTGTACCAAATTTTGGGGGTGTTACATGAAGTCATAGAAGATTTGCTGCAAAGGATTTATGATCAAAGTGTGAGAGCTGATAAAGAGTTAAGAAGAAGAAGATAAGTGTTTGGAAGAATTCCCATATCCTCATGTTTGCTGAATACTTGAAGAAACTTATTGATTTATTTATTAATCATAAGTTAGGGGAGGATTGTTGGGAATTATACTAACAGTTACCACAGCTAGTGAAGATTTACAACTGCTGAAGAATGTACTTGCAGTGGAAACTCATTACCACTGCAAGAACATATATTACCATTGCTGTTTTAGATAACTGTTAGGAAACGTGTTTAGATAAATATAGAATAGATCTTGTGTATATCTTATTCTATTAGCATTATACTTATCTTGTAGAAGAGGACTCCTTGTTCTATAAAAGGAGATCCTATGTTAAAGGTTAGATATACGTTTCTAGAGCTTCAAGGTGTAACCCTAGTGATATCAAGATCACTCGTATTATTATCATTAATAATATTGGAGCTAACCATTTGTTACATACATTGTTCTTACTCATAAACAACTGTCTTACTCACAATCAAACTTCTAAGTGTTACTAAGTAAATTCCGCATACTTAGTGATATAACTCAAAGTATCAATCTAACACAGTTCAAGGTGTTTAGATCCATTAAAAGTCCGCATACTTAGCAAGATGATTCCTTATTTGATGATGTAGAGATTACAAACATCTTGGTTAACTTCAAACGACTTCCCCATAAACACAATATAAGGTGTTTTCGCCTTCCAACGGATCTTTTTATCAACTTCAAACGACTTCCCCATATCCAAAGAACAATAGCCGAACAACTCAATCTCCTCACTTTCTGAAATATTTCTAAACATTTTTTATCTTCAACCTTTCTGAACATTTTGACCATTTTTTGACTCCACTGAATCGATCCCAGCAATGCTTATATCAGCTTTTGTACCACTTTCAGCTGTCAACATAAATGTGGAAACTCCAACTTCTGCCTACTGCAATGATGTCACTAAGTCTGGACATTCTCTGCTAGAGGTATTGCCAGAAGCAACTCTAGTAGTCACTGAGATAGATGCCCCACTAGACCGTGATCCTTCAATATGTTTCCCGCCATGCTCAAAATTATCACATAATAAAATACCACTGACGATTTCTGGACTAGCAATTCCACTTCCAACACCACAATCACCTGATTGATGAGAAATACAATCTTTTGATGACATCTTCCATCTTTTTCCCCTTTTTTACTAAATTTAAAAAGATCCTTTAAACTAATATTGTTATCGACCACTCTATTTGATTCAATTTCATGATCTTTCCCATCTTCTACACAATTCACCACCCCATCAACATCCATTTTACTTGACTCATTCGGTTCCAATTCATTACTTGCACCAACTTCATTGGAAACTCTACCAGCACCCACCATATGATCTTCAAAACAATGAACACCCACTTGAGTTTCTTCAATTCCATTAAGCCTTTTTTTTTTTGGTGCAAAGGGGTGAAAATATATTAATCATCGAACATGTTTACAACAATTTAAAGGAAACACAACTGAGTTGGATAGGCTCAACCAGTGAACTAAACAACATTCCTATACAAGTCTATCCCATATCAGATACAACTGAAACACGAACCAGAGGAATTAAGCAGCATCACTTAACTAGCATCACTCAACTGCACAAATTGCAGACTCACAGCAGTATACAGCTCTTAAATCACTCATATTGCACCAAGACCATAGCTTTAGAGGGGAGGGAGTAATAACGCACCAACGGCGTTATTGCCTAGGTGTCAAGTTTTCAACGCCGTTTCGGCGTTAACACTATTTCCAAGTTTGTTTTTTCCCCTCTGCGTTGCCTTCCACGTTACCACACTAACGCACGTTATCATAGTTTGTCCTTGGTTCAAAAACGCCCCCTGCCGTTTGATATTGAACGTTTGAAATGGACCGTTGTTTGCAACGGTTATATTTGCTAAAACCCAAAAAAAAAAAAAAAAAAAAAAAAAAAAAAAAAAAAAAAAAAAAAAAAAAAAAAAGCCCACAACACTATATATATACATATATAGATCTGATCAGCTCATGTCCAAAAAAAATAGCATCCTGTCCACAAAAAAAAAAAAAAAAAAAAAAAAAAAAAAAATCGATCCACAAAAAAAAAAAAAAAATCGATCCAAAAAAATGTCGGGACGTGATGATCAAAGTTTCATGAACTTGATGATGGGTTTTGGAAATTCTAACTCGAACAATGTCGGATCTTCGTCAATGCCTAACCCACTTAATTTCACTCCCGAACAACAACAACAATTTATGTTAATGTGGCAACAAAGTTTCGCACAAACCCAAACTGTCACAACTCACCATTTCAGGTCATTTCCCGAACTTTGGAAAAACACTATTCATCAAACACTATTCATCAAAACACTATTCATCAGTTAGTATTCATTATTTTTGGTGTCAGTTTGACATTCCGAGAAGCATTCAGAAATTTTACTATTCATGGAACACTATTCATTGCGGGAAAAGATTTCATCATTCACGTGCATTACACATTTCATCGTAAATTTAGTTTACGGGTATTCAAATTCGCGTAACCGGATTGGTTTAGGTGCGAATTCATTTTATTAGTGTTAAGAACACTGCATACGGACTGGAGATAGTCTGCATATCATCATAACAGCATTTTCATGTTATACCACTCTCAGGATTTTCAAATTTCTAAATTCAGTACATTTAACGTTTTTACGTATAAGTATTTATAGTAAACGTTAACACCCGGTTTATACACGACGAATATATCTAAATATTCACACAATGGTCCCGACATATTTTTATATCCATTTTAACATCATAAAAGTTATAACATTCAGTTACCCAGTATTTTGGAAATTTATTTTATTTATAACGTACGCGTATGAATATATAACGACGGTTTTCGTTAAAACTAAACAATAATCACCCGATCACTCAGTAAATGTACCCAACATATTTTTAATATGTTTTTATCATTATTATAACATTATTTCATCCCGGTTAACTTTGTGGACGTTTATTTCTATTAAACCCGGTACCCGATTTTAACGAATAACACGTAATAACACGTAACGCTACACCAAATTCCTAATTAAATACCAAGTACCCCTACCCCCCCCCCCCCCCTTCTACCCTTTGAAAACCGGCCCAAGACCACACCTTTTAACCTTATGCATTAACTCATTAGTTTTATACTAATAAACACTTATAACCTAACTTTACCAAATTACATGAATCATAAACTACACTTTTTAGCTAAGATCAAAGTTCTTCTCATCTTCTTCCTCTTGCAAACCCACGACCCAATAATAACACCAAGATCAAGTGATAATTTTTCATAAGCTATAACACTAAACTTGTTCCTTTTACTTGCCTAATCAAGAATCAAGCAACAAAAACACAAGAACATCAAGCATAATCATCATCTAATCATCTCATTTTATCAAGTAAGTAATCAACTTTATTTTTTCATGGATCATCTTATATTTACATGTATTTCATGAGTATCATGCTAAAAACCATGTACAACTAGCTATACCACCATTTATTTTGTCTAAAATGAAACATACAAACCCTAACTTTTTATTTATGAATCCCCTTGCTATAATAACTTGGTTAGGAGTCCATGGCACCCTAAGAAGGTGTATGGTAGGATTAGATTAGCTATGTGGTGATTACAAGAGGTTTGGTGATGTTAGAAATTAGTTATAAACCTTGAAAACTTGATTTGGAACATATTTTAGACATGCTGTCCCATTTTGTGAAAACCTGGAAAATCAGTAAACACCAAGGGAACTTTGGCAAAAATTTTAGAAAATACTTTCAAAAACGAATCCGTAGGCGAAAGAACGGATTAAAAAGAGTTTATAACGAAGAAGTTATGATTTTTGCAAGATTGTTGACGAAAAGTATTTTTCTGAAAAATGTTTGCTGTTGGACATTTTTCATTGGACAAAAAGAGACTTTAGACGTAACCCGGAGGAGCCGAGCTTTCCAAAATATATTACTACATACTAAGACGTAACCGTGGATATAAAGAACAAGTAAAACGGACAAGTAACGACAAAGATATTCACGTTTGAATATCGGCTAAAACCATTTTTATTTGACAGCTTTTAATAAAAGTGACACAAAAACTACGAAGTACTTTTATAAGCTAGAAATAATATTATGTACCAAGCTTTATAACTAATGTAGTATTAGTTATTACAAGTATATTTTCATCATTTCAAGGCGATATTTCAAGGATTACAACCCGAGTATTTCAACACTAACATGGAAACATACGATATATATAAGTATATATATATATTGCAACTAGCTTATTATATTTTCTAATAGCAATATTTTTCCAAATTCTTGGATTATATATTTTGATAACACAAGTGTTTTTCAAAGAGTAGAGTGGTATAGGAAATATATGCATGGACATTCATAACATCATTTGGTGATCTAAAGTAGATCGATCATCATTCATATTAGGTTGCGGCTAGTGTGCGCGCCTTGTTTTTCAGCTCATTACATGTTCATGGTACCATCATATTGGGTTGCAGCAGCTAATTGTTCATTGGTGTTCATTTCATTTCATCACAGTTTCATCAGTTGAGGTGAGTTTTCATAGCCCCGTTTTCAATTTAACATTTTTGATTGTTTTCAAATCCCACGGGGGGAATACATTGCATCAATCATTTTAGTACGAGCCCAAGTATTCAAACATGTACATTGCTTAAGTTACCTTGCCATGTGATAAGTCCCCTGTAACATCATGAACCGTTAATTTACCGTTAAGCGAGAGTGAGTGGATAGATCTATCGAGGGTGACGCCTCCATCCGTGGTAGTGATTACCAACAGTAAGCGGATGCATGTCATGTCTTTTACATATGAATGTTTCGGCAGAACATTCGGGAGGGGCATAGAGTTTCATCAGTCATAGCTTCGGTGTCATGAGCTTAAGGCTATTGTACAATTTTCATGAGATTTTTATCTTGCACTTTTACTTGTGGTGGCCGTACATCATTACATTTTACAAACCTATGGAATTCACCAACATTCGTGTTGACGTTTTAGCAATGTATTTCAGGTTATTAAGGTAGCTCATGTGACATGCATTTGGACCTTCATGGAGTCGCGGAGTCGACGCGTCTCATCATTATTTCATGCACTTATGTAAACGTTTGATCTATTATGACTTGTTTTCATAAACTTGCAACACATTTTGGGGACCTCATTTTGTAAACTCTGGATTATTTCAATGATCAAATGCAGTATTTTCCAAACGACACTTTAGGTCGTTCAATGTAACTGTAACTGTGGTGCTATGACAGACACCCCCAGGTATTCCATTCCGCTGCAAGTCAGGTAAATTGGGGGTGTGACAGATTGGTACCAGAGCTAAGGTTATAGCGAACTAGGATGTATCTTGGACCCTAGACTATAACCGCATCATCATAGCATCTCATCATTTCATCATAAGTGCATAATCATGATACATGTTGTTTCATACATACCCTGTGCGAGTTATTTATACTCATATCCGTATATGTATATCATTTTTTTGACCTGGTTCACAAGTGACATGTCTTCAGATACTCACCCTGACATCCTTTTATCGGATTCCGACATTGAAGATGCCTTGACATCTTCCACTACCATTATACCATCAGTTGCACTTGCACCACCATTAGTACTATTGATTTGCCATAGGAACAGAGTCTTCCTATCATTCAGCCCGTACATAGAATGCCTTTTGGTAGTGTATTCAGAATTAATCTTAATGGACTTATTAGGATGCTTATTGCAAGGAAGATAGTGTGTTTTCTTTCCATCACTAGTAGGGCACTTACTACTCAGGTACTATCACCACCATCAGTTACTTATTACACTATTGGCCATCCCACAGTGTGTACTTTAGTTTTACCTTTTGGATGTCGCGAGGTAGCGCGAAAGAGGGTAGTATTCCATACACTAGTACCATCATTGTCATTTTCCTTTTCCATTCCCACTTGCCATGAACTAGATGACACCTAGTAGATAATACCAATAACACGGACTCAACAGAAACATCCGCAGATTCTTCAGGAATGGTTCAGAACCTATATTATCTAAGATTTGATAGATGCACAACTTCAGACACCACTTCAGGACTATCTCGACCTTATGATGCCACAAACCTGATTTCACACAGAGGGACACCAGGAAGTCCCTGGCCCAGACTTATATCCTCACTAGCTTTTACTATTATCCTAGCCACAGAAGGTGTGGAACATAGTCACCGCCCTCACTAAGGAACTTACTCACGTGGAATTTATGGGGTGCAATCCTCCCTCCTTTAGCGGAACTAGAAACACAAAGGAATTTCTCAAATGGTTCGAAGGCATAGAAACAATATTTCAATGTGGCGACTGTCGTAAGGAATACAAGGTTAAGTTCGCCACATGCACTTTTCAGAATCATGCCCAGGAATGGTGGACCAAATATATTAAGATGGTGGGAGTTGATGCTGCCTACTCACACTCTTGGGAGAAACTAAGAAGGATGATGGGTATAACATTTTGTGTAGGAAGTGAATTACGAGCAAGGGAACAGGAAACACTAAACTTTATCATGGTAGGAAATGATGTGACGAGTACACTATCATTTTTATGAATTAACACGACTAGGTTCTGCAATGGATGAACCGGAAAGCAAGAAACTTGAATGGTACATCGGGGGACTCTCCCATGGAATTCGTATGATGGTCATCGCATGGGAACCCGATGCCATGTCTGAAGCTATCGAAATGGCGATCGAGGCAAAGGAACTCATAGTTCACGCCGAGACATCAGGAAACAACAGTGACAACAAGAGGAAGTGGAACAACAATCTAGGTTGCAATGCTGCTCAACAATCACCCAAAGGACAAGAAATGAATAGAGCCTTTGCTGCAGAACCGCACACAAAGAGAAGGTATATTGGAAAGTTACCTTACTACAACCTGTGTAATCAACATCACCGAGGTCATTGCAGTAAAACGTGTGGAGTGTGCAAGAAGCGGGGTCATTGGACTAAAGACTGTAGGAAACTCACAAATCAGAAGATCCCAGGGAGTTGCTTCAAATGTGGAAACTTAGGGCATTTCAAGAATGACTGCCCGGAACTAAGGAACAAGGAAAAATCATGAACTTGGAATCAAGACTAAATCGCTCGAGGAATAGCGTGAGTTGTTGAAAGAGAACCGTCAGGATATTAGCAACATCAAGGATAACAACAATACTTCAGCAGCAGGAGCTTTGTTTCAATATATAAACCGTAGTTCGAGCCCTTTAGGGTTGTATCTTTCCTTTTGTACTTACAGTTGGTACGATGACATAACCTAGTTGTATTAAGCACTTTCCTGTCCAATGTAGTATCTATCCTTTGTTACCTAGGTGATAATCATAACCATCGTTTACTCCATTTTCTATCCCAAGTGCTCAGACTTCAATCGTTTCGCAACATTTTAGCATTGTCTTATCAGGGATTAGGTTGATTTCGTATTTGACGAATTAGTAGACTATTACCATTCGACAAGATTCACCCACGTATCCAATACACCATTCAAGCTATTTTACTATCATATGGGGAAACTGTTTTACAGAAAAATTTCTGAAGTAAGCTATTTTATTACCATCCTATAAATTGATTTTCTGTCATTACACCAAGTATTTACTATTATTACGCGAGGCAATTTTCATGTTATTTGAAAGAAAACATCAGGATACCATTTTAATAACAATGCGTTGAACACCATCTAAAACTTTTGAGGAAAGTTATGATATTTTGACAAAAATCCAACATCGCATCATTAGTCCTCAATTATACATAGCCTGATCACCTATGTAAAATTCAGGAAGGATTATGCCATGAAGGAAATAATTACCTTTTCAAAGGATTGTTAATAACAATCTTCATCCAAAAGTTTTGTAAACAAAGGAACTCTTTCCTAAACATCCCTTTTGCCGAACTATCCCTGGATACTTACCCCACCAGTCACTCATTCAGACATTAAGTTGGATTTTCCCATTGACTTCCCTAGAAGAGATTTTCCATATCAATTACATGCAGGATTCCTTTATACAATAAAAGCAATGAAAGGATTACAGAACTACTAAACAGAACTAGAGGTATATAGTGAGAGAATTCATAACTCAACAACAAATCCTAAGATACTGCGAGACTATCCGAATCACCATCTCTGACTTAGTTGTCAAATTCTATCGTTTAAGGGTACCAGCTAGACTGAGCTACAGGATGGAACTCAATATAAATGTCCGCAGGACAACACAATAGAAATAAACCAAACTTCTAATTGAGACTGTAGAGCATTTCATTTAAACATGGCCTCATCCATACATAAACTTTCCTGCAGTAAGTTTTCACAAAGGACAATTGTTTGAATCAAGAATATCGATGTAGATTCCTCTAAGGCATTATGTCTAGAAATTTCAGATAACCTCACCTTCATACCAAGCAAGGGATCAAGCCAGAACATATCTCCTCATCTACATGGGAAAACAGAATAGACATTCATCGACACAACATCAAGTGATACCTTCGTCTTGTCTATTACAACGATAAACAATTTCAGGACTTAAGTTAGTCTAAATACCTATGCTTGTAGTTATGCCAGATAACCATCAATAGACATTATCCAACCTCAGGAACTAAGTGTTAGACATCTATGCATTTAAGCGAACATTTCCTATTCTACCATATTATCCTTTTCAGTGTTTTCACTTTTAAATAAAGTTGATGCGTTTACATAAATCACATACCTTGTGGAAAAATGATTTCTGAAATTCCTATTTTGAACAAGTGCGATCCTTTTTGGTCAAACTTTAGCAACACTATTGTACAATGAGAAATATACATAGATATCAAACTTTGGTAAGCAGTCTTAATCACAACATGTTTGAAAACATTTTTCTACTTCATAACTACTGAAATTTTGGATCATCAGAAAAAATATTACTTAGTAAATCATCTGCTCCATTTTCTAAATTCGTTTATTCAGAAAAAGATTTCAACCAAAACTCACAATCGCAAGACAAATTTCCAGAACCAACTTCTCTACAACATCGCTTATGCATTTAGGATTTGTGACTGGACAATAGAGAATACTTGGAATATGTGATGAAGGAATGAGGAGGAACATCACAAATTGATCGCTAACTTCAGTAGTGGAGACCAAACCCACTAGACAAAGAAGGACATATGTCTTATCATCCGTTGGAACAAAACACAAGGAATCAAATTGTTACCTATATTCTATCCCTTCAGATAACGCCAAGTTCGGAGGACCAAACGTTGTGGAATTAGTCACAAAGGTTTATTGTACCCATTTCAGTTATTCCTGTTAAGGAAACCGAATTCACCGTGGACTTCAGGTAATCATTTCAGAATTCCCTTCAGAAACCCATTTAGTTGTGAACATCACCTATCACCCTCAGACCGATGGTCAAAGCGAGAGAACAATTCAAACATAGGAAAATATACTCAGAGCATGAGTGATTAACCCTAGAAATGGTTGGACTAATCACTCAACATAAATCAAATTCATCTACAACAATAGTTATCACACCAACAGCGAGAAACTGGCAGAAGTTAGATTGGTACATAACACATATAATTTGGATTGGGTATCCTGAACAACAAACCATCCAGATTCAAGTGGGAGAACTAACTAAGTTAAAAGCAATGCCTTGGATTGGCATGATACAAATTGGATAACAAGAAAGGTTGAACCTTTAGCATATTGGACTATTTAAGATTCATTTTAGAATCGACCAACTAGCATACAAACTTGAGTTCTGGCAGAATTCAGCAGTATATATATTACCAGTACCACATTTGAAACCTTAAAGAAACGCAGACCATCGATTGATGGGCCAAACTCAGAAAAAGCTCAACTCACTAGTTCAGTAGGCATTCATGAGATAACCAGAAATTTTCTACAAGTCAAGAATCAGTTACAAGTTCAATAAGTCGTAAACCATTAAAACTTCAAGTTCTGCAGAGTTATGCAGAAAGTTCTGCCTAGGAAAGGCATGTTATCATTCAGAAAACTTGGAAAGTTACACCAATATACACTGGACCATTTATATTTCAGACAGGGTAGGCCTAGTGGCCATCAGATTTGAACATCGCCAGAGAACAACAGGATTACACGAACATATTTCACATTTTCAGATCCCCAGAAATGACTTACAGATGAGTCACTCATGATTCCATTGGAAGGGATCCATCCCAAATGACAATCTCAGACCTTGTAAGAGAACCAACAGAAATCATGGACCGTGTGGTCAAACAGTTGAATCAGAGTTGAATTCCTATCGTTAGAGTTCGCTGGAATTCTCGAATATCATCACCTTTTCACCAATACGTTTTCAGAGACCAACATAAACTGAACTTCGGGACGAAGTTCCTTTTAGAGGGGAAGACTGTCACAACTCACCATTTCAGGTCATTTCCCGAACTTTGGAAAAACACTATTCATCAAACACTATTCATCAAAACACTATTCATCAGTTTACTATTCATTATTTTTGGTGTCAGTTTGACATTCCGAGAAGCATTCAAAAATTTTACTATTCATGGAACACTATTCATTGCGGGAAAAGATTTCATCATTCACGTGCATTACACATTTCATCGTAAATTTAGTTTACGGGTATTCAAATTCGCGTAACCGGATTGGTTTAGGTGCGAATTCATTTCATTAGTGTTAAGAACACTGCATACGGACTGGAGATAGTCTGCATATCATCATAACAGCATTTTCATGTTATACCACTCTCAGGATTTTCAAATTTCTATATTCAGTACATTTAACGTTTTTACGTATAAGTATTTATAGTAAACGTTAACACCCGGTTTATACACGACGAATATATCTAAATATTCACACAATGGTCCCGCCATATTTTTATATCCATTTTAACATCATAAAAGTTATAACATTCAGTTACCCAGTATTTTGGAAATTTATTTTATTTATAACGTACGCGTATGAATATAACGACGGTTTTCGTTAAAACTAAACAATAATCACCCGATCACTCAGTAAATGTACCCAACATATTTTTAATATGTTTTTATCATTATTATAACATTATTTCATCCCGGTTAACTTTGTGGACGTTTATTTCTATTAAACCCGGTACCCGATTTTAACGAATAACACGTAATAACACGTAACGCTACACCAAATTCCTAATTAAATACCAAGTACCCCTACCCCCCCCCCCCCCCCTTCTACCCTTTGAAAACCGGCCCAAGACCACACCTTTTAACCTTATGCATTAACTCATTAGTTTTATACTAATAAACACTTATAACCTAACTTTACCAAATTACATGAATCATAAACTACACTTTTTAGCTAAGATCAAAGTTCTTCTCATCTTCTTCCTCTTGCAAACCCACGACCCAATAATAACACCAAGATCAAGTGATCATTTTTCATAAGCTATAACACTAAACTTGTTCCTTTTACTTGCCTAATCAAGAATCAAGCAACAAAAACACAAGAACATCAAGCATAATCATCATCTAATCATCTCATTTTATCAAGTAAGTAATCAACTTTATTTTTTCATGGATCATCTTATATTTACATGTATTTCATGAGTATCATGCTAAAAACCATGTACAACTAGCTATACCACCATTTATTTTGTCTAAAATGAAACATACAAACCCTAACTTTTTATTTATGAATCCCCTTGCTATAATAACTTGGTTAGGAGTCCATGGCACCCTAAGAAGGTGTATGGTAGGATTAGATTAGCTATGTGGTGATTACAAGAGGTTTGGTGATGTTAGAAATTAGTTATAAACCTTGAAAACTTGATTTGGAACATATTTTAGACATGCTGTCCCATTTTGTGAAAACCTGGAAAATCAGTAAACACCAAGGGAACTTTGGCAAAAATTTTAGAAAATACTTTCAAAAACGAATCCGTAGGCGAAAGAACGGATTAAAAAGAGTTTATAACGAAGAAGTTATGATTTTTGCAAGATTGTTGACGAAAAGTATTTTTCTGAAAAATGTTTGCTGTTGGACATTTTTCATTGGACAAAAAGAGACTTTAGACGTAACCCGGAGGAGCCGAGCTTTCCAAAATATATTACTACATACTAAGACGTAACCGTGGATATAAAGAACAAGTAAAACGGACAAGTAACGACAAAGATATTCACGTTTGAATATCGGCTAAAACCATTTTTATTTGACAGCTTTTAATAAAAGTGACACAAAAACTACGAAGTACTTTTATAAGCTAGAAATAATATTATGTACCAAGCTTTATAACTAATGTAGTATTAGTTATTACAAGTATATTTTCATCATTTCAAGGCGATATTTCAAGGATTACAATCCGAGTATTTCAACACTAACATGGAAACATACGATATATATAAGTATATATATATTGCAACTAGCTTATTATATTTTCTAATAGCAATATTTTTCCAAATTCTTGGATTATATATTTTGATAACACAAGTGTTTTTCAAAGAGTAGAGTGGTATAGGAAACATGTGCATGGACATTCATAACATCATTTGGTGATCTAAAGTAGATCGATCATCATTCATATTAGGTTGCGGCTAGTGTGCGCGCCTTGTTTTTCAGCTCATTACATGTTCATGGTACCATCATATTGGGTTGCAGCAGCTAATTGTTCATTGGTGTTCATTTCATTTCATCACAGTTTCATCAGTTGAGGTGAGTTTTCATAGCCCCGTTTTCAATTCAACATTTTTGATTGTTTTCAAATCCCACGGGGGGAATACATTGCATCAATCATTTTAGTACGAGCCCAAGTATTCAAACATGTACATTGCTTAAGTTACCTTGCCATGTGATAAGTCCCCTGTAACATCATGAACCGTTAATTTACCGTTAAGCGAGAGTGAGTGGATAGATCTATCGAGGGTGACGCCTCCATCCGTGGTAGTGATTACCAACAGTAAGCGGATGCATGTCATGTCTTTTACATATGAATGTTTCGGCAGAACATTCGGGAGGGGCATAGAGTTTCATCAGTCATAGCTTCGGTGTCATGAGCTTAAGGCTATTGTACAATTTTCATGAGATTTTTATCTTGCACTTTTACTTGTGGTGGCCGTACATCATTACATTTTACAAACCTATGGAATTCACCAACATTCGTGTTGACGTTTTAGCAATGTATTTCAGGTTATTAAGGTAGCTCATGTGACATGCATTTGGACCTTCATGGAGTCGCGGAGTCGACGCGTCTCATCATTATTTCATGCACTTATGTAAACGTTTGATCTATTATGACTTGTTTTCATAAACTTGCAACACATTTTGGGGACCTCATTTTGTAAACTCTGGATTATTTCAATGATCAAATGCAGTATTTTCCAAACGACACTTTAGGTCGTTCAATGTAACTGTAACTGTGGTGCTATGACAGACACCCCCAGGTATTCCATTCCGCTGCAAGTCAGGTAAATTGGGGGTGTGACACAAACCAAGCAACATACACCGCCAACACCACAAACCCAATCCTCACAAGCGGCATCCATGGAGCCTGAAGATATATCTCCACCAAAGCAAAAACGTGGAGGTAAACGGGTGTCAAAAAGAGCCAAAGAAACCCAAACCGCACAAGTATATTATGAAAAAAATCCCGACGTGAGTAATACTATGTTACGTTGGACATCGGAAGAAGAATGTTTACTTGCCGTATGTTGGGTGGCCGTTTCAGAGGATAAGAATGTTGGAGTTTCTCAAAAGTCGATTACGTTTTGGTATCGTGTGATGAATGAGTTCAACCGGAAAAATTTTCAAAATCGTAACAAAGATATGCTATCAAGCAAGTGGCATACGTTGAACGCAAATTGCCAAAAGTTCGAAGCGTGTTACAAACGTGCTAAACGTACCACAAAAAGTGGTGAAAGTGATAATGATGATATGAGGCATGCTAGACAATTCTATCGTGACGAACACAAAGGTGTTTCGTTTGCTCAAGAGGAAACATGGTTGATTTTGAGGGCATGTCCAAAGTGGGACGCGCCGGAACCGATTGATTTAACTGGAGATGTCCCCGGTCAAAGCAACGAAGAGCTATTCGGTAATGATGCACGACCATGTCCGCCCGGGAAAGCACGCACCGGGAAAAAACAAAAGTCCGATACATCGTCTAGTACCGGGGGAAGTGCGTCAAGCAACTTAGATTCTATGACAAACGAGCTTCGACTTAGACGGGAAGCGGCCCAAATGGCGTACGAGGCGGCTAGAACGAAAGATGAGACGACTACGCGTTTGGAGGAATTTAGATTTTTTAGTATGAAAATGAGTGACGTAGATCTGGAGGAGGCGTATTTTATCAAAATGGAAAAACAAAGAATCAAACAAAAATATAATTTGCAACATCCGCCAACCGATCCGTCAAACAACTAGTTTTTTTTATTATGTATGTGTTTTTTTTTGGTTTTTTTTTTAGTTGTAACGTTTTTATTTCCTAATGTAATGTTTAGTTTTATTAATAAAATGGTTGAATGTTTAATAAATGAATTTGTTGAGGGTATAATTTATAAATATGTAAAAAGTGGTGTTATTTGGTGTTATGATTTCCTGGTGTTTTTGGTGTTATGTTATTTGGTGTTAAAGTGATGTGGCGCTGACATGGCAGTGGTGTTGGTATTATTTCATGTTATGACTCCCTCCCCTCTTATAACTACATTTCCTCACCATCTCCCAACCCAGATCATTCAACCATCATCCACAATGATCTAGGCTAGGGAAGGCAAGGCGCCTCTCCAACATAGGGGCTATACCAGCATCCTACATTTCCATCTTAGCAAAAACTAGATGGCATCAGATATTGGGAACACACACCCTATATGAGAACCAACCTAACCTCCTTTGATAGTACATTGTTTGGACCAAGTAGGTTCATCTTTCACTCCTCACTATTCCAAACATCATGTACTACCCTACTAGTTCATACTACCCTACACAACAGGAACCACTTTATGGAAAAGCTATCAGCTGAGAAACGATGAGACAAAATCTAAACATCAATTACCTTCACCAAGGCCTAAAAAAGAACAGAATTATCTCATAAGATCAAAGCATCCAGCTTTCCAAGGTACAAGGCCATGTGTTGAGATGAGCTATGCTTTTCTCAGGAGCAACTGACCCATACATTCAATTTCTTCACCCTTGACATTAACATTTGTTTTACGACATCCTTCATAACCCACTAACTCAACGCTTCCTTTCTTAATTACCTCTTTTGAATTACCAAACTTTGAAGAAGAGGACAATGGTATTTTAGAGTTAGAGTTCTTTTTCATGATTTCAGTAGTCACCGTTTGCAAATTTGCTAAACTATATGCATCATGAAGTGTTCTAGGCTGAAAATAAACAATCTTTTCGATCTTCGGTTTTAACCCCGATATGAATAGACTAACAAGATACTATTATAGGATAAATAGGCCTGGCCCGGCTTCTGGGCTCAGGGTCCATTAGGGTTTCATTATGCTCTGTCTTTATAAATATCGTATCAATAAAACATATCACCTACGGGTTCTACATTCTTACATGGTATTAGAGCGGGTTTGATCCTCAGACCTAGGTGGTGGCTATGCTGAACCGCCTCCTCTAGGCCGCCCCAATTGAATTTTTGGGTTTGAAGTATCAATAGCAGTTCATTGGAATAGATGTTCAAACAAAAGAATATGGTTCCAATCATATTTGCTGTTTGGAATATGTACAGAGTTGTGTTATTGTGGCCTTCAATAAGATCTAATGGCTGAGCGTTGCTATGATTTGTTGGAAGGGAGTGCAGGATTAGCTTTGTGGGCTCCTTATGATACATTTTTTGTTTCTTAGTTTCTTCTTATGAACTGTGTCTTTTACGAGGAAAAAATATAGTTACTTAATTCTTTGTTTTTGTTTTATGTTGAAGGTATTAATTCCCGAGACGACTTTTGTTGGTGTCGAATCTAGGGTTCTTATTCCCGAGACGACAGTTTGGGATACATTGGTTTATCCTTCGGATAATTTGGTTATCCGTAAACAAAAATTAGAATATGGGATACTTTGGGTTATACCGTTTTATTTTGGTTTATTGTTTTATTTTGCTTTATTATTTTTCGTCTTCAGTACGAGCTTTTGCGATTTCGCCGCTCGGACTGCGGGAGCCTATTATAGGATAAATAGGCCCGACCCAGCTTCTGGGCTCAGGAAATATCGTATCAATAAAACATATCACTTCTTACAGATACCCTTCATTTAGACCCAACTTCGAACAAATGAATGCATTGTGATAGGAAGTAAATGCATTGTAACAATCTCGAACCGAGCCCTCTTGTTTGACATCTTTTATCATTGGCATTTCATCAAATACTTGGCAGCTATCTTTTCTTTTCTCAGTGTTTACCATTGCTTTTACCATCAATTCCCATTACAAATGTAGATTTATCACAGTACAAGAACTAAAACCTGAATTTCTTATGTTAGAGTCCGAAAAGTATTGATCATTATGAGTCTTTTATCCAATTTCCAAATCTCACCACGTAAAGAAGCTAGATTACGTCCGAACTGCACTACCATGTTGTTCAAGTTATCCATTATGGATATGAGCGGAGACGTTGCAGCCTCAATATGCTTCTTGAAATCTTCATCAACAACCGTGTTGGTCAGAGCTGTAACCGTCTTGATTGAAACCCCTCAAATGTGATTGACAGTGAAACACAACAACCCACACTAACTAACTGCAACAACTTATAACAAACTGTAACAGAATTGAACGGCTGTGAAAATGGTGGTTTATGGACAGCAAAGAGCTCTGACGATTTCGTAACAGTTATAACAGAATTTTGAGCCGTTCTTGGTAGACAAGATCGAGCTCGTACACCAATTGTAACATGCTTAATCTCAATCCTGTAGATTCGAGATTAATCTCAAACAAGTAACTCACGAATCAAGAAGATGAACTCAATAGTGGTTGTTACAAGTGTAACTGAATTACAGAGGAAAGTAGACCCGTATACAGCATTTGGAGATAAAATCTGAGTGTATGCCTTAATTTCGACATTCAAGTTGGAAATATCCAACATCTCCACCACTGTCTCAAACCCACACATTATAAAAATTCAAGTCTCGGTCATTCATAGTATATCAGAAATTAAACGAGAAAAAAATACAATAGAGAAATTAATAGAAAAAAAAAAAGTTAGAAGATTTACCATTGAATTAGTTCGCCAAAAGGCCGGAAATGATGGTTACCAAAAAAAAAGAAAAAAGAAAAAAAAAGAAAAGAAAAAAAAACAAACCAAAGAAGATTAACAAGCAGAGAAGTGAAGTCAAATGGTTAAAACTTCCCAGGGTGATTTGTTCAAACTACTACATAGAGTTTTTAGATAATAGGCTCAAATTTAAAATGTAGGTTTTTCGTATGATATGATCAAACTAGAAATCACTTAACAAATGAAGTTTGATTTAAAAAACAACTCGGAATTCAAGAAGATAAGAATTGAACTCGAAATTCAATCACAATGGTATGCAGGGATGGACCTAGGATTTTTAAGAGGGTGTTGCACAAAAGAAATGTTGGACTAACTAAAGTTACACCGTAAGAAACGAAAGTAGCAAAAAAATTTTGGGGGTTGCACATATCACAAAAATGACTGTTTAGAAATATTTTGCCCTTTGTGACCTAAAATTGGGTGTAGCATGTGCCACACCCGGCATACATGTAGGTCCGTCCATGATGGTACGTAATTTATTGATAGATGAATGATTGTTGAGTTACAGAGAGAAGATAGAGAAGAAAATTGCAAATTTTACATGATAATGAAAGTGATGAGTTAGTTGGGTATTTAACCAACTGACTTTCCCGCCAAAAAGTAGTAAAAATCTAACTTGGCCCATGTGACTCTGGCGTGATCTTGACTTGCGTTGACTGTTTGAACTCGTATCATGCCTTTGGTAAATTTTGGCTAACTAGTAAAATGGGTCATGGTAAATTGGGTAGTGCTACAAACTAAAAATAAATTCTTGAAAATATCTACCACATAACTATAAAATTGTTGTTCTTATATTTCTGATAAGAAAATGACGCAAGTGTACACACAAATTGACAATGATGATTATCCTTTATGATGCTTTTCTAACACTAGTTGGATACCTGCGTACAGCGGCGATAAATATAGTTATATTATAATATAGTAAACGAATTGATAGCCCAAATTTTCCCGCAATTCCCTACCCGCTTAATGAATTCGTTTCACAACACTCCGAATGTATATGTTAGTTGTATTTATTTGCTTGGGTTTCCCGTTGCTTTCCCGTGACATTATTATTCCCGCATTTAGAAAGACCCTCGCAATCTCTTACCCGTCAAACACTCCCATATGATTTTGTTGAATCAAGATTGTATTGATTGAAATAAAGGTTAAAGTGATAAAAATTTGAATTAATAAAAATAAACCCACTAAAAATGTAAAAGCTAAAAACTCATAAAAATATATCAAAATGAATGTTGAATTAAAAAGCACAATTTTTTTTTAAAAAATATTGTGAAATTAGATCATAAAAAAATAAATAGATAAAAAGATATTTCAATTTAAAAATAAAAGTTAATTTTAAGTTGGGAAGTGACACATGACATTTTATAATTGGAGCTGATTATCTTAATTTTTAGTTAGGATTTAGCTTTGGAATTAAATACATTATATAATAGTATAGATTTATAAACTGAAATGAAAAAATTTGGGAACATGTGTTATTTTTGTCGTGTTGAGATTTTCTATTAATCCCCATGATGCTATCTTGGCTGTATCAATTGCAAAAAATGAACCATATATAGAGATTAAAGGTAGACATATATGGTAAAAATAAATGAACCATGTGTTATTTTACGAAACAGATACTTTTCAGAAACTTTCAAGTTTATGAGACCAGAACAGCATGCAGAACACAAACTTTTTTACACTAGTGAACGCCATAATAGCTTGTGGAAACCTGGTTCGTGGGTTTGATCAAAAATATTTTTGGTAGATGAATATTTTCATGTAAAGAATGCGTTAGTTACAATGTATGGCAGATTTTGGGATATATATTAACTGTGCAATGTTGGTGTTTGACATGTGTTGTATGGCAACCTTAAACTTTATTCATGAAATTTCATAATATCCGATATTTCACGGAAAAAAGAAGCTAAAACCGAGTTACATTTATTCCGAAGTCTAGAATTCTGAGACTACAAATTCAGCATGTACCAAAATTGGATCAGCAACAATGGTAAGAGATCCTTAAGTCCGCGCAAAGAAAGAAACTTTAGCGGGCCTAAACTCAATGCCTTGTACAAGAAGACCTGTAAAATTCCACATATCATAACTCTTCACGCGACAATTCATCGAAATAGATTCATGGATAGCACCAGTTCTGAAGTCCCATATTTGAATTTCCAACCAACCATCTTTCCTCAGTTTTGGATGGCCTTTTATTTTATGAGGCCTCAATGGGATGTCACGGGACTCACCAACTTGTCTTCTAATAACCGGGATTTCAGTAGGAGCAAGTAAATCTACAAGTTGTATCTTATCAGAAGGCTGCTCATCACCCACACGGTTTTCATAATCTATTTGTACCAAACCATCAACCATGGAGTCATTTCTAGGTAGTTTGTACACAAGGTAACATGCATATGTTGTTTCAAGCGACAGTAACTGGGATCCGATTTCACATTGAATGGTAAAACTTTTCACCTTATCACACTCAGCCACCAATTTAAATCTGCAAATTAACAGGAAAACATACTTTGTAAGAGATATATGGCATGCTTGATATATACAGGGACGGAACTAGGATATAAAACGACCAGGTGCACTTAAAATAAACTAAACAATACTACAAACACAAGTTTTAGGGACCGGGTGCATTTAAAAAAAATCAATGTTTTTTAACAAAATTAACACTACGCTACAAAAATCCATGGGTGCCCCGGGACACCCCCTGGTTCCGTCACTAGATATATATGTAAGTCACCAAGTTATGTGTTGCTGACAATATTAAAAATGTACATTTTAGTAACTCATAGTGTCCATCTGAACCGAGGAGAAAAACTATATATATAACCTTGATTCCGGCAGAGATCTCCATATCCATTGTTTCATTCCAGGCAAAAAATTCCATATTGATCCTTTCTGTAAAACTACTTTTGCCGGTAGCATATGACGCTTCTTCATATTTTTTGAAACAGAAAACCACTGTTCATAAATAAAACGTGTTGTTAGTTGAGATGTCAAGGAAGTACTTTGTTTGGTCTCTAGTAACATATAGCACAAGGGAATGCAGATGCACATATATAGCCACATATCACGCCCTATTAATTAACAATTTAGTACAAGTAAATGGCGCTTTTTGAAGCAATTAAGGGATATTAGCTAGGCTTAGTGATAATATTATAGTCTAACCATAATTTGAGTAAGAAGTAACCTTTTCAACATCTGTTTTGATGAGGAATCCTTCATGAAGAAGAGAGTAGAGTTCCTTGTAAGTTGACCACTGCAAATTATATTTTGACCACTTGATTATTTCAGCATAATCACTTGGCAATAAATTTTCCCAATCAGTGTCCAAATCCATGTCTGGTTTCATATCCACCTTATTTTCATCTTTCTCCTATAAAACATAAACCAACATTGGAATGCAGTTGATTATTGTTGGAGTACTAATTTCAATTAACCGGATTGAAAAAGATGCAATCTACTGAACAAAAACATAAATAAATATTTGAACTTACATGCTCCACAGGTAAGAATTCAATGCCTACAAGAAATAAATCACACTTTTTATCATCACCATGAACATGAAAATGATCAGGATGTAACCGGCCCACGATTTCAAAGCTAAAATCATATTCTTTTTTGTAGCTAGTAAATTGGTATAATTCCGTTACTAGCCATTCACCTCTCCTCCGTGCTACACATGATGTCCAGTATTTTGTCTCTTCTTGGAATTTGTATTTCAGGGGTACATGTTCCCCTTTATCACTGTTGTAATATCTGTAGAGAAGGTTGATGCTGTATGTGACATTTGTTGATAAGAACCGAGGGTTTGCTACTAAGTTGCTGGAGGAGCTCATCGAGATACAAGGAAAACCTTTGCCACTGCATAAATCACAATAAAATGTAAATTCACTATCCAACATGCAGTAAAGATAGATACTTTATTTATTAAAAGATGAGTTTTACAATGAATTGCTCTTTCAAAGTTAAAGTAAATGGGGTTTTTTAATTTCACATAACAAAAAAAGGGGGGTTATTAATCAAATTTAAAAAGATGAAAGCAAGAATAAATATCATATGGTAATATTCGTAATGGCACTATTTCAGACACTAAAAAAATCAGTTACAACTGAAACTAACTCATAGAATAGTCCAGTGTTATTGAAAAATTGATTATATCCTCTATATCCCGGAGGCACGCATTGATATCCGCTTATCAGTTCACAGTATTCACCATTCTTGTCTCGTACAAGCCTCTGTGCAATAGACATTTGATTCAGTAAATGATCAATCTTATTTCATTAAACAAATATCATATAAAACTGAAAATAAACAAAACAGGTCAAGCAATTTCATATAACAAGGGGAAAAAAAAAAAAAAAAAAAAAAAAAAAAAAAAAAAAAAAGAACTTACATGCTCACCGGCATCCACAACAAAAATCCCTTTGGAGAGAACCAACTTAAGTTCAGCTTTAGATTTGCCAGTGATGGGAGTAGATATGCCAGAGATAGGAGTTATGTTCTGTTTTGCAATGCTGATTAATTCTTTATACTCAGCTCTCTCATTAACATCTTCAGACATTAACTCCTGTAAATATATTTATATTGTAAACCCACCTACTTGAACTTTTTTAACTTAATTATCGTTCAGGAAAAAAAAAAAAAAAAAAAAAAAAAAAAAAAAAAAAAAAAAAAAAGATTGATAAATAATGCTTACCTGATGTTCAATTGCCATCACAAGCTCTTGGATGATCTGCGCCATCGTTGGTCTTTCTTTACGATCTCTGTGCAAACATCGATATGCAATGCTTGCAAACACTTCAAGAGAATACGTATCTGCATCTATCTCCATTTCTTTTTTGATGTTTTTTGAGACAATATCATGTATCCTATTCTCTTCATAACATCTTTTCCAGTGACGCACATAAATCTTTGGCTCATTTTTACCCCATTCAACGCATTGCATCCCACACATTACTTCAAATAGTACCACTCCAAAAGAGTATACATCTGACTCTTTCGAAAGTGAACCCGTCTCCATATACACTGGATCACAATACCCTTGTGTACCTGCAATATTTGAGATAAGGTATGTATATTGTTGGTTGGCTGGGCCAATTTTTGATAACCCGAAATCCGAGATTTTAGCAGTAAAATCTTCATCAACTAGAATGTTTGAGCTCTTAACATCTCTGTGAAGAACCCTTTGGTTCATCCCCTTGGGATCGTGAAGGTAGTTTAGTCCACAAGCAGCCCCATGACAAATCTTGAGAAGTTGGGCCCATGTTAGATTAGATTTACCTAGATGGCGATCAAGGCTTCCATGAGCTGCGTACTCATAAACTAAAATTCTTTCGGAATTCTCATCACAAAAGCCTATGAGAGAGATAAGATTCTCATGTTTGTACTGAGAAAGCATCATTATCTCCTTCCAAAACTCGGCATCTCCTTGCCCAAATTTACGATCTAAGCGCTTAACAGCAACAATAGCTTTTCTCCCCTCCAGTGGGAGTGAAAGTTCTCCCTTGTAAACCTTTCCAAACCCACCAACTCCAATCGCCTCGTCAGTAAAATCATTGGTGGCCAAAATTATATCTTTCAGTTGAATTTTGAGGTGTACAAAATCAGTAATGTGAGACATTTTTTATTGTAAGATATGAAGGAAAGAAAACTAGATAAGCGATTGTAAACAGATAGGTTAAGTTTTTTTTTTTTTTTTTTTTTTTTTTTGGGAAGGGGAAACGGACGGACGGCTAAAGGGTCTCAAGATAGTGTGAACTGTGAAGTGGCTTTTATGTGCATAAGATATATGAAATATGATGATTCTCGTAGACTAAGGTGTGGAAAAATGGTATCTGGTGCCCGAAATTTGTAAAGAAGTGTGAAGCTAGTATCTTTGTCAATGGAAAAGATGATGTATCAAAGAGATCGAGAAAACAAGTAGAAATGACAGCCAGAAAGAAACTTTGAGTTGGAAACAGTGATACATTAACTAGAGCATGATGGATCGTGATATATGATAATCAAAGTCTATGATCCATGTGAAAAGTTTTTTATTAAGACAGTTATTGCAAGTTGACATTTATTTTTATTTTTTTATTATTATTATTATTTTTTTAGAATATTATAGGAGTTTGATTTAAGAGTGATCATTGTTTAAATGAAAATTCTTAGTTGGCATGTTATAAACAAATGTAAGTTTACACGCAATTTTAGCTGACTTTGTTTTTTATTTGGTAATCGCAGTAGTTGTCTATACGAGTGAATAACCAATTAGAATGTACTTTAAAACTTGAATCATACCAATCAGTCACCAAATACTACGTAATAATCTTTTTTGAAAGAGTCTCTTATTACTATTATGATTAACGAAAAAACCAAGCCAATACCCAAGGGTTCACTAACCAGATTTGAGCATATGCGGAGTGATCAACCGCACAGGGCCTCCAAATTTATAGGGGCCCCATGATTTTAGCCATGAGTATTTGTTTCGAACTTTAGTATGAAACTGTTAGGAGTGTACTCTAAAACTAAAGTTATTTGGGTTCCTAATGATGCCATTCTCCTATCCTGCCTTGGTCATTGTGGTTGCAGGTTGAATGATCTTGGTGGGAAGGGATAATGGAAATGTAGTTAGATGGTATTTGGTGCTTTAAAGGTGAATTGAAAAAGCTGCAGTATGGTTGCAAACTGGAGATAGTTTGACTGCAGGCTATTGTGTGGTTTCATGGCTGTTTAACCCTCACGAGTTACCAGAGATAGTATTGTGTGTATTAGCTTCAAGTGTCTTTGTATTGTTCTCAGTTGTGTATTGAGCATGAGTATAGGCATGTCTATTACTCAGTATCATTGATGTATAGTTTCATTGTGTTTAATAAAATGTATTCACCTTTGCACCCAAAAAAAAGAGAACTAAAGTTATTTTGATTAAAAAATGTTAGAAGAAATGGGTTGATTTAAGTGATTTCAGAACTCATAAGTACTTCCAAATGCATCCTTTTATATTTCATATGGGAATCAAATAAAAAAAGAACCATGGAAAGCAGCCCAAGACAAATTTATGGAACCGAGGATTAAACTATGAACTTGTATGGAGATCTACAATATGGACTGGTTCTTTTGAAAAATTTTAAACAGTCAATAAACTAATATACCCTTGTTTATTGGAGTAGAAAACTTAGACAGCTTAGACAACCATTGGTCCCTATTAGTCCGAAACCATAGCCAAACCTTCTTCAATGGGGTTTTATCTCTAAGGGAGGATAAAATTAAATAAATATTAGCTATCAAGTTAGGCATGTCTATTACTCAGTATCATTGATGTATAGTTTCATTGTGTTTAATAAAATGTATTCACCTTTGCACCCAAAAAAAAGAGAGCTAAAGTTATTTTGATTAAAAAATGTTAGAAGAAATGGGTTGATTTAAGTGATTTCAGAACTCATAAGTACTTCCAAATGCATCCTTTTATATTTCATATGGGAATCAAAATAAAAAAAGAAAACCATGGAAAGCAGCCCAAGACAAATTTATGGAACCGAGGATTAAACTATGAACTTGTATGGAGATCTACAATATGGACTGGTTCTTTTGAAAATTTTTAAACAGTCAATAAACAAATATACCCTTGTTTATTGGAGTAGAAAACTTAGACAGCTTAGACAACCATTGGCCCCTAATAGTCCGGAAACCCATAGCCAAACCTTTAATGGGGTTGATTTTATTATGTTTTATCTCTAAGGGAGGATAAAATTAAATAAATATTAGCTATCAAGTTTTATCAGAAGTATGTTAATCTGGCAGGCATATTTATGATAAATATGATATTTAGAGATCAAACACAGCTGTGATATCATGCTTGTATATACAAGCGGTCAACTGTAACAAATTTAAAACTCCAAAAACATAATTATACAATTCATAGCATTGACTGATAGTTTAAAACAAAGGACATACATCCAGTTAAAAGTTCAAAATAAGTACTCAAACCAGACTTACAATCACTCTTTACGAGTCTTCATAGCTTGAAAGTTACTTATAATATCATCGTTGCTAACCTTGAAGAACACGTTTCTGGCTATATAAGTAACCAAACCGTCATTAAACAATTGATTAGCTTTATTATTCTTTAGATCCTTTTCAACAAACTCCATTCTTTTAAAACCTCTTTCAACAGTAGCAGTCGCAACCGGAAGGATCAACACCAACTTGATAAGTAGATAGACGTAACTAACATTTCATGTTTTTTCACCTCCACGAGCTTCTTAGAAAGCTCTTTTATATCCTTCAAACCCTCAAATCATTTTATCTTTTTCATATCAGAAATGTAGTTGTTGAGTTGATCCACAACTTGTAAACTCGTTTGGATAAGATTTTGTGAGTTTGAGCAGCTTTTCCTTATCAAAAGAAGATAAGTCATCAATAGGACCCAAACTACCCATACAATCAAGTAACTCTGTATTTGTTTCATCAAATAGTTCGTTGAGTTCTTGAAGTTGTAGACCGATGATTGCAGAAAATACTTTAACTTGAAAGTAACTCTATATTTTGACCACTTGATTACTTCAGCATGATCACATGGCAATATTTTTTTCCCAATCAGTGTCCAAATCCATGTCTGGTTGCATATCCACCTTATTTTCATCTTTTCCCTATAAAAAAAATAAAAAATAAATAAAAAAATAAATAAAAAATAAAAAATAAAAAAAGAAAACCAAAATTGGAATACAGTTTATTATTGTTGCAGTACTAATTTCAATTCAACCGGATTGAAAAAGATGCATGCTTGAGAACGAACACATATATATATATTTTGAACTTACATGCTCCACAGGTACGAATTCAATGCCTACAAGAAATAAATCACACTTTTTATCATTGCCGTGAACATGAAAATGATCAGTGTGTAACCGGCCCACGATTTCAAAGCTAAAATCATGTTCTTTTTGGTAGCTAGTAAATTGGTATAATTCCGTGACTAGCCAACCATCTCTCCTCTGTTACACATGATGTCCAGTATTTTGTCTCTTCTTGCAATTTGTATTTCAGGGGTACGTGTGATGAAATAGAGTAAAATGCTGTATGTGACATTTGTTGATAAGAACCGAGGGTTTGCTACCATGTTGTGGGAGGAGCTCATCGAGATAAGCGGAAAACCTTTACTACAGCACAAATCGTAATGACATCTAATTTCGCTATCCATAATTCACTAGAGAAAGATACTTTTTCAAACTCAAAGTTATTTTTTATATTAAAAATTTTTGAAACATGTAACCAAAATACATAAATCATATGGTAATCACACTATTAGGATACTAAGAAAACAGTAATAGCTGAAACTGACTTATAGAATAGTCCAGTGTGAATGTGGCATGGTTTAAATCCTCTATATCTCAGAGGCACACAGTTATATCCGCTTATCAATTCACAATAGTCCAGTGGTTCCAATTCTTATGTTTGTTTGACAAATTGTCTTGTGTTAAAAATATTTGATGTTTTTTTAGCAAACATGAATTGATTTAAAAAGTATACAAGGATTAGTTGCAACACTACTTGTATGCTTCTAGTTAATTATTGCTTATGAAAATTAACATCCAAACACCCATCATATACTAATAAACATTCATTCTCATATTTGACAACCTTTAATCAATCACAATCCAGATTACCCATATAAAATATCGTTACTAGCTAGGAAGAAGAATGAATAAAAAATATATTCAAATATGATGAAAAAAGCTTCTCTCAATTCCAATGCAGTCTCTACCATCGTTCTTGTAGATACTCGACCGTCCTAGTTCAATCCACATAGCACCAGTCCTTCAGAAGCTATATTTTAAGAAGACAAAGTAATTTCATCAAAGTACCCACTGAGAGTGCGTTGTTTTATATCAAATTGATTCTTCATATCAACTACCAACTTATTCACGACTGTCTTGGATTTTGCAGACAATCTAGAAAAACGTGCTTGCATCTCAACCCTTTTTGATGCAATTACCTTTGTGAGTAGTAATTTTATATTTTGCAGTATGCAGAATATCTCTTCAGTATCAATCCCTAACGAAATCTTCATTTTGAAATCTTCACGACAGGTATCAGCAAGTGTCTTCTTCCACTCCAAATTAGCCCTTTTAGTCTTGGTATAAGCTTCCTTTTCCTCTAGAATCTTCCATAAATCTGCCATAAGGCGGTGTGCCACTTTGGTGATTTTTATAGCTCTAGCCTCCTCATGTGAGACCATTGTAAAGGTCGCATTTGAAGAACTGCCAAGCAAATAATTTGTAACTTCAGCAGACAATTTTATTTCCATTGCTTCTTGCTCCTCATCCGTTGCTTCTTGCTCCTCATCCAGTTGACTTTGAAAAATCTCTAAACTACTCTTTAATTTATAAGTCCTAGAACACCTTAACGGCCAAGTCTTTAAACCCTGTAACGGATAAATCTTTAAACTCTTTAAGCTAGGAAACGGGGAAGGTTGATGTGAGACAACTTCTTCCGAGGTAGAAAGAAGCTCGGCAATCTCCAAGCTAAGTGCAAGAGATTTGACACTGTGGAGATGTTTAAATAGATCACGGATTCTATGAACATTTGTCTTTTGTGGAGAAGATATGCAGAGATCCACCTTCTCCACAGAAGGAAATCCATCCAAGGATAACTTAGGAAAATGAAAACCTTTAATGCGTAAGTAGGTAAGGTCACGTGCAGAAATAGTAAGCCCCCCTAACAATTTATTAGTAGCTCCTCCATTATAGTACTCCCACTCCTTCCCAGGAGGTGTGTCGACAAATATAAAGTTCTTCAGTTCAGGTGTGTCCACAAGTACAAATCCCGCACACCAATCTACTTTTTTAAGCGTGAGACTAAGAAGTTGGGAATTAATTATAGTAAAACCAACATTGGAACATGGAGTAAAACCATCTGAGTCTCCACATTCAGACACATAACATCGCTCTAAGGTAAGATTCTTCAAGTTGTGACACATGGCTAAAATAGAACTGGAGTTATTTAATGAGACATCGTGGAGATGTAATGTAGTTAAAGCTGGGGTATCCCAAGGGGAATGGAAACGACTATCAATAATGGTGCCAATCATTGTCAGTTGTTGGATATTGTGAGAGAATGCATACTCGACAATTCTCTTGACAGACAATTCATGATCAACGTCTTTAACACGAGCAAGGTTCAGGCTGACAGAAGGTACGTCTCCAGAGAGAACATTGTTAACAAATTCATGATAGGGTGATGAGGATTCATATGATTTATATAATTCGCGGCCAGAGAGAACATTGTTAACAAATTCATGATAGCGTGATGAGGATTCATATGATTTATATAATTCGCTTCTTGCAAAATTGAGACTGGGCACTGAAGTCCAAAGAAACCTCCATCTAGATGACAAAACACTTAATCTAACAGAATATACGATGTCTACATACGAGAGGATTTTATAAATAAGTGTATCTTCCAAACTGCTTAGTCTGTCAACTTCTGCATCCATTCTCTTCCCACTATTGACCTGGCTTGAGTACTCAAAAGTGATCTTGACGATTATAAAATCTTCAGCGTGATTATATTCGTCACCTATCGAGACGTAGGGTTTTTGGGATTGCGAATGTGAATCAAAACAATATATATAGGCCCTTACGAAAACCGACACAAAAATAAGGTAAACGTTTGAATATTTTGGCCCAAATAATAACGCATTCAGGCCCAACAAAATTTGAATTCTAGAACAGCTTTCTTACGTGATAGATAACAAAGACAATTTTCTCATCACTTTTTTCAGCCAAGTCATTCTTTGAAGTTTGAATTGCACAAAAGGGGAGTTTGTTTTTAAAAAGGGTTTGTTTTAAAACATTCTTTGCAAATATGGGTTGATTTTAATTATCAAAAATATAAGAAATTATCAAACGTATATGCGTGTAGTCATTAATAACAATTAAATTCTCCACGCTTTTTGCAAGTATAGAAAAGCTAGGTGTTATAATTAATTTTCACACTTTGGAATGTGAAGAAATTTTAGATTTCTAAACACTTTTAAGTGTGAAATTATTATTTTATTTATACAATTATATGTGTGAAAAATATATTATTTTACAATTTTTTTCACACTTATTAATTTAACCATATTTTTACATATTATTAAGTGTTAATAAACATATAAAATTTTACACATTTTTTTTATGTGTGAGAATAAAATTATGTAAACTGGATTTTTTTTTTTTGTAGTGAGTAATATTTTTATTAATAATTATGTCCGGATCATTTGCAAAGTGAGAAATATTAAAAAGTCTAAAAAGTTATTATATCTCTCCATTTCTTATCGAGATCTTCACTTCTTTTATCTCTCCTTCGTTTTCTCCCAACACCATATCAATATCACACACTAAAACAAAACCAAACAAATCCACCACCATCAACAACACCATCATCTTTGAATACCTAGGGAAATGCCATTATAATACCAACCACCCTCACCACAACTTCGATCACCGTACCACACGTCACCACAACAGTTGGATTTAAGATCTGAATGAAAAACTAAACTTTTCATACTGAGCTAAATCACCAAGCTGGCGAAGAACACCAATTAGTCCCACCATAGCAACGCCTTCAAACAAAGCTTCAGGATCATCTTTATCTACTGATTTATACAACTCCAAATGAGCTAAGTTGAACCCGTTCCGTATTTGGTACGTGCTAAAAGTTGATTTTTAATCAGTTAAGTTAAGGTTACATTAATTTAAGACATGAATTGAATGAATTTGGTGTTGATTTTTAGACAGAGAAAGTGGGGTATTTTTTAGAGAGAAAAAGTTGTGGGTGGAGGTGATGGATGTAAATGTGACAAAGTGGATAATCAAAAGCTTGGTGTTTACACACCACCAAAATAGGATCCACACGCCATTAAAAATATATATAATTTTATTTTTTATAAAATTGCGAAATAAAGAAATTGAACGTAATGTATAATTTTGATAAGTCAAAAGTATTAAAATACAAAAAATACGGAGCAAAATACCATAAAATCTGTCTTTTTTCTGTTGATAAATTTGGTCTTGGCTTTTTTTTTCTTCGACCATGGTTTCCAACCTTTTGATCTTATTTTTTACAAAATATTAGAATTAAAGACGACGAACTTTAAGGATGTTCACAAATACAAAATATTAGAATTAAAGACGACGAACTCTAAGGATGTTCACAAATCGGGTAATACTTATAGAGTTACAATAATCAAATTCAAGATCGAACTAAATCGAATTGAATTTGTACCCAAACCGAACTGAATTAATATTCGGTTTCGGTTTGGATATGATTTTGGCAAAATGAAAACCGGACCGAACCGGAAACTGAAATCACGTAAAAATATATATTTTTTATATACGGGAAAATTATGAAACTAGACCGGTCGCCCCATGGCACTTCACTTTCTACCCAACTTTTTTTCAAAAGTTGAAAGGGCGACTTGTCAACTTGTACAATTTCAACCATAAATCGACAAGTGTTCAAGTACTCAAAATTGAAATGACTAACATACCCTTTTTACTAAATCTTATTACAAAATATCCATTTGTACTAACACCACCATCCCTTCACTTCGTCATCTCACACCCATAAAGAATAACACATCTCCACCATTTCTCTCTCTATCAAACCCAGCCACGGCCACCATCGCCCGTCACTGCCACCATAGCTACCACCTGACGCCGTCACTACAGCCTCCACCATCACCACAGTTAACTCACACACATACTAACCTTTATCATCTTCATCTTCATCTTCATCTTAAATCCCAAAAACCAACAACTCTAGTAAATATTTTTAACCCCATAACAAATACCAAAAATCAAAAATAACAACTAAACTAATTTACAACATAATTCAAAATTAGGGACAAAAACAGATATCTACCACAAATTCGGTGACGGCCACCATCACCACTACAAGATCACTACCGTAGTCATCCCTCTCCCTTTTTCTTATCAAGGGCTTACCTCCACAATGGTCGTGGATTTTGATGATTGTAATCACGGTTTATTGGGTATTGATAATCACTGTTGCTGAAGCCGTGGTTGTTGACTCTGGGAGGATACTAGTGGTTGTTGTCGGCGAGGGTGTAACAGGTGGTGATAGGATATGACAGTGTAGTTTTTGGTTGTTTTTAGATCGATTTAAGGACACGTTTTGCTTGAATGATTGATGTAAAAGTGATGATTTTTGAGTAGATATGATTTGTGATATTTTTATTTTTTTTGGTAGATCGCGAGTTTTTTTTAGATAAAGGTGAGTATTTTTGTGATGAATCTATGATGTTTATGATGGTAATAGAGGTGAGTTTTGTTTATATAGAGATCTGGGTTTTGATTATTTTTTAGGGTGTGTAGATCAATTTTGATGAATCTGTAAATGGTGCCACCGAAATATTGGTATATCACCAGAAATTTGATTTTGTAAAAAGGTTTGGAACAGAGGGGTATTTTAGTAAATAGACAATAGTTACCCAAAACGAGAGTCACCCATGGTTTATTTTCAACTTTTGGGAAAAAAAAGTTCGGTAGAAAATGAAGTGTCGCGACGCGATTGGTCTACTTTGAGAGTTTTCCGTTTATATATTTATATAAAGACAAAAATACACCGCTTGTCCCTAAATTTTCCCAAAAGTGTCGCATGGACCCCAAACTCGGGAAAATCGTCGTCATGCGTCAAAAACATGGGTTTTTTAGGCCGAATGCGTCCCTTGACCAGTTTGGTCTTGGTCAACGCAAAATTTTAGTTAGATACGCAAAGGTATAATAGGCAACTCACTTTTATGACCACACTTTAGTTAATCAACCCAAGAGTGATAGTTTAGGGAAGTCAAACCAATAGAGGTTACAATTTGTGCCATTTGCTAAAAAGGTTTGACTCAGGGAAGTCATTACGGGGCATAAACAATACAAGATTGTCAATAAAGGGGTGTTTGATCTTGCTGATAGAAAATTATAGCCACTGTGTTTGTTTTTCCTTATATGATGGGGTGTAATAGGTTTGCCAATAGAAACAGTACATAAAATGGGTGTTTGGTATGTGTTATTCGCTTGTTCCCTACCACTGTCAACACTAATACCATACAATTTTTTTGATAATAAACACACCATTGTCAATACAATAAGATTTAATGTTCAAAAGCCTTTGCATTTTGCCCCCAAAGACATTGTAACCATTGTCTTTGGGTTTCCTGATATAAAAGGGTGCTTGTTTTTGGTGATACGAACAATACACAAAATAGGACTATACAAGAAGATTAAATGCTAAACTGAGATTTATATATTCATCATAGTGGCAAGTAGACTACAATAACAACCTTAAAATCCTAAAACAAAAACCCAAAAGACCCCATTTACCTACCCCCGGAAATACCCAAAAGACCCCATTTCACTAATTATTTTCAGCCATTTTCGGAACATAACCTTCCTGCATGCGTATACCATCATCAACTTCACCATAAACCTTGATCAAACGAGCAAGTATGTCCATGTGCCTAGCCTGGATTTTTCTTAACGCATCCAAACTATCAAGCGCCACACCACGCTCTCCCAAAGCTTCATTATCCACAATCAACTCCTTACGCTTTGGTATCAGCCTCCTTAGATGATCAATAGCGGCACGAATAAGGTTTTTAAAAAACTCTTCTTCTACAGATTCTTAACTAAACCACATACCCATACGATCATTTAAACTTGATGAATCGGCGACTTCCATAAGTTCATTCAACATTCAGAAATCTTCCATGGGGAAATGTGTGAGGAAAAGGTTGTGGTTGGGTGTATTGGTTTACGCGTAAAAGTAAATACCGTCTCAGGGAAGAGACAGTCAAGGGGTTTAATAACATTTTTTATTTCAGATTTGGTCCCTAAAGTTGTCTGCATTGTCGTTGCCATACTTAAAATTCCCACCCATTTTTAGGTGACGTGTTCACAATTTTTTACATTGAGTTGACAAGCTTAGGGACCAACGATGTAATTTGTGTAAAATTAATCGCACCCCACTTAAATCCTTACCCACCCTATCGAAAGTCAAAGTCATATATTAACTACTCAAAATCATAAAACAATGCCAAACACACACACACAAAATGAAGCCAAATAACAAAAAAAAAATGTTAATATTTTCATACAAATCATATCCAAACACTAGTGTTAGGAATACGATTATTCAATTAAAGACTCGGTCACCCCAAGTATTGCCAAGCATTACGTAGCTCGTAGAATTATCCTTATTATAGTTAGTACGTAGCTTATTAGTAGTTAAATATGTAAATATTATTCGTAGAGTGGGTCGGGTCTTTACCCACTGTCAGCTCACTCTACAGCTCGTTTCATGGAGCACAAGTAGTATTAGTATATATACCCTCTCCCACCCAAGGGAGAGGGTTGGACCTTTCATTAGTTTCAAGCTAATACACACATTGTTTCTCTCTCAAAAAGGCTCCCACCTTTCTTTCTACATCTCTCTAATCTCTTCATCTAATTCGATCCATATAATCACAAGAAACCATACGTGTTTAAGATTATGAGTATCCTACAATTGGTATCAAGAGCCATGGTTACATCCTAGGGATTGGTTTGTGCTCGAATTTGGTGCTTGGTTTTGTGACTTTATTTGGTTCGAATGGTTATTGGCTTGGTTTGATCTTTCTTGTGTTATTTGACATGTTAGTGATGTACTTTTATGATCATAGGTGTTAGTTGAACATTGTGTTTCAGTTGGCTATACCATATCTTTAATCTATTTGAAGTTTGGAATTGATTTTGGGCGTATTTCATAGTTGCGGTTAAGTCTACTGTTGCATTGCTTATCTGCGTTTAGTTTCTGATTTCTGCGGTTAGTTTGCTGCGATTACTATTTTGGGAATACAAACAAATCGCAAGGAAAGTGACAGATTTGGATTTTTGTATACTGCGATTAGCTCTTGCGGTTAAGTGGTCTGCGGTTAGTTTTCTGCGGTTAAGTAGTCTGCGGTTAGTTCATTGCGGTTAGTTTTCTGCGGTTAAGTGGTCTGCGGTTAGTTTTCTGCGGTTAAGTGGTCTGCGGTTAGCTCATTGTGGTTAGCTTTCTGCGATTAAGTGGTCTGCGGTTAGTTCATTGTGGTTAGTTTTCTGCGGTTAAGTGGTCTGCGGTTAGCTCATTGTGGTTAGCTTTCTGCGATTAAGTGGTTTGCGGTTAGATCTTTGTGGTTATCTCCCCTGCGGTTAACTCCCTGCGGTTAGTTGCTCCCTGCGGTTAGTTGCTCCCTGCGGTTAGTTGCTCCCTGCGGTTAGTCACTTCCTGCGGTTATCTCACCTTGTGGATTAACTCACCTTGTGGTTACCTTACCTGCGGTTACCTTGCCGGATCCTGCGGTTAACTCTGTTTGACCATAGTTGACTTTTTACGTCGAAACTTCAAACGGTCATAACTTTTGAACCGTAACTCCGTTTTCAGCGAATTAGCTGTCAAAACGTCCGGAACAGGCTGAATATTGTGAGGTTTCACCACGAAGTCGTGAAACAAATTTTTCGAGGCCCAAATCACCTCCGGAGTGAAGTTATTGAGGTTTTAAGTTTTCTGACCATAATTTTCACCGTAACTACTTGCATCAACCTCACCAAATTACGACTAATTAACATACAATCACTGCTATGGAACCTTTGTGCTCGAATTCTAATAATAATGTGCTTCATCAGCCAATTAAATTGCCCGATAATGCAAAGAATAGTCGTATTGAATGTTTTCGATCTCTCCATTCACATCTCAAGGTTCTCTTTGCAAAACCTGGATACTTGGGAGGTTTCAATCGTGCATTCGCAACACTCTTTGGTCAAAATGTTGAGACTTTCACAGTCAAAATGACTCTACACTTAGATCAACTTCAACAACAACTTGAAAAGGGTGAATGTTCTGAAGATAGATCTATGGCTGCATTCTGTGTGATCAACAACCAACTCCAAGCGTTCATTGATTCACGATTCACTGAGGAGTATGATCATGAGAGTCAAATGACGAAAAAGAGCTTTGCCACTCATACGGGAATTGAAGTTGACGTGTTCAGAGTCACACTACTCCAACTCATGGGTAATGTGAAGGAGTACATCATGGAAAGAGCAAAGCACGAGCACAAGTATGAAGACAAAGTGATGGCATGTCGGGTGCAACCATGTAATGGTAGTGTGGATTCGGGCAAAGCATCGAATGCTGGGTCAGTTATCATCGAAGGCAGAGGATCAGAGACTGAAAAGCTTGACACAACGAACAGTTCAATGACTCTTACGCGTGATGTGGATGCAGATATCAGGCCGGTAAAAGAACATGTGTCATGTGCTAAGGTACTCGAACTGTGTAACATTGTTGATGAACAAAAGATTCCTAACAAAGTACAACCGACAAACAATGTCGATTCAGATGTCGTTGACATGGGAAATAGCAATGTTGACCCATGTGAACAACATATGAAACACAATGAAGTGTCTGTTGTACAATGTAGTGCATCTTCTGTTTTAAAAGATGATTGTGTCGTGCATGAGTACACTGCCTATAACCCTGATGACTCCTTGACCACTAGATTTAATATCCTTAAGGATCAAGTGGCTATGTACGAACAACATGCTAGATTTGAACTCACTGGACGTGAGCAGAACATGGAATGGCAAATGCGTGCATATATATCTGAAAATAATCTTAAGCGAGAAACATTGAAAAAGGAGTTGCAATCTTTGCAAAAACAATTGGATCAAACTGTTAAACAAAAACAAGAGATTCAAAAAGGTTTAAACACACTCAAACATGATTTCAAAGAGAAGGAAACAAAACTCCTAAATGATTTCTCTAGTCTTAAAATGCTGAAAAACAAACTTGAGGATAAGTTATACACGCAAGGCCAAACCATTCAAACTGCTCAAATGATGCATAAACATAGGAAGTTGAGTGATGATCATAGTGAGAAGGATTCTACTAAGCCAAAAGCCAATTTCCTTAGAAGCGGTATAGGTGCTCAACCGACATTATATGATGCAAACATTATGCTTGAGCCTAATCATGCCCCACCTGATGCTACATCTGATGATGAGGGCAATGAGATAGAAGATAGAACCAGAGAAAAACTTGCTGAGAAATTAAGGGATCCCCAGTGCATAGCTAATAAAATCTTGTACAATTATGATTACTCTGAAGATAATCAATTAGCTATCTTTGTCCCACAAAAGAAATTTACTCCAGAGCAAGTTTTCTGGAACATAGACATAGAAAAATTGAAAGCTGAAAGAGTTGTAGGTAACACACGCACTATGTTTAGAATTGCTCACCCAACTGCTTACCCCCTGAACACACCTAGGCACCTAGTACCTTTCACTCTCCCCACGCAAAATAATACACTAATTGCCTTATATGTCCTTGGTCAATTATTCGTTGATTTTGATAAAACATGTAAAAAGAGAATAACACCAACGGGTATTACTGAAGGGGAAAGAGGTTTTTAGCAAACAAAACAATGTTACCTAACTGAAGTCATGCCATTTTTCAAACTTCTCAAAGAACATTTTGAGGGCCTTAAAAATACCATTAATGATGATGTGACTCAAATGAAAAAGGTTTTTAATGATGTGGAAAATGAGGGTAAACAATTGGCAATTGATCTTAAATGCAGTGAAGTTGCGAGGAAAAATGTTCTCATCATGAATGAGAATTTGATTACTAAATGTGTTGCTCAGGATGTATTTTATACTGCTACTGATTCTACGTTATCTGCCTGCCAATTTCATGAGATGTCTATTGCATTGACCGCTCTCCAGAATCGTGTTGTTGAGCTTGAGGGGGAGAATTTAAAATTGCGTGAGAAAATTCAAAACGATGACCATGATAACATGGTCAGACATTTGTCAAAACTAGAGGTTGATAATCTTAATTTGCAATTAAAGTATCAACATTTAGAAGAAAGTACTAAAATCTCAAATGCCAAGACATCTTCGGATGCTCCTGAATTTGATGCATATTTTGAATTAGCCAAACGTGATGAAAAGATTCAAGCTCACACTAACACGATTCGGAACCTGAGGGTCCAAATTGCCCAATTGAAGTCAAACAAGTGTGATGTGATTGGCACCCAAAAACCACAGTCTATAGATTCTCAGAATTTTCAAATTCAAGATACCATCAATAAATTGCAACATGAAAATGATTGGTTTCGTGCTGAAACTTCAAAAGTCAAACAACATTACAAAGAGTTATACGATTCAATTAAGATCACACGTGATATAAACAATGAAAAGATAACTTCTTTGCTTAAAGAGATTGAGAATCTAAAGACTCTGGCAAAAGGGAAAATGCCAATCATCAATTGTGATAATATTGTTCAAAAGGTTTCTGCTTGTAAGAAGTATGCTTGTGATGCTGTGTATATTCCTCTTCCCCTTAGGAATAATAAGTTGGTTCATAGTGACTATCTTAAACATCTTAAGGAGTGCCTTGATTTGCTTCATGAAACCATTGAAGAGGATAGGATAGCAAAACCACTTGATGATGCTATTGTAGGTGCCTGCTTTCTCACTAATAGATCTCAGGAACTTTTAGAATATGCTATTGGTACATGTCCTAAAATTGATAGCAAGCGAGATAGGTCTACTGCATCATCATCTATGACTAAGAACAAGCATGTTACCTTTGAGGTACCCTTGGAAACTTCAGATCCCAACACATCAAAACATGTTCAGCAACCGGAAGTGAAAAAGACTAAAATTCTCATTAGTCCGTCTACAGGAGTAAATAGTAACACTAAAGCTAGAGAGTCTAAACCAAAGAGAAATAGAAGGAATTATAGGACTTCACCTGCTAAAAGTGTTCCTAAAAAGAAAGTAGACAACCACATGAGGAACATTAAGTCCAACTTGAGCAAAATGAGTCATAATTCAAAACCTAATTCACGTTGCAAAACATGTAATGAATGCATATTTTCGAGTAATCATGATAAATGTGTTGAGAAATTTCTGAAGTCGTTTAACAAAACCCCAGTTAAGAAAGTTTGGAGAGCTAAACAAAGTAAGCAAGTTTGGAAAGCAACAGGTAAACTGTTTGCCAATGTTGGTTATCAATGGAAGGCCACTGGAAGGAAATTCACTTTAGGAGAACAGTGCCCTTTAACTAGGATAACCAATTCTAAAGTAGTGCCTATTAAGGAATGGAAGCCAACTGGTAGAACCTTCCCTTTGGAGACCCAATGTTCTTTAACTAGGCCCATTGCATCTACTAGTGAAATTTCCACCATTGAAACGAATGCACCTAAGGTTTCAGTGGCTCCAGAACTTGTTTGCACTAACCAATTGGAACCCAACTCAAATTGGGGATCCAACACTCCAAATTTTTTGCTCTCGTCTGTTTCCAAATGCAGGTCGTACTTTTCGTCCTTTGATATTTGGACTCAGGCTGCTCTAAACATATGATTGGGGATCGCTCGGGGCTCGAGAATTTCGTGAATAAGTTTATCAGGACAGTTAGATTCGGGAACTACCATTTTGGGGTAATTATGTGTTATGAAGATTATGTTTCTGGTGACAGCTAATTTCCTGGGTATACTACGTGGAAGGACTTGAGTATAATTTGTTCTCTGTTGGTCAATATCTTGATTCCGATCTTGAAGATTGCCTTCAGAAATTACACATGCGTCATTAGAGAATTGGATGGTGCTGATGTTCTTAAAGGTTTTCATGGCGCCAATTTATACACCATCTCTATTGAAGTCATGATGCGGTCCTCTTCTATTTGCTTGTTGACTAATGCCTCAATGAACAAAACATGGCTATGGCACTGATGTTTAAGTCATTTGAACTTTGGTGCCATCGATGCTCTTGCTCGCAGGAACTTGGTGCGAGGTCTACCCTGATTTATGTTCGATAAATATCATCTTTGATCGGCTTGTCAACTGAGCAAAAGCACGAAGCATACACACAAACCCAAAACTATCAATACCATCATGGAAGTTCTTCACACCCTTTACATGGATCTATGCGGACCAATGAAAATGCAAAGTATAAATGAGAAGAAGAATGTTCTTGTAATAGACATTGACTATTCTCAGTTTACATGGATTCTTCGTTGGTTATGCTCCAGATTGTAAGGGATACCGAATCTACAACAAACAACCCCGATAAAACTTGGAAACCATTCACGTCACATTCGTTGAGCTGACTGAGCATATGGCTCCTGTATACATCAGTGCAGGACCCGCGTTTAACATTTTGTCTCCTGAATCAATCAGTTCAGGTCTTGTACAGAATCCCACTCATGCATGTACCTTATGTACCACCTACAAGTGAGCATTTGAAGACATAGTTTGACCAAACGTTTGATGAATACTTCGAGACACCTACTGATGATTCACTTACACCACCAGCTGCCGCTGCTCCAGTTCTGTACAACTCAAATGGTCCATCAGTGTCTCTTTGAATTGATCAAGATGCTCAATCTGCAAGTTACTCACCATCATCGTCAAACCTTCAATCTCCTTCAGTTCATCAAGGCACTGCAGTCGACAATTCTTTTGAAGTGAATTCATTAGCTCCTCTTGAAGATGCTCCGTACTAAAACCTGTTTGCTCATGAATCTTCTTCTGAGACATCCTCTTAAGGGAATACAAACACGGCTTCTTCATGTTCCTACCTACATCCACATGAACATCTCAGAAAATGAATATAGGATCATCCGATTGACAACATTATTGGATATCCTTCTCAAACGGTGTTCACACTAAGGAAACTTACCACCCATGCCTTGTGGTGCTGTTATAGTTCCATACTATCCAAATTCGAACCCAAAGATTTCAAGACTGCTATCTCTAAAGACTGTTGGGTTAATGCGATGCAAGATGAAGCTCGCACTTTCGATTGATTTGAAGTATGGGAATTGGTACTCCCTCCAGACTGTGCAATGATTATAGCTCTAAGTGGATCTTCAAAGTGAAACTTGATGAGCATTATTTCGTTCTGAAAACAAGGCAAGGCTTGCTGCTAAGGAATATCGTCTACAGGAAGGCATTAATTTAGAGGAATCTTTCGCTCTGGTTGCTCGTATTGCAGCTATCTGAATATCTCTTGCCAATGTTGCAAGTCAGAACATGACGGTCTATCAAATGGATATGAAAATTGCATTTCTAAATGGCGAGCTGAATAAAGTTCTTTATTTCAGTCAACCAGAAAGATTTGTATATTTTGATCGTCCTAACCATGTCTATCGTCTGAAAAGGGCTCTCTTTGGCCTAAAACAGACGCCTAGGGCATGGTTTGATACACTGTCAAAGTTTCTCCTGGGAAACGGATTCTCCTAAGGTGTGGTAAAATAAGATGAGAATGGGGTTGTGGAACTTTACTTCGTGAGGACAAAATTTCGGCTGGCAGATTTCTTCACTAAGGCTCTCTCAAGAGAACGATTTCAACTTATTCTCCAGCGCTTTGGAATGAAGAGTCCTTCGCCAGTATCTCTCAAACGTCTTCGGGAAGAAAATGAGGAGAAATGGTTTTGCTTCACATATCCTTGTATATATCTTATACCATAAAGAAAATACAATAATATAAAACCTATAAAACCCATAAAAAAAAAAAAAAAAAAAAAAAAAAAAAAAAATCCAAAAATATTCTTCTCTCGACATGTCTCTTGTGTAATCAATATTATGTACGTTTCTAGAAATGTCATTCAATAATGACACGGAAACATACATATGCTTGAGCAAGAGTTTTTCGGTTTCAAATAAAGTTTTTTCTAAAACATGTCGTTTCTCTAAATATTCTTCAAAAGATGGCTTGTAGTCATTTCAGGCTACAACCCGAGCTTAAAAATATGGCTTGTAGTCATTTCAGGCTACAACCCGGACTTCTAAAATATGGTTTGCTATTACTTCAGATAGCAACCCGCTTTTCTAAATGGGGAAAGCATGCCGCCTAAAAGATGGTTGTTCCTCTCACTGGGTGATGTTCACCCGGGCACGGATTACTTTATATCCGTGTTTCATCGACTTAATGTACATTTCAGTGCATTATTTCTTGTTGAAGAAGAGAAGTCTTCTTTTTATGTAAACAAATAATTTTCTTTCTATGATTCTTCGGAAAATTATTTGTGAGATACATGGTGGTAACGTGTTGCTTGTAAATCAATCAGTCTTAGATACTTCATAAAATTTGTCACTCAATTAATGACAATGGGTCATGAATTGAGGGGGAGAGTGATTTCCAATTTTATTTATATCATCAAACGGATTTCTTGGTTGTCTCATAATTGTTAGAAAAGGTTTTATTGTTAATGGGGTATTAGTTGAAGAGGAACTTACTAAGCTTTATCTTAAATGGACAAATGTGTTAGTTGTTAGAAAGTTTAGGGCATTATGTGCTATTTGCGTATAGTTTCCTAGCTTTATGTAACTAAAATCTTTAAGTAACTAGAAGGTCCATTTGTCTCATGTTGGTATCCTCGCTTAATCCCCTAAATACGTTAAAATCTATAATCTTAATGATGTTAGAAAACCATTGTGTTTGCTGCTCTTGTTCTCTCCTCTGGCATTCGTATAATCTGATTGATTGTGTTTCGTTTGCTGTTTGCTGATAATTGTTTGAGTGTTGTTGTTCGTGTTCTTAGGATTTGCTTAGGTATGTAGTTACAGGGTTAGAATCTTATTCCTAAGCTCCTGATTTGAATGTTGGTAATATGTGTGACTTACCATGTTAGTGATTGTTGTTTATGTTTGATAGAAACTTGCAATGAATGTTCATGATTGCTAGTTTCTCTTCATGCTAGATAGCATTTTGATGAGTTGCTTGAATGTTCTTTGATCATGATATGAATATGGTATTATGAGTAGGCTAGCTGCTACGAGGTAGCAATTAATTAAGAGTGAATCTGCATGTATGCATATCTTTGTTGATACTCTTATGCAGATTCCATGGCTGATGTGAATGTGCCTGCTCCTGCTCTAACCATTTGATCAGATGTTCAAACTTCATTGACTGGCTTTGATCTCACCACAACAACAACATCGGTAGCAACAACGACAACAACTCTTTCACCACCACCACCAGTTATCTTGTGCGTCATAAGTAGTGTGGTATCAAATGTTATGTGTCAGTACATGATTTTTATTTCATGAGTTTCTCGTTAAACTTTAAATCATTTATAAACTCATCATAACTGACACTAACATTCTCCCTCATTGATTGAGGGGGAGTAATGAATTGTCTCAATATCAGAATATCTTTAATCAGATCACATCTTTCTCCCAAAATCTTTGAACTTATTTAAATCACTTGGGATCACAAATCTCAAATGGTTTGAAATTTTTGATCGGGGGAGAAAATGTGATTTAAATATGAAATCTGATTAAAATGTAATGTTTTGGACTTAAATGTAAGCTCTCCCATATGTGCCAAACTCTTTTGTATATCCATGCACATATTGAGGGGGAGCAAATGATTTGTGAAAAAGGATCCTTGCATTATAAGAGATCGAGACTCAGATTTGACTCATGAATTGACGAAACAGAATTGTCTTGAATCGAAAGGTCTAGTCCTGGCCGGGTAATAATTTCAAGCTGGTTTAACCAGTGATGTAAGCGTGTCTCGAAGAGGACTTGTCTGAGTAGAGTGTACCGTTTCGAGAAACCTTTTGTGGATCTGATCGGGTCGGGTAATAACTTCAAGCTAGTTTAACTAGTGATGTAAGCGTGTCTCGAATGCCCGGTCATGTTTACTTAAGGTAGATCAATTCAAAAAGTGCAACTCTACCCGACATGTGCAAATTTTCAAATCAATACATATGAGCACATGTTAAGGGGGAGCATTTGAAAATGACAAAACTCTCAATGTGTTAACAAAAATGTGTTTCTCAATCATAAACACATTGAGAAAATTTTCAATGATTTGGTTTACGGCAACATAGGATAGTCATGAAGTTATAAGGTGGCTAAGGTTAGGAAAACCGTCCTATGATCCGCCAGAGCCGGAGGGATCTACCCATGGACAATACCATCTAGATAGTATTAGAAAGTCCGTAGGTATGATTATGAAAAAAGGAGAAATGTGAGAATGGAGAAAGAAGGGGTTGAAAAATTAAAAAGAAATGAAATGAGAAAGGGTGAAAAGAAATAGCCCTCCATTTATTCAACCTTAGGGCAAAAACCGGGTTCAATTCATAATCTACTGATGGTTGCTAAGGCAACATCGGTATTGAAATCAAGACGTCATGGACCCAGTGACGCGCTGCACTTAACCTTCTAAGCTACTCAAGTTCTCTTAAAAGAGCTTGTTTCATTCTCACGGGGAACCGGTGTAACCTATCAACTTATCTCTTAGAGATGGTTGATATTGAAGCAGGAGACCTCTCCCTAATCTCCGCATAGGAAAACCAAATGCACTTATTGAGTCTAGAGCCTCGAGATACATAAAAAAGATCTCATAGGAACACGTGACCCTTCTACCATGGTTGTTCAACATTAAGGACACCAGTGGTAAACTTATGAGTCCTACGCAGATCTTAGCAATCTGCCAGAACATTTATGAGGGATGTTACTATTGTAACTCCCAGTGATTGAATGGAAATTCCTGCCAGGGTCAACATCAAGCAGCCCTGAAAGCAGGTCACTTAGGTAATTCCTTGTGGATTACGCTTAGTGGTCGCGATGGTTACAAACGGTCAACAGTCGTGGAGTGATCTCCAGCGACTCACCCATTCGTTGATCTACTTAGGTAGTTCGTGTAAATCCTCTTAGGGTTTACCGATTGGGAACGGTCTTGGTAAGGATTAGAAGGAGTCTTCACACTGTGCTGTTGACAATCTCTAACTCCAAACCTATAAGTACCGGATGATTTGTTGCTAACTGTCTACTTGCAGGAATTTCTGACGGTTGCGGTTGATTGCTGAAAAGATGTTGATCCATCAACACATGCTCACACTTCAACTTCACTATCTAAGTAATCATGATCATTGATTGGGCCTCATCTATGCTTCCACAACTCTGATGCAGAAGATCATGATCCAGAAAAGTGTGAGCATGTCAACTCAAAGATGTTCAAATCACATGGAGACATCACTACTCAAAGATGACTTGCAGATACTCATTTGGATGATGAACTCGAAGTAATGCCAAAGATCATCCAACTCATTGAACAAATCATCTAGAGTCTGCTGCTGAATGTACAAAGACATGTTTGAAGTATCAAAGTCTACGAGCTACAAGATTTCAAGGATGCAAGAATTCAGTACTTATCTTCTGGGGTGACCTCCCTTAGGGGGAGATTGTTAGGAATACGATTATTCAGTTAAAGACTCGGTCGCCCCAAGTATTGCCAAGCATTACGTAGCTCGTAGAATTATCCTTATTATAGTTAGTACGTAGCTTATTAGTAGTTAAATATGTAAATATTATTCGTAGAGTGGGTCGGGTCTTTACCCACTGTCAGCTCACTCTACAGCTCGTTTCATGGAGCACAAGTAGTTGTAGTATATATACCCTCTCCCACCCAAGGGAGAGGGTTGGACCTTTCATTAGTTTCAAGCTAATACACACATTGTTTCTCTCTCAAAAAGGCTCCCACCTTTCTTTCTACATCTCTCTAATCTCTTCATCTAATTCGATCCATATAATCACAAGAAACCATACGTATTTAAGATTATGAGTATCCTACAACAAGTCATACGTATTGTGTACATTTTTTTTACCACATTTGACTCCCAAATGGCATTGGCAAGTTTGTCTTTAGAAACTTAAACTGAAAATGGTAAAGGTCAATAACCATTTTTAGTTAGACTTTCTAAAGCTAAACTTGACAATGGTAAATGGGAGTTTTTGAATAATGTTATTGCAAGATTGACATTAGAAACTTAAAATTGCACATTCTAAATTGGATTTTTAATAATGGATTGGCAAGTTTGACTTTAGTTACTCAAAATGCAAATGCTAAATAACCTTTACCATTTTCGAGTTTGACTTTCTAAAGTCAAACTTGCAAATGGATGTGTTAAACAAAGCCTTTTTTCGATGCACCGAATACTCTCATTTACCACTGTTTTGCAACCAACATATGTAGAATGTTTCGCAACACAAACATATTCACAGCCAACAACTAAATAGCAACATACTTTATACAAAAATACTTGTCTTAGGGTATTCACCCATACATAAACTATAAACAGTAAAAGAAATCTACCCCGGTTGTGGGGGAAGATCGATGGAGTTTCAACAGCATCCTTGCCAACTTCCAGTTCATCTTGATATTTTCATACTCATCATGACTCAAATTGCAATCATGGATATAAATTTTCTTCAGTAAGGGGGAACATGCAAGTGTGAACTTTATTATGACTATTTCAATTTATGTTCTAGGGAAAGAACGAAACACTACTCTCTTAAACTGCCTCGGGCTCATTGTGTTGTTGTCTAAATCAAAAGAATTAATCTCGGAAGGTAGAACACTAAGCGTGTATGAAGCCTGCAAGATGAGAGAGTATTGAGATGCACAACCATTGGAATTTAAGATGATGTCTTTCATACATATGCATTCCACTTACTCTGGTTTCTAGCATTTGCATCTTTAGAGACCCACGAATCATTTGAATGATGAATGAAACCATTGCATTATTCCCAAAATCGACCCCAAATAACTCAAGAGTCTTCAGGGACACAAAGGCCACACGGACATTCATCTAGGAGGTACCTTTTGCCAACAACTACAAAAGGTCGAATTTTCTTTAGTTCAAAGATAACATTTTACAAATTACTTTAACATTATGTAATTTGAAGTAAAACTGAAATAGGTCTTACCTTGCAGTCCTGAAAATCCAAGTGTTAGCCCCGCTCTTTTTATAAAGATAACGTCACACAAGTGAATTGGACTAGATATGATTAGTGTTGCACCCTTAGGGACTAATGTTGTAAAAGGGGCAACCTTCTAGTGAGATAGAGCCTATAGATACCCCTCATGACTCTCCATGAGGGGTGTGGGAAATCATTGTGTATGCTTCATTTCATTTATTCATTTCAATAAAACACTTTTCTTCACCTTTCTCTCTACTTTCTCTCTCTAGAATAATCATGTATCTCGATCAACCGCGACCTCAACAAGTGGCATCAGAGCTAACCAAGGGCGAATCGTGGTGTTTTGTGGTGAAAAATTGTGATTTTTGGGGTTTTTTCTCCGAAAAAGTACGTTTTTGGCGAGTTAAGTTGAAGATTAGCGAGTTGGGTTTTGAAGATTAGCGAGTTAGGAATTTTTTCTGGCGAGTTAGGAACTTTTCTAGCGAGTTAGGAACATTTTCTAGCGAGTTAGGAACTTTCCTAGCGATTTAGGAACTTTTATGGCGAATTAGGAATTTTCCTAGCAAGTTAGGAACATTTCTAGCGAGTTAGGAACTTTTCTAGCGAATTAGGAATTTTCCTAGCGAGTTAGGAACATTTTCTAGCGAGTTAGGAACTTTTCTGGCGAGTTAGGAATTTTTCTAGCAAGTTAGGAATTTTTTGTGGCGAGTTAGCCTTAACATTCCTTATAGTTTAACTAGTAAGGATTATTCTTGAATACTTCAAGGGGAAACTATACTTCGTGGAAGTTAAATCTTGCGAGTTAGCAAAACTCCAACTTTTCTGCGAGTTACAAGTTCCAGCAACTCACCCATACACCAAAAACACATACGATATCATTGGTCTTCACTTAATAGAAGATTATTCACTTCATCGTTTCATAAACTTAATACCAATATATCCCGCTTCAAAACACACCACGTATAACTTAAAAGATCCTGATCAAGAATCACAATCAAATGACAACGGCTAGTATCTAATTTTTGTGATTATGGGGTAATTCTTTATTGTTTATTTGGGTTTGAAGTAATGTTTCACGGGCATGTGTACTTATTTATCTCAAAGTCTAGAGGTTGGATGGATGCATGACTTTCAGAGATACTTGTTTGGGCAAACACCGACAGTGATAGTGATTAAGACTTGGGTTATCTAGTTATATCCGATGTAAGGAGCTACATTGTAGTACTCACGGGTTATAGTTATCACTTTAAGGAGTTACATTGTAGTACTCAGTGTCACATGAAGTTGTGGAGATTCCAATAGGTGGATATTTCAGATACTGTTTGTTGGTTTGGGTATATGGCACTACCTATGCTTTAAGGAGTTACGTTGTAGTGCTCAATATAGGTTCTTAGTCACACTATTGTACAAGATTAAGTCACGTATCTAAGGGATGTTTACTTCATTCTCAGATCGATTATATTGGGTTGTCTCCATTAAGTGGCCATTTACAAGCAAGTTGGATTTTGAAGAGGTCGCTTATAGGTTGAAGATAAGAGATGAGATTGTAGATAAAGAGAGTCATATATTTTCGACATATTCTCATGGAATCATGCTTACACAGCTTCAATATTGCATCAAGTACAAGGTAATTTATGGCATGTACACTACACTATGATGATTCCAATACCTCGCAACCATCAGGAAGGAGAAGAACATGCCAAAAGAAGTAGTGTTTCGCCTTCAGTGATTGGATTGACTGAGAGAACTGGGCTTAACATCGTGTATGGAGAAGTAATGTGTGTGTGCATCGGGGCTTATTACCAACTTGAATGCAAATTTATGTGAGTTATGTTGTTATGCTGCTACCGGACCACACAACCATTTTGAAGATTTCAAAGTGTCTTGTCTACTTTATCCGTTGCGTGATTAGAAGATTAAAGATATATTATAAGGGTTGTCAGTTTGGGAGGGAGCAGATAAAAGAAAAGGCTCACTAGTTAGGAGGGAGTAATAACCTAACTAGATCATTACAGCACACGAAGTTCAGAGCTCCAAAGATTAGTGCCTTTAATGGACAAAGATCAAATGCCGAAGTATTCGGAAGAAGAAACTTCAAGGATGATGCATAAGGAGTTCAGAGCTGAAAAAGATTAGAGCCGTCAGTGCCAAAGATCAATGCCGAGATTGTCAAAAGAGAGAACTTCAAGTCATCCTCAATATCCTGACAACAGAGACTCTGCACTTCAACATAGTTTATTATTATTGTAATTTACTTTGTTTATGTATTTATAGGTCTCATTGTAACCATTCACGTGTGACGATATCTTGGAGGGAGGTTGTTAGCCTTGCTCTTTTTATAAAGATAACGTCACACAAGTGAATTGGACTAGATATGATTAGTGTTGCACCCTTAGGGACTAATGTTGTAAAAGGGGAAACCTTGTAGTGAGATAGAGCATATAAATACCCCTCATGACTCTCCATGAGGGGTGTGAGAAATCATTGTGTATGCTTCATTTCATTTATTCATTTCAATAAAACACTTTTATTCACCTTTCTCTCTCTACTTTCTCTCTCTAGAATACTCATGTATTTCGATCAACCGCGACCTCCGGAACGTGTTTCTTGGTTATAACACCAAGGTAAGGGTCTCAAGTTTTGGAAGAGTTGACAAGTGAAAGATATTGGAAGTTGTGATTGTCATAACATGGTTCCAAACACCGAATGACAAATTTAACTTCTTCATATTTCTAAGTATTGCAAGATCCCAAGTCTCATCTCGTTTGTAATAGAATTATCCATTTTTAGAGGGACAACCAGCAACAAACTCCCAAACTGTACCACTATGAAAATTGACATAAATCAATTCTAAGCTGAATAGATTTGGAAAATCCCTAAAACTTGTCAAAGTGGAAAAGTGCAATAATAAAGTTTGAGATGTTTCAACTCCATACGAGAGTAAAGTTGGATTGGCAACGTAACTGGTTCACCATACCAGTTTCGAATTGTGACCTCCTCAACTCCTTCACTATCACACCCCTCTAAGAGCGGAAACACGAGGTGCAACGAAATGTAACATCACATAAGATAGTAGAACAACACCACATTTGATTTAAGAAATAAGTTTACAATGTTACATAAAGATTTTTATACAATACTGAATAATGAAAACATAAGTCTTAATCTTATCAAATTTAAAGTCTTTAGAAAATGTCTTGGCCAGGTCAACTCGGTCTTTGAAAAGAGATCAATGTATAACTTCAAAATGCAAGCCTTCAAAATACAACTATCGATCACCTGAAAATGATACTCTAAAAAAACATAAAGTTGGTGAGTTCGTGGGTTTAAAGTAAACATAATTAGTTTGCCATGCTTAAGTGTTTGAGACAGGTGTGCATATAAATAAAGCGTAGGGCAAGTAGCACAAATTGAATAACCATCATCACAAATTGAATACCACACATTGAATATACTGATAACATGCAAAGCCTACCAGCTGGAGCTACTACATGTGTCTTGAATAACCATAGTGTGTCAAGTGGAAATAAATCCATGACATATTGAATATACTGATAACACTACTAAAGCACCTAGCATAATTATAAGCACACACTTGTCTAATAGGAAAAAAAGTTGAGCATAGCATAAAATGAACTTGAGTATCATTCTCCCTTAAGGAAAACATAAGCGAAAATGGGGCCACGAAAACTCACCTTGACACGGATGTGATAAAGTGCACAAGTCCAAGCAAATAATCTTAAGAAATCAACGCACACTCGATAATAGTGATCAACCTATTGCTCCTTCAACCAAGCTACAATAATTTCGGAACTAATCAATATTAACAAATAATTATTTATGACCTCATTAAGTTTTTAAATTTATGAGTTATTATTTAGTCTTAGTTATCATTGTACTGTACAAATAATTATATACCCCTTTGTAATCCTTGAGAGTACATATATAAGTACTCCATTGTAGTATTTAGTTTCCATGTGCATAGATATATATATATTTATACATATAAGTTAACTAACCATAGTCACTCAAAATAGTTTTATTCATTTATAAAATGATCAACTTGTTGTCTTAAATATAGGAGTATCTTGTTAAAAGAGAAAATATAAATGACTCATTCATAAACCACTTTATGTGAAAAAAAAAATGGTTATTATAGATCAGTAAGAAAACAATAATATAAGAATACAAGAATATAAGAATATCAGTGGAACAAGTTTGAAACATCTTAGGCAAGGCAAAACATGAGACACACTAACGAGTAATTTAGTTTTGAAGAGATATATACCAAGTGAAGTAAACCTTGTTGTGCTTACGTATGCATGAAAATCTTTTAGATAACATACCGACCAAAACATGAAGTAGTTTCTATGCATGAAAAATGACCAAAACATTTGAGGTGTACATCTTATAAAAATAATTACGTCAAAAGGCAAAATAAACTAGACTGCTAGAACTTGCATGGAAGTTAAAACCCATACATATATATATATATATATATATATATATATATATATATATATATATATATATATATATATGGATCCGGTTCCATTGAGAAGGTTTTTATTTTGAGAAGATTGAGAAATCTTCGTTTGAACAAACTGATTCATGTTTTTTATTTGATTCACAAGTAAACATCATTTTATGGTGAATCGAATCTATAAATCACAAATTTGATTCACAAATCATTGTTAAAATCGAGTTATAATGATGATTCATTAAATTTGTACAGATGATTCAGTTTTCTACATATATCGCAAAATCGAGAGATTTTTAACATTGATTCAAAATTTTTTTTACACATTTTGAATTTTAATCACATTAAAATGAGTTTTATACTTGAAAAACATGAATCAAAGTTAAAAATCTATCGTTTTTGAAAACCTTCTCAATCTTCTCAAAATAAAAACCTTCTCAATCGATCCAGATTCTATATATATATATATATATATATATATATATATATATATATATATATATATATATATATATATATATATATATATATATATTATGGCATCATTCTTAAAACTTTACACTGTATTAGTCAAGTAGTAAACTACCTAATATATTTAAATCATATATATAAAACTCTTTTACTCAGTTGCATTATGAAAACCAGTTTATGAATTTCGATTCAGATGCCAACTGACAACTTCCCATGGCTTTATTAATAAAGTCTTGTATAACTTCCAATTCCATGCGAAAATAATTAATTTAATATCTGAAAACGTGTCGTTCGTTATTGTTAATGGTGATTTTCGAATATGAAACGTGAACAACTGAGAACAACTGAAATCGAACACAAGCATTATGATTTGATATTATGATAAATAAATGAAACGTGAATGTGAATTCAGGAGTATACCTCCGAGCCAAATGAGACCGTTCAAGATAGAAACCAACACGATTATGAGCACAGGCCCAACCACCACACTATGCATGGTCGCAAACACGAGCAACTTGAGCATAAATTAAATGTCAAGATTCAACATGGTCTTATCGTAACTGGAACCAAAAACATGAACAATAACGTGCACTGACGAGACCATACTCTGTCCCGAGCAGCACTCGAAACTCTCACGAATGAACCCAAAAATCTAGCGAGCATGAGCCTATCGGACCGAGTAGACTCCAAAACAAATTTAGAACAACTTTGTGGTATGATTGTGACTATACGAGGGTTAGGTGTGGTGAAAGCACATCTAAATTTATATGAGAGTAGTCATACTTTTACGTAGATGGTTTAGGTTTAATTTACGTTTTTTTTTTTGTGTGTGTGTGTGAGGCTACCATACATGAATTGATCATATAATAGTGGGGAAACAAACTTGACGAAAAATATGGGGATAACTAGATGCATATCACTGGCCGAGTAGTGGATTTGACTAAGTGTTTCAAAATTGTGTTATTTAAATTCTTTACATCATAACTTTTATTTGACTATGATATAATATATTATGGCATATCTTACTTGTAAATGACGTATGAATATTTTGTACTGATAAGATTAATAGTTTTATTTTAATTGTCATGTTAGTATATTTTATTAACGGTATTACAAGTTTCTAATTAGAAGTCAAAAGTCGGGTCAAAGGTCATCGTTGACTAACCTGATTTGGTGAGGGTTCTCACAGTATCATCCCGTTAGAAAGAATTTCGTCCCGAAATTCAATCGATTATACTACTAAGAATTTTATTACTGAATATGTGTGGGGTATTTGGTGTTCATATAATCTGTGCGTTCTCAAGTATACTCAATGTCCACTGCTTGAGCTTCAACAAATTCTATAGTCGGAATCTTTTGTGTCTAGTTCGCTAAACTTTCCGAATAACCATTTTCATCGATTTCTCATAGCATCTTATAAGATGATAATTCGTTAATCGTTGGTAAAGCATTTCTTTAGGCTCAACACATTTTAACTACCATTTTTATTATTATTATTTTTATTATTATTATTATTATTATTATTATTATTATTATTATTATTATTATTATTATTATTATTATTATTATTATTATTGAGGATGTTCTAACAAGGAAAAGGATGTTCTTGATTTAGTTTGAAAAGTTTGCTAATTAATTTGCTAACCCAAATCCAACGACCTAATTAATTATAATTGAGTAAATTACTCCAGTTGCTCTTAATGCAATTGAGTCAATGCTTGAATGAAGAATCCAATGAAAGTGAAGTTATAATGAATGGACTAGAAATTGAATTTGTACACCAATGTTGTGACAAAAATTTATACACCAATATGTAAGTGCTACTAATGGAATATGAGATCCAATTGCAACAATCGAGTGATTAGATTTTCATGGTGAAAGCACTGTCCATCTTTGAGCAAATTTATCAAAAACCTTAAGCTAGATAACAACACGACTCCAACTCAACCCCATAACTCATCAAACAAGAACTATCATGTAATTAAGTTAAGAGCTAAGAGTTGTTATGTAGCTCAACCTTTTTGATAAATTGGCTCAATTTTGGGGAGTTTCTCCAAAACAAAAAATCAGGTAGGTATTAACAGCTTAAATTGGTGAGATTAGTGAAGAACGTCAGGGGTATTCAAGGTAAGTGAGTTGTATTTGAGAGAAATTGGAAAAGGCGATGAGGAAAAATTTCTGGTTCACGAATTTACACTGACAGGCCTTGAAAAAATGATTTTCTAACTTGAAGTAAGAAGGAATTAAACTTCAAAGGAATGGAAGGAAATACATTGAACCGTCTCATTATTCAGATAATCAAGTAGCCACCAGGGAAAGAAGAATCAATCGCTCTCTATACGGTATTTATTATAGCTTATAATGGTTTGTAAGAATTGAAATACCAAAAAGTTTTGTACAAGCAGTAGAGGTAGGTAGTGTAGTCGGTATGATTGAAAAATGAGTCGCTTGTAATTAGACTAAATGAGCACAAGAATGGAAGGTGAAGTAGCCGATCTATGAAACAAAAGATTTGGCCCGCATCAGACAAAGAAGGTTGATAAAACTTTACTCTTACCTGCACAAAACGTAATATGAGTAGAGCAAGGTGATGTAGGTTCTTCATGAATACTTGTTACCAGTACTGGAGATTAAATCACTTTGTTTTAGCTTGCAACATACAATTAACTTGTGAATATTGTGGTTCTTGTGGCACACTAAGGTCTATGCTTTTGTCAAAAGAAAACGGGCGATGATATGTGTTGATATTGAAAGAGCCAAGATGACAAGAAGAATGAAGCATCTAAGGCAATAAAGATGATCTCTTGAGATGACAGATGGGGAATCAAGGAAGCGCCTGGTGTTGTGTTAGGTACATTTCTCGTCAATAGCATACTTACTCGTGTTCGATGTTTTAGTGCCAAAAGATATTTTGTGTCCTATGCTTTATGTGGAAAACTAGAAGGGGGGTTGAATTGTTTACCGCCTTTTTAGATTCTTTTTAACTTGAATATCTTTTACGTTTGCTTAAAGATATAAACACAACGTTATATGTTTGATTCTTTGAAAAGCTTTTTATGTAAATATCAATTCTAACTTTACTAGTTTCATACATTGAAAAGCTTTGCTTTTGATAATCTTAACTTTGCTTGTTTAGTTATTTGGAAAGCTTTTACTTTTGTTTGAAGATACAAACACATCTTTACTAGTTTAGTTCTTTGAAAAGCTTTATATGTAACTAGCAATTCTAACTAAAGAACAACATGTAATAAGCAAAGATAAAGAAAGAAACGATCAAACCACAACACGATTGTTTATCGTGGTTCGGCTACAAGGACTCTTTTTCCTTGCCCTACATCCACGCCCCGAGTTTCCAACTCGAGAGTTATAAGCACTAATCAACAAGCTCCTTTCACCGGCGGAGAAAACCTTTACAACGTCACTTACACTTTTACCGACACTAAGCTAGATGTCGAGTGCTTTTACACGGGTACAACCACTCCCATCGTCGCTTATACTTTTACCGACACTAAGCTAGATGTCGATTCTTTACCAAGGGTACAACCACTCCCATTAGTTCTTTTAACAAGGGTACAACAACTCCCGATACACTACGTATTTTGAGGCCTAAAATACTAACCACTTACATCTATATACATGACACATATGAAGTATAAACTATCAAAGCTTATACATGACCAAGCTACCAAAACTTGCAACTTTAGAGTTGAAGCTTGTAACTTCTTGAATGATCTTGTGAAGTCCCTTGCTACATAAGAGAATCACACAAATCAAAAGGTTACTGAGTTAGTTGAGAGAGTATGTGAAAATATGTCCTAAAAGGGTTGCCAAAAACTAACAAATGGTTTGGTATTTATAGCAAACAATTCTGCAGGTCTGGCGGATCAGGCGGACCCCTCAAAAGGGTTCCGCCCGTGTACCCCCAGGGTACCGCCAGGGCTGCAGTTGGTTTTTGCAATAAGTCTTGCAAACCAAACAAAGTCACATATCATTACTCTTGCAAACCAAACAATGTCACATCTCATAATATCAAGTCAAACACTAAACTTGCAAGCTACCACTTAGTAAGTCAAACACACTTCTTACCATAAATGTATAATGACAAAGCTTGCTCTAAATGTGATGTGACCTTACTATATTAAGAAATAAATGTGATGTGACAAGACTCATTTTAGTTTAAGAAATAAAAACAATGTTTTGTTTAAAAGGAAATGTTAACCTTAGTTAAACAAGACTTAAACACTAAGAGTGATGATTTACTTATAGCTAAACTTCATACTTTGTCATTAACAAAACTTAGCAAAGATCGTAAAATATAAATAACGTTTTTAGGCGATATTTGTATTAACAATCTCCCCCTTTTTGTTGATGACAAAACATAAACTTTATTTATAAGTAAGTCACTAGTTTTAGTGTTAAGTCTTATAAAGTTAGGTATAAAAACTTGTTTGCTAAGATGATGTGATATACAAAAAGAAATTTTGAAACAAGTTTATATCTAAAATTCTTCCCCTTTTTGTCGAAACAAAAAGAAGAGTAGCGAAGCGGAAGTAAGCACTTGCCCCCCCTTGGACGATACTCCCCCTAAATGGAGTGCCAAGAGAGGAGACATGGATTTTGAACCTACAAGAAAAAGGTTAGTTGTTGCACAAGATAAGTCATGAAAGTAATTCATGTTTAAACGCAACTAAGAGTTGTAAAGTGAAATAGTACAATACTCATGCTCCCCCTTGAATATTACTCCCCTAAATGGAGTATCAAGGAAGGAAAACATGGACGATGGTCCTACAAAAAGAAAGGTTAGTTTAAACAACACAAGATATATGTATGGTACCATAGCAAGGTATATTTCACTTATTATACCTAAATGGTCAACAAACAATGAAAACCTTGTAGTGTAATGAAATTCATTTCATGTAAAATTTTGACTCTTAAAAAGTCAAATACAAGAAATTTGGATTACACCATCCTACTTCTAAAAATAAAGAAAAACTACAAATAAGCTAAGACCATAAAAAGCTACAAGGAAATCATCATTTTCCTTTGTGAGAAACATTTTCCAAAAACAAGGCTAAAGTTGTTTAAGGATGAAAATGTGGGTTGTGGTTGTAGCGGGCTTTATTTTGAAGGTTGGAAGGATGACATAGTTTTGGTTTGTTGGTTTAAATGGGAAACATTTTCCAAAAGAAACGGTTTTGTTTCATTTTGGAGACTCTATGGTTGAGGTGTGTGAGACGAGGATTGTAGAAGATCCAAAATGTGGTTTAGTATAAACCTCATTTCTTCGGATAGCTCACGAATTTCCCTTCGACACCCTTCACTTATGTGAGCAGTTCTTTCGCAATGATTGCAATCATAGCGGGGAAAGTTTGGTGGAAGGGTGGTTTGATATGTTGGTGGTGGATGGTTAGAACTTGAAGGAGCAAAGGTGGAAGGTTGAGTAGTGTTTTTGCTTCCTTCATTTGTTGATTGAAGTGTTGTTTGTAAAACCATGATATGGTTGATTTGAGAGTCAACCATACGTTTGAAGGCATGAAGGTGGTTTGAATGAGTGTCAATCTCATTATGAAGGTTTGTAGGTTTTTCCCATATGGATGCTTCTATTTTCTTATAAGAAGAAAGTAGAGATTCAAAATGTTGGGAAGGTTCTTGTGGTGGTGGTTGTTGTTGTGGTGGTGGTTGTTGGTTTTGAACAAAATGGCGAAAGCTTGGTTCACCGGATGGATTGCCATGAAGGTCTTTGTAAATTGGGTGAAACACAAATGATTGTGAGTGGGTATGACCTTGATCATTTTGAAAAATGGATGGTCTAGCATAACGGTAAGCCAACCGTTCTACTAATGATGGTTGATGGGGTTCATCATCTAGTTGCTCACTAGGTTGTTGTTGGGTTTCCATTTGAGCAATGGTGTCAAAGAGTGACAAGGATGGTTGATTTGATGATTTGGGTGATAGGTCTTCTAAGGTTTCCAAATAGGGTAGTGGTGATGTTGGAGGTGTATGGAAAAGTTCCATTGGTGTAGGTTTTGGTGATTGAGGTGATGGAGTTTTTGATGGTTGAGCTTGTTGAGAAGGTGATGATGAGTCACTTGAAGGTCTAGTTGTTGGAGGAATGGTTGTCATGTTAGTGTAGCAATGTGTTGGAGAGGGTGTTGGAGTATCAAGATTAAGCAATTCTTGAAAGGTAATTACATTGGTATTACAGTGTGTTGGGGATTGTGTTGAGGTAGTGAGATTTAGGAAATCTTGGATGGGTAAAGAAATGTTAAGCGAAGCATCACTTGAAGAAGATGAGCTTGAATTGACGGTTTTGTTAAAGCAACAAGGTTTAACACTTATCCTAGTGATTTTAGAAAGGGATTTTGATGACTCGGATGATGTGTTGGATTTGGCCATTTTCAAAGGTGTGGTTTTGATGTTTTGAGAGAAGAAGTTTTAATGGTGATGGTGTGATTTGAATTGTTGCAAAGCTTTCAAATTTATAGGATGAAGAAGATGTTGAATAGGGTGTTTGGGTTTAATGTTCTACCATTCAAAGATTGAGGTTTCAAATGATTAACAAAATTTTCATGAATATGTCAAATCAATGCATGTCATTCCAATAGAATAAGGTGGAGTGAAAGACCAACAAATGCACTCAATGCTTTGTGATCATTGGATGTGATTTGGTTGAAAATTGTTTCAATGGTTTTGAAGGATCCTTTAAAAGGGTTCCTTGGGTTGGTTATGTTTGAATTTGAATTTTTGGAGGGAAGTGGCTTCCTAATTGTTTTAGTGAGTGAAAGTTGTTCTAATATGGTTATTGGAGTTAATGGAAGATGTTTCTCACTTAGGATAATGATTTGACACTTTACAAGTACTGGAAAAAAAAATTCTGCAGGCTGTTGGCGGCACCTTCAGAATACACAGGCGGAACCCATATGAGGGTGCCGCCTGGTCCGTTGGGCCATTTCTGGAATTCCCAGAAATTGCACTGGCAGAACCCAATTTTGGGTACCGCCAGATCCGCCAGTGCTTCAGAAAGTGGCAGTCCGCGTTTTTGACCCGCGAGACAGTTTTCAAAATTTTTGAAAACTCTTAAAATCAAAAATATAGTGCATATCTGGTTAGGAAAAGTAAAAATTGAACATGTAAACACTCAAATCATATGACTTTGACCGGGGGGCTAGCGAATTTCACTAAACTTAGTGAAATTAATCATAAGCATAAAAATTGACAAACATCTCAAATATTGTCATTGTGCATAATAGTTCATACAAATGTAATCCAACAATCGTAATAAACCATGAAAGTGAAAAAACAAATAATTCACGTAGTTTTAACACAAAGACGATTCTAAAGTATTCATAAGCCAAACACTCCTTAATCTTCTCACAACCGGTCTATCTTCTTGTTGAGCTTGTTTAGGTACCTTCCAAAGCACTTGAACATTCCTTTGGTTTGCTTGAACTCTTCGGAATCATTTTCAATGATGGGGAGAGCTTGAAGGTATTCTAAAGGAGGTAACTTAGAGTTAGGAAGTTTATCATCCTCGCTCATGCCGGATGATGATGATGATGGTGTAGGTGATCGAGTACGTTTGCCCTTATTTTTGAAAACTCGTTTATCACTTAAAGGAACGAAGATGTGAGGAACGAGAGAGTAGTCAAGGCGTATTCCATTTTCGTTAGGAGAAATGGGCGAGATTGCTCTAAAGAGGCGGGTAAGAAGCATTCCATAGGGAAGAGCGGTTGTTCTGACCAAGGATATGTCGGCCATTCTTTTGGCTAGGTAGTAGGCTAAGTTGAAGGGTTAACCAGTGGAAATGCTATAAAGCATGTAGCATAGGCATGTGTTGATATGATCTCTATTTCCTATGGTACTTATGACGTTAGCCCTAAGAATTTCTTCCCACTTCTTAAATTGTGGTTTAAGCTCATTGAGCTCCATACCAAAATGATCCTTATCTACAATATTCCCCGAACGATTCACCCTAGTGGTAGAGGTTCTAACAAAGAGATGTTCCTTAATAGTTTCCTTACTAGCAAGAGGTGTATCGTATGGATAAAAGCGATCAATAGAATCAAGACTTGAAATGGGCCACTTATCCGTGTAGAGGCAAGTTCCCTCATTTGGTACACCAAGAATTATAGCTAAGTCTTTTAAATCTATGTCATGTGGTATTTGATTGGTTGTGAAGTTTAATGATATCCTACCACCAGCACATGAGGAAAGGTTTACGGTTGCATAAAATTCCAAGATGAACCTAGGACAAATTGGCTCATCTATATCAAGGAGACAATCAAAGTTAATTGCGGCAAAGTTTTGGCGAATAGATGTTCCTTCTAGAAATGATGGATCAATGGTTCTACCTTCGTGAACATAGCATTTTTCTAATGCCTTAAAGGTTTCTACTTGAATCGAGTTGAGACCTTTGGTCATATGGTGTTTGGGCATGTACTTAAGGGTTTCTTTGTGATCGGATTTGTTTGCGGGAGGCATGTTGATTCCTAGAAAACATAAAATTGTATGTTAATGACTTTTAACAACGTGGATGTTCTAATATGTTCCTATATGCAAACCAATGTGAAGACTTGATTATCTTGACTCATTTTGATTCCCAAATTGTTTTGTTATGCAAATTTTGTTGTAAAAACAAAAGATAACCAACATTCTCCTAATTAAATGTGTCTTCGATTGAATGTACCCGAAAATACATATTAGTTATGTATCCCCTTTAGCATTCAAGAGATAGTATGCAAATGATGTTTAAATGATGTTTTTCATTTGTTTTAACAATGTGGTGATGAATCATGTTCTAATTTTGGATGCAATTTTGAAAGATAATGCACTTGGTGTGTTTGGCAAATCAAAGTAACAATGAAAAAGATACACTTTTTAACTAATGAAATACATAATTGACTAGCCACCAAGTTTTTCATGAATCATGAAGTTTTATGCAAAAGCCCTAAGATTCTAGTTAATGATTGTAAGCAAGAATGTTATAATTAAATCAAAGATGCAATTGTGATTAGAATACTTACAAAGTTAGTTGGATTTGAAGAGATTGGATTAGAAGCCCTAAAATTCGTGAGGATATGTGTTTTTGAGAGGGTGATGTTGTTTGAAAGTTTTTGTTAAGATTTAAGAGGGTGTTTGGTTTTGAAATTACAAATAAATCACTCTGAGGTTTTGGCGGACCAGGCGGAACCAAAAAATGGGTTCCGCCCGTATGGTCTGAGGGTACCGTGGAATCTGCAGGGAAAAACTCAAAAGGAATTGTCTTGATTTTTGTGGTTTTATCCTAATGTTCAAAAACTAAGGTTTTAGGTTTTATGAGTCTTTGACTAAGCCTAGGAATTATGAGTGCTTCTCATTTAAGAGATTTTGTGAACGCGTTGATGGAATATTTAACGTGGAACACTTTCTTAGTTAAGACGTTCCTCAATGAACAATCTTACCAAGGTGATGATGATGGATCACAATATGTCTATTAAGAAACATACTGGATAGAATTGTCGCCGAAGTCGAAGCTTCCTTTGTTGAAGGGATAACAGTGTATATGAGATGAATTCCGTTGTTGATATGACTTAGCGTACTCAAGTGGAGCTTGTTGATGTGCTTCTCCATTCGATAATATTTTGAGAATCTTACGCGTTTTGGAGAATCATTGGGTAAGTAAGTATAAAAGTGCAAGTACCACTTGTGTTTTTCTTATCAACTTATTACCGACATAATTCCATTAGTCACACACTATGGTTTCTATTCCCGTTCTTTTGGGATACCATAATCCTAGTTGTGTAGTACCTTATGATGTATCCAAATAGGTTCAACTAAAGAGTTTTTTTAGGATCTTCTTTAACACGAGCACATAGACAAAAGCTAAACATAATGTTGAATCTAAATGTTATGAGAACAAGTAGTCTTCCAAACATTTCTCTATGTTTAGTTTTACCTACGGATTTACTAATCTCATTCTTGATAAGTCATCAATAACTTAACCATTGAGAACAAGAGAGCAACTAGGAATGTCTTTAAGTTAAAATTCCTTGCTTTTGTGGCTTGCTTTTATTATCAAGAAGTCTTTCAAATATTGACACTATACTCACTTGACTACTTTGAAATATCAATTTTGTTTCACTAGTTGTTTTATTCTAAATTCCAAAAAATTGTTTTTGTTGAATTTGTTTAGACACAACTATGACCTATAAATCAAGTTTTATAACTAATGTCAATTTTTGCTTGATTCAATGTTTGTCTCACGGTGAGAAGATGTTATTTTATACTTTAATTCTTAATGTTTTACACAACATACTTGTCTTGACATCATTGGACTTTCGACTAAGTTATCATCTACCAAAGATGATATCATAGAAGGAGGAGATCACTCGTTAAATGTTATATTCAACGACTCCTCAACTCTTTGGGTTTCCTTACTTAAGACACTATGAACTTTGTTTGTTTTGAAAAAGTCCAAGAGGTACAACATCATAAGACTAAGTGTCACATTTGATGTGTAAATCCTAGATGTTGAAAACTCATTTTCTTCCACACATCCTAATGTATGCTAATGTGAATTATTTCACCTTTTATATTTTATGTGAAATTATCATAAAGGAGTGATTGAAGTAAAACACAATTTAAGACCCAAAGTATGGTGTTTAAGAATGTTGTTTAACAAATGTTTGTTTTGCAAGCATCACAAAAGTGTTAGACATTTTAACACTTAGGAAATTCTTAGTTAGCTCACTTGTAAGCAAGAGTTGAGTGAGACTCATACAAGAGTTTCTCGTGTTTATCTCTTGATGGTTAAAGAACCAAAGCACCTTATATCTCCTACTAGTACTAATGACGAAATTTCTTGTTGCATAGAATCTAATCTTAGTTATTTTCAAATAGCAGGTAGACACTCTAGAGTATTACAAATAACACATATTCGAACACATAATGCTAGAAACAAGAGACAATCAAAGTCAAGTTGAAGTAATGCGTACCTTTTAAATTGCATAGAGATACTATCAAGCGGATAAGCATTACGCGTAAAATCTTGGTTTGACGACACACTTTGAAACTCAATAACTCATGTATCCAAGAAGATTAGATAATCATATAGAAGCATAGAGAATAATAATCCTAATCCTTTTATCATGAGTTTCTATTAGAGATTGAATTATTTCTAAATCTCTCTTCTAGGTTTGACAAATTTTACTTGCTTTGTTTTATTAGTTGATGATGCTTTTGAGTTAGGTCATAATCCGGTTTTATCTTTAAACAACCTTTGACTCCAAAACAATCTTTCAAGAGATTTTGAGCTTACATCAAATTTAACTAATATTTTTCCTTTCTCATTTTGCATTTTAATCTTATGTTTGTAATCTAGACACAATTTACATTCTAGATCAATTTCAACATTACTTTTAATTCTAGACATTTTATCTTCTAACAAGATTTCCTTTTCAAAGATATTCTTAAAAGATTTTGAAGACTTGTTCTTGAAGATAATTTTTAGGTCCATGTTGCATAAACGTTTAGACTCATTTTCTAGTTTAGAAAACTTTATGATAAATTTGTCAAAGCAAAAGTGTTTGGTTTCAAAGTGTACCTTGCTTGATGTTTTATCTAGTTTAGAATCTCAAACCGGATGGTTGGCTTCATCCTCATCCGTGTAATTCCATGAATCGCAAACAAGTCCACCAAAACACACGTACTCATCTTCACTTGTACCTTCATTTAAAACATTTAAACTAGTAGCACATGTATTAACTTCTACTAAGTGTGTATCAATTAGTTTTTCTAAAACTTCTAATTCATATGTAAGATCAAATTGATCATCTTTGACTTGACATATTCCTTGATGAAAATTGATTATATTTTTCCAAATATCATTAGCCGTTTAACAAAAATACATTCTTTCATATTTGGTACTAAAGCTTTGTAAAGCATTGTTTTAGCTTTAGTATTTTTATCAAATTTAAGATAGTTATCTTGGTTTTCAAAAACTTGTTTTCTTTGGTTTGAAATTACCAAAAGAGATAATATGCCAAAGATCTTGATCAATTGATTTCACATAGTTTTCAAAATTATTTTTCCATTCAAGTAAGTTTTCTTTTTCAAATAGTGTTTGGTTTTGAATAGGTTGCCCTTCTTTGAGATTTTCAAAATCCATGGATCGATCCAAGTTTTAAAATACATTCTATTTTAAAGATCTTGAGTAACGTAGCTCCTGATGCCAATTGTGGAAAACTAGAAGGGGGGTTGAATAGTTTTCCGCCTTTCTAGATTCTTTTTAACTTGAATATCTTTTACGTTTGCTTAAAGATATAAACACAACGTTATATGTTTGATTCTTTGAAAAGCTTTTTATGTAAATATCAATTCTAACTTTACTAGTTTCATACATTGAAAAGCTTTGCTTGTGATAATCTTAACTTTGCTTGTTTAGTTATTTGGAAAGCTTTTACTTTTGTTTGAAGATACAAACACATCTTTACTACTTTAGTTCTTTGAAAAGCTTTATATGTAACTAGCAATTCTAACTAAAGAACAACATGTAATAAGCAAAGATAAAGAAAGAAACGATCAAACCACAACACGATTGTTTATCGTGATTCGGCTACAAGGACTCTTTTTCCTTGCCCTACATCCACGCCCCGAGTTTCCAACTCGAGAGTTATAAGCACTAATCAACAAGCTCCTTTCACCGACGAAGAAAACCTTTACAACGTCGCTTACACTTTTACCGACACTAAGCTAGATGTCGAGTGCTTTTACACGGGTACAACCATTCCCATCGTCGCTTATACTTTTACCGACACTAAGCTAGATGTCGAGTTCTTTACCAAGGGTACAACCACTCCCGTTAGTTCTTTTAACAAGGGTACAACAACTCCCGATACACTACGTATTTTGAGGCCTAAAATACTAACCACTTACATCTATATACATGACACATATGAAGTATAAACTATCAAAGCTTATACATAACCAAGCTACCAAAACTTGCAACTTTAGAGTTGAAGCTTGTAACTTCTTGAATGATCTTGTGAAGTCCCTTGCTACATAAGAGAATCACACAAATCAAAAGGTTACTGAGTTAGTTGAGAGAGTATGTGAAAATATGTCATAAAAGGGTTGCCAAAAACTAACATATGGTTTGGTATTTATAGCAAACAATTCTGTAGGTCTGGCGGATCAGGCGGACCCCTCAAAAGGGTTCCACCCGTGTACCCCCAGGGTACCGCCAAGGCTGCAGTTGGTTTTTGCAATAAATCTTGCAAACCAAACAAAGTCACATCTCATTACTCTTGCAAACCAAACAATGTCAAATCTCATAATATCAAGTCAAACACTAAACTTGCAAGCTACCACTTAGTAAGTCAAACACACTTCTTACTATAAATGTATAATGACAAAGCTTGCCCTAAATTTGATGTGACCTTACTATATTAAGAAATAAATATGATGTGACAAGACTCATTTTAGTTTAAGAAATAAAAACAATGTTTTGTTTAAAAGGAAATGTTAACCTTAGTTAAACAAGACTTAAACACTAAGAGTGATGATTTACTTATAGCTAAACTTCATACTTTGTCATTAACAAAACTTAGCAAAGATCGTAAAATATAAATAACATTTTTAGGCGATATTTGTATTAACACTTTATACTACCACATGAATCGTAGATTTATGAAACTGAATAGAATGCCAATTGTAGAGTTTTTGGATGGGGAAACAATAGTCATTATAAGTTGTCAAATCATGTTCATTTTTGTAATTTATAGAAATGTAGTGTTTTCTTCGTCTATTTGTTGAGCTTAAAATAATATTTGCTTTCCGTTATTCAGTCGGGTTGCGATTAATTAAATGCTTGCTTACATTATAAATGTGTATAGTTTTATTTTTAAGTAAGGTTTAATTATAATATAAGGATTAGGTTATGAAATGTTTATTTTAAATGATGTTTTTTTAAGTGTGTATTAAGTTATTGTTATCGTTTTAAATTTCCAGTTTTTACTAGTCATGTTAGAATGTCTAGTTCTAAAAAATTTCAATTTTTATTAATCCGTCTTAATCAGTTTATCAAGTGTTCCGGTCTTACAAGTTTGCCAGTCATTGGTTTTCACATTGGGCCAACTAGCCCGATTAGTCAACAAAAGTTTAGTCCAAGCTTACTTATACAATGAACCCAATAGTAAGCCCATTAGATAGTTTTAAATTTAGCCCATTAAATTATTAGTTAAGTCCAATAGGTTTTACATATATTAAGCGAATTTATTTTATAAGAATCGAGGTAGGAATAGTCTTTGATAGTAGGATTTATACAGTTGTATCTATAAATAAAAGGATAATTACTGTCTATGAAAATCGTGGAAGTGGAGATTTAAAAATGATATATGTTATGAAGATTATATAGTGGGTGAAGAAATATTGTCTAAATTATTTGGCGTATGATAACTGAAAAGGAAGTGGATTTTGGATGTGCTTACTTTGAAAAGATGATTTGCTGAACTCAGTGATGAGTTGTCGGAGACAACACGTTTAGAGTTACAAGGTCTGATGAGGTAATTGCAAGAGTTTCTAGAAAAGGTGGTTCGTATGTTTTCAATATATTTCTTGAGTCACGTAGTGTGAAAAGATGAAGTAGATCCTGAATGCACGAAGGGTTTTTTTGTAACTTGTAACGCATCATGGTTATGTATCATCGTAATTAAAGAGAGTTAGTGGTTATGCATTAAGGTAACAAAATAAAAGATATCCAACTCGCGTCATAGATTTGGCAGTCGTAACCTTGCTTTGAAATTATGGATTCACCTCGTGTGGTACTTGGTGTTATACTGACCAAGAAGGTCTTACGTACATGTTTCATGGGGAAGATCTCATATTGAGACAAATAAATGAATGAGGTTAATAAAGATTTTACGAATGTGATACCTTCCATCATCCAGGAAAAGTAAATGTAGTTGTTATCTTAATTAGAGTCTGAACAATAAGAATAGACATTACTACGTGTCTCATAGTTGATATAAGAGGAATTTAGAGGGAGTCTGTTGAAGTGAAGTCATCTAGGAAGAACGTGTATTTAGGCATGGATGACTAGTTGAAATTAATGATCAAAGAGTTAAAAGATTAAGAATAGAATCTGGGTATTAATGCTTGGTTATGCACATAATTTATTATTAGTTGAAGCTCATGAGTTCAAGTATTCAACTCATCTAGGCAGCACTAAGATGTATAGTGACTTGAAATTGATGTTAGTGGTCAGAAAATGTATAATTCAATTAGATACTATGTCAAAAGATGTTTGATTTGATCATGTGTAATATCTTAGACATCAAAATCCTTATGATAACTTACAGTTTATTGATATAACAGTGTAAAAGTGATATCGTATTGAAAAATGACTAAGTTGTCTAGAACTCAGGTAAAGAGTACAGAGAGATTGTGCATTGAATGTTTAATTCGACACATCCTCCACCAATAAGAGGTTCTTACCCAATGGAATGAGTTAAGAAAAGTTGTTCATAGCAGAAAGTGTTATATCGTGATATCTTATTATTGATAATCTCAAATCAACGTGTATTTAGGCTTGCTCACAAGTAAAAGGTACGGGGAGATGAGACATATGATCCATAGGTATAGGAAAATAATTACTTGGTTGTTAAATTAGTGTTCAGAGTAGCCAAAATAGCTTAATCTATATAGCATTTTAAAAGTGAAATCAATATAACCTTCCAACAACGCATTGTTGGGATGCATCTAAAATAGTGTTCTAATAGCACGACTCATATAAAGGCATACTAGTGTAATAAACCAGACAAAGCATGACAGAATCAAGACATCCCTAAACTCTAGTAGTGGGTCATGATGTATCACATAAATGATGACATATAGATAACATAACAATAATGATATGAATGCAATAAGCACATAATGCAAAGACACATGCACATGACTGGTGACATTTCAGGTGACCTGGTGTTTGTGTCCAACCAAACATGATTCAAGGTAACTACCCCCATCATCGCATGATTCCTCCTGAATTAGGCATAGTTGATCAGGCTATGCATAATTTAGGAATAATGATGAAATGATCAGGCTAGCCGACTCGTACCATGTTTGGGGTTTTACGAAAACCTTTAGTTTTGGTTATAGTTGAGGTTTTTATTTTAGAAAACCGGCATTCTCTATAACCTTAGGCTCTAATACCATTCTGTCACACCCCGTTAAGAGCGGAAACACGAGGTGCAACGAAATGTAACATCACATAAGATAGTAGAACAACACCACATTTGATTTAAGAAATAAGTTTACAATGTTACATAAAGATTTTTATACAATACTGAATAATGAAAACATAAGTCTTAATCTTATCAAATTTAAAGTCTTTAGAAAATGTCTTGGCCAGGTCAACTCGGTCTTTGAAAAGAGATCAATGTATAACTTCAAAATGCAAGCCTTCAAAATACAACTATCGATCACCTGAAAATGATACTCTAAAATGTCAACATAAAGTTGGTGAGTTCGTGGGTTTAAAGTAAACATAATTAGTTTGCCATGCTTAAGTGTTTGAGACAGGTGTGCATATAAATAAAGCGTAGGGCAAGTAGCACAAATTGAATAACCATCATCACAAATTGAATACCACACATTGAATATACTGATAACATGCAAAGCCTACCAGCTGGAGCTACTACATGTGTCTTGAATAACCATAGTGTGTCAAGTGGAAATAAATCCATGACATATTGAATATACTGATAACACTACTAAAGCACCTAGCATAATTATAAGCACACACTTGTCTAATAGGAATAAAAGTTGAGCATAGCATAAAATGAACTTGAGTATCATTCTCCCTTAAGGAAAACATAAGCGAAAATGGGGCCACGAAAACTTACCTTGACACGGATGTGATAAAGTGCACAAGTCCAAGCAAATAATCTTAAGAAATCAACGCACACTCGATAATAGTGATCAACCTATTGCTCCTTCAACCAAGCTACAATAATTTCGGAACTAATCAATATTAACAAATAATTATTTATGACCTCATTAAGTTTTTAAATTTATGAGTTATTATTTAGTCTTAGTTATCATTGTAATGTACAAATAATTATATACCCCTTTGTAATCCTTGAGAGTACATATATAAGTACTCCATTGTAGTATTTAGTTTCCATGTGCATAGATATATATTTATACATATAAGTTAACTAACCATAGTCACTCAAAATAGTTTTATTCATTTATAAAATGATCAACTTGTTGTCTTAAATATAGGAGTATCTTGTTAAAAGAGAAAATATAAATGACTCATTCATAAACCACTTTATGTGAAAAAAAAATGGTTATTATAGATCAGTAAGAAAACAATAATATAAGAATACAAGAATATAAGAATATCAGTGGAACAAGTTTGAAACATCTTAGGCAAGGCAAAACATGAGACACACTAACGAGTAATTTAGTTTTGAAGAGATATATACCAAGTAAAGTAAACCTTGTTGTGCTTACGTATGCATGAAAATCTTTTAGATAACATACCGACCAAAACATGAAGTAGTTTCTATGCATGAAAAATGACCAAAACATTTGAGGTGTACATCTTGTAAAAATAGTTACGTCAAAAGGCAAAATAAACTAGACTGCTAGAACTTGCATGGAAGTTAAAACCCATATATATATATATATATATATATATATATATATATATATATATATATATATATTATGGCATCATTCTTAAAACTTTACACTGTATTAGTCAAGTAGTAAACTACCTAATATATTTAAATCATATATATAAAACTCTTTTACTCAGTTGCATTATGAAAACCAGTTTATGAATTTCGATTCAGATGCCAACTGACAACTTCCCATGGCTTTATTAATAAAGTCTTGTATAACTTCCAATTCCATTCGAAAATAATTAATTTAATATCCGAAAACGTGTCGTTCGTTATTGTTAATGGTGATTTTCGAATATGCAACGTGAACAACTGAGAACAACTGAAATCGAACACAAGCATTATGATTCGATATTATGATAAATAAATGAAACGTGAATGTGAATTCAGGAGTATACCTCCGAGCCAAATGAGACCGTTCAAGATAGAAACGAACACGATTATGAGCACAGGCCCAACCACCACACTATGCATGGTCGCAAACACGAGCAACTTAAGCATAAATTAAATGTCAAGATTCAACATGGTCTTATCGTAACTGGAACCAAAAACATGAACAATAACGCGAACTGACGAGACCATACTCTGTCCCGAGCAGCACTCGAAACTCTCACGAATGAACCCAAGAATCTAGCGAGCATGAGCCTATCGGACCGAGTAGACTCCAAAACAAATTTAGAACAACTTTGTGGTATGATTGTGACTATACGAGGGTTAGGCGTGGTGAAAGCACATCTAAATTTATATGAGAGTAGTCATACTTTTACGTAGATGGTTTAGGTTTAATTTACGTTTTTTTTGTGTGTGTGTGTGAGGCTACCATACATGAATTGATCATATAATAGTGGGGAAACAAACTTGACGAAAAATATGGGGATAACTTGATGCATATCAATGACCGAGTAGTGGATTTGACTAAGTGTTTCAAAATTGTGTTATTTAAATTCTTTACATCATAACTTTTATTTGGCTATGATATAATATATTATGGAATATCTTACTTGTAAATGACGTATGAATATTTTGTACTGATAAGATTAATAGTTTTATTTTAATTGTCATGTTAGTATATTTTATTAACGGTATTACAAGTTTCTAATTAGAAGTCAAAAGTCGGGTCAAAGGTCATCGTTGACTAACCTAATTTGGTGAGGGTTCTCACATTCACGAGCCAAAATCAAAAGCCAATCATAAGTCTCTTCATAACTCAAGTCGTCTTGTCCAAAAAGCGTTTTGGGCTCTATGGAGAACACAAACCTTCTTACGGGACCATTAAGCTGAAGTAAAAGCCTAGTAATATGCTTCCCATCAAACTTACATGTTAAATAGTAAAACAAATTGATGTTGCGTTTTTGCGCGTATCAAATTAATATACAAGGTAGACGTGAGTGGAATTTACCGATCAACCTTTAGGAAAAGGAAGACTTGTAAAGACTCGTGAATACAATATATATATGTGTGATACCGGGTAAGTGATTACCCGGGTCGTGTCCCAACGAGGTGTGAATGGGCAATATCGTTTGAGATTCGGAGATTAAAATGCTTGTAAGGATGTTGAGAGATTATTTGGAATTGTGTAACTACGGGAAGTTACAAATAACGAACGAGAAATAAATTAAACGCAACTACAACATGAATTCAAACAAGGAATGTGAATTAAACTTAAAATCTGCTTTAAATCCTACGGGAATGATAACCGGGAATAGGGGAAACCTAAAACGTATCCTTAGTTTAAAAACGTAAAAGTCAATTTAAGAAAAAAAAACGCGAGTGCGCGAAATAAAAAGTGATTTTAATGCTACGCTAATCCTACGAGTATAAAAATTACTTTTCTACGATTCTAATGGTAAAAGAAAATTTTTGGAAAAAGAATTTTTTTTTTTTTATATTATTTTTTTTTTTTTTTTATTACGATTTAATTAATATTTAAACTAAATAAAAAGATTAAAAATACTAAACTAATTTTGAAAATTACAGAAATTTTTCTAAAAGTGCCTAACACTAACAGTAATCTAGGAACAATATGAAAAGTCCTAAGTGCTTGTTAAAAAGCAGTGAAATAAGCAAATATGAGTAATAAGCAAAAAGGGAAATTACTATGTTATATATTAAATAAGGTAAACAAAAACAAGAAACATGCATTAGGACAGTTGGTGTAGAAAGGAGATTATGTGTTTGGTTGGGTAAGGGTGACCAGGGTTCGAATCTAGTACAACCCTTTTGCAAATTTTTTTTTTTTTTTTTCTTTTTCAAATTTTATTTTTGCAACATGGTTTAATAACAATTATAAGCAACTTCCACAAAACCATTTTTGCTGAAAACTTTTTAATAAGCTTGAGCAATATTCAAAATTCAACAGTAAGGTTTTTTTTTATAGACCGAAATGAGCTTTTAGAAACATAGCGGTTTATGCAAAAGATTTCATTGAGCAAAAACAAGGGTGAGCACAACAATTACAATCAAAAGCAACACTCAACAAGGTAACAATAACAACAAATAGGAAAGATCAAACAAGTAGCACAATCAACAAGCTCAGTATGGGACTGAATTGCACAGCAGAAATGGGCCAAAGTGGGCAATGTTGGTGGCCAAATAAGCGCAACAAATAAGCTACTAAGAAGATGCTAAAAGCTACACTAAGGGGGGAAATGAATAACGGCATCTAAGGGGGATCTTAAATAAGCACTAATGGGACGGAAGATAAGCAATAGAAACTAACTAGAAGCACTAAATAGCAAATATACGAGCATACCCATCCTATGGCTGCAATATGGAAATGGCTAAAGGGGCTGTCTTGAGACCTATAAAAAGCTGTAAAGAAAAATTCTAAAAAATAAACAAAAAATATCTACAACTAGATTAACAGCCAAATAACATGCGTACCAATTTTTAGAGCAAACGGATTAAAATCAAAGAAATGAAAAATAAAAAACTTCTGGACTGCTGGGCTGTTTTTTTGACAGCAAAAAGGTGTAAAAATGGGTCAAAAGTGGGTGGTTTTGACCCACTACAGTCAAGAAACAAGTGTCGACTACTAGTACTATCCTATGTAGGCTAAATTGAAGCAAAGTGATCCATGAGCAACAATTAAAACAAGCTTGAACCAAGTCCTATCCTAACTACCATTTTGAAATAGTATCAAAATAAAACTTGGAAGAATAATCACTAAGTTTGTAAAATCAGTTTGAGATGCAAGAGAGGGATTAAAAACTACTAAGATTATATAAACAAAACTTATTAGAACTTAAAGAAAAGATAAAAACAGCTTTTAAAAATGGAAACAAGCTTGTGCCAAACACCCCTTAATGCCTATGCTGTGGGAAATTTTTGAAGAAAAAGCATTTTATGAACTGAAGTTTTGAAAGCAAATAATACAATAAGCTAAATTGAAACTTAATGAGCAATAGTAATCAATAAATAAGCAGATATAATAAGCAAAAATAAATAAGCAGATTGAAAATACCAACTGAAAAACTTAAATTGCATTGATTTTAAATAAAGTAGTACACAAGACTTGAAAATTTTAAAAGACTGGAATTTAAAACTACAACCTACTAACTAACTTTTTTATCTAAAATCCTAATGCCTTATACAATGGCATACAAGTACTATATATACAGCTGATAAAAAAAATGGGGTACAAGGGTCTTCTCCTTTTTTGTCTTTTACAGCGTGTGCTTCTTTGGAGCCATCTCAGCCCTTGATTCATGTTTGGCGCCCAATTTGGAGTGGGTAGGTATGGTATGTGAGGCCTTGGAGAAGGTGTGAGTGGAGTGGACACCCGTGAGGGATTTGGTATCATGTGAAGGATTGGAATTGGAATTGGTGAGGAGGGACTTTTGAGATGATGGAGATGTCGTATTGTCTTGTAGCAGGAAAAGGTAAATGGAGGAGGAGGGTTTGTCTGATGGGTAAACGAGAGCAGGAGTTGAAGGAGATATAGGGTTGTGTTAGACTGTGTTGTTTAGGGTACGTTTTAGTATTAAACGTGAAAGTGGGAGTGTTTTGGGCTGTGATATGGGTGTGGGCCGAGAGTTGTGAAGTGGTAAATGGGTGGTGGTGGATTTGGGCTAATAGTTTAAGGATTAGGTTTTAATAAAACTGTTTTTATTATTTTTGTAAAATCATTTTTTTTTTTTTTTTTTTTTTTTTTAGAACAATAATATTAATAATACTAATATAACATTAATGCTAATAATAATAATAATAATAATAATAATAATAATAATAATAATAATAATAATAATAATAATAATAAGAAAATAAAAAGCTTAGACAAAAAGGGTTTTTGGTGATTTATTTTTTTGCCATTTTCTGAAAGTTCAGGGACTAGTTTTGTAAATTTTTGAAAGTTGGGGGACTGAAACTGCCAATTATGCAAACTTTATTCATTTTTTGTTTGTTTTCGATCATTTTGCATTTGAAACATATAAAACGCGATCTTTGGGATATTTTCACTATTTTGATGCATTCTTGAAGTTTTCACGCGTTTTGGCTGTTAAAATACGGTAAAAATGATGAGTATTTACACACTCATCAATCCCCCACACTTGAGTATTGCTAGTCCCTAGCAATTTTTTGTGAAAAACTTGATGGATTTGAAAATCTCTTTACCAAAAGCCATCACTTCTGGAGTAGCCAGGTGTAAGAACTGTGGCACACCTGATAACCGTGTGATTTTGAGCAAACCACCAGCTGTCAACGGATTTGATTAGTCTTTACCAAAAGCCGTTTGCTTCTGGACTAGCCAACTCTTGATGGAATAGTCAACATCTTGGTGAGCTGATTACCAATTATGGATTTTCCACGGCCTTTACCACAAGCCATAATCTTGTGGGCTAGCCAACTCATTTGCTTTTGGGGAGTTGAGGAACCATACAATTTTTGGCAAATTGCAAGCCATAAACGGATTTGATATATCTTTACCAAGAGCTGTTTGCTCCTGGATTAGCCAATCCCTTTTGTCGGTTAGACAAGGCGGACTGATAACCACAAAAATTTTGAAGCACAAGTGAAAAATTTTTAAAATTTTTGCCAAAAACGGGGGTATAAGATAGTAAAATGTGATAAAATTCGCTAGAATAGCGAAATACCCCCCCACACTTAGGATGAATATTGTCCTCAATATTCAAAGTCTCGGCGATTATGCTGAATCTTTGAACGTAAAAGGGCAACATTACAAGCTAAATGTGGAAAACACCATTTTGTTTTTTCACTTTTGTAACCATAATAGGGGTAACTCCCCCACACTTAGGGTGAAAACCCTAAGTAAATGCTACTGTTTTTGTTTACCGAGTCGCTAGCTTGACTCGACCCCGAATTCATTTGTCCTTGGGGAAGCATGATGTGGAAGAAACAATCTCAATCGGACTTTCATTCAAGATGTTTGGACAAACATTTGAAGCACGTGAAAGTTCCACACCGATGAGATATAATCCCGGCTCAAGAAAATGGCAAATGGAAATGCCGGGGTCAAAAATAGTGTCTTCAGTCCCGAAGGAGTGAAGAACAAGAGAAGTCACCCTGTAGGTGAAGAAAAGGAAGAAAACCATGATGAAAATCGTGATAAGAATTTCTTCCTCGAGATCAGGCTCCGTAGCCTGAATTTGGATTTCAAAGGTTAAGCTCATTAGGTTCAAAAACATCCCGGGAGGGAGGGTGGGAATTTGCAAATCCTCATGATTGAGAACATCTCCCCCCGGGCTATCATACTCCGGAGGAGTCATGATATGATGAGTGAGTTCACCGGAGAACTCCTCATGAAGAAAATCTTTCACAAGATGTAAATCTGTGAATTCATGTTCCGATATAAACTCATCACAATCCTCAATCTGAGTACCAAAGATTGGATTATCAGAAATCAAGGTGAATTCGGATTCGAATTCAAATAGAGGATTGGTGAGAGTTGTTTTGAATGCTTCAGGAACAAAGTGATTAATATTCTCACTTGGACTGCTGGGATAAGAACTGAGTGACGGATCATGATATAGGAGACTTTCAATTTCTCCATGATCGGCTTCGAAATCAAAGAGACCATCATCACTTCCCAGTGGAAGTGGATTGTGAGTGAGTTCATCGGCGAACTCCTCAAGAAGAGGATCAACATCAGGATGCGGAAGTGATGCCTCAACATATTCAATGTCTCCATAAGATGTATATTCATCGCTAAGATCGGAGAAAGTCTCGAATTGATCGTTCGAACACTCAAGAGGGGAAAGTAAATCACACATATGGTCCAAAGTTCCCTGTGACTCTCTTGGGATTGGGACAAGGATCTCAACACTAGACTTTATGAATTCGTCCGATTCCTTATCAGGAATAGTGCTAAGGTGCTCATCCCCCATGTTTAGAGAGTGAGTGTGAACTTCGGGTGTGATAACAACAGACTGAGGGAGTTGAGAAGTACTAGCAGTTATAAGTTTCATTTGTTCTACTGCTAGTAATTCCATCATAGTCTTTTCTCCCTGATCTATCATGGAAGGAATTACAACCGATGAATCTGATGAATCTTTTTGAATAATAACAATGTTATCTTCATCATCATCACTGTCATCATCGTCATCATATAGAGCAGCATAGCGAAGATTGGCACGTATTTTAGCTGCTCTTTGCTCAGCAATTAATTCTTCCATGCTCATTTCGTTCTTAGCATCTCGTTCTTCAGCAAGTAATTCTGCCATGGATTTCTCGCGAGATGTAGTAGCCAACTCCTCCTTAAGTTCTTTTAATATTTCAAGAGCCTCTAGACAAGGTTCTTGCTGAGTTTCTTGAGGATTTGTGTGAATCATTTGGTACTGTGGAGGTTGGTCATGATACGGATAGTCATAATTGTAACAAGGAAAGGGATCCCCTGTTTGACAATCCGAGCTAAAATGAGGACCTCCACAATACTCACAAGAAACATTCGGTGCATTTTGAAATGATGTATTATTGAAATAGCACGGTTCTTGTTCAAAGGAATGCTGAGGAGGGTAACTGAAATCGTTTTGAATGTTTGGAAACGCGAATGTATTTTCGATTTCAAAAGTGCAACAAGTACAAAGTCCATGGGTAAACCCACATTCCTTGCAAAAACATCGGTTACAAAGTGAACCATCTTCTAAGAGATCTCTACAAATATAACAATAGTGTTGATCAAACGAAGATAGTTGGGGTTGTGGGGGGTGGTCGGGAAGACTTTGAGAATCATCGAAAGCATTCGGATTTGCTGTGCACCATTTACAAAATCCATCACTAATATCACTCCCGCACCGCCTACACGCGCACTTGTAACAACGATGATTGTCATCCACTGGACCTTTACAATGAAAACAATTGTAGTCGAGTGATGACATGAGAATTAAACATTAACGAGGGATAAGAAGATAAGAATTAAACGTATAGGAGATGAAGATTATTTTTTTGGTTTTTCGAAAAACACATCAATTAAAACGAGACCAACTCAAAAAAAGATAATTGTGAACTTAAACCAATAATCACAATGTAAGTGGCTTCTTTGAAAAAGGTACACCACTCACAAGGATACAAAGGTAAGTTTTAATCTTTTGTTTGGGAACTTATAAATGTTCACACCCCCAGTTGGTAGGTGTTCAGCCTTGGTTCTCGGCGGTTTGTTTTATGTTTATTTTATTTTTTTTATTTAACAAGAAAAACGGAAAATCTTTTAGGATTTTTTATATGATAGATATATATACAAAAGAAAAGGAAAATATTTTTGTGTTTTTTACTTTTTTTTTTGAAAACGATAACTTCTTGACGAAGGTTCTACAAGTCACTAATCGTTGAAATCAAAACGATATTGTCGCGACACAACCTCCCCGGCAGCGGCGCCATTTTGATGTTGCGTTTTTGCGCTTATCAAATTAATATACAAGGTAGACGTGAGTGGAATTTACCGATCAACCTTTAGGAAAAGGAAGACTTGTAAAGACTCGTGAATACAATATATATATGTGTGATACCGGGTAAGTGATTACCCGGGTCGTGTCCCAACGAGGTGTGAATGGGCAATATCGTTTGAGATTCGGAGATTAAAATGCTTGTAAGGATGTTGAGAGATTATTTGGAATTGTGTAACTACGGGAAGTTACAAATAACGAACGAGAAATAAATTAAACGCAACTACAACATGAATTCAAACAAGGAATGTGAATTAAACTTAAAATCTGCTTTAAATCCTACGGGAATGATAACCGGGAATAGGGGAAACCTAAAACGTATCCTTAGTTTAAAAACGTAAAAGTCAATTTAAGAAAAAAAAAACGCGAATGCGCGAAATAAAAAGTGATTTTAATGCTACGCTAATCCTACGAGTATAAAAATTACTTTTCTACGATTCTAATGGTAAAAGAAAATTTTTGGAAAAAGATTTTTTTTTTTTTATATTATTTTTTTATTTTTTTTTATTACGATTTAATTAATATTTAAACTAAATAAAAAGATTAAAAATACTAAACTAATTTTGAAAATTACAGAAATTTTTCTAAAAGTGCCTAACACTAACAGTAATCTAGGAACAATATGAAAAGTCCTAAGTGCTTGTTAAAAAGCAGTGAAATAAGCAAATCTTTTATATAATACAAGAATTACATCATTTTGGAGTGTTTTTGCAAAACCCTTCTCATTGAAAAAAAAATTGGACCAATAGGAGAGCTCGATTTTGACACATAAGCAAAATCAAGCAATATGATTGGCCAATAAAAAGTCAAAATTGAATTGATTTTGGTCAAACTTTAATAAATTTGGTGGAGAATTTGATTGATAAAAAAAAACACATAAAAATATAGGTGTCAAATTTATAAAAATAAAAACTTAAGAAAAGAGGAGGTAATTAATAAAACCTTAATGGTTAAGTGTAAAATTATAAGCCTCCATGTTTTTTAATAACTTTAGATAATAAACAAATAACCCCTTACACTTCATACCCCCTATACTTTATAATGTTAACTTTGTTTAAAATTACATGAGTGATAGTATTAGTTTTTTTGACTTTCATCTATTAAAATAAATTTGGTAAATATGCGAATTCGTTTTATAATACGTTAATATTTTTTAAACTAATGTTAGTTTTAAACTTTCATACATTAGAATATATATTTTTTTTTAATAAGGACTCATGTTACTATTTAAAAGTTTAATTTATGCGTACACGGGTTTGAAATACGGCTAAATTATTAGTAACATGAATATAAATATCAAATGGTAAGCATGAGTTAATGTAATATAAAATAAACATACGCGATTCTACTTATAGCCAAGGTTGTAAAAATCGCTAGGCGCTAGTGAGGCGGTCGGGTAAGGCCTAGCGATTAATCGGTTAAGCGAGGATTAATCGGGGATTAATCGGATTGGAATTTTCATGCATAAAATTGTAATTTTACATATTATATTATATTATATATATAAGATAAACATAATGCATCAAAGTTCAAATATTGTAAGTGTTCAAATATAAACATAATACATAATTCTTCAAAGTTCAAAGTCAAACTTAGATATTACTCGGTTTGTTGACCATTTTTAAGCGATCTTTGACTGATTTTGTCCACTTAATCGGTTTGTTAACCGATTTTTAAACGATTTTTGACTAATTTTTAAGCAATTTTGTTGATCGATTTTTAAGCGATTTTGTCCGATTATTCTGATTAGACCGATTTTGTCTGATTAATCGGTTTATTGACCGATTTTTAAACGATCTTTGACCAAAACGATTAAATAGGCCGATTATGATAAATCAAGGCGCTTAGTGAGCGATCAGCGATTATGTGGGGATTAATCGGCCGCCTGGGCCGATTTTTACAACAGAGCTTATAGCAACGACTCATGAAATTGTTATTTAAAATTTATATATGGATATCTATAAAAACATTTTAAAAACTTTACGGAACATATTTTAACTTTATCAATGCTCATTATGTGCCACTAAACTCGCACATTTTGTACAACATGATATCAATAGTTAAAGTTAAACAACAACATTAATCTCAAACTCAACATCTCTGTCAGTTAAAAATGTTATACAAAGCTAATTAGTAAAAAAAACAAACAAAAACACGTCGGTTAGATAGTCATTCTTTAATATAGAAGGTGTTTTCCTTAAATTATAAAAAATGCATGCACCACAATCCTTATTTCATAAGAATCACCTCCTAAATCAAAACGAAAAACTATGTAGATGATAACCTAACTTTATACATTGACTTGATGTTTCAAAAAAATAATAATAAAAAAATAATAATAATAGTTGGTCGTTGTAAAGGAATTAAAAGTATGTACATGAGAATTATTCAGCAAGAATATATAGTTTTTAATTAGGTTATTACGTTACTATACTGCGATAATGTTATTGACTTGGTAATCACGGATGTGAGATACAACCATTATTCTATACTTATGATTTATGTGTAAACCTCTTTTTGCTTCTGAATAGAATCCGAAAGAGACCTCAACAGCACTTTAGCTTATGCCTTATCTAACTGATAGTTTTTAGTAAAATTTTTTATGGTTTAACTTTTTTGTTATACACACCAGCTTTTAGTAACTTTTTTTTTTTTTTTTTTTTTTTTTTTTTTAATGTTTTATTGAAAATTTCTACACTTAATATTTATGGTTTTACTATAAACACACTAAGCTATGATAGAATTAGTTGGGAGTTCAGGGGTTTTTTTTACTAAGCTTCTCAAAAAAGCTTATAACTTTATCATAAACTTATTGTGTTATGGTAATTGAATAAGCCAATAAGCACCTTTAATAAGCATAACCAAACACCCCTTTAGTTCTAATATGAAGTTTTCTGATTTGATGTTATGACTAACTTTATTGTTATCCTTACTATAATGCAACATGTTAGTGGTTTTTGCAGTTTTATGATCTTATCGCACACACTAAAGTGTAATGCAATTTGTTGTGTGCGCTTTTTAAAGGAGGATTAAGTATCAATACATGATTGTTATAGAAGGTTAATATACCAAATATGTGTTTTAGTGCCTATATGAGAAATTTTATGGTAGGAATTCTTTTCGGAGTGTAATTTGTCTTTGAATGAATTAATAAAACTTAGCAGGTGTTTACTGTCATTGATAACACTATTCGTGTCAACCAACGGTCTAAAATATGGGTGTGTTTTACCTTGATGATTTAGGCCAATTTTGAAGAAAGTTGCATTAAAGTGAAAGGTCGGTAAGGATTCAAACAATCCTAAAAGACTTACGGGTGTACTCTGTCATTTTTTATGCATTTATAATTTACTTATACAAGTAATAATAATTTCTTTATATAGTTCGGGTTTAGAGAAAAATCATTCTTATACATTATAAATAATCGTAATATTAAATTTGAGTTCTACCAATTACATTTTTTTTGTTTCTCTTTATCTAATAAAGAAACTATAGTGTAAGTATCTATGTTAATTTGGTAATTTTATGATCAAACATGAGAAGTAAATAACACAAATTTATGAAAATATAAATTTTCAAACAAAAAGGTACATTAGTAAACATGGTATGATGATTATTCATAATCAAGGAAATGAATCAATCTTTAAAGCTATCTAAATATGTTACATATATTAACGAAAATATAAGTAAAAGAAATACCACAATTACAAAACACATCGTAAATTGATAGCACGGGTTTGCAAAACTAAAAGCATATATCACTAACATCTCATGCAAGTCAAGTATCATCATGTGATTTTGCTTGAATAATAAAATATAATTTTTAATTCAAAACCATTCTCCTAAACTAATAGGTAGATTATAACATATATACATATGATTTTTTATTTTTAGTTCACTAAGTAAAACTATTTGAAACATGTTAAGTGGTTCATTTCTTAATCGATAATAATATATAATCAAAACGAAATTTTAAAAACCCTGTGCGTGCACAGGTATTATGACTAGTATGAGTAATAAGCAAAAAGGGAAATTACTATGTTATATATTAAATAAGGTAAACAAAAACAAGAAACATGCATTAGGACAGTTGGTGTAGAAAGGAGATTATGTGTTTGGTTGGGTAAGGGTGACCAGGGTTCGAATCTAGTACAACCCTTTTGCAAATTTTTTTTTTTTTTTTTCTTTTTCAAATTTTATTTTTGCAACATGGTTTAATAACAATTATAAGCAACTTCCACAAAACCATTTTTGCTGAAAACTTTTTAATAAGCTTGAGCAATATTCAAAATTCAACAGTAAGGTTTTTTTTTATAGACCGAAATGAGCTTTTAGAAACATAGCGGTTTATGCAAAAGATTTCATTGAGCAAAAACAAGGGTGAGCACAACAATTACAATCAAAAGCAACACTCAACAAGGTAACAATAACAACAAATAGGAAAGATCAAACAAGTAGCACAATCAACAAGCTCAGTATGGGACTGAATTGCACAGCAGAAATGGGCCAAAGTGGGCAATGTTGGTGGCCAAATAAGTGCAACAAATAAGCTACTAAGAAGATGCTAAAAGCTACACTAAGGGGGGAAATGAATAACGGCATCTAAGGGGGATCTTAAATAAGCACTAATGGGACGGAAGATAAGCAATAGAAACTAACTAGAAGCACTAAATAGCAAATATACGAGCATACCCATCCTATGGCTGCAATATGGAAATGGCTAAAGGGGCTGTCTTGAGACCTATAAAAAGCTGTAAAGAAAAATTCTAAAAAATAAACAAAAAATATCTGCAACTAGATTAACAGCCAAATAACATGCGTACCAATTTTTAGAGCAAACGGATTAAAATCAAAGAAATGAAAAATAAAAAACTTCTGGACTGCTGGGCTGTTTTTTTGACAGCAAAAAGGTGTAAAAATGGGTCAAAAGTGGGTGGTTTTGACCCACTACAGTCAAGAAACAAGTGTCGACTACTAGTACTATCCTATGTAGGCTAAATTGAAGCAAAGTGATCCATGAGCAACAATTAAAACAAGCTTGAACCAAGTCCTATCCTAACTACCATTTTGAAATAGTATCAAAATAAAACTTGGAAGAATAATCACTAAGTTTGTAAAATCAGTTTGAGATGCAAGAGAGGGATTAAAAACTACTAAGATTATATAAACAAAACTTATTAGAACTTAAAGAAAAGATAAAAACAGCTTTTAAAAATGGAAACAAGCTTGTGCCAAACACCCCTTAATGCCTATGCTGTGGGAAATTTTTGAAGAAAAAGCATTTTATGAACTGAAGTTTTGAAAGCAAATAATACAATAAGCTAAATTGAAACTTAATGAGCAATAGTAATCAATAAATAAGCAGATATAATAAGCAAAAATAAATAAGCAGATTGAAAATACCAACTGAAAAACTTAAATTGCATTGATTTTAAATAAAGTAGTACACAAGACTTGAAAATTTTAAAAGACTGGAATTTAAAACTACAACCTACTAACTAACTTTTTTATCTAAAATCCTAATGCCTTATACAATGGCATACAAGTACTATATATACAGCTGATAAAAAAAATGGGGTACAAGGGTCTTCTCCTTTTTTGTCTTTTACAGCGTGTGCTTCTTTGGAGCCATCTCAGCCCTTGATTCATGTTTGGCGCCCAATTTGGAGTGGGTAGGTATGGTATGTGAGGCCTTGGAGAAGGTGTGAGTGGAGTGGACACCCGTGAGGGATTTGGTATCATGTGAAGGATTGGAATTGGAATTGGTGAGGAGGGACTTTTGAGATGATGGAGATGTCGTATTGTCTTGTAGCAGGAAAAGGTAAATGGAGGAGGAGGGTTTGTCTGATGGGTAAACGAGAGCAGGAGTTGAAGGAGATATAGGGTTGTGTTAGACTGTGTTGTTTAGGGTACGTTTTAGTATTAAACGTGAAAGTGGGAGTGTTTTGGGCTGTGATATGGGTGTGGGCCGAGAGTTGTGAAGTGGTAAATAGGTGGTGGTGGATTTGGGCTAATAGTTTAAGGATTAGGTTTTAATAAAACTGTTTTTATTATTTTTGTAAAATCATTTTTTTTTTTTTTTTTTTTTTTTTTAGAACAATAATATTAATAATACTAATATAACATTAATGCTAATAATAATAATAATAATAATAATAATAATAATAATAATAATAATAATAATAATAATAATAATAATAAGAAAATAAAAAGCTTAGACAAAAAGGGTTTTTGGTGATTTATTTTTTTGCCATTTTCTGAAAGTTCAGGGACTAGTTTTGTAAATTTTTGAAAGTTGGGGGACTGAAACTGCCAATTATGCAAACTTTATTCATTTTTTGTTTGTTTTCGATCATTTTGCATTTGAAACATATAAAACGCGATCTTTGGGATATTTTCACTATTTTGATGCATTCTTGAAGTTTTCACGCGTTTTGGCTGTTAAAATACGGTAAAAATGATGAGTATTTACACACTCATCAATCCCCCACACTTGAGTATTGCTAGTCCCTAGCAATTTTTTGTGAAAAACTTGATGGATTTGAAAATCTCTTTACCAAAAGCCATCACTTCTGGAGTAGCCAGGTGTAAGAACTGTGGCACACCTGATAACCGTGTGATTTTGAGCAAACCACCAGCTGTCAACGGATTTGATTAGTCTTTACCAAAAGCCGTTTGCTTCTGGACTAGCCAACTCTTGATGGAATAGTCAACATCTTGGTGAGCTGATTACCAATTATGGATTTTCCACGGCCTTTACCACAAGCCATAATCTTGTGGGCTAGCCAACTCATTTGCTTTTGGGGAGTTGAGGAACCATACAATTTTTGGCAAATTGCAAGCCATAAACGGATTTGATATATCTTTACCAAGAGCTGTTTGCTCCTGGATTAGCCAATCCCTTTTGTCGGTTAGACAAGGCGGACTGATAACCACAAAAATTTTGAAGCACAAGTGAAAAATTTTTAAAATTTTTGCCAAAAACGGGGGTATAAGATAGTAAAATGTGATAAAATTCGCTAGAATAGCGAAATACCCCCCCACACTTAGGATGAATATTGTCCTCAATATTCAAAGTCTCGGCGATTATGCTGAATCTTTGAACGTAAAAGGGCAACATTACAAGCTAAATGTGGAAAACACCATTTTGTTTTTTCACTTTTGTAACCATAATAGGGGTAACTCCCCCACACTTAGGGTGAAAACCCTAAGTAAATGCTACTGTTTTTGTTTACCGAGTCGCTAGCTTGACTCGACCCCGAATTCATTTGTCCTTGGGGAAGCATGATGTGGAAGAAACAATCTCAATCGGACTTTCATTCAAGATGTTTGGACAAACATTTGAAGCACGTGAAAGTTCCACACCGATGAGATATAATCCCGGCTCAAGAAAATGGCAAATGGAAATGCCGGGGTCAAAAATAGTGTCTTCAGTCCCGAAGGAGTGAAGAACAAGAGAAGTCACCCTGTAGGTGAAGAAAAGGAAGAAAACCATGATGAAAATCGTGATAAGAATTTCTTCCTCGAGATCAGGCTCCGTAGCCTGAATTTGGATTTCAAAGGTTAAGCTCATTAGGTTCAAAAACATCCCGGGAGGGAGGGTGGGAATTTGCAAATCCTCATGATTGAGAACATCTCCCCCCGGGCTATCATACTCCGGAGGAGTCATGATATGATGAGTGAGTTCACCGGAGAACTCCTCATGAAGAAAATCTTTCACAAGATGTAAATCTGTGAATTCATGTTCCGATATAAACTCATCACAATCCTCAATCTGAGTACCAAAGATTGGATTATCAGAAATCAAGGTGAATTCGGATTCGAATTCAAATAGAGGATTGGTGAGAGTTGTTTTGAATGCTTCAGGAACAAAGTGATTAATATTCTCACTTGGACTGCTGGGATAAGAACTGAGTGACGGATCATGATATAGGAGACTTTCAATTTCTCCATGATCGGCTTCGAAATCAAAGAGACCATCATCACTTCCCAGTGGAAGTGGATTGTGAGTGAGTTCATCGGCGAACTCCTCAAGAAGAGGATCAACATCAGGATGCGGAAGTGATGCCTCAACATATTCAATGTCTCCATAAGATGTATATTCATCGCTAAGATCGGAGAAAGTCTCGAATTGATCGTTCGAACACTCAAGAGGGGAAAGTAAATCACACATATGGTCCAAAGTTCCCTGTGACTCTCTTGGGATTGGGACAAGGATCTCAACACTAGACTTTATGAATTCGTCCGATTCCTTATCAGGAATAGTGCTAAGGTGCTCATCCCCCATGTTTAGAGAGTGAGTGTGAACTTCGGGTGTGATAACAACAGACTGAGGGAGTTGAGAAGTACTAGCAGTTATAAGTTTCATTTGTTCTACTGCTAGTAATTCCATCATAGTCTTTTCTCCCTGATCTATCATGGAAGGAATTACAACCGATGAATCTGATGAATCTTTTTGAATAATAACAATGTTATCTTCATCATCATCACTGTCATCATCGTCATCATATAGAGCAGCATAGCGAAGATTGGCACGTATTTTAGCTGCTCTTTGCTCAGCAATTAATTCTTCCATGCTCATTTCGTTCTTAGCATCTCGTTCTTCAGCAAGTAATTCTGCCATGGATTTCTCGCGAGATGTAGTAGCCAACTCCTCCTTAAGTTCTTTTAATATTTCAAGAGCCTCTAGACAAGGTTCTTGCTGAGTTTCTTGAGGATTTGTGTGAATCATTTGGTACTGTGGAGGTTGGTCATGATACGGATAGTCATAATTGTAACAAGGAAAGGGATCCCCTGTTTGACAATCCGAGCTAAAATGAGGACCTCCACAATACTCACAAGAAACATTCGGTGCATTTTGAAGTGATGTATTATTGAAATAGCACGGTTCTTGTTCAAAGGAATGCTGAGGAGGGTAACTGAAATCGTTTTGAATGTTTGGAAACGCGAATGTATTTTCGATTTCAAAAGTGCAACAAGTACAAAGTCCATGGGTAAACCCACATTCCTTGCAAAAACATCGGTTACAAAGTGAACCATCTTCTAAGAGATCTCTACAAATATAACAATAGTGTTGATCAAACGAAGATAGTTGGGGTTGTGGGGGGTGGTCGGGAAGACTTTGAGAATCATCGAAAGCATTCGGATTTGCTGTGCACCATTTACAAAATCCATCACTAATATCACTCCCGCACCGCCTACACGCGCACTTGTAACAACGATGATTGTCATCCACTGGACCTTTACAATGAAAACAATTGTAGTCGAGTGATGACATGAGAATTAAACATTAACGAGGGATAAGAAGATAAGAATTAAACGTATAGGAGACGAAGATTATTTTTTTGGTTTTTCGAAAAACACATCAATTAAAACGAGACCAACTCAAAAAAAGATAATTGTGAACTTAAACCAATAATCACAATGTAAGTGGCTTCTTTGAAAAAGGTACACCACTCACAAGGATACAAAGGTAAGTTTTAATCTTTTGTTTGGGAACTTATAAATGTTCACACCCCCAGTTGGTAGGTGTTCAGCCTTGGTTCTCGGCGGTTTGTTTTATGTTTATTTTATTTTTTTTATTTAACAAGAAAAACGGAAAATCTTTTAGGATTTTTTATATGATAGATATATATACAAAAGAAAAGGAAAATATTTTTGTGTTTTTTACTTTTTTTTTTGAAAACGATAACTTCTTGACGAAGGTTCTACAAGTCACTAATCGTTGAAATCAAAACGATATTGTCGCGACACAACCTCCCCGGCAGCGGCGCCATTTTGATGTTGCGTTTTTGCGCGTATCAAATTAATATACAAGGTAGACGTGAGTGGAATTTACCGATCAACCTTTAGGAAAAGGAAGACTTGTAAAGACTCGTGAATACAATATATATATGTGTGATACCGGGTAAGTGATTACCCGGGTCGTGTCCCAACGAGGTGTGAATGGGCAATATCGTTTGAGATTCGGAGATTAAAATGCTTGTAAGGATGTTGAGAGATTATTTGGAATTGTGTAACTACGGGAAGTTACAAATAACGAACGAGAAATAAATTAAACGCAACTACAACATGAATTCAAACAAGGAATGTGAATTAAACTTAAAATCTGCTTTAAATCCTACGGGAATGATAACCGGGAATAGGGGAAACCTAAAACGTATCCTTAGTTTAAAAACGTAAAAGTCAATTTAAGAAGAAAAAAACGCGAGTGCGCGAAATAAAAAGTGATTTTAATGCTACGCTAATCCTACGAGTATAAAAATTACTTTTCTACGATTCTAATGGTAAAAGAAAATTTTTGGAAAAAGATTTTTTTTTTTTTTTATATTATTTTTTTATTTTTTTTATTACGATTTAATTAATATTTAAACTAAATAAAAAGATTAAAAATACTAAACTAATTTTGAAAATTACAGAAATTTTTCTAAAAGTGCCTAACACTAACAGTAATCTAGGAACAATATGAAAAGTCCTAAGTGCTTGTTAAAAAGCAGTGAAATAAGCAAATATGAGTAATAAGCAAAAAGGGAAATTACTATGTTATATATTAAATAAGGTAAACAAAAACAAGAAACATGCATTAGGACAGTTGGTGTAGAAAGGAGATTATGTGTTTGGTTGGGTAAGGGTGACCAGGGTTCGAATCTAGTACAACCCTTTTGCAAATTTTTTTTTTTTTTCTTTTTCAAATTTTATTTTTGCAACATGGTTTAATAACAATTATAAGCAACTTCCACAAAACCATTTTTGCTGAAAACTTTTTAATAAGCTTGAGCAATATTCAAAATTCAACAGTAAGGTTTTTTTTTATAGACCGAAATGAGCTTTTAGAAACATAGCGGTTTATGCAAAAGATTTCATTGAGCAAAAACAAGGGTGAGCACAACAATTACAATCAAAAGCAACACTCAACAAGGTAACAATAACAACAAATAGCAAAGATCAAACAAGTAGCACAATCAACAAGCTCAGTATGGGACTGAATTGCACAGCAGAAATGGGCCAAAGTGGGCAATGTTGGTGGCCAAATAAGCGCAACAAATAAGCTACTAAGAAGATGCTAAAAGCTACACTAAGGGGGGAAATGAATAACGGCATCTAAGGGGGATCTTAAATAAGCACTAATGGGACGGAAGATAAGCAATAGAAACTAACTAGAAGCACTAAATAGCAAATATACGAGCATACCCATCCTATGGCTGCAATATGGAAATGGCTAAAGGGGCTGTCTTGAGACCTATAAAAAGCTGTAAAGAAAAATTCTAAAAAATAAACAAAAAATATCTGCAACTAGATTAACAGCCAAATAACATGCGTACCAATTTTTAGAGCAAACGGATTAAAATCAAAGAAATGAAAAATAAAAAACTTCTGGACTGCTGGGCTGTTTTTTTTACAGCAAAAAGGTGTAAAAATGGGTCAAAAGTGGGTGGTTTTGACCCACTACAGTCAAGAAACAAGTGTCGACTACTAGTACTATCCTATGTAGGCTAAATTGAAGCAAAGTGATCCATGAGCAACAATTAAAACAAGCTTGAACCAAGTCCTATCCTAACTACCATTTTGAAATAGTATCAAAATAAAACTTGGAAGAATAATCACTAAGTTTGTAAAATCAGTTTGAGATGCAAGAGAGGGATTAAAAACTACTAAGATTATATAAACAAAACTTATTAGAACTTAAAGAAAAGATAAAAACAGCTTTTAAAAATGGAAACAAGCTTGTGCCAAACACCCCTTAATGCCTATGCTGTGGGAAATTTTTGAAGAAAAAGCATTTTATGAACTGAAGTTTTGAAAGCAAATAATACAATAAGCTAAATTGAAACTTAATGAGCAATAGTAATCAATAAATAAGCAGATATAATAAGCAAAAATAAATAAGCAGATTGAAAATACCAACTGAAAAACTTAAATTGCATTGATTTTAAATAAAGTAGTACACAAGACTTGAAAATTTTAAAAGACTGGAATTTAAAACTACAACCTACTAACTAACTTTTTTATCTAAAATCCTAATGCCTTATACAATGGCATACAAGTACTATATATACAGCTGATAAAAAAAATGGGGTACAAGGGTCTTCTCCTTTTTTGTCTTTTACAGCGTGTGCTTCTTTGGAGCCATCTCAGCCCTTGATTCATGTTTGGCGCCCAATTTGGAGTGGGTAGGTATGGTATGTGAGGCCTTGGAGAAGGTGTGAGTGGAGTGGACACCCGTGAGGGATTTGGTATCATGTGAAGGATTGGAATTGGAATTGGTGAGGAGGGACTTTTGAGATGATGGAGATGTCGTATTGTCTTGTAGCAGGAAAAGGTAAATGGAGGAGGAGGGTTTGTCTGATGGGTAAACGAGAGCAGGAGTTGAAGGAGATATAGGGTTGTGTTAGACTGTGTTGTTTAGGGTACGTTTTAGTATTAAACGTGAAAGTGGGAGTGTTTTGGGCTGTGATATGGGTGTGGGCCGAGAGTTGTGAAGTGGTAAATGGGTGGTGGTGGATTTGGGCTAATAGTTTAAGGATTAGGTTTTAATAAAACTGTTTTTATTATTTTTGTAAAATCATTATTTTTTTTTTTTTTTTTTTTTTTTAGAACAATAATATTAATAATACTAATATAACATTAATGCTAATAATAATAATAATAATAATAATAATAATAATAATAATAATAATAATAATAATAATAATAATAATAATAATAAGAAAATAAAAAGCTTAGACAAAAAGGGTTTTTGGTGATTTATTTTTTTGCCATTTTCTGAAAGTTCAGGGACTAGTTTTGTAAATTTTTGAAAGTTGGGGGACTGAAACTGCCAATTATGCAAACTTTATTCATTTTTTGTTTGTTTTCGATCATTTTGCATTTGAAACATATAAAACGCGATCTTTGGGATATTTTCACTATTTTGATGCATTCTTGAAGTTTTCACGCGTTTTGGCTGTTAAAATACGGTAAAAATGATGAGTATTTACACACTCATCAATCCCCCACACTTGAGTATTGCTAGTCCCTAGCAATTTTTTGTGAAAAACTTGATGGATTTGAAAATCTCTTTACCAAAAGCCATCACTTCTGGAGTAGCCAGGTGTAAGAACTGTGGCACACCTGATAACCGTGTGATTTTGAGCAAACCACCAGCTGTCAACGGATTTGATTAGTCTTTACCAAAAGCCGTTTGCTTCTGGACTAGCCAACTCTTGATGGAATAGTCAACATCTTGGTGAGCTGATTACCAATTATGGATTTTCCACGGCCTTTACCACAAGCCATAATCTTGTGGGCTAGCCAACTCATTTGCTTTTGGGGAGTTGAGGAACCATACAATTTTTGGCAAATTGCAAGCCATAAACGGATTTGATATATCTTTACCAAGAGCTGTTTGCTCCTGGATTAGCCAATCCCTTTTGTCGGTTAGACAAGGCGGACTGATAACCACAAAAATTTTGAAGCACAAGTGAAAAATTTTTAAAATTTTTGCCAAAAACGGGGGTATAAGATAGTAAAATGTGATAAAATTCGCTAGAATAGCGAAATACCCCCCCACACTTAGGATGAATATTGTCCTCAATATTCAAAGTCTCGGCGATTATGCTGAATCTTTGAACGTAAAAGGGCAACATTACAAGCTAAATGTGGAAAACACCATTTTGTTTTTTCACTTTTGTAACCATAATAGGGGTAACTCCCCCACACTTAGGGTGAAAACCCTAAGTAAATGCTACTGTTTTTGTTTACCGAGTCGCTAGCTTGACTCGACCCCGAATTCATTTGTCCTTGGGGAAGCATGATGTGGAAGAAACAATCTCAATCGGACTTTCATTCAAGATGTTTGGACAAACATTTGAAGCACGTGAAAGTTCCACACCGATGAGATATAATCCCGGCTCAAGAAAATGGCAAATGGAAATGCCGGGGTCAAAAATAGTGTCTTCAGTCCCGAAGGAGTGAAGAACAAGAGAAGTCACCCTGTAGGTGAAGAAAAGGAAGAAAACCATGATGAAAATCGTGATAAGAATTTCTTCCTCGAGATCAGGCTCCGTAGCCTGAATTTGGATTTCAAAGGTTAAGCTCATTAGGTTCAAAAACATCCCGGGAGGGAGGGTGGGAATTTGCAAATCCTCATGATTGAGAACATCTCCCCCCGGGCTATCATACTCCGGAGGAGTCATGATATGATGAGTGAGTTCACCGGAGAACTCCTCATGAAGAAAATCTTTCACAAGATGTAAATCTGTGAATTCATGTTCCGATATAAACTCATCACAATCCTCAATCTGAGTACCAAAGATTGGATTATCAGAAATCAAGGTGAATTCGGATTCGAATTCAAATAGAGGATTGGTGAGAGTTGTTTTGAATGCTTCAGGAACAAAGTGATTAATATTCTCACTTGGACTGCTGGGATAAGAACTGAGTGACGGATCATGATATAGGAGACTTTCAATTTCTCCATGATCGGCTTCGAAATCAAAGAGACCATCATCACTTCCCAGTGGAAGTGGATTGTGAGTGAGTTCATCGGCGAACTCCTCAAGAAGAGGATCAACATCAGGATGCGGAAGTGATGCCTCAACATATTCAATGTCTCCATAAGATGTATATTCATCGCTAAGATCGGAGAAAGTCTCGAATTGATCGTTCGAACACTCAAGAGGGGAAAGTAAATCACACATATGGTCCAAAGTTCCCTGTGACTCTCTTGGGATTGGGACAAGGATCTCAACACTAGACTTTATGAATTCGTCCGATTCCTTATCGGGAATAGTGCTAAGGTGCTCATCCCCCATGTTTAGAGAGTGAGTGTGAACTTCGGGTGTGATAACAACAGACTGAGGGAGTTGAGAAGTACTAGCAGTTATAAGTTTCATTTGTTCTACTGCTAGTAATTCCATCATAGTCTTTCTCCCTGATCTATCATGGAAGGAATTACAACCGATGAATCTGATGAATCTTTTTGAATAATAACAATGTTATCTTCATCATCATCACTGTCATCATCGTCATCATATAGAGCAGCATAGCGAAGATTGGCACGTATTTTAGCTGCTCTTTGCTCAGCAATTAATTCTTCCATGCTCATTTCGTTCTTAGCATCTCGTTCTTCAGCAAGTAATTCTGCCATGGATTTCTCGCGAGATGTAGTAGCCAACTCCTCCTTAAGTTCTTTTAATATTTCAAGAGCCTCTAGACAAGGTTCTTGCTGAGTTTCTTGAGGATTTGTGTGAATCATTTGGTACTGTGGAGGTTGGTCATGATACGGATAGTCATAATTGTAACAAGGAAAGGGATCCCCTGTTTGACAATCCGAGCTAAAATGAGGACCTCCACAATACTCACAAGAAACATTCGGTGCATTTTGAAGTGATGTATTATTGAAATAGCACGGTTCTTGTTCAAAGGAATGCTGAGGAGGGTAACTGAAATCGTTTTGAATGTTTGGAAACGCGAATGTATTTTCGATTTCAAAAGTGCAACAAGTACAAAGTCCATGGGTAAACCCACATTCCTTGCAAAAACATCGGTTACAAAGTGAACCATCTTCTAAGAGATCTCTACAAATATAACAATAGTGTTGATCAAACGAAGATAGTTGGGGTTGTGGGGGGTGGTCGGGAAGACTTTGAGAATCATCGAAAGCATTCGGATTTGCTGTGCACCATTTACAAAATCCATCACTAATATCACTCCCGCACCGCCTACACGCGCACTTGTAACAACGATGATTGTCATCCACTGGACCTTTACAATGAAAACAATTGTAGTCGAGTGATGACATGAGAATTAAACATTAACGAGGGATAAGAAGATAAGAATTAAACGTATAGGAGACGAAGATTATTTTTTTGGTTTTTCGAAAAACACATCAATTAAAACGAGACCAACTCAAAAAAAGATAATTGTGAACTTAAACCAATAATCACAATGTAAGTGGCTTCTTTGAAAAAGGTACACCACTCACAAGGATACAAAGGTAAGTTTTAATCTTTTGTTTGGGAACTTATAAATGTTCACACCCCCAGTTGGTAGGTGTTCAGCCTTGGTTCTCGGCGGTTTGTTTTATGTTTATTTTATTTTTTTTATTTAACAAGAAAAACGGAAAATCTTTTAGGATTTTTTATATGATAGATATATATACAAAAGAAAAGGAAAATATTTTTGTGTTTTTTACTTTTTTTTTTGAAAACGATAACTTCTTGACGAAGGTTCTACAAGTCACTAATCGTTGAAATCAAAACGATATTGTCGCGACACAACCTCCCCGGCAGCGGCGCCATTTTGATGTTGCGTTTTTGCGCGTATCAAATTAATATACAAGGTAGACGTGAGTGGAATTTACCGATCAACCTTTAGGAAAAGGAAGACTTGTAAAGACTCGTGAATACAATATATATATGTGTGATACCGGGTAAGTGATTACCCGGGTCGTGTCCCAACGAGGTGTGAATGGGCAATATCGTTTGAGATTCGGAGATTAAAATGCTTGTAAGGATGTTGAGAGATTATTTGGAATTGTGTAACTACGGGAAGTTACAAATAACGAACGAGAAATAAATTAAACGCAACTACAACATGAATTCAAACAAGGAATGTGAATTAAACTTAAAATCTGCTTTAAATCCTACGGGAATGATAACCGGGAATAGGGGAAACCTAAAACGTATCCTTAGTTTAAAAACGTAAAAGTCAATTTAAGAAAAAAAAACGCGAGTGCGCGAAATAAAAAGTGATTTTAATGCTACGCTAATCCTACGAGTATAAAAATTACTTTTCTACGATTCTAATGGTAAAAGAAAATTTTTGGAAAAAGATTTTTTTTTTTTTTATATTATTTTTTTATTTTTTTTATTACGATTTAATTAATATTTAAACTAAATAAAAAGATTAAAAATACTAAACTAATTTTGAAAATTACAGAAATTTTTCTAAAAGTGCCTAACACTAACAGTAATCTAGGAACAATATGAAAAGTCCTAAGTGCTTGTTAAAAAGCAGTGAAATAAGCAAATATGAGTAATAAGCAAAAAGGGAAATTACTATGTTATATATTAAATAAGGTAAACAAAAACAAGAAACATGCATTAGGACAGTTGGTGTAGAAAGGAGATTATGTGTTTGGTTGGGTAAGGGTGACCAGGGTTCGAATCTAGTACAACACTTTTGCAAATTTTTTTTTTTTTTTTTCTTTTTCAAATTTTTTTTTTGCAACATGGTTTAATAACAATTATAAGCAACTTCCACAAAACCATTTTTGCTGAAAACTTTTTAATAAGCTTGAGCAATATTCAAAATTCAACAGTAAGGTTTTTTTTTATAGACCGAAATGAGCTTTTAGAAACATAGCGGTTTATGCAAAAGATTTCATTGAGCAAAAACAAGGGTGAGCACAACAATTACAATCAAAAGCAACACTCAACAAGGTAACAATAACAACAAATAGGAAAGATCAAACAAGTAGCACAATCAACAAGCTCAGTATGGGACTGAATTGCACAGCAGAAATGGGCCAAAGTGGGCAATGTTGGTGGCCAAATAAGCGCAACAAATAAGCTACTAAGAAGATGCTAAAAGCTACACTAAGGGGGGAAATGAATAACGGCATCTAAGGGGGATCTTAAATAAGCACTAATGGGACGGAAGATAAGCAATAGAAACTAACTAGAAGCACTAAATAGCAAATATACGAGCATACCCATCCTATGGCTGCAATATGGAAATGGCTAAAGGGGCTGTCTTGAGACCTATAAAAAGCTGTAAAGAAAAATTCTAAAAAATAAACAAAAAATATCTGCAACTAGATTAACAGCCAAATAACATGCGTACCAATTTTTAGAGCAAACGGATTAAAATCAAAGAAATGAAAAATAAAAAACTTCTGGACTGCTGGGCTGTTTTTTTTACAGCAAAAAGGTGTAAAAATGGGTCAAAAGTGGGTGGTTTTGACCCACTACAGTCAAGAAACAAGTGTCGACTACTAGTACTATCCTATGTAGGCTAAATTGAAGCAAAGTGATCCATGAGCAACAATTAAAACAAGCTTGAACCAAGTCCTATCCTAACTACCATTTTGAAATAGTATCAAAATAAAACTTGGAAGAATAATCACTAAGTTTGTAAAATCAGTTTGAGATGCAAGAGAGGGATTAAAAACTACTAAGATTATATAAACAAAACTTATTAGAACTTAAAGAAAAGATAAAAACAGCTTTTAAAAATGGAAACAAGCTTGTGCCAAACACCCCTTAATGCCTATGCTGTGGGAAATTTTTGAAGAAAAAGCATTTTATGAACTGAAGTTTTGAAAGCAAATAATACAATAAGCTAAATTGAAACTTAATGAGCAATAGTAATCAATAAATAAGCATATATAATAAGCAAAAATAAATAAGCAGATTGAAAATACCAACTGAAAAACTTAAATTGCATTGATTTTAAATAAAGTAGTACACAAGACTTGAAAATTTTAAAAGACTGGAATTTAAAACTACAACCTACTAACTAACTTTTTTATCTAAAATCCTAATGCCTTATACAATGGCATACAAGTACTATATATACAGCTGATAAAAAAAATGGGGTACAAGGGTCTTCTCCTTTTTTGTCTTTTACAGCGTGTGCTTCTTTGGAGCCATCTCAGCCCTTGATTCATGTTTGGCGCCCAATTTGGAGTGGGTAGGTATGGTATGTGAGGCCTTGGAGAAGGTGTGAGTGGAGTGGACACCCGTGAGGGATTTGGTATCATGTGAAGGATTGGAATTGGAATTGGTGAGGAGGGACTTTTGAGATGATGGAGATGTCGTATTGTCTTGTAGCAGGAAAAGGTAAATGGAGGAGGAGGGTTTGTCTGATGGGTAAACGAGAGCAGGAGTTGAAGGAGATATAGGGTTGTGTTAGACTGTGTTGTTTAGGGTACGTTTTAGTATTAAACGTGAAAGTGGGAGTGTTTTGGGCTGTGATATGGGTGTGGGCCGAGAGTTGTGAAGTGGTAAATGGGTGGTGGTGGATTTGGGCTAATAGTTTAAGGATTAGGTTTTAATAAAACTGTTTTTATTATTTTTGTAAAATCATTTTTTTTTTTTTTTTTTTTTTTTTTTTTTAGAACAATAATATTAATAATACTAATATAACATTAATGCTAATAATAATAATAATAATAATAATAATAATAATAATAATAATAATAATAATAATAATAATAATAATAAGAAAATAAAAAGCTTAGACAAAAAGGGTTTTTGGTGATTTATTTTTTTGCCATTTTCTGAAAGTTCAGGGACTAGTTTTGTAAATTTTTGAAAGTTGGGGGACTGAAACTGCCAATTATGCAAACTTTATTCATTTTTTGTTTGTTTTCGATCATTTTGCATTTGAAACATATAAAACGCGATCTTTGGGATATTTTCACTATTTTGATGCATTCTTGAAGTTTTCACGCGTTTTGGCTGTTAAAATACGGTAAAAATGATGAGTATTTACACATTCATCACAAATCCTCATCAACTATGACATTGATGAGCAAAGTTCACTTAAACCTTCAGCTTCTCGATAAAGTACAGGTCCTCGCCGCATCTTTTAGTGGCAAGCGATTCATAATATTAGTGGACACGTTATATGGCATGTTGCTGACATAATCTGCCATATTAGTGATCACATTATCTCCAAAAGACATTGTATTGTTGGAATTTGAGTTGGGTCTTTGAGTACCGGAAATGAGTGTTTGGTTTTGGGTTTTGATTTCCTAGTGATAGTCTGAATAAGGGTTTGTGTAATTATGGTGTGTAAATGGGTTAATTGGTTATCGCGCCAATAATAACTAGCGTATCAGAGAAGATATGCTCAAGTTGCAAAGTAAAGTTCGCAGTTGGTCCCTAAACTATCACTCATAGGTTGATTAACTAAAGTGTAGTCATAAAAGTGAGTTGCCTATTATACCCTTGCATATCTAACTAAAACTTTGCGTTGAGAGAGACCAAACTGGTCAAGGGACGCATTAGGCCTAAAAAACTCATGTTTTGGACGCATGGTGACGATTTTCCCGTGTTTAGGGCCACTGCGACACTTTTGGGAAAGTTTAGGGACCAACGATGTATTTTTGTCTTATATAAAAGAACCATTAAAACTATTTCTTCGTATAAATATAACAATTTTAAGCTTGATTTTTTTTTCTGCGCTAAAAGTCTATATAACTAAATGAAAACAAGTATAAATTATGTAATTCTATTCGGTTTAATACAATTTGAATTCGGTTCAGTTTGATTTTTGGTTTTATCCATAAAATTCTTTTAATCCAATAAATCGAACAACATGATAACCGAACCGATGAACACCCCTAACGACCTCACGTGAAACCACATGGGAAACTCACCCATTCTATATGTATCAACTGCTCACCCGGTCTATTTTCACAACTTCACTAGTCGAATGTTTGTTTCTTTCTATGATTTTGCTAACATAGTGTAAAAATAACAAATCTAACACCACAACACCAACAATTATCACCCAACCAACCACCCCTTTTGTGACATTACTTTTATTACTATAAGCTAAAGAAGATTTGTCCCTAAAACACGTTCTAACAAATACAAATACACGAGAAAATGTATTGCCCCCAAATGGATGCAATACAATAAATACAGTACACATTGATACAAGAATCCTCACTACAAACTCTCAAAACCACTAAACCCATACCATATCCTAGATCAAGATAATCTAAACAGACTACAAACTTTTAGAGGGAAAAACAGACTATGTGTAAACGAAGAGATAAAAATATATTTGTGATATGATCTTGAGATCTAGGGATGAATATTATATATACTCTATGTTTCCACTTCAGACACTGTAGAATAAGAAACCTGCTAAACACAAACTACACAAACTATGAGAAAATGTACAGGAATAGCTCCAATGCACTATTTTATATAGCAACTTCCAACAAATAGCCTTAAGGCTACATTTAAGAAATAAAAACTTGCATAATTGGTGGTATATAAAGTGAGTTAATAGAGGTTAAGTTAAAAGGATGAGCAATTATTATTAAAAATACAGACAATTAATACGTGCTTGGATACTTTAAATATATCCTTTAAAATTATGTTTAGAAAAAATTACACGGATGGTCCTTGTGGTTTACACAGATTTCATGTTTAGTCCCTATTTCATTTTAATTACACCAGAGATCCCTATTTTGGGAAACGTTGCACGCATTTAGTCCCTATCTTGGATGGCCGTTAGTTTATCCGTTAAGTTATTTGCACCGTTAGTCCTTCGTTAATATTTTTTGCACCGTTAGTCCTCATTTATTTGCACCGTTAGTCCTTCGTTAAAATTAAAAAAAAATGTAAAATTTAAAAAAAAATTGAATAAAAATTAAAAAAAAATATATATTTTTTAGAAAAAATATTTAAAAAAAAATATTTTTTTCGAATAAAAATTTTAAAAATAAAAAAATTCTAAAATTAAAAAAAAATTGAATAAAAATTTTTTCGAATAAAAAATTTTGAAAAAAATATTTTTTTGAAAAAATATTTTAAAAAAAATATTTTTTAGAAAAAATATTAAAAAAAAAATATGTTTTAGAAAAATTCAAATCTTAAAATATTCGAAAAATAAAAATATTTCTAATTTTTTTTAATTTTCTAAAAAAAATTTATTCGATATTTTTTTAAAAAAATTTCGATTTTTTTTTATTTTTTTCTAAAAAATTCCAAAAAAAAATATTTTTCGAATATTTTAAAAAATTAGAAAATAAAATTTTGAAAAAAAAAAATTCAAAAAAAAATTCGAAAAAAATTATATACCTTCCATTTCAAGGAGTTTTGGACTGGTTCAAATATATATAAAAATACCGTTGGACTCGTTTTTTTGTGCTCTTTCCAATGGTGTGCTCGGGGAATTTTTCCGAGTTCGTCTGAACCTCGTTAAACGTGAAACGTCATCGAAACTCTTCCGAAAATCATCGAAACTCATCCGAAACTCATCTAAAAAACAAAATAATTTTTCCAAAAAAATTAATATCGGAAAAAAATAATTTTGAAAAAAAAAATTAATTTCGAAAAAAAAATTATTTCGAATAAAAGTAATTTTTGTAAAAAAATTAATTTCGAAAAAAAAATTAATTTTTCTAAAAAAATTAATTTCGAAAAAAAATTAATTTTTCTAAAAAAAATTAATTTCGAAAAAAAATTAATTTTTGTAAAAAAATAATTTCGAAAAAAAATTAATTTTTGTTAAAAAATTAAATTCGAAAAAAAAATTAATTTTTGTAAAAAATATTTTTTTTAAATTTTTATTCAATTTTTTTTTTTAATTTTAGATTTTTTTTTAATTTTAACGAAGGACTAACGGTGCAAATAAATGAGGACTAACGGTGCAAAAAATATTAACGAAGGACTAACGGTGCAAATAACTTAATGGATAAACTAACGGCCATCCAAGATAGGGACTAAACGCGTGCAACGTTTCCCAAAATAGGGATCTCTGGTGTAATTAAAATGAAATAGGGACTAAACATGAAATCTGTGTAAACCACAAGGACCATCCGTGTAATTTTTTCTTATGTTTAACAAATATTTTTATTTTTATTTTATAAACTACGGGGTATAAAATGATTATGTTATCTCATATATAACTTGTTACTACTAAAGCTTAAAGAGAAGTTCATTCATTTTCTATGCAGTTTTAGTTTGCGACACATTGGTACAAAGTACGAACATAGATCTTTTTTTAACAATTACAATAAATTTGAGTTGAAGCCAATACATCAAATCATAATGTTTACTTAACTTGATCAAAACAAAGAAAAGATTACCACTGCCACTTATGAGGACTTTGAGATGTGATTCATTCATTATATATATTGGGTGGTGTTATCCATAACCACCTCGAGTTATTTGCACTTCTTAAGGCATTATGTATGGTGGCTTAAGTCAAATGCAAAACGGGATGTCATGTCATGTCACGTCATCATTTTCTCCTTTCACTTTCTTTATCATTCACACGTCAAAAACACTCTCGATAGTCATTAAGCCAAAACCTCACTTTTGAAACCACCATATCTTCAAAAACACAACTCAACACACAAACCAATTATAAATAAATAAATAACTTATTTGGCGCAAGCCAATATGTTCACATTTTCTTTTCCCACGGGAGGGGGTTGCGGTGGCGCCAGTTTGACTCAAGCCTAATGATGTCTACCTATATTTGGCGCCGGCTTCATGTTAATGCACATATTGCTTTTACGTGTCAATTTACTTTATTTTTGCTTTAGTACTTTTGTATTCTTTTTTCTTCTAGATCTATTAATTGCACCCCGTTAAATACCATAATTAGAAATGAATTTTTTAACAGTGTTCGTTGTTCCTAAAATAAACTAACAAAAAGGTACAACAAAAACAATATCGATGAAATAGAACAAACTAACATAAATATCTATCTATTGACTGTTATTTCTGGAACAAGCTAACACAATACGTATAAAATTACCCTATATATTTCACAAGGATTTGTAAAAATATGACTTTTTGTTGTAAGACTAAATATAGTGAAACTATCATTACCACACATCGGGTCGATCAAGAAAACAAAAGAAAAGAGTCGGCCATTGTCTGGTAAAATTTGTGTGTGTTAGTGGCGACAATATTTGCAATAAAGCTATAGCTAGAGACGATTATATAATGTTTGTTTGTCAACAAGCATTAAACTTTTAAAGCATGTTTAAAAACTCATATATTAAACACTTAGTAAATAATGGTTAAAGTTTTACATATACAAAGTTGCCCTGAGGTCATTAAGGCTCGATTAATTTCAAACTTCTACAAAACTGATCTCCAGTAGTTCACAAACAGCTCGACTCATATCGATTAATTTTATCCTAAAAAGTTAAATTAACCCAAATCAATTCCTTCAATTACAAAAACGTGTTAAAGATGATCTTGACGTATGAAGCCACTCGATGTCATTAAGGCTCGACTAATTTCAAACTTCTACAAAAACTGATCTCTGGTAGCTCACAAACAACTCGACTCAGATCCATCAATTTTATCCTTAAAAGTAAAAGTAACCCCAATCAATTCCATTAATTACAAAAACGTGTTAAAGATGATCTTGATGTATGAAGCGCCGTAATTTCAAACTTCTGCAAAACCGATATCCAGTAGATCACAAAAAACTCGACTCATATCGATTAATATCCTTAAAAAGAAAAGTAACCGGGATCAATTCCATTAGTTACAAAAACATGCCGCCCAAGGTCATTAAGGCTCCATTAACTTCAAACTTTTACAAAACCGATCTCGAGTAGCTTACAAACAACTTGATTTAGATCGATCAATTTTATCCTTAATAGAAAAAGTAACCGTGATCAGTTCCATTAGTTACAAAAACCCGCCGCCCAAGGTCATTAAGGCTCCATTAACTTCAAACTTTTACAAAACCGATATCCAGTAGCTCACAAACAACTTGACTCATATCGATCAATTGTATCCTTCAAAATAACCCGCTCAGTCCCACTAATTACAAAAACATGCGCCCAAAGTCATTAAAGCTCGATCAACTTCAAACTTGTACAAAACCGATATCCAATAGCTCACAAACAGCTCGATTCAGATCGATCAATTTTATCCTTAAAAGGAAAAGTAACCGTGATCAATTCCATTAGTTACAAAAATATGCCGCTTAAGGTCATTAAGGCTCCATTAACTTCAAACTTTTACAAAACCGATATCGAGTAGCTCACAATCAGCTTAACTCAGATCGATCAATTTTATCCTTAAAAGGTAAAGTAACTGTGATCAATTCCATTAGTTAAAAAAACATGCCGCCCAAAGTCATTAAAGCTCGATTAACTTCAAACTTTTACAAAATCAATCTCGAGTAGCTCACAAACAATTCAACTAAGATCGATTAATTTTATATTACAGAGTAAAAGTAACCCCGCTCAATCCCACTAATTACAAAAACATGCCGCCCAAAGTCATTAAGGCTCCATTAACTTCAAACTTGTACAAAACCGATATCCAGTAGCTCACAAACAACTTAACTGAAATGGGTCACTTCAAACTTGTACATGCCGCCCAAGATCATTAAGGCTCCATTAACTTTAAACTTTCACAAAACCGATATCTAGTAGCTCACAAACAGCTCGACTCAGATCGATTAATTTTATCCTCAATCCCACTAATTACAAAAACATGCCGCCCAAAATCATTAAAGCTCGATTAGATTCGAGCCAATAGCTCTCAAACAACTTGACTCAGATCGATCAATTTTATCCTTAAAAGGAAAAGTAACCGTGATCAATTCCATTAGTTACAAAAACATGCCGCCCAAGGTCATTAAGGCTCCATTAACTTCAAACTTTTACAAAACCGACTCGACTCAGATTGATCGATTTTATCTTCAAAAGTAACGGTAATCCCGCTGAATCCCACTATTTACAAAAATATGCCGCCCAAGGTCATTAAAGCTCAATTAACTTCAAACTTATACAAAACCGATATCCAGCAACCAACTCAAGTCAAATGGGTCACTTAACTAAAAGTATCTCCATCCAGAGTCTTTAAAACTCGATTAGTTTCAAACTTGTACAAAAACCGATATCCAGTAGCTCACAAACCGCCGAACCGAAATGAGTCACTTAAACCAAAACCATCTCAAAAAAAATTCACCACCCATTGAAAGCGGGAAAGAATTTAACAAAGCGGGAACTTTCCCCAAAAAAACCCACCCCAAAATTTTCCCACTTTATAAATAAAAACCCCACTCTCTTTCCACACACACTTTCATTTTCCCCAAATTCAAAAACCACAAAACCCTAACCCTAATTCAATTCAATTCAATCGCCATGGCGCGTAAATCAAAACCAGAAGACGAGTACTCATCATCAGAAGAAGAGGAAGAGCCGATGCACGACGTGGTTGAGGAGGAAGACGAAGAGGAGCTCGAAGCCGTTGCGAAACCTGTTGATTCGGATGATGAGAATGGGGATGATGAGCCGGTCAATGTTGATGAAGATGAGGTCTGTGTTTTCGGTTTAATTAGGGTTTTGAGTGATTATTGATGTATGCTTGGGTTAAAGATATGATTTTGATGCAATTGAGTGTGATTTGTTAGGGTTTATGTGTAAATTAGGGCTAGTTTAGTGATTGTTGATTGGTTTAGTGTGTTATGGTTTCGATTTGTTGATTCCGATATCGTTAATGTGTGATTAGGTGAAAAAATTGGGTGTTTTAACATTTTGTATGTATGTTTTGGTTAAAAATTGGGTTTTGATGCAATTTGTTTGGTTTAGTATGTTAAATAGTTGTTACGATGCGAATTCAGTAAGCGGAGTAGCTTCTTTAGTGATTGTTGATTGGTTTAGTGTGTTACGGTTTTGATTTATTGATTCCGATATCGTAAGTGTATGATTAAGTAAAAATTTGGGTCTTTTTGACATTTTGTTTGTATGGTTTGGTGAAAAAATTGGTTTTTGATGTGATTTTGTGTAAGTTAGGGATTTGTTGGTGTAGAAATTATGTTTTGGGGGTGTTTGTTTTGGCTTATGACTTGTTTGGTTTTGAGCTTATGTTTCATAAGCTCACATTTTGTGGCTTTTTTTGAATCTTTTTTGGCTTATATAAAGCTGAAAAGATTCAAAATAAGCCACAAAATGTGAGCTTATGAAACATAAGCTCAAAATCAAATAAGCCATAAGCCGGCTATATAAGCAGAAACAAAAATCCCCTTAATTATATTTTAGCATGAAAATTTGATTTTGATGCAATTTGCTTCATTTGTTAAGCTATATAGTGTGTTTTCTGTAAATTAGGGTTATTTGATTTAGTAAGTTAAATAGTGTGATTTGTTATTACTATGTGATCTGACTAAGCGGATTAACTGATGTTGATATCGTGAGATTTGTAGGTTTGATTTGATGAGATTGGTATAAATTTGTTGATACATGTTGGGCTAAATTTTTTTAAATTAGGATTTTTGGTGCATAAATCATGTTTTGTGATGTTGTTATGGTGAGATTTGAGTGAGTTGGGTTTTTGTTTTGTTTTATGTGTTAGTATAAATTGTGTTTTTGAGATTTTGGCGATGCGCATTGAGGTTAAATTTGCGTTTCTATAGGTTTGCTGATGAAATTTCATGTTAAACTGTTTTTTGAGGTTATGTTTTTAATGCACGTTTATGTTAAAAACATGCTTTTGAGGTTGCGTAGGTCAAATATATGTTTTATTAAATCTGGTTAGTGTTATCTGTGCTTATATGTTCTTGCGTGTTGTATGCAGGATGGCAATGGGGAGGGTCCTACCAATGAAATCAGTCAGCGTGAAAAAGCTAGATTAAAGGAGATGCAGAGGCTGAAGAGACAAAAGATACAAGATATCCTTGATCAACAAAATGCTTCTGTCGAGGCTGATATGGTGGGTTATAAAGGAATAAATTTTTTATACTTATTTACAAAAAGTTACTGGTGTTTTGTTACTGATATCGTGTTATGACAGAATTCCAAGGGAAAGGGGAAATTGAAGTTCTTGCTGCAGCAAACGGAGTTGTTTGCTCATTTTGCTAAGAGTGATGCATCTGCTTCTCAGAAGAAGGTTAAGGGAAAGTAAGAACATGACTGCATCTCTTCATGTTTGAATTGTTTTATTTATGAAGATGCTTTGTTTGAAGCATCAAAATATTTAGCATTACGTGTATAGATGTATTATATGAATTATGAATAAAGCTCAAGGTTGACAAATAGGAAGAGTACAAATATTTGATGCTAAGCTTTTGCTCTATTCTGGTGCTTAGGGGTCGTCATGCATCAAAGATGACTGAAGAAGAGGAGGATGAAGTTTACCTCAAGGAGGAAGAAGATGGTGGAGCAGGACATACACGTTTGTTGGTGCAGCCCTCTTGTAAGATTTCTTCTTTTTGTGCTCATCATATTTTCATGTGATTTGTATGTGTTTGACTCTGGTTTCTGTTACATCTTTGATAGGTATTACTGGCAAGATGAGAGATTATCAACTTGCTGGGTTAAACTGGCTTATAAGACTATATGAGAATGGTATCAATGGTATTCTTGCAGATGAGATGGTATGACCAGTGACATTAGCCCTTTTTTACACATTTCATAGTCGCTGCTCAGTTTATAACGACCATCACATTTTTATTTGTTCAGGGGCTTGGTAAGACTCTACAAACCATCTCCTTGCTTGGTTATTTGCACGAGTTTAGAGGAATAAAGGGTCCCCACATGGTTGTTGCTCCAAAGTCTACACTTGGTAACTGGATGAATGAGATTAAACGGTTTTGTCCAATTTTGCGTCCTGTAAAGTTTCTTGGCAACCCAGATGAAAGGGTATGTTTCAAGCTTTTTCTTTAGTGACATAACCGTTGTCTTTTTCTTCTTTATAAGCTTTTAACCTTGATAAAATTTTACAGAAATACATACGGGAAGAACTACTTGTTGCTGGAAAGTTTGATGTGTGTGTTACCAGTTTTGAAATGGCTATCAAAGAGAAGTCCACTCTACGTCGTTTTAGCTGGCGTTATATTATAATTGATGAAGCTCATCGAATCAAAAATGAGAACTCACTTCTGTCAAAGACCATGAGGATTTACAATACCAACTACCGTCTCCTTATCACTGGTACCCCACTTCAGGTATGAAAAGTATATTTTGTTTGCAGTCTACATGTTCCACACTAGAGGGTGTTTGTGATTGCTTATTCAAGTGCTTCTCTGCTTGTTTGTATGGAGATAAGCACTTTTGAGTTTTTGGATGAATCTGCTAACTTGCTTACTCCACATTGAAATAAGGGATACCTGCTTATTTTCAAGCAGATAAGCACTTCAAAATAAGCAATCCAAAATGTCCTCTTGGTCTTTCACCTTATATGCTTTTCTAAATACTGTTATTACATGTCTTTCATAAAAGCTATTAGGCTTTTCAACCATTTGCTTCTCTTTTGAATTTTGATGATGTTTTATGTTTGAACCTGATGTTAATAAGCAGTTTTAGCTTAAGACTTAACTTTTTGGTTTATTTTTGTGTACACAGAACAACCTACACGAGCTTTGGGCACTGCTGAACTTTTTGCTACCTGAGATTTTTAGCTCTGCTGAGACGTTTGATGAGTGGTTTCAAATTTCTGGTGAAAATGATCAGGAAGAGGTCGTTCAACAGCTTCACAAGGTATGTTCTGTTTTATTTCTATAATTGAAAAAGGTTTACACTTGGATTGTAATATATCTTATTTGTTCTTCGTTTTCTACATTCAGGTGCTTCGGCCTTTCTTGCTCAGAAGATTGAAATCAGATGTTGAGAAAGGTTTACCTCCTAAGAAAGAAACCATTCTCAAGGTTGGAATGTCTCAAATGCAAAAACAGTATTACAAGGCTCTGCTTCAGAAAGATCTTGAGGTTGTAAATGCTGGTGGTGAGCGAAAACGTCTGTTGAATATCGCTATGCAGCTACGTAAATGCTGTAATCATCCGTATCTTTTTCAAGGAGCTGAGCCTGGTCCTCCTTATACCACTGGAGACCATCTTGTAGAAAATGCAGGTGAATACTTCATTGCCTCATTTTTTCCAGTATCGTTATGCCTGCTACTCCCATATGCATTTGCTGACGCGTTGTTTCTATCTATTTTATCTGTAATCCCAGGCAAAATGGTACTTTTAGACAAGCTGCTTCCAAAGCTTAAAGAGCGTGATTCAAGAGTTCTAATATTCTCTCAGGTTTGTAATTCAGCATTTTGGTTTTTATTTTGCCTGGATACATCTTTCTGCTAAAGATAAAAAAAATCTTTCTTAAAAGATTTCTAGTGAATTCACACTCATTCATCTGGTTATATTTTTTTAGATGACAAGACTGCTGGACATTCTTGAAGATTACTTGATGTATCGTGGATATTTGTACTGCCGTATTGATGGAAACACTGGTGGTGAAGATCGTGATGCTTCTATTGAGGCTTTCAATAAGCCAGGAAGTGAAAAGTTTGTCTTTTTATTATCAACAAGAGCTGGAGGTCTTGGTATCAATCTTGCTACTGCGGATATTGTCATTCTTTATGACAGTGACTGGTGAGACAGTAGAACATTTTTCTTTCTTATTGCAGTATCTTTATTAGTTGAAAATGATATTAACTCTGTGTATATTATGCAGGAATCCACAAGTGGATTTACAAGCTCAGGATCGTGCTCATAGAATCGGGCAGAAGAAAGAAGTTCAAGTGTTCCGTTTCTGCACTGAGGTTCTTATCATTTGATTGCTGCATTTGATTGGAAGCATCTTAAATCTTATATGAATTAGTATATGGTAACATGTGTTTTCTAATTGACTGTAACAGTACACAATAGAGGAGAAGGTCATTGAAAGAGCTTATAAAAAGTTAGCACTTGATGCTTTAGTTATTCAACAAGGACGTTTAGCTGAGCAAAAGAGTAATACTTTTTTCATTTCACATCTCTTTAGTTTACATGCTTTAGATTTATATGTGCTATCTTATACTCATTTTTATTTTGTTTCATATATTTTGCAGCTGTAAACAAGGATGAATTGCTACAAATGGTCAGGTTTGGTGCTGAAATGGTGTTTAGTTCCAAGGATAGTACAATCACAGATGAAGACATCGATAGAATCATTGCTAGAGGAAGAGAGGCGACTGCTGAACTTGATGCTAAGATGAAAAAGTTCACAGAAGATGCAATTAAGTTCAAAATGGACGACAGTATGTAGATATGCTTTTGTACATCCATTAGTAGCTTTTATTATGCTAGTGTAATATAACAGACACTGAAGTTTTAACGTATTTTCATATGCAGCTGCTGATTTGTATGATTTTGACGATGACAAGGTATTGTATTTATTGTTTGTTATTTAATTACTGTGTTTGCTATGTTGGTTCAGCAGCATAACTTACTAATGACATCTGTTATTATATAAATGTGAAGGACGAGAACAAGGTTGACTTCAAGAAAATTGTCAGTGATAATTGGGTTGAGCCTCCAAAAAGGGAGAGGAAGCGCAAGTAAGAATGACTTCAGAGTTCTGATTCTTGATATTTGACTTAAGTTTTAATCAATCCATTGCTTATGTCTTGTTATTTTTTCAGCTACTCGGAATCAGAATACTTTAAGCAGACAATGCGTCAAAGTGGTCCAGTAAGGCCAAAAGAACCTAGGATCCCTCGTATGCCGCAATTGTAAGTTTTCTTAATGGTTTGCTGTCTTGTTTTGAAAGTTCATTTCTATCGCCTCTTTTCTAGTTTAAAAGTCCCTAACTTATCTTGAACATCTGATCTTTCTAGGCATGACTTCCAGTTCTTTAACACACAGAGGCTCAGTGAACTGTATGAGAAAGAAGTGCGCTATCTCATGGTTGTAAGAACTCTTATCACTCTCAGCTGTTGTCATATTCTATTATTGCTGGCTGTAATTGGTTTAGGTAGAGGAGATGAAATGACTAAAGTGAGTGGGTTAGTCCGTTGGTCAACACTTGAAAATGACAGTTTTTAGTTTTTACAAAATGAAGTTTGGATTTGTTTATCAAATCTTTATGTTTTGGAGTTACCATTGTAGCAGAACACTGGAGTAACCATATTTTCTCGTGTTACTGTTTGAAACACATATTTGTATAATAATAACTTATGTAATAACAATGCAACTTAAGTGAGTGCAATATATTAATATTTCATTAATTATCAAAAAAGCCTGAAAAAGTACAAATTTTGTTATCAGATAAGACACACTTGTGAGTGTTTTTTCAAATGTTTCACTATCTGCTAACTGCTATGGTGGCGGTATAGAAACTTTATTATTATTATTATTATTATTTTTTTTATTATTATTTTTTTAACTTAAGCATTAGGCAATTTGTCTACAATACTACTTTTAAAGATAGGTATACTTTCCATGAATCTGACTTATGTTTTTTTTTTTAAATTTTTTTTTTAATTTTTATTTTTATTTTTATTTTTTAATGTTAGTACTATTATCGACCCATATAAGCAAATGGTTGGAAATCACCATGTCTATGGATGGTTACTGATTTTTGGTACTCATCTGATACATTTTCTTGAATCTTCAGCAGGCACAACAGAAGAATCAAGTGAAAGATTCGATTGAAGTTGATGAGCCAGAAGGTACAAGTGAAACTTTTCGTTTATTTTGTTTTAACCATTTTAATTGCAATGTACTAATCATTCATTACTTCTATAGAGATGGGAGACCCTTTGACCGCTGAAGAGCAAGAAGAAAAGGAAAAGTTACTGGAAGATGTATGGGAATATTTTATATTTGACATAGTTTAATGTTCTCTGGGTTGGATGTGTTATCTGATTAATTTCTTTTTATTGTAGGGATTTTCGACTTGGAGTAGGAGAGACTTCAATACTTTCATTAGGGCATGTGAAAAGTATGGTCGCAGTGATGTCAGTGGCATTGCTTCTGAAATGGAAGGAAAAACAGAGGAAGAAGTTGAAAGATATGCTCGAGTTTTCAAAGAAAGATACAAGGAATTGAATGGTAAGTTCCTATATTTATCTTTTATTTACATTATAATACATTTGAATAGAAGTCTTTAAAAGACAATTTAAAGCATATTCTAATCTTGCTAATTACCAGAAACTCAACAATTACATATTTACATTTCTATCCCACTTATTTCATGTGTGTAAATAGTAAAAGCTCAAACAATCTTTAAGGTGATTACAGAGTTATAATGACTTGATATGTTTCTACCAGATTATGATCGAATCATCAAGAACATTGAAAGAGGCGAGGCAAGAATTTCTCGTAAAGATGAAATCATGAAAGCAATAGGAAAGAAGTTAGATCGTTACAAGAACCCTTGGCTGGAGCTTAAAATTCAGTACGGCCAGAACAAAGGCAAGCTCTACAATGAAGAATGTGATCGATTCATGGTAAGAACAACTCCACCTGTTTCATTGTTTTGCAATCAAGTAATCTTTTTCTCAATAAGATAAAATCTTTGCAGATTTGCATGGTCCACAAACTTGGTTATGGGAACTGGGATGAACTGAAGGCAGCTTTTAGGACATCACCTTTGTTCAGATTTGATTGGTTTGTCAAGTCTCGAACCACTCAGGAACTTGCAAGGAGATGTGACACACTCATACGTTTGGTTGAGAGGGAAAATCAAGAATATGATGAGAGGGAGAGGCAGGCTCGTAAAGAAAAGAAACTTGCCAAGGTTAGCCCTTTGTTACATTTCTGTTTGTTACCTGCCAATTTTCAATCTTTTAATTAGTTGAAGCTGAACTATTCTAATTTTGGTACTTGAATATTTCAGAACTTGACACCATCAAAACGGGCTGTGGCTAGACAAGCTACAGAGAGTCCACCTAATAATATAAAGAAGCGGAAGCAATCATTGATGGATGACTATGTTAACTCGGTAAGACATCTGCCCTTACTATTATTACTGTACTAAAAAAATGATTTTTGCTACCATGATACCTACAAACTAATGTTTGGATTAACAAACTCAGCTTATAATCACTCTAGAAGTTGCAATAATTGGGTTTAATTATTTTGCAGGGAAAGAAGGCCAAATGATTGAAGCGGCAGACTTGAACTAATACATGGATTTTGAGACCTTTGGAAGAATTTATATTAGTAATATTAGTATTAGTATATATATGAATCGGCATTCGTGGAATGCCATAATAGACAGGCACACCGGTCTCAATTCTATTAGTTTTGGGGTGCTGTATCGTTATGTTTTGAACTGTTAACTGTCTGATACAATTCCAGCTGCTTTTGCTTGAAACTAGGATGTATTAAGAATCATCTGACTTTTGTTATTAAGGTTATTTAACTTTCAACTGAGTTCATGATCTTTCTTAGCTTGTTAATTTTTCATCTTTTAAGCGTTGTTCCTTAATTGGTTATTGATTGGTTCATTGTGTTTTAACTGCTACCAAAGTGTTACGTCTACCCTTCTGCTTTCATACTTGAAAATAGTTTTTTCCTACCATGCACGTAAAGCTTCTACTGAAGACACATTAGAGCGATCATCGTTCTTGTTGAAGCTATTAGCCAGAATTATGATGTGTCTACTTACAGGGGTGCTAGTTTATGAAGCTATAGATAAACTTGTTAAATTTTGGTTGAAGTCAAAGGTGGTCATATAGGTGAAATGTCGGCATTTTGTTTGGCACTTTGGCAGTTACCATTTTTGCGATCGTCATACATGGCGATGACCATGGCCATGATGCATGGACGTAATTCCACTCTTTATAATGGACACGATGAAAATGCATTGTTGATTTGTTATTGGGGTGATGATGTAAATATCGCTTGGCGGTACCGTGGTGGTTGACCCTCTTCAAACGTCATATCGGTATTGGCGGCGATATGACGGCGCCATAGCGGAGACCATAAATTATAAAGGAATTTATTTAAAAAAATAAATAAATATTAGCAATATTAATGTTTTTATTACTTTTAATTATATATCTTTTGTTATATAATTATAAATTTGCTGTTTCTCTAACATAACCTAGAAAAGCTTTATGATTTGTTCCTCAAATAAAAAGAAAATCAAGAAAATCGAAGTTGACCGGCATGAATATGAAAAAAACCCCAAGATTTGAAGTTTACCGGCGTTGACCGGCGTGAATTTGAAACCGCTAGATCTGAAGTTGACCGTCGTTGACCGACCGCTGCCATCGCCGATTTTGACCGTCATTAACCAAAACCGATAAGTTAGACAGACATGGGAAATATCGTGGCGGTGGACCACCGCCAACCGCCATAGCACCGCCATATCGGCCGCCAAGACCGATATTTACAACACTCAGCACTTCAAGTTCTATTCCATTGTTGTGGTACTTCAATGATTATCCCTAGCCTCTTTATGATTTTGTCATCTCTTGACAACTCATAAAGTCTTGTCATTAATTTTCTTTTTATAATTTTACGGCTTTTATCAATCGATAAATGACATTCTTTTATGCGTTTTCTCGTAAAAAAGTCACCAAATATTCGGGAACAATCGCCAAATATAAGTTAGACCGCATTTACTCAAATACCCGCTTTTTTGATTAACATAAACGCAAAAGCGAAATTTAAAAAAGGGTTTTGTTCCTCTCTCAAAATCAAACGCTTACAAGGATTTTTCTAAAAGTACCCAAAATCAAGAAAAATGATGTCAACTTTACTCGATTGTGGTATTTATAATTCTGCTTAAATGCTTACAAATTATTATCGATTTTGATATAGAACAATAATTCTGCTTAAATGCTTATAACTTTACTCGATTATGGTCTTTATAACTTTAAAAATCATCATACTTGTCCAAAAATACTTTTCTTAGTATCGAACAAAAAAATTTTTTTTTGTTTATACAGGTACTGAACATTAAATTTCAGACTTTTTGAGATACTAACTTTCAATTTCGAACTTTTTGAGGTACTTTTGTGACATTTTTGCCGTTAGATTTTTAATAATTTAAAGGGCAAAAATGTCAAAAAGTACCTTAAAAAGTCTAAAATTAAAAGTTCATTACCTATATAAACAAAAAATTTCGTTTGATACCAAAAGAGTATTTTTAGACAAGTATGATATTATTTTAATCAAAAACTCTGCTTCTTTGAATAGGGTTTGTCTAACTTGTGACATATGGTATAAGTTAAGCACACTAAAAAGATACTGAGACTTAGATAAAAGGACGTAAAGATCCATAGAAATTGTACTTTTAGAAAAATCCTTTTTAATAAACTTAAAAAAGGTTGCTCCAAACACCCCTTTATTTGTAAAAAAGAAGCCATTTCCAAACACAAAAACCCAAATTCAAAAAAGGGTTTTGCTCCTCACTCAAAACCAAACGCGGGTCTTCATTTTCACTTCCAATCATTCAAATTCAAACCCAATTTCAAGAAAATTCAAGAAAATGGAAACAGTACCAAAAGATCAGATGTCAACTCTACTTGATTGCGGGCTTTATAATTCCGCTCAAATGCTTGTAAATTATCAATCTTTTTATAATGTTATTTGTTAATTTGTTATTGGGTTTGATTTGATTTTATAAAGTTTTGATTTTTTTTTCAGGGTTGTTTTTTGGTGTCTTCAAGTTCTGTGAGTAATGAGAACAGCCCACATCTCAAGGCTGAATATTTGGTCTGTTTTTTTATACTCATTTTTATTTAACTAGAACCGCGGCGGCGGGTACATGTAACTATATTTTGCGTTATTCTGTTACACATTTAGTTGTCTTTATGCTTTATAAGTAGAGATGGTAGAGGCTGAGCATCGGGTCGGAACTGACCCGACCCGAAAAAACCAAGGACCGAATTTCATGAAAAACCGGAACCGAACCGACGGGCCGTCGATTCGGTTCGGTTTTGTCGGTCTAAGTGTATTTTGGTATGTTTTTGTCGGTTTTGGGCTGAACTGGACAGACCCGACCCGAAACCGAAATCATGTAAAACCTGAAACCGAAACAGAACCGACGGGCCATCGGTCCGGTTCGGTTTTTGTTGGTTCGGTCGGTTTCGTCGGTCCGGTCCGGTTTTGAACCTTCGGTGCTCAGCTATGGTTAAGTCAAATAATTTTAGTTTGAAGAACCAACACTTCCTAACCAACGTGCTACCTAACCAATTAATTTTGAAATCTTTCTATAAAAAGCAAGTAAAAGTCTGAATTTTAAGCCTTTCTAATTATAGAATAGTCCAAATGCATTATATAGTAGTATAGATATAGATAGAACGGTACCCGCGCAATGCGGCGACGGGTACCTGTGACTATATTTTGCGTTATTCGGTTACACATTTAGTTGTCTTTATGCTTTATAAGTAGAGATGGTAGATATTGTTAAGTCAAATAATTTTAGTTTGAACAAACTAACAAACTTCCAACCAACCTGCTCCCTAACCAATTAATTTTGAAATCCTTCCATAAAAAGCAAGTAAAAGTGTCTGAATTTTAAGCCTTTCTAATATAGTAATATAGATATAGATAGAACGGTACCCGCGCAATGCTGTGACGGGTACCTGTGACTATATTTTGCGTTATTCGGTTATTCAGTTACACATTTAGTTGTCTTTATGCTTTATAAGTAGAGATGGTTAAGTCAAATAATTTTAGTTTGAACAACCAGCCTGCTTCCTGACAAAATTCCTAACCAACGTGCTATCTAACCAATTAATTTTGAAATCTTTCCATAAAAAGCAAGTAAAAGTGTCTGAATTTTAAGCTTTTCTAATTATAGAATAGTCCCAAATGCATTATATAGTAGTATAGAAGATAAGTAGATATGGTTAAGTCAAATAATTTTAGTTTGAAGAACCTGCTGCTCCTTCCTGACAAACTTCCTAACCAACGTGCTACCTAGCCAATTAATTTTGAAATCTTTCCATAAAAAGCAAGTAAAAGTCTGAATTTTAAGCCTTTCTAATTATAGAATAGTCCAAATGCATTATAGATAGAACGGTACCCGCGCAATGCAGCAACGGTACATGTGACTATATTTTGCGTTATTCGGTTACACATTTAATTGTCTTTATGCTATATTTTGCCAATACGTGTTTTGAAATCTTTCCATATAAAGCAAGTAAAAGTCTGAATTTTAAGTCTTTCTAATTATAGAATAGTCCCAAATGCATTATATAGTAGTATAGATAAAAAAGATGGTTTTTTGTTCCCAGATGGATTTGAATTAGTTGGAATAGGATTAAGGGGGTGTTTGTTTAAGCTTATTTGTGGGCTTACCGGCTCATATTTGATTTCGGCATATGTTTTGTAAGCCCGGATTTCTAGCTTATTTTGAGGCTTATGGGCTTATATAAGTTTATTATATCATAATAAACTTACATAAATAATAAACTTATATAAATAAGCTAGAAAATCTGGGCTTATAAAAAATAAGCCGAAATCAAATAAGCTCATAAGCCCACAAATAAGCTTAAACAAACACCCCCTAAATGTTAAAGGGGTGTTTGGGATTAGTGTATTGTATGTTTATTTGTTGCGGTTTGATACAGTAGATAAACTATGCGCATTTGATTAGTTAATGGTGAAATTTGAACACCCGTAAGTGATTAATGGTTGTATTCGGGCACAAGGGGTTAATGTAAGCATTGTGCGTTTGGTTATATACTTATATATAAGCACTTTTGGATTTGATTAATGGTTGTATTCGGGCACAAGGGGTTAAGGTAAGTTCTGGTGATAAAAAAGTTATCTAAAAGTAAGCATATAATAAGCATGTTCCGAAAAATGCAAAAGTATAAGCAATTCAAAACACACTCTTCTTATAAAACTGCGTATATGCTTATTGTGTTGATTTTTGATACAGTAGATAAACTCTGCATATTTGAGTTAGTTAGTGTGAAATAAGCAGGTATACTAAGCAATCGCTATCAAGGGATTGTTAGTGTCAAATTGGTAACGAATCCATAGTAATTTTTTACTTTAAAAGCTGTTTTACGCTTTCTAAAATGGATGCTACTAGATAAACGGGTCTTAGAATTGTGTGTTTTGATATATTTGAGGTATTGGACGTCTTTATTCCTTTTTGGTGTTTATTGTTCCTTTGTCATAAGCATTTATTGCTTCTGTATAATAATAGGTTCGTTATTTTTCAGGCTCTTCATGGTGATGCTTTGCTTCGAGATAAGGAGTACAGACGAGCTATTGTAAGATTCTTTACATAACATATTGGGTCATGAAACTTTTGCAACAACTTAGTGGAGTTATATTCTTGTTATGCAAGAACTCAGTAGATTAAAAGATGTTATAATGACTTAATGATCGCTTGTTATAACCAACTTCCGTCGCTCTCTTTCTGTAGCATGTGTACAAGCAAGCGTTACAATATCAGAAGATCGTCCCTAGAGTAAATGCAACAAGTAGAAGTTCATTGTCTGCAATAAACAGGACGTCTTCTCCAAGTTCTTTTAATGTATCAGCAATAAATGAAAATGAGGTAATATGACAAATACTCTATTTAATCTATCTGTGATTCTAGTTGAGATAAACTAATCAAACTGTTTCGATTTCTTGTATTTTGAATACCAGGTGAAGTTCAAAATTGCATCTTGTCACTGTGCTTTAAACGAAAACAGAGCCGCTCTTGCAGAGGTATCGATCTTAAACTCTCACCCTAAGAGTTATTGTTGGTTACGCTTTCGTATGCCATAACTTGTAAATCAGTATCTAATCTTGTTTACTCTAACTACGTGGTTTTACAGATGGAGACAATTCCAAGCAAAACAAGAAACTTGCAGATGAATCTATTAATGGGGAAGCTCTATAGATATTCTAAACATATTCGTCCCGCCATTACTTGTTACAAAGAATGTCTGAGGTTTGTAGTCATAATTCTGTGGATTGTCAATATATCTGTCTTTATTCTTTATGGTAAAATTGATGAATTTACGTGTTATGTTGTCACAAATGTTTTCTAATTGGTTTGCATTTTGCAGACATTGTCCATATGTTATTGAGGCTATCACAGCATTGGCCGAGTTAGGTGTCCAAGCAAAAGATATTTTTTTGTTACTTCCCCAGGTGTGTTGAAGTCATATCCACGTGGTTTTCTTGTTGCTGAACAATATAATATTTTCCTTATCTGTATTATACGCAAATTGTGAATATTTTCTTTTTAAAATTTGATGTTCCAGACGCCTAGTAGAAGTGGCAGGCCTCCTTTTGATCAATTTGAATCCAGCCGTTGGTTGCAAGTGAGTTACTGATGCATGTTGCTCTATAAGTGTGCTTTGTCATTGTTATTATTAAGCTCTAGTTTGTTTGGAGATTCTGGTGGGAAACAGAAGAAAAGAGTTATGCTTAACAACTTGTCATCAAGATGTTGTAATTGTTTTTGTGCAGCGTTATGTTGAAGCTCAATGCTGCATTGCATCAAATGATTATAAAGGTTGGTCAATTCTTCTCGGATATAGACTTTATTTTTGTTTTTGGGATAATGGCAATACATGGTAACAAGTTATCATCAAAACACGTATCGGCAACATTTCTATAAAATGTTTCCACTGCCCATCTTACAGTATCAGTGGTTTATTAAAAGCTGAATCTGATTTTTGAACTACACCGTATAATCTATTGCTTGTTAACAATTGTTGAAGAGACCTTAAAACATCTTCAAATAAAGGCGTGCAATGAATTAAGACCAAATATGACAGATAGAAAACTCAACCATATATGGCAGCTTAAGTTCAAATACAATAAGTATAATGTATACATATTACTTAGCATCCGTCATATTTTTTCAGGTGGTTTGGAACTCTTCTCAGAACTTCTTCAGCGTTTTCCTAACAATGTACACATATTACTTGAAATGGCAAAGGTGAGAATTATATTCCCGAATTTTTCTTTTGTATTTGTTCAAATTTATGAAAAGAATAAGCCGTCAACATATTATATGCTCTTAGCCTTCGCTTCATAATGCACCAGAAGTCCAATTCTATCGGTTACGTACATGTCAACAACATTTCCTTATTGCTTTTTTAACAAAGGAGCAAGTTATTATTTTTATTTTGATTTCAAATTCATTCCTTGTTTGAAATTAAGGTGGAGGCCATTATTGGAAAAAACGATGAAGCCATTATGAACTTTGAGAAGGTAAAACAGCTACTGCTAGTTTGTGTTTTCGTGGCATCCTGAAACTTGCACTGCTCATTTTTGGTTTTACTATTACAGGTTCGGTCCATTGATCCTTATGTCGTCACCTATATGGATGAGTATGCGATGCTTTTGAAGCTGAAATCTGATCTACCAAAGCTAAACAAGTTGGTGCATGATCTGCTAATCATTGATCCAGCCAGGCCTGAAGTGTTTGTAGCTTTGTCTGTTCTGTGGGAAAGGAAAGATGACAGAGCCGCTCTAACTAATGTCGAAAAAGTAAGATTTTTGTCAGAAGTGGAAACTTCATTCCGTTTACTTTTTATGGGTCAAACCGGTCAAAAGTCGCCCAAAGGGTATCAGGTCAACTTGACCTCTTTGGATTTTGAAAATCACCCATTTGATAATTTTGATGTGAACTCCTGATGTCTTGTTACCTAAACCTGTTCAATTTGGCACCTTTTTTTTGTCAAATAGCCGGTTCAATTATATTGTCTTTTTTGTGTTGCTGACGTTTTCCTAACATTCTATGTTATCAGAGCATCCGTATTGATGAGAGACATATAACTGGGCACATAGTGAAGGTACACATTAGGTTTGAACTGTTTATGTGAAGAATCTCTATTTATTCCTGAGTGTATTCTTATATGCATATAACATTCTCTATCATATACTTTGGAATTTATTTACCTTTTTAACTATTATACTGTTGCTTAGCTCTGCTACCATGACCTACTTTTTTAATAGATAAAAGAGAAAGCAAGTATATTATCGTTATAGGGAAGAAAAACGATGTCTGAGCGATTAAAAGAGTAAATATTTCCGTTGTCAATTATACATGTATAGTTCCTAGAAAGTAAAAGGCCATGTCAGCATTTGTAAAAACTAAAAAATGTTAGAGAAGTAGGTTTGTCGTAGTCAGAGCTAAATAAAATTGCAGCTTTTGATTGTTAGTTTCTTTGTGATATCTATGTCAAAACTGATGTATTTTAGCTTTCAGGGTAACTTGCTTCTATCAGTGAATCAACTAGAGTCAGCTGTGGCTTCCTTCAGATCTGCTCACGAGTTGAGACCCGATCTGCGTTCTTACCAAGGTAAACTGAGAAGAGCTACTCTCAAAAGATTATTTGCTATTGCTTAATATAATACATATACATCCAAAACTAGATTCGGCTTGAGTTGTAGGAAGTCATAACTTACTACTGGTATCAAAATTGGTATGAACTTATTATATCGTCATGAAACTTATTTCACTGCTTTACAGAAGTCCTTAAGTAGTACTAATATAAAATAACTGGCATAGGGTTTTTGATACGAACCTATCCCATACTAGGCTTGTATCGGTTCATAAGTCCAAGTGTAGAACTCACTCAAAAAGCTAGCTTGTAAGAGGAGGGGACACCTAGACTTATAAACCACCACCCAATCCCATACTTGGGCGATGTGGGATCGTAACAGTTTTGAAATTGGTCACACTCCCTTTGTTCTAAAAGAGAAATGTTATTACTTTGTATTCAGTCTGACGTTCTTGTATTAAATTATAATCTAGTTATAAATTTCGGTGCAAAGACATGTAATAACTCAACGGAATCAGAATGTGTATATTTCTCCTATAACTAATGGATTTCCAATCTTAGAGTTAATAAGTAGCCTGGTTGATTCCACGTCTTAAAATAATTTTTTGAAGAAATACATGAAGTATCATTATATGTTCTTTCTTGCGATTTCTTAATAATGCATAAATGAGAGTTTATCTTTGTTCAGGCTTGGTTCGATCTTATCTGGCACTATCAAAGACTAAAGAAGCTTTGTACGCTGCAAGGGAGGCAATGAAGGCCATGCCTCAATCAGCAAAGGCTCTAAAACTTGTGGGCGATGTATATGCTAGTAATTCTAGTGGCAGAGACAAGGTATAGCAGCACACTATTTATTCATACTAATTTTGAAGTTTAAAGTTAGTCTGTTTGACCCACAAAAGTCAAACGTAAACTTTTGGACATTATTGACCGGAACTTTGAAACAGGCTAAGAAGTTTTACGAGTCTGCGCTAAGACTAGAACCTGGTTACCTCGGAGCTGCATTAGCATTGGCCGAGTTACATGTCATGGAAGGTCGGAATTACGAAGCGGTAACACTACTTGAGAGATACCTCAAAGACTGGGCTGATGACTCACTTCATGTGAAGCTGGCCCAGGTATTTGCTGCTACAAACATGATGCAAGATTCACTCTCACATTACCAGTCTGCTTTGAGGTATGCCTTATTCGTTTCCCTCTAATTGTCTCTTGAGTTATGATATTGTATAGTATCATAGATGGCAATATGGGCGGGTTGGGTAACGGGTCACAACCGCTATTTTAAATAGTATTCAAATATGTTAGCACTCTGACATAATATACTTTCGTGAAATTTTAATTTATTACAACAAATAATATGGGAAAAGAGATGGAAATGCTTAATATGGTGTATATATGATTTCAGGATTAACCCTTTAAATGAAGCAGCGAAGAAAGGGTTGGAACGATTAGAGAAGCTGATGAAGGTATGCTTAATTGCTGAAACCATCGTGAAAGTGACAAAAAATTTAATAAATGTCGAAACAAGCTAGTACACACGAGAAACTAAAATGTTCATTGGTTTGTTTAGGGAGTTGATCCAGATGCCCCTGAAGAAGAGGAGGATAATGATGTGGATGACGGTGATGGTGATCCTGAAGAGGCGGAGCTTTTATGATGGATCGAAGGTAATAATAATTGTTGGTTTTAGATGAATCTTTGGCAAGAAAATTGGTCCCAACTTAAAAGCTAAAAGCACATGACATGTAGAGTTGGCATATTGACCTGTATTGAAGAAAGTAGAAACGGTTCGATTTATGTTATGTTTTATCTTGAGTGGGCCAAATAGGTTGAGCTAAAAGATTTAAATACCTAAAAGGGAAGGCATCACACGGGTTGAAACTTGAAAGTAATACTAATATTAAATGTATACAAATGCCTAGAACATTTTAAAGCACCTTAATATAAAAAGTCTAATTATTCCTCGAAAGGTTTATATCGGCGGGAAACCCTGACCCAACACGACACAAACAATCTCGTACTAAAGGATACTTCATTTGACCTAACCATGTTTTGACGCGTTACCCAACTTGTCCAATGCTGGCATATTGCCACTCCTACGTAGGGCCGAGCATCGTGACTCAAAACCGATCGAGACCGAGAGGACCGACCAGAAACCGACCGAAAACCGAAGGACAAGCGGTCCGGTCTTGGTCCGGATTTTTCCTTATTTCGGTCTCGGTCCGGTTTGATCCGGTCCGGTCCGGTCTTACGTAAAACCTGACTATTATGCTTTCTTGGATCGCACCGACAGAAGGACCGGACCAACCCGGACCGGACCTAACACATTCGGTCCGGTCCTCGGTCTAAGGTTTTGGGCTTGTTCGGTCTCGGTCCGGTCCGGTCCGGTCCAGTCCGGTCCGGTTTTGGACCGTTGATCACCCCTACTCCTACGCATCTACTAGTATGCATGTATACTAGAAAGTAGTCAAGGCTTCGATTTTAACAAAACTTATGGATAATATATTGATATTTATGGTAAATGTTCCTTTCAGGTTAAATATTGGTTGCATCTGTCATCTTTTGGTTCGTCTGCATATATCTCTAGCAATGTGTGTTAACGATAAGTGCACACTCATGAAATCCATGTGGTAATCTTGGTCAACTGTTAGATATAACTACTCGTCTAGATCTTATACATAGCCCGTCCTAAGATAAAGATTCTTAGGTAGAGTTCTGAGAGAAGTTTCGATATGCATTTCCTTTTGGTCAGAAAATGTTGTATAAACTTGTGAGGATGAACAATTGTAGACTCGTAACACTATTTGATACTTTTTCAGGGTTTATTTATGTTCATAGCCATTGATTGTTTCTCTGTTTATTGGATAATTAGACTGTTGATAGGTCGTCAAAGTCAAACACGACCTAAACAAACAAGTTGTCGAAACCAATTTTTATTTCCCTTTTATTTCACATTTGCCATCTTAATACGAGATAAATTCAGATTACATTAACTAAGTACCATGAACCCGAAAAAAAGAAATACAACAATTATTCTTCGTGGTGCAATTGTGCAAATATCGCATAAAAACTCAAACTTTTGCCTTGTGAGGAATGAGCTTAATTGGAAGCCCATGAACTGGCCTTGGAAGTGGATCAATTACCACTTTCTCATCTGGAATGAGCCTTTCCCAGTTGTATCTAGTTATTATGTTGTACATAAACACAAGTATTTCTGCACGTGCGTACTCGTTTCCTGGGCACATTCGTGCTCCGCCTCCAAACGGTACAAACGTGTATGGAGCAGGACCTGCTCCTTCAAATCTGGAGGGGTCAAATTTCTCGGGATTTGGAAAGTATTCAGCGTTTCGTTGAGTGTAATGTGGTATGTAATGTAGCTGTAATTGTAACAAAGAAATGTAATATTTGGTTAAATCATCGCCTTAAAAACTTAACAACGGTTTGAAATATATCGTTTACCTTCCATCCTTTAGGAATTGTGAAGCCAGCATATGTGAAAGTGGTTTTGGCAACACGAAAAGCACCAACAGTTGGTGGACGCATCCTTAGTACTTCACAAGCGACGTTCCATGAGTATTTCATTTTACGCAGGTCATCCCATGTTAGTAGTTCACCCTGCGATTTCCCCTCGGCTATCTCCATTTGCTCTATATTTATATTATAAAACAAGAGTGTATTTTAGAGGTTGTGTGTTATGAGTCCAGTAATAATCAAATGATACCAAGATGTAAATTGATGTTGGTTTTACCTTTTAGGACTTTTTGGTACACATCAGGGTGATCCACAAGCATCATCATTATGAACACGACCGTTGTGTTAATCGTGTCATAACCACCAATAAGCAACCCAAGTAAGTCACTCGACATGTCACCATCTGTAGTGGGAGCACCATCAGACTCCTGATTCCGTTTATCAACTTCTGCAATCATATGAGAAAGCAAATCTTGAGTAGGAGTAGCGGTTCCATCAGCAAGGTCTTTTCTCCTTTGTGCTATTATCCCATTAATGACTTCCCTAATCTTATTTGATGCCTTAACTCCACGGTTAAACCTTGTCCCCGGAATGTTGATTGGAACTGCTATGATTCCACCCGCTGCCTCCACAAAAGGAACTGCAAGCTTCTCTAATTCTGTCCCATCACGCACACCCAATAGTAATTTTACGGCTAGCGCAAATGTGTACTTTGCAACAAATGGGCAAACTTCAACCTGCAACAGTTATGACACATTACGTAAGAAGAAAAATAGACTATTGTGATAGTATTCGACTTCCCATGACCCACATATGAATGTATATCATGGGTCAGTGACCATTACTACGGCTTCAGTCACATAAGAGGTATTTTAGTCACAAAAGATAGCATATTTAAACGTAATTTTGAGCGCTAACCTCATTGTGCCCGGTCCAGTAGTCCTCCAAATGTTGTCTCAACTCAGAATCCATATCCGAAATATAATTCTTAACAGCATGAGCTCTCAAAAAAGGCGGTAACAACTGTCTAACCTTAGCAGATTCTGCGGTTACAGACTTATTATTCGACTTCTTAATAATACTTTCAACCGAGCTAGGCCACCATACTTCAACAAGCTTATTTTCATTGGAAAACAAGAACTTATTCCCTTCAGGACCGCATAAAAACGCCATTTTCTCACCAAGGACCGATGTTTTAAAAACGTCTCCAAATAGTTTTTTTCTCTGCATAACGAATTTCTCGTTGGTTCCACTACGAAGCTTCTTGAAGTAATCGATGCTTTCGCCGATTAGTGGCCAACCATATTTTCCAGGAATGTTGGTTGATTTTTGAGTCATGAAATGATGTATAATGAATACACCGATTATTGGCAATGTTATTGAGGAAACTAGCAAGAGGGTGTCCATTTGTTTCGACTTGTATGTTGCCTTTTGGTTGATGAATATTTGTGTGTGTTTGATGAGATTTTGTATGTGTGTCTATATATACTTGTTAATTTTGTGTATATATACATGAACAAGAATGACATTATGACAAGTTTAAGAATAAAGGATAGATAAAGACAATCATCAGAATAATACAAAAGTTAGACTTGAGAATTAAGTGGCAAAAACAAATCCAGGTATTTGCAGACTTTAAGTTTCTTACATTTTTTAATTATTGTTACAGATTAAAAGAATATAGTTCCAATCTATAACTAATATACACAATACTTAGAGGTAAATTAAGAAATTTTATACTATAACTATATATAGTTTTTTTGTAACATGTAATATTATATTAAGTACCGGGTTTATCATCCTAATGAAGCCACAATCAAATAAAGATACTCAATGTTCGCTTTATATTTAGTTACTAAATGAGTGTTTTTTTTTTTTTTTTTTTTTTTTTTTTTTTTTTTTTTTTTTTTCTAAACTAAAAATATACATAAGTTACTCTAAACTAATAAAACATTAGAAAAGCTAATTAACTAAGTAAAATATAATTATCAAAATTACAATACTAAATAAAACAAGTATTCACTTAGACTTGAATCCACTTCGATGAGATGATAGCATGAATTAATATGATTGTGCTTTTGACTTATAACGTGATTAGACTCCGTGGGTCTTCATTATCTAACCCTAACAATTATCAGAAAGCGCCATGAGGGTCTTCATGATTCATGAACACCACCTAAAATTGTGCTATAAATCACCGTTAATGAATATTTAAACAATTTGACATTTAGATTCCAACAACACAAATGGTCATCTATGTGTCTGGAGATCATATTTAAATGAATTGTTTACCCCCTAAATTAAATAACCTCTATCCTCTTTGGTCTTCTGCTATAAACACATGGTCTTCAGTCTTCTGCTTGGAAATATGTTAGTCTATAAGGCCTTCCAGGTTAGAACACAAGGGCGTGGTCTTCTAAGCATATCCAATATCAGCATCTTCAAATGTCATCCATCTCCAATCAGCTCCATCCGCATCAAATCATCATACTAACCTTACAAAACAACTTTTAAACATAATTAAGCACATATTTCATTAGATAAGAAATAGTATGACTCCCAACTTTCACCAAAAATCAATGCGTTATTATAGCTAGCTAATAGGTTTTATTGACATTACAACTTTTTTATGTCCAACAAGACCTATAGAAATATCAAGCATTTGTATTGGTACAACCTAAAAAAACGTCAATAATATGTTAGTGACATTAACAACTGGATTTGATACAATTTAAAAAAAAAAAAAAAAAAAAAAAAATCTATTACCAATCCTTCTTCAACAGTTAACAATTTTCCGAGAGTTCGTTTTTTGTATTTAGCAAAGAATTGAATCTCATCTTTAAATTCATTAACCAAATAATAAGTACAATTTTGTTTAAAAAATTTATAAATTAAACATCATATTTATAAAAAACGTACATTGGCAATGAAAAATTGCGAGAAAAGAAAATATGATGCTGTAAAACTATGGCACAAACATTCATTATATAGACACATAAGGATAGTAGATATATGTGTGCCTCATTTTTTATTATTATTGTTAGGGATCATATCAAGCATGCCATAATTTTTTTTTATAAAGTATGTTTTCCTGTTAATTTGCAGGTTTGAGTTGGTGGCTGAGTGTGATAAGGTGAAAAGTTTTATACCATTCAATGTGAAATCGAATTCCAGTTACTGTCGCTTGAATCAAGATATGCATGTTACCTTGTGTACAAACTACCTAGAAATGACTCCATGGTTGATGGTTTGGTACAAATAGATGATGAAAACCGTGTGGGTGATGAGCAGCCTCCTGGTTATTAGAAGACAAGTTGGCGAGTCCTGTGACATCCCCATTGAGGCCTCGGAAAATAAAAGGCCATCCAAAACTGAGGAAAGATGGTTGGTTGGAAATTCAAATATGGGACTTCAGAACTGGTGCCAGCCATAAATCTATTTCGATGAATTGTCGCGTGAAGAGTTATGATAACTGGAATTTTACAGGTCTTCTTGTACAAGGCCTTGAGTTTAGACCCGCAAAAATTTTCTTTGTGCGTCCCAAAGGATCTGATAATAATATTATTGATTAATCCAATTTCTGTGCGTGCTGATGTAACTGCTGAATTTGTAATCGATCATTGTAGACTTTGGAATAAAATGTAATTCGTTTTTTGCTTCTTTGTTATGTGAAATATAAAAAGTCATTACTTAAAAAATAACATATGTTACCGGCATTTTACATTTCTGTTACAAGCTACAAAGTTAGAGTAATCATATTTGTTGATTTGTATATATGCACATACGTCTCTTTTTTTTTTTTTTTTTTTTTTTTTTTTTTTTTTTTTTTTTTTTGTATAAAGAAAAAATGAAAATACAAGAACACCCATTGAAAATGAGTTTTTCAGATAATTTTTCTTTTTCATACATTACTCAACTTACCATGACCTATTTGGCTATTTTACTAGTTAGCCCAAACCCAATTTTTTATTTGAGCCCATTATCCAAAACCTTTTTGTAGTAAGTTTGAATAAATCACCCTGGGAACTGGGAAGTTTTAACTTTTAACCATTTGACTCCACTTCTCTGCTTGTTAGACTTCTTTAGTTCATTTTCATGTTAAATCCAATGGTAAATCTTCTAAAAAATTTTATATTCTTTTCTCTGATGTTCTTTTTCTTTTTCTGGCATTTTATTAAAAAAAATTTAAACAACATTAATGGTAGATCTTATTAAACTCCTTAGATATACAACTCCATATGTTAATAATAATCTAACGATTGTCAAGCCTGTAATGTTTCGGGCCATAAAGAATTTAAAGAGACAAGACCTTAGACCTTCATGTTGCGATTGATCATCTTATTGTTGAGTGGAAAATATGAGACTCATTCAACAGAGGCTTTTGAGAGGAAAAATTACAAGAAAAATATCGATTGAATTAAGGAGTGTGAATTATCGATTAAAACATAGAAGAAATATTAAATTTGATGCTTTGTTTGAGATTAAATGATGATTTACGATCAATTATAAACAAAGTCTATTATACTTCTAAAAAGGGAACGAAATGACAGGGTTAGAATATTTCAATAATTTATGGCTGTGTGAAAGAACTTGGTTTTCTTATCAATTTAGGAATATTATTTTAGTCTACGAGTTTGTTAGATATCTTTATCTTTATAAAAAAAAAAAATAAAATAAAAAAATCATTGTCATCACTTCATAAATGACAAAAGAACTATTGGGGTAAGAATTATTTAGTGTGTTTGGTTGGTGATATGCGTTTGCTAATAGCCTTAGTTCAAGGGTATCCATATATCTGCCCATGTGACTAGGTTTCTGGAAACTAAAATATTTCAATCAAAAAAATAATAATATAAAATTTGGTTTAGTCATCAGCATATCGGTAAAACTTTTGTGAGCCACCATATTCCACATATTAGGGTCCGTTTGGTTTCTTAGGGTCCATATGTTTTGACACTTTTGAATGGGTTTTGAGTTGAAATGACATTACTTATTAGTTGTTTGTTTCATACTTTAAAAAAAGGGAATGATAGATTGAATAAAAAATGATAGAAAGGCACTTTGGTTGATTTGTGTACTTTGTGAGACATATCTAGTTGTTTCTTTCTATATATGTGAACCATTTTTTTTATTTTATCATTTGAATAATATATTTTATTTAAAATTTATTATCAAATATATTTAAATAAATACAATTTCTCTTTCCTAAACCTACCTCAAATCCAAATTTTATACAAAATCCATATCCTAATCCAACCCACTTATAAACCAAACGGGCCCTTAATAGATTTGGATTTATATTTGAATTTTGATTATAAAAATTGTTTGTTTAGTGGGTTTGGGATAAGAGTTAAAACTAATAATAATCACTCTTTAATATAAAATAAAAATAATAAATAAATAAAGATCCCACTAAAAAACAAAAAAAAATGACTATATATATATATATATATATATATTACTATATATATAATTTATGGTTTAAAACGACGCCGTTCATCAATGTGGGCTACCCTCACTTTTTTGGCCTATTTTCTGGCCCGCTTCTGATCCAGCAACACTGATCCACAAACGGTTTTGCTCCAGTACGGTTATATGAAAAGAAGAAGGAGAAGTTCAAGATAATTCTAAAACTCACCCGTCACCACGCACATACACGACTTTGATTTTAGAGGTATGATGACAAGTGCCACCGGTGGCAGTACCGAATGATCCGAAGAGCTTTGATCAGGTATACATACAGTTAAATCAGATATGAAGCGATTGTTAGGGTTTCAATTTTTGGGGGTTTTTTTGCCGGAAGATTACCGTATCGTGGCAGGGAGTTGAAAGGCGCCACTTCCATGTAAGTTTAATTATATCTAAGTTTTGTTTGTTTTTAGATCTTTTAAAAAAAGATTATGGTTTCTTGGTGTTTATGGGGTTTAATTTTGCTTTATGCGGTTTCTATATGTGCTAAAGATTTGGCAGAAATATGTAAAATTGTCTCTCCTAAAATTGGTTTATGGTTAAAATTGTTGATCAAGGTGCTGTTGTTTAACGTTCTGGAATGGCTTCTGGGGTATAAAGATCAGTTTTTATGTTGGCTTTAAACTGATGGAAGCTATTTTGGTTGGTGGCGTATTGTTGTTTTCGTGTTATACCCTGATGAGTTGAAAAATATGTTGAGACAAAAATGAGTTAACCTGTGTTTTAAAATGTTCAATTGTATAATGCGATGTTGAATGTTAACGAATAGTATAGTGCATGAGTTTAGTGAGGTATTGTGAGTTTTACCTCCCATGAGGCTGCGAATCTGCACTTACCTCCCATGTGGCCGCGAGTTATGCCAGAGTATACAATTGCACTCGCAAAAAGTAGGTAATGATGCATTATTGTTGTTTAGTTAGTTACATATCTATGAAAATAAATGTACTTCATGGAAACACATTTGCCTATGCGAGTTGCATACACACTTATTATCTCCTCTTTACTGATATTATCTTTATCTTACTGTATTTTTTTTCCTTCATGATTTTTGGCTATAGGCAGAATACGTGTGAAATTTTTGAGAATTCTGTTGGCATGCTTAGGACCTAGAAGCAAAGTCCAGGGGAATTGCGTATGAACAAAGGTACGAAATCATAATCTCACTTATCAAAAGTGTCAACTTCAACAATGTTTATGTGATGTCGGTTAGCGCATTTGATTGAGTATATGGAATAATGGAAACGTGTACTTATGGATTTATGTCTATTCGGACTTTATTTTTGTTATGTTAATGTTTTGCAGTCATTCAGTTTGGTGGGTACAGGGAAGAAAAAAACAATGGGATAGCCAAAAAATTTCAAGGTTAACTCAGCGAGAGAAAGCCGAAAACCAGAAAGAGTTGAAGCCAAAAATTTGAAGGTTAACTCTCAAATCCAAGTATCAATTCCATTTCTTTTGCTTCAAATATGATATGTTTTGTTAGTTCTAATACTACTTTGAATTGTGAATTTCTAGGTCGATAGCGAATTCGAGACTGATCGTATTGAAGAGCATCAACAACAGACTTTAGCAGCCATGATTATACAAGATACGTTTTTTACTTTATTCCTCAACTGTTTCCGCTATCTTTAGTCTTAGTAAGGGATGTTTGGGTAAGGTCATTTCAAGTGTATATTAGCTTTTCACCTGCAACTAATATTGGCACAGGTTCAAACTAAGATGTTGGCGCATCACTCTTTTGCTACTGTTGACATTCAAACCGGTATGTATACGTTTAAGTATGATGTTTTCCCATTCAAACCGGCATTGTATAATTTTCTTGGCTTACCTGTAACGTGAGTGATTTAATTGTTTTCCAACCTGTTTGGCACGAATATGGGTAACAATAACCGCTGACACTATTCTTAAAATTGGAACAAATGTCTCTGATTCCCATTGTCATGGCACGAGTATGCAGCCATGGCCATCTACAAATGCTTATCAATGTGAGTTTCATATTTATCTGTCACGGTTGCATTTTCAATAAAAGTAAAAGAAAGCTTTATTATTTTAAAAAGATCTCTGTGATTTTTTTTTTCTTTTTTTTTTTTTTTTTTTTTTTTTTTTTTTGCAGTTTAAACAAACGATGAAGAACTCGGTATCTCAGACAAAGCAGACTGGATCACACTCAGTCACAACGTGGCCTTCGTTGCTACTGGGTGTGCTCCACTATGCTTTCTCTGCGGTTGATGCGCTGTTGGATTTTTCTGTTGCCGCTTTGATTGCATTACATGACATCAGGCTGACGTAAGCTTCTGTTAGCCCAAACTTTAGCCCAATTCCAATTTGTTTGAATACTTTAGAATTGGCGTTGACGTTATGCCAAACGCTCTTTTCAGGATTAGGGACTGTTTGGCTTAGTTATATACTTATGTCAAAGACACTTCCAAAGAGACATGGCTACGGGAATGAGCGGGAATGATCTACTTCCAAAGAGACATGGCTGCTGGAACAAATGTCTCTGATTCCCATTGAAAGAGACATGGCTGCTGGACTTTGCAACATGAATGGTTCACCATGCGACGTCCGATGTTGTGTTCAAGACGTTTCAAGTTGGCCATGTTATGCGGAATACAGGTACACCTCCTGTACCTTCCCAGGTTTCACGCACAACAGTTGGCCATAAGCGCAAAAGACCAGTGGAAGGTACTGTTATGTTGTTTTAGATGAATAATGTCTTGCATTAGATGTCGGTGAAACTATTATCGATGCTTTCTTTTCGACCATTACTTATACTAAATGTTTTGTGTTTTTTTCAACTTGCACCAGCGCCTTTTGGTGGCCAACCTCTCAGTAAAACAACGGTTCCCTGACCGTCTACCATAGCTGAACGTCGCTGTGTTGCTACAGCTGCTTCACAGACTCCACGAATGTTGCAACCTCCTATTCGTGAGAAAACAGGTTAGTAATGATTAGTCGTTATCTCTGGTTGTGTGTATAGTGTTTTTTGACCTTTTTATTAGCTTCCGTGTTATCTGACAATTTCGTGAATGTTAACGTGTGTATGGTAGGTACCAGTCACTCTCAATTGCAACCAAATTCTTATACAACTGATGGGAGGTCTGGTGAACACTTGCCTTTGCATTTGCACGAGTTTGTGCCGCTTCCTACAGTGAACACAACAACGTTGACAGATGTTCCTCCATCCTAGAATGTTGTGCCTTTGACAATGACCGACACGCGACCATCCCCAGTTGCAAGCAACAACCAAGGTTAGGACCGTGCACTTTGTACCATTCACGTTTCCCGTTCCACTTGCTGTTTCGTTTACCAATGAAGCTGCCTATTAACCTTTATGGATGCTGTTTGTATATGTTCCAGTTAGTGACCATATATTAGGGCGTTGTTGTATTAACACTGCTATTTGTATGTTCTTTCTGTTTCAGGTATACCTGATCAGTTTGTCTTACCGCCAACTCATAACCATTTGGAGACACAAGAAAATAGACGGCAAAACCGTCCAACATCAGCGGCAGGAATGGCTCATTAGCCTGGTGGGACTCGAATAGGTTCATTGAATGGCCAAGAATATGTTAATTTAGGCCAACACTTGCGAAATACATTTTAAAAAATAACAGCCAAATATGACGCCCCGCCGCAACGCGGCGGTCCGGTGCCCTACTAGTTATAATCAATACCAATTTGTAATTGAGATACAAAAAGAGGCTGTCTTACGGTCTTACCAAAAGAGGCCAACAATTGGCATCAACAGACTTCTTATTCTCAATCGCACAGTAGTAACGCCGCTCCCCAAGCGTAACCATCTACTTCATCAAGTTTTTCCGGTGAACATCTTGTCCACACAAGTCAAAATATCAGGTAAACCTTTTGTGATAATTGTGTTTTGTTTTGTTTTGTTTCTACCTTTTGTAATAATTGTGTTTGGTCTAATTTGGTTTTTATAGTTGTAGGCATGTTGTTTATGGAGTGATGAGGTAATTTATCTTTGAAGAAATATTGTTTTCTTTCTTTCTTTAAATTATATTACAACCTTTTTATTGAGTTTGGACTATCTAACTTTTATTTAATGTAGGCATGCTTTTTATGAGCTCGGTTTTTTTATGAAGGACTTGAAGAAAATTAGTTCATATCTTGGAAGAAAGAAGATGCATATATAGTGATAATCTTTTGTTAACAAAAGAATAACAGTGGGTAAGTTCTCATGCGATCTTTTAAAAATTGCAAGGCGCGTGTGTTGTTTAAATGTGTAAGTTTGTGTGCTATTCATTTAGATCGTGCGTTTTTTTCGTATTTGTTTTTGTTCGCTACGGTTATTTTGTTATTCATTTTGATGATTATGGTTTTTTAGTGTATCGTTTGATTAGACTAATGATTGATCTAGATGGCCGTGTTAAAGATGGATGTTGAAGATGTTGGTTTTATAGACAAAATAATAATAGTCGTGTGTTAGGATCGAACTTGAGATCACGGGATTGCACACAATACGTATGAAGAGAAAAAGTAATAATTATTAATAAAATGTTATAATTAATTATTAAACACAAAATAAATAATAGTAATTAGTATTTAATAATTAATGACTAATTATCTATTAAACGAAGATTAGGAAAGTAATACTAAGCAAAATTTGGAAACAAGAGAAGGTTCCGAAAACCCCTTGGGGGATCCAAATCCGATCGGCCATAGGGGGGGTAACCTCCTTTGTGCCTTGAGCTCCAATTTTTGATTAGTATATAAGCAAACCCAAGATACATATTTTTCTCATAACTTGTACACACACATCTTGGTGTTTTCTCTCCTCTCATTTTCCTTGGTCGATCCATCAAAACAAACCCTTTAGGGTTTCGATTTTTATAGATCAAAATAAGTTTTGTGTTTAATTACTTGCATAAACTTTTTCTTGAATTAGTACGTTTGTACAAGAACGTGAATCAAACACACTATTGTTTGATTCTTGGATTGAATTACAAAAGAGGTAAGGGGTAATTCTTGTAATCCACATAAACCCTAATTAGGGTTCTTGTTCCGGAAGATTGTTTTTGATTCTTGTTCGGGCTAGAATCACAAAGGTATGTTTACTATTTAATTATTGATTAATTAATTACATGTTATTTGATCTTTTTATAATTGCTTCCGCTATGCTCACTTGATGTGCTTGGTTTATAATATATGAATGTCATGATATCATAATTTCAACAGTGGCATCTAGAGCCGTTATAATGTGTAATTAATTATCGAAACGCATAAAAATTAGATCTTGATTCGTTTAGTTACATGTTTTTAGGGTTTATTTGTTAGATTCCTAACCCTAAAATATTTTATGGGTCGATCGACCTTATTAGGGTTTTAGGGTTTATGGTTTTTAATTTTTTAATATGATTAGAAACCCTAGGATGTCATGTAATTGTTATGCGTTTTAGTAAACGATCTTTGTGCAATATGTTAATTGTTAAGCTAAATCCATGAAAAAGTGCATATTTGCATGGATTTTTATATTGTGTTATAATTTAAATGGTTTAAATTGTTTATATGAATTAATGGTTAAGTTATATCGAAACATGTAAATTTATTAATAGATGTCGAATTGGGGAAGACTCCAATATTAAGTAATCAATTATGTGCTATGTGGTATTTATTTAATTTTGGCTTACGCAATCGATTTATCGATGTATGTGGCTCTTTTTCCAAGAAGAAGAAAGCCTCAATTGAATTAATACGTTATACACCTAGATTTGATTATTAATAGGACTATTGAATAAGATTTGCATGTGGCTACATGTTTTATACATATTTAATTGTTATGATTATGTATATTTGTTTATTTAGTTGTTTTATTTTTTATTGTACATTACTTGTTTTGTTTATTAATTGTGTATTTGTGTTAGACATGTTTATAAACAAAAAGGGTAATTTTTTAATAGAAAAATAATACGGACTAAATAATGGCGAAATTGTTTTGGTTTTTAAGAGTTTAAATTTCAAAGAATTGGTTGATTGATGTTTTTGTACGTAATGGTTAAATAGGCTCGACCGAAGTTTACACACTATAAGATGGGTATAAGGATGGCAACGCATTAAATTGTGGCCTTAGAGAGACAACATTCTGTCTTAACGCTCGTTTGTGTGTAAATTAGACTTACCGAACAACCATTACATGTACACTGTCATCTTAAGGGTGAATTATCCACAATTCCACAATGATTATCCGAAACACTAAGCTTTCGGGCTTATGCAAAAGTACGATATAGTGGACGATAATTGATGGTAATTCTTTAATTGGTGAACCCGATACCTCAATCAAAACTTTGTTATTTTACTCTTAGCTAATTGGTAATAAAAATGTTTTATAAAACCAATGTTATGAAGTTGTATGCATGCTTCTTCATACATTATTTTGATCACATCAAAATATTAATACCCTTATAAAATTAAGTCGAATGCCATCTAATTAAGAACACTTGAAGTTGTAATTTACGTCATGTGAGAACTTGGCGAGATTGCAATGGAGAGGTAAATTTCATAAATTCATTGCTAGCAGATCAACTGATGTGATGGATTTGAGAGTTTGCAGTTTTTAAGTTAGAAGACTTAAATTGAGTAGTAAGTGAGGTCTTGGACTCAAGGCATTAAGATGGGGACTAAACATGCTTACAATACAAATGTTTTGTGATTGTAAATCCCATATATCTAGGAATTGGACAAATGTTATGCCAATTACTTGTACGACAAGTTACCTCATATTATACTTTCATTACTAGCAGATCAACTGATGTGATGAAACTATGTTTATGGAGGATCCTAGTTTTCAAGATTATTCTATGGATATGATTTCCTTGGGTATTTTAATTTTCTTGAAAAATTGTATTATCAAAAATACTAATGTTTTGAACTTTCTTTATCTGTAGAAATGGCTCAAACTGATAACACCAACTTTCGTTCTGTGTTCAAAACTTATTTTGAACGAGAAAAATTGACTGGCTCAGAGAATTTCAATGATTGGTATCGTTCACTTAGGATTGTCCTGCGAGTGACTGGTCAACTTGAAATCTTGAAAACGCCTTGTCCTGCTGAACCTGAAGGCGAGGCAGCTACTGACGCTGCTAAGGCTAAATGGAATCTTGATTGTAAGGAACATATTAATGATCAAATAATTAAACCCTAACAGATTAAAAACTTTAAAAATTATATAATTAGACTAACTATTGATGGTAGGAGTGAAGACGACGGAGCAAGGTTGGCCGGAAAACCTTTCCCCTTTTAAGCAATCATTCTCCCAGAAACTTTTTGGCACCAAAAGAACACCAAAATCGAAACCCAATTGATGAGCTGTTAGCGAATCTTGAAGGGAAAAAGAAACCTAAAAAAGAATCAGGAAACAACAATCGCGATTGTTGGTGATGAGCTGTCTGTGACTCCCGAAGATTCTAGGTATCTCTATCTGCACCATTATTTTATTTTTTTTTCTTTTTTGTATATAAAAAGTGGAGCAGCAGGGCCAAGTTGGGCCAAAATCCGGTAGTAAAACGGGAAGGGAGGCGGGCTACCAAGTTGGGCCAAATTTGGCGGGAAAATAGGGACACCAAACGGTGTCGCTTAAAGTGTGGTTTAATATAAACTTATAAAGTCCCACTAAAAGTCCCACTATATCACAACTTGCTAATGCCTCCCAACCAAATGACATTTTATGAGTCTAAAATTGAATCCAATGCCAAATGCATGAAACAAGCTGGCCCTTAATTTCATATTGGGCTATGGTGTAATTGTTTTATATATCTTGTCAGTAGGCCATATAATTGATACCCAGCATATTTTATATGAACCATATAATTTTTTTCGTTATCTCATGCCATTGCTAATTCCGCTTATAACCAAACCTGTATCTATTATGATTCATGAGTGCAAACCAAACACTACCTAAAAAATAATTGAGTGGAGAAAAGGGCTCACTATAGGGTATTTAAATGGTGTGTACAAAAACAAACTTTCATTATAACGAGGCATGCAGAACCCGTGCTACGCACGGGCTAATAATCTAATTGTTAATTGCGTATTCTTTCTGTATATTGGCGAGTGTATACTTAATTATTGTTTAGTATATCGTATGAAATGTTTTAACTTTCTTGTATAAAAATTTAAAAGTGTTTGATGTTGTTTTGGTTTTGTGGTGTTGTATTTTATATATGGGTTTTTGGTTATTAAGTTGTGATGGCTTTGTTTCTTTTGGCATATTACTTATTTGCATGATAAAAGAATGGCTTTGTTTCTTTTGGTCTATTACTTAGCCCTACAATACTTGTCTATTAGATGGTTTTTGCAAGATAATATGAAGCACACAGGGTCTATCTAATTGGTCATAGTTTAATGTGCGTTAAATATTTTCTTTATTAAGTTTGTAAGTTAAAGTTTGTGTAATAATGTATATATAATAATGCCACATAAACTGTATAAAAATCGTTACAAACCTTTTTAGCTTCATCTCATTTTATTGTACAACTAATTTCATTGAAAATTAACATTAAAGTCTAACTAATATTAATAAATCTTATCAATAAACTCGATTCTAAATAGCTAACTAAATGAATATTAATTAACACATTATTAATAATTCCTAAAACCTTTGGACATCACTATTATATCTTAAACTTAATTTTTTTTAATTTACAAATGGGTTTGAGCAAAAATTATATACTTTTTCTTTTATATTTATTATTCAAGTTGCATGCTTACATAAACTAATCATGCTAAAAAGTATCATTTAACCATTTAAATGTTGATTTACATACATGCTCGTGCATATTTTCTTTAATCAATTCGCACATGTGAGCTACATCAATAGAAAATACACATAAATTACCTGTATATGAAAATGCATTAACATAATACATATATCTATATATATTACATTAGGTTAAATCATCAATTATTCTTACAACCTTTTTCAACTTCATCTCGATCCATAACCGAATTTTAATTGTATACTAATTACTAAATATCATGTGATAAATTTCAGCAAGCCTTGCACTTCCATCTCGATGTTGTATATACTTCACATTAAATGCACCGGTTTTGTTTTTCGATAAAAGTTTGAACTTTTGCTTATATTTAAAACTCAACTTTTTTATTTGATATTACAATTTACAAACGGATTTAAGTCAAAATTATGTATTTTTTCCTTTCTATTAATTACTCAATGTGATATTTTTAATATGTCGTATTTTGCTATTATGGTAAACTCATTTAATTGGCGTAAATATTGGTTTCTCACTAATGATTCTACATATAGAAAAAGAAAACACTTTGCGATGCGCGAACCTTCTTCTTTTCAATAATAATTCAATTGCACATGATAAATTCATTATAATATTTCTCAAAGAGCATTCGAAAGCAACTACTTACATAAACTAATCACGCTAAAAAGTATCATTTAACCATTTAAATGTTGCTTTACATACATGCTCGTGCACATTTTCTTGAATCAATTCGCACATGCGAGCTACATCAATAGAAAACGCACATAAATTACTTGTATATAAAAATGCATTAACATAATACATATATCTATAACAATCGCCTAAATATGTAAGAAACAAAGAAAATAGTTGGTATCCTAATCTTTGGTTCCATTTATCTGAGCATGCATGATCTTGTGTGATTTTCATGGTACCTGCATATGATAACTAAATTAAGAAAAAAAGAAGACCAAGTTAATTACAAAGATCTAAAAGATGTTTGAATCATCTCCAAAATGTTGCAAAAGAGAATTTACATACTGCTACCAACAATCAAAGATCTAAAAGATGTGTGAATCATCTTCAAATGTACATACTAAATGTGATTTTGGCCGGTTTATATAGGCATAAATTAGTTTAAATAATTAATTATTCTTGCAACCTTTCGCAACCCTTGCACTTCAGCTAACCGACTTTTAATTCTATACTAAATGTCATGTGATCAATTCGGGCAACCCTTGCACTTCATCTTCTTTCATGATTGTTTAGTTATTATGAGGTTGCATTGAATTCCGATCATTAGCTATCTTGTGCTCTACGCAACTACTAAACGACTCCAACTTGTTTCTAACTCTAAAAACTCTATCATCATAACTCCACATTAAATTTAGGGACTGAATCTTATAGTATTATAGATGTGAAATCCCACAATATTATTACACTATGAGGTGACATCTAATTATCTTATTGAACTTTGTCACATCAGTGCATTGTGGATGACCTGATAACACGGAATACACATTTACAATACCACCTACTTTCATGTTTGATCCACATTGGTAAATACTACATATAAGCTCCGCAATGTAGGGGTGTCCAAAAGAACCGAGGAACCGTACCGGCACCGTTCCGAAACCGAACTGTATATTAGAACCACGGTCCGGTTCTTGGTTCCTAAAATTCCAAATTTTAGGTTCTCGGGACGGTTCGGGTCGGAACCGTCCGGTTCCGGTACTTTCCCGGAAGAACCGGCTACTTTAAAAATATGAAATTTTATAGGGTTTATTTGAGACATTGTGTAATGTGTATAGCATTTTAAGGAGAATAAATAAATAAATAAATAAACCTACTCATTATTAAAATATAACATAAAAAATCTAAAACTTAAAAACACATAATAAAATTAAAACCCAAACTTTTAATCCATTAAAGATCATCATCATCATCATTTATCAACATGAAAGTATGTTTATCTTGAGATCATTATCGTAAATTTGATACTTACCTATAGTAATAGAAAAATCAAGTTAATTATATTATGCAATATGTTACTAATGACGAATATGTAGTTAACGAGTATAATGGGTTGCAAGGATGAATGCATGTTATATTATATAAAAATGTTGGTCAGTTGGGTTGATGTACTTCATGCTTTTCGATTCAATGTGATGCACAATATTTAATCAAGTATACTAAAAAACTAAATCAAGTATATACGTTGTTGTTTAAGTATACAATATTTAATCATGTACATTAGTTAAATACTCTGTGTATTTGTATTATTATAGCATTATTAGCATGTCTTTATAAATGATTGATGACGAAAATATTAAATTATTTAAACACTTAGGTTCTAGTGGGAATTACCCGAAATTCCCGTACCGGAACCGAGTACCGTACCGGAACCGTACCGAAGAACTTGGGACGGTTCTTGGTTCCACTTTTTTCATATTTTCGGTTCTCGTTTCTTTAGGGACGGTTGCGGTTCGGGACGGTTCCAGTACCATGGACACCCCTACTGCAATGTCCTGGTTGAAAACGATAGTACAAAGTTAATAATTAAACAGGTCCGCAAACAAACTATACTCATGAGATATAGAACCAGGGGCGGAGCCATGTAGAAACATATGGGGGGACATGCCCCCAACAAAGCTTTTGTTGACCTACTCTACTAGTAGAAAAAATTTCAAGATTGAAGAAAAAATCTCCATTGCCCTCAACCCAAAAAATAAAGTGCCCCCAAATCTTCACGGAGCGTTGGATGACAATAATTTAGTCATTTAATTAAAAAGTAAATAACAGTAATAGGAAGATTATATTTGAATCTATGGCTTTATTGGTTTGTTTATATCTCTCTGGTTATGGTGAGAGAATAGTGAGGAAGAGATGATGGTTTGGTGATGAAAAGTAAATAATTCACAACCATTGGATTTTATCGATCTAAACACTTCACATTTGTATTTTTACTATACTATAATAATACAGTATATGATAGCTTTTAGTACCACCTATTATCCTAAGCTATGACCCATATATACACACGAGCAGGTTTGCCCGTGCGTTGCTGCGGGCAGCCTTGTTTATGTTTATTACAATCATGCTAACGCGTTTTGCAATAGCAGAAAAAGTTGTAACATAACTTTAACAGGAGGTATTTGCTTATTAAAAAAATACAGGTCCATTTATAATGGCATAAATAGATTCCTAATCATAACTTCACATCCATAGCCGAAGTCACCAATCAGTATACAAAGATAGCTGTAATCAGACATAGCGAGATTCAAATTACTCAAGATAATAAGCTTTATATTAGTAAATCTTCAATCAAATCCAAAGACTCAAATAATTAAGAAAACCACCCCTGTTTCAAAATGCATAGTTGCATACATAAGGTATGACCTCATAATGCATAGTGCATAGTTGCATACATTATTGATAGGGTTGTTTGATAAACACAGAATTATTCAATTTTTTAATGACTTATTGTGTACGTAGTTCAGCAAAAATGATTTGTTGTTGCACAAAAGTCAGCATTATGTTTCAAACAAATCCATTTGCAAAAGAGGTATACAAATTCTGCACCGAACACCCTTAAACATAGCAGCATAATAGATTTGTTGCTTAAAGAAAATCTACATAATAAACAGCATAAGCGAACAACTTATTAGAAAAATTGGTAACATAATAATCGCTAAACTTTCCAAATACAGGTTCTTTACGGGTAACACTAAGTTTAACTAAAAGTGCGGCCAACGTGGCCAAGGAATAAAAAAAGAAGGAACTGAAATAGATGGTGATTAACATATCATTCTGCTTAGTCAGAAACAACTCCCCCATCAGCTTGGCTTCAAAAACCCCCTTTAGTATACATTATAATGGATGGCTTCAGCTTATAATTCAAGTAATGGAGTGGTTTATTGTGCTTGTTGCTGTTTTTTTTATCTAACCAATAAAAGTCACATAATTAAAAATAAGGGATGATGAAACGAACCTGAAGTTACATAATTACTGTGCTGATCTACTCACACCCTGAACACACCCCTGAACACGCATCCTGAACTCACCGACAGAACAAATGCATTATGACATAAAAACAAACTGAGGCAAATTATCTATAAGCTCTGCATAGTGTGAATCAATCTATTAAGATGTTTAAAAGGGAAGCCAAGCATAACCATAAGCAAACCGCACTGAACAAATTCATTTGTTGTTTTTTTCACACGCTTTATTGACAAACAATTACCAAAGTTGTTGGTTTGGCAGTTGTTTAGTGCGCCAACACTTTATGCAATTAAAAAGACAGGCTACTAAATCCCATTTTACAAAGTACTACTTATCTCCAAATTGAAAAACCTCATAAGCACAAAGCAAACCACCTACATGTCAATCGACTGCTACCCCTCCTAAATGATGGCCAAAGAAAAAGAAAGCGATTAGATATTTTTTCAAGCTACATTAATATATAAAGCATATAATGTAAACTTTTTGTCACTTATACATCTATACATATTTTATCTTAAGAAACGCACCTGCAACTAAAAATATTGAGTCGACTTCTGGGTAATCTCTTGAAGTTCATGACCCAACTTGTTCAAAGCAATGGCATATGCATCTTGGATGTCGAGGTTCCCAATGGAATTAGTTAATGTCCACCCTTGGAGAAACTCCATAGATAGGTACTATGCCTGCTTTAGGTCAATTTTGTGCTAATGCAGATCTGTCTCATTCCATTGCTGCAGAAGCATGGTCGATGCACATCTGAAACATTGCCAAAATAATAATCGTAAGTAAATTCTAAACGGAATTTTGAGGTTGAATCAACATTCAAATGCAATTTCTACAAATAGGTTGAGAAAAAGACAAATTTCTACAAACAGTTACAAATTTTCTTTGAGTAATGAGGAATCTGAAACACCACTAAAAATCATAGTCGACACAAAAATCTTAATTAGCCTTTTCAACACCATGTATCTCAACCATCTTAAAACACTCAAAATCAGATAAGCATATCGAATAATCAACCTTCATCCATAACAAAACACGACCAAATCACCCTAAACAAAAATCATTCAAAATTCGAGATGCATCAAAACAGTAGCACAAATAAAGGTAACTTACATTCAGCTCTTCAGCCGCAAAGGAAAAAACATACTTTTATTCTCAGATCGAGTATAAACAACACCACGAAAAACCCCCAAAGTTGCAACCCTAGCTCTTGTTTAACCGAATCTTCAAATGGAAAAAAAATATAATCGTATTATAATCCAATCTACTATAAAAATATGAATAAACCTTGAGATAAGAGACACTTACCAGCTTGTATCAATTTCATCATCATTCTTCTCTTCGTGATTTCTATAAATTTTTAAGCAACTAATTTCTGGTGGCCAAGATTGGGGTCACCGGAGTTGTGTGTGTGTGTGTGTGTGTGTTAATCGGTCACATGAGAAAGAGCAGAGATACTTGGAATGTGTAGAGATAAGAGGGAGAGAAGGGATATGTTAAAACTGTGTGTCTGGATTCTTCTTTGAGATATAACGATAATGCTAATTGTACGATGGGGGTGTTTAAGCACGCTAATCAGTGAACAGTAAAGTCCCATATGTTTCTTGGCCAATGGGCTTTTGCCAAACTATCACATTAAAACTGTTGGCCCTTTGACTCTTGGTAAAATGACTTTGTGGACCAATAGGAATGTGAATTGAGCAATAATAAAGAGTTTAAATTTAGTAATTATTGTCACATCATTTTTCATTCTTAGAATATAGTATAATTTATATAGTAACAAGGTTGTGCAAGTGATCATGGAGTATATCCAATTCGTAATGTCACTAAATAATCTCATTTGAGTTTGGTATCAATTTACTCATAGCTTAAGAAAGAATGTACAAAGTACAATAAAGATGTTTTGTATCTCTTGACTCTTGAGCAACTTTTTCTGCCCCACATCGATCAAAGAAACCAATATCTTCTTGTTTATATATTGTGCTGCATACACATCACTCAAGTTACTATTTGTATTATGATAGTCCTTGTCGATCCTATTCAGTAGTAAATGTTGATTCACAATACTAGTGAAAAGTAGTAAATGTTGATTCACAATACTAGTGAAAAGGTTCATAAAGGGTTAAATCATACAAATTGTTTGGCTTTTTGGGACCTAATTTAGAATACTTTATAATAGTGAACTTTTTAAGATTTGTTTTGACTGTTAAGTGGGGATGAGTGAAAAAATTTTATACACATTTATATAGTGACAGTGAACTTTAAGATTTGTTTTGACTATTAAGTGCGGATGTGTGAGAATTTTATTTTGATGTTTCTGTTAACGTCGATGCCACTGTATTAGTTTGCTAGCTATTTAAAGTTCATTTTAATTTTTGTTGTTATTGCAAGGTTTCTATATAACAAAAAAGAATAGCTCTAAACACTTCTATTAGAGTTTAAATGCCTTTAACCCGACCCGACTTGTTACGAGGTATGATAAAAAACTGATACTTCAACAAGTTTCATCAACACGTTGTATTGCTTTTCGCCCCCAATGGCTAAATTTCCTGGCTCCGCCACTGTATAGAACAAAACTTTATGAGAATTTTTTTTAAATGGTCCATGACCACTACCTACTTATGAAACTAAACGTCGCATAAGTTTTTACAAAAATGTACTTTTGATTCTCATCCGTTAGATTCTTTTGAGGAAAAATTTTCCACCCTACACGTGTCTTTCACGACCTTTTATGCAACGGAATTTTTTAAAAACGCGACACATTTAAACAAACAAGGCCATACTTAGTTAATAAAACACGACCCACCCTATGCGATAAAACGAGACACTTTTTTCTTTAGAACGAAAAAAAAATAAAAAAAATAATAAAAAAACATCCTGAATAGGTACGGTTGATTGCAAAAAATGATCAAGATCTATGTATTTGATTAAGATCAACGGCTGTGATTATTTCCGCATGAAACAAAACTGATCAAGATCTATGTATTTGATCAAGATCAACGGCGATTATTTCCTCTATATAACATGCAACTCATAGTATGGATAATCATTTGCACACTTTTTTATGTTATTTGCACAATCTATATTGTGCGTTATAGACTTACTCTCTCCGTCTCATATTAAATGTCCATAATCGAATCATGGGATGTCTCAAAATTACGTGTTCATATTGTATTCCAACTAATGAGATGAGACTTTAGTAGGTAAAAATGATATTTGATTGGTGGAAAGTGTAGTTAGTGGAATTTTCTAAAATTTTGTGCATATTGAAAGTGGACACTTAATATGGGACGGGGGGAGTATATATTTACTCTCTCCGTGCCATATTAAGTGTCCACAATAGAATCTTGAGATATCTCAAATTAAGTGTCCATATTGTATTCCAACCAATGATATGAGATTTTAGTGGGTAAAAATGATATTTGATTGGTGGAGAGTGTGGTTAGTGGAATTTTTTAAAACTTTGTGCATTTTAAAATTGGCCACTTAATATAGGACGGGGGGAGTATTATATACTGCTTTTCCAACTTGTGCAATAGAGTGTGGAAATAAAATAATTATTAAACCAATTCACCTCTGCTTGTTAAAGGCTTGTTAACCACACCCTCACCCCCTGATTAAAGTCTCGTTAACGTTGCAGGTTAACCCTCTAACCTCGCGTTAAAGGCTACATTCAACTTTAAAAAAAAGATCATTTTACCCCCTCAAAGATTGTTTAGTTTGAAAATAGTTTAAAGTTTAGTTCATGTTGAGTTACGACAAGAAGTGGTTTTTTTTTTTTTTTTGAGTTAAAAGTAAAAAAATTAAAGTTGATATGACGCTGCACTTTGCTATAGAGTACTGTGCCTTGAACTTTCCTTGCACGTGAATTTCTTTTCATTCAGTCAAATGTCAATGCTTTTTGTTTAGAGTCGAGTTATATTACAAACCAAACATTCCTCATATACCAAGGGACTCATCCCCACCATCCATCTAAAAAGGAAATCAATGGTTGAGATTAAAAAGATTTTATTATTTCACCCATTTTTTATAATTTAAATATCTCTTAAACCGTTAATCGTTAAGCGAAAATAATTACACCATCGCGACGAGCATTTAATTATCTTTCTATAGACGGGCACTTTGATATACTTTCGAAAAAAGAAAAAAAAATCGTTTTTTTCACGTTTTTTTTTCCTGGCCGAAAAAAAAATCATATATGATATTGCATATCATATATGATATGCAATATCATATATGATATTACATATAATATCATATATGATATTACATATAATATCATATATGATATCATATATGATATTACATATAATATCATATATGATATCATATGTAAAATCATATATGATATTGCATATCATATATGATATGCAATATCATATATGATTTTACATATAATATCATATATGATATTACATATCATATATGATATGTAATATCATATATGATATTATATGTAATATCATATATGATTTTTTCGGTCACGAAAAAAAAACGTGAAAAAAACGAAAAAAAAAATTTTGTCGAAAATATATCAATTAGCCTATCTATAGAAAGATAATTAAATGCTCGTCGTAACGGTATACTTTTTTTCGCTTAACGATTAACGGTTTGAAAGATATTAATATTTGAAAAAAAAAGGATGAAAGTGGGTTTTTTTAATTGTTGGGATTAATCTCATCCATTAGATCAAATAAAGATGGAGGGAAGATGGAGGGTGGAGATTAGTCCCTTGGTATGTAAAAAAAGTTTGATACTCAAATGATCTTTACTCTTTTGTTTAATGGAAATTATTGGTGCATAGGCCCCTATAGGTTATGGCCCGCACTTTATAGATGCGGACCCAAATTTTTTATGTAACAGTTTTAGTCGATTAGAATAAAGTCTGAATTAAAAAATTGAGTACATAGATTAGTTATTACTAGGAGGGTACCCGCGCGTTCCAGCGGCGGGTACCCGAAAATAAATTTTTTTGATGGAATTAATAAAAATGTCACTGGAAGTCATTCTGACACCTAAATTTGCCTCGAGAACGAAATACTAAAAGATTGGGTAAACTACACTTCCCACCCTAGCATATATTTACAATCTTAGTCCCTAAGGGTGCAATAGGGTTCACATAAGGTCCAAAACACTTTCTTATATACACCTCATTATACCTTCACTTAGGGTTTGACACCCTTTCTCTCTCAAACCAGCCGCACCTTATTTCTTCTTCTTATCTAGTCGTTTTCCGACCAAACAAATACCACTGCCGGCCACTTAAACTCACTGCCACCACCACCACACTCCTTACAACCTACCCATCATTTTGACGTACATCACGAGCCTAGAAACACCTCCCAACACCACGATTAACACCACCACAGCTTGAGTTCATCACCAAAACAATCTCTCTCTCGTTTTGTTGATACCGACGGTCGAAGGTAAGAAAACCCACCACCCTTTTTGTCGTTCTAGCGACGGTGGGAGCTAAGTACATGAATTTTCAAGAGTTTTTGATTAAATAAAGATTAAAACTAATAAATATGAAGCTAAATAACTGTTTGGTATCATTTTCTTTCTTTTTGTTGTTGTCGTTGTTATTGAGACGCGAAAACAAGGGATGCCGTAAGCTTGAGCTTACAACCTTCTGTATCGAGTCGAGTTTTATTGAGTCGAGTCTTGGTCACTGGTGCGTGTCTAGGTTAAGATGAAGGGTTGTACATTGTGTTTAAATGTTCGTAATATTGGGTGTAGGGGTGTTTTTAATGATATTAATGTAGAATGACGGTTGTACATTGTGTTTAAATGATTGTAATATTGGGTGTAAGGGTGTTTTTAATGCTATTAATGTAGAATGAGGGTTGTAAATTGTGTTTAAATGATTGTAATATTGGGTGTAGGGGTGTTTTTAAGGCTACATTCAACTAAAAAAAAAAGATCATTTTACCCCCTCAAAGATTGTTTAGTTTGAAAATAGTTTAAAGTTAAAGTTTAGTTCATGTTATGTTACGATAAGAAATAAGAGGGTTTTTTTTTTTTTTTTTTGAGTTAAAAGTGAAAAAATAAAAGGTGATCGTGTCGCTGCACTTTGCTATAGAGTAGGGGTGAGCATGGTCCAAAAACCGGACCGGACCGGCCAAGACCGGACCGGACCGAAGACCGAGAACCGGAAAAACCATAGACCGAGACCGGACCGAATGTGGTCGGTCCGGTCTCGGTCCGGTTCGGTCCGGTCCGGTCTTCGGTCGGTCCGGTCCAATTAGGCATATTTTGGCACGTTTTTTCGGTTTTTTGGTCGGTCCGGACCGGACCGGACCGGACCGACCGGACCGAGGACCGAAATAGCCAAAAAGACTAGACCGAGGACCGGACCGAATGTGATCGGTCCGGTCCGGTCCGGTCCGGTCCGGTCCGGTCCGGTCGGTTTTGTCGGTCGGTCCGGTCCGTCCGGTCCGTTTGCTCACCCTTACTATAGAGTACTCTGCCTTGAACTTTCCTTGCACGTGAATTTCTTTTCATTCAGTCAAATGTCAATGCTTTTTGTTTAATGGAAATTATTGGTGCATAGGCCCCTATGGGTTATGGCCCGCACTTTATAGATGGGGTCCCAAATTTTTTATGTAACAGTTTTTGTCGAATAGAATAAAGTCTGAATTAAAAAAATTGAGTATACAGATTACTTATTATTAAGAGGGTACCCGCGCGTTACAACGGCGGATACCCTGAAATAATTTTTTTTGATGGAATTAATAAAAATATTACTGGAAGTCATTCCGACACCTAAATTTACCTCGAGAATGAAATACTAAAAGATTTGGTAAACTACACTTCCCACCCTAGCATATATTTACAATCTTAGTCCCTAAGGGTGCAATAGGGTTCACATAAGGTCCAAAACACTTTCCTATATAAACCTCATTATACCCTCACATAGGGTTTGACACATTTTCTCTCTCAAACTAGCCGCACCCTATTTCTTCTTCTTCTCCTGTTACTTGTAACCTTAGCATTTGGACTTTTTTGAAACTTTGAAGGTACTTTTGGGATATATTAAAAGGATGTGAAAACCCTTTTCTTAATTATGATATGAGAATGTTTAAAGGAGAAACTATTTTATAACGACGTTTCTAACATGATTTAAGACCACTTTTATATGGAATTTTATAATTTCATAAAGACTACTTTTAAAGGATATTTTAAGAAAACCTTCATTAAAATTACTTTTATAAATGCTGTCTTTTGGAAGGTTTCTTTCTAACTGAACCTTTGTTATAAACCTTTTTGGATTGTATTACGAACCTTTTTAAAACAATTGATATGAATCTGCTAAATTGAACTATTTCTTTAAACTTTCATGATGACCCTTTGACTATGAACCATGGGATTTTGGATCTTAGGATATTGAACCTTGTTGATTGGAACCTTTGACATTGGCACTTATACTACAGAAACCTTGATATTGAACCTTGGTTATTTGACCATGATACTGATATTGACATTTGTTTAAAACTCTGGTTACCTTTGAACCTTGAGTATTTACCCAGGCATTATTTTGTTCCCAGTTATGGGGGGGTCCATGACCGTAGCATTGATGAACCAATGTTATGACTCTAGTGTGGTTGGAGAGATGTACCACACCGTTCCTTTTTGATATATGATTATGAGCTCTTTGGCCACTATGATTTGATTTGCAGGGGCGTATGGATGCATCCTAGTTTTGTGTGATATTTGTGTGGATATCTGGATTGGATATATTATATTTGTGTGGTGATTAGGCATGCGTGCATGCAGTCCCTTCACATTTTGGGAGCTAGCTACTCCATTGATTACATGAGGACTTCCCTCATACTACATTTGGTATTCCGAGGACTCCCCTCCGAATACATTGATTACGAATATGTGATATGTTTTGTTTGGATATTTGTGTGGCCTGGGGTAAATATACTGATACATATACTCACCTTAAAACTTAACCATTCATCCTACTCCTTTGTCTTGTAATTCTTATGATTATCTTGACTCTATTTATTGTATCCCTCGTATCGTTTCCTTAATTATGCTTGTTATCTGTTATATCTGTTCACTGAGCTTTGTAAGCTCAGCCGCACTTCTTTCTCATGCGACAGGTTTAGTAGAAAGCTGGGTTGTGGATGGAGAGTCACTTACTTTTGGGCTTAGAAGACTTCACCCTGATAGATACTTGCTGGACTTAGAGATGACTAGAAGTAATTGTGATTGGGCTTAGTATTTTATTTTTGGGCTTAGTATGTTATTGCTGCCCTATTATATCTTGTACTTTATTTAGTTTTCCTTTGTAACCCTTTGTAAGCTTTGTGTTAGAAATGTATCTCCGTTTCACTTGTGTTCTGATTGACTCCATAATGTTACACTTTAGCCCTTCTCGGGTTGGGGTATTACAAATTTTGTGTTACAGTTAAAAAATAGCTGAAATATTTTATCATGACAATTATATGTAAAAATAACTATAGCTAGCTGATTCGCCTCAAATGGTCAGATAATTATTGGTCAACCACTTGTGAATGGTCAATTATAATAGTCAAACAGCTGAGGCAAATGCTTCCGTGGAATACAGTGTTTCCCCGGGTCGTAATGTCCTGATGCGTGGGAATCGCACCTTGCTTTACCTCTCGAGGGATCTCGAGAAGCTTACAACCCCCACCAGGCAGTGTACCTGATCGTTATAGTATAGTATAGTGACAAGTACCGGGGGATTGATCGTTCAGCTTAGGAATAGTGTCGCTAGGATTAGAAAACCTAATTAATAGTTCTAAAGGTGAGGGATGATTATTTTTGTGTTTTTATATTTTTTAGAAAGAAATTAAAATCTCGGGTTTTGGAAGAGTGGGAGGAATTAGTTGCTATTCAACTAACCCAAAACTAAGATGCAATCAAAATAAAATAATGAAAATGAAAATAAACTAATTATTACAAAGGTTGTGAGCAGTGATTGGAGAAATTGTGTTTACTTGGACTTCACTACTCCCTAGATATCTTTTACACGTTAATTACTTGTTATACTTGTATGGATGACGGATTGTATTCCTTAATACCATTCGTGGGGTGGCATACATAACTCCCCAACTCTATGAGCTCTTATCTCCTCCTACACCATGACCCAGCACAACTATAGGGATTGTAAACAGTGGCTCATGCATTAAATACAACCAATAAAGACCTAGTACGCCTCGGTTCATGTTTCTTAAGACGTTCAAGCATGTTACCATTTGGAGATCTGCCAGTTTTCTTAAGCCTAACATATAAAATCATTCATCCAAGACAAGAATAGACAAGTAATCAACACATAATCAACATCTAGGTTTCATTAGATCTAAGCAAACACAAAAGAGATCTAGCCTAGCATAATGGAATTGAGACAAGAACAAGATATAAACAACCAACACATAGACATATTGATTGAATTAGAAGAACACTTATCTCAATTACAATACAAGGTATCAAGGGTTTGGAACCCTTGAAAAACCTGTAAAAGATACACCAAATTCGTCTTTAGGGTTTCACCAAAACTTCTCCTCTTTTTTATGAAAAAACTTGAAAACTATCTATAGGAAAACCGAGGTGACGGCGTCAAGAGCAATGGTGTGACGCCGTCATCTCGCCGCCAAACACTTCCTCGGACGGCCTTGATCTACTTATGACGGCCTATGTGACGCCGTCAGCTACCACGGTGTTTTATTCTTTGTACTTTGACGCCGTCATCAGCTACGGTATTTAATTCTTGATGTCTGACGCCGTCAGGGTATAACTCTTGACGCCGTCATCTAGTGTCTTCAGCATGGAAAATTGGTACTTTGCCGTTTTCTTCACTTTTATGCTCCAAAAACGTCCAAAATAGCTTCTTTTCCAGAATTCACTCTCCAAACATCTAAAATCACAAAAGGAACGATTTAGGGCAATATTTGATCAAATAAAGTCGGATTCGGGCTTAAATGACCCCCTAAAAATGGATCATTTTTCGCCTCATCATATACCCTTACACTTGAGATTTGCTTGTCCTCAAGCAAATGAGCTTTTATTCTACTCAAAAGACAAGTTAGGGGTCATTTAACACTAATATAAAAGTAATTACAACAAATAATCGTTCCACTAAAGACCAATAGACAAGCACGGAGGTCGTACACAAGCACCTCACAAATAGTGTTTAGATACTCACATCTCTCGGGTGTAATAAAGTAATATAAGATTATGGAAATGGAAGATATCTCTCACTACCTGTCTTAGAAAAATAGATTACCATAGGCTTGGGAAAGGATCAAACCTCCACCACATGGCGTAAGCACCTAGGATAAACTATCAAAGAGGTCTTTTAAAGGGTTGTAACGTTAGGTATAGGGACATGAATTACACGGTTTTGTTGGATAAAGGAAGTTTTACTGGTGGCGAGTTAACAATCTTGGTTAATTACATGTACAAGATGGCGTTGCTAAGCCAAGACTAGACTCGACTTAAGCTAATAAATGAAAAATAACAAAAACATAAAATGAACATAGAATAAAAAAATGGGATGGTAGTCCGTATGTTTTTTTTTTCTCTTTTTCATTTCTATTTTTTTTCTTTTACTTAATTTTTTCGATTTTTTTTTTTTTTTTGCATACACTCTTACCCTACCATCCAAAATAATACATCATAGGGGTATGAACGTTCCCCATACACTTGAATCTTTACATACTTTACATACTTTACATTTAACTATTCTAATGACTCGAATTAAGAAAATCAAAACACTTGGAGCACTTTTAAGATTAACGCACATATGGGGGTAATAAATGATGTTCTTCCCCATTACTCCATAAAATAAGTACTTACCCATGAGTCCCAATCGTCCCAAAACAATATGTACAAGGATATGACTCGACTTAGCAACCATGTAATCAATTAGAAAGTTAACTTAGGGTTTAACAAATAACAATAATGCACTAAAAATGAGCGCATACACGGAAGGCTAAGGCGATTTGGGTGTACATTTAAGTGGGGTGTAACAAATTCTTCCTTTAAGTAAGATGCTTAAAGTTAGAAACGAAAAGATAGGCTCGGAGGGGTGTACTAAGGGTTTCGTGTACTAAAAATGAGTACAACGCTAAGGGTGTGGGAAAAATTAGTTGACTTAACTAGCCAAGTAATATGACTTAAATGGTCAAGTAATTATGATACGGGTTTAACACAAGGGTGATCCTAATGCCTCTTATCATGTAGTAAATCCTACTACACGAATGTAGTCTCACTAGCGGTCTCGGGATGCATCACTAACGCAAGTTCTAGAATCTAAATACTACCGGTACACTCATAAGCACTAATAGTAAATGCTTTTCCTATCAAATCTAAAGGCGAACCTCACATTTTTGGGTGGAAAATTTTTCTGAATATACGGTTATGTGCTAGTCATACAACCTCCTATCCATGAGACGCTTGCTATGGCTAAAGTTTCACTCCTAAATGTTGTAAAAAATTTTAAATTTGGCGCTAAAATTACACTAACAAGTATTTCTCATAGTTTTATTACACATCTACTATCAAACAAAACAAACTCAAGCGAAAGTGCATATGTAAGGTATCATCTTTTTACCCTCCCCTTACACTTAGGATGAACATTGTCCCCAATGTTCAAGTAAAGAATGTAAAAGTGAAAAAGTAAAGAGAATGAAATCAAATACTCCCCTGATTCGCTCGGTATGGATTATAGGTTGGCCAGGTTAAATCTTCCTCCAAGAAAATGAACAATCAAAGCTTCCCTTCCAGAATATAAATCATCTTCTTGTCATACATAACCTGTAAATCCTGACAACAATAGACAAGACAACCTCGCGTAAAATCGGCGGCATCCTATATAAGTTACTAAATCCTAGAAAACAAAGTAAGATATAATGCTTGTGGAATGAAGTTTGCAGATTTCCTGGAGATTATAAAACTTAATAATTCACAAAAACCATAAGACTCCGTTAGAAAAACAAAACCGGTAAAATTTCCAGATTTTTAACTCCTGACGCCGTCAAGAGTAATACTCTGACGCCGTCAGAATGGACCTGCAGAAATTCTTATGTTAAGTTTCCAGAAAATTTCTGGAAAAACTTGGTCCTACTTCCTGGAAAATCCTGCAAAACTTCATTATGACTCAATACAAGCATTTGACTCTAACAAATACGAATATACATGTTCATTTAATATTGTGGAGAATCATGATCGGTTTGTTTCTTAAAAACATATTTGGGGTTTCCCCTTACACTTATCTTTTGCAAAAATACCTTTAGGTTGAAGTTAAGACTAGGCCAAACAACATAATAAAGTATTTCCACATTTTTAATTGAGAAACATGATCAACCAACAATAAAAATAAAACATGCATACGGAAGCAAATAACTATCAAACAAATAAAATCACACAAAACATGGGTTGCCTCCCAAGAAGCGCTTTTCTTTATTTACGAGTCTTGTAGCTAGACTCAAGGTCATGGGTTACTACGTGATTTCATCATTGGTTCCACTCTCTAGGTCGTCTTCTAAACCAGTTTTGTATTCCGGACCTAGTTGCAAGCACTCTTTGTAGAAACCAAGCATCCTATTTCTAACATACTCTACTCCTCTACGTCTATCCTCCTCATTCCTATAATAAGCCGCTTGCTTATGTTCCTTTTCGAAATTAGAGAGAAGGCGGTATTGTTCGATCATGTAGGGCATTTGATAAGCAACCTCATCATTCTCTTTCTTGAACCTAACTATCCCTAAAGTCGGATCATAACTCATCCTAGTGGCCTCAACAAATGGTTTCCCGAATATTATTTGGCTTAGGCAAGCATCTATCACCGGACGAATGTCTTCCACTATCATAAAATCAATCTCATAGGTGAGATTCCCTATAATTACATGTAATCCCTTAACTCTTCCTACAAAATTACTTATCCGATTCATACCGGGCATCAACCTAAAATTGAGTTGCTTCTTCATCACCCAATTGTAATAAGTCCTAGTCATGATGTTCACGGGGGACTTAAGGTCGATGTAAGCTTTCCATATATGCATGTGCCCGATATTGCATGGGATGTTAATGTTAGAGGGGTCTCCCATTTTGATAAGGGGGTCGCCAAAGATATATGTTCTCTCGGGACTATCGAATAAATTCTTATGGTATTCCCGTTCTTCCTTGGTTGGCAACTTATTAAAGTATTCTTCTATAGGCTCTACCTCCTCTAATTCCTCATCCTTATTTACCTCAACTTCCCTACTCTCATCCTTACTATCGGTTTCTACTCTAACTTCATCCTTGTCACTCTCCTCTATCTCCTTATCTATCGGCTTAATGGTGACAACATTGACAAAGTGGACATGTTTGGATGATGAGGGGTCCTTAATTTGGATTCCACTATTGGTGTCCCTAGTGTCCTTCCTAGATGTGATTAAGGCTTGGTTGTTGAGGGCTTTCAACAAGTTGTCAATCTTGTTGGTCATCTCCGTTTGTTGTTGGTTGAATTCATTTTCGAACCTTGCTATGCGGGCTTCTTGAGATGCCATGAATTTTGACATCAATCCTTCAAGATTGTTGGTACTACCATAGTTGTTAGAAGGATTGTTGTTGAAAGTACGGTTGGATGGTTGATGCGTGGGAATCGCACCTTGCTTTACCTCTCGAGGGATCTCGAGAAGCTTACAACCCCCACCAGGCAGTGTACCTGATCGTTGTAGTATAGTATAGTGACAAGTACCGGGGGATTGATCGTTCAGCTTAGGAATAGTGTCGCTAGGATTAGAAAACCTAATTAATAGTTCTAAAGGTGAGGGATGATTATTTTTGTATTTTTATATTTTTATGAAAGCAAGTAAAATCTCGGGTTTTGGAAGAGTGGGCGGAATTAGTTGCTATTCAACTAACCCAAAACTAATATATAATCAAAATAAAATACTAAAAATGAAAATTAAACTAATTAAACTAAGGTTGTGAGCAGTAATGGAGAAAATTGTGTTTACTTAGACTTCATTACTCCCTAGATATCTTTTACACGTTAATTACTTGTTATACTTGTATGGATGACGGATTGTATTCCTTAATACCATTCGTGGGGTGGCATACATAACTCCCCAACTCTATGAGCTCTTATCTCCTCCTACACCATGACCCAGCACAACTTTAGGGATTGTAAACAGTGGCTCATGCATTAAATACAACCAATAAAGACCTAGTACGCCTCGGTTCATGTTTCTTAAGACGTTCAAGCATGTTACCATTTGGAGATCTGCCAGTTTTCTTAAGCCTAACATATAAAATCATTCATCCAAGACAAGAATAGACAAGTAATCAACACATAATCAACATCTAGGTTTCATTAGATCTAAGCAAACACAAAAGAGATCTAGCCTAGCATAATGGAATTGAGACAAGAACAAGATATAAACAACCAACACATAGACATATTGATTGAATTAGAAGCACACTTATCTCAATTACAATGCAAGGTATCAAGGGTTTAGAACCCTTGAAAAACCTGTAAAAGTACCACCAAATTCGTCTTTAGGGTTTCACCAAAACTTCTCTCTTTTTTAATGAAAAAACTAGAAAACTATATATAGGAAAACTGGGCTGACGGCGTCAAGACAAACATGTGACGCCGTCACCTCGCCGCCAAATTCTTCCTCGGACGGCCTTGATCTCCTTATGACGGCCTATGTGACGCCGTCACCAACCACGGTATTTTATTCTTGGCACTTTGACGCCGTCATGATGACTTTTGACGCCGTCACCACCTACGGTATTTTATTCTTCATGCCTGATGCCGTCAGGGTGTAACTCTTGACGCCGTCACCTAGTGTCTTCAGCATGGGAAATTGGTACTTTGCCGTTTTCTTCACTTTTATGCTCCAAAAACGTCCAAAATGGCTTCTTTTCCAGAATTCACTCTCCAAACACCTAAAATCACAAAAGGAACGATTTAGGGCAATATTTGATCAAATAAGTTCGGATTCGGGCTTAAATGACCCCCTAAAAACGGATCATTTTTCGCCTCATCAATGGTGGACCGTTTGGTTGGTAAGGATTAGGCGGATTGGAAGAATTGGGTTGATTTTGTTTCCACCTAAGGTTTGGGTGATTTTTCCAAGAGGGGTTGTATGAATCACCATAAGTGTTTGGCTCGGGCTTGAAAGTGTACCACTTATCTCCTGCTTCGTCGGTACGCGTGGATGCGTAGTCCGCAAAAGCTGTTCCGGGGAGTTCCACACAATCACGAGTGTCATGGGGACCACTACATAATTCGCATGAAGAAGTGATTTTGTTCACTTGGCTTGAATGCTTCGGAGCTTCGTAAGATTTCATGAGAAACTTGACTTGGTCCTCAAGTTCCATGATCCTACGGTCGGGAGTGCTAGAATTGTTCGAAGGCAAAGATATTGCCTTGACCGTTTTGTTCAGATCACGGGGATCATTCCAACTTTCGTTGTCATAGAGAGCAAGATCTTCTATGAGTTCCCATGATTGTTCCGCACTAAGATCACGTAGCTTACCACCGGCCGATTGGTCAATGGTTTGCCTCGTGGAGATGTCGATATGGTCATAGAAGATTTGGACTTGGAGCCAAAGATCTATGCCATGATGAGGGACTTTTTGGAGTAAGTCCTTGAAACGAGTCCATGCTTCATAAAGAGATTCATTTTGACGTTGTTGGAACATCAAGATGTCATTCCTAAGCTTAGTAGTTCTCCCCGGTGGGAAAAATTGAGCAAGGAAACGAGTGGTGAGATCATCCCATGTGGTGATGGATCCCGCGGGTAAACGCTCAAGCCATTGACTAGCTTGATCCCGTAGAGAGAATTGGAATAGGCGTAAACGGGTAGTCTCTCTAGTTTCAACACCTAGGTCTATGGAATCTACGATTTTGAGGAAGTCTTTAAGGTGTTGGTTTGGATCTTCGGAACGAAGTCCATGGAATGCACATCCGCTTTGCACCAACCGGATGGTGTCGGATCGCAAGGGGGTCACATTGTCTCCGGTGAGCTCAATGGTGTTTCGGTAGCCTTGGTGGCTAGGTCGGGAATACTCTCCTAAGGTTCGGGGCCTAAGGGGTTCTAATGGTGGGTTTTGTTGTGGTGGGATGACGGGTTCAAAGATATTACCACCTTCCATCATGTCGGATGGAAAAGAGTTACGAACAAAGGCACGAAGAAATAAGATAGACTAAAGAAGACCTAAAAAATAAAAACAAAATCTTACTAGAAAGGAATCTAGCAAGTAGACCTAATAAAAAGAAATCCTAACCTAGACAATAACTATTCCCCGGCAGCGGCGCCAAAAACTTGATGCTTGGGAATCGCACCTTGCTTTACCTCTCGAGGGATCTCGAGAAGCTTACAACCCCCACCAGGCAGTGTACCTGATCGTTGTAGTATAGTATAGTGACAAGTACCGGGGGATTGATCGTTCAGATTAGGAATAGTGTCACTAGGATTAGAAAACCTAATTAATAGTTCTAAAGGTGAGGGATGATTATTTTTGTGTTTTTATATTTTTTAGAAAGCAATTAAAATCTCGGGTTTTGGAAGAGTGGGCGGAATTAGTTGCTATTCAACTAACCCAAAACTAAGATGCAATCAAAATAAAATAATGAAAATGAAAATAAACTAATTATTACAAAGGTTGTGAGCAGTGATTGGAGAAATTGTGTTTACTTAGACTTCACTACTCCCTAGATATCTTTTACACGTTAATTACTTGTTATACTTGTATGGATGACGGATTGTATTCCTTAATACCATTCGTGGGGTGGCATACATAACTCCCCAACTCTATGAGCTCTTATCTCCTCCTACACCATGACCCAGCACAACTATAGGGATTGTAAACAGTGGCTCATGCATTAAATACAACCAATAAAGACCTAGTACGCCTCGGTTCATGTTTCTTAAGACGTTCAAGCATGTTACCATTTGGAGATCTGCCAGTTTTCTTAAGCCTAACATATAAAATCATTCATCCAAGACAAGAATAGACAAGTAATCAACACATAATCAACATCTAGGTTTCATTAGATCTAAGCAAACACAAAAGAGATCTAGCCTAGCATAATGGAATTGAGACAAGAACAAGATATAAACAACCAACACATAGACATATTGATTGAATTAGAAGAACACTTATCTCAATTACAATACAAGGTATCAAGGGTTTGGAACCCTTGAAAAACCTGTAAAAGATACACCAAATTCGTCTTTAGGGTTTCACCAAAACTTCTCCTCTTTTTTATGAAAAAACTAGAAAACTATATATAGGAAAACCGAGGTGACGGCGTCAAGAGCAATGGTGTGACGCCGTCATCTCGCCGCCAAACACTTCCTCGGACGGCCTTGATCTACTTATGACGGCCTATGTGACGCCGTCAGCTACCACGGTGTTTTATTCTTTGTACTTTGACGCCGTCAGGATGACTTTTGACGCCGTCATCAGCTACGGTATTTTATTCTTGATGTCTGACGCCGTCAGGGTATAACTCTTGACGCCGTCATCTAGTGTCTTCAGCATGGAAAATTGGTACTTTGCCGTTTTCTTCACTTTTATGCTCCAAAAACGTCCAAAATAGCTTCTTTTCCAGAATTCACTCTCCAAACACCTAAAATCACAAAAGGAACGATTTAGGTCAATATTTGATCAAATAAAGTCGGATTCGGGCTTAAATGACCCCCTAAAAATGGATCATTTTTCGCCTCATCATGTCCCAACGAGGTGTGCGATGTTTTATTATAAACGAATTTGTGATCGAGTGAATATGAACAGGAAAGGATCTGAATAAGTGTGTGTGTGATTACACTAAGGTTTATAAAGTAAAATGACTTAGGAAAACTATTGGAATGATTACGTAAAACCTAGATATCTAATACGTATAAACGTACACCAATTTAAAATCAGACGCGACTGCGTACAGAGAAAAAGGTGAATTTTAAGAAAAATAAACTACAGGGTTTAAAAATGAAAATCCTATAAACTTAAACTTAAAATAAAATTCAATTAAAAAGAAAACTATTTTTTAGATTATTATATTATTTATTATTAATTATTTAATTAAAAACTATTTAACTATTTAATTAAAACTAACTTAAATAAAAACTAAAAATGATTAACACTACAAATTAAACTAAAAATTTATAAAAATAATTTCTAAAACTTAAAATGAACTTGAAGAAAGTATAAAACATAAAAATAAATGTTTTTGTCTTTTTATAAGCTTTTTATTAATTAAAAACTATTTATATTAATTAAACTAATTAAACTAGTTTAAATTACAAATAATATTAAATCAACTTAGAAAATTATGGAAAAATTTATAAAACTATTTTATGACTTATAAAAGCTATAAAAAATATAAAAACTAGGTGTTACCTTATAAAAATTTATTATGCTATTTAAAACTTATTTATTGATTAATTACTAAATAAACTAATATTAATTATAATAAATACTAAATGACAAAACAAAAATCTGAGAAAATTATGAAAAATACTTTAACCTAAAAGGAAATTATTAAAAATATAAAATTACAAATTTCTTAATTAAAATCTAAAAATGAAAATTAAAATTAAATTAAATTAAATAGAAACTATCACTTATTTTTATGTTGTCTTTTCTGGATTTTTATTTTACAAAACTATATTATATATAAAAATAAGCAACTTTTGTAAAAACAACTAATTTCTAGCTTAATAATAAGCACTGTGGAAGCTTATTGCTACCACAGTTGACTTTTGTTGACTGAATATGGAAATAAGCTCAAATGAGCTTATGTGGGACCCACTATGAATGAATCTAGTCTAAATAAGTTTGTTGGACTTGTCAAAGCTAAATTTAGCCAAATAAGCTCAGTAGATAAGCTGATAAGCACAAATAAGCAATTCCAAAAACTAAATTCAACACAGAATTGGGACAGAGTTCAAGGGTAAAACTAAGTGGGGTCCACAGTGATTCAGGTCAAACAAAAGGTCAAATACTACTCCCTGGTAGGAGGGGGGTTGGGAAAAACTAATTTGGAGGTCTGGGGCCCACTGAGGTGGTCACAAACCACCACCAAAGGTGGTGGTGTGGCCTGAATCTGCTGGTGCAGGGGAAGCTTATTCCCTGCAGTTGTGTTTAGGGGTGAGTGGGGCCCAGGACAAAAATCCTAAAAATATAAGACTTGTGGGAACTCAAAGATGAGCTGGTAGGCTTCAACTAGAAACAAGTTTCAAGTCATAAGACCAAACACAAAATTCTAATAAATTACTTGAATTTTTGTAAAAATCTGAGATAGGTAAATTTGACTTTTTGTAATACTTAGCTAGTTTGACTAATTTGGATTTCTAATGTTCCTAGATGATTAAATAAGCTATATTAAGCTATAAAGTAACTAATTTAAGCTACACTACAAACTTATGAATTGACTTAATGAGATTTTGTGTCTCAAAATCCTCACAGTTAACTGTGAGGATGGATAGTATATGATTTTGACTATTTGTGGTTTAAGGCCTGAGTTTTAAGATTGCTACAACCTAGTATGACCTAAAGTAATATGAGTAAACTAACCTAGATAACTAATGACACCAAAAATACTCAGTATCAAGCTGAGCCAAACACCCCTAATGATTGACTGATTTTATGATTTCAAAGTAAATGACTATTTTAAACCATGAAACTGAATAACTAGTCCTAAAATGATATTATGAACTTAAATAAACATGTAAAAACAGATTACAAAATATTCTTTAATAAAAAACAAAAATTACAAAACTAACTTACAATGGGTATGTGACTGAGGTGATGGAACCAAGAACCAAGAACAAGTAACTAACCTATAACCTCCCAAAAGGTTCTAAACCAGCAACATATCCAAATAACACCCTGCTCCAATCTTCTTCCTCTCTTTCCTCTATTTTTTTATTTTTCTTTATTTAATTTATTATTTTTGGTATTTTCTTATTTATAGCTAAACAGATAATTAAAGTTTTCTAAAACTTATATGAGATTTGTCAGAGCTTATATGAGCTTATGCAAAGCTTTAACAACAACTAACAACAACAGTTGAGCTTTTTGTAATTTTTGAAATAAAGAAAAAATTGCATAACTGAGATACACAATGAAACTTGAAATTAACTTTAATTAAAGAGTGAATTACATGAAACTAACTGAGAACAAGTGTTTTAAACTGAAAATAACAACTAGAGACTATTCTACATTACATACGTTTAAATTAAGCTAAAACTAAACTAAATATTCCATCACCACAGCTTCTTTTCCTTTTTGTAGAGTTTTTCTGAGCTTGTGGGACCCACTGGGCCATTTCCCACCAATCCAGAACCATTGATTTAGTCCAAGTCATCTCAGCCTTTGATTTCACCTTTTGGCGCCAAAATAGTCTTGGGTGTCAGATTATGCGTGAAGAGGTTTTCAAGGGTTTTGGAGGTTTGTGGAGGTGGAGGGGACAAGTGGAAGATATCTTGGAGGCCAAGGTGTGAAGAAACCAGATAGGTGGAGGGGTGGTTTGTGAGTCTGTGTGGTGGGGTGGTATTGGGGAAGAAGGGCGGTAAAGGGGTGGTCAAACAAGGGGGTTGACCCGTTTTTATTATAAACGGGGTGGACTGGGTAATTAGAATAGTGGGTGGGCTATTGGTGTTTGGGTAGTTTGGATTGATTTTGGGTATTAATATTTAAGGTCCGGTTGGTTTTAGTTTAAGATAATCACAAGGACCAAAAATGTAACAAGCTGAAAGTTGAGGGCTGTTTTTGGCAAGTTTCCAAATATACTACAAGGGCTAATCTTGCCATATGTGATAAATCAAAGGACTTTAAATGAAATATTTCCATTTAAAACCACCCGGGGACCTTTTCTGTCAATTCCCAAACTTCAGGGACCTAACTTGTAATTTTCTGATAATTGAAGGGCCAAACCTGTAAATATCCAACAGTTAACACAAAGGACCAATTATGCCATTATATAATAGTACAAGGGTTATATTTAATATTTTTCCATTTTAAATAACCCAGGGACTGATTTTGACACTTTTCAAAGTTGAGGGACCAGAGTTGTAAATTTATGATTTTTAACTTCAAAGGACTTTTCCTAACAACTTATGAATCCCAAGGACCTAAAATGATATTTGAACAAGTTTTGAGTGACCCGGGACTAGTTTTGCCAATTTATGAAACTTGAGGGACTGAAACTGCCAATTATGCAAACTTTGTACGTTTTTCATCTGTTTTTGCATATTTTGCATTTGAAACATATAAAACACACTTCTAAGATATTTTAAGTATTTTGATACATATTTGAGTGTTTTTGTATGTTTTGGCAGCTCAGATTGGTATAAAATGATGAGTATTTAGACACTCATCAATCCCCCACACTAAACTATTGCTAATCCCTAGCAATCTTTTGAGAAAAACTTAATGGATTTGAAAAATTCTTTACCAAAAGCCATCACTTCTGGAGTAGCCAGGTGTAAGAACTGCGGCACACCTGATAACCGTGTGATTTTGAGCAAACCACCAGTTGTCAACGGATTTGATTAGTCTTTACCAAAAGCCGTTTGCTTTTGGACTAGCCAACTCTTGATGGAATAGTCAACATCTTGGTGATCTGATTACCAATTATGGTTTTTCCACGGCCTTTACCACAAGCCATAATCTTGCGGGCTAGCCAACTCTTTAGCTTTTGAGGATAATGGGGAGTTGAGGAACCATACAATTTTTGGCAAATTGCAAGCCATAAACGGGTTTGAGTTATCTTTACCAAGAACCGTTTGCTCCTGGATTAGCCAATCCTTATGTGGGTTAGACATGGCGGACTGATAACCATTTATTGCGTTCTAAGTGAAAAAATTTTAAAATTTGGGCTAAAATGGGGGTTCTTGATGGAACATGTGTTTAAATTCGTTAAAATAACGAATCTCCCCCCACACTTAGAACTGAATATTGTCCTCAATATTCAAAGTACCGGGTGTTAAACCAACACTTAGAACATAAGAAGAAAAATATTCCATAGCCTTTATTTAAGATGTATATACATACAATTATTTTTTTAGATAAAACTTCTTAAATAGAAGCTATCACTATATTTACATTTTCATTTTCATTCTTTTTTTTTTTTTTTTTTTTTTTTTTTTTTTTTTTTTTTTTTTTTAGAGATATTTACATATATGCATCATGTGGGTTAGTATCTTCCCCACATTTAGGGTGAAAACCCTAAGTAAATGCTACTGTTTTTATTTACCGAGTCGCTAGCTTGACTCGACCCCGAATTCATTTGTCCATGGGGAAGCAAGTGGAAGAGACAATCTCAATCGGACTTTCATTCAAAATATTTGGATAAACATTTGAAGCACGTGAAAGTTCCACACCGATGAGATATAATGACACCCGGCTCAAAATTTATAAATGAGAATGCCGGGGTCAAAGATAGTGTCTTCATTCCCGAAGGAGTGAAGAATAGGAGAAATCACCTGGTAGGTGAAGGAAAGTAGGGAGATCTAAATAGCAATTAAGATAAGAACTTCCTCCTCAAGAAATGCATATTCAAGTGGAGGAGGCAAGTCCTTAAGCTTGATCTCAGGAAATTTATCAGTTTCCTCAACTGATTTGATTTCCTTATTATGAAGTTGTGGAAGAGGGGGAAATGGATCTTCGTTTAACAAACTTTCTAGAAAAAGAATGTCCCCCTCTGGATCAAGATAATTATCATCAACTTCGTATGAAATTGAACTATCTTCATTCATAAAAGCCTCGAATTCGTCCAAATCATTTTCACTTTCCGGAGGAAGTGGTTTGATCTGAGTGAGTTCAATTGAGGGATCATGAGTAGGTAAAAGTTCTAACTCTCTCAAATCCGCTTCAAAGTCAAAGACTTCATTTTCATCCCTTGGTGGGATAGGATCCATATGAGAGAGTTCATCAGCGAACTCTTCAAGAAGATAGTCAACATTAGACTCGGGAAGTGATGCCTCAACAAATTCGATGTCTCCATAAGATAAACAATCATCACTGGAATCAGAGACAGTCTCAATTTGTTCATTTGGATTATCAGGAGTGGAAGGAATATCACACATAAGATCAAGAATTCCCTGTGACTCACTTGGGATTGGGACAAGGTTCTCAACACTAGACTTTATGAATTCGTCCGATTCCTTTGCGGGAATTGTGTCAAGATGCTCGTCCCCCATGCTCAGAGAGTGAGTGGGAACCTCGGGTGTGATAACATCATACAGAGGGAGCTGAGAAGGACTAGCAGTAATGGAGTCTACAAGTTCCATTATTTCTACTGCTGGTGATTCAGTTATATTATTTTCCCCCTGTATATCCATGGAAGGAGTCTCAACTGATGAACATGACGAGGTATCATCACTTTCATCATCCTCATAGAGAAGAGCAGCATTTTGAAATTTGATACGTGTTATAGCTGCTTGTTCTAAGACTCGTAATTCTTCCATACTTCTTTCGTTTCCAGCTGCACGTCCTTCAGCAAGTAATTCCGCGATAGATTTATCACGAGAATATGGAATGAGTGGATATTGTGGGGGTGTGAATGTCTCAAAACCGGAAGGTTGACATTGATCATCATTATGAGGACCCCCACAATGTACACAAGAAGAACTTGGTGCATTGTGCAACGACATATTAGCCAACTCCTCTCTAATGTTTTTAAGTTTTTCAAGAACCTCTAGACAAGGATCTTGCTGGTTTTGAGGAGTTGCTTGGTTCATTTGGTACTGTGGAGGTGGTTCTTGAAACGAATAGTCGTAATTGTTACAAGGAAATGGATTCCTTGTTTGACAATCAGAGCTAAAATGTGGACCTCCACAGTACTCACAACAGTTAAACTGTTGAGTCTGGCTTGGTGTATTTTGATACGAAACATCATTGATATTTAGATAATATGATTCTTGCTCGTATGAATGTGATGGGTAGTTGATGAGGCGAAAAATGATCCGTTTTTAGGGGGTCATTTAAGCCCGAATCCGACTTTATTTGATCAAATATTGCCCTAAATCGTTCCTTTTGTGATTTTAGGTGTTTGGAGAGTGAATTCTGGAAAAGAAGCTATTTTGGACGTTTTTGGAGCATAAAAGTGAAGAAAACGGCAAAGTACCAATTTTCCATGCTGAAGACACTAGATGACGGCGTCAAGAGTTATACCCTGACGGCGTCAGACATCAAGAATAAAATACCGTAGCTGATGACGGCGTCAAAAGTCATCTTGACGGCGTCAAAGTACAAAGAATAAAATACCGTGGTAGCTGACGGCGTCACATAGGCCGTCATAAGTAGATCAAGGCCGTCCGAGGAAGTGTTTGGCGGCGAGATGACGGCGTCACACCATTGCTCTTGACGCCGTCACCTCGGTTTTCCTATATATAGTTTTCTAGTTTTTTCATTAAAAAAAAGAGAAGTTTTGGTGAAACCCTAAAGACGAATTTAGTGTATCTTTTACAGGTTTTTCAAGGGTTCCAAACCCTTGATACCTTGCATTGTAATTGAGATAAGTGTTTTTCTAATTCAATCAATATGTCTATGTGTTGGTTGTTTATATCTTATTCTTGTCTCAATTCCATTATGCTAGGCTAGATCTCTTTTGTGTTTGCTTAGATCTAATGAAACCTAGATGTTGATTATGTGTTGATTACTTGTCTATTCTTATCTTGGATGAATGATTTTATATGTTAGGCTTAAGAAAACTGGCAGATCTCCAAATGGTAACATGCTTGAACGTCTTAAGAAACATGAACCGAGGCGTACTAGGTCTTTATTGGTTGTATTTAATGCATGAGCCACTGTTTACAATCCCTATAGTTGTGCTGGGTCATGGTGTAGGAGGAGATAAGAGCTCATAGAGTTGGGGAGTTATGTATGCCACCCCACGAACGGTATTAAGGAATACAATCCGTCATCCATACAAGTATAACAAGTAATTAACGTGTAAAAGATATCTAGGGAGTAGTGAAGTCTAAGTAAACACAATTTCTCCAATTACTGCTCACAACCTTTATAATAATTAGTTTATTTTCATTTTCATTATTTTATTTTGATTATATCTTAGTTTTGGGTTAGTTGAATAGCAACTAATTCCGCCCACTCTTTCAAAACCCGAGATTTTACTTGCTTTCATAAAAATATAAAAATACAAAAATAATCATCCCTCACCTTTAGCACTAGTAATTAGGTTTTCTAATCCTAGCGACACTATTCCTAAGCTGAACGATCAATCCCCCGGTACTTGTCACTATACTATACTACAACGATCAGGTACACTGCCTGGTGGGGGTTGTAAGCTTCTCGAGATCCCTCGAGAGGTAAAGCAAGGAGCGATTCCCACGCATCAAGTTTTTGGCGCCGCTGCCGGGGAATAGTTATTGTCTAGGTTAGGATTTCTTTTTATTAGGTCTACTTGCTAGATTCCTTTCTAGTAAGATTTTATTTTTATTTATAGGATTCCTTTAGTCTATCTTTTTCTTTGTGCCCTTTGTTTGTAAAACCATTTTCATTTGTCTTCATGACGGATGAGATTCCATTTAGATCATTAACAGTAGAGGAACAATTAGTTTACTCAGATAGATTTGCTTCCTGTTGTTCCAATGAATTTTTAAGTGATCTTAACTATATACAAGAGGAGATGGGTGTAAAGTTTGATAGGTTTGATGAGTTATGCTCATGTGTGGCCTATATTAAACTATCATTGTTAGGATCAATTCCTTTTAGTAAGACCCTTTGGAAAATTTTTGAGGAAAGCCTCCTAACCGTGAACCATGAGTTCAATGAATTGATGGGTTTGTATACATCACAACTTGAGGAAACAATTAAGGAGGATTTAGCCGAACATGAACATATTGAGCAAAAAGATGAATCCTTTAGGCAAATTGAACATTGTAATCAAGTTATTGAGGAAGGTTCTTATGAATCAGACTTAGAACTTGAAATGGCTAGAGAAGGATTTGAGATACTTAGCAACATGTTTAGGTCAGATTCTACTAAAACACGTGATGAGGATATAGGTGATGTTGAGAAAAGGAAGGATGAGGTAAATAACACAAACCTACAAAGTATCCCACAACTCCCATCATCACTTGAGGAATACACACCACCCGTGACTTACCCGAAAGAAGTAGAAGAGACTATAGGAGCCCCAATAGAGGTAGAACCCTTGTACCAAACACCACCAGAGGATATAGGTTTGAATACTTGTAGTGATAACCTTACTCTTAGTTCTAGGGAAGTTCCTAGTTTTGATGAACCAGAGCCTCAACCAAAACCGTTACCTAATCTTCCATCCTTGGATGAAAATTTAGGAATTAAAGTAGGTTCCGATCCACCCATCAAACCATATAGTCCGGGTAGTTTTACGTTGAAGGTAGTAGACTCTAAGCCTTGTAGAGAGGAAGCTAGCATAGGAGTGAACCATGACCTTACATACTTACATCACCCATTCATGATTGATCACAAGACACATTATGGGTTTAAACCGGGTTTATTAGGTCAAGATGGATCCCTAACTAGTAGTCTCTTGAAGTTGATTGAAAATGATCCCTTTCTAGGAGAAAATCTTAATTCACCTATTAACCCAATTGAATTAGGTAAGGCTATGATGATAGGATCCCGCATCTTTGAGCATACAATTCATCCACCACTCTTTCCTCACGAGGCATATTTACACCCTAAGAGCGTGTATCGCTACTTTCACCTGCACTTAATCCTAAGTGTAGGGAAAACCTCACCTTTATCCGTGAAATAAGGGTAGAGTTAGGCTCGTGACTCGAACAAAAACAAGCGCTTATTGGGAGGCAACCCAAGCTTTATTTGTGTGTTTTTATTTGTTTGTTTGTTTGTTTGATTTTATTTGTTTCCGTATGCATGCTTTATTTTTATTGTTGGTTGATCATGTCTCTAAATTTAAATGTGGAAATACTTTACTATGTTGTTTGGCCTAGTCTTAACTCCAACCTAAAAGTATTTTTGCAAAAGATAAGTGTAAGGGGAAACCCCAAATATGTTTTCAAGAAACAAACCGATCATGATTCTCCACAATATTAAATGAGCATGTATATTCGTATTTGTTAGAGTCAAATGCTTGTATTGAGTCATAATGAAGTTTTGCAGGATTTTCCAGGAAGTAGGACCAAGTTTTTCCAGAAATTTTCCGGAAACTTAACATAAGAATTTCTGCAGGTTCATTCTGACGGCGTCAGAGTATTACTCTTGACGGCGTCAGGAGTTAAAATCTGGAAATTTTACCGGTTTTGTTTTTCTAACGGAGTCTTATGGTTTTTGTGAATTATTAAGTTTTATAATCTCCAGGAAATCTGCAAACTTCATTCCACAAGCATTATATCTTACTTTGTTTTCTAGGATTTAGTAACTTATATAGGATGCCGCCGATTTTACGCAAGGTTGTCTTGTCTATTGTTGTCAGGATTTACAGGTTATGTATGACAAGAAGATGATTTATTTTCTGGAAGGGAAGCTTTGATTGTTCATTTTCTTGGAGGAAGATCTAACCTGGCCATCCTATAATCCATACCGAGCGAATCAGGGGAGTATTTGATTTCATTCTCTTTACTTTTTCACTTTTACATTCTTTACTTGAACATTGGGGACAATGTTCATCTTAAGTGTAAGGGGAGGGTAAAAAGATGATACCTTACATATACACTTTCGCTTGAGTTTGTTTTGTTTGATAGTAGATGTGTAATAAAACTATGAGAAATACTTGTTAGTGTAATTTTAGCGCCAAATTTAAAATTTTTTACAACATTTAGGAGTGAAACTTTAGCCATAGCAAGCGTTTCATGGATAGGAGATTGTATGACTAGCACATAACCGTATATTCAGAAAAATTTTCCACCCAAAAATGTGAAGTTCGCCCTTAGATTTGATAGGAAAAGCATTTACTATTAGTGCTTATGAGTGTACCGGTAGCATTTAGATTCTAGAACTTGCGTTAGTGATGCATCCCGAGACCGCTAGTGAGACTACATTCGTGTAGTAGGATTTACTACATGATAAGAGGCATTAGGATCACCCTTGTGTTAAACCCGTATTATAATTACTTGACCATTTAAGTCATATTACTTGGCTAGTTAAGTCAACTAATTTTTCCCACACCCTTAGCGTTGTACTCATTTTTAGTACACGAAACCCCTAGTACACCCCTCCGAGCCTATCTTTTCGTTTCTAACTTTAAGCATCTTACTTAAAGGAAGAATTTGTTACACCCCACTTAAATGTACACCCAAATCGCCTTAGCCTTCCGTGTATGCGCTCATTTTTAGTGCATTATTGTTATTTGTTAAACCCTAAGTTAACTTTCTAATTGATTACATGGTTGCTAAGTCGAGTCATATCCTTGTACATATTGTTTTGGGACGATTGGGACTCATGGGTAAGTACTTATTTTATGGAGTAATGGGGAAGAACATAATATTATTACCCCCATATATGCGTTAATCTTAAAAGTGCTCCAAGTGTTTTGATTTTCTTAATTCGAGTCATTAGAATAGTTAAATGTAATGTATGTAAAGATTCAAGTGTAAGGGGAATTCCCATTCCCTATGATGTATTATTTTGGATGGTAGGGTAAGAGTGTATGCAAAAAAAAAAAAAAAAAAAAAAAAAAAAAAAAAATCGAAAAAAAAAAATTAAGAAAAAGAAAAAAGAAAAAAAAAAAAAAAAAAAAAAACAGAAAAAAAAAAACATACGGACTACCATCCCAATTTTATTCTTTGTTTATTTTACGTTTTTGTTATTTTTCATTTATTAGCTTAAGTCGAGTCTAGTCTTGGCTTGGCAACGCCATCTTGTACATGTAATTAACCGAGATTGTTAACTCGCCACCAGTAAAACTTCCTTTATCCAACAAAACCGTGTAATTCATATCCCTATACCTAACGTTACAACCCTTTAAAAGACCTCTTTGATAGTTTATCCTAGGTGCTTACGCCATGTGATGGAGGTTTGATCCTTTCCCAAGCCTATGGTAATCTATTTTGTTATGACAGGTAGTGAGAGATATCTTCCATTTCCATAATGTTATATTACTTTATTACACCCGAGAGATGTGAGTATCTAAACACTATTTGTGAGGTGCTTGTGTATGACCTCCGTGCTTGTCTATTGGTCTCTAGTGGAACGATTATTTGTTGTAATTACTTTTATATTAGTGTTAAATGACCCCTAACTTGTCTTTTGAGTAGAATAAACGCTCATTTGCTTGAGGACAAGCAAATCTCAAGTGTAAGGGTATATGATGAGGCGAAAAATGATCCGTTTTTAGGGGGTCATTTAAGCCCGAATCCGACTTTATTTGATCAAATATTGCCCTAAATCGTTCCTTTTGTGATTTTAGGTGTTTGGAGAGTGAATTCTGGAAAAGAAGCTATTTTGGACATTTTTGGAGCATAAAAGTGAAGAAAACAGCAAAGTACCAATTTTCCATGCTGAAGACACTAGATGACGGCGTCAAGAGTTATACCCTGACGGCGTCAGACATCAAGAATAAAATACCGTAGTTGATGACGGCGTCAAAAGTCATCCTGACGGCGTCAAAGTACAAAGAATAAAATACCGTGGTAGCTGACGGCGTCACATAGGCCGTCATAAGTAGATCAAGGCGGTCCGAGGAAGTGTTTGGCGGCGAGATGACGGCGTCACACCATTGCTCTTGACGCCGTCACCTCGGTTTTCCTATATATAGTTTTCTAGTTTTTTCATTAAAAAAAAGAGAAGTTTTGGTGAAACCCTAAAGACGAATTTGGTGTATCTTTTACAGGTTTTTCAAGGGTTCCAAACCCTTGATACCTTGCATTGTAATTGAGATAAGTGTTTTTCTAATTCAATCAATATGTCTATGTGTTGGTTGTTTATATCTTGTTCTTGTCTCAATTCCATTATGCTAGGCTAGATCTCTTTTGTGTTTGCTTAGATCTAATGAAACCTAGATGTTGATTATGTGTTGATTACTTGTCTATTCTTGTCTTGGATGAATGATTTTATATGTTAGGCTTAAGAAAACTGGCAGATCTCCAAATGGTAACATGCTTGAACGTCTTAAGAAACATGAACCGAGGCGTACTAGGTCTTTATTGGTTGTATTTAATGCATGAGCCACTGTTTACAATCCCTATAGTTGTGCTGGGTCATGGTGTAGGAGGAGATAAGAGCTCATAGAGTTGGGGAGTTATGTATGCCACCCCACGAATGGTATTAAGGAATACAATCCGTCATCCATACAAGTATAACAAGTAATTAACGTGTAAAAGATATCTAGGGAGTAGTGAAGTCTAAGTAAACACAATTTCTCCAATTACTGCTCACAACCTTTATAATAATTAGTTTATTTTCATTTTCATTATTTTATTTTGATTATATCTTAGTTTTGGGTTAGTTGAATAGCAACTAATTCCGCCCACTCTTTCAAAACCCGAGATTTTACTTGCTTTCATAAAAATATAAAAATACAAAAATAATCATCCCTCACCTTTAGCACTAGTAATTAGGTTTTCTAATCCTAGCGACACTATTCCTAAGCTGAACGATCAATCCCCCGGTACTTGTCACTATACTATACTACAACGATCAGGTACACTGCCTGGTGGGGGTTGTAAGCTTCTCGAGATCCCTCGAGAGGTAAAGCAAGGTGCGATTCGCACGCATCAGTAGTTGGAAAAATTTGAGGAGTCGTTGAATGAGTTTTGATTAGGATTATAAGGAAATGAATTACTCTATACACAAAACAAACAACTCCCGTTTTGAATATCATTACCACATTGTTCACATGTACACCAACGACATGGAAAACCGAAAAGCGGCTCACCACAACCGACACAAGAAACAAAATCTGGAGGTGGGACAAGTGGTGTGCTCTTAGAGCTAGGAATTTCCACCACTTCCGTTATGGTCTCGGGTTTTGGTTCTTGATAAACGTGAAGGTTAGGTAAGTCGTTCTTTTCAGTCACTACCCTAAGCTCTGTACGTTTGCTTGACAAACTTTTAACCGTAAACCGTGAAAGGTTAGGATCAATTTTTGAAGGTTCGTCATTAATAGCACGTATCTCGGGTTGTGAAGGGTAGTTGGAAGAATTTGGTGAATCATTGAGAGAATTTGGACTTATGAACAGATTGCACACAGTACAAAATCTGTTACTACAATTATTGCCACATTTCTCACAAATACACCGGAGACAACGAAGGCCGTTCTCAATCGGGATTTTACAGTGAAAACACTTGTAACCGAGAGACGCCATAAGAATTATGCATGAGATGGGTGTAAGAAGGTAGAATCAAATGGATAGAGGGTATAAAGGGATGAATATTTTTGGGTTTTGTTTTATAAAAATATAGATAAAAGATGGTAAATATACAATGGATGTATATCCAGATTCACTAATACGCAAAAACGTTTAAAATAAGCGCACAACCTCCCCGGCAGCGGCGCCAAATTTTGATTCGCCTCAAACGGTCAGATAATTATTGGTCAACCACTTGTGAATGGTCAATTATAATAGTCAAACAGCTGAGGCAAATGCTTCCGTAGAATACAGTGTTTCCCCGGGTCGTAATGTCCCAACGAGGTGTGCGATGTTTTATTATAAACGAATTTGTGATCGAGTGAATATGAACAGGAAAGGATCTGAATAAGTGTGTGTGTGTGATTACACTAAGGTTTATAAAGTAAAATGACTTAGGAAAACTATTGGAATGATTACGTAAAACCTAGATATCTAATACGTATAAACGTACACCAATTTAAAATCAGACGCGACTGCGTACAGAGAAAAAGGTGAATTTTAAGAAAAATAAACTACAGGGTTTAAAAATGAAAATCCTATAAACTTAAACTTAAAATAAAATTAAATTAAAAATAAAACTATTTTTTAGATTATTATATTATTTATTATTAATTATTTAATTAAAAACTATTTAACTATTTAATTAAAACTAACTTAAATAAAAACTAAAAATGATTAACACTACAAATTAAACTAAAAATTTATAAAAATAATTTCTAAAACTTAAAATGAACTTGAAGAAAGTATAAAAAATAAAAATAAATGTTTTGTCTTTTTATAAGCTTTTTATTAATTAAAAACTATTTATATTAATTAAACTAATTAAACTAGTTTAAATTACAAATAATATTAAATCAACTTATAAAATTATGGAAAAATTTATAAAACTATTTTATGACTTATAAAAGCTATAAAAAATATAAAAACTAGGTGTTACCTTATAAAAATTTATTATGCTATTTAAAACTTATTTATTGATTAATTACTAAATAAACTAATATTAATTATAATAAATACTAAATGACAAAACAAAAATCTGAGAAAATTATGAAAAATACTTTAACCTAAAAGGAAATTATTAAAAAAATAAAATTACAAATTTCTTAATTAAAATCTAAAAATGAAAATTAAAATTAAATTAAATTAAATAGAAACTATTACTTATTTTTATGTTGTCTTTTCTGGATTTTTATTTTACAAAACTATATTATATATAAAAATAAGCAACTTTTGTAAAAACAACTAATTTCTAGCTTAATAATAAGCACTGTGGAAGCTTATTGCTACCACAGTTGACTTTTGTTGACTGAATATGGAAATAAGCTCAAATGAGCTTATGTGGGACCCACTATGGATGAATCTGGTCTAAATAAGTTTGTTGGACTTGTCAAAGCTAAATTTAGCCAAATAAGCTCAGTAGATAAGCTGATAAGCACAAATAAGCAATTCCAAAAACTAAATTCAACACAGAATTGGGACAGAGTTCAAGGGTAAAACTAAGTGGGGTCCACAGTGATTCAGGTCAAACAAAAGGTCAAATACTACTCCCTGGTAGGAGGGGGGTTGGGAAAAACTAATTTGGAGGTCTGGGGCCCACTGAGGTGGTCACAAACCACCACCAAAGGTGGTGGTGTGACCTGAATCTGCTGGTGCATGGGAAGCTTATTCCCTGCAGTTGTGTTTAGGGGTGAGTGGGGCCCAGGACAAAAATCCTAAAAATATAAGACTTGTGGGAACTCAAAGATGAGCTGGTAGGCTTCAACTAGAAACAAGTTTCAAGTCATAAGACCAAACACAAAATTCTAATAAATTACTTGAATTTTTGTAAAAATCTGAGATAGGTAAATTTGACTTTTTGTAATACTTAGCTAGTTTGACTAATTTGGATTTCTAATGTTCCTAGATGATTAAATAAGCTATATTAAGCTATAAAGTAACTAATTTAAGCTACACTACAAACTTATGAATTGACTTAATGAGATTTTGTGTCTCAAAATCCTCACAGTTAACTGTGAGGATGGATAGTATATGATTTTGACTATTTGTGGTTTAAGGCCTGAGTTTTAAGATTGCTACAACCTAGTATGACCTAAAGTAATATGAGTAAACTAACCTAGATAACTAATGACACCAAAAATACTCAGTATCAAGCTGAGCCAAACACCCCTAATGATTGACTGATTTTATGATTTCAAAGTAAATGACTATTTTAAACCATGAAACTGAATAACTAGTCCTAAAATGATATTATGAACTTAAATAAACATGTAAAAACAGATTACAAACTATTCTTTAATAAAAAACAAAAATTACAAAACTAACTTACAATGGGTATGTGACTGAGGTGATGGAACCAAGAACCAAGAACAAGTAACTAACCTATAACCTCCCAAAAGGTTCTAAACCAGCAACATATCCAAATAACACCCTGCTCCAATCTTCTTCCTCTCTTTCCTCTATTTTTTTATTTTTCTTTATTTAATTTATTATTTTTGGTATTTTCTTATTTATAGCTAAACAGATAATTAAAGTTTTCTAAAACTTATATGAGCTTTGTCAGAGCTTATATGAGCTTATGCAAAGCTTTAACAACAACTAACAACAACAGTTGAGCTTTTTGTAATTTTTGAAATAAAGAAAAAATTGCATAACTGAGATACACAATGAAACTTGAAATTAACTTTAATTAAAGAGTGAATTACATGAAACTAACTGAGAACAAGTGTTTTAAACTGAAAATAACAACTAGAGACTATTCTACACTACATACGATTAAATTAAGCTAAAACTAAACTAAATATTCCATCACCACAGCTTCTTTTCCTTTTTGTAGAGTTTTTCTGAGCTTGTGGGACCCACTGGGCCATTTCCCACCAATCCAGAACCATTGATTTAGTCCAAGTCATCTCAGCCTTTGATTTCACCTTTTGGCGCCAAAATAGTCTTGGGTGTCAGATTATGCGTGGAGAGGTTTTCAAGGGTTTTGGAGGTTTGTGGAGGTGGAGGGGACAAGTGGAAGATATCTTGGAGGCCAAGGTGTGAAGAAACCAGATAGGTGGAGGGGTGGTTTGTGAGTCTGTATGGTGGGGTGGTATTGGGGAAGAAGGGCGGTAAAGGGGTGGTCAAACAAGGGGGTTGACCCGTTTTTTTTTATAAACGGGGTGGACTGGGGTAATTAGAATAGTGGGTGGGCTATTGGGTAATTAGAATAGTGGGTGGGCTATTGGTGTTTGGGTAGTTTGGATTGATTTTGGGTATTAATATTTAAGGTCCGGTTGGTTTTAGTTTAAGATAATCACAAGGACCAAAAATGTAACAAGCTGAAAGTTGAGGGCTGTTTTTGGCAAGTTTCCAAATATACTACAAGGGCTAATCTTGCCATATGTGATAAATCAAAGGACTTTAAATGAAATATTTCCATTTAAAACCACCCGGGGACCTTTTCTGTCAATTCCCAAACTTCAGGGACCTAACTTGTAATTTTCTGATAATTGAAGGGCCAAACCTGTAAATATCCAACAGTTAACACAAAGGACCAATTATGCCATTATATAATAGTACAAGGGTTATATTTAATATTTTTCCATTTTAAATAACCCAGGGACTGATTTTGACACTTTTCAAAGTTGAGGGACCAGAGTTGTAAATTTATGATTTTTAACTTCAAAGGACTTTTCCTAACAACTTATGAATCCCAAGGACCTAAAATGATATTTGAACAAGTTTTGAGTGACCCGGGACTAGTTTTGCCAATTTATGAAACTTGAGGGACTGAAACTGCCAATTATGTAAACGTTGTACGTTTTTCATCTGTTTTTGCATATTTTGCATTTGAAACATATAAAACACACTTCTAAGATATTTTAAGTATTTTGATACATATTTGAGTGTTTTTGTATGTTTTGGCAGCTCAGATTGGTATAAAAGGATGAGTATTTAGACACTCATCACTAGCGCTAAAGGTTCCTAATAGAAAATGCACAAATCGAACCAGAAAGTATATAATCAACTAATTTGTGATTACCTTTAATTAAATGGACGTATATGCAAAAACATAAATCATCTATAAAAAGATATGTTTACGTATCAGAGTTCACAGATAACACACCTTAATTCCCTTGTTGCATGCTTGCAGATATTTGGAGGCATTCCGGCACCTTGCATCTTTCTTTCAAGAGATGCGACATCATTGTCTTCATTATCATTGTCACCAAGCTCTTCTTTAATAGCCCTCATCTGATTTACGTTCAATAAGTTCGGCTGAAATCCAAAAACACATTTTCAAATTTTCATACAACATATATGACTTACATGCTGGCAAAGAAGATATTCCTTATTTTAATAAATATCATTCAACCTTTTCATCAGCCCTTAAAACGACCCAATTACCTATTAAAAATGCAGTTTTGAAGTAGCCAGGCATACCTCATAAATCGACCCCAAACACCCCTTTAAATTTCACTTTAGCATCAACCCCAAAAAAATCATTAAAACAACCTAAGAATACCAATATCTACTATTATATAAAAACCCAACAATTTGAATTCGAGTTTATCAAGTAACAGGTAATTAATTAAAAAAAAAAACACAATAGCAAAGCAGATTAGGTTTTCTGTTGATTCGATCCAAAGTATTAGGTTGTTGAACATAAAGAAGTATATCTAATGAAAGAAAAGAAAAAACGTACCATAATAGTTGAATTCAGTTATCCCCGAACACACAATCGATTAAGAAGATGGAGGAGTGTAATTTTCTGTGTTAGGTTTGCAAATTGAAGCTTAGTTTTTTAGAAGTTGATTCTCCTGTTTTTTAAACTGTTTTTCAATTTTAACCCAAAACTATCATGAAATAGCGAGCAAGTACATGTGTATTTTTCCCCTACCTACATATAAGCATATAAAAACGAATTTACATAAACTTTTACCAAATCGGGAATTAATTAGGCTCTTTTCATTAAACATCGTTAAAAATAATTAATAATAATAACAATTCATTTATTTCCTAATAAGGGATGGTTGAGTTTTTTGAAATGTTAAAGTCCTCACTTAGGGTTTTGTTTTATTATATAAAAAAGTTTATTTGTAGTAGAGAGATTTAATGCAGGAATTGTGTTTAATTTGGTTGTAAAATATGCTTGATAATTTGTATTTCTTATGTAAGTGATGTTTTCATAACTGTATTAATTGTATTTATTGACCTGTTAAATAATTGACTACATTAAATAGCATTAATGTGGTATTTTGTTGTACACTATGCTTCTTGTATTGTACGTCTGAAAATTATGTGCATTAAAGTATTGTACATTATGTTTCTTTTCTTGTAAGTAGTAGTCATTATAGTCATTAATAACATTGACCATTTTAATAGCGTTAATGTTGTAAGTCTGAAAATAAGTCTGAAAATTACATCATGCTTATTTTGTTGTACACTATGCTTATTTAGTTATAAATCTGAAAATTGGTTGCAGCTATTGTACATTTTGCTTAAATGGTTGTAATTTTTGATGAAATGGTGTTTTTAATAGCATTAATTTTGTTTGATAGAATTTTGGTCTTAAACATCACGCTTTATTTTGCTGTACAATATGCTTACTTTATTGTAATTCTAAAAATTGGGTGCATTAAAGTGTTGTAAACCATGCTTAATTTTTTGTAAATCTTAAAATTTTTGAAGAGAGAGTCATCCATGCTTTATATGTAGTATAGATAATTCTATACCGTTACAAACGACCAAGAATTTATTATAATTATGTACCGTTGTCAAAAAAAAAAAAAAAAAAAAAGTCCATCATGTTACCAAATAAAATATGTTAACTAGTTTATGTCTGATTTAAGGTGAAAAGAAAATATGGATTGGTGTATCAGGTGCACGAGGTTCAGAATGTGAAAGATGTTGTAACTTCTCAAATCAAGTTGGCTTTTTTTTTTTTATCACCTCACAAATTGCCGACATTGCTATGTAGTAGGGATGGGCATTTCGACCCGAATCTCGAAAATGTACCGGAACGGTACCGATCCCGATATACAGTACAGTACAGGACTACGAAATAAGGTGAAAAAAAATCGGAACCACTAATTCGGTACGAGACCGGTATCAAATCGGGAAATTCCCAAAAACAAACGGGGAAAACCCGATTTTCCGATACTGATACCGGTAGCCGAATCCCGTTCGGTACGGTACCGGTACCACTAATTATGCTCGGAAAAAAATCGGTACCACTAATTCGGTACGGGACCGATATCATGCTCATCCTTACTATGAAGTTATTGCTGGTCAACCATTACCTGATGCTAGGAACTCTACGAAAGATAAAAAACAGGTTAGCAAATGACTTATGTGATTTGCTAAAAAAAAATAATAATAAATAAAATAAAAGCAAAAGAAAAAAAAAAAAAAAAAAAAAAACTTATGTTAATTAATTAATGAATATATTACCTGATAGGATTCTCTCAAGTAACTTAGTCAATTTACTTGATCCTCAACAAAGGATTACAATCAAATGTCAACAACACTATGTTCTCAAGATTAGTTTTGGAAAGAATGAAAGTGAAAAGGAGTGAAACTGAAAATAATGTGTGTTCTCAAGATATTTTTAAGAAAGAAGGGAAAGGAAAAGTAAGAAAAAGGACGGAGCACGTGAGTGTTTTTTGGTTCAAAACTTTTATCTCATACATAGTTGTCAGGATCCCGATCCTGATCTTAGGATCTTACGATTTTACGATTCTACAAAGCAAAAACGATCCGGATCCTACGTAGGATCTTAACAACCTTAAGATCTTTTAGGATCCCGATTTTAATCATAGGATATTAAGATCTACTCCGATCCGATCTTACTTTTCTCGAACCGCAAACTAAAAAACAACAAATTTATGGTTTATGTTTCTATATAATTTTAAAAACAACATGTAATTCTTCTTAAGCATTCCATATTCATAATTTAGGACAACATTTCCATAAATCATTCATATAATTTCGTGTTTATAATATATAATAATTTATAGATTTGAATAATATTACAAATATCACTAAAAAATGACATTGTAGTAGGATCTTAGGATCCCGATCCAATCTTACGATCACGATCTTGTAAAGACGAAAACGATCCTAGGTAGGATCCCGATCCTGAAAACCTTGATCTCATATATGAGATGAAAGTGAAGGAAAGTGTGTATATTGACCATATTGACCCTTCATCATCTTCAACATTTTTATTTCAACTTCAACATCTTCATAACCATCACCAACAAAGAAAATTGATAATTAATTATTTTACTTTTAACGGTGAATTTATATATAACCACTCTTGTCTTCTAGAAAATATATATATTCAATTTTGTTATGGTTGACTACTGATTCAGTGTGATTTTGTCTTCTAAAAATACATATTCAATTTTTCTAGTAACTACTGTTCTTTTTTCTTTGCTGGGTATTTTTACATAATCCGATTGATAGGATGGTGCAACAACTATTATTATAATTTTTGGGGCCATATGATCCAATCACACACAGCAGGCTCGAGCTTTTTTGATGATAAAATCATCGTGTATACAAATTTTGTGTGGATGTTTTGTAAGGGTGAATTTGTAAATTAACAACCCTATCTTTTACCCATTTCTTCTTCTACTTCCAACTCAAGAACACAAAATACATCACGAACTTTTTTTCATTTTCTTTACATTTCTTTCACTTACTTTTCCACCTTTCCATTTCCCCTCTTGTAATAACTCTAAAACACAATGTAAAAGAGAAATACAATGGTTGTAGTAGAGGATCTTATCCTATATTCCCTTCGTTTCAAAATTATTTTTAGAAAACAAAATTCACAAAGTTTAATAAAAGTGAGGCCAATTTAGTTTTCAACCATTCAAATAAAATATTCTCTCATCAAATTCTCTAGTTTTTACTAAAAAAGGAAAATGAACAATTATTTTAAGATATCTCGAAAAAGAAATATAGACTATTATTTTGAGAATGATGGAGTATATTACATTGCTTGTTGGCCAATTTAATAACAATTGATTATAAGGCTTGTTCACGTACTCTTGTATTTTTTTTTTTTTTTAAATTACTAAGGTTTTATTGTAATTAATTGCAAATTACAAAAAAATATCATTTCATGATTTTGTGCTCTTGTGGAGTTGTGGTTTTCAATTTATGTTATGTTTCATTTCAACCAATTCCTGATATTTGTTCAAAAAAAACCCTTTAACTAATCATCAATACATTACTTGTGTTTGATTAATTCATGTATTGGTATCTGATAAGGATTCGTTATTATAACTACATGTAAATAAACATGCATGTAACGTGTGTGATGAAATGTGTCATAGAAATGGTTCCAACAATTGGAAGCCATGTGTCTTGGATCGCTTGACGAAACATGTTACTCTATCACTTTAGATATTGTCTACTCTTGAGTTGTTGTTGTATGTTAATCTGTTTAAACTTAAAGAGATTTTATGTTAATTTTGGAATTGAGGCTTGTTTGTTTCAGCTCGTTCAACTGATTAATAAAGAAATTTGTACATTATGTTAAATTTTTTTATATAACTGTTATTACGAAAAATGGTTAAAATGCATAACAATGTAGAGTATAATGTTTACGCATAGTACAAGTGACCACCACTTCAACCATGAGATAAATAAACCATATATTTCACAACCCTTATTATTTTCAAAATTTTGTATATTCAATTAAATAAGATCACTAGGCATTAGTAGCCCTTAATGATGTGTAACACGAGGTGGATCACCCGCGCGTTGCCGCGGGGTGGCTTGCTAAAGAAGGTTTAACAAGTGTTGCAAAATAAGAATGGTAGTAACAATATTTAAAGGCTGCAAGGTTGTCATTACATAAACTTCATTGAAAAATTGTAACAATGAATCCAATACTAATTACGTAATATAACACCATACTAATTGACACTAATTTCATATCTAGTTGACAAAAAAAGTAAAGCACTTGATCTTCGGCCTCTTTATTTTCTCTACATTATTTTAAGTTCTTGAATATGTAATTCCTGCGACTCAAGTGACCCTTTGGTTTTACGTTCCTTCTGCAAATTCATTGAAAAGTGTTAAAAGGTCACATGGGTTCTTACTTTTGTGCTTGCTATTTTCATTTTCTTCGTCTGCAGCAGCCGCTAATCATCAAAAAGTCAACTATATTTGATAATTAGTTAAGAGTATTCATGTAGGTATTATTTGTTGAAAAAAAAAGAATTTCTTGTATCGGGTGGATAAAAATATTACCTTCAAGTTGTTTGGACATCTCACTTGTTCGTTCGGCTTTTTGTTCGTTACTGAAAATCATGTAAAGTATGTAGCTTATTGTCGTTCCTGTTGTAGCGAAATGGAATTGAAGCACATGCCGTTCCTGTTGTATTTATGTGTGCTCTGTCTAGCTTCTACTTATGCGCCTTCTCCTTATCAGCTTTCGTTTCCTGCAACAACCCACACAACAAAAAGAAGCGTGGTTAGATGTGCTGTTGAGAATAATAATCTACATATCACAACTTAATCTTCGTTCCTAATTTATACTAAACTATACTTGTAATATGCTGAGCTCGAATCAATTGATATTAAAACATTAGTACAGTAAAAGGTGTCAACCACTGTATGTAAATGCAGGCATCAACTCACGTTTTTTTGTGTGAACCCCATATGTAAATGCAGTCGTGTGATAGCAAAAAAAATACATGTGAAGAGCAAGACATCTATGTGGTTGATACCTAGAATCTAAGATCCTCGATGGCCACGAAGACCAGACCCTTGTGACACATTCTCCCATAAATGGTGAGTGAAAGTACGCGAACGCGTTGTCTCTGTAGTATCATTTGGCAAAGCTGAAGACACAGTCAAGGGCGGGCGACATGAAGTGTAATCAACGGTTGGCATAGAAACATGAAAAAGTAGATGCTAATAACCATCCATCCAAGCAATAATGGTGACATAAACATGCATAAGAAGAGAAACTGTCTGCGTATGTTATACCTGAAAAATCAGGGACAACATGAGTGTGAGAGACACGTTCCTGGTAAGGAGGCACACGCGAATGGCCAATGAGACTACATGAATCATTTGTATCCATATACATATTAGCAGACAATGTACACGCGCCTGAATCATTAGCACAGTAAAAGGTGTGGGTATGTCAATGACAGACAAACCGAGAATATGTTATGAAGCAAACTCATTGGTGAGGAAAACTGCATAACAGTCTGTATCATGACTAAATTGCTGACACTTTCAGTGGATATTGCTAACCTGTGGTTATCGATGACATCGTTTGGGTAACTGAATTTGTTGCTAATGAGGCAGCTGATGTTGTTATGTTCTCCCTTTCCAAAGGTGTGGTAGTACTTGACGGTAACTGAGAGTCAGATGCACCTGGGATAGCAATAATATGGAATACGAATTATAAAGATGGTCATAGACACGCACACAACTTTTCACATGTGTAGAAATGGCAAATAATAAATAGGTAAATTAAGACACTCTGGCTTATTTCAGTCCCGAAAACAATAAGCAACAAACAGCTTATAGCATAACAGCAGGCTGTCAAATAAGCTGTCTAGATTACAATTTACAAATCACAAAAAGCTTATCTAAAAGTGCTTATTGATATCAAAAGCTAACAATCATAATCCAAACAACCCCTGTGCTTGAAACACTTATCACATATATCTTAAGCATAGCATAACACATAACAAATATTTATAAAGAAGGATTGGTAATATATATAAAAAGAGTAAAGTAGAACAAACCTCTTGTTCATGTCGACGTCAGCTTTCTTACAAACAATGTTAGCAAACCCACGAACAATACCTTTAATCGAAGCCATGTCAAACATAATCTTTTGTTTCCCATTAACGCTTGTGTTCTGAACACGAAGAATGTGTTGGAAGTCTTCATTTGCAACCAACGACTGTCATAAAAAGCATCAGAATTTAGAAATGTATTAAAACATCAACAACTAAAAATGAGGCTAAGGATAATAAGGAGTTGAGGATTTGTATAAGCACCGTTTCTTATTATCCTTAACTCCTTATTATCCTTAACCTCATAATCTAGAAAAATAAGCCAATCTAAACACCCTCTTTAAAAAAAAAAGAAGTTCATATACATTTTTTAGAATCTTCGAAGGCCCCACTTGATATCCTCATGCTGGATTTTGGGTTTCTTTTGTTACATCCATTATTAATGAATCTGCAGAAATGAAATCATAAGTCAAATTTAATGAAAGTCCAGCAAAAATAAATACATATATAAACAAATTACTAAAATGGACCTATCCCTAACACCATTTACCAAAATGAACTTTTTTTTTGTATTTACCAAAATGGATAGCGCACTGGTAAATATTGAAATCATGTGCGCTTGAAAGCATGTGCGCTTGGTTTCAGTTTTACACTATGAATAGTTGGCTTTTACTTTTGCATTAGGTACTACTAGCCTATTCTTAATGTTCTCCTGATAAATTGATAAATTAAGGACATGAGAGAAATAAAGTTGATACTACCTACATCACAAAATTATTGTCTATAGACAAAAAAAACACAATTTAAAAAAAACATCATCATTATAGCTTTCTCTTTTTATTTTTTGCACAAAGACAGTTTTACCTTAACCAATTAATTTTCAACTTTTTTAAAGTTTGTAATAATAACCACCAATGTAGGTAATATGGTAAACTTGATTTATATTCTTTATCTATTTATTGAAGTGGGCAATTAATTTAGGAGAATTGAAAAAGGAAAGATGGACAATAAATATAAGACGGATGTAGTATTTAAATAAGGCCTATTTTTAGTTGTCTTTCTCTTTGCTTTAAATATTTATACCACATGCATTAGTATCTGTACAAAACTAATATCAATTTTCATTATATATAAAAACATGTTGTACTTTGTCACGTGTTCTTTAGTGAAGACATCCCAACTTCCCAAGTATTGAACTACTATTGAATTAGGATTACTGGATGTTATTGGAGGCGCACATGAATTAGGAGGCACACTTTGAATTATTAGTGCGCTGCAATTTGTTTTTAGTCAATTTGGTTCTCTTATTTTAAAATACACTATTATTTTAAATGAAGCGCACAACGCACACTATGTATGTATGCGCTTGGACTTTGTCTCTTTATGAAGCGCACCTAGTCGCACCGATGTATTTTGCGCGTTTGCATTTGTCTTTTGTGGTAGAATAGTATAAACATAGTGCGCATTCATCTAACGTGTCTTTCATTCAATGGAAGCGCACTTTGTTGGACCATTTTCGTAAATCTTTTTTGCGCGGTTCATTTTGGTAAGATAGTATCACAAAAGGTTCATTTAAAAAATTTACTCTACATATATACATAACTCACCCGACCCACCCGTGAACCACTTGCAACAGAAAAGAATTGTAACACTTAATGCATTCAACCTCTACCTATTTTGACCCGCTACCCAACCCGCCCACTTTACTACCTCTCACGAATTTTTTTTACCTTAAATGAGCTTGATTATGAGTTGTTAGTCTGATGTTCATCATTATCAGACAACTCAGAAGCTTGTTAACCAAAAAGACCCAAACATCCCTCTAAAACTTAGGTTTTGAGTAGCTCTAAAACCCCATAAACTACTCAATCACCCTTTAAGAGATAATCTAGCACTTATACTGCTAGTAAGATTTTTCTAACTGAAGTTAGCTACTAAAACATAAGCATCTGCAAACTAAAATCAATTAGTAACATATTTAATCGACATAAAATCAATTAGATAAAAAGTACTTTCTCGGTGAACTTAGACAACGAATCACAAAGCAATAACTTAGCAGGAAGCAAACCTACAAACTTCGCCTCAAGCCATCCCTCAACAACCTATCCTCACACTAACCTTAAACAACATCACTAGCCAATATCTCAACTGCCACAATCCCAATCTTCACCTACCTCTCACCCTCACTCCCAGTCTCCACAACAGAAACCAAATAATTACTACACCCCCAACACCCATCCTCCTCCCCACACGCTTCCAAAATACCAATCAAACAAAATGCATATCATAATTTTTTGAAAAAACGAAAAGGGAAAAAAACATGATAACCGATATGAACCCCCAAATTAGCAAAACCCTAATTTCAAATAAAGATTAAAATTAAAATAAAACAAATATCTAAATTAAATCACGAACTAACCAAAAGGGGTCGGCGAAGTTTGGTGTGTGTGTGTAATAATTGATCTTGAGTCTCGATTTTAAACCTCAAAATAAACGATCTCACCATCGCTTGAATGACCTATATCAGTATTTGAGTCTTTCCTGGACAGCCTAAAAAAATTAAACTCAAAGTCAAAAGGTTTAATCAAGGCAAATCTAAAAGTGACGAAACCCAGTGGAGGAAGGTGCATATCGCGACTTCTGCATCTTCGGCTTCTCTAAACCGCCTAGACCACTGCTGGTTCATTTTTGCTTTTGGCGCCACAACGTCTAGAATGCATTTTGAGATAAATTCCCTAGTAGCTCTACATCACGTTTTAATTCTCTATATTGTACATCCTAGATCGATTGCTAAAAAATGTTCCTTACTTCGTATACAATAGCATTTTAAGTAGCCAATAATGTACATCAGGATTAGATACCAGTCAAGTACTAACCTCGTGGTATCAACGGCATGTCCAAGTTCATGTATGGATACATAAATGACAGAAGAAATACACATATATACAATATCACCTGATGATAATTCATATCTCAAGTCCTGCATAACTTGTTTCTATGAAGTACACATATATCCGATATCACCAATTGTATTATAAGCTTAGATAATCCATATGTAGTGTTGGTATATACCTGATATATGATCACTAACTAAAATAATACATCATTAAACATAATGCGTTTATTTAAACAATAAGTACCGATTATTTGTGGTTTGAAGTAGTAAAAGTCATTTCCTATAAAAATACCCTAGTGTGTAATCATATATTTAGCGATGCGGAGTAGAAGACGTTGGCTCAAGTAAGAGAGCCCAAAAAGAGATATATTACATTTATTTCAATAAGTCTGATGAAATAGGAATATGCAAAAGCAAAATCTGGTTATTTGCTTATATTACTCTGTTTTAAGCAAATCTCAGTTACCATTTTTCAGTTATATGACAATGTAATATATAGAAAAGTAGAAAACACAATCGGAAAGGTAAAAAGAGAGTAACATACAAGCATTGCTTCCGGAAGGTCAAATGCCATTTGTTGTGATTTATGTGTTATTCCTCATTTACCTGCAGCAAAAAAAAAGATCATAAAGTTGACAAAAAATAGAAGGCGGAAAGAAAAAGTAGACGTGGGAAAAAAGCGGGTTGGGCAGGCTCATTGAGTAACCATTTGATATATAAGAAGAAACATGCAAAAAGAGCTGAAAGGTTGAGTCACCAATTAAAAAGTATGGTGATTCTTACGCAAAAAGATATAATACCCATCACTACACTTCCAATTGATTTAAAAAGTAAAAATTGAACCATGGTAGCATATAATATGTTTGTAGGCTTAAAATTCTTTGACTATATACTCGTGAGGAGCATGTATATTTAGGTAAACATGGCTTAGGTTTATAAATCAATACCATAAAGGTATCTATCAGATTTTGCAGCCGATGCACCCCTTCCTGTAACATGGTTCTGGCCTTTAGTTTTCTTTTTGTGTACTGTCTTCATTTGCCTCACTGGCTTCAGAAATATTTCATTTTCCTTTATCCACCGCCTTTGGAGTTACAGGACTGTACGAAAGATGGTATTCTGAATTTAGTGTGTGCGTGTATTGCACTTCTTCGCTGGCATGACCTGAAATAACAACAATGGAAACAGAACAGAAACAGTTAATTAACCATTGATCCTCTCGACCCATATTATATATAAAACATTACCCATTTATATCTAAATGGGTCAAAATTCAAACCTTTAGTCTTACTAATACAGTTTCATATATTGTTAGTTGTTTTTCGAAAACGAAATCAGATCAAATAAGTTTTGATAAAGTGATTTGATTGACTTTCAAAAGATGCAAATGAGAACCTGATCAAACCTTGTCTTTGGTTGATCTAACCTTGGGCTCAAAGTACATAATAAAAGAAATAAGAATAGTAGCCATTCACCATCATTACAAATATGTACCTGTATTTGTTCAAGGGGGTGCAATGCACCAACTTTTATTCAAGTATCAATCTGCAATTATGAGCAATCATGAAAGTTAGGTAAATGAAATCGTGGAATCCTGAAGTAGCACAAACCAATTTTGATGTAGCCAATGGAAATACGACAATGTTGATGTAGCTAATGGAAATGCCGCATATAAAACATATAATTTTGAATACTTATAAACTTGGGTCATTATATATATATATATATATATATATATATATATATATATATATATATATATATATATATATATATATATATATATATATATATATATATATATATATAAAACCCAGGATTTGGGTGCTTCAAATTGTTGTACGGTACAGTTGGAATAACAGTAAATGACGCTACGACGGGTTGTACAATACTGTTTCGGACACTGTTTTGTGTGCTGAAAGTTGTTGTACGGTACAGTTGAAATAACAGTAAACGAAGCTCCAACGGGTTGTACAATACTGTTTCGGAGACTGTTCCCGTGAAAAAAAAGGAAAGTATCTCCTCCTCACAAATACACACATTACACCTACTTCTCTATCTCGCTCTCTCTCTAGAAATTTCCTCCCCACACCACCGCCTCAAACCGAGATAAACGGCGGGATCATCAACAGCCTCGCAGCAGGTCTATAAACCTTCAAAAATTGAAATAGTTGATTACCAGCAAGCGCAAAACAAACACCATGTATTCAATTAGTCGGTTTTATTTTTTTCTTTTTTCTTTTTTTTATTTGTTTATGTTACAGATGGTCGTTTTATGGCCTTTTAATAAAGGTGTTTAAGATTAACCGATCATTGTGATCTTGGATGTTTTGCCTTATTGTTGATTTATAATTTTTATTTTTGTTTGCAGGTATTTATGAAACTCTTGATTCTTGAATTAAGAGATGGAGGTTCAGACTATCTAGGGAAATGTGTCTTGAAGGTATGCAACTATTATTCTTAACGTGGTTTGATTATGCTAATACTTGATTAGATGGTTATTAAAATTTTGGCACATAAATGTTAGTATTTAGTCTAGACTTTAGAAAACATGTTCTTAGATGTTTTTGGTTGATAGGCCAAACAAGCAGTTTTCAGTGTGTTTAGGATCGATTATAACTAGGTAGTTTTTTTGAGTGAAAAAAGGCGCTTTCTAAAAGTCCAAAAAGCTTATGCCAAAATGAAATAAGTAGATAAGCCCTTTATGGATGAGTTACTTATGTTTCAAAGACAACTAGGATAAAATGATGCACGATAACACTATCGTTATGGAATTATTTAATCTATGAAATAGAGATATAATGACAATTGTTATATTATGAAAATGACGTTGATTAAATAGAATGAATTATTTTGTGAGTAATTACTAGAGTGTGGTATTACTCTTAAACATTTGTGTTTCAACTGATTACAACAGGAAGGCTATAAAATTCGTGGGATTGAGAAAGATTTAAATGATCCAGATAGGGTTCTAGCCGGTGAATTACTACAGCCAAGTGGAGATACGTTAAGGTGTTCGAGTTGTCTCTCAATTGTATATGTTCTTGATGGCATTCATTTACATCAAGATAAAGTTAAAAAATGTCATTAACAAAAAAAGTAAGGTTACAAAGTAATTACCATTATTTTTTTCTTAAACTCTTGATTTTGGTTTTGAAAATTTGTTATTGGGATGCAGATTCTCTGGAGAAAATAAATGGTCAGAGGATACTTGGATATGCTTTTTTCAAGGAAGGAAAGAGCACTAAACTATCATATCTGTTGGTAAATTTAAATCAGATGTTTCGGTTCGAAGCTTTCACAATGGGAATCTCATATAGAGGAAGCAAGAGAAAGCTGCTATTCTACCCAAAAAGTTCAATTTATTTTCAATCTAAAACTGGAGCAAGGCACTGTCACATCCCTTCTTGAAGATGAATGAACTATAGGAGGAGCTCAACATAAAACCAAATATGTTGAAGTATAAAAGCATTTGCACCTGTCACAATTGTGTGTGATGTTTGTTTCTCTAAATTTGCGCCGTTCTCTCCGCACACCACAGGTACATTATACATTCTTTGATTAGTCTATACATTGTTATGGCAAGTCTCAGTAGTCACTTATAAAACTTATATCCAAACACCCACATTAGGTGTATGCCAAGGGGTTTTATATATATATATATATATATATATATATATATATATATATAGGGAGACTTTATTTTCAGAACCCTGTTAAGTGCGGGAACTGCGAGAACTCCAATTTTGCATTAGAAAACATGCATGTTCATATAAAACATGTATGTTTTCTTACATACACCTTAATACACATACCTGCGTATTAAGGTGTATGTAAGAAAACATACTTGTTTTATATGAACATGCATGTTTTCTAATGCATAATTGGAGTTCTCGCAGTTCCCGCACTTAACAGGGTTCTAAAAATAAAACCATTTTGCATTGATCTATTGCACTTAAAATGTTTTTATATGAACATGTATGTTATGCATGTATGTGTATTAAGGTGTATGTAAGAAAATATACATGTTTTATATGAACATGCATGTTTTCTAATGCAAAATTGGAGTTCTCGCAGTTCCCGCACTTAACAGGGTTCTGAAAATAAAGATACAGTATATATATATATATATATATATATATATATATATATATATATATATATATATATATATATATATTGGGCATAGGAAAGTAATAAGAGTCAACAAGATTGTATACCCATAACCCACCAAGATTGTGAACCCCATAACCTACCAAGAATGTGTTGTTACTGAGATTTCTCATTCGATCAATGTATACACAATGTTGGCAAGTGAATTTTGGAAATCGCCAAACAATGTTGGTGTATCCATATGGTGCCCCATCATTTGTCAGAACAACGACATATCTTCAAAATATACGTGTACGGATACATAATCATACACAAGCACCACCTTTAGTGTTGAGTTTCAGTGTTTTTACAATCTGTTTATTCTTTGTTGTTATTGTAGATGCTTTTAACACCAATCAAATTCTAGAATGCGTTGAAAAGCTCAAACAACAAAACTCAGTACAACTTCCCATCTATGACTTCATAAAACAGTTCCAAATCCTAACACCTGGTACTCACTTCTAAACACTATACTGTACAGAAGCCAATTTTGTAGAATTTTTTCCCCTGACCAGATAAGTATGTATACTTCATGACTGATGAATATGGTTGAATAGTACAAGGAAACTCAGTAAGACTTCCCATCTATGACTTCATAAACCAGTTACATGTGACTAAAAGAATGTTAAAAATAAAGGGCTTTTTTTTTTTTTTTTTTTTTTTTTTTTTTTTTTTTTTACAAGAATGTTAAAGAATGAAGGTAGAACTTATTTTTATGGCTTCAGATTGTGATACTGGAGGGTCTGTATACCTAATCGGTTTTCACTATTCTCTTAATGTCTAATTGTAGACAACCAATTAATTGTTCCTGATTTTAACAATTGTCAAAAGGGTTATAATTTTATACTTTCATTTTATGAATGTAGTTAAAGCTTTGGAAGTATTTTTACAGTTGAAGGTGAAAGGACATTTGTTACAAGGATATCGAATGGGCCAAGCGAGCTGGTGGTTATAGTTGAAGGTAGAAGAATAGCTTACGTGACCATAGAATCTGATTACTTTTGTGCTTCTGGCATCACCATTCAGGTAATATAAAGCTCAGAACATAGATAGAAAGACTTGGAGTATCGTATATCTAATAGAATTGCATTAGTTCTATATTATCAGGTTACGATAACTTGGGCATCATAATATTATAGTTCGACTATTAAACTAAATCAACTACTGAAGATCCTACAGATTAATATACAAAAATATTTTTTAATACTAATATTGTTAAATAGGTAGTATGCCAACATACATACTACTCTTATGCGTAATGTGGTTTCATTTTGCATTTTGCACATATAGAATATGGTTGTTGCAGTATTGGGAGGGTATAAAATGCAAGCAGTTAACTATACAAAAGTTATAAAAAAGAATGGGGATGGATAAGTTGTTTAGAATAGGCTATATATATTTGCAATGTGGGGTTACGGTATCCATTGCATTGGTGGAGCTTAGGAATTCTGGGACTTTTTTACCTACCATTTATATATTGTCTAAACAATAGAAAAAAAGGGGTGTTTAGGACTTTGGGGACACATTTTACAGCTTCAAGTGCTATTGTTAAACAGTTTTTTATGCTTCTTTTAAAAGGTACTTATGTTGTTTTTGACAACGTTTATATGCTATATTTGGACAGTAGAAGTAAGGGGGTGTTTGGACACAATTTAAAACTTTTTATGCCCTGCAAAGGCTCAGGTATAGGAAGATGATCAACATAATGTGCTTCCTTTATTTCATACCAGTTGAGATTAAAATTTTACTTCGCTTTCATTTTTTTCCTTTTGTAGATGCTCATCGTACGGCTGGACCATTGTCCTATTCAAGGCAACCTCAAGTCAACCGCTCAAATATTTAAAAAAGACCGGTTAGTTCCTCATCTTCTTAAAGTATGCGTTTTGCATATATGCTGGTTTTCTTGACAACATGTGTAGACCCAAAAATTGCTCCAACGATGACCAAGGTACTTCCACAATTATTTACGGGTCAAAATGGGCCATTCTTGGTTTTGGTTCAGGCAAAGACTATTTTCATTTGAATTTTGTAGCATTTTTAAGTTGAACGTTCAAAAGTGTACCAAAGAACCTGTATGCGGATAGTATAGCAATACTTATGTTAGCAATTTGGCTGCTAAGTTGTTCTTTTATGTTGCTTATTATGTTGTATAAGCAGCAACTAATTGTTCTTCCTGAACAACGTACAATGCAATCATTGTTTGACAAGTATGAGTCTTATTAGTCTTTTAAAAGCTTACTAAGTATGCATTTATAAATTTTATAAATGATGTTGCCCCGCAGCAACGCGCGGGCAATCATGCTCGTTATGTATTAATACCTCAGTATGATAAACATGCCTGAAACAATTTTTCCCTTGAGAGCCACATGAGTAGTGTAGCAGTCTTGTCCTCGCCCATTATTATTCGAATGGGCTACATTCTTATTATCCTCGTCACTGCTATAGCAAATTTCTTAGCTCAATTGGCTACATTTTCACTTAGCGTGCCAGAGATTCTTCCTGAGAAAGTAACATAACCGAAATTACACCTAACTCCATAACCTTTTATACCAAACAACATTACTTTAAAACTATAATTTAATAAAAATCAATAAGCTTTATCCTTTTTACCTTATGCGTTAAAAAAGGACAAAAATAGTTTAGTTGGTGGATACATTCTCCTGAGCAAAACCATCAACTGATAACCCTGTTAATGCATTTTTATGATATGGAGTTTGATTCCAAGGGCTCTAACTCAAACCTTCATCAATTAAGTGACAAATTGTATGTTAGTAGCAAAACAAAAAACAAATGTGCAGATGTGTTTGGTTCATCTAATTCTAAGCAATGAAGTCATGAAATATAGGCCAATTCAAACTACCAAATACTTGGAAAAATAAGGTTAAACAAACGACGACAGACAAAGTAACATTTTTGCATAAAACAACACGATTTCACAACCAAAAACAACAACTTTATACATAACACTGAGCTTCACTCGAACACCATATTCAATCCAGATAACGAAGAAACCGCATCTCACTTACGAAAATAATAAAGATGGGAACTTTATCACACTTTACACACTCAACAATACTTCACAAACAAAAGCAATAAAAAACTAACCACTACTATAAAAAAAATCAAAACTTTATAAAAACAATCAGTTTAACCTGTAAATAAATAAATAAATAACAAACCAAACCAAACCCATCTTGTGGTGGCTCTAAATATGTTCCTTCTTCTTCTTCTCCCTGTTTTTCATCTCACCTAATACCATAAACAAATGTATGATTTACCGTAACAAACAACAAACTAAACCCACAAATTTTACCGATTATGATATGCCTAAAATTGTTTTTAAGGTAAGAAAACCCAAAATCAGAAAACCCTAATTTAATAATTCAATATTGAATCCCAAAAAACAAAATCCCCAAATTCCAATAGAACCCTAATTTCAAAATCCATAAGTTTTACCTGCTTAAGTGTGCGAAAATTTAAACGATGAATACAGTGTTTGTATGTATGTTTTTTGGGTTGATGTTGCTGTTTCCTGTGGTTGTGTTTTTTTTGTGTTTGTTTTTTTTAATAATGGATTGTGTGTATTTAGGTGCAATTCACTGTAGATTTAACTGTACATTCACTCACAAAAAAAATGTAGCAACAAAGTTTGGCTTATACATATCCTGATAAATGTATGTTTTACTAATTTATGACTTTTCAAAGTCAGATTTTATATTGTATTATTGTTCACAATTGTTTGGTGAGAAGAAGCACATCATATTCATGTTTGTTTTGTTCAAAAGAAATTTTGATAGTTCGTTGTTTTGTTATTTATTAGTTCAAACTTTGAATAATTTAATAAGGGATATGTTATATTGAGCCCCCAAAACACCATTTGTAACCTTTATTTTTTATTTTATTTTTATTTATTTTTTATTATAAAATTATAAAACTGAAAAAAACGAAAATAAAATATAAAGTTTAACAAGTAAAATATTAGACTGACAAAAATATGAAACATAACTTGTTTCCTACTATTAAGGGTGTGTTTGGCATGCAACTTTTTAAAGCATTTTAAAGCAATTAGCATTTAACGTTTAGCATTATTATTATAGAGTTCGTTTGGAAAAAAACATATAGCATTTATAAAATTGTAAAAACGCTAGTTTCTCAATGCTCTTTGATCAGCATTTATATTTAGCATTACGTCATTTTACACATAAAAATTACAATTACATCTACTTTATCAAACACTTTTATAAATTAAACGGCTACTAGTGCTAACTGTTTACTGCTAACTACCACTACTAACTGCTACTGCTAGTTTTAAACTTTTAACAAACACATTCTAACATGGAACTTAAATGGTAATCCTTTTTTTTTTTTGGATAAGGAGGTACCAGAGTGGCTCGTGGGTTTTGGTGACCTGTGCCATAACCACGAATAGGTCCTATTAGATTAAATAATAAGAATAACAATAATTTAAGCAAATCTAGTTTCTGCTACAATTTTAATATGTCGTGTGGATAATGTATTTATGTCTATGATATTACGATTCATTGTCATTCCAATAGTGAGTATATTGATGTAGGTGGTTAGGAGCGGTTAATTTTGATTAAAATGTCAAATGTGGACGACAACCTAATTGCTAATTAATATTTGAAATTTGAAAGACCTAGAGAGTAGAAGAAACCCGAATAACACAAGTTTATTGTAAATATGGGCGGGCTTATAACTGATGTCTATTCATCATATGTTAGGGTTTGTATCTTATAAATACACCCTTAATGTAACCTATTGGATCACCACTTAATAAGAATTCTCCATTCTCTCATTCTTATGTTATTGTTCATTACATTTACAACACGTTATCAGCACGAATGACTCTAAAACGAGAGATCAACATATGCACCAAGAAAATAAAGGACGGATCAATCCTTATTAAATTCATGGAGGACGTATGCCATCTGTTTTAGATCCTGATGGTTCAACCAAATATTTACGAAGATAAGTTTTCTCCACTTCGTTGATTTTTTTTAACAATATATATTTTATTGATCAATAATGAGAATTACACTATGAATCTATGATAAATTAATTTGCTGGATAAAGTAAATCAATTTAATAATTTTATAGTATAATTATTAGATAACATCATATATAACGTAATTGAATCATTATCATAGTCGCTCGCATATATGCATGATCGTTAACAAAGAAAAGGAGTATACGTAATATGATGATGACGGCATGTTTTAACTTGCTAGTGATGCCCTATATTATTCTATGTGATATAATTTGTTACAATTTTGATTGCTTAACAATTGATTGTTAAAATATGGTTACGGTTACGATTCTAAACATTGACTCGTTGTATTTATTTACGAGCTTAATTGTTAGATTTATTGCTTTAACTTTTGTTCACTATGTTTATCTCCGTATGATTTGATGTTTAACTTTCATAGTATTTTAACATAGTGACGTAAGAAAACCGGAGTGGGTCTCCTTTATATTCACGGTTTTTGAATAAACTTCAATTGTTTAATCATATACATATATATCCAGATCTTAAGCTTTTACTGATATAAATTCACATGAATAACTCTTATTTGTTTTCTCTAGTAAGTAATGATTGATTTACATAATTAAATCTGAAAATTGAGAATGTTTTTGAAAAGTCACTAATCTTGAGTTAATTATTAAAAAAAAAAAAAAAAAAAAAAAAAAAAAAAAAAAAAAAACATGATCTTGGTTAACTATCTACGTGTTTGGTTATTAGTGAGATAAAAGATTGTTATTTACTTATATACTAATCTCGGATCTGAATAGATACTATTAATCATGTTGAGATACTAACCTATAGCTTATGATTATAATATCTTGGGCAATATATATTAATTTGTGACCTGTGTAACACTGTATATTGTCTTACGTATTACAATAGCGCATGTGTTTATGATTTTGGTTATTGATAGGATACTATTATGCATGCTTGGATACTTAGAGGCACTATTTGCTATGATATAATGTGATATTTCAATAAATATTGAAAGATATCAAAGACAACTTTGTCACAAATTTTATAGTATGTTTCCTCCGGTAAATTTGCATAATTTAATTATCGAAATTGTAGATTGTGATAGATAATGACATATAAAACATTTTTTTTGCATACATATAATATCAATTATATTGTTGAGGTTGGTGCTTATGCAAGAAATATATTTTATCAAGCTTGGTCATGAATTGTTTTTGAGCATACCATATTACCATACGTTTATGCTAGGACACTCTGTGTTGCGTTTTGACGCATTGTATTATGCGGACTTGAACTATTATAATTAAAGACTTTGGCTAGTCCCTTTTAGGTGCAATACTATATAAAAGTTTCTACAAAACATGCTTAATATGATATGTATCTGATCAAACACAGTTTATATTGTGTTTAGGGTTATAAAGGTTTTTTCATACAAGGTTGATTATTAGTTAGACAACGAGCATGAAAACCCGCGCGTTGCCGCGGGAATGTGTTGGTCGATATTAATTTTGTTACATGAGTGTTTGTCGTGAACAATAGTGCAAGTTTCGTAATTTTTCGAATAAGTTTGTTATGGTCAACTGAGCTAGCCGAGTTGGTTATTTTTCAAAACCTATTTACTAACCAAAATATTTATTTTTTGTTACCTGAGAACTTAAAATCTTTCTTGCTTTTAAATTGGGCTTGAGAAACGTTAAATGTGTTGAGAAATAAGAACTTTATCCTTTGATAGAACCGGCACAACCTAGAAACTCGAAACGAATCGTATTAGCCAAGTAAATTGACTTCGAGAAAATTTTGCAAGTTTATACTTGATTTTATTGGAAAAATTATTTCGTGAACAATATCGCAAGTTTCGTAATTTTTCGAGACCATTTGGTATGTCGAATGAGCCCCGAACCGTTTTTACAGAAAGAATAGCTGATAAACCCTTTTAGTCCCTCTCTTATACTTTTATTTTCAACCCTACACTTTGTTTTGTCCAACTTTAGTCCCCCTAAAAATATAAAAGACCCAAAATTCATTTGTTTATTCATTTTACACACACACCCCATTAATAATTCTCTCCCCTTTCCCTCTCTTCACCCTCGCCGGCGACACCCCAACTCCGGCCAACCAGCATCACTTCCGGCCACCACCATTGCCGGAAAATTTTCCGGCGAATCATTTTTTTAGTCGAATCAATAGATCGGCTCATCATTTTCTTTTCTGGAGCATTTAAGCTCGTGGCTCCCACCGTATCACCGTCACACGCCACCACCACCCCACTGTCACCACACCACCTCCACCACAACCCTCACCCACTTGTTTCTTCTCGGTATAATCCCAACCACGCGCCTTCTCCCTTTTCGTCTTTCTAATGTTTCGTTACTTATTTATTTATTTTTGCTAATATTTTTTGTAGAATAAAAAAAAAAAAAAGAACCTGTGAACTTCTATCTCTTGATTGTATATCATTTTCTAAACTACTGTTGATGTAGCATCCTTTGCACTACGTAGGAATATTTACGGTATATCATTTTCTAAACTACTTTGGAATATTTATGGTATTTTTGTTAAAAAAAAAAAAAAAAAAAAAAGAGAGAACAGTGCTGCTACAGTACCGATGCTACAGTACCCGCACTCACTAAATCACTATTGCGATCACTGTAGCAACACTGTAGCTACAGTGATTGCTACAGTAACACGTACTGAGTTTTAATATATATATATATAACGAGTTTAGTAACCCGCGCGTTGCGGCGGGTTTTTTAAATAGTAGTTTGGTGTTATGCGTTGGTTGTAAAAAAAATAGAGAAATAGTTTATATATTTTTTTAAGTAGTTATTGGGTGTCGGTTAAGTTTTGTTTGTGGTTGCAAATATTTAATGGCTTTGGGTTATGGTAATTGCGTTAAAAGCATTTTTTGAAAAAATGTTAAAGATAACAGTCGTTGTATTTTGTCGGTTGTACGGTGTAATTAATAATTTTGTTATTTGAAATATGCATATGTTTACTTGGAAGCATAATTTGTTTATGTTTACGTTTTTTTTTTTTTTTTTTTTTTTTTTTTTTTTTTTTTTTTTTGCGTTGCGGTTGAAATTTTTTTTTGTTGTTTGGGTATTTTAAAAGAAAACAAATTTGTATAAGAATTTTTTGTAAGTGTATTATTTTTCGTATTTTTTTATTTTTATTTTTTGTTATTAATTTTTTTTTATAAACAAATTTTCATACGGAAATTTATGTAAAAAAAAAAAAAAAAATGCAGCGAGAACTGTAGCGATGCGTTAAAAAAGAAGAAAAAAAAAATAATAATACTGTAGCTCGTACTGTAGCATGAACAGTGGTCGGATACTGTTCATTTGCTACAGTATTCCACGTGGCGGCCTCTCGTTGAGTGCCCGGGGTTTATATATATAGTATAATATTTTGCGCTTTAATCACAACTTGATTTAGTCAATGGCAACCGACATATCACTTGCTTCAAATGCTAGTATACTTTGACATTGAGCCTTTGAATAATTTGAGTTTATAATTTTGCCACTACTAGATAGTACACAATTTATACTTTGCCTTGCGATGCTAGAGTGTATACTATGTGGTAGCCATAATAGTGATTATAAAAATATGATTGAAAAAAAAAAAGAATGTGATGATTCATTAATTTTTTTATATAACATTTGACTTTAAATTCAATGGCAATTAGCATATATGGTCATATAATTGTTGTTAATACTTTCTTGCTAATTTCTAAAACTCTATTGTAATTTACAAGAACAATAAATGTTCTATTGTGATTACAGAGAATTATGTTATATTTTATTGTTAATTTTTCAAACTCTCATGTAATGTACAAAAACAATAGATGTTTTTATCATGACTACAAAGAGATAATCAAAACAACATAGCCATCATGTTATTGTTGAAAAAAAAAATTATTAGAACCTTAAGTTCTAATATGATTCTTTCATGAATCAATATCATTGCTTTCCACATATGTTTTTTCAATAAGTTAAATGAAATATTAGAAATATTAATTTTGTTCACATGTCCGATTTGAAGTTCTCAAACATCAATTTTTTTTTGTTCATAATATTTGTGTGGACTTTTGATGTTAAAATGTATTTAAATGTAAAAAAAAATTAGGAGAACCTCGTCTTCTTCGTGAGGACCTTAAAAGGGAATACTTAATGATGAAAGATTCGTTAAATTATGGTAAGATCTCAAGGATACATTACCACACAAAAGCAAGTAATATTCTCAAAAATCTCGCTATGATTGGTATCACAATTTCAGTATTAGATCTGAATTAAAAAGAAAATATATAACGGTGAAAGATCCATTAAATATATGTCAAAATCTAAAAGAAAGATTTGACCATCATAAGCAAGAGTTTCTTGCAAATGCGAGCACATTTTTTCGCAATATTAAGTAGTACATCTGAATGATGAAAAGAAAAAATGCGATGAGATGGTTAATGCCTCGAATATACTCATATATCGAGAACGTTGATTTGATATAAAAGAAATGGGCATGTTTGAACAAACACGATAAAACCCGTTCACTAAATTTGCTCCATTCACTCAACTGAATGTGACTGAATAACGATGATCATGTAGATATCGTGATTATGGACGTGGTGAATAGAAATTATTGTCCTGTTAATTCAAAGAAACTAGCATGCAACCTCAAGTTGCAAGATAAAACGAGGAAATGATCAACATAAAGATCTCCATTCCTTCAAGCGAATGTGATAAAATGATCAACATAATATGTTCATTCTCTCAAGTGCATGAGATAAAATGATCAATATGATATCCTCATTGCCTCATGTGAATGTGATAATGTAACGATAAATGGTTAAAGATCATTTATCATGGTAAATGCTATGGTCGAGGTAGTATGACAATGACAAACCACTACTAGTGGCGAAAATACAATAAGAAAGGAGCAAACAAAAATGCTATTTATGCAAAAATGCAATGTGATGTATGCAATATACAAGTGTGTCAAAGATATTACACACTATATTCATAGATTTAAGAATCTATGCTAGCACATTTGCTCCGTAAAAGAAATATAAAATTGTCATGAGGAACGAAGTTAAATATTAAGGATGCATTATATTCTTTTGTATCTTCCTCGACATGCAGATTAGTAAAAGCTAATCATAGCCATAACATAAGTTTAGGAGCTATAATTATAATATTTTTGGCATGACCGGTTACACCATCCCGAGTCATTAATGATGCGAAACTATAGAAGAATAAGATTCTTTAATATAAATGGTATTATCTCTCAGAAGAAGTTGATTATTAATCTATCAACTAGAATAGGGACTCAATTCCTCAATTTTCTGGAAAGAAAACAAATGGATATATGTAGGCATAAAAATCCATTGTATGAACCATTTAGAGTTTAAAATCGATGCATCGTTTGAATGGTCATCAAATTGCAACCTCAAGTTTGCATGATTAATAGCTCAAAATGAGCCTAAAATTCCAGAGTAAGTATTTCATCATGAATATTCGATGAATTACTTAAAATCTTCAATGACATTGAGAGAAATTTTTTGTTGTTGTATGGGGCTATATTATAATATACACAACATACAAAATTAGCATCATGCCAATATGTTATTATAAATCCTCTCCTTTATAATTAGTTTTGGTTATAAACCAAACATATCCCATTTTAGTTTTTCTGTGTGCAAATTACTCCAACTAAATGCACATATATGGGATATAGAAGAAGGATAATTCCTTCAGGAGGAGAGAAATAGCTGCAAATTCAGAATGAATTATCATATTCTATTGATCCTCGAAAGAAATTTTATGAATTGATTATTAAAATGGATAATCTAATAGCCATAAATAAACATTGGCTAAAAACAAAATTTCAGCTACTCATGCTCTAATTAGAAGTTGTCCCTCATGGACACTATTTTATTATGACATGCTTCAAGCATTATAGACAAATCGATTCCAAATAAAATCCTCGATGAAAAATATGGAGCATGAAAATAAGATGGTTGTTCGAGGTATAAAAGACCCCATGATAGTCTCATAAAGAGACACTAGACATGAAGGTTTCAAAGAACCTCAAATAGCTAATGAGATCTCAATAAATTATATCATGTCTAAAGTTATATGGAATCGAAACATAAATGACGTCGATAAATTTGTTTACGTACAATATAGCGCTTGCTATTATGCATAATGAGGATCATAAGTCAATTATTATTCAAAAGTGCGCTCTGTTAAATGATTGGCCAATGTGAAAAGACGCAATCTCGTGAAAATATGATAAGTATTGGGACATGAAGTTCATACACATGAATGTGTAAAATGTATTGGATATATATCAGTCTTTGTGCGAATGAGAAATATGAGCTCTAAAATTATGTCCTTTAAGACATGAATTGTGAATAAATAAATTCACAAAAGCACGAAGTTGATTATTAAAAGACATATTGTCTCGAGGTGGACGTAAATGTCTTATTGATATTTTATGAAACAAAGTATTTAAATTGCTCTAAATGAGTTTTATTAGAGCTCTCATATTTTATGAAGAATCTGTAATGCCTCAATCATGCCTAATAACTTCAACTTCTTGAAGCAATTAATAAAAGTTCTCAAGAACTTCATTTGATCAAATTGAATAAATTCTTACATGGATAAAAATCATTTGGATGCATATTATATAAATTGCTTTTGCACATGCCTCAATGAAATAATTGGTCCTCAAGTACCATACATATGTACAATTGAGGTTTGGATGCCAATTTTTGTAATTAATATGTATCACAAGAGTGTATTTTTCTCTTTTAATATTTGTACATGCATTATATACTTTACAACCAATTGATTTGATATTGGGTTGGAAGCCACATATATTTTGTCATTTTTTGCAGGACTTATTCGTAACATCATCAATTTGATGGACTTTATTGTAAAGGTGTTGCCAACAAAAGTATACAAGAAACTCGTTTAGAAGATTAGAATGCAATGCTTGAAATATATACATTAAGGGGGTGCTTGGTGGGGGTAAGGGAGGGGTGGGGAATGGGTAAGGAATTGAAAATGGCCCACATCTTTTAAATGATGGTGCTTGGTAAAGGAGGGGTAAGGTATTGATTACCCCGTAGTGGGTAATCAACCATTGTAGAGTAAATTGGGGGGTAAGGTATTGATTACCCACCTCACTCATTCCTTTGCATTCCTTTCCCTTTCCCCACTTTGAACCAAGCGGACCCTAAATTGAGGAGGAGGAGCGTTATACGCACTGCACTCTTTTCCTTCATCAAGTTTTTGTATCCTATTGGGTTTTTTCTTGATAAGGTTTTTGATGAGGCAGTTTATGAAGTATAATGAACGATGAATATCCAAGGAGGAGTATTGTAAATATGGGCTTATGGGCTTATAGCTGATGTCTATTCATCATATCTTATTAGGGTTTGTATCTTATAAATATACCCTTAATGTAACCTATTGGATCACCACTTAATAAGAATTCTCCCTTCTCTCATTCTTATGTTCTTGTTCATTACATTTACAACAAAGTTGACTTACAATATCTTTTTGTTGGTTTTTCTCCTTCTCCTGATGGCAAACATAGTTTTTACTAATCATATATAGTTATATACCTTGATTAATATGGGCTCATACTTTTATGGCTGGCTACAAAATAAACATCGGAAATACAAATGGGCCTTTTAAACTATATTATATACATGTATATAACGAAGGAAGTAAAAAAAAGGGAAATTACTTAAATAAACGTTTTATACTACTAGTTTTTCAAAATGAACCTCGCATACAAAATTATCGAACTTTGCGTATATTAACCATTAGATGTATTATTAGATTAGTGATGAGGCGAAAAATGATCCATTTTTAGGGGGTCATTTAAGCCCGGAATTGAATTTATTTGATCAAATATTGCCCTAAATCGTTCCTTTTGTGATTTTAGGTACTTTGGGAGTGAAATCTGGAAAAGGAAGCAATTCGGACGTTTTTGGAGCATAAAAGTGAATAAAACGCCAAAGACTTAATTTTCCATGCTGAGAACAGTGTATGACGGCGTCAAGAAGACATTCCTGACGGCGTCAAGAGTAAAAACCATGACGAACCAGTACAAACATGAAGGCGTCACAAGTAGAGCGTCAAGAGTTAAATGTGTGACTGCCTGCAAAAGAGGACTACATGACGGCGTCAGATGTAGATCTAGGCAGTCCGAGGATTTATTTGGCGGCGAGATGACGGCGTCACACCTTTGTTCTTGACGCCGTCACCTCCTAATATCTATATATAGTTTTCTAATTTTCATTCATTAAAATAGGAACTTGTGTGGAGAAACCCTAGGGCCGAACCTTGTATGAATTTTACAGTTTTTCAAGGGTTTTCAACCCTTGAATCCTTACATGTGCTATTGAGATAAGTCTTCTCTTAATTCAATCAATATGTCTATGTGTTGGTTGTCTATATCTTGTGCTTGTCTTGATTTCAACATGCTAGGCTAGATTTATCTTGTGTTTGCTTAGATCTAATGAAACCTAGATGTTGATTATGTGTTGATTACTTGTTTATGGTTGTATTGGATGAATGATTTCAATGTTAGGCTTAAGAAAACTGGCAGATCTCCATTGTGTAACATGCTTGAACGTCTTAGGAAACATGAACCGATGTGTACTAGGTTTTATTGGTTGTATTTAATGCATGAGTAAATTCTAATGATCCCATGTTTGGAGCTTCTTGCAGGCTCGACATAGGAGTGAAGTAGGCACTCATAGGATTGGGGAAGTAAGTACGCCACCCCATGAATGGTATTAAGGAATACAATCCGTCATCCACGCAACTATAACAAGTAATTAACGTGTAAAAGATATCTAGGGAGTAGTGAAATCTAAGTAAACACATTTCTCCCACATATTGCTCACAACTTTAGTTTAATATAGTTTATTTTCATTTTTAGTATTTTATTTTGATTGCATCTTTAGTATTGGGTTAGTTGACTAGCAACTAATTCTGCCCAAATCCTTCAAACCCGAGATTTTAATTTGCTTTCCTAAAAATATAAAAATACAAAAAGAATCATCCCTCATCTCTAGATCTAGTATTTAGGTTTTCTAATCCTAGCGACACTATTCCTAGCTGAACGATCAATCCCCCGGTACTTGTCATTATACTATACTACATCGATCAGGTACACTGCCTGGTGGGGGTTGTAAGCTTCTCAAGATCCCTTGAGAGGTAAAGCCTGGTGCAATCCCTACGCATCAAGTTTTTGGCGCCGCAGCCCGGGGAATAGTTATTGTCTAGGTTAGAATCTCTTTTTATTAGGTCTACTTGCTAGATTCCTTTCTAGTAAGATTTTATTTTTATTTTTAGGTTCTCTTTAGTCTATCTTATTTCTTTGTGTTTTTGTTCGTAACTTTTCACCACCCGACATCATGGACGATGGCAACATCTTTGAACCCGTCATCCCACCTCAACAAAACCCACCACTAGAACCTCTTAGACCCCGAACCTTAGGAGAATATTCCCGAGCTAGCCACCAAGGCTACCAAAACACCATTGAGCTCACCGGAGCCAATGTGACCCCCTTGCGATCCGACACCATCCGGTTGGTGCAAAGCGGATGTGCATTCCATGGACTTCGTTCCGAAGATCCAAATCAACATCTCAAGGACTTCCTTAAAATCGTAGATTCCATAGACCTAGATGTTGCAACTAGAGAGACAACCCGATTACGCCTATTCCAATTCTCTCTACGTGATCAAGCTAGTCAATGGCTTGAGCGTTTACCCGCGGGATCCATCACCACATGGGATGATCTCACCACTCATTTCCTTGCTCAATTTTTCCCACCGGGGAGAACTACCAAGCTTAGAAATGACATCTTGATGTTCCAACAACGTCAAGGTGAAACCTTTTACGAAGCATGGACTCGATATAAAGACCTGCTCCGAAAAGTCCCTCATCATGGCATTGAACCATGGCTCCAGATTCAAATCTTTTACGATAAAGTTAACTATCAAACAAGGAGAGCTATAGATTACGCAGCCAAGGGCAGGCTAAACAGACTTAGCATTGACGAATGCTGGAAAGTTCTTGAGGGGTTGGCACAATACGAAGAAGAAGGATGGGAGGACCCGATGTTTCCAAGAAAGGGAAAACTTGACTACGCACACGCCACCCAAGAGCAGTTATTAGGAAGTATCGAGAAGCAGGTAAAAGAATTAATGTGAATTGAGAAACCTGCTGCTGAAACCGTGTAGAATCCTAATTTACGTAGGAATGCGGTTATCAACCATAATTTTCTTGAACGTTCACGACAAGAGGAGTTCGAAGGGATAATGGTAACCTTCATGAATAATCAGGAAAAACAAATCCAGCACCTAGAAGCACGCATGGACAATACTCGCAATGCTTTTATGGATTTAGCAGACAAATTCATATCAAGGATCAAAGAGAAGATTAAGGAAAATTCCGCACCAAGAAAAATCAGAAAAGTCTTCGAGGTTTCAACTCCTTTGGTGTTTGACCAAGAGGATAACGAGAAATCTTCCCCAGGTGCTTCACCGTCAATCACCTCCTACTTTTGCGAGCATCCTCAGGAAGAGAAGAATTCGCAATTTCACAACATTTTTGTTGGATGCTTGCAAACCACGCTCCCAAATTTGTGCAAGAGACGTTCTTTTGGTTTTAAACCCGGTGTGAAGAGGCTGCACCTCAAAAACACCATAGTTTTGAGACCCTCTATGGAACAACACCTCTTTGTACCCACCGTTAACCAACGCGAAGGTTACAACTTAACTAAAACATCACCCACCCCTTTCTACAACTACACCTCTTTCCGTGACAGTAATGAAACGTTCGATCCTGGTGGACTTCACTAATGGAATAGCTACTCATGGTTTTTACTTGTGTTTAGCTATTCACACTAAGTGCAGGGACTAAATGTGGAATTACTTCTTTTTACACCTCATACGGGCATCTGACGGCGTCAGATGGTAACTCTTGACACCGTCACCTCGCTATTTCAGCAATAATAACCCAATTTCCATCACTTTCAACTCATACCCCACAAATCTCACCCAAATTGCTGCTCCCACTCCGAATCTCCATCCTCCAATTCGACATCTTCCGTGACTAATCTCCACTCGGTAAGTAGTTTTTCCTCACCCTTTTTCGTTCAATTGTCCTTAGAATCAATCAATTTTGAAAACCCCTTTCATCCAAAACCCCATTTTTTGACCCATCATTGACAAATCGTAATGCCATCCTTTTGGTGATTTGCAATCATGGGGGTTACCCTTTGATGATGTTAACCCACTTGAATCATGCGTTAATTTAGGAAACGTCCTTCATGCCACGGATTTTTGACCCCCCACCCATGTTTTCTGATTAAAGGAGTGTTTGGGTAATGGGTTAAGAGTTTGAAAATTGATTTTTCCCTCGTAAATGCATGGTTCGATTTCTGTTAGGTCTGACGGCGTCAGGACCTCCTTCCTGACGGCGTCAGATGGGTCTGACAGCAAAAGTCAATAAAATTCTCGTTCTAATTGTTTCCGTCCACTCTATCTTTTTCCAGGAAAATGAGCAAGCGATCTCGACAACATCGTGGCAGCTCCTCTAGGTCCCAAAGGATTAACTATGGGGAATTGGTCCATAGTTGGGGTGAATTCGACAATGTTGCCGCTACAACTAAGTATGCGGAACTTTGTAATCACCACATTGATGCTGGTGCTGTGATTGATTGGGAGTTTCTGAGGTCCCAAGGGTTGGAGGCTGCGTTTCTGGGGAGGATCCACACTGATGGGTTTGCGGGTCCTCAATGGGAGAGGTTGTTTAGGATGAGAGAGACTGTATATAGTGAGTTGGTGAGGGAGTTCTTTGCGACCTTCCACTTTGATCAGGCTGAGGCTAGGACGGATGTGGGGGGGGTACCACTATTTATTTTAGGTTAGGAGGGGAGGTTCGATCATGTTCGGTTAGTGAGTTTGGTTGGAGGATAGGTTTGTATGCTAGGGAGGAGGCTGTTGAGGGAGGTTTTATGCAGAGGTTGTTGCATGGGGAGACTTTGAGGAGTGATATGAGGTGCGTCACTTTTTGGCCGACCATTGGGGACGGGGTGTACACCTCGACTACTGGGGCAGCCTCAATCAGGGACCCCGTAGTCAGGTTGGTCCACAGATGCATCACATACAGCTTGTCGGGACGTCATGGCACCACTCACCGTGTCACTGCTTCAGATCTTTTCTACCTGTATACCATCTTTTCAGCGGATGTTTACTACAGCATCCCATTTTGGGTAGCTAGTTATTTGAGGACCAGTGTGGGTGAGAGGGATATCGATAAGGTATATAGGGGGATGTTCGTGACCCGGTTGGCTCGTTCCTATGATCTTCTTACTCCCCCGATCATGGGATACTTGAGCGACTGTGGGGCTTGTAGGGTAGTGAGGGCTAAATCCCTCAGGCAGATGAGCATCGTGATGCTGCGGGGGAATGGGGCCTATGATTGGTATGCGGCAGGGGTACCTGATGATGAGGATGATGATGATGATGAGGGAGCGCCCCAGCAGCATCAGTTTGAGGGTTATGAGGTGGGGACAGCTGACTACTACCGACACATGAGTCGGGGAGACTGACAGGCACAACAGGGGGCCTGGATGGGTCAGGTGGACGCATGGCGGACCACCACTGACCAGCGCTTTGATTGGATGTATGATCACACCATCCGCCAAATGCAGCACCTCTCCACCCGTGATCAGCTTGAGCCTCACCTGCAGATTGACCCATTCCCCGGTCGTGAGACAGACTACCCTCCCTACGGGTACACAGGACACCTCCCTCCTAGCTATAACTACCGTTTTGGTCCTCCTCCCCAGTGATCTTTCTTGATGTCTGTTATTTCTGAACAATTTATTGATGGTTATGTAATTTGAAACAATTGGTACTGTAATAGTTTAGGATGTGGCCTCTGTTGGCCTTGGATAATTTTAATTTTCTATGTTTACGTTTATTAGTAATAATAGAATGTGCTATTGGTGTCATTCTTCATTTTGTATGATTTTTATTTTTGTTTGTTATTTGCTTCCGTATGCATGCTTTATTTTTATTATTGGTAGATCATGTTTCTAAACTAAAAAGTGGAAATACTTTACTTTGTTGTTTTGGCCTAGTCTTAACTTCACCCAAAAGGTATTTTTGCAAAAAGATAAGTGTAAGGGGAAACCCCAAATATGTTTTTAAGAAACAAACCGATCATGATTCTCCACAATATTAAGCGAACATGTATATTCGTACTTGTTAGAGTCAAATGCTTGTATCGAGTCATAATGAAGTTTTGCAGGATTTTCCAGGAAGTAGGACCAAGTTTTTCCAGAAATTTTCCGGAAACTTAACGTAAGAATTTCTGCAGGTCACTTCTGACGGCGTCAAGAGTTAACTCTTGACGGCGTCACGTGTAAAAAATCTGGAAATTTTACCGGTTTTGTTTTTCTAACGGAGTCTTATGGTTTTTGTGAATTATTAAGTTTTATAATCTCCAGGAAATCTGCAAACTTCATTTCACAAGCATTATATCTTATTTTGTTTTCTAGGATTTAGTAACTTATGTAGATTGCCGCCGATTTTATGCGAGGTTGCCTTGTCTGTTTTCTCAGGTTTTACAGGTTATGTATGACAAGAAGATGATTTATTTTTCTGGAAGGGAAGCTTTGATTGTTCATTTTCTTGGAGGAAGATCTAACCTGGCCACCTTATTATCCATACCTAGCGAATCAGGGGAGTATTTGATTTCATTCGTTTTACTTTTTCACTTTTACATTCTTTACTTGAACATTGGGGACAATGTTCATCCTAAGTGTAAGGGGAGGGTAAAATGATGATACCTTACAGATACACTTTCGGTTGAGTTTGTTTGTTTGATGGTAGATGTGTAATAAAACTATGAGAAATACTTGTTAGTATAATTTTAGCGCCAAATTTAAATTTTTTTACAACATTTAGGAGTGACACTTTAGCCATAGCAAGCGTCTCATGGATAGGAGATTGTATGACTAGCACATAACCGTACCATTCAGAAAAATTTTCCACCCAAATATGTGAGGTTCGCCTTTAGATTTGATAGGAAAAGCATTTACTATTAGTGCTTATGAGTGTACCGGTAGCATTTAGATTCTAGAACTTGTGTTAGTGACGCATCCCGAGACCGCTAGTGAGACTACATTCATGTGGTAGGATTTACTACATGATAAGAGGCATTAGGATCACCCTTGTGTTAAAACATGTATCATAATTACTTGACCATTTAAGTCATATCACTTGACTAGTTAAGTCAACTAATTTTTCCCACACCCTTAGCGTTGTACTCATTTTTAGTACACGAAACCCCTAGTACACCCCTCCGAGCCTATCTTTTCGTTTCTAACTTTAAGCATTTTACTTAAAGGAAGAATTTGTTACACCCCACTTAAATGTACACCCAAATCGCCTTAGCCTTCCGTGTATGCACTCATCTTTAGTGCATTATTGTTATTTGTTAAACCCTAAGTTAACTATCTAATTGATTACATGGTTGCTAAGTCGAGTCATATCCTTGTACATATTGTTTTGGGACGATTGGGACTCATGGGTAAAGTACTTATTTTATGGAGTAATGGGGAAGAACATCATATATTACCCCCATATGTACGTTAATCTTAAAAGTACTCCAAGTGTTTTGATTTTCTTAATTCGAGTCATTAGAATAGTTTATTGTAAAGTATGTAAAAATTCAAGTGTAAGGGGAATTTTCATTCCCTATGATGTATTATTTTGGATGGTAGGGTAAGAGTGTATGCAAAAAAAAAAAAAAAAATCGAAAAATCAAGAAAAAGAAAAAAAAAATATAGAAAAAGAAAAGAGAAAAAACATACGGACTACCATCCCTTTTTATTCTATGTTCATTTTATGTTTTTGTTATTTTCCATTTATTAGCCTAAGTCGAGTCTACTCTTGGCTTAGCAACGCCATATTGTACATGTAATTAACCAAGATTGTTAACTCGCCACCAGTAAAGACTGCCTATATCCAACAAAACCGTGTATTTCATATCCCTACACCTAACGTTACAACCCTTTAAAAGACCTCTTTGATAGTTTATCCTAAGTGCTTACGCCATGTGGTGGAGGTTTGATCCTTTCCCAAGCCTATGGTAATCTATTTTGCTATGACAGGTAGTGAGAGATATCTTCCGTTTTCATATTGTAATTTATACTTTATTACACCCGAGAGATGTGAGTATCTAAACACTATTTGTGAGGTGCTAGTGTATGACCTCCGTGCTTGTCTATTGGTCTTTAGTGGAACGATTATTTGTTGTAATTACTTTTATATTAGTGTTAAATGACCCCTAACTTGTATTTTGAGTAGAATAAAAGCGCATTTGCTTGAGAACAAGCAAATCTCAAGTGTAAGGGTATATGATGAGGCGAAAAATGATCCGTTTTTAGGGGGTCATTTAAGCCCGGAATTGAATTTATTTGATCAAATATTGCCCTAAATCGTTCCTTTTGTGATTTTAGGTACTTTGGGAGTGAAATATGGAAAAGGAAGCAATTCGGACGTTTTTGGAGCATAAAAGTGAAGAAAATGCCAAAGACTTAATTTTCCATGCTGAGAACAGTGTATGACGGCGTCAAGAAGACATTCCTGACGGCGTCAAGAGTAAAAACCATGACGACCCAGTACAAACATGAAGGCGACACAAGTAGAGCGTCAAGAGTTAAATGTGTGACGGCCTGCAAAAGAGGACTACATGACGGCGTCAGATGTAGATCTAGGCAGTCCGAGGATTTATTTGGCGGCGAGATGACGACGTCACACCTTTGTTCTTGACGCCGTCACCTCCTAATATCTATATATAGTTTTCTAATTTTCATTCATTAAAAGAGGAACTTGTGTGGAGAAACCCTAGGGCCGAACCTTGTACGAATTTTACAGTTTTTCAAGGGTTTTCAACCCTTGAATCCTTACATGTACTATTGAGATAAGTCTTCTCTTAATTCAATCAATATGTCTATGTATTGGTTGTCTATATCTTGTGCTTGTCTTGATTTCAACATGCTAGGCTAGATTTATCTTGTGTTTTCTTAGATCTAATGAAACCTAGATGTTGATTATGTGTTGATTACTTGTTTATGGTTGTATTGGATGAATGATTTCAATGTTAGGCTTAAGAAAACTGGCAGATCTCCATTGTGTAACATGCTTGAACGTCTTAGGAAACATGAACCGATGTGTACTAGGTTTTATTGGTTGTACTTAATGCATGAGTAAATTATAATGATCCCATGTTAGGAGCTTCTTGCAGGCTCGACATAGGAGTGAAGTAGGCACTCATAGGATTGGGGAAGTAAGTACGCCACCCCATGAATGGTATTAAGGAATACAATCCGTCATCCACGCAACTATAACAAATAATTAACGTGTAAAAGATATCTAGGGAGTAGTGAAATCTAAGTAAACACATTTCTCCCACATATTGCTCACAACTTTAGTTTAATATAGTTTATTTTCATTTTTAGTATTTTATTTTGATTGCATCTTTAGTATTGGGTTAGTTGACTAGCAACTAATTCCGCCCAAATCCTTCAAACCCGAGATTTTAATTTGCTTTCCTAAAAATATAAAAATACAAAAAGAATCATCCCTCATCTCTAGATCTAGTATTTAGGTTTTCTAATCCTACCGACACTATTCCTAGCTGAACGATCAATCCCCCGGTACTTGTCATTATACTATACTACATCGATCAGGTACACTGCCTGGTGGGGGTTGTAAGCTTCTCAAGATCCCTTGAGAGGTAAAGCCTGGTGCAATCCCTACGCATCAATTAGCTTATAAGGTTACATGTGTATAAAATAGTGGTAGGCGAGTTGTAGGCGAGGTATGAAATTAGAATTATAGGTGAAAAGATGGGCGAGTGTTACGCGAGTGATGTGCGAGATGAGGGTTTAGGAGCGAGTTGTAGGCGAGTTATAGGCGAGGTTATACACAGAATTAAAATTTGTGGGCGAGGTTTAGGCGCTTGGCGAGGTTATAGGCGATGTCATTTTTGATTGCAAACACACGCGAGGTTATAGGCGAGGTTGTAGGCGATGTCATTTTCTATGATTGCAAATACGCGAGCTTATAGGCGATGTTGTACGCGATGTTATGATTTTTAATGTCATTTTCTAGTGCAGATGTAACTGGACCTCAAAGTCAAAGAGCAACCATTTAATGTCATTTCCTAGCCGAATTCCTACGCGAGGTAACAATCCCAGGCGAGGTGTTAGCAACTGGACCTCAAAGTCAAAGAGCAACCATTTAGTCTTGAATACTTTTACCAGTGAGCAACTTGTGAATCTAAGCTCATGGCATTTACTACTTTTACTGTAGTTCAGGCTTGACTATTTAGTCTTTACTACTTTTACTATTCACTATTTAGTCTTTACTACACTATACTACTACAAATAAATAATATGTCAAGTACACTATAATACTACAAATAAATAATACGAGCAGATTTGCCCGCGCGTTGCTGCGGGGCGGCCGTGTTTATGTTTCAAGACCTTCAAAACCAACAATAAATGTAACCGTAATTGTAGTTAATACATACCAAACATATAATGTCACGGTATTCATTATCATGTATCCCACACTATAATTGACAAAAAGGATGTTTACAACGTCGAGTTAGTACAACCTATATCGATCTTATACGTAGCTGCAGCCTCTTCCCCTAGATTTCCCGGGGCTTATTCAAAATTACCTTCAGCTGAAATGCAAGAAAACTTTGAAGGATTATGCCATCAATTCTTCCCTTCCCAAGTCCTTCTCGAATTTTAACAGCTTCTAAAAAAATTGAAGCATACATTCAGAATTCTTGAGATACAATTTTCAAGCAGAATGATGTGGTGTTAGCTTCCCAAAATTAAGCTGAGGTAAGTAACAAAGAAGTTAGTCTCCACATTTACCAATTCTTAGACCATCATGTTGCGAGACACAAAATATCACTAATATGTTACGTACTTTCCCTCCCTATAAGAGTCAGTATGTCAACACATGACACAGTCGATGGGCTAGAGTGTTACACATCAGCTTTAATGTTTGTTAATATTGCTTATTTACACAAATCCAGAATCAAAATTCAAAGTGTGCTTTGGATTAGCTTCCTTTATGTCTTATCAGGTTAGTCGTAGTTAAAATATTCGTTGCAGACACGACTTATTGACAGAACTTTTCACTTTCATAACTCTTCACTAATCAAAAATGTAAAATCAATGCTTACCAATCTCTTCGCCAGTAGTGAAATCAAAAAAGCAAATCCATGCGTCCTCTCCTCCAGCAGCAAATTTGTTACCAGACTTTTTTTTCTAGTGATACCTATTCCACATTGCAGGGCATATCATAGATTCCGTTTTGGCTTATCAGCTTACTTGGTCCTTAGCTTGATTGGTTGTTGGGAAGTAGCTCTAACTGTTCTCTTCCACCTTCTACCACCAAAAGTTGTAGGGCGATTCTGAGTTTTGCACGAACAAAGTTCAGAACCCAATCACAAAACTAACATTAGAACTGAACAATCTCATATCTATGTCAATATAAAACTATAATACAGATACCATACATTTCGTCTACTTTGCCTGCCATAACCCGAGTTTTTGTTCAAAACAGCAAACCACATAAAAAAAATAACACACTTACAAACTTTACCAAAAATTCAACATAAAGCATGATTAAGCAAGTTGACTGACCACAACTGTCTGTCACCTTATATCGGCCACAAAACTATATGTCCAACAAATCACGGTCTTCTTTTTAAAAGACTTTAACAGTATTTGAAAATAAGCAAATCCAAACACCATTTTTTTGAAAGCTAAATAGTTATTGCAAGCAAAATATATGTATCTAATATAAGTCATACCCTGTACTATTTAGGAACACATATTTCTCGTCGACCATAAAACTACAACTTTTAGAACCATCGTAAATTATTAACAAAGAGAAAAGTTAACCTTAATTTGCAGCCAAAACTTAGAGAACCATCGTAAGTTGCAAACGTTAGTTGCAGAACCTTAAAAGCTTGCAAAACCTTAACACTTGCATACCTTAATACTTGCACATCCTTAGACTTAGATTGTAGACGTTAAATTTGCAACACCAATTTATATCAAAAGAGAATAGGTAGTGTTATTTTGCACATGCCTTGTTTTAAAATTTTAATAATGCATTGCTAAAGTGCGGCTAATCGTATAGAGGTTTGGGTACGTACAATATAATCACGTGAGTTGTCAATAACCCATCTAAGATCTACAACCTCGACCCTGTTGACTTATCTAAGTAATTCGACACACACACCTTACTTGACGCTCCTGACCCGGCCAACCGGTTATCCCAGTTAACGCGTTTGCCTATGTGCCCCTGTTGCCACGTACCCAATTAATGAAACATGTATCAGTAGTCCCAATACGTAATCTGAACTATGTAGTGGTGACCTCGCTGCAAATTCTGGATATCTTACACACTATCCTTACAGTTCTTTCAGCAGACCCAAACAACCCTACAGGCAGCAACATCCATACCCAAGAATCCCTTTAAAAATGCATTTTGCAAAAGTGTCCTAAACCAATTTAGTCAGACCATCAGGTTATTGTTCAAAAATAGAAAATATTCTTCAAATTTTAGTTGACACACTAACTGTAACTAAATTAAATTACATATTCAGACGTTATGATGGCCCGCCAATCAAGGATAAAACATAACTTCGTAGCACTCTACTGGCCATTTCTGTAATGATAATAATTGCTAATATATTAGAGCATGATTCATATAATGCTTAAAAAGAAGGTAGATGTTTACCTGTAGTTGGTTCATTTAAACCTTGAAATCGCTGACCGTCAAATATCAATATTTCAAGGCAACTGTGTTTATCCTTTGAGTGATTAAAAAAAAGAAACTTACATGTTCACAATGTCAGATGCGATAGAAACTGAAATTGAACTTATTGCTACTTATTGATGTCATACCAATACACATTGCTGTAACCCCAAGCCCCTCGATAAGGCTCATCTTCACCGATTACTCAACCCGAGTGGTGGTTTTGCACATTAAAAAAAGAAGGAAAAAAAATAGCATATGCTTTCAAATATTTGGTAAAACTATAAGGTAATTGCAATAAACCAATTATATAAGAAATATGAAACTCACTTACATAAGTTGCCACTTAATTTGAATTAGTAACAGGAAACCTGCAATTGAAAAAAACCAAACAAATTGCCACTTAATTCGAATTAGTAACAGGAAACCTGCAATTGAAAAAAACCAAGTATTACGTTGTTTGTTACACATGGAATACCAAAGCACTGGATCAATTACTACGTACCCATTGTTCCAAAAACTACCTCTGCATACTGAATCACTGCAGCAAGAGACTGAAGTTCAGCCATCACATTTCTTTTATGTTTTGCCAGCTTACCATTAGTTAAACGATCTAGCAACCGGTCGGTTTGTCCATTAAGCCCCCTTTTCTGTCTTCAAAATAAGTTTTAAAAAATTGTGCCAAATACTGTGTGATGCGTGGGAATTGCACCAGGATTTACCTCTCAAGGGATCTTGAGAAGCTTACAACCCCCACCAGGCAGTGTACCTGATCGTTGTAGTATAGTATAGTGACAAGTACCGGGGGATTGATCGTTCAGCTAGGAATAGTGTCGTTAGGATTGAAATTAATCTAACTAGGTCTAAAGGTGAAGGATGATTCTTTTTGTATTTTTATATTTTATGAAAAGCAAGTAAAAATCTTGGGTATTGGGAAAGTGGGCGGAATTAGTTGCTAATCAACTAACCCAAAAGCTACTAATTAAACTAATTAACAAGAAAACTAAACTAAGGTTCTACAAGATAAGTGAAGCATGTCCACCCATGATATGTTACTCCTTGCTAGCTATCCAATCCTACCTATTGAATTGTAACCTTGTTTTAATTGACGGGTTGTATTCTTTAATATCATTCATGGGGTATCGCACATAACTCCCCAATTCTATGAGCTCTTATCTCCTCCTATACCATGCCCAGCACAACCATAGGGATTGTAAACAGTGGCTCATGCATTAAATACAACCAATAAAGACCTTAGTGCAATCGGTTCATGTTTCCTAAGACGTTCAAGCATGTTACCATTTGGAGATCTGCCAGTTTTCTTAAGCCTAACATATAAATCATTCAATCAAAACAAGAATCAATAGGAAACAAGAATTATAAACTAAACCAACTAGATCTATTGAAGTTGTCACGCCTTAATTGATGGAGATAGACACAACCATCAACAAGAAATCAATGAGATCTAATCAATTATATACAAGTTTCACATAATCATAAGTAGACACAAGGTGAATTAACAAAACATAATCAAAGAAGGACAATCAACAAGAATAATGAAAGACATAGTTGAGATAGATTCATCAAACCAATACATGATGTTTATGGAGTGATTGAAACCCTCTAAGTTGCTGGAAAAACACCCACCTAAACCCAGGAATCGACCTTAGGGTTTAGGGCCTACAAAAAGTGAAGTTATGAAGTTATATTTATAGGCATGTTTTCTGTCGGCCCTCTTGACGGCGTCATCTCGTTTCTCTTGACGCCGTCAAGACCATTTTTTCACCAAATTGTAGATCTCTTCGTCCTCTTCGTTTTCTTTTTTGAATCGCTCAAATCCGAGTTCGTATGCAAAAGTTATGGCCAAAACGGTGTCAGCTACCACGCGCGCAAGTTTTAACCAGTTAACACGTGACGGCCTTGGGTGACGCCTTCACATTCTCTCTGGGCCGTCACCACTTTTACTCTTGATGCCGTCAAGATTTTCCTCTTGACGCCGTCACCTACTGTTCCCAGCATGAAAAATTAAGACTTTGGCGTTTTCTTCACTTTTATGCTCCAAAAACGTCCGAATTGCTTCCTTTTCCAGATTTCTCTCCCAAAGTACCTAAAATCACAAAAGGAGCGATTTAGGGCAATATTTGATCAAATAAATTCGAATTCGGGCTTAAATGACCCCCTAAAAATGGATCATTTTTCGCCTCATCACTGTGTCACTCAAATATTAAAGCAAGAAGTAATTAACATAGCTCGGTGTTCACCAAGTAGATTCAAGCCATGATGTGAAGCACCAACGTGCGACCATATGAATAACTGCAAAAAGCCCAGGAAAGGTAAACAACCAATTTCATTATAGCAAGCCCATTATATGACTGGCTTCGACACGTAAAGCTGAGTTATGAGTAAACGTTATACCTTTATGCCACCGACCGTTGTCAAGAACCACTTTATCAACAAAATCAGAGTATCAATGGTTTCTTTGTAAATTGTCCATACCTTGTTGCCAAAACCATATATCAGATCACATTAGCCTTCTTATTACCTAAAATCAGCAAGCGCGTAAGATTTTCTCAAAAACATAACAAAGATAGAATTTATAACTAAAAATTTAAAACTGGAAGTCATCTTACAGAAATTCCCACCAACAAATATATTCTTCATCCGCTGTTCAAATAAAGAAGAAAAGTAAGCCGGAAGCCTAACAAATAACTGGGTAACAAACATGAAAGACTATATGAACTTACCATTAATCCAACGGCTTCTTTGTACACAACAACATAATCCAATAAATTTCATAAATAAACCATTAAAAAGAGATAAAATAAAATTATCAATATGAAGTTCGTCACTTAATTTAAAACATAATCGAATCATCTATTGCTGTTATATGAAAAGCTTTCACTTAATTTAACAAAATAACATACCTTTAATTCTCCTTAAATGCAGTAAGGTTACATCTTCTGATTATTTATGGGCCAATAAGGTTGCGAATTAAAACCATTGTGCAATACCACCATCGATCAAGTAACTGATAACCTGTAAAACCCTTGTGCAATTAATTAACCAAAAAAAAAAAAATGCAATAAGGTTACAATTAAACTTCATAGAACACCGAACCCTATAATTTTTTATAAACCCACCTTCCTCGACATTTTTTTAAAAGGTTTTAAGAAAGCTGTGTGTGGTGGAATTTGGTTGGAAGTAATTATGAAGATGATGCACGATTTTTCTGGGAAGATATGGAAGGATCTAGGAGGAGGGTAGGTTTTTTTTTCTTCCTTGTAAACAATTTATCAGTGGTTTGGTGGAGAAAACAGTACTCAATGTACGATGGAGGTCATTACGGGCCTTAATCAGTGAACAGGAACATCCCATATGTTTCTTGGCCAATGGCCTTTTGCCAAAGTGGTATGTTACCACTGTTGAGCCTTTGACTTGGGCTAACATCACCTTTTCAACCAATAGGAATGAGAATTAGCCACTAATAAGGAGTTTAAGATAAGTAATTAGTGTCACATCAAAAATGGCTATTATATTATAGTATAATGTCAAGTACACTATAATACTACAAGCATGTAGAAATATGTTAAAAATATATATTTATATATGTGGGAGAAAGTGTAAAGTTGAAAGTCTGGCGAATCTTTTCACTTGAGGAGGCGAGGACATTAACGCGAATGTAAAGTGAAAAGGTGAAAGTGACATATATTGATCATTTTGATAAAGGATGAAAAAATTGTTCATTATTGTAAAACGAATCAGTATAGTGTTCACTTTGGTAATTTGGTTTTAAAAAAAGGTGGCCTATGTAGATGGTGGCCCTGTGCCAGTGCATAAGCTACACACCCTCGTCAAGCCGGTCATGAGAGGTAGGGGTGTTCATCGGTTCAGTTCTCAGTTAATCGGTTTATTCGATTCGGGTTGTTCGGTTAAAATTTTTTTTGAGGTCATAACCGAAAACCGAACCAACCCGAAAATATCTATAACCGAATCGAACCGAGAACCGATCCGAAGTTCGGTTCGGTTATGGGTCAAAACCGAAAATCGAAATTTGTACTTGAATTACACTATTTATATTTTTTTAAAATTTAATTATGTATATTTTTGGCAAAAAAATTATTTCAAGCATAAAAAATTGTTTTTTATATTAGTATAAAATTTTAATGGATATTTTTTATGAGTCGAGTTATTCTACAAACCAAACATTCCTTACATACCAAGGGACTCATCCCCACCATCCATCTAAAAAGAAAATCAATAGTTGAGATTAAAAACATTTTATTATTTCACCCATTTTTTATAATTTAAATATCTCTTAAACCGTTAATCGTTAAACGAAAATAATTACACCATCGCGACGGACATTTATTTATCTTTCTATAGACGGGCACTTTGATATACTTTCGAAAAAAAAAAAAAAAAAAAAGTTTTTTTTTCGTGGCCGAAAAAAAATCATATATGATATTGCATATCATATATGATATGTAATATCATATATGATATGTAATATCATATATGACATGATATTTAATATCATATATGATTTTTTCGGCCACGAAAAAAAACGTGAAAAAAAGGAAAAAAAAAATTGTCGAAAATATATCAATTAGCCTATCTATAGAAAGATAATTAAATGCTCGTCGTAACGGTATATTTTTTTTCGCTTAACGATTAACGGTTTGAAAGATATTAATATTTGAAAAAAAAAAAAAGTTGATTTTTTAAATTGTTGGTATTAATCTCATCCATTAGATCAAATAAAGATGGAGGGAAGATGGAGGGTGGAGATTAGTCCCTTGGTATATAAAAAAAGTTTGGTCCTCAAATGATCTTTACTCATTTTTTATATATAAAATAATATAAATATATAAAAAAATATATATATTTATATAAATTCGGTTTTCGGTTCAGATAGCCAAACCTATATCCAAACCGAAAACCAAATTTTTAATTCGGTTCGGTTCGGTTTTAACAAATTCGGTTCGGTTATATGTTCGATTCAGGTTTTTTTTTGGTTCACTTCGATTCGATTTTCGGTTTATTCGATTTATTACCCGACCCATGAACACCCCTAATGAGAGGTACCACTAGTAGTACCCTTTGATAAAAGGGACGTTCCCTATACGTTATACCCTATAGACAATCTGTGTGGACTTAATAGTAGGTAAAACAAGTCAATAGTCTACTACAGTACTTAATAGTAGGTAAAACAAGTCAATAGTCTACTACAATAATAATGCAAATAACACACTTGATGTTTGCTAGTCAAGATTATAAATAGCGCGAGGTGTGATGTGACGGCATGACTAAACTTCACGCCTTAGCAAAAAATATGAAAATATTTATATATTTATATTATATTTCATATATATCAAGTTTACAAAAAGACGTGGCATAACGCATAACGTGACAGCATGACCAAGCCTCACGCCTTTGCGAGGCCTTTGCGCAACATTTAGAACCATAGTGCCAGTAAAGGTGGTTAATATAAAAATTCAAACACACTTGAAGGGCCGACCAATATGATATTATTCAGATATTTTTATGAGAAAAGTTCAAATGCTTAATCTTATTTTGGTACTTACTAAGGGATAAATCCTCACTATCTATCTAATTTGATCTAATTGTGTAGATTAAGCTAAGATTAAATATGGAAACCTAATTCAATGTATTTTTTTTCTTTGTCTTTTTGTCTTTCTTATTATTCTTATATTTATTCATTTATTTATTCATTTTTTGTCTTTTTTTTTCTAATTCACGTTCTTTTTTTTGTGTTCTTTTTGTCTTTTTTTCTAATTCACGTTTTTTTCGCTTTCATACGTTTTCGTCCGTTTTTATAAGTTTTCGTCTCTTTTCATACGTTTTCGTCTGTTTTCAAACGTTTTCGTCCATTTTTATACGTTTTTGTCCGTTTTAATACGTTTATATATGTTTTCGTCTGTTTTCAGACGTTTTAGTCCGTTTTCATACGTTTTCATACATTTTTTATGTTTTCATCCATTTTTAGACATTTTCGTCCGTTTTTATAAGTTTTCATCCGTTTTCATACGTTTTCGTCCGTTTTCTTATGTTTTCGTCCATTTTTCATATGTTTTTGTCCCTTTTATACGTGTTTTTATGCTTTCATACGTTTTTGTTTGTTTTCATACGTATTCGTCTGTTTTCTTACGTTTTCATCTGTTTTCTTACGTTTTTCAATATTACAAGTGATATTCAGAATATCACTTGTGATTTTCTTATGTTTTCGTCCACTTTCATATGTATTCGTTTGTTTTCTTACATTTTCGTCCGTTTTCACACGTTTTTTAATACCACAATAGATATTCAGAATATCACTTATGATTTTTTGAATATCTATCACTTGTGCTTTCTGAATATCACTTGTGATTTTCATGTTACAAAACATTAGTTGAATATCACAGAATATCACTTATGATATTCAGAATATCATTTGTGGTACTCAGAATATCACTTGTGATGATATTCTGAATATCACAAAATATCCCTTGTGATATTTAGAATATCACTTGTAATATTCAGAAACGTATGAAAATGTCTGAAAACGGCCAAAAGTATTTAAAAATGGACAAAAACGAATGAAAACGGATGAATATGTATGAAAACGGACGAAAATGTATGAAAGCATAAAAGCACGTATGAAAAAGGACGAAAACGTATAAAAAATGAACGAAAGTTAAAGAAAACAGCCGAAAGCATATGAAGACGAACAAAAACGTAAGAAAACGGATGAAAACATATGAAAACGGACGAAAGCGTAAGAAAACTGATGAAAACGGAAGAATATGTATGAAAATGGACAAAAAGGTATGAAAGCGTAAAAACACGTATGAAAACAGACGAAAACTTATGAAAAATGGATGAAAACGTATTAAAACAAACGAAAATGGACGAAAACGTATGAAAACGGACGAAAACATATGAAGGTAACGAAAACGTAAGAAAACTGACGAAAACGGGCGAAAAGGGACGAAAACGTATGAAAACGGACGAAAACATATGAAAACGGACAAAAACCTATGAAAACGGACGAAAATGTATGAAACCAGACGAAAGCGTATGAAAGTGGAAAAAAAAAGAAAAGAAAAGTGAACTAAGAAAAAGGGGGGGGGGGGGAGTGTACGAAATAAAAGTAAATTAAAAAAAAAAAGCGAATTAGAAAGAAAAAAAGACAAAAAAAATGAATAATAAGAAAGACAAAAAAAATGTACTTAGGTTTCCATATTTAATCTTAGGTTAATCCTCATTAGATCAAATTAAATGGATGGTGATGATTTATCCCTTAGTAAGCACAAAAACAAGAGTATACAAAATAAAGTGACTCATATTTTTATATCTTACGGTTACGTTAGAAAACTTATAACGAAACATTTTCTCTTGAGTCAAGTTTAGATAGAATTATAAGTTTATTTAATTAACGATTAAAACGACGCCGTTTTGGCGTGCTGGACAACTGTAGCATTATTCCGCCAAAACTGAGGCCCGTGTTTTTAGCCCAAAAAAATGTTTTGTTCTCAGCCCAATCCGGTTCATGAGTACAAATCAGTTGATACTTGATAACGTTGGAACATTCTCGAGACACACAGTCATCAGATAATCACCACACGTATGCTTTGCTAAGGTTTGATGTTTTGGGGCTTTTGTTTTCTGCTTCAAGATTCTATGATTCGCTGTGAGGGGTTTTGGTGCCGGAGTGTTTTTTGGTTGTTTCTACAATCTGTAAGCTTCAATTTACTGTTTTTCGTTATTTGGTCATGCCACGTTTGATGGTCTTCTGGGACGGATTTATACATCTATTGATGCTTCAATGTAAATTGGGGTTTCGGCAGCCACACCTTGATTGTGGTTGCAGCCATGTCGGGTATGTTAGTTAATAGTAATATACCATTTAAAATTATGCCGATTTGCTTGCCTTTTTTTCCATGCTTTTTTGGTGGGTTGTTTCGCCTCAACATAGTAATGGCCTATGATGATTAATTGTTATTTTCTGAGTCAAATGACATTGGTCATTGGAGGTTTGAACCGTAACCTTGCAGGGCAAGGACCGGACGGCGTGATAGCTTACTTGCTATTATGAAACCGAGTTTCTTTGCGGCCATGGCGGAATTCAGACGTTTTTGACCATTTTATATTCACAAATCTGAGGCTAATGATATATTGTATCATTTTTATGGTTTCTAACTTTTAGAAACCATAAGTTTATATACCGTGAAAAGGTCGGATGAATGGCTGGGTGGATTCGATAAAACATGAGATCGTTTGCATCGTGGCGGGGCGAGTTTCTAAGCTTGCAGCCATGATGGGGGTTTATTGAATTGGTTTGTGCGCACTTTAGATGTGCCTACAGTTTGGATTGTGCACACTTTGGATATGCAGTTGTTTACCTGGTACCCATTTGCTCCGTCCAGGCCTGTTACCTTAGCCCTTTTGTTTCTTTTTATGTTGACTACACCACCGCCTGGATACTCATGCTTATCTTCTTTCTGTGCTTTTCTCAAAAAACGTGCAAAACGGAAGGGTTGTCGTCATCTCGGCCGCGTGACTGAACTGAAGCTTACTTCGTCGTAGGTAAAACTGGGTTATATCATAGATGGTCGCAGTTGTCTTGGGTTTTTTTGTGCTATTTGCATATGTGTATCTGTTGCTTATGCTTTATGTGTTTGTCTCTATTGTGAGGTGTGATGCTACACATGTATGCTTTCTATTGTTTAGTTGTTTTTTGATGTTTTCTTGAATTGTGTGTTAAAATATGAGAACTGAAAGTAAGGCTATGTGTAGAAATAGTAGTGACCAAATGTTAGAGGAAGGCGTGTCTCTTAGTGCTGATGCTGGTGTTGGGTTGGTAGGGCTATAATTTATTTGCGTGTAACATCATTTGCGTTGGTATACTTTAACTTGGGGTTAAGGTATTTGAAAAAAGTTTTCGATTTTTAAGCTTTCAAGTTTTTCTTGATTGTTGTAGCATTTGTGTGAGCACAAATTCAAGATATATTTATGTAGTATATAATGGTTAGTGGTTATTTAAGGGATTGAAATTAAGATTTGTAGTAAACCGAATCAACAAAAAGCTTTCGACGGGGAGTTTGTTTCGGCTTATATATGGACTTATTAGTTTATATGAGTTTGGCTTATATAACTGTTGATGGTAAATCTTTTAACATGTTACTGTTAAAAGACCAGTTTTTATGCTGACTTTAATCTGATAGAAGCTATTTTGGTTGGTGTCGTTATTGTTGTTTTCGTGTTATACCCATCATGAGCAGAAAAATATGCTAAGACAAAAAATAATGATTACGGGTTGTGTGGATTTGCTATAAGTGGCCTGCACACGAGTGAAAAGTTGCACATTAATACGGATTCTTGAGTCCGGCTTTTAACGAATTTTTTTTAACTGCAGGAAGGTCGATTTGAGAGTGCAAAGCAAAGGCCTGATGTGAAAATGAACTTATGCAATATCATCCGATATAACGTAAGCACATAAGCCGGAAAATAAGCTTAAACAAACACTCTTAAAACATCATGCCAAACATCCTTAACTTTTAGCCATACGCATTCTCTCAATGCATTTACTTTAAACATCAGGAATACGGCTGCAAAAGAGGTGAAAAGTGCAACGCAGGTGTTGAAAAGAAAGTAGATTGTCTATGATGATGACTTTATTGTAGTTGTCGACACAAAAACAAGTTACACGTGAGCATTTTGTGAAGTAGTGGTCGAGGCAAAAAAAAGTTATACCGAACCATACCCCTGAGGCGATCTTGCGGAACATACATAGTTACAAAGGTATTTCAAATGGTATATATCTGTATTTCGTTTTATTTTCATGACATGTTAATGTGATTTTTCCAATATTCTTTATATCAGATTCTATTTATGTCGGTTTATATTTGCTGAATTAGTTTCTGTATCAAGTCAGGATCAGTCCTGCCAGGTTATGTAACACCCCCAATTTCGTGATACGCAGCGGAATTCAAATTGGGTGTTACTCGATGGCACAATAGTCACAATAATAGAAAACGAACTCTAATTGAGTCGTTTTAAAGGATTTATCATTCAAATTATATAAATATCAGAGATTACAAAATGAGGTCCCAGATGGTTCCATGTTTACAATTTACATTAAATGAGTTTTCGAATGATAATAAAATTTATAGCCCTCTTGAATATCCGTGCCCTTCATTGCCATCCTTGATCATCATGGACCTGAAATACATGCTTAAGAGGTCAACACAAAGGTAGAGTGATATTCATAGAGATTGTTTAATGGTTGAACACAATATGTTGGTAGTGTGAGCTATAGACTCACACCAATGGTTGGAAAACAAAACAATTATTATTATTACACTAAGCTTATGTCACCAAAACGTTAACGGGTACCAATATCAATCGGCGGAGTTATCCCGGTAGGTACTTTGCCGTCATACCTATGTTTCAAATATTAATGCATTTGTTTGAACTTAGTCAATACAAATGGGATTCGTCAATCCCAACAGGCCTATTCACAATATTCGCGCTCACTATTACTAGTGATTAAATGGTTCATAATAAGGGATATTGGATTGGCAAGGATGGTACTTAGTGATAATAAAACAATCAGGCAAGCATAGAATTGAAAAGCATTGTGTTCAGTTGAAAAATAATAGCATGTATTCCCCCCAAGGGTTTGTAAAACAATTAAGTAATGGAAAGTGGGGCTATGAACTCACCGTGAGTTGGATGATGTATAATGAGAATGATGGATATGCCGTGAGAACTTCTACGAGCAACCTTGAATAATAGAATGTTGCGACTTAGGATAGGAGTAAGGAATATGAAGAATTGCCTATATATGTCTTGCATCTAGTCCATGATGTAGTACTTAGTATATAGTGTAAGTCTTTGAATAAAAATGGTTTATGAAACATGTATAGTTTGTTTATCGCTTACTACCGTTCGGGCCGACATAATTCAGAGGTCATGTAGTAAACGTTCAAGGAGCCAGGACACTTTAATTCGTAAATCCACAACTCATCTCGACGGCTTACTTTAATGAACCCCTCACATGAGGCTCCCTACTATTGTAGTATTTGATAAAATATATATAAGTTTTTGATCCGAAAAGTTACATGTCCAAATAATTGAATAAACTTAGGAAAGTTTACTTTTGGATGAAGATTGTTATTACAATGAGTTTCTTGAGTCTAGTATGAATATTACTTGTAAAGTTTCATGGTTATTTTGATGGAGTAGAACCAAATTGGTTGATTATGTTACAACTAACACTTTAGTTTATGTTTTCGACTTAGAAAGCCATAAGGTCTTTAGCCGTAGCCTTGCCGTGGCTTTGGTCATTGCTACCATGGTCTGGAGACTCATCCTTGGCCTTAGCCATGGCTGTGGTCTCGGCTTTAAGGTCATTAGACCTCTTGGTTTTACTTAGCCATTACCAATACATGGTCATTTGGTATTAAAAAGGGGCTGTTAAGAATTTGAAGAAAAATATCACTCGTTATGCGTTTTCAGGGTTCGATCTTCTTTTTTCCTGAACGAAAACGTCGTTTCGGACAACTTTTGTGTTTTAACTTTTTGATGAAACAGATCAGAAGTGCCACTTTCGTAAAGGTCAGAATGCTAACAGGTTGTTTTTAGGCAGTTTCGGCGTTTTGGTTTCGCTAACTTCTTATGGCCATAACTTTTGACTCGTGTACTCGTTTTAGGTGATTCAAATTGCTATGTTTTCCTTGTTAAGTCCTCTTTAACAGTAGGTAAGTGTCTAATATCATAGTTATACTATTTTGGTCATGGTTCTCCATAAAAGTCACTAGTTTTCTTGTTTACTTAATATAAGTTACCATATATATATATATATATATATATATATATATATATATATATATATATATATATATATATACCATAACTTGTTTTACCAATTTCTATACATCATGAACATAATAACAAGACAATATATAGTATGAATGAAATATAAATAGCATGGAAATGATATTTAATAAGAAAGTATGTTAGGGTTTGCTTACAACTTTTGGCCTTAATGAAAAGGGAACTCATGAACTAAGACAAGATCTAAATCCTTTAATCGAAAACCCTAGCTTCCAATCCTTTATCCCTAGCTTAAAAATCTTTTAATCACTTGATTATAACCTTAGGTAGCCCTTGTAATATCCTTCTTAACTCAGCCCTAGCACCTTTGTGTAGCTTCCAAATCAATCATGGAATGATGATGAGATTATGGTGTTGTTTATGGTGACTTATGGTATAAATGGAACTAGGAATCAACAAGGAACTTAAGACTAACACTTGTGATGGATTAAAGTTGAAAGAACAATGATCAAAATGATGTTTTTATGGTGCTTGGGTCGTTTGAATGAGCAAAGAGGAGAGGGGATGACTTCCTTTTATACTAAAATGAGGAGGTTACTTTGGTAGGCTAGATGTTATCAATTTTGCTTCCTAAAGACACTTGTTATGCATCTAGGAGATCAAGGCTTAAGATTAGAACACATTAGGGATGAACCCCCCCCCTATAGTCGACCAAGAGTAGTCTAGGGTGACTAGATACATAAACTTGGTATTATCTAGCTTACGGAATGAGTTTTGGTCCCGGTAATCGATAACAGTAAGTCGTTAAGTCATGAAACTTAAAATCAGGTATCCTAAAAATATGAAACTTATAAATATGTTAGAACTTATTAATATAACCTATCTTAGCATATTTAATAAGTGTTAAGTTCTATCGGGTTGCTTAAACGCTGTTAAAACTGAAAACGCGGGTTTAAAACGCGTAATTCGCGTAAAACGCTGAACTGGAAAACGTAAAATTCCAAAACTTTTGGAATTGTCGTAAAATGAGAGAAAATCATATTTCTATTGTTTATAATGTTTTATGGACATATCGGGATGCTGGAATGACGTTTAAACCTAAAAGTAAATCTCGGACATGGTTTCGTGATTTTTGCATAAATGATCCGACGAGTGTCAAACTCTCAGATTATCATTAAAATAGTTTAACTTACGAGAATATGAAATAAAAATTTTAGGAGTGAATAGTGAAAATGAATAGTAAAAATTTATAGTGAAATTTTCAGGAATAGAAGTTAACCTGAAAATGCAAATTGTTACAGTCTCTACCCCTTAAGGGAACTTCATCCCGAAGTTCTATGTGTGTTATATGTTGGAGTGGTGTCGATGAAGAGGTGTGGTTACTTATGAGGACTAGAGTCTGGAATTACCAGTGATGTAGTTTGATTTGTCGTTTCAGTGTATGGCGTAGGATGAGGCTTACTTTTATGTAGGAAAGGTAGGGTAAGAGTGATTAATAGAGATTCATATAATAGTCGAATATCAAAGGAAATTGATATAGCAGTCGAATATTAATAGGAATTGATATAGTAGTTGAATAGAAATTGATATAGTAGTTGAATATCAAACAAAAATTGGGATAGTAGTTGCAATCATAGCCTAGTAGGTAATCTGTTGTTGTACCTAGTGTTTGTTGACTTCATACTTATATTATTTCGGATACAAATAAGCCCACTTGTTTATAATTCTTTATTTACATAGAGAGGCATCCCAAACAATGTAAATAGGGGAATATAAACTTATGGTTCGGTGATTTACAATTTCTTTATTTAAATGAAAAGGCATCCCAATCCATTCAAATAATTATAAATCATCCTACTTAAGAATTCCCAACACAACATTCATACTTAGCTGGTGAGTTACAAGGTAGTGTATTACGAGATGATACTGGTGTTTCAAAAGTACAAAATGAATATTCAATCTTGTAAAGCTGATGAGGGTGCTTGTGGTGTAACTAAGGATGATTTGAGCTTTAAAAGTGCATCAAGATCTGTTAATGAGCTTGTGGTTGCAACGGTTGTGAAGATAATGATGTGATATGTTGATGAACAAAAGTGTGTAGTATATGCTTAACATTAATATTCTTAGGTATAGATGTTGAGTTTGCTTTGAAAATCTTAAAAGATTTTAAAGGTTTATGACGGAATGGTATTCTTAGGACCTAAACAGGATAGTACTTCTACGAGATGAAGAGAAGAATTGATAACTATCCCAAGATAGTAGTTCGGATTGTCTTATAAATGAAAACTTTCAAGAATGAAATTAGATAATACAAATAAGGTGTTAAGATCTTGCTGAGTGGTAAGACACTATCGTGTCTCTAGATCGTTTTAAGGAATTCTGGTGGTTTATTGAGTTCAAGTAGGAAATTAATCTGAACATAACCCTAGTAGAACTATTCTCAGTATTTGAAAATTTTAAGTCGAACATAGTTAGTCAGACTATGTTTCACTGTCCCTAGGTTAAATATAGGTCACTATTCTATATTTAGCCGAGGTTCGATAAAATTTTCAAATAGCTAAATTAGGCATACTTGTGATATGTCCGTTGCTTTTGGGAAACTGTCCACTAAACAAAGGCGATGTCAAACAATTCAGTTGCAAGTCCCGCCCATACAAGACTTGTAACCTATGTTTTCACATTCCATTGCATAGAAGATAGTACGGGTAGATATGTGTGGAAAGGAAGTTTTAAGTAGTTCTAAAACAGTCCATACTTGGCCAGGATCACGAACTTTTAACAATGAAGGTTTCAGAAGAAAACTTTGATGAATATAGAGAAACTTCAGCTTTTGTAGATGATGGATTAGTTTATCCTTTAGAAATCTCATATTTCTATTTTGAAATCGATAGATTGTGATGGGTTTTTGATATCATATGAAATGATATTGATGAGGTGACGGAATAATTCCAGAGACCATTACGCAAATCACAATGTCTCGGAAGTAGATTAGACCATTGTGCAATTCACAATGTCTAGGAAGTAGGTTAGACCATTGTGCGACTCAAAACATTTGAGAAATGATTAAGACCATTGTATCATACAATGTCCGGGAAATTGGAAAGATCATTGTAATTCGTTACAATATCTTGGACATAAAATGTTGGAGTAGGAACATGATTGGGAGAATGTGGTTGTGTCGAAATGCCCTAGAATAGGCATACGCAGATATGTTTAGTCCATTTTTTAGATAAAATGATTGAAAATAAATTGAGTGTATATATCAATATACTAATATGTTCATGTAGTATAAAATGCTTACGTGGAAATGCTCAATTATGCTAAGGGTACATATATCCATATGCTAACATGTTTGTGTAGTATAAAATGCTTAATAAGTCCATAATCGTCTGGAGGATGGAAGACACGGAGAGCGGAAGGCTATAAAAATGTTTTTGCTTGCAAGTGTGGTTATAGTTTAGGTCTCAATTAGACCTGTTTCTCTATAACCATGGCTCTGGTACCAATCTGTAACACCCCCAATTTCGTGATACGCAGCGGAATTCAAACTGGGTGTTACTCGACGGCACAATAGTCACAATAATAGAAAACGAACTCTAATTGAGTCGTTTTAAAGGATTTATCATTCAAATTATATAAATATCAGAGATTACAAAATGAGGTCCCAGATGGTTCCATGTTTACAATTTACATTAAATGAGTTTTCGAATGATAATAAAATTTATAGCGCTCTTGAATATCCATGCCCTTCCGTGCCATCCTTGATCATCATGGACCTGAAATACATGCTTAAGAGGTCAACACAAAGGTTAAGTGATATTCATAGAGTTTGTTTAATGGTTGAACACAATATGTTGGTAGTGTGAGCTATAGACTCACACCAATGGTTGGAAAACAATTTATTATTATTACACTAAGCTTATGACACCAAAACGTTAACGGGTACCAATATCAATCGGCGGAGTTATCCCGGTAGGTACTTTGCCGTCATACCTATGTTTCAAATATTAATGCATTTGTTTGAACTTAGTCAATACAAATGGGATTCGTCTATCCCAATAGGCCTGTTCACAATATTCGCGCTCATTATTACTAGTGATTAAATGGTTCATAATAAGGGATATTGGATTGGCAAGGATGGTACTTAGTGATAATAAAACAATCAGGCAAGCATAGAATTGAAAAGCATTGTGTTCGGTTGAAAAATAATAGCATGTATTCCCCCAAGGGTTTGTAAAACAATTAAGTAATGGAAAGTGGGGCTATGAACTCACCGTGAGTTGGATGATGTATAATGAGAATGATGGATATGCCGTGAGAACTTCTACGAGCAACCTAGAATAATAGAATGTTGCGACTTAGGATTGGAGTAAGGAATATGAAGAATTGCCTATATATGTCTTGCAACTAGTCCATGATGTAGTACTTAGTATATAGTGTAAGTCTTTGAATAAAAATGGTTTATGAAATTTGTATAGTTTGTATATCGCTTACTACCGTTCGGGCCGACATAAGTCAGAGGTCATGTAGTAAACGTTCAAGGAGCCAGGACACTTTAATTCGTAAATCCACAACTCATCTCGACGGCTTACTTTAATGAACCCCTCACATGAGGCTCCCTACTATTGTAGTATTTGATAAAATATATATAAGTTTTTGATCCGAAAAGTTACATGTCCAAATAATTGAATAAACTTACGAAAGTTTACTTTTGGATGAAGATTGTTATTACAATGAGTTTCTTGAGTCTAGTATGAATATTACTTGTAAAGTTTCATGGTTATTTTGATGGAGTAGATCCAAATTGGTTGATTATGTTACAACTAACACTTTAGTTTATGTTTTCGACTTAGAAAGCCATAAGGTCTTTAGCCGTGGCCTTGCCGTGGCTTTAGTCATTGCTACGATGGTCTTGAGACTCATCCTTGGCCTTAGCCATGGTTGTGGTCTCGGCGTTAAGGTCATTAGACCTCTTGGTTTTACTTAGCCATTACCAATACATGGTCATTTGGTATTAAAAAGGGGCTGTTAAGAATTTGAAGAAAAATATCACTCGTTATGCGTTTTCAGGGTTCGAGCTTCTTTGTTCCTAAACGAAACGTCGTTTCGGACAACTTTTGTGTTTTAACTTTTTGATGAAACGGATCAGAAGTGCCACTTTCAAAAAGGTCAGAATGCTAACAGGTTGTTTTTAGGCAGTTTTGGCGTTTTGGTTTCGCTAACTTTTTATGGCCATAACTTTTGACTCGTCTACTCGTTTTAGGTGATTCAAATTGCTATGTTTTCCTTGTTAAGTCCTCTTTAACAGTAGGTAAGTGTCTAATATCATAGTTATACTATTTTGGTCATGGTTCTCCATAAAAGTCACTAGTTTTCTTGTTTACTTAATATAAGTTACCATATATATATATACCATAACTTGTTTTACCAATTTTTATACATCATGAACATAATAACAAGACAATATATAGTATGAATGAAATATAAATAGCATGGAAATGATATTTAATAAGAAAGTATGTTAGGGTTTGCTTACAACTTTTGGCTTTAATGAAAAGGGAACTCATGAACTAAGACAAGATCTAAATCCTTCAATCGAAAACCCTAGCTTCCAATCCTTTATCCCTAGCTTACAAATCTTTTAATCACTTAATTATAACCTTAGGTAGCCCTTGTAATATCGTTCTTAACTCAGCCCTAGCACCTTTGTGTAGCTTCCAAATCAATCATGGAATGATGATGAGATTATAGTGTTGTTTATGGTGACTTATGGTATAAATGGAACTAGGAATCAACAAGGAACTTAAGACTAACATTTGTGATGGATTAAAGTTGAAAGAACAATGATCAAAATGATGTTTTTATGGTGCTTGGGTTGTTTGAATGAGCAAAGAGGAGAGGGGATGACTTCCTTTTATACTAAAATGAGGAGGTTACTTTGGTAGGCTAGATGTTATCAATTTTGCTTCCTAAAGACACTTGTTATGCATCTAGGAGATCAAGGCTTAAGATTAGAACACATTAGGGATGAACCCCCCCCCCCCCTATAGTCGACCAAGAGTAGTCTAGGGTGACTAGATACATAAACTTGGTATTATCCATCTTACGGAATGAGTTTTGGTCCCGGTAATCGATAACAGTAAGTCGTTAAGTCATGAAACTTAAAATCAGGTATCCTAAAAATATGAAACTTATAAATATGTTAGAACTTATTAATATAACCTATCTTAGCATATTTAATAAGTGTTAAGTTCTATCGGGTTGCTTAAACGCTGTTAAAACTGAAAACGCGGGTTTAAAACGCGTAATTCGCGTAAAACGCTGAACTGGAAAACGTAAAATTCCAAAACTTTTGGAATTGTCGTAAAATGAGAGAAAATCATATTTCTATTGTTTATAATGTTTTATGGACATATCGGGATGCTGGAATGACGTTTAAACCTAAAAGTAAATCTCGGACACGGTTTCGTGATTTTTGCTGAAATGATCCGACGAGTGTCAAACTCTCAGATTATCATTAAAATTGTTTAACTTACGAGAATATGCGATAAAAATTTTAGGAGTGAATAGTGAAAGTGAATTATAAAAATGAATAGTGAAATTTTCAATAATAGAAGTTAACCTGAAAATGCAAATTGTTACAGGTTAAACTTAGGATCATAGCCGATATGGTCATGAATGTCAAAGCACCTCTGCTTCAGTCAACCGACATGCAGGGACAGAAAATGAGCCAACAAACGCGCGCACAGCAGGTAACATGTTTTCGATATATTTCATCAGATTCAAATGTTATAATATGTTATTGCACACTTTATGTCGAAAGGTGTCCGAGTTACTTAATTGTGTGCTTTGAAAGTGCAGTTGTGTGTCTCCATCATTTTAATTATGTGATGACCGACACTTTTAAATTTCAGCAGGTAACCGGAACGCGTATGGTGCTGGCAAAAGGAGGTTCGACGACATACATACATGTTGGTTCTACTATTAAGATAGAACTTTCAAATTTATGGCCAATTTCAACCGGCAGTTATTTTATCATTTTTATGTTAATAGGACGGTTATTCAATTATTTTCATGCACCTTTTCATTCTCCACCTATATCCATTAATTATGTATACCGCAAACATCCAATCCACCTATTTGCCAACTAATTTTAGATTAGTGCAAACGCATGTTATATTATCAAATTTTGGTCCACTATGAAATGACTACTTATTGAGTCTGTTATCTAATTGCCACTATAGGCGTATTGGAGTCGAAACCTGAAGCTCCAATAACAACTGGTCTACAAGTCACGGCAATGCCACAAGTGCCAGCCACGCAGGCCCATGCTGCTACAAGCATACGAACAACAGCTGCGCACGCACGTAGATGCAACATTTGTTCATTGTCTATGTTGAAATTTTGTAATCCCCCTATTTACTTATTCATTGCACAATATCCTGGGATTAACATAAATTGTAGAACGTAAATGCAGTGTCGAACGGCTTCTTAGGAAACCTTTTTACCATTGTGCCCACAATAACAACAACAACAGAAACAGCAAGAGGACCACAACTTGTAACTCCACAAACAAGCACTGCACGGATATCAAGGACAGCATGTACACGCACAGGTTGGTTGTATGCAATAACCAGCCGACTTTTATTTTTTGGGCGCCTCACTTCGTGTTTTTACATGTCGTCTCCTAATGCATTATGTGTTTGCTGTGTAGGTTCTCCAAAAGAGTATAAAGCTTTTGGTTCTTGTGATTGCGTGTGTTCAAATTGTCACGCCCCGGTTTTGGTTCGAGGAAAGATTCAGCAGCTCTACTCGATATTCAGGCCCTTTGTACCACCGATTGTAAACTAAAGTAGCCATTATGTAACTATCTACTTTGGTGCCATGATCTAAGTGTGCTTTTGTACAATAATGCAAAATAAATAAATAAATAAGAAAAATAAAAAAATAAAAAGCCAAACACCCTCGCCGCATGTTGACAAGAAGACTTGCCATGGTTACTAACTTACTACCGAGGTAAATCCATTTTCTTGCAGATATATACATAACTATTACCTCATATTAACGAATAAATAAATTCTTAAATTTACCTATGTTTATTTATTTTCAAGGGAAACCTTTTGAACGTTCTTTATAATAGTAGTGACAATTTACGTATTAAGAGACGTCTAAGGATGCCTTCTGATGCTGTAAGTTTTATATTCTCTTTCTTTATTTCCGTACTAAATCAGAGTTTTTGCGAGTTTTGCCATCCGTTTAATGGTGTTTCATTTTGAATCAGCTATGGACTTGATAGCCGAGTGTTCAAGGGTAGCCACGGAGGCACAATTTTCTTCTGAATATGAGGAGTTGAAGAATCCATTTCTTAACTTCATCAATGCTGGCCAGTGGACAAAATTTCACTCCAATAAGCATCAGAGTCACCTAGATGTTCACGCTAGTGAACTTCCTCAAGTGCCAATACAGTCTTTTACCCAAGTAAGCTCTCCAATATTTGATTTTATTAACACTATTAAACTATTCATGGAAATTTTAAATAGCATACTGTGCGCATACTACAAAACAGAACTTCTCACACTGCATAACTATTCCATTAAGATTTGTGAAGCGAAAGCATTAAAAAGTTATTAACAATTATTCCTGTAAAAGTCTCGGTCACCTGATTATTGTAATAGCATTAAGTTAGCTTGTAGTTAGCTTATATATTAGTTAGTTAGTATTAGTTTAAGTAACACCGTGGAAGAAGGACGAGTCTTCACCCACTGTATGCCTGATCCACAGCCCGGGTGTGGGCGTTTATGTTGTAAGTATAAATACCCCTCTCCACATGTGGAGAGGGTTGGACCTTCATTTCTTCTTAATCTAATCATTCTATTTCTCTCTCAAGGTTTCACTCTCTCTCTCTCTCTCTAGTAATTCCAACGCCACACAAACCACAAGGAAATCATGTTTCCAACTTAATTAGTATTCTACAATTGGTATCAAGATCCAAGGTTTCATCTTAGGGCCTTGTAGAATCGGATTTGATGTGGTTTTGTGTAGTTTTGTGAGTTTGAACTCACTTTCTTGTAAAACATCTTGGTTTGATCTTTCTAGTGTTATTAGACATGTTATTCATGTACTTTTATGATCATTGGTGTTAGTAGAACATTGTGTTTTAGTTGGTTATACCATATCTTTAATCTATTTGAAGTTTGGATTAGGCTGTGGGCGTATTTCTAAGTTGCGATTAAGTCTACTGTTTCATTGCTTGTCTGCGTTTAGTTTCTGATATCTGTGGTTAGTTTGACTGCGATTACTATTTTGGGAATACAAACAAATCGCAAGGAAAGAGACAGATTTGGATTTTTGTATACTGCGATTAGCTCTTGCGGTTAAGTTGTCTGCGGTTAGCTTATTGTGGATTAGCTCATTGTGGTTAGCTTTCTGCGATTAAGTATTCTGCGGTTAGCTCTTTGTGGTTAGCCTATCTTGCGGTTTGGGTATTCTGCGGTTGGCTCCCCTCTGCGTTTATCTCCTTGATTGCGGTTATCTCCTAACTTGTGATTTGCTCCTAGATTGCGACTAACTCACCTGAGTTTAGTTTGGTCCTCATAAGTGGTCATCTCTGTCCTGCGTTTACTCACATTTTGCTACTTGTTTGGGTTTAGTGACTATATCCTATGTGTTGGCATTTCATCTAGTGGTATGCTTCATTTACAAATGAAAGGACCAGTATCGTATGTTGACTCAAGTGTACAATCATGCTCGGACCCTAATGAGAATGTGACTCCTTAGTCAAGCAAATTACTTGAATTGGCAAGAGAATGTCACATTGAATGCTTTCAAACACTTCAGTCACATCTTTCTGTGCTGTTAGAGAGCAATGGATTCATAATGGGATTTGAACGTGCATTCATAACACTTTTCGGTCAAGATGTTCAAACATTCACAGACATCATGATCTTGAATTTGGATCAATTACGTCAACAATTGGACCGAAAAGAAACAAATAATGAGGGATCCTCAGCTGCCCTATGTGTGCTCAGCAAACAACTGCATAGCTTCTTTAACTCAAAATCCTCCATGATCTATGATTACGACAGTCAGATGACTATGAAGTGCTTTGCTGAGCACACAAATATAGATGTTGACACCTACAGAGATAAGCTACGTCAAAACTTGGATAAGGTTAAAGAGTACATCGAGAGACAGCCAAAACATGAACCAGTGTATGATGACAAGGCTGAGACATATGGTGGACAATCAAGTGATTGTTTGGGGTTGGGTCTAACAGAGGTTGCTAAGTCTGTCAACACTGAACGCATGGATTCAGAAGATGATATGATTGTCACTTCTGACAAGTTGGTGACCCAGGCTATGGAGAACATACTCACACCAGACTCAAGCAATGAGGTATCGTCAATTGATCAACACAACATACCATCTAATGTATGTCACCATACATATCAAATTAATATTTGTTATAACACAAATCTGTTGAAAAAGACTGACAGTTTGTTACTCTCCTCTAATTCAACAAATATGTGTTATAAAGGGGGAGAAAATGATATGTATGATGTCTTCAAAAATGATCTGTTTGATGAAAGTCCTTGCCTCAAAGTTGAGTTTTCTAAGACAATGGACCAGAACATGGTTGAAAAAGAGACATTTAATCAACTTCAAAAGGGGTTCTCACAATTACAAAAACATTGCATTGAACTTGAAATTGAAATACAACATAAAGAAGAATGTCTTCAAAATTGCAAACCGTTTTTAAATCCGGAATTGCCTGATCTTAATGAATATTTTATGATAAACAATCTGAAAACTCAGCTGCAAGACAAGGACTCCACTATCAATAACCTTAAAAATCAGATCAAAATGTATGAGCAACGTAATGATGCCAAATGGAAACACGATACTTATTAAACTAAATGCAAAATGGCTAAATTACGTATGGAAAATGAGACTCTGAAAGTAAAATGTAAAGAACTGTGTGAGTCAATCAAAGAAATAAATGCTAAGAACATCAATCTGACTACTCCACAGTTTACTAAACACACTGATCTCACTGCTCAAAGTCTGACTTTATGTCCTAAAATTCCTAGTGTGCACATCGTGCCAAGTTATGTTTCAAAGAGTCAAATGAGCCTTAATCTTTCAAAACCATCTATCTTGGGAAAACCAGTCTTGAAAACTGTTGGTAATCAAACTACTATTAGACAACCAAATGCTTTTATATCTGAAAGACTTAAATTCTCAAAAACTCAATGTGTCTCTCAAGTAGATAAAAAACGTGCTTTGAGTAAGATTGTGAGCTCAAAACCTAAAATTCATAAATCAAATGGTCATAAACCTGTAATACCTTTGAGGCATAGACCAAGGAAATCTGACCATCTAACCACTCACCACAAGAATGTCACTATACATGAAATACCATACAGGCTTAGATCTTCTTGGATATAGGTACCAACTGGAAGGACATTCGTGATGAATGGTCACAAATGGTCACATGTGGGTATCATAGACACTGGTTCTTCAATGGGATTACACAATTGGTCCAAGAAAACCTGTGTGTGGCAACCAAAGACAAAGACATTTCCCACGTCTGGAGACATGTCTACTCACATGTGAGATGACATCATGTGGACTCCTGACTAATTCTTTTTCAGGACTCGTTTTTCACTTTTCACATACTAATTTATTCCCTGTGTATGCTTTATGTTAGTAGTTTTTGTACAAATATGTTTTGTTTTATTTTACATTCATTCTCTTTTCATGCCACCTTTCTGTGTATATTTACTTACTGCACATTGTGTCTATATGCTTGCTCTTCGTGCAATGTGTTGCTTTAAGTTGCCTGTTGTTTCTCATACCTGACCTCATGGCTGTATATGTGCATCCTGTAGATTTTCTCATCACTTATGTATCATTCATAACTTCAGGGACTAATCTTGTGCGCATGTATCATTGTCTAAATTGTGGTAGTGAAGTACAAGGACTGTTTATGTCATTATAGCTAAGTGTATCCCATCACATATATATGAGGTTATTTTTGCGATTAAAAGTTAACCTCAACAACTCTGGCTATTCACTTACATAACTCTCGATCACTGCACATTTTTTTTGCGATTGGTCTTGATTGCTTCCCTGGTTGTTTATTTCTTGGTACGTTAAGTGTTTACTCTTCACATATGCTATATCTTTCCAAGATTTCATATACTCACGCATTGCATTATTTTAGGTTGGAATACGCTTTGCTTGTAATCTCGTGTAATTGCGTTTTGACAATAGGTTAGATCATGCTTGCTCCTTAATGCGTTTAACTGTTCGTTAACTGCTTATGTGTGATATTCATTGATGAGAGTGTGAGATTTTGGTTTGTTAGCATTGCGTTTAGAGTGGAAATACCTTTTGTATTACCTTAGGTGTCGGGTAGGGACTTGGATTGTTGGTTTGATAATGGTTGTACTTAGATTGATTGATCCTGTAGTAATCCATGGTATTTATCGTAAGATCAGATGGTATATGACGGAGTGTGTGGTGTATTCTTATCTGCGGTTAGTGTGAGTTCTTGATTGCGGTTAGCGTAGACTCTTGACTGCGGTTAGCGTGAGTTCCTGATTGCGGTTAGCGTAGACTCTTGACTGCGGTTAGTGTGAGTTCTTGATTGCGGTTATCGTTTTACCCTGATTACGAGTTTCTCTTTAATTGTGACTGCGATTAGCTAAACTTGCGTTTACTTGCTGTGCGTTTACCATGTCTTGCGATTAAATTGGTTGCGTTTAACTTAATATGAGGTTATCTCATTTTGCGATTTAATTGGTTGCGTTTAATTATGACTGTGACTGCGGTTAATTTGTTTTGCGGTTACCTGCGCTTGCGTTTAACGTGATGTGCGACTCAATTGGTGCGTTTAATTTGACTTGTTGCGGTTAACTTGTTTTGCGGTTATGTCACCTAGTGGATTACTCACTTTGCGATTAAATCGAGTTTGCGGTTAACTTGTTTTGTGGGCTTCTTATCTTGCGAGTATCCTGCCCTGAGGTTAAATGGTTCTGCATTTAGCTCTTGCTGTGTGTTCTTTTGACTCACTTTGTCAGGCATTGAGTTTCTGTCTTACGACAATTATGTCACTCTATGTTCTCTCTAACTTGTTGTACACTGCTTATATGTTAGTGAATGGGTGTCTAATTATCTCTGAATTGCTTGGTATGACCTTATGGCACTCATTCTTGTCTGTCTTAATTGTTATTCTATGTGATGTATGATATCCCTCATGAGTGCTTATCATTATTCTCGCATGGTTCTTGGCCCTGATAATATCTCCTTTCCATGTGGTGCTAGGGTTTCACTAGTTACTAACACTCACTGTCACATGTGTTTGCTTTCTTTGGTGATTTGTGTCAGATGCAGCTATTATGGCAGAACCTATTATCGAAGGACCATTGGCTCCACCTGTTTGTTCTGACAACGACATTCTGCCATTCAACAAGTGGGTTGCTATTGGAAAGAGCAACTGCTATGTTAAGACAGATAGACCTCAGAATCATCCCATATTCAGAATGGCCCTGGACATACTGAAAAACACCACTTTCTATAATGCATTCACCGCATCCTCCTCGATCCCATCCATCTACATTCAGCAGTTCTGAAACACTATCTGCCATGATAGAGCTACCAACACATACAAGTGTCGGCTGGATGAACATTGGGTGAACATCACAATGGAAACTCTTGGTAGCGCACTGCAGATATTGCCAACGGGAGACAATGTTGAATACACTCCCCCACCTACTCCAGCTGCCCTGATTGACTTTGTCAATGAACTTGGGTACCCCACTCAGGTATCTACTCTTTCCACGGTTATCACTCATGACCTCTATCAGCCATGGAGAGCCATTGCCAGCCATATCAACTTATGTCTGACGGGCAAAACATCTGGGTATGAAAGACTTAGAGCTCCATCTCTGCAAATTCTCTGGGGCATTGTTAATGGGAAGAACATCAACTTTGCTGAACGGATCTGGGAGGAGTTTAGTCAGTCCATTCATTCGTTCTTGGTCGATAAAGCAAATCTTGAAGCAAACAAAGATGGTAAGAAAAGATCAGCCAAGCTCCTGATTCCAAGCATTCGCTTCACTAAGTTGATCATACTAAGTCTTCAACGATCTCTCAAATTCCACCCCAGAGACGAATCTCCTCTTCATCAACCCACAGATAAACATCCAGTTGGGTTCCTCAAGTATGATGCAAAGAGTACGAGCGAGATAATATTCGGCATGGACATTCCCACTGCTCTACTCACTCGTGAAATACTGACTGCATCTTATTATGAGGACTATCTCAAACTTCTTAAGTCAAGTCGGGATGCATCTGCTAATGAGCCCTCCCTATCCACTAAGTCTGAAAGAACCGCATCCAAGAAACGCAAGGGTGTAACAACCTCAGCTGTGTCGTCTGAAGGAACTAAACGGGTGAAGCGGACCACAGGAGGTAAAAAAAACTAGCACCAAGAATAAACCACCAAGTGTTGATGATCCTAAAGTTGCACCTAGCACCACACAGTTGCCTCTCACTGAAGAAGAAATGGTTAGAATGGCGACAGCTGAAAGTTTGAAGGATGTGTACATGCCACCTGTGCCTCCAGTCAGTGGTGTCAGCATCAGAGAACTTGTGGCAGACAAAACCTCACAACCCCAGCATGTGGTAGGAAAAGGCAAGGATGTTGCCAAGGAGGAACTGGCTGCTCACACTCTGCTGAAAATATCATCTCCTACCTCCAAATCGACCAGCTCAAAGTATATTCTCAAAAGACGATCACCAACATCATCTTCTGCCAAAATGTCCCCTGACAAAGCACCTTCACCAAGTCTTGGGCAACCTGCCAACACAAGCGGATCAGAGACTGATACCAGCTCAGCTCTCAAGGGTGATGACTCCAACTTAGCTACTCAAGATGTCACCAGTAACCAACCTGTGCAGGATAAAGCTGTCGAATCTGTAACGCCAATTGACCCACTTGATGACGAATTTGTATCCACTGCTTATCCCGATTTACAAGGCAACTTCAAACTCAAGACAGATGATCCTAAACTTGCCGTGGAACCTGACAGCTCTACTGGAACCCTGGCATCGTATAAGAATCTTGATACTTTTGGAGATCAATTCCTCGTGGATAAGCCAGAGGATGCTGAATGTGACAAGTCTGGAGATGAGCGTGAAGAAGTTGTTTCGATGGTTGATGTGCCTATTGAGCAAGACAATTCCACCATTCCTACCAGGTCTGCACCAGTTCCTACTGCAGGTCCTGACAACACTGACACTCCACAAGCTGTTGCAACTCAAGAGAAACTGACTGAATCTGCCACTCCTGCTACCACTGAGAAGAAACTGGATCTGAATACATTAGCTGGCATGACAGCTGATATTGTTCAAGATAACCTCACCATCCATGAGAAGTTGGATAAGCATGCCTCCGTAATTCAAAAATGAGTGAATCTTGATCTGCCAAAAATGATTACTAATCACGGAAGCAGATTGTACAAGTTGGAGCATCTTGACCTTGAACAACAAGTATCTCAGGCAATCAACGAACAGGTAGCTGAAGCGGTCAGCATTGCACTTGAAGCTCCCCTGAGATCCAAATTCAAAGACCTACCCATCAATGATATGAAAGTAATCTTACAGCACAGCATGTACGAGAAAGGTCAACATACAGGTCATGATGCACATGTCAAATTGTATGCAGCATTAGAAGCCTCCATCAGACAAGATGACGCTGAGGAACACGCCAGAGACATGGAAATTGAAAGAAAAAGAAAACAGAGGCATCAGGGTCCATCTGGATCACCTCCTCAACCTCCTCCACCTGCTGGGGCATCTGGTCCATCAGGCACTCCTTCCCTACCAGGTGGGTCTCATGCTCCTTCTGGGCCATCGCAACCCTCCTCATCACCATCACATAAACAACAAACTGACAAGACATCCAAGTCAACACCTTCCAAACAGGCCAAACAAGTTAAGTATGCTGCGTGGACCACCATTGACGTTGGTGCTACCTCTATCGCATCTCATGTCAATGATGATCTTGTTTTCAATGAAGCATCTGTCATTCCTCAACATACTGATTCTTCCAATGACGATGAAGATGATGCCTCTACAACGCATATCCCGGGAAGACAGTGGTGGAAATCATTCACCAGGACTGACTCTAATGACCCACCACCTGTTCTCTTAACTAAATCTGACAAACAGACATGGTGGAAACCCGATGACAAGCAATCACAATCACCTGAACCTGACTGGACAATTCCGTCTTCTGATCAGCCAACCAATGAAAACAACTGGATCAATGCTATCACCGCCAGCTTCGTTCCTCCTTCTGAAGACTCTCTGCTTTCCCAAACGGGTGATATGGGGACGTTCATCACATGATTTTGCAAAAAGCGTGGTTTATCAAGGCTTACTCAGAAAGACCTGGAAGGACCGGCATTCAACATTGTCAAAGCATTTCATCAGGATGTAAATCATCTGCAATACCAAATGGAAGAGTGTCACAAGATGTTCAACGACATTGTGGATGAAGGGATTATGAAGTATAACTACAACAATCCACTTCCTTTGGGTGGAAATCCTGGAAATGCCACTATCTAAGCAGAATTCTTCTTCAACAAAGACCTCGAATATCTTAAGCTTGGTAGTAGACAATGCAAGTCGGTCCTGTCCATTACCAAGATGAAAGCTGCCCAATATTCAGATGTCGGGTTGGAACAGCTTGTCCCTGACAGCATGTGGATTGATCAAGAATGTGACTATGATATCTCCGCATCTCTGGGTATTTCTCACTGGTGGCTAAAGAAGCAGCAATTTTATATTGATCGATTTCAAGCTCAAAGTGACCGAAAGTCTGTTCGATCACCACTTCAGATCATCAGTGTGGTTAAGATACAGATTCATCCTATCCACGGATATGATTACCTTAAGAGTGTAACACTCCGTCGAGCTGACTTCAAAGACTACATCATATCCGAAGGTGACTTCAAGCATCTTCGCCCTAATGATTTCGAAGATCTGTATCTGCTCCATCTTCAAGGAAAGCTGCATCACCTACCATCTCGTGAAAAGAAATATCTTGTGTTTGCTGTACTTCATTGGATCAGGGGTATCGTCATTAGAAAACGGGTCGAAGATTTCCAGCTTGGCATCGAAAGCTACCAATCTCAGCTCAATCTCACGCGACCTCTATGGAATGTCAATAGTCTGGAACAAGTTGCTGATTTTACAGTCATAGAATCTCCTCTGGCTGTAGTATTTCGTGACAAATACAACGTTCCTATGGTTCTCCGCTTCAATGAAATACACAAGTTCAGCGATGGTACGTTACGAATGGTTGAAGAGGCTTTGGACTTCAGAGTGAAAGAATACCATGTGTATGACTATGGATCTAGACGATATACCAACCACTGGACTGCCCAGGACGTGACACGGAACAAGAAATTTTTGGCTGGTATCCGCAAGAGATTGAAATTGAGAAGAATCTTCCATAGTTTGGAGTGCTACGCGGGTGGCAGAGTTCGCGCTGGTGACTACCGCCTTCTACAACGCACTGAATGATGTGTTCGGTGGTGGAGCTCTGTGTTATATGTGTATTTTGGATGATGTGATTGTTTTGTAACTTGTATTGTGTAATGTTTGTGGCCTACTTCTTGTATCCTTATAACTCTTACATCTCTCATACGTATCTCCTATCCCATATTATATATATATATATATATATATATATATATATATATATATATATATATATATATATATATATATATATATATATATATATATATATATATATATATATACTATCCGGTAAATAGAAAAATATAAAACCTATAAAATCCATAAAAATCTGAAAAATCATATAGAATACAAAAATATTCTTCTCACGACATGTCTCTTGCGTAATCAATATTATGTACGTCTCTAGAAATGTCATTCAATAATGACACGGAATCATACATATGCTTGAGCAAGAGTTTTTCGGTTTCAAATAAAGTTTTTCTAAAACATGTCGTTTCTCAAAACATTCTTAAAACTATGGCTTACAGTCACTTCAGGCTGTAACCCGAACTTCAAACTATGGCTTGTAGTCATTTCAGGCTACAACCCGGACTTCAAAATTATGGCTCGCTATTACTTCAGATAGCAACCCGGTTTTCAAAATGAGGAAAACACGTCGCCAAAAAGACGGTTGTTCCTAGCAAAGGGTACCGTTCATCCGAGCATGAATTACTTTACATTCATGCACCCTCGATCTAATGTACGCTTCAGTGCATTATTTCTTGATAAAGAAGAGAAATCTTCTTTTTATCGCCAAATACTTTCCCTTCTATGATTTTTTCGGAAAGTATTTGTGCAAAACTTGGTGGTACCATGAGATTTCGATTGAAAATCAATTTGTACTCAAAATTTTGACAAAATTTGTCACTCAATTAATGGCATCAATTATTTAAGCTTTAACATCCGTCATTGATTGAGGGGGAGAGTGATTTCTCAAAATTTTATGTATCATCAAAACTCCCCACACTTAGTATCAAACAAAAGCAACAAAACAATTTGTGATGGTTATGTGTTAGAATGAGTACATTTTCAAAGAGTTTTCGTTAAAACTTCAAATCTTTTGGAAACTCATCGAATCTGACACATAACAAACCTCCCTCACTGATTGAAGGGGAGCAGTAAAGGTTCCTTTTTATCAGAAAATATTAAATTGACCGCATTTCTCTCCCAAAAGCTTTCTAACTTATTTAAATCAATTGAGATCCAAAATCTCAAAATATTTGAAATTTTTGATCGGGGGAGAGAATGTGGTTTAAATATGTAATCTGATAATCAAATGTGATCTTTTAGACTTAATAAATAGGCTCCCACATATGTGCTAAACACTTTCGAATATCGATGCACATATTGAGGGGGAGCGAAAGGCGTTTGTGGAAGTAATACCTAAGACCGACCATTTATCTTTATGCACGGAGTTATAAGGACGGTTAAGGTTAGGTATGAGTTCCCATGATCCACCAGAACCGGAAGGATCTTCCCAGGGACAATCCTCTAGATAGATTAGAAGTCCTTAGGAATGATTAAAAAAAAAGGAGTAAAATGAGAAAGAGAAGAGTGCGGACTGAGATAGAGCTAGGACTGGAACAAACCCGACAAAGTTCTAGTGGTGAAGTCTCGGTAAGCACTGAAGGGGTTGAAGAATGAAAAAGAAATGTAATGTGAAAAGGGTGAAAAGAAATTGCCCTCCAAATATTCAACCTTAGGGCAGAAACCGGGTTCAACTTCATATGCTACTAGTTGTTACTAAGATAACACTAGTATTGAAGACAAGACGTCATAGACCCAGTGACGCACTGCACTAAACTTCCTAACCACTCAAGTTCTCTTAAAAGAGCTTGTTTCATTCTCACGGGGAACCCTGTACAATGTATCGACCGCTCATTGCGAGCTATGTTGATACCTAAAACAGGAGATGCCTCCCCAGTCTCCAGGAGCGGATCAAAACGCACTATTGAGTCTAGAGTCATGAGATCATCCATAAATCTCGATAGGACACATTCCAAATATGCTTATTGTTTCACACAATGTGAAAAATAAGATAAAATATTTAGAGTCCTACGCATTATCCTTGTGGTATTGCCGGAACATCCGAGTGATATGTAAATATTCACAATGAAGATGGAAACCCTTCTAGAGCGAACATCACTCAAGCTCTTGGCAGGTGACATGTGAGATCCATCTTGGAGTAATGATCAAGTGACAACTGGAAAGCAACAATGGTGCGATTCAACATTGAATCAAACTTGTTCCAGGATATGGATTGACAGATACTTTTGCTAAAACCTTTCAATGTGCTCACAAACTAATTTTTCGAGCACATTGATTGTGTATAATCTTTCAAACAAAAGTATTTTTGATGGAAATGTGATTCTGAGTATAAAACACTCGTCGTGTCTCAAAAATTGTTTATCATATGACACGCGAGTGATTTCTATAAATCAATTTCTCATCAATCCGTGAATACCAATTCACCGATTCACTCTATCGTGATGTCTGGTTTGAGACGTTCCGGTATGAGAACATGCTAAGTATGAAGATTCCAAAGTGGATTCTTTGGAAAATTCATTACTACAAGCTGAAAATTCCTGTCAAGGAGAGTCTTCTTTAAAAGAGACTCTACCTGATCACAGGTCAGTTTTCACAATACCGAAGGGTAGTCTTGTTGGAGTATGCTCGTGTCATAATAAATAATTATGTGGCTAGACATATGTGAGCCTATGGGGTCACACACTTATACACAGAGACACCATTTTATAGATTGTATTTATCGTATTTACAATATATAAATGACCACGTAACGCGGGATCTATAACGGGCCATTAAGTACTAAGTTAGACTTAGTGTTTTTGGATTGGACCAACAATGGGCAAACCCATTGAAGGCCCTTACCATGGCCGGCCTAGGGGAAAGGGAAAAGGGGCAAGATGGGCTTTTGGAGGGGTTAGATGTAACTATGATTATGATAAGATTAACTTTGATTTAGTCTTGGATTATCACTTATGACAATATACCCTACCAAAAACGTTTCCCCCTCTCTCTCTCTCAATGTGACGGCAAAACAAACACACCCTTTTAGGGTTTGTGTTTTGATCTCTTGCTTTGCTTCATTTATTGTAGATGAATCAAGAATCATGGTTATGTGCTCAAGACTAGCATCGGGTGGTGTTACATGACGTGTAGTGTGGACATAACATAGAGGTGATCTCCATTGATCACTTGGTTTCATTGGTGATTCGTGATTGTTGATGACGGTCTCCATACGATTCAACCGATCACGCTACAAAGGTATAAAAACAATTTATTGTTATTGATTGATCATATGGCTATATGGATCCTTATTGGTGATGTTTTCCGCTGCGTTTATTCCTTTCATATATGTTTTATATTCATACATCATCATTAGTGGTATCACGAGCCATCATATGTGCCATATGATTATCGGGTATGCATAAAAATGGCTAAAACGGGTGTTTTTTTGATGATCTTTGAAGTCATGGTTAAAACAGCCCTAGGGCTCCAAATTTTTTCTCATAGGATGACCCTTTAGGGGTCTTATGATCTGCACTTTTTGGTCCCATGGCCATTTGTTATGCATACGCTAGTTGGTTACTTGTCGGGTACGTGAAAAATGGCCTAAAACGCGTGTTTTTTTATCAGTTTTCGAAACGGTTTTAATTCAGCCCCTAAGGCCATATTTTCTGTGGTTAAATGGTATTTAGAAGGTCCTAATATCAGTGGGTTATGACCCTTAAGTAATAGGAAACACGTACCCAACGGGGTTTTAATTCTTGTCAATTATTTCTTCGTTTTCGTTGGCTAACAATTTATTTCTTGTTATTTATTTTGTTTCCATGGCAAATACATGCATGTTTGTCCATGGAGTTAGCCAACACCATGTTTCATTCATAATATTATGGTATTATTATGTTTATATGCAAAGCCGATGAAAGCCTAGACCACTTGTGCATTGAATGGTTGTGAATGTTGTTTAAATTTCGTGTTTTGGGGTTTTTTGCCATTGTTTCGGCATTTATGTAATTATATTCTTTTGGTTGTAGCCATTGTTTGGGCACTTTTACAGTAGATTAAAAGTAGATTAATTGTATTTTACTTTCAATATAATGTAATTGTGGCTTAGTGGTGAATGGCGAAAGAGTTAAAGAAGTTTTTGCCGAAAAATGACTGCTGGAACACCAGTTGGTAAAACGGAGTTTCCCGGTGATTAGTAAGGTCTTTTTGGCTGAATTTTTTTTTGCAGGTACCCAAGACATGGGCCTACAACTTTCTAGTTTTGAGCTAAGCCCGGGGAAGCCTCCTTCATGGACTTTTAGGCCCTCTAACACAGAAATTCTGGAAGGACAGAAACTGCTTTTCATGTACATCATGGGCTTCCTACTTGCTCTTGATTGTCTTGGAGCAAGTGGGAGTCCTCCGTGTGGTTGTCCCTAGTTGACTCTTGGTTCTCGTGATGGCTCACGAGACCAAGCATAGGTTTTTTCATCGGTTGAGGCTTTGCATATTGTGGTTGTGTGTTTGTTTTGCTTTTTATATATCTTGTTTCATATGTAAAATTGCAAATAGTTTTCTATAAAACTTAAAACGAAACACAAACCTTTTTCAAAACTAAGTCTTTTGATTTAGTTTTACTAAGTTTATGAAACTTGAAATCATTGTTTTATAATAACACCTAAACTTGTTATGTATGTTATTTTTATTTATGTATTGTCCAAACTTTATTATCCATGTAGGATTTATATTAGTCATGAAAATGGACAACTCGACACACATAAATTAAAACAATGATTAGGCTTAAGTTAAGAAATGTTTTTAACTTGTGCTATGAAGGATGAATGCATGCTTCTTTCGTACACCTTTTGATTCACATCAAAACTTTTACCCGTCAAAATTTAAGTCGCGCCGTCCAATTTTGAGAACACTTGCAATTACTTTTTGCCTATGCGTGGGACCTAGGTTGAATTGTAACCCAAGGTGACTATTCTCTATGCGTGGGACCTAGATATATTCTCGCACGTTCTCAAATTGGATGACTTAATCGAGTTAAGCGGTGAGACCTTGACCCGAGGCAAAGATGGGACTAAACATGCCTACATGACACTAGTTGCTTCTTCACTAGTGCCATGGGTCCCATAAAGATCTAAGAGTTGCACTTGTAATGCAATTGGTGATCGTCGCCTACCAATTGAATCTACTATTGCTAGCAGATCAACTGATGTAATAATAGAAGCACAATGTGGATCTTAGCCTTTTACGTAAATTAATTGTTTTAAATTGTAAACATGGGGTAATTAATTCATAAAAGGATACTTATCGAAAATACTAAATATGAACTTTGAGAATTCAATTAATGAATTAATGCAACACAAATCGTAAACAAAAGTTTGTTCTTTTCTTGTTAAAAGGATCAAACTAAGTCTTCCTTTCCTTGTAAGAAAGAGACTTGTTCCTATCCTTTTCCTTATGAGGAAAAGCCATAATAGGAATATTTGAATTGTCCTAATTCTAATCAAACTCAAAGCACACATACTCTAGAAATCGTGATGTCTTGTAAAGTCAAAACGGTTAAGTATGTTTGCACATCTTATTCTTTCAAGTTCGTTTCATAACCCTAGTTCCGGTTTTGAAACCTTCAAGAAATATAAGATATTTGGATAACTAGAGAACATGTTTTCTATAGCTACCAAACTAATATGAGTTAAAATAATTAGAAAACAGAAATATCAATAAACCAAAAAGTGGTAAAGGCAATTACTAGCATGATTACCTAGCAATGTGTCTTAACCCGATAAACATGGAGGAACTGCATGCCTAATTTTCAAGTTTAAAATGATGGCTAGCCCATCATCTATATATTAGAACTTGATGCACTTCCTTGAATACCTAAGTACATGTTACTAGTCATAGTGATTCACATTAGCAATAATGTGTAGATATTCAAAGAAAGCAGGAAAGTATCCAATCATCACTCACTCCCCACTGGTGATGTTATCTAATCCAGTGGGAGCTAAATGATTGTATTACTGGTGACGAAACACATGTAATGTTCTCTAATCCAGTGGGAGTTGTAAGCTCTATTAACTTACAAGTTGCCCATCTTATTTCTAGATTGTCTTGAAATAATACATTACTTTCCACATATGAAGCATCATAGTTTTTATGAGAACCATTGCATGAATTTTATTAGATAACTTGTCGCGTTCCTGATGTTGCTTCCTGAAATGTTATCAATAAAATTGTTATGCATGATTCATTATAAAAGCGATAAAGTTCTACACATCTATATTTTGATTTTGACTAAAATCATATGTTATCTGTGACGTTGTCATATTTGCTTGCATGATGTTGTGCCATGCACAAGTGGGAGAAATCTTAATTGTGTGCAAGGTACAACATATAACAATATGACTAATGGTTTTTCTTGACTGCAAGATAAGAAAAATAAGGTTCTACTAGGACTTATACACATAAAATGTATGTTGCCCTAATTAGAAAAGATGTCAAGATAACATGAAAAGCTACTTCAACATATTTGCTGAATTGTTTAGTAAATATGATTATGTCTTCTTGTAAATTCATAATCATGAAGTATGTAATTAACTTGAATTTACTATTGAGGCCAATTATCGGCACTCATAATTACTTTAGTTGAATATGTTTAGGTCTCTTGTAAAGACATAAACATCAATTCCGTTAATGGTTGAAAGACTTATAACGTAAAGTAAAGACGTTAATTTTTTATGTCTTCTTGTTAAAGACATGTACACTTACGACGTATAATAAAATATTTAATGTTTATGTTTTCTAGTTAAAACATACACATGAAGTCATTGACTTGGTCAAAGACTTTAAATATAAAGTATGCAGTAGGCTAAAAATACTATTGGTGCCATCTGGTATGACTTGGTTGGCAGATACGTAAGCCAAAGAGTATAAGTTCATCTAGTGAGTTGTGTGATAGTCTCACAACATCTATCCACGTGGAATACCACAACTTTATGGTATGTCCATCATGGATATCATTTGATCTTTGATGACTTAAACTCTTTTACCTCAAAAGCAATCAAGGTTAGAAAATTGGATGTGCCATGCGTACATCCAATATGGTTCCAACCCAGAAGGAATTTAGGACACCATTGTATTATGGAATGGGATGAATCCCATTATGTCTTGATTGAAGTTCTGAATTCGTTAAATACCTGAGAGTAAGTAATTAACAAACTAGAATCAAGAACTAACGATGTATTTTGGATGTCCCACTTGAAAATAATTTATTGTTAATCAAGATGCTGAGTACTTGGAGATTAGTCTCCACTTACAAAAGCAAGTGGGAGCACCTTTAGATCTTGAAGTCATTCAAGAGCTAAATACACAACCTTCTGAGTAAACTTGCAAATGTCATACTAAGGTTGAACATGCATATGTTAAACCATAGATTGATATCTCTCATTCATAAGTCCGTAAGGATACCCCTAACACCTGAATGATATAGTTTTTATATAAATGTTAAGGGACATAAGTTGGAGGATCATAGTGAACCTGCTAACTAAAGAGATGCATTATCAGATCTTGAATCTGATGAATAGCTCAAAACTATGAATGATAAGATGCAGTCCTTGAAAGATAATCACTCATGGAGCTTGATTGATCTCTTACCAAATCAGTTAGACTGTGAGGTTTAAAATGAGTTTCTTGATAAGAATACTCAAAAGGACAAACTTGTACACACATTTAACGCATGCGTAGTAGAAGGAGTTTACTCGTACTCAAGGAATTGATTATGATTAAATCTTCATACCTACAAACATTAAATGTATAAAGATGATTAATTGTCATACTTTTTTTCATGTAAATGAAATATGACAATAGGATTTCAAAACACCTTTGATTACTTTTGCGAGGACGATGAGTAATCAAAAGGGTTTATGAATCTATATAATCTTTATTATGTATACAAGACATAAGAATCCAGGTGTGGATTAGATCATGCATCTAGGAGCAGAGATCTTAATTTAATCATTAATTTGATTTTGATTAAATAAGATTACTCCTGAGAACTCAGAGTGCAAGTAAGATAAATGAATTTATTTTCTTAAATCTCATATGTTGTTAACATATAAGAAACAGTATTCCATCTAAGCTAGACTTTAATCCTTAGCCTGGAATGAAGTTTCTCTTAAGAAATATAGAAAATAAAACATACAACCTTGTTGCATATGTTTATTAGAATAAACATAAGTGGTTAATAATCTAAACACAATATGACAAGTCATTGAGCGGAGTATTAATGATCAATCTTACATGATGAGATTGAATGCATGAATGAAAACCTTAAGTTTAACTAAAGGATTCATTATGTAAGTCGTATTATGTGTTGGATTATTTATATCATTTGCATGAATGCAAGATGAGTTGATAACGACAAATATCTAAGTGAATGTCATTAGATAATTGTTAAACGAACAACCTAATGGACCTGCAAACGACCAAATATTTGTTCAAACGTTTACGGATATTTGAGGAGCTCTGTTATATTTTCATTCATTGATACTTATATAATTGAGATGATGCTCAACTCTAGTCGTAGTAGGATGACATCATGAATGATGACACCTCTAACTAGATGTACTCGATTGAGAGCATTAATGCATTATACATTAAAAGAATAATAATACTTTACAGTTTAGGAAACTGTTATTATGACTGTCTAAAGTAGGTGTTTTGCTAGCTTCAAACACACTATGGAATGTATTGTTGCAATACTCGTAATGTACTTGATTGCACACATACAAAAGGACAATCATCATTCAAAACATTTTTGAATTTTGAAACAAGTATTCTCAAAGTTTACTCAGTTGACTACTTGTTGTCTTGTACAACAAAATTGATCATGGTAGAAACATCGGATTCTGGTCTGTATGTAGTCTTGTGCATATCTGTTTTTAGTATTTGGATAATGGAACTGTAAACAGTCGTATTATATAATGAATTGATATACCGGGTAATATCATCTTCATTTATACTACTGTGTTCTATATTTGCATGTTTAATCCATGAATAATTTATTTATTCTAAAATTGTCCATTGCCAGTTGACGATACGGGAGTATCATCGAATTAAGGCAAATGTGAGCGTGTTGGTGATTTATTTGCCAAACTCATATGTTGTTCATTGTGATGAACATTGGACTGACCCAACCTTCGAGAATTCACTGCATGGATCGGCGTCAATAGTGAATCTCGCAAATGGTTATGTCTCTTATACTTAGACTTGAGATGCAAGTAGGTCTTGCATGTGCGGAATTTTATTCTTTGATATGGTTAAACGCTGTCCTGAATAAGGTAGTTATAAAAACCATTTTCAGGAGTGATTTGAAACACATGAATGACACGTGCAGTCAAAATAGGATTTGTTCCTCCACATGTCATGGAGTTAGATACTATTGGGCCCCTCGATGAATTGAACAGATGTTTGTATGGCCGTACCCAAATGAGATTAAGATGAATCTTAATTCACTTGGTAATCTTGTTCAAATATCTAGATCGAGAAACAGAATATTTGAACAAATGGAATGACTTTGATCCATGTCTAGTGTTCAACATAGTATCTGTAACAAAAGGAAGGATGGCATATAAACCATTTAAATGAGAAGTTTAAGAAACTACCCTCACATATTTCTAGGGGCATTGGCGTGTTGCTAGACGCTAACCTTTGCTTATATAATTACTTGATTATTATGACGTCGCAAGTGGGAGCTGTTGGAGTATGCTCGTGTCATAATAAATAATTATGTGGCTAGACATATGTGAGCCTATGGGGTCAGACACTTATACACAGAGACACCATTTTATAGATTGTATTTATCGTATTTACAATATATAAATGACCACGTAACGCGGGATCTATAACGGGCCATTAAGTACTAAGTTAGACTTAGTGTTTTTGGATTGGACCAACAATGGGCAAACCCATTGAAGGCCCTTACCATGGCCGGCCTAGGGGAAAGGGAAAAGGGGCAAGATGGGCTTTTGGAGGGGTTAGATGTAACTATGATTATGATAAAATTAACTTTGATTTAGTCTTGGATTATCACTTATGACAATATACCCTACCAAAAACGTTTCTCCCTCTCTCTCTCTCTCTCAATGTGACGGCAAAACAAACACACCCTTTTAGGGTTTCTGTTTTGATCTCTTGTTTTGCTTCATTTATTGTAGATGAATCAAGAATCATGGTTATGTGCTCAAGACTAGCATCGGGTGGTGTTACATGATGTGTAGTGTGGACATAACATAGAGGTGATCTCCATTGATCACTTGGTTTCATTGGTGATTCGTGATTGTTGGTGACGGTCTCCATACGATTCAACCGATCACGCTACAAAGGTATAAAAACAATTTATTGTTATTGATTGATCATATGGCTATATGGATCCTTATTGGTGATGTTTTCCGCTGCGTTTATTCCTTTCATATATGTTTTATATTCATACATCATCATTAAGTCTGTCCTCGCAGAACGAATGACAAAGCCATGTTCGTTCTCTATCTTTATTGCTAACTGTTTTATTTCAGGGACACATATAAAGATGGCGTTGATGGCTCCAGTTTCCAGCTGAATCGGGACAATCCATACCTCATGCTCACACATCCTCCACACTATCAATGAAGATGAGAGACTTGCTACAACAAATGTTGAGAGACTACCAACAACGTTTTCGCAACTCTGATAAAAAAGTCTCCTGATCCAGAAGGGTGTGAGCATGATGGTCCTAAAGTCTCTACATCACATGAAGGCGATACTACTGAGGATGAGCTTGGAGATTTACTATGGCTGATGATCTCAAAGAAGCTCAAAGATTACATAACTCAAAGGAATCCAAATCACAAGTTCGTTTGCTTGAAGTACAAAGTGTGCAAAAAAGTGAAGAATAAGATCCTACGAGCTACAGTGACGAAAGAATGCTTAAAGACCAAAGAGCTTAATTTCAAAGGTGACCTCGCTTAGGGGGAGATTGTTAGGAATACAATTATTCCTGTAAAAGTCTCGGTCACCTGATTATTGTAATAGCATTAAGTTAGCTCGTAGTTAGCTTATATATTAGTTAGTTAGTATTAGTTTAAGTAACACCGTGGAAGAAGGACGGGTCTTCACCCACTGTATGCCTCATGCTCGGGTGTGAGCATTTATGTTGTAAGTATAAATACCCCTCTCCACATGTGGAGAGGGTTGGACCTTCATTTCTTCTTAATCTAATCATTCTATTTCTCTCTCAAGGTTCCACTCTCTCTCTCTCTAGTAATTCCAACGCCACACAAACCACAAGTAAATCATGTTTCCAACTAAATTAGTATTCTACATAAACAATTGATTTTTCACATTTATAATTGTAAAAAAAGAATTTTTTTTTAAAGTATGGAGAAATTAACGAAATGTCCACATTTAAGAGTGTGGAAATCATTTGTAACACCAAATTTGTGAAAAAAATTAGGTGTTACAATTAATATCTACACTTAGGAGTGTGAACATTTCATTGATTTATCCGTATTTAAAAGTGTGAACCCCCTATTTTTTTTGATACAATTATAAGTGTGAAAAATTTATTGTTTTACAATTTTTTTCACACATATAAATGTAACTGATTTTTACACATTATTAAGTGTTAATAAACTAATAAAGTTTTACAATTTTTTTATAGGTGTGAAGAAAAAAGTGTAAATCAGACTATTTTTTTTTACTGCTTGAAACCTCTTTTTTAAAGAAAGGAGCATCAAACGTCACGATCATTCAAAATATTTTAAGTAGTGTTTATATGTTAAAGGATTTGCTAAGAACAACCCACTGAGTATTGTTTACACATTCTATGTTTAAAAAATTAGCATTTATTGATCTCTAAACATTTTAAATTTAACATGACATAGCATGTTGAAAATAATTAAAAGTGTATCATTATGTAATGGTATATGATTTGCGCAATATATAAAATGATTTGGACACTCAAATTAATTGTGTTTGGACATTTATACCTTCACAAGGATGAAAATGTAAAGATAATTATGAGGGTATAAATGTCCAAACATTAAATTTGTGTCTCCCAATCATTTTATATAGTGTGCAAATCACCTCTTTTATAAAATATATGAGTTTATTAAATGTGTTTTTTTATGAATATGAAATGCTTAAACAACAATAAGTAAGTTATTGTTAGCAAATCTCATATTTAATTATCATTAGTAATCAAGGTGAGAATTGGGTTGTATGCCAAATGTTTATTTCATTGCTCTGTTCTCATGTTAAACTTTTAAAGAATGGAAGGGGATGGGATGAGAAAGAGAAAGTAAGGAATGACATTGTAAAGAAAGTGGTTATTTTTATTTGTGTTGTTGAGTTTTATTATAAGTTGCAAGAGAAGGAAAGTAAGATACCCAAATTACAAATATACCATCAAAACATAAATTACTCTTCTCATGAAATACTGTCCAGCCATAATTCAACAAAGTGAGGAATTTCGAAAATACTCTTCACATGAAACGCATACCATTTTTTTCACATGAAATGCTATCCAACCGCGCGTATGATATTACCAAGTGGATTTAGATTGATATGGAAGGACCAACTAAATATGACGAGCAAATCTTCAATACACAATAGATTTACGATACATTTAAGTGCACACAACAAGATAATCACTTTCTTATTAATAAGATCAACGATAAAACTAGGCATTCATAGACAATCACTTTCTTGCTTCTGTTTATCCACGAGTTCAATCTAAAAGACATGTGAAACAAGGATATAAATGTTATTAACCAAAGCTCATGTTCTTAGTTGTACCCATTCTCTCCTGATCATCTCAAATATGGGCGGGTTAAAAATACACACAAAAGACCATCCCTTTCTTATTAATAAGATCAACGATAAAACTAGGCATTCATAGACAATCACTTTCTTGCTTCTGTTTATCCACGAGTTCAATCTAAAAGACATGTGAAACAAGGATATAAATGTTATTAACCAAAGCTCATGTTCTTAGTTGTACCCATTCTCTCCTGATCATCTCAAATATGGGCGGGTTAAAAATACACACAAAAGACCATCCCTTCCTTCCCTCTCACCTCCCCGTCCCCTACCTTTCCATCTTAAAAAAACTAAAAAATGACCATTTTTTTTATTTACCTTCCCATCCTCTTCCATTAAAAAAAAAAAAAAGAGAAAAAAAAAAAAAAAAAAAAAAAACTCGAGAACAGAGACATGAGATCATACACGCTTTAACGCTTACATTATTTCTTTTCATTTATTACATAATTAAATGTGATTATAAGAAAATCTCATGAAAGCCTTTTCATGTTATCATCTTTATCATAACCAACACTAATATTCATTGGTTTGTTCATATAATCTCTATTCTAATTTTTGAAATTCATGTTTCATATTGTTTATTGACATAACATGTTCATAGTAGTTGCTCAGTGTTTGTTGTTTTGCTAGTTACAGTATTACTCCGTATTTTAAAACATTGAAAGGGAAGTTTCCTATAGGCTAGAAGACAATTTGTGTAATGGTCCAAAAGTCAATAGTCTACTACCATCAATAATGCAACTACCAGGCCACCATCTATTAAATATAACACTGAACACACACTCATCCACATCTTCTGTATTTACAAACACCAATCAAACACATCCAAACACTTCTTCACTTCTTTTTGTAACCCAAACACCCTTTTTTCCCAGATACACAAACAGATTCACATATAATGTCTTCACCCAGTTACGAACACCTTGCTCACTTAAAAATTCCCCTTGAAAGTATCCTTTCAGCCACCAACAATTTCGCTGACAAAAATTCCATCGGAGAAGCTGATCTTGTAAATCATTACAAGGGACAGCTCGTGTGGTCCGGTGAGTTGATTAAAATCCATGCTCATAGATGGTCAAATAAAGAATGGGATGATGAAAAGGAACAACAGTTTTGGATGGAGATTTCATTGCTTTCTACTCTCAAGCACAAAAATTTGGTTTCTCTTGTTGGGTTTTGTTATGAAAATGGTGAGAAAATCATCATTACCATGTATGGAACCAGGGGAAGTCTCAGCCAGTATCTAAGTGACTCGATGTTGTTGACATGGGTGCGACGATTGGAGATATCGGTCGGTCTTGCAAATGCATTGAGTTACATTCATTATGACGAGTCACGTGATTACAGCGTAATACACCGGAAAATCAACAGTGACACAGTTCAATTGAATGATGACTTGGAACCCAAGTTATCTGATTTTGGATTTTCCATGAAGATTAAAGCTTCTGAAAGGCACAATTCATTTCATGCTAATGATCTTATATATGTGAATGGGTATGGAGACCCAATATATATTGAGACCAAAAGTGTGAGCCACACGTCAGACATCTACTCCCTTGGGATAATAATGTTTGAACTACTGTGTGGTAGAAAAGCAGTAATCGACGACCAAGATAACAAGTATTTGGCTCCAACGGTCATTCTCCATTATAGAGAAGAAAAACTAGAGGACATAGTTGAGCAGAATCTCTGGAAACAAATGGATCCGCTGTCATTCAAAGTTTTCATAGAGATTGCATACAATTGCTTGAACGAAGAACGATCGCAACGCCCAAACGTAAATGAGATTGTCACAAAACTAGAGGAAGCTTTGGAACTAGCACGTGTCAATCATCCTGTAAGACTCTATCTTTTTCCCTTTTATCCTTTTGTTATAATATGTCTTTTTGTATCAACTTCAATCAAATTGGGTCAGGAGATAACAAGGCGGAAAGAGTTAGGCCCGTTTGGTTTGCAGAAGGGTTTAAGATTCGGACTAGGACTAGGACTACGACTTTGATTTGGATTTGATTTATATATTATTTGTTATATAAATGAGTATAAAATTTAAATTAGATTTTTTATTATGAAATTAAAAAAGAAAAATAATTGAGTGGTAAATATCAGTGTTTTGAAACCGGGCTCGACCCGGCCGGGTTAACCGGTTCTGGCAAAAAAACGGGTAAAAAAAAACCCGGGTTTCTAAAACCGAGTTAACCGGTTAGACCCGCTGGGTTTTGAGTGACCTGGGTCAACCCGGTTCTCGAAACCCGGCCGGATTTCATTTTTTCAAAATTTTTAAATAACAACCCGGGTTGACCCGGCGGTCGAACCGGTACCCGGTGACTCGACCAGGTCGATTTCAAATCCGGTTTTCAAAACATTAATAAATATAGATATTGGCCCCACTAATTATGAAAAGTTAGATGGAAATTATGCAATGTCGAATATATACATGGCGTTTGATTATTTTCAAAACATTATTTATATTCTTTTTTGTTAAGATATAACATATATTTAACCACCACAAAATGGTTTATTTAACCATTATACCCTTCAATTTACACACTTCTATTTGACTGGAGAAATGTAAATCGAACATGTAATGCACACAAATGGTCAAACAATACATCAAATATATAAAAATCAAAAGTATGTTACATTTATCTAGAAGAAAATAGATTGCTACACAAAACTATAGAATGTGACAAATAAACTACATTTTTGTGCATTCATCCCTTTAACTTACTTTTAACCTATGAAAGAACTCGATTTCGAAATGAAGCTCTCTTATTGATCCAATTTAATTGAGTCAGAGACTCATTTCTTTTCCTTTTTTATATATGAGACTAAAATATGGTAGAATTAGATTAAGGTAGTGTTTGGTATGGGGTATTTGAAAAAAAGTAAAGGGATAATGGTAGTGTTTTGGTGTTTGGTACAAAAGTGTGAGCCCCCAAATCGGGATGAAAGCTGATGTATATATTCGACATTGCATAATTTCTCAATTATTTGTGATTCAAGTAAAGTAATATTCTCAATTATTTGGAGGAAGTATATGAATATTTCCCTACTTGAATAACCCGCATGATAAAACTAAAGTTTCACAAGTAATGTTTTCTTTATATATTACTATTTTTAGACCATTGTGCGCACACGGTGTTTCACATAAGTAGCATTAACAAGAAAATAGTGTTATTCGAAGGGCCAAAGTTTTCTACAACTTCATTTTAAGGTACAGACAGTTCGCTAAGGACATATTCACAAAGTTCCGGATATTCTTATTTAAATTTTAAAGAAGAATTATATGAGTAATTTATGTATGTATAATATCATGCGTTCTTTTACATATCACACTAATTCATGTTTTCATTTTCATATTTTAATCACGTACATATACATTGATTTAATATAGTGATAACTTTATCTATAAATAACAAAACGTTAAGAATAAATGTTATTTTTTAAATATAAATATAAAGTCTTGGAGGTATCTATTATGGAAAAACCTCATCCATATATAGCACATTTGTGTATTAAGTTTTAATTTGTGTTGTAAAACAAAGATTAGACTTTGTAACTCAAAAATCCTCAAGTACGTTAAAAACATGAGAGTTTATATAAAAATTTTGGCTGTTCTGTCGAAGAGTTTATATAAAAATTTTGGTTGTTCTGTCGAAGATGCTCCATTATGTGCCAAATTGATAATTTTAGATAGTAAACTATTGAATCATGTGTCTCGCCGATATCCAATTTCATATACAATCATTTTGTTATTAAACTTATCAACCCTTGAATACATCTCACACATCATATTACCAAACATCAGATCTTACTACCAGTTTTTCTTTCCATATTTCTGAAACTTTTACCACAGCAGGAGAGTGCTTCACTTTCAAAGTCAACAATTTAATTTATAGTTTTCATTACAACATCAAACAATGTCTCTCCATTCCTTTCAACATTCTCCAAACTCCTCCAATTCCTCTTTTGTCAAATAAAGTATCCTGCAAGAGCTACAAAAACATGTCTTTGAAAACAACTTCAAACTGCAGATGACTGAAATATCAACACTAAACAATAGAGAATATTGCAACGTTAAACAATTCACTGTTACACAAAGCACGTGCCATACTTGTTCCTGAATTCCAATTTATAAACTTATCTTATGTAGTCAACCTGCCCGTAATTGTCACCCACAAGACAAAAACATGTCTCTGAATACAATTCCAAAATGCTTCAAAACTGCATCAGGTAGAAAAATAACATGTAATAGCCTATAATGGAGGACTCCACTCACCAGTATGCAAAGTATCACCCATGTAGTAACATACTTACACCATCTGATTATGGACCAAAGTAATACGGTTTAAAAACACCTCAGAAGCAAATTTAACTTCACTATCCAAGACTATATCTCAACATGAAACCGTAACAAACATAACTTTCTAAACTTTTTGGGTAATAAGACAACATGTAGAACCAAAACATTTTAAGTTAACAAGACCATGTACTTCCTCTAATTTAAGAGGATCTTATTTTAGTTATTATCCACAAATATGATAACTTTAAAGTACAAAATATATGCAAGGCTCAACATGTCTTAGACAAGGTTCAGGAATTTCATCAAACACGATGTAGGCATTGCATCAAAGCCTCTTATTCTGTTATCTTGTGTATTAATTCACGTTTTACATCTCACATCCATTGTAACCCAAACTCTGCTTGTGTTTGTAATAGATTCACTCTCCGCCCAACCACCTTGCTCACCTAAGAATCCCCCTTCAAGATATAGAATCCGCTACCAACTACTTTGATGAAGAAAATGTCATCAGAGATGGTGGATTTGGAAAGAGATATAAGGGACAGCTCTCTTGGTCTGGTGAGTTGATAGATATAACTGCTCAGAGGCTAATTAATAAAGAATGGGATGATGAAAAAGAACAACAGTTTTGGACGGAGATTTCGATGCTATCTAGTCTCAAGCATAAGAATCTGGTTTCTATTGTTGGGTTTTGTAATGAAGTTGGTGCAGAGACCATTATTTACAAGCACGAGTCCGGGGGAAGGCTTGACAACTATCTAAGTGACCTGGTATTGTTGACATGGGTGAACAGATTGGAGATATCAGTCGGTCTTGCGCATGCATTGAGTTACATTCATTACGATGAGCCACGCGATTTTAGCATTATACACCGGAACATCAGCAGTGAATCAGTTCATCTGAATAATGACTTGGAACCCAAGTTATCTGAATTTCAGCACTCCATGAAGATTAAAGCATCTGAAAGGCACCATGCTTTCCATACTGATTCAATTTGGTCTAGGAAGGGGTATACAGACCCAACATATTTAGAGACTAGCAGCGTGAACCACAAGTCAGATGTTTACTCCTTTGGGATAGTATTGTTTGAACTATTATGTGGTAGGAAATCGGTAAGTGACGATGAAGATAATAAGTATTTGGCTCCGGTGGCAATTTTTCACTATAGAGAGAAAATAATCGATGCTATAATTGATCCAGATCTATGGAAACAATTAGATCCGCAATCATTGAACATTTTCGCGGAAACAGCGTATGAGTGCTTGAGTGAAGAACAATCGCAACGCCCAAATATGGATCAGATTGTCACAAGACTTGAGAAAGCGTTGGAACTTCAATTGGAATGTGAAAATGATGTAAGATGGTTTATTTCTCTTTATCTTTCTATCATAATAACTACTCTATAATATGAGCAACATTTATTTACTTATCGCTGTATTTGTTGCCATTGATGTTAAAGGAACACTCATCAGTTGTGGATGAAGTTGGAGGGACATCATTCAGTCATGAGGAGGTAACTACTTTTCTTTTAAATCTTGTTGCCATGAGGAGGTAATTACTTTTCTTTTAAACATAAAAAGAATTTGAAATAACCTACAACATGTTAGGTAAATAATAGGGAAAAATCTTTAATAATGTATCATACTTGTCAAAAAAATGACTTTCGCGTACTGTACAAAAAAATTTCTTTTTCTCTCCCTTAAACTCAACTATTCAGTCCTTTTTGATGTACTGAACTTTCACTTTGATGTACTTTCGTGACATTTTTGCCCCTGGATTTATAATAATTTGAGGGGTAAAAATGTCAAAAGTACAACAAAAATGCCAAAGAATGAAAGTTCAGTACACAAATAAGGAAAAAAAATTGTTCGCTACACGAAAGTCATTTTTTTGACAAGTATGGTACATGTTTAAAAATTTTTCCCTAAATAATAAGAACACACAGGATGGAGTCAACAAAGATGCTCAAAGTTATGGATTGCTTAAAATAAACAGTGACCTGAAATTGTTATTATTTTTGGGTACTTCTCAAAAATTAATAGCGTATTTTGAGGTTTAATAGAAAACAAAACAAAAAATGGGTACTACTAGACCACTAGACAAGGATATAAATGTCTTTTCCAGTTAAAATTTTGTGTACCAATAAATACTCCATTCACATATCATTTTTCTAAACTATTATATTTGTCCTAAAGGAGGTGGTTGTGTGTTATGGTTAGATTGAGGTTCTAGTTTTACATGTAGAGATAACATACAAATATAAGAAAATCATTTCCATGTAGACCGAAATTGCATTGCTAATTTTGCAAAATCTAGCTATTCTTTTAGAATGATGCTCAAGATCCCCTCTAATACTTAATTAGCTTAATTCTCACTATATTTTCACTTTGATAAACGTTAAAAATGAATGATTAATCTCACTGAAGCGTTCTTCCCTGAAAATCTACACACTTCGTAATGTTGTTTTCTTTGGTACATACAGGGATCAGCGAGTCACTTCACATCCATTGGCTTTGAATACAATTCCAGCAAAAAGACAATGTATTCCCTAAAATACATTTCTCACTCACAACTCAGCTTTGAAGATATAGAATCCGCAACCAACAACTTTGCTCCTGAGAATATAATCATAGAAAAAACAGATACATGGGTTTACCAAGGCCGTATGTTGCATTCCGGACATTTCATCGATATTGTTGCACGGGGGATCTATCCTAAATATGTGAAAGATGGGAGCAAAAAGTTTAGGATAGAGAAGTCGTTGCTTTCTAGTCTTAAGCATAAGAATCTAGTGTCTGTTATTGGGTTTTGTGATAAGAATAACCATATGATTACTGTATACAAGAAGGAGGCCAACAGAAGTCTCAACAAATATCTGAGTGACCAGACCCTTACATGGATGCAAAGGTTAAAGATATGTGTTGGTGTTGCAAATGCATTGAGTTACATCCATTATGATGTTGGACGCGATTTCAGTGTCATACATTGCAACGTCAGGAGCTCGAAAATTTTACTTGATGACAGATGGGAACCCAAGTTATCCGGTTTTGAACTTGCATTGAAAAATACAGTAGCTCGGAGGCACCGTCTTCTTCTTACTCGTGATATTTTTGAGAATGCATACCTAGACCCAAAATATAAAAAGACTGGCGGGGTGACCCACAAGTCAGATGTGTATTCGTTCGGTGTTGTGTTATCCGAAGTCTTGTGCGGGAGGAGTGCACTTTTTCCAGATGAAGAGTTGGGAGATGGGTTATTAAATCAACTTGCCAAATCTCATTTGGATGAGATGATCGATCCACATTTACGAAAACAGATGGACCCAGAATCATTCCGAATCTTCTCAGATACAACATATTACTGCATACAAAAGGAACGGGCAAAGCGTCCACATATAGAACAGGTTGTCATTAGACTTGAGAAAGCTTTGCAACTTCAGTGGAAACATGAAAATCCAATTGACTTTACATCATTCAGTCGCTTGAAGGTACGTAATTGATTTACTTAAACATTTAATTTAAGGTCAATTATCCTAGTTCTTTTTAATGGCGAGTTACTACAATACTGTTGTTAATGATTCGCCGTGGAACATGATTGCATAATAATACTATCAGAAAAATATATTATTGTGGTGCATAACTTTATAATTTTGGTTTATAAATGATTCAAAGTTGGATTTTTCTAAAATTTATGATAAGCATGTAATAAAAATTTGTAGCATGTACATTTTCGATATAAAAATAATATTTATAAGATGTACTTATAAATATTATAATTAAGTTAATATTCATATTTTCAAAGAAGTAATTGTCAAAATTTTATATAAAGGAAACAACAAATAAAGTAAGAAATCTTATAAAAGTATAATAATATACACATACATCTCATATTCTCATTCACTTTATTTTGTCTAGCAATTATAAAAACATAAGGGGAGCCATAAACCATTAAAAAAAGAGTATAAAAAAGACAACAATAATAAGTGGGCGACTCAAGACCTCTTGCATGTAGGGAGAAATGTTAACTAAGCTAAAAAAAATTTGATTATATACTCCATAAATAAAATATATATCGCAAACCTTGGTCCTATCAGAAGTTTAAAGTTAAAATCATGTTGGATAGATATGAACTAATGACCTTAAGCATGAAATGGATAAAAGTTTGTAGGCTTAGTATTAGTAAGACTTTTATTTTATAAATATCTCAAATGCTTTATAATATAGTTGATATGCTATTTAATTCATAACCGGAGTTCATAATCTAAAACTATTAAGCAAGGATAATGCGTTATAATTTGGGTATGTTTGGCGAAAGTAACTGGTGCTGGAACTGGTGCTCGTGCTGGAGATGGTGCTGGTGTTGGAGATTATAAAAAGAGATTATTTTTATAAGCTACATGAAGTAACATTTGGTTTTAAGAGATTATGGAAGATTATTTTTTTTTAGAATCTCTTATAAGTTATGTCTGCCAAACAAAGATTATTTTTTAAGTAGCCTATTTTTTGAAAAAATAAGCACAATCTCTCAACAATCTTATGTGCCAAACATAGCCTTTATATGTTTAACTAATTTCCACTTCATTCATCACTTTAAACACTTTCTTAATTTCCATTCTCAGTTTTGTCACATGTCTTGATCTTTTTGGTAGATGTACTTTAAGAATTAGTTTTAGAGTCTTGTCACGTGTCTTGATCTTTTTGTTAGATGTACTTTTAGGCATTAGTTTTCGGGATGAGACTAAGGTGTTGTTTATTTTATTTTTTTGTTAGCTAAGGGACAAATGGGTCCTAGAGTCTCTTGCATCATCTTATTTGGGAGAGACATATATTTCACACTCTCCAAATTAATATGATTTAGTGGAATTAGTGGGCCCAAACAAGAAAAGTAATAATATTAAATGGATGGGCCCCATGTTACCTCCACTAACAGAAAAAAAGAAACATAGCCTAAGCTTCTTAATAGTCAGTGGCGGAGCTAGATAAATTTTTGTGAGATGGCCAACAGAGTAATTTACGTATGTAGGAGGGCCAAAGATCAAAATATTTATTTTTACCATTTAAAAGTGAAGAAAATACACTAAATGACAAATTTTTGTGGGGAGAGGGGGAGGTGGGGTGGAGGTGGTTGTCATAGCCCTTCCTTGTCCCAATGTAGCTCCGCCCTTATTAAATAGTTAACTTAAAAAAATTATCATTTAGCTTTTGAACGTTCTCATATTTTTTAAGGGTGAATTTATGATTTTATCCATTATGAGTTAATGTATAGCTTAGAGGCGCTTTATTTTGCTTACTCACAAATTCATGCATATACCAAGGGACAAATTCCCACCATCCATGTAGTTTGATCTAATGGTGAGGATTAACCTAAAATTTAATATGTCAACCTAAGTCCATGTTTTTTTTTCTTCTTGTCTTTTTGTCTTATTTATTCACATTTTTTAATTCACGTGTTTTTTTCGCTTTCATACATTTTCGTCTGTTTTCATCTTTTTTCGTTCGTTTTCATACGTTTTCGTCCGTTTTTGTCCATTATTCATACGTTTTCATCCATTTCGTCCGTTTTCTTCTGTTTTCGTACGTGTTTTTATGCTTTCATACGTTTCGTCCGTTTTCATACATATTCGTCCATTTTCTTATGTTTTCATCCGTTTTCTTATGTTTTCGTCCGTTTTCATACAATTTCGTCCGTTTTAAATGGTTTCGGTAATTTTCATACGTTTCTGAATATCACAAGTGACATTATGAATATCACAAGTGACATTTTGAATATAACAAGTGATATTATGTGATTTTCATAATATCACAAGTGATATTGTGATATTCTCAATATCACAAATGATATTCTGAATATCACAAGTGATATTTTGTCATATTAAGAATATCACAAGTGAAAATGAAAAGTGATATTCAGAATATCACAAGTGATATTCAGAAACTCACAAGTGATATTCAGAAACTCACTTGTGATATTCATAAACGTATGAAAATGGACGAAAACATAAGAAAACGGACGAATACGTATGAAAACATATGAAAGCGTAAAAACATGTCTGAAAACGGACGAAAATGTATGAAAATTGGACGAAAAAGAAAGAAAATGGATGAAAACGGATGCGAAAGGTAAGAAAACGTAAGAAAATGGACGAAAATGTATGAAACGGATGAAAACGGGCGAAAACGGATGAAAACATATGAAAACGGACGCAAACAGATGAAAACGTATGAAAATGGATGAACGTATCAGAACAGACGAAAACGTATGAAAACGAAGTAAAAAAACGTGAATTTAAAAAAAATGTGAGTTGAATAAAAAACGTTAATTAAAAAAAACCATGGACCTAATTTGACATATTAAATTTTAGGTTAATCCCCATAATTATATCAAACTAGATGAATGGTGAGGATTTAGTAAACATCAAAATAAGAGTAAGCAAAAGAAAATTTAATCTTATAGTTTAACCATTTAACTTCTGTGGACAATATTTTTGTTTTTAGGTTTGATTAAAGCACAAAGTTTTCTTGCGACATTTTTTATTGTTGACTTTGCATGTTTCTTTATTTGTTACTCTTACGTTTGAATGTTCATTTGATTCTTAATTGTATTACAATTTAATAAAGGGATAGCTTAGCTACAATAATTGTAGCCAATTAGCTACAATTCTCCACCAAAGCACATAAGAAAATGAATCAGGTAGCCACAGAAAAAAAGTCAGGGACCCACAAAATAACGCAGGACCCACAAATTGTAAGGAATTTGCTACAATTAAATTGTAGCTAATATATTCCCTTTAATTATTATTATTATTTTTATTTATTTTTTATTTTTTTTTCTAAATTTACACCGGTTCCAATAAACAATAATAGGACATGAGTATGAGTGTTAAAAGAAAACTGCGCTGAAAAGTGGAAAAAAAGTTGCAAGTAGGGATGACAATTCTAGAGACAATACAAAACACCGCTCAAAACCGGATGAAATTAATTTCGTTCGAGTTAGGATAGACTAAGTTAAAGACTAAAAAATTATCAAAAAATTTTAAGTAATTAAACCAACTCAAAGTTTAGGGATAAAACCATTAATGTTTACCCTTTTATAAATATCACTCAATTATAAAAACTTCTATTCTCTTAATATCACTCCGATCCTTACTAGCATTAATGACTTAATGTGGTGTTGCACAACTTCATAATGTTGCAGAACTTGGAACACTTGAAGATTGGATTAAATGATATAAAAGAGGCTACCAATAATTTTGATGACGCATACTGCATCGGGTCTGGCGGATTCGGTAAAGTATTCAAAGCAGTGCTTGAGCACTTTGATAGCAATAATTACTCGTCGGAAGAAGGGGTGGATTTATACGATTTACCTAGAAAACGAAGCACGGTAGCCGTAAAGCGCATTCACAATCAAGAAGGAGAACAAGGGTTCATTGCAGAAATTGAAACTTTAACTACTTGTAAGCATGAGAATATAATCTCTCTTCTTGGCTTTTGTTATGAAGGTGATGGTGCAATGATCTTGGTTTATGAGCATGCTTCGAAAGGAAGTCTTGGAGACTATTTGGGAAAGAGTGATAGAATGACTGATCTGAATTGGTTGCAACGTCTAAATATGTGTCTTGCTATTGCACATGGTTTGAATTACATTCACAACAACACAGATCATGGCAAACAAAAGATGATTCACCGCGACATCAAGAGTGATAATATTCTGTTGGGAGATAATTGGAAGGCAAAGATTGGGGATTTTGGACTCTCTAAATTCCACCCAGCAGATCAAGTGGCCAGCACTATCTATACCGATATTGTTGGTACATATGTGTATTTGGATCCAGAATACCAGAAGGAAGGTAGATTAAATATGAAATCAGACACTTACTCGTTTGGAGTAGTGTTGCTTGAGATCTTGACCGGGAGGTTGGCCTATGATTCTGTATACACCAAGGTGAATGAGAAAGGAATTGCACCCATTGCAAAAGATCATTTTGAAAAGGGAACAATAATGGAAATTGTTGATCACAAGATAAAGGAGGAGAGAGATGAATATGTATTTTCTTTAAGTGAAGGACCAAATAAAGAGTCTTTGAACATATTTTTAGAAATTGCAATTCGATGTGTGGCAGAAACTCAAGTGCAACGTCCAACGATAGAAGTTGTCATCCACGAACTCAAAAAAGCGTTACACTCTCAGGTAAGTCAATATTATAAAAGATAAGTTTCTAATCTCTTCATATTCTTGATAGTAATATGTGACATTTCATACATTATACTTTGTGTGACCATCTTCTCAAACTTTTACCCAATATATGATCTTACCATTTGAGTTTTTTCTTTGTACTCAAGTTTTAGGATTTATTATTATTTTTTTGATCTTAAACTTTATTAAGCTTAGAAATATGACTTTATGACGTGCTACTGATTCGAAGGTAAACCTCTCGACTCTTCTCTTTCATGTATATATGTTTTTTTTCCCTTTAATTTGGAAATTGCAACAACCAACCTTGAGTTACAACCATAACGTTGTCATGAACTTGGAGACTGAGAACCTAAAATGCAAAATTAAAATTTGGACTAATTCTAGATGCAAAGTAGTTTCATTCTCTTATTAACTTAACAAATCGACTGACTGTCCAATAATTCTTAGGAGAACCACAAGGACAACCTGAAACTGTCACTTGAAGACATTATGTTGGCTACGAACGGCTTCAGTCAAGACAATATCATTGGACATGGAGATTCCGGGAATGTATACAAGGGAGCTACTCACAGTACTCATGGACATAACATCATTGCTGCAAAGCGGTTGGATAAGAAGTCAGGTCAAGAAGATGCTGAAGTTTTGACAGAGTTGGCAGCAACTAAATTTATGACAGAGTTGGAGATCCTTATGGAGTATAAACATTCTAATGTCATTGGTCTTTTAGGCTACTGTGATGAAGAGGATGAAAAAATTATTATATATGAGTATGCATCCAGAGGTAGTCTTGATAAGTACTTGAGGGACGATAGTCTTACATGGGTGATGCGGCTTAAAATATGCATCGATATTGCAATTGGGTTGGAGTTTCTTCATGGAACTGGCTCAAGTCCAGATATGGTAATACATAGGGACATCAGCAGCAGCAACATTCTACTATTTGATGAATGGAAAGCAAAAATTGCTGGTTTTGGGCTTTCCATAGTATGTCCAACAAATCAGAATGTAGACTATGTCATCGATAATGTTATAGGCACAATTGGCTATCGTGACCCACTACACTCGAAAACAGGTTTCTTAACTAAAGAGTCTGATATATTCTCACTGGGTGCGGTTTTAGTTGACATATTGTGTGGGAAACTATCATCCGAAAAGTTAGATGATGAGTATCTTTATTTACCCTTTTTGGCTAAACAACACTATCATTTAGGAAAACTTGATAAGTTAGTGTTTGAGGGTATCAAAGAACAAATTGTGCCACAGTCATATATTACCTTTGCAAGGATTGCCCTTCAATGCTTAGATCACATGAGAGAAAGACGACCAACAGCTGAAGAAGTGGTCATACAACTCAATAAATCATTGGCATTTCAGGTAAGTTTTTACATTTTGACAAAATTGGCTAACTTTTATATATCTAAACTATGGCCAGTCTCAAGTTGTGCAAACTATCTTAAGTGTCCACGCCAACCTCTTGAAAAATGAGGGCTTTACCTGGTTTGAGTCTGTGTGGAGGTGGGTTCACCCTGTGGATTAGTGAGGCCAAAAGGTCGGAAATCATGGTTACAAAATATATATATATATATATATATATATATATATATATATATATATATATATATATATATATATATATATATAAAACAAAAACCTATGGCCTTTAGCTGTGTTATAAACTGTAAGAAAGTAACTATATGAAGCATGAGTTCATTAATTTGATTAATGTATATACAGGAGGATTATGAGAAATGGGAGCCCAAATTGCCTAAAGACTATAAAGAAATAATCCAGATGTCAAAGTGCCCTGAAGATTATTCTACCATCAATAAAGAGGATCTTTACAACATTTTTTCGAAGGGAATCCTCCTTCAACAAGACAAAGTGGTAATCAATTCGTTAATATATCTCAGTTATATTGTGTTTCAAGTCTTTATGCATCTTTTACTTATTGAGAGATAGCTTAAAAATCATACTTGCATTTACACATGGTATAAATCGAGTCTGAATTAATCATACAGCTGCTGTCATTCGACGGTAATGGAGAAAGATATGAAAGGGTTTCGGCCACAATGTTTTCCTACATAAACAGTTGTCCACATGAGTGGAAATCTCTTCCAGAATCAAGGTTCTTCTTTCTTTCTCTCTACCCTGTTAGCACACAAGTGATAAGTGAATATATGTATTGTGTTAGGACGTGTATATATCTTTCCTTTTCTAATGTTTATGGAGATAACAATAAATATTAAATTGAAAAGTTTAAGTGTATGATAGGGGGATTAAGCTGCGACTGATAAACACATCATGAAAATTTGTTTATAATATGTGCAGGTTTGAAGCAGTAGTGGAGATGTCAGATATTTCCAACTTAAACATCCACATCAAGACAAGAGCTCCATTTTTATCTCCAGATGTCGTTTATGGAGTCTATCTAGTCTTCAAATTTTGTGATTCAAGAAAATTTTCAAGTAGACCAGCACATGTTAACCTTAATTATATAAAGGGGACCGAAAGTCGGTATGCATATTTAGCAACATGGAGAGACGAGTGGATGATAATTGAGTTGGACCGATACTCGAAAAAAAAAGAGGATATGGTGTTTGAGTTTTTATTGGAGAGCTTTTCAACATACCAGTACGGAGATGGTGCGATTTATGTTGAAGGCATTGAATTTCGAGCCATTGAGAAGGTAAATTTAAATATGTTCCTTTGTTGTGTTCTGAATTATTGTTTATAATATAGAGTAATCTATTCCTTGTGGTGTGTCCAACGTATGGGCGCAATTATATAACTTGAAAGTGCAAGCCCAAAGCCCAGTTTGTGATACGACCCGGTTAAGGGTTGTATCGGGATATGGCACCACTTCAAGCGTGTGCGAGCTCCTTAAGAAATAGAAGAGAGAACTAGAGAATTATTGATCTTAAAACTTGATTGATTCATTCATAATAATTATTCGGTATATATAACCGAATAACCCTAGCTTGTAAAACAAGCTAAACATAAAGACATATCTAAACAATGATAGTTTCCTAATATGACACAAAGACATATCCTAAATAAATATAATATGACATAAAGCCCGGGGCGTATCATTCCCCACTCCTTCGAAATCACCTTGTCCTCAAGGTGTGGTCTTGAAAAATTTCTCTTGATTCCGGGATCCCATATCCTAATCCCAATCCTACTCATATCTTCCACTCCCGTAATTCTCTTTCCTTCCGTCCTCCTGCAACATTGGCGTAATTCTCTCAATGAAAGCACCAATTGATACGACCCGGTTAGGGATTGTATCGGGATAGGGCACCACTTCAAGCGTGTGCTGGCTCCGTCAGAAAATAGAAGAAGAAAACTAGATATATTTTTATTAGACAAATCATACTTTCCATTAATGAATGACGTGGTATATAAATACCGAATAAACCCTAACTTGTATCACAAGTCGATACAAGATAAACTCATAAAATAAAAGATATTTTCCTAGATAATGACTCACATGACTCTTTCCTAATATGACTCGAATACGACAAACTAAAAGAAAGATACCCTAAGACCTAAATAAGCCATGGGCTCGGGCCCAGGCGTATCATTCCCCACTCCTTCAAAATCACCTTGCCTTCAAGGTGTTGTCTTAAAACATTCTTAATCGACTTTCCTAAAGAAACATGAAAATAATCCTAAACAAAGACATGTAAATAAAGATAGATTATATGACATAATCTTTATGCCATACGTTTGGACTTCTTGAGTCGTATGGGCAGTCCGTCCTCCTGCAATATTGGCGTAATCCGGGATCCCATAATCTTCTTTGAATTGCAGCCTTCACCTTTTCCTTCTTTCGTATTCCTTTGCCTTGGACATAACACAACATCATTCTTCCGTCTTCCGCTACTTATGCCATAACACTCCCCAATCCTCCAAAAATCACCTTGCCCTTAAGGTGATACGAAAAATATGCAGATTGAGAGTCCACTAATTCCTCGCTTAAATTCAAATTTATTTCATCCAAACGACTATCAAATTCACCACCTCCATCCTTAAGTGTCGATATCACTCTACTCAACTCATCCTCACCAACCTTAAGCGCTTCGCCACCACCCACAACCTCTTCAACTCCCATATACTCATCAGCATTCAATGACCCTTCAGCCTTAGGTGAAACAAATTCACCCTCTAATGGTAGAATGACATCTATTTTCTTTTCAACGATGTGTTCTTTCTCTTCCTTTGCAATTGTCTCAAAATGAACCTCGGTGATACGAACTTTGAAGAAGTCTTCTCCCAAAGTTAAAGGATTGGACCTCAAAAATTCCCAAATATCTAGGTTCGCGAAGCTTGTTTCCGCCGCACGTGTCAATGAAAAAGCTTCGTCAAGAGTTTTGAGATTTAATCGTAAGAGTAAACATTGTAGATCCAGTTTAAGTCCGGAGATATAAAACAATATAAGTAAAGATTCAGATATCCCTGTTACTCGATTTGCAAGCACCATAAACTCACTCTGATATCCAGCCAGGTTACCCATTTGCAAGAGCTTAGATAGTGCATCCCGATCGCTGCTGCCCAATGCCATGAACAATATCTCGAAGAAGAATTTTTTTTTCCTGGTGAACAGTAACTCGTGAACAGTAGCCGTGAATAGTGATCGATGAATAGTACTCCAGAATGAATAGTGCCGATGAACAGTGTTCGATGAACAGTACCTTTTTTTTTTTTTTTTTTTTTTTTTTTTTTTTTTTTTTTTTTTGAAGATTGGAACCCTAATTAAAAACCCTCTCAACGAGAGCTCTCAATGAAAGCACCAATTGATACGACCCGGTTAAGGGTTGTATCGGGATATGGCACCACTTCAAGCGTGTGCGAGCTCCTTAAGAAATAGAAGAGAGAATTAGAGAATTATTGATCTTAAAACTTGATTGATTCATTCATAATAATGATTCGGTATATATAACCGAATAACCCTAGCTTGTAAAACAAGCTAAACATAAAGACATATCTAAACAATGATAGTTTCCTAATATGACACAAAGACATATCCTAAATAAATATAATATGACATAAAGCCCGGGGCGTATCAGTTTGTTTGTTGGAACTTTCGGTACACTCCTGGGCAAAATGCGCAATTATATAACTCGAAAGTGCAAGCCCAAAGCCTAGTTTGTTTGTTGGAACTTTCGGTACACTCCTGGGCAAAATTGAAACAACTGAAATACACCCTCATTTGGGTAAAAACGGTTAAATGTGGGTATGGCAGTCATTTCACTTTGGTCAAAAGATGGTTTTCCTCTTCCCTCTTTCTATAACAATAAGTACTACTATCCATTTTTTTTGAACGACAAATTTATTATAGAAATAACTAGCAAGGCGCTAGAAACTTGCAACGAAATAAGATTAGGGTTTTTAAGCCACTCAATCCAACTAAAACTAGTTATGCTTCTAAACCAAATCCAAAAGAAAGAACGAGAAACAACTTCATCAAACATAATTGCCTTTGGAGGAATCTCTTGACCGAAAATCGTTCTGTTGCGCCAATTCCATATGTACCACCACACAATGTAGCATACACCTTCAAACGCCTGTTTTTCCTTCGTCGGGAACCAAATAGACGACAACCAATCCAACCAATCATCATAAGAATTAAGCTCCTTGTACTCCATATCCCACAATTGAGTGATCTTATGCATAATCTCACAAACTAATTGGCAAGAGAAGAATAGAGTAAATTACATGGTTGGTCCCTGTGGTTTGTTCAAAATAACAACTTTCATCCCTCGAAGTTTAAAGTTGCATTAGTAGTCCCTAAGTATGTAAACAAATAACACAACTGGTCCCTATTCATGTTATTCTTTGGAGGCGAAAATTTCACCTATAGGGACCAGGTATGTTATTTGTTTACATACTTAGGGACAACCAATGCAACTTTAAATTTCGAGGGACGAAGGTTGTTATTTTAGACAAACCACATGGACCAACCATGTAATTTACTCAGAAGAATAAATGCCTAGACGATTCAACCGTTCTCTCACACATAGGACATAAAATAGATTCAATCTCGATACCTCTACAAGAAATATTGAATCTGGTAGGAAAGCAATCGTTTTTAACTTTCCAAGCATGAACATTAATCTTGATTAGAACTGCCTTTATCCATCTTGTCTTCGAAGTACCATTCGGAAGTAAAGTGTCGTCGATAAGTTTCCTAACCGAGGATACCGAGAACTCACCCGATCCATCAAGGGACCACGACCATCTATCTTTCGAATTACTTAGAATATAACCATCTGTCTTTTCCTTTAGCAACTCCAACTGAACATGCTGTATTCCACCCCTCGGAATTCGACGAAGAGAAAACTCCAACCCTCCATGAGACATTTTCAACGCAACCTCAATCCCTTTCATCGTTTCCAAAGCATAAATTCTAGGGGCCAAATCTTTAAAAGCAACATCACCACACCATGTAGTTTCACAAAACGGAGTATTCATCCCATTACCCAATATCGGAGTAATATATTTGAGAAGATCAATACCATACAACTTTAATGACCCAACTTCCTGAATTATACTAATATAGACGGGTAGCTCAATTTAGCTTTCATACCAATTTTTCCACTTTCACCATGCAACACTTTCATGACCCTAGCCCATAACGAATTCTTTTGGGTTATAAACGGCTACACCCATTTGAACTAAAGGGCCCTATTAAGCGCGAACCCCAAGACCTCCCGGATCCTTAGAAGCCATCACATTTCTCCATCTGACCCAACTCGATTTTCTAGAATTTATCTCCATGCCATTAAAAAACCGCGCCCGGATTGATTCCATATTTTGCAGCACCTTCATAGGCACTTTAAAAATGGACATATGATAAATAGGAATCGCGCCTAAAACTGATTTAAGGAGAGTCAATTTTCCTCCTATTGAAAGTGTCTTTAATTTCCATCTCGATAGCCAAGAAACCACACTATTAATGGCCTCCTTCCAAGACTGAATCCGTGACATAAAATCTCCCATTCTAGATCCTAAGTATTTGAACGGCGTCTTAAGAACCACACAACCAATCTAGTCCGCAGCCTGCTCCACTTTACAAGAATCCACAGATATCCCCATCAACGTACTCTTATTCATATTGATACGATGGCCCGAAGCACGATGAAAAATCTCCAGTTTTGATATTCGATTGGTTCCATTGCCCCATGAAAATAGCATCATCCGCATAAAACAAATGAGAAATCTGTAAAGATAAACCCACCATAATCCCCTTAAATAAACCTGCGTCTACCACTCTTTGAAATGAAATATGTAAGCTCTCCATGACCAAAATAAATAAGAAAGGTGACAACGGATCACCTTGTTTAACAAGAACCGAGCCCCTAGAAGAGTGAAACTCTTGTATAGGGCTTCCATTAACAAGAACCGAGCCCCTAGAAGAGTGAAGAACCGAGCCCCTAGATGAGTGAAGACAACTTTGAATCCATTTGCACCATTTTTCTCTAAATCCAAACTTCTTTAACATGTCGTCAACAAAATCCCATCTAACCGAGTCATATGCCTTTTTGAAATCAACTTTAAACACCATAGTATGTTTCTTCTTCTTCTTGCACCATTGAACAAGCTCATTCAAAATAAACGGGCGGTCTAAAATTTGCCTATCCGCCATAAAAGCGGATTGAATTTCATTCACAATATCACCCAAAACCGTAACCAGACGATTCGCCAAAATCTTTGCAACAATCGTGTATACACTCCCAATAAGACTAATAGGTCTAAAATCTTTAACCATATTAGCATTAGGAATTTTAGGAATTAAAGTAATAAACGAAGAATTACCTCCTTTCGGGATCCTCCCATTTTGAAAGAACCACTTAACATCATCAACTACATCATCCTCAATTAGATTCCAATATCGACGATAAAAACCGAATGTAAAACCGTCTGGTCCCGGAGCTTTATCAATGCCACAATCCCAAACTGCTATTTTGATTTCTTCTTTCGATACTTCACTTTCCAGCATCTCATTCTGCTCAATCGAAATACGTTTATCGAATCCCTTTCTAACTGAATACCACATTGATTAGGTTGGTCAAATCTATTTCTAAAATGTTCATAGAACTCCTTCTTAACTAGGCACGGGGATTCCATCCATATACCATCAACTAACACACCACGAATAGCAAGCCGCCCTCTTTTTTTATTGAGCACACCATGATAAAACTTAGAATTTTCGTCGCCCTCGATAGACCATTTAATTTTCACTGCCTTCTCCATCTCATGTATTAGTCGCACTACTTCGTGCCTCCTTATAACATCTCCTTCTGTTCCGTCTCCTTTATCAATATTAAAATCAAGAGTGACAAGCTCGGCCTTAAGATTTCTCATCCCACCATTCAATCTTTCCTTGTGTTGTCTATTCCATATCCGAATCTTGTGTTTGATAAATCTGAGCTTGTTCATAAATTTAGCGTAGGGGTTTCGCTCAGTAACCTGCGCTTCCTTCCAGGAATCATCCACTAATTTATCGAGCCCATCAATCTCAAACCAATAATGAAAAAACTTAAATGGAATCGGGCCATAATCATAATGAATCTCCCGCATTAATATCAGCCGATGATTAGATAGATATCTATCAAAAGAAATAGCAGATATGCTTGGAAACAAACACATAATATTATCAGAGATGAGAAAGCGATCCACTTTACTCATCTTAGTCGCCGATTTACGGCACCACGTAAACGAACAACTACCAAGAGGCACCTCCACTAAACCTACATCGGTAATAAAAGTATTGAAAACCTCCGAACCTAATTTGTTAAAGACCGATCCAAACCTTTCACTACTATCACGAACTTCATTAAAATCTCCCATAATCACGACATCACCATCCCAATTTGTAATCACAAAAGATAAGTAATCCCATAACATCTTCTCATTTAACTCTTGAGGAGCATATACCGACACTATAAGCAAACTTTTCCCACTAGGAACCCATACGCCTCTAACCATTGTAAAGTAATGAGACACTGTCACATTCATTTTTTGAAACATATTAGGATCCCAAACACATAGGATCCCACCCGACTTACCAACGGCTTCACTATAAACATAATCAACATAAAAATTTCCCCAACAACTCTTAATGCACCAAAGATATAATTTCTCCATTTTAGTTTCTTGTAACGAAACGAAATTCACCTTATTAGACACACATAACTCCTTAAACCATTCTTTATTAGCCTTTTGGGCAAGGCCTTGAATATTCAAAGATAAAAAATTCATCGATGAACGTCATCCACTCCTTGTGATTCGATAATTTCTTCCATATTATTCATACACCCCTTCATATCATATCCCATACTGTGTCCCATCTTAACAAGTTCGTCAATAAATGTTAATATAGAACCACCTGTACGCGGTGCTACTGATTTCTTAATGTGGCCCGAACAATAAGATTCTTGAGCATCATTCGAGGATTCGTTCCTATCATGAGATTGTTTCTCCCCATAACCTCCACCAACCTGATCATAACTTGTTCTATTCTCCTTCAACAAAATATCTGGCCCTTCTACTCCTGTATCACCTTCTTCATTAGGAGTAAAACCCGGTGGGTATTTAAGACTAACTTCTGGAATACTATCATTATCGCAGACAGCCCGCTTTTTCTTAAGCACGTCATAAATACCAAACAGATCCCCAGACTGTGTCTTACTATGACCGAGTGAATTATTTTTCACAATATCATTATTAGGTTCATCCTCGAAACTTGTCTCAGGGACTGCTTCCATATCACTTTCGCCTCCCACTTCATTAATACTTCTCGAACCGTCCCCTTGGACTTCATCTTCTTGTGACCCTTCAATAGATTCTCCATCACAATCTTCCTCAAAATCGGGTACCCAACCTGGAACTTCAATAGCCCGAACCCAACAAACATTACCACGATACACCATTCTAAATGACTCAAACACAACTGCTTTAATTTTTGTGCTAATGCAAATTCTATTACTATGAAAATTACCCTCTTCCAATTCCTCCCCGTTTAACATCCTACCCCATCTAGATGCAATACGATTAAAAGTATTCCTAGACCACCACTTACATGGAGCACCCTCAATCTCCACCCATATAACCCTCTCCTCGATAGTAAACTCATTGTGTGCTTGTATAATCTGAGAAAACCATGAACCTGCACCTAAATTAGAATGGAACCTATTCATTGTTTCATCATCCTGAAACACGATCATAACCCAAAACCCTCCCATGTATCTGAGCTCAATATTCGCATATCCTTATTTGGCTAAGACCACCTTTAAGTTTTTTAGAGATGCAAATTCCTTCATGTTTCCCAACAAAACATAACAAGTACTCCTCTTTTTTCAAGCATGTCTCATCCAACACCATAGTAGGAATATCATCCACAACATCCTTCTGACCTCGGTATCCTTTCACAACATGTGCGTATGAGTTGGTCGTGCCCTTTGCCCCAACTCCACTCATCCTGCTTCCACCATTATTCCTACTTATCGCATTTACATTAACCTTATTTTTGTGTTTGTTCACATGTTCCCTTTGAAATCTTGCTACGTTAGCATGTAATTTATAGCGTCCAACCCACACCGTACACAAGTTGTTAACCAAACGTTCCACATCAAACACTTTAATAAAACGCATAAACCCGAATATTTTACCTGCTTTCAATCTTCTATCATGTATACAAGCATCAACAACATGCCCTTTGCCCCAACTCCACTCATCCTGCTTCCACCATTATTCCTACTCGTCCCATTTACATTAACCTTATTTTTGTGTTTGTGCACAGGTTCCCTTTGAAATCTTGCTACGTTAGCATATAATTTATAGCGTCCAACCCACACCGTACACAAGTTGTTAACCAAACGTTCCACATCAAATACTTTAATAAAACGCACAAACCCAAATCTTTTACCTGCTTTCGATATTCTATCATGTATATAAGCATCAACAACATGCCCGTATGTCTTACATGAATACCATAAATCCTTAGCACCAAACTTATCAGGAAAGTTTGTGACGAACACGGACGTAGATATCTACTGCACATCATCCTCCTTAGACCTCTTTTTATCGTTTTGCGCAAAAGGATTTTCAATGTGTTTTTCTTTTGGGTGGTTGTTGCGAAACACCCATGTCCACCCGTCACCATCTGTAGCATCCGAACGCCTACCCATGATTCATATTTCAGGTATTAGCCCCGTCACGATGTTACTCCGATGAAATTGTCAGATTCGAAAAAAATGGAAAAGTCAGCGCTAGGGTTTTTTTAAACTGGGTTAATTTGATGACATTAATTGGGGGAAATGAAGGCTATTTGATTTTGGAAGTAGGTTTTGAAGTAATTGAGATTTGATGGATTAAAATTGAGTTAATTTGGATTTGGTTATGGTGAACTTACCTGAAAGCTAAAAATGCCGTGGGAATTGAGCCATAGGGGTGGCAATTCGGGTCGAGTTCGGGTTGACAGGTTGACGGGTCAGAAAACCCCAACCCAAACTTGACCCATTTAAATAATCGGGTCAGCTTTGTCAACCCTAACCTGTTTACGCATAACCCGAACCTGACCCATTTAACCCGTATATATACTTGGGTTGGCGGGTTAATTAGGTTACACATGTTGAATAGGTTAAACGGGTTTCGGGTTGACCTATTTAATCCGTTTTATATACAAACGTTGGCACATTACACACGTTAAACAGGTTAAACGGGTTTGCGGGTCGACCCCATTTAACCCGTATAATATAATCTAAATATTTTTTAATTTAATAAAAAAAACTTAAACGGGTTGGCAGGTTGACCCGTTTAATTTATTCTCAACCCGAACATGACCTGTTTAATAAACGGGTTAGATGGGTCGACCCAAACCTGACCCGAAATCCATTTAGTTCAACACGAACCTGTTAATTTTCGTGTCCGTTTCAGATTGGGTTTCGTGTCGGGTCAGAAATTGCCACCCCTGAATGGAGGCTTGGGAGAAAAAGTCAAAGTTTCTCAAAGTTATTTACTTTAAAGATTTGAAAATCTTAAGTACTACCATCCATTTGTTTAAGTGTATACACCTTCACTCCATCAGTTCACAGTTTAGCTAGACCCTGTAAAACTGATTATCACTACAAAAAAACTCACTTTTTGACACCTTATGTTCACACTTTTAAAAAGTGCGTAAAATTTTATTAGTTTATCAACACTTAATGATGTGTGAAAAATGGTTATATTAATAAGTGTCGTAAAAAATTGTAAGACAACATATTTTCCACACTTATAATTGTTTAAAAAAAAAGTTCACACTTTTAAGTGTGGACAAATCTAAAAATTGTCTACACTTATAGGTGTGGAGGTTATTTGTAATACCTAAATTCTTCATACTTGCTCAAAGTGTGGAAAAGTAAATTCTCCACACTTTCTTAAAGTGTGGAGAATTTGGTTATTACAAATAAAAGTGTGGAGAAATCTTATAATTTTTCACACTTAAAAGTGTGAACTTTTTTTTGACACAATTAAGAATGATAAAAATATGTTGTTTTAACAATTTTTTTCCACACTTACTAATGTAATCAATTTTTACACATCATTAAGTGTTAATAAACTAGTAAAATTTTACACATTTTTACGAAGTGTGGAAATAAAAGTGTTAGAAATCAACTATTTTTTTTGTAGTGTATACATAATTAGTGGCCCTTTGATATCATTGCTGGACCTCGCTTCATATGACTTCCTCATATATACAATGCTAACACAACTCAAGTTAAGGTCCTCTAGGTGACCAAAGAGACCATATTTGCTATGTTCTTTAATCTCTCATTTGCTTACATATATGATGTAGGTTTTGCAATCATATTTAGCATACAAAGTATTTGATGAAAATGTTTTACATATTATTGTGGGTTAAAGTAATCCAGGCACTCTCCTTAACCGGCCTGTCTATTTTACCATTGCTAGTTAGTTAATTAGTTTAGCATATATCAAATGATACTAAACAAGACTCGATCCTGTATGCTACTACAAGAAACACAAACTATCTTAATTCCTTCCTGCTTATTAACTTCATACTTCTAAATTCCAGAACTGGCTTTGTTATATCTTTTGACCAAGACAGGTAGCCCCATAAATGATATACCAAATCTTTAACTCCTCTTCTGCAATATATCTGTATAATAAAAGAAAACCTCAATTAAGAATTTTTTTTTTTTTTGGTGCAAAGAGTGAACTTATATTAATCTTCCAATCATATGTACAATTAAAGATAGAAGAAAAAGATTTGGACAGTCCCCAAATCCTATACAACAACAATACTACACCACCATTATATCATATATCAGTCAAGCTAAGTATTACTGATAATACTAACACTGCTCTAGACAAAGAATTGCTCATCACTGCATTAGCCTATACATACATCACCAAATTCACCTTATTATTAGCACCTACCATCTAGCTACATTTCCATCTTACCCTCTTGCCATGATCACTCATCCAACATCCACAGTAAACATAGCAAGAAAGGTTAATGGCTTCACTAGGAACCCGTAACCCCTCCACAACAAGGGCTCTGCCAATTATGCTACATTTCCATCTCAAGAATGGCTTCACATAATTGGGAACACACTCCTTGGGTGAGGACCAACCAAACCCCCTGTGACAATGTATTGAGAGGACCAAGCAGGTTCATATTTCACTCCTCGCTATTCCTCTCAATTAAGAAAATTGCAATTAAGTGTTTTGACATTTTTAATTTACTCTATGTTAAATCTTTTATATATTTGTATAATAAAAGAAAACCTCAATTAAGGGTTTTAACATTTAAAAAGACCAAATTATTTCTTTTTTATTAATATTCTTTTTAGTTATTATTTTATGTATGTTTAATTAAAAAGGTTAAATAACTCTTTATTTAGCAAAAAAAATTAGGGGCAATTTCATATATATTGCAAAATTCATAATTACATTAATATCATTCGAAACTTGATAAAATACTCATTCATAACCGAATATATAATTTAACAATAATAAAATAGTTTTAATAATCAAAACTATAATCTAAATATTAATAAACAAGTAAAAGTACAGCACTACCCTTCTTTCACAATAAAACAAAAATAATCAATGATCTGCAATGTAATTTTGATTCAGATAACCTGATAAAATCAGAAAAGGGTACGTATAAAGATTGGTTTTTTTTTGTCACCTAAAATTAATAGTTCATAAAAGTTCATAATCAGTTCTAACAAGGTTTTTAAAGAGCGTGGAAAGAGTATTGATGGTGTTTTTTTGTTAAATTCTTTATTTGGGATAAACAAGTCCCTTTTATCATAAATAAATAGATATGATCTAATTATATTGAGAGTAAAATGAAGGTAAGGAATTACTAATTTCACTTCAAAAAGAATAATTTTGATTAGAATGTTTGATATTTTTGGAGTCAGATTCATCTAATGTAATTAAGTTATCAAGTGGGGTTTATATTTCTAAAAGAATTAAAGGTTAGGTGTGTTTAATTTCACTTACAAGACCAATATTGTCTCGCTGGCTATTGAATTGTCCTTATTTACGGTGAGGAACAAGTTGGAGAGGATGATTGTGAGCTATAATGAACAAGGAAGAAGGGTAAAATGGTAATATAGATTATTAATCAATAACTGAATAATAAAATTTTATTAAAATGTTAAATTGGACAAATATGAGTATTTTTAAAGTTTGGGAGGATATTGATGTAATATTGATATTTGTAAGGATATTGATGTAATTTGCATGTTTTTCATGAATATAAATGAAATTCTCCCAAAAAAATATTATAAATTCATTTTTAGATACTAAAAGGAAAAAAACATATACCTCAAAGTATAGGCGTTAAAACTAAAAAGAAAAAAGAAACTTTAAAAATGCGGGAGTGATTTTTTAAACAGTCTTAACGTAAATTTAAGAAAAAGTTCATTGAATTCTAAGGTTGGATTGTAAATTGAAATTTAGTTTTACAGTTTCGATACTTTAATATCTATGATCATACTAGCTGAAACCCTAGTCATATTTGCTAACTGTTCTTTCTTAGTTTCTTTAGTTGATTGATGGAAGGGTTAGTACTTAGTTGTGTCAAGAGTGAAAACAAAAATTCATACCGTTTGAGTAATTTAAATTCTGGTTTCTTAAGTTATGTTTAATTTTTAATTATGCAGGAATTCAAGAGTTCAAACCTATATGATGATGCCATGATTACAAAGGTATTATATTCCCTAATCTGTTGTCATAGTATTAATTAGAATATTGTTCTGGCGTGTGGCTACACCTAGCAGATGCGACACAAAGACTAATTAACAATGAAGTATCGCATACCATTCAATAAAAAATAACGTAACATGACCTAGAATATCAAATCAAATGTGATGGACACATGTGCATCAAGTGTTCTATAAGGCCAAGTATAGTAACACACTAATAAATAAGATTCAGACCCTCTCATTCTAAATTGTTTTTTGTTTTTCTTATGTATTGATATTGTGAAAGTAAATTAACTAATGGGTCCCTTGTTTCAATTAGTGACGGTCCAATTTTATCATTTTATTGTTTTTATTTGGTTCAACATAACCAACGTGAAAGGTAAACCTGATAGGATCTTTGTCCAAATAAATAAGGGTCCTATAAAAATTGTGATAACAGGACCAAGATATCAATTGTCAAATTAGGTTGTTTTTCATAATAAATACCAAATAAATAAGTATTCTATAAAACTTATTTGATATAATACCTATAAATGAAGTACCCCATTAAATTCCTTCATTATAATAAGACCACACTATATAAGTGACCTATAAAATCGAATTTATTAAGATGCATATACCTATGTCGTATTAGACTACTAGCTAAAAGACCCGTGAAATTCACGGGTACTTTAAAGAACGTAACAAAAATATATATAAATTAAATAATGTTGAAATGCTATGCAAAAAATTGGAAGAACAATACAAATGAGTATGTCGGGTGAAAAAAAGGGCATGTTTGTAATGAAACATAGGAACACTACAACAAATTGTCTAATAATGTAAAATGAACATGAAGTAAGAAAAACATATGGTAGTATCTGAAGTTGTCCATTTTTATTTGTTGTTGAACACAAAAAACTTGTGGATGAATTTGTCAATAACCCAAAGTTACACCAACCTTCATGTTCTTGTATAACAACTACAGTTCTAACAATAATAAGGATATCAACCTAAAATGGGTATGATTTAAATCACAATATTTTGTTAGACATCCATAAAAAGTGATCGAAGGAACATGAGAACAGAACATCTCGGATATTAACAATAAATAATTTGCAAATGACGACTAAAAACAATGTAACCAAATAGTTTGCACGGGAAATTATCATCCATTGAAAACAATAAAGGAAAATAAAAAAAGATATAAGAGAGACATCCTTTAAGAGAGAGACCCTTTATTTATTAATCTACCTTTACTCTTTATTCCTTCTAATATTATTTTTATTCATATATTTTCCTTCAATAACTGCATATAAGCTGAAAAGCTACGTTAAATATTGATATATAATAAAGAAACGAAAGCTCAAAAACGTGGTATCATTCCATTCGAAGAGTCAACACAACCACAAAATGAATTAGGATATAATATCAATTTACCAAGAGTAACCAAAAAACATAGATAAAAAATTATTCATATGAGGCATACTAACCAATGTATTAAAAGAAACTTGAAGTAACAGATAACGCAGTTGCGAGGCAGTTGAACCATGTCTACTTACTCGAACAAAACTCAACGACACAAAAGTAGTCCAAAAAGGGAGATTCAAGCATAGTGTAAGAAACATAAAAGATAACTTGAGTGGTTCAATCCTTTTTGATCTTTGAGTCAAGCAACTTATTATTGGTGTTAGATTGTTAATCAATTCATCACAACCTATTTGCCACCATGTTTCCTAGCTGAACATATTTCTGGGCGGACTGGTTGAAGTACATTTTTTACTCTTCGGAGGCGTTCCATTGTCATCAGTAATAGTAATCGAAGCCAGAGCCTAACAAAAAGACAATATTATTAAGATTCAAAAAAGATAAAGTTCATATAATCATATTTGTAGCAGACGAATTTTGGGATACATGCAAATTAACTCTTACCACTGTTGAGACAATAGTTTCTTTCACATTGGAAGAACTTGGTTCAAGCTGTTCCAAATTTAAATACTTAGTTTGGCATACCCGTAATCATTTACATGTATTGCCAAAGATACTCAAGATGGAAAGAGTACTCACAAGTCACAAAGGTATGCATACAAATTTAGAATGAAAAGTATAGAGCTAAGAAAACCTTGAGACTAAAGTCTATGAAATATACTTCAGAATAATGATATATACAATGAACATATATATATTTATCAAACCAAATTGCGTGCATACTTGTATAGATCAACAATCATGACCTGATAAAGAATCAAATAAAAAACATATACGGTCTTAAAACAAAATCAACGAACCTAAATGACAATCATTTCAATTTATAATCGTTATGATAAATCAAAACAATTAAATTGGCAAAAACATAAAGATAAAGAAAGAAATTGATAGCTTTACCTGAACAACTATCGCTTATGATCATTTTCAGGAAACCGAAAATACAGATGGAAGTAACTCATACAAAACATTCAAATACCAATTTTAAACGATAGTAGTACAAATAGTAACATGACAAGTATTAGTGGTTTTTTTTTTTTTTTTTTTTTTTTTTTTTTTTTTTTTTTTTTTTTTTTTTTGACATCTATTGGTTCACTTCCATAATTTTATAAAGGAAGTAACCAATGGTTTGAAATAATTGCATGTTCTACGTACAAATTAACATGATAAGCACTTAAAGAAAGTAACATTAGGTTTGTTGTAGACCGGTTGCGTTGCGTTCATGTTTTAAGAATACAGAGAAGAAGAATGATATCATCTTAAACGACACTTACATTAGAGATGAAACCATTTTTAAACTTCGTTGTTGTGTTAGGATAATCGACGTTTAGGTAGTAATGAGATTGTTAACAGTTTGGGAGATGAATTATCTTGTAAGGATGTACGTAACAATATATAGGTAAAATATTTGTAGTGATTGATTAGCAAGTTAATTAAAATTAATTATTGACGGGATCATATTAGTGGCATTCCGAAAATCATTTCAAAAAGTAATCTTAAAATAGCGATTTGAATTTAGAATTTGTGGGAAGTTATAGTTGACTTTCCAAATATTCTACACGTTTTGCCTTATAAATCATAACCATTCCAAGACAATGCATTAAATGGCAACTTAATGACTTTTTTTGTGATGGATTTAAATATGGTTGAACTTTGCCACGTGTCATAAGGAGGAAAAGAGTTATTTTTAGAAAAAATTAATTAGTTTGCTTAAGAGAGTTGTACAAAAGCTTGCTTAAAAGGGTTGTACAAAACTGTGTTTTATTAGATAAAATAGATATATAATATGACCCACGACTAAGAGTCCTATAAAAATATGAATGTCAAATTTGTAAAGATAAAAACTTAAAAAAATGGGGTAATTAATAAAATGTTAGTGATTGAATTTTTTAAAAAATTATACGAAGTTAAACATAAACTTATAAGTTTTCATATTTTTTAATAATTTTAAAAAATAGACAAATTAAATATCCAACAACTCATGTTATTTCACTCTATGAATTTTATGAAAGGGTGTCCGGAAAAGAAATTACTATTTGCGTTTACTAACGACTCATGTTATTTCTTTTTATAAGTTTAAGCAATGCGCATACATGTTTGAAAATCAGATACGACTATATTATTATTAACGGAAATATAAATATCAAAGGTATGCACTGCACAAGTTGCTATGATATGAAAATAAATATACACGATTGTACTTATAACAATGACTCATGTAAAACATATTTATAATTTGTATAAGGATATCTGGAAATAAAGTTTTAAAAAATTTTATATATTAACTTCAACAACAATCATTATGTGCTATTATAATCAGATATTGTGTACAACATGATATCAATAGTTAAAATTTAAACAACATAAACCTCAACACTTGTGCAAAACATTAAACTAGGGCAAATTGTTATGAGTCCGTATACGAAATTAAATTTTAAAATAAATTTGATTCATGTGTAAATTCTAAGTGTGCACGGAAGTTATAGCTAATAATTCATAAATAGTAACATGTATATATGATAATCACGAATCATAATTAACAACATACATAAAAAATCGATCAAAACACATATTTATGGTAGAAACACACATATACAATTTATTTCATACAAATCATATAGAATCACACATTATAACACTCCAAAAATACACATAACAAATCATACAAAACACGAAAATCATATATCTATAAATAATAAGTAGTAGCATATGATATAACTAGAAATCATGAATAGCAATATTAACACACTCCAAAAACCATCCAAAGATAAGCAGACATAACATGCAAGCAAAGATAGAGTAACATATATAAGAAATCACGTAACATAGATATATGCATTCATCGTACAATTCATATAGCTAACAACATGTATGAAAAATCATACTCTCTCCGTCACAATTTTATTGTCCACGTTTCTTTTTTGGGATGTCCCAATTTAATTGTCCACTACTAAAAATAGATAGGGAAGTTTAATAAAGTTTACTATATTACCCTTGTTTAAAATTATTATTATATGCCTTAAAGAAGATTTTAATTAATTACCTAAGGGCAAAATTGTCATTCTGGCAAAAAGTAAGAAAGAGAAAGCTGTAATAAATGTACTTTTCTTAAACTGTGTGTTTTTTATCGGGGGACAATAATTTTGGGACGGATGGAGTAACATATAACACATTCATGCGATCATACAAGAATACTCAAATCATAATATCACATATAGTAACATATAATATAATCACAAATTACATTATATTACAACTTAAACTGAAGTATAGTAAATCTTACTCGAGCAAAGCAGCGGGCAAGTCAGAATAAAGGTCCGCAGGTAGATCATTAATGTTGTCGTGGAGTAACTCTTCACGCTAAATCATCCAGCATAACAATACTGTCTCTATCAATTGGGTAAAATAGCAAACGGGAGGATTGGGTTGTTTAGGTTGAAGATTCATCAGCATTACTGATTTAGTAAATAGTACGGAGTAATTAACTTTAATTTGGATTGAATTGAAAGTTATTTTCTTAGTGATCTTGATGATGTGAATATAATAACCGTTTAGTGTTTGAACCAAAAAAGTTTGTTGGTGATATATTCTTGATTCACCTTTTTAATAACTACATTTTGAAATTCATTTTTCACTTTACATGTATAGCTCAACATGTCTTAGAATTGAAAAATGTTCACGGATATTATGAAACAGTTTGTAGTCATTATGCACTTCATTAAACTCGCTTTTTGTGTTAACTTACGTTTTTATAGACAACGCCTTCACCAAAAGACGAGTTTGCTCATCTAAGAATCCCCCTTGAAATAATTCAATCCGCCACCAACAACTTCGATGAAGAAAATGTAAAGAGCACAGGTGGAATTGGAAACCGTTACACGGGGCAGCTTTTGTGGTCAGGTGAGTCGATAAATATCATTGCTCGGAGGTTAAATAAAGACTTGGAGGATGGAGAACAGATGTTTTGGATGGAGATTTCAATGCTTTCTAGTCTCAAGCATAAAAATCTGGTTTCTCTTATTGGGTTTAGTGATGAAAATGGTGAAAAAATAATTATTACCAGGCATGATACAAGGGGAAGTCTCAACAACTATCTAAGTGACCCAATGTTGTTGACATGGGTGCAACGGTTGGAGATATGTGTTGGTCTTGCGCATGCGTTGAGCTACATTCATTATCACGAGCAACGCGACTTTAGTGTAATACACCGGTACATATGCAGTGCCACTGTTGTATTAAATGATGACTGGGAACCCAAGTTATCTGATTTTGAATGTTCCATGAAGATTAAAACTTCTCAACGACACCATTCATTTCATACTAATAAACTTCACTATCAGGATGGGCATGGAGACCCAACATATATTGAGACTAAAAGTGTCAGCCACAAGTCAGACATCTACTCCATTGGTATAATATTGTTTGAAGTACTTTGTGGTAGGAAATCAGTTATTGATGACCAAGATAATAAGAATTTGGCTCCGATGGCCATTTTCCGTTATAGAGAGAAAAAACTCGATGACATAATTGATCCAGATCTATTAAAACAAATGGATCCGCAATCATTGAACATTTTCGCGGAAACATTGTACGACTGCTTGAACAAAGAACGTTGCCAACGACGGAATATAGATGAGATTGTCCTAAGACTTGAGAAAGCTTTGGAACTTCAATTGGAAAATTACGTAAGGCCTTTTTTTTCTCTTCATAATATGCACCGTATATACTGTCTTTATTAGTTGCACACTTTACTAATTAGCGTATTTATCGCAATTGATGTTACAGGATAACTCAACAGCTGTTGGTAGATCACCAATCATACATAAGAAGGTAACTAAATTCTCTTAAATTTCGGCTATTGTGATTAAATTATTGGCAACTAAAAATGGAAAAGTAAGAATAACAACACAAACGCCATGGGTGGAGTTTGGACCAAACATTTTCAAAGTGGGTTTTTACATTTTAAGGGGTGTTTGATTAATCTTATTTATAGGCTTATGAGCTTATTTGAATTCGGCTTTTTATTTAAGCTCAAGGTTTTTTTTTTTTTTTTTTTTTTTTTTTTTTTTTTTTTTTTTTTTTTTTTTTTTTTTTGTGGCTTATTTTGAGGTTTATAAGCTTATATAGGTGCTTATTTATCCTGAATAAACCATGGTTAGGAAAAGCCACATGTCAATCCCTCAACTAATTAATCCCTTAGGTTTTTAAAATTATCTTAACTATTTTCACAATTACACTTGGTTTACCCTACGCCAATTAGCCAAACGCTTCAATGGAGCGTATTTCACGCATTGACCATCCATCATACGTCGCAACATTTAAATTAAACCTATATTTAACCACTGTCACCAACTATGTGGAATCCTCACTATGGGTGTGAATGGTATTTGATAAAAATGTCCACCGTCCCATATTAAATGTCCAAGTTTGACTTTTCAAGTTTTTTTTTATCAACTTTGAGCACAGATATTTTTTCTTGTGTTATATAGTATTTGATAAAAATTAACGCAATGAAAATACATTTAAAACTCAATCCATTCATATATTTTGTATCACATATTATATTACACAAACAAAAATATTCAAGGTCAAATTTGAGAAAAAAAAAGACTTTGAAAACTCAAACTGGACATTTAATATGGGACAGAGGGAGTAATAAGAACCGGAGGATCATGGTGAAGGAGGGTGGAATGACTAAACTCCTAGGCACATAGGACTAGGGGTATAAATGAGTCGAACTTTGTCGTGACTCGACAATATTATATTCGACTCTAGTTCGGCTCGATAAAGTTAGAATTTGGTTCGTGCACGGCCCAAAAGTTCGATTTATTTGTACTGATGTGTGTTTTTTAACCAACTAAAATATAAATAATAAGAAAAAAATTGAATCGGCTCGCACTCGACTCGAAAAGCATAATGCATTTATAAATAATTTTTTAAACTTAGTGTATTTATAAAAAAATACATATTATATATGAAAAAAATATGTATCACTTAAAACCTCAATAATAACTCCAGTCGAGCTTATGTAAGCTCGTGTTTGACTCGATAAAGATTTCAAGCTTATTTTTGGGTTCGAGCTCAGTTCAAAGTTCAAACGAGTTTGAATCGAGTTCAAGCCACTCAACAAAAGCTCGACTTGTTTATACCCCTGCATGGTAGTGATGTAATGGCACAAGGGCAATTGTAACGTTGGGAAGGATGAACTTGGTGTGAGAGTATTGCTTTAGGGATGGTTGGTGAAATTATTTGGTTGTAGGTACGAAATGTGAAATATTGATATAAACACGTGAACAAAGTTTGACAGCTCATCTAAACTAAATACTCCATCCGTCCTAAAAAAAAGGTGTCCACCTTACTATTTATGTTTGTCCCAAAAGTGTCCAGTTTTTATATATAGACAGTAATTATGACTGATTTTCCTACTTTACCTTTCTAATAAAAACTTGCATTAATTACTCATTTTTATTTCTATATTAACTATGAAGTAAAAATGATTTTTTATCATTCAAAACTATCATTAATTACACATATCATAATTTCTTTATTTTTTTTTGTTTGTGGACTCTCTTTTTGGGACAAAGGGAGTAAGAACCACAAGTCTCACCCGCACACCTGCACTTGTCGGAGGTCTCATTGGAAGCAGTCTCTCTACCTCCGGGTTTATCCTGGGGTAGGGGTACGATCTGTCTACATTCTACCTCCACATACCCTGCCTCGGCGGGATTGTGTTTTGTTGTTGTTGCTGAATAAGAACCAAAAGAAATTTTTTTTTACACCAAAAATTACTTGGCTTCTTTTATATTTATATTGGCAATGAGCCAACAAGTGGTGTTTGTTCTCAAGTCAACACTCTACCAAAGACATCTTTGTGGTCAAGTCTTACTGTCTTAGGTAAATAAGAAATCTTATTGACATACTACCTCCGTCCCATAAAAACTGTTCAGTTTGACTTTTCAGAGTCAAACTGGTTCAACTTTGACCTCATCTATTTTTGTGAGTATTATATAATACTTTATGAAAAATATATGAATTGATTGAGTTTTGAGTGTGTTTTTCATTGATATAATTTTTCATCAAGTATTATATAACACATAAAAAATATTTAAGGTCAAAGTTGAACCAGTTTGACTTTGAAAAGTCAAACTGGACAGTTTTTATGGGACGGAGGGAGTATAATACAAAGGTACACCGTAACAGGATATCTTTATTTTAGAGTTGACAGCCTTCTATTATACAATATATCTTTTCAGTTACATTTTAATTTATTGTCATGCTCTTCATCTTTAGTGTTTTTGGAGGTCATAGGTTTTGTTTCCAATCTTTGATCAATCAGTAATATAATATCTGTCAAAAAACAGTTCCAACACCTCAAAATAGAACTACAAGCTATAAAATCAGCAACCAACGAGTTCAATGATTCTCATTGCATTGGAAAAGGAGGATTTGGAAAAGTTTACAAGGGAGAACTCGTCCATTCGAAGGGGCGGTCAGTTGTTGCTCTAAAGCGTCTAGATCGTGCATTTGGACAAGGGGATCCTGAGTTTTGGAAAGAGGTCATTATGCTTTCTCAGTACAGGCATGACAACATTGTCTCTCTTTTAGGGTTTTGTGACGATTGTGGCGAAAAGATCCTAATATACGAGTATGCATCAAAAAAAAGCCTCGACTTGTACGTAAATGACAAAGATCTGACGTGGGTACAACGCCTTGAGATATGCATTGGGGCGGCACGAGGGCTTGCGTACCTTCATAATCCTGGTCAAACCCAACAAAGAGTCTTGCATCGCGATATCAAAAGTTCCAATATTTTATTAGATGAAAACTGGAATGCAAGGATCGCAGATTTGGGTCTATCAAAGTTTGGTCCCGCAAACCAGCAATATTCCTTTCTTGTCTCCAATGCTGTAGGGACATTTGGGTATTGTGATCCATTATATATAGAGACAGGTTTCCTAACTAAAGAGTCGGATGTCTACTCCTTTGGGGTAGTGCTTTTTGAAATGTTGTGTGGGAGGTTGTGTATTCGCTACAACCAGGATAAACCTTTAACCATATTGGTCCGTAAATGCTACAAACAAAAGACCATAAATGACATTGTTTATGCTAATATAAAGGATGAGATAAATCCTCATTCTTTGAAGGCGTTTACAACAGTTGCTTATCAGTGTTTGAACAGAGAAGCAGATCAACGTCCATTCATGACTAAGGTGGTGAAAGTACTTGAAACTGCGCTCAGCTTGCAAGTAAGTTACCTTTTTATTTCTAATCATTAATGTTCTTATGTAGATATGAGACGTTATAAATTGCTTACAAACATTTACGTTTGGAATTTTGATACATAACACATCAATCAAAACTGTACACTTGAAAATTAAATGTAGACAAATTACTGAGTTCTTCACCAGTTTTAAAAGCTTAGGAATTTTCCAGATTTTAATGTTTCTAATCTAGCGATTTGAACCGTGAATGTTTTTTTTTCCAACCTCTAGCTGTACATTATTAATATACTGAGTAAAGTATAATCTATACCTCTTCTTAGGTCTCTAACATGCCACCGCCACCTAGCATATCTCCTGCAGAATCTTCAGCTTCTCCAAATGAAAGACCTTAAAGTCCGTTGAGTTTGATGCAACAAAGGCAATTTTTTTTAGATGATAAGTACCAATGTAACAAATCATATATTGATTTAGGTTCATTAGTATGTATTCACTTTGTAGTTCTTCTTCTAAGAGTCAGCATGCAGCTGGTCCAGTTTTGAACCACGCACTGAAGATGAGTGATCAGCCAGAACCTGAACGGTTATTAACAAGGAGGAACATCAAGCTGCAGACTGGATCTAAAGAAAATATAAGCTGGACCGTAGTTTATTCGATGTTAACAACAACTAGTATATTCCAAGTTCTTTATGTTTTTTTGATTCTCTATATGATATTTTCAAGTCATTTGTATAATGTTTCTTAAATATCCTTTTAGAAAGCACTGTTTTGGGAACATTAAGTTTGTTTAGCCTTATAATTATGATGTAAGTTCATTTCCTTATGGGTTGACTTGCAAAGAGCTAGTCGTTGGACCATGACTTTCTTTTAGATCCAGTCTGCAGCTTGATGTTCCTCCTTTTTCAGCAACCAGGTCCCACATTTCAGTAACTGATTACCGGAGTATTTTTATGTGCATTTGAAACTTGGATTATTTTATTAATGTTTGTAGTATAAAACTTTGAAAGCCACAATAATCAGTTGCTTCATAGTGATTATCTTTATATCTTAGTAAGACGTTTCTCTTTGTTTCATATAAATGAATTCATATCGTTTCAGATCATTCGACGATTCGTTATTTGATCTCTCAAATTTCTACTTTGATGTTGCCAAAGAGCGCCTTTATGTTGGGTAAAAAATGTCTTCTATAGTTTGCTTCATACTGACAGAAGTAGATTATAATCAGTTGATTTTCTTACAGTGGTGCCGGAAACAGTTCTTGCAGAGCATCTACTCTCCGTTGTGACAGTCATGGCTCTAATCAACGGCGCAGCCATATGGGGGGCGCCCGACCCCCCGAATTTTTTTTTTGCGATGTAGGAGGTATATAGTTTTAGTGTAGAAGAATTTCGGTATATTCGGTTTCGACCCCATTTTAATTGTGAATTTTTTTTATACATTAAGCAATAAAATTGATCCATTACATTTTACATAAGCCCATCTACCCAAACTAAAATTCATTACTTAGCCAATTAAAAAAAAAACAAGGAACAATAACAATTAACAAACCAATTAACCAAATCCCAAACCCTCCCCCTTCGACCCTCATCTCCTCCCACCTTCCTGGCTCCTGCAGTCCCGCCGGCCACAGCCGACGGTCGACCACTTGTGGAAATTGAGAAAAATAGCATGTATGATTTGGTTGAAAGAGTGTGTCGGCTACTCTTGAAACTTCCGGTTTTGACTGCAACAACAGAGAGGGGATTTTCGGCAATGAAGATATTCAAGAATCGCCTATGTAATAAGATGTCAGATCAGAATCTAGCAAACAGTATGGTGATTTACATAGAAAAAGAAATTGCTAACAAGTTTGATGCGGAGTCCATAATTGAAGAATTCAAGGATCTTAAAGGTCGAAAGGCTGAAACTCTAATTTCTTCAATGAATCGAACCAGGTACCAACCGTTTGTCTCCTTTTAAATGTTTAGTTGTCTTGGACAAAATGTTTAGTTTTTTAGTGATTGAAACTTTTTTTTTATAATAATAGTATTTAATTTTTGACTCGAACCTGTATCGAATCACCGACCCGAACATATTACCCGAAAAATAGCGTTAGGGAAAAAAATTTAGATCCCGACCCCCCAATGAAAATTTTCTAGCTTCGCCACTGGCTCTAATACAATAATACTGCCTCATCCAGCTGAAGATGTATGGCAAAATCTCCCTTTTGAATATAATATAGACAATGCTGACGTGGCCAAATTAATTTCTTGAATCAAAGTGGGCCACAGTGAAAGATGGCTTACCTTTCGTGAGGGAAAAACTCGTTTCTGAAAACATATTCGAGGTGACCACAATAATGTCTTGCTACTAATGCATCTTTGAGACAGCAAAAATCGTCCTTGTCGTTCGGCCAAATTGCAGGTTTAGTCCCTGACCTTTCATAAGTGGAACGACCGTCCCTGTATGGAACTTCGGGTTGCATGGCCAATGTTAAATGACAATAATACCCTTTGGTTTTGGCCATTTGAGGGAGAAAATTTCCAGAATAAACGTCTTGATTACAGTGTTATGAAAAACAACCATCGAAATCTGTGTTACGGAAAACGACTATACGCGCAAATCGATCTGTGTTTGCACGCCATGCCATTTGCGCGCCTAACATTTTGACCATACATGTGTACTTCGGGATTGAATGATAATTGGACACATGGACGTACATGCAAAGATATTTGATCGCCAAACTCGTTTGAATGTCTTGTTAAATTAAAATAAAAGGTTATTAAAGCGCCATGTTGCTGTATGTGTAAATCAATTTGTTCTCCATCTTATTTGCACGCTTTATTCATTTAAAAAGAATGTCTGGTAAGGAGACACATGACAATGTGTGCAAAGTAGTAGTCTGCTCTCCATTTCATTTGCTCCCCATCATTTTGCGCTACATGACATCCCTCGGTTAAAATAAGGACTAACGGTGCAAATTTTTTCTCCGTTATTCCTAACGAGATAGAACACATTTGCACCGTTAGTCCACTGGGTTAACAGTATATGCACCGTTAGTCATTTTTTACGTTTTCTTCTATTTTTTTTAACGTTTTTGTCCGTTTATTTTACGTTTGCGCCCGTTTTTTACGTTTTCACCTGGTTTTTTACGTTTTCGCCAGTTTTTTTACGTTTTCGTCAATTTTTCTACGTTTTTATCTATTTTTTTACGTTTTCGTCCTTTTTTTACGTTTACGCCCATTTTTTTTACGTTTTCGTCCGTTTCTTAAAGTTTTCGCCCAGTTTTTTTACGTTTTCGTCCACTTTTTTATGTTATTGTCCGTTTTTTGATGTTTACGCCCGTTTTTTTAGGTTTTCACCCGGTTTTTTTTAGGTTTTCACCCGGTTTTTTTGATGTTTTCACCCGTTAAAAATGGACGAAAACGTCAAAAAACAGGCGTAAACGTAAAAAAAGACGAAAACGTAAACAAATGGACGAAAACATAAGAAAGTAGGCGAAAAAGTAAAAAAACGGACGAAAACGTAAAAAAATAGGCGAAAACGTAAAAAATTGGAAGAAACCTAAAAAACTGGGTAAAACCTAAAAAAACAGGCGTAAACATAAAGAAGGGACGAAAACGTAAAAAAATGGACGAAAACGTAAAAAAAAAAGGCGTAAATGTAAAAAAACGGACGAAAACGTAAAAAAATGGACAAAAACGAAAAAAAATGGACGAAAACGTAAAAAAAGGCGAAAACATAAAAAAACAGACAAAAACGTAAAAAATAGGAGAAAACGTAAAAAATGGAAGAAAACGTAAAAAAACCAGGTGAAAACGTAAAAAACGGGTTTAAACATAAAAAAAACGGAAGAAACCGTAAAAAAAAACAGGAAAAACGTTAAATACGGGCTAAAACGTAAAAAACGAACGAAAACATAAAAAAAAGGACAAAAACGTAAAAAAAAAACAGGTGAAAACAGATAAAAACGTAAAAAATAGGCGAAAACATAAAAAAAACAGAAGAAAACATAAAAAACCGGGTGAAAACGTAAAAAAAACGGGCGTAAACGTAAAAAAAATGGACGAAACCGTAAAAAAACGTAAAAAGGACTAACGGTGCAAATACCGTTAACCCAGAAGACTAAGGTGCAAGTGTGTTCTATCTCGTTAGGAGATAACAGTGAAAAAAATTGCACTGTTAGTCCTTATTTTAACCGAGGGATGTATATTGGTTCACTTTTACTAATGGAGGGATGTATTTGTTGCAACTTTTTCAAGAGGGGTGTATGATGCGAAATTGGGTAAACCACAGGGATGTATTTTGAAGTTTACTCATCACTTTATTTATCCTATTTTATCTCTAAAAATCTCACTTTCTTTTTATAACGTGCAAAAGTGCTACCATCTTGGCGTGCAAAAATTGAAGTGATCAAACCCATTTGCACGCTTAGTGAATTATTTTTATTTTTATAGTACTAAATAAAGTGTGCAAAAGCATTTGCGCTCCGAGTAGATTTTCGTAATGGGTCAAAATAGTGTCGTTTACGGTTATTTCGTGTAATAAGTATCGTTTTTGGTAATTGATTTCATTTAAGTGGTTGAATATGAGGGCATTCTGGTCATTTTATTTCGGTCAGGGTCTGAATATGCAACCCAAAGTTCCTCATAGGGAGAACGCTACACTTTCAAAAGGTCAAGGACTAAACTTGCAATTTGGTCAAACCACAGGGATGATTTTTGCAATTTATTCTTCATTATATATATGGTTGAATAATTTTTTTTGACAAATCCAATTTTTATGAATTTGCTGGCTGAGAATGGAGGTATATAAAGATTTGGAGACTGCACGTACAGGAAAACTCATTGGTCCCAAGCTTGGAGGCGAAGGTGTACCTTGCTGTGAGATTAAGGAATTTTTCTGAATCGTGTATTCATAACATTTCAGGTATGTCTGTACATTATGGACAGGTTGGATTATGGGTTGTACAGGCTTTAGTTGAAACATGTCATTTTTGTAGTAGATGAAACCGGCCATGTTGCATTGGGCTGATTGACAAAACTATATGTCTATATTATTATGCTACTAATCCACATCTTTGAATAAAAAGGATATATGACGTGAACACTAGATATACTATGGGCCACTTTCAAGCTGATTGACCAATTCCCCGTTAAGCTAAACTTTTTATTTGCTCGTTTGAAGCATAAGCCAAATCGACGCATTCATCAATTCTACTACATTGAACGTGCGACAGGTTGAGGCTAATTTAATTCTATGATACTATGTGCATTTATTAATGTCTAAAAATGTCATTTGTGGAGGTTGCAAAATGAATAGGTTCAGGTAAGAAATGCATTTGCAGAGGTTGAATATGGACGGGTTGGGTCAAAACATATAATTGTTGTAATGCATCGGGTGGTTGAGCCAAAACACTTTGTGTCCAAAAAAAATATATAATATTGAAATAGGAAATTTTAGTTAGTGTATACTTTTTAAAAATATGCTTTGGTTAAGTTGAGATCCATTTCATCCTTTTCTTTTTTATTTAATTTGTTCTCACGTCTACATGTTTGACCTATTAGACATAAAACATAACCTCCGACTCTACGTATTTTTAAGCATATGAGTTTCTATCCTAGTGGCTAGTATATAGTGCCGAATCACACATTGTTGCACACTTTTTAGCCTTTTAGGTTTTAATGATATATCATTTACTTTTGTTCATTGAACATTTCTGTAGGAGGATGCACCAATTAAATTATACCATCTTCTGGAGAATATTTTATTCAAGGAGAGAGGAAAATATGGTCAAACGTTTCACGTTCAGAAGGTTCAAAATGTGAAAGATGAACTTCTCGACTCAAGTTGGTTCTTTGCTTGATCACCCCACACTTTGCAGAATTTGCTATGATGTTATTGCTTCTCAACCATTTCCTGCTCTTGCAATATTCTGACAGAAACTAAACAAAAAATTATGTTATACGTGGCAATTTGGACCCATTTTCTTATGAATGGATCGATTCGGGATAGGTTTTATCCCTAATGAGCAAAACTGATAAGTTGAAAAAGCTAGCTTAAAACAAAATTGGCTGAAACTGACTCAAACTTCCCCAAACTGTAGATTCAATGTACCCAACTTTGTTTGAACGGTTTAATTCATCAAACTTCAAAAATCATTTTATTAATATAATTGAGATTATTAATGTACCAATACAGTTTTTGTAATCACGGTCACAATCATTATCTATAAAAGCCAAAAATTATTAGACTAAAAAATGTTATGGGTTCACCCGCACGAAGCTTGTGTCAGCCCTAACCCATCTGACCCATTACACAACATATTTTCATGTTTATACTGTATACAACTTATACCATGTTTTTATGTCAATAATCTCAACCTAGTTTTGGAGCAATGAAGGTGAAGGAAAGTCAAATCAAGTAGAAAGTACCAAGAGTGCACATGCTTTTGGTCACATTTTTTGTGTCTGAAGATGGAGTTGCTCCATATGTTACAACTCGTTTTTTGTATGGAATTTGATCTCATTTGAGTTAGGCTATGTTTGGCACAAAGCTTTTTGGAGCTTTTTTGGGCAATGAACGGTGAACAATGAGCTTTTTGATTTATAGTATTCGTTTGGCATGAGAGCTGTGGGCTTTGCTATTTTTTAGGAAAACTCATTTTCCCAATGCTTCTTTATGAAGCTGTGAGCTTTTTTGGCTACTGCTCACAGCTACTGCTTTTGCCAAACATGGAACTCTATTAGCATAGGATATTCATGTATACTACAAATTTACAATACATGTACACATACGGTTCATAACACTAATTTTCATTTTACTTGGATTGTTTTAACCATGGAGGCATATGTGTGTTTGGATTTACACAAATTCAGTATACTTTTGAACACCAATTTTTTATATTTAATTATTGAACAGCCAAGATAGTTTTATTAAAAGAGAACCTCATACTATGAGGACACAACATTACACCAAAAGCAGATTTCCAAAGAGGATAGTTCCAAAGAAAGAAAGGGAACCAAAATATTCCAATGAAAAAAACTAAATCATATGAGATAGGTTGAAGGAGGATTTGATGTTGGAAAACTTAGGTGAAAATAGGGTTTTTAACCAACTTTGGACACAATTAATTATAAGTGTAAAAAATGGAGCTAGTGTGAATGCACTTAACAAATGAAAATGGGTCAAAGTTTGTCACACACTTGTGGATGAACAAACTGTTTATGGGTTTAAAAGTAGGAGCATGGAGACTCTGGTGAATCTAAATGGTTCTAGCTTAGTCCATATGCAGCAGCCTGGACAACTACAAAAATCCAGAAACCTTTACTTGGAGGGTTTTTTTTTTTTTTTTTTTAATCATAACAACATATTTAAATGGGTTGTTATGATTTGTTTTTAAACCATTTTATTATCAAAGTTAATTGGTAATTAAAAGTCATGATTGTTAGCATTACACTACATGTTACCACAAGGTGTTAGAACTTCTCAACTCAGGTTGCCACTTTTCTGATCACCCCACACTTTGCGGATGTTGCTATTAGGGGTGTCATAAACCCGACCCAACCCGAACACCCGAATCCGAATATGACTATTCGGGTCGGGTTACTTTGGTAAAAAATTATATTCGGATCAATTCGGGTCAACCCGAATGACCCGAGTTCTAAGTAGGTTCGGGTATGTTTTTATTAGCCTCAACCCAAATTGAACCGAACCTGACCAACTCGACCAACACTTTCACAATGTAAAAATATTGAAATAAGCCATTATTTAATCATTTTACATATACTCGGGTTGACCCGAACCCAACTAACCCGAGTTCTAAATAGGGTCGGGTTTGGATATGTTTTTTAAGACTTGACCGGAATTGACCCGAACCCGACCGGGTCAACCCGAATAACACCCCTAGTTGCTATGATGTTATTGTTGGTCAACCACTTCCTACTCTTGCAGGTGTCAGTTGAGCTTTAGGTAATCTCATAACAAATATAATATATTATACGTGGTAATTTGGACCCATTTACTTATATATGGGCTGATTGGGATTATGTTTTATCTTTAGTGGGCTAAATTAAAAAGTTGCTTAAAACAAAATGGAGTGCAATAGGTCCAAAGTCTCCTATTGCATCAAACCTCATAAATTATTTTATTAATAAAGAGTAAATTACACTGTTCGTTCTTGTGGTTTGCGTTGACAGCAGTGGTTCATCCTTCGATTGAAAGAAATGCACCGTTAGTCCATAACTATCAAACATTATCCGCCATTAGTACCTCCCTCTAACGGCCCTCCATAACCCTCGTTAACAACCCACATGTGAGGGTATTTTTTTCCTTTTAAGTCCACATATGAGGGTACGATTGTCATTTTACCCTTCTCAATCCACCTCCTCATTTCTATCCAGCATCTCCAACCTCATTGTGTATCTTCAAACACTCCATCCTACACATATCCTACCATCATAATGACCATCTCCTCTCAGGCCACCACGACAACCAACATCTCCACCTACATAATGACCATCTCCTCTCTGGTCACCACGACAACTAACATCTCCAGGCCACAACCACCACCATATCCATATAACTGCCTCCATCATCTCCAGCCAATAACTGCCATCAACACCCACCACCACCAATGTCCACCCCTCGCTGCGCCTAAATCTCAACCCATTGTTGTTGTCTTGGCTTCTAAATCACAAACCCATTACATTTTACTAATTTCTTCTCATGTTTCATAAATGGCAAAACATCCATACTGCTAATGCATCCATCTAACACTGCAATGGTGCTTCAGGTCCATTTATTATTTTTTGGCCCAATGAACAATTGTACTTCCATTACCATAGACTCATTATTTCAGAAAATTGAGAAAAAAGAAGATAAATGAATTGATGATAGGAGAAAAGAAGATTGCACGCGTAAAATAAGATGAACAAGATATGTGTGTGGTTGTGATTTTGTGTATAGGTATGTGTACTTCTATCTCCATACCTTGCTTTGGCGGGATTGGGTATGTTGTTGTATGTGTACTTGTATCTGCGTGTGGGACAAAAAGAAAGAACATGGAAAAATGATAATGATGGAGAAAAATATGGGTTTGGGGTGGGGGGCGGGGGAGTCGAAAATATCCTCACGTGGGTATCACTTGGGGTGATCTAATGGGTGTTAGTCGGGGTCGTTAGACAGAGGGACTAATGGGGGATTACGTTTGGCAGTTAGAGACAAACGGTGAATTTTTTCGGTCAAGGGACGAGCAACGGCGGGTCAACACTAACCACAAGAACGTGTGGTGTAATTTACTCATTAATAAATTTGGGATTATCAATGTTCTAATACGATTTTTGTAGTCATAGTCACACTAATTATCAATCAAAATGTTTAGAAGTTGACGAAGTTCTTTTTAGGTTGACCTGTACAAAACCGCATCAGCCATAACCCGTGTTAAGCAGTTGTACAACCCACCCATTTGATCACATTCTATATCATACATTTTTACCCTGTTTTATGTTGATAATCTCAACTTTTTTTCTCAGCAATCAAGGTGATGGAATGTTTAATCAAGGGTAGATTGCCAGGAGTGCACATGCTTCTGGGTCACATTTTCTTTGGCTGAAGATGGAGTTGTTTGTTACAGGCTTACAGCACATTTCTGGTAAGCAATTACAATTGGTCTAATTAGAGTTAAAAGGCACTTTTTATTAGCTTAGAACATTCATGTATGCATTAATACATGCACACATAGGGTTCATATTGCTCATTTGACTTAGTTTGTCTTTACAATGGAGTGACGATCAGAATCATCAGATTCATACAAAATACCATATAATTTTAGTCATCTTTCATTACTGTTGAAATTTATTTGTGGTAAATATTATTAAACCCCTTTAACATCTTAAAATTGGTTGCAACTTGCACGTCTTACAACTAATTGCATATTGCCCTTTTCACAAGCTACTCACTTTTGGCTAAAATAGAGATATTGGGCATAAAAAATATACCTTGGCACAACTTTTGAATCGTTAGACCCTTTCAACCCATTTCAAGAGTATCTGAAGTCTGGGTAGCGGGTCACTTGCAGTTTTCTCATCATTCGATCTTCATAATTTAAATGTAGTATGTTCTCGTGGATCCCATCTAATATTAAATCATTGTTGCCACTGAAAAGTCGAAAGTCAAGAAGAAGATAAATGATGTGGTATGAGTTCTTCCAAATTAATTTAACATACCAATTAGAAATATTCATAGTTACGACTGAGAATGACTTATCTAAAATCTTACCTACAAGCAAAGGTGCGGATACCATTATTGACAAGATGTCCACTCTATCAATGGTGGTGAAACAAGGTAATGACCTGGTAGCTTCAACTCCCTATCATATTGAAGCATTCCAGCATATCGGATTTTGGGGAATCACGCTCTGTCAAATTTATCAAACTTCTCATACTCAAGAGCTTGGGCAAGTAGTCATACGATCTGCTTGGAAGTTGAATGTGACAACAGCATTCCCATCCATTATGGAACCCACAGGATTCCTACTTTCATCAACAATGACAAATGAGGGTAAGTACTGATCATTACCATTTGGAGGTTCCCTTATCGTCTTGATAGCCTCAACAACAATCTTAAATTTGTGTGGCGCTTCACCAAGAACCTGAGCATCCCAACCACATTTCACAAACTCCGAATCGTTCTGCAGAAGTAACATTAGGAGTTCAAATATTTGATCTAATTTAAATAGATGATTAAAAAAAAAAAAAAAAACCCGGATTGAGGTCAAACAGGGCGACCCGAACCCAAGTTTTTCAAACATTTTTAACCCGATACCCGACCCTATTTAGTATTCGGGTTGACCTGAATAACCTGAATAAATTTTTGACCCGAGTAACCCAACCCGAATAGGTATAGTCGGGTCCGGGATGCTCAGGTTCGGGTTGACACCAACCCAAATTGACCCAACCCGAGCTGACCCGATACGAATTGACGCGAACCCAACTAACCCGAGTTCAAATAGGGCCGGCTTCGGTTATGTTAGTCTTAGCATTGACCCGACTTTGACCCGAACCCAACCATCCACACCCGATTAACACCCCTTCACGGGCCTTCTCACCAATCTCCAACGCCTTCATCTTTGGTTGGACATTTAAGGTAATCCCACTATCTCTTGGAATTTCCACACATTCCTCCAACTCTGAATAAAAATATCCAGAGTGGTTCCATTCCAAAATAAGGTAACATGACCAAACTTCACCGCTTCATTGTCAATTAACAAAAAAAAAAAAAAAAAAAAAAAAAAAAAAAAAAAAAAAATATTCTAAAGCTTTTGCTTTAATGAAATATTATCTAAAGGTGCATTTTATCAAACACTTTAACTTCATTCACGCATTTTATCAAACATCTTAACTGCAATAAAAACTGTCTAACCTTAGCAGATTTCCCAGTGACAGACTTATTATTCGACTTCTTAATAATACTTTCAACCGAACTAGGCCACCATACTTCAACAAGCTTATTTTCATTGGAAAACAAGAATTTATTCCCTTCAGGACCACATAAAAACGCCATTTTCTCACCAAGGACCGATGTTTTAAAAACGTCACCAAATAGCTTTTTTCTTTGCATAACGAATTTCTCGTTGGTTCCACTTCGAAGCTTCTTGAAGTAATCGATGCTTTCGCCGATTAATGGCCAACCATATTTTCCAGGAATGTTGGTTGATTTTTGGGTCATGAAATGATGAATAATGAATATACTGATAATGGGCAATGTTACCGAGGAAACTAGCAAGAGGGTGTCCATTTGTTTCGACTTGTATGTTGCCTTTTGGTTAATGAATATTTGTGTGTGTTTGATGAGATTTTGTGTGTGTGTCTATATATACTTGTTAATTTTGTGTATATATACATGAACAAGAATGACATTATGACAAGTTTAAGAATAAAGGATAGATAAAGACAATCATCAGAATAATACAAAAGTTAGACTTGAGAATTAAGTGGCAAAAACAAATCCAGGTATTTGCAGACTTTAAGTTTCTTACATTTTTTAATCATTTTACACAACTAATACACATTTTAGTTAGTAGAATGTCATTTTTAATTTTAATGCATGTAACATGTCAAATGAGCTAGAAAACTTGTAGGAGTCTAACTAATAACTAGTTAAAGACTTCTGCACGCACCAGATTTAAACATGAATTATTTTACCTTTTTTTTTTTTTTTTTTTTTTTTTTTCTTTTTTTCTTTTTTTTTTTTTTTTTTAAGGTGAATCGAGCATATAATCACAAAAAAAGGTTACATAGCCAAGATATAATCCATGTTTCCTTCAATAATAACATTAAGTAGACTTGATGGATCAATATTTTCCTTTTTTTAATGGACATTTATTCAAAACATATGCTAGTAAGTAGCTAGCATGGACAAATCTAAGAAAAAAATTACAATTGAATAAAGAACGCTAGGAGTGCAACACCAACCAATCCAAGAGATACTACAACGCTTAGCTCTATATTTCATCTAAAGATAAGATGTCACAATAATGTTGTCAATCATTTTCATCGTAACAACCTTAACCACCTGAAAAACATGTAAATTCCGAGCCCTCCATATCCACCGGATAGCACATAGAACCACAACATCGGAAAAATAACTTTTTGAACAAATATCTTTAAATCTGAAAAATATTGTTACATAGCAGCATAGGACCTGTCCATTCATGTGTAATCCCATAACCGGTAAACCCTTTTTCTCTATTCACATCAGAAACATTCTAGTGCTTGTATATGTGCATCAGGAATAAAATATCTACTTTTACATCAGAAGTACTCTACTGGATTGTACATATGATCTTTTGGATTTTACCTTCCACTAGCCAAAGACTTGTGAATTCTCATAGATCCATTAGTTGTCCATCATCTCTTGTTAGGCCAGTTCAGAGCCCAATACACCTTGACTAGAATTTGAATAGAAAATACCTTAAGTGTAAGTGAAGTCCTTTAATAATAGAACATTCAAGAGTCATCTTGAGAGTTCTTCATATACTAAAGAAAGTCTTACCTCTTTCTGAGGCAGAACTCAGCAAGTGAAGTCTCTGAACTAATAGGCGAGAACTTTATTGAAATGGTAAGTGAAAGCTACTTATCAAAGAAAGTCAGTAAAGTACAAGAGTTGGTAAAAAATCAAAACAATTGTCAACGGATTCGTAAAGGAGTACATGCTAACTCGTACAATTAATACGTTAGTTTACGCGGACATTTACTCCTTCTAGAACTAAGTTCCTGAACATCTTCGGAGTGTTAACATAGTTTTTAGTTAAATACATAACTTTTATTTGTGTTTAAGAAAGTGATGAGGTTACTATACTTACTTCCAACTTTAATTGTTATTCCTCAAATAATTATGGTAAATCTTTTTATTTATTTCTAATAAGAATTTAAACGTTAAAAACTTTGACGTGTACTTTGTTTAAACTATTTATGTATTTATGCTTTAAACATTTTAAACATACATAAGATAAATATGGAAAGTGATTTAACTTGGTTAATCTTGGTTTAAATCACTCTAAAGGGAATAACAATTGGTAATAGAGCAGTTTGATTATTAAACTTTTCAAACAAGATTGCTCGAAAGTTTTTAAAATCAAGATCTTATCATATTTATGTCTAATGTTCCTCAACTTCTAGTCTCAAAGGGCAGTGGTTATGTCATTGTCGCTCCTAAACTAAAGGAGGAAAGATTCACAAAATGGAAGAAAACGTTTCTATTTCACATTGATGGTATGGAACTTTACCTCATTAAGGTTCTTAACGATGGTCCACATGTTCCTAAGATAATTGCTGGTCTTGATAAACCTGAAGCTCAATGGAACAATGACGAAAGAAGTGTGGTCAATCAAGAAAGCCTTAAAAATATCATCATATCATGCTTAACTCACGATGTGATGGAATCAGTCAATTGTCCTATTGCTAAAAAGGCATGGGAAGACCTAATTCTAAACTTTGAGGAACCTTTTGATGTCAAAGAAAATAAAGTCACGGACTTAAAACTTTCTTACAACACCTTCAAACATATTGAAGGTGAATTAGTCTCACAAACATTCACCAGATATAAAGTTCTCATGAATGAACTATTGAATGGCTGTGTCTCTTTCAAATCATGAAATTAACAATGGCTTTGTTTAAAGCCTACCAAAGAAATGGTTGAACTTAACAAAGGTCTAAGGAGCTCCAACAAGTTATAGATATGGACTTAGCCACTCTATTTGCCGCAAAGGTGTATAGTGTATAGTGTTAATTTTGTTATTCAAAACATGTAACACATACATATCATATCTTTAATCTTCAATTTTAATTTTAATTTTTATATTTATCTTTAATCTTTATATTTATCTTCATCTTTAATCTTTAACTACTATAAATCATTTAGGTCTTTCTATTAATAGAAGTTTAAAAAAAAATTAGGTTTACACACTTTTTGTCTGTATAGTTTAATTTTGAAATTTTGTAACATATTATAATTTAATGCAACTAATTGAATTTACACATGACAATTGACATCATATTATTACTAAATATAGCTTATAGTTGTTTAATTAAACTTTAGCTTATATTATGACTTCTAAACTTAGAACTTTTTGTTATTCCCCGCTTGCAAATTTGCAAAGTGATAAGTGCTAAGTCCATAAATTTCAAACGATAATGATTTCTTGCTACATAAATTTCAAGTTAAATTACCTTTAACTTTGATGATTGCACAAACAACGTCGTATATAAATAAGTCCTTCACAGGCTTTGAATGTTTTTAGGTCTTCCATTTTACATTTCTGCCTATTTATCGAATGACTATGTACAAATAAATTTTGTTAGCTTTTGACGTTTAGTATATCGTAATTCTACAAGCTTTATATTTTGTTTACAACCTCTGATATCTATACTACATATAATGCATGGAGCACTCTCTCTCCAAAACTTTCAGATTTACAAAAAATAATGCATGATTTACAATACTTTAATGCACCCAATTTTCAGAATTACAACAAAGTAAGCATATTGTACAACAAAAACAAGCGTTGTGTTATTTTCAGACCAAAATTCTATCAAACAATATTAATGCTATTAAATGGTAGTCATTAAAATACCCGCTATATAAAAAATACAAATTATCAAACATTGTTTACAACTATTTAGAGCACAAAGATAACTAAAAAGTACTATCCAATACATATAATTAATCCACTATTTAATTTACCCCTCACTAAAATACACAACCATTTTACTGCAATGTACAATCAAATTAAGCTTCCAAAATAGTAACATTCTAAAATATAAATCTAAAATCCAGTAGTCAAAATTAAAAAAAAAAAAAAAAAAAAAAAAAAAAAAAAAAAGTGAAACGAGGTTTATACTAAATGAATCAACAGTAAAAAATCTCTACAACTAAAGTCAATAATAATCTTACAAATCCAAAATCTATAACAGACAATCAACATCCTACGTACTGTTCACATACACCCTTAAGCCATGAAATGAAAATAAAGAAAGAACCACAGTCAACACAAAACAATAACTACTCCTTATCAAACAACCAAGACTTGAAAATTTCAAAGAAAGAACAATCTCGGACTTCTCTTTAATACTCATAAATTTGTTTGTTAAAACAAGAGTATAAGAGTAAACTATCATAGATCTTGAAAGTAATAAGAGGACCACAAAAAAACAACCTACCCAAGACCTCTTTAATGAGATCTTGACGAACATAGTGTGCTTCGGTTACGATTGAAATAAAGAAGGTTTATGCTGCGTTTGTGATAAGGAGATGGAAGAAATGTTATTATGATGCCGCGTTTTTGATATGTTGGAAGACGAGCTATTTAGGTGTGTAACTGCCATGGAGATATAAGGGTGGATTTATTTGATGTATTGTGTTCGTTTGTTAAGGAGTTATAAGGCTGGAAAGATTGAATATGCGTATTATTTTGGAGAAGGTGATATTTGGTGACTACAAGTTTTTTTTAGATGGAGAGAAGGTTAGATGGGGACCTTGAATGTGCGATGTGTGTTTAGGTTTTCATAATGAAGAACTGATATTCTAAAGGGTGTAGGGTTTGTTGTGGATTCGGGTTGGACATTAGATAATAATTATGGGCTTGCTGGATTTTTTAAAGCTGGGTTGCGAATTTTTAGTTAGTATTGGCTAAATCTTAAAATTTTGTTATATTAATTGTGAGGTTGGGCTTATCTAACTATCTTCACAATATTACCTTGTATCGTTTTTATATTTTTAAAAGTATCGCATGTACACCCTACAATTTTTGTATGAAATAGTTTTTATAACTTAAAATCTCGCTATTTGTGAAGTTATTATCACAAAACGGATATAGCTAGAAATGTTGCTCGCCAAAATTTTAATTTCAGGGTACCCGCCGCCGCATCGCGCGGGTACCCTGCTAGTTTTATTTATTGTGAAACAATTAAAACTAGCTCGCCCATCGTCCTTTAAAAATGACAATAACTTTGGTTAATGAAGCAACTAGTCTCATATATATACAACTATATCTTAAAAACTGAATGAAAATCTCTTATATACATATTACGTATAGATGCAGATAACATGTCTAGACACATAAAAATATATTATATATTAAAGCAACATGTCTAGACCCATATAATAACTTTGGTTAATGAAGCAACATGTCTAGACCCATATAATAATACTAACCACATAATATACATGTTGAATATTAGGAGTACACTTAACATATATTAGGGGTTTAAATGTACATTGTAATTAAGATTAGGACTAGACGATAACTAGGATTGGTTAAGCTTGCCTTGCAAGGCAAGGAAGGCCCATGTGGCCGGTTTCATGGTGAGGTCGGTTAGGGAGAATCCATAGCCGACTCTTACATGGTTTCCTACCCCCTCATCTCTATAAATAGAGGTGAGGGGGGATGCTAGTGTTAACATTCTTCTTCCTCGTTGTAATAGCTTTATTAGGTGTTTTAATAAAGGTTTGGTACGAGGGTATATCGTGTGCAATATTCAGTCGGTTCTTTGTAGTATATTGTAGTCTCTCATGTTTGCTACTTGTGCTCGATACAACTCGCGATCTAGCGTTCCGCGATCGAACTTCGGATTGTTGTCGAGGTATTTTCCAACAAGTGGTATCAGAGCCGCGGTTATTGTGGTCATTGAAGTTCGAGTGTTAGATCGAGGTTTCGAGTTTATTCGAGGTTTTCGAGGTTCAGTTTTCGAATCGTACTTTTGGAGTAGCAGGTTCAATCGGAGAAGACAAAGGTTCATAATAATAATAATTATTATTATTGACGTGAAGAAAAGTAAAACAAGGGGTGACCAGGGATTGGTTAATTTGTTTTTACCTCACGTGATTGATATTTGATACTAATACTACAAAGTTGCTGAAGTTGTTTATCATTCGTACTAAGGGTTTCGACTTTTAACATTTAAAAGTCAACTTCGAGTTATCGAGTTTTAGGTTTTTAAAATTCGATTAAAGCGAAGGTTCTTGTTGCGGGTTTTTCTTGTGGTTCAAGTTTTGATCGTGGTTTGCTTGGGGTTCAAGTTTACGATCGGGTTTACTTGTACGAAATCGAGGGTTTAGGGTTATTCTAATTAATTCGATTTGCAAGAAGGGTTTATAGTAACAAGGGGGAATATTGCACACGGCTTGTGAGGCTTGTCGGTAAAGTTGGCTAAGAAACAACTTGACAATGTTTTTAGCAAGGTATAAGAAGAATGGCTAGTTCTATTACTAGGTTTGACATCGAAAAATTTGATGGGAAGAATGACTTCGGGTTATGGCAAATAAAGATGCGTGCTTTAATGGTACAACTGGGATGTGATGCTGCATTAGAGACATTACCCGCGGACATGGAAGCAGGAGAAAAGACTGCTTTGATGAAGAAGGCATACAGTACCTTGATTCTATGCTTGGGAGACCGGGTTTTACGGGAAGTTACCAAGGAAACATCTGCTGCAGGAATTTGGACGAAGTTGACTAGTCTGTATATGACTAAGTCCTTAGCAAATAGACTGTATCTGAAGAAGAAGCTGTACACATTCTATATGAGTCCAGGTACGAAACTGGGTGATCATATAGATGAGTTTAATAAGTTGATACTTGATTTGGCGAATATTGATATCGAGATTGAGGATGAAGATCAGGCACTTATGTTACTTACGTCGTTGCCATCGTCTTACGTAAACTTTGTGGAGACATTGTTGTATGGGAGGGAATCCTTGACAATGGAGGATGTTCTGGCGACTCTGAATTCAAGGGAGTTGAAGAAAAGAACCGAAGACACAAAGGAAGAAACTGGTGATGGGTTATACGTAAGGGGAGGGTCAGATCATTCAAGGAAAGCTCAATCTGGTAGAAGTTCGCGGTTTAAGTCAAGGGGTGGAACTGGTAAACTCAAGTGCTTCATATGTCATTCAGAGGGTCATCTGAAGAGAGACTGTCCAAAGAAGAAGTCAAGTGGGTTCGTCAGGAAAGGTAAGCATGATCAGGATTCTGATTCTTCTAATGACGAGGGTAACGCCTACTATGGAGAAGCCTTGGCGGTAGTCGGGAATGATGAGATGACTGAATTGGTAATGGATTCAGGTGGGTCTTATCATATGACACCTAGGAGGGATTTCTTGTATGACTTCAAGGATATTGATGGTGGTTCGGTTCAGTTAGGTGATAGCAGGACATGCACTATCAGAGGGACAGGAAAAGTGAAGATACCGTTGCATGATGGTTCAAGCTTTATACTGGAAAATGTCAGGTATGTTCCAGGGTTAAGAAAAAGCTTGATTTCATTGGGTACTCTTGAAAAAGAGGGTTATATTGTGAAGATGCAGATGGGTAGAGTTAAGGTGATCAAAGGTTGTCGGGTTATGATGACTGGGATCAGGAAAGAGAACTGTGTGTATACTCTTGAAGCAAAAGTGAAGACTTTTGGTGTACAAAAGCATGGAGGTTCAAAACAAGTTGGATTCAAACAACTTGGTCATAAACAAGTTGGGCTCAAACAACTTGGTCATAAACAAGTTGGTCTCAAACAACTTGGTCATAAACAAGTTGGGTTCAAACAACTTGGTCCTGGTGTTAAAACAGGAGTCCATGGAGTACAGGTTGATGAACGTGTTTGGTTTGAGGTGGAACTGCAGGGAGCTCAAGGGAATCGTGAAGCTGAGGTTGTTCAGGTTAGTAACGATGATGCTGCAGTGGCTCAAAGAAAGTTGGAGGACAAGCAACTTGAAGAAAACACAAACACGGGCTGCTTGGTAAATGAGCAGGAAAAGGTACACCTTAGTATAAAGGTGGGGGCAGACATTACGGTAACCGGAGTACCTGGTCAAGAAGGTGCAGAGGGTAATGTTGCTGAAAAGAAGAAAGTGAAAGAGTCTACGGAATCTAATCTTGGAAAATTACTGAAGTACAATGCCTGGTCGACAAGGTGGTCCCCGGTTCGAGGTTCCAGCACTAAGAAAAGATGCTGAGTATCGGTTATGTTTAAGTGTTACTCCTAAGGTGGAAATTGTTGAATATTAGGAGTACACTTAACATATATTAGGGGTTTAAATGTACATTGTAATTAAGATTAGGACTAGACGATAACTAGGATTGGTTAAGCTTGCCTTGCAAGGCAAGGAAGGCCCATGTGCCGGTTTCATGGTGAGGTCGGTTAGGGAGAATCCATAGCCGACTCTTACATGGTTTCCTACCCCCTCATCTCTATAAATAGAGGTGAGGGGGGATGCTAGTGTTAACATTCTTCTTCCTCGTTGTAATAGCTTTATTAGGTGTTTTAATAAAGGTTTGGTACGAGGGTATATCGTGTGCAATATTCGGTCGGTTCTTTGTAGTATATTGTAGTCTCTCGTGTTTGCTACTTGTGCTCGATACAACTCGCGATCTAGCGTTCCGCGATCGAACTTCGGATTGTTGTCGAGGTATTTTCCAACAATACACAACCCTTATCATTCTCATATTTGTGTACATTCAATTAACTAAGACCATTAATTAAACACTAGCAGCCCTTAAAAACCTGTTGGTGACAAGTTGCATATCAAACTTTGAACAATTCAATAAAAGGGAAGTTTCCTATACGCGATAGAGACAATTGGTGTGAGAACTAGTGCGTCAATAGTCTACTACAATAATAATGCAACTTGATGGGCCAACCGAATATGATATTAGACATATAAGTAGAGGGGAGTTGAAGAAAAAATCCAATACATGCACTTGATGGGCCAACCGAATATGATATTAGAAAACTTATACGTAACATTATCTCTTGAGTCATGTTTTGATAGCTAGAATATAAAATCAAAAAAGCATCCAAATGATTTTCAAAACACCAAAAGGGCACATCCAATTGTTAAAAGATTTCATTAATAAAATATATGAAAATAAAAATTTTTAAAAATATATTATATATTATAAAAATAAAGGTGTCAAATTTATGAAAAAAAAGAAAAAAAGAAAAAAAAGAGGAGGTAATTAATAAAACATTAGTGGTTGAATTTTAAATATATTATATGGAGTTAAGTGTAAATTTATAAATCTCCATGTTTTTTTTTATAACTTTAGATAATAAACAAATAACCCTTACACTTTATAATATGAAATTTGTTTATAATTACGTGGGTATTAGTTTTGGTTTGAGACTTCCATCAATTAAACTTACAAAATTTTTATAAATGTACGAATTAGTTTTAATTTACGTTAAATACTTTTAAAATAAATATTAGTTTTAAACTTTTATCTATTAAAATATCTTTTTACGGTGTACGTTAAATATAAATAAGAACTCATGTTATCCTATTTAAAAGTTTAATCTATACGTACAAAATACAGTTAAATTATTATTAACGGTAATATAAATATCAAATGGTAAGTACGAGTTACTGTGATATGAAAATAAATATACGCGATTATATGTATAACGACCCATGTACTTATTATTTAAAGTTTCTATATAGATATCCGGAAAAACATTTTTAAAATCTTTACGGAGTATATTTTAACTTTATCAACGCACATCATGTGCTACTAAACTCGCACGTTTTGTACAATATAATATTAGTTAAAGTTAAACAAAAACATCAACCTCAATATTAACATCATCTTTTATTTATATAATAAAAGAATTACATCATTTCGGAGTTTTTTTGACAAAACAATCTTAGTGGAAAAAATTGGGCTAATAAGAAAGCTCAATTTTGACACATAGGCGAAATCGAGCAATATGATTGGCCAATAAAAAGTCAAAATTGTATTGATTTTGGTCAAACTTAATAAATTTGGTGGAGAATTTGATTGAGGAAAAAAACTCATAAAATATAGGTGTCAAGTTTATGAAAATAAAAACTTAAAAAAGAAGAGGTAATTAATAAAACATTAGTGGTTGAATTTTAAATATATCATATAGAGTTAAGTGTAAATTTATAAATCTCCATGTTTTTTTTATAACTTTAGATAATAAACAAATAACCCCTTACACTTTATACCCCATACACTTTATAATATGAAATTTGTTTACAATTGCACGAGTATTAGTTTTGGTTTGAAACTTCCATCAATTAAATTACAAAATTTATAAATGTACGAATTAGTTTCAATATACGTTAAATACTTTTAAAATAAATATTAGTTTTAAACTTTCATCTATTAAAATATCTTTTTACTATGTACGTTAAATATAAATAAGAACTCATGTTATCCTATTTAAAAGTTTAATCTATACGTACACGGGTTTGAATACTAAGTACAGTTAAATTATTATTAACGGTAATATAAATAACAAATGGTAAGTACTAGTTACTGTGATATGAAAATAAATATACGCGATTGTACTTATAACGACTCATGTAATTATTATTTAAAGTTTATATATGGATATCCAGAAAAACATTTTTAAAATCTTTACGGAGTATATTTTAACTTTATCAACGCTCATCATGTGTTACTAAACTCGCACATTTTGTACAACATGATATTAGTTAAAGTTAAACAATGATTATTCAACTGTTAACCCATTTCTTAATACTTAAATTCGTCATATAATCATATGTTGATTATATGATAACCATCTTATAAAAATACCCACTTTACATCAATACCGTTAGCCTCATAATCTTTTACATCCATTCACTTAGCTTAAAATAAATTTGATTTATGTGTAAACCAATGTGATCAAAGAACCTTTGGCCCAATAACATTATAAGGAGACACGCTCAAGAATTCAATACAAAGTCGATGCCACTGTTATATTTACAATTTCTGCTAACTATTTTTCTTACTTTCGCACATGTTGATGCTCTAACTTTTTAAAATATACATAAGATTTTCTGCTTCTAAACGATAATACTATATAATTAAAATTTTCCGAAAACCCCGTGCATGCACGAGTATTATAACTAGTCCAATAGTTAAAAGATTTCATTAGCACGTATGTCAACTTCCTCTCGAAGCTAAAAATTAATTATTAGTCAACTTTTAAACAATGTTATGCAAACAGTACTTTAAGAGCAATAAACCAGTCAATTATGGCAACCAATTTGGTTGTCTTTAGACAAAAGATCAATTTACATCCAATATTTACCATAAATCTAATGAACCAATCTTAGCCATCAATTTTTTCATCAAAATTAATAAAAATCTATTTTCCATTTTTTTTAAAAACAAACATATCTTGCAAACGGTAAATTTTCAAGCTACAAAAATACACCGTCTCGACTATAATTAAATTATCTTTCTATAGATATACACATCTGTATACGTTCGAAGATTTTCTTTTTCAAAATTTCTGACGAGAAAAATTACATGTGATTTTTCCGAATCACATATGATTTTTTTAGGTGGAAATTTTGAAACAAAAAATTAGTCGAAAGTATATAGAAGTGCATATCTATAAAAAGATAATTTAATTCTCGTCGCGATGGTATGATTTTTTTTGCATAACGATTAACGGTTTGCGAGATATTTAATTTTTAAAAAAATTGCGAAAGTTTATTTATTTAGTTATCTTGATGAAAAAATGAATGGACATGATTCGTTTATTGAATTTATGGCAAATATGGAATCTTAATTTATCTCAACTCCTATTCTTTAAAGAACATTTCTTGGTGCCTTGTATATTAATGTTACATGATGTATCATGCTTCCAGGAGCTTAGACAGCTTGTGTATATCAAATGCATTTCATCATTGAAAGTTCAATAAATTTGGACTTCAGAATCATTTAGTGGTTGTTGAATGAAATCCCACCCATCTTCATCCACAGAAGAAAGTTGTAAAGCCTGTAATTTGAACAAAAATTAGTCAAGCTACCAAATACAATACAAAGAAAGTAAGATGCAAGTGTAATATCAACACACTGCATATTCAAAAGTTTGCCACAAAAAGTTGTCCATTATCACCTGATCCCTACTTGACTCATTATGAAACATTGTGACAACTGGCAAATTAGGGAGCCATTTTAAAACCCGCATTACATTAAAAATTATAATTTTGGAATATTTGAAAAGTTTATTGTGACGAGATATTTTATGAACGTTGGAATGTGATTTTGATCGTACGTTATTTATGGGAATTTGATTATTTATTTATGATTTGGTTTGGTTCATTGTGATGATTTATTTTGAGATCGTTATTTTGGCACTACATTGACTCCGGCACTAGGATAACCTAACAATTTTAATTATTTTTAATATTGGTTCGGATATTATTTTTGGAACGTATCGCGAGGTTTTGATTTTTTGGAGTGAGTTCGGTTTGAGAAAGTTGATTGGTTATTTAAGGTTTCGGGTTTGGTCCGTGTATTTACACCGGGCTACTTAACCAACCTTACCCCCTCCATATTATTATTATTATTATTAATAAAAAGGATTTATTTTTATTTTTTTTTGTAAATTACATAAAATCATCCTTGTGGGTCGACTAGCACACACACACCAACACTTTCACCCTCACCTCTCATTCTCTTTCTTTAATATATCAACACAACCCTCACCAACCCTAGCCGCCATCTTTTCCGGCCACCACAGCCGTCACCGCCGCTCCCCCATCAACACAAACACCACCAATCGACTCCCCACTTCATTCTCTAACCGATCTACATAAACACGCGCCCTAAAACTAATATTTTCATCTCGTTTTCACCACGAATTCGTCATCATTTTCTTGGTTTTGAAGTTCTTTTCGATTTGGTCTTGGGAATCGAAGGTAGGACGAGTTTTGACTCGTATTTTGGTTAAGGATGTGACCAAGGGTCACGAATTTGTTTTCTTTTCGGGTTTTATGGATATGAACGCAAGATTTAAGTGGGTTTTGGATAAAATGGGTTAAGAAAAGAGTTTGGTATCCGGGTTCTTATTTTTCTCGATGGGTCAAGACTTAACCGAGAGCTATTGCTCTCGGCTTGGGTCATTGTTGTGTTATTTTTGGCCATTTGATGAATATTGGATCTTTGGTGCTCGATTTGTGATGTTTGGTTGTTCATGGTTACTTTGGTTGACCCTTGTGGTCGTTTGGATCTTTGGCCGACACCCCAAAGGGGTTGTTTGGGTCGGTTTGGCTCGAACTAGAGCAAGCCGAGAACTAGTGGTCTCGGGTGAGACCCATGTTCCTTGTTTCGAGTGTAATATTGACCCGGGTTGACTTGGTAAATCAACCCGTAAGTGGTTATGTTTTCGGTTGTTATTTATACTTGTCGGATTATTGTTGTTGTCGTGGCTGTTATTTTTGACCATGGATTACTTTTTGAGCTTGAAGTGGTATGTTTGGATTTTATGAGATATGTTGGAGATGTGTTGACGAATGTGGATTTGGGGACCGATTGTGAGACGGTCAATTAGATGACGGAGATAGGTTAGTTGGGTGCCGTAGTCGGACCCTCATGTTGTAGCACGTGGATATGGGATTGTTTGGACGGAGTTGATTTATTTACTTTGGCTTGATTATTATTTTTGGACTTGGACTATGAGCCGAGAGTGATGACTCGGACATGTGACCAAATTCTATGACTCGATAAATATTTAAAAATCAAACATTAAAAACAATACTCGTAATAATATTATTGATAATATAATCGTTTATATACGTATATAGACGTGATAAACGTACACACACACACACACACACACACACACACACACACACACACACACACATATATATATATATATATATATATATATATATATATATATATATATATATATATATATATATATATATATATATAAATGCGTATATTAGTAATAAAACGATCACGAGTAAACGTTATAATAATATAACGATAGTTATTATACTATGCAAATAGTGTAATAAATGTCGATGTATCATTATAAATAATAACTATAAATATTGTCGAGAACTAATATATCGGGTGAGTAATAAATAAAAACACGACGACTTTTATAAATTTATAAAAATTTATCGAGTTATACGAATTGTGGTTATTTAAAGTCCAAGTGAGCTTTATATTGTGACTTTTGTGTTGTCACGGATATATGACGATTAATATAAACATTCTATATATCAAGTGACTTATTTAATCGACGGATTAGATCGAGTTATTTGACGATATAAAATGAGTATATTAATGGGCATCGTATCCCACGACGCCCATAGGATGAGGTATATGTTTTAGGATAATAAATTACTATGTATCTCGTGGAAATTGGCCGATTTGACGATATATATATAGGGAATTTATTAGACTACGATATATACCAAATAAAATGCTTTGTGCTATGTGCTTTAGGTTGGGTATAATTTTGGAACGATATATTACGTAAATAAATATGGGGGATTACCAAATCGACGGATTTGATAAGCTTCGATGATTTATTTAAATAATATGTTGGGCTAATATTAGACCTATAGATGGTTTATTATTTCGTTCGTTGTGGCTTTTTGGTTTGAGTTGAGTCGACCCTTCACCCATATGGATACCAAACGTCGAATTTCAAATTAATATGAAATTAATTCGAGAAATGGATATTTTTGGAAAGTAAAATGGAATACGTTCGGGAATGGGAATATTTGATTTTTGAGGAAATGATTTCTGAACGAGCTTGATATTGTTAGGAAGTGTCGAGTCTGTAGTTGTCGTTACGTGAGTTGCTTGAGTTTGCTTACGTCTTTCTTCTATCGATTTCTTTTGAGGATTTGCTGGACTTGAGGTGAGTCATAGCCCCACTTTTTACTCTTGAACTTTGTTTTCAATACTTGGGGTGAGAAACGTGCAAATTGTTTTATGTGGACTATAATCGCTTTTTGATTTCAAAACTTGCTATGCTTATAGAACTAGGTAGAGCGAGGCCTAGTCCCGAACTAGGTAAGTTATTGATTTGGTTATAAAGCGGGGCCTAGCCCAGAGCTAGGTAAGCTATACAACGAGGCCTAGACTAGATCTAGGTAAGTTGAACATGTCGTATCCTTACGAATGTTGGGTATGTCGTATCCTTACGCATACATATTGATTTGATTGATTTGGTTATAGAGCGAGGCCTAGTCCCGAACTAGGTAAGCTATTGGATTGATTATGGAGCGAGGCCTAGACTTGAGCTAGGTAAGCTATTGATTGGATTGATTTGAGCTATAGCGTGCACCTATAGGGTTGATTTGATTTGGTTGGATTATTTTGGTTGGATTATTTGGTTGGATGATTGAGGCCTAGTCTAGCTAGCAAGCGTTTTGCGTATATGTCCACTATATTGAATTATGAATTTAAACCTATGATCTCACCAGCGAAAGCTGACTTTTAGCACGTTTTCTCAGGTAATTAAGTGATGCTCTATGGATGCTGGGGATTGGAGGCTTGGCAATGGCACCGGTTATGGATCTATTTTTCTAAAACTCTGATAAACTATTGTGGACCTATGTTTATTTCTTTTGGGCCTTACTTTGGATAATTCTTGGGATAAATGTAAACTTTAAAACCCGTTTTGGTTGTGTTTTTCTTATGTTTACTTTATCTCGTTCTTTCATGACTTTGAATGGATACCAATCCCCGTAGCACCCCGAAAGCTTGTTGAGTCTTCCGCTGTATCAAATTTTGGGGGTGTTACAAACATGCACCACCCACCCATATTGCCACCTCTAATCATTGCACAACCCTTATTATCTCCTTCGGACTTAGGGGCAAGGACAATTAATGTTCAAGGCAACACCATATAACTTGTAGATATTCAAGTATGCTTTAACTCTAGCAATCATTTCCTAAAAGGTCAACGACGTTGGTACATGTCAGTAGAAGATTTGCATCCTGAAAGTTATGTTGATAAAGCATCAGTTTAGATGGAGGTGGATGTCTGGTTCGATTAAGGTCTATTTTCTAGTTACATACTTGTAACACCCCGTGAACGACGCGTCATAATTACTCAATTTTAAAACTTTTACGCGGAAATGACTTCACTTTATCAAAACACTCTGTTATGCTTTCGACCATTAAAAAAATCTATAAACATTCAGCCCTTTAAAGTATTGTTAAATAAAACTAGACTCAATTACCTTCTTAACCCTAGGTGGCGCGACCCGTGACGACTTATGGCTCAAAAGATATGATTTTTAGAAAATCGTTAAATTCTGAAAATCCTTTCCAACCGCAGGTTAAGATTTCCCAACCGCATGTTGAAACTTTATGAGTAAACAAAGCAACTCCCAACCACTGGTTAGGATTCCAAACCGCGGGTTGGGGGCCTGCAGCTCCCAAATCTTGTGTTTTGACAACTTTTTACGATATACCAGTTATACCACTTTCACATTACATCAAACTTTCCTGATTTCATTAGCACATTGTAAATATCATTTTCTTACCCAAACATTTACCATTTGACCACCGGAATGCTACTTTACCATTTGACAGGTCTTATGCCAAAACCCGTTTTGACCCATTTACTTATATTCAACTTATACCACTTTCATATTGCTTCAAACATCCCGGAAATCATTTGCTTAACATAATAAATCATGTTCATAATCATTGACCCGTTTACAACCTAAAATGGGTATAGTTTCACATTATTCCAAACACTCTTTAATTAAAACATGATCATAGACACTTAAATCATGTTATAACATATCGTTGACGACCCAATTACTTCAACGACCATGACATGTACTTTGACACTTGACAATACGTTCATAAACCATTTTAAGACTAACGAGGGTACAACATTGACTTGAGATCGGTATCTACATATGCTCCTACTTTTTTACCATGCTACTAATCTTTTGCATTAATAATCCTTAAGCCTTAGCTCAAGCTTACCATCTCAATCACATATAACCTACAAAACATTGATAACTTAAACCATAAGCACAAGGCTTAGTAAGTAAAACGATTATAACATAATATCATAATAATTCACACATTACGCATCATATCCCGTTAATCCATTATAATCATTGAACATTAACACATACCTTCAATTACTCAAGGTATCACTATTCTATCTCAACCACGTCTAAGCACACTTTAACTACATCGCACTAACCTTTAATCCATTTTCACATAAGCACAAGCATTCATAAACTTAATACATAAAACATAACACATAACATGATGAAATCAATATAACAACATCTTATATCTGGTTTACTTACCTTGATTCCAAGCTAAGCTAATCAAGGCATCACCATCATCATCAACAATGACACCATCAATCTTTCTAAGCATCCTAGCCATATCAAAATAACAAAACATTTAATTATATAACCAAATAACCATAACAATGATTATTCAACTGTTAACCCATTTCTTAATACTTAAATTCGTCATATAATCATATGTTGATTATATGATAACCATCTTATAAAAATACCCACTTTACATCAATACCGTTAGCCTCATAATCTTTTACATCCATTCACTTAGCTTAAACATTATCATTTACCCATTTCTCCAAATTAGGTACATAAACCCTAACTTCTTGAATTCAACAATTAACTTAAGATAAGGGATTGCTTACTTGAAAGGATGGTTGGTACTAACTTATTTCCTGATTTGGAGCACTAATCCTTCACCAATTTGATCATTGGAAAACCTTAGTCTTCCCTCCTTTCCTCTCTAAATTGCCACACACAATACACACTCCTGGATAACCATGAAATATGTATATCCTTGAGATTTCTAGATACAGCTTTCTTCATTTCAGATTTATGTACCAAATTGACACTTTAAGCCCTTCAAGTCCATTTACTTCTATTTTAGCCAAATGTAACTTTATTACTAATGCACTACTTGACAACATTAGTCCTTCAAGTATATCTTTCTTATAATTGTGACACATTGATTGATTTGAAATCAAATCAATGTATATTATAGTATAGTTTTTCTCAAAGGAATTGCTAAGAAATAAGCAAAACCCGAGGTCGTAGTCCGTGTGAATGGTGAATGGAATTTCGAATTCTCGGTTCGTGAAACGTGTCGTGAAAATGTGAAAAAGGGATTTCAAAGAGATTACACTAATGAATATGAAAATGAAGCACAATTAACCACTTAAGCACGTAATTCAAGTAAACAAACCTAAAACGTAACGTAGAATTAAAAACCGTAAGCTTAAACGAAAATAAAACGTAAATGCGCGAAATAAAACGTGAATTTTAAGCTATACTAATCCTACGGGCTTGAAAATGATTTTCCTAAGTTAAAAATGATAAAAGAAAATTTTGAGAAAAAGAAAAATATTTTTTTAACTTTTTATTTAATTTTTATGAATTAAAAACTAATTTATCTAATTAAAAATTAAAAGAAAATGGAAATTAAGTGAGAAAAATGCAAAATAAATTTTGAAAATTCTAAAATAACTAGAAAGTAATTTTAAAACTAAAAATATATTTTTTTGGCTTTTTGTGTAATTTTTATGAATTAAAAACTATTTAAACTAATTAAAAATTCAAAAAAAATTGAAAATAAATGGGAAAAATACAAAATTAGTTTCTAAAAATCTGAAATAAATAAAAACTAATTTCTAAAATATTTTTGGATTTTGTAGGCTTTTTCTGATTTTTTTGGGATTTTTGTTAATTAAAAAGTATTAAAAATTGAATAAAAACTAAAATTAAATAAGGAAAATAGCAAATGAACTCAGAAAAATATGAAAAATTCAAGAAAATTCTAAAATAATATTCTAAAACTAGGAAAAATTTAAAAATTGGAAAATAAGCAAAGGAACTGCTTAATGCTTTAAAACAGCTTATGTTGAAGTGCTTATTGATAAGTACTTTGACCAAAACTTAACGAAACTTTGAATAAAGGTTTCTATGAGTCAAACAAACTAAAAGGAACTGAAATTAGACCAATGGATCACAGAAACACAAATAATGGACCAAAACAGGTTCAATAAGCACTTGTTTGAACAAGAAATAAGCAACAGAATAAGCAAAAGGCAAAAGCTAACAGAAAACTACAACTTAAGGAACCAATGAACTAAAATGAACAACAAATCTCAAATTTGAAATCCTATAACACAATTGCAGCCTTAAACTTGAATTCAGACCTTGGCTTGAATGGACAGGGCAATTAAGCTGATAGTGGTGAGCTTATGGGGGCAAACAATCTACTAACCAACTGAGAACACAAATTCACCACTAGATCTGATTCTAAATCCAATTTAATAACCTAAAGGTTGCTTAGAAGATTGACCAAAACCTGATGAGCAGGGGATTAATGGGTCCAAACAGACAACTTATGATCAAGTTTCTAATAAGCAAATGATTTCCAAGCTAAAATTTTCTTTTTGATTATTATTCCCTAACTACCAAAATTCTAAAAGCAGCAATTCAAAATTATTTCCAATGAGTTTTAAATCCTACAAGTGATCTGAAAATTGTGACCAAAATCTGATTTCCAACTAAATTGACTTTTATGATTTGACTTAAACTTTGACTGAATTGATTTTAAACTTGTCCTAGATGATTACTTGTGTAATATTAAGCTAACGTGCAACTAATTTAGGCAAAATGAACAAGATGTATGACTGATGACTTGATAAAAGTAAAGTAAAGTAACTCCCAATACCGTCTTCCACGGATTATGGGTCCCAATACCGTCTTTCACGCTGTATGGGGGAGGTTGAGACGTAGACATCCTTACCCCTACCTAAGGTAGAGAGGCTGCTTCCGGTTCTACCAAAGGTAGAAAAGGACCTCCGGCCTTTTGTAGGGAGTGAGGATCGAACCCTTGACCTCTAGGTTGAGAGGCAAGGGGTTTTTCCAACTGATCCAACCCTACTTGGTCTACTGATAAAACTACTAATAGCTAACTGATAAAAGTGAATTTTGACTTTAAATGAAATAACTACTTATTTTATTATACTAAATGGCCTAAATGCAACCTAAGTGAGATGACTAAACCAAAAATACCCTCTGAAACACTGCTAATGACAGCAAACCAATCTATCCCAAACACCCTTGAATGTTACTGTTACCACTATTAGTGAATCAATCTGAGTTCAAACTAATCCAAACCACCAATGTTACTTAAATACTGATCCAACAATCCAACAATCCACACAAAAACACAGAATCAAACACAAACTCAAGCAGGAACACAGATCTGAGAGATATGACAGATATATGAAACAATAACTATAAATGAAATCAAACTATGATGATTAATGAAACAAGCTACTAGTAAACTAATAAATATGCAACTACTTATTAGAAACAGAAACAAGTAATTCTCAACAGATCTACACTACTACTAACTGATGCAATTCAAAGTGGAATTAAAAATGGAACTTACAAATCAAATTCCCCCTCAGCTCAACAGAGGGGGTTCACTAAGCTTGCCTGTCTTTATGACAGGCCAATTGGACACCTTATTGGCTGCCTTTACTCCCTGAATAAGCTAAGCTTAAACGAATAAGCTGGGTTTGACTTTAGTTGATTTTTTTTGTGATTTTGAGAATTACGATACAAAACAAGCTCACAGTAAGCTATGAAGCTTATATAAGCTTATGAATAACAGAAAAAGCTCTTTTGAAGCTGAATTTGATTTAATAATAACTATTTTTATATTTTTTTCTGATTTTTCTTATTTTTTTGGTTTTTTTTGGTTTTATTTTGTTGGTTTTATTTATTTATTTATTTATTTTTTTCAATATAAGGATAACAGAAACTTAAAAGAGATATTGAAACAAACTACAAGCTATTGATTTAAACTAATAGAAAGTAAATATTGAAACTAAAATGAAAATTAGAGCAATAAGCTCTAACTAAAATTGAATTATATTAATAAAAAGAAATTGAGTACAACTGCTTGGAATGGGAAATTACAATTAAAACAGACACTTAAACATAAAATTATATAAAAACCTACAAAAAAACTACACACTCATCTGTGAATACAAAGGGGGGGTATTTATACTTGAAGCTTGAGGCTGGGGTTGAAGCTTCTCGCATGTACAGCTCATCAATCCGCGTCATTTGTGTTTATTTTGATAGATAGCAGCCCTTAGATTACCCTTAGCCTCCAATCTTCAATCCACAACCCTAAGATCATTGATTACCCAATCATTTGGTACTCAATACCACACAGATCGCTGACATGGCAGGCCTGCCATGTCAAGATCTTCTAGAACCATATGAAATTAGACCATAGTACCCTTAATCTCAGTTAATTTGGATTTACGCGCATGAACAGTAGTTAGGGTTCATGGGATTTGGGTAAAAATATAATTGGGGGGGGGGGGGGTAATTTGTTTTTGGGTGTTTTTAGTATTAATGGGTGTTCGACCGGGTAAAGTTGGGTTTGACTTCGGGTTACGGGTAGTATTAGTTAGGGATGTGGGCTGGTTATTTTCTTTTGGGCTTTGGAATGGATTGGTTTAGTTTGTAGATCCGGTTGTGAATTTGTGATAAAAATCATAAGGACCAAATATGTAATAAGGCAAACAATAAGGACCAAATCTGTAAATCTTCCAAATTAATATCCAAGGGCTTGTATTGTAATTTTCAGATTTATGAGGGACCATTTTTGACTTTTCTTCAAGAATTTCTCCAAAGGACCAATTATGTCATTTCTTGAAAGATAAGGGACTGAAGTTGCCAATTCTTCAAAACTTTGTCCAGGGACCAATCTTGCAACTTTATGAATCTTTGAGGGCTTCATTTGTCATTTGAGCTTCCTTTGATCATTAAGCTTCCCCGGCTCCGGCTTTTGACCCTTTTCCATTCTCATGCTCGTTTTTGTCAATTTTTGCTTTGTTTTTGTGCATTTTTCACATATCCGTACCTGCACATACACAAATACAAAAACATACATTCTCTTGGCATATTTGGTTAGTATTTGGTGTATTTGGTCTGATTTAAGGTCTAAAAAGGATGTGTGAATAAGCACACATCACACATCATACTTTCTGTAACCATTTACATAACATTTAGTACTTATACTTGACTATTGGGTTGACTAACCAATACCGTAAGACCTTAAAACTTATAAATGTCATAGTCAACTATTTCAATGGCATTCTTGTAATAAGATACTTAGGCCCGGTTTTAGGGTGTTATAATACTAAACATGAACTGACCTTGAGATTCACTGCTCCAAATTATACCAGGGGGAGTTGTCAAATAGTTCTTGCATAGCAACTACTCTCCGTAGTGAAAGTCATTGATCCAATACTGCCTCATTTTGTGGCAAAATCTCACTTCGAATATAATATGGACAATGCTCATGTGAACAAATTTCTTTCTTTCTTTTTTAATCAAAATGGCCCACTGTAAGTGAAAAATGGCTTGCCTTTGCTGAGAAAGACAATGGTTTTGGGGGGGAAATACTCGAGGTAACTACAATAATGTCTTGCTACTACTACCTTTCATATATTAACCTTTACATCGACCCTTTATGGGTGAAAAAATATTATGAAACTGCACATGCATCTAATTTAAGAGCAAAGGTAAATAAAACTTTGGAGATTGCGCGGACTGACAAACTCATTTGTCATAGTCTTGAGGCGAAGGTATACCTCCTTCCCTCTGATGGTAACCTTGCTATGCGATTAAGGAATATATGTGAAGCTAAAGTTGATGGGGACTTAGTGAATCGCATATTTTTAACATATTAGATATTCTGATTATTATTCTGTAGATCAAGATATATATGAAGATGTAGCAAGATATATATGAGTATGTCTGAAGATTCTTAAAGATTAATGAGCAAAACTGTGGAGTTGGCAAAATGGGGGAGTTCCGGTAACGAAGCTAATGGCTAAGCCGAAACATTTTTAGTGCAATTTTTTAGTAAATAGTTAGTGTCTCTAATATTAGTACCAAAAGTATATATCATTTTATGTTCCTTAGGATTCTTTATACATTAAAAATACACTTCTGTTGACCTTTGACCCTAAACCCATTTGATATCTTTCCTTTTAATATAAAATTTTGATTTTACCTATTTGACCTACTAGAGATAAAACATAATTGGAATAACCAATCTATAAGTTAATGAGTCGAATTGCCACTCTCGATTGAGAATTTGAGATTCGGTACTGTAGATTGAGATCCTTTCAACTTTGGAGAGCGCACCAGCAGAAAAGATGCCATATTGTGGAGACTTTTTGATTCAGGGATAAGGTTCAAAATGTGAAACATGTTATTGCTGGCTTTGCACGACCCAAGTTGGCTATGATGTTATCGGGAGAAGATTCCCAACTCAAGTTGGCTCTAGTCTTGATCAACCCACTCTTTGCCAACTTTGCCATGATGTTATTGCTGGTCAACAACTCATGTTGCTAGGAACTTTACGAAAGATACAAAACAGATTAACAAATGACACATGGGATGACTAATCAACGAATATATTCTACTGTTAGTTGGCCAATTTAATAACAATTGATTATAAAACTTGTTCGCATGTTGTTGTATATCACTAAATGGAAAGAAGACTTTTAGCCAATGTATATCACTGTTCACCGTAATTAACTGCAGATTAACCAAGAAAATATCACTTCATGATTTTGCTCTAGTGACTTTTAATTAATGTTATGTTTCATTTCAACCAATTCTCGTTATTTGCTGAAAAAGAAATCCTTGATTGTTTCATAATCATCTAGTGAATGTTCAGCAGTTAACTTTTGATTCATGTACATAATTATTGCAACCTGATCTGGGATTATTATCCAAGTTATGGCAGATATTATCGAAGTTATGATGTTCATCTGAATAGTTCTATTGTTAAGCGTTCATAACCTGTATTAGAACTTGGTTAGAAAAGCTGTGAGCGTTGGTGGGAATTTCAACCCATTAACTAATGGACGGGTTGATTTGGTTATGTTTCATCTTTTACGGGTCAGGGGGTATAACTAAAAGTTAAAAAGTACACATTATCGGCTCTTTCTTTTTACATTGAAGAATTCGTATCATGAGTCTAACTAATCATCGATACATGACTTTAATTTTGTTTGTTAATTAATTCATGTGTTGGTAAGTGACAAGGATTCATTATGATCACTACATGTAAATAAACATGCATGTATCGTACGTGATGAAATGTGTCACTTTATGTATTATCTGCTCTTGAGTTGTTATTGCATGTTTATCTATTTAAGCCTCAAAGAGATTTTATGTTAATTTTTGTATCGAGGTCAGCTTGTTCAAGTGATTAATAATGAAATGTGTACGTTATGTTAATTTTCACTATGAAAATGGCCATTTTGTGGCACACAATTTTTATGGCAAAAGTATGTAGAGTATCACATTGAATGATATGCATGGTTTAAGTGAGCATCACTTGATGAGCTGCAATTAGAACCATATTCCCCTCTTGTATTATCACCAAATAATCCTAACCACACAACATCCACATCCCTTATCTGTTATCTGTCAAAATTTTGTATAAACAATAATAAGTGGTTGCTGAGAAGGTGCATGCATATTATTTGGATGTTTGTTGTTTTGTTATGTATTACTTTCAAACTTTGAATTATTCAACAAAATGGATGGTTCCTATACGCTATAAGCCTATAAACAATTTGTGTGATCTTAATAGTCAAAATGTCAATATGTCTACTACAATTAATAATGCAAAAACCTGACCTCCATCCATTAAAGATAACAAGGAACCCCCACTTATCCACATCTTGTATATATATATACAAACACAAACCAAACAGATTTATGCATATCACCCAAACACTCCTTCACTTCTTTTTTTTAACAATCCACACACCCTTTTTTGTTCAGACAAACAAACAGATACTATACATACATGATGTCTTCAGTCAATCATGACGACTTTGCTCACTTAAAAATCCCCCTTGAAGATGTACTCTCCGCCACCAATAACTTTGCTAAAGAAAATTTCAGAGGCGGAGGTGGATTTGGTAATCATTATGAGGGACAGCTCTTGTGGTCCGGGGAGTTGATTAAAATCCATGCTCAGAGATGGAATAAAGAATGGGATGAAAAAGAGGAACAGTTTTGGATGGAGATTTCATTGCTTTCTAGTCTCAAGCATAAAAATGTGGTTTCTCTTGTTGGGTTTTGTGATGAAAATGATGAGCAAATCATCATTATCAAGCTTGAGACCATGTTTTGTCTTGATAACTATTTAGACTATACGATGATGTTGACATGGGTGCGAAGATTGGAGATATGTGTCGGCCTTGCGCAAGCATTGAGCTACATTCATTACGACGAGCTCCGCGATTTTAGCGTTATACATAGAAACATCGAAAGTGAGACAATTATGCTAAATGATAACTTTGAACCCAAGTTATCAGAATTTAGACTTTCCATGAAGATTGAAGCATCTCACAGGTGTCATTCGTTCCATGTTGATAAAGTTTGGGATACGGAAGGGTATACAGACCCAACATACATTAAGACTAACAATGTGAGCCACAAGTCAGATATTTACTCCTTTGGGATTGTAATGTTTGAACTACTGTGTGGTAGAAAAGCAGTAATCAATGACGAGGGTTATAAGTATTTGGCTCCAGCAGTCATTTTCCATTATAGAGAGGAAAAACTAAATGACATCATTTATTGGGATCTACAGAAACAAATTGATCCACAGTCACTCAACGTTTTTGCTGAAACGGCGTATGCCTGCTTGGACGAAGAACAATCTCAACGCCCAGCTATTGGCGAGATTGTCACGAGACTTGAGAAAGCATTGGAATTGGCACGTGCAAATAAGCATGTAAGACCCTTTCATCCTTCTATCATATATTATCTTTTTGTTTTTATACTAGGTAGTATTTTTGGCCGTGCATATGCACGGCCCAAGTGACCTCATGTATATTATCTGATTACCAAAGCCGTGAAGTTAGTTTTTCATGTTTAGATTTAAAGTCACACCTTTTTACTCATTTTCTTTAACTTCAATCGTACACACTATATACCCACTCCCATCTCAAATCAACTATTTTGACCAAACTAAACCTTTCTCATTATTTTTTTATGTAAAATCCGGTCAAATATTTAACCGTGCATATCCAATGTTATCAACTCTATGACACTCATCTATCATTTTATGCAAACTATTAACACTTGATAGGACACCACTATTATATTAAATTATGCATCATTCCAGAAAGTTGATGAACAATTGCATATTCAAAGTCTTATCAATAAAATTATTGATAAAAATTGTTTTATGTTTGATGTGATACTTTAATGAGAAAATAGTTCATTCATAAACTTTTGTTGATGTAATGGGCTAAATCACAACCCATTATTATTATAGTTGACATTTTAATGGATACTAATATCAAGTGCGAGAAACTGAAAATGAAAGCTAATTAGTTAAAAGTAGTGGTTAAAAACTTAAAATTAATGAGTGAAAAAGGGTTGTCACATAGAGTGGGTGAAATAGTGAGGGTAAGTGTAGCCTATAAACTGTATGTAGCTGATATGTAACTATTCACAACATGCAAGAGTGGAAAAAGGGTTGCCTTCTCTTGATAGTTTTTATTAATTTGATTTGAAAGATAGATAGATACGTATTTCAACCCATATCACCTAATCCTGGACATATCTGTTCATAATTTTCATCTACTACCATCCACACTTAATATGTACTACACACACTACAAAAAAAAGTGAGATTGTTCACGCTTATTTGTACACAGTTTGCAAAGGGTGAACTTTTATTTTGTTTTGTACACACATAAACCTGTGTATAAAATATTTATGGTTGTCACGCTAAAATGCGTGTATATTAAAAAAAAGTTGACAATTTTGTGCGTGTACAATATATTGCTTAATAAAAACCACAAACACATAAAAGAACACCTACAAAAGCGTGTACAAATGTGAATATAAAAGTTATAAAAAGATCAACTCCTTTTTTTCCTATCTGGCAAAAACTTTTTTATAAAAAAAGACTCACTTTTTTCCTACCTCTCCTACCTGGCAAAAAATCCCCAAATCAATATCCACTCGTTTCCCCAAATAAATCCCCAAATCGTTATCTCCAAATCCATTTTCTTCAGAAGCAATATCCAAATCGTTTCCCCAAATCAATATCCAAATCGTTATCACTAAATCATCTCTAACTAAATCGATCAAATTCATAAACCCTAATTTTTACTATCAGCTTTACCATCTCAAAATCAGTTGCAGAGCTTAATGATTGGTGGTGTTTAATCTGTGGTGTTAAACGGTGGTGTTTAATCGGTGGTGTTATACGGTGGCTTTTAATTGGTGGTGTTAATCGGTGGTGTTAATCTGTGGTGTTTAATCGGAAGCTAGGGTTTGAATTGTCCAGCAGAGCTTGTTAATTGGTGGTGTTAATCGGTGGTGTTAATCTGTGGTATAATATCTGAATAATGTCTTGCTTGTTTTTTATGTGTTTTTGATAATGCTAGGTAGCTGCATTGTTAATGTATGGCCTTAAGATTAGTTTTGCGCGTTAGTTTAGTTTCACTGATGATTGGAAATAGCAAGCAAGCAATAGGAGGTTCTGATAGTTCTTAAGCTCGTGATCTCGTGTGTTGTTCGTTTGACGGTAAGCTGAGAGATTGGAAAGTCTGACTGGTTTTTTGTGTCTAGGATGTTTTATGTGATGTAAATTGATTATTGTGGCCTCTATAGAAAAATTCATACTGTTACGGACTGAGTGATTGTTTGGCCTGCACATGTTTAGAAAAGAGCCACCATTGATCTCTATTGTGACTTTTTTAGAAAAAAAGAAGGGGGTTTTATATCTAAAAAAGAGTTGAAAATTTGGAAAACGTGATTAGATGATATTTTCTAGAAAAAGCGAAAAATGCAAGGGATTTTTGTAAAAGGAAAAATGTTGAGAGTTATAATAATGTGTGTGTAATATGCGCTTAGAAATTACTATGACTGTTTTTTTGAATAGTATAGTATTAGCTAGTATTGAATGCGAGTTATAATAATGTGTGTGTATTGCTAATTCTTATTTTGAGTTTTGAATAGTATAATATTTAGCTCTGAGTGTTTGAACAATTTTTTCGAAAAAAATATCATGTGTGACCGTTGGAAAATTACATGTCATTAACAACAATTAGGACTTAATAAATATAGTATATGAATGAATTGAAACTTGTAGCTATAGCCTTTTTTCTCTTTACACATAACATTTTGGGAATTTATTAAAACCAATAAGTTTTTAATTCTGATTTTAGGCATTGTATCGGAAACTTGGTAAGTATAAACGATGGATAAAAGTTGGATTAATGCTCCGATTAATAGCAAAACTTTTAGAGATGGAGCTCAAAATTTTATAAGTTTTGCTCGTGCTACAAGTATAAGAGGATTCATCAAATGTCCATGTAATAGATGTTGTTGTCTCGGTAAACCGTTAGATCTTGATAAAGCTCATGCCCACATATTGCATTATGGGTTTTTACCCGGGTATAAAGAATGGACTGTGCATGGAGAGCATACTATATCTTTACCACCATCTCAATCTAGTAATGTTAATGTTGAGGAAACTTCTTTTGGTCAAGAGGATATAAGAGGTTTGGTTCGTGATGCGTTAGGTATTAGTTCTTTGCCTTCGGATAACGCCGAATTAGGAGATACAACGATGGAAGGAGATACCGGAGAATCTACGGAAAGTGGTAGTCATGGTGATGAGGGTCTTTTATATAAGAAGTTGTTAGAAGAATGTGACAAAGAATTGTACTCTGGTTGCAAGTACTCAAATTTGTCCTTCACTTTACATTTATATCACATTAAATGCATTGGTGGAATATCCAACAAGACTTTTAGCATGATACTAGAACTCTTGAGGGATGCATTTCCACATCTTACAGCGTTACCATCATCCGCCAATGAAGCAAAAAAGTTAACTAAAGATTTGGGTCTAGGTTACGAAAAAATCCATGCGTGCCCAAATGATTGTATGCTTTATTGGGGTGACAGGGCGGGTCAACAATTATGTCATGTTTGCAAAGCTTCGCGATATAAAAGTGATGAAGTGATTGGAAGTTCTAAATCACGCAAATCCAATAAGCCGGCAAAAGTTTTACGTTATTTTCCCTTAATTCCGAGACTTAAAAGGTTGTACATGTCCGAGAAAACAGCGAAGGACATGAGGTGGCATGATACTGGTAGAACAAAAGATGGAAAATTGAGGCACCCCGCAGATGGTCTTGCTTGGAGCGCGTATAATGATCGATATTCACAGTTTGCCTCGGATCCTCGGAGTGTGAGGCTTGGCCTGGCTAGTGATGGTTTTAATCCTTTTCGTACAATGAGTACATCACATAGCACATGGCCAGTGTTATTGATTCCTTACAATTTACCTCCTTGGATATGCATGAAACGACAATCATTTATTCTTTCATCAATTATTCTGGGGGAGAAAGCTCCTGGCAATGATATTGACGTATATCTAAAACCTTTAATAAAAGAGCTCCAATCATTATGGACGGGTGTTGATGCTTATGATGCTTTTTCTAAGCAACATTTCAAACTAAAGGCTTCCCTTTTGTGGACTATCAACGATTTTCCAGCATATGCAAATTTATCTGGTTGGAGCACCAAGGGTCGTGTGGCATGTCCACTTTGTGCCAACTCCACTCACTCTAGGTGGTTAAAACATGGAAAGAAATTTTGCTACATGGGACATCGAAGATGGTTAGAGCCGAATCATAGTTATCGATTTCAAAAGGAACGTTTTGATGGTACAATAGAGTATGAGGGTCCGCCAACTCCACTAACAGGGTCAGATGTTTTGAAACAATTAAGCGGTGTAAGATTTAGATATGAAAAGTCTAAGAAAAGGACGAGGGAGGATGCTGGTTCAACAAGTACTCATACAACAGAGGCAACATATGACAACCAAGGTGCATTTGAGAGTACAGATATTATCATTGAAGAAGATATTGACGGTGAGAACCAATTATGGAAAAAGAAAAGTGTGTTCTTTGATTTAGAGTATTGGGAGCACAATTTACTTAGACATAACTTAGATGTGATGCATATCGAAAAGAATGTGTGTGACAATATTCTCGGGACCTTATTAGATTTGGATAGAAAGACTAAAGACAACGAAAACACCCGCAAGGATCTCGACGATTTATAAGGTGAAGTTCATGCCTAATTCCCATTTCCTCGAGATCCTTGCGGGTGTTTTCGTTGTCTTTAGTCTTTCTATCCAAATCTAATAAGGTCCCGAGAATATTGTCACACACATTCTTTTCAATATGCATCACATCTAAGTTATGTCTAAGTAAATTGTGCTCCCAATACTCTAAATCAAAGAACACACTTTTCTTTTTCCATAATTGGTTCTCACCGTCAATATCTTCTTCAATGATAATATCTGTACTCTCAAATGCACCTTGGTTGTCATATGTTGCCTCTGTTGTATGAGTACTTGTTGAACCAGCATCCTCCCTCGTCCTTTTCTTAGACTTTCCATATCTAAATCTTACACCACTTAATTGTTTCAAAACATCTGACCCTGTTAGTGGAGTTGGCGGACCCTCATACTCTATTGTACCATCAAAACGTTCCTTTTGAAATCGATAACTATGATTCGGTTCTAACCATCTTCGATGTCCCATGTAGCAAAATTTCTTTCCATGTTTTAACCACCTAGAGTGAGTAGAGTTGGCACAAAGTGGACATGCCACACGACCCTTGGTGCTCCAACCAGATAAATTTGCATATGCTGGAAAATCGTTGATAGTCCACAAAAGGGAAGCCTTTAGTTTGAAATGTTGCTTAGAAAAAGCATCATAAGCATCAACACCCGTCCATAATGATTGGAGCTCTTTTATTAAAGGTTTTAGATATACGTCAATATCATTGCTAGGAGCTTTCTCCCCCGGAATAATTGATGAAAGAATAAATGATTGTCGTTTCATGCATATCCAAGGAGGTAAATTGTAAGGAATCAATAACACTGGCCATGTGCTATGTGATGTACTCATTGTACGAAAAGGATTAAAACCATCACTAGCCAGGCCAAGCCTCACACTCCGAGGATCCGAGGCAAACTGTGAATATCGATCATTAAATGCGCTCCAAGCAAGTCCATCTGCGGGGTGCCTCAATTTTCCATCTTTTGTTCTACCAGTATCATGCCACCTCATGTCCTTCGCTGTTTTCTCGGACATGTACAACCTTTTAAGTCTCGGAATTAAGGGAAAATAACGTAAAACTTTTGCCGGCTTATTGGATTTGCGTGATTTAGAACTTCCAATCACTTCATCGCTTTTATATCGCGAAGCTTTGCAAACATGACATGATTGTTGACCCGTCCTGTCACCCCAATAAAGCATACAATCCTTTGGGCACGCATGGATTTTTTCGTAACCTAGACCCAAATCTTTAGTTAACTTTTTTGCTTCATTGGCGGATGATGGTAACGCTGTAAGATGTGGAAATGCATCCCTCAAGAGTTCTAGTATCATTCTAAAAGTCTTGTTGGATATTCCACCAATGCATTTAATGTGATATAAATGTAAAGTGAAGGACAAATTTGAGTACTTGCAACCAGAGTACAATTCTTTGTCACATTCTTCTAACAACTTCTTATATAAAAGACCCTCATCACCATGACTACCACTTTCCGTAGATTCTCCGGTATCTCCTTCCATCGTTGTATCTCCTAATTCGGCGTTATCCGAAGGCAAAGAACTAATACCTAACGCATCACGAACCAAACCTCTTATATCCTCTTGACCAAAAGAAGTTTCCTCAACATTAACATTACTAGATTGAGATGGTGGTAAAGATATAGTATGCTCTCCATGCACAGTCCATTTTTATACCCGGGTAAAAACCCATAATGCAATATGTGGGCATGAGCTTTATCAAGATCTAACGGTTTACCGAGACAACAACATCTATTACATGGACATTTGATGAATCCTCTTATACTTGTAGCACGAGCAAAACTTATAAAATTTTGAGCTCCATCTCTAAAAGTTTTGCTATTAATCGGAGCATTAATCCAACTTTTATCCATCGTTTATACTTACCAAGTTTCCGATACAATGCCTAAAATCAGAATTGAAAACTTATTGGTTTTAATAAATTCCCAAAATGTTATGTGTAAAGAGAAAAAAGGCTATAGCTACAAGTTTCAATTCATTCATATACTATATTTATTAAGTCCTAATTGTTGTTAATGACATGTAATTTTCCAACGGTCACACATGATATTTTTTTCGAAAAAATTGTTCAAACACTCAGAGCTAAATACTATACTATTCAAAACTCAAAATAAGAATTAGCAATACACACACATTATTATAACTCGCATTCAATACTAGCTAATACTATACTATTCAAAAAAACAGTCATAGTAATTTCTAAGCGCATATTACACACACATTATTATAACTCTCAACATTTTTCCTTTTACAAAAATCCCTTGCATTTTTCGCTTTTTCTAGAAAATATCATCTAATCACGTTTTCCAAATTTTCAACTCTTTTTTAGATATAAAACCCCCTTCTTTTTTTCTAAAAAAGTCACAATAGAGATCAATGGTGGCTCTTTTCTAAACATGTGCAGGCCAAACAATCACTCAGTCCGTAACAGTATGAATTTTTCTATAGAGGCCACAATAATCAATTTACATCACATAAAACATCCTAGACACAAAAAACCAGTCAGACTTTCCAATCTCTCAGCTTACCGTCAAACGAACAACACACGAGATCACGAGCTTAAGAACTATCAGAACCTCCTATTGCTTGCTTGCTATTTCCAATCATCAGTAAAACTAAACTAACGCGCAAAACTAATCTTAAGGCCATACATTAACAATGCAGCTACCTAGCATTATCAAAAACACATAAAAAACAAGCAAGACATTATTCAGATATTATACCACAGATTAACACCACCGATTAACACCACCAATTAACAAGCTCTGCTGGACAATTCAAACCCTAGCTTCCGATTAAACACCACAGATTAACACCACCGATTAACACCACCAATTAAACACCACCGTATAACACCACCGATTAAACGCCACCGTTTAACACCACAGATTAAACACCACCAATCATTAAGCTCTGCAACTGATTTTGAGATGGTAAAGCTGATAGTAAAAATTAGGGTTTATGAATTTGATCGATTTAGTTAGAGATGATTTAGTGATAACGATTTGGATATTGATTTGGGGAAACGATTTGGATATTGCTTCTGAAGAAAATGGATTTGGAGATAACGATTTGGGGATTTATTTGGGGAAACGAGTGGATATTGATTTGGGGATTTTTTGCCAGGTAGAAGAGGTAGGAAAAAAGTGAGTCTTTTTTTATAAAAAAGTTTTTGCAAGATAGGAAAAAAAGGAGTTGATCTTTTTATAACTTTTATATTCACATTTGTACATGCTTTTGTAGGTTTTCTTTTATGTGTTTGTGGTTTTTATTAAGCAATATATTGTACACGCACAAAATTGTCAACTTTTTTTTAATATACACGCATTTTAGCATGACAACCATAAATATTTTATACACAGGTTTATGTGTGTACAAAACAAAATAAAAGTTCACCCTTTGCAAACTGTGTACAAATAAGCGTGAACAATCTCACTTTTTTTTTGTAGTGAACATTACGAAGATGATAAAGAATAAAAAAACTAAAGTTTATAGAAATTGAGAAAAAGAAATTAGTAACCTATAACCATTGAAGTGAGCTCACAATTAAAGCATCTATAACAAATACAATCTAGCAATACAAAACTATTTTAGTTCTTTCTACCTATCAAATCATACCCACCCCGATAGCCATAACATCTTTCTACCTAAAAAAGGCACCCAACAACAACAACAATAGTGCTACCGATATCCTCTTTAACTCCTACAACTCAACCGTCGCTCATTTAAGCACCAAGATCCTCCTTAGCTCCTACCACTAAACCATCTCAAACTTTTTAATGACAGCATCACCTACGAGTCATTTGGGCTGCAAACGTTGGAAGAAAGACAAAAAGCAAAATAAAAGTAAGTCACATCTCATAGTTGTAGACTTGTAGTTGTAGACAAATATATATAACATTAAAACTTATAATATAAAGATGCATGAGCGAAAGCTACTGTGTTCATCACCATCAACAACATAAATGCAACATTATAAGGATGAGGAAAAATAACTAATATATTCGGAATAAGGAACTAACCATTAGAATTGAATATCTTACTTCAGAGCATCAGATCAAGTAAATAAGAAAGAATGAAGATAACTTTGTTGGAGAGAGAGAAAGTTATTGAAATGCAATGGGAGAAATGACCAGGAGGGGGATAATTGGTCGAGTGATACAAATATACAATGGTAGAATATATTACATTTCAAAGCTCTAACAGTGAGGAACTATTTGATGCTGATGTGTCTTATTTTGAGGCTGCTACAGCAAAGAAGGGAGTTCTTTTTATATAATAGGTTGATATCTTTATATCAACCCTTATTATCAATTGTTGAAAATGTTTGAAATGAATAGTATAATTAGGTTAAAATGGTCTCTTAACAGTTTAAAGGAAGGATAGTATGGTATTTTGCAATACTAGATTATATCTTGTATTAACTTAATAGGTATCTCATTAATATATATCTCATGATTCATTGAGTTGTCACTTTCTTACTAGAATTACCTTTGTTTTAATATCATATAATAAATTGGATTGGTGACATGAAAACTGGATATGCAATATGTTAAGTGTATCATGATATGTTAGTTTTTGTTGCCCATCAATCCAATTTCTTTTTTTGCAATACTAGATTATATCTTGTATTAACGGAGACCTAAAAGATGAGACTAATTTTGTGCCTAACTTATGTGTCACTAACTCATTAGATTGTGAAGAGGTGGGTCCGGTTGATACAACCAATGAATTGTTGACACACATGTTTAGGCACAAAATTAGGCATGCCAATCATTTCTCATTTAAATTTTCAAAATTTATTTAGTAAACAAAAAAATTATATGGTTAACTTCAGTCATGTCAAGACAATTAGCATCGTTAAGATTATAAAATTTAGTAAAGCTCAACTAGAAAACACTTTAAAGCGAAATTAAATCGAGCTTCATCGAGCATTTTGTTTTCAAGATTAAGCTCGATCTATAAATTAATATTTTTTAGTTGATCATAGCTCGACTCAATTTTAAGTATTAAAATTGTAATAGTATTAGCAAGGTAGTATGAGTTGAATAAGTATTTTGAGCAAACTCAACTAAATAGGATAATACAGAAATATTTTCGGTATTAGAGTTGAGATTGCATTATTAATATATTCGGTAGTATGAGTTGAAATATTTTCGGTATTAAAATAAGGGTATGCAATTGAATTTTTTTTTCTTCATATAGAATCTAGTTGATATCAATTTTAACCAATTTAGTTAGAAATTATAAGGTGACAAAAATTAAACTAATTTTGACATAGTTTATATATTATAAATGAAAAACTAGCAGTGAAAATTTAGTTTTACCATTCTGAATCCTTTTGGTCAAAGAAATTTATTCTTACGCCTAATTCATATGCCTAAAGCTATAACTAAACAATTCATTGTGTGACACATGAATTGCACTAGTTCTTCTTTTTCATATCACCACTGATCTAGCTAAGGGTTCGTTTGGTAGGACGTAATGAAATGTTAAATGAATGGAATAAGCAATGTAATGGAATAAATGACGTAATTTAATAATTGATTACCCTTATTAATAATGTTTGGTTGGTATGATAGGACAGCTTTTATGTAAGTGTAATAATTGATTACCCAATCGATAAGAAAGAGACAAAAATGGTCATAGTTAATAGGAAGTGTATTCAATATAGTTAGTTAATGGTCGGTTTTTATGTAATTTTGATTACATTACGGACGTAATGAAAAAAAGGAGGGAGCCTCTATAGAATGAAAATGAGGATTTTTGATGTAATGAGTCATTGCATCCTGTAATTAAAAACAAACATAATTTCCTCATTTCGTCGTAATGTTCTTTTTCATTCCTACTCTTATTACGATGTACCAAACACTACGTAAGCGTCTGGATCTCTTTATTAGACATAAAATTAGTCTTATGTTAGTCATGCCAATCAATACAGATATTTACGAAGTAAATAAATAAGAGGTATAATTGATATTGTGTAGATATCTGATCTTTTCCTCAATATGTTATACTTAGGATTCATCTAAACTAGTTTGAGAATGTTAAATAAACGTTTACTTAAAATTCTATACATTAGGTTATCCACATAAATACAGCTCCACGTCGAATATATGTGTCAAGCAATTTCTATGTCCATTTGATATACACGTAGTGTAACACCCCCAAAATTTGATACAGCGGAAGACTCAACAAGCTTTCGGGGTGCTACGGGGATTGGTATCCAAACACAAGACATAAAAGAACGAGATAAAGTAAACATAATAAAATACAACCACGCGGGGTTTTAAAGTTTACATTATCCCAAAATCATCCAAAGTCAGGCCCAAAAGAAAATAAATATAGGTCCACAATAGTTATCAGAGTTTTAGAAATAAAGATCCATAACCGGTGCCAAATGCCAAGCCTCCAATCCCAAGCATCCGCAGAGCATCACTTAATTACCTGAGAAAACGTGCTAAAAGTCAGCTTTCGCTGGTGAGATCATAGGTTTAGATTCATAATTCGATATAGTGGACATATACGTAAAACGCTTGCTAGCTAGACTAGGCCTCAATCATCCAACCAAATAATCCAACCAAAATAATCCAACCAAATCAAATCAACCCTATAGGTGCACGCTATAGCTCAAATCAATCCAATCGATAGCTTACCTAGCTCAAGTCTAGGCCTCGCTCTATAATCCATCCAATAGCTTACCTAGTTCGGGACTAGGCCTCGCTCAACAACTAAATCAATAGCTTACCTAGTTCGGGACTAGGCCTCGCTTAATCCTACCTAGTTCTATAAGCATAGCAAGTTTTGAAATAAATAAATAAAGCGATAATAGTCCACATAAAACATTTGCACGTTTCTCACCCCAAGTATTGAAAACAAAGTTCAAGAGTAAAAGTGGGGCTATGACTCACCTCAAGTCCAGAAATCCTCAAAAGAAACGATAGAAGAAAGACGTAAGTAATCTCAAGCAACTCACGTAACGAAGACTACAGACTCGGCACTTCCTAACAATATCAACTCGTTTAGAAATCATTTCCTCAAAATCAAATATTCCCATTCCCGAACGTATTCCATTTTACTTTCCAAAAATATCCATTTCTCGAATTAACTTCATATTAATTTGAAGTTTGACGTTTGGTATCCATACGGGTGGAGGGTCGACACAACTCAAACCAGAAAGCCACAACAAACAAAAATAATAAAACAACTATAGGTCTAATGTTAGCCCAACATATTATTTAAATAATTATCGAAGCTTATTAAATCCGTCGATTTGATAATCCCCCATATTTATTTACGTAATATATCGTTCCAAAATTATACCCAACCTAAAGCACATTGCACAAAAGATTCTATTTGGTATATGTTGTAGTCCAATGAATTCCCTATATGTATCGTCGAATAGGCCAAATCCCACGAGACATATAGTAATTTATTCTCCTAAAATATATACCACATCCTATGGGCGTCGTGGGATACGATGCCCATTAATATACTCATTTTATATTGTCAAATAACTCGATCTAGAATAAGTCACTCGATATATATATAAAATGTTTATATTAATCGTCATATATCCGTGACAACACAAAGTCATAATATAAAGCCCACTTGGACTTTAAAGACCCACAATTCGTATAACTCGATAAGTTTCTAATTTATAAACAAAACCACATTTTTAATTATTAGTTACCCGACTTATATTTCACCATTATTTATATAGTTATTATTTATAATAATATCCCGACATTTATTACACTATTTGCATAGTATAATAACTATCGTTTTATTATTATACGTTTACTCGTGATCGTTTTATTATTAATATACGCATATATATATATATATATATATATATATATATATATATATATATATATATATATATATATATATATATATATATATATATACACACACGTTTAACACGTCTATATACGTATATAAACGATTATATTCTTAATAATATTATTACGAGTATTATTTTTATATCGATTTTTAAATATCTATCGAGTCATAGAATTTGGTCACATGTCCGAGTCATGACCCTCGGCTCATAGTCCAAGTCCAAAATAAAAAGAATCAAGTCACAAATAAATATATCAACTCCGTCCAAACAATCCCATATCCACGTGTTACAACATGAGGGTCCGACTACGGCACCCAACTAACCTATCTCCGTCATCTAATTGACCGTCTCACAATCGGTCCCCAATTCCATACTCGTCAACACAACTCCAAATCCAAATACAAGTAAACCCATGCCCAAAGCTTCGGTCCAACATATGCCACAACATGAAAAGAAAATTAACACAACATTAACCAAAACCAAATATACCAATATTACGGGTCGACCTACCAAGTCCAACCCGGGTCAACTACGAGACCACAAATCATAAGAATCAACCTCACCCGAGACCCTTTTGGCCTCGGCTAGCTCTAAAGAGCCTCTCGACCCAAAACAGCCCGCGAAGGGGGGTGTCGGCCGAGAATCAAAACAACAACAACAACAAGTCGAGAGCCACAAATCAACCAAACATCAATTAGCAATTAACCAATCACCAAGAATCAATAACCATCGGACCATAACACCTCCAAGACTCTCAATCGAGTCGAGGAGTGATCACACCGAGACCTAGGGTCTCGGTCGAGCTCAATACGAGCCACAACCCAAACCAAACGCATCCAAAAATTCAAATCCGAGCACCAAACAATCAAGAATCGACCCCCATGGATACCAAACTCATTTTTATATCAAAACCCATTTTCATTTCGAATTTTAACATCCCAAAAGATCAAGATTCAATTCGGGTTCGACTCAAAATAGTCAAACCCGACACAAAACTCACGTTTTCTCACCTTCAAATCGAATGATAACCAAGAAAAATGATGGTGTGGTGGCGTGTGATGTGTGGTGCGGCGGTATTAATAAAAACGAAGGGGAGAGGCGCGTGTTTCACACCACAAGAGCAAGAAGGTGATGGGGAGTATTTTGGTGGTGGTGGTGTTGTGTGGAAGTCGGCGGTGGTGGTGTTTTGATGGTGGCAGCCGGCGGCTAGAGTGAGGGAGGAGAAAGAGAGGTGGGTGTGGTGATAGTATGTGAGGGTTAGGGTTAGGGAAGGGGTATTATACCCGAATTTTGCACATAGGTCCCTCAAGTTTCATTTTTCCAAAACTAGCCACAAATACTTTAATAATTAGTGAACTCTTTTTAATCGGTTTTCCCGTAACACGATTTCTCGTTCATAAAAGTATTAAATTTTTGCCAAACATAATCGTACACGTCATAAATGATTTTCCCAACAACATTTCCCGAAACATATAGATATGTATGAAGACATAATGTTTATTTAACGGTGACTCGCTACCGTTAAGTAAAAGATTAAAATTTCGTTAGGTTAATCTAGTGCCGGAGTCAATGTAGTGCCAAAGATATCGATCTCACAATAAATCATCACGACCGAAACAAATCAAACCATAAATAAATAACCAAATCTCATAAACATCGTACGATTAAAAATCAAGTACCAACGTTCATAAAATATCTCACAATAAACTTTCAAAAATTTTAAAATTATAATTTTAATGTAATGCGGGTTTTATAAATGACTCCCTATTTTGCCGGTTGTCACATCCTCCCGGCCTCAGAAGAAACCCGTCCCGGGTTTCTCTCGGAACAAACCATCTACGAAGTAAAAAGCTTCGGATATCTCTTTCGAAACTCATCCTCACGTTCCCATGTGAATTCAGGTCCGTGCCGCGAATTCCAACGAACTTTGATGAGCGGAATACGACTCCTCTTGAGTCGTTTGATCTCTCTATCCATTATCTCAATCGGCTCTTCCACAAAATTCAAACTTTCGTCCACACGAATATCCTTGATTGGTATAACTGGTGTTTCCTCTGAGAGACATTTCTTCAGATTGCTAACATGAAACACATCATGAACTTTACTCAATTCCATTGGTAATTCCAAACGATAAGCTACGGGCCCAATTCTTTCCAAAATAAGAAATGGTCCAATATAGCGGGGATTAAGTTTCCCACGTTTCCCAAAATGTATCACACCCTTCCAAGGCGAGACTTTCAACATCACTTTGTCTCCAACCTGGAATTCTAGGGGTTTACGCCTCTGATCGGCGTAGCTTTTCTGCCTATCTCTAGCTGCTTGCAGTCGATCTCGAATTTGCGTTACCTTCTCAGTAGTTTCCAAAATAAGCTCAGGGCCTGTGAGTTGGCTATCTCCAACTTCTGCCCAACCAATAGGTGAACGACATTTACGACCATACAAAGCTTCAAATGGTGCAGCCTTAAGACTTGTGTGGTAGCTATTGTTGTAGGAGAACTCCGCAAGGGGTAGATATTTCTCCCAGCCTTTACCAAAGTCTATTATGCATGCACGAAGCATATCCTCCAAAGTCTGAATAGTTCTCTCACTTTGACCATTGGTTTGGGGGTGATATGCAGTACTCATATCAAGTCTCGTCCCCAAAGCGGTTTGAAGTGATCGCCACAATGCTGACGTGAAGCGGCTGTCGCGATCCAAAATAATCGATATCGGAACTCCATGACGAGAAACAATCTCCTTCACATACAACCTCGCAAGTTTATCCACACTATCATCTTCACTAATCGCCTGGAAATGAGCAGACTTAGTCAAACGATCGACAATTACCCATATAGCGTCGCAACCGCTAGCTGTCTTTGGTAATTTGGTAATAAAGTCCATCGTAATCCGCTCCCATTTCCAAACCGGGAGTTCTGGCTGCGTCAATAATCCTGACGGTCTTTGATGTTCGGCTTTAACCTTAGAGCAAGTCAAGCATTTACTAACATACAACGCTGTATCTGCCTTCATATTTGGCCACCAGTATAACTTTTTCAAATCCTGGTACATTTTGTCAGACCCATGATGAATAGAGTATCTTGACTTATGCGACTCATGCATAATCAACTCTCGAATTCCTCCATACAATGGTACCCAACTTCGCTCTCCAAAACATAATACTCCATCAGAACATCTAACAAATCCCTTCTCATTTTCTGCCATCCCAAATATATTCTCAGCAGACCGATTCTCTGCTTTCAATGCCTCCGTTTGAGCTTCTAATATTTGAGATGGTAATGGCGATACGATAGTCATTCCTAATGACCTAACTCGTAATGGTGGAATTCTCTCCTTTCGACTAAGAGCATCAGCAACAACGTTTGCTTTACCCGGATGGTAGCAAATTTCACAATCATAATCGCTTAGCAACTCAATCCAATGTCGCTGCCTCATGTTAAGCTCTTTTTGGTTCAAAATGTGTTGTAGACTTTTGTGGTCAGTAAACACTACGCACTTGGTTCCATACAAGTAATGTCTCCATATTCTCAAAGCAAAAACCACAGCACCTAACTCCAAATCATGGGTGGTGTAGTTCTTCTCGTGCTTCTTGAGCTGTCGGGAAGCATAAGCTATGACTTTCTCTCGTTGCATCAGCACAGCTCCTAAACCTTTATGAGAAGCGTCACAATAGACGACAAAATCCTCGTTACCTTCGGGTAACGCCAAGATAGGAGCACTACACAACATCTCCTTAAGTAACTGAAATGCTTCCTCTTCCTTATCTCCCCATTCATACTTAACACTCTTTTGAGTCAATTTGGTCAACGGTTTTGCTATCTTCGAAAATCCCTCAATGAATCTTCGGTAATAACCGGCTAATCCCAAAAACTGACGAACTTCTGTTGGGGTCGTAGGTGCAGCCCAATCTTTAATCGCTTCAATCTTAGCAGGGTCCACATGAACTCCTTGTCTATCAATCACATGACCTAGAAATTGCACTGTCGGAATCCAAAATTCACATTTCGAAAATTTGACATACAGTTTCTCCTTCCTGAGCAATTCTTAGATAAGTCTTAGATGCTCCTCATGCTCCTTCTCACTCTTCGAATAAATCAGAATGTCATCGATGAACACAATCACGAACTTATCTAAGTAAGGCTTACACACCCGATTCATGAGATCCATGAATACCGCCGGTGCGTTAGTCAACCCAAACGGCATTACCTGAAACTCGTAATGCCCGTAACGGGTTCTGAAAGCCGTTTTCGGATTATCCTCCTCGCGAACTCGAAGTTGATGATATCCCGATCTCAAATCGATCTTCGAATACACACTCGATCCTTGAAGTTGATCGAACAAATCGTCGATCCTCGGTAACGGGTATCTATTCTTCACCGTTAACTTGTTCAACTCTCGATAATCAATACACATGCGAAACGATCCATCCTTCTTCTTCACAAATAAGACCGGGGCTCCCCAAGGCGAAGAACTTGGTCTTATGAATCCCTTTTCGGCTAACTCTGCTAATTGTTTTGACAACTCTTCCAGTTCAGTAGGCGCAAGACGATAAGGCGCTCGTGCTACATGTGCAGCACCAGGTATCAACTCAATCTGAAATTCCACTTGTCTAATAGGAGGAATTCCCGGCAAGTCATCGGGAAACACATCCGAAAAATCACGAACTATAGGTACATCTCCAATGCACCTTTCCTTCTTCTCCTTCTCTCCTTTCTCAGAAATTTGTGCTAAGAAAAGGTAACTTCCTTTTTCCATTAGTTTTGGCAATTTAGTGCAAGATATGACCGCTAATCTAGATGGGCCTCTCAAATCCTCATCGCAAATCTTCTCATCGCAAATTATATGAGCCCGATACTTTGACAACCAATCCATACCAATAATGACATCAAAACTTCCTAATGTGACGGGTAGAAGATCTATGTTGAAAGGACGACTCAGAAAGTTTAACGTGCAACCGCGAATGATAGTCTTAATCCTCTCTATGTTCCCATTAGCTAATTCTACATCATAACCAATTCCTAAGGCCGTCGGGGGTTTCTCAAGTAAGGGTGCAAACTTAGTGGACACAAAACTCTTATCGGCACCAGTATCAAATAGTATGGAAGCATAACGATTATTGAGAAGGAACGTACCAGTAACAACGTTCGGATCTTCTCCTCTCTCGTTCCCGAGTGCATACACTCTTCCATGAGCAGCTCCAGCTTCCACACGTTGGTCCCCATTATCTTGTCGTCCACGATTTCCTCCAGGTCCACGGTTTCCATTATTGTACCCATTACCACCCGATCCTTGATTTCCTCGGTTCCACGATTCCCTACACTCATTTCGATAATGTCCTTTCTTTCCACATCCATAGCAAGTAACATTTGCTTTACTCATAGTTTCAGGAGTAGCTTGTATAACACCCCCAAAATCGATCAATACAGCGGAAGACTTAAAATGTCAGCGGAAGACTTTTGGGGTATTATATTGTGGATCTTTCGTCACAATTATAGAAAACGATTCAAGTGATCGTTTTAAGTTTTATTTAAAATACCAAATATTCATAATTCCAAGAGAATTCGTTATTCAACAACAAGTTTTATTTAAAGAGAAATAAACGTTTCTTTATTTGCCCACTTCGTGCCGTTGCCATCCATTCCATTTAGTTACCTGAGATAAACATGCTAAAAGTCAACAAAAGTTGAGTGAAATTCATAGGTTTATATTTAAGAGTTTGAACACAAGAGATAGATGTTTATTGTAATATCGATACAAATAAACAAGTTAGAAATCACATTCATTATTGCATTAAGCTCATGACACTCAACGATTCAACAGACATCAATATTTTCATAATAATGATGTAAAATATATAGCCCCCAAGATAGGTATTTGCCAGTAACCTATTATATTCAAATAACGTGCATTTGGTGACTTTCCTCTAGCAACCAAATGGGGATTGTCAATCCCTAATAGATCTATTCACAATTATTTACGTTCACCTTTCAAGTGATTAAGGTTCATGATCGAGGGACTTTTGGCAATAGCTACTTAAGCAATAATAAGATCAGGAAAAGACTTGTGTTCGGTTTTTGAGCATGTATCCCCCCCACAGAAATCAGTTAAGTGTGGGCTATGAACTCACCTTAGTAGGATAGTAGAACAATTGTAATCTCAACGATGCAAGGCAACGGCTTCACACACAACCTAAAAGATATGGCACGTTTTAGTTCTTAAGTCTCGTTTTATTGCGAACGTTTATTATTAATGATAAGAAATCGATAAAGTGCATACGTGATGTGTTACGTCGTCTAAAAATAGATAATGGTTACGTATTGTTTTATTCGTCTAAATTTAGTTATTCGTTATATACGTTTTATTCGTATTATATATATATATATATATATATATATATATATATATATATATATATATATATATATATATATATATATATATATATATATATATATATATATATATATAAAATAAGTTACGTTTTATTATTTATCGTTTTAATTAAAATATGTATATAAGTATAAATATATATAAAGTTTTTTATTAAAATCAATATTACCATTCAATCCTTCATGTTTCTCAATTTTACACTTTTTACCCTTAACGGAAAAACATTTACGTCGTTAGTCCAAAAATTATATATATTTACATTTTTAGTCCAAATATCAAATATTTATATTCATTATCCCTAAGTTTCAATATTTACAGTTTATACCCTTAGAAAAACAGTTTTATACTTTTCATCCTAAGTTTTACAAACTTTACATTTTTAGTCCTTAACTTTCGAACATTTGCAAAAATAGTTCAAACTTTACCAAATTCAAAACTTAGCATTTTTATTAGTTCAATAAGCTCAGAACATTTAGAAAAGCTTAATTTGACAGCTTATTAGCTTATTATTAGCTTATTTCATTTAGTGGGCTTAACGAGTCCAAAATAAGGGCCCGTTAAGATTTTAAGATCCAAGGGGTTTGGGGGAACACTAGGTTTATAGAAATCCATCATTTTAAGTTACAAATTCATTTCAAAACAGCTTATATGCTCAGCTTATTGTAATAAGCTAAAATGAGCTTTTTGGGCTTTTTGGCCCACGTAAGGTTTTTAAAGTTTCTAAAAACAGTTCCAATGTCGGTTTACTTTGGATCTCGTTTAGTGATCAAACGAAGTTATTAGCTCCAAGTATTTATCATTCCCGTTTCTTTACAAGCTAGGCTAATAGATCGTACAAAAATATTAGGTGGTCGTATGTCGAAATTAGACATGGCGAGGCTAAAGTGTTGCCACAAAACTCAAGCGTAAAATCTATATAGGTTGAAAAATAAACTAAGTCTTTTAGTATTTTACGTGCATGTTCATATGACTTAGAATCGTATGATTTTTAGTGTGTATACGTTAATATTAGTTCAAGGTTAGTATAGGTTCTCGTTAATGGCCTTGCCAATACATGATACGATATATAAAATATATATGTTGTGTTTATTATTTACGTGGTATATATAGTAAGTGTTGGTGCAAAAGTATAAACGTTCGTATATATAAATAGAAAGAAAGAAATCAAGGTCTCACCTCACCTCTAAAAGGTGGAGTAAAACGTAACGTATGGTTCGTAGAATGGTTCAAAAGCTCCGTGGTTCACTTCACGTCTCTCCAAGGTTCAAGTAGCTCCAAGCTTGCTTCCTAGGTTCGTTTTGAAACATGGTACACTTGAGAATCCTTTCGTCCCTCCCTAGCTCCTTCTCGTTAATATTTTAGTAGTAGTGGTACGTATGAGTGTATGTGATGATTTGTGATTGCATGTAAGGCTTATATAGGGTGTTTAAGGTACGTAGAGATTTGCTAGATCACGAGAACGAAGGTATAGCATGTTAGGCGAATAGCATCACCTCTCCTTGTGTCCAATCGAAATATTACAAAGCAAGGAATGTGTCATAGGATCTCCTGTTCATTCCTGACATGAACATAGTTAGTTTTGTGATGATTGGGAAGTATGGGAGGCATGTAGAATGCTTGTGACATGTTTTGGCCTTATCTCCATGGAAGGTTTTGTGGTTTGCTTAGGGCGTTTCTGGGGTAGTAAACGAGGGTGAGAGGTTGTAACAATTATCAATTCTGTTTCTTTGGTACTAGGTGAGATGAGGCAAGCAATAATATGTATGTGTCGTGTATAAAAATTGTAAGAAATAGGGTGCGTTTGGTTGTGTATCGCGACAGGAACAAAGAAAGAAAAATAACAATAGGGTGCGTCTGGGCTTGTAACTGGGCTCAGGTTGTGTGTCGGCCCAAGCAAAAGAAAAGAAAGAAAAGTAGTCCGTTTGGTTTGGTAGTTGGATTCGTGGCCCAAAGGGTGTTGGGGGCCCACCTGGGGTGTCTGGATTATCGTGTCGAAGTTCAAAAATATTAGTGAGCGTTCTTGGGAAGTTTCGTAGGTTCAGGGAATATATAAATAATATACGTTATTTAGACGAAACGTATTAGTAAATATAAACGCGTTATATAATTATTTATCGTTCGCAATAATTATAGGTAACCTAGGTTGTGTGTAAGCATCGTTCCTGGGTAAACGGTCCATCACAGTTATCGTAGTGGTTCAATATCAAGCCATATCATAAGAAAAAAATTTTGTTACCCGTAAAATGGTGTTAATTCCTTGTAACATCGTTTTATTTATTTGTATGCATTTACTAATCGTAAGGGAAATTTACGAGAGGTTACAGCTTGAACCATAGCAAGTGGTCGAGCTCTACAATCCTTAGCTATGTATCCCATCTTAGAGCAATTCTTACACATCACAGTACATCGACCAGAATGATGCTTGTAACATCGGTTACATTTGGGTGCATCTCCATTGTAGTTCTTCTTGTCTCCATCTCCCATAGCATAAGCTCTAGTAGTTGTTTGTCGCTTGTTTCGACGATCATTACCCTTAGAGTGATCATCCCTCTTCCTCTTTCCATTCTTATCCTTCTCAGCTTCTTCCAATGCCAAAGAGTCCATCAATTGTTGAGCGATAGTGATAGCCTCATGGATGTTTGCAGGCTTAACAGAAATCACATCGTTCCTTGTAGCTACCGGCAACCCATCGGTATACCTCTCAATCTTTTGGGTCTCAGTCCGAACCATATCGGGACAGAGTAAGGCCAACTCTCGATAACGGCGATTGTAAGTTGCCATATCGGTACCTTTCACCTTGTGGTTCCAGAATTCAACCTCCAGCTTCTTAATCTCATTCCTTGGGCAGTAAGTCTGAATCAGCAAAGACTTAAATTGCTACCAAGTTATAGCATAAGCCACATCACTCCCAACCGAATTACGGTAATTGTTCCACCAAGTTAAGGCTTCATCCTTGAAAGTAAAAGAAGCAAACTTTACCTTCGCATTCTCCGCACAACCACTGACATTAAACACAGACTCAGTCTTCTCTATCCACCTAACCAATTAAACCACTCCTTCAGTTCCACCAAACTCAATAGGTCCACAAATCTTAAACTCCTTGTAGTTACATCCATTAGCACGAACAGGTGGAAATGTTCCAGCAGAATTGTTGGAATGATTTGACTCAGCTAGTAGCTCAGCAACTCGTTGCTCCACAAGTTGATTGATCATTGCTTGATCCACAGTAGGTGCATTAAGTGGAACATGATCATTGTCTCCCTGAACATCAACATTTTGATTCCTGTTGTTGCGGTTAGTAGTGTCCAGGTTATCAGGAGTAGGAGTCTCAACATTTCGAGTTGGATGGCGTCCTCGACGACCAGGGGTAGTTGTTGCAGGTCCAGTTCTGGTAGCTCTAACAGGGTTTCTTCGTAGGGCCATGGATCTGAAACATCATACAAGTTCGTGAGTCTCCGATAGAACTTATATATGCTCAACAAGAATTAAATCAACGAAGCCAAGTCATGGAAAGAATATCAACAATACACCACAAGACATCAATAAGGCGCATAAGAGCTCAATTTCCATAATATCCAACATCCACATAATACCATAAAATAATAACCATCAACCATACAATAAAGATCCAACATTGTTCCAACCACCGACAACACAAAGATAACAATCGTTCCAACGAGACGAGTAATCAACGGAAAATACATCAAAATAAGATAACTAGCTTTTCTAACCGAACACTCCTCGGTTAAGAAAGCAACAAGATAACATAGCTCGAACGTCTAGCCACGCTGCTGGCGGAGGTTCCTCAACTCCGATCTCAACCCATCCAAATCTCTCCATAATGATCCCAACTCCACACTATGGGTGTCTCGGTCTCTCTTGAGGTCAACCACCTCCTTCTCCAGCTCGGCATTCCTTTGCCATAGCTTGCGGTCGGCCTCTCGAGCTGTAACAAAACCTCGCTGTAAACTGTCGATATGCTCATGAACCTCCATCAAAACTCTCCTCATCTCAGTAGTCCTGCCCACAACTACAGTCATATCAACTCTCAGATCCGCTATGAACTCTCCAATAACCCTCTCAAGTCGATCAGATATACGTGCAACTCTCTCACCAAGATCCGTAACCTGAGCCCATAACCTACCAATCTCACCTAACTCTGCATGCTCAGCAGAAACCTCAGAAGGTGCATCTGACTCAATGGGACTACCAGGTGGCAACTTAAACAAAAACGGATGATCAGGTGAATCAGGCTCAATCGGATGTATAGGTGAATCAGGCTCCTCAGCCTGAGCTGGTGGTACAATCAAATTATCATCATCAGGCATCTCCTCCTCCTCAGGGTCATCATCATCACCCTGCTCAGCCTCCTGAGGGTCATCAGCCTCATCCTCACCCTCGTACTCCTCCTCCTCATCGGAAGAGTACATCATCAATCGTCGTCTCCTAACAGGTGAACCATGTGGTGAAGGAGTAGGTGATCTAGGACGACGACGCGATGATGCGGGTGGCGCCTCAGACAGAAGAGAGTGAGCATCAATCTGTAAAGATGGTGAAGTAGGGCGTACTGACATACGTGCCATAGCTCGGTGGGCAAAACGTGGAGCCACACGAGCCAAAGCCTGATGAAGAGTAAGCTGCCTCGATGTACCAGGGAGCCCTAGAGAAGATGAGGGTCCCTGCGTAGATGCAGCAGGTAGTGCTGAAGTAGAACCTGTCGGTGTCATAGTAGCTGAATGCATGGCAACCTGGTAAGGGTCATCAGGAGCCATGGTGAACTGTGCTGGCAATACCGGTGTAGTAAGAATATCCTCAACGACATCAGGCGTTTGGGAGGCCATAGTCTGTGACAACGACGTAGGGTAGGTGTAAGTGTTTCAAACCAACTAAACCGCGAACTCAAAATACCAAATCCAAAATCATCATATAATTCCAAATCATATATAATCAAGAAAGATTTAAATACCGCATTACTAAAACCATTCGCAAAACAATTAAGCCATATAATTCCTCTAAAACGCTTATAATTCCTCAAAACGCATATAATTCCTCAAAACGCATCATATCACTAAATCAATAAACCTCAAATCCTCAAATCATCTCAAGAAATCTCAAATCTATAATCGTCTCAATAATCTCATAATACCTCAATAATAAACAATGATGCTTTGGCTTGGCGGGCTGGCGGGCAATGGTCGAGGATCGTTTTCTATAAAAATCGGTTATAGTTTAGGTGTCTATTTACCTAGTTCTCTATAACCTTGGCTCTGATACCAATCTGTAACACCCCCAAAATTTGATACAGCGGAAGACTCAACAAGCTTTCGGGGTGCTACGGGGATTGGTATCCAAACACAAGACACAAAAGAACGAGATAAAGTAAACATAATAAAATACAACCACGCGGGGTTTTAAAGTTTACATTATCCCAAAATCATCCAAAGTCAGGCCCAAAAGAAAATAAATATAGGTCCACAATAGTTATCAGAGTTTTAGAAATAAAGATCCATAACCGGTGCCAAATGCCAAGCCTCCAATCCCAAGCATCCGCAGAGCATCACTTAAGTTCAAGAGTAAAAGTGGGGCTATGACTCACCTCAAGTCCAGAAATCCTCAAAAGAAACGATAGAAGAAAGACGTAAGTAATCTCAAGCAACTCACGTAACGACGACTACAGACTCGGCACTTCCTAACAATATCAACTCGTTCAGAAATCATTTCCTCAAAATCAAATATTCCCATTCCCGAACGTATTCCATTTTACTTTCCAAAAATATCCATTTCTCGAATTAACTTCATATTAATTTGAAGTTTGACGTTTGGTATCCATACGGGTGGAGGGTCGACACAACTCAAACCAGAAAGCCACAACAAACAAAAATAATAAAACAACTATAGGTCTAATGTTAGCCCAACATATTATTTAAATAATTATCGAAGCTTATTAAATCCGTCGATTTGATAATCCCCCATATTTATTTACGTAATATATCGTTCCAAAATTATACCCAACCTAAAGCACATTGCACAAAAGATTCTATTTGGTATATGTTGTAGTCCAATGAATTCCCTATATGTATCGTCGAATCGGCCAAATCCCACGAGACATATAGTAATTTATTCTCCTAAAATATATACCACATCCTATGGGCGTCGTGGGATACGATGCCCATTAATATACTCATTTTATATTGTCAAATAACTCGATCTAGAATAAGTCACTCGATATATATAAAATGTTTATATTAATCGTCATATATCCGTGACAACACAAAGTCACAATATAAAGCCCACTTGGACTTTAAAGACCCACAATTCGTATAACTCGATAAGTTTCTAATTTATAAACAAAACCACATTTTTAATTATTAGTTACCCGACTTATATTTCACCATTATTTATATAGTTATTATTTATAATAATATCCCGACATTTATTACACTATTTGCATAGTATAATAACTATCGTTTTATTATTATACGTTTACTCGTGATCGTTTTATTATTAATATACGCATATATATATATATATATATATATATATATATATATACACACACACACGTTTAACACGTCTATATACGTATATAAACGATTATATTCTTAATAATATTATTACGAGTATTATTTTTATATCAATTTTTAAATATCTATCGAGTCATAGAATTTGGTCACATGTCCGAGTCATGACCCTCGGCTCATAGTCCAAGTCCAAAATAAAAAGAATCAAGTCACAAATAAATATATCAACTCCGTCCAAACAATCCCATATCCACGTGCTACAACATGAGGGTCCGACTACGGCACCCAACTAACCTATCTCCGTCATCTAATTGACCGTCTCACAATCGGTCCCCAATTCCATACTCGTCAACACAACTCCAAATCCAAATACAAGTAAACCCATGCCCAAAGCTTCGGTCCAACATATGCCACAACATGAAAAGAAAATTAACACAACATTAACCAAAACCAAATATACCAATATTACGGGTCAACCTACCAAGTCCAACCCGGGTCAACTACGAGACCACAAATCATAAGAATCAACCTCACCCGAGACCCTTTTGGCCTCGGCTAGCTCTAAAGAGCCTCTCGACCCAAAACAGCCCGCGAAGGGGGGTGTCGGCCGAGAATCAAAACAACAACAACAACAAGTCGAGAGCCACAAATCAACCAAACATCAATTAGCAATTAACCAATCACCAAGAATCAATAACCATCGGACCATAACACCTCCAAGACTCTCAATCGAGTCGAGGAGTGATCACACCGAGACCTAGGGTCTCGGTCGAGCTCAATACGAGCCACAACCCAAACCAAACGCATCCAAAAATTCAAATCCGAGCACCAAACAATCAAGAATCGACCCCCATGGATACCAAACTCATTTTTATATCAAAACCCATTTTCATTTCGAATTTTAACATCCCAAAAGATCAAGATTCAATTCGGGTTCGACTCAAAATAGTCAAACCCGACACAAAACTCACGTTTTCTCACCTTCAAATCGAATGATAACCAAGAAAAATGATGGTGTGGTGGCGTGTGATGTGTGGTGCGGCGGTATTAATAAAAACGAAGGGGAGAGGCGCGTGTTTCACACCACAAGAGCAAGAAGGTGATGGGGAGTATTTTGGTGGTGGTGGTGTTGTGTGGAAGTCGGCGGTGGTGGTGTTTTGATGGTGGCAGCCGGCGGCTAGAGTGAGGGAGGAGAAAGAGAGGTGGGTGTGGTGATAGTATGTGAGGGTTAGGGTTAGGGAAGGGGTATTATACCCGAATTTTGCACATAGGTCCCTCAAGTTTCATTTTTCCAAAACTAGCCACAAATACTTTAATAATTAGTGAACTCTTTTTAATCGGTTTTCCCGTAACACGATTTCTCGTTCATAAAAGTATTAAATTTTCGCCAAACATAATCGTACACGTCATAAATGATTTTCCCAACAACATTTCCCGAAACATATAGATATGTATGAAGACATAATGTTTATTTAACGGTGACTCGCTACCGTTAAGTAAAAGATTAAAATTTCGTTAGGTTAATCTAGTGCCGGAGTCAATGTAGTGCCAAAGATATCGATCTCACAATAAATCATCACGACCGAAACAAATCAAACCATAAATAAATAACCAAATCTCATAAACATCGTACGATTAAAAATCAAGTACCAACGTTCATAAAATATCTCACAATAAACTTTCAAAAATTTTAAAATTATAATTTTAATGTAATGCGGGTTTTATAAATGACTCCCTATTTTGCCGGTTGTCACATCCTCCCGGCCTCAGAAGAAACCCGTCCCGGGTTTCTCTCGGAACAAACCATCTACGAAGTAAAAAGCTTCGGATATCTCTTTCGAAACTCATCCTCATGTTCCCACGTGAATTCAGGTCCGTGCCGCGAATTCCAACGAACTTTGATGAGCGGAATACGACTCCTCTTGAGTCGTTTGATCTCTCTATCCATTATCTCAATCGGCTCTTCCACAAAATTCAAACTTTCATCCACACGAATATCCTTGATTGGTATAACTGGTGTTTCCTCTGAGAGACATTTCTTCAGATTGCTAACATGAAACACATCATGAACTTTACTCAATTCCATTGGTAATTCCAAACGATAAGCTACGGGCCCAATTCTTTCCAAAATAAGAAATGGTCCAATATAGCGGGGATTAAGTTTCCCACGTTTCCCAAAATGTATCACACCCTTCCAAGGCGAGACTTTCAACATCACTTTGTCTCCAACCTGGAATTCTAGGGGTTTACGCCTCTGATCGGCGTAGCTTTTCTGCCTATCTCTAGCTGCTTGCAGTCGATCTCGAATTTGCGTTACCTTCTCAGTAGTTTCCAAAATAAGCTCAGGGCCTGTGAGTTGGCTATCTCCAACTTCTGCCCAACCAATAGGTGAACGACATTTACGACCATACAAAGCTTCAAATGGTGCAGCCTTAAGACTTGTGTGGTAGCTATTGTTGTAGGAGAACTCCGCAAGGGGTAGATATTTCTCCCAGCCTTTACCAAAGTCTATTATGCATGCATGAAGCATATCCTCCAAAGTCTGAATAGTTCTCTCACTTTGACCATTGGTTTGGGGGTGATATGCAGTACTCATATCAAGTCTCGTCCCCAAAGCGGTTTGAAGTGATCGCCACAATGCTGACGTGAAGCGGCTGTCGCGATCCGAAATAATCGATATCGGAACTCCATGACGAGAAACAATCTCCTTCACATACAACCTCGCAAGTTTATCCACACTATCATCTTCACTAATCGCCTGGAAATGAGCAGACTTAGTCAAACGATCGACAATTACCCATATAGCGTCGCAACCGCTAGCTGTCTTTGGTAATTTGGTAATAAAGTCCATCGTAATCCGCTCCCATTTCCAAACCGGGAGTTCTGGCTGCGTCAATAATCCTGACGGTCTTTGATGTTCGGCTTTAACCTTAGAGCAAGTCAAGCATTTACTAACATACAACGCTGTATCTGCCTTCATATTTGGCCACCAGTATAACTTTTTCAAATCCTGGTACATTTTGTCAGACCCAGGATGAATAGAGTATCTTGACTTATGCGACTCATGCATAATCAACTTTCGAATTCCTCCATACAATGGTACCCAACTTCGCTCTCCAAAACAAAATACTCCATCAGAACATCTAACAAATCCCTTCTCATTTTCTGCCATCCCAAATATATTCTCAGCAGACCGATTCTCTGCTTTCAACGCCTCCGTTTGAGCTTCTAATATTTGAGATGGTAATGGCGATACGATAGTCATTCCTAATGACCTAACTCGTAACGGTGGAATTCTCTCCTTTCGACTAAGAGCATCAGCAACAACGTTTGCTTTACCCGGATGGTAGCGAATTTCACAATCATAATCGCTTAGCAACTCAATCCAATGTCGCTGCCTCATGTTAAGCTCTTTTTGATTCAAAATGTGTTGTAGACTTTTGTGGTCAGTAAACACTACGCACTTGGTTCCATACAAGTAATGTCTCCATATTCTCAAAGCAAAAACCACAGCACCTAACTCCAAATCATGGGTGGTGTAGTTCTTCTCGTGCTTCTTGAGCTGTCGGGAAGCATAAGCTATGACTTTCTCTCGTTGCATCAGCACAGCTCCTAAACCTTTATGAGAAGCGTCACAATAGACGACAAAATCCTCGTTACCTTCGGGTAACGCCAAGATAGGAGCACTACACAACATCTCCTTAAGTAACTGAAATGCTTCCTCTTCCTTATCTCCCCATTCATACTTAACACTCTTTTGAGTCAATTTGGTCAACGGTTTTGCTATCTTCGAAAATCCCTCAATGAATCTTCGGTAATAACCGGCTAATCCCAAAAACTGACGAACTTCTGTTGGGGTCTTAGGTGCAGCCCAATCTTTAATCGCTTCAATCTTAGCAGGGTCCACATGAACTCCTTGTCTATCAATCACATGACCTAGAAATTGCACTGTCGGAATCCAAAATTCACATTTCGAAAATTTGACATACAGTTTCTCCTTCCTGAGCAATTCTAAGATAAGTCTTAGATGCTCCTCATGCTCCTTCTCACTCTTCGAATAAATCAGAATGTCATCGATGAACACAATCACGAACTTATCTAAGTAAGGCTTACACACCCGATTCATGAGATCCATGAATACCGCCGGTGCGTTAGTCAACCCAAATGGCATTACCTGAAACTCGTAATGCCCGTAACGGGTTCTGAAAGCCGTTTTCGGAATATCCTCCTCGCGAACTCGAAGTTGATGATATCCCAATCTCAAATCGATCTTCGAATACACACTCGATCCTTGAAGTTGATCGAACAAATCGTCGATCCTCGGTAACGGGTATCTATTCTTCACCGTTAACTTGTTCAACTCTCGATAATCAATACACATGCGAAACGATCCATCCTTCTTCTTCACAAATAAGACCGGGGCTCCCCAAGGCGAAGAACTTGGTCTTATGAATCCCTTTTCGGCTAACTCTGCTAATTGTTTCGACAACTCTTCCAGTTCAGTAGGCGCAAGACGATAAGGCGCTCGTCCTACAGGTGCAGCACCAGGTATCAACCCAATCTGAAATTCCATTTGTCTAATAGGAGGAATTCCTGGCAAGTCATCGGGAAACACATCTGAAAAATCACGAACTATAGGTACATCTCCAATGCACCTTTCCTTCTTCTCCTTCTCTCCTTTCTCAGAAATTTGTGCTAAGAAAAGGTAACTTCCTTTTTCCATTAGTCTTGGCAATTTAGTGCAAGATATGACCGCTAATCTAGATGGGCCTCTCAAATCCTTTCTATCTCCTGGTATGTTCAGAATCTCCTTGCCGTATGGCACACGCACAATCTTCTCATCGCAAATTATATGAGCCCGATACTTTGACAACCAATCCATACCAATAATGACATCAAAACTTCCTAATGTGACGGGTAGAAGATCTATGTTGAAAGGACAATTCAGAAAGTTTAACGTGCAACCGCGAATGATAGTCTTAATCCTCTCTATGTTCCCATTAGCTAATTCTACATCATAACCAATTCCTAAGGCCATCGGGGGTTTCTCAAGTAAGGGTGCAAACTTAGTGGATACAAAACTCTTATCGGCACCAGTATCAAATAGTATGGAAGCATAACGATTATTGAGAAGGAACGTACCAGTAACAACGTTCGGATCTTCTCCTCTCTCGTTCCCGAGTGCATACACTCTTCCATGAGCAGCTCCAGCTTCCACACGTTGGTCCCCATTATCTTGTCGTCCACGATTTCCTCCAGCTCCACGGTTTCCATTATTGTACCCATTACCACCCGATCCTTGATTTCCTCGGTTCCACGATTCCCTACACTCATTTCGATAATGTCCTTTCTTTCCACATCCATAGCAAGTAACATTTGCTTTACTCATAGTTTCAGGAGTAGCTTGAACCATAGCAAGTGGTCGAGCTCTACAATCCTTAGCTATGTGTCCCATCTTAGAGCAATTCTTGCACATCACAGTACATCGACCAGAATGATGCTTGTAACATTGATGCATGGGAATCGCACCTTGCTTTACCTCTCGAGGGATCTTGAGAAGCTTACAACCCCCACCAGGCAGTGTACCTGATCGTTGTAGTATAGTATAGTGACAAGTACCGGGGGATTGATCGTTCAGCTTAGGAATAGTGTCGCTAGGATTAGAAAACTTAATTAATAGTTCTAAAGGTGAGGGATGATTATTTTTGTATTTTTATATTTTTATGAAAGCAAGTAAAATCTCGGGTTTTAGAAGAGTGGGCGGAATTAGTTGCTATTCAACTAACCTAAAACTAAGATGCAATCAAAATAAAATAATAAAAATGAAATTAAACTAAATTATTACAAAGGTTGTGAGCAGTATTTGGAGAAATTGTGTTTACTTAGACTTCACTACTCCCTAGATATCTTTTACACGTTAATTACTTGTTATACTTGTATGGATGACGGATTGTATTCCTTAATACCATTCGTGGGGTGGCATACATAACTCCCCAACTCTATGAGCTCTTATCTCCTCCTACACCATGACCCAACACAACTATAGGGATTGTAAACAGTGGCTCATGCATTAAATACAACCAATAAAGACCTAGTACGCCTCGGTTCATGTTTCTTAAGACGTTCAAGCATGTTACCATTTGGAGATCTGCCAGTTTTCTTAAGCCTAACATATAAAATCATTCATCCAAGACAAGAATAGACAAGTAATCAACACATAATCAACATCTAGGTTTCATTAGATCTAAGCAAACATAAAAGAGATCTAGCCTAGCATAATGGTATTGAGACAAGAACAAGATATAAACAACCAATACATAGACATATTGATTGAATTAGAAGAACACTTATCTCAATTACAATGCAAGGTATCAAGGGTTTGGAAGCCTTGAAAAACCTGTAAAAGATACACCAAATTCGTCTTTAGGGTTTCACCAAAACTTCTCTTTTTTTTTTTAATGAAAAAACTAGAAAACTATATATAGGAAAACCGAGGTGACGGCGTCAAGAGCAATGGTGTGACGCCGTCATCTCGCCGCCAAACACTTCCTCGGACGGCCTTGATCTACTTATGACGGCCTATGTGACGCCGTCAGCTACCACGGTGTTTTATTCTTTGTACTTTGACACCGTCAGGATGACTTTTGACGCCGTCATCAGCTACGGTATTTTATTCTTGATGTCTGACGCCGTCAGGGTATAACTCTTGACGCCGTCATCTAGTGTCTTCAGCATGGAAAATTGGTACTTTGCCGTTTTCTTCACTTTTATGCTCCAAAAACGTCCAAAATGGCTTTTTTTCCAGAATTCACTCTCCAAACACCTAAAATCACAAAAGGAACGATTTAGGGCAATATTTGATCAAATAAAGTTGGATTCGGGCTTAAATGACCCCCTAAAAATGGATCATTTTTCGCCTCATCATATACCCTTACACTTGAGATTTGCTTGTCCTCAAGCAAATGAGCTTTTATTCTACTCAAAAGACAAGTTAGGGGTCATTTAACACTAATATAAAAGTAATTACAACAAATAATTGTTCCACTAAAGACCAATAGACAAACACGGAGGTCATACACAAGCACCTCGCAAATAGTGTTTAGATACTCACATCTCTCGGGTGTAATAAAGTAATATAACATTATGGAAATGGAAGATATCTCTCACTACCTGTCATAGCAAAATAGATTACCATAGGCTTGGGAAAGGATCAAACCTCCACCACATGGCGTAAGCACCTAGGATAAACTATCAAAGAGGTCTTTTAAAGGGTTGTAACGTTAGGTATAGGGACATGAATTACACGGTTTTGTTGGATAAAAGAAGTTTTACTGGTGGCGAGTTAACAATCTCGGTTAATTACATGTACAAGATGGCGTTGCTAAGCCAAGACTAGACTCGACTTAAGCTAATAAATGAAAAATAACAAAAACATAAAATGAACATAGAATAAAAATGGGATGGTAGTCCGTATGTTTTTTTTTTTTTTTTTTTTTTTTTTTTTTGCATACACTCTTACCCTACCATCCAAAATAATACATCATAGGGGTATGAACGTTCCCCTTACACTTGAATCTTTACATACTTTACATTTAACTATTCTAATGACTCGAATTAAGAAAATCAAAACACTTGGAGCACTTTTAAGATTAACGTACATATGGGGGTAATAATATGATGTTCTTCCCCATTACTCCATAAAATAAGTACTTACCCATGAGTCCCAATCGTCCCAAAACAATATGTACAAGGATATGACTCGACTTAGCAACCATGTAATCAATTAGAAAGTTAACTTAGGGTTTAACAAATAACAATAATGCACTAAAAAATGAGCGCATACATGGAAGGCTAAGGCGATTTGGGTGTACATTTAAGTGGGGTGTAACAAATTCTTCCTTTAAGTAAGATGCTTAAAGTTAGAAACGAAAAAGATAGGCTCGGAGGGGTGTACTAGGGGTTTCGTGTACTAAAAATGAGTACAACGCTAAGGGTGTGGGAAAAATTAGTTGACTTAACTAGCCAAGTAATATGACTTAAATGGTCAAGTAATTATAATACGGGTTTAACACAAGGGTGATCCTAATGCCTCTTATCATGTAGTAAATCCTACTACACGAATGTAGTCTCACTAGCGGTCTCGGGATGCATCACTAACGCATGTTCTAGAATCTAAATGCTACCAGTACACTCATAAGCACCAATAGTAAATGCTTTTCCTATCAAATCTAAAGGCGAACCTCACATTTTTAGGTGGAAAATTTTTCTGAATATACGGTTATGTGCTAGTCATACAATCTCCTATCCATGAGACGCTTGCTATGGCTAAAGTTTCACTCCTAAATAACCTGTAAATCCTGACAACAATAGACAAGACAACCTCGCGTAAAATCGGCGGCATCCTATATAAGTTACTAAATCCTAGAAAACAAAGTAAGATATAATGCTTGTGGAATGAAGTTTGCAGATTTCCTGGAGATTATAAAACTTAATAATTCACAAAAACCATAAGACTCCGTTAGAAAAACAAAACCGGTAAAATTTCCAGATTTTTAACTCCTGACGCCGTCAAGAGTAATACTCTGACGCCGTCAGAATGGACCTGCAGAAATTCTTATGTTAAGTTTCCGGAAAATTTCTGGAAAAACTTTGTCCTACTTCCTGGAAAATCCTGCAAAACTTCATTATGACTCAATACAAGCATTTGACTCTAACAAATACAAATATACATGTTCATTTAATATTGTGGAGAATCATGATCGGGTTGTTTCTTGAAAACATATTTGGGGTTTCCCCTTACACTTATCTTTTGCAAAAATACCTTTAGGTTGAAGTTAAGACTAGGCCAAACAACATAATAAAGTATTTCCACATTTTAATTGAGAAACATGATTAACCAACAATAAAAATAAAACATGCATACGGAAGCAAATAACTATCAAACAAATAAAATCACACAAAACATGGGTTGCCTCCCAAGAAGCGCTTTTCTTTATTTACGAGTCTTGTAGCTAGACTCAAAGTCATGGGTTACTACGTGATCTCATCATTTGAAATGATATACCCCATGTAGTTGCGATCATTACTGTTATGGTGGTAGTGCCTCAATCTATCGATACTCGCAATTACCTTCCCACCTAATTTGCTTCTCAAGTTAGCTACCCCTTCTTGGCTCAATCCTTTGATTGTGAATGGCCCATACCACCAAGGACTCGGTTTATCGGGTGGTATTGTCATTTCCAAGTGTCTCAGGAGTACCAAGTTCCCTACATCAAATGGTGTATGATTTTTCTCGTGTCGAGTATGTTCGAGTTCAACTGAAACCTTATTGCTTTTTCTTCTTTCACCCTTAGCTTTCTTATAGCTTTTGATTCTTGCCTCCCATGCAAGAATTTTATTCTGAACACGAGTGGGTGTCGTGCCAATGTTGTTTTTGATCATTTTCCAACTCAAATTCTCATGCCCGTTTCGCGGGGTCATGGGGAAGCTAATCTTTCTTTTTCCAGATTTAAGCTCAATCTTCCGACCTTCATACTTAATGACAGCCCTAGCGGTGGTGAGGAATGGTGACCCAAGGATTATTGTCATGCATCCATCTCCTTTATCATCGATGATCATAAAATCAACGGGGTACATGAATCCTGCGACATTAACTAATACATCTTCTGCGATCCCTAAGGGATATATGTACGAGTGCCCAACGAGAGATAGCCTAACATGAGTAGGGGCTGGCATTTTTGACGTTAGTTGGATGTAAATAGTTAGGGGCATAAGATTTACTTCCGATCCTTGGTCGGCGAAAGCACTAATATATTTCAAGTCCCCTATGCTAGTTGGTATTTCAAAGTTCCCACATGCTACCTGCTTAGTAGCCACTTTCTGTACCAATAACCTCTCGAATACCGATCCTCCAGGAAGCGTATCATACTCATTCTCTTCTTCTTCCTCTTTCTCAGGAACCTGTCCGGAGGATTGGTTACGCCCATCACCCTTAATCCAATTTGTTATGGTGTTTTTGTTTATATCATGATTCAGGTAGTAACTCAAAGGTTGAGATTCTGGTGGTTTTTCTAAGGTCTGTTTAGCAGGAGTTTCTACCTTCTTGTTATCTTTTTGGACAATGGTGATGGAGTTAACAAATTGGGTGGTGGGAGTGGCGCTTTCTTTCCTTAGCAGTATCCGTTCAGGGGTTTTCTGATTGGCATACTCTTCCAATAGACTCAACATCTCATTCATTTTCTCCTGCATCTCCTCTTTTTGCTTATAAACTGCTTCTTCGAATCTAGCAAGCCGATCAGAGTGAGTTGCCATATATTCTCTCATCCTAGCCTCAAACTCCGAGCTAAGTTCCTTGGGAGGGGAACAAGGTGGGGTGCACCTTTGAAAAGCCTCGACATGTTCTCTAGAAGGTGACTCGGATAATGGTACCGAAGTTGGTTTTGAGACAGAATTGACAGTAGCCCGTCTAGGACTCAAAGGTCGCCTTTGCCATTCCTCAAAATAGTCAACCTTTGCCTCAAGTTTGCATAGGAGTTCATCGGGTACTTCGGTGGTTCCTCCAGATGTCGAGACTGCATTGATGGCCGCTTCTATCGTATGTTTAAACTCCCACAATTCCTGATTGTCAGTGGCGAGCTCCTCGATAATTGCCCAAGACTCCTCGGCGTTCTTATCACGCAGTTTACCTCCCGCGGCCCTGTCGATGGTGCGCTTAGTGTGATAGTCAACATGGTCATAGAAAATCTGAACTAATAACCAAAGGTTTATGCCATGATGAGGGATCTTGTGGAGGAGATCCTTAAAACGGGCCCAAGCCTCGTAGAAAGTTTCACCCCGCTGTTGCTCAAACCACAAAATGTCCCTTCTAAGCATTGCAGTCTTTTCCGGCGGAAAGAATTGGGTAAGGAAGCGATTGGCGAGATTGTCCCATGTGGTGATGGATCCCGCGGGTAAACGCTCAAGCCATTGATTAGCTTGATCCCGTAGAGAGAATTGGAATAGGCGTAAACGGGTAGTCTCTCTAGTTTCAACACCTAGGTCTATGGAATCTACGATTTTGAGGAAGTCCTTAAGGTGTTGGTTTGGATCTTCGGAACGAAGTCCATGGAATGCACATCCGCTTTGCACCAACCGGATGGTGTCGGATCGCAAGGGGGTCACATTGTCTCCGGTGAGCTCAATGGTGTTTCGGTAGCCTTGGTGGCTAGGTCGGGAATACTCTCCTAAGGTTCGGGGCCTAAGGGGTTCTAATTGTGGGTTTTGTTGTGGTGGGATGACGGGTTCAAAGATGTTACCACCTTCCATGATGTCGGATGGTAAAGAGTTACGAACAAAGGCACTTAGAAATAAGATAGACTAAAGAAGACCTAAAAAATAAAAATAAAATCTTACTAGAAAGGAATCTAGCAAGTAGACCTAATAAAAAGAAATCCTAACCTAGACAATAACTATTCCCCGGGCTGCGGCGCCAAAAACTTGATGCGTGGGAATCGCACCTTGCTTTACCTCTCGAGGGATCTCGAGAAGCTTACAACCCCCACCAGGCAGTGTACCTGATCGTTGTAGTATAGTATAGTGACAAGTACCGGGGGATTGATCATTCAGCTTAGGAATAGTGTCGCTAGGATTAGAAAACTTAATTAATAGTTCTAAAGGTGAGGGATGATTATTTTTGTATTTTTATATTTTTATGAAAGCAAGTAAAATCTTGGGTTTTAGAAGAGTGGGCGGAATTAGTTGCTATTCAACTAACCCAAAACTAAGATGCAATCAAAATAAAATAATAAAAATGAAATTAAACTAAATTATTACAAAGGTTGTGAGCAGTATTTGGAGAAATTGTGTTTACTTAGACTTCACTACTCCCTAGATATCTTTTACACGTTAATTACTTGTTATACTTGTATGGATGACGGATTGTATTCCTTAATACCATTCGTGGGGTGGCATACATAACTCCCCAACTCTATGAGCTCTTATCTCCTCCTACACCATGACCCAGCACAACTATAGGGATTGTAAACAGTGGCTCATGCATTAAATACAACCAATAAAGACCTAGTACGCCTCGGTTCATGTTTCTTAAGACGTTCAAGCATGTTACCATTTGGAGATCTGCCAGTTTTCTTAAGCCTAACATATAAAATCATTCATCCAAGACAAGAATAGACAAGTAATCAACACATAATCAACATCTAGGTTTCATTAGATCTAAGCAAACATAAAAGAGATCTAGCCTAACATAATGGAATTGAGACAAGAACAAGATATAAACAACCAATACATAGACATATTGATTGAATTAGAAGAACACTTATCTCAATTACAATGCAAGGTATCAAGGGTTTGGAAGCCTTGAAAAACCTGTAAAAGATACACCAAATTCGTCTTTAGGGTTTCACCAAAACTTCTCTTTTTTTTTTAATGAAAAAACTAGAAAACTATATATAGGAAAACCGAGGTGACGGCGTCAAGAGCAATGGTGTGACGCCGTCATCTCGCCGCCAAACACTTCCTCGGACGGCCTTGATCTACTTATGACGGCCTATGTGACGCCGTCAGCTACCACTGTGTTTTATTCTTTGTACTTTGACGCCGTCAGGATGACTTTTGACGCCGTCATCAGCTACGGTATTTTATTCTTGATGTCTGACGCCGTCAGGGTATAACTCTTGACGCCGTCATCTAGTGTCTTCAGCATGGAAAATTGGTACTTTGCCGTTTTCTTCACTTTTATGCTCCAAAAACGTCCAAAATGGCTTTTTTTCCAGAATTCACTCTCCAAACACCTAAAATCACAAAAGGAACGATTTAGGGCAATATTTGATCAAATAAAGTTGGATTCGGGCTTAAATGACCCCCTAAAAACAGATCATTTTTCGCCTCATCATATACCCTTACACTTGAGATTTGCTTGTCCTCAAGCAAATGAGCTTTTATTCTACTCAAAAGACAAGTTAGGGGTCATTTAACACTAATATAAAAGTAATTACAACAAATAATCGTTCCACTAAAGACCAATAGACAAACACGGAGGTCATACACAAGCACCTCGCAAATAGTGTTTAGATACTCACATCTCTCGGGTGTAATAAAGTAATATAACATTATGGAAATGGAAGATATCTCTCACTACCTGTCATAGCAAAATAGATTACCATAGGCTTGGGAAAGGATCAAACCTCCACCACATGGCGTAAGCACCTAGGATAAACTATCAAAGAGGTCTTTTAAAGGGTTGTAACGTTAGGTATAGGGACATGAATTACACGGTTTTGTTGGATAAAAGAAGTTTTACTGGTGGCGAGTTAACAATCTCGGTTAATTACATGTACAAGATGGCGTTGCTAAGCCAAGACTAGACTCGACTTAAGCTAATAAATGAAAAATAACAAAAACATAAAATGAACATAGAATAAAAATGGGATGGTAGTCCGTATGTTTTCTTTTTCTTTTTTTTTTTTTTTTGCATACACTCTTACCCTACCATCCAAAATAATACATCATAGGGGTATGAACGTTCCCCTTACACTTGAATCTTTACATACTTTACATTTAACTATTCTAATGACTCGAATTAAGAAAATCAAAACACTTAGAGCACTTTTAAGATTAACGTACATATGGGGGTAATAATATGATGTTCTTCCCCATTACTCCATAAAATAAGTACTTACCCATGAGTCCCAATCGTCCCAAAACAATATGTACAAGGATATGACTCGACTTAGCAACCATGTAATCAATTAGAAAGTTAACTTAGGGTTTAACAAATAACAATAATGCACTAAAAAATGAGCGCATACATGGAAGGCTAAGGCGATTTGGGTGTACATTTAAGTGGGGTGTAACAAATTCTTCCTTTAAGTAAGATGCTTAAAGTTAGAAACGAAAAAGATAGGCTCGGAGGGGTGTACTAGGGGTTTCGTGTACTAAAAATGAGTACAACGCTAAGGGTGTGGGAAAAATTAGTTGACTTAACTAGCCAAGTAATATGACTTAAATGGTCAAGTAATTATAATACGGGTTTAACACAAGGGTGATCCTAATGCCTCTTATCATGTAGTAAATCTTACTACACGAATGTAGTCTCACTAGCGGTCTCGGGATGCATCACTAACGCAAGTTCTAGAATCTAAATGCTACCGGTACACTCATAAGCACCAATAGTAAATGCTTTTCCTATCAAATCTAAAGGCGAACCTCACATTTTTAGGTGGAAAATTTTTCTGAATATACGGTTATGTGCTAGTCATACAATCTCCTATCCATGAGACGCTTGCTATGGCTAAAGTTTCACTCCTAAATGTTGTAAAAAATTTTAAATTTGGCGCTAAAATTACACTAACAAGTATTTCTCATAGTTTTATTACACATCTACTATCAAACAAAACAAACTCAAGCGAAAGTGCATATGTAAGGTATCATCCTTTTACCCTCCCCTTACACTTAAGATGAACATTGTCCCCAATGTTCAAGTAAAGAATGTAAAAGTGAAAAAGTAAATAGAATGAAATCAAATACTCCCCTGATTCGCTCGGTATGGATTATAGGTTGGCCAGGTTAAATCTTCCTCCAAGAAAATGAACAATCAAAGCTTCCCTTCCAGAATATAAATCATCTTCTTGTCATAAATAACCTGTAAATCCTGACAACAATAGACAAGACAACCTCGCGTAAAATCGGCGGCATCCTATATAAGTTACTAAATCCTAGAAAACAAAGTAAGATATAATGCTTGTGGAATGAAGTTTGCAGATTTCCTGGAGATTATAAAACTTAATAATTCACAAAAACCATAAGACTCCGTTAGAAAAACAAAACCGGTAAAATTTCCAGATTTTTAACTCCTGACGCCGTCAAGAGTAATACTCTGACGCCGTCAGAATGGACCTGCAGAAATTCTTATGTTAAGTTTCCGGAAAATTTCTGGAAAAACTTTGTCCTACTTCCTGGAAAATCCTGCAAAACTTCATTATGACTCAATACAAGCATTTGACTCTAACAAATACGAATATACATGTTCATTTAATATTGTGGAGAATCATGATCGGGTTGTTTCTTGAAAACATATTTGGGGTTTCCCCTTACACTTATCTTTTGCAAAAATACCTTTAGGTTGAAGTTAAGACTAGGCCAAACAACATAATAAAGTATTTCCACATTTTAATTGAGAAACATGATTAACCAACAATAAAAATAAAACATGCATACGGAAGCAAATAACTATCAAACAAATAAAATCACACAAAACATGGGTTGCCTCCCAATAAGCGCTTTTCTTTATTTACGAGTCTTGTAGCTAGACTCAAAGTCATGGGTTACTACGTGATCTCATCATTTGAAATGATATACCCCATGTAGTTGCGATCATTACTGTTATGGTGGTAGTGCCTCAATCTATCGATACTCGCAATTACCTTCCCACCTAATTTGCTTCTCAAGTTAGCTACCCCTTCTTGGCTCAATCCTTCGATTGTGAATGGCCCATACCACCAAGGACTCGGTTTATCGGGTGGTATTGTCATTTCCAAGTGTCTCAGGAGTACCAAGTTCCCTACATCAAATGGTGTATGATTTTTCTCGTGTCGAGTATGTTCGAGTTCAACTGAAACCTTATTGCTTTTTCTTCTTTCACCCTTAGCTTTCTTATAGCTTTTGATTCTTGCCTCCCATGCAAGAATTTTATTCTGAACACGAGTGGGTGTCGTGCCAATGTTGTTTTTGATCATTTTCCAACTCAAATTCTCATGCCCGTTTTGCGGGGTCATGGGGAAGCTAATCTTTCTTTTTCCAGATTTAAGCTCAATCTTCCGACCTTCATACTTAATGACAGCCCTAGCGGTGGTGAGGAATGGTGACCCAAGGATTATTGGCATGCATCCATCTCCTTTATCATCGATGATCATAAAATCAACGGGGTACATGAATCCTGCGACATTAACTAATACATCTTCTGCGATCCCTAAGGGATATATGTACGAGTGCCCAACGAGAGATAGCCTAACATGAGTAGGGGCTGGCATTTTTGACGTTAGTTGGATGTAAATAGTTAGGGGCATAAGATTTACTTCCGATCCTTGGTCGGCGAAAGCACTAATATATTTCAAGTCCCCTATGCTAGTTGGTATTTCAAAGTTCCCACATGCTACCTGCTTAGTAGCCACTTTCTGTACCAATAACCTCTCGAATACCGATCCTCCAGGAAGCGTATCATACTCATTCTCTTCTTCTTCCTCTTTCTCAGGAACCTGTCCGGAGGATTGGTTACGCCCATCACCCTTAATCCAATTTGTTATGGTGTTTTTGTTTATATCATGATTCAGGTAGTAACTCAAAGGTTGAGATTCTGGTGGTTTTTCTAAGGTCTGTTTAGCAGGAGTTTCTACCTTCTTGTTATCTTTTTGGACAATGGTGATGGAGTTAACAAATTGGGTGGTGGGAGTGGCGCTTTCTTTCCTTAGCAGTATCCGTTCAGGGGTTTTCTGATTGGCATACTCTTCCAATAGACTCAACATCTCATTCATTTTCTCCTGCATCTCCTCTTTTTGCTTATAAACTGCTTCTTCGAATCTAGCAAGCCGATCAGAGTGAGTTGCCATATATTCTCTCATCCTAGCCTCAAACTCCGAGCTAAGTTCCTTGGGAGGGGAACAAGGTGGGGTGCACCTTTGAAAAGCCTCGACATGTTCTCTAGAAGGTGACTCGGATAATGGTGCCGAAGTTGGTTTTGAGACAGAATTGACAGTAGCCCGTCTAGGACTCAAAGGTCGCCTTTGCCATTCCTCAAAATAGTCAACCTTTGCCTCAAGTTTGCATAGGAGTTCATCGGGTACTTCGGTGGTTCCTCCAGATGTCGAGACTGCATTGATGGCCGCTTCTATCGTATGTTTAAACTCCCACAATTCCTGATTGTCAGTGGCGAGCTCCTCGATAATTGCCCAAGACTCCTCGGCGTTCTTATCACGCAGTTTACCTCCCGCGGCCCTGTCGATGGTGCGCTTAGTGTGATAGTCAACATGGTCATAGAAAATCTGAACTAATAACCAAAGGTTTATGCCATGATGAGGGATCTTGTGGAGGAGATCCTTAAAACGGGCCCAAGCCTCGTAGAAAGTTTCACCCCGCTGTTGCTCAAACCACAAAATGTCCCTTCTAAGCATTGCAGTCTTTTCCGGCGGAAAGAATTGGGTAAGGAAGCGATTGGCGAGATTGTCCCATGTGGTGATGGATCCCGTGGGTAAACGCTCAAGCCATTGATTAGCTTGATCCCGTAGAGAGAATTGGAATAGGCGTAAACGGGTAGTCTCTCTAGTTTCAACACCTAGGTCTATGGAATCTACGATTTTGAGGAAGTCCTTAAGGTGTTGGTTTGGATCTTCGGAACGAAGTCCATGGAATGCACATCCGCTTTGCACCAACCGGATGGTGTCGGATCGCAAGGGGGTCACATTGTCTCCGGTGAGCTCAATGGTGTTTCGGTAGCCTTGGTGGCTAGGTCCGGAATACTCTCCTAAGGTTCGGGGCCTAAGGGGTTCTAATGGTGGGTTTTGTTGTGGTGGGATGACGGGTTCAAAGATGTTACCACCTTCCATGATGTCGGATGGTAAAGAGTTACGAACAAAGGCACGAAGAAATAAGATAGACTAAAGAAGACCTAAAAAATAAAAATAAAATCTTACTAGAAAGGAATCTAGCAAGTAGACCTAATAAAAAGAAATCCTAACCTAGACAATAACTATTCCCCTGGCTGCGGCGCTAAAAACTTGATGCGTGGGAATCGCACCTTGCTTTACCTCTCGAGGGATCTCGAGAAGCTTACAACCCCCACCAGGCAGTGTACCTGATCGTTGTAGTATAGTATAGTGACAAGTACCGGGGGATTGATCGTTCAGCTTAGGAATAGTGTCGCTAGGATTAGAAAACTTAATTAATAGTTCTAAAGGTGAGGGATGATTATTTTTGTATTTTTATATTTTTATGAAAGCAAGTAAAATCTCGGGTTTTAGAAGAGTGGGCGGAATTAGTTGCTATTCAACTAACCCAAAACTAAGATGCAATCAAAATAAAATAATAAAAATGAAATTAAACTAAATTATTACAAAGGTTGTGAGCAGTATTTGGAGAAATTGTGTTTACTTAGACTTCACTACTCCCTAGATATCTTTTACACGTTAATTACTTGTTATACTTGTATGGATGACAGATTGTATTCCTTAATACCATTCGTGGGGTGGCATACATAACTCCCCAACTCTATGAGCTCTTATCTCCTCCTACACCATGACCCAGCACAACTATAGGGATTGTAAACAGTGGCTCATGCATTAAATACAACCAATAAAGACCTAGTACGCCTCGGTTCATGTTTCTTAAGACGTTCAAGCATGTTACCATTTGGAGATCTGCCAGTTTTCTTAAGCCTAACATATAAAATCATTCATCCAAGACAAGAATAGACAAGTAATCAACACATAATCATCATCTAGGTTTCATTAGATCTAAGCAAATACAAAAGAGATCTAGCCTAGCATAATGGAATTGAGACAAGAACAAGATATAAACAACCAATACATAGACATATTGATTGAATTACAAGAACACTTATCTCAATTACAATGCAAGGTATCAAGGGTTTGGAAGCCTTGAAAAACCTGTAAAAGATACACCAAATTCGTCTTTAGGGTTTCACCAAAACTTCTCTTTTTTTTTAATGAAAAAACTAGAAAACTATATATAGGAAAACCGAGGTGACGGCGTCAAGAGCAATGGTGTGACGCCGTTATCTCGCCGCCAAACACTTCCTCGGACGGCCTTGATCTACTTATGACGGCCTATGTGACGCCGTCAGCTACCACGGTGTTTTATTCTTTGTACTTTGACGCCGTCAGGATGACTTTTGACGCCGTCATCAGCTACGGTATTTTATTCTTGATGTCTGACGCCGTCAGGGTATAACTCTTGACGCCGTCATCTAGTGTCTTCAGCATGGAAAATTGGTACTTTGCCGTTTTCTTCACTTTTATGCTCCAAAAACGTCCAAAATGGTTTTTTTTCCAGAATTCACTCTCCAAACACCTAAAATCACAAAAGGAACGATATAGGGCAATATTTGATCAAATAAAGTTGGATTTGGGCTTAAATGACCCCCTAAAAACGGATCATTTTTCGCCTCATCAAACATCGGTTACATTTGGGTGCATCTCCATTGTAGTTCTTCTTGTCTCCATCTCCCATAGCATAAGCTCTAGTAGTTGTTTGTCGCTTGTTTCGACGATCATTACCCTTAGAGTGATCATCCCTCTTCCTCTTTCCATTCTTATCCTTCTCAGCTTCTTCCAATGCCAAAGAGTCCATCAATTGTTGAGCGATAGTGATAGCCTCATGGATGTTTGCAGGCTTAGCAGAAATCACATCGTTCCTTGTAGCTACCGGCAACCCATCGGTATACCTCTCAATCTTTTGGGTCTCAGTCCGAACCATATCGGGACAGAGTAAGCCCAACTCTCGATAACGGCGATTGTAAGTTGCCATATCGGTACCTTTCACCTTGTGGTTCCAGAATTCAACCTCCAGCTTCTTAATCTCATTCCTTGGGCAGTAAGTCTGAATCAGCAAAGACTTAAATTGCTCCCAAGTTATAGCATAAGCCACATCACTCCCAACCGAATTACGGTAATTGTTCCACCAAGTTAAGGCTTCATCCTTGAAAGTAAAAGAAGCAAACTTTACCTTCGCATTCTCCGCACAACCACTGACATTAAACACAGACTCAGTCTTCTCTATCCACCTAACCAAGTAAACCACTCCTTCAGTTCCACCAAACTCAATAGGTCCACAAATCTTAAACTCCTTGTAGTTACATCCATTAGCACGAACAGGTGGAAATGTTCCAGCAGAATTGTTGGAATGATTTGACTCAGCTAGTAGCTCAGCAACTCGTTGCTCCACAAGTTGATTGATCATTGCTTGATCCACAGTAGGTGCATTAAGTGGAACATGATCATTGTCTCCCTGAACATCAACATTTTGATTCCTGTTGTTGCGGTTAGTAGTGTCCAGGTTATCAGGAGTAGGAGTCTCAACATTTCGAGTTGGACGGCGTCCTCGACGACCAGGGGTAGTCGTTGCAGGTCCAGTTCTGGTAGCTCTAATAGGGTTTCTTCGTGGGGCCATGGATCTGAAACATCATACAAGTTCGTGAGTCTCCGATAGAACTTATATATGCTCAACAAGAATTAAATCAACGAAGCCAAGTCATGGAAAGAATATCAACAATACACCACAAGACATCAATAAGGTGCATAAGAGCTCAATTTCCATAATATCCAACATCCACATAATACCATAAAATAATAACCATCAACCATACAATAAAGATCCAACATTGTTCCAACTACCGACAACACAAAGATAACAATCGTTCCAACGAGACGAGTAATCAACGGAAAATACATCAAAATAAGATAACTAGCTTTTCTAACCGAACACTCCTCGGTTAAGAAAGCAACAAGATAACATAGCTCGAACGTCTAGCCACGCTGCTGGCGGAGGTTCCTCAACTACGATCTCAACCCATCCAAATCTCTCCATAATGATCCCAACTCCACACTATGGGTGTCTCGGTCTCTCTTGAGGTCAGCCACCTCCTTCTCCAGCTCGGCATTCCTTTGCCATAGCTTGCGGTCGGCCTCTCGAGCTGTAACAAAACCTCATTGTAAACTGTCGATATGCTCATGAACCTCCATCAAAACTCTCCTTATCTCAGTAGTCCTGCCCACAACTACAGTCATATCAACTCTCAGATCCGCTATGAACTCTCCAATAACCCTCTCAAGTCGATCAGATATACGTGCAACTCTCTCACCAAGATCCGTAACCTGAGCCCATAACCTACCAATCTCACCTAACTCTGCATGCTCAGTAGAAACCTCAGAAGGTGCATCCGACTCAACGGGACTACCAGGTGGCAACTCAAACAAAAACGGATGATCAGGTGAATCAGGCTCAATCGGATGTATAGGTGAATCAGGCTCCTCAGCCTGAGCTGGTGGTACAATCAAATCATCATCATCAGGCATCTCCTCCTCCTGAGGGTCATCCTCCTCCTCAGGGTCATCATCATCACCCTGCTCAGCCTCCTGAGGGCCATCAGCCTCATCCTCACCCTTGTACTCCTCCTCCTCATCGGAAGAGTACATCATCAATCGTCGTCTCCTAACAGGTGAACCATGTGGTGAAGGAGTAGGTGATCTAGGACGACGACGCGATGATGCAGGTGGCGCCTCAGATAGAAGAGAGTGAGCATCAATCTGTAAAGGTGGTGAAGTAGGGCGTACCGACATACGTGCCGTAGCTCGGTGGGCAAAACGTGGAGCCACACGAGCCAAAGCCTGATGAAGAGTAAGCTGCTTCGATGTACCAGGGAGCCCTAGAGAAGATGAGGGTCCCTGCGTAGATGCAGCAGGTAGTGCTGAAGTAGAACCTGTCGGTGTCATAGTAGCTGAATGCATGGCAACCTGGTAAGGGTCATCAGGAGCCATGGTGAACTGTGCTGGCAATACCGGTGTAGTAAGAATATCCTCAACGACATCAGGCGTATGGGAGGCCATAGTCTGTGACAACGGCGTAGGGTAGGTGTAAGTGTTTCAAACCAACTAAACCGCGAACTCAAAATACCAAATCCAAAATCATCATATAATTCCAAATCGTATATAATCAAGAAAGATTTAAATACCGCATTACTAAAACCATTCGCAAAACAATTAAGCCATATAATTCCTCTAAAACGCTTATAATTCCTCAAAACGCATATAATTCCTCAAAACGCATCAAATCACTAAATCAATAAACCTCAAATCCTCAAATCATCTCAAGAAATCTCAAATCTATAATCATCTCAATAATCTCATAATACCTCAATAATAAACAATGATGCTTCGGCTTGGCGGGCTGGCGGGCAATGGTCGAGGATCGTTTTCTATAAAAATCGGTTATAGTTTAGGTGTCTATTTACCTAGTTCTCTATAACCTTGGCTCTGATACCAATCTGTAACACCCCCAAAATTTGATACAGCGGAAGACTCAACAAGCTTTCGGGGTGCTACGGGGATTGGTATCCAAACACAAGACATAAAAGAACGAGATAAAGTAAACATAATAAAATACAACCACGCAGGGTTTTAAAGTTTACATTATCCCAAAATCATCCAAAGTCAGGCCCAAAAGAAAATAAATATAGGTCCACAATAGTTATCAGAGTTTTAGAAATAAAGATCCATAACCGGTGCCAAATGCCAAGCCTCCAATCCCAAGCATCCGCAGAGCATCACTTAATTACCTGAGAAAACGTGCTAAAAGTCAGCTTTCGCTGGTGAGATCATAGGTTTAGATTCATAATTCGATATAGTGGACATATACGCAAAACGCTTGCTAGCTAGACTAGGCCTCAATCATCCAACCAAATAATCCAACCAAAATAATCCAACCAAATCAAATCAACCCTATAGGTGCACGCTATAGCTCAAATCAATCCAATCGATAGCTTACCTAGCTCAAGTCTAGGCCTCGCTCTATAATCCATCCAATAGCTTACCTAGTTCGGGACTAGGCCTCGCTCAACAACTAAATCAATAGCTTACCTAGTTCGGGACTAGGCCTCGCTTAATCCTACCTAGTTCTATAAGCATAGCAAGTTTTGAAATAAATAAATAAAGCGATAATAGTCCACATAAAACATTTGCACGTTTCTCACCCCAAGTATTGAAAACAAAGTTCAAGAGTAAAAGTGGGGCTATGACTCACCTCAAGTCCAGAAATCCTCAAAAGAAACGATAGAAGAAAGACGTAAGTAATCTCAAGCAACTCACGTAACGGCGACTACAGACTCGGCACTTCCTAACAATATCAACTCGTTCAGAAATCATTTCCTCAAAATCAAATGTTCCCATTCCCGAACGTATTCCATTTTACTTTCCAAAAATATCCATTTCTCGAATTAACTTCATATTAATTTGAAGTTTGACGTTTCGTATCCATACGGGTGGAGGGTCGACACAACTCAAGCCAGAAAGCCACAACAAACAAAAATAATAAAACAACTATAGGTCTAATGTTAGCCCAACATATTATTTAAATAATTATCGAAGCTTATTAAATCCGTCGATTTGATAATCCCCCATATTTATTTACGTAATATATCATTCCAAAATTATACCCAACCTAAAGCACATTGCACAAAAGATTCTATTTGGTATATGTTGTAGTCCAATGAATTCCCTATATGTATCGTCGAATCGGCCAAATCCCATGAGACATATAGTAATTTATTCTCCTAAAATATATACCACATCCTATGGGCGTCGTGGGATACGATGCCCATTAATATACTCATTTTATATTGTCAAATAACTCGATCTAGAATAAGTCACTCGATATATATAAAATGTTTATATTAATCGTCATATATCCGTGATAACACAAAGTCACAATATAAAGCCCACTTGGACTTTAAAGACCCACAATTCGTATAACTCGATAAGTTTCTAATTTATAAACAAAACTACATTTTTAATTATTAGTTACCCGACTTATATTTCGCCATTATTTATATAGTTATTATTTATAATAATATCCCGACATTTATTACACTATTTGCATAGTATAATAACTATCGTTTTATTATTATACGTTTACTCGTGATCGTTTTATTATTAATATACGCATTTATATATATATATATATATATATATATATATATATATATATATATATATATATATATATATATATATATATATACATATATATATATATATATATATATATATATACGTTTAACACGTCTATATACGTATATAAACGATTATATTCTTAATAATATTATTACGAGTATTATTTTTATATCGATTTTTAAATATCTATCGAGTCATAGAATTTGGTCACATGTCCGAGTCATGACCCTCGGCTCATAGTCCAAGTCCAAAATAAAAAGAATCAAGTCACAAATAAATATATCAACTCCGTCCAAACAATCCCATATCCACGTGCTACAACATGAGGGTCCGACTACGGCACCCAACTAACCTATCTCCGTCATCTAATTGACCGTCTCACAATCGGTCCCCAATTCCATACTCGTCAACACAACTCCAAATCCAAATACAAGTAAACCCATGCCCAAAGCTTCGGTCCAACATATGCCACAACATGAAAAGAAAATTAACACAACATTAACCAAAACCAAATATACCAATATTACGGGTCGACCTACCAAGTCCAACCCGGGTCAACTACGAGACCACAAATCATAAGAATCAACCTCACCCGAGACCCTTTTGGCCTCGGCTAGCTCGAAAGAGCCTCTCGACCCAAAACAGCTCGCGAAGGGGGGTGTCGGCCGAGAATCAAAACAACAACAACAACAAGTCGAGAGCCACAAATCAACCAAACATCAATTAGCAATTAACCAATCACCAAGAATCAATAACCATCGGACCATAACACCTCCAAGACTCTCAATCGAGTCGAGGAGTGATCACACCGAGACCTAGGGTCTCGGTCGAGCTCAATACGAGCCACAACCCAAACCAAACGCATCCAAAAATTCAAATCCGAGCACCAAACAATCAAGAATCGACCCCCATGGATACCAAACTCATTTTTATATCAAAACCCATTTTCATTTCGAATTTTAACATCCCAAAATATCAAGATTCAATTCGGGTTCGACTCAAAATAGTCAAACCCGACACAAAACTCACGTTTTCTCACCTTCAAATCGAATGATAACCAAGAAAAATAATGGTGTGGTGGCGTGTGATGTGTGGTGCGGCGGTATTAATAAAAACGAAGGGGAGAGGCGCGTGTTTCACACCACAAGAGCAAGAAGGTGATGGGGAGTATTTTGGTGGTGGTGGTATTGTGTGGAAGTCGGCGGTGGTGGTGTTTTGATGGTGGCAGCCGGCGGCTAGAGTGAGGGAGGAGAAAGAGAGGTGGGTGTGGTGATAGTATGTGAGGGTTAGGGTTAGGGAAGGGGTATTATACCCGAATTTTGCACATAGGTCCCTCAAGTTTCATTTTTCCAAAACTAGCCACAAATACTTTAATAATTAGTGAACTCTTTTTAATCGGTTTTCCCGTAACACGATTTCTCGTTCATAAAAGTATTAAATTTTCGCCAAACATAATCGTACACGTCATAAATGATTTTCCCAACAACATTTCCCGAAACATATAGATATGTATGAAGACATAATGTTTATTTAACGGTGAATCGCTACCGTTAAGTAAAAGATTAAAATTTCGTTAGGTTAATCTAGTGCCGGAGTCAATGTAGTGCCAAAGATATCGATCTCACAATAAATCATCACGACCGAAACAAATCAAACCATAAATAAATAACCAAATCTCATAAACATCGTATGATTAAAAATCAAGTACCAACGTTCGTAAAATATCTCACAATAAACTTTCAAAAATTTTAAAATTATAATTTTAATGTAATGCGGGTTTTATAAACGACTTCCTATTTTGCCAGTTGTCACACATAGTATGTAATTGTGTAATTATTATTTCAAATTTCATTTTTTATTCTTACTAAGTAACAACTTACAATTATCTATATTATCCAAAAATATCTAAATAATAATTTGGTTACATTTTATTCTAATATACATATGTATGTTTTTTCTATTTTTCGGTTAATAACAAGTTCATACATTTAAATAAGTTCTTCCGTTTACAAACTATCCATAAGTCTTGCACACACACACGAGATTTCAACACAAATGAAAGTTAGTTAATATTTGTGGTTATATATGTGTTATAATCACCTGCATACATAAATTTTATTACCATTTTTGACCCGGGTCACTCAAAACCCAGCGGGTCTAACCAGTTAACCCGATTTTAGAAACTCGGTTTTTTTGTTGAACCGGCCGGTTCTACCCGGGTTTGAAAACATTATTTGTTTTCCTAGGTACCACTTTATCAACTTATCTCGAGTATTCTACTACTTTACCATCTTCTACCCATAAACATGCAGACAAAGAACATGTAGTTACCCCAAATGGAGGAGCTCCACTCACCACTATGCAAAGTGCCACTATCTAATTATATATATACTAAAAGAGAGGAGGATGTTGGTGGCGACCACTGTAGCTGCTACAGTGGTTGCTACAGTTTTTTTTTTTTTTTCAGTACTAACAGTCGTTAGTTATGTAACGGTTGTTAACTAACAACCGTTATCTTTAACATTTTTAAAAAAGATTGTATACACTTTGTCCTTCATCTCAGCGGTTCATTGCAAATTTAGTCCTCACATAATTACATAAATGGTCCTTCATGTTATACATCAATTGCAAAGTCAGTCCTAGGTAACTAACTTCACGTTAGGTAGCTAACGGCAACAAAAGAATTCCGCAGCAACGCGCGGGTACCAACACTCGTTCTGGACTAAAATGCTTTAAAAACACATCAGGAGCAAATACTAACTGCATTATCCAAGACTATATGTATCTCAACATGAAATCAATAACAAACACCACTTCCCAAAAGTTTTCAGGTAATGTTGAAACCTAGTGAAAAGGACAACATTAAGAACCAAAACACTTCAAGTTAATAAGACCAAGTAGCACTTCCTAAACTATAAAAGGATCTTATTTTAGTTATTATCCACAAACATAATAACTATAAAGTACATGATATATACAGTTTTAGACTCGATATAAGATCAATATAACATTGAAGGCAAAAAGTATAGCTCAACATGTCTTTGAAAAAGGTTCAGGAATTTCGTCGAACAGGTTGTAGGCGTTATTATGCACTTCAATAAACTGCCTTTTTGTAACTCACGTTTTTACATGACTATTGTACAGATAATGTATTCGCCCAAGGATGACCTTGCTCACCTCAAAATCCCCCTTGAAAATATACTATCCGCCACCAATAATTTTGATGACGAAGATATCATTGAAGAAACTGGATTAGATAAGAGATACAAGGGGACAATCTGGTGGTCCGGTGAGTTGACTGAAATTGATGCTCGGAGGTTTAATAAAAAATGGTTAGTTAGAGTAGTAGAACAGATGTTCTGGAGGGAGATTTCAATGCTTTCTAGTCTCAAGCATAAAAATATGGTTTCATTAGTTGGGTTTTGTGATGAAAAGGATGAGATGATCATTATTTACCGGGAAGAGACGGCCATGGGAAGTCTCAGCCAATATCTAAGTGACCCGATGTTGTTGACATGGGTGCGAAGACTCGAGATATCTGTCGGTATTGCGCAAGCATTGAGCTACATTCATTGTGACGAGCCACGCGACTTTAGCGTAATACATCGGTTCATTAGCAGTGGCACAGTTCTATTAAATGATGAATGGGAACCCATGTTATCTAGTTTTGGATTTTCCATAACTATTAAAGCATCTCAAAGGCACCTTTCTTTCCACACTAATACACCTCTGTATAAGAATGGGTATGGAGACCCAACTTATATTGAGACTAAATGTGTGAGCCACAAATCAGATATGTAATCATTTGGGATAGTTATGTTTGAACTACTCTGTGGTAGAGAATCAATAATCGACAATGACAATAATAAGTATTTGGCTCCGCTGGCTGTTACCCATTATAGAGAGAAAAAGACTCGATGAAATAATTGATTGGGAGCTATGGAATCAAATGGACTCTCAATCATTCAACATTTTTCGCGGAAGCAGCGTATGACTGCTTGAAGGACGATCGATCGCAACGCCCAAATATTGATGAGGTTGTCAAGAGACTTGAGAAAGCGTTGGAACTTCAACTCGAACATCAAAAAGAGGTAAGACGGGTTTTCCTCTTCTGTATATCTATAATAATAAGTATCAAGATCTATTTGTTTGAGTGTATACACCTTCACTCCATCCGTTTAATGTTTAGCTAGAGCCTACAAAACTGATTATACATAATAGGACTTTCACCATTTATGCAATGCTAACCAAACTCAAGTTAAGGTTCTCAAGGTGACCAAAGAGACCATATTTGATCTGTTATCCCCTCACCAAACCTTAAGACCCTTAACTCGTCTATTCTACCAATCCTAACTAGTTAATTAGCTTAGCGTATATCTAATAATAAAATATGTCGCTATATTAGTTGACTAAATATTTTTTGAAAATATTCTATTGATAGTTGGCGAATATGTATGGTTATATTTAGTTTAGACATTGTATGAAAATGACAAAAATCGTGAAACTAGTAAAACAGTTAATGACTTTTCTTATTTAAATGTGTCATGATTTTTTTTTCCTAAAACCTTTTGTAATTAAGTTTTTCATACTTCAATACTAGATTTCAGACACGTCCAGTAAAAGAGATAGTTCATGAATTTGTATTTGTTTTTATTGATCTTTATATTTAAATGGTTTTTAACATATTTTAGTTAGAAATTATAAGGAAATTAAACTAATTTTGACATATTTAAATAATATAAATGAAACTTTGTGGTGAAATTTTAGTTTTCTCATTCTGAATCATTTCTTGTAAAACAGAAATATAAATAAATAAAAGGTATAATATTGACATTGTGCATTTGATTTCTAGTCTATATTACCTTTAATCTGCTTCAGTTGGGTTCATCTAAACTAGTTTAAGAATGATAAATTAATAAACATTAACTTAGTATTTTATATATTTAGGTCATCCTCATAACTATTGTGACAAATTCTAACTACAAGTCTACAACAAGCTTAAATTAACTTTTATTTGTGACAAGTAAATAAATAAAAGTTTGTCATCTAAAAATTTTATAAAGAGCCCAAAGTAAGTAGTAAAGTTGGGCCATTAATGGGTTGTGGGAGCTCAAGAAGTAGGGAAGGATGGTAAAAACATTGACTGAATGTTGGTAATTTTAGTGTTATCAAATATAAATTTAATTTTAGGTAATTACGATTTACTAGAGACCAATGAGATTAATATCATACTCGGTTGCGAGTTAGGGAAGTGTGGAGTACACTCTCGTTATGAGATGATCTATTTCTATCATGATAAAATACAAAGGTCAAGTGCAAGAAATGAGTCTCTTTTAGATAATAAAAGAGTCTATTTTAGGGTCTGCAGGAAATAGGTCTCATTTGGAGTACCGTTTTAAAGTCTACAGGAAAATGGGTCTCTTTTAGAATATAAAAGGGTCCATTTTAGAGTCTGTAGGAAAATAAGTCTCTTTTAGAATATAAAAAGGTACATTTTAGGTCTATAGTTACCAGTTTTTTCTGGAAAACTCAACCAACTTGTCAGTTGGTGAACCATTGTTTCCTTTGGTACTTTAACCGAAAATAACTGCTATATAACTGAAAATGACTGATTTTGGTGGTGGTTATAACCACACTTTTGGTCTCATTTGCAAGATAGACCATATTTGATCTGTTATCCCCTCACCAAACCTTAAGACCCTTAACTCGTCTATTCTACCAATCCTAGCTAGTTAATTAGCTTAGCATTATCTAATAATAAAATTTGTCGCTACATTAGTTGACTAAATATATATTTTTTTAAAATATTCTATTGATAGTTGGCGAATATGTATGGTTATATCTAGTTCAGACATCGTATGAGAATGATGAAAATTGTGAAACTAGTAAAACAGTTAATGACTTTTCTTATTTAAATTTGTCATGATTTTTTTTTTTTCTTTTCTAAAACCTTCGGTAATTAAGTTTTTCATAATTCAATACTAGATTTTAGACCCGTCCAATAAAAGAGATAGTTCACGAATTTGTATTTTTTTATCTTTATATTTAAATGGATTTTAACATATTTTAGTTAGAAATTATAAGGAAATTAAACTAATTTTGACATATTTAAATAATATAAATGAAACTTTGTGGTGAAATTTTAGTTTTCTCATTCTGAATCATTTTTTGTAAAACAGAAATATAAATAAATAAAAGGTATAATTGACATTGTGCATTTGATTTCTAGTCTGTATTACCTTTAATCTGTTTCAGTTGGGTTCATCTAAACTAGTTTAAGAATGATAAATTAATAAACATTAACTTAGTATTTTATAGATTTAGGTCATCCTCATAACTATTGTGACAAATTCTAACTACAACAAGCTTAAATTAACTTTTATTTGTGACAAGTAACAAATAAAAGTTTGTCATATAAAAATTTTATAAAGGGCCCAAAGAAAGTAGTGAAGTTGGGCCATTAGCTCAAGAAGTAGGGAAGGATGGTAAAAACATGGGAATTAATACTCACACCACAAAAAATGGTGCACACACCACAATATCATATCATTAATGCATATATTACAACATAGCATGTGCTTAATTGTGGTGTGTCCGTGTGTGCATCAATTTATGTAGTGTGAATATCACACCCCTAAAAACATTGACTGAAAATAGGTGGATGATAAAATTGAACAAAGAACCTCCCGTACAAAGTGCAATATACTTAGCACTAAGCTAAGATATAACATTGTTACTGTTTTCAACCTTAAAATATGTATATCAAGCATTTTCAAATGTTAACTGTTACAGTAACTGCATTTGATATTTTATTTTATTTATTTATTTATTTTTTCGTTGAAAAGTTGAATATATTTACTATTAAGAACAAACTTTTTACAATCCAAACTGCAAGTTAATGATTTTGATAAATGTTATAAAGGAAGTGATTGACACACTTTAAAAGTTTATTAAGACATTCTATTGTATACAATAATCAGTTGTACTTTAAATATAATCTACTTGTACACTGAGTGTTTAATAAAATTTTAAAGTGTCCAATCACTTCCTATTATAAATAGCAATAAAGTGTTTGACATGTGACTCTTTTCCTTTTGAAAATACAATCTAATACAGTAAAATATAAGTAGCTAATAGTTTGATATCAGGACCGGAAGAAAATTACAAAAAGGCTACTTAATGGAACTTTATAGTTATTTGGTTATGGGTGTGTTTGGGAGGGGCTTATATGGGGCTTGTCGGGCTTAAACTCAGCTCCAAAATAAGTCTTGTTTGGCGTAGAGTCTTATAAGGAGGCTTTTGAAATTTTAAGCCTCAGCCCAAAAATAAGCCCCAGCCTTTAAAATGAGGCTAAAGTTTTTGGACAGGGCTTCTTATATGTTGAATAACTTAATTACCCATAATATATATATATATATATATATATATATATATATATATATATATATATATATATATATATATATATGTTAATTTAATTATATGACATTTTTAATAATTTTACAATAATAAACTTCAACTTAAACTAATTTACCAAACAAGTTTATGAAAATAAAAATTCTATTTTCGTCTTATAATTTAAGCATCAACCCCACCTCTAGCCCCAGTCCCAGCTTCAGCCACATCCCATTTTGCCAAACATACCTTATTCTAACTTCACACTCATATTACCATTTCTCCGTATTAAAAAAAAAAAAAAAAAAAAAAAAAAAAAAAAAAAAAAAAAAAAAAATTAATCATGTTCATATTTAAATATTCATTTGGAGCATTCATAAACATTCTCAATATTAATCAATTAGGGTGGCCTAATGGCAACAGGACTTGTTACTATCACTCTAAGATATGTGAGGTCTCAAGTTTAATTCCTACTAGGTGCAAACAACCCTGAAGTGCACACCAACCTCCTGAAAAGGGAAAGCTTTACCAGGTTTTAGTCCGTGTGGCGGTGGGTTCAAACCCCGTGTATTAATCGGCTAAAAGGTCAGAAACCATGGTTACCCAAAGGAAAAAAAAAATCATTCTCCATATTTAGAGTTAATTTAATTTAATGAATATTTGTGTTTATATGTTATAAGGGTTTTGCTAATCTCTGCCAGTGGGCAAAGTTTAATCTATTTATAAAAGGAATGTTTTAATTCATTTAAGTGAATATTATGTTCAAATATATTAATTTACAAGTTCATTTAATGTGTATTTAATGCACTTTTTGGTTAAATAAGAAAGTTTGTGTTCATTAATTACACTTTAACCTCTGCCCAGTGGGCATTGGTTAGCAAAATTCATGTTATAATCCGTGCATACATAAGGTTTTACTATGAAAGTCAATTTAATTTCTTAATAGTATTATAAAGATTGTTCAATTCAAAATCGAAGTCTAGATCTTGTGTATTTATTCGCATATCTCAATAACACATACTTTAGCTCGATTAGTAGTTAGTAAGTAGTAAATAGTAGATAGTAAATAGTAAATAGTAGTTAGTAATTAGTAGTTTAGTACTCCATCCGTCCTAAAATACGTGTCCAATATGACTTTTTAAAGTCTTTCTTTTTCAACTTTAACATTAAATATTTTTATTTGTGTTATATAATACTTGATAAAAATTATAGTAATGAAAATATATTTAAAACCCAAATCATTCATATATTTTTAATCAAATATTATATAATGGAAAAAAAAACAATTAACATCAAAGTTGAACAAAAAATACTTCACAAAGTCAAAGCGGATACTTATTTTGAGTAGGAGATAGTAAATAGTAAATATAAATAGAAAATAGTAATAGTAACTAAAATGCCCAAACCAAACTCGGTAACTGTTTTGCACAAATAGCAAAACCAAACTGACATGCTGTTACTAATCAAGTATACGTATATACTTTTATTCAAAACAAACTTTTGAAATTATATTTTTTAAAAGTAAATTCAAATACCTTTTCATTGATACGTGCCTTGTCTCAAACGGAGTTACGGTTAATTTTATGTGATTTTATGCCAAATTTCACCTATTGTTTTTCAAACTATTTTCATGCATACTTTTTTATTTGAAAATTGTTAACACGGTTAGTTCCTCGGTTTAACACGGTTAGTTCCTCGGTTTAACTTTCGTTAGTTTGGGATTTGGTTTATTAATGGATTTTAGTTTGGGTAGATGGGCTTATGTAAAATGTAATGGATCAAAATTTTATTGCTTAATGTATACAAAAAATTTCACAATTAAAATGGGGGGTCGAAACTGAATATACCGAAATTTTTCTACACGAAAACTATATACCCCCTGCATCGCAAAAAAAATTTCAGGGGGTCGGGCGCCCCTCCCCGCCCCTACATAGCTGCGCCTCTATTATTATGCACTTCGATAAACTGCCTTTTTGTAACTCACTTTTTTACATGACTATTGTACAGATAACGTATTCGCCCATGGATGATCTTGCTCACCTCAAAATCCCCCTTGAAAATATACTATCTGCCACCAATAATTTTGATGATGAAAATATCGTTGCTGAAAGTGGGTTAGATAAGAGATACAAGGGACAACTCTTGTGGCCCGGTGAGTTGATTGATATCTGTGCTTGGAGGTTTAATAAAGAACGGTTTGTTAGATTAGAAAATTTTTTTTGGAGGGAGATTTCAATGCTTTCTAGTCTCAAGCATAAAAATCTGGTTTCATTAGTTGGGTTTTGTGATGAAAATGGTGAGAAAATCATCATTTACAGGAATGAGATGACCAGGGGAAAGCTCAGCCAATATCTAAGTGACCCGATGTCGTTGACTTGGGTGCGAAGATTGGAGATATCTATCGGTCTTGCACATGCATTGAGCTACATTCATCATGACGAGCCACGCGACTTTAGCGTAATACATCGGTTCATTAGCAATGACTCAATTCTATTAAATGATGACTGGGAACCCAAGTTATCTTTATTTGAATTTTCCATGAAGATTAATGCATCTCGGAGGCACAACTCTTTCCATACTAGTACACCTCTGTATTTGGATGGGTATGAAGACCCAACTTATATTGAGACTAAAAGTGTGAGCCACAAATCAGATATCTACTCCTTTGGGATAGTTTTATTTGAACTACCGTGTGGCAGGGAATCAATAATTGACAACAAAGATGATAATCTTTTAGCTCCGCTAGCCATTACTCATTATCGAGAGAAAGAGCTCGATAAAATAATTGATCTTGAACTATGGAAACAAATAGACTTGCATTCATTCAACATGTTCGCAGAAATAGCGTATGAGTGTTTGGACGAAGAATGATCGCAACGCCCAAATATAGATGACATTGTCCCAAGACTTGAGAAAGCTTTGAAACTAGCACGTGAAAACAGGCCGGTAAGACCTTTATATTACCATATTATGTATTCCCTTTTCATTATATTAGTTAAAACCAATTTAAATACTAGTAAAACATTATGAAATGACAAAAACAAACCAATTTTAACATATTCAATCACTTTTGGTAAAACAAAGACATATCTCTTGGTAAAACAAAGACATATCTCTATTGTATGGAAAGAGACACATTAGCTAAAAAAAACTTTCAAAGCGAAAAATGTGAAATTGTTAATCTGCCTTACTCCCTATTTCTTTTAATATTGTACTTTATATCCATGTATTTTCCTTTCCTAACTACTTATAAATTAGAAGTTTGACCCAATGAACAATAAATATCCAGTTCATACACGAATCACTTAACATCAATTTTGCAATTATAATTACTTGTCTTTTTAAACTAGTTATAATACCCGCGCACGCGCGGGTTTTTTAAAATTTTTTTAATGATATATTTTTATTTATTAAAAAACAAATAATTTAATATTTTTTTATTTTATTTATGATTTTTAATTATATTTGTTTATTATTAAAGATATATAATCATTTAACAAATTTAATCCTTGCATCCTATCTATATTTTTTTACATATCTTCTTCTTGTGTAGTATTGCATCTTATCTATATTTTTTTGTATGTATCTTCTATTTGTGTAGTATATCAATAAAACAAATTTTTAAAATTTTAAATTAAAAAATAATAATTAAAATATTGCCTAATAAGGAAATATATTCTTTTTTTCGAAATACGAAAGTACCCACTAAGAGTTTTGTTTTATTATATAAAAAAGATTTTCGCCGTTATATACGGGTACGCATGTAGTCTATATAAATGGTATAATTCGTATTTATCACTTCATTTTTTATTCATATTATTTTCTACTTTATGGTTGTAATTACTTCATTTTTTATTCATATTATTTTCTACTTTATGGTTGTAAATTTTATGGTCAATTGTCTTTAATCTCTTAAGTTTTGGTCAATTATTGATTTACCCATTTAACTTTTTCTTGCAACGTTTTTATTTTTAACTTTCTTTGACAATTAAAAAAGACCACTTAACTTTCAGTGATCGTTTGATAAAAACCTTCAATTTTTTTTAGCAAAGTTTTTATCTTTAATCATTTGATACAACCCCTTAACTTTGAATAATCATTTAACAAAATCTTTCAACTTACATTGACAATTTTTTTTATCTTTGACATTGAATGACCTATTATATTTATTACCCATTCCGACACATGATACGTCTCGTTTTGCGGTTGTTAGTTATTAGGTTACCTATTTTTCTTCTGTTTAAATCAAGGGGATGGGTAAGTTTGTTTTCACCATTATGACTTGTTATTCCTTGAAACGGGATGTATATTTGACATTCAACATCGATATATAACTGATTTTTTTTTTGTAGCTTTGAAGAATCGTATCAATCCCTTTAATCCAATCACAAAAAGAAAGTTCATAACTTAAGCACCAAAAATCACAAAATCTGACGTATCATGGGTCATGTCGGGTAGCCAAAGGTTATTTAATGTTATAGATAAAAACATTGTCAATAACATTATCCATGTTGGTTGAAGGTTTGTATTAAACGGTTATCCAAAATTAGGGGTTAAATAAAATGGGTAAACTATATTAAGGATAAATTGTTGCTAAAAATTGGTTTTTTTTTTTTTTTTTTTGTTTTTTTTTTTTATTTATTTATTTATTTTTTTTTTTCTTTTGTCATATGATCATTGAAACTTCAATGGTCTCTAAAATAACTACCTCAGAGTTTAATCAAATTTCATAGTACCTTTACTTGAGGTTATTATTATATAATTTTCCTTTCGCGTTTAATACATTTGGTTTCTTTGCACCTGAGTCGGTGGAACTACTCAACAGAGTCCAACGAGTTATGACCAGTAATGTTACGACACATAGATCCACGGATGTAGTTTTTAAAAGAGTTAGCTTTGCAATCTAAAAGGGCTAACGGCGCAGGTTGTTGCTCGTTTGCCTTCAACCACTATGTAAATTCTATTTTGATGAAAAAAAATAAAAAATAAAATAAAATAAATTAGGTAATGAACAAAATTGTGCAATATGTAAGAAAGAAAAAACAATGATAATAATATTTTTTTCTTAATTATTATCAAAGAATAGTTATTCTAGGGCAATAAGAAATGTAATATAGGATATCACATGGGATTAAAAAAAATGATTAAAAAAGGTACGTTTGGTGGATATCACCAATTATACAGATATACTGATGATGCATGACTTGCTGTTAATTTGTGTATTAATTGAATATCGTCATCTCACATCCTTTTGTAACACAATTAAACTCTGCTTGTTTTTGTAATAGATTCACTCTACGCCCATGTCAAAACATGAGAAACAATAAAGATAGATGCGAGTAGAGAGGGGGCAGAATTATTTGTACAGATAGAAATAATTTTAAATGAACTTTAAACGTACTGTTAGGTGATGATACTTTATAATGGAATTCAGCTTCAAAGTTTTGTTATGGAGTGTGAATAATAAAAGAAGCTCAAAGTTATATTTTTAACAATAAACAATGACCCGAAATGGGTGTTGTCATTGTTGTTAGTATATCCGCTATTTTGAGGTTTAAAAGAAAAGAATGGGTGCTACTAGACAAGGATATAAATGTCTTTTCCAGTTAATATTTTTATGTACAAATAAATACACTCCATTCACATATCACTTGCCTAAACTATTACGGAGTATATTTGTCCTAAAGGAGGTGGTTGTGTGTTATGATTAAATAGAGGTTCTAGTTAAAAATGAATGATTAACCTCAGTGAAGTGTTCCACCCTGAGTGCACACTTCATAATGTTGTCTTCTTTGGTACATATAGGGATCAGCGAGTCACTTCACATCCACAGGCGTTGAATCCAATTCCAGCAAAAAGACAGTGTCTTCCCTCAAATACCCTTCTCACACAGAACTCAATGGTGAAGATATAATTTCCGCAACCAACAACTTTTCTCCTGAGAATAGGATCAGAGAAAATACAGTTGCATGGGTTTACCAAGGCCGTATGTTGCATTCTGGACAGTTCATCGATATTGTTGCACGGGGGATCTATTCTGAATATCAAAAAGATGAGAGCAAAAGGTTTAGGACGGAGAAGTCAATGCTTTTTAGTCTCAATCATACGAATCTAGTGTCTGTTATTGGGTTTCGTGATGCGGATATGATTATCGTATACAAGAAGGAGGCAAACGGAAGTCTCAAAAAATACCTAAGTGACGAGACCCTCACATGGATGCAAAGGTTGAAGATATGTCTAGGGATTGCAAATGCATTGAGTTACATCCATTATGATGTTGGCCACGATTTTAGGGTCATACATTGCAACATCAGGAGCTCGAAAATTTTACCAGATGACAAATGGGAACCCAAGTTATCTGGTTTTCAACTTTCGTTGAAAAATACAGTAACTCGGAGGTACCGTCTTCTTCTTACTCGTGATATTGTTAAGAGTGTATACCTGGACCCAAGGTATAATAAGACTGGTGGTGTGACCCACAAGTCAGATGTGTATTCGTTCGGTGTTGTGTTATATGAAGTCGTGTGCGGAAGGAGTGCAGTTCTTCCAGATGAAGAGTTGGGAGAGGGGTTATTAAGTCAACTGAAAAAATCTCATTTGGATGAAATGATCAATCCGCTTTTACGAAAACAGATCGACCCAGAATCACTAAAAATCTTCTCAGAGACAGCATATTACTGCACACAAGAGGAACGGGCGAAGCGTCCGCATATAGAGCAAGTTGTCAAAAGACTTGAGAAAGCTTTGGAACATCAGTGGAGACATGAAAATCCAGTTGTTCGTACATCATTCAATCGCTTGAAGGTAATTAATTTCCTTAAACTTTTAATCTTAGGCCGATTATGGATTATTCTAATTATTAAACAAGAGTTACTGATATTGTTAACTGTTGTTGTCTAGTTCAACGTATATATCCTCATTATACCATCTTTTTTTCAAAAAAGATAATAATATTAAAAATTGCATGCATGTGATTTTGATATTACATTATACTGTATGTTTTTTAACATTGCATTTTACAGTATATTTCAACGATAATAATATTGAATTATAACTATTGAATGAGATATTTTTCGATCGCCCGCACATTGCAGCGGGGTTTAATAACATTTATTTTATAGCTACAAAATAAAGTTTTTATTCGTAATATGTTTTTCCATCAAGAAATATTAAGAATAATAAAGAAAAAGATGTAAAAATACATATTATAATGGTTTAAGGGTTAATTTGCTAGTATATTACTAAACATAAGGTATATATGAAAGTATAATTTTTAATGATTTTGGGGGCTATTTTGGATTATTAGTAACATTAAGTGGTATTAAAATATTTTAATACCACTTATCATTTTGAAACATGCCAGATCTACTCTCTCATAATCTTCGTTTTCTATTTTGACATTAATTTTAGGGATGAAATCATTTTCCTACTAGTTAACTTCAAACAAATCAACTGTTGCTTTTGAACGATTTCATATTTTCAATATGTTAATCACTTATTAAAAAAAAAAAAAAAAAAAAAAAAAAAAAAAAAAAAAATCCTTACTAGCATTAATGAGGTGATGCATGACTCGATAATGTTGCAGGAGAAAAATTTGGAACACTTGAAGATTGGACTAGATGTTATAAACGAGGCTACCAAGAATTTTGATGATGCATATTGCATCGGGTCTGGCGGTTTTGGTAAAGTATACAAAGCAGATCTTGAATATTTTGATAGCAGTAATTCCTCATCGAAAGAAGGGGCGGATAAATTACCCAAAAAACGAAGCAAGGTAGCCATAAAGCGCATTTACAATCAAGAAGGAGAACAAGGGTTCATTGCAGAAATTGAAACTCTAACTAGTTGTAAGCATGAGAATATAATCTCTCTTCTTGGTTTTTCTTATGAAGGTAATGGTGCAATGATCCTGGTTTATGAACATGCTTCGAAAGGAAGTCTTGAAAACTATTTGGGAAACAGTGATAGAATGACTGATCTTAATTGGTTGCAACGTCTGAATATATGTCTTGATATTGCACATGGTTTGAATTACATTCACAGCAACACAGATCATGGCAAACAAAAGATGATACACCGCGACATCAAGAGCGATAATATTCTATTGGGAGATAATTGGAAGGCAAAAATTGCGGATTTTGGGCTCTCCAAATTCCACCCAACAAATCAAGCGGCCAGCACTATCTATACCAATATGATTGCAGGTACATATGTGTATTTGGATCCAGAATATCAGAAGGGTGGTAAACTACATAAGAAATCAGACATTTATTCGTTTGGAGTAGTATTGCTTGAGATCTTGACCGGGAGGTTAGCCTATGATTCTGTGTACACCAAGGTGAATGAGAAAGGAATTGCACCCATTGCAAGAGGTCATTTTGAAAAGGGAACAATAATGGAAATTGTTGATCACAAGATAAAGGAGGAGACTGATGAACGTGTCTTTTCTTTAAGTAAAGGACCCAATAAAGAGTCTTTGGGCATCTTTTTAGAAATCGCATTTCGATATGTGGCGGAAACTCAAGCGCAACGTCCAACAATAGAATTTATCATCAACGAACTCAAAAAAGCATTAGACACTCAGGTAAGTCAATATTTTAAAAGACAACTTTTTAATTTCTTCATATTCTTGATAGTAATATGTGACATTTCATACATTATACTTTGTGTAAACAACATTTTCTCAAACTGTTACTCAATATATGCTCTTACCATTTAAGTTTTTTCTTTGTACTTAAGTTTTGCGATTTATTTGTTTTGATCTTAAACTTTATATAACTTAGTACTTTAACTTTATAACTTGCTGCTGTTTCATCGGTAAACCTCATGACTCTCCTCTTCCATGTATATATGTTCTTTTCTTTAATTGATTTACAACCATAACGTTGACATGAATTTGGAGACTGAGAACCTAAAATGCAAAATAATAATAATAATAATAAAATAAATAAATAAAAATAAAATAAAAAATCCGAACAAATTTTGGATGGAAAGTAGTTTCATTATGTATTTAACTTAACAAATCGACTGATTGTCCAATAATTCTCAGGAGAACCACAAGGACAACCTTAAACTGTCACTTGAAGACATTAAGTTGGCCACGAAAGGCTTCAGTCAAGACAATATCATTGGACATGGAGATTCTGGGAATGTTTACAAGGGGGTGACTCGCAGTACTCATGGAGATAACATCATTGCTGCAAAGCGGTTGAATAAGAAGTCGGGTCAAGAAGATGTTGAAATTTTGACAGAGCTGCCGGCAGCTAAATTTATGGCAGAGTTGGACATCCTTATGGAGTATAAACATTTAAACGTCATTGGTCTTGTAGGCTACTGTGATGAAGAGGATGAAAAAATTATTATATATGAGTATGCATCCAGAGGTAGTCTTGATAAGTACTTGAGTGATGATAGTCTTACGTGGGTGATGCGGCTTAAAATATGCATCGATATTGCAATTGGGTTGGAGTTTCTTCATGGAACTGTTTCAAGTCCAGAAATGGTAATACATAGGGACATTAGCAGCAGCAACATTCTACTATTTAATGACTGGAAGGCAAAAATTACCGGTTTTGGGCTTTCCATAGTATGTCCAACAAATCAGAATGCAGACTATTTCATGGACAATGTTACAAGTACAATCGGCTATCGTGACCCACTACACTCGAAAACAAGCTTCTTAACTAAAGAGTCTGATATATTCTCGCTGGGTGCGGTTTTATTTGACATATTGTGTGGGAAACTATCATCCGAAGAGCTAGATGATGAGTATCTTTATTTACCCTTTTTGGCTAAACACCACTATCATGTAGGAAAACTTGATAAGTTAGTGTTCGAGGGTATCAAAGAACAAATTGTGCCACAGTCATATACTACATTTACAAGGATTGCCCTTCAATGCTTGCATCACAGGAGAGAAAGACGACCAACGACAGGTGAAGTGCTAATACAACTTAAGAAGGCATTGGAATTCCAAGTAAGCTTTTATAATTATTTCAAATTACGCTACCATTTCTTTCACATACAGATCTAAACTATATTTATGGATATTCAAATAAGTTGTATACTTCTATTGTTCAAACAAGTATTGTTGAACCTTAAAACATGAGTATATATATATATATATATATATATATATATATATATATATATATATATATATATATATATATATATATATCTTAAAAAGACAGTCTTTTTTTATTACTCAAAAAAAAAATCTAATGTCAAAACGAGAAAGAAAACAAGTTTACATGATACAGAAAAAAATGTGTATCAGAAGGAAATATTAGCTTATTAACTGCTTAATTAATGGGCAGGAGGATTATGAGATATGGGAGCCGAAATTGCCTAAAGACTATAAAGAAATAATCCTAATGTCAAAGTGCCCTGAAGATTATTCTACCATCAAGAAAGAGGATCTTTACAATATCTTTTCTAGGGGAATCCTCATTCAACAGGACAAAGTGGTAATTAGTTTATATATCATATGTCAGTTATTTTGTTCTTGCTGTGTTTTATGTATCTTTTACTTTTTGAGGTAAAGTTCAAAATCACACATGAATTTGCACATCACATAAATTGAGTCTGATTTTATTTTGTTGTATAACAGTTGTTGTCGTTCGTTGGTAATGGAGAAAGAAACGAAATGGTCTCAGCGACAATGTTTTCCTACATAAACAGTTGTCCACATGACAGGAAATCTCTTCCAGAATCAAGGTTATTCTCACTACCTCTATAACTTTGTTGGTATTAAGTGATAAGCGCACATATGCATTGTTGTTAGAAGTATATTTTAAACTTACTTTTTAAATGTTAAATTTAGTTACTATATTGTAATATGCATGACAAATTGTTTTAGGGCAAATGGCACAAAAATGCATCAAAGTTATGGTCCATTTCCAATCAAGGTATCCAGCTTTTTATCTTGCATAAAAAGGTTCTCAAATTTTTTTTGGCGGGTTTTGGTTTTTTCCTAACTTCCGTTAACTTTAGTAAATTACATGTTTGGTCCTTGAGTTTGTATAGTAATTTCATGCACCATCCACCACCACCACCTCCTGCGTCCACTACCACAGCCACCACCCACCTCCACCACCACTGTCCGCCACCACCACCGTCCAATATAAACAGTTGAAACAGGTAATAAAATTTTCAAAAAGCTTTAATCTTTAAACAAAAAAACCAAAATTTTCAAGCTTGGAAGTTCACCAATTATCCACTACTATCCAAACACCCAAAATTATATATATATATATATATATATATATATATATATATATATATATATATATATATATATATATATAGAGAGAGAGAGAGAGAGAGAGAGAGAGATAAAGGGATAAAATGTACAACTACTTCACACTTATCCCCACATATAAAACGTCTTCTTCTTCCTCCCTCCTCCTGCTACGCTTCACCATCCCCACCACCTAATAACAAGCTCAGATCTAGCTGCTCAAATGAAACCGATTATATGATTTGATGTTGATTCTTTTGTGATTATTGCGCTTGTGTGGTAAAACTTATAATGGAAAAATCGAGAAAACCAACACAAATATTAAAACCATATTGGCTGTAAGACTTGGAAGTGTTTAATTGTTTGGCTTATTTTGGATTTGAGTCCGTTTGGTTAATTCGTTTTGGCTCAGTACTTGTTTTGTTTCATTGTTGTGTCAATCTATATTATGTTGTGCTTAATGCTTTGTATTGATACAAATTGTGTGTCGGATTTTGGCTTTGTGTTTGGCCGAACCCATGCTGGGGATAGTCTTTTCTTTGTGGCTCACAGTCAATGCCCACGAACCACAAGGGTGGTCAGGTTGTCGTTTTGGCTCAAGACCAACCCACCCACAAAGGAGTGTGTTGTATTTGCTTCCTCGAGTCACAAGCAAACACCTGTTGGAATTATAATAACATGACAATCATAAATAAACCAAAACACATCAAGCAAGCATACAACGGAAGCAATTAAAACAAGACCATAATATGTAATTAATTAATATGAAATATAAATAATAAATAATAAATAATAAACGTACCTCTATGATTCTAGCCCGAACAAGAATCAAAGCAATCTTCCGGAACCAATTCCCCAATATAGGGTTTATGTGAACAAACCAAGAGACAAGCAATAATATGCTTGCTTCACGATCTTGTACACACGTACTACATCAAGCAAACGTTATGCAAGTAAGACGAGCACAACACGCTTAGAAAAACAAATCTCGACTACCTTCACTTAATGGGGCTTGTCGAAATATGCTAGAGAAGAGAAGAGAAGAAAACACACAAGTTAGGTTTTCAAGTTGTGAGTGAATGAGAAAACTTGTGTTGTTTATATAGGCTTGGAAATCTTGGAGCAAAAGATATCCCAAGGGTTATGAAACCCCTAGGCCGATCGGCCCACATCCCAATGTGGTGCTATCGGGTCCTTCATGTTGTTCCAAATTTCATCTCTAGTCCTTCCCTTTTCATTCGTCTAATAATCGTTATCCATTTCCGTTAAACGTTAACGATTAATACGTGTTTATACTCTAATAATTAATATAACATTTATATATAATTATTATACATTTACTTTTCATACGTAAAGTGTGCAATCCCGTGATCTCGAGTTCGATCCTAACACACAACTATTATTTTATCGTCTATAAAACCAACAACACCCACGTAGGTTGTTGTGGCGGTGCTGGAAACAGTTGGTGGTGGTGGCGGATGGTGGTGGTGGAGGTGGGTGGTGTGGTGGAGGTAGGTGGTAGTGGTGGATGGTGGTAAAGGTGGCAGGAGGTGGTGGTGGGTGATGGTGCATGGTGCATGAAATTACTATACAAACTCAAGGACCAAACATGTAATTTACTAACGAAGTGAGTTAACGGAAGTTAGGAAAAAACCAAAATCCGCCAAAAAAAAAGGTTAAGAACCTTTTTATGCAAAAAAAAAAAAAAAAGTTGGATACCTTGATTGGAAGTGGACCCTAACTTTGATGCCTTTTTGTGCCATTTGCCCATTGTTTTACAGTTAGCAAAATAATTTTCAATGTGGAATAACCAAGTAAACTAACTTCAAATTACAAGTTTTCAGGGTTATCTGGAGTGATTTTTATAGTCTAAAATTTAGTGTCTGGGTGTTATATGTTTGATATTTACCTGCTGTTTGAAGTCACAAAACTATAATAAAAAACTTTCATTATATTTCTAGAACAAGAACAAATAAAAGACACACGTAGCTCCTCAGCAAACGCCCTTAATCTCACCAAAAACAATGGAAATTAAGAACATATTTGACTATGCTCTCATTTTTCCCCTGCATTTCACTTAATTATCACAAAACATATTTGAATCCCATTTATTATGTTCTGTTGGCAATGCTGATCCCTGCACAAATCAAACAGAGCTAATTAGTCATTATTCAGCTTTTTCTCTTTTACACTTGAGACCAAACTTTCTATATGACTAAACTTTAGACCTCATCTCATAAGCTTAATAACTAATCTTGTGCAAGAAATATATAATACTAACTATATGATTGAGAACTGGTTTTTTAAACCTTTTAATAAGGTGGTTGAGGTATGCCCCTGTTTGGGTCCTCTGCTCTCATGACCGTGAATTATAAATTTTGCTAGCATCTTGAAAGTCTTTTTTAATAGAGATTTTACTATACTGTAAGTTTTAATATAGAATTTAAGCTCTTGTTCCAGAAAATTATTTTTGTCATTTGTTTGGGTAGAGAATTACGGAATTCAAGAGTAGAAGTGTATGGGAATAAAGGTTGTGACTCATTAAGGCTCGGATAATTACATTATGTGCAGGTTTGGGGCAGTAGTGGAGATATTGGATATTTTCAACTTGAACATCGAAATCAAGACAAGAGCTCAATTTTTATCTCCAAATGTTGTTTATGGGGTCTATTTAGTCTTCAAATTTTGTGATTCAAGAAACTGTTCAAGTAAACCTATGTATGTTAACCTAAAGTATAGAAAGGGACACGAAAGTCTGCATGCATATTTCGCAACATGGAGAGATGAGCAGTGGATGATGATTGAATTGCACCGTTTCTCGAATCAGAACGAACATGCCGTTTTTGAGTTTCTGTTAGAGAGCTTTTCAACGTACTGTGGAGATGGTGCAATCTATGTTGAAGGAATTGAATTTCGAGCCATTGAGAAGGTAAAGCAATAAAAAATTTCTTTCTTCCATTCTATATTCTTTTATTTATATTGTATAAAGGTGGTGGATGTATGGAAAAAAAAAGTTCATGTACTATCTTCTAAGTTACTGTTTATAAGATGATTTTTATACAGGTGAAACATGACGATATTGGAAAGTTAAAGGAAGTCCCGCGCGTCTTGAAATCAAACTTCATTTTGGATCAACTGCAACAATTGCCAACTAAGTTCAAACGAATATTTACGTACACAAACAATGACAAGTTGTTCTGGTTAGGCAAAGTAAATGGAAAGAAACTTCTTATGATTTCAGCAAAGACTGCTTTACAAAAATCTTCTAATGTGAATATGTTTAGTTCAATACCGTCAGCCCATTCTAGGTTTGCGTTTTCGAACTAACTTCGTTACAGTTTCCATTAACCGCTTTCCTAATGTTACATTTACTATGTGCTCATCTATTGAAAGTTTGAAACCCAAATAGTTGAAAATTTCTCCATGAAAAACTATTAAACTAGATTTGATAACTTTATGTCCTAACCTTCTATGTTTTCATAATCATATTATATCAATCATGCAGATTTCGAAATGTGATTGAGCTTTTACCACAACAAGTATTTCATATCAATTGCACGATCAAAAGTCAAATGTTGTCACCGGATACAGAATACGTGTGCTACCTTGTATTCAAGCTTTCAGAAGAATGTCAGGGGCTGCATAATCCGGTGAAGGTACGAGATCTACTCCACCAAGTATACGAAGAGGCTGAATTTTTCTATTTTATTACCCCAAGCCCATTGAATATAAATGATATTACACGGGTTCCAAAACAAAGGGAAGATGGATGGATGGAGATTCAACTGTGGAAATTAAACTCGACTCATGATTTCATGGATGACTCTCTTTCTATTAATATGAGATTTGCAAGTATGGAAGGAATTATGTCTGGCCTCATTGTATGTGGACTCGAGTTTCGGCCAGCGTAAGAAAATTTTCCCCACTAATTAAAATTCGTTATCACGTTGAGTATCAGCAAGAAGTTCTTATTTTATGTGTATCAAAATATACTCATAGCATACTATATAATTCTAAACATATATGGTTATGACTTTACACGGACTTATTGTGTGGTTATCTAAATTTGTAGGGTTAAAGTCGAGCTTGCTGGACTTCAGCTTATTTCTGGATTATTCATAGACTGAAAGTGACAAGCTGAGGAAGTCTGGATGGCTGCAGAATCATTTTCTAATATGTCCAAGTATATATACATTATATATATGTGTGTGTTTGTTTTGTCTTAAGTGCTATTGTTCTAAGTCTTTTGCATAAAAAATGGTCGTAAATTATATACGATGTTATTTGGTGTGATTATGTTCAAATAATGGTTTTATAGTCGTTATTTTTACAATGTGACACCTGGATAATTATAAACTAACTATGTACGTGTGGAAGGTTTATGATCTCTGCCCTGTGTGTACAGCGAGGGATACATACAAATGACAAAATGAACCTATTCTTTTTTCAATGTATGTATAATGTGACAACTAAATGGGATCTTCCTAAATTTACTTTATCAATGTATATGACAGGTTATTGGGAAAGAAGTTGTACAAAACATGAGCTTTATATGACAGGTGAACTTGATTTTAGTGATATAGTTCGGAATCTTAAGTTCTTTTGGCATGCTATTCAATGCTTGGCAACAATAACAAGTACCCAACTTGGAGGCTTCTCATGTTAGAATCACCGAGTTCCGACCCATCTTCATCTAGAGAAGAAAGTTGCAAGTCCTGTAATTAAATTGAGCTGCACACCAACTGTTTGATATAATGTTTTCTTCAATAGTGCTGTAAATTAATTGGCGATGTTAGTGAGACCATTTAGACTGCTTGTTGGTTAGAATTGTTCTGTGGACATAAATTGTGTTTAAGAAAATGGCCTTTTTTTTAGTGGAAATTCGGTTTTTATAGAGCGAAATTAGATAAACTAGCTATTAGCACCCATAGTAAGGGCTTAGCCTCTTATGACGAAGGTGCCTAGAGGTCTTGAGTTCGAACCCTGAGGAGAAAATTAATCCCTCATTGGCCACAGAGGTTCACCTGCGCCGACTCTGGGCTATCCAAAAGGATAGTCGCCCTGGGGTTAGTCGACACGCAATATCGAGTCGGAAAACCCAGGTATACCAAAAAATAAAATAAAATAAAAAACCTTTAAATTTTTTATAGATGGGGATCATCAATTGTTGTGATAATGCAGACTTTGTTTGATAGTTTCTATTATTTAGTCAACATTAGTAGTAATCAAGAAGATGGTGACTTTTAAATGCTCATTGAGTTTGAGATTGCTACTCCGTTTGACAGTTGTGTTTTATAGCAAGTGTTTGATGAAATGTCTACTTGAATATTGATACAGATTGGTCGCGTTATGTTGAATTCTATTGACTTTGCTTTGGTTGAAGATTTGGTTATTAGGGAGAGAAATCGGATAAACTAGTAGTTATTGGATGTCATTGTAATGGGAATTCTTTTTGTTGCTCATTTTATGGTTTAGGACAATATATACTGTTGATCAATAAATTTATTACTTTTTTATGCTGATAGAGCTTAAAGTTCATATGTGTTTATTTGCTTATGAGAGTTGAGTTTCAACTCTTATGATGACTGTTTGATTGTTGATTTGAGGTGTTGTGGCATTTCTTTGAAAACCATGTGAACAAATTTATAAACCAAACTGCAATCTTGGATCTAAACCAAGATTCTTTATTAAACCAATCACAAACCCAGAACAATATATCAACTGATCTCAATCAGCTATCAACACTAAACCAATGAACTAAACCACATCCACCACTGCTACTCAGGTGTGGATCTATTATCTATCTTGATAATAGTTCTATTACAAAAGATGAAAAACTATCAATAGAAACAGAATGAATGAGAGATTGTGATTGTGAGTAAATCGGCAAAAGATATCAATCTAGGGTTCTGAGAAGAGAAGCAGAGATCCCAGCTTATATAATCCAGCAATATGACTTTATACACTTCACAGCTTTAGTCCTCCATCTTTGTACTCTTTATCTTCAGATACCAAAGTCCAAATCAAGCTTAACTGAAACTTTACAAAATGTACAAAATTAGTCCCTGTACTATATAAACCAGAATAAGATTATTACTTTTCATCACCATCCCTTAATCTTATTCTGAAACAAATCAATAAGATTAAGTTTAGAACATAGCATAGTATGTTGTCTTGTATCCAATCCCTTGGTTAGAACATCTGCTATTTGATTAGCAGTGCCTATCTTAACAGTTTCAATTACCCCAGCAATAATTTTTTCCCTTACAAAATGTAAGTCAATTTCTAGATGTTTTGTTCTTTCATGAAAAATGGGATTGGCAGCAATTTTAATTGCTGAATTACTGTTACAAAATACTTTAACTGGCAAAAGATTTTTACAATTCAAATCCTGCAGAATTTTTAAAATCCATACAACTTCAGAAGTTACAGAAGCTAAAGCCCTATATTCAGCTTCTGTGGAAGATTTAGAAATAGTATTTTGTTTTTTACTTTTCCAGGAAACTAAACAATGATTCATGAAAACGCAATATCCAGTCACTGATTTTCTAGTGACCACACATCTAGCCCAATCAGCATCCGAAAAAGCTTTCAACTCAATAACTGGGCTAGCAGACTTCTCAATATTCAAACCTTTACCTGGAGAACCCTTAAGGTATCTTATTACCTTTAATGCAACATCCAAATGAGATTTCAAAGGACTATGCATAAACTGACTAAGACAAGATACAACATAAGCAATGTCAGGCCTAGTAGTAGTAAGGTAAATAAGCTTACCAATCAACTTCTGATATTCAGTTATATTCTTAAGTTTAGGATCAACATCAGTAGGTTCACTAGATAAAGCAAGATTAGGCTGCAAAGGTACAGAAGCAGGTTTTCCAGCAAGTAAACCAAATTCAGCAATAATATCAAGACAATACTTTCTTTGAGTTAAACATAATCCTTTCTTGGTTTCTAAAACTTCGATACCAAGAAAATATTTTAGCTTGCCAAGATCTTTAATCATAAATTTGCTCTTCAAAAACAATTTAACATTTTCAATTTCATGCAAATTATTACTGGTAATTATGATATCATCTACATAAACAAGTAATGCAATAAACACATCACCAGAAGTTTTAGTAAATAACGAATAATCACTTTTACTTTGCACAAAATTATTTTCAATCAACACAGAAGTTAACTTGGCATTCCATTGTCTAGGAGCCTGCTTCAGCCCATATAAACTCTTTTTCAACCTACACACTCTTTTATCATTGGGATCATAAAAACCCGGTGGCAATTTCATGTAAACAGTTTCATCAAGATCACCATATAAAAAGGAATTGTTAATATCTAATTGAAACAAACTCCAATTATTTTGAACAGCAAGATTAATAAGACATCTAACGGTAACAATTTTAACAACAGGAGAGAAGGTTTCATCAAAATCTATTCCCTCCATTTGATTGAAACCAATAGCAACTAATCGAGTCTTAAATCTATCAACTTCACCATTAGATTTATATTTGATCTTAAAAACCCATTTACTTCCTATAGCATTCCTCCTAGCAGGAAGTTCAACTATCTCAAATGTATCATTTCTATATAAAGCACCCATCTCATCATTCATAGCATCATTCCAATGTCTATATTTAGATGCTTCCCAATAAGTTCTAGGTTCAGACTGTTGATTAAGAATAGTGGCATAAGCAAGACAACCAAAGGCTCTTAAATGCTCAAGAGGAGGAGAAATATCATGCACAAGTTCATAAGGAGAAAGCCCATTTAGCACAGAGGAAGGTAATCTGTTAATCAAATATGTAGCAGTTAGTATACATTCAGACCACATATTCAAGGGAAGCCCTCCCTGAAACAAAAGAGATCTAGCAACATTTAAAAGATGCCTATGCTTCCTCTCAACAACACCATTTTGTTGAGGAGTATAACTACAAGAAGTCTTATGTACAATACCATTAAGCTCACAAAAATGAGTAAACTGGTGATTAACAAATTCAGTCCCATTATCACTCCTGAAAACTTTAACATGTTTATTAAACTGAGTTTTAAGATAAGTATAAAACACCTTTAAGTTTTCAAAAACTTCAGTCTTATTTTTTAACAAATAAACCCAAACAGCCCTAGAAAAATCATCTACAATGGTAAGAAAATATCTATATCCATCTCTAGTAGTGACTTTATAAGGCCCCCATAAATCTAAGTGAATTAAATCACCCAAATGTTTAGAAACATGATCACTCAAAGGGAATGGTTCCCTTGTTTGTTTAGCTCTTTGACAAATGTCACAATGAAGGATAGAATCTTTATTAGTAAAGCCTAAAACAGGTTTTAAAACATTTAACACTTGGTCTGCAGGATGGCCAAGTCTGCAATGCCAAGTATATTTAGAAAGAAAACAAACATTATTCATAGAAAACCTCTCAAGGTTTTTACCTTGATTTCCATCAAAGTAATATAAGCCACCAATCTGTTTACCAGTCCCCAATATTTTCCCTGCCCTCAAGTCCTGATGTAAGATGTAACAATTAGCTTCATCAAAGGCAATAAGCATTTTACTATCCCTAGCAACTTTGTGCACAGATAATAGACTCACACAATATTCAGGAACAACAAGAACATCATACAGAGTCAAGTAATTTGTTAAAGGCATGTTTCCAATCTTAGTGATGAAAGCTTCAGTTCCATTAGGATGTGAAACTTTTATCTTAAGATGGGAGACATCCACAACATTAACAAGAAATTTGTCAGTATATGTCATGTGCTGATTTGCACCAGAATCAGTAATGACACCCTTAGAAGCAACATTAGAATGCAATTGGCTATTAGAGCAAAAAAATCTATCAAAGTTCTGATTAAACATTTTGCTAGAGTTATAAAAAGTACCTGCCATATTGGCTTGTACACCATTGCCAGAAATAGAATTTTCCTTAATCAAAGAAATAAGAGTAGCCATTTGTTCATCAGTGAAAGCAGAGGAAGGACTAGTACCAACAAAATTATTAGCAACATTTTTTCCTTTGGAATTTTGACCATTTTTCTTTTTACCAAAGTCAACAGGGTAACCAATGAGTTTAAAGCATCTATCAATAGAATGACCATTAAAACCACAATGTTCACACACAATAGAAGAGCCCCCAGCAGCTCTTCTATTCTCATTAGGTCTAAATCCAGAACTAGGTCTAGAAGGGTTCCCAGAGGTTTGAGACCCCTGAAAATTGCCTTTATTCCCCACATTAGAAAAGAACACAGAAGACTGGGCCCTTTGAGAGGTACCAGAACTAGAGCCAGACACAACAACTCTGTGAGATTCCTCACTAGAAATAATAGCAAAATATTACTTCTAATTTGCATATAAGAGTCATCCAAACCCATCAAGAATTGCATTAACTTCATAAGTTGACTATGTTTTTTAAAATCTTCAGCTGCATGACAAATGCACCTAGGTAACTTGACATGAGCATCAAATTGTTTCCATAATGTACTTAACTTGTTAAAATACTCAGCAATAGGTGTTCCATTTTGAGTTAAAGAGTGAATTTTATGATGAAGGTTAAAAGTGACAGAGCCATCAACTCTATCAAAAGTTTCTATTAATTCATTCCAAACATCAGAAGCCTTTTTTGAAAAAATTTGACCCAAATACAATTCCTCAGTTATAAAGTTAAGAATCCATCCAAGAACAACAGCATTAACTCTATCCCATTGCCTCCCTAAGACCTCATCCACATTAGATCTAGTACAAGTACCATCTATAAAGCCAGTCTTATTTTTTCCTTCTAAAGCCAACAATAAAGCACAAGACCAAACATTATAGTTTTCAGTACCTTTGAGTTTAATAGAGATCACAGTCAAAGAAGCAGAATCATTAGGGTGTAAGTGCAAAGGGTGACTAAGGTCCAATTTACTAATAAGGGTCACAGGTTCATCCCCACCAATATCATCATCTTCATGAACAGATGGTGGAACACTATGCTCAGAATTATGAACCAAAATAATGCACAAAGAACAAACAAATCAGACAAACACACAAAAAAAGGAAGAGAAAGTACTTCCCAGGCTTTCCTTGCCACTTAAAGTGGTAGGTCAAGGGCGCATACAAGCAAACCAGACAAAAGAAAACACAAAACAGCTAAACACAGCCAAACAACCAGCCAAAACAAGCAAATAAAGCAATATCAAGGCAGATATGAAGTTAAAGGTGTGAGAGGTGTTACAGTGCTCTCAATGCAAGATTTAGCGGAAGCACTCTCACTGTGTCCTTGATTCACTTAGTCAAGAACACAGAAAGAAACCCAGAATCAACTCCAAGATTCGCAAGAATCAATAAAGAACCAGAATCAACTCCAAGATCCAAGTCCCAACACCAATTTAGACCAGAATCAACTCCAAGATCCAAGTCCCAATACCAATCTATCGATTAACAAAGTTAATCAACCCAGGAAGTCAATGAGAACAAAACCCCCAATTTTAATTGAAACCCTAATTTTTTCAAAAATTAGAAGTTTTTTTAGAAAAAACGTCAGATCTGTGCAATAAACACACAGACAAACAATTAACACTGGTTAATTGAACTTTTTCAAAGCAATTTGAAAAACCCCCAATTTTTTTTTCAAAACACTAAAAATTTTGCAATCAGATATAGAGCGAATTGCTCTGATACCATGAACAAATTTATAAACCAAACTGCAATCTTGGATCTAAACCAAGATTCTTTATTAAACCAATCACAAACCCAGAACAATATATCAACTGATCTCAATCAGCTATCAACACTAAACCAATGAACTAAACCACATCCACCACTGCTACTCAGGTGTGGATCTATTATCTATCTTGATAATAGTTCTATTACAAAAGATGAAAAACTATCAATAGAAACAGAATGAATGAGAGATTGTGATTGTGAGTAAATCGGCAAAAGATATCAATCTAGGGTTCTGAGAAGAGAAGCAGAGATCCCAGCTTATATAGTCCAGCAATATGACTTTATACACTTCACAGCTTTAGTCCTCCATCTTTGTACTCTTTATCTTCAGATACCAAAGTCCAAATCAAGCTTAACTGAAACTTTACAAAATGTACAAAATTAGTCCCTGTACTATATAAACCAGAATAAGATTATTACTTTCCATCACCATGATTTCCAACCTTCTTGCCGACTAATTCACAGGGTTTGAACCCACCGCCACATAGACTCAAATCAAGTAAAGTCCTCCCTTTTCAGGAGGTTAGCGTGGCCACTTAAGGTTGTTTGCACCTTGCATCAATTGAACTTGAGACCTCACACATTTTAGAGTCATAGTCACAACATGAACTTTATCATCCAAATATCTCCGTATGCTTGTTTGATATTCAAAATCATGAAATTTTTGAAGTCAAATATTATATGAAATTTTTTTTTGTTGGTACATTCGTTCTGAGTTTTCACTAATCTTATCCTACAAGTGTTCAGATTCTATTACTAAAAAGTTGCTTGATGCGTGGGAATCGCAACATGCTTTACCTCTCGAGGGATCTCGAGAAGCTTACAACCCCCACCAGGCAGTGTACCTGATCGTTGTAGTATAGTATAGTGACAAGTACCGGGGGATTGATCGTTCAGCTTAGGAATAGTGTCGCTAGGATTAGAAAACCTAAATACTAGTTCTAAAGGTGAAGGAAGATTCTTTTTGTATTTTTATATTTTTTTTAGAAAGCAATTTAAAATCTCGGGTTTGAAGGATTTGGGCGGAATTAGTTGCTATTCAACTAACCCAATACTAAGATGCAATCAAAATAAAATACTAGAAATGAAAATAAACTAATTTATACTAAAGTTGTGAGCAGTACTTGGAGAAAATGTGTTTACTTAGATTTCACTACTCCCTAGACATCTTTTACACGTTAATTACTTGTTATAATTGTATGGATGACGGATCGTATTCCTTAATACCATTCATGGGGTGGCACACTTAACTCCCCAATTCTATGAGCTCTTATCTCCTCCTACACCATGCCCAGCACAACTATAAGGATTGTAAACAGTGGCTCATGCATTAAATACAACCAATAAAGACCTAGTGCGCGTCGGTTCATGTTTCTTAAGACGTTCAAGCATGTTACCAATTGGAGATCTGCCAGTTTTCTTAAGCCTAACATATAAATCATTCATCCAAAACAAGTATAAACAAGTAATCAACACATAATCAACATCTAGGTTTCATTAGATCTAAGCAAACACAAGATAGATCTAGCCTAGCATGATGGAATTAAGACAAGAACAAGATATAGACAACCAACACATAGACATATTGATTGAATTAAAAGAACACTTATCTTGATTACACATGCAAGGTATCAAGGGGTTAGAACCCTTGAAAAACCTGTAAAGTTACACCAAAATCGTACTTAGGGTTTCTCCCAAAACTTCTCTTTTTAAATGTGAAAAATTAGAAAACTATATATAGGAAAAGAGGGCTGACGGCGTCAAGACAAAGTTTGCGACGCCGTCACCTCGCCGCCAAAACTAATCTCGGACTGCCTTGATCTACATTTGACGCCGTCAAGTATTAATCATTTCCAGGCCGTCATGACTTTTACTCTTGACGCCCTACCTTCATGACGCCGTCAAATCTCTTCTGGACCGTCATGGAATTTTGCTCTTGATGCCGTCAGGAAATTACTCTTGACGCCGTCACCTACTGTTCCCAGAATGGAAAATTAAGACTTTGGCGTTTTCTTCACTTTTATGCTCCAAAAACGTCCGAATTGCTTCCTTTTCCAGATTTCACTCCCAAAGTACCTAAAATCACAAAAAGGAACGATTTAGGGCAATATTTGATCAAATAAATTCGAATTCGGGCTTAAATGACCCCCTAAAAACGGACCATTTTTCGCCTCATCATATACCCTTACACTTGAGATTTGCTTGTCCTCAAGCAAATGCGCTTTTATTCTACTCAAAATACAAGTTAGGGGTCATTTAACACTAATATAAAAGTAATTACAACAAATAATCATTCCACTAAAGACCAATAGACAAGCACGGAGGTCATACACAAGCACCTCACAAATAGTGTTTAGATACTCACATCTCTCGGGTGTAATAAAGTGTAAATTACAATATGGAAACGGAAGATATCTCTCACTACCTGTCATAGCAAAATAGATTACCATAGGCTTGGGAAAGGATCAAACCTCCACCACATCGCGTAAGCACCTAGGATAAACTATCAAAGAGGTCTTTTAAAGGGTTGTAACGTTAGGTGTAGGGATATGAAATACACGGTTTTGTTGGATAAAGGAAGTTTTACTGGTGGCGAGTTAACAATCTTAGTCAATTACATGTACAATATGGCGTTGCTAAGCCAAGACTAGACTGAACTTAAGCTAATAAATGAAAAATAACAAAAACACAAAATGAACATAGAATAAAAATGGATGGTAGTCCGTATGTTTTTTATTTATTTATTTATTTTTTTTTCTCTTTTTCTTTTTCTATTTTTTTTTCTTTTTCTTGATTTTTTTTTTTTTTTTTTTTTTTTTTTTTTTTTTTTTCATACACTCTTACCTTACCATCCAAAATAATACATCATAGGGAATGAACATTTCCCTTACACTTGAATCTTTACATACTTTACAATAAACTAAACTAATGACTCGAGTTAAGAAAATCAAAACACTTGGAGCACTTTTAAGATTAACGTACATATGGGGGTAATAAATGATGTTCTTCCCCATTACTCCATAAAATAAGTACTTACCCATGAGTCTCAATCGTCCCAAAACAATATGTACAAGGATATGACTCGATTTAGCAACCATGTAATCAATTAGATAGTTAACTTAGGGTTTAACAAATAACAATAATGCACTAAAAATGAGCGCATACACGGAAGGCTAAGGCGATTTGGTTGTACATTTAAGTGGGGTGTAACAAATTCTTCCTTTAAGTAAAATGCTTAAAGTTAGAAACGAAAAGATTGGCTCGGAGGGGTGTACTAGGGGTATCGTGTACTAAAAATAAGTACAATGCTAAAGGTGTGGGAAAAATTAGTTGACTTAACTAGCCAAGTAATATGACTTAAATGGTCAAGTAATTATAATACGGGTTTAACACAAGGGTGATCCTAATGCCTCTTATCATGTAGTAAATCCTACCACACGAATGTAGTCTCACTAGCGGTCTTGGGATGCATCACTAACGCAAGTTCTAGAATCTAAATGCTACCGGTACACTCATAAGCACTAATAGTAAATGCTTTTCCTATCAAATCTAAAGGCGAACCTCACATATTTGGATGGAAAATTTTTCTGAATATACGGTTATGTGCTAGTCATACAATCTCCTATCCATGAGACGCTTGCTATGGCTAAAGTTTCACTCCTAAATGTTGTAAAAAATTTTAAATTTGGCGCTAAATTGCACTAACAAGTATTTCTCATAGTTTTATTACACATCTACCATCAAACAAAACAAACTCAAGCGAAAGTGCATATGTAAGGTATCATCTTTTTACCTCCCCTTACACTTAAGATGAACATTGTCCCCAATGTTCAAGTAAAGAATGTAAAAGTGAGAAAGTAAAGATAATGAAATCAAATACTCCCCTGATTCGCTCGGTATGGATAATAAGGTGGCTAGGTTAAATCTTCCTCCAAGAAAATGAACAATCAAAGCTTCCCTTCCAGAATACAAATCATCTTCTTGTCATACATAACCTGTAAAACCTGATAAAATAGACAAGACAACCTCGCGTAAAATCGGCGGCATCCTATATAAGTTACTAAATCCTAGAAAACAAGATAAGATATAATGCTTGTGTAATGAAGTTTGCAGATCTCCTGGAGATTATAAAACTTAATAATTCACAAAAAACCATAAGACTCCGTTAGAAAAACAAAACCGGTAAAATTTCCAGATTTTTACACCTGACGCCGTCAAGAGTAAACTCCTGACGCCGTCAGAATTGACCTGCAGAAATTCTTATGTTAAGTTTCCGGAAAATTTCTAGAAAAACTTGGTACTACTTCCTGGAAAATCCTGCAAAACTTCATTATGACTCAATACAAGCATTTGACTCTAACAAATACGAATATACATGTTCATTTAATATTGTGGAGAATCATGATCGGTTTGTTTCTTAAAAACATATTTGGGGTTTCCCCTTACACTTATCTTTTGCAAAAATACTTTTAGGTGGAGTTAAGACTAGGCTAAACAACAAAGTAAAGTATTTCCACTTTTTAATTGAGAAACATGATCTACCAACAATAAAACTAAGCATGCATACGGAAGCAAATAACAATCAAACAAATAAAATCACACAAAACATGGGTTGCCTCCCAAGAAGCGCTTTTTTTATTTACGAGTCTTGTAGCTAGACTCAAGGTCATGGGTTAACGTGTATCGCTTATGCTCTCATAACCAAGTGTGAGCCATCTAATAGTCGCCTCATCTTTCTTATAATCATCCCCCAACTCTAAGCACCCGCGATAGTATCTTTTATTCTTTTCATGAGTATACTTAAGTCCTTTTCTTTTATCATTTTTACTTAACATCTCTACAGGCGGATACCTACTACACTTTTCCATGGAGAAATCCTTGAACCTAGGGTGTGTGCGGGGCATTTGATAAACAAAATCTTCATCCCCATCCGAGAAGGTAATTAACCCTTCTATGAGTTTTTCATTGGGGTTGGTCAACCGTTTGAAAGGTCTTCCAAGCACAACTTGGGTCAATTTATCATCAATAAATTCTCCTAGATTCTCCATAACCATGAACTCAACAAGATAAACCAAACTTCCTACAAATACATGCAATGGTATTGCCCTAGCCACCATATTTTCCCCTTTGTATTCTAACTCATCTACCATGATTTTATTATATTCATTGCGCGAGATTATGTTCATTGGGAGAGATGAGTTAAGATAGGCGTTAAAGCTCTTAAATCTGATCTTACAAGGAAATTGCATGTTGAATGAGCTATCACACTCAATCCTAGTCCTAGGGTCGATATACCTAAGAGGGTTTATTTCTTCTTCCATCCTATCCTCATTAATCACATCACCATCATCAAGATCCTCGTCGGAGTCTGAATAGTAAAAGGGACTAGCCCTACGGTCATCATCATGATCAGACTCCTCTAACTCAGAATTATTGTCAAAGTGGTGGTTGGGCGAAAGGTTAGGTGGGTTCTCATTCTCAACTAAAGGGAGTGGGGCGGGCATTTGGAAAATCCTACGACGAAAAACACGAATAACAGGAATCAAACGATCAATGTTATTGTTATTCATCGAAATAGTTTACGAACAAAGGACACAAAGAAATAAGATAGACTAAAGAAAACCTAAAATTAAAAATAAAATCTTACTAGAAAGGAATCTAGCAAGTAGACCTAATAAAAAGAAATTCTAACCTAGACAATAACTATTCCCCGGGCTGCGGTGCCAAAAACTTGATGCGTGGGAATCGCAACATGCTTTACCTCTCGAGGGATCTCGAGAAGCTTACAACCCCCACCAGGCAGTGTACCTGATCGTTGTAGTATAGTATAGTGACAAGTACCGGGGGATTGATCGTTCAGCTTAGGAATAGTGTCGCTAGGATTAGAAAACCTAAATACTAGTTCTAAAGGTGAAGGAAGATTCTTTTTGTATTTTTATATTTTTTTTAGAAAGCAATTTAAAATCTCGGGTTTGAAGGATTTGGGAGGAATTAGTTGCTATTCAACTAACCCAATACTAAGATGCAATCAAAATAAAATACTAGAAATGAAAATAAACTAATTTATACTAAAGTTGTGAGCAGTACTTGGAGAAAATGTGTTTACTTAGATTTCACTACTCCCTAGACATCTTTTACACGTTAATTACTTGTTATAATTGTATGGATGACGGATCGTATTCCTTAATACCATTCATGGGGTGGCACACTTAACTCCCCAATTCTATGAGCTCTTATCTCCTCCTACACCATGCCCAGCACAACTATAGGGATTGTAAACAGTGGCTCATGCATTAAATACAACCAATAAAGACCTAGTGCGCGTCGGTTCATGTTTCTTAAGACGTTCAAGCATGTTACCAATTGAAGATCTGCCAGTTTTCTTAAGCCTAACATATAAATCATTCATCCAAAACAAGTATAAACAAGTAATCAACACATAATCAACATCTAGGTTTCATTAGATCTAAGCAAACACAAGATAGATCTAGCCTAGCATGATGGAATTAAGACAAGAACAAGATATAGACAACCAACACATAGACATATTGATTGAATTAAAAGAACACTTATCTTGATTACACATGCAAGGTATCAAGGGGTTGGAACCCTTGAAAAACCTGTAAAGTTACACCAAAATCGTACTTAGAGTTTCTCCCAAAACTTCTCTTTTTAAATGTGAAAAATTAGAAAACTATATATAGGAAAAGAGGGCTGACGGCGTCAAGACAAAGTTTGTGACGCCGTCACCTCGCCGCCAAAACTAATCTCGGACTGCCTTGATCTATATTTGACGCCGTCAAGTATTTATCATTTCCAGGCCGTCATAACTTTTACTCTTGACGCCCTACCTTCATGACGCCGTCAAATCTCTTCTGGACCGTCATGGAATTTTGCTCTTGACGCCGTCACCTACTGTTCCCAGCATGGAAAATTAAGACTTTGGCGTTTTCTTCACTTTTATGCTCCAAAAACGTCCGAATTGCTTCCTTTTCCAGATTTCAATCCCAAAGTACCTAAAATCACAAAAGGAACGATTTAGGGCAATATTTGATCAAATAAATTCGAATTCGGGCTTAAATGATCCCCTAAAAACGGACCATTTTTCGCCTCATCATTGCTCATCATCTACAAAATCATTTGGTTTTGACGATGAAGAAAAGTTCACTGGAGAAGGTGGGATCTTTAGTGGATGTGATTCATTTGTTGACGTCAATGCTGCTGTAATAGATTACTTAGACGAACTTTCATATATTGTCATGGTAGAACCTGACAGTAAGTCGTATCAGTCATCCAGAAGTATCAATAAACTGCTTTTAAATGGTTCCTTTGATGTCATTTGAACATTATAACTAAATGCCATTATTCTTTATCTTTGTAGAGCACAAGTGTCCATATGATTGGCAAACAAAAAAGCCTACAATTTTTAAAGAAACAGGACAATGGTTTGTGTCTGTTAGAGAGACTGCTATGAGTGCAATTAATCAAGTAGAATTGACTCCATCTCAGGTACAGGTATTAAGTAAATATAACTGGCAGAATATTATTGTTTTGATCTTCGAAACTTGAAATTTTTAACTGGGTTGTGCACTAACTGTTTGATAAAATGTATCTTTTTATGGTTAGAGTAAGACAAGTTTAATCAGAATTGGGGGATAGATTTTCTACTTCGATGTTGCCAAAGATTGCCTATATGTTGGGTAAGGCATTTTCTTTATATTTCAATGAAGTTTTATTCACTTTATATTCTGGGGGCGCAGCTTCTAAGGGGCGGGGGGGGGGGGGGGGGGGGGGCGTCCGACCCCCCGAAATTTTTTTTGCGATGTAGGGGTATATAGTTTTCGTGTAGAAAAATTTCGGTATTTTCGGTTTCGCCCCCCCAATTTAATTCGGTTTTGACCCCCCATAGTGTTAGGAAAAAAAAAATTAGATCCCGACCCCCCACTCGAAATTTCCAAGCTTCGCCCCTGTTTATATTGACATTAATATTAAGTAGACTATACTATTTTAATTCTGTTTCAGCGGTGGTTGTCCAACAAGGTGGAGTTGTCAAAGAGTTTATGCAGAGCGTCTACTCTCCATAGTAAGAGTCGTTGCTCCAATACCGCCTCATCTAGCTGAAGATGCGTGGCAAAATCTCCCTTTTGAATATAATATTGACAATGATGATGTGGCCAAATTTGTTTTGGAATCAACATTGTTGATATAAATAATGCATAAAAACGTTATTAATATTTCTCGATATCCCTACGTTTTGACGATCACAAAATGTTAAATCATTAAACGTAAAATCATTACGTAAACAAGTATTTAGTCACAAAATATCATTTCATCCAACTAAATCACTTAAGGTATGAATAAACAATTGCCTAATACATTTTATGATCAAAGGGAGTTTTATTTAAAAACTACAAATTATTTAAAATGATATAAACATTTTATATACTTAGAAAAACACTTTTGGTAATTAAAGAAAAATGTTTAATTCATAATAAATATATGAATTCAAATTTTTAACCAAAATCAGTTAGATTTTCACCAACTAAACTTTTCCCAGAAAAGGACAGAAAAATCTGGCTGTTACGGGAGGGCGGCCCCCTTAATTATAAGGGTCGGCCCTCTTAATTTTAAGGGGGCCGGCACGCTCCTGTGGCCAGATTCTTTTGCCTATAAATACATGTTCACTCCTGCATTTTTTACACACCTTTTTCACTAAAACTTTCTGTCCAAATCCTTTCATAACATTATTCTAAATCCTTTGATCATAAGTTTATTAGTTCTTGTTTCAAGTGATCCAATCTCTCATCATTCAAAGTGCAAGAGAAGAATACTTCTTCCATTTCAAATCAAAAAGTATTGAAGATTAGTTGTGTAGCTTGTGTAAATAAATTGTAAAGTTGTGTAGTATTTGTAAAAAGTAGTTTTAGGTGGGTTTGTATTTAAGTTTAGTAGAAGTACTGGTGTGAAGAAGAAGTAGTGAAGTAGTAGTGGTGTGTAAGAGTTGTGAAGAAGGTGTGCCAAGTCGTGAAGAAGTTGTGAGATTGGTTCTAGCTACTATTAGAACTCGACATTTAGCTTAGTGTCGTAAATTGGTGTAAGAAAAAGTTGTGTAAGGTTTCTCCACCATAAAAGAGTTTGTTCACATAGTGAAGAAAACTCTCGAGTAAGAGATTCGGGGAGTGGAGTAGGGCGAAGAGGAGCTTCGTAGCCGAACCACAATAAATCCTTGTGTTGTGGTTTGATCTTTCTAACTCTATCTTTTCATTACTTTCATATTTACATTATATTTGCTTAGTTAGTTAGATTAAATTGTTCATATAGTGCAAGTGTTGAATTTCACATAAACTAGAATCGAAGTCTTTGAAAACAAAGTTTTTATAATCTAAATCAACAGAAAACTATTCAACCCCCATTCTAGTTTTCCACAAACATGGCCTGTAGTACTCAAAGATGGCTTACGTTTTATGAGAAAGAGATTGATTTTTAGGGACAAATACTCGAGGTAACCACAATAATGTCTTGCTGCCACAACCTTTTTGATATACTTATTAATCTTTACATCGAGTTTTTATGGTTGGTCAATTTTGTGACATTACACCTGCATCTAATTTGTGTAAATTTGCCGGTTGAGAACAGATGTGAAAAAATCTTTGGAGACTGCTAGCACTGACAAACTTATTGGTTCCAGTTTGGAGGCGAAGGTGTACCTCCATTCCTCTAATGATAACCTAGTTGTGAGATTAGGAAAATGTGTGGAGCTAAAGTTGATGCTGAATCAGTATATCGCATATTCATAACATCTCAAGTATCCCCGATAATTGTAGTGTAGATGTGGCAAGATGTATATGAGCATGTATGAAAACTTTTAAAGAATGATGAGCAAAACTGAAGAGGTATCAAAATGGGCAGTATCTTGGAAAAAGATAATGGCTTACCCGAAACATTTCTAGTCCTTTTTTTAAGTAAATAGTTAGTGTTCAAATAGTGTTACAAACAATATGTATCATTTTATGCATTAAATATACATTTTGGGTGACCTTCGACCTCGTTGACCTCTTTCCTGTTAAGATGATCTTTTAATTTTACCTATTAGAAATAAAACATAACCTGAATACCCCATATATAAGTAAATAATTCAAATTACCACACTAGTAGATGGTGCAAATTTACACATCATTGCACACATTCTGTTGACGATATTTGTATAATAAATCCATCATTCATATTGTAGGTTGAGATTCTTTCTACTTTGGAGAGGCACCAAGAGAGAGTATAACATTCTGGAGATTATTTGATTCAACTAGAGAAGAAAATATTGACTCGTGTTTCACGTGTAGAAGATTTAACATGTGAAAGATATTGGAACTTCTCAACACAAGTTAGCAATTTTCTTAATCACCCCGCACTTTGCTGTCGTTGCTATGATTATTGCTAGCCAGCCACCTCTTATTCTTTAATTTGTCAGTTAAGTTTTAGGTAATCTCTTGACAAATTATATTCTCCGGGTTCTGTTTTATCTTTAATGGTTCAAACTGGTAAATTAAAAAAGTTACTTAAAACAAAATTGGCTGCAATTGGTTGAAAAGTCTCCCAAATTGTATTGCATCAAACTTCATTAATAATTTTATCAATAAAACCGGGATCACCAATGTACTAGTTATCAATCAAAAGGTTTAAAAATTGACAACTATTTTTTTCTTTTCTGGTTAACCCGTACGAAACCGTTTCATCCATAACCCGTGTTAAGTCGTTGCACAACCCGCCCATTCGATCACATTTTATATCATATACATTGTTTACCCTATTTTACGTCACTAGTCTCAACTTTTTTTTTAAAGCAATGAAGGTGATGGAACGTTAAATAATGGGTAAATTGCCAAGAGTGCACATGCTTCTGGTCACATTTTGTGACAACCCGTAAAAATCCTCTAAATGTCCTGTTCGGAGAAACAATCATCTATTTTGATTTTGGCATTGTATTCGAGATACTAGACATATCTATACTCAATTTTATTAGAAATAATATTCTGAGTACGTTGATGAAAATTCTCGCTTCTTAAATCCACCGTTTACTAGTGAAACAAAAAATCCCGAACCTCGTTTTGTGAAAGATATCCTAAACTACAAATCTGGTCCCTATATTAATCTTACCCCGCGCCCCCTAATCTTTCCTTACTTCTACACATTTAATTGTAACTTTTGACCTTAGACTTATAAGTAAAGATAACTAGGACTAAGGTTCCATTTGGTTACATAATCACATCCTCCATCTTGCTCCTCTCTTCCTCTCTTAGGGTTTCCAGTCACCTCCTCCTCTCATCTTTTCTGCCGCCGCCACCATGGTGTCACCACCAGCACCGCGACTACACCATCACCACCAAGAGCAAAGCAAACACAAACCTCCCTCTATTTCACCCTCCTCATCGCAAATCTATTTCACCATCGCAAATCCTTTTGTGGATTAGTAACCAGTTTTAAACATTTTTGATAATAAACTGTGTGGTAAAATCATTTGATATAGGGTGTTTGTTTTGAACCAGTAGTAAAACAGACCGGGTCAACCGACTAGGGTCGGGTCGACCTGGATTTGATCATGTTTCATTTTGATTCGTGTGGTGAGTTTGGTATATGGCAGCTAAAGAACCCAAGGAGTGTCTAGTTTGATTAAACCCATATAGGGTTGTTAGTTTGGTCTTGAATCAGGTAAGAAACCTGATGGAGTCTTGCGTCGAGACCCATTGGATCATGGTTTAGTTTGTTTAGCTTATACTTTAGACTTGTGTGTTCGACTGTGTTACATGTTTCGGTTCACAAAAGGTTCACCTAGGAGTTTTGCTAACTTAGCTATTGGTATAACTAGTGTATTACTTGGTCGACATTTTGGGTATTTGGTACGTTTCAGACTATACTTGGGATTGTGAGTTGGACTTGAGCAATATAAATATTGAACGTACACTTGAATAACGGATGATGACTTGGTTAATTGGGACAAATATCGGACATGTATCAACATTTATTGGACGTCGGACATTTTGGACTTGTTGGACTTAACAGAATACAATATATTAGACTTATCACGAATTTAATATATTTGATTCATGATGAGTACATAATAAGGAAACAATGTCGTTTGGACAATAAATCGCCAAATACATTCTAATTATTGTGTTGTTTTCTTTAAAAGAGATGAGGGTAAATTTTGAATTGAAATAAAAGCCCTTCGACTTGTAAATGCTTTATAAACAAATGAGACATGATGAAATTTTGTAAAATTTCTATACTTTAAATGTTATTTTCAAACCCTTTTAATATTTGTCAAGTGACAAATGTATACATTCAAATCACAGAACTTTTATTATAAGGTCGACTTTGTTATAAAATGTTTTAAACTTATATTTTGGTTTCAAAAACCTTTTTATCTTTATAAAAACCCGATAGTAGTAGAAATGGTCATTAGTAATTTGTACACTTTCATTTCGTGATATACTAAATTTAGTTTGCTTATAAAACTTAAATTACATGTCTAAACTTTATTCACTCTTTACAAATTACTTGGGGATACCAGGGTAAATACCGAAACTTACCAATCGACCTATTTTGATTACATAATTAGTTGTCGTCATCATTCTAGGAGTTTCTTTAGTTGAGTTCTCGTCAGTAATTCTCAACTATGTCGAATGTCTTTTATAATTTGGCGTGAGTTATATTTTGAGTCTATACTTTCTTACCACCACACGAAACATAAAACTTTCTTACGAAACATTGATACTAAACTTTTTATAAGCAACGATACGAATAATCCACGAAAACTATGACACCTTGTCTTTTATAGACTTTATTATTGTGCGAGCTATATTTTGAAATAATCATATACGTATTAGAGTGTACCATCGTGCTCGTACTGCTTGGTGCCGTCGTGCCCATCTTTTGAATACCGTTGTGATTAGCTAGATACCAGTTTTGTCAGTCGTGATCTTTGCATTGCTGTGGCTAAGGTGGGTTCATAATCCCCTACTTTTTAAACAGTTTTCATAACTATTTTTGGGGAGGATACATGCTCGTTTTAACTAAACTCAATGATTATTTATCTGAATACATGAACTATTTGATTAAGATTTGATTGATTGACTGATATACTTGAAATGGCTATCCGAAGGCATTATGTGTTTACCTGATATATATATGTGAGCTCCCTAGCTCAAAACTATTTTCTGGACCTGCAACTACTTTTGTTTTGCTATATTGTGTTGGCTAGTTAAGGTTAGATACGTGGTAGATGTTGCCTTATGCTAGGGCTGCCTTGGAACCTAGCTAAGAATAGATGTCTACTTCCGGCCTAGACCAGGGTAGTAATGGGTGGTTCCTTACTATAACGTATGCCTGGCTAGTGACCGCCGAGGAGCCCACTCACTACGACCACTATATAGCGATTGATATTGAATTTATTTGGTTATGGAATGATGTTGGAATGCGAAATCTATACATGCCTCTAGTCACACATAGCACTAAATTCTTCATGTCCACAACTGCTTTATAACTTATAACTATGAACTCACCAGCGTAAGCTGACCTTTAGCATGTATTCTCAGGTATAAGGCGTTAGCTCACTATTGGAAGGCGCTTGGCAAGGGGCATTGGTCATAGAAAACTCTGACAACTATAATTTGGGACCGCTTTATTTGTTTTATGGGCCTATTTTCGCACTACTTTTTATGATGTAAACTTAATATTTTGTTAATAAAATTTTATTTCAAATGATTGAGACAAAAACCATTCTTTGTACCTTATGTTATGATACCGATTTCGTAGCACCCCATTGCATGTATGCTTCCACTGGACCCGAATTTTGGAGGTGTTACACATTTTTTCGTAAGATGGAGTTGTTTCATAGGTTACACCTCGCTTTTGGTACGCAATTACATTTTGTCTTGTTAGAATTAAAAGTAACTCTACTAGCTTTGAAAATTCATGTCTACCTCAATACATGTACACAGAGGGTTCATATTGCTCATTTTACTTAAATTATCTTTACCATGCAATGATACTGATGATCTGGATTCATACAAAATACCTTGTAATTCTAAATACTACTAGTAGTGTTGTAATTTATCTGCGATAGATTTTATTAATCCCTTATACATAACTTAAGTTTGGTTGCAAGTCTTGCAATCAACTGCATATTGTCATTTTTCACATTTTATTCATTAAATCATCCATGCAATCATAATAATCTAATTGTGGTCAAGCCTATGACGTTTCTTGTCAAAGTAAGTGTAAAGAGATGAGTTCAACATTGTGATAGATCTTTTGTTGAGTACGCAAGAAGAGTTTAGTAAACTCTTTGAGTGCCTTTCTTAAAAAAAAAGTAAACACTTTTAGTATAGAAGAAACAAAGAATTTTAAATGTCATGTTTTATCATAAAAAGCATCTATAAAATTTTTATTTATGAATAAATTGAGGGATGATCTATGCACTGATGACTTTGATGTATTTTTTAGTCAAATCATGATAAACGCTTAATTTTAGAAACAAGTTATGACAACCGGTAAAATTGGGAACTATGTTTAAAATACCGGGTAATATTAAAGATTAATCATTACTTAACTTGAGACTTGATTATCTGTAATGACCATTATGTGTGGAAACTATTTTTTGAATACTCGGTTGATATATTTACTAAGGCATTACTCGACCTTGTCACTAGAAAATCCTAACAAATCAAGGAATAATTAAATAACAAGTCACGTTATTTATATAGATGTGTTTATAACCAAATCTTACGGGAAAACAATTCTAAGACTAATGACAGGAGTTATATGTCGTTTTAATAACGTTCAATAGATTTTACAAGCAAAGACGAGTGTTTTCGGGGGAAGTTCACAAAGTTTCACCAGTAGTCCTTGAAACCGACCCCTCATTGTAAATAAATAACACACAAGGACCTAAAAGCAATAACCAAACCCTACACACCCTTTTATTTATTTCACTGGAGTAAGGTTCAAATGAGAAATATAATTAAGATGAGATGAATGAGAAGAACCACAACCACAAATATTAGATGCACCCATAAAATTAGATGCATCTCCCTGTTATTTCTCTTTTCTTATTTGAAATATGTGGTTACAATTTTTCCTCACTAGATCCATACTCTATTTCACTGACCCTAAAAGTTATAACCAAACCCTACACACCCTTTTATTTATTTCACTGACCCTAAAAGTTATAGCCAATGTTTTGAAACCCGGGTTTGGGATCGACCCGGCTGAGTCACCGGGTCACCGGGTCAACCGGTTCGACCGCCGGGTCAAGCCGGTTAGACCCGGTTTTATGCACATTTCCAAAAATCCATTTTCTATTGTCCAAAGTTTAATGTTCAAACTCTAAACACTACCCTGCAGTGAAAAAAAAGCAAAGAACCATATGGTTCAAGCACAAGGCTCCTAAACTCCTAATAATGTTAAGCGTTTTGGATATCAGAACCCGAATTCAATCTAATAAGTAAAAACTAATCACAAATATGAGCGAATATACACCATAAGAAAGTCATATCAAACAAAAATAGCACCTTAACAATGGAAAATAATAATAAAAAAAAAGAGTAAAAAAAAAAAAAAAAAAAAGAAAATCCAAACCCGGCCGGGTTTCAAAACCCGGCGGGTCTAACCGGTTGACCCGGTTTTAGAAACCCGGGTTATTTTGACCCGTTTTTTGACTGGGTACCGGTCCAACCGGTTGACCCGGCCGGGTCAACCCGGGTTTGAAAACATTGGTTATAGCATAACCATCATCATCTCCATTTCACCTCCACCTCGCTTCTCTCTTGCAGCCGCCGGCTGCAACCACCAAGACACTCGCAGCCGCCGCATTTCAACCTCACCACCACTACCATTCAATCTATTTTGACCCTCTCTACACCCTACTATACCACACGCGCCCAAAAGAAGCTCTCTACCACCATTTCTTTACTCCACAGCCTCAAAAACACCACCACCATCATTGTTACTCATAGATATGTGAAGACAAGGTAGGTTTCATGACCTCACACACGCGTTGACTCGGTTAACGAGTCAAACTCATGACAAATCTTGGTTTTGGGTTTAGATCTAAACGAGATTAAATGTTTTTGGATTTATAAAAATGGTATCACGTTGTGTGTGTCAAGTGTGTTCAAACCGTGAGCATAATCTCACGGTATTCTTGATGATTGCGTTCTTGTTGTTTGTTGTTCTGGTTGTTGTTTCTGGGATCGGATTTGGATTAATGGTACCGTTTGGTTTGGAGCCGAGTGGATAGGATTAGGTTAGATTAGATTTGGATTTTTGATGATTTGAAATAGAAGTTGTTGTGGTGGCTGTGAACTGATGCGTGGGAATTGCACCAGGCTTTACCTCTCGAGGGATCTCGAGAAGCTTACAACCCCCACCAGGCAGTGTACCTGATCGTTGTAGTATAGTATAGTGACAAGTACCGGGGGATTGATCGTTCAACTTGGGAATAGTGTCGCTAGGATTAGAAAACCTAAAGACTAGGTCTAGAGACGAGGGATGATTCTTTTTGTATTTTTATGTTTTATGAAAAGCAAATAAAGATCTCGGTTTTTAGAGGAGTGGGCGGAATTAGTTGCTAGTCAACTAACCCAATAACTAAGATGTAATCTAAATAAATTAATAAAAATGAAAATAAACTAATTTAACTAGTGGTGTGAGCAATATATGGGAGAATTATGTTTACTTAGATTTCACTACTCCCTAGATATCTTTTACAGGTTAATTACTTGTTATAGTTGCGTGGATGACAGATTGTATTCCCTAATACCATTCATGGGGTGGCGTACTTACTTCCCCAATCCTATAAGCGCCTACTTCACTCCTATGTCGAGTCGGCTAAGAAGCTCCTAACATGGGATCACTAGAATTTGCTTATGCATTAAATACAATCAAAAAAACCTAGTACACATCGGTTCATGTTTCTTAAGACATTCAAGCAAGTTACACAATGGAGATCTGCCAGTTTTCTTAAGCCTAACATTGAAATCATTCATCCATTACAACTATAAACAAGCAATCAACCTATAATTAACATCTAGGTTTCATTACATCTAAGCAAACACATGATAGATCTAGCCTAGCATGTTATAATCAAGACAAGCATAAGATATATTCAAACAACACATAGACATATTGAATGAATTGAAAGAGAACTTATCTTAATTGAACATGAAAGGTTTCAAGGGGTGAAAACCCTTGAAAATACTGTTGCAAACTGTAGAATACTAACTATGTAGGAAACATGTTTATCTTGTGATTAGTGAGACGTTGGAATTGAGAAGGAGGAGAGGAAGGAAAGAAAGAAAGGAACCTTGAGAGAAAAAGAGAAATATTAGATTGAGATTAAGTGAAGGTTCAACCCTCTCCACATGTGGAGAGGGGTATTTATACTTACAATATAACGCCCACTCCCGGGCTGTGGATCAGGCATACAGTGGGTGAAGACCCGTCCTTCTTCCACGGTGTTACTTAAACTAAAACTAATTAACTAATAAATAAACTAACTACGAGCTAACTTAATGCTATTACAATCATTAGGTGACCGAGACTTTTTCAGGAATATTTGTATTTCTAACAATCTCCCCCTAAGCGAGGTCACCTTTGAAGTTAAGATCTTTGGTCTTTAAGCATTCTTTTATCTTTGTAGCTCGTAGGATCTGATTCTTCTCCTTTCAGCACACTTCGTACTTCAAGCCAGCGAACTTGTGATTAGAGTTCCTTTGAGATATGTGATCTTTGAGCTTCTTTGAGATCATCAGCCAAAGTAAATCTCCAAGCTCATCCATTGTTGTATTGCCTTTATGTGATGTAGTGACTTAAGGACCATCATGCTCACACTCTTCTTGATCAGGAGACTTGACTTAATAGTTGTGGATTAGGAGACTTTTTCATCAGAGTTGCGGAAACGTTGTTGGTAGTCTCTCAACATTTGTTGTAGCAGGTCTCTTATCTTCATTGATAGTGTGGAGGATGTGTGAGCATGAGGTATGGATTGACCCGATTCAGCTGGAAACTGGAGCCGTCAAAGCCATCTTTATATGTGTCCCTGAAATAAAACAGTTAGCAATAAAGATAGAGAACGAATATGGCTTTGTCATTCGTTCTGCGAGGACAGACTACCCTCCGGTTTTGTGAAAACCGACCTGTGATCAGGTAGAGTCTCTTTTAAAGGAGACTCTCCTTGACAGGAATTTCCAGCTTGTAGTAATGAATTTTCCAAAGAATCCACTTCGGAATCTTCATACTAAGCATGTTCTCATACCGGAACGTCTCAAAGCAGACAGCACGATAGAGTGAATCGGTGAATTGATATTCACGGATTGATGAGAAATTGATTTATAGAAATCACTCGCGTGTCATATGATAAACATTTTGAGACACAACGAGAGTTTTTTAAGTTTTGAATCACATTTCCATCAAAAATACTTTTGTTTGAAAGATTATACACAATCAATGTGCTCGAAAAATTAGTTTGTGAGCACATTGAAAGGTTTTAGCAAAAGTATCCGTCAATCCATATCCTGGAACAAGTTTGATTCAATGTTGAAGCGCACCATTGTTGCTTTCCAGTTGTCACTTGATCATTGATCCAAGATGGATCTCACATGTCACCTACCAAGAGCTTGAGTGATGTTCGCTCTAGAAGGATTTCCATCTTCATTGTGAATATTTTCATATCACTCGGATGTTCTGGCAATACCACAAGGATAATGCGTAGGACTCTAAATATTTTATCTTATTTTCCACATTGTGTGAAACAATAAGCATATTGTGGTGTGTCCTATCAAGATTTATGGATGATCTCATGGCTCTAGACTCAAAAGTGCGTTTTGATCCGCTCCTGGAGACTGGGGAGGCGTCTCCTGTTTTAGGTATCAACATAGCTCGCAATGAGCGGTCGATACATTGCACAGGGTTCCCCGTGAGAATGAAACAAGCCCTTTTAAGAGAACTTGAGTGGTTGGGAAGTTTAGTGCAGTGCGTCACTGGGTCCATGACGTCTTATCTTCAATACTAGTGTTACTTAAGTAACCACTAGTAGATTATGAATTGAACCCGGTTTCTGCCCTAAGGTTGAATATTTGGAGGGCTATTTCTTTTCACCCTTTCTCATTTCATTTCTTTTTCATTCTTCAACCCCTTCAATGCTTACCGAGACTTCACCACTAGAACCTTGTTGGGTTTGTTCCAGTCCTAGCTCTATCTCAGTCCGCACTCTTCCCTTTCTCACTTTTCTCCTTTTTTCAATCATTCCTAAGGACTTCTACTCTATCTATGGATTGTCCCTGGGAAGATCCTTCCGGTTCTGGTGGATCATGGGAACTTATACCTAACCTTAACCAACCTTATAACTTCATGCATAAAGATAAATGGTCGGTCTTTGGTATAACTTCCACAAACGCCTTTTGCTCCCCCTCAATATGTGCATCAATATACGAAAGTGTTTAGCACGTATGTGGGAGCCTTTTATTGAGTATTAAAGATCACATTTATTTCATATTTAAATCACATTCTCTCCCCCGATCAAAAATATCAAATCATTCGAGATTTTTGATCTCAATTGATTTAAATAATTTAGAAAGCGTTTTGGGAGAGAAATGCGGTCAATTTTAATGTTTTCTGATAAAAAGGAACTTTTTCTTGCTCCCCCTCAAACTGTGAGGGAGGTTGTTATGTGTCAGATTTGAAGAGTTATCAAAATATTCGAAGATTTAGCGCAAACTCTTTGAAAGTTTACTCATTCTGACACATAATTACCACAAGTCTTTTTGTTGCAAGGTTTTATGTACGAAGTGTGGGGAGTTTTGAAGATACATAAAATTTTGAGAAATCACTCTCCCCCTCAATCAATGACGAATGTTAAAGCATAAATATTTGCATAAACTATTAACGTCATTGATTGAGTGAAAATTTTATCAAATATTTGAGTTCAATTTGATTTTCATTCAAAATTTTATGGTACCACCAAGTTTTGAACAAACACTTTCCGGAAAAATCATAGAAGGGAAAGTATTTGGCGATAAAAAGAAGATTTCTCTTCTTTATCAAGAAATAATGCACTGAAGCGTACATTAGATCGAGGGTGCATGAATATAAAGTAATTCACGCTTGGATGAACGGCACCCTTTGTTAGGAACAACCGTCTTTTTGGCGACGTGTTTTCCTTAATTTTGAAAACCGGGTTGCTATCTGAAGTAATAGCAAACCATATTTTTGAAGTGCGGGTTGTAGCCTGAAATGACTACAAGCCATTATTTTAAGAACGTTTTGAGATACGACATGTTTTTGAAAAGAACTTTATTTGAAACCGAAAAACTCTTGCTCAAGCATATGTATGATTCCGTGTCATTATTGAATGACATTTCTAGAAACGTACATAATATCGATTATACAAGAGACATGTCGTGAGAAGAATATTTTTGAGTTTTTGTGATTTTTCAGATTTTTATGGTTTTTATAGGTTTTATATTTTTCTATATTCTTTTTGATTTGATACTATACAAGGATATGTGAAGCAACCCCTTTACTCCTCTTGATCTTCCTGAAGACAACTGAGATCCTCAGGTGTGAGACTCTTCATACCAAGGCGTGGGAGGATGAAGTGAAACCGTTCCCTAGAAAGTGCTTTGGTGAAGATATCGGCTAGTTGGAACTCAGTCCTCACAAAGTAAAGTTCCACAATTCCTTTCTTAACTTGCTCCCTGATGAAGTGATGTTGAATGTTAATGTGCTTAGTTCTTGAATGCTGGACATTGTTGCAGCAGAGTGCAATTGCACTTTTGTTGTCACAGTACATAGGAATCTTATTGCATATGAAGCCATAGTCAGAAAGTTGAGATCGCATCCAGAGGATCTGAGCACAGCATGATGACATAGCAATGTATTCAGCTTCAATGGAGGAGATAGATGTACTCATTTGTTTCTTTGAAGACCAACTGACTAGCTTATTTCCTAAAAACTGTGCACCCCAAGATGTACTGCGACGAGTGTCTTGACATCCCGCATGATCAGCATCCGAATATGCTGTGAGAGCCATAGAAGTTTCTTTAGGGTACCAAAGGCCCATGTGGATTGTTCCTTTAAGGTATCGAAAGACTCTCTTGACAGCTTCCAGATGTTTCTTGGTGGGTTTGGATTGATACCGGGCACAAATGCAAACTGCAAATAGAAGGTCGGGTCTGCTTGCAGTAAGGTACATTAAGGAGCCAATCATGCTTCGATACATGGTTTGGTCGACCAGAATTCCCACATCATCTTCATAAAGTTTTGATCGTTCAATCATAGGAGTATCAACTGAATCACTGGAGTCGAATCCAAATTTCTTCAAAATTTCATTGGCGTATTTGGATTGATTGATGAATATGCCATTGGGGTTTTGAGAAATTTGCAGTCCTAGAAAGAATGACATTTGACCCATAATAGACATTTGGAATTCGGAGCTCATCTCTTGGGAGAAACAATCACATTCTGCGGGATCAGATGAGGCAAAGATGATGTCATCAACATAGATTTGTACATGTAGGAGGTTTTTGCCCGTTTTTCTGGTAAAGAGTGTAGGATCAACAACGCCTTTGGAGAATTTGTTGGCCAGAAGAAATTTAGACAAGGTGTCATACCACGCCCTGGGTGCTTGTTTAAGCCCATAAAGAGCCTTCTTTAATCGATACACGTGATTAGGGCGTTCTGGATCCACAAAACCTTCGGGTTGAGATACGTACACCACCTCTTTCAGATCCCCCTTTAAGAACGCGGTCTTGACATCCATTTGATAAACCACCATGTTTTGACTTGCAGCATTAGCGAGAAAGATCCTTATGGCTTCTATTCTAGCAACTGGAGCGAAGGATTCTTCAAAGTCAATACCTTCTTTTTGTCGATATCCTTTTGCCACAAGCCTAGCTTTGTTTTTCAAAACATCTCCATGCTCATCAAGTTTAACCTTGAATATCCATTTGAGAGCAATGATCATAGCACACTCGGGAGGTGGTACTAGTTCCAAGACATCCAGTCGGTCAAATTCATGAATTTCGTCCACCATTGCAGTGAACCATGAGTGTTTAGACATTGCATCCTTGACGCTTTTTGGTTCAGCTTTAGAAAGAACAGAATTGAAGAAGCACCACAATGCGTCGGTTGCAAGTTGCTTGCGGGTCGATACCAGACGTGAAGGGTTTCCAATAATGTTGTCAATAGGATGATCATTGGTCCATTTTCGAAGGTATTCATGGGGTTGAGAGTGTGGAACTGAGGTAGGCGTGTTAGATTCGTAAGAGGATGTTACATCATTTGATAGTTCAGGGGCAAAGATGTTAACAAACGGCTCATTATCAGGTGGAGCAAAAGGATTAAATTCAGATGTATTATCTACATTTTGCCGCTCGCTGTACAGGTGAAGGTTGGACATTAGACGTGCTAACCGATTGACTGATGGCGGGAGCTTCAGAATCCCATGACAATGAAGCGGATGGACCGTTATTGTCATCTTGATCATTCACCACCCCATCTAGTGGTTGAACCATTGTAGCTTCAGGAGCATTCATCTGTTGAGGTTCAAAGTATTCATCAAACATTGGGTCAAACAATTTCTTCCAATCTTCACTTGTAGGAGGTACAAAAGGAGCAGCAGGGATGGGATTCTGTACAAGCCTGGAACTAATTGGTCCAGGGGACAAAAGGTTAGGTACGGGTCCAGAACTTGATTGTCCAGGAACCGGTTGCTCAGTCAGCTCATCGAAAGTAACGTAGATTGTTTCCATTATATCTCTGGTACGTTTGTTGTAGATTCGGTACCCCTTTCGCTCTGGAGCATAGCCAACGAAGAAACCAATGTCGGCCTTGGCCTTGAGTTTCCCAAGGTCTTCACTGTCATTGGTTGGATAGCAAAGTGCACAAAAAACTCGAAGAAACGAAAGATCGGGTTTTCTGCCATGAACCAGTTCGTAGGGAGTCTTGCAGTGGAGAGGATGTATCAAGGATCGGTTCTGTGTGTAACATGCGGTGGCAATTGCCTCAGCCCAAAGAAATAGAGGAGCTTTGGAAAAGATGAGCATAATCCTTGCAGCTTCAACTAAGGTGCGATTGCGTCTTTCAACAACTCTATTTTGTTGAGGAGTTTGTGGAATGCTCTTTTGATGACTAATCCCGACACCTTCATAAAACAGAGTAAGTTGTCTGTTCACAAATTCTGTTCCATTATCAGTACGAATGACTCTAACTATTTTGTTAAGGCGGACTTGCAACATCTTGATGAGTTTGATGATGGTTTCCGGAGTTTCATCTTTTGATCGTAGAAATTTCACCCATGTGAATCGAGAGTAATCATCAACAATAACCAGCACATATTTCTTTCCATTGATACTTTGAATCCTCATTGGTCCACAAAGATCCATGTGAAAAGTATGAAGAACTTCCATGATTGAATTGACAGTTTTGGGTTTATGGGTATGCTTTTTGCTCTTGCCCATTTGACATGCGGAACACAGATGGTCTTTTTCATACTTAAGTCTGGGCAAGCCTCGAACAAGATCCTTACGTGTAAGTTCATTGATGGTACCGAAGTTCAAATGGTTTAAACGACGATGCCACAACCAAGACTTGTTCTTGGATGCTTTAGAGAGCAGGCAAATTGGAGAGGACCGTAGCATATCTTCGATGGAGATTTTGTAAAGATTAGTGCCCCGACTCCCTTTGAGAAGATCAACACCATCTAATTCTCTAACAAAACATGTGTGCTTTCTGAAGGCGACTTCGAGATCTGAGTCACAGAATTGACCAACAGAAAATAGATTGTGCCCAAGTCCTTCCACGTAGTAAACTCTGGATATAACACTGTCTCCAAAGACGTAATCACCATAACCCATTATAGATCCAAAATGGTCATTCCCAAATCTAACCGTACCAATAAACTTTTCCACGAAATTCTTGAGCCGTGAGCGATCACCAGTCATATGTTTTGAGCAGCCTGAGTCCAAATACCAAAGGACGATTTGTACGACCTGCATTTGAAACCAGACAATCGTGGATAACTGAAAAAGCTGGAGCCCCACACACAATTGGGGTCCGTTTGGTTAGAACACACAAATATTGGATTATCATAAGAAACAGGTATCTCACTGGAGTATTCACATTTTGATGCACTAGAACTAGGAGTGGTATTTATTGCTTCTATTGGAAATAGTCTACCGGTAGGTCTCCACTTCCTAATAGGCACAACTCTAGAGTTAGTAATCCTAGTCACTGGGCACTTTTCCCTCAGAGTGAATTTCCTTCCAGTAGGTCTCCATTGATAACCAACATTAGTGAAAACTTTTCCTGTTTTATTCCATACTTATTTTGCCCGTTTAATACTAGAAACATTCATAACTGGAGATTTCATAGTGGATTTAAGAAAGGACACAACACATGCATCATGATTACCATAAAATAAGCATTTGTTACACGTCTTACAAATAGCATCAGAATTTGAATTAATTACATCATTGTTAACACAAATGTTTGAATCAACTCGATTCCTTTCACTAAGCAACACTTTATTGTTCCTAGATGATTCTTCTACTTCCTTCATATGTGAGCTCTTAGCCGGCAAAGTCCTATCATTCTTTGTATTGCACTTAGGCTGTGACTTGCTATCATTAGATACACCTTTTACTCCTGTAGAAGCAATGACGGGAACATTAGTCTGATTAGTTGCTATTTGTTCACTGGTGATCAAGATGGAGGATTATGACATGGTTTGGGGAAAGTCAACTGTGACATGCTTGTTGCCACTGAGAGAGTGCAATGCAATTGTCCTATCCGACTTGGTATCATTCTTGGGGCATGATCCTATGGCATATTCTAATAATTCCTGGGCCCTATTAGTGAGGAAGCACACACCAATAATAACATCATCAAGTGGTTTAGAAATCCTCACATCTTCAATGGTTTCTCTAAGTATGGCCAGACAATCCTTAAGATTTCTAAGATAGTTGTTATGAACTAACTTATTGTTCATAAGGGGAAGAGAAACATTCACAGCATCGCACGCATATTTATTACAAGCATGTACATTGGAAATTGCATGATCACATGAAACAACGAGCATTTTACCCTTCACCATGGTCTTTAGATTCTCAATTTCATTTAACAAAGAAGTGACTCTCTCATTGTTTTGGTCACGTGTTGTTTTGATAGACTCAAACAATTCTTTATAACGTTGTTTAGTGTTAGACATTTCAGCACGAAGCCACTCATTTTCATGTTGTAATTCATTGATAATGCCCTGTTTTTGAAAATTTTGAGAATCCATAGACTTCTGGTAATTGGTATTGGTCACATCGCTTCTGTTCGCTTTTAATTGTGCAATTTGGACCTTCAACTTCCGAATCGTGTTTGAGTGAGCTTGAATTACTTCATCCTTTTTGGCTAATTCAAAACATGTATCAAATTCAGGAGCATCCGAAGATATCTTGGCATTTGATATTTGTATGCTTTCTTCTAGATGTTGATATTTTAATTGTAGGTTCAGATTATCAACTTCTAGTTTTGAGAAATTCCTGACCATGTTATCATGATCATCGTTTTGAATTTTTTCAGTAAGTTTGTAATTCTCCCCCTCAAGCTCAATCACATGATTTTGGAAGACATTCAAAGAAACCGACATTTCATGGAATTGTCGAGCAGATAGTGCAGAGTCGGTAACAGTGTAAAACATATGTTTTGCAATGCAATTAGCAATCAAATTTTCATTCATGATGAAAATGTTTTTCCTGTCAATTTCACTGTACTTGAGATCAATAGCTAATTGTTTACCCTCACTTTCCACTTCATCAAAAACCTTTTTCATTTGAGTCACATCATCATTAATGGTGTTTTTAAGGCCCTCAAAATGTTCTTTGAGAAGTTTAAAAAATGGCATAACTTCAGTTAGGTAACACTGTTTTGTTTTCTCAAAACCTCTTTCCCCTTCTATAATCCCTGTAGGTGTGATTCTTATTTTACAGGTTTTCTCAAAGTCATTAAACAATTGACCTAGCACATACAGCCCAATTAGAGTATTACATTGTGTGGGAAGAGTGAAAGGTACAACGTGTCTGGGTGTGTTTAGGGGGTAATTAGTTGGGTGAGCAATTCTAAACATAGTGCGTGTGTTACCTACAACTCTTTCAGCTTGCATTTTCTCAATGTCAATATTCCAAAACACTTTTTTAGGAAGAATTCTCTTTTGAGGAACAAAAATTGCAGTTTGATTGTCATTTGCATAATCATAGTGAAACACAATGTTCTTAGCAATGCATTTAGGATCTTTTAACCGTTCAGCAAGTTTTACCCTAGTTCTATCCTCTGCCTCATTGATGTGGTCATAGGATCGTGTATCAGGAGGGGCATGGTTAGGTTCAAGCATAGTGTTTGCATCATATAATGCAGGTCGTGCACCTAGACCAATTCTAAGGTATCTTGCTTTGGGTTTGGACGTATCATGTTCACTAAATTCATCACTTAGTTTCCTATGGTTTTCCATCATTTGAGCAGATTGAATGGTTTGGCCCTGTGTGTACAACTTATCTTCCAATTTATTTTTCAACATTTTTAGTTTTGAGAAATCATTTAGAAGTTTAGTTTCTTTCTCTTTGAATTCTAGTTTGATTGAAGTCAAACCTTTTTGAACATCTAGTTTTTGTTTGATGGTTTGATCCAATTGGTTCTTTAAAGAAACTAGTTCTCTTTTTAATGATTCTTGTTTGGAATTGTTTTCAGATATGTAAGTACGCAGTTGCCATTCCATTTTCTGCTCACGTTCATTCAGCTCAAACTTAGCACGCTGCTCATAAATATTCACCTGATCCTTAAGGGTGTTAATTCTAGTGATCAGGGAATCATCAGGATTGTAAATCGTGTGCTCATGTACTTCATGTTCACTAGAGTTAATAGACGGCATGTCACTTGGTACAACTGGCGGTCCATTGTCCTTCACATACATTTCATATGGGATATTATTGGTATTACCCATATTAGTGACGTTTGTGTTGACAATATTCTTGAGTTGTACAGAGTCACATGCCCCCTGTTCAATTGTAGGATTATTCAGATCATGATTAGAAGAAGTTGGTACCTCAGAGATAGCAGATGTGATTGATGAATCAGGATGCTGTGAAGAGGATGCTGCTAATTAGCCATGAAGATGGTTTGAGCAGTAGGTTCATCATCCACATCTGAGTCAAATTCATCACACTCTTCAACTTGAAAAATATTCGGGTCATTAAGAGCCATGTCCTGAACAGGTTGATCATCCACATCAGCATCAAAGGTATTCCCATCATTACCAGCCAGAAAGAGCAAAGCTTCTTCATCCAACACTGTCCCATTTTCTTGTGCCTGCATCAGCAACATCTTGTCCTTGAAATACTCAGAGTTTTGAGGACGTTTTGGGAGAGTGCAATTCCTAGCAATATGGCCCAACCCTCCACAGTTATAACATTTCGGCTGCTTAGCTTGTGCTTGAAGAGCATTCCCAACTCTGTACTGCCCATTCTCTCTACCAGCATTTCTTTGGTTGAAGTTCTGTCTTCCCTGCATATTCTGCACCACTACCCGACCATCTTCGATGACTGCCGGATTACATGGATTAGATGAGATTCTGAGCTGGTTGTTAGTAGATGGGAGTGCAGCCCTGAACTGTTGGACCAGTAAAGAAACTTGGTTGGAGAGATTATCAATCATCATGTCAGTGTGACAATACCCAGAATCAAGTTGTGTATTCAAAGCAGATGGTGAGGGAGTTGATGATTGACTATTGGTTGGGGTAGACCTGGAGGATGATTGTGATGGTTGAACTTGATCATTAGAGGTTTGATTAGGTTGTTGAACATTGGAAACAAAAGCAAGAGATTCATTTGTTGCAGACGGATTGAGCTTTTCTCGCATTAGCCGATCATAAGCTGCATGTTTCTCATGTTGTTGGAGATATGCATACAACTGTTCATGATTGGTATGCCTGAGACCCTTGTTGAGCTTAACAGCTGTGACAAACCTATCCCATTCAGGTGCCATGTTGTTCACGAATTTGGAATTAAGCTGTATGTTGGGCATTGTCATCTTGATGGCTCTCATATCATTGACCAGCTTGTGAAATCTGACGTAATAGTCAGTGATGCTTTCACCTGGATTCATTTTGAAATGCTCAAATTCATCGTATAGCTGTGACTCACGATCTTCTTTAGTTAACTCAGACCCAGCAAGAAGCATTTTGACATTATCCCAGACCGCCTTTGCTTCAGTGTTGTAGTTGATAAGTTTGTAGACATCTTTGGGAAGCCCTTGAATGACGATATTTGATGCTCTGATGTCTGCATCATAGCGTTTCTTTTCATCATCAGACAACTCATCGTAAGTGCGAGGTCTATCAGGACCAAGTACGACCGGTAGTAAGTCAGTTGCTGCTGAAACCGTGTCTCTAGTAGTGCCCATTTGAAAGGGTCCCTCATCGATGGATTTCAAGATGTTAACCCCATTTTCTTTACCCAGACAGTACAAACGAATCCTTTGAGCCCATGATTCATAGTCAGTTCTATCCAGCATCGGAGGTCGGGTGTCAGACCCCGCAGCTTGAATGTCATCGGAAGATGTCGACATCACAACTTAGAAATTACCAAAACACAGGGTGGGAGATACACGCAACGTAACGTACTAGTCGCAGGAAAGTATAACCACCACTTGATCTAACCGCAGTACACTAACCTCAGAATATACCAAACCGCAACAAAATCCAGCCGCAGAATGAGCTAGACGCAACCTAAGTAAACCGCAGGCCAAAGATACTAACCACAGGACACTAACCGCAAATAATACCAAACCGCAGAATGAGCTAAACGCAACCTAAGTAAACCGCAGGCCAAAGATACTAACCGCAGGACACTAACCGCAAATAATACCAAACCGCAGAAAAAATCCAACCGCAGATCAGTTAACCGCAAATGATTAACCGCAGATAACTAAACGCAGGCAGATAACTAATCGCAGTGACAATGGTCCAAAAGTGTCACTATCGTTGCGTTTTGTTTGTATTCCCGAAATAGTAAACGCAGCAAGTTAACCGCAGATAACAGAACTTAACCGCAACCAAGCAATGAAACAGTGGACTTAAACGCAACCAAGAAATCCGCCCATAATCAACTCCAAACTTCAACTAGCTTAATGATATGGTAACACAAACTAAACTACAATGTTCTACAAACAGTAATGAACATAAAAGTACATCACAAACAAGTATAACAACACTAGAGAGATTAAACCAAGATGTTTTCCAAAAAAGTGACTCCAAACTCACAAAACCACTCAAAACATCATCAAATTTGATTCTACAAGGCCCTAAGATGAAACCTTGGCTCTTGATACCAATTGTAGAATACTAATTATGTAGGAAACATGTTTATCTTGTGATTAGTGAGACGTTGGAATCGAGAAGGAGGGGAGGAAGGAAAGAAAGAAAGGAACCTTGAGAGAAAAAGAGAAATATTAGATTGAGATTAAGTGAAGGTTCAACCCTCTCCACATGTGGAGAGGGGTATTTATACTTACAATATAACGCCCACTCCCGGGCTGTGGATCAGGCATACAGTGGGTGAAGACCCGTCCTTCTTCCACGGTGTTACTTAAACTAAAACTAATTAACTAATAAATAAACTAACTACGAGCTAACTTAATGCTATTACAATCATTAGGTGACCGAGACTTTTACAGGAATATTTGTATTCCTAACACAAACGACCTAGGGTTTATTAGGTTCGACCCTAGTATTCTCCACACAAGTTCCTCTCCTAATGAATGAAAAATAGAAAAGTATATATAGATTTTGTGAGGTGACGGCGTCAAGAGTAAATGTCTGACGCCGTCATCTCGCCGCCAATAAAGTTCTCGGACTGCCTAGATCTGGGTTTGACGCTGTCACGTGTAATCCATCTTTAGGCCGTCACCAAAATAACTCTTGACGCCCTTCATCTGACGGCTTCAGGTTTTCTCTGGGTCGTCATGGATTTTACCCCTGACGCCGTCACATTTCCCTTCTTGACGCCGTCAGGTACTGTTCCCAGCATGGAAAATTAAGTCTTTGCCGTTTTCTTCACTTTTATGCTCCAAAAACGTCCAAAATGCTTCCTTTTCCAGAATTCACTCCCAAAGTACCTAAAATCACAAAAGGAACGATTTAGGGCAATATTTGATCAAATAAATTCAATTCCGGGCTTAAATGACCCTCTAAAAACGGTTCATTTTACGCCTCATCATATACCCTTACACTTGAGATTTGCTTGTCCTCAAGCAAATGTGCTTTTATTCTAATCAAAATACAAGTTAGGGGTCATTTAACACTAATATAAATGTAATTACAACAAATAATCGTTCCACTAAAGACCAAAGACAAGCACGGAGGTCATACACTAGCACCTCACAAATAGTGTTTAGATACTCACATCTCTCGGGTGTAATAAAGTAGTATCACAATATGGAAATGGAAAACATCTCACACTACCTGTCATAGCAAAATAGATTACCATAGGCTTGGGAAAGGATCAAACCTCCACCACATGGCGTAAGCACCTAGGATAAACTATCAAAGAGGTCTTTTAAAGGGTTGTAACGTTAGGTGTAGGGATATGGAATACACGGTTTTGTTGGATATAGGCAGTCTTTACTGGTGGCGAATTAATAATCTTGGTTAATTACATGTACAATGTGGTGTTGCTAAGCCAAGACTAGACTCGACTTAAGCTAATAAATAAAAAATAACAAAAAACATAAAATAAACATAGAATGAAACGGGATGGTAGTCCGTATGTTTTTTCTCTTTTTCTTTTTCTATTTTTTTTTTTCTTTTTCTTAGTTTTTTTTTTTTTTTTTTTTTTTTTTTTTTTTTTTTTTTTTTTTTGTGCATACACTGTTACCCTACCATCCAAAATAATACTTCATAGGGAATGAACATTCCCCTTACACTTGAATTTTTACATACTTTACAAATAACTAATCTAATGACTTGAATCAAGATAATCAAAACACTTGGAGTACTTTTAAGATTAACGTACATATGGGGGTAATAATATGATGTTCTTCCCCATTACTCCATAACATAAGTACTTTACCCATGAGTCCCAATCGTCCCAAAACAATATGTACAAGGATATGACTCGACTTAGCAACCATGTAATCAATTAGATAATTAACTTAGGGTTTAAACAAATAACAATAATGCACTAAAGATGAGTGCATACACGGAAGGCCAAGGCGATTTGGTTGTACATATAAGTGGGGTGTAACAAATTCTTCCTTTAAGTAAGATGCTTAATGTTAGAAACGAAAAGATAGGCTCGGAGGGGTGTACTAGGGGTTTCGTGTACTAAAAATGAGTACAACGCTATGGTGTGGGAAAAATTAGTTGACTTAACTAGCCAAGTAATATGACTTAAATGGTCAAGTAATTATGATACGGGTTTAAACACAAGGGTGATCCTAATACCTCTTATCATGTAGTAAATCCTACTACACGAATGTAGTCTCACTAGTGGTCTCGGGATGCATCACTAACGCAAGTTCTAGAATCTAAATGCAACCGGTACACTCATAAGTACTAATAGTAAATGTTTTTCCTATCAAATCTAAAGGCGAATATCACATATTTGGGTGGAAAATTTTTCTGAATGGTACGGTTTTGTGCTAGTCATACAATCTCCTATCGATGAGACGCTTGCTATTGCTAAAGTTTCACTCCTAAATGTTGTAAAAAATTTTAAATTTGGCGCTAAAATTACACTAACAAGTATTTCTCATAGTTTTATTACACATCTACTATCAAACAAACAAACTCAAGTGAAAGTGTATCTGTAAGGTATCATCATTTTACCCTCCCCTTACACTTAGGATGAACATTGTCCCCAATGCTCAAGTAAAGAATGTAAAAGTGAATAAGTATAAAGAATGAAATCAAATACTCCCCTAATTCGGTCGGTACGGATAATAAGGTAGCCAGGTTAGATCTTCCTCCAAGAAAATGAACAATCAAAGCTTCCCTTCCAGAATATAAATCATCTTCTTGTCATACATAACCTGTAAAACCTGAGAAAACAGACAAGGCAGCCTCACGTAAAATCGGCGGCAATCTATATATGCTAACAAATCCTAGAAAACAAAATAAGATATAATGCTTGTGGAATGATGTTTGCAGATTTCCTGGAGATTATAAAACTAAAGATTCAACAAAAACTTTAAGACTCCGTTAGAAAAACAAAACTGGTAAAATTTCCAGAATTTTACACGTGACGCCGTCAGGAGTTTCTTCTTGACGCCGTCAGAAGTGACCTGCAGAAATTCTTATGTTAAGTTTCCGGAAAATTTCTGGAAAAACTTCGTCCTACTTCCTAGAAAATCCTGCAAAACATCATTATGACTCGATACAAGCATTTGACTTTAACAAATACGAATATACATGTTCACTTAATATTGTGGAGAATCATGATCGAGTTTGTTTCTTAAAAACATGTTTGGGGTTTCCCCTTACACTTATCTTTTGCGAAATACCTTTGGATGAAGTTAAGACTATGCCAAACAACAAAATAAAGTATTTTCACCATTTTAGTTTGAAACATGATCTACCAATGATTGGTCCTAGAAGGTCAACTAAATTGACCAGGTGATGGTCAACCAAGTCAAACGTCAAAAACCAACTAACCAAGGAGTTTAGGGAATCCCCGGGTCGTTATGTCCCGGCGAGGCGTGCAATTGTATTTGTGAACGTTTTAAATGATCGGGTGTTTAATCAGGAAGGTCAGGAATTTGATTATTATGATTACACTACGAGATTATGATGGAAAATAACTTAGAAACACTTTATTAACAATTACTGATTATCAGATTACCTAAAAACGTGATTTAACCTAAAAACGCGCGTTTGAGTTTAAAATAAATGCGAATGCACAAATTAAAAAGTGAAACAGGAGTAAACACTTTATTAACAATTACTGATTATCAGATTACCTAAAAACGTGATTTAACCTAAAAACGCGCGTTTGAGTTTAAAATAAACGCGAATGCGCAAATTAAAAAGTGAAACGGGAGTAAACAAAGTCCTACGAATGTGAAAATTATATTTTTACAATCCTAATGTTATAAGAAAATTTTTAGTAAATTAAAATTATTTTTACAACTATTTAATTAATTACTATTAATTAATTACTAAATATTAATTACTTTTCAATTAACTAAATTATCCTAAATTACAAATAATTATGAAATTTAACTAGAAAAATGAAAATTAAATTTCGAAAAATCTAAAATATTATAAAAATAATTTTAAAACAGAAAATCTATTTTTCCTACTTTTTAATTAATTATTACTAATTAAAAACTAATTATTTAATTAATTTAAATTAAACTAAATTATAAAAAATACTAAATGATCAAGGAAAAATCTGAAAAAATTACTAAAAATCTATTATGAGTACAGAAGCCTAGGAAAAATTTAAAATTAGATGTTGCTTATGAATAAGCAAAAAATAAATCAAAATGGCTTAAATAGAAGCTATCACTTTATTTAAATTTGGATTTTTCTTGTTTTTCTTTTACACAACTAATTTACAACTAATATTAAGCACTTTTTGTGAAGGCACTTTCAATGGAACTTATTAATAAGCTGTGTGCATACAAATAAGCTTAACATTGCTTATTATGAGTTTATGAGGTACAAAAGCTATCAAACAAGCAACTAACTGAGAACCATGAGCACAATAAGCTACTACTACTGAGATGTAATGAAAAAAAACTGAAAAGGCTGAAAAAGCACCATAAACAAGAAGCTAAACTCAAATAAGCAATTCAAAACCACCTGTGAACAACTCAGGCCTGCAGTCAATCTTAAGGCTAAAATAAGCTTATGAAATAAGCTGATAAACACCAAATAAGGACTGAGATCACAAGTTGGGGTGGTAGGCTTTCCAAAAAGCTAAGACTCACACAATGGGTCCCACTGGAGAGCTTATGAAAGGCTTATGAAAAAGCCTCACTTATACTGTAAGTTCAGGGTGCACAGGAAATGGGAAAAGGTCAAAAGGCAAAATTAACTTATCAAAAAAACTGAGAAGCTCAAAACAAGCTAAGAACCTACAAGCTAGCCATAAGGGCTTTTCAAATAATCCAAACACAGAGTGTAAGCTTAATGATAGAACTAGTGGTAAACTAGGGCAGACGGGTCAGTCAGGGTAAACACAAAGTGAGGTTTAGAAATAAGCAGTTGCAAAAATTAAGCTCTAAGGCGAAAGCTAATGGCAAAAACAAACAAGCTCAACCACAAACAACAACTGACACACTAGAATCTACCATCAGTTACTAAGTATTTGAACAAGAGTCTTGAAATCAACAAACTTATAGTTTCCTGATGAGCAGTACTGAAGCAAATTTTAAGACTTAAATAAGCTAGTAAATAAGCAACTGAGGGTAAACTAAGTATCAATCAGACATATCACCCTGGTCAAACTCCTAAATCACCCAGAATCAGGGTCAGAGCTCAAGTATTGAGCAATTCATGGCCAAATGGAAAATGGGTAAATCTGGGAGCAGGGGAGATACATGCCCTGCAGGTCCAATCAACACCTTGCATACACTTCACAAAAATTCTTAAAAATGAAACAACTTTAGGTTTTGATAGACTAGGTGGTAGACTTCAAGCACAAAAAAATTTAGAATCCAATTCTTATTCAGAAATTCAGGAAAATTCTCCCAATAATTGGGTTTTCTGGCCAATTTGCAATTTTTGACTTTTTAATTTTTATACCACTTTGACTTCAATGAACTTCTGATGATTCTGGTTAACTCAATATGTTAAATTAAGCTAATGTGAATCTAACTTATGCTATTATAACTACTTATACAGCTTATGTCATGATTGTGCAACCTAGTTACCTAACAGTGCGTGATTACTCTAAAATGAGAAGAGATTTTTACTTTTTACTAAAAAGACTACCAAGTTAATGTTTTAACTAACCTATATCTGACCTAAGAGGGATTTCAAAACAGATTCCAATCAATACAATTACCCTAATCCTACTTTAAAAGCTTAATCCAAACACCCCTTTGTTGAGACAGATTTGAAACTTAACAATGAAATCAGCAAAAAACAACAACACAACTCATTGTCTAAGCCATAATAAACTAAATGGAGTTCTCATACACAGATTAAAGCAGCAAATTTGCATCAATGATCATATAATTATGAATTATGATAAAAAGGAGAATTGTGACCTATTTGTCATCCATTGCAAGGAAGCATCTGAGAACTATGACCAAGAACAGCCTATGCATCTCCCAAGAGATTCTAAACCATAATCATATCCAGCTCTGCAACTTTTTTCCTTCTTCCTTCTTCTAATTTTTATGTCTCTTTTTTTTGAATTTTCCTTTGTATTTTCCTTTTTTTTTTCTTTTCTAAGCTTTTTTTTTTTTTTTTTTTAACTTCACATAATTTTTTACAATGCTTATAAAAGGTTCTTAATTAGTGTGCAATTGATTGAAATAACAGGAAGGTAAAATACTTTGAATTAGAACACAACTTGCTTGAAACTAAAAAAGTAGAACTTAAATTAACTTCAATAATTTGAAATACAATAGGAAAGTTTACAACTACTGAAAGAGAAATTACAAAAGATAACATGCCATCCAGGCTTACAATTGACATCTATAAATACTAAAAAAAAAAAAAAAAAAAAAAAAACTTGAACCAGGGGCCTTTTCTTCTTTTCTCCTCTTTGTCTTGTGCTTTTCTATTGTCTTTGTCCCCTGGGAGCAATTCCTAGCCATTTGATTGGCTTAAGTCCCATCTCAGCCCTAGGACCATTTTTTATGCCCTGTGGATGTCCAACATGGAGGAGGGGAGGGGTAATTATTAATGTTTGGGGTTGACTTTGTTATGAAGGTGGATTAGGGTGGTTAGTAGGAGAAGGGGGGGGGGAGACAAACATGTTGGAGTTGCAGGTTGATTGGGGGCTGGGTTTGTCTGGTGTTGGCGGCAAAAGGAAGGGGAAGGGGGTTGACTTAGGTTGACCCCCGTTTTATTATTAATATGGAATGGATTTGGGTGGGCTTTGGTTGACTTGGGCCTGGGGGAATTTGGTAGTGAACTGGATCAGGTTTGGATTGGGAAGGCTTTGATTTGGCTAATAATATAAAGGGTCCATTTGGTTTAGTTTTGTAACAAGGACCAATTATGTAATTAAGCTGATTTTGAAGGACCAATGTTGCCAACCTTCCAAAGTATATCAAGGGTGTTTCTTGCCAAATATCAATAATCCAAGGACCACAAAAGATATTTTCCATTTTTTAAAATTCCCAAGGACTGATTTTGCCAATTTCTAAACTGCAGGGACCAAACTTGTAATTTTTCCAAAGTTTTCACCTAAGGATTAAATTTGATAATTTTGACTTTTAAATGCCTTAGGTTGACTTTCCTTTCAAAACAAATGCTCAGGGACTAGTTTTGTAAATTTTTGAAAGTTGGGGGACTGAAACTGCCAATTGTGCAAACTTTGTTTGTTTTTCATTGTTTTTACTCATTTTGCATCTGAAACGTATAAAATACAATCCCTGGGATATTTTTAGTATTTTGATGCATATTTGAGCGTTTTCGGATGTTTTGGCAGTTCAAATACGATAAAAATGATGAGTGTTTGAGCACTCATCAATCCCCCACACTAAACTGTTGCTAGTCCCTAGCAATCTTTTTGGAAAACTTGATGGATTTGAAATCTCTTTACCAAAAGCCATCACTTCTGGAGTAGCCAAATGTTTCGGTTCAAGTAAGAATTATGGTCCATTAGATAACCATTTGATTTTGAGCAACTCACAAGCTGTCAACGGGTTTGATTTGTCTTTACCAGAAGCCGTTTGCTTCTGGACTAGCCAACTCTTGATGGACACAGTCAACATCTTGGTGAGTTGATTACCAATTATGGTTTTTCCACTACCTTTACCACAAGCCATAATCTTGCGGGCTAGCCAACTTTATCACTTTTTTGGATATGGCGAGTTGAGATACAGATGCGTAGGGATTGCACCAGGCTTTACCTCTCGAGGGATCTCGAGAAGCTTACAACCCCCACCAGGCAGTGTACCTGATCGATGTAGTATAGTATAATGACAAGTACCGGGGGATTGATCGTTCAGCTAGGAATAGTGTCGCTAGGATTAGAAAACCTAAAGACTAGGTCTAGAGATGAGGGACGATTCTTTTTGTATTTTTATATTTTTATAAAAGAAATTTAAAAATCTCGGGTTTGAAGGAGTTAGGCGGAATTAGTTGCTAGTCAACTAACCCAATAACTAAGATGCAATCAAAATAAAATACTAGAAATGAAAATAAAACTAAATTAAACTATTGGTGTGAGCAATATATGGGAGAATTGTGTTTACTTAGATTTCACTACTCCCTAGATATCTTTTACAGGTTAATTACTTGTTACAGTTGCGTGGATGACGGATTGTATTCCTTAATACCATTCATGGGGTGGCGTACTTACTTCCCCTATCCTATAAGCGCCTACTTCACTCCTATGTCGAGCCGGCTAAGAAGCTCCTAACATGGAATCACTAGAATTTGCTCATGCATTAAATACAACGAATAAAACCTAGTACACATCGGTTCATGTTTCTTAAGACGTTCAAGCATGTTACACAATGGAGATCTGCCAGTTTTCTTAAGCCTAACATTGAAATCATTCATCCAATACAACTATAAACGAGCAATCAACCTATAATTAACATCTAGGTTTCATTACATCTAAGCAAACACAAGATAGATCTAGCCTAGCATGTTGAAATCAAGACAAGCATAAGATATATTCAAACAACACATAGACATATTGAATGAATTAAGAGAAGACTTATCTCAATTGAACATGAAAGGATTCAAAGGGTGAAAACCCTTGAAAATACTGTAAAATACGACCAAGGGTTTACAAAGTTCGGCCCTAGTATTCTCCGCACAAGTTCCTCTCTAATGAATGAAAAATAGAAAACTATATATAGATTCTGATAGGTGACGGCGTCAAGAACAAATTTCTGACGCCGTCATCTCGCCGCCAAATAATTTCTCGGACTGCCTAGATCTAGGTCTGACGCCTTCATGTGTACTCCTTATGCAGGCCGTCACCAAAAATAGTCTTGACGCCCTTGTTGTGACGCCTTCAGGTTTTCACTGGGTCGTCACGGATTTTACTCTTGACGCCGTCAGGTTTTTCTTCTTGACGCCGTCAGGTACTGTTCTCAGCATGGAAAATTAAGTCTTTGCCGTTTTCTTCACTTTTATGCTTCAAAAACGTCCAAAATGCTTCCTTTTCCAAAATTCACTCCCAAAGTACCTAAAAACACAAAAGGAACGATTTAGGGCAATATTTGATCAAATAAATTCAATTCCAGGCTCAAATGACCCCCTAAAAGTGGTTCATTTTTCGCCTCATCATATACCCTTACACTTGAGATTTGCTTGTCCTCAAGCAAATGCGCTTTTATTCTAGTCAAAATACAAGTTAGGGGTCATTTAACACTAATATAAAAGTAATTACAACAAATAATCGTTCCACTAAAGACCAAAGACAAGCACGGAGGTCATACACTAGCACCTCACAAATAGTGTTTAGATACTCACATCTCTCGGGTGTTATAAAGTAATATCACAATATGGAAATGGAAAACATCTCTCACTACCTGTCATAGCAAAATAGATTACCATTGACTTGGGAAAGGATCAAACCTCCACCATATGGCGTAAGCACCTAGGATAAACTATCAAAGAGGTCTTTTAAAGGGTTGTAACGTTAGGTGTAGGGATATGGAATACATGGTTTTGTTGGATATAGGCAGTCTTTACTGGTGGCGAGTTAACAATTTTGGTTAATTACATATACTATATGGCGTTGCTAAGCCAAGACTAGACTCGACTTAAGCTAATAAATGAAAAATAACAAAAACATAAAATGAACATAGAATGAAAAGGGATGGTAGTCCGTATGTTTTTCTCTTTTCTTTTTCTATTTTTTTCTTGATTCTTTCGATTTTTTTTTTTTTTTTTTTTTTTTTTTTTTTTTTTTTTTTTTTGTTTTTGCATACACTCTTACCCTACCATCCATAATAATACATCATAGGGAATGGAAATTCCCCTTACACTTGAATCTTTACATACTTTACAATAAATTAATCTAATGACTTGAATTAAGAAAATCAAAACACTTGGAGTACTTTTAAGATTAATGCACATATGGGGGTAATATATGATGTTCTTCCCCATTACTTCATAAAATAAGTACTTTACCCATGAGTCCCAATCGTCCCAAAACAATATGTACAAGGATATGACTCGACTTAGCAACCATGTAATCAATTAGATAATTAACTTAGGGTTTAACAAATAACAATAATGCACTAAAGATGAGTGCATACACGGAAGGCTAAGGCGATTTTGGTGTACATTTAAGTGGGGTGTAACAAATTCTTCCTTTAAGTAAAATGCTTAAAGTTAGAAACGAAAAGATAGGCTCGGAGGGGTGTACTAGGGGTTTCATGTATTAAATATGAGTACAACGCTAAGGTGTGGGAAAAATTAATTGACTTAACTAGCCAAGTAATATGACTTAAATTGTCAAGTAATTATGATACGGGTTTAAACACAAGGGTGATCCTAATGCCTCTTATCATGTAGTAAATCCTACTACACGAATGTAGTCCCACTAGCGGTCTCGGGATGCATCACTAACGCAAGTTCTAGAATCTAAATGCTACCGGTACACTCATAAGCACTAATAGTAAATGCTTTTCCTATCAAATCTAAAGGTGAACCTCACATATTTGGGTGGAAAATTTTTCTGAATGGTACGGTTTTGTGCTAGTCATACAATCTCCTATCCATGAGATGCTTGCTATGGCTAAAGTTTCACTCCTAAATGTTGTAAAAGAATTTAAATTTGGCGCTAAAATTGCACTAACAAGTATTTCTCATAGTTTTATTACACATCTACCATCAAACAAACAAACTCAAGCAAAAGTGTATCTGTAAGGTATCATCATTTTACCCTCCCCTTACACTTAGGATGAACATTGTCCCCAATGTTCAAGTAAAGAATGTAAAAGTGAAATACGTAAAACGAATGAAATCAAATACTCCCCTGATTCGCTCGGTATGGATAATAAGGTGGCCAGGTTAGATCTTCCTCCAAGAAAATGAATAATCAAAGCTTCTCTTCCAGAATATAAATCATCTTCTTGTCAAACATAACCTGTTAAACCTGAGAAAATAGACAAGGCAACCTCGCGTAAAATCGGCGGCAATCTATATATGCTAACAAATCCTAGAAAACAAAGTAAGATATAATGCTTGTGGAATGAATGTTTGCAGATTCCCTGGAGTTTATAAAACTAAAGATTCAACAAAAACTTTAAGACTCCGTTAGAAAAATAAAACTAGCAAAATTTCCAGATTTTTACACGTGACGCCGTCAGTAATTTCTTCCTGACGCCGTCAGAGGTGACCTGCAGAAATCTTTATGTTAAGTTTCCGGAAAATTTCTGGAAAAACTTTGTCCTACTTCCTGGAAAATCCTGCAAAACATCATTATGACTCGATACACGCATTTGACTCTAACAAATACGAATATACATGTTCATTTAATATTGTTGTGGATCATGCTCAATTTCATTCTTATAAACAAATTTGGGTCTCCCCTTACACTTAGCTTTTGCGAAATACCTTTATATGTAATTAAGACGAAGTTAAAAAACAAAATAAAGCATTTTCACAATTTACTTTGAAACATGAACCACAAACAATAAAAATAAAGCATGCATACGGAAACAAATAAAATCAAATAAACAAACAAACTAACAAATAAATAAATAAAGCTTGGGTTGCCTCCCAATAAGCGTTTGTTTTTGTTCGAGTCACGAGCCTGACTCTACCCTTATTTAACGGAAATAGGGGAGGTTTTCCCTACACTTTGAATTAAGTGCGGGTGAAAGTAGCGATACACACCCTTAGGGTGGAAATATGCCACGTGAGGAAAGTGTGGTGGATGAATTATATGCTCAAAGGGGTGTGCTCCTATCATCATAACCTTACCAAATTCAATCGGGTTAATGGGTGGATTAAGATTTTCTCCTAGAAAGGGATCATTTTCTATCAACTTCAAGAGACTACTAGTTGGGGATCCATATTGACCTAATAAGCCTGGTTTAAACCCATAATGTTTCTTGTGATCAAACATAAATGGGTGATGTAAGCATGTAAGGTCATTTTCCACTCCTATATTGGTTTCCTCTCTACAAGGCTTAGAGTCCACTACCTTTATCCTAAGACTACCCGGACTATATGGTTTGATTGGTGGATCGGGACCTTTTTAAATGCCTAAATTTTCATCCAAGGATGGAAGATTAGGTAACGGATTTGGTTGAGGCTCCGATTCATCAAAACTAGGAACTTCCCTAGAACCAAGAGTAAGGTTATCATTATAAGTATTCAAACCTATATCCTCTAGTTGTGTTTGGTTCAAAGGTTCTACCTCAATTGGGATTCCTAAAGTCTCTTCTACTTCTTCCGAATAAGTCACGGCCGCTGTGTATGCCTCAATGATGGTAGGACTTATGGGGTATTTAGCGGGCTTATGTTACTTACTTCATCGTTCCTTGTGTACCTGATCGATGTAGTATAGTATAATGACAAGTACCGGGGGATTGATCGTTCAGCTAGGAATAGTGTCGCTAGGATTAGAAAACCTAAAGACTAGGTCTAGAGATGAGGGATGATTCTTTTTGTATTTTTATATTTTTATAAAAGCAATTTAAAAATCTCGGGTTTGAAGGAGTTGGGCGGAATTAGTTGCTAGTCAACTAACCCAATAACTAAGATGCAATCAAAATAAAATACTAGAAATGAAAATAAAACAAAATTAAACTATTGGTGTGAGCAATATACGGGAGAATTGTGTTTACTTAGATTTCACTACTCCCTAGATATCTTTTACAGGTTAATTACTTGTTACAGTTGCGTGGATGACGGACTGTATTCTTTAATACCATTCATGGGGTGGCGTACTTACTTCCCCAATCCTATAAGCGCCTACTTCACTCCTATGTCGAGCCGGCTAAGAAGCTCCTAACATGGGATCACTAGAATTTGCTCATGCATTAAATACAACCAATAAAACCTAGTACACATCGGTTCATGTTTCTTAAGACGTTCAAGCATGTTACACAATAGAGATCTGCCAGTTTTCTTAAGCCTAACATTGAAATCGTTCATCCAATACAACTATAAACAAGCAATCAACCTATAATTAAAATCTAGGTTTCATTGCATCTAAGCAAATACAAGATAGATCTAGCCTAGCATGTTGAAATCAAGACAAGCATAAGATATATTCAAACAACACATAGACATATTGAATGAATTAAGAGAAGACTTATCTCAATTGAACATGAAAGGATTCAAGGGGTGAAAACCCTTGAAAATACTGTAAAATACGACCTAGGGTTTACAAAGTTCGGCCCTAGTATTCTCCACATAAGTTCCTCTCTAATGAATGAAAAATAGAAAACTATATATAGATTCTGATAGGTGACGGCGTCAAGAACAAATTTCTGACGCCGTCATCTCGCCGCCAAATAATTTCTCGGACTGCCTAGATCTGGGTCTGACACCGTCATGTGTACTCCTTATGCAGGCCGTCACCAAAAATAGTCTTGACGCCCTTGTTGTGACGCCTTTAGGTTTTCACTGGGTCGTCACGGATTTTACTCTTGACGCCGTCAGGTTTTTCTTCTTGACGCCATCAGGTACTGTTCTCAGCATGGAAAATTAAGTCTTTGCCGTTTTCTTCACTTTTATGCTCCAAAAACGTCCAAAATGCTTCCTTTTCTAGAATTCACTTTCAAAGTACCTAAAATCACAAAAGGAACGATTTAGGGCAATATTTGATCAAATAAATTCAATTCCGGGCTCAAATGACCCCCTAAAAGTGGTTCATTTTTCGCCTCATCAGATACCATACAATTTTGGGCAAATTGCAAGCCGTCAATGGATTTGAGTTATCTTTACCAAGAGCCGTTTGCTCCTGGATTAGCCAATCCTTTTGTCGTTTAGACACGGCGGACTGAAAACCACAAAAATTTTGAAATAAAGTGATTTTTTTTTTTAATTTTAGGCCAAAAATGGGGGTTCTAGAGGATATAATGTGATAAAATTCGCTAGAATTCCCCCCCCCCCCCCCCACACTTAGAATTGAATATTGTCCTCAATATTCAAAGTCCCGGCTATTATACCGACTCTTTGAACGTAAAAAGATAATATTATAAGCTAACTGTGGGAATATCTGCTGCGTGGGAATTGCACCAGGCTTTACCTCTCAAGGGAACTTGAGAAGCTTACAACCCCCACCAGGCAGTGTACCTGATCGTTGTAGTATAGTATAGTGACAAGTACCGGGGGATTGATCATTCAGCTAGGAATAGTGTCGCTAGGATTAGAAAACCTAAATACTAGTTCTAAGGGTGAGAGATGATTATTTTTGTATTTTTATATTTTTTTAGAAAGCAAGTAAAAATCTAGGGTTTGAAGGATTTGGGCGGAATTAGTTGCTAGTCAACTAACCCAATACTAAGATGCAATTAAGACAAGAACAAGATATAGACAACCAATACATAGACATATTGATTGAATTAAAAGAACACTTATCTCAATTACACATGAAAGGTATCAAGGGCTTGGAACCCTTGAAAAACCTGTAAAATTCGCACCAAAATCGTACTTAGGGTTTCTCCAAAACTTCTCTCTCTTAATGTGTAAAAATTAGAAAACTATATATAGGAAATAGGGTCTGACGGCGTCAAGACCAAACTTGTGACGCCGTCACCTCGCCGCCAAAATAATTCTCGGACTTCCTTGATCTACTTCTGACGCCGTCATGTGATAATCATTTCCAGGCCGTCATGACTTTTACTCTTGACGCCCTACTTCGTGACGCTGTCAATTCTCTACTGGATCGTCATGGAATTTTGCTCTTGACGCCGTCACCTACTGTTCCCAGCATGGAAAATTAAGACTTTGGCGTTTTCTTCACTTTTATGCTCCAAAAATGTCCGAATTGCTTCCTTTTCTAGATTTCACTCCCAAAGTACCTAAAATCACAAAAGGAACGATTTAGGGCAATATTTGATCAAATAAATTCAATTTCGGGCTTAAATGACCCCCTAAAAACGGATCATTTTTCGCCTCATCATATACCCTTACACTTGAGATTTGCTTGTCCTCAAGCAAATGCGCTTTTATTCTACTCAAAATACAAGTTAGGGGTCATTTAACACTAACATAAAAGTAATTACAACAAATAATCGTTCCACTAAAGACTAATAGACAAGCACGGAGGTCATACACTAGCACCTCACAAATAGTGTTTAGATACTCACATCTCTCGGGTGTAATAAAGTATAGATTATAATATGGAAACGGAAGATATCTCTCACTACCTGTCATAGCAAAATAGATTACCATAGGCTTGGGAAATGATCAAACCTCCACCACATGGCGTAAGCACCTAGGATAAACTATCAAAGAGGTCTTTAAAAGGGTTGTAACGTTAGGTGTAGGGATATGAAATACACGGTTTTGTTGGATAAAGGAAGTTTTACTGGTGGCGAGTTAACAATCTTGGTTAATTACATGTACGATATGGCGTTGCTAAGCCAAGACTAGACTCGACTTAAGCTAATAATTGAAAAATAACAAAAACATAAAATAAACATAGAATAAAAAGGGATGGTTGTCTGTATGTTTTTTTTCTCATTTTCCTTTTTCTATTTTTTTTTTCTTTTTCTGCTTTTTTTTCTTTTTTCTTGACTTTTTCGATTTTTTTTTTTTTTTTTTTTTTTTTTTGCATACACTCTTACCCTACCATCCAAAATAATACATCATAGGGAATGAACATTCCCCTTACACTTGAATCTTTACATACTTTACAATAAACTAAACTAATGACTCGAATTAAGAAAATCAAAACACTTGGAGCACTTTTAAGATTAACGTACGTATGGGGGTAATAAATGGTGTTCTTCCCCATTACTCCATAAAATAAGTACTTTACCCATGAGTCCCAATCGTCCCAAAACAATATGTACAAGGATATGACTCGACTTAGCAACCATGTAATCAATTAGATAGTTAACTTAGGGTTTAACAAATAACAATAATGCACTAAAAATGAGCGCATACACGGAAGGCTAAGGCGATTTGGTTGTACATTTAAGTGGGGTGTAACAAATTCTTCCTTTAAGTAAAATGCTTAAAGTTAGAAACGAAAAGATAGGCTCGGAGGGGTGTACTAGGGGTTTCGTGTACTAAAAATGAGTACAATGCTAAGGGTGTGGGAAAAATTAGTTGACATAACTAGCCAAGTAATATGACTTAAATGGTCAAGTAATTATAATACGTGTTTAACACAAGGGTGATCCTAATGCCTCTTATCATGTAGTAAATCCTACTACACGAATGTAGTCTCACTAGCGGTCTCGGGATGCATCACTAATGCAAGTTCTAGAATCTAAATGCTACCGGTACACTCATAAGTACTAATAGTAAATGCTTTTCCTATCAAATCTAAAGGCGAACCTCACATATTTGGGTGGAAAATTTTTCTGAATATACGGTTATGTGCTAGTCATACAATCTCCTATCCATGAGATGCTTGCTATGGCTAAAGTTTCACTCCTAAATGTTGTAAAAAATTTTAAATTTGGCGCTAAAATTGCACTAACAAGTATTTCTCATAGTTTTATTACACATCTACCATTAAACAAAACATACTCAAGCGAAAGTGCATATGTAAGGTATCATCTTTTTACCCTCCCCTTTCACTTAAGATGAACATTGTCCCCAATGTTCAAGTAAAGAATGTAAAAGTGATAAAGTAAATAGAATGAAATCAAATACTCCCCTGATTCGCTCGGTATGGATAATAAGGTGACCAGGTTAAATCTTCCTCCAAGAAAATGAACAATCAAAGCTTCCCTTCCAGAATATAAATCATCTTCTTGTCATACATAACCTGTAAATCCTGAGAAAATAGACAAAACAACCTCGCATAAAATCGGCGGCATCCTATATAAGTTACTAAATCCTATAAAACAAAATAAGATATAATGCTTGTGGAATGAAGTTTGCAGATTTCCTGGAGATTATAAAACTTAATAATTCACAAAAACCATAAGACTCCGTTAGAAAAACAAAACCGGTAAAATTTCCAGATTTTTACACCTGACGCCGTCAAGAGTTAACTCATGACGCCGTCAGGATTGACCTGCAGAAATTCTTATGTTAAGTTTCCGGAAAATTTCTGGAAAAACTTGGTCCTACTTCCTGGAAAATCCCGCAAAACTTCATTATGACTCAATACAAGCATTTGACTCTAACAAATACGAATATACATGTTCATTTAATATTGTGGAGAATCATGATCGGGTTGTTTCTTTGAAAACATATTTGGGGTTTCCCCTTACACTTACCTTTTGCAAAAATACCTTTAGGTGGAGTTAAGACTAGGCCAAAACAACAAAGTAAAGTATTTCCACTATTTATTTTAGAAACATGATCTACCAACAATAAAAATTAAGCATGCGTACGGAAGCAAATAACAAACAAACAAAAATAAAATCACACAAAGCATGGGTTGCCTCCCAAGAAGCGCTTTTCTTTATTTACGAGTCTTGTAGCTAGACTCAAGGTCATGGGTTAACGTGTATCGCTTATGCTCACATAACCAAGTGTGAGCCATCTAATAGTCGCCTCATCTTTCTTATAATCATCCCCTAATTCTAGGCACCCGCGATAGTATCTTTTATTCTTTTCATGAGTATACTTAAGTCCTTTTCTCTTATCATTTTCACTTAACATCTCTATAGGCGGATACCTACTATACATTTCCATGGAGAAGTCCCTGAACCTAGGGTGTGTGCGGGGCATTTGATAGACAAAATCTTCATCCCCATCCGAGAATGTAATTAACCCTTCTATGAGTTTTTCATCGAGGTTGGTCAATCGCTTGAAAGGTCTTCCAAACACAACTTGGGTCAATTTATCATCAATAAATTCTCCTAGATTCTCCATAACCATGAACTCAACAAGATAAACCAAACTTCCTACAAACACGTGCACAGGTATTGCCCTAGCAATAATGTTTTCCTCTTTGTATTCTAACTCATCTACCATGATTTTATTATATTCATTACACGAGATTATGTTCATTGGGAGAGATGAGTTAAGATAGGCGTTAAAGCTCTTAAATCCGATCTTACAAGGAAATTGCATGTTGAATGAGCTATCACACTCAATCCTAGTCCTAGGGTCGACATACCTAAGAGGGTTTATTTCCTCTTCCATCCTATTCTCATTAATCACATCACCATCATCAAGATCCTCGTCGGAGTCTGAATAGTAAACGGGACTAGCCCTTCGGTCATCATCATGATCAGACTCCTCTAACTCAGAATTATTGTCAAAGTGGTGGTTGGGCGAAAGGTTAGGTGGGTTCTCATTCTCAACTAAAGGGAGTGGGGCGGACATTTGGAAAATCCTACGACGAAAAACACGAATAACAGGAATCAAACGATCAATGTTATTGTTATCCATCGAAATAGTTTACGAACAAAGGACACAAAGAAATGAGATAGACTAAAGAAAACCTAAAAATAAAAATAAAATCTTACTAGAAAGGAATCTAGCAAGTAGACCTAATAAAAAGAAATTCTAACCTAGACAATAACTATTCCCCAGGCTGCGGCGCCAAAAACTTGATGCGTGGGAATTGCACCAGGCTTTACCTCTCAAGGGATCTTGAGAAGCTTAAAACCCCCACCAGGCAGTGTACCTGATCGTTGTAGTATAGTATAGTGACAAGTACCGGGGGATTGATCGTTCAGCTAGGAATAGTGTCGCTAGGATTAGAAAACCTAAATACTAGTTCTAAGGGTGAGAGATGATTATTTTTGTATTTTTATATTTTTTTAGAAAGCAAGTAAAAATCTAGGGTTTGAAGGATTTGGGCGGAATTAGTTGCTAGTCAACTAACCCAATACTAAGATGCAATCAAAATAAAATACAAGAAATGAATATAAACTAAATTATACTAGAGTTGTGAGCAATACGTGGAGAAAATGTGTGTACTTAGATTTCACTACTCCCTAGACATCTTTTACATGTTAATTACTTGTTATAGTTGTATGGATGATGGATTGTATTCCTTAATACCATTCATGGGGTATCGCACATAACTCCCCAATTCTATGAGCTCTTATCTCCTCCTACACCATGCCCAGCACAACTATAGGGATTGTAAACAGTGGCTCATGCATTAAATACAACCAATAAAGACCTTAGTGCAATAGGTTCATGTTTCCTAAGACATTCAAGCATGTTACCATTTGGAGATCTGCCAGTTTTCTTAAGCCTAACATATAAATTCATTCATCCAAAACAAACTATAAACAAGTAATCAACATATAATCAACATCTAGGTTTCATTAGATCCAAGCAAACACAAGATAGATCTAGCCTAGCATGATGGAATTAAGACAAGAACAAGATATAGACAACCAATACATAGACATATTGATTGAATTAAAAGAACACTTAGCTCAATTACACATGAAAGGTATCAAGGGCTTGGAACCCTTGAAAAACCTGTAAAATTCGCACCAAAATCGTACTTAGGGTTTCTCCAAAACTTCTCTCTCTTAATGTGTAAAAATTAGAAAACTATATATAGGAAATAGGGTCTGACGGCGTCAAGACCAAACTTGTGACGCCATCACCTCGCCGCAAAATAATTCTCGGACTGCCTTGATCTACTTCTGACGCCGTCATGTGATAATCATTTCCAGGCCGTCATGACTTTTACTCTTGACGCCCTACTTCATGACGCCGTCAATTCTCTACTGGACCGTCATGGAATTTTGCTCTTGACGCCGTCAGGATGTTACTCTTGACGCCGTCACCTACTGTTCCCAGCATGGAAAATTAAGACTTTGGCGTTTTCTTCACTTTTATGCTCCAAAAACGTCCGAATTGCTTCCTTTTCCAGATTTCACTCCCAAAGTACCTAAAATCACAAAAGGAACGATTTAGGGCAATATTTGATCAAATAAATTCAATTCGGGCTTAAATGACCCCCTAAAAACGGATCATTTTTCGCCTCATCAATATCGTTTTGCATTTTTCACTTTATTTATATGTACATACAAACACACATTTTTTTTTTGGATATATACATTGAAAACAGCTGCAGGGGACGGCCACTCCCCCACACTAGGGTGTTAGAAAGTAGAAAGAAGTCAGAGACACGGGTGAAAACCCTTGTTGTTGCTACTGTTTTTGTTTATCGAGTGGCTAGCTTGACTCGATCCCCGAATTCAATTGTCCTTGGGGAAAGTTTGGAGATCCGGGACAACCATTGATGGTATGTCCTCTCCAAAGTAATGTTTCAACCGATGCCCATTCACTTTGAAATTAGGACCGTCATTTTGAGATAATTCGACGGTGCCATAAGGATAAACCTTTGCGATAGTGAATGGACCAGTCCAACGGGTTTTGAGCTTTCCCGAGAAGATCTTGAGTCTAGAGTTGAAAAGAAGGACTCGATCACCAACGTTGAAAACGCGGTTCTTGATTTTTGAGTCATGAATCTTCTTTGTCTTTTCTTTATAGATCAAAGAGTTCTCGTAAGCTTGATCACGAAGTTCATTCAATTCATTCAGTTGAACTTTCCTATGATCACCCGCAGTTCTGAGGTCAAAATTGGCATGCTTGAGAGCCCAATAGGCTTTATGCTCAAGCTCGATCGGAAGATGCCACGCTTTCCCGTACACAAGCTTGTATGGCGTACACCTGATAGGTGTTTTGTAAGCTGTACGGAAAGCCCAGAGTGCATCATCTAATTTATCCGACCACGATGCATGATTTTCACCTACGGTTCTTTCTAAAATCCTCTTAATGCCCCGATTGGAAACTTCTACTTGTCTACTTGTTTGAGGGTGGTACGCAGTAGAAAGACGGTGAGTTACACCATACTTTTGCATGACTTTATCAAATTTGTCATTGCAAAAATGTGTACCACGATCACTAATTATAGCACGTGGAGTTCCAAATCAAGCAAAAAGAGCTTTCAAGAATTTTACAACTACTCGGGCATCATTAGTGGGTAAAGCTTTCGCTTCAACCCATTTTGACAAATAGTCAACAGCCACGAGTATGTACTTATTTCCATGAGATGATGGAAATGGACCCATAAAGTCGATGCCCCATACGTAAAAGATGTCACAAACTTGAATTGCATTTTGTGGTATTTCATTCTTTTGTGAAATATTCCCGTGGCGTTAACAAGCGTCACAAGATTTGACTAATTCCTGGGCATCCTTGTAAATCGTAGGCCAGTAGAAACCGGAATCAAACACCTTTTTGGCGGTGTAGTTTGGATTATGGTGGCCCCCCGTGGGGCCAGCATGGCAAGCCTTTAGAATTTCAGCGGCTTCCTGACCATAAACACACCGCCGAATGACTTGATCCGCACAGATTTTAAACAGGTAGGGGTCGTCCCAGAAGTAATGTTTTACATCTTTGAAGAATTTATTCTTCTGTTGGGACGACATCCCTTTCACCAAAAAATTACCCGCATGGTAGTTTGCGAAATCGGCAAACCATGGGGTAATAGAATCTCCACGAAAGGCAACCGCATTGAGTGTCTCAAGAGGGAAGGTTTCATTAATTTCCTTCTTTTCGAAGACATCTTGGTGGGGGTTTTCCAATCGGGAGAGATTATCAGCAGCTAGGTTCTCAGCTCCTTTTTTATCATGAATAATGATATCAAATTCTTGCAAGAGGAGAACCCAACGGAGTAGTCTCGGCTTTGCATCTTGTTTTGCAAAGAGGTACTTCAAAGCCGAGTGATCCATATACACTATGCTCTTGGTCAATATCAAGTATGGCCGGAATTTTTCAAAGGCATACACCACAGCTAATAATTCTTTTTCAGTGGTGGTGTAATGACTTTGAGCATCGGTCATTGTCTTGCTTGCATAGTGTATAGGCTGAAAGTGTTTTGTTTTGCGTTGCCCCAAGACTGCCCCTATCGCATAATCACTAGCATCACACATGAGCTCGAAGGGCAAGTCCCAATCGGGGGCAACAAGAACCGGTGCCTCGGTAAGCTTTTTCTTTAATGTTTCAAAAGCTTCGATGCACTCGGGGGAGAAGATAAAAGGAGCATCCTTCTCGAGGAGATGGGTCATAGGCAGGGCGATTTTAGAAAAATACTGAATAAACCTACAGTAAAAACTGGCATGACCCAAAAAGCTCCTAACACCTTTGACGGTGGTGGGATGAGGTAGTTTTGCTATGACATCAACTTTGGCTTTGTCAACCTCAATCCCATTATTTGAAATTTTAAGGCCGAGGACAATGCCCTCTTTGACCATAAAGTGGCTCTTCTCCCAATTTAGACATAACCTTGTGTCTTCACAACGTTTGAGCATGTTGTCCAAATGGGAGAGACATGTTTGGAACGAATCCCCAATGACCAAAAAATCATCCATAAAGACCTCCATAGTTTTTCCGATCCTGTCGGAAAATATGGCCATCATACATCTTTGAAATGTGCCCGAAGCATTACATAAACCAAATGGCATATGTTTATAAGCAAAAGTTCCGTAGGGGCACGTGAAAGTGGTCTTTTCCTAATCTTGCGGACCAATGGGAATCTGAAAGTAACCCGAGAAACCATAGAGGAAGCAATAGTACTCATTCCCCGCTAATCTCTCGAGTATCTGATCCATAAAGGGCAGAGGAAAATGATCTTTACGGGTGGCGTCATTTAACTTGCGATAGTCAATGCATACACGCCAACCCGTAACCAATTGAGTTGGAATCAACTCATTTTCCTCGTTTGTGACAACAGTAATGCCACCCTTTTTTGGAACCCAGTGTATTGGGCTAACCCAAGGACTGTCCGAGATAGGGTAAATCAATCCGGCATCAAGAAGTTTTAAAACTTCTTATTTTATGACCTCATGAATTTTTGGATTCACCCTTCGTTGTTGTTGGACTGCTGGTTTGAAGTCATCCTCCATTAAAATCTTGTGGGTACAAAATTCAGGGTCAATGCCCTTGATGTCGGAGAGTCGCCAAGCAATTGCTTGTTTATGTGACTTCAAAACCTTTATTAGAGCAGCCTTTTCCTCAACACTTAAATCTTTGGCAATTATGACGGGTAATTTATCATCACCCTCCGGAAATGCATATTCAAGATGAGGCGGCAAGTCCTTTAGCTCGACCTCAGGAAAATCATCAGTTTTCTCAACATATTTGATTTCCTGATTATGAAGTTGTTGTGGTAGAACAGGAAGAGGAGAGGGATCTTCGTTTAACAATTTCTCAAGGAGAAGAATATCCCTCTCGGGGTCAATCTCTTGGTTATCGATTCCATCGGGAATCGAATCACTTTTAAGAAAGGACTCAATCTCTTCTAATATGAAGTCACTTCCCTCAAACGGAGTGAGGGAAGGAGAAGAATCGGCAATGATGGGATAAGAAGACGGAGTGAAGTTTTCACTCGTAGAATCATCAATGAAACCTAAAACCTCTTGAGCGTACTCCTCAGCCGCAACATCGATGACATCTATTCGGTTTACCGATTCAGAGTCATAATTGGTGGAGTACCTCGATGTTTGATCGAGGTTGAAGGTGATTGCTTCAGTTCCAACACGCAATGTGATCTCTTGCTCAAATACATCGATGAGAGCACGCCCAGTTCTAAGGAATCCCCTTCCAAGAATGAGAGGGACCCTAGAATCGGCATCAAAGTCAACAATCACAAAATCCGCTGGAAAATGGAACTTTCCCACTTTAAGGAATACGTCCTCGGCTATGCCTAGTAGACGAGAAATCGATCGATCGGCAAGCTCTAAAGTCATGCACGTGGGAGTAAGTTTGGGAAGAGAGAGTTTCTTCCACACAGAATATGGCATCAGGTTAATGCTAGCACCTAGATCGGCCAAGGCGAAGCATTCAACCATACCCGGAAAAATACAAGGAATGAGAAATTTTCCGGGGTCTCCAAGCTTTTCGGGAAGCTTTTTCAAGAGAACTGCTGAGCAATGCTCATTCAATGGAGTTCTAGCCATCTCAAAGAGTTTTTCCTTATTACTTAACAGATTCTTGATTGTTGATGCAAACTTGGGCATCAAGAGAATAGCATTCGCGAAGCGAATGTCAAAATGCAAATCTTGAAAGATTTGGAAAAATTTATCCATTTGGTGACTAGCTTTTTCGCGGAGCTTTTGTTCATTGAGACGTGATGGGTAAGGAATAGAAGTTTCAGATTTAGGGTTGTCCACTGTAGTTTCAGGTGGTTCAAAAACAACTCCAGACTTGCATCTGGTTTCTGAAATAACCTGAGGTTGGACATGTGCGGTACTTCGTGAGCTAGGAGTTTGCACATTGTCCGTTGTCACCTCAGGTTCACGTTCCACTACCTTTGGAGGAGAGGAAGAAGAGGTAGTAGGAATCGCGGGTTCATCATAAGAAGCACCACTTCTAGTTGTGATCGCCTTGGCATCGCCCCTCGGGTTAGCGATCGTGTTGCTCGAAAGTGTTCCTGAGCCCGAGGGTCGTTCATTTAAAGACTTCTTAATTTCAGAAATCTGGCTAACCAACAACTTGTTCATCTCTTCTTGGGACTTCATGAATTGTTTTAACAACTCGTCAGATGAAGGCCCGGTTGGAACAACGGCTTGCTTTTGGTTATTAAAATTTTGAGCACGGTTGTTCTGATTGGGGCCTTGATTTTGAAAATTACCCTGATTAGGGTTGTTGTTTCCATGAAAATATCCCGGATTGAAGTTACCCTGACGTTGGTTTCTATTAAAGTTTCCTTGATTTTGGAAACCTTGATTTTGGAAACCTTGGTTTTGATTTTGAAAACCGTCACCCTGATGGAAGTTACCTTGGTTTTGAAAACCTTGGTTCATTCTATTTTGATTTTGGTTACGGTTTTGGACATTTTGGTTTTGATTAAAACCGGGAGGTCCAGGATAATGATTAGGACGGTAGTTCGGGTCCATAGGAGGGCGGTATTGATTGCCTCCTTGATTAGATGACCCGACTACAGCATGAGCTTCAAACGGAGAACCATCAGTAGCTGTGCAATTGTAGTAGGCATGCGGCCCACCACAAGTTACACAGACTTCCACTTTTTTAACCTCAGCAGGTGGAGGATGTTGTGGAAAAGAGACTTTCTTTTGCTGGGCGAGAACCAAAGCTTGAATAGCCTCAATAAGCTTGTCAATTTTAGCATCGGTGCTAGACTGACTCATAGGAGATGAAGTGGAAGGACCCGCACTAATTTGGGAAACAACCGGCTTGCTTCGTGTAGAGCCGACCTTGGCCTTGTTCTCGATGATTGCTAAGGCTTCTTTGGTGGTTCTACTCAAAAAGTTACCTCCCGCGGAGGCATTGAGAGAATCCTGGTCAACTTGGCTCACACCATTGTAGAAAGTATCGAGTTGCATCAACTTGGAGAAACCATGATGTGGACACTTGCGAAGTAATTCTTTGAAACGGTCCCACGCTTCACCAAAAGATTCATCATATTTTTGAGTGAACTTGGTGATTTCATTTTTAAGACTCGTGGTCTTTGAAGGTGGGAAGAATTCATTCACAAACTTTTTTACCAAGTCTTCCCATGTCTCAATAGATCGAGGGGGTTGTTTCTCAAGCCAAATCCGGGCTTGACCCTCGAGGAAGAATGGGAAGAGAAGAAGCTTGATTGCTTCACACGGGACATTCTTGTACTTGATGGTTGATGTGATTTTATTGAACCATCGAATGTGAGCATGAGGATCGTCCCTCTCAAAACCGTAGAATTGACTTGAGGTTACAAGATTGAGTAACCCGGTTTTGGGCTCAAAACTATCAGCCACGATGGCTGGAACAACAATAACGTCTCCGTAACCCTCGATGGGTGCTTGGAGAAGCTCACACATGGGGCGGTCTTCCGCCATGGTGACAGCTGAAGTGGAAACAGTACGGATCTCAGATCCGACTGTTGGTGCTGAACGTCTACGAGGTCTTCTAGCTTTTCTTACAAGCTCACGTAATGGGCTAGTAGACCTAGAAGAGCGAGTGCGCATGCACTAGGGATAAAAGCCAATTAAAACAAAATCGAGGCAAAACCACAGTGAACTTAAACCAATAATCACAAGTAAGTGGCTTCTTTAAGAAAGGTACACCACCCACAGGGATACAAAGGCAAGTTTTAATCTTTCGTTTGGGAACTTATTATGTTCACACCCCCAGTTAGTAGGTGTTCTGTCTTGGTTTGCGACGGTTTATTTTTATGTAATTAGTATTCACAAGAAAAGACGAATGTTTTTGGGTTTTTTGTGTATGGGTGAAAAAAAACTTTTGGACAATATTTTTGGTATCGTTTCGTTTACCAAAATCGTATCTCTTTAAGAATCACCTTAAAAGAAACGCGATAGAGAAAATGTAACGATCTGTTTTGTTTGTTTTTTTGATTTTTTTTGTTGTTGTTAACACTTTAGGAAAAGTGTTAATGACGTTTTTGTTTTATGATTAAGATTTACAAAAAGAAGGGAGTTTATACGATGATGTGTGAAAAATCACTAATCTCTAAAAAACGTGTGCAGATACGCAGCAGCCTCCCCGACAGCGGCGCCAAATTTTGATTGGTCCTAGAAGGTCAAATAAATTGACCAGGTGATTGTCAACCAAGTCAAACATCAAAAACCAACTAACTAAGGAGTTTAGGGAATCCCCGGGGTCGTTATGTCCCGACGAGGCGTGCAATTGTATTTGTGAACGTTTTAAATGATCGGGTGATTAATCAGGAAGGTCAGAAATTTGATTATTATGATTACACAACGAGATTATGATGGAAAATAACTTAGAAACACTTTATTAACAATTACTGATTATCAGATTACCTAAAAACGTGATTTAACCTAAAAACGCGCGTTTAAGTTTAAAATAATCGCGAACGCGCAAATTAAAAAGTGAAACGGGAGTAAACAAAGTCCTACGAATGTGAAAATTATATTTTACAATCCTAATGGTATAAGAAAATTTTTAGAAAATTAAAATTATTTTTACAACTATTTAATTAATTACTATTAATTAATTACTAAATATTAATTACTTTTTAATTAACTAAATTATCCTAAATTACAAATAATTATGAAATTTAACTAGAAAAATGAAAATAAAATTTAGAAAAATCTAAAATATTATAAAACTAATTTTAAAACAGAAAATCTATTTTTCCTACTTTTTAATTAATTATTACTAATTAAAAACTAATTATTTAATTAATTTAAATTAAACTAAATTATAAAAAATAATTAATGATCAAGGAAAAATCTGAAAAAATTACTAAAAATCTATTATGAGTACAGAAGCCTAGGAAAAATTTAAAATTAGATGTTGCTTATGAATAAGCAGAAAATAAGCCAAAAGGGCTTAAATAGAAGCTATCACTTTATTTAAATTTGGATTTTTTTTGTTTTTCTTTTACACAACTAATTTACAACTAATGTTAATGATGCGTGGGAATCGCACCTTGCTTTACCTCTCGAGGGATCTCGAGAAGCTTACAACCCCCACCAGGCAGTGTACCTGATCGTTGTAGTATAGTATAGTGACAAGTACCGGGGGATTGATCGTTCAACTTAGGAATAGTGTCGCTAGGATTAGAAAACCTAATTAATAGTTCTAAAGGTGAGGGATGATTATTTTTGTGTTTTTATATTTTTATGAAAGCAAGTAAAATCTCGGGTTTTGAAAGAGTGGGCGGAATTAGTTGCTATTCAACTAACCCAAAACTAAGATACAATCAAAATAAAATAATAAAAATGAAATTAAACTAAATTATACTAAGGTTGTGAGCAGTGATTGGAGAAATTGTGTTTACTTAGACTTCATTACTCCCTAGATATCTTTTACACATTAATTACTTATTATACTTGTATGGATGACGGATTGTATTCCTTAATACCATTCTTGGGGTGGCATACATAACTCCCCAACTCTATGAGCTCTTATCTCCTCCTACACCATGACCCAGCACAACTATAGGGATTGTAAACAGTGGCTCATGCATTAAATACAACCAATAAAGACCTAGTACGCCTCGGTTCATGTTTCTTAAGACGTTCAAGCATGTTACCATTTGGAGATCTGCCAGTTTTCTTAAGCCTAACATATAAAATCATTCATCCAAGACAAGAATAGACAAGTAATCAACACATAATCAACATCTAGGTTTCATTAGATCTAAGCAAACACAAAAGAGATCTAGCCTAGCATAATGGAATTGAGACAAGAACAAGATATAGACAACCAACACATAGACATATTGATTGAATTAGAAGAACACTTATCTCAACTACAATGCAAGGTATCAAGGGTTTGGAACCCTTGAAAAACCTGTAAAAGATACACCAAATTCGTCTTTAGGGTTTCACCAAAACTTCTCTCTTTTAATGAAAAAACTAGAAAATTATATATAGGAAAACCGAGGTGACGGCGTCAAGAGCAATGGTGTGACGCCGTCATCTCGCCGCCAAACACTTCCTCGGACGGCCTTGATCTACTTATGACGGCCTATGTGACGCCGTCAGCTACCACGGTATTTTATTCTTTGTACTTTGACGCCGTCAGGATGACTTTTGACGCCGTCATCAGCTACGGTATTTTATTCTTGATGTCTGACGCCGTCAGGGTATAACTCTTGACGCCGTCATCTAGTGTCTTCAGCATGGAAAATTGGTACTTTGCCGTTTTCTTCACTTTTATGCTCCAAAAACGTCCAAAATGGCTTCTTTTCCAGAATTCACTCTCCAAACACCTAAAATCACAAAAGGAACGATTTAGGGCAATATTTGATCAAATAAAGTCGGATTCGGGCTTAAATGACCCCCTAAAAACGGATCATTTTCGCCTCATCATATACCCTTACACTTGAGATTTGCTTGTCCTCAAGCAAATGAGCTTTTATTCTACTCAAAAGACAAGTTAGGGGTCATTTAACACTAATATAAAAGTAATTACAACAAATAATCGTTCCACTAAAGACCAATAGACAAGCACGGAGGTCATACACAAGCACCTCGCAAATAGTGTTTAGATACTCACATCTCTCGGGTGTAATAAAGTAATATAACATTATGGAAATGGAAGATATCTCTCACTACCTGTCATAGCAAAATAGATTACCATAGGCTTGGGAAAGGATCAAACCTCCACCACATGGCGTAAGCACCTAGGATAAACTATCAAAGAGGTCTTTTAAAGGGTTGTAACGTTAGGTATAGGGATATGAATTACACGGTTTTGTTGGATAAAGGAAGTTTTACTGGTGGCGAGTTAACAATCTCGGTTAATTACATGTACAAGATGGCGTTGCTAAGCCAAGACTAGACTCGACTTAAGCTAATAAAGGAAAAATAACAAAAACATAAAATGAACATAGAATAAAAACATGATGGTAGTCCGTTTTTTTTTATTTTTTTTTATTTTTTTTTTTCATACACTATTACCCTACCATCCAAAATAATACATCATAGGGAATGGGAATTCCCCTTACACTTGAATCTTTACATACTTTACAATAAACTAATCTAATGACTCGAATTAAGAAAATCAAAACACTTGGAGCACTTTTAAGATTAACGTACATATGGGGGTAATAAATGATGTTCTTCCCCATTACTCCATAAAATAAGTACTTACCCATGAGTCCCAATCGTCCCAAAACAATATGTACAAGGATATGACTCGACTTAGCAACCATGTAATCAATTAGAAAGTTAACTTAGGGTTTAACAAATAACAATAATGCACTAAAGATGAGCGCATACACGGAAGGCTAAGGCGATTTGGGTGTACATTTAAGTGGGGTGTAACAAATTCTTCCTTTAAATAAGATGCTTAAAGTTAGAAACGAAAAGATAGGCTCGGAGGGGTGTACTAGGGGTTTCGTGTACTAAAAATGAGTACAACGCTAAGGGTGTGGGAAAAATTAGTTGACTTAACTAGCCAAGTAATATGACTTAAATGGTCAAGTAATTATGATACGGGTTTAACACAAGGGTGATCCTAATGCCTCTTATCATGTAGTAAATCCTACTACACGAATGTAGTCTCACTAGCGGTCTCGGAATGCATCACTAACGCAAGTTCTAGAATCTAAATGCTACCGGTACACTCATAAGCACCAATAATGAATGCTTTTCCTATCAAATCTAAAGGCGAACCTCACATTTTTGGGTGGAAAATTTTTCTGAATATACGGTTATGTGCTAGTCATACAACCTCCTATCCATGAGATGCTTGCTATGGCTAAAGTTTCACTCCTAAATGTTGTAAAAAATTTTAAATTTGGCGCTAAAATTACACTAAAATTACACTAAGAAGTATTTCTCATAGTTTTATTACACATCTACTATCAAACAAAACAAACTCATGCGAAAGTGCATATGTAAGGTATCATCTTTTTACCCTCCCCTTACACTTAAGATGAACATTGTCCCCAATATTCAAGTAAAGAATGTAAAAGTGAAAAAGTAAAGAGAATGAAATCAAATACTCCCCTGATTCACTCGATATGGATTATAGGTTGGCCAGGTTAAATCTTCCTCCAAGAAAATGAACAATCAAAGCTTCCCTTCCAGAATATAAATCATCTTCTTGTCATACATAACCTGTAAATCCTGACAACAATAGACAAGACAACCTCGTGTAAAATCGGCGGCATCCTATATAAGTTACTAAATCCTAGAAAACAAAGTAAGATATAATGCTTGTGGAATGAAGTTTGCAGATTTCCTGGAGATTATAAAACTTAATAATTCACAAAAACCATAAGACTCCGTTAGAAAAACAAAACCGGTAAAATTTCTAGATTTTTAACTCCTGACGCCGTTAAGAGTAATACTCTGACGCCGTCAGAATGGACCTGCAGAAATTCTTATGTTAAGTTTCCGGAAAATTTCTGGAAAAACTTGGTCCTACTTCCTGGAAAATCCTGCAAAACTTCATTATGACTCAATACAAGCATTTAACTCTAACAAATACGAATATACATGTTCATTTAATATTGTGGAGAATCATGATCGGTTTGTTTCTTAAAAACATATTTGGGGTTTCCCCTTACACTTATCTTTTGCAAAAATACCTTTAGGTTGAAGTTAAGACTAGGTCAAACAACATAATAAAGTATTTCCACATTTCAATTGAGAAACATGATCAACCAACAATAAAAATAAAACATGCATACGGAAGCAAATAACAATCAAACAAATAAAATCACACAAAACATGGGTTGCCTCCCAAGAAGCGCTTTTCTTTATTTACGAGTCTTGTAGCTAGACTCAAGGTCATGGGCTATCGTGTATCGCTTATGCTCACATAACCAAGTGTGAGCCATATAATAGTCGCCTCATCTTTCTTATACTCTTCTCCTAACTCTAAGCACCCGCGATAGTATTTTTTATTCTTTTCATGCGTGTACTTAAGTCCCTTCCTCTTATCATTCTCACTTAGCATTTCCATGGGCGGATACCTACTACACTTTTCCATGGAAAAATCTTTGAACCTAGGGTGTGCTCGGGGCATTTGATAGACTAACTCCTCATCCCCATCCGAGAATGTAATTAGCCCTTCTATGAGTTTTTCATCGAGGTTGGTCAACCGTTTGAAAGGTTTTCCAAACACAACTTGGGTCAATTTACTATCAATAAACTCCCTTAGATTCTCCATAACCATGAACTCAACAAAATAAACCAACCTTCCTACAAACACGTGCAATGGTATTGCCTTAGCAGTAATGTTTTCCCCCTTGTATTCTAACTCCTCTACCATGATTTTATTGTATTCGTTACGTGAGATTATGTTCATTGGAAGAGATGAGTTGAGATAGGCGTTAAAGCTTTTAAATCCAATCTTACAAGGAAATTGCATGTTAAATGAACTATCACACTCAATCCTAGTTCTAGGGTCAACATACCTAAGAGGGTTTATTTCCTCTTCCATCCTATCCTCATTAATTACGTCACCATCATCAAGATCCTCATCGGAGTCTGAATAGTAAAAAGGACTTGCCCTACGGTCATCATCATGATCAGACTCTTCTAGCTCAGAATTATTGTCAAAGTGGTGGTTGGGTGAGAGGTTAGGTGGGTCTTCATTTTCTGCTAAAGGAAGTGGGGCGGGCATTTGGAACATCCTACGACGAAAAACACGAATAACAGGAATCAAACGATCAATGTTATTGTTATCCATCAAAATAGTTTATGAACAAAGACACAAAGAAATAGATAGACTAAAGAAATCCTAAAAATAAAAATAAAATCTTACTAGAAAGGAATCTAGCAAGTAGACCTAATAAAAAGAAATCCTAACCTAGACAATAACTATTCCCCGGGCTGCGGCACCAAAAACTTGATGCGTGGGAATCGCACCTTGCTTTACCTCTCGAGGGATCTCGAGAAGCTTACAACCCCCACCAGGCAGTGTACCTGATCGTTGTAGTATAGTATAGTGACAAGTACCAGGGGATTGATCGTTCAGCTTAGGAATAGTGTCGCTAGGATTAGAAAACCTAATTAATAGTTCTAAAGGTGAGGGATGATTATTTTTGTGTTTTTATATTTTTATGAAAGCAAGTAAAATCTCGGGTTTTGAAAGAGTGGGCGGAACTAGTTGCTATTCAACTAACCCAAAACTAAGATACAATCAAAATAAAATAATAAAAATGAAATTAAACTAAATTATACAAAGGTTGTAAGCAGTGATTGGAGAAATTGTGTTTACTTAGACTTCATTACTCCCTAGATATCTTTTACACATTAATTACTTGTTATACTTGTATGGATGACGGATTGTATTCCTTAATACCATTCTTGGGGTGGCATACATAACTCCCCAACTCTATGAGCTCTTATCTCCTCCTACACCATGACCCAGCACAACTATAGGGATTGTAAACAGTGGCTCATGCATTAAATACAACCAATAAAGACCTAGTACGCCTCGGTTCATGTTTCTTAAGACGTTCAAGCATGTTACCATTTGGAGATCTGCCAGTTTTCTTAAGCCTAACATATAAAATCATTCATCCAAGACAAGAATAGACAAGTAATCAACACATAATCAACATCTAGGTTTCATTAGATCTAAGCAAACACAAAAGAGATCTAGCCTAGCATAATGGAATTGAGACAAGAACAAGATATAGACAACCAACACATAGACATATTGATTGAATTAGAAGAACACTTATCTCAACTACAATGCAAGGTATCAAGGGTTTGGAACCCTTGAAAAACCTGTAAAAGATACACCAAATTCGTCTTTAGGGTTTCACCAAAACTTCTCTCTTTTAATGAAAAAACTAGAAAACTATATATAGGAAAACCGAGGTGACGGCGTCAAGAGCAATGGTGTGACGCCGTCATCTCGCCGCCAAACACTTCCTCGGACGGCCTTGATCTACTTATGACGGCCTATGTGACGCCGTCAGCTACCACGGTATTTTATTCTTTGTACTTTGACGCCGTCAGGATGACTTTTGACGCCGTCATCAGCTACGGTATTTTATTCTTGATGTCTGACGCCGTCAGGGTATAACTCTTGACGCCGTCATCTAGTGTCTTCAGCATGGAAAATTGGTACTTTGCCGTTTTCTTCACTTTTATGCTCCAAAAACGTCCAAAATGGCTTCTTTTCCAGAATTCACTCTCCAAACACCTAAAATCACAAAAGGAACGATTTAGGGCAATATTTGATCAAATAAAGTCGGATTCGGGCTTAAATGACCCCCTAAAAACGAATCATTTTTCGCCTCATCAATTAAGCACTTTTTGTGAAGGCACTTTCAATGGAACTTATTAATAAGCTGTGTGCATACAAATAAGCTTAACAGTGCTTATTATGAGTTTATGAGGTACAAAAGCTATCAAACAAGCAACTAACTGAGAACCATGAGCACAATAAGCTACCACTACTGAGATGTAATGAAAATAAACTGAAAAGGCTGAAAAAGCACCGTAAACAAGAAGCTGAACTCAAATAAGCAATTCAAAACCACCTGTGAACAACTCAGGCCTGCAGTCAATCTTAAGGCTAAAATAAGCTTATGAAATAAGCTGATAAACACCAAATAAGGACTGAGATCACAATTTGGGGTGGTTGGCTTTCCAAAAAGCCAAGACTCACACAATGAGTCCCACTGGAGAGCTTATGAAAGGCTTATGAAAAATCCTCACTTATACTGTAAGTTCAGGGTACACAGGAAATGGGACAAGGTCAAAAGGCAAAATTAACTTATCAAAAAAACTGAGAAGCTCAAAACAAGCTAAGAACCTACAAGCTGGCCATAAGGGCTTTTCAAATAATCCAAACACAGAGTGTAAGCTTAATGATAGAACTAGTGGTAAACTAGGGAAGATGGGTCAGTCAGGGTAAACACAAAGTGAGGTTTAGAAATAAGAAGTTGCAAAAATTAAGCTCTAAGGCTAAAGCTAATGGCAAAAACAAACAAGCTCAACCACAAACAACAACTGACACACTAGAATCTACCATCAGTTACTAAGTATTTGAACAAGAATCTTGAAATCAACAAACTTATAGTTTCCTGATGAGCAGTACTGAAGCAAATTTTAAGACTTAAATAAGCTAGTGAATAAGCAACTGAGGGCAAACTAAGTATCAATCAGACAAATCACCCTGGTCAAACTCCTAAATCACCCAGAATCAGGGTCAGAGCTCAAGTATTGAGCAATTCATGGCCAAATGGCAAATGGGTAAATCTTGGAGCAGGGGAGATACATGCCCTGCAGGTCCAATCAACACCTTGCACACACTTCACAAAAATTCTTAAAAATGAAACAACTACAGGTTTTGATAGACTAGGTGGTAGACTTCAAGCACAAAAAATTTTAGAATCCAATTTTTATTCAGAAATTCAGGAAAATTCTCCCAATAATTGGGTTTTCTGGCCAATTTGCAATTTTTGACTTTTTAATTTTTATACCACTTTGACTTCAATGAACTTCTGATGATTCTGGTTAACTCAATATGTTAAATTAAGCTAATGTGAATCTAACTTATGCTATTATAACTACTAATACAGCTTATGTCATGATTATGCAACCCAGTTACCTAACAGTGCATGATTACTCTAAAATGAGAAAAGATTTTTACTTTTTACTAAAAAGACTACCAAGTTAATGTTTTAACTAACCTATATCTGATCTAAGAGGGATGTCAAAACAGATTCCAATCAATACAATTACCCTAATCCTACTCTAAAAGCTTAATCCAAACACCCCTTTGTTAAGACAGATTTGAAACTTAACAATGAAATCAGCAAAAAACAACAACACAACACATTATCTAAGCCATAATAAACTAAATGGAGTTCTCATACACAGATTAAAGCAGCAAATTTGCATCAATGATCATATAATTATGAATTATGATAAAAAGGAGAATTGTGACCTCTTTGTCATCCATTGCAAGAAAGCATCTGAGAACTATGACCAAGAACAGCCTATGCATCTCCCAAGAGATTCTAAACCATAATCATATCCAGCTCTGCAACTTTTTTCCTTCTTCCTTCTTCTAATTTTTATGTCTCTTTTTTTTGAATTTTCCTTTGTATTTTCCCTTTTTTTTCTTTTCTGAGCTTTCTTTTTTTTTTTTTAACTTCACATAATTTTTTACAATGCTTATAAAAGGTTCTTAAATAGTGTGCAATTGATTGAAATAACAGGAAGGTAAAATACTTTGAATTAGAACACAACTTGCTTGAAACTAAAAAAGTAGAACTTAAATTAACTTCAATAATTTGAAATACAATAGGAAAGTTTACAACCACTGAAAGAGAAATTACAAAAGATAACATGCCATCCAGGCTTACAATTGACATCTATAAATACTAAAAAAAATAAAAAGAAACTTGAACCAGGGGCCTTTTCTTCTTTTCTCCTCTTTGTCTTGTGCTTTTCTGTTGTCTTTGTCCCCTGGGAGCAATTCCTAGCCATTTGATTGGCTTAAGTCCCATCTCAGCCCTAGGACCATTTTTGATGCCCTGTGGATGTCCTACATGGAGGAGGGGATGGGTAATTATTAATGTTTGGGGTTGACTTTGTTATGAAGGTGGATTAGGGTGGTTAGTAAGAGAGGGGGGGGGGAGACAAACATGTTGGAGTTGCAGGTTGATTGGGGGCTAGGTTTGTCTGGTATTGGCGGCAAAAGGAAGGGGAAGGGGGGTTGACTTAGGTTGACCCCCGTTTTATTATTAATATGGAATGGATTTGGGTGGGCTTTGGTTGACTTGGGCCTGGGGGAATTTGGTAGTGGACTGGATCAGGTTTGGATTGGGAAGGCTTTGATTTGGCTAATAATATAAAGGGTCCATTTGGTTTAGTTTTGTAACAAGGACCAATTATGTAATTAAGCTGATTTTGAAGGACCAATGTTGCCAACCTTCCAAAGTATATCAAGGGTGTTTCTTGCCACATATCAATAATCCAAGGACCACAAAAGATATTTTCCATTTTTTAAAATTCCCAAGGACTGATTTTGCCAATTTCCAAACTGCAGGGACCAAACTTGTAATTTTTCCAAAGTTTTCACCTAAGGATTAAATTTGATAATTTTGACTTTTAAATGCCTTAGGTTGACTTTCCTTTCAAAACAAATGCTCAGGGACTAGTTTTGTAAATTTTTGAAAGTTGGGGGACTGAAACTGCCAATTGTGCAAACTTTGTTCGTTTTTCATTGTTTTTACTCATTTTGTATCTGAAACGTATAAAATACAATCCTTGGGATATTTTTGGTATTTTGATGCATATTTGAGCGTTTTCGGATGTTTTGGCAGTTCAAATACGATAAAAATGATGAGTGTTTGAGCACTCATCAACCAACAATAAAAATTAAAGCATGCCTACGGAAGCAAATAACAATCAAACAAAATAAAAATCACACAAAACATGGGTTGCCTCCCAAGAAGCGCTTTTCTTTATTTACGAGTCTTGTAGCTAGACTCAAGGTCATGGGTTACTACGTGACCTCATCCCTTAAGATGATGTACCCTATGTAGTTGCGATCATTACTATCGTGGTGGTGGTGTCTCAATCTGTCGATACTTGCAATCACCTCTCCTCCTCTTTTACTTCTCAAGTTAGCCATCCCATCTTGGCTTATGCTTTCAATTGTGAAAGGCCCATACCACCAGGGACTCGGTTTATCGGGAGGTATCGTTATCTCCAAGTGTCTTAAGAGTACTAAGTCCCCTTTCTTGAATGGTACATGGCCCCCTCGTCGGTTGACTATGTTCGAACTCGACATGAACTTCATTGCTTTTGCTTCTTTCATGTTCAACCTCCTTGTAGCTTTTGATTCTTGCCTCCCATGCAAGTATTTTTTCCTGAACATGAATAGGTGATGTGTCAATGTTGTTTTTGAGCATTCTCCCCCTCAAACTCTCTTGCCCATATTGCGGGGTCATAGGAAAGCTAATCTTTCTTTTTCCTGATTTAAGCTCGATTTTCCTAACTTCATACTTAATGACAGCTCTTGCGGTGGTGAGGAATGGTGCCCCAAGGATTATTGGCATGCATCCATCTCCCTTATCATCGATGATCATAAAATCAACGGGATACATGAATCCTGCGACATTGACCAATACATCTTCTGCGATTCCGAGGGGGTACACATAAGAGTGTCCAGCGAAGGACAGCCTAACACGAGTGGGGGCTGGCATTTTTGACGTTAGTTGGGTGTAGATAGTTAGGGGCATAAGATTTACCTCCGATCCTTGGTCGGCGAAAGCGTTTTGATATTTCAAATTCCCGATGCTGGCCGGTATCTCAAAGTTCCCACGCGCCATCTGCTTAGTAGCCACTTTTTGTACCAATAGTTTCTCGAATATCGGTCCCCCAGGTAATGTATCATACTCATCTTTTCCTTCTTCCTCCTTCTCTGAACCCTGTTTGGAAGATTGGTTATGCCCGTCACCCTTTATCCAATTTGTTATAGTGCTTTCGTTTATATCATGTTTCAAATAGTAACTTAAGGATTGGGATTTTGGCGGTTCTGCTGCGGTTTATTCACTACGGGTTTCTACTTTCTCATTATCCGTGTGGACAATTGTGATGGAATTAACAAATCGGGTAGTGGGGATGACGCTTTCTTTCCTCTGTAACATCCTTTCGGGGGTTTTCTGATTGGCGAACTCCTCCATCAGGCTCATCATCTCATTCATTTTCTCTTGCATCTCCTCTTTTTGTTTATAAACTGCTTCCTCGAATCTAGCAAGCCGCTCTGAATGAGTTTCCATGTATTCTCTCATTCTGGCTTCAAATTCCGGGCTAAGTTTCTCGGGAGGGGAATAAGGTGGGGTATAGTTTTGAAAAGTCTCAACATTCTCTCTAGAGGGTGACTCTGATAACGGCGTTGAAGTCATTTTCGAGACAGAATTGACAGTAGCCCGTCTGGGACTTAAGGGTCTCTTTTGCCTTTCATCAAAATAGTCAACTTTTGCCTCAAGTTTGCAAAGGAGTTCATCAGAGATTTGATTAGTCCCTCCAGGTGTCGAGATTGCGTTGATGGCCGCTTTTATAGTATGATTAAGCTCCCATAACTCTTGATTATCGGCGGCAAGCTCTTCAATAATTGCCCAAGACTCCTCGGCGTCCTTATCACGCAATCTACCTCCCGCGGCTCTATCAATTGTACGTTTAGTGTGATAGTCGACATGGTCATAGAAAATCTGAACTAATAACCAAAGATTTATACCATGATGAGGGACATTGTGGAGTAGATCCTTGAAACGAGCCCATGCTTCGTAGAAAGTTTCACCCTGATGTTGGTCAAACATCAAAATGTCATTTCTAAGCATCGCAGTCTTCCCCGGTGGGAAGAATTGGGCAAGGAAACGAGTGGTGAGATCATCCCATGAGGTGATAGATCTCGTGGGTAAACGTTCAAGCCATTGACTAGCTTGATCATGTAGAGAGAATTGGAATAGGTGTAATCGGGTTGTCTCTCTAGTTGCAACATCTAGGTCTATGGAATCTACGATTTTAAGGAAGTCCTTGAGATGTTGATTTGGATCTTTGGAACGAAGTCCATGGAATGCACATCGGCTTTGCACCAACCGGATGGTGTCGGATCGAAAGGGAGACACATTGGCTCCTTGGGTGAGCTCAATGGTGTTTCGATAACCTTGGTGGCTAGGTCGGGAATACTCTCCTAGGGTTCGGGGCCTAAGAGGTTGGTTAGCTAGTGGTGGGTTTTGTGGGTGGTCTTGTTGTGGTGGGTTGATGGGTTCAAAGATGTTACCACCTTCCATGATGTCGGATGGTAAAGATTACGAACAAAGGCACGAAGAAATAAGATAGACTAAAGAAAACCTAATACTAAAAATAAAACCTTACTAGAAAGGAATCTAGCAAGTAGACCTAATAAAAAGAAATTCTAACCTAGACAATAACTATTCCCTGGCAGCGGCGCCAAAAACTTGATGCGTGGGAGTTGCACCAGGCTTTACCTCTCGAGAGATCTCGAGAAGCTTACAACCCCCACCAGGCAGTGTACCTGATCGTTGTAGTATAGTATAGTGACAAGTACCGGGGGATTGATCGTTCAACTTGGGAATAGTGTCGCTAGGATTAGAAAACCTAAAGACTAGGTCTAGAGATGAGGGATGATTCTTTTTGTATTTTTATGTTTTATGAAAAGCAAATAAAGATCTCAGTTTTTAGAGGAGTGGGCGGAATTAGTTGCTAGTCACCTAACCCAATAACTAAGATGTAATCAAAATAAAATAATAAAAATGAAAATAAACTAATTTAACTAGTGGTGTGAGCAATATATGGGAGAATTGTGTTTACTTAGATTTCACTAGTCCCTAGATATCTTTTACAGGTTAATTACTTGTTATAGTTGTGTGGATGACGGATTGTATTCCTTAATACCATTCATGGGGTGGCATACTTACTTCCCCAATCCTATAAGCGCCTACTTCACTCCTATGTCGAGCCGGCTAAGAAGCTCCTAACATGGGATCACTAGAATTTGCTTATGCATTAAATACAATCATAAAAACCTAGTACACATCGGTTCATGTTTCTTAAGATGTTCAAGCAAGTTACACAATGGAGATCTGCCAGTTTTCTTAAGCCTAACATTGAAATCATTCATCCATTACAACTATAAACAAGCAATCAACCTATAATTAACATCCAGGTTTCATTACATCTAAGCAAACACATGATAGATCTAGCCTAGCATGTTATAATCAAGACAAGCATAAGATATATTCAAACAACACATAGACATATTGAATGAATTGAAAGAGGACTTATCTTAATTGAACATGAAAGGTTTCAAGGGGTGAAAACCCTTGAAAATACTGTTACAAACGACCTAGGGTTTATTAGGTTCGACCCTAGTATTCTCCACACAAGTTCCTCTCCTAATGAATGAAAAATAGAAAAGTATATATAGATTTTGTGAGGTGACGGCGTCAAGAGTAAATGTCTGACGCCGTCATCTCGCCGCCAATAAAGTTCTCGGACTGCCTAGATCTGGGTTTGACGCTGTCACGTGTAATCCATCTTCAGGCCGTCACCAAAATAACTCTTGACGCCCTTCATCTGACGCCTTCAGGTTTTCTCTGGGTCGTCATGGATTTTACCCCTGACGCCGTTTCATTTCCCTTCTTGACGTCGTCAGGTACTGTTCCCAGCATGGAAAATTAAGTCTTTGTCGTTTTCTTTACTTTTATGCTCCAAAAACGTCCAAAATGCTTCCTTTTCCAGAATTCACTCCCAAAGTACCTAAAATCACAAAAGGAACGATTTAGGGCAATATTTGATCAAATAAATTCAATTCCGGGCTTAAATGACCCCCTAAAAACGGTTCATTTTTCGCCTCATCATGAACGAAGGACCAAGAGGGTCTGTTTGGTGTTGTTGGCTGTAACGAGGGAGAGAGACCACGCCGAGACCATTGGGGTGTTGTTATTGATAGGGTGTTGTGATGGAAAAGGGCGAGCCGAGGCCTTGGAGGTCTTGGCAAATGGTTCCTGTGGGCAATGAATTGTTGATGTCGTTATTGTTGCTTGTAGTTGTTGTTGAAGTTGTTATGTTGTGGTTATTGTGATGCGATTAGTCGACGGGGTTAGGATTAAACGCGAGCCGTAGACGGCCGCGGGTTGGGGAAATTGTGGTTGCGGATGTGGAAATATTGGACGGAGATATTTACTTGAAAATAACGTATGATTTAATATTAACTTGTGAACTTTGTGCAAAGTCGGTGTTATCTTGACTTTTTAGTCTCGGATAACCCCGACAACGCCTTGACATGGATTTAGATATACTTGGACATTTAGACTTATAACAAGAATCCGAGAGTGATGACTCGGGTTTGTGGACTTGAAACGGACAATAACTCACGACGGAAATAATATCAACATATAAACTTATAACTATATATTAATTAACTATTTCTAGTTATTTAATAAGTTAATAACTAATGAAAGTTAACTTTAAATATTAATTAACTATTTTTAGTTATTTAATAGTTAACGAGAACGAGTAAATAAGAGGGGAACATGTTCTTAAATAAAACGGGAAGGTTTTAATATACAAAGAAGTTTATTAAATGTGAGTTATTAGAGGTTTCAAGTGCACACAAAAACTAGGAAATACTATTCAAGTAGTATTTATTACACCTTATATTGAGTTATGGATAGTTTAACGTTAATATAATCAACCTATACTATTATCGGACTTATTGGACTGAAAAGCCTAATAAGAGCCCGACAAGTGTATCGGAAGACGTTATTAATGAGAAATGTATCCGTATAACTTATAGTTTACGATATAACTTTGGATTAATAAGTAAACGGAAGAATGGTTAAGCTTATCAAGTTTGTGAATTTAATAAGTGATTGACCCTTCATACGAGAACTTATTAGGTCTTAAGGTCATATCTTTAGACCTTAGCGTCGACATGGACTTAACTAGGATGTTGATTCACTTTAGGCTACATGAAATTGATGTATCTTGAATTATATTCTTGGCGTGAGTTCACTCGAGTCGAGACTGTGTCTCACACACACATACACACACGCATACACACACACACACAACGATACCAAACATGGCTAAATGATTTTCACAAGATGATTTTAGAAAACAGAAATGGAATAAACTCGGGGATAGAAATATTGATTAGAAATTTATTCTGATAACAAGTCTATATGATTAGGTTGTACCAAGTCTGTAGTTGCTGTAACTCGTTAGCTGTTGTCCTACTTTACTCCTGTTTAAATTGTTGTGTTAATATGATCCTGATATATTTTTTGATTGTGCTTTGCTGGAATCGAGGTGAGTTCATGACCCCTACTTTAACGGTTTTCATAACTATTTTGGGGGAGAATACATGCTCGTTTTAACTAAACCAAATGATTGTTGAATTGGATTTGTGAAATGCTTATTCAAGATTTAAATTACGATATTTTTTGTTTGTGCTATGTTTTGTTATATGAGTTGGCTAAGGTTTAGTACCCCACTAATTGTCCAATACTAAGTCCTTAGTTTCTTTAGGAAGTGCGAATGTTATAGATAGACTTATTGTGGTTAACTCCCGTGTCTGGACTTTGGTGCCAACTTGCCAGGATTTATATCTGGATTTTGGTACTCCAAGTTGCCAGGGATTATGCCCGGATTTGTGGATGCATCAACTTACCATGACATATAACCTGTAGAGATCATGCCATTATGGGATGCTAGAATGTCTATGCTCTTATAGGAAGAGGTGATGATTAGTGACACATTATAGTGTGGGTTGATATGTTGGTTAGCGCCTTGGCCTAGTATAACAAACTTATGCATTTTTGGTCCACTATCATACTTTTACTTAAACCCATGAACTCACCAGCGTAAGCTGACCTTTAGCATGTATTTTCGGGAAATTTGATGACTATGGAAGAATGATGCTATCTATCCGGAGGCTTGGTAAGAGGCATGGCTTGAGGATCCACATTAACTCTGATGAAACTTTGCGGACCCATCTTTATTATCTTTTGGGCTTATCTTTGAATCATGAAATAAATGTAAAGCTAATATTTGGATTTTTAAATGTTTTGTTTAAACAAAATGTTATCTTGTTTCCTATACTTGTGTTATGTGTACCATATCCCAGTAGCACTCTGAAAGCTTGTTAAGTCTTCCACTGTACCAAATTTTTGGGGTGTTACACAAGTCTACGATCAATTAAATACAACGTTGAAACTTTCAACATGTCTAGGGAAGAACTTAATTTTCTTGTAAATTCAGGTAATCAACAATTGAAAATTTTGGATAAATTATGGGTTTGATCGAATAAATTCTAAAGAAGATTTACTAATAATGAACTTATTAATTTTCACAAAGTTCTTAAGATAGAAAGCTTCTCAATTTGCTAATTATTTATCCTTTAATGAATCACTAAATAACTATTATGAACTTTACAAATGACATAATAATAATAATAATAATAATAATAATAATAATAATAGTAATAATAATAATAATAATAAAAATAATAATAATAAAATAAAAATCGCATCAAATTATTGACACACTTGATGATATTTTATATAAAAATATTGTATAGCTAGCTCGTCAATATTCTAATATTAATTAATTTATTAACAATTGATTAAAGAAACTTGTTCACATGTTATTGTATTTTCTGACTTTTCCCCTTTCTTACAATCATAAGCAACCATTGAACATAAAACTTTTTATCCAATGTTATGTCGTAATTAAGTGCGGGTCTAGTAATTCATAAAAATGAAAGATTTAAAGCCAAATCTCACTCTAAGATCTTGTACGTAGTCTTGTCGGATTTAGTCCGTGTCGATGTTTTATTTCAAGTTTTTAACCAAGTTTAGTGTTTTTCCCAAAAAGAAATCCTTCATTTTTTTGGATTAGTTACATGTAATAAATATAAAAATTGTACAATTACACTAGACAACTCTAATCTTATGAGTGGCATGTTGTGATTAATCATGAGATGTTCTAGGTTCAAATCACGCCTCAACCTCCTAGGACAACCATCTCAAGCGAAAAAATCCATTTTCTCAAGTAATACTAATGGTTCAGTTCTAAAGGTTGGCAGGGTTAGTGAAGCCTCAAGTTTGCTTTCGGCTTGGGTTTTTCTTGTTAGTAAAAAGAAGAATCAAAAACTCTTTCAAAAAACCTATTATTTGATGACAAATTGGTATGATTCAAGTTAAGCATATTATAGTTCGCTATTCACTCGTAGAAACAACCACTGCGATTACTAAATTAAAAACAAAGTTAGCTAAATTTGTGTGTGAACATACAATTTTATTTAAAAAAAAAAAAAACAAAATTGTTTATAGCTATTTTTGTATAATAATGTGCCAACTTACAATTTTCATTCAAATAATTCACTCTTAAATCCAACTTCTACAAAATTGGTGACCCAAAAATTTAAAAGTCAACTTGCAATAACGTGTCTTAATAACTAAAGGCGTCCTAATAATTTATTATAACTTGTGTCTTAATAACTAAAGGCGTCCTAATAATTTATTATAACTTATACTAGACTTATATCATGTAAAACAATGAATGGTTTCAGCATCATCTACCTCATCATCTAACAATACATGTATATAACTATGTTATTCACGTTTAGTAGGATGATTGATCTTTCCACCCTAGTCGCACAACATTGATAACCACAACGATTAATTGTGAAGTATGGTGTTGATACATTCATATCTCTACTATAAAGAAAAAATGCATTTATTTAAAAACTCTTAAAGTGAGATATGTTAAATTACTAATCTACCCATACTTCCTATTCCTTCCAATTTTATACTTTACATCCACATAAAATTCTTCCATGATTCTTAGAGGGTGTTTGGTAGGAGTGAATGGAAAGGAGAGAAACAGAATGAGAAAGCATTCCCTTGTTTGCGTATGTTGAGAATGGAAACAACGAATGATTTTTGGATTCCTACTCCAACATTTGCATTCTTTAAAAAAAGCGGAGAATACTGAGAATCAATGGACAAAAGGTAAGCAATTCACGGGTTGATTCTCAGTTAGAATGAGGAGACTTCACATCAAAAGGAGTATAAAAGGGAACAACCATGTGGAGGGCACATGCTACCAAAATTTTGCAAAGAAAGCATCAGACCCTCACTACATCTTCTCTCATTCTTCTTTGGGCAATTTTTTTTCTATTTCGTATTCATCCACCGTTATTTGATTCATCTCGAATTATATTTGTATCCCAATTAATCAAGTTCTATATATAATTTTTGATATCCTCCATCATAAGGTTCGCTTAAAAAATAGGGTTTTGTGGTGTCAAACTCATATGCTTACAAGGTGTTCGATCATATGCTTGTGAGGAAATAACCATCTATATTGGAACTAAATCAATTATTCAAGATGCTTAAACTTATAATCTAGTATTCAAATCACAATAATCCAATTATAAAACAATGACAGGTTCAAAATGCAACATTAGTTACTTTGGATGTTTTAAATAAGTATAATCAGTCTAGTACATTATGAGTTTCTATCTTAGTCAATTCCACGCTTCTACCAAACAAAAGAATCAAGCATGTAACATATATCTTTGATGGATTCATTATCGGTACCAAACAGTGTAATGCAATAACATTCTCTTAAGCTATTCCTTTTCAATGCAATTCCATTCTCTTCTACAATTCCGTTCTTTGCAATTCACTCGTACCAAACGCCCCTTAGTGTTGAAAGTTTGGCTCAATAAACAATAATCCTTTGTTTCATATACGAAATACTTAACCACAATTTCGCAATTATAATTAGTTGGCTCTTTAAATTGTAGTCGCTATGTGTGGGTATTTGCCTAATACTATAAAAAGGAAAACTGCAAAGCATCAATCCATATATATGGGTCACAAAAATATTCACATAGATTTTATCGCATTCAATGAAGGTTTACATGAGATTTGCTTCGTAATAAATGGTAAATACATATCATTTTGTATATTGTACATATAAATAGTAAATAGAATAAGTTAACATGCTATTGTTTTCATTGGATGCCTTGAATCGTTATATTTATTAATATTAATCTTGTTTAATGGTCTTTTTATTTTAATTTGACATCGTAGACTTTGATTATCATATATCATTGTTGATCATGCTATAGTTGCTGTATCATTATTTCCAACTCAGTTTGCAAGTAGACAACGTGTAACTAAACCCACATGTTGAAGTCTTTTGAGTATCATGATCTTTCCCCATGATTAATTAAAACTAGCATGTAACTAAAAGTGTTATCCCGTGCGTTGTGGCGGTGTAAACCATGTAACTAAAAGTGTTGGCGAGTAATAATTTTGATTATACATTATTTGTAACTATAATTTTACGGATGACGAGAATCCATTAATTCCATCAAGCTTATTAATATTACGCTTAAAAAAATTATATGGATGTAATTTGATTATGAGCAAGTTTTCACTAATAACAAGGAATTTTTAATGTATGAAAAACATTGTTTATTTTTTAGATGTGCTTATTAAATCCTAAAGTTTTTTTGCAAAGATAAATGATTCTCAAACATTTAAAATAATAATAATAATAATAATAATAATAATAATAATAAATAAATAAATAAATAAATAAATAATTCTGAAACATTTATATATATAAAAAGATCATGTAAAAATGGTTGCACAAATGTTAGAAGGAACATAAATGGTGGATTTTTTTAGGGTTGTATTTTATGCATAAATTTAAGTAAGTTATTGTTTAAACATATTTTATGAAATGTTGAAATTTTTAAGAGAGAGTGGTTCCCCTTTTATATAATAGTATGATGATTCTTCTAGTAGATAGTTTATGAAAAAAAAAGAGATATCTTCAAGTCTTATAAATATTCTCTATTTCTTATAGACATATGTTTAACGTATACAATCTTGACAATTCCGATAACAATAACCATATGATGGTTTATGATTTGATATGAAAATGCGCGGAATATATTTTTCATTAAAAAAGAAGACCTTATATATATTTTATGGCCGTGTAAAAGACCAAAAATCATCTGCAAATTACATATACATGATGAATTGATGATGATCTTCCTGTAGCCAACTTTCTATCTCGATTAAATTATCCCTCCAAATTACAGCTAAACAAATAACCTTTTTTTAGATAGATGATTTTTCATACACCTAAATCACATATCTCGCAGATGTTTACAACGAAACACGAACCCGCTACATGCTCTTTGATGGACTCACCTAAATACTACCAAGACAAAGGACTTTGATATGTCATTTAGTTTTCAATGTTAATCATGAATTACAAAGCTATGTAAGATTGTATTACATGGAACTTTTATGGGGTTGAAAGTCACTCGACTGTGCTTTTAGCGCGTACATGACATGTGCTTTTTGAAAATAGAACGTATAGCAAAAAAATGCATTTATAAGTTTACTTAAAAAGATGGTGCTTTACGTTACTTTCGTGTTTCATTACTATTGCTTTCATCCACTCTCGTTAATCCGTCATTTTACCATATATCAAATGATAATTTTTTTTTTTTTTTTTGAAAGGCGAATTTTATAAACAAACAACAAACGACGGGAAATCTCCAAGGCGGAGACTCCCTAACCAAATTACATCACATCAAAAGAAAAAGACTGCCGGTCCCTCCAACCCACCGTACCCTGTTTACAACGTTTAGAAAACCAAAGAAAACTTAACACTTTTATATCCACAATGATCTCTGTCACGTTTCGCCTTTCATTCTTGAAGATCTTCTCGTTCCTAGCTTTCCAAATACGCCAGCAAGCAATAATCATAATACCCTTTATAATCAATCTCTTACTCGGCGACCATGAAGAGGACGTGAACTCATGAGCAATATCGGCCACAGAGAAGAAGAAGAATGGTTGGAGCTTCAACCACCTAGCAATCCCACTCCACACTCCATTTGCAATGATGCAAGCAGAAAAAATGATCGACACTCTCCTCTTGGTCTTCACAAAGCGTACACAAACCATCCCCACAATTTATGTTTCGCCTAGCTAACGCTTGCTTTGTCGGGATCCGATCCATCAACATTCTCCACATAAATATGTTACATTTAATAGGCACCCATTTGCTCCAAGTAAACAACGCGTTGCTAGTACTAGAGTAACCACTATCAATCCATTTGTTTACTTCAAAAACTGAGAATCGGCCGTGTGTACCTCCATCCCAATACCACCGATCGTTCGACTCCTCCAAGACCTGCCCCTCGATCAGCTGCAGACACGCCTGCAGTTGATCACTTTCCGAACCTGCATTCAAAGGTCTTTTCCAGTTCCATTGCTCACCATAAAGCCGATCCCCCACCTTGCATCCCTTATTACTTTCTAAGGAAAAAAGATCCGGAAATAGGCTTTTAAGAGGACTTCGAGACACCCAAGGGTCAATCCAAAAACGAATATTTCTACCATTACCAAGACGGCCCCGGATCATACTAATGGAGTTGACTTCACCCACTTTTAACCGAATCCCATTATTTACCACCTTAGTCCACGTACCCGTAAATGTTGAGCTTTTTGGATAAACTTCCCATTTTCTATTAGACCCATGTATAGAATCAACCACCCTCCTCCAAAGAGCGCCTCCTTCTTGACGATACCGCCATAACCACTTAACCAGAAACGAATTATTGCAATCTTCAAGATTACGAATACCCAAACCACCTTGGTTCATCGGAGTAGTAACTTTGTCCCAACCCACCCAGTGCACTTTCTTAACATCCTCACTACCTCCCCACAAAAACCTTCTAATCAATCCTTCCAAAATATTCACTACTCCCACCGGAGCCTTAAAAAGAGAGAAATAATACGAAGGAAGGCTTTGTAGGACGGATTTAATGAGGGTCAACCTACCTCCAATCGAAAGAGTTTTGGGTTTCCATTTGGAGAGTCTCGTTTTGAACACCTTCACCACCGGATCCCAGTTATTAATCCTGGCCATATTTGCACCTACCTGAATCCCCAAATAATTAAAAGGCGTTTCACCCGAACGACAACCCAACCCACTAGCCATAAGACCCATCGCCTCCGTGTCGACTCCCACCCCATATAAAGTAGATTTATGAATATTAATTCTGAGACCTGAGCACATATGAAAAATACGAAGCATCCGTCTCAAACAACTAAAATTGTTCTCCGACCACTCCCCCATCACCATAGCGTCATCTGCATATAACAAATGAGACAGAACCGGACCCTCCTTAGGAAGCCCAACCCCCCGAAAAGTACCAATAGAGCACGCTTTCTTGATGATACCTGAGAGAGCTTCCATGACTATGATAAATAAGAATGGCGAGACAGGATCTCCTTGCCGGATGCCCTTCTCACAATTAAATTCAAAAGTCGGCGAGCCGTTAACCAGAACCGAGGACCGAGCCGACCGTAAAACCCCTTCTACCCACATGCACCACACCTCCGGGAAATTCATTTGCCTCATAATTGAAATCAAAAAGGCCCAATTAACATTATCATAAGCCTTTTCGAAATCAATTTTAAACATAAAAATCTTCTTTCCGCTTCTTTTTGACCAAGACAACACCTAACTAATCACCAACGGACTATCCAGAATAAACCTACCCGCCACAAAACCTGACTGAGTCTCGTTAATTATACTATCCATCACCGGCTTCAATCTGTTGGCCAACACTTTAGATATAACTTTGCTAACCACCCCAATCAAATTTATAGGCCGATATTCTCCTAAATTAACCGGATCCTTAACTTTTGGGACCAAGGTAATAAAAGAAGATGCGACCCCGCGATTTATCTTACTAGTAGCCTCAAACTGCCGCAAAATATCAAAAAAGTCAGCCGAAAACAGATCCCAGTACCTCTTAATGAACCTGAAATTAAATCCGTCCGGGCCCGGGGCTTTATCACCACCGCAACTAAAAACCGCCTCTTTTATTTCCTTCTCCACAAACGGACTGATGAGTAAATCCGCCTCAGCCACACTTAAATTTTTCAAACCAAAACAATTAAGTTTCGGCCTATCATGCATATCTTCAACGAATTTGCGACTAAAAAATCGCAACACTTCTCTTTTAATCTCCTTTGGATTTGTCACCTACTCACCATTAACCGATAAACCCATTATATTATTTGAGACTCTCCTAGCATTAATCGAACCATGGAAAAACTTGGAGTTCTCATCGCCATCTTTCGCCCATAATACTCTAGATCTCTGTTTCACATCCTTTAACTTCAAAAATTGCAAGTGCTTTAACCTCGAGTTCGCTTCCTGGAGAGTCCAACATTCTTCTTCTGAAAGATCTCTCTCCTCCAATATCCATTCCAGTTCATTAATCTCAGTATGCAACAAATCTGTTTCCTCTAGCTCACGGCGCATAGACATATCTTTCCATTCCTTGATTCTAGTTCGAAGCATTTTGAATTTTCTCAGTAACTTCACGTCCGGATCACCATCAACGTCCACACTAGCCAAAGTATCTTTAATGACTTCATCAAAACCATCCCTCTGGAGCCAAGAATTAAAGAACTTGAAAGGCTTAGCTCCAAAGTTCCTGGACACAACTTTTAACAAAAGCGGGAAATGATTGGATTCCTCCCGTTTTAAAACCCGATACTCCGCATTTGGCCACTCGTTAAGAAAATCCCAATCCACAAAAATTCGATCGATTCTACTCATTTTATCTCCCACTAAATAAGTAAATTTCCGACCCTTCAACGTGAACTCATGTAAACCCGCATCATCGACAAAGTCATTAAATTCATTCGTCTCCGCTGCATTGAAATACGAGTTACGCCGTTCCACACTATCTCTAACACTATTAAAATCTCCCCCCACCACACAAAAACCATCATCAACCGAAACCAATGATCTAATTTTATCCCATACCATCCGTTTATCGTTAATGCGTTGAGGACAATATACATTAATGCAAGTTACCTTTCTACCATCGTTCTTAATCAAACCAGACACAGCCAAGATGTTTCTATCTTTATAAACCGAGCACTTAGCAAAAATCCTCGGATTCCATAAAGAAATAAGGCCGCCAGATCTACCCGTCGCATCTACATATTCAAACTCGAAGTCTTCCGAACCCCAAAACCTACTAATATTAACATTATCCAATGACTCAAACTGAGTTTCTTGGATCATGATAAAACCCACCTCATTCGCAACCTTCAAATTCTTGCACCACGAGCCCTTAGAGTCCGAACCCATACCCCTAACATTCCAAGACATCACATTCATTGGTGCACTAATTGAAAACCTTCATCTTGAATGACCTTCTCCACCGAATCCGCATATTTATCATAATCTTCAACACCCAAGTCTTTGCCTAAAGTCACTGTTTCTTTCACTTCCATCGCTACATTACAACTAGGATCCGCCTGTTGAACTTCATCACCCAACCCATTTAAATCCGGAGTCAAGAAATCTCCCTTGTTAGAATGATCCACATTACCATGCAACCTCCTTGCTTCCTCACCATTAACCGCAAAAATAAACCTATCTATATCGAAGATATCCTCTCCATCTCGCGCCCTTTTCTTTGGTCTTTCTAACCCCACAGGAGAAGGTGATTTCTGTGCTCTCACTTTCTTGCGATAACTTTTCCTCTTACTAGATTTCACGGCAGACACTTGGACATCATTCGGCTCACTACTCACCTCTACCACTGGCTCCTCATCCCTATTCTCCAAGTTCTCCTGGTTAACCATCTCATGATTATTTCCCAAGTCATTGTTCAAACAAACATCCATCTCCTCAAGTTTATCCTCCTCCTCACGCCCCACTTCAACCTCTTCTTGGGAAAAATCCTCCAAACAATCCGGTGTCCAATCCCCCAACTCCTCTTCCACCAACACCGAAAACTCCTTCTCCTTCCACAAAACCTTCACTACCTCATTAACTCTCGGACCCGAGTCCCTTAACACTCCCAGCATAACATACGACAAGTCATTCAAAATATTATTAAAGTCAGCCGATTGAACAACTGAGCCGAAAAGACCACCTATACCATCCACAATCTCTTTATCATATAAGCATAACGGAAGTCCAAATACCTTCAACCACGCAATGTGTTCATTAGGGATCAGTTGGCCTTCCCATATTCCCAAGTTATCAAAGCAAACTTTCCACACCTCTTTAACACACATGAAACCTTCCAAGCATAAATCAGACTCGAACACCAATAAAACCCACAGACCACCAATATACTTTATCCCAACCCTAGTTTGTCCAATCAAGTCTAACCATATACGAAGCTTAGATAATTTCTTGAAATCAGAGACTCTGCCAACCGCCCCACAACCGATCCATGACAATCCTCCATTATGTTCCGAGTTGACCACGAACTGTAAAGGCTTCTTGATAATCACCGATTCAACATTAAGAAGTTTATCCCTAAAGCTTCTACCTCTTCCAAACCTTTCCCAACTTTCTGACCTTCCACCAACGGATCCATCTCAATCTCCTTATTCCCAACATCAACTGGAACCCTATCTGTTTTCCTTGGAGTCCATCTCTTATCACCCTTCCAGTTCATCCTTTCTCCATCCACAAACCGAGCCAAAACGATAAAAAGTTTATATGATCCAATCCAGACATCCTTCATATCTTTCTCTAAGGCCAATGGGTCACTTACTTTCACGAAAGAAACAAATCCAAAACGCTTACCTAACCTGTCAACCTTCCTGGCAATGTACGTGTTATGGATCACCCCAAACCCTTTTAGCGCCGTAACCAAGTCAGATGAAGCACACCCACCTGGCAAGTTGGAAACAAAGAACTTCGTAACCGCGACATCATTCTTCTTAGACGATTCTCCTTGAAACTGACGTGAACCTTTCCTTTGCGGAGCATCATACCACGTGCCGATCTTATACTTCTCCTTACCCACCATGCAAAACGATGGAAGAAAAAAAAACGATGAATAAAGCCTTTCCGCCGCCTCCGACTTACTCGGAGAGAATTAGGGTACAAACACAAATAAAAGAAGAAAACGAATAAAATCAAACGAAACAATGTACAATCTATGATGTACCACTTATGTTGTCCCGCCTCTGGTGTCCCACCTATGACGTCCCAACTTTAGTGTCCCATCTAAGATATACCATTCGAATCATCTATGTTCTGAATCAAAGAAAAGATTTGGATTGAAGGGAGATCTAGGGATATTGATGTGAAAGGGGAAAGGGATCAGGTTATTGTGATGGTTATGGAGATCAAGGAATATTGATGTGAAAGGGAAAGGGATCTGGTAATTTTGATGGGTGAAGATTGAATGTAAGTGGCGTTTGTCCCCGCCGTGAATTGATCGGAAACGGAAACGGAGATAAATGATCAAATTTGTTACTACATGAAATAACAACAATACCAAATCATGTTTAGCGAGGTACGAGAGAGGTGAAATGTAAATAGAAAATATCACTACCCTGAAGTAAACCCAAGAGTATAGAAATTGCTTCCATGTTGCTACATCAAATGATATGATCAAATTAGTTTCTTAAAAGTACTCTGTAATTTTATGTCAACGATGTTATACTTAAAAGTAAGGCTGAGAATCGGTCTAAGACCGGACTGGACCGGCAAAAAACCAGACCGGATCGAGACCGAATTTGACCAAAACCACGGACCGAGGACCGGAACGAATGTGTTCGGTCCGGTCCAGTTGGGTCCTTCGGCCGGTCCGGTCCAAGAAGGCATTAGTGGTCAGTTTCTACGTGAGAGCATACCAGACCGAGACCGAAATAATAAAATAGTTAGGACTAAGACCGGACTGCTGGTTCTTCGGTTCGGTTGGGTTTTGGGTCTGCGATGCTAAACGTAGAAGTGCCCAAAGGACAAAAAGAATGTATGACAATATATTATATTGCAAGTTGCCTAATTATAACATAAAATAATCATTAATGGCCTAACGGATACAGTTTATGGATACCAAGTTACTTACAACTGTTTACCGAATTTGTTCTCATAATCACATCTTCATAGAATTTGTTCTCATAATCACATCTTCATTACTTCTGACTTTATTTCATAAACAAACCCTGCTAACTATTGCCATACTATACTCATTTACCAAGTCGTTTTGTAAATAATTGATATATTAATCACCAAAATGTACTTCAATCATATGCACAAAGAAAATCGTCAAAAATTTCTACAAAAAACGTAGGAGTGAAATCCAGGTAGTGTAACAATCAAAACTATGGTTAAAAGTCTCAGTTTTGACAAAATTATATTGAAGGTCCTTGATTTAATTTGTGAGTAATTTTCCCTCGAGAAATCAATCTAATATAAATGAAAAATAGGTAATAAATCGACACTAACAATAAGAAATGCATGTACGATATGTCATTTTCACACGTAACGCGATCTTCAAGTGGAAAGACAATGAAACAAAATAAAGAATTTTACTTCTATGATATTATAAAAGCCTTACACTTGTCGCTTCAATAAATAAAACATATATTGACCTATTTCATTGTAGCTAGAATTTGGCTTTTGGGACCATTCAACCAACAAGGTTGAATTTGGGACTTTTAATTAAGTTGGGATTGCTGTAGGCATGAGAAGAAAAGAAACTCAAATACAAAGTAATTTAAATAACCACTTGAGTACATGTAAGCGTGTCATTCAAAGAAATCGGTGTTTGACTTTAGTATTAGTGGTTGTTATGGATATAGAAATATAGAATTGTTATAAAAACATATGTAAACAATCCAATAGCCATAGCAAAATCTGTAGATCTACTAATAGGATATAAAAGAGGATGGTCGGTGGAGGTTGCCTCTAAATAAATCATTAGATGCTAATTTATATTTATATCATTTGTTGACATTTGTTGATATAGATTATCTATGCATCTTACATGAAGTCATGACAAATGCCCAGTTGTATTCACAATGTCAACAAATGATATAAATATAAATTAGCATCTAATGACACATGAAATGACTAATTAATAAAATTAACATATCACTAGTTGGCAACTTTTATTAGATCTAAATTTATTAACAGCTGATTATGAAATATGCTTACATGTTCTTATGTATCTCATGACTTTTTCTCTATCTTACAATCAAAAGCTACGTATCCTGGCCGTTGACTAAAAAAAGATGAATTTTTGGCCAATGTTCTCCTATAATTAAGTGCAAAACCAGTAAGTTAAGGAAATTAAAAGTACATATTTAGTTTATGTTAATGTTGAACTTTCAATAAAACTCTATTTATTTTTTAAAAAAATCTTGGTCATTGTCCCAGATAAAATACATTTTGAAATTTGTTATAGTTTATTACTACAAAACTTGTACAAAATTATGAATGAAGCATGTTCGGCTATTCACTCGTACACACAGGCATTACATTTAACAATTAAAAAAAAAAAAAGTCAACTAAAATTATGTGTCAACTTTAATTATTTATAGTTATTTTTGTATAATAATGTGCCAACTTACAATTTTTATTTACGAATTTTAATAAAATATCTTGTGAAAAGCAAGGCTGATAACTAAGTCATGTTTGAGATAATTTATTCGGGTGGGTGACTTGGCAGATTAGCATCACATCAACATATTAATTAATTGTGTCAAGAAACTCAATCTTAATCCACATATGTATAACACGTATGACCCGTTTATAACCGGTGTAACATGTTTAACTAAACCTGATAAGTGGATTGATAGGACGATAGGTTAATCTTATAATTAGTTGATGTCCTAAAACTATATGCTGATAAATTTGATAAAGACATATATAAACCACCTATAAACTCCTAAAAATATTTAAAAAAAATAAAAACAAATCCAGTTAATTAGGGAACAAGCAAATTATATATTTATAACTTCGGCTAATCATATTCAATTTTCAATATGTATTTCTTTTTTATACTTTTTATAATTTATCTAGTTAAACGTGTTCACCGGTTGAGATATCTAACACTTACCTAACTTGAACCATAGTCAGGTTGACATGCCTTTAAGCCATGCCCGTTTATTTTAGTGTAACTTTCGGGTCATGTTTCAGGCAATTACTTAAATTGCCGCCAATAACCATAAGAATTATAAGTCAACTTGCAATAATGCGTACTTAGTAGCTTATAGAGAATGGAAAAAAATTTGAAAATGCCCATTAGCCTATGAGTAACAATGACATACCATTGACATTAAAAAGTAGCTCAGGCCGTAAATAATAACAAACTTTTTTTAAAGTCTTGTTTTGGAACGTAAAATTCAAAGCATATAATTAAATGTCATAAACTTTTATAAAGTGTTAAAATATGCACGTTATAATGTGTTTTCATATTAGAAAAAGTAGTCACAAATGCTAACATAGGGACACATCAAAATGTGCATATAAGAACACTTTATTATAGTTCATTACATTTAATGATATTTTTTTAGAGTTTACGTAACAAAACATGATATTGAAGAATGTTCGTTGTTATTTTATAGCGTAAACACTAAAAAACTAAAAGAAATATAGTACGCGAGCATCATCATGTCTAGGGGTGTCAAAATACCTAACCCGACCCGGACCCGAACCCGAACCCGAACCCGACTAAGCCTATTCGAGTCGGGTTACTCGGGTCAAAAAACTGAATTCATGTTATTCGGGTCAATCCGAATAACCCAAATACTAAATAGGGTTGGGTATCGGGTTGGAATTGTTTGGCTAACTCGGGTTCGGGTCGACCCGTTTTAGCCGAGTAAGGATTTTTTTAATTTTTTAATATATTATTTTATAGATTATCCATATAAATTATAAAAAAATATGCAAATTTATGACTATTTTACTCATATTCGGGTTGACCCGAACATGAGTTGATCCGATCCGAATTGAGCCGAACCCGACTAACCCGAGTTCAAATAAGGTCGGGTTCGGGTATATTATTTTTAGCCTTGACCCGACTTTGACCCAACCCGACCCGACTGACTTCTCTACAAGTCCACCCCGATCAATGTATTAAACCAAACATGTACATATTACATATTACTATGTTCTGTATTCACGTTAAGTAGGTGGATTGCTTCTCCTCCCCAATCGCAATATTGGTAACGACAACATGGATGCATTCTATTTAAGGAAGGTTTACATGAGATGTACTTTAGAAAAATAATGGCAATAACGATTAATGCATCATAAAAATGTAAATACATTTCATTTTAGAATTAATATATTGTATAGAAAATATGAAATATATATTCTTCCATTTTGTGTGATCTTATATATAAATTATTGCCTTTCTAAAAAAGAAATGAAATAAAAGCTACTAGTAACATGCAATTGGTGTCACTGGATATACCTTGAATGGATATATTTATTAGTGTTAATGGTGTTTTATAGTCTTTACATAATTATTTGAAGGCTCAGTCTTCTTATTTCAATTGGTCATGGCAGACTATGCATATTATATATCATGTTATCACTATCTCCAGCTCAATATTTGCAAGTAGACAACGTGCATGTCACTAATCCCACAAGTTGACTCTTCTTAAGCATCACCATCACCCCTCATGATTAATTTAAATGATTCTTGTGATAGATAGTTTATGAAAACTAAGATAATTTTTTTAAAGAAAATAGGGTGTAATAATAAAACGTAAGTATGGCAAAAGCTAGGGGTGTGCATGGTTCGGTTTGGGTCGGTTTTTGGCTAAAACCGAAGCCGAACCGAATATTTCGGTTTTTATAAAACCCAAAACCGAAACCGTTCGGTTTTTGGCGGTTCGGTTTTTTCGGTTTATCATCGGTTTTGGTTCGGTTTTTCGGTTTTTTCGGTTTCTAACCGTTTATATTTGGGCATGACAAATTTATACCAAAAAACTTGTATTACATAGAAAATTGGTTATTCTTATATACTTTTTTCTTGTCAATGTAAGTATAATAATGTTTATTTCATAATTCTATAATTACACATATAGATGAGACACACACACATGCAAGTGAACATACACATAGTATGATCATCGTTATATATTTATTGATATATTCTCAAGTAAACACACGAAACGACAAACACACATATAAAAATCAACGTTATGATAAATATTTTATAAATCTATCCACAAAATGAATATAAGTTTATAAATTTGATTTATTTAGTTATTTATTCATATTATATTAATTATATATTATTATATAATAAAATCGGTTCGGCTCGGTTTTTGGACAAAAACCGAAACCGAACCGTATATTTCGGTTTTTTCAAAATTAAAAACCGAACCATCGGTTTTTAGTTTCGGTCGATTTTTTCGGTTCGGTTTTTTGGGTTTTCGGTTCGGTTTCGGTTTTTTTGGTTTTGTTTGCTCACCCCTAGCAAAAGCATACTCCTTGTATAAAGTTCACCTAAACAATAAACTAAATCCACTACGCACTAGCAGCCAATGAAGACATGTTGCTGAGAAGGTGCATTCATATTTTGTTGTTTATTATATTCAAACTTTGTATTACTTCAATAAAAGTAATTTTTGTAATGTTAATGGTCAAAAAGTCAAAAGAGTACTACAAGAATAATGCAGAACCCCACACGCTTGTCCACATCTATATATACAAACACAAACTGAACACATTTATGCATATAAACCATACACTCTTTCGCTTCTTTTTTTTAACCCAAACACCCTTATTTTGTTCAGACAAAACAGATACTTAATGTCTTCAGTTAATCAAGCCGACTTTGCTCACTTAAAAATCCCCCTTGAAGATATACTATCCGCCACCAACAACTTTGATGAAGAAAAATTATGGGCAGAAGCTGATTTTGGAAATGCTTACACGGGGCAGCTCTTGTGGTCCGGTGAGTTGATTGAAATCGATGCTCAGAGGTGCAATAAAGAATGGGATGATGAAAAAGAACAACAATTTTGGATGGAGATTTCAATGCTTTCTAGTCTCAAGCATAAAAATTTGGTTTCATTAGTTGGGTTTTGTGATGAAAATGGTGAGAAAATCATCATTACCAGGGATGATGCCATGGCAAGTCTCAGCAACTATCTAAGTTACCCGATGTTGTTGACATGGGTGCGAAGATTGGAGATATCCGTCGGTATTGCGCATGCACTGAGTCACATTCATTATGACGAGCACCGTGATTTTAGCGTAATACACCGGAACATCGACAGTGAGACAATTCTAATAAATGTCAATCGGGAACCCAAGTTATCTGAATTTAGACTTTCCATGAAGATCGAAGAATCTCAGAGGCATGATTCATTCCGTGTTGATAAAGTTTGGGATAGGGAGGGGTATACAGACCCAACATATATAAAGACTAACGGTGTGAGCCACAAGTCAGATATTTACTCCTTTGGGATAGTAATGTTTGAACTACTGTGTGGCAGGAAATCAATAATAGCCAACGACAGTAATAAGTATTTGGCTCCGGTAGCCATTACCCATTATAGGGAGAAGAAACTCAGTGAAATAATTGATTGGGGTCTATGGAATCAAATGGACTCTCAATCATTTAACATCTTTGCGGAAATAGCATATGAGTGCTTAAATGTAGAAAGATCGCTGCGCCCAAATATTGATGAGATTGTCACGAGACTTGAGAGAGCGTTGGAACTTCAACTCGAACATCAAAATGCGGTAAGATTGTTTTTCCTCTTCCATCTTTCTTTAATAATAAGTACTACTACTTATCTGTTTGAGTGAATACACCTTCACTCTATCACTTTACAGTTTAGCTAGAACCTAAAACTGATTATACATAATTAATGGCCCTTTGATATCATTACCGGATGTCACTTCATAACCAAATTCAAGTTAAGGTTCTCAAGGTGACCAAAGAGACCATATTTGTTATGTTCTTTTATCCCTCTTGTGTTATTTGACCCGCCAGCCACACTAAACCTTAAGACTCTTAACTCGTCACCCACTCTCCGTAACTCGTTGATTCTACCAATCTTGGCTAGTTAATTAGCCTAGCATATATCACATGATTAAATCTGTCGCTATATTTTCTTGTAAACTGGCTAATAAGTATGGTTATACTATGTAAGCTAGTGACAAGTTTTATGAATTTCTTTTATTTACCACTTTCTAAGATTTTTTGTAACTTAATAGTGACAAGTTTTTCAGATAAATTTTAAATAATACTCTCTCCGTCCCATATTAAATGTCATGTTTGACTTTTCAATGTATTTCTTTCTTAACTTTGACATTAAATATTTTATTTGTGTAATATAATACTTGATACAAAATATATGAATTGATTAGGTTTTAAATATATTTTCATTGCGTATAATTTTTATCAAATACTATACTCCCTCCGTCCCAAAATTATTGTCCCCTATTGACTTTTACGGTCTTTACTTTTCAACTTTGACCTTAAGTATTTTTGTTTATATTACATAATACTTGATACAAAATATATGTACGGATTGAGTTTTAAATATATTTTCATTTGGTATAATTTTTATCAAAAATTGTATAACACAAACAAAAATATTTGTAGTCAAAGTTGATAAAGAAAGACCGAAAAAGTCAATAGGGGACAATAATTTTGGGACGGAGGTAGTATAATATAAGCAAAAATATTTAAAGTCAAAATTGATAAAGAAAGACTTGAAAAGTCAAACATGGATGTTTATTATGGGACGGATGGAGCAATAACTAGTCTTATTCTCTTACCGAATTATTATTTAAATTTTCGTGTAATTATCATTTTATATTGTATGAACAAAAATATTAATTGACAAAGATGACCATTATGAATTATCTATATGGTTATATGGTTATAACCCATTTAGTGTGACTAATGTCACAACTGTGTGCATGCATGAAGGTACAAAATCAGTATATGAAGCTAGAATAAGAAAGAGAATATGAATATGGACGATTAACGTAATCCAAACCCATATTATTTGACCCACAACCCACACCAAAGCTTATTTATTTAATCAGGGTAAAAGTAAAAAATGACTAACCTATTTTTCAATTTGTGCTAATATGACTAACATACTTTCAAAAGGTCTAATATGACTAACCAATTGACATGGAAATTACACCGTTAGTCCTTAATCCATAAACAATTGCACCATTCGTATGAACAAAAATAGTTATTATTTAAATTTTCGTGTAATTATCATTTTATATTGTATGAACAAAAATAGTTATTATCTATAATACTATAAGATTGAGTCCCAAAATTTAATGTGAAGTAATGAAGATAGAGGTTTTGGAGTTAAAAACATATGTTTAGTCCTTTAGTGTTCGGCCAAATTAATTTCTGGCATATCAACAGTCCTGCAGTTAATTAGAGTATTGTTTAACCTTTTCAACTCCATTGAAGGTTATATACTCCCTTATAAATAGCACAATTGAGAAGGCTCACAGCAGCTTCTTACACCGGAACCATAACCAACATCAACTGTTACTGTCGCCGACACCACCGAATCTTAAATTAAGAGGTGGTGTTTCGAGCTTGGGTGGTTTCGTTGTTGTTTTAGCAGTTCCGATGGTGATCCAACAACCATATTCGAACAACAAACATCAACAACAAACAAACTTGATGGTCAACGTAATGAAAAAGAATAACAACAACACAACTATCCGAAATTACACACCTTCACACAATACAACAGCCTACAACAATACAACAATCCCATCGACTACCTAAGCTGAGACTCGAAACGAAAAAGCAAATAGAAGATCTCAGATTTGGCTTTTCATGATAAAAGATCTTTTAAAGATCTTAACCAATATCCATCATAGATCTGTGTGTTATTCGAAATTTTAAAGAAAGAAGTAAACCAATATTGTTTAATTCCTTCTTTGTTTCGTTTAAAGAAGACAACACAAAAAGAAACCTTACCCGAGACCGTTAATACGATCTTGGAGCCGAGTCATTAAAGTTGTGTCTTCGTTCGAACAAAAACAAAAAAAATAAGTGGTTGTGTTTGTGATTCGTCTTTGAGGGTAATAAAAGGAAAATGATTGTGCTTATTTATTGGGTTTATTGAAGAAATAACAAAGAAACCAAAGGTCCTGATCTCTTTCTCATATTTCGAATCTAAGGAAAAGAATAAGAGGAAAGTTCTTTGTTGGTGATTCGTAGGAAATCAAGAAACAAGATTGAGAATGGTTTTTTGTTTGTAAACGTCTAGAAGAAAATATTTATGTCATGCCATCGACAATTGTAAACGTCTAGAAGAAAATGTACGTCTATAAATTAAAAGTACCTGTTATTGCATTTTAGATATGATAGCATACGCATAGACTTTTTGGATACCAAACAACTTGGCTACTTGAGAATTAGGTGAACAGAAACTAGATCCCCTGACCAAAAGTTTTACTAGTAGTTACACTCTATATATTGTATAGAGTGAAATATACTAATTATGTTGTATATGAATAGCAAAATCTCTACTTAATATAAAATGAATGATATTGATAAAAAAAAAACAAATGTCGCTTCACTCTGGATTATTGGTCATGTATATACAAGTCATTATAAGGTCATCGGTATGAGTAAACTATTAAGGTGTTATATGTTTAAGTTATTTAAGAAGGACGAGTTTTTGACTCAAGTGTACACGTTTTAAGTGAGCTATGACCCTTTTCGTAGTCACAACAAATACCAATTAATGGCGGTAACAATTACATCTCCAAAAGTTACGTTTTACAGAGTAGTTTATTAATTTACTCGCATGCTTAACTATACTAAACCTTTTTAAACTAAAATAATATATCATCTATATTTTGTTCCAGCAAGTTGCTCATGGTGAAATTGATGCTTTGCCAACTTTAAGTAAAGTGCATTTGGCATTGATCTATTAACACTTAACATCATTTTCTAAGTTGAACCGCAAACCTTTTGGATCAATTATCTATAAAAGAAGGTTAATTTTTTCGTCAACTGCATCATACAGGTCTTAAAATCAAGCAAGCCAAAAATTTGTGAATTATTCGTCAATTGGAAAAGCAGAGTGTCAACAATATTAAATTAGATGACTCAATCTTATATTATTATAGATAGATATATTAGAAAATGATGATAACTTATGGTACAACTATTTGACTCGACCTCAATTAAAAGTGATGAAATAAAGGCACCAACAATTTTCATGTCATGCTAATAAAAGTTGTAGTGACGTCACAACTTAAGAATTTATTGACAACCAAAATCCAATCATCACAAAAAAATTGAGAGTTTCAAACATAACGAAAATTAGTGCTAAACATTACGCAAGAAACAATTTGATATAATCTCAGTGCATCGCACGGGTCGAAATAATAATAGGTAGAAAAATATATTACAACATAAATTAAGCTCACATGCATGTGATACCATCACATAAAATATTAGAATAATTAGTAAATAAATATTTCAAAACATAAATTAACCTCACCCCATCTTAATTATTGAAAATATATATATAAAAATCTTAAAAACTGAAATAAAATGACCAATATCAATTTAAAATAAAATTTTATACAATACCTAATAAATTATAAATTAATAAAAAAAGTTACGTTCACAAAAACATTAAGAGAATAACAAAATAGACACTACACCAAACAACTAATGTCGTACTTACAAAAGATGTGTTACAATCACAACTTACAAACTTAATAAAGAAAATATTTAACGGACATTAAACTATGACCAATTGGATAGACCCAGTGTGCTTCGTATTACCATAATAGGCCAAAAGAAAGAAAGCCAAAAGCCCATTTATAAAATACAAAACCACAAAACCAAAACAACATCAAACATTTTTAAATTTTTATACAACAAAATAAAAACGTTTCATACATCATACTAAACAATAAATAAGCATACACTCGCCAATACACATAAATAATACATGATTAACAATTATATTAAAAGCCCGTGCGTAGCACGGGTTCTGCATGCCTCGTTATTTAAATTTTCGTGTAATTATCATTTTATATTGTATGAACAAAAATAGTTATTGACAAAGATGACCATTATGAATTATCTATAATTATAAAGATGCATTTACTAAAAACCCGAGTTGTAGATCTTTTTCTTTGGTACCGTGATAGCTTAAATTACCAAAGCGGAGTTCGTACATTGGGTATATTAGAAGGGTGGCAGTGGGGGCGGCATCACCCATCGGCATGGTGATGCCGGCGGTGAACACCGCCGCCACCCCACCGGCATCCTCAAAGGCATGGTCTCAACGGCAAATATTGCCTTCGAAGCATGGTTCTTTCAACATTAAAATATGACCGTTGACATTAAATGCATGTATACTATTGGTGGAAAAGTTGGAAGGTATGAAAAAGGCATGGTTGCCACTAAAATGGGGTTGGGAGATATGGAAAAAGTATGAATGAGGTGAAATGAGGTGGAATGATATTATTGGTGGATTTCGGAGGTATGGACGATTTCGGAATCATGACTGCTAGTGTCCTTAAAACATTTTCATAATTTTCTTTTTTATTTATGTCAATTTCAACCAAATTTAGTCCGATTATTATAAGTCGGCAAAACTGACCTAAATTTAACATATTTATATTATTGGAAGAGTAAATTGCATAAATCGTACCTAAACTTTGGCCAGATTGCATGTTTCGTCCCAACCATTACGAAAGTGCAGAAATCGTCCCTGTGGAAAACCTTTGAGCAAATTTTCGTCCCTAAACTTTGGCAAGATTGCATATTTCGTCCCAACCAAATTGCATGTTTCGTCCCAACCAGGGACGAAAATTTACTCAAAGGTTTTCCACAAGGACGATTTTTGCACTTTCGAAATGGTTGGGACGAAACTTGCAATCTGGCCAAAGTTTAGGGACGATTTATGCAATTTACACTTATTGGAATAGAAAAACTATTAGTGTAAATTTAGTTCTATCATTCTAAATCATTTTGGTAAAATGAAAACATAACTAAATGAAAGTAATAATTATTACTTTATATTTGATTTTTACTTTGTGTTACCTCAGTTAATATGCTATATTTGGGTTCATCTAACACTTCAAATTAGTCTTAGAATTGTTAAATGAGCATTAGAAAATAAGACATTTAGGTAAATAAAATTAATATAAAGAGTACTAACAAATGTTAACAAAATCAGTCCACATGTTCGATCAAATAAATATATGTAATTCTTTTGACTTTATCTCATAAGAAACCCAACTAAGCTAGCTTTAAATATGTGAAGTGAAAGACTACTAACTTGTTAATATGGTTTATGCAAAGTTGTTATTGATGTATTTACCACCAAAATGTACTACGATCGTATAATATAAGTATCGATAAAATTTAGAAAATTGTAGCTGGTATTTGGCCTACCGAAATAATAAGGGAGGTGATTTGCACACTCAAATTTGTGATTGAGACACTCAACTGTACAGACAGTTAAAGCACACTGTAAACCTTGTACAAGTATCCAATGCACATAATAGAGTGTCCCAATCAAAAGTTTGAGTGTGCAAATCAATTCCCAAATAATAAAGGTCTAATAACAAAAATATAGTTCCAAGTACTCTCTCTTGTGACAAAATTGTATTAAATTAACAGTGTATGATATGTTATTATATATTTTCCTTTCAATAAAACAATCTAATAAAATTTGTATGCAGCTAATATTTTTAGAGCATCTCCAATCCATTCAATCATTTTGAGTATAATGCAATGCTACATATGCATACTATAATTTTACATTAATCCTCCGCAACCCATTGAAGTATTGAACCCACTAAAGCCTTTTTTTACGTTTTATAGAGAGAGAAATATGAAGGTTTTCTTAGAAAAGTTACCACCGTTGAAGTTTAAATACGGTGCAAAATGAGAAGAACTCATTTTACACCTACTAGCCTCACAATGGAATTGAATGATGATTTGTCATCTAAACCATTTCATTGAACTATGCCACCTCTACCCGTTGTGGATGACTGGATGGCTATAGCAGGACCGGAGGAAATGTACAAAATAACTATTAAAGGAGCTTTAAAGTAAATATTCCCATAAAAGTAAATATTTTCTTGTGGAGGTTATCGCTAAACAAGCTCCCTTCTAGGATGAATTTGGATAGGAAAGGTATTGAAGTTGATTCGCTTCTTTGCCCCACTTGTCATGAAGACGTCGAAACGGTCAATCACACCTTTTATAATTGTGAGATGGCTATGGATTTGTGGGCTTTGTTGGCTAGATGGTGGGAGCTTGATATTCCTTTTTGCGAGAATATTTCGGAGTGGATCACGTGGTTAGATTCTTCATCCCTCTCTAGTAAAGCTCGGTTGTTCCTCGATGGTGTGGTAGGAGCTCTTTTATGGTCTATTTGGAATTTCCGAAATAGATTAGTTTTCTCTAATTCTCCTCTCAAAAAAGCGGTGCTTTGGGATAATATTGTTTCGCAATCCTTTTTATGGATTTCTTCTAGAAATCCTAAGCTCAAACTTAGCTGGGTAGGTTGGTTGAAAAACCCTTTAGCAACTATAGCGATCTTGTAATTTGTTATAACTTTTGCTAGTTTTTATTTAAAGCCGCCGTTAAAAAAAAAAAAAAAAAAAAAAAAAAAAGGTGCTTTAAAGTAATTGTATAAGTTAAAGGATTGTCTCAACTTGAAAAATTAGTCTTTTCCATTTTAGCTTGAATTTGGCTTTTGGGACCATCCAACCCGCAAAATTGTATATCTACAATAGAAAAGGAAGTACTACTAAATGGTTTCCCATTGAACTCTCACTTATAGGCATTCGTGTAAATAATGCACAAGGAAACATAATTGAGTTACGCTCTTGCAATATAATGGGCTAACATGACAAGTAGGTCAAACACTAATGCCCAAAATATAAATATAATCCACTAACAAAAAGGAGGCTACAAGAAAATAAGCTTTAGTGACTAACATGGAACATAAGATTCCATACTTACCGATGAGACATTGTGAGCGTAACCAAAATTACATGCGTGTTACCGCCAATTTGCCATAAAGGTTAAAAAAAATAATAATAATAAAAAAAATACAGTTGTATTACTTTAAGTAAAAATATATATATATATATATATATATATATACACAATTGTACTACTTTAAGTAAAAACCAAACCGACCTAGCCAAAAAGCATATATACCAACACCACATTAGATTCTGATTAAGTTTACCATATATATAGTGTCATTAGACACTCTAGTATCATCGTATTGAATTATACATTGCATTTTCATTCTCTAATCTCTAGTTAGTTGGAGTAGTTTACATTAGTTCTACGGTTCCAGAGCGTCATTTGATACTTGGTGATCTAATTCGATTAAATCATCACAACAATAATCAATCTAATTCAACATTTAGAAATAAGCGAAATCAGGCAATTTTATTTACGTAGTTGACTCGATCAGCAATCAACAAGCACAATCATCACGTTTTTATACATCTAGATTCAAGCAGTTTCAAAGAACTTAAGCAGAATCAAACAGTTCAAATAAGCAGTTTTTATACCAATTTGAATACCTAGTGTGGATATGAATGCAATACCATGTCAGATCCATACAATACTTACTTGCGCCTGTTACAATTAAAAGGGATAAAAATGCCTATAATACCAAATCTTTCCGGCATACTCATGTGCATACATCTCAAACTTTTCCTTCAGTATACATCACTACTAAAATCACTACTGCAAAAAGAACAGGCCATAATTTTTCCTGGATACCACTTTATCACCTTCTATCCTTAAATCTTTGGGTTTGAGTCAAAGTCTGTACTTACGCCATCTGACTATATGTCAACATAAAATCACTACTAAACATCACTTCCTAAACTTTTCAGGTAATGTCCAAACCTAGTGAATAATTAAGACAACATGAAGAACCAAAACATAACTTCTAAACTATAAAAGGAACTTATTTTAATTTTTATTCACAAACATAATATGATAATAGCTATAAAGTAGAAAACACTTACAGATTCAGACTCAAATTCAAGATCAATATAACATACAAGGCAAGTATATACCGCAACATGTGCTTGAAAGTGCTTAGGAATTTCATCAAACACTTTGTAGGCACTTGATTAACTCTTATTGTGTTATCTTATCTTGTGTATTAATTCACCTTATTACTTGATAAATAGATAATCTCTTCACCAAACGACGAATTTGCTCACCTCAAAATCCCTCTTGAAAGCATACTATCCGCCACCAACAACTTTGATGAAGAAAATCTCTTCAGCATAGGTGGATTTGGAAAGAGTTACAAGGGACAACTATTGTGGTCCGGTGAGTTGATTAATATCATTGCTCGAAGGTTGAATAAAGAAAGGAAGCAAGCAGAACAAGAGTTTTGGATGATTAATAAAGAAAGGAATGATCCAGAACACCTGTTTTGGACGGAGATTTCCATGCTTTCTAGTCTCAAGCACAAGAATCTGGTTTCTCTTGTTGGGTTTTGTGATGATAATGATGAGAAGGTCATCATTATCAGGCTTGAGACCAGGGGAAGTCTGAGCCACTATCTAGGTGACCAGATGTTGTTGACATGGGTGCGAAGATTGGAGATATCTGTAGGTATTGCGCATGCATTGTGTTACATTCATTATGACGAGCCACGCGATTTCAGCGTAATACACCGGAGGATCCACAGTGGCGCAATTTTATTAAATGATGATTGGGAACCCAAGTTATCTGATTTTGAATATTCCATAAAGATTGAAGCTTCTCAAAGGCACCATTCATTTCATACTAATAAACTTGAGGGTGTGAATGGGTATGGAGACCCAACATATATTCAGACTAAAACAGTGAACCACAAGTCAGATATCTACTCCTTTGGGATAATGTTTTTTGAACTCCTATGTGGTAGGAGGTCAGTAAGTGACGATCAAGATAAGAAGTATTTGGGTCCGGTGGCCATTACCCATTTTAGAGAGGAGAAACTCAATGAAATAATTGATTGGGATCTATACAAACAAATGGACTCGCAATCATTCGAAATTTTCGCAAAGATAGCATATGAGTGCTTACATGAAGAAAGGTCGCAACGCCCAAATATAAACGAGATTGCCCCAAGACTTGAGGAAGCTTTGAAAATTGCACGTGTGAATAGCCATGTAAGATTCTTTTCCCCCTTTTATTATTCAAATACGCGTTTTCTTTTTATTAATAGGAAATTATGAATATGCCTCAATACCCCCCTCATTTTACCAAAATGGTTTAAAAAAAAAACCGCATTTATCAAAATGTCTCACACCCGGCAGGGGTACATCATACGCCAGTGCGCCATCTGTGTAGACCAATTTTAAAAAACCAAGTTGTAGATCTCTTTCTTCAGTACCGCGATAGTTTAAATTATCAAAATGAAGTTCGTCAGTCGGGTGTATTTGAACATGTTCGTAATTTGCTCTTATATTTACGTCAATGCCAAAAGTTCTTTATAGATCCAACTTTTACCATATAATCCATCAAGCAATTTGAGCCACTCATTTTTTTTTTATCAAAATAAAAAAATAAACTTTCACCCTTTTTTTAAAACTTAAATATTTCGCAAACCGTAAATCGTCAAGCTACAAAAAAAAATACCATCGCGACAAGAATTAAATTATCTTTCTATAGACATGCATTGTTATATACTTTCGACGATTTTTTTTTTTAATTTTCGCCAAGAAAGAATCATATATGATTCGTAAGAATCATATATGATTCTTAAGAATCGAATCATATATGATTTTTTACGAATCATATATGATTCTTTCTGGGCGAAAATTAAAAAAAAAAAAATGTTCTTCGAAAGTATATAACAATGCATATCTATAGAAAGATTATTTAATTCTCATCGCGATGGTATTTTTTTTTTTGTAGCTTGAAGATTTACTGTTTGCATGATATGTTGTTTTGAAAAAAAATGTGAAAAACATAAATGGGTGGCTATGATTGGTTGATAGGTTCTATGGCATGTATGGGTTCTTTATTGATCTCAACTCTTACGTCAAAATACTACTAATAAATCAACCAAATTTAGTCGGTTTATTATAAGGTGGCAAAAGTGACCTAAATTTAACATATTTAAATTATAGGAATAATGAGCCTCTTTCAATTCACTTACAACGTAAAACAACATAATAACTAACAATGATTAATGATGGCAAAAATACAACTAATAAATGATTTTGAGTGAGTGTCATATAGATAATGGGGATTGATTCGCACACCATTTTTTTTATAAACACACCATTTTGTACAATCCTGTAATGCACAGAGAGTACATTGTACAACATTGTAATGCATAAAATGTGGTGCAAGAATAAAAAAATTTGGTGTGCAAATCACCACCTATAGATAACAACCTGTCTACATTCGAGACATACATTACTTCAAAAGTAAAATACTATTTAAGAGGAATATCATTATGTAACTAAAAATTGATTGCATAGATGATATGCAAATCATTCATAATGAAGGAGTTATTTATTTCTTGTTTTATTTCTAAAATTTTGTTTAATCTTTAAAAAAAACATGTAAATACAATGCTATCATGAGCACTTTAAACCCACTAAGCAACTTCAATGTGAAGTTCTTATTAGAGAGCTTATTAACCTAAGAAAACAATAAAAATTAGGAATGAGGGATTATATACCAATAAAAATTAAAGAAAAATAAATTTTGCTAATTTAATCTAATAAAAAAAAAAAGTTTTAATAGTATTACCTGATGGTCTTGTTATGCACCTAAGTTAGATATATAAGAATATCCAAGCCATGCCATGGTACATGTGAACCAAATATATGGCATACCTTAAAAATCAAATTGAATGTTGGGCTATTTTCCACACGTATTCCATGGTGACTCATGAAATGCTATACTTATTGTAAAGAAACCAAAAGAATGAGAAAATAATATTAGTTGCATGAAGAGAATAGCCACATCAAAAACTAAATGTTGATTGATTTTTTCATACATGGTGAAAGAACCAATGAGAACCTGATACGATATATATGCATTAATTTCCATCTAAAAATGCAAGTATATACACAAAGTTGTGAGCAAAAAGATAAAGGTGAAGGAAACAAAATAACATAACTATAGTCGATTGGAAGCAATTAAGTGAACAAAATGTGAACCGATTAGCAATTAAGTGAATAAAGTGCGTTGTGATATGTTTAAAATTAAGGATGGTTTAATAACAGCAATTGACTAAGTAAGGAACAAATTATGAAACAACTAAATGATTTCTACATTTTTCGGGGTGGACTTTGTTTTTGTTTTGAATATTTGTGTAATTAGTTGACTAAATGAGCAATGTTTGCTTAAATGCTCTTTAACTCTTTTTGAACTATATTAAAAAAGATTTTAAAGTTGAACCATTAACTCACAAAAGTTATAAACATAACTATAGTCGATTGGAAGCATATTAAAAGGTGTATAAAGTATTAAAAAAAAACTTTGCATACATATTGAAAGATCATGAATTAAAAAAAAAAAAAAAAAAAAAAACTCTTAGCCGAAATCACAAATAACATACTAATAATATATGAGGAATAGATCGATTATGTCAAAATACTTCTTGTGCAAGATTTGGAACGAATTTAAATTTTGATCATTAGATTATAGCAAAAACTTCTTTCAATTTGGATGTTACCATACTCCAAAAACACATACCAAAAAACATTAGTAAAGTATTATAAAGTGATTCTAGAAGAGTAATCAAGGGTATAGAGTTGAAGAAACCTAACTTTGAATTGCATCTCGTACTTTCCCAATTCCATCCAATATATTCTTGGTTCAGGAAATCAAAGAAAAAACTTCGATTAAAAAACTCTTAATTAATGAGTATGGCGATGAAAAGCACTTGAAGAAAAAAGATTATAATTGATAATGCAAATTGAAATATAAAATGTTCATGCTAAGAAGCGATCGATTTAATATTCAGAACCAATACTTTACTCTTCGAAAACTATGAATTAAACATGATAGTTCATATGAGGAGTCACAAAAATAGAAGAAAATATTGCTCAGAGCTACTATAACATGTTTGTACTATACATGCACCCTCCATGCAATATTTATAATGGTTACGTAATACACGTGATATGTCAAAGATTAGCATGCGTTACGATTATAAAATATAAATTGATGCTCATGAACAACGAAAGAACAAACATGCATAAATAATAAAAAGATGAGAATGAAATAGTGTAAAAGAAATTGTTTGATTTATATTAAATTAATTTTGTTATTAACATAAATTATGAAAAGTTGAAACTTGCAATGGACGCCAAAATAAATGTTATATGTATTCCTATTTTAGTTTCTTGTATTAAAAAATTCCTATTAAAATATTGAGTTGCCATAAAAAAGTTATATTGAAATTAATATTAAATGTGTACGTAGCACAACAATTTACTACTTTAGCACATTACACGAGTTAAATGGGTTAGTGGGTCGACCCTTTAACCCATTTAACCCGTATAATTAAATATAAATAATTTTTATTTTAAGAAGAAAAAAAACTTAAACGGGTTGGCGGGTGGACCCGTTTATTTTATTCACAACCTGAACCTGACCTGTTTAATAAACGGGTTAGGTATGTCGACCCAAACATGACCCGAAATCTATTTAGCTCAACCCCGAACCTGTTAATTTTCGTGTCCGTTTCAGGTTTCGTGTCGGGTCAGAAATTGGCAACCCTAGTTACTACTACCAAATTTCAAATGAGAATTCAAAAGTTTAGTGAAGACACATGTCAGCATGCGATGCTTAGTTATATTAAGAAAAAATTAATTAGATTACTCACTAAAAAGTGTGTTTTATTAGTATAGATAGATAGATATAGATATAGTAGATTACTAATTAATAGCCCGATGATATATATATATATATATATATATATATATATATATATATATATATATATATATATATATATATATATATAGGGGAGGTTTATTTTCAGAACCCTGTTAAGTGCGAGAACTGCGAGAACTCCAATTTTGCATTAGAAAACATGCATGTTCATATAAAACATGTATGTTTTGTTACATACACCTTAATATACATACCTGCGTAACATACATGTTTATATAAAACCATTTTGCATTGATATGTTGCACTTAACAAGGTTTTATATGAACATGTATGTTACGCAGATATGTGTATTAAGGTGTATGTAAGAAAACATACATGTTTTATATGAACATGCATGTTTTCTAATGCAAAATTGGAGTTCTCGCAGTTCCCGCACTTAACAGGGTTCTGAAAATAAAGACACACTATATATATATATATATATATATATATATATATATATATATATATATATATATATATATATATATATATATATATATATATATATAATGTTTTCCAGTGCTCGACCTCACTTTATATGTCTTCGCCGTTTATGCAACGTTAACAAAACTCAAGTTAAGGTTTTCAAGGTGACCAAAGACACCATATTTGCCCAGTTCTTTTATCCCTCTTTACCCAATTTCGAAAAATTCAACAAACTTTTAATTTTCTGCCAACTAACTCTCAAATTCAATTCAAAACTTTTGTGCCAACATACTTATGCGTCTCAGTGCTCTCCAATTTCATATACAGGTCGGATAAACATCTTGATATTTTACATGTCAACCCTTGCATACACATTAAATACCGGATTACCATGAGCTGCATATTCCATATATCTGAAACTTCTAACAAAGCAGGAGAGTTCTTCCCTTTCAAAATCAGCAACTGGCTTTTGGGACCATTCGAACCACAAACTTGTAAGTTTACAATAGAGAAGAAAGTACCACTAAATGGTTTCCCATTGAATTCTCATTTATAGGCCGGCATACGTGTAAATAATGTACAAGGAAACATAATTGAGTTAAGCTCTTAAATTATACTACGTAATGGGCTAAACACTAATGCCCAAAATATAAATATAATCTACTAATAAAAAGGAGGCTACAAGAAAATAAAATAAAAAATACAGTAGTACTACTTGAAGTAAAAACCAAACCGACCTAGCCAAAAAACATATACACCAGCACCACATGAGATTATGTTTAAGTTTACCAAATATATATGGACACTCTAGTATCATCGTATTAAATTATTCATTGCTTTTTCACAATCTAATCTCTAGTTAGTTGGAGTAGTTTACATTAGTTCTACGGTTCCAGAGATTCATTTGATGCTTGGTGATCTAATTCGATTAAATCATCACAACTATAATCAATCTAATATAGTCATTCACCATTTAGAAATATGCGAAATCAGGCAATTTTATTTACCTAGTTGACTCAATCAGCAAAGCTCTAATCATCTATAATCATTCAGCAATCAACAACACACAGAATCATCACGTTTCTATACATCTAGATTCAAGCAGTTTCAAAAAGACTTAGCAGAATCAAACAGTTCAAATAAGCATTTTGTTTATACCAATTTGAATACCTAGTGTGGATACGAATGCAATATCGTGTCAGATTCGTAGAATACTTACTTGCGCCTGTTACAAGTAAAAGGGATAAAAATGACTACTACTTTAGAACATGTTTTGTACTTTTAATTTCCATAATTGCCTTTGTCATAACCAATACGTAGTAGTCCCATGCTAGACCAAATCTTTCCAACATACTCGTGTGTCTTAGTTATCTGCAATTTCATTCACAGGTTGGATACCACTTTATCACCTGCTACCCTTGAATCTTATGCAATCTTTTAGCAATTTCTATAAATCAGAACTCTTTTGTGCCAGCAGTCTTAGTGCCTTGTACTCTAATAGACTTTCCAACATATTCATGTTTCTCACTACTCTCCAATTTTATATACTCATCTTAATATTAAAGTTGTCAACCCTTGAATATACACTCAATTTCAGATTACCAAATATCAGCATCTTACTGCTCTCCAATTTCATATGCACTCAATTTCTGATTACCAAATACCAGCATCTTACTGCTAGTTTTTCTTTCCACAGCAGGAGAGTTCTTCCCTTTCAAAATCAGCAGCATGGCTTTTAAAGTTTCCATTACAGCATTTAATATTGTCTCTCCATTTCTTTCAACATTCTGAAAAATCCTCCAATTCCAAACATGAGATGACTAAATATCAACACTAAACAAAAGTATATTGCAACGTTAAAAATTTACTGTTACACAAAAAGCACATGCCATAGTTTTTCTGAATACCACTTTATGAACTTATCTTATGTAGTCAACCTGCCCTTAAATTGTCAATCACGAGACAAAAACATGTCTTTGAATGCAATGAGGGAACCAAACAAAACTGCATCAGGTAGACAAAGTATCGCCCATAGTCCATACTTGGACCATCTGATTTTGGATCAAATGCCTTAAAAACACCTTAGGAGCATTTTACATGAAAAATCCTCCAATTCCTCTATTGCCAAACAAAGTATCCTGCAAGAGCTACGAAAATATGTCGTTCGAAACAACTTCAAACTCAAGATGACTAAATATCAGCACCAAAAAATAAATTATATTGCCAAATTAGGCATAACATGTCTTAGACATGAATTTTATCGAACACTTTGTAGGCATTATTATACTTCCTGTATCTGACTCACATTTATACTTGATTAACAGACAATGTCTAAAGAATTTGCTCACCTCAAAGTCCCCCTCGAAAATATCATATCTGCTACCAACAACTTCGCTCAACAAAATGTAATCGGAGATAGTGAGCTTGATAAGAGATACAAGGGACACCTCTTGTGGTCCGGTGAGTTGATTGAAATTGATGCTCAGAGGTTTAATAAAGAAAGGAATGATCTAGAACAGCTGTTTTGGACGGAGATTTCCATGCTTTCTAGTCTCAAGCACAAGAATCTGGTTTCTCTTGTTGGGTTTTGTGATGAAAATGGTGAGAAAATCATCATTACCAGGCTTGAGACCAGGGGAAGTCTCTACAATCATCTAAGTGACTCAATGCTGTTGACATGGGTGCGAAGATTGGAGATATCTGTCGGTATTGCGCATGCATTGTGTTACATTCATTATGACGAGTCGCGCGATTTTAGCGTAATACACCGGATGATATCCAGTGTGTGTGTTCATTTAAGTGATGATTGGGAACCCAAGGTATGTAATTTTCGCCGTTCCATGAAGATAAATGCATCTCAAAGGCACCATTCATTTCATACTAATATAGGTGTTAATGTGAAAGGGTATTTAGACCCAACATATAAGGAGACTAAAAGGGTGAACCACAAGACGGATATGTACTCGTTTGGGATAGTTTTGTTTGAACTACTGTGTGGCAGGCAATCAATAATTGACAACAGAGATAATAATCGTTTGGCTCCGCAAGCCATTACCCATTATCGAGAGAAAAAACTCGATAATATAATTGATCCGGAACTATGGAAACAAATAGACTTGCATTCATTCAAACTGTTCGCAGAAATAGCGTATGAGTGTTTGGACGAAGAACGATCGCAACGCCCAAATATAGATGACATTGTCCCAAGACTCAAGAAAGCTTTGAAACTCGCACGCGAAAATAGGCCGGTAAGACCTTTTTTATTTTCTATTTTATGTTAACGCCATAATATGTTTTCCCTTTTCATTTACGTTAATTTCTACCAAAATTTTAAATGAAAATTATGAGATGACAAAAACAAACCAATTTTAGCATATTAAATCACTTTTGATAAAACAAAGACATATATCTCCACTATATATAAAGAAAAAACGCATGTTCTTAAAAACTATCAAAATGAAAAATATGAAATTGTTAATCTACGAGTACTTTCTATTCCTTTCAATATTTTACTTTACATACATACGTACATACATACATACATACATACATACATACATACATATATATATATATATATATATATATATATATATATATATATATATATATATATATATATATTTTCAGAACCCTATTAAGTGCGGAAACTCCAATTTTGCATTAGAAAACATGCATGTTCATATAAAACATGTATGTTTTCTTACATACACCTTAATACACATGCCTGCGTATTAAGGTGTATGTAAGAAAACATACATGTTTTATATGAACATGGATGTTTTAAACATTACCCGGTGAGCATTGTTTAGCAAATCTCAACTTTCAATGATCGTTTGATAAAACCCCTTAACTTTTGATAACCATTTGACAAAATCCTTTAACTATTTTTGAATCTATAATATTAAATGACCTATATTATGTTGATTACCCGTTCCGACATATGATACGTCGCGTTTTTCGGTATTTAGTTTTTAGAGCAACTGCAATGGCTCCAAGTCTTTAAGACTTTTTCATTGTTTCACATTTAATGTAACAATAAATTTCTTCTTTTAACAAGTCTTTTCTCCAATGTAACAAAGCTTTTCAAAAGCTTATCACAAACAAGTGAACAAGTGAACATTTAATGAAAATAGCTTGGTAAATCTTGTATCAAACACTCGGTGGTTTACAAGCTTTTCTCCAAAAAGTCATTGACAAACTCTTTCTCTCAATGTATCAAGTCATGCAATAGCTTTTTGAGACAGTAAAAGTCATTTAAAAACTACACATTGCAGTTGCTCTTAGGTTAACCATTTTTCTTGTGTTTAAATCAAGGGGACCTATAAGTTTGTTTTGACCATTATAACTTTATTCTTTAAAAAAAAAAAGGATGTGTAGTTGACATTCTAAATCGATAACTAAAAACAAAAAATAAATTGCAAATTTGAAGTATAGTATCAATCCCCTTGATTCCAAAAAAATAAATAAATAAATAAAAATTGATAACTTAAGCACCAAAAACCACAAAATTCGACGTATCATGGGTCGTGTTAAGTAGTCAAAGTAATAGGTCATCAAATGCAGTAGATGAAACATTATCAATGTTGGCTGAAGGTTTGTATTAAATGGTAATCCAAAATTAGGTGGTTAAATTAAATGGTTAAACAATATTAAGGATAAAATCGTTGCTCAAAAATGTTAAGGGATTTTATCAAACGAATATTGAAGATTAAGTGATTTTTTTAATGGTCAAACAAACTTAAGGATAAAAAAATTTTATAAAAAATGGAAAGTGGTTAAACCAAAATTAAATCATAATTAGCAGATTTATAAAATTTATTTTTGTTGGTTTGTTAAGCACTCGTGCTTGTCAATGATATCCCTTTATTACAAAATCTTGCCAACCAAAATTATTCCAAGATTCATATAAAGAAACCTGGATATATCAAAGCCGCCCATTCCGACGGCTGTGCATAGGGGCTTTTATAAATGATGTATCCGAAATATAAAAGCCGAATTTTGAAAGTAAGTACAATGGTGGTATAAAAAAATAATAATAATAAAATAAATAAATAAATAATCAATTCATATCCTGTATTAGTTCATAATTTTGTTCGTCATATATCATTTTAGTCATCCCTTTTAACAAATTTTCATACAATTGTACATTTTTTCATCTCATAAACAATAAACAAGAACGTCTAAATTTTTCCTAAAAAGTTACGTAATTAAAATAAATTTTCTAAACATCTATTCAATACTCGTAAAAAGGTACTCCCTCCGTCCCAAATTTATTATCCACTATTGACTTTCTTAGTATTTCTTATTCAACTTTGACTTTAAATATTTTTGTGTGTGTTATATAATATTTGATGCAAAATATATAAATGAATTGGGTTTTAAGTGTACTTTTCAACAGTATAATTTTTTTATCAAGTATTATATAATAAAAAAATATATATTTATGGTCAAAGTTGAACCAGTTTGACTTTGAAAATTCAAACTGGACAATAATTTTGGGACGGATGTAGTATGTGATAAAAAGTAAGCAAGTATAACCATTTTCAAATTAATTATTGCTAAAAGTTGATATTCGAATTTATCATATTACCCATACTTTAAGTTATTATTACATAAAGTTATTAGTTAATTAGGTGATGAACAAGATTGTCATTATGCAATAGATAAGAAAAACCAATAATAATATCACTTTAGGATTAAAAGTAAAGAAAAAGGGACGTTCGGTGGAGATCACCAATTATACATATATAGTATATACTGATGATGCATCACTTGCTGTTAATTTGTCATCTCACATCCTTATGTAACCCAAACTCTGCTTGTTTTTGTAATAGATACACTCTCCGCCTAACCACCTTGCTCACCTAAAAATACCCCTTGAACATATAGAATCCGCCACCAACTACTATGATGAAGAAAATGTCATCGAAGAAGGTGGATTTGGAAAGAGATACAAGGGACGACAGCTCTCGTGGTCCAGTGAGTTGATAGATATCACTGTTCAGAGGTTATTTAATAAAGAATGGGATGATGAAAAAGAACAACAGTTTTGGACGGAGATATCGATGCTATCTAGTCTTAAGCATAAGAATCTTGTTTCTATTGCTGGGTTTTGTAATGAAGTTGGTGCAGAGACCATCATTTACAAGGACGTGTACAGGGGAAGGCTCGACGACTATCTAAGTGACCCGACGTCTCTGACCTGGGTGAAGAGATTGGAGATATCTGTGGGTGTTGCGCATGCATTGAGTTACATTCATTATGACGAGCCCCGCGGTTTTAGCATTATACACCGGAACATCAACAGTGAAACAGTTCTACTGAATAATGACTGGGAACCTAAGTTATATAATTTCCAGTTTTCCATGAAGATTAAAGCATGTGAAAGGCACCATTCTTTCCATACTGATTCAGTTTGGTCTACAGAGGGGTATACAGACCCAACATGTTTAGAGACCAACATTGTGAACCACAAGTCAGATATCTACTCCTTTGGGATAGTACTGTTTGAACTATTGTGTGGTAGGAAATCAGTAAGTGACGATCAAGATAATAAGTATTTGGCTCCTGTGGCAATTTTTCATTATAGAGAGAAAATTCTTGATGGTTTAGTTGATCCGGATCTATGGAAACAAATATATCCGCGATCATTGAGCATTTTTGCGGAAATAGCGTATGACTGCTTGAATGAAGAACGGTCCCAACGCCCGAATGTAGATGAGATTGTCACAAGACTTGAGAAAGCATTAGAACTTCAATTGGAATGTGAAAATGCTGTAAGATGGTTTTTTCCCTTTATCTTTCTATCACAACAACGAATCTATAATACGTGCAACGTTTATTTACTTATTGTTGTATTTGTTGCCATTGATGTTAAAGGAACACTCATCAGTCCTGGACAAAGTTGGAGAGACATCATCCGGTCATGAGGAGGTAATTATTTTTATTATTATTTTTTAACTTTTGTTGCAAGCCACTGAAATATTTTAAAAAGAGAAAAATGTCAAAACAAGAGAAAGGATAAAGAAAGATGCGAAAAGGGGCAGAACTTTTGTTGCAAGCCACTGAAAAACTTTATAATGCAATTTTCAGCTTCAAAGTTTTGTTATGGAGTGTGAATAATAAGAACGCACAGGTTGGACTCAACAAAGAAGCTCAAAGTTATATTTGTAACAATATTTTTTTCTTACTAATGTTTAAAAAACATTGCGTATGGATTGCTTAAAATAAACAGTGATCCGAAATGGTTGTTTTCATTGTTGTTGGGTACTTCTCAAAAGTATATCGGCTATTCTGGGGTTTAAAAGAAAACAAAACAAAAAAATGGGTACTACTGGACAAGGATATAAATGTATTTTCGAGTTAATATTTTGTGTATAATTGTATAAATAAATACACTCCATTGGCATATCACTCCCATAAACTATTATATTTGTCTTAAAGGTGGTGGTTGTGAGTTATGGTTAAATTGAGGTTCAAGTTATACATGCAAAATATTTTCCATGTTGACCAAAAATCACATTTGCCTAACAATTTTTGCAAAATCTAACTGTTTTTTAGAATGATACACAAGATCCCCTCTTATACTTACGTGGCTTCTCACCATATTTTCTAGCTCTTTGATAAATGTTAAAAATGAATGATTAACCTTACTGAATTGTTCCACCGTGAAAATCTACGCACCTCATAATGTCGTCTTCTTTGGTACATATAGGGATCAGCGAGTCACTTAACACCCACAGGCGTTGAATACAATTCCAGCAAAAAGACAATATCTTCCCTCAAATACGTTTCTCACTCACAGTTCAGCTTTGAAGATATCGAATCCGCAACCAACAACTTTGCTCCTGAGAATATGATCAGAGACGACGAAACAGTTAAATATGCTTACCAAGGCCGTATGTTGCATTCCGGACAGTTCATCGATATTGTTGCACGGGGGATCTATGTTAAATATCAAAAAGATGAGAGCAAAAAGTTTAGGATGGAGAAGTCGATGCTTTCTAGTCTCAATCATAAGAATCTAGTGTCTGTTATTGGGTTTCATGATGAGAATTTGATTACCGTATACAAGAAGGAGGCCAAAGGAAGTCTCAACAAATATCTAAGTGATGAGAACCTCACATGGATGCAAAGGTTGAAGATATGCTTGGGTGTTGCAAATGCATTGAGTTACATCCATTATGATGCTGGACGCGATTTTAGTGTCATACATTGCAACGTCAGGAGCTCAAAAATTTTACTTGATGATGAATGGGAACCGAAGTTATCTGGTTTTGAACTTTCATTGAAAAACACAGTAGCTCGGAGGCACCGTCTTCTTCTTACTCGTGATATTGTTAAGAATGTATACCTGGACCCAAAATATAAAAAGACTGGCGGTATGACCCACAAGTCAGATGTGTATTCGTTCGGTGTTGTGTTATACGAAGTCGTGTGCGGAAGGAGTGCAGTTCTTCCAGATGAAGAGTTGGGAGAGGGTTTATTAAGTCAACTGAAAAAATCTCATTTGGATGAAATGATCAATCCGCATTTACGAAAACAGATGGACCCAGAATCATTCAAAATCTTCTCAGAGATAGCGGATTACTGCACACAAGATGAATGGGCGAAGCGTCCCCATATAGATCAAGTTGTCAAAAGACTTGAGAAAGCTTTGGAACATCAGTGGAAACATGAAAATCCAGTTGACCGTACATCATTCAATCGTTTGAAGGTAATTAATTTCCTTAAACTTTTAATTTTTGGCTGATTACTAATTATCCTAAAACAAGAGTTACTTATATTATTAAGGGTTGTTTTGTGGTTTAACGTATATAATCACTATCCTCATTAATGTGAAAATCTGTGTGCATGTGATTCTGATTTTATATTATTATGTTTTTTAACATTGTATTTTATATTTCATAGGTTATATTAAATTAAACTAAAACTAAAAATATTATACAAAAATAAATTTTTGTAATGAATGTGGTGAATATGGAAGTATGAAATAATTTGTTATATAAAATTTTGATAGTGAGTTCATTTTGAATGCATAGAAAAGATCTTTTCCTTGATGTAATTCTTAACAAGTAATGATGTAATAAACGTGTTATGTTTTACAAATTGAAAATATGTATTCAAAATAGCAATATTAAATAAGCGTTTTAGCTAGGGGAAGGACCAAGTATAGGATTATTCTAAATGTTAGTCAGTTATAAATACTTTTTTTCCTCACCCCAATCCTTACTAGCATTAATGAGGTGATGCATGACTCCATAATGTTGCAGGAGAAGAACTTTGAACACTTGAGGATTGGACTAGATCTTATAAACGAAGCTACCAAGAATTTTGACGACGCATGCTGCATCGGGTCTGGCGGATTTGGTAAAGTGTACAAAGCAGATCTTGAACATTTTGATAGCAGTAGCTCCTCGTCGATAGAAGGTGTGAATGAATGTGATTTACCCAGAAAGCGAAGCACAGTAGCTATAAAGCGCATTCACAATCAAGAAGGAGGACAAGGGTTCATTACAGAAATTGAAACTCTAACTACATGTAAGCATGAGAATATAATCTCTCTTCTTGGTTTTTGTTATGAAGGTAACGGTGCAATGATCCTGGTTTATGAGCATGCTTCTAGAGGAAGTCTTGAAGACTATTTGGGAAGGAGTGATAAAATGACTAATCTAAGTTGGGTGCAACGCATAAGAATATGTCTTGATATTGCACATGGCTTGAATTACATTCACACCAACACGGATCAGGACAAACAAAAGATAATACACCGTGATATCAAGAGCGCAAATATTCTATTGGCTGATAATTGGACTGCAAAGATCGCAGATTTTGGGCTCTCTAAATTCCACCCAGCAGACCAAGAGGCGAGCACTCTCAATATCAATACGATTGCAGGTACAAATATGTATCTTGATCCAGAGTATCAGAAGTTTGGAAGATTAAATAAAAAATCCGACATTTACTCTTTTGGAGTAGTATTGTTTGAGATTTTGACCGGGAGGTTAGCCTATGATCGTATTTTCACCGACGTTGATGGAAACGGGATTGCACCCATTGCACGACATCATTTTGAGAAGGGGACGCTGATGGAAATTATTGATCACAAGATAAAGGAAGAGACCAATGAACATGTCTTTTCTTTAAGTAAAGGACCCAATAAAGAGTCTTTGGACATATTTTTAGAAATCGCATTTCAATGTATAGCAGAAACTCAAGTCGAACGTCCATCAATAGATGTTGTCATCAACAAACTCAAAAAAGCTTTAAACTTTCAGGTAAGTATAACTTTATAATCTCCTCATATTCTTCATCATGTATGTGACCTTTCATATATTATACTTTGTGTAAATACTATTTTAATCCTCAAACTATTACTCAATTTCCCATTTAAGTTATTTTAGACCTTAACTTTTGTGACTTATTATTTTAATATTAAAATTTACTAACTTAGTGATTTAATTATTTTATAAATTGAGAACCTAAAATTCACGAATGCATTTTAGATAGAAAGTAGTTCATTCTGTTTTTAACTTATATATGTCAACTTTAATGATTCACAGGAGAACCACAAGGACAGCCTCAAACTATCACTTGAAGACATAAAGCTGGCTACACGAGACTTCAATGAAGACAATATCATTGGACATGGAGATTTCGGGAATGTATACAGAGGAGTATCTGCTCATGGAGATAACATCATTGCTACAAAGCTGTTGGATAGGAAGTCTGCTGAAGGAGAAGCAGAATTTATGACAGAGTTGGAAATCCTTATGGAGTATAAACATGAAAATGTCATTGGTCTTGTAGGCTACTGTGATGAAGAGGATGAGAAAATAATTGTTTATGACTACGCATCGAGAGGAAGTCTTGATAAGTACTTGAGCGATGATAGTCTTACGTGGGTGATGCGGCTTAAAATATGCATTGATATTGCAATCGGGTTGGAGTTCCTTCATGGAGCTATTTCAAGTCCAGAAATTGTAATACATAGGGACATCAGCAGCAGCAACATTCTATTGTTTGATGATTGGAAAGCAAAAATTTCTGATTTTGGGCTTTCCTTAGTGTGTTCAACAAATCAGGATGTAGGCTTTGTCATCGACAATGTTACAGGCACAATCGGCTATCGTGACCCACTAAACTTGAAAACAGGCTCCTTAACTAAAGAGTCTGATATATTCTCACTAGGTGCGGTTTTATTTGACATATTGTGTGGGAAACTATCATCCGAAGAGCTAGATGATGAGTATCTTTATTTACCCTTTTTGGCTAAACACCACTATCATGTTGGAAAACTTGATAAATTAGTGTTCGAGGGCATTAAAGAACAAATTGTGCCACAGTCATATACTACATTTACAAGGATTGCCCTTCAGTGTTTACATCATAGGAGAGAAAGACGGCCAACGGCTCATGAAGTGGTAATACAGCTTAAAAAAGCCTTGGAATTCCAGGTAAGTTTCTATATTTTGACAAAAACTGGCCTTTAACTGTTTTATAAACTATAAGAAAGTAGTTGTATGAAACACGAGTTTATTAACTGATTAATTAATGTATATACAGGAGGATTATGAGAAATGGGAGCCCAAATTGCCAAAGGACTACAAAGAAATAATCCAAAAGTCAAAATGCCATGAAATTTATTCTACCATCAAGAAAGAGGATCTTTACAACATTTTTTCGAAGCGAATCCTCCTTCAACAAGACAAAACGGTAATGAGTTCCTTCTCAAATCTCACTTATATTTTTTGTGCATCTTGTGTTCTATGTATCCTTTAGTTTATTAGGGATCAATCAAAATCATATATGCATTTAAACATCCTTACGTTTGAGTGTGACTTGTTTTTCCATTGTATTACAGTTGATGTCATTCGATGGTATTGGAGAATATGCATTGGTTTCAGCGACATTGTTTTCCTACAAAAATAGCTGTCCACATGATTGGAAATCTCTTCCAGAATCAAGGTTATTCTCTCTACCTCTTTACATTTGTTACTTTGTTAGAATTAAGTGAGAAGCGTACATATGCATTGTTGTTAGAAGCATATATTAATTATACCTTTTTTAAATGTCTAATATTTGGTCTCCAGGTGTTATTTTTTATAATTACCTGCTGTTTAAGTTGAAGTTCGTAGCAACAATGTTTTTTCAGCAAATTTGACAATGGTCACAATGATTTCCTGCACTATTCAAACAGAGCAATAGTCCTTCATCTTTTACTCTTTTACACTTGAACCCAAACTTTCTATAAACCTTGAATATTTAACATTGACAATTAATTCTATAGTTGATCAATGATAACTAAACATAAATATCATTGATGATAACTAATGTTGTACAAGACTAATTATAATACTCACAATAAGATTGACAATTAATTCTATAAACCTTTTAATGAGGTGGTTGACATTATTTATATCATTTATTTGGTTAAAGAATTACAAATATGCAAAAGTAGAAGTGTATGGTGATATATGCTATGATTTATTAAGACTTGAATACTTATAATATGCACAGGTTTGAGACAGTAGCGGAGATGTTTGATATTTCCAACTTGAACATCGAAATCGAGAGAGAAGCTCAATTTTTAACTCCAGATGTTGTTTATGGGGTCTATTTAGTCTTCAAATTTTGTGATTCAAAAAACTTATCGAGTAAACCTATGTATGTTAACCTCAAGTATACAAAGGACGGTGAAAGTCAACATGCATTTTTTGCAACATGGAGAGACAACGAATGGATGATGGTTGAGTTGAACCGATTCTTGAATGTGAAGGAAGGTTTTGATGCCAAGTTTCTACTAGAGAGCTTTTCACCATGCTATTGTGGAGATGGTGCGATTTATGTTGAAGGCATTGAATTTCGATCCATTGAGAAAGTAAGCTTGAAAGTATTCCTTTGTTCCAGTCAATATTCTTTTGTATACATTGTAAAAAGGGAAAATGCATGCATGGTAACACAAAAAAAAGTATTAATTAATTAAGGGGTGATAGAACCACACAAAATGGTCCACAAAACAATTTTACAAAATGATGTGGCAGTGTTTTATTGCTATTTCTCACTCTTCTTTTTTATTGTCCCAATCAAATACTGCCACATCATTTTGTGGAATTGTTTTGTGGACCATTTTGTGTGGTTCTATCACTTCTCATTAATTAAAGAATAATCATTTTCTATATTGCATATTTAACATAATTTTTATACAGGTGAAACATGAAGAAATAAGAAAGTTGAAGGAAGACCAGCAAGTCTTGAAATCAAACTTTAACGCGGATCAGGTGCAAGAATTGCCGACTAACTTCGAAGAAATATTTAGGATATCTAGAAACTATGACGAGTTGTTCTGGTTGGGTGAAGTAGACGGAAAGAAGCTTCTTATACTTTCTGCAAAGACAGCTTTATACAAATCCTCGAATGTGAACCTTTTTACTTCCACACCATCAGCGCAGTCCAGGTTTGCTTTTCTAAACTAACTTTGTTATGACTTTCTTCAACCTAAAACTTATCCAAATTAATTAAATTAGGTTGTGGTCATCTATGCTTATTCAAATATTTAAGGTCCTAATTTTCTTTATTTCCGAGTAAGTATAGATGGTTGAAAAAAGTGTCACTTAGATTTGATCCTATCTTCAGTTTTGACTTTGTTGAGTAATTGTATAGTCTTTATCGTACATGCAGATTTAAAGAGGTGATTGAGCTTTTACCACAAAAAGTATTTCATATCAACTGTACGATCAAAAGTCAAATGCTGTCACCGGATACGCAATACGTGTGCTACCTTGTGTTCAAGCTTTCAGGAAACTGCCAAGGAATGCACTCTCCAGTGAAAGTACGAGATATACTACACCAAGAAAACAAAGAGGCTGAATATCTCTATTTTATAACCCCAGAGCCATCCAATATACATGATATTACTCGGGTTCCAAAACAAAGGGGAGATGGATGGATGGAGATTCAACTTTGGAAATTTAACTCAGCTCATGAATTCAAGGATGACTCTCTTTCTATGAATATGAAATTTACAAGTCTTGAAGGAACTATGTGTGGCCTCGTTGTATGTGGCCTCGAGTTTCGGCCATTGTAAAAGAACTATTTAGTCTATATATTTTCTCCGTTATGTGTCACCCGAGTCTAAAATCCAAGTAACCAGTCCTAAAGTATTCGAAACTTTACCAAGAATACAATGCTAATACGTTAGTCCGAAATTTAAATGACCAGTAAACTTTATATAAAAATATGTATTATACTCAAAATTTCAAATCTAGACCAAGTCATTGGGCTTCGTGGCCCATTAAAAAAACCAAATGGACTCAAATTAAATTTCGGGCTTGGCTTAAACCAAATATCCAAGGGCACTCTTGATGGGCTTTTTGAGCCCAAACCAAAATTCAACACAACACAGTCACAAAAATATAATCACAGAAATGGAAACGCAAAATACAAATTGTTCTTGTTAAATCGTATTAAGCAAGGAAATCGATGTACACACCCTTATACGTTATATTTTTGTGTTAACCAAAACGAGGCAAGGAGCTCTTGAGCGCGATAAACCCGAGACCAGAAACAACACTCCTTGGTGACATACTTATTAAACCGAAAATTTAACAACAAATAAGCCATAACGAGTTTATTATAAACCAACAAGTTTTACTTCCAAAATAAACCAAAATGTAACAAATAAGCAAATCCAATTCTCTTTAAGCCCTACGGCTTCGACTCGAACCCACACAGGTTTTAAACTTGATCCGAATCCTCACAAAAATCAATACACTCGAATAAGAAAAAGCTTAACTAGATCCGTATCCAAAACGGGTCAGACTCGACCCTAGTCGGGTTTAACCCGACCCACCAAATAAACCCATCAGACAAAAACTCTTTTGACAATATTTTCAATCCGTGACTAATCCCTATATAATACGCAACTAGACTGAGTCCAACAACCGAACCCGAACCGGGTTCTAATCCGGTCCGAGACCAAATAAACAATAACAACACCAAGAATCATCTATCCATCGATTAAAACCAAACCGCCAACCGAAAATGAAGCGGGCCTGACCCGACCCGAAACTAAAATTAATCAACAAACTCTTTTAGTGAGATAACCAAATCAAAAACGTTTTAACCGATTTTTATATCCACGAAACTTTCAAAACTATAAACTACGTACACACCCGATCTAGCACGATCCCTTCACCCTTGTTGATGGTGGTTGTGATGACGGTGGCCAGAGAACGGCGGTGGCACCATGGTGGTGGCGGCGACTGGATGAGAGGAGGAGGGAGTATGAGAGGGGGAGGCTGGAAATTTTATCAAAAATGGTGGATTAGGGTTTTGAAACCTTATATAAGTACAGGGAACCAAAATTGAACTTTTAGTTATCTTTTATAAATTTGAGGTTCGGGAACCATTTAGTTTAGCGAATGTTTTATTTGAGTCACGAAATTACGCTATCGCGTTCAAAATGATATTTTCAATAAAAACGAGTTTTCACACGACTAGTTTCTCGCAAATAATACCGAAATCAAATCAAATTGTTTATCGAGTTTACGATTGTGCCGGTACGCGTTGAGTGCGGTTTTCATGATTTGCGAGATAACTTCCTGTTTTCAAGTCAATTGAGCTCGGAAGAGTTCGTAAATGAAAAATAAGGATGATTCCTTATAAAGATATGATGCGTGGGAATCGCACCTTGCTTTACCTCTCGAGGGATCTCGCGAGGCTTACAACCCCCACCAGGCAGTGTACCTGATCGTTGTAGTATAGTATAGTGACAAGTACCGGGGGATTGATCGTTCAGCTTAGGAATAGTGTCGCTAGGATTAGAAAGCCTAATTAATAGTTCTAGAGATGAAAGATGATTATTTTTGTGTTTTTATATTTTATGAAAGCAAGTAAAATCTCGGGTTTTGGAAGAGTGGGCGGAATTAGTTGCTATTCAACTAACCCAAAGCTATTATATAACTAAATTAAACTAATGAAAATGAAATTAAACTAATATTAAACTAAGGTTGTGAGCAGTGGTTGGAGAAATTGTGTTTACTTAGACTTCATTACTCCCTAGATATCTTTTACATGTCAATTACTTGTTACACTTGTATGGATGACGGATTGTATTCCTTAATACCATTCGTGGGGTGGCATACATAACTCCCCAACTCTATGAGCTCTTATCTCCTCCTACACCATGACCCAGCACAACTATAGGGATTGTAAACAGTGGCTCATGCATTAAATACAACCAATAAAGACCTAGTACGCCTCGGTTCATGTTTCTTAAGACGTTCAAGCATGTTACCATTTGGAGATCTGCCAGTTTTCTTAAGCCTAACATATAATATCATTCATCCAAAACAAGAATAGACAAGTAATCAACACATAATCAACATCTAGGTTTCATTAGATCTAAGCAAACACAAAGGAAATCTAGCCTAGCATAGTAGAATTAAGATAAGAACAAAAGGTAAGCAACCAACACATAGACATATTGATTGAATTAAGAGTATACTTATCTCAATTACAATGCAAGGTCTCAAGAGTTTGGAACCCTTGAAAAACCTGTAAAAGAGGCACCAAAATCGTCTTTAGGGTTTCACCAAAACTTCTCCTTTTTTTTAATGAAAAAACTAGAAAACTATATATAGGAAAAATAGTCTGACGGCGTCAAGAGTTAATTCTGACGCCGTCACCTCGCCGCCATATACTTCCTCGGACGCCCTAGATCCACTTGTAACGGCCTATGTGACGCCGTCACCACCTACGGTATTTTATTCTTGGCCACTTTGACACCGTCACCTATCCATCTGACGCCGTCACCAGCTACGGTATTTTATTCTCCATGTCTGACGCCGTCAAGAAGCAAGTCTTGACGCCGTCACCTTGTATCTTCAGCATGGATTTTTGGTACTTTGCCGTTTTCTTTACTTTATGCTCCAAAAACGTCCAAAATAGCCTCTTTTCCAGAATTCACTCTCCAAACACCTAAAATCACAAAAGGAACGATTTAGGGCAATATTTGATCAAATAAAGTCGGATTCGGGCTTAAATGACCCCCTAAAAACGGATCATTTTTCGCCTCATCATATACCCTTACACTTGAGATTTGCTTGTCCTCAAGCAAATGAGCTTTTATTCTACTCAAAAGACAAGTTAGGGGTCATTTAACACTAATATAAAAGTAATTACAACAAATAATCGTTCCACTAAAGACCAATAGACAAGCACGGAGGTCATACACAAGCACCTCACAAATAGTGTTTAGATACTCACATTTCTCGGGTGTAATAAAGTAATATAACATTATGGAAATGGAAGATATCTCTCACTACCTGTCATAGCAAAATAGATTATCATAGGCTTGGGAAAGGATCAAACCTCCACCACATGGCGTAAGCACCTAGGATAAACTATCAAAGAGGTCTTTTAAAGGGTTATAACGTTAGGTGTAGGGATATGAATTACACGGTTTTGTTGGATAAAGGAAGTTTTACTGGTGGCGAGTTAACAATCTTGGTTAATTACATGTACAAGATGGCGTTGCTAAGCCAAGACTAGACTCGACTTAAGCTAATAAATGAAAAATAACAAAAACATAAAATGAACATAGAATGAAAACGGGATGGTAGTCCGCATGTTTTTTTTTTCTTTTTCCTTTTTCTATTTTTTTTTTTATTATTATTTTTTTTTTTTTGCATACACTCTTACCCTACCATCCAAAATAATACATCATAGGGGTATGAGCAATCCCCTTACACTTGAATCTTTACATACTTTACATTAAACTATTCTAATGACTCGAATTAAGAAAATCAAAACTCTTGGAGCACTTTTAAGATTAACGCACATATGGGGGTAATAATATGATGTTCTTCCCCATTACTCCATAAAATAAGTACTTGCCCATGAGTCCCAATCGTCCCAAAACAATATGTACAAGGATATGACTCGACTTAGCAACCATGTAATCAATTAGAAAGTTAACTTAGGGTTTAACAAATAACACTAATGCACTAAAAATGAGCGCATACACGGAAGGCTAAGGCGATTTGGTTGTACATTTAAGTGGGGTGTAACAAATTCTTCCTTTAAGTAAGATGCTTAAAGTTAGAAACGAAAAGATAGGCTCGGAGGGGTGTACTAGGGGTATCGTGTACTAAAAATGAGTACAACGCAAAGGGTGTGGGAAAAATTAGTTGACTTAACTAGCCAAGTAATATGACTTAAATGGTCAAGTAATTATAATACGGGTTTAACACAAGGGTGATCCTAATGCCTCTTATCATGTAGTAAATCCTACCACACGAATGTAGTCTCACTAGCGGTCTCGGGATGCATCACTAACGCAAGTTCTAGAATCTAAATGCTACCAGTACACTCATAAGCACCAATAATAAATGCTTTTCCTATCAAAACTAAGGGCGAACCTCACATCTTTGGGTGGAAAATTTTTCTGAATATACGGTTATGTGCTAGTAATACAATCTCCTATCCATGAGACGCTTGCTATGGCTAAAGTTTCACTCCTAAATGTTGTAAAAAAATTTAAATTTGGCGCTAAAATTACACTAACAAGTATTTCTCATAGTTTTATTACTCATCTACTATCAAACAAAACAAACTCAAGCGAAAGTGCATATGTAAGATATCATCTTTTTACCCTCCCCTTACACTTAGGATGAACATTGTCCCCAATGTTCAAGTAAAGAATGTAAAAGTTAAGAAGTAAAGAGAATGAAATCAAATACTCCTCTGATTCGCTCGGGATGGATTTTAGGTTGGCCAGGTTAAATCTTCCTCCAAGAAAATGAACAATCAAAGCTTCCCTTCCAGAATATAAATCATCTTCTTGTCATAAATAACCTGTAAATCCTGACAAAAGTAGACAAGGCAACCTCGCGTAAAATCGGCGGCATCCTATATAAGTTACTAAATCCTAGAAAACAAAGTAAGATATAATGCTTGTGGAATGAAGTTTGCAGATTTCCTGGAGATTATAAAACTTAATAATTCACAAAAACCATAAGACTCCGTTAGAAAAACAAAACGGGTAAAATTTCCAGATTTTTGACTCCTGACTCCGTCAAGAGCAATGGCCTGACGCCGTCAGAATGGACCTGCAGAAATCTTTATGTTAAGTTTCCGGAAAATTTCTGGAAAAACTTTGTCCTACTTCCTGGAAAATCCTGCAAAACTTCATTATGACTCAATACAAGCATTTGACTCTAACAATTACGAATATACATGTTCATTAAATATTGTGGAGAATCATGATCGGTTTGTTTCTTAAAAACATATTTGGGGTTTCCCCTTACACTTATCTTTTGCAAAAATACCTTTAGGTTGAAGTTAAGACTAGGCCAAACAACATAATAAAGTATTTCCACATTTTAATTGAGAAACATGATCAACCAACAATAAAAATAAAACATGCATACGGAAGCAAATAACAATCAAACAAATAAAATCACACAAAACATGGGTTGCCTCCCAAGAAGCGCTTTTCTTTATTTACGAGTCTTGTAGCTAGACTCAAAGTCGTGGGTTATCGTGTATCGCTTATGCTCACATAACCAAGTGTGAGCCACCTAATTGTTGCCTCATCTTTCTTATATTCTTCTCCTAACTCTAGGCACTGGCGATAGTACTTTTTACTCTTTTCATGTGTGTACTTAAGTCCTTTTCTCTCATCATTCTCACTTAGCATTTCCATGGGCGGATACCTACTACACTTTTCCATGGAAAAACCTTTGAACCTAGGGTGTGTGCGGGGCATTTGATAAACAAAATCTTCATCCCCATCCGAGAATGTAATTAGCCCTTCTATGAGTTTTTCATCGAGGTTGGTCAACCGTTTGAAGGGTTTTCCACACACAACTTGGGTCAATTTATTATCAATAAACTCTCCTAGATTCTCCATAACCATGAACTCAACAAGATAAACCAACTTTCCTACAAATACGTGCAATGGTATTGCCTTAGCAATGACGTTTTCCCCCTTGTATTCTAACTCCTCTACCATGATTTTATTGTATTCATTACGTGAGATTATGTTCATTGGAAGAGATGAGTTGAGATAGGCATTAAAGCTCTTAAATCCAATCTTACAAGGGAATTGCATGTTAAATGAACTATCGCACTCAATCCTAGTTCTAGGGTCCACATACCTAAGAGGGTTTATTTCCTCTTCCATTCTATCCTCATTGATTACGTCACCATCATCGAGATCCTCATCGGAGTCTGAATAGTAGAAAGGACTAGCCCTACGGTCATCATCATGATCAGACTCTTCTAGTTCAGAATTATTGTCAAAGTGGTGGTTGGGTGAGAGGTTAGGTGGGTTCTCATTTTCTGCTAAAGGAAGTGGGGCGGGCAATTGGAACATCCTACGACGAAAAACACGAATAACAGGAATCAGCCGATCAATGTTATTGTTATCCATCGAAACAGTTTATGAACAATGACACAAAGAAATAAGATAGACTAAAGAAGACCTAAAAAAAAAATCTTACTAGAAAGGAATCTAGCAAGTAGACCTAATAAAAAGAAATCCTAACCTAGACAATAACTATTCCCCGGGCTGCGGCGCCAAAAACTTGATGCGTGGGAATCGCACCTTGCTTTACCTCTCGAGGGATCTCGCGAGGCTTACAACCCCCACCAGGCAGTGTACCTGATCGTTGTAGTATAGTATAGTGACAAGTACCGGGGGATTGATCGTTCAGCTTAGGAATAGTGTCGCTAGGATTAGAAAGCCTAATTAATAGTTCTAGAGATGAAAGATGATTATTTTTGTGTTTTTATATTTTATGAAAGCAAGTAAAATCTCGGGTTTTGGAAGAGTGGGCGGAATTAGTTGCTATTCAACTAACCCAAAGCTATTATATAACTAAATTAAACTAATGAAAATGAAATTAAACTAATATTAAACTAAGGTTGTGAGCAGTGGTTGGAGAAATTACGTTTACTTAGACTTCATTACTCCCTAGATATCTTTTACATGTCAATTACTTGTTACACTTGTATGGATGACGGATTGTATTCCTTAATACCATTCGTGGGGTGGCATACATAACTCCCCAACTCTATGAGCTCTTATCTCCTCCTACACCATGACCCAGCACAACTATAGGGATTGTAAACAGTGGCTCATGCATTAAATACAACCAATAAAGACCTAGTACGCCTCGGTTCATGTTTCTTAAGACGTTCAAGCATGTTACCATTTAGAGATCTGCCAGTTTTCTTAAGCCTAACATATAATATCATTCATCCAAAACAAGAATAGACAAGTAATCAACACATAATCAACATCTAGGTTTCATTAGATCTAAGCAAACACAAAGGAAATCTAGCCTAGCATAGTAGAATTAAGATAAGAACAAAAGATAAACAACCAACACATAGACATATTGATTGAATTAAGAGTATACTTATCTCAATTACAATGCAAGGTCTCAAGGGTTTGGAACCCTTGAAAAACCTGTAAAAGAGGCACCAAAATCGTCTTTAGGGTTTCACCAAAACTTCTCCTTTTTTTTAATGAAAAAACTAGAAAACTATATATAGGAAAAATAGTCTGACGGCGTCAAGAGTTAATTCTGACGCTGTCACCTCGCCGCCATATACTTCCTCGGACGCCCTAGATCCACTTGTGACGGCCTATGTGACGCCGTCACCACCTACGGTATTTTATTCTTGGCTACTTTGACGCCGTCACCTATCCATCTGACGCCGTCACCAGCTACGGTATTTTATTCTCCATGTCTGACGTCGTCAAGAAGCAAGTCTTGACGCCGTCACCTTGTATCTTCAGCATGGATTTTTGGTACTTTGCCGTTTTCTTCACTTTATGCTCCAAAAACGTTCAAAATAGCCTCTTTTCCAGAATTCACTCTCCAAACACCTAAAATCACAAAAGGAACGATTTAGGGCAATATTTGATCAAATAAAGTCGGATTCGGGCTTAAATGACCCCCTAAAAACGGATCATTTTTCGCCTCATCAAGATACGTCTAGAAAAATTACGTGTTGTTACATCAAAGCATGTCATTAGGCCATAATACATATTCAAAACTTTGTACCAAAGTGTTATGGGTCAGCCTGAACAAACCCGCTCATTTTCATATGTACCAAAAAGTTACGGGTCAGCCTGAACAAACACGTGACTTACCCATATCGCCACTTATTATTGTTACACAACCAGTATCATCTCCTTCAAAAGCAAGGACAGGGCAAAACTTAACATAGTAGATTTCTATTCAGAACACTAAAGATTGAATACTACAAAAGTAGCATGTGAACGTTATACATGGTCAGTTAATTTAGAGGAATTCTAAAAGAGCTAACTAATCGTTGTTTTATTAATAATCCATTCAGTGAAGGAAGCTAATGTTAGAATATGGACATTATTTTAGTAGACGTATGTTAGGATCGAACTCGAGATCACGGGATTGCACACTTTACGTATGAAAAGTAAATGAGTAATAATTACATAAATGTTATATTAATTATTAGAACACAAACACGTAATGATCGTTAATGTTTAACGGAAATGGATAACGATTATTAGACGAATGAAAAGGAAGAACGATAGATGAAACTTTGAATGTCAAGAAGGTTTCGTAAACCCTTTAGGGTGTAGGGACGATTGGGAAGTGTATCCCACATCGCTTGGTGAAGCTTTTAACACAAGATTTCTACCCTATATAAACACACAAGGTTTTATTCTATTGACATAACTTGAAAACCTAACTTGTGTGTTTTCTTCTCTTCTCTTCTCTAGCAATTTTCGACAAGCCCCATTAAGTGAAGGTAGTCGAGACTTGTTATTCTTCTAGTGTTTTGTGCTCGTCTTACTTGCATAAGCGTTTGCTTGAAGTAGTACGTGTGTACAAGATCGTGAAGCAAACATATTATTGCTTGTCTCTTGGTTTGTTCACATAAACCCTATATTGGGGAATTGGTTCCGGAAGATTGCTTTTGATTCTTGTTCGGGCTAGAATCATTAAGGTACGTTTATTATTTATGTTTTGATTAATTAATTACATATTATGGTCTTGTTTATAATTGCTTCCGCTGTATGCTTACTTGATGTGTTTTGGTTTATTTATGATTGTCATGTTATTATAATTCCAACAGTGGCATCATGAGCCGTTATAATATGTAATTAATTATCGCAACGCATAAAAATTGGATTTTGATTTGTTTAATTACATGTTTTAGGGTTTTTTCGATTCCTAACCCTTATTTTATTATTAGGTCCATTGACCTATTAGGTTTTAGGGTTTTGGTTTTGTTTTAATATGATTAGAAACCCTAGGATGTCATGTAATTGGTTATGCGTTTTAGTAAACGATCTTGGTGCAATGTGTTAATTGTTAAGCATAATCCATGAAAAGGGCATATTTGCATGGATTTAATTGTATAATTATTTAAATTGTTTAAATATATGAACATGTAAATTTATTAATAGATGTCGAATTGGGGAAAACTCCAATATTAAGTAATCAATTATGTGCTATGTGGTATTTATTTAATTTTGGCTTACGCAATCGATCTATCGATGTATGTGGCTCTTTTTCCAAGAAGAAGAAAGCCTCAATTGAATTAATACGTTATACACCTAGATTTGATTATTAATAGGACTATTGAATAAGATTTGCATGTGGCTACATGTTTTATACATATTTAATTGTAATGATTATGTATATTTGTTTATTTAGTTGCTTTATTTTTTTATTTTATTACTTGTTTTGTTTATTATTATGTTAGACATGTTTATAAACGAAAAGGGTAATTTTTTGAATAGAAAAATAATACGGACTAAATAATGGCGAAATTGTTTTGGTTTTTAAGAGTTTAAATTTCAAAGAATTGGTTGATTGATGTTTTTGTACGTAATGGTTAAATAGGCTCGACCGAAGTTTACACACTATAAGATGGGTATAAAGATGGCAACGCATTAAATTGTGGCCTTAGAGAGACAACATTCTGTCTTAACACTCGTTTGTGTGTAAATTAGACTTACCGAACAACCATTACATGTACATTGTCATCTTAAGGGTGAATAATCTACAATTCCACAATGATTATCCGAAACACTAAGCTTTCGGGCTTATGCAAAAGTACGATATAGTGGACGATAATTGATGGTTATTCTTTAATTGGTGAACCCGATACCTCAATCAAAACCTTGTTATTTTACTCTTAGCGAATTGGTAATAAAAATGTTTTGTAAAACCAATGTTATGAAGTTGTATGCATGCTTCTTCATACATTATTTTGATCACATCAAAATAGTTATACCCTTATAAATTAAGTCGAATGCCATCTAATTAAGAACACTTGAAGTTGTAATTTACGTCAAGTGAGACTTGGCGAGATTGCAATGGAAAGGTAAATTTCATAAATTCATTGCTAGCAGATCAACTGATGTGATGGATTTGTGAGTTTGCAGTTTTTAAGTTAGACGACTTAAATTGAGTAGGAAGTGAGACTTGGACTCAAGGCATTAAGATGGGGATCAAACATGCTTACATTACAAAAGTTTTGTGATTGTAAATCCCATAAATCTAGGAATTGCAATATGATGTTGGCAATTATTGTTCGACAATTACCTTGTTGAATACTATCATTACTAGCAGATCAACTGATGTAATGGTACTATGTCAATTAGGATCCTAGCTTTAAGAAAATACTATGGTTTATATGAATTTTTACCAATGGGTATTTTATTTTCTTAAAGATCTAATTATCGAAAATACTGAAATTGAATTTTGTAATTCGGTTTAATGTATTAATGCAACGTTCAAACCGTAAACGTATTTTGGGCTTTGGTAAATTGATCTAGTTCTGTTTTCAAACTAATGTTTGATTAAGAAATATTTACTTGAAAGACAAAAGAAGTCTCCTTTCTATGAAGGAAGAGTGAGACACAATCCTATTCCTTTTCATGAATGAGAAAGGATAATAGGAATATTAGATATGTCTAAATTCTAATATAACTCATAGCAAAATTTTTAATAGTTAAGAAAATTGCGAATATTTTCCATAGGGATTTTATCATCCTCATTCGGTGATCAAATTCTTAGTAACAAATATGATATTTGGTTAACAGAAAATTATGTATGACATTTTATGAGTTATTATAATTAGAAGCTAGACTAATTACTGCAAAATGTTTAAATACAAACTAGTTGTTTTGACTATTTTAAAGGTGCTACATACATTGTAGGATGGTAGACCTGTTAAGGAAGAAATTGCATGCCCAATTTTCAAGTTAAAAGCATTTGGTGGATAGTCCATCATTTACGTAGTAGAATACACTTTTAGTGCATAAGTAATTGTTACGTATGGACAATTAAAGGTGTAGGAAAGTTAAAAGTACACTATTTTCTTTCACTAGATATGAAACATTTTAAATGTTTTCAAATTCAGTGGGAGTATTATGTACTTATTACTGAATAAGAAATTATTGTAATGATCTTTAATTCAGTGAGAGTTACAAGCTTTGATATCTTGGTAGCTAAAGATAATTACTTTCCAAGTGTAGACACTCATACTTTTAAGGATAGTCTTGTACGTTTCCTTACTAGACATTGTTGTTCTACATATACTTGACACAATCATATTGAACACATAAACAAATGCATGGCGTGTTGTTTATCATCTATATGAGGTTGTTCCATGCACAAGTGGGAGAAATGTTATCTTTATTGTGTGCAAGAAACGATTCATAAAAAGATATGATTTAATGGATTCTCTTGACTACAAGGTAAGAGAATAAAGTTCTAATTTGAATTATACTTAGATAATTCCAGAAACACTTGGTGTTACAATTTATGTTATGTGAGAGCTTAAATAGATTGCAACAACAAGGTGAATTTCATATTTCATTACTAGCAGATCAACTGATGTAATTGAATTATGAGAATTTGCAGTTTCTAAATTAGAATAATGTTCTGATATGAATTATACTAGGCTAATTCAAGAAACACTTGGTGTTACAATTTATGTTATGTGAGAGCTTAACTAGATTGCAACAACAAGGTGAATTTCATATTTTCATTACTAGCAGATCAACTGATGTAATTGAACTATGAGAATTTGCAGTTTCTAAATTAGATACCTATTAGAACATGTGTCAATATGATAACAAGACTACTTTTATTTATAGATTTATGAATTCATGGAATGACATAAATTAATTAAGTAATCTAATGCTACTTCAATCTGAATATTTATGTGTTCTTGGAATGACATAAATAAATGAAGAAATAATGTTATTTACATTATTGTGAAGTAATATATTAACTTGAAATTACTATTGAAGCCAAAAGATGGTGTTCATAATTACTTTAGTTAAACATGTTTATGTTTCATTGTAAAGATATAAACATAAAGTCTTTTAATTGTTACAAGACTTATAATAAAGTAAGATGTTATCTTGTTGTGTTTTTTAATTAAGACATATACATGAAGTTATTAAATTGTTAAATGACTTATAACGTATAGTGGGATTATAACAGTTTATGTTTTTCTTGTAAAGACATGAAGTAACTTTGTAAAAAGTACTTGTGTTATAAAGCATGTAATTGGCTTGAATATTATTATATCATTAAAATGACTTAGTTGGTAAATAAACAAGTCAAAAGGAATATGGTTATCTTAAATATTGTTAGATTGTCTTACAATATTAATACTAATGAAATATCAAATGTTTATGGTATGTTCAGTTAGGAAAATCAAACTCTTGTTATATTGTTTGATTAAAGATAACTATGACTTCTTTTCTTCCAAAAGTTATCAAGGTTAGAATGTTGAGTATGACTTGGACATATTTAATAAAACTCCAACATAGAAGATTAATAAGACATGGAATGTGATGAATGTGATGAATCACATTAAGTCTTAAATTGAAGTTCTAAATTTGTTTAACTGCTTATGAAGAGGTTATTAACAAAGTTAAGTCAGGAACTGTCAATATGTATTTGTAATATCCCAAAAGAGAACATTGTATTGTTTCTTTATTTGCTAAGTATTTAAAGATAGTCTTTAAATTACTAAAAGCAAGTGGGAGTTTTGATCTTTAAAAGATAAAATTACAAGATACATTATCTTCTAAAATACACTAGTATATATCATGATGAAGTTTGACATTTAAATGTTAAATCTCAAGATGATAAAGTTTGATATTTAAATGTTAAATCTCAAGATAATGGAATTATCATTCATAGAATAGCAATCTATCTCAGATATTTGATTAATATGCTGAGGGCTGTGATTTACAGGATTCTTGTAAACCTAATAATCATTATGATACATTACCAAATATGAAGTTGGGTAAAGTATACATGATATGAATGATTAAGATGCTGTCCATAAAGATAAATCAATTTTTGAAATTTGATTTATCTTAATAGTTAGACTAGAAAATTAATATGAGTTCCTTCAAAGATTAGGTAACCTTTGTGGTTTAAATCTTTGTATAAAAATCATATGGACAATGTTGTACACGTATTTAATGTATGTTTTATGACAATATTATTAATCACATTTAAGCAATTAACTGTGATTGAATATTCTTTTCTAAACACATTAAATACATAAAGATTATGATTGTCATATTTATGAAATTGACAATAGAATATCAAAACTCTTTCTTAAGTGATTACTTGAGCGAGGACGATAAGTAATAAAAAAGAGTTTATGAATTCAAATAAATCTTTGGAAGTGTATAAAGTGCAATAATCCATGGATGGATAAATGCATGCATCTAGAAGATTATTTTATGTTTAATTATTAAATTCATGTTTTGATTTATAATTGAAATAAGATAATTTCTAAGTATTCCTAAAAGCTAGTGGGAGTATTATGTTTAATTTCTTAAATCATATATGTTGTAGAACATATAAAAGGTAGCATTCTATATAAGTTAAATGTTAAGTCTTAGTTTGGAATGAAACTTTAAAGATTTAGGAAATAAGACATATAACCTTGCAATGAATGTTTATTGATGAAACATGTGCGGTAAATAAATCTAATATATCATGATATATGATATATTATTTAGAAAGTCTAAATAGATATGTATAACATGAATAAAATCTAAGTATGACTCATAGATTTTTCATGTATATAATGTTTTGTTGTATCATACTTGATTACAATATGATTTGGCAATATTAATATCTAATTAAAGGTTATTAGATAACTTGTGTAATATTCTAATAAGAATATGTTTGATTATAGAATTACATCCTAAATCTAGAACAGCTTCCAAATTCTATAGATGAATAATTTTTCAATTGTTGTGAAAATTGTCATAGCCAACAAACTTGAAAGTTTGAAGGGCATCAAACATTACACAATAGATATTATGGTTTACGAAAAGTTTTAATAGCATATTGTTGTTGCATACAATGATGCTAATGAAATTGAGATGACACTCAATACTAGTCATGGTAAGGATTTCATCTTTGACTATATGTACTAGTTATGCTTACTAAAAGCATAGTTGCATTATACGTTAAAAGAATAAAAATACTTTAAACTTTAAAATGTTTGGAAGTTTAATTATCATAAATTGGTGGTTAAGGATGTCTCACATTTTTATGAAATATGGCATTATCAAAATAGTTGACTATGCACATATAAGAATTTCAATAGTTGAATTCTTGAAATAAGTATTCTTAAAATTCCGATAGATCAAAGTTGGATGATTTATGTCTTGTCAACAAGTATGAATGTCATTGCTTGAGACATAATCCATCAACAAGAGTTATCATGCATTGATCTATTTAGTATTTGGATAAGGGATGTTAAACAATTATTATGATAAATTGAAATACATGGTATGTTTAATTTATAATATATTGTATCCTATATTTGTATGTTTAATCCATGAATAAATGTTATTCTAAATTGTCCGTTGTCAGTTAATAATATGGGAATATTATTAAATCAAGACAAATCTGAAGGTTGGTATAATATACTTAAAATATATTGATGCGTAGTCATGCCATTTCAGATGATATTCAATGATACCGAATATAGGATTTATCCCAACTACATGATGTTACTTTATGGATTTTGTTATTAAGTAAATCATGAGAAGTTATCCTCAGACTTGAGATGCAAGATAAGTGTCATGAATGTAGTACATTTTTGTGGAACAACTTAACGCTATACGTAACTGGTAGTCATAAGGGTTGTTTTCGAAAGTGTTACAAAGTTTGTGGGTTTTGCTTGTAGTCAAGATAGAATTTGTTCCTTCAAATTTATTTTTGGAGTTTAATACTGCTGGGCCCCTCGTAGGGTTGGTGAGATGTATGTGTGGCCGCACCCAAGATCTTTCCTGAATATGTTCAGAAGATTTGGTAATCTTAATCAATCACAAACAACGAGAAACAGAATGGTTAATTAAGGAATGACTTTAATCCATATCCTTATTAACGTGGTATTAGAAACAAAGGGATAATAATAATAAGAAATCATTAAAAGGTTTTTCCAGGAGCCTTACTCGAGATCGTACTAGAGGCATCGGCGTGTTGCAAGACGCTAACCGTTGTGATTACACTATTAAAATATGTCCAAGTGGGAGCTGTTAGAATATGGACATTATTTTAGTAGACGTATGTTAGGATCGAACTCGAGATCACGGGATTGCACACTTTACGTATGAAAAGTAAATGAGTAATAATTATATAAATGTTATATTAATTATTAGAACACAAACACGTAATGATCGTTAATGTTTAACGGAAATGGATAACGATTATTAGACGAATGAAAAGGAAGAACGATAGATGAAACTTTGAATGTCAAGAAGGTTTCGTAAACCCTTTAAGGGTGTAGGGACGATTGGGAAGTGTATCCCACATCGCTTGGTGAAGCTTTTAACACAAGATTTCTACCCTATATAAACACACAAGGTTTTATTCTATTGACATAACTTGAAAACCTAACTTGTGTGTTTTCTTCTCTTCTCTTCTCTAGCAATTTTCGACAAGCGCCATTAAGTGAAGGTAGTCGAGACTTGTTATTCTTCTAGTGTTTTGTGCTCGTCTTACTTGCATAAGCATTTGCTTGAAGTAGTACGTGTGTACAAGATCGTGAAGCAAGCATATTATTGCTTGTCTCTTGGTTTGTTCACATAAACCCTATATTGGGGAATTGGTTCCGGAAGATTGCTTTTGATTCTTGTTCGGGCTAGAATCATTAAGGTACGTTTATTATTTATGTTTTGATTAATTAATTACATATTATGGTCTTGTTTATAATTGCTTCCGCTGTATGCTTACTTGATGTGTTTTGGTTTATTTATGATTGTCATGTTATTATAATTCCAACAGCTAATGGGTACCTGCCACTGTAACAGCTAATTGGGCTGCTGATCTTGAGTCGATGAGTAGGCTTGTGGTTGAGACATTCGAAAATATGGCTCTTTTAGATCCAGTCTACAGCTTGACATTTGCAGTATTCCTCCTTGTTCAGCACCCAGGCCCCACATTAGCTACACAACACATATAATAAACCGTCATATAGTATTATAGTGTAGACTTAAGATTAAATGAGAAGAAATCTTAAAATAAGAATGATGAGAAATAACTATAATCACATATGAGAGATGCATCAACTTGATATAGATGCATCCCTAATATTTTAGATGCACCGTTATATAATTTCTAACAAAAAATTAGATACATATACATATATCATATGCATTTCATTAAGTTAGACGAATATTATGTATTTTTCGTCATCTACGGGTCAAATTTGTTGCTTGTATTACTTTGCATCGTTTTCACTTCAAAATCACTTTCCAAACTAATTGGGATGCATATAAATGAATAGAGATACATCTAATTCACGTCAATGCATCTCAAATGTGTGGTTATAGTTATTTCTCATCTTTCATATCTTAAGTTTTTTTCTTACTAGATCCCACCCATGGGAGTGTTTATACATGAAGTATTTAGATAAACATACTCTGCTGTTAGCTACAGTGGAACTAATTATCAAAGGGAAGATGAACTACCCATTTACAAATCTTTCTACGCAATCTAAACGGACAGGAACAAACACCTGACAAATCGCCTCTTTCTATAATATATGCAAGATTTTATGAATCGATCTCTTAAATATTGAGGATTGTAGAACAATCAAAAAACTGACAATAAGTATGTGACAACCCACTAATTTTTAGACTTAATTATACATTGCGTTATGAATAAAAATGAATAACTCAAAACTAGAAACCGGTTTAGTATACGTGAGATTTTATTTTGGAATATTGTTACTTGATTTGTGAATTTTCCCAGTAGAACATGAGTTTGAGCACAACGAGAGTCGGCACGAGCCTAGACCTAATAATGCGCGAAATATTGATTTTTGACGCGTTAAATAAATATACACATATTTATAGTCATTTTTAACAAAAAAAAAATATATTTAAAAATATCAGCGCAACTTAAAATGTCCCACGAGTATCCTTACTAGCCTAAACGAGCTCGAGAGTCATATTACTAGAAGATTTACAAAAGTTACTAGTTAGCCCCTCGCGTTAAGTTTACCTCGTGCCCCTAAACTTAATGGGATTATGGGACTATACTGACGAGTACCAACCCTTTTAGTTAATTGGTGTGTTCGTTATGTGTGATTACTTGCACTACTACATATCTAGTCTTTAGCGACAGACATTTCCGTCGGAAATCAGTCGGTATAAGTGGTTTCCGACGGATTTGTGACGAAAACTGTGTCGCTGAATCTATGGTCGGTAATTAGTATCTGCCACAATTATGTCGGAAACAGCGACAAAGAGTATCTATCAAAATTTTGTTGGTAATTTTCTGTCGAAAGTCTGTCAAAATAATTTCTGTCAAAAAGTCATCGGTAATAATTCAATCAGAAATCCGTCGGTAAATTGTAGACGGTAAAGGGTCACATTTCCGTCAGAGATAGTTTCAGAATATCATCGGAAAAAAGTAAATAGCTGGACAGATTAAAGCTCACATTTAAGTAATCCTTTATATAAAATAGCTTTAATGAAACTGGTAAATACAGAGAATCATTCAAAATTAAACATATCTATAACGAAATGTCAGCATTCAAATCAAACATACAAGATGAAATTAGTGAATCTAATCCAAATATTCATAATGATATGAGAATATCCTACTCAGGGGGACGCAGATTGTAACACTTCTTTAACATCGAGTTAATGTCGTTCAATTTTCATTGCCACTCCATGTCCCGAACTTCCTCATGAGCATTCGTAGCAATGCCCAATCCAATTCCTATATGAACCAACTTCAATGCAAGTGCGTCATTCACCTCATCTCTTGCTTGTGACGTGGTTCAGCCCAGTAGAACAGGAGTCATCTTTAGACCTTTTGTGTCATGATCTTCCATACATTGTCTTTATGTCATGCTTTTGAAGCTGATCTCCTCATCTTGTCGAAACACACCTAACTCACACAAACATGCTTTTGCTGTATTCTTGTTATCTCCTATTATAACCACTAGTTATAATGCCCTCGCACGCGCGCGTTTTTTTAAAATTTTTTGAATCATATATTTTTATTTATTAAAAAACAAATAATTTAATCTTTATTTTGTTTGATTTATGATGTTTAATTATAGTTTTTTATTATTAAAGATAATTATTTAAAAATTTTAATCCTATTATTAATTGCATCTTATCTATATTTTTTGTATTTATCTTCTACTTGTGTTATGGATAAATATAAAATGTTACCTAATAAGAAAATAATCTTTTTTTTAAATAAAATTATTACTAAACAAGGTATGAATCAATTTTTTTGAAATGGAAAATTCCCAATAGAGGTTTTGTTTTATTATATAAAAGATTACTTGAATTCTAGCAGCTCTGTAGTAGTATTGTTATATCATTTTATGACCATTACTGTATACTATATAGATGTAGGTCACTGAGATACAAATGGAAACGTGAGATGTATTTACCTTTACAAGTAGCGACTTTTTCCCAATATTTGAGAACACAATAACCCCCATCAATTTCCTATCGCCATCAAATTCAAGAGTGATAATCTCGTGCCCAGTTTTAACCAACGCTTTTGAGAACAACCTTTATGTCACAGGATTATGAGTGAACAAGTTCGCACATATGCATAACCAAGTAAAAATGATACATAGAAGAGTGTCATTGTGGCATACCCATAAGGTCACTGGAACCTCTAGATGAACTACAATCCAAACCAGAAGGAAGTCCCATTTTCTCAACAAGAACCTGCACAGATACAGCCCATTGAGTTAGTTGGTACATGTGAAAATAGATCTAGTTGTTTTCGGTTAACCCACAAATATGTTTTGCCGAAAACTTGTGAAGAGTCATAAGTATGTATATATACATTTAGAGCCAAAGTCGCATTTGCGTCAAACTAGAATAATTCACTAAAGTACGTGTATTCTTACGCGTCAACGGCATCATCCTATGACTTCCTTGGGAGGATTCACATCTGGTAATGTTTCTTTTTCTTTATTCACCCGAGGTGAAGAGGAAGAACTACTTAAGTCCTCGGGCTGGAAGAAACAGAGCAAAATTTTGAAATGAACTACAATAATTTCAACTATATTCACAAATTTCCAAATAGTTGCATAATTTCAACTAAAGTTACCTATATTCTGCTCAAGCCAAATGAAGGAGACTCGACTAAACTAAATTTGTTTGAGAGAGGCGCATCCAGTCTTAGGCGTCTCTTTGTGTCTTTTCAACTCAATCCATATTTCGTCTCTCTCATCAAAGATCAGCTTCTACAATGAAAATAGCATGCATATAATTAGTACATAAGTGTTAGGCAAAAAATACCCAAGCAGGCCAAATGATGTTCCAAGTTCCAACCATAGTTTAAAAGTACGGAAATGAATTTCGAGGCGTTTTCCCTCCGCCTCAAGAGGCGTAAGCCTCAAGGCGGACCGAGGCGTAAGGTCGAGGCGGAATTAAAAAAATATATAGAAATTATATATATATAAGTTTTAATAGGTAATTAGGTATTTATATATTTTATATACATACTTTATAAACTTTTATATATAAGTTTAAGACTTAAATGTAAACTATTAAAGATTGAGGGGGTCAAATGTTTAAATACACAAACTTATTTTAAACTTTTTGAGACTAAATGTAAAATAATGAAAGATAGAGGGGTTAAATGTTAAAAAGTATACACTTATTAAAACCCTAAAAGAGTAAAACAAATCTCCAGCCCCTATTTCTTTCTTCCCTCTTTCCTCTCTTCCTCGGGTTTCTGGCAGAAGTTGCACCGCCGCCGCCGGAATTTGTTGCCGGAAATCACGAATCCGGCGCTATATGGGGTTAAAAACCCTAAAAGTAAATCGATTCAAGGTACAAAATCAAAGCTATTGACTGATTTGGCTAAAAAAAAGAAAGATCCGCCTCGGCCCCGCCTCGGCCCTGAGGCGCCGCCTCATACGCATCACCACCGCCTCAGGTACATGAGGCGTACGTTCCAAAACACCCCCCTGAGGCGCCGCCTCATATGCGTTTTATGGCCGTTTCGCCTCGAGGCGCCGCCTCAGACCGTTTTTTTAAACTATGGTTCCAACATCCAAATAGTTTTTAAGTGCATTAGCATTTAGCCAATAAACTAGAAATAATGAAAATAGCATGCATATAATTAGTACATAAGTGTTAGGCAAATAAATACTTTTGAGCTGCTATGAGTATGATGGTACCCTTCTGATAAACTAATGGGTCACTTTTTTTCTTTTACCTACAAAAGTCGTCATTAGTAAAGATTTTATTAAATTAATATATAAACTCCTGAACGAAAACTTATTGATATTATCTTAACCATTCTGAGCTTATGTTGAAGAATGGTAACGGATCCGACAGTATGTTCTTTCCAGGATCAATCAATGTAGCATTTTTAAAAACAGCGCTTAGATTAATTGGCCTAAACAAATTTCACATATGAATCTTGAAATAGTCACAGGAACAGGGCTTTATCTAGTTTTTAAATGTTCTTTCGAGGTTATAAAGAGCTTATAATGGCACAGTATGAAATAACACAAGATAATGAGCAAATACCTAATTAGTTATGCATCATATGAAAGTATTTTAGCATTCTATCTGTAGAGTAGTGAGACAGATGCACGTACATGATTAAATATATTACAGGATATATCAACTACAGTTACTTTTGAATACTCAGTCCTATAAAAATCGGCAATTTTTTGCTATATTGGAATGTCAATGAAATTAGATGAATTCCTCAACTGCATTGGAAGATGCATGCTAGTAATAAAATAAACAGATCATTCTTGTAACAGGTCAAAATGGATCGGGTCGGGTCAAAACATATCATTCTTGTGTCATACTGTATCATTCTTGTGTCATATTATGGGTCACAAACATTCATTTCTATTAACACTAAAGTGTCAAATATGAAAGCAAAAATCATATTATTAAATCTTTGAATTAAATAATTTAGGATTAAAAACACACTTTGGGCGACATTAGACCCATTTGACAACTCTCTTTTTTAGCTAATTACAATTTTTAACCAATTTGGAAGAATATTGTAAAAACAAAACGTAGGTTGACTCATTTAATAACTTGCCACCTCAAGCTACATCTTATAATTTAACTCATCAAACAAGAAAAACACGAGAGTATATTTACCAGGTCAGTAATGGCAACGCCAATTGATTCATCCTAATCTCTTGAATTGCCAATACATGTCGTGCACCCACATCCAACCGCGTTGAACCCTTGCTTGGTCGAATACATCTGGAACCCACTATACAAATACAGAAAAGTCAGATCCATGCTAGTTCTTTTTTTGTTCTTTATGATTATGGGAAAAGAACTGACAAATAAACTGTTAAAGTGGTTCTTGAAAAATATACCTTTTGAGCAAATATTTTGTAACAACTCCAGAACATGGAGCAACGGTTCCTGGGCAATAACGATGAGGGTTCTTCACTCCTCCGGTTGTCGGAGTAGATTTTTTAGCAGCCCAATAATTCTCACTCTCACTACACAAAACCTGGTTTTAATGCAAAATGCAAAGACATTTTTACTCAAAAAAAGTTATTATCAAATGGACTATCTACTTTACAAAAGCCAAAAAAGAGGTCTGCCATTTTACCAGCGCAAAAGTACAAATTATTGATTGTGATTATTGTTGTTAAAAAGGGGTTTACCAACTGAAAGCAATCGCTCCCACCTTGGACACAGACTTAGAACTAGCCGTCACCATTCACAACCACAAGTTTTAATTGAAGGCCAGTACCTGCTAAGAGCCTGAGACAGCATACATTTTCCACAGACTATAGTTAATAAGTTAAGCAGTTTTAGCAAGCATCAGCAATGCAGGGAAAAAATGACATATTTGACACAGTATAATATATTTAAAAAAAATTGCACAAAAGTGTTATGGGTCAATCAAGCCTACCCATTTCAACCCCCATCACCCGTTTACCTAACCAACAAGCCACCTGATCTGCCCATTTACCCATCTTAACAAATGTTTAATATAACACACCAAACAGTTATCTTGATTAATAGATAATTGTATGTTGAGTACATAACTGTATGTTGAGTACAAATTTGGGTTGCAGCAGCAGCGGCTGCAAGCTCCTTTTCGGTGAAGCTTTTACATGCATAATCACAAATTCACAATCAAGATCAGAATGACATTTATAGCCCGATAATTTATCTTAAGAGGTTGTTTAGTTCATAGCTAAATCAAAACATAGATTCTCTAAATTAGAAGGCATTATTGTCATAAGCATAATCAACTAACCACTGCATTATTCTATCACATATAACTGGGAACAATGGTTGCTGCATCATACCAGGCGGAGCAACTGGATTTCGTGTGTACCTTGGTTGCAGGCGAGGTGGGCAGGCCAACCAACACGAGGGACAAGCTCTTAATAACCCTTCTACTTTAATTTGTGTTTCTAACCCTCTAATAATTACAATCTAACATGCATCTTAATTATAACAATAAAGATAATAAGCCAACACAATACACCACCAAAGAGGAATACAAACAAGTTGTCTACAGAAATAGCTTATACGATATTATCACATTAGCAACGTATCTTTCTTTCTTATTCAAGATTACTAAAAATTATCAGCTCAAATTGTTGTTCTTCAAGTTATGATGTATATGTGACCCCAACCAACATTAAGGGACTAATAAGGGGGTGTTTGGTTTAGCTTATTTTCTAAACTAAATTACTTATCTACAAGCATGATTTTACTACACAATATCTAAAAGGTGCATTAACAATGAATATGCACCTTAATTATAACAATAAAGATAATAATCCATTAACAATGAAATTAGGGCAAAATTGAATTGAAATTTGAATGTGATGGAAACTTACTTAATCGATATATGGAATTTGTTGTTTAGATCAGACTGTGATTTGAATACTATCATCTCGTTGATTATATGGAATTAGTTAAATGTGATTTGGATGTTTTGATATTTTAGGGGAAATCTAAAAGTGTTCTGGTTTTAGAGGGAAAAGCCAGAGCATAAGAGGGAACAAAAATAAATGACAATTTTAGGGGAATCTAAAAGTGTTTCCCAGAGATTAATGACGAATATGCACGGTTGTCGATAGGGCGTCGGAAAGCTGTCGGTAGGTTAAGCGAATTTCCGGCAAAATTCCGACCAATATCTTATCACTCGGAAATCTGTCAGAAGTCGGTAGGAAAAGTAAAGTTCCAATTTTAGTTTATCATCCGTCGGTAATCTGACAAAGTATCGTTGGTAATTAGTGACGGAAAATTGACCGTCGGAAAATCCGTCGGTGAAAGTCAACTGTCTAGTAGTGTTGTGTCAACTTCTCGCTATACCATTGTTAATACCATAATAATAATAATAATAATAATAATAATAATAATAATAATAATAATAATAATAATAATAATAAAATCAGGTAACTATTGATACAAAAGTTGGGCGTTCCTGATTATGGGCTCTTGCTCTCGTACCAATTCGCTTCTTAATGCTTGAAACCTGCGCACTAAGAAAATAAACAACACCGTTAGTCTTATCGTGGGATTGTCTCCCACGATTAGACTCCGGCGTGAGAGTAAGTAATCGGTTTAGGGTTCTCGTAAAGAGTTTTAGGGTTTGTGAATCGTACCTTGAATGAGAATTATGTCATTCCTTATATAGGCGCAGAATCCTTGTAGGGTTCGTGCTCCTTACGTTTCGCACACATGGTGCTTATCCGGGTTAAGGATATTCATTCCATAGATAGAAGATCTCTATCTATTCCGTATATAGGTTGGTTGGGCTTGCGTGAGCCCATTCCTATTATTGATGCGGCCCATGTTATAATAGCCCACGCATGGTTGGCTTTAGGCCTTAGTAATGTTTAATATTTGGGCTCGTGGCCCATATATAGACTATACGTCATCATGTCCCCCCAGTCTAGTGTGCGCGGCTCGTAGCCGCGGATGCTAGACTAATCACAACAGCGGTAAGCGTGGCGGGAGAACATTGAAATATTGCCGCCCTATTTTGGAGTGCAATGTACCTAGTCATAGATATTCCAAAGAAATACCTCGAAAATCGGGGGTTGTGTCCACGTGTCCCTCGTAAATCGGGAAAAAGTGCATGTACCGTTTCGGTTCTAGCGACACGTTTTGTGAGTGGGATCCACGTGGACATCATCTAGGGTTTTTGACCTCCTTATATAAGAGTCACCGCCCCCATTTTTACAAAAACACACAGTAAAACACATACTCACCCTTGCCCACTTTCTTGAAAGCGTATTTTTGCAAAGAAAGTAATTGTTTTATTAGGTAAATTTGTGTGCGTTTCCCAGTAAATTTATGAAAATGGTTCCCCAATTAGAAGATTTTTGCTCTGCGATGACTGAGAATGATGTGCGTCAGTTTACATCTGACTACTTCATTTCTCTGGATGTGCATCCAGAGGCTCCAGATGTTGACGCGTGTATAGCAGATTTCCCCGAAGGGAAAATAGGATTATACACGCGTTTTTTCGAGTACGCGAATTACCGCGTACCGATATCTATTTTTCTGAGCGATTTGCTCAACCACTATCGCCTCCACATCTCACAACTGCACTGTATAGGTGCGGCTAAGGTGTCGAATTTTGAGGTAAACTGCCGTTTACTTGCGATAGAGCCGACCATTGCCTTGTTCCGCACCTTCTACCACACAACGTGGTCGAATGGATGGGTATCCTTTGCGAAGCGCCCGGGGGTGCTTTAGTGCTACACTGAGATGGTAGACTCCCTGAGGCATTGGAGGGAGCATTTTTTCTGGGTTGATGACGTGGTATTTCTATCACCTTTTGAGTTTTATACTCAAGATACGTTGCCAAGGGATGGGCACCCCGCAACCGGTTCCTATAGTATGACCGATGCGCAGACCCTTGATGCCAATCGCATTCCCATTAACCCTTATCCGGAGGAGTTTTTGGTGCACATGGGGTTGAGTCGCAATTACTTCGGTGGTGTTGACGAGGTGCCAACCTTCATAGATGAGGAAGGCCGGGGTGGGTGTTCGTCCCTTCTACTTCAAATATGTAAGTTTTTCTATATGCGCACATTTAGTAACTAATCCTTTCTTTTTGCTGTTTGTTTATGTGCGCAGAGATGGATCTATTCGTTGTGGTTAAGCTGGAGAAGCCAAAGCAGGTGATTGTGGGAGTGCGCCCTCTGAGGGAGGGTGGGCAGCCACTTCTGGAGGCAACCCGGGGTCATCTGACTGTGTTGCCGGATGCTGGTCACGAAGATACGCCGCCGCTCCAAGGAACGCCCGTTCAGAGCGTGGCGCCAGATGTGGAGATGGCGCAGGAGGAGGAGGCGCACGCTGAATCATCTGATAGCGTGGAAATGTTGAAGCCTGAGGAAGTGTTGAAACCTGAGGAGGTAGCGCGGGAGCTGAAGCGTAAGGGAGAGGCTGGTAGCAGTGGTACCTCCAAGAGGAGACGCTACATCATTGGAGATGATGAGTCATCTGCGGAGGAGGAGACATCCGCTCCTGGTGCGGATAAGGAAGCTGCGAAGACCTCTCCGTTTATGTAAGTCGTATTCCTCATGCATAATTTTTTTTTATTACTTGTCGTAATATGTACTAACTGCTTCCTTCAGGTTTTGTAGTGATGATGCCATGAAGGGTGATGGAGCCTTTGTGGAGGTGGTGTCCCCTCCGCAAAATGAAAACAAGGAGGGGAAAGCTAAGGTTGATGAGGGCGTACCTGCACAGCAACTGATGGAAGAGTTGGCTGGGACTGCTGCACGTCAGACTGAGCTGGTGGCTCAGTTGAAGACGAGGTACGTCGGGGAGAGCAGCGCTCTCGCCCAGAAGGATGAGGAGATAGCTATGCTCCGCGCGCAGCTGGCTGAAGCGCAAGCGGAAGTGGGGTCCTCCAGGGTGCACACTGAGAAGGTCACCCATGAGAAGTTGACCGCAATGGCTGAGCTGGAGCAGGCGCGCGGACAAATTCATCAGTACAAGGCCAACATGACTTGGGCGGTAAGGTATTTGGAGGAGAAGAAGGAGGAGTACTTCGCGAGTATTGCCAAGTTCAAGGAGCGCATGGAGGAGATTGTCCAGATACAGGAGAATAAGCTGCGCGGCCTGAGCATAGAGTACGATGAGGAGTTATACCCTCATCTGATGTCGACCATTGCTGAGCGCAGGTACTTCTTTTTAGCTTTTTTATACTTCATTATATTTTGTTGCTATGCTTTTCCTTAACACAAATTATCTTTCTTTAATGTAGGTGGTTGATTAGCCATGGGCTGCGCCTGGCCGCCATGGGCACGTTGGAGTCCCAAGAGGTGTTGGGTGCCTTTGGGAAGGTGGTGCAGTGTGCGGTGGAGCGTGGGAGGTCGCAGGCTATGGAGGATCTCCATGAGCTTAAGCTGTTGGACAAGGCCTTGGCTGAGGTACCTGGCTACAACGCAGCTGCGTATGACGAGTTGATGCAGGCTATGAAGGGGTTGAAAGTTCTTGAGTTGCCTCATATTGCGCGATTGGAGCGTGACCAAGACAACCCCATAAAGGTAATTATGGCGGGGTTGACCTTGGAGCGCCACATTTTGGAGGATGCAGAGGCGCAACCTGATTACTTCCTTAAGCCTGATGAGTCGCAGCTACAGGTTCCAGTGTTTGTGCAGCCTCGCCACATGCTGAACCCTTTTGCCCTTGAGAGGGAAATTCCTCTAAAGGAGGTACTCGAGCGCCACGCGCAGAGAGCTGCCCAGAAGAAAGGCATTTAGGGCAAGGCAGTATTATGCGGTGTGTGCGCTGCACACATCCCCAGGTCTGATGGGGTTCCTGTGAGTGTGCCAACCGTGTCTCCCAAGGATGCATTGCTTTTGAGGAAACTTCAAGAGGCGGGGAGTTCTGCTGCACCAGAAGATAGCCCTGAGCACCGCCATAGCATATAGGCTTTCTTGTTGTAGCTTGTATATTTATCGTGTAAATAACAAGGTGTATATTTTTTGTGATGTCGTAGTTGTCTTTTTCTTTTATGTAAAAAGATGGAATAAGATAACTTGTTGTGTATAAATTAAGTGTATGACTTAGAGATATACTTGCATTAATGTTTTGCTAAGTTTTTATTATTTGACCAAGTATCTTGGCTCGTTATTTGCTAAGCTTTGTACGGTGTACTTAATGTTTGTGCACCCTTCGTGGGATGCGCATGTGAAACTTACCTCAACGTCTCAAAAGTAAGGTGCTTAGCAAGGATGCATGATCCAATGTTGATGGGTTTGCAACCCTCTTACTCAACGAGTGAATTAGTAGGTTTACTCATCCTTTATGCCTTCGTGGGTCTTAATTAGTGCATGCACGCCATGTAGGCAAAAATATAAGATAACAATATTGACATATATAAGTATGTATGTAATAAAGTGAAATACGTTATGGAGTTAGCTAGAAACCATAACATTTTATTAATACTTGCAAGTTTTTTGAAAAAGTAAAAATACAATTCCTAAGAAAGAAAAGAAAAAACAAACACTTATTGGGCACATCCTAGAGTGCAAAGGTGTCTGTGTAATGGCCGTAGCCTTGCCTAAAAATAACATCTTTTAAGATTGTAGATGTTCCAGGTGCGTGCTAGGTCGTGACCTTCCATATCGCGCAGCCTGTATGCGCCATTGCCAAGCGCATCAGTGACCTCGTAGGGTCCTTCCCATTTAGGTCCGAGCTTGCCTGTGTCTTCTGCATGGCTCGCATCATTGGCGTGGTATCCAAAGTCTCCTGGCCTGAAGGAAGTGTGTTTGACCTTTGCATCATAATACTTCTTCATTTTTGCCTTAGCCTTTACTTCGCGTATTGCTGCGCGTTCACGTCGTTCTTCCAGTAAGTCCAAGTCTATGCGCCGCTCCTCGTCATTTGTTGTGACGTTGACCTCTGCTGTTCGTATAGTTGTCATTCCTATCTCAGCTGGTATGACGGCCTCTGTTCCGTAGACAAGGGAGAATGGCGTGTCGCCAGTACTGGTTTTGATTGTGGTGCGATGCACCCATAAGACATGTGAGAGCTCGTCCACCCACCTTCCTTTGTGTCTATCAAGGCACGCTTTTATTCCTTCACCTAGACTGCAATTTGCGCGCTCAACTAAGCCATTGGTTTGTGGGTGTTTAACTGAAGCGAAGTGTTGTGTGATGTTCAATTGCGCGTACCAGTCTTTGAATGGGTTGTCGCAGAACTGTTTTCCATTGTCTGATATAATCTCTCCGGGTAGTCCGAAGCGACAGACAATGTTGTCCCAGACAAAGCGTTTGACTTGGATTCCCGTGATGCTCACCACCGCTTTTGCTTCAATCCACTTCGTGAAGTAATCTATGGCTACGATGAGGAACTTTAGTCCTCCTGCTGCAACTGGAAAGGGTCCTGCGATGTCAATGCCCCATTTGTAAAATGGCCATGGTGAGGTGATGGGTGTCAGCTCTTGTTGTGGTCGGCGCGGAATTGGCCTATGTACTTGACAATTGCTGCATTTCTTTATCAGATCGCGTGCGTCGCGGTGCATGGTTGGCCAATAATACCCCAACCGTAGAGCGCTTGCTACCACAGATCGCGGTCCTGAGTGCGTGCTACATGATGCAGCGTGGATTTCTCGGAGTACATAGTCTGCTTGAAGAGGTCCAACACATCTGAGCCAAGGTTGCAAGAAAGAGCGTCGATAGAGTATGTTGTCTCGTAGTTCAAATCGATGCGCTGTGCACCGCACTCTTCGAGCGTCCTTATGGTCTTGTGGCAAAATTCCCTTGCTAATGAATTCAATGATAGGTGTCATCCATGTAGGATCTTGTTCTTCTATCACTGTGGATACTTCCATCTCCAAGATTGACTTGTTTTGTAGGGTTTCTACCAATACCTGTTTTGATAGGTGCGCAAAGCTTATGGAGGCGATCTTGTTGAGCGCATCAGCCTTCCTGTTGTCCCCTCTGGGCACCTGTTTTATTGTGAACCTGTCAAAGTTTTTAATTAAGGACTTGGTTTTTTCCAGGTATTGGATCATGTGTTCATCCTTGGCTTCATATTCACCTAGCACATGGTTAGCAATGAGCCGAGAATCTACGTTTGCTTCCAAGTTGCGTACACCCATTTGGATTGCGATGCGCAGTCCAGCTAGTAGGGCTTCGTATTCTACCTCATTGTTTGTGGCTGTGAATTCGAAGCGCAGCGCATAGGTGAATTCCATACCTTCTGGATTTGTGAGGATAAGGCCTGTGCCTGATCCATCTACACATGAAGACCCATCTGTGAACAGAATCCAGGGTTCCTGCAGATCTGTTTTGGTTGCAGACGTTGGACTATCACTATCTGGCTTCTCAACAATAAAATCAGCTAATATTTGTCCTTTGATTGCAGTGCGCGGTCTATATGAGATGTTGTATTCACTTAACAGTACACTCCACTTTTGTAGCCGCCTTGATGCGTCAGGTTTAGAGATGACTTGTTTGATTGGCTGATCTGTGATCACCGCTGTTGGGTGCGCTTGAAAGTATCTGCGCAGTCTTTTGGCTGCGAATACTAGAGCTAAGACCAGCTTTTCCATAGCGCTGTAGTTAGTCTCTGTCTTCTTCAATACTTTGCTTACAAAGTATATGGGTGTCTGGACGGAATTCCTATCTGTCAATAGCACTGCGCTGACTGCTCCATGAGTTGCCGATAAGTACATGATTAGCTCTTCCCCTGGTCGCGGTGCGACAAGTTTGGGAAGAGATGCCAGATGGTGTTTTAGCTGTTGGAAAGCTTCTTCTGCTTCTTCGGTCCAGCGAAAGTCTCCCTTTTTGGTACACTTCGTGAGTGTTTTAAAGAGAGGAAGTGATTTGTCTGCTGACTTAGATAAGAAGCGGTTTAGCCCTGCTAGTTTTCCATTTAATGACTGGACTTCTTTGATTGTGCGCGGTGAGGGAAGATCAATAACAGCCTTTGTTTTTTCTGGACAAGGCTTGATTCCATCAGGTTCTATTAAGTATCCAAGGAACATGCCTTCGGTTGCGCCAAAGGTGCACTTCTTGGGGTTTAACTTCATGTTTATTTGTCCCAATGTTCTGAACGTTTCCTCGATGTCGCGCACCAATTCATCCTCTGTGTGGCTTTTGATGACAAGGTCGTCAACGTAGACCTCCAAGTTGCGACCCACTTGTTTCTCGAAAGCTGTGTCCACCAATCGTTGGTATATTGCGCCTGCGTTTTTTAAGCCAAAAGGCATTTTTGTGTAGCAGTAAACTCCTTGACTGGTGCGGAAAGCTGTTTTTTCTTCATCTTCGACTGCCATCTGAATTTGATGATACCCTTTGTATGCGTCTAGGAAGCATTTGAAAGGGTATCCGCACAGGGATTCTACCTTCCAGTCTATTTCTGGCAGTGGATAGCAGTCTTGTGGACATGCTTTGTTAAGGTCTGTGAAGTCCACGCACATTCTCCAACTGTCATCGCTCTTTTTTACCATCACTGGGTTAGAGAGCCAGTCATGATAGTACACTTCGCGCATGATGCCTGCGTCTACGAGTTTGTGTACTTCTTCCAGAATAGCTTTTGCACGATCTGGGGCTTAGCCGCGCTTCTTCTGTCGTATTGGGGGATATCCTTGTCGGATTTGTAGCTTATGTTCTGTAATAGAGCGCGACACTCCTGTCATGTGTTTTGGTTCCCATGCGAAGATGTCCAGGTTCTTTTGCAAGAGTGCACACACGGCTGCTTTACCTTTGTCAGATAAAGATCCACCAATCGAAACTTGTTGGTCCAGGTTATCGGGATGAATAGCGACCTTTAGGTTTGGTGTTTTTTCTGTGCGCTGTTCTGGAATATTCTCTACTTCAGTGGTTACCGCGTTGCATTCCTTTGGTGGTACTGTTGTGTTATAGAGGGTGACAACTCCTCCTTCCACTGGAAATTTAAGCATTCCATGCGCTGTGGATGGTACAGCGCGCATGGATGATATTCCAGGTCTCCCAATGATGCCGTTGTATGGTGAGGGAGACTTTATTACCATGAAATTTATCCATGTTGCAGTTGAGTGTTGTTCATCTCCTACGACCACCAGCAAGCGTAACTGCCCCATAGGCCAAATCTTTTCTCCTGTGAATCTAGTCAATGACGTTGTTGCTGGTATCAATTAACTTTGGATTTCAGGTCGCAGTCTTTTGAAACAATGATCATACAGGATGTCTGCGGATGCTCCTCCGTCAATGTACATGCGGTGGATATCATGTCCCCCCGTATGTATTTCAATAGTTAGAGGTTCTACCACTGCGTTGTCCGCAGCTAGAGTAGGGAAAGATATCTCTTTTTCTGGAGAGAATTTTTGGCTGACTTTTTGCTTTATCTTACGCTGCCATGACTGTATCATGTATATGATATCAGCTTTTTCTTTGGGAGGTTCTTTCTTACCCCGTTCCTTTGTTTGTCTTTTCCCTCTTTGATGTTTTTTACAAGGTGGTCCATTATGCCTTCCCTTACTAACTTTTCAATTAGTTGTCTTAGCTGGACGCACTCGTTAGTTGTATGGCCTTTTTGACCATGATACTCGCAGTATCCATTCCCTACGCGCTTTTCCTCTGCAGTGCGCATTGGTGAAGGTTTTGGAAAGTTTGCACCTTCTGTTACAAATATTTCCCTCGGAGTTTTTATGAGAGGGGTATATTTGTCATTGTCTCTTCCGCTGCGGTAATTCCTGCTGCGGTTGTTATTCTGATCGTTGGATTGTATCCTAGGCTGTTCTTGTTGCCTATAATTCGAGTAACCCTTTTTGCTGTCCGCAACAGCTGCTTCTCCTTGTATGAAGGATTTGGTGCGCTTTGTTAGCTCATCAAAAGTTTGGGGAACTTTGTCATTTAGCTTCCGGATAAGTTTTGGGTTGTTAATTCCATTCATGAACCCTGAAATTTTAAGAATTTCGGGACATGCTTTGACCTGTATGCACTCATCCTTGAAGCGTTCCATAAAAGCGCTGGTTGATTCCCCTTGGCGATGTTTTACTCTGGCTAGTTCAACAGGGTTTTTAGCGCTCTTCTTTCTCTAGGTGAAGTTGAGACGGAATGCTTTCCGTAATTCTTCAAAACCACCGATGCTCCGTCGTGGGAGTTTGCTAAACCATGTGCGCGCATTCCCTACCAACGTAGAATTAAACATATGGCACCACACAGGCTGTGGCCAGTTTTCGATAGTGGCAGCTGATTCGAAAACTTTTAGATGATCATCAGGATCACCTGTTCCATCATATGTTTTCACGTTAGTGGGCATGCGCCTCCTTTTGTGGTCGGAGTAATCGGCGATACGTCGTGTAAACGCATCAACTTTCTGGCGACGCCATGGAAGAGACATGTCTTCATTTTCTTCTTCGCGACGTCTTCCTCTTGACTTCCAGTGTTGATGAGGCGAAAAATGATCCGTTTTTAGGGGGTCATTTAAGCCCGAATTCGAATTTATTTGATCAAATAATGCCCTAAATCGTTCCTTTTGTGATTTTAGGTACTTTGGGAGAGAAATCTGGAAAAGGAAGCAATTCGGACGTTTTTGGAGCATAAAAGTGAAGAAAACGCCAAAGTCTTAATTTTCCATGCTGGAACAGTAGGTGACGGCGTCAAGAGTAACATCCTGACGGCGTCAAGAGCAAAATTCCACGATGATCCAGTACAGATTTGACGGCGTCATGAAGGTAGGGCGTCAAGAGTAAAAGTCATGACGGCCTGGAAATGATTAAGTCTTGACGGCGTCAAATGTAGATCAAGGCAGTCTGAAAATAGTTTTTGCAGCGAGGTGACGGCGTCACAAGGTTGGTCTTGACGCCGTCAGACCCCTTTTTCTATATATAGTTTTCTAATTTTCACATTAAAAAGAAGAGAGAAGTTTTGGAGAAACCCTAAGTACGAACTTGGTGCGAATTTTACAGGTTTTTCAAGGGTTCCAAGCCCTTGATACCTTTCATGTGTAATTGAGATAAGTGTTTTTTCCAATGTTGCAAAACAAGGCCAACAAGGCCGATTAATCACCGATTAGGTGCTACAAGGCCACCAACCTTTCCGATTAGTGTAAATCGGTCAAACAACTCCGTCAACCGTGGTCAACGACGGTTAATGATGGTCAACGGTGGTCAAGATTACCCGAAACCTTCAAACCTTACTGGAAATACCCATAACTCGCCGTAAAATTATTTAATAGGCTATACTTGTTGTTATTATCTATTTCAAGATGTTTTTTTAAGAAAAATCTTGCCAGTAATACCTAAAATTTACCGAAAATACCTAAAACTTGCCGGAAACACAAAAACCTTGTCGAAAATGCCAATCCGATTAATCACCGATTAATCCCGCCTAGACCGATTACAAGCTACAGGGGGGTCGACCGCCCGACTACCGATTCACGATTTTTGCAACCTTGGATTTTTCAATTCAATCAATATGTCTATGTGTTGGTTGTCTATATCTTGTTCTTATCTTAATTCCATCATGCTAGGCTAGATCTATCTTGTGTTTGCTTGGATTTAATGAAACCTAGATGTTAATTATGTGTTGATTACTTGTTTATACTTGTCTTGGATGAATGATTTATATGTTAGGCTTAAGAAAACTGGCAGATCTCCAATTGGTAACATGCTTAAACGTCTTAAGAAACATGAACCGACGCGCACTAGGTCTTTATTGGTTGTATTTAATGCATGAGCCACTATTTACAATCCCTATAGTTGTGCTGGGCATAGTGTAGGAGGAGATAAGAGCTCATAGAATTGGGGAGTTAAGTGTGCCACCCCATGAATGGTATTAAGGAATACGATCCGTCATCCATGCAATTATAACAAGTAATTAACGTGTAAAAGATGTCTAGGGAGTAGTGAAATCTAAGTAAACACATTTTCTCCACTTATTGCTCACAACTTTAGTATAATTTAGTTTATTTCTATTTTTAGTATTTTATTTTGATTGCATCTTTGGTATTGGGTTAGTTGATTAGCAACTAATTCCGCCCAAATCCTTCAAACCCGAGATTTTTAATTGCTTTCTAAAAAATATAAAAATACAAAAATAATCATCCCTCACCTTTAGAACTAGTATTTAGGTTTTCTAATCCTAGCGACACTATTCCTAAGCTGAACGATCAATCCCCCGGTACTTGTCACTATACTATACTACAACGATCAGGTACACTGCCTGGTGGGGGTTGTAAGCTTCTCAGGATCCCTTGAGAGGTAAAGCCTAGTGCAATTCCCACGCATCAAGTTTTTGGCACCGCAGCCCGGGGAATAGTTATTGTCTAGGTTAGAATCTCTTTTTATTAGGTCTACTTGCTAGATTCCTTTCTAGTAAGATTTTTATTTTTATTTCTAGGTTTTCCTTAGTCTATCTTTTTCTTTGTGTGTTTGTTCGTAATTTTCATTGACTATTCCGTTTGCCATTATGGAGAACGCGAATCCACCAAGTCCGACACTTGAGTTTTACCAGAAAAAATATAATTACACCAGTTTGGATATACCAAGATGGACGAATGAAATGAGGCGGACAGGATCTTATATTGATTTTATTGAGTATCTTGAGAAAAGAGACCAAGTGCATAAGACTTTTAAAGAATTCACCTTAGGAGCTCCATCAACCCTCAAAATGCCTCACTTAGTGAAACCTATGCACCATATGAGCCTTCACCTAGGATAGTTTCGTGTGAGCCACCTAGCTGCATGTCATGGTTAGGCCCTACCATTTTACAGGATGAACACATAGGTGACCATGATGTGATGAAGGATGTAGCCAAACATGATCACATTGATCACAAAGACCTAGGTTTTATGATCGATGATGATGAATCTCAAGAAACAGATGATGAATCTTTTGGGCAATTTGTATATAGTAGTCATAATATTGAGGATGATCTGTATGATTCAGACATAGAAGTTGAGATGCCTAGAGAAGCACGTGAGATACTTGGGAAGATGTTAGGGTTAGATTGTAATGAAACACATGTTGGGGATATAGGTGATCTTGACACAAGGAATGATGAAGTAAATAACATAAGCTCATTAAGTACCCCACAAGTCCTACCATCATTTGAGGCACACATACCACCCATGACTCACCCGGAAGAAGTAGAAGAGACTATAGGAACCCCAATTGTGGTAGAACCTTTGAACCAAACACAACTAGAGGATATATGTTTGAATACTTATAATGATAACCTTACTCTTAGTTTTAGGGAAGTTCCTAGTTTTGATGAATCGGAGCCTCAACCAAAACCGTTACCTAATCTTCCATCCTTGGATGAAAATTTAGGAATCGAAATAGGTTCCGATCCACCCATCAAACCATATAGTTCGGGTAGTCTTAGGACAAAGGTAGTGGACTCTAAGCCTTTTAGAGAGGAGGCCAATATAGGAGTGGAAAATGACCTTACATGCTTACATCACCCATTTATGATTGATCACAAGAAACATTATGGGTTTAAACCAGGTTTATTAGGTCAAGATGGATTCCCAACTAGGAGTCTCTTGAAGTTGATTGAAAATGATCCCTTTCTAGGAGAAAATCTTAATCCACCCACTAACCCGATTGAATTAGGTAAGGTTATGATGATAGGAGCACACCCCTTTGAGCATATAATTCATCCACAACTCTTTCCTCACGAAGCATATTTCTACCCTAAGGGTGTGTATCGCTACTTTCACCCGCACTTAATCCTAAGTGTAGGGAAAGCCTCCCCTATTTCCGTTAAATAAGGGTAGAGTCAGGCTCGTGACTCGAACAAAAACAAGAGCTCCTTGGGAGGCAACCCATGTTTTGTGTGATTTTATTTGTTTGTTTGTTATTTGCTTCCGTATGCATGCTTAATTTTTATTGTTGGTAGATCATGTTTCTAAACTAAATAGTGGAAATACTTTACTTTGTTGTTTTGGTCTAGTCTTAACTCCACCTAAAGGTATTTTTGCAAAAGATAAGTGTAAGGGGAAACCCCAAATATGTTTTTAAGAAACAAACCAATCATGATTCTCCACAATATTAAATGAACATGTATATTCGTATTTGTTAGAGTCAAATGCTTGTATTGAGTCATAATGAAGTTTTGCAGGATTTTCCAGGAAGTAGGACCAAGTTTTTCCAGAAATTTTCTAGAAACTTAACATAAGAATTTCTGCAGGTCACTTCTGACGGCGTCAAGAGTTTACTCTTGACGGCGTCAAGTGTAAAAATCTGGAAATTTTACCAGTTTTGTTTTTCTAACGGAGTCTTATGGTTTTTGTGAATTATTAAGTTTTATAATCTCCACGAGATCTGCAAACTTCATTCCACAAGCATTATATCTTATCTTGTTTTCTAGGATTTAGTAACTTATATAGGATGCCGCCGATTTTATGCGAGGTTGTCTTGTCTATTTTTTACAGGTTATGTATGACAAGGAGATGATTTATATTCTGGAAGGGAAGCTTTGATTGTTCATTTTCTTGGAGGAAGATTTAACCTGGCCACCTCATTATCCATACCGAGCGAATCAGGGGAGTATTTGATTTCATTCTTTTTAACTTTTTCACTTTTACATTCTTTACTTGAACGTTGGGGACAATGTTCATATTAAGTGTAAGGGGAGGGTAAAAAGATGATACCTTACATATGCACTTTCGCTTGAGTTTGTTTTGTTTAATGGTAGATGTGTAATAAAACTATGAGAAATACTTGTTAGTGCAATTTTAGCGCCAAATTTAAATTTTTTTACAACATTTAGGAGTGAAACTTTAGCCATAGCAAGCGTCTCATGGATAGGAGATTGTATGACTAGCACATAACCGTATATTCAAAAAAAATTTCCACCCAAATATGTGAGGTTCGCCTTTAGATTTGATAGGAAAAGCATTTACTATTAGTGCTTATGAGTGTACCGGTAGCATTTAGATTCTAGAACTTGCGTTAGTGATGCATCCCGAGACCGCTAGTGAGACTACATTCGTGTGGTAGGATTTACTACATGATAAGAGGCATTAGGATCACCCTTGTGTTAAACCCGTATCATAATTACTTGACCATTTAAGTCATATTACTTGGCTAGTTAAGTCAACTAATTTTTCCCACACCCTTAGCGTTGTACTCATTTTTAGTACACGAAACCCCTAGTACACCCCTCCGAGCCTATCTTTTCGTTTCTAACTTTAAGCATCTTACTTAAAGGAAGAATTTGTTACACCACACTTAAATGTACAACCAAATCGCCTTAGCCTTCCGTGTATGCGCTCAATTTTTGTGCATTATTGTTATTTGTTAAACCCTAAGTTAACTATCTAATTGATTACATGGTTGCTAAGTCGAGTCATATCCTTGTACATATTGTTTTGGGACGATTGGGACTCATGGGTAAGTACTTATTTTATGGAGTAATGGGGAAGAACATCATTTATTCCCCCCATATGTACGTTAATCTTAAAAGTACTCCAAGTGTTTTGATTTTCTTAATTCGAGTCATCAGATTAGTTTAATGTAAAGTATGTAAAGATTCAATTGTAAGGGGAACGTTCATTCCCTATGATGTATTATTTTGGATGGTAGGGTAAGAGTGTATGCAAAAAAAAAAAAAAAAAAAAAAAAAAAAAAATCGAAAAAAACTAGAAAAAGAAAAAAAAAATAGAAAAAGAAAGAGAGAAAAAACATACGGACTACCATCCCTTTTTATTCTATGTTCATTTTATGTTTTTGTTATTTTTCATTTATTAGCTTAAGTCGAGTCTAGTCTTGGCTTAGCAACGCCACATTGTACATGTAATTAACTAAGATTGTTAACTCGCCACCAGAAAAACTTCCTTTATCCAACAAAACCGTGTATTTCATATCCCTACACCTAACGTTACAACCCTTTAAAAGACCTCTTTGATAGTTTATCCTAGGTGCTTACGCCATGTGGTGGAGGTTTGATCCTTTCCCAAGCCTATGGCAATCTATTTTGCTATGACAGGTAGTGAGAGATATCTTCCGTTTCCATATTGTAATTTACACTTTATTACACCCGAGAGATGTGAGTATCTAAACACTATTTGTGAGGTGCTAGTGTATGACCTCCGTGCTTGTCTATTGGTCTTTAGTGGAACGATTATTTGTTGTAATTACTTTTATATTAGTGTTAAATGACCCCTAACTTGTATTTTGACTAGAATAAAAGCGCATTTGCTTGAGGACAAGCAAATCTCAAGTGTAAGGGTATATGATAAGGCGAAAAATGATCCGTTTTTAGGGGGTCATTTAAGCCCGAATTCGAATTTATTTGATCAAATAATGCCCTAAATCGTTCCTTTTGTGATTTTAGGTACTTTGGGAGAGAAATCTGGAAAAGTAAGCAATTCGGACGTTTTTGGAGCATAAAAGTGAAGAAAACGCCAAAGTCTTAATTTTCCATGCTGGGAACAGTAGGTGACGGCGTCAAGAGTAACATGCTGACGGCGTCAAGAGCAAAATTCCATGACGATCCAGTACAGATTTGACGGCGTCACGAAGGTAGGGCGTCAAGAGTAAAAGTCATGACGGCCTAGAAATGATTAAGTCTTGACGGCGTCAAATGTAGATTAAGGCAGTCCAAAAATAGTTTTGGCGGCGAGGTGACGGCGTCACAAGGTTGGTCTTGACGCCGTCAGACCCCTTTTTCTATATATAGTTTTCTAATTTTCACATTAAAAAGAAGAGAGAAGTTTTGGAGAAACCCTAAGTACGAACTTGGTGTGAATTTTACAGGTTTTTCAAGGGTTCCAAGCCCTTGATACCTTTCATGTGTAATTGAGATAAGTGTTCTTTCAATTCAATCAATATGTCTATGTGTTGGTTGTCTATATCTTGTTCTTATCTTAATTCCATCATGCTAGGCTAGATCTATCTTGTGTTTGCTTGGATTTAATGAAACCTAGATGTTAATTATGTGTTGATTACTTGTTTATACTTGTCTTGGATGAATGATTTATATGTTAGGCTTAAGAAAACTGGCAGATCTCCAATTGGTAACATGCTTGAACGTCTTAAGAAACATGGACCGACGTGCACTAGGTCTTTATTGGTTGTATTTAATGCATGAGCCACTGTTTACAATCCCTATAGTTGTGCTGGGCATGGTGTAGGAGGAGATAAGAGCTCATAGAATTGGGGAGTTAAGTGTGCCACCCCATGAATGGTATTAAGGAATACGATCCGTCATCCATGCAATTATAACAAGTAATTAACATGTAAAAGATGTCTAGGGAGTAGTGAAATCTAAGTAAACACATTTTCTCCACTTATTGCTCACAACTTTAGTATAATTTAGTTTATTTCTATTTCTAGTATTTTATTTTGATTGCATCTTTAGTATTGGGTTAGTTGATTAGCAACTAATTCCGCCCAAATCCTTCAAACCCGAGATTTTTAATTGCTTTCTAAAAAATATAAAAATACAAAAATAATCATCCCTCACCTTTAGAACTGGTATTTAGGTTTTCTAATCCTAGCGACACTATTCCTAAGCTGAACGATCAATCCCCCGGTACTTGTCACTATACTATACTACAACGATCAGGTACACTGCCTGGTGGGGGTTGTAAGCTTCTCAGGATCCCTTGAGAGGTAAAGCCTGGTGCAATTCCCACGCATCAAGTGTCCTGTTTCTTTGTCCTCGTTGTCCGAGGAGTCACTGAAGGGAGAGTAGTTTCTTTTTCGGCGCTTGCGCCGGCTTCTTTCAGAAGAAGAGCTTGAGGGGCTTTCACTTGGGGACATTCTTTTCCTCAATCTGTCGTGAATTCTCTTGCTCCCATATTTGGAGGACCCTTGGCTTGGTGAATACTGAGGTCCCAGTCGGTCTTGTATCCCTCGGCTGCCAATTCTGGAATGAACTTTAGTGCGCCTCTCGCTGCCTTCATATTCCTTTGAATATTGTGAATCAGATGTCGTACCCAGCCTATCATGGATAGTAGTACGTTTTTCGTTATCTGCGCGTCTTCCTCGTGGATGGCGCGGTGGTGATGGTTCGCATTCAGGACCAAAATTGAGCCGAGCTTGTAGGCTCGTACTTGACCTTCTCCTTGCCTCTTCTTGCATGAGGGCAGTTAGGGTTTCATAATTTTGGGATACAAAATTTCCCAACGTTAGGTTGGGTGTGTCCTCAGTTGCTGCAAGAATGTCTGCCTCAGTATTAGGCACCCTATCTCGATTAGGCGCGCTCGGTGGCACAATGTTGTTCACTGTGGGTACAGTTTGATAAGGAGTAGTGAAGAGGGTGCACTGGAGTTCCTCAACGCTTGGGACCACTGTGGTGGTTTGGGTAGTCCTTACAGGCAGTTCTACCACTGGAAGAGGTTGGGTTGTCCCTGCCTCTTGGTGACCAGGTGCGCTGGTTGTCCCAGCAACCTGCCTAGGGGTCGAATCTTGTTGATTCTTCCTCTGGGGGTCACGTTTTTCTGGCTGCGGAGTCCGCTGGCTTGAGTTCTTATTTTTCGTCATTCTAGTTCCTTAGTTCTTAGTAGGGTCCCACGGATGGCGCCACTTGTTGATACAAAAGTTGGGCGTTCCTGATTATGGGCTCTTGCTCTCGTACCAATTCGCTTCTTAATGCTTGAAACCTGCGCACTAAGAAAATAAACAACACCGTTAGGCTTATCGTGGGATTGTCTCCCACGATTAGACTCCGGCGTGAGAGTAAGTAATCAATTTAGGGTTCTCGTAAAGAGTTTTAGGGTTTGTGAATCGTACCTTGAATGAGAATTATGTCATTCCTTATATAGGCGCAGAATCCTTGTAGGGTTCGTGCTCCTTACGTTTCGCACACATGGTGCTTATCCGGGTTAAGGATATTCATTCCATAGATAGAAGATCTCTATCTATTCCGTATATAGGTTGGTTGGGCTTGCGTGAGCCCATTCCTATTATTGATGCGACCCATGTTATAATAGCCCACGCATGGTTGGCTTTAGGCCTTAGTAATGTTTAATATTTGGGCTCGTGGCCCATATATAGACTATACGTCATCAGTAACTAAATCAAATATGTTAACTAGTTTATATTCTGGAGAGTATTTGATTTAAGGTGAAAAAGAAAATATGGATTAGCGTTTTACATGTAGAAGGTTCAACATGTGAAAGATGTGGAAACTTCTCAACTCAAGTTAGCTCTTTTCCTAATCACCCCACACTTTGCAGACATTGATATAGTTGCTAGTTAACCACTTCCTGCTGCTAGGAACTTTACAAAATGTACAAAGCAAGTTAGAAAATGACACATGCGATAAAATAATCAATGAATATAAAACTTGTTCACATGTTCTTGTATATCATTAAATGGAAAGAAAACTTTTAGCCAATGTTCTATTGTAATTAACTGCAGATTAACAAAAAAGTATGACTTCATGATTTTGTACTCTTGTGGAGTTGCGATTTTCAAATTATGTTATGTTTCTATTTAATCCATTCTAGATATTTTTCCAAAAAGAAATCCTTGATCATCACTAACCAGCAATACATGGCTCATGTTTGTTAGTCAATTCATGTTTTTGGCAACTGATAAGGATTCATTACCGCCACTACATGTAATAAATATGCATGTAACATGTTTGATAAAGACGCGTCACTGGAATTGTTCTAAAAATTGGAAGCACCTGTTTTGGATTGCTTGACGAAACATGTTACTCTATCACTTTATGTATCGTCCGCTCTTGTGTTGGTGTTTTGGCATGATTATTATGTTTAAACCTCGAATAGATTTTATGCTAATTTTAGAATTGACGGTCGTCTGTTTCAGCTCATTCAAGGCATTAATAATGAACTTTGTGCGTTATATTAATTTTTTATTTAACAGCCACTACAAAAATGGTTAAAATGCATAAGTATGTAGAAAATAGATTCAATGTTTACGCATAGTACAAGTGACCATTAATTCGACCATGAGATGCAAGTGGAACCATATTCCCTCCATCTATAATTACCTAACTCCCATATAATAATACTAACCACATAATATACACAACCCTTATCATTCTCGTATCTGTGTACATTCAATTAACTAAGACCATTAATTAAACACTAGCAACCCTTAAAAACCTGTTGGCGACAAGTTGCATATCAAACTCTGAACAATTCAATAAAAGGGAAGTTTCCTATACGCTATAGACAATTGGTGTGAACTAGTGCGTCAATACTACAATAATAATGCAACTTGATGGGCCAACCGAATATGATATTAGACATATAAGTTGAGGGGAGTTGAAGAAAAAATCCAATACATGCACTTGATGGGCCAACCGAATATGATATTTGAGCTCCATTCAAATCTTTTTTGTATCTTATATATGGTTACGTTTAGAAAACTTATACGTAACATTATCTCTTGAGTCATGTTTTGATAGCTAGAATATAAAATCAAAAAAGCATCCAAATGATTTTCAAAACACCAAAAGGGCACTGATTCGCCTCAAACTAGTTATCTTTTATTTCTCAACCACTTGTGAGTGGTCAATAGTAAAGTCAAACTAATCTAAGGCAAATGCTTCCGTGAAATACAGTGTTTTCCCGGGTCGTAATGTCCCAACGAGGTTGTGATGGTATTAAAAACGAATCCGTGATTAGTGAATGTGAACAGGAAAGGTATAAAGTGTATGTGAGTGATTTAAACTAGGGTTTTATAACTTAAAATAACTTAGGAAAACTAAATTAACGATTACGTGAAAGCTAGGTATCTAAAACGTATAAAACGTACACCAAATTAAAATCAGACGCGACTGCGTACTGAGAAAAAGGTGAGTTTTAAGAAAAATAAACTACAAGGGTTAAAAATGAAAATTCTATAAACTTAAACTTAAAATAAAATTAAACTAAAAATAAAACTATTTTTAGATTATTATATTATTTATTATTAATTATTTAATTAATAACTATTTAACTTTTTAATTAAAACTTAATTTAAATCAAACTAAAAATAATAAACACTACAAATTAAACTAAAAATTTATAAAAATAATTTCTAAACTTAAATTAGAACTTGAAGAAAGTATAAAAAAATAAAAATAAATCTTTTTGTCTTTTTATGAATTTCTTATTAATTAAAACTATTTATCTTAATTAAACTATTTAAACTAAGTTAAATTACAAATATTATTAAACTAACTTAGAAAATTATGAAAAATTTTATATATCTAATTAACCATCATGGGAATCCTAAAAAATTATAAGAACTTTATTTTATATATTTTTAAACTAGTTAACTAATTATTATTCTATTTATTAATTAATATCTAATTAAACTATTTAAATTATGAAAACTATTAAATGAACAGTAAAAATCCTAGAAAAATTACTAAAATTATATTATGACTTATAAAAGCTAGGAAAAATATAAAAACTAGGTGTTGCTATATAAAAATTAATTATGCTATTTATAACTTAATTATTAATAAAACTATTATTAATTCTAATAAATACTAAATTACAAAATAAAAATCTAAGAAAATTATTAAAAATACTTTAATATATAAGGAAATTAATAAAAATATAAAATTACAAATTACTTAATAAAAATCTAAAAATGAAAATTAAAATTAAATTAAATTAAATAGAAACTATCACTTACTATTATATTGTTTTTTCTTGAATTTTCTTTTTCCAACCTATATTATACTTAAAAATAGACAACTTTAATAAAGAAAACTTTTTTATAAGCTTCTAATAAGCACTGTGGAAGCTTATTGCTTCCACAGTTGACTTTGGTTGACTAAAATGGTAAATAAGCTCAAATGAGCTTATGTGGGACCCACCTTGGTATATTCTGATCCTAATAAGTACTTTGGACTTGTCAAAGCTAAAAATGGTCAAATAAGCTCAGTAGATAAGCTAATAAGCACAAATAAGCTAATCCAAAACTCAATAGCAACACAGAATGGGGACAGATTTGATGGTTTATTCTAGGTGGGGTCCACAGGGATTTAGGTCAAACAAAAGGTCAATCTAAAGAGTCTGGTAGGAGGGGGGTTGAGGGAACCTAACTAGGGGGTGTGGGGTCCACTGAGTTGGTCACAAATCCACCACAAAGTGGTGGTGATGAGACTGAATCTGCTGATGCAGGGGAAGAGTCTTCCCTGCACTTGTGTTTGGAGGTGAGTGGGGCCCACACTAAAAATCCTAAAAATATAAGCTAGATGGGAAGTAAAAGATGAGCTGGTAAAGTTTTGCTAGGAACAAGTTTCAAGTTTTAAATCTAATTACTAAATTCTAAACAATTCTCCCAAATATTGGAAAAATCTGAGAAACTAACTTTTGACTTTTCAAGTTTTAAGGCTAAGTTGACTTATTTGAGTTTCCAACTCAATTTAGCTACTAATTAAGATGTAATAAGCTATTATAGACCTAAAATAAGCTAAAGCTACAACCTATGAGCTAATGGGTGGGTTTGTGGATCACAAATCCTTGACAGTTAACTGTCAAGGAGTTATGAGATGGATTTTGACTTTTATAAATATAACCTAGGTGTTTTATGATTAAACTAACCTAAAGATACCTATATAAGACTGTATGAACTAAAACTAACACCAAAGACAACCTGTGACCAGGTCAATTCACCCAATCCAAACACTCCTTATAAAAAAGTTTACTCTAACTATTTTAGATTTAAACCTTGAAATACCTAACTACTGATCTAACTATCTTATTATATCATTTTTAGAGCTAATTAAATAGTATAATGCAATATTAACAATAAGAAAACAGAAATTACAATTATAAATTTTGTAACTTACAATGATTCTGACTGAGACTAGAGTACCAATGACTCAGAACATGACCTATGACCTCCCAAGAGGTAACTAATACCACTGCAATCCAAAACCTCCTTTGATCATTGCTTCTTCTTCATTCTTTTCTGGTTTTTTTTTTTTTTTTTTTTTTTGTCTATTTAAATTATTATTTTTGGTATTTTTTTATTTATGATCTAAACAGAAAATTAAGGTTTTATAAAACTTATCTTAGCTTTGTCAGAGCTTATATAAGCTTATGAAATGCCTCAACTACAATTAACAACAACAATTAAACCTTTTGAGATTTTTGGAAATAAGGAAAAATTGCATAAACTGAATTAAGAATTGAGACTTGAAATTAACTTGAAAATAAAGATTGCAATACAAGAATTTAACTTAGTACAAGCTGTTTCAATTGAAATTATAACTGAAATACAAGTTTACATGACCTACGATTACAATTAACCTAAACTACACTAATACTCTGGTTCTTCTGCTTCCTTTCCATTTTGTAGCCATTTTCTGCGCTTGTGGGACCCTCAGAGACATTTCCCACCATATAGGAGCCATTGATTTAGTTTGACTCATCTTGGCCGTTTAAATTATAACTTGGCGCCAAAGTCTTGGGGGTACTGTGTATTGCGTGGTGAGGTATTTTAGGGTTTTGGACAGTTGTGTGAGGTGGAGGGGAGTTAGTAGATAGCTGGTGATGAAGTGGTGTCAAGTTGGGGTTGAAACCAGGTGAGGTGGAGAAGTGGTATGTGATACAGTGGTGGTGGTGGTATTTGGGAGGGAAAGGGAATACGGGGTGGTTTTTGGTTTGTGTTGACCGGGTTTTGACCAAAGGTTGGACTGGGCTGGGGTTCACATGGGCCTGGAGAAAGGGTGGGCTGTTGGTGTGTAACTTGGGTTTTTATTTTGGGTTTTAATAGAATTAGGTCCGTTTGGTTTTTAGTTAATAAATCACAAGGACTAAATTTGTAATTTTAAGCAAAGTTTGGGGGGCTGATGTGTAACTTCCCATATGTAATCACAAGGACCTATTTTGCCATAATTGAATAGTACACGGTTATTTTTGATGTTTTTCATTTTTTTAAATACCGGGGACTATTTTTTTCCAAACTTGCAAAGTTGAGGGGCCTTTTTGCAATTTCTCCAAACTTTTCACCCAAAGACCAATTGTGACACTTTTTGAATTCCCAAGGACCCTTAATGATAATTTTCCCATTTTGAACACCTAGGGACTAAAACTGTCATTATTTGAAAGTCCAGGGACCAAAACTGACAAACTGCCAAACTTGAGGGACCAATTATGTAATTTCGTGAAACTTTGCACCAAAGGACTAAATATGTAACTTAATGAATAAAAAGGACCTTTGGTGACTTTTTCATGTTTTTAGAATAACCAGGGACTAGTTTTGACAATTTATGAAACTTGAGGGACTGAAACTGCCAATTATGCAAACTTTGTACGTTTTTCATCTGTTTTTGCATATTTTGCATTTGAAACATATAAAACACACCTTTAAGATATTTAAAGTATTTTGATACATATTTGAGTGTTTTTGTATGTTTTGGCAGTTCAGATTGGTATAAAATGATGAGTATTTAGACACTCTTCAGGCACATCCAATAGTTAAAAGATTTCATTAGCACCAGTGGCGGAGCCAGAAAATTTAATCGAAGAGGGCGATGATCGACAAAAAATGATTCAATAACGGGCCGAACTTTTTATAGTAAAGTTCCAAATGGGTCGGGTCGGGTTGGTTACATTAAATGCAAAAAGGACTTCTTTTAACACTAACTAAGCGAGCGATGTATATTACATGATAAAGCAATTTAATCAAATTCATTTTAAATAAAATCAACTCCACTTGTAATCTATTTTCTTTTCTCTGAATGGATATTCACTAATAAAATATAAATACACAACCTAACATATAAAACAAAGAGCTAAGAGTGTCTAAACTTGTATCGAGTAATTATATCAGTCATAAATCGCTCATATATGCTCGTAAATTTTAACATAGGTGTTTTTTGTTCAAGATGCTAACGCAAAACTTTTCATTAAGAGTGGGACTTACGTTTGAAATTTGAAACTAAAACAATAGCAGTTTAAGATTCCTAATTATACTTGCTTTTATGACTATATCAAAACTAAATACTGAGTAACATTCAATCACAAAAGAAAAAAAAAACATAATATTTAGTAGATAGTTTATTATATTCTATGTTACTCGCATCCCATTATTATAACTTTGGTCTCCACCCTCTCATTTCCCATCTTCAACCATCTTTTCCTGTCATTCCACGGTGTCCAGGACGAAAAAATCGAAGCTTCAATTGGTGGTTTTTCTTTTTGAAGAGGGCACTTCAATTTCTGAGTTGAGGGCACCACTGATTTTTGCAAGAAATTTAACCATTTTTCCTACTAATTTAGCTATCATAGTGAAGCTTTGTTTGGGGCCTTTCCCCACTACTAGCAATGTGGCTCCGCCCCTGATTAGTCAAAAGTATATACAAGTGCATATCTATAGAAAGATAATTTAATTCTTGTCACGATGGTATGATTTTTTCGCGTGACGATTAACGGTTTGCTAGATATTTAATTTTTAAAAAAATTGTGAAAGTTTATTTATTTATTTATTTTGATGAAAAATGAATGGACATGATTGGTTCATTGGATTTATGGAAGAACATTTCTTGGTGCCTTGTATATTAATGTTACATGATGTATCACGCTTACAGGAGCTTAGACAGCTTGTGTATATCAAATGCATTTCATCACTGAAAGTTCAATGAATTTGGACTTTAGAATCATTTAGTGGTTGTTGAATGAAATCCCACCGGTCTTCATCCACAGAAGAAAGTTGTAAAGCCTGTAATTTGAACAAAATTAGTCAAGCAACCAAATACAATACAAAGAAAGTAAGTTGCAAGTGTAATATCAACACACTGCATATTCAAAAGTTTGCCAAAAAAAGTTGTCCATTATCACCTGATCCCTACTTGACTCATTATGAAACATGCACCATCCACCCATATTGCCACCTCTAATCATTGCACAACCCTTATTATCTCCTTTGGACTTGTGGGCAAGGACAATTAATGTTCGAGGCAACACGGTATAACTTCTAGTTATTCGAGTATGCTTTAACGCTAGCAATCATTTCCCAAAAGGTCAACGACGTTGGTACATGTCAGTAGAAGATTTGCTTCCTGAAAGTTATGTTGATAAAGCATCAGATTATATGGAGGTGGATCTCTGGTTCGATTAAGGTCTATTTTCTAGTTACACACTTGTAACACCCCATGAACGACGCGTCATAATTACTCAATTTTAAAACTTTTATACAGAAATGACTTCACTTTATCAAACACTCTGTTATGCTTTTGACCATTAAAAAAAACCTATAAACATTCAGCCCTTTAAAGTATTGTTAAATAAAACTATACTCAATTACCTTCGAAACCTTGGGTGGCGCGACCCGTGACGACTTATGGCTCAAAAGATATGATTTTTAGAAAATCGTTAAATTCTGAAAATCCTTTCCAACCGCAGGTTGAAACTTTATGAGTAAACAAAGCAACTCCCAACCGCAGGTTAGGATTCCAAACCGCCGGTTGGGGGCCTGCAGCTCCCAAATCATGCGTTTTGACAACTTTTTACGATATACCATTTATACCACTTTCACATTACATCAAACTTTCCTGATTTCATTAGTACATTGTAAATATCATTTTCTTACATAAACATTTACCATTTGACCACCGGAATGCTACTTTACCATTTGACAGGTCTTATGCCAAAACCCGTTTTGACCCATTTACATATATAACTTATACCACTTTCATATTGCTTCAAACATCCCGGAAATCATTAGCTTAACATAATAAATCATGTTCATAATCATTAACCCGTTTACAACCTAAAATGGGTATAGTTTCACATTATTCCAAACACCCTTTAAAACATGATCATAGATACTTAAATCATGTTATAACATATTGTTTAACGACTCAATTACTTCAACGACCATGGCATGTACATTGACACTTGACAATATGTTCATAAACCATTTTAAGACTAACGGGGGTACAACATTGACTTGAGATCGGTATCTACATATGCTCCTACTTTCTTACCATGCTACTAATCTTTCGCATTAATAATCCTTAAGCCTTAGCTCAAGCTTACCATCTCCATCACATATAACCTACAAAACATTGATAACTTAAACCATAAGCACAAGGCTTAATAAGTAAAACGATTATAACATAATATCATAATCATTCACACATTACGCATCATATCCCATCAATCCATTGTAATCATTGAACATTAACACATACCTTCAATTACTCAAGGTATCACTATTCTATCTCAACCACGTCTGAGCACACTTTAACTAACACACTCTTGGATAGCTACATCGCACTAACCTTTAATCCATTTTCACATAAGCACAAGCATTCATAACCTTAATACATAATACATAAAACATAATATGATGAAATCAATATAACAACATCTTATAAATGGTTTACTTACCTTGATTCCAAGCTAAGCTAATCAAGGCATCACCATCATCATCAACAATGACACCATCAATCTTTCTAAGCATCCTAGCCATATCAAAATAACACAACATTTAATTATATAACCAAATAACCATAACAATGGTTATTCAACCGTTAACCCATTTCTTAATACTTAAATTCATCATATAATCATATGTTGATTATATGATAAACATCTTATAAAAATACCTACTTTACATCAATACCATTAGCCTCATAATCTTTTACATCCATTCAATTAGCTTAAACATTATCATTTACCCATTTCTCCAAATTAGGTACATAAACCCTAACTTCTTGAATTCAACAATTAACTTAAGATAAGGGATTGCTTACTGATGAGTGTCTAAATACTCATCATTTTATACCAATCTGAACTGCCAAAACATACAAAAACACTCAAATATGTATCAAAATACTTAAAATATCTTAGAGGTGTGTTTTATATGTTTCAAATACAAATTATGCAAAAACAGATGAAAAACGTACAAAGTTTGCATAATTGGCAGTTTCAGTCCCTCAAGTTTCATAAATTGTCAAAACTAGTCCCTGGTTATTCTAAAAACATGAAAAAGTCACCAAAGGTCCTTTTTAATCATAAAGTTACATATTTAGTCCTTTGGTGCAAAGTTTCATAAAATTACAAGTTTAGTCCCTCAACTTTAGAAATTAACAGAAATGGTCCCTAGGATGTAAAAACTTTGAGAAAAGCAATTTTGGTCCTTGTACTAATAATCTTTTGCAGGAATGGTCCTTGGGTGATAAGTTTGGTGAATTTACATGATTGGTCCCTGAAGTTTCACACTTTGGCAAAACAGGTCCCTCAAAATTTCAAACTTGACAGTTTCAGTCCCTGGGTGTTCAAAATGGGAAAATTATCATTAAGGGTCCTAGGGAATTCATAATTGTCACTTTTAGTCCCTGGGAGAAAGTTTTGAATAAATTACACATTTAGTCCCTCAAGTTTGAAGGTTTGTCAGTTTTAGTCCCCGGGTATTTAAAACATGGAAATTTATCTTTATTGCCTTGGTACTATTCACATGTGATAATTTGGACCCTTATTTGAACTTTGGAAAGTCACCTAAATCAAACCCCAAACTTTTACCAAATAACAATTTTAGTCCTTGTGATTTATTTCCTAATAAAACCAACCGGACCAAAAATAAATATAAAACCAGCCCACCCTTTGTTTCTGTGATCCAAGCCCACCAGCCCAGTCCACCCAAAAATGTCAAACCTGGTCAACTCCCTCCCAAATACCACATCCACTGTTCACCTTCCCCCTCACTCACTCACACAGCTAATACCACTCACCAGCCCACTGTTTTGCCTCCACCTCAACCCCCAGCCTCTCCCACATGTCCCTCCACCTCACACAACCCTCTAAAACCCCTTGAAAACCTCTCCACGCATAATCTGACTCCCTTGGACTTTTTGGCGCGAAAAGCAGTTTCAAACGGTGGGGATTGCTTGGACTTAATTAATGGCTAAGATAAGGTGGGAAATGTCAAGGTGGGTCCCACAAACTCAAAAAGTGGCTACATAAGGGAAAAGAAGCAGAAGACATGAAGTATTAGATTAGTTAGTTTAGTTTTAGTATCGATTAGTGTAATTTTAATCTTTCAGTGTAATTCTGAGCTTGTAAGCAATCAATTAAGTTATTTCTATGTATCCTTAAACTTTTTAAGCAATCAATTTCAGTTTTCAGTTGCTATCTCAGTTTATTCAATTTTCAAGAATCTCAAAAATCACAAATAGCTCAATTGTTGTTCATAGTTGTTTTTCTGAGTTTAATAAGATAACTAAAGCCTTGACAAAGCTTAAATAAGCTTTTAAAATCATCAAAACAGTTATAGGTATTAAAAAGCAAAATTCAAGAAAAAATCAAGAAAATAGGAATAAAATAAAAAAATCAATGTTCAGGGAAGTGGAAGCTTGGAGCAGGGTATGAATTGGATTATTTATGGTTTAGAAACCTTGTGGAAGGTTGTTAGGGTAAGTCTTGGTCCCTGGTTCTCATTCCCTAGATTGGATTGCATTTTGTAAGTTTAGTCCTAATTTTATCATTTCACTGTTCCTTTGCTTAAATCATACTTATTTCTGTATTTTAGTATTTATTTAGTGTTAATTAGTTGACTTATTGTTTAATCTTATACACTAGTTTGCTAAAACTCTTGTTGATTAATATTTCATATTTCACTGTTTAAATAGCATAGTGTTGATTTATAGGTTTTTGTTGTCACTATTGGTGTTTAGGTACTTATTTCAGATTAGTATATCATAAAATAACCTTGGAAATCATTTTTATGGTTTGAATCCTTCAAACCCTTTGAAAATCATCAAAACTGTCCTATTAGGGTGTGTTTGGATCAGTAGGATCCACTGACCTTAAGGTTGTTGTAGTTGTTGTTTCTTGTTAAATCAAGTCATAATAGGTCTAAGATAATTAGGTAAGCCATAAAATTGGGTAAGTATAGTGTAGAAAGTCAAAATCCATTACCAAAGCCCTTGACAGTTAACTGTCAAGGATTTGGGATCTCATACCCATCACATTAGCTTATAACCATTAGTTCTAGCTTAATTTAGATTAGATATAGCTTAAAACAACTTATTGAATCAGTAGGGAGTGTTAGAAATCCATATTAGTCAACCTAGGTTAGTTTCTTAAAAAGTCAAAATTTCCAATTCTAGAAAATCACAAAACTTCAAGGAATTTTGTTGATTTGTGTAGTAAGATTCAAGCTTTGATCTTTTTAGGATTAGCACCCTATCAGCTCATCTTTTGAATCCCATAAAGCTTATATTTTTAGGATTTTTAGTGTGGGCCCTAGTCACCTCCAAACACAACTGCAGGGAGGATAACCTCCCCTGCACACCAGTTATCAGGCCATCACCACCACTTTGGTGGTGATTTGTGACCAATCCAGTGGGCCCCACACCATATGCTTAGCATCCTTGAACCCCCCTCCTAGTAGGCTACCTAGGTTGACCAATTGTTTGACCTGCACCTCAGTGGACCCTACCTAGAATAAGCTACCAACTTTGTCCCATTCTGTGTTGCATTTTAGGATTTTGGATTAGCTTATTTAGCTTATTGGCTTATCTACTGAGCTTATTTAGCTAAATTAAGCTTTGACAAGTTCAAACAACCTATCAGAACCAGATTCATCCAAGGTGGGTCCCACATAAGCTCATTTGAGCTTATTTCCCATTTTAGTCAACATAAGTCAACTGTCTAGGTCATTAGCTTTTTCTCAGCTTATTTTTAAGTTCTAAAATTATTGTTTTTATTAAAGTTAGTTGTTTTTATATATAAATTAGTTTTGTAAAAGAAAAATCCAAGAAAAACAATATAAAATTAAGTGATAGTTTCTATTTAATATAATTTAATTTTAATTTTCATTTTTACATTTTTATTAAGTAATTTGTGTTTTTATATTTTTATTAATTTCCTTATATATTAAAGTAATTTAAATAATTTTCTTAGATTTTTATATTGTCTTTTGATATTTATTAGATTTAAATATAGTTTTATTAGTAATTAATAAATAAATAAGTTATAAATAGCATAATTAATTTTTATATAGTAACACCTATATTTTATATTTTTCTTAGCCTTTATAAGTCATAATATAATTTTAGTAATTTTTCTAGAATTTTTACTGTTCATTTAATAGTTTTCCTAATTTAAATAGTTTAATAAGATATTAATTATAAATAGAATAAATAATTAGTTAACTAGTTTAAAAATATATAAAATAAAGTTTTTATAATTTTTTAGGATTCACATGATGGTTAATTAGATATATAAAATTTTTCATAATTTTCTAAGTTAGTTTAATATTATTTGTAATTTAAAATATTTTAATTAGTTTAATTAATCTAAATAGTTTTTAATTAATAAAAAGCTTACAAAAAGACAAAAAGATTTATTTTTATTTTTTATACTTTCTTCAAGTTCTATTTTAAGTTTAGAAATTATTTTTATAAATTTTTAGTTTAATTTGTAGTGTTTATTATTTTTAGTTTGATTTAAATTAAGTTTTAGTTAAATAGTTAAATAGTTTTTAATTAAATAATTAATAATAAATAATATAATAATCTAAAAAATAGTTTTCTTTTTAATTTAATTTTATTTTAAGTTTAAGTTTATAGAATTTTCATTTTTAACCCTTGTAGTTTATTTTTCCTTAAAACTCACCTTTTTCTCAGTACGCAGTCGCGTCTGATTTTAAATTGGTGTACGTTTATACGTTTTAGATATCTAGGTTTTACGTATTTGTTTTAATAGTCATTTTAAGTTATTAAACCCTAGGTAATCACACACACACACACACTTTTATACCATTCCCTGTTCAGATTCACTTAATCACAAATTCGTTTTTAATCATCACAACCTCGTTGGGACATTACGACCCGGGAAAACACTCTATTTCACGGAAGCATTCGCCTTGGACTGTTTGACTATTACAGTTGGCCATTCACAAGTGGCTGATCAATAATTATCTGACTGTTTGAGGCGAATCAAAATTTGGCGCCGCTGCCGGGGAGGTTGTGCGCTTATTTTAAACGATTTTGCGTATTAGTGATTCTGGATATACATCCATTGTATATTTACCATCTTGTATCCATATTTTTATAAAACAAAACACAAAAATATTCACCTTTACACCCCTACCTATTTGATTCTTCATTTCTCATCCCCAAAACCCTTTGATTCTACATTCTTCCACTTATCTCATAATTGATTCTAATGGCATCATTCGATGACGATTTCTTTAAACAAAGGGCCTGTAAAAGCAAAGTTGAGAAACTTGTGGCCTTGTCCAAGATATCGAGATGTCATGTTGATTATGATAGACCACCGATTCATATTCCCTCTCCAGTGAGGGAAATGAAACGAGAAACCGAGGTGACAAAGGACCTTGTACTTTCCTCTGACGATGGAGGTGCTAAATACGTCCAAACCACGGTTGTCCAAAAACCTGAGCTCACAAATGCTCCTAAACCTTCAAAAATCAATCCTGATCTTTCACGGTTTACGGTTAAAAGTTTGTCAAGCAAACGTACAGAGCTTAGGGCAATTACTGAAAAGAACGACTTACCTAACCTTCACATTTATCAAGAACCAAAACCCGAGACCATAACGGAAGTGGTGGAAATTGCTAGCTCTCAGAGCACACCACTTGTCCCACCTCCAGATTTTGTTCCTTGTGTCGGTTGTGGTGAGCCACTTTTCGGTTTTCCATGTCATTGGTGTACATGTGAACAATGTGGTAATGATATCCAAAACGGGAGTTGTTTGTTTTGTGGATCGAGTAATTCATTTGCTTATGATCCTAATCAAAACTCATTCAACGACTCCTTAAATTTTTCAAACTACCCATCACATTCATACGAGCAAGAATCATATTATCCAAATCTCAATGATGCTTCGTATCAAAATACACCAAACCAGACTCAACAGTTTAACTGTTGTGAGTATTGTGGTGGTTCACACTACAGTTCTGATTGTCAAAATAGGAATCAGTTTGTCTATGAACAGGTTCCTAATAACAATTATGACTTAAACACATACGACTCACAACCACATCAGTTCAACTGTTGTGAGTACTGTGGAGGTCCACACTTTAGCTCTGATTGTCAAACAAGGAATCCATTTCCTTGTAACAATTATGACTATTCGTTTCAAGACCCACCTCCACAGTGCCAAATAAACCAAGCAACTCCTCACATCCAGCAAGACCCTTGTCTAGAGGTTCTTGAGAAACTCAAAGATCTTAAGGAGGAGTTGGCTAATATGTCGTTTCACAATGCACAAAGTTTTTCTTGTGTATATTGTGGGGGTCCTCATAATGATGATCAATGTCAAACTACGGGTTTTGACACATCCACACCCCCACAGTTTCCACTCACTCAATATTCTCGTGATAAATCTATCACGGAATTACTTGCTGAAAAACATGCTGCTAGAGACGAAAGAAGCATGGAAGAATTACTAGTCTTAGAACAAGCAGCTATAACACGTACCAAATTTCAAAATGCTGTTTTTCTCGATGAGGATGATGAATGTGATGATACCTCATCATGTTCATCAGTTGAGACTCCTTCCATGCATATGCAGGGAGAAAAGAATATAACTGAATCGCCAGCAGTAGAAATAATGGAACTTGTAGACTCCATTACTGCTAGTCCTTCTCAACTCCCTGAGTCTGTTATCACAAACGAGGTTCCCACTCACTCTCTGAACATGGGGGACGAGCATCTTGACACTGTTCCTGCAAAGGAATCGGACGAATTCATAAAGTCTAGTGTTGAGAACCTTGTCCCAATCCCAAGTGAGTCACAGGGAATTCTTGATCATATGTGTGATATTCCTCCCCCTCTTGTCTTTCCAAATAATCACACTGAGATGTTCTCTGATTCTGATGAGAACTATTCTTTATCTTGTGGAGACATAAGTTATGTGGGGGAATTACCTTCTGAGCTTGTCAACTCAGAAGAAGAGAATGAGGAAGAAATAATCCAAGACGAAGCTCTTCGTCTTACATTATTAAATGCTAATCTTCTCATTTCTAGAATCGAGGCTTTTAATGAAAAGCCTATTTCATCTCCTATCCCCGTCAAGGATAGTGAGATTTTGATCAATGATTCTATTCCTGAATTGCAAACGTTCCATTTTGATCAAACGGAAGAGAACATAAGTGGTATCACCACTTCTCATTCTTATAATTCTCTTCCCGTTTATGAATCATTTACTATTGAGGAGTTCCCCAATGAACTCACTCAAATCAATCCCGAATACGAATCATTCACCTTTGAGGAGTTCTCCGATGAACTCACTTATATCATATCTCCACCGGAGTATGATAACTTCTATTTTGATCTAGACATACCCATAATATGTCTTGATCAAACGAGCTTAAATGAGGAGATTCATGAACCAATGAATTCTCCTATTGATGATGAGGAGTTAGTTATGATTTTCATCATGACTTTCTTCCTTTTCTTCATATATTCTGTTCCCTATCCTGTTCTTCACTCTTTCGGGAGTGAAGACATTATCTTTGATCCCGGCATTCTCATTTATAAATTATGAGCCGGTTACTTATCTCATCGGTGTGGAACTTTCACGTGCTTCAAATGTTTATCCAAACGTCTTGAATGAAAGTCCGATGAGATTGTCTCTTCCACTTGCTTCCCCATGGACAAATAAATTCGGGGTCGAGTCAAGCTAGTGACTCGGGAATCAAAAACATTAGCAAAAACATGGGTTTTCACCCGTGTGTAACACCCTAATGTGGGGGAGATGCCCCACATGTTGTATATATCTTCAAAAAAAAAAAAAAAAAAAAAAAAAAAAAAAAAAAACGTACATATAGTGATAGCTTCTATTTAAGAAGTTTTATCTAAAAAAATAATTGTATGTATATACATCTTAAATAAAGGCTATGTAATATTTTCTTTTTACGTTCTAAGTTCGGTTTAACACCCGGTGCTTTGAATATTGAGGACAATATTCAGTTCTAAGTGTGGGGGGAGATTCGTTATTCTAACGAATTTAAACACATGTTCCACAAAGCACCCCCATTTTAGCCAAAATTTTAAAATTTTTTCTCACTTAGAACGCAATAAATGGTATCAATCCTCCATGTCTAACCCACAACAGGATTGGCTAATCCAGGAGCAAACGGTTCTTGGTAAAGATAACTCAAACCCGTTTATGGCTTGCAATTTGCCAAAAATTGTATGGTTCCTCAACTCCCCATTATCCTCAAAAGCTAATGAGTTGGCTAGCCCGCAAGATTATGGCTTGTGGTAAAGGCTGTGGAAAATCCATAATTGGTAATCAGCTCACCAAGATGTTGACTATTCCATCAAGAGTTGGCTAGTCCAGAAGCAAACGGCTTTTGGTAAAGACTAATCAAATCCGTTGACAGCTGGTGATTTGCTCAAAATCACACGGTTATCAGGTGTGCCACAGTTCTTACACCTGGCTACTCCAGAAGTGATGGCTTTTGGTAAAGAGATAAAATCCATTAAGTTTTTCTCAAATAGATTGCTAGGGACTAGCAATAGTTTAGTGTGGGGGATTGATGAGTGTCTAAATACTCATCATTTTATACCAATCTGAACTGCCAAAACATACAAAAACACTCAAATATGTATCAAAATACTTAAAATATCTTAGAGGTGTGTTTTATATGTTTCAAATACAAATTATGCAAAAACAGATGAAAAACGTACAAAGTTTGCATAATTGGCAGTTTCAGTCCCTCAAGTTTCATAAATTGTCAAAACTAGTCCCTGGTTATTCTAAAAACATGAAAAAGTCACCAAAGGTCCTTTTTAATCATAAAGTTACATATTTAGTCCTTTGGTGCAAAGTTTCATAAAATTACAAGTTTAGTCCCTCAACTTTAGAAATTAACAGAAATGGTCCCTGGGATGTAAAAACTTTGAGAAAAGCAATTTTGGTCCTTGTACTAATAATCTTTTGCAGGAATGGTCCTTGGGTGATAAGTTTGGTGAATTTACATGATTGGTCCCTGAAGTTTCACACTTTGGCAAAACAGGTCCCTCAAAATTTCAAACTTGACAGTTTCAGTCCCTGGGTGTTCAAAATGGGAAAATTATCATTAAGGGTCCTAGGGAATTCATAATTGTCACTTTTAGTCCCTGGGAGAAAGTTTTGAATAAATTACACATTTAGTCCCTCAAGTTTGAAGGTTTGTCAGTTTTAGTCCCCGGGTATTTAAAACATGGAAATTTATCTTTATTGCCTTGGTACTATTCACATGTGATAATTTGGACCCTTATTTGAACTTTGGAAAGTCACCTAAATCAGACCCCAAACTTTTACCAAATTACAATTTTAGTCCTTGTGATTTATTTCCTAATAAAACCAACCGGACCAAAAATAAATATAAAACCAGCCCACCCTTTGTTTCTGTGATCCAAGCCCACCAGCCCAGTCCACCCAAAAATGTCAAACCCGGTCAACTCCCTCCCAAATACCACATCCACTGTTCACCTTCCCCCTCACTCACTCACACAGCTAATACCACTCACCAGCCCACTGTTTTGCCTCCACCTCAACCCCCAGCCTCTCCCACATGTCCCTCCACCTCACACAACCCTCCAAAACCCCTTGAAAACCTCTCCACGCATAATCTGACTCCCTTGGACTTTTTGGCGCGAAAAGCAGTTTCAAACGGTGGGGATTGCTTGGACTTAATTAATGGCTAAGATAAGGTGGGAAATGTCAAGGTGGGTCCCACAAACTCAAAAAGTGGCTACATAAGGGAAAAGAAGCAGAAGACATGAAGTATTAGATTAGTTAGTTTAGTTTTAGTATCGATTAGTGTAATTTTAATCTTTCAGTGTAATTCTGAGCTTGTAAGCAATCAATTAAGTTATTTCTATGTATCCTTAAACTTTTTAAGCAATCAATTTCAGTTTTCAGTTGCTATCTCAGTTTATTCAATTTTCAAGAATCTCAAAAATCACAAATAGCTCAATTGTTGTTCATAGTTGTTTTTCTGAGTTTAATAAGCTAACTAAAGCCTTGACAAAGCTTAAATAAGCTTTTAAAATCATCAAAACAGTTATAGGTATTAAAAAGCAAAATTCAAGAAAAAATCAAGAAAATAGGAATAAAATAAAAAAATCAATGTTCAGGGAAGTGGAAGCTTGGAGCAGGGTATGAATTGGATTATTTATGGTTTAGAAACCTTGTGGAAGGTTGTTAGGGTAAGTCTTGGTCCCTGGTTCTCATTCCCTAGATTGGATTGCATTTTGTAAGTTTAGTCCTAATTTTATCATTTCACTGTTCCTTTGCTTAAATCATACTTATTTCTGTATTTTAGTATTTATTTAGTGTTAATTAGTTGACTTATTGTTTAATCTCATACACTAGTTTGCTAAAACTCTTGTTGATTAATATTTCATATTTCACTGTTTAAATAGCATAGTGTTGATTTATAGGTTTTTGTTGTCACTATTGGTGTTTAGGTACTTATTTTAGATTAGTATATCATAAAATAACCTTGGAAATCATTTTTATGGTTTGAATCCTTCAAACCCTTTGAAAATCATCAAAACTGTCCTATTAGGGTGTGTTTGGATCAGTAGGATCCACTGACCTTAAGGTTGTTGTAGTTGTTGTTTCTAGTTAAATCAAGTCATAATAGGTCTAAGATAATTAGGTAAGCCATAAAATTGGGTAAGTATAGTGTAGAAAGTCAAAATCCATTACCAAAGCCCTTGACAGTTAACTGTCAAGGATTTGGGATCTCATACCCATCACATTAGCTTATAACCATTAGTTCTAGCTTAATTTAGATTAGATATAGCTTAAAACAACTTATTGAATCAGTAGGGAGTGTTAGAAATCCATATTAGTCAACCTAGGTTAGTTTCTTAAAAAGTCAAAATTTCCAATTCTAGAAAATCACAAAACTTCAAGGAATTTTGTTGATTTGTGTAGTAAGATTCAAGCTTTGATCTTTTTAGGATTAGCACCCTATTAGCTCATCTTTTGAATCCCATAAAGCTTATATTTTTAGGATTTTTAGTGTGGGCCCCAGTCACCTCCAAACACAACTGCAGGGAGGATAACCTCCCCTGCACACCAGTTATCAGGCCATCACCACCACTTTGGTGGTGATTTGTGACCAATCCAGTGGGCCCCACACCATATGCTTAGCATCCTTGAACCCCCCTCCTAGTAGGCTACCTAGGTTGACCAATTGTTTGACCTGCACCTCAGTGGACCCTACCTAGAATAAGCTACCAACTTTGTCCCATTCTGTGTTGCATTTTAGGATTTTGGATTAGCTTATTTAGCTTATTGGCTTATCTACTGAGCTTATTTAGCTAAATTAAGCTTTGACAAGTTCAAACAACCTATCAGAACCAGATTCATCCAAGGTGGGTCCCACATAAGCTCATTTGAGCTTATTTCCCATTTTAGTCAACATAAGTCAACTGTCTAGGTCATTAGCTTTTTCTCAGCTTATTTTTAAGTTCTAAAATTATTGTTTTTATTAAAGTTAGTTGTTTTTATATATAAATTAGTTTTGTAAAAGAAAAATCCAAGAAAAACAATATAAAATTAAGTGATAGTTTCTATTTAATATAATTTAATTTTAATTTTCATTTTTACATTTTTATTAAGTAATTTGTGTTTTTATATTTTTATTAATTTCCTTATATATTAAAGTAATTTAAATAATTTTCTTAGATTTTTATATTGTCTTTTGATATTTATTAGATTTAAATATAGTTTTATTAGTAATTAATAAATAAATAAGTTATAAATAGCATAATTAATTTTTATATAGTAACACCTATATTTTATATTTTTCTTAGCCTTTATAAGTCATAATATAATTTTAGTAATTTTTCTAGAATTTTTACTGTTCATTTAATAGTTTTCCTAATTTAAATAGTTTAATAAGATATTAATTATAAATAGAATAAATAATTAGTTAACTAGTTTAAAAATATATAAAATAAAGTTTTTATAATTTTTTAGGATTAACATGATGGTTAATTAGATATATAAAATTTTTCATAATTTTCTAAGTTAGTTTAATATTATTTGTAATTTAAAATAGTTTAATTAGTTTAATTAATCTAAATAGTTTTTAATTAATAAAAAGCTTACAAAAAGACAAAAAGATTTATTTTTATTTTTTATACTTTCTTCAAGTTCTATTTTAAGTTTAGAAATTATTTTTATAAATTTTTAGTTTAATTTGTAGTGTTTATTATTTTTAGTTTGATTTAAATTAAGTTTTAATTAAATAGTTAAATAGTTTTTAATTAAATAATTAATAATAAATAATATAATAATCTAAAAAATAGTTTTCTTTTTAATTTAATTTTATTTTAAGTTTAAGTTTATAGAATTTTCATTTTTAACCCTTGTAGTTTATTTTTCCTTAAAACTCACCTTTTTCTCAGTACGCAGTCGCGTCTGATTTTAAATTGGTGTACGTTTATACGTTTTAGATATCTAGGTTTTACGTATTTGTTTTAATAGTCATTTTAAGTTATTAAACCCTAGGTAATCACACACACACACACACTTTTATACCATTCCCTGTTCAGATTCACTTAATCACAGATTCGTTTTTAATCATCACAACCTCGTTGGGACATTACGACCCGGGAAAACACTGTATTTCACGGAAGCATTCGCCTTGGACTGTTTGACTATTACAGTTGGCCATTCACAAGTGGCTGATCAATAATTATCTGATTGTTTGAGGCAAATCAAAATTTGGCGCCGCTGCCGGGGAGGTTGTGCGCTTATTTTAAACGATTTTGCGTATTAGTGATTCTGGATATACATCCATTGTATATTTACCATCTTGTATCCATATTTTTATAAAACAAAACACAAAAATATTCACCTTTACACCCCTACCTATTTGATTCTTCATTTCTCATCCCCAAAACCCTTTGATTCTACATTCTTCCACTTATCTCATAATTGATTCTAATGGCATCATTCGATGACGATTTCTTTAAACAAAGGGCCTGTAAAAGCAAAGTTGAGAAACTTGTGGCCTTGTCCAAGATATCGAGATGTCATGTTGATTATGATAGACCACCGATTCATATTCCCTCTCCAGTGAGGGAAATGAAACGAGAAACCGAGGTGACAAAGGACCTTGTACTTTCCTCTGACGATGGAGGTGCTAAATACGTCCAAACCACGGTTGTCCAAAAACCTGAGCTCACAAATGCTCCTAAACCTTCAAAAATCAATCCTGATCTTTCACGGTTTACGGTTAAAAGTTTGTCAAGCAAACGTACAGAGCTTAGGGCAATTACTGAAAAGAACGACTTACCTAACCTTCACATTTATCAAGAACCAAAACCCGAGACCATAACGGAAGTGGTGGAAATTGCTAGCTCTCAGAGCACACCACTTGTCCCACCTCCAGATTTTGTTCCTTGTGTCGGTTGTGGTGAGCCACTTTTCGGTTTTCCATGTCATTGGTGTACATGTGAACAATGTGGTAATGATATCCAAAACGGGAGTTGTTTGTTTTGTGGATCGAGTAATTCATTTGCTTATGATCCTAATCAAAACTCATTCAACGACTCCTTAAATTTTTCAAACTACCCATCACATTCATACGAGCAAGAATCATATTATCCAAATCTCAATGATGCTTCGTATCAAAATACACCAAACCAGACTCAACAGTTTAACTGTTGTGAGTATTGTGGTGGTTCACACTACAGTTCTGATTGTCAAAATAGGAATCAGTTTGTCTATGAACAGGTTCCTAATAACAATTATGACTTAAACACATACGACTCACAACCACATCAGTTCAACTGTTGTGAGTACTGTGGAGGTCCACACTTTAGCTCTGATTGTCAAACAAGGAATCCATTTCCTTGTAACAATTATGACTATTCGTTTCAAGACCCACCTCCACAGTGCCAAATAAACCAAGCAACTCCTCACATCCAGCAAGACCCTTGTCTAGAGGTTCTTGAGAAACTCAAAGATCTTAAGGAGGAGTTGGCTAATATGTCGTTTCACAATGCACAAAGTTTTTCTTGTGTATATTGTGGGGGTCCTCATAATGATGATCAATGTCAAACTACGGGTTTTGACACATCCACACCCCCACAGTTTCCACTCACTCAATATTCTCGTGATAAATCTATCACGGAATTACTTGCTGAAAAACATGCTGCTAGAGACGAAAGAAGCATGGAAGAATTACTAGTCTTAGAACAAGCAGCTATAACACGTACCAAATTTCAAAATGCTGTTTTTCTCGATGAGGATGATGAATGTGATGATACCTCATCATGTTCATCAGTTGAGACTCCTTCCATGCATATGCAGGGAGAAAAGAATATAACTGAATCGCCAGCAGTAGAAATAATGGAACTTGTAGACTCCATTACTGCTAGTCCTTCTCAACTCCCTGAGTCTGTTATCACAAACGAGGTTCCCACTCACTCTCTGAACATGGGGGACGAGCATCTTGACACTGTTCCTGCAAAGGAATCGGACGAATTCATAAAGTCTAGTGTTGAGAACCTTGTCCCAATCCCAAGTGAGTCACAGGGAATTCTTGATCATATGTGTGATATTCCTCCCCCTCTTGTCTTTCCAAATAATCACACTGAGATGTTCTCTGATTCTGATGAGAACTATTCTTTATCTTGTGGAGACATAAGTTATGTGGGGGAATTACCTTCTGAGCTTGTCAACTCAGAAGAAGAGAATGAGGAAGAAATAATCCAAGACGAAGCTCTTCGTCTTACATTATTAAATGCTAATCTTCTCATTTCTAGAATCGAGGCTTTTAATGAAAAGCCTATTTCATCTCCTATCCCCGTCAAGGATAGTGAGATTTTGATCAATGATTCTATTCCTGAATTGCAAACGTTCCATTTTGATCAAACGGAAGAGAACATAAGTGGTATCACCACTTCTCATTCTTATAATTCTCTTCCCGTTTATGAATCATTTACTATTGAGGAGTTCCCCAATGAACTCACTCAAATCAATCCCGAATACGAATCATTCACCTTTGAGGAGTTCTCCGATGAACTCACTTATATCATATCTCCACCGGAGTATGATAACTTCTATTTTGATCTAGACATACCCATAATATGTCTTGATCAAACGAGCTTAAATGAGGAGATTCATGAACCAATGAATTCTCCTATTGATGATGAGGAGTTAGTTATGATTTTCATCATGACTTTCTTCCTTTTCTTCATATATTCTGTTCCCTATCCTGTTCTTCACTCTTTCGGGAGTGAAGACATTATCTTTGATCCCGGCATTCTCATTTATAAATTATGAGCCGGTTACTTATCTCATCGGTGTGGAACTTTCACGTGCTTCAAATGTTTATCCAAACGTCTTGAATGAAAGTCCGATGAGATTGTCTCTTCCACTTGCTTCCCCATGGACAAATAAATTCGGGGTCGAGTCAAGCTAGTGACTCGGGAATCAAAAACATTAGCAAAAACATGGGTTTTCACCCGTGTGTAACACCCTAATGTGGGGGAGATGCCCCACATGTTGTATATATCTTCAAAAAAAAAAAAAAAAAAAAAAAAAAAAAAAAAAAAACGTACATATAGTGATAGCTTCTATTTAAGAAGTTTTATCTAAAAAAATAATTGTATGTATATACATCTTAAATAAAGGCTATGTAATATTTTCTTTTTACGTTCTAAGTTCGGTTTAACACCCGGTGCTTTGAATATTGAGGACAATATTCAGTTCTAAGTGTGGGGGGAGATTCGTTATTCTAACGAATTTAAACACATGTTCCACAAAGCACCCCCATTTTAGCCAAAATTTTAAAATTTTTTCTCACTTAGAACGCAATAAATGGTATCAATCCTCCATGTCTAACCCACAACAGGATTGGCTAATCCAGGAGCAAACGGTTCTTGGTAAAGATAACTCAAACCCGTTTATGGCTTGCAATTTGCCAAAAATTGTATGGTTCCTCAACTCCCCATTATCCTCAAAAGCTAATGAGTTGGCTAGCCCGCAAGATTATGGCTTGTGGTAAAGGCTGTGGAAAATCCATAATTGGTAATCAGCTCACCAAGATGTTGACTATTCCATCAAGAGTTGGCTAGTCCAGAAGCAAACGGCTTTTGGTAAAGACTAATCAAATCCGTTGACAGCTGGTGATTTGCTCAAAATCACACGGTTATCAGGTGTGCCACAGTTCTTACACCTGGCTACTCCAGAAGTGATGGCTTTTGGTAAAGAGATAAAATCCATTAAGTTTTTCTCAAATAGATTGCTAGGGACTAGCAATAGTTTAGTGTGGGGGATTGATGAGTGTCTAAATACTCATCATTTTATACCAATCTGAACTGCCAAAACATACAAAAACACTCAAATATGTATCAAAATACTTAAAATATCTTAGAGGTGTGTTTTATATGTTTCAAATACAAATTATGCAAAAACAGATGAAAAACGTACAAAGTTTGCATAATTGGCAGTTTCAGTCCCTCAAGTTTCATAAATTGTCAAAACTAGTCCCTGGTTATTCTAAAAACATGAAAAAGTCACCAAAGGTCCTTTTTAATCATAAAGTTACATATTTAGTCCTTTGGTGCAAAGTTTCATAAAATTACAAGTTTAGTCCCTCAACTTTAGAAATTAACAGAAATGGTCCCTGGGATGTAAAAACTTTGAGAAAAGCAATTTTGGTCCTTGTACTAATAATCTTTTGCAGGAATGGTCCTTGGGTGATAAGTTTGGTGAATTTACATGATTGGTCCCTGAAGTTTCAGAGTTTGGCAAAACAGGTCCCTCAAAATTTCAAACTTGACAGTTTCAGTCCCTAGGTGTTCAAAATGGGAAAATTATCATTAAGGGTCCTAGGGAATTCATAATTGTCACTTTTAGTCCCTGGGAGAAAGTTTTGAATAAATTACACATTTAGTCCCTCAAGTTTGAAGGTTTGTCAGTTTTAGTCCCCGGGTATTTAAAACATGGAAATTTATCTTTATTGCCTTGGTACTATTCACATGTGATAATTTGGACCCTTATTTGAACTTTGGAAAGTCACCTAAATCAGACCCCAAACTTTTACCAAATTACAATTTTAGTCCTTGTGATTTATTTCCTAATAAAACCAACCGGACCAAAAATAAATATAAAACCAGCCCACCCTTTGTTTCTGTGATCCAAGCCCACCAGCCCAGTCCACCCAGAAATGTCAAACCCGGTCAACTCCCTCCCAAATACCACATCCACTGTTCACCTTCCCCCTCACTCACTCACACAGCTAATACCACTCACCAGCCCACTGTTTTGCCTCCACCTCAACCCCCAGCCTCTCCCACATGTCCCTCCACCTCACACAACCCTCCAAAACCCCTTGAAAACCTCTCCACGCATAATCTGACTCCCTTGGACTTTTTGGCGCGAAAAGCAGTTTCAAACGGTGGGGATTGCTTGGACGTAATTAATGGCTAAGATAAGGTGGGAAATGTCAAGGTGGGTCCCACAAACTCAAAAAGTGGCTACATAAGGGAAAAGAAGCAGAAGACATGAAGTATTAGATTAGTTAGTTTAGTTTTAGTATCGATTAGTGTAATTTTAATCTTTCAGTGTAATTCTGAGCTTGTAAGCAATCAATTAAGTTATTTCTATGTATCCTTAAACTTTTTAAGCAATCAATTTCAGTTTTCAGTTGCTATCTCAGTTTATTCAATTTTCAAGAATCTCAAAAATCACAAATAGCTCAATTGTTGTTCATAGTTGTTTTTCTGAGTTTAATAAGCTAACTAAAGCCTTGACAAAGCTTAAATAAGCTTTTAAAATCATCAAAACAGTTATAGGTATTAAAAAGCAAAATTCAAGAAAAAATCAAGAAAATAGGAATAAAATAAAAAAAATCAATGTTCAGGGAAGTGGAAGCTTGGAGCAGGGTATGAATTGGATTATTTATGGTTTAGAAACCTTGTGGAAGGTTGTTAGGGTAAGTCTTGGTCCCTGGTTCTCATTCCCTAGATTGGATTGCATTTTGTAAGTTTAGTCCTAATTTTATCATTTCACTGTTCCTTTGCTTAAATCATACTTATTTCTGTATTTTAGTATTTATTTAGTGTTAATTAGTTGACTTATTGTTTAATCTCATACACTAGTTTGCTAAAACTCTTATTGATTAATATTTCATATTTCACTGTTTAAATAGCATAGTGTTGATTTATAGGTTTTTGTTGTCACTATTGGTGTTTAGGTACTTATTTCAGATTAGTATATCATAAAATAACCTTGGAAATCATTTTTATGGTTTGAATCCTTCAAACCCTTTGAAAATTATCAAAACTGTCCTATTAGGGTGTGTTTGGATCAGTAGGATCCACTGACCTTAAGGTTGTTGTAGTTGTTGTTTCTGGTTAAATCAAGTCATAATAGGTCTAAGATAATTAGGTAAGCCATAAAATTGGGTAAGTATAGTGTAGAAAGTCAAAATCCATTACCAAAGCCCTTGACAGTTAACTGTCAAGGATTTGGGATCTCATACCCATCACATTAGCTTATAACCATTAGTTCTAGCTTAATTTAGATTAGATATAGCTTAAAACAACTTATTGAATCAGTAGGGAGTGTTAGAAATCCATATTAGTCAACCTAGGTTAGTTTCTTAAAAAGTCAAAATTTCCAATTCCAGAAAATCACAAAACTTCAAGGAATTTTGTTGATTTGTGTAGTAAGATTCAAGCTTTGATCTTTTTAGGATTAGCACCCTATCAGCTCATCTTTTGAATCCCATAAAGCTTATATTTTTAGGATTTTTAGTGTGGGCCCCAGTCACCTCCAAACACAACTGCAGGGAGGATAACCTCCCCTGCACACCAGTTATCAGGCCATCACCACCACTTTGGTGGTGATTTGTGACCAATCCAGTGGGCCCCACACCATATGCTTAGCATCCTTGAACCCCCCTCCTAGTAGGCTACCTAGGTTGACCAATTGTTTGACCTGCACCTCAGTGGACCCTACCTAGAATAAGCTACCAACTTTGTCCCATTCTGTGTTGCATTTTAGGATTTTGGATTAGCTTATTTAGCTTATTGGCTTATCTACTGAGCTTATTTAGCTAAATTAAGCTTTGACAAGTTCAAACAACCTATCAGAACCAGATTCATCCAAGGTGGGTCCCACATAAGCTCATTTGAGCTTATTTCCCATTTTAGTCAACATAAGTCAACTGTCTAGGTCATTAGCTTTTTCTCAGCTTATTTTTAAGTTCTAAAATTATTGTTTTTATTAAAGTTAGTTGTTTTTATATATAAATTAGTTTTGTAAAAGAAAAATCCAAGAAAAACAATATAAAATTAAGTGATAGTTTCTATTTAATATAATTTAATTTTAATTTTCATTTTTACATTTTTATTAAGTAATTTGTGTTTTTATATTTTTATTAATTTCCTTATATATTAAAGTAATTTAAATAATTTTCTTAGATTTTTATATTGTCTTTTGATATTTATTAGATTTAAATATAGTTTTATTAGTAATTAATAAATAAATAAGTTATAAATAGCATAATTAATTTTTATATAGTAACACCTATATTTTATATTTTTCTTAGCCTTTATAAGTCATAATATAATTTTAGTAATTTTTCTAGAATTTTTACTGTTCATTTAATAGTTTTCCTAATTTAAATAGTTTAATAAGATATTAATTATAAATAGAATAAATAATTAGTTAACTAGTTTAAAAATATATAAAATAAAGTTTTTATAATTTTTTAGGATTCACATGATGGTTAATTAGATATATAAAATTTTTCATAATTTTCTAAGTTAGTTTAATATTATTTGTAATTTAAAATAGTTTAATTAGTTTAATTAATCTAAATAGTTTTTAATTAATAAAAAGCTTACAAAAAGACAAAAAGATTTATTTTTATTTTTTATACTTTCTTCAAGTTCTATTTTAAGTTTAGAAATTATTTTTATAAATTTTTAGTTTAATTTGTAGTGTTTATTATTTTTAGTTTGATTTAAATTAAGTTTTAGTTAAATAGTTAAATAGTTTTTAATTAAATAATTAATAATAAATAATATAATAATCTAAAAAATAGTTTTCTTTTTAATTTAATTTTATTTTAAGTTTAAGTTTATAGAATTTTCATTTTTAACCCTTGTAGTTTATTTTTCCTTAAAACTCACCTTTTTCTCAGTACGCAGTCGCGTCTGATTTTAAATTGGTGTACGTTTATACGTTTTAGATATCTAGGTTTTACGTATTTGTTTTAATAGTCATTTTAAGTTATTAAACCCTAGGTAATCACACACACACACACTTTTATACCATTCCCTGTTCAGATTCACTTAATCACAGATTCGTTTTTAATCATCACAACCTCGTTGGGACATTACGACCCGGGAAAACACTGTATTTCACGGAAGCATTCGCCTTGGACTGTTTGACTATTACAGTTGGCCATTCATAAGTGGCTGATCAATAATTATCTGACTGTTTGAGGCGAATCACTTACTTGAAAGGATGGTTGGTACTAACTTATTTCCTGAGTTCACCAATTTGATCATTGGAAAACCTTGGTCATCCCTCCTTTTCTCTCTAAACCGCCACACACAATACACACTCGTGGATAACCATGAAATGTGTTTATCCTTGAGATTTCTGGATACAGCTTTCTTCATTTCAGAGTTATGTACCAAATTGACACTTTAAACCCTTCAAGTCCATTTACTTCTATTTTAGCCAACTGTAACTTTATTACTAATGCACTACTTGACAACATTAGTCCTTTAAGTCTATCTTTCTTATAATTGTGACACATCATACTTTCTATAACCATTTACATAACATTAAGTACTTATACTTGATTATCTAGTTGACTAACCAATACCGTAAGACCTTAAAACTTATAAATGTCATAGTCAACTATTCCAATGGCATTCTTGTAATAAGATACTTAGACCCGGTTTCAGGGTGTTATAATACTAAACATGAACCGACCTTGAGATTCATTGCTCCAATTATGCCGGGGGAGTTGTCAAACAGTTCTTGCATAGCAACTACTCTCCGTAGTGAGAGTCATTGATCAATGCTGCCTCATTTTGTGCAAAATCTCACTTCAAATATAATATTGACAATGCTCATGTGAACAAAATTTTTTTTAATCAAAATGGCCCACTGTAAGTGAAAAATGGCTTGCCTTTCCTGAGAAAGACAATGGTTTTGGGGGGAAAATACTCGAGGTAACTATAATAATGTCTTGCTACTACTACCTTTCATATATTAATCTTTACATCAACCCTTTATGGGTGAACAAATATTATGAAACTGCGCATGCATCTAATTTAAGAGCAGAGGTAAATAAAACTTTGGAGATTGTGCGGACTGACAAACTCATTGGTCATAGTCTTGAGGGGAAGGTATACCTCCATCCCTCTGATGGTAACCTTGCTATGAGATTAAGGAATATATGTGAAGCTAAAGTTGATGGGGACTTAGCGAATCACATATTTATAACATCTTAGATATTCTGATTATTATTCTGTAGATGTAGCAAGATATATATGAGCACGTCTGAAGATTCTTGAAGATTAATGGGCAAAACTGTGGAGGTGGCAAAATGGGCGAGTTCCGGTAACGAAGCTAATGGCTGAGGCGAAACATTTTTAGTGCAATTTTTTTAGTAAATAGTTAGTGTCTCTAATTTTAGTACCAAAAGTATATATCATTTTATGTGACTTAGGATTTTTTATACATTAAAAATAAACTTTTGTTGACCTTTGACCCTAAACCCATTTGATATCTTTCATTTTAATATAAATTTTTGATTTTACCTATTTGACCTATTAGAGATAAAACATAATCGGAATAACTAGTCTATAAGTAAATGTGATACGCCCTCGGTTGATGAAGGGGAGGAGTACAGGCAATCCGTTTGTTGTTAAAAGAACAAGCTGATGCGATCAACGCGGAACTACATGCTAAGATCGCTGCGTTAACAGCAGAGTTGCAGGCTGTCAAGCTTGGAGGGACACGATTTGGAGCAGGTGGTGAGCATGGTTCGATGATTCCGCGCTCCATGCGTTTGGAAGTTCCTAAGTTTAATGGTATGAATCCTGACAGTTGGATTTTCTCCATCAATGAATATTTTGATCTCCTAGAAACGACGAATGAACAACGCCTCAAGGTTGCGGGGTTTAATCTTGAAGGAGACGCGGCTGAGTGGTTTAGGTGGATGTCGCGTAATAAGTTGATTACCAGTTGGAATGGTTTTTTTGGATAGTGTTCGTAATCGTTTTGGACCAAGTAAATATGAGGATCCACAAGGTGCGCTTTCTAAGCTACTGCAAACTGGGACAGTAGCTCAATATCAAAGCGAGTTTGATAAACTCATGAATCGGGTAACGGAGATATCTGAGGGCTTATTGATCTCGTTTTATATCTCGGGTCTCAAACCAGCACTACAACGGTAGCTGTTGGCATCTAAACCACCATCATTAGGAGAGGCCTTCTCGTTAGCTCGCATCACAGAAGCGCGTTTCGAGGATCAAGGGGTGTTGTCTGTTAATACCAAACTGCCTAGTCACACTAATAGTTCGTCGTATCAAAAGCCGACAACAATCATCAAACCTCCTTTGTTACCAACACCAACTAAGGCCACCTTGAACACTAATCCTACCCCACTTGCAATCAAGTGGATATCACCAACTGAACGGCAGGAACGTCTTTGCAAAGGGTTGTGTTTTAATTGTGATAATAAATGGGTGCGAGGAAATAAATGTCCGGGCAAGTTCTTGTTGCTGATGGCTGATGAGGATGACGAGGCCGCTCACGGTGAGGAGGAAGCCGTGGAAAGTGGGGATATCTCTATTCTTAATTCTTTGGTTGGACACGGAAGCCCTCGCTCTCTACAGTTATGGGGTAAGTTAGGAACCGGTAATGTTCATGTCCTCATTGACAATGGTAGTACACACAACTTTGTACAACCAGGCATGGTTGAACGAATGCGACTACCAATCATGACAACGGAGCCATTTAGAGTACGCATTGGTAGTGGAGAGACTCTGCTATGTGAAAATCTATGTGCTAAAGTTACACTCCAAATGCAAGGGTTAAGCATTGAGGTTGACTTATACGTCCTACCAATGAAAGGATTGGATGTGGTATTAGGCATTCAATGGCTGGAAAAGCTAGGTAAGGTGACACACGATTACGCACAACAAACGATGGAATTCATGCTTGAGGATAAAAAGTACATGCTACAGGGTGATGAATCGCTTCGCATGAAGCGCATCAGTTTACATCATATACGGGCATTGTTGGATACGGATGAAGTTTATGGTATCTATGAACTTTATAACATGACCGCGGAACAGGAAGAAAGTGCACATGTGTTGGTTGAATCCGAACAGGCCGAGATTGCCCAACTCTTGACACGATTTGCTGCTCTTTTTCAGGTACCATCCACTTTACCTCCACATCGTATCATTGATCACCGTATTCATTTATATCCTAATACCAAGCCGGTGAATGTTCGACCCTATCGATATCCTCATTATCAAAAAGGTGAGATGGAAAAATTGGTAACTGAGATGTTGAGTCAGGGAATTATCCGGTTTAGTCAGAGTCCTTTTTCTTCACCGGTGTTGTTGGTGAAAAAGAAAGACGGAAGTTACCGTTTTTGTGTCGATTATCGGCGTTGAATGAGGTCACAATCAAGGATAAATTTCCAATTCCTACCGCCGATGAAATGTTTGATGAGTTGGGGGGTGCTGTGATTTTTACCAAACTTGATTTGCGAGCAGGTTACCATCAAATACGTGTGCATGAACGGGACGTGTACAAGACTGCTTTCCGTACACATGACGGGCACTATGAATTTCTGGTAATGCCCTTTGGACTTACAAATGCGCCGTCCACTTTCCAGGCAACAATGAACCGATTATTTTCTCCTTTTTTATGAAAATTTGTGATTGTTTTCTTTGACGATATATTGATTTATAGTGCCAATCTTACCGCCCACCTAGAGCATTTGCAATGTATTTTTCAATGTCTACAGGATCATAAGTTTTTCGTTAAGCAATCAAAGTGTGTATTTGGAGCCACAACACTTGAATATTTAGGGCACATTATTTCAGGACAGGCTGTTGAGATGGATCCGAAGAAAATTGCGGCTGTCGTCGATTGGCCTGTGCCGAAAACGCAACGCCAAGTAAGGGGATTTCTTGGGCTCGCGGGATACTATCGTCAGTTTATTGAAGATTATGCTTCTGTTGCCGCGCCATTATCTAGTCTGCTTCAAAAAGATGGATATAATTGGGGTGAATTGGAAAGTGTCGCTTTCAACGACCTTAAACATCGGTTATCTTATGCGCCGGTTTTGGGTCTGCCGGATTTTAGCGACATGTTTATTGTTGAAGCTGATGCATCCGCGGATGGTATTGGTGCCGTGTTAATACAAAAAGGGCGACCTTTAAGTTACTTTAGCCGCAAGCTCGGTCCTCGCATGCGCATCGTGCTACTTATCAGAAAGAGTTGTTTGCCATTGTGGAAGCTGTGTACAAGTGGCGGCAATATTTAATCGGGCGTCGTTTTACTATTCGCACCGATCACAGGAGCATTAAGGAACTCATGCAGCAAGTCATTCAAACACCTCTTCAACAAAAATATGTACGAAAACTTATGGGATTTGATTTCGTGATCGAGTACAAAACGGGAGTATCGAATCAGGTGGCGGATGCCCTTTCGCGAATGTACGAAGAAGAAGAGGATGTCACAGTAGCCTTCATGGCTATTAGCCAGCCATGCGTGGGATTCGTTGATGAGTTGAAAAGGGAAAATGAGTGTTTGGAAGAGCTGAGGCAAATACATATGGCACTTGATCAAGGAATGTATTTGGAAGGATTCCGGCGGGAATAAGGTCTGTTACTATATCAAAACCATTATTATATTGGGGTGGAGTCTAAACTAAAACATCTGTTACTATCCGAATTTCACAACACTCCTAGTGCTGGGCATAGCGGAATGAAGAAAATGTTGGTCGGGTTATCTACTCTATTTTATTGGAAAGGTATGAGGAAGACAGTTGAGACTTTTATTCGGGAATGCCTTGTTTGTCAGCAAACTAAGTACTCCACTCAAGCTACGGGGGATTTGTTACAGCCGTTGCCTACCCCAACTGCGGTTTGGGAAGATGTTTCCATGGACTTTGTTACTGGGTTGCCTGCCTCTAAAGGGTTCACTATTATTCTGGTGGTGGTGGATCGGTTTTCTAAATATGCGCACTTTGGAACGTTACCTACAAGCTTTAATGCCCCTAGAGTAGCCGAGGTCTTCCTTTAAATTGTGGTTAAACTTCATGGAATTCCCAAGACTATTGTGTCAGATCGGGATCCGATTTTTGTAAGTAAGTTTTGGACTCATTTGTTTGAGGCTAGTGGTACTCAGTTGAAGCATAGCACGGCTTATCATCCTCAAACGGATGGGCAAACGGAGGTTGTAAATCGTGGTCTTGAGCTGTATTTACGAGCTATGGTGTCTGACCGTCCACATCATTGGGCACGATTTCTACCTTGGGCTGAATATAGTTACAATACTAGCTTTCATAGTAGTATTAGGATGACTCCGTATCAAGCTTTGTATGGGCGGTTACCACCTTCGATTATTCCATACCCACCGGGAACGTCAAAAGTAGCTGCCATTGATGAATTATTGATAGAGCGAGATGGATTGTTACGACAACTTAAGCAGAATTTGTTGGCTGCAAAACATCGCATGGAATGATGGCTAATCGCAAGCGGCGAGATGTTGAGTTCAATCAGGGTGATATGGTGCTTGTTAAATTGCAACCTTATCGTCAAATTACATTAGCTAGACGTCTTTCTAACAAACTAGCCAAGAGGTATTATGGGCCTTTTGAAGTACTCTAACGTGTTAGAAAGGTGGCGTATCGGCTTGCTCTTCCTCCTACAAGTAGAATCCACCCGGTATTCCATGTATCGATACTTAAAGCTTTCACAGGAACTGGTTGTGAGGTAGTTGCCAATCTACCTGAAGATGTACATGAAGGGCATCCAGTGGAGCAGCCCTTGTTGATTTGTGATTCACGTATGGTTTTGAAAAATGGAGTTCCGGTTCATCAAGTTCTCGTCCATTGGGTTAGAAGTTCACCAGAAGAAGCGATGTGGGAGTGGTTGTCTGAATTTCAGTCCACTTATCCATCTTTCCACCTTGAGGACAAGGTGATTTCTGAAGGGGAGGGGAATGATACGCCCTCGGTTGATGAAGGGGGGGGGGGGGGGAGAATGATACAACTGGATCAAAGTTGATTGAAGAATCACCTCCTGGACCAAAGCCCATGACAGAACCAAGACCCAAGAGGAAATCGTCCAGGCCTGTGTGGCATAAAGATTATGTCACAAAATAACTATCTTTATTTAGGGATTATGTTTGAGTCATATTAGGAATGTTTTGTGAACAACTTGGAGAACAAGTTGGGTGTCTTGTTTAGGTGTGTTTCGTATGTGTCTCACTGTCTTGTGGTAAAAGTCGGTTATTCGGCTATATATATCGAATATCTTATTAATAAAATTCATAGTTTTCTGTCAAAAACAATCTCTTCTCTTCTCTACTTTTTCTTTAGGAGCTAGCACCCGCTAAAAGTGGTGCCCTATCTCGATATTACCCAACCCGGGTTGTATCAAAATGAGTCGAATTGCCACTCTAGATTGAGATCATTGCTGGTACTGTAGATTGAGATCCTTTCAACTTTGTAGAGTGCACCAGCAGAAAAGATACCATATTGTGAAGACTTTTTTATTAAGTAATAAGGTTCAAAATGTGAAAATGTTACTCAATTGGCTATGATGTTATCGGGAGAAGGTTCTCAGCTCAAGTTGGCTCTTTTCTTGATCAACCCACTCTTTGCCAACTTTGCCATGATGTTATTGCTGGTCAACAACTCCTGTTGCTAGGAACTTTACGAAAGATACAAAACAAATTAGCAAATGACACATGTGATGACCAATCAATGAATATATTCTACTTTTAGTTGGCCAATTTAATAACAATTGATTATAAAACTTGTTCGCATGTTGTTGTATATCATTAAATGGAAAGAAGACTTTTAGCCAATGTATATCACTTGTTCACCGTAATTAATTGCAGATTAACCAAGAAAATATCACTTCATGATTTTGCTCTTGTGACTTTTAATTAATGTTATGTTTCATTTCAACCAATTCTCGTTATTTGCTCAAAAAGAAATCCTTGTGGTGAGTGCTTATTCACTCACTATTTTATGGCTAATTATCAACCCAAAACGACTATTTGAGCTAACAAATGCCAAGAAAATACGTGTTTTTATGTTGTGAATGTGCAGGAACGGATTTATCATAAAAAGACGAAAAATCACGGGAAATCAATGAAAACGGGCACGAGAGTGGAGGACGGTCAAAAAGTCAATGCCGGGATTTTCAAATCAACTTCAGTCCTTCATCTATTCAAATTTGACAGAATTAGTCCTTGGATTATACTTTTGAAGAAAGACAAATTCAGTCCTTAAAGTTTCATAAATATTACATTTGTGATCCTTGTGATTTTTATTACATCAAAAGTTAAAAATGTAAGCCTGATCCATGTCCATTATATCAAAGCCCAATTTACTAAACTTTGTCATGGGCCTAAGTCCAAAATCCTAAGTTTCAGTCAAAGGGTCAATTGGTTTTATAAGCCGGTCAACACACAAGATTTATAAACCAAACGTACCTTTCTCCCATTCCCCTCAACCCAGAAAACACCCCCAAATATGAACCCTAGCCACAACAAGAACCAAATTGGCTCGAACCACACCACACCACAACCAATTAACCAATGATTATCTAATCATTAGAGTTTCTAGAAGCCCTCACGTGCTCAGTCATGTGTCAGAGAGAAAGTACTAGTATCTATCAAGGACATCTGGCATGATTTTATTGGGTGAGACAAGTCTTGGATCCTGCTGACAAGTCAGAGAAGGAATTTGCACACACGAATGGGACAGATGGAGCAATATTACTGGTTGAGCCACATCATTGATTTGACCCAAGGGTTGTGGAATGATCAAAGAAACACAAAATTCATCTAAGGGCTATTAGGAGAAGAGAAGAAGCACAGAAATCCCACGGATTGCCAGCATGGACTTTTCTCACCTCCTCACTCCTCAGGCTATAAATAGACTCTTTATTCATTCATTAGAGGTGGTTAGCTTAGGAGTAGTGTAGTGTAGTTTTTAGTGTAATGAAATGCTGTTAAATTCTCTTTAGATTGTATTTAGTTTAGCTTATGTAACTTTCATACCAGTTTTAATAAAATTTATAGTTTACTTTCATATATCTCAGCTTATATCTATCTTTTCATTGCTTATTTTCATTTAATACTGCTTTTATATAGTTCATAATCCATTGTTCTCAGCTTATTTTTGTTGTCATTTAGTAAAATCCGATTTCAATTTGTTATTCTAATATAGTTTTACATTCAAAGCATAAAAAATAAAAATATAAAAAAAATCAGAAAAAAAAATAATATCATAGTTATTAATTTAGCTCATCATAGAGCTTATTTTACTTTCTATAAATTTCATTTTAGCTTTTTAGCTATTAGTGATGTTTTTGAGTCTGTGTTAAGAATTAGTCAAAGAATCAGAGGTAAATGAAGCAGTTGAATTGGAGTTTATGGATAAGCTGATACAGAAAGGAGATACATCAGCCTATCTCAAAGATAGGCTTGCTTAGTGAGCCCTCTCTGTTCTTGCTGAGAGGGAGTTTTGTGGTAAAAATTTCATTTCAATGTTTGTAGTTTAGTTTGTGCTTGTTTAATCTTAGTTATAATCTGATTGCATAGATCTGAGTTGGTTTAGCTTCTATATGATAATCTGTTGTTTGATTGAATATGTGTTTTGATTGTTGATCTAATTTCTGAGTAGCTTATAGATTTGTATAAGTTTGTTGATCTAATAGTAGAAGTAACTGAGTTTGAATTTGATTTTCAACTTTATAGATTCATCTGTCATAGCTGTGGATTCTGAGTTGTTGGAGTTTTGGATTGATAGGGCATCAAATCTTTGTTTCACTGTTTCATTTGAGTGTTTGAATCATTGTGAGTCATAAATATTGGTTTGGATCTGTACTGTTTTGGATGTGAGTGTGAATTTGGTTGGAACAGCTTCATAATAGAGTGTTTGGTAATTATTAGTTTGCTGATTTAGATATTTTAATTGAGAGGTTATATATAGTTTAGATAACTCATATTAGGTGCATTTAGGTAAAACGAGTCATAAAATTCAGCTGCTATTTCATAAATAGTCAAAGTACTTTTGTTTATTAGTTTTCTGCATAATAGTTAGGATATTAGGTTGCATAATCATTCTATTAGTTGCATTGGTGTAGTGGTAGCATAGTTTGATCATATTTTAGGGTTATATAACAATCTCAGTTAAATCTTTGCACTCAAATCTTATTTTGGTCAAAGGTTTCAAAACAGTTGAAAAGTCAATTTAAGTCCCATTCTCAGCTTTATACCAAGGTTTTGTGAGCCTTTCTAAGGTTTAAATTTTGTTTAAAATACCTTTTGATTACTGATTTGTGGAGTTTAGCAGTTAAGGAATCATTATCAAAAAGAAAAAGTTGATTTGGAATCTAATTGCTTATTGAAAATCTTAGCTTAAGATGCTAGTTTGAGCATATGTGTGCTCTGCACATCAGTCACCACTATAATTTATAGCAAGTTTTTAGTTGGGAGAATTGTTTTGGGAGTCAGAATTCTTGGTGTATTTTAGAACTCAGTTGGGTGGTGGAACTTTTGATCCCATAAGCTTTTATATCTGAGCTTTTTGGCTCAGCTTATTGGACTCATCAAAGTGGGTGGTTGAAACAAAATCTAATTTTCAAATTAAGGCTGCAATTTATTTTCAGTGATATTTCTTTGTGATTGACTGTTCATTCTAGTTTTATATTGCTGTTAGTTCCTTTTTCAGTAGGTGTTAGGCTTATTGCTTCACTGTTTAGCTTATTGCTTATTCCATTAGTGCTTATTTGACTAAATTTGTTCCATATCTGTATTTCTGAGTTCATTATTGTCTCAATTCTTATCATCTGAGCATATTTTAAGTCAAAGATCACTTGGTCAAAGTTTTGGGTCATAACTGGTCAAAGTGCTTATTAATAAGCACTTCACTATAAGCAGTTTTGAGCTAATAAGCACTTTATTTGCTTATTTTTCTTCAAAAAATTTATTCTGAGTTCTTTTTATTATTTTAGAATTTCTGGAATTTTTCCAGATTTTTCCAACCCTTTTTACTATTTTTCTTATTTTATTTTGAGTTTTATTCAATTTTTAAATAGTTTTAAATACCAAAAAGTCTAAAAAAAATCAGAAAAAGTCTTGAAAAATAAAAAAATATTTTTAGAAATTCTTTTATAAAATTTTAGAATTTTTAGAATTAAATTTTTATTTTTCCAAGTTAATTTTCTATTTTTCCTTATTTTTAATTCATTTTTAATTCCAAATATAGAAAATTAATTCTAGAAAATAAATAAAAACTCAAAAAAATATTTTTCTTTCTTTTAAAATTCTTTTTAAAAGTTTAAGATTTTTAGAAAATATTTTCAAAGTTTGTAGAATCATTTTTCATTAAACGTTACGTTTTAAATTTTGCGGTTGCATTTCCGTTTTCGCGTTTTTAACATCGGTGCATATTTAGCTTGTACATTCTGGTTATTTCACTATTACTTTTTATTATTTGAATTCCAAAATCATATTTTTCACTTTACCACTTTTCACGACTCGATTTCGCGATTCGATTATTTACGATTCCATTCTACCTTCGCTGGGAAAACGACCCGGGAAATACTTTCACGAGTATTTCTTCGGAATAATTATATACTACGAAAAGACTTTATCAAAATGGCGCCGCTGCCGGGGAGGGTGGACGTGAGTTTTGCATAATTGTTTTGAAAAATCGTGTTGTGTTAAGTTTTTCTACTATCTTGTATAAATTTTTTTTCTAAAAAAGATAAAAATTTTAAAATCAAAAATCAAAAATAATATTCTTATTCTCTAAAATTTGATTCTTCTTCTCAAACCCTCTCACGTTTAATTCTAATGGATCCGATTTGTTTAAATTGTGGATAACCGTTCTTCGGAGGGTTGTGTGTGTGGTGTACGTGCAATGAATGTGGAGATAATATTCATGATGGCGTTTGTTTGAATTGTAATTCTCATATGTATGATCAAAATTCATTCAACAATTCGTCAAAAATTCCCGATTTTTATACACCACCACCACCTTCGTTTTATTGCTATAATTGTGGAAACCCGTCCGAAGAAGGAATGCAGTGTGGGCGATGTTTTTGTGTTGTATGTGGATACACCGTTTGTATGTGTTGTGCCCCGAGTGCTGACACGTCTTACGCTTACAATTCGAGCCTTGAGTGTTATCCTCAAAATAATTTTTATGAGCCAAATTCATATTACAATGGTGATTCTTTCCAAAATACATCGAGTTTTGAAAATTGTGGGGGATCGTTTGAAAATTCTTATCATGAACCTAATTCTTGTTACGATTCTAATGGTTTTTACCAACCCCCACAAACTTCCGAATTTAATAATCAAATTTTTGGAATCAAATCCATGATGGATGAGTTGAAAGAGATGGTTAATCGTATGACATCTACTCCCGAGCCTTATGAGAGATCGATGGAAGAACCACTTATCGAAGAAAGAAAGTTCCAATTTTGTGAGTGTTGTTTGTACGATGATAGTTCCACAATTACGATCAATCTAAATCCTCAAAATGATTCTATCTCTTCTCCCGTAGAACCCATGGACTCTCTAATAATGGGGGACGAGCCTCTTGACACTATTCCGGCAACGGAATCTGACGAATTCAATGAGTCAAGTGTTGAGAACCTCGTTCCAATCCAAAGAGAGTCCGGGGAAAATTCTAACGGTGATTCTTTTTCCCATCCTTCTTTCACACCGGTTGAAGGGAGTGATGTCGTTTTAGATGAGATTGAAGTGTTTCTTGCTAATGATTCCATTCCAATAATGGACGATACTAATTTTGATCCGGAGGGGGATATTCGTTTACTTGAAGAATTATTGAATGAAGAGCCATCAACTTCTCTCCCTCCGATGAGCAATGAAGATTTAGTTGAAGTGGACAGTTATACCGATTCTCACAATGAGTATACTACGAGTGATGAAGACTCTTGTGGAGATATCGATGATGATGATGAGGATAATGATGACCTCGTTCCAAGGGTTTCCGAAACTTTCGATAAGACTTTCACGAATCCGTTATTTGATTTTGAATCGGATTTTAATCAAATTTCAAATAATCTGATCTTTAATATTCTTAGTGATGAGTCTGAAATGGAACCCGAGGTTCAGGTTTTACATGATATACTTGATTCTCCTCATGAGAAGTTCTCCGATGAACTTTCTCAGACCATTTCTCAGCCGGATGTTGAAAATGACGATAATGGCATTCGAAGAAATGTGCTTACTAAAGAATTACAACATGATGATTTACCTTCCAATGCCGATTCATTTCTCTTCGATTTACCATCTTCTCGTCCAGCCGCGAAACCACCCGATGAAGTTCTTGAATCCGGTACAGATAATGATATTTTTGGAGTGGTGGACGAGACTTACGATCATGATGATCCCGTGCTTAATATTTTACCCACCCTTGATTCAGAGATCGACTATGTTTATACTATCCGGGTGTTTCAACCATTCTATACCTATCCCACCATTTCTTCTTTCCACTCCACCGGGAGTGAGGACACCATATTTGATCCGGGCATCTCTTGTGCCAAGTGGCCGTTCAATCTGCTCTCCCCAAGGACGAATTAATTCGGGGATCGAGTCAAGCTCATGTGACTCAGTAAACAAAAACAAGCGCTTCGTGGGTGGCAATCCATGCTTATCCAGTTTCATCTTCTTATTTTCTATTTTCTAACACCTAACGTGAGGAGGGGGTGCCTCTTCTACTCTTGTGTTTCGTGGTTGTTTGTGATGTTTTTTAGGGTTTTCCGCGATTTATGATGACTCTCGTGCTCGTTATCTCTTCACTTGGAGTCTCATTCATCAGTGCTACTTGGAAATCCTATATCCGTTAAATCTTATCGACTAACGTTTTCTTTGGCATAATTAATAAACGGCCTAGAATTTTGTTAGGATTACCTTAACCCATCAAACATTGAGGACAATGTTTCGTTCTAGTCGGGGGGAGGGTGATCGTTCGATCTGATTTTTGCCTTGCACTTTGTCGTGTACTCTTGCAACTCCGTTTTTCCACCAAAAATAAAAAATTGAAAAAAAATGGAAAATTTCAAAAAAATTTTGATGAAAAAGGCATGAAAAAGTACAAAAAAAAATGAGAAAAGTTGAAAAAGTTGTAAAAAATATAATAAAGTATTGAATAAGTGTTTTGACACCTTGTTGACTTTCTTGCTGGCGAGAGTAGGAATAAATATTTTGACTTGACCGGGCGTGTTGAGCCCTAGCTTGTTCCCTTAACCAATGATAATCGCATAAGCTTGTGCTAGTTTTGTACACAAGGAGCTACTCTTTTGTTGACTCCCGTACTTGACTTTATACATGCGCAGCTTAAAAGCTTTCGCTAGTCTTTTACATCAGGAGCTAGAAAACGCGAATTCTTCTTCTAGAATTTGCAAGTTTCCGTAACTGACTTTATATATGCGTGGCTGATTATCGGCTAAGTATTCGTGGGTTTCATTAATTGGAATCTTAAATTGCGAAGAGCGAGAAATGATAGAGTTTATTTAGAAGTTAGATGCTAAACGTGGACTAGTGGTTCTCTTTAGAGCTCATAAGAGGTACTTGTGGCTTTTTACTCCCATCAGAAACATCACCAATATATAATAGATGTTCTAGGTTAATTAGTGGTATTTCGGTTTGAATAATATTTAGTTCTTTGTTTTCTTAAGAGAATTTTTGCTTTAGAAGTTGGGTACATATCAAGGAACATCAAAAATAAGAGCAAAAAGTGAAAAAATCAAAAGTCAAAAGTTGATTATCTATGTGGTTTTGGAGCTACCCGTTCAGCTTCAATTGATGTTATGAGAAAAGTCAAGAAAGAAAAAAAGTGAAAAGTATGAAAAAGGTGAAAAAGTGAAGTATAAAGAAAAGTGAAAGTTGAAAGTTGTGTCGAATAAGAGCTTATGTATGTAAATAAGTTGTTGGCGCATGAGGTGCATGTGATAAGTGATTAGTAATCAGTCACATGAGGTGCACGTGATCGTACTCCGCAACTTATATCATTGATATTGTATGTACCCCAAATTCCTTGATGTGGACCGAATTTCTATTGCAGTGGTTCTTAAGAGAAAATGAATAACTACTTATCGTTTTAACTTAGGTATCACTATCGGACTTAAAAATTATCGAAACGAGAAAATATGAAGCAATTCAGTTCTCAACAAAATAAAATATTGAGATACAAAACCTAGCAAATAGGAGTAAGAAGTTTCCACAAGTAACTTTTATGAGTAGTGATAGCATCTAATTTGTAGATAAGCTGTGATCTCGTTTGTACGCTTAGTTTGGGGACTCGTGAAAAATCAAGGATGACGATTTTTATCCGTATGGTCGCTTCTTAAATAGAAGTGTTTCTACTCGTTGACCCTAATAATAATTGCTAAATAATGAAAGTTCAACAAACCGTCACAAGTGTGAAGTATGGAAAAATACAAAAATAGAAAGTGTAAGTGAAATAAAGGAATAAAAGGAAAATTTTGGAAAACGGAGCATTTTCGGGAATAAATGATTTTATTACTTCTTTCGAACCTCCTTGCTACTTTTCAAAGTTAGTAAAAAGAGTTTTGAAATTATTTATCCCAAGAGAGTGAATTGATCACATTGCGTGAGGACACGACAATACCTTAGTCGGGGGGATTTTGGTGAGTGCTTATTCACTCACTATTTTATGGCTCATTATCAACCCAAAACGACTATTTGAGCTAACAAATGCCAAGAAAATACGTGTTTTTATGTTGTGAATGTGCAGGAACAGATTTATCATAAAAAGACGAAAAATCACGGGAAATCAATGAAAACGGGCACGAGAGTGGAGGACGGTCAAAAAGTCAATGCCGGGATTTTCAAATCAACTTCAGTCCTTCATCTATTCAGATTTGACAGAATTAGTCCTTGGATTATACTTTTGAAGAAAGACAAATTCAGTCCTTAAAGTTTCATAAATATTACATTTGTGATCCTTGTGATTTCTATTACATCAAAAGTTAAAAATGTAAGCCTGATCCATGTCCATTATATCAAAGCCCAATTTACTAAACTTTGTCATGGGCCTAAGTCCAAAATCCTAAGTTTCAGTCAAAGGGTCAATTGGTTTTATAAGCCGGTCAACACACAAGATTTATAAACCAAACGTACCTTTCTCCCATTCCCCTCAACCCAGAAAACACCCCCAAATATGAACCCTAGCCACAACAAGAACCAAATTGGCTCGAACCACACCACACCACAACCAATTAACCAATGATTATCTAACCATTAGAGTTTCTAGAAGCCCTCACGTGCTCAGTCATGTGTCAGAGAGAAAGTACTAGTATCTATCAAGGACATCTAGCATGATTTTATTGGGTGAGACACGTCTTGGATCCTGCTGACAAGTCAGAGAAGGAATTTGCACACACGAATGGGACAGATGGAGCAATATTACTGGTTGAGCCACATCATTGATTTGATCCAAGGGTTGTGGAATGATCAAAGAAACAAACATTCATCTAAGGGCTATTAGGAGAAGAGAAGAAGCACAGAAATCCTACGGATTACCAGCATGGACTTTTCTCACCTCCTCACTCCTCAGGCTATAAATAGACTCTTTATTCATTCATTAGAGGTGGTTAGCTTAGGAGTAGTGGAGTGTAGTTTTTAGTGTAATGAAATGCTGTTAAATTCTCTTTTGATTGTATTTAGTTTAGCTTATGTAACTTTCATATCAGTTTTAATAAAATTTATAGTTTACTTTCATATATCTCAGCTTATATCTATCTTTTCATTGCTTATTTTCATTTAATACTGCTTTTATATAGTTCATAATCCATTGTTCTCAGCTTATTTTTGTTGTCATTTAGTAAAATCCGATTTCAATTTGTTATTCTAATATAGTTTTACATTCAAAGCATAAAAAATAAAAATATAAAAAAAATCAAAAAAAAAATAATATCATAGTTATTAATTTAGCTCATCATAGAGCTTATTTTACTTTCTATAAATTTCATTTTAGCTTTTTAGCTATTAGTGAAGTTTTTGAGTCTGTGTTAAGAATTAGTCAAAGAATCAGAGGTAATTGAAGTAGTTGAATTGGAGTTTATGGATAAGCTGATAAAGAAAGGAGATACATCAGCCTATCTCAAAGATAGGCTTGCTTAGTGAGCCCTCTCTGTTCTTGCTGAGAGGGAGTTTTGTGGTAAAAATTTCATTTCAATGTTTGTAGTTTAGTTTGTGCTTGTTTAATCTTAGTTATAATCTGATTGCATAGATCTGAGTTGGTTTAGCTTCTATATGATAATCTGTAGTTTGATTGAATATGTGTTTTGATTGTTGATCTAATTTCTGAGTAGCTTGTAGATTTGTATAAGTTTGTTGATCTAATAGTAGAAGTAACTGAGTTTGAATTTGATTTTCAACTTTATAGATTCATCTGTCATAGCTGTGGATTCTGAGTTGTTGGAGTTTTGGATTGATAGGGCATCAAATCTTTGTTTCACTGTTTCATTTGAGTGTTTGAATCATTGTGAGTCATAAATATTGGTTTGGATCTGTACTGTTTTGGATGTGAGTGTGAATTTGGTTGGAACAGCTTCATAATAGAGTGTTTGGTAATTATTAGTTTGCTGATTTAGATATTTTAATTGAGAGGTTATATATAGTTTAGATAACTCATATTATGTGCATTTAGGTAAAACGAGTCATAAAATTCAGCTGCTATTTCATAAATAGTCAAAGTACTTTTGTTTATTAGTTTTCTGCATAATAGTTAGGATATTAGGTTGCATAATCATTTTATTAGTTGCATTAGTGTAGTGGTAGCATAGTTTGATCATATTTTAGGGTTATATAACAATCTCAGTTAAATCTTTGCACTCAAATCTTATTTTGGTCAAAGGTTTCAAAACAGTTGAAAAGTCAATTTAAGTCCCATTCTCAGCTTTATACCAAGGTTTTGTGAGCCTTTCTAAGGTTTAAATTTTGTTTAAAATACCTTTTGATTACTGATTTGTGGAGTTTAGCAGTTAAGGAATCATTATCAAAAAGAAAAAGTTGATTTGGAATCTAATTGCTTATTGAAAATCTTAGCTTAAGTTGCTAGTTTGAGCATATGTGTGCTCTGCACATCAGTCACCACTATAATTTTTAGCAAGTTTTTAGTTGGGAGAATTGTTTTGGGAGTCAGAATTCTTGGTGTATTTTAGAACTCAGTTGGGTGGTGGAACTTTTGATCCCATAAGCTTTTATATCTGAGCTTTTTGGCTTAGCTTATTGGACTCATCAAAGTGGGTGGTTGAAACAAAATCTAATTTTCAAATTAAGGCTGCAATTTATTTTCAGTGATATTTCTTTGTGATTGACTGTTCATTCTAGTTTTATATTGCTGTTAGTTCCTTTTTCAGTAGGTGTTAGGCTTATTGCTTCACTGTTTAGCTTATTGCTTATTCCATTAGTGCTTATTTGACTAAATTTGTTCCACATCTGTATTTCTGAGTTCATTATTGTCTCAATTCTTATCATCTGAGCATATTTTAAGTCAAAGATCACTTGGTCAAAGTTTTGGGTCATAACTGGTCAAAGTGCTTATTAATAAGCACTTCACTATAAGCAGTTTTGAGCTAATAAGCACTTTACTTGCTTATTTTTCTTCAAAAAATTTATTCTGAGTTCTTTTTGTTATTTTAGAATTTCTGAAATTTTTCCAGATTTTTCCAACCCTTTTTACTATTTTTCTTATTTTATTTTGAGTTTTATTCAATTTTTAAATAGTTTTAAATACCAAAAAGTCTAAAAAAAATCAGAAAAAGTCTTGAAAAATACAAAAATATTTTTAGAAATTCTTTTATAAAATTTTAGAATTTTTAGAATTAAATTTTTATTTTTCCAAGTTAATTTTCTATTTTTCCTTATTTTTAATTCATTTTTAATTCCAAATATAGAAAATTAATTCTAGAAAATAAATAAAAACTCAAAAAAATATTTTTCTTTCTTTTAAAATTCTTTTTAAAAGTTTAAGATTTTTAGAAAATATTTTCAAAGTTTGTAGAATCATTTTTCATTAAACGTTACGTTTTAAATTTTGCGGTTGAATTTCCGTTTTCGCGTTTTTAACATCGGTGCATATTTAGCTTGTACATTCTGGTTATTTCACTATTACTTTTTATTATTTGAATTCCAAAATCATATTTTTCACTTTACCACTTTTCACGACTCGATTTCGCGATTCGATTATTCACGATTCCATTCTACCTTCGCTGGGAAAACGACCCGGGAAATACTTTCACGAGTATTTCTTCGGAATAATTATATACTACGAAAAGACTTTATCAAAATGGCGCCGCTGTCGGGGAGGGTGGACGTGAGTTTTGAATAATTGTTTTGAAAAATCGTGTTGTGTTAAGTTTTTCTACTATCTTGTATAAATTTTTTTTCTAAAAAATATAAAAATTTTAAAATCAAAAATCAAAAATAATATTCTTATTCTCTAAAATTTGATTCTTCTTCTCAAACCCTCTCACGTTTAATTCTAATGGATCCGATTTGTTTAAATTGTGGAGAACCGTTCTTCGGAGGGTTGTGTGTGTGGTGTACGTGCAATGAATGTGGAGATAAAATTCATGATGGCGTTTGTTTGAATTGTAATTCTCATACGTATGATCAAAATTCATTCAACAATTCGTCAAAAATTTCCGATTTTTATACACCACCACCACCTTCGTTTTATTGCTATAATTGTGGAAACCCGTCCGAAGAAGGAATGCAGTGTGGGCGATGTTTTTGTGTTGTATGTGGATACACCGATTGTATGTGCTATGCCCCGAGTGCTGACACGACTTACGCTTACAATTCGAGCCTTGAGTGTTATCCTCAAAATAATTTTTATGAGCCAAATTCATATTACAATGGTGATTCTTTCCAAAATACATCGAGTTTTGAAAATTGTGGGGGATCGTTTGAAAATTCTTATCATGAACCTAATTCTTGTTACGATTCTAATGGTTTTTACCAACCCCCACAAACTTCCGAATTTAATAATCAAATTTTTGAAATCAAATCCATGATGGATGAGTTGAAAGAGATGGTTAATCGTATGACATCTACTCCCGAGCCTTATGATAGATCGATGGAAGAACCACTTATCGAAGAAAGAAAGTTCCAATTTTGCGAGTATTGTTTGTACGATGATAGTTCCACAATTACGATCAATCTAAATCCTCAAAATGATTCTATCTCTTCTCCCGTAGAACCCATGGACTCTCTAATAATGGGGGACGAGCCTCTTGACACTTTTCCGGCAACGGAATCTGACGAATTCAATGAGTCAAGTGTTGAGAACCTCGTTCCAATCCAAAGTGAGTCCGGGGAAAATTCTAACGGTGATTCTTTTTCCCATCCTTCTTTCACACCGGTTGAAGGGAGTGATGTCGTTTTAGATGAGATTGAAGCGTTTCTTGCTAATGATTCCATTCCAATAATGGACGATACTAATTTTGATCCGGAGGGGGATATTCGTTTACTTGAAGAATTATTGAATGAAGAGCCATCAACTTCTCTCCCTCCGATGAGCAATGAAGATTTAGTTGAAGTGGACAGTTATACCGATTCTCACAATGAGTATACTACGAGTGATGAAGACTCTTGTGGAGATATCGATGATGATGATGAGGATAATGATGACCTCGTTCCAAGGGTTTCCGAAACTTTCGATAAGACTTTCACGAATCCGTTATTTGATTTTGAATCGGATTTTAATCAAATTTCAAATAATCCGATCTTTAATATTCTTAGTGATGAGTCTGAAATGGAACCCGAGGTTCAGGTTTTACATGATATACTTGATTCTCCTCACGAGAAGTTCTCCGATGAACTTTCTCAGACCATTTCTCAGCCGGATGTTGAAAATGACGATAATGGCCTTCGAAGAAATGTGCTTACTAAAGAATTACAACATGATGATTTACCTTCCAATGCCGATTCATTTCTCTTCGATTTACCATCTTCTTGTCCAGCCGCGAAACCACCCGATGAAGTTCTTGAATCCGGTACAGATAATGATATTTTTGGAGTGGTGGACGAGACTTACGATCATGATGATCCCGTGCTTAATATTTTACCCACCCTTGATTCAGAGATCGACTATGTTTATACTATCCGGGTGTTTCAACCATTCTATACCTATCCCACCATTTCTTCTTTCCACTCCACCGGGAGTGAGGACACCATATTTGATCCGGGCATCTCTTGTGCCAAGTGGCCGTTCAATCTGCTCTCCCCAAGGACGAATTAATTCGGGGATCGAGTCAAGCTCATGTGACTCGGTAAACAAAAACAAGCGCTTCGTGGGTGGCAACCCATGCTTATCCAATTTCATCTTCTTATTTTCTATTTTCTAACACCTAACGTGAGGAGGGGGTGCCTCTTCTACTCTTGTGTTTCGTGGTTGTTTGTGATGTTTTTTAGGGTTTTCCGCGATTTATGATGACTCTCGTGCTCGTTATCTCTTCACTTGGAGTCTCATTCATCAGTGCTACTTGGAAATCCTATATCCGTTAAATCTTATCGACTAACGTTTTCTTTGGCATAATTAATAAACGGCCTAGAATTTTGTTAGGATTACCTTAACCCATCAAACATTGAGGACAATGTTTCGTTCTAGTCGGGGGGAGGGTGATCGTTCGATCTGATTTTTGCCTTGCACTTTGTCGTGTACTCTTGCAACTCCGTTTTTCCACCAAAAATAAAAAATTGAAAAAAAAATGGAAATTTTCAAAAAAATTTTGATGAAAAAGGCATGAAAAAGTACAAATAAAAATGAGAAAAGTTGAAAAAGTTGTAAAAAATATAATAAAGTATTGAATAAGTGTTTTGACACCTTGTTGACTTTCTTGCTGGCGAGAGTAGGAATAAATATTTTGACTTGACCGGGCGTGTTGAGCCCTAGCTTGTTCCCTTAACCTATGATAATCGCATAAGCTTGTGCTAGTTTTGTACACAAGGAGCTACTCTTTTGTTGACTCCCGTACTTGACTTTATACATGCGCAGCTTAAAAGCTTTCGCTAGTCTTTTACATCAGGAGCTAGAAAACGCGAATTCTTCTTCTAGAATTTGCAAGTTTCCGTAACTGACTTTATATATGCGTGGCTGATTATCGGCTAAGTATTCGTGGGTTTCATTAATTGGAATCTTAAATTGCGAAGAGCGAGAAATGATAGAGTTTATTTAGAAGTTAGATGCTAAACATGGAGTAGTGGTTCTCTTTAGAGCTCATAAGAGGTACTTGTGGCTTTTTACTCCATCAGAAACGTCACCAATATATAATAGATGTTCTAGGTTAATTAGTGGTATTTCGGTTTGAATAATATTTAGTTCTTTGTTTTCTTAAGAGAATTTTTGCTTTAGAAGTTGGGTACATATCAAGGAACATCAAAAATAAGAGCAAAAAGTGAAAAAATCAAAAGTCAAAAGTTGATTATCTATGTGGTTTTGGAGCTACCCGTTAAGCTTCCATTGATGTTATGAGAAAAGTCAAGAAAGAAAAAAAGTGAAAAGTATGAAAAAGGTGAAAAAGTGAAGTATAAAGAAAAGTGAAAGTTGAAAGTTGTGTCGAATAAGAGCTTATGTATGTAAATAAGTTGTTGGCGCGTGAGGTGCATGTGATAAGTGATTAGTAATCAGTCACATGAGGTGCACGTGATCGTACTCCGCAACTTATATCATTGATATTGTATGTACCCCAAATTCCTTGATGTGGACCGAATTTCTATTACAGTGGTTCTTAAGAGAAAATGAATAACTACTTATCGTTTTAACTTAGGTATCACTATCGGACTTAAAAATTGTCGAAACGAGAAAATATGAAGCAATTCATTTCTCAACAAAATAAAATATTGAGATACAAAACCTAGGAAATAGGAGTAAGAAGTTTCCACAAGTAACTTTTATGAGTAGTGTTAGCATCTAATTTGTAGATAAGCTGTGATCTCGTTTGTACGCTTAGTTTGGGGGCTCGTGAAAAATCAAGGATGACGATTTTTATCCGTATGGTCGCTTCTTAAATAGAAGTGTTTCTACTCGTTGACCCTAATAATTATTGCTAAATAATGAAAGTTCAACAAACCGTCACAAGTGTGAAGTATGGAAAAATACAAAAATAGAAAGTGTAAGTGAAATAAAGGAATAAAAGGAAAATTTTGGAAAACGGAGCGTTTTCGGGAATAAATGATTTTATTACTTCTTTCGAACCTCCTTGCTACTTTTCAAAGTTAGTAAAAAGAGTTTTGAAATTATTATCCCAAGAGCGTGAATTGATCACATTGCGTGAGGACACGACAATACCTTAGTCGGGGGGATTTTGGTGAGTGCTTATTCACTCACTATTTTATGGCTCATTATCAACCCAAAACGACTATTTGAGCTAACAAATGCCAAGAAAATACGTGTTTTTATGTTGTGAATGTGCAGGAACGGATTTATCATAAAAAGACGAAAAATCACGGGAAATCAATGAAAACGGGCACGAGAGTGGAGGACGGTCAAAAAGTCAATGCCGGGATTTTCAAATCAACTTCAGTCCTTCATCTATTCAGATTTGACAGAATTAGTCCTTGGATTATACTTTTGAAGAAAGACAAATTCAGTCCTTAAAGTTTCATAAATATTACATTTGTGATCTTTGTGATTTCTATTACATCAAAAGTTAAAAATGTAAGCCTGATCCATGTCCATTATATCAAAGCCCAATTTACTAAACTTTGTCATGGGCCTAAGTCCAAAATCCTAAGTTTCAGTCAAAGGGTCAATTGGTTTTATAAGCCGGTCAACACACAAGATTTATAAACCAAACGTACCTTTCTCCCATTCCCCTCAACCCAGAAAACACCCCCAAATATGAACCCTAGCCACAACAAGAACCAAATTGGCTCGAACCACACCACACCACAACCAATTAACCAATGATTATCTAACCATTAGAATTTCTAGAAGCCCTCACGTGCTCAGTCATGTGTCAGAGAGAAAGTACTAGTATTTATCAAGGACATCTGGCATGATTTTATTGGGTGAGACACGTCTTGGATCCTGCTGACAAGTCAGAGAAGGAATTTGCACACACGAATGGGACAGATGGAGCAATATTACTGGTTGAGCCACATCATTGATTTGATCCAAGGGTTGTGGAATGATCAAAGAAACAAAAATTCATCTAAGGGCTATTAGGAGAAGAGAAGAAGCACAGAAATCCCACGGATTACCAGCATGGACTTTTCTCACCTCCTCACTCCTCAGGCTATAAATAGACTCTTTATTCATTCATTAGAGGTGGTTAGCTTAGGAGTAGTGTAGTGTAGTTTTTAGTGTAATAAAATGCTGTTAAATTCTCTTTAGATTGTATTTAGTTTAGCTTATGTAACTTTCATATCAGTTTTAATAAAATCTATAGTTTACTTTCATATATCTCAGCTTATATCTATCTTTTCATTGCTTATTTTCATTTAATACTGCTTTTATATAGTTCATAATCCATTGTTCTCAGCTTATTTTTGTTGTCATTTAGTAAAATCCGATTTCAATTTGTTATTCTAATATAGTTTTACATTCAAAGCATAAAAAATAAAAATATAAAAAAAATCAGAAAAAAAAAATAATATCATAGTTATTAATTTAGCTCATCATAGAGCTTATTTTACTTTCTATAAATTTCATTTTAGCTTTTTAGCTATTAGTGAAGTTTTTGAGTCTGTGTTAAGAATTAGTCAAAGAATCAGAGGTAATTGAAGCAGTTGAATTGGAGTTTATGGATAAGCTGATACAGAAAGGATATACATCAGCCTATCTCAAAGATAGGCTTGCTTAGTGAGCCCTCTCTGTTCTTGCTGAGAGGGAGTTTTGTGGTAAAAATTTCATTTCAATGTTTGTAGTTTAGTTTGTGCTTGTTTAATCTTAGTTATAATCTGATTGCATAGATCTGAGTTGGTTTAGCTTCTATATGATAATCTGTAGTTTGATTGAATATTGGTTTTGATTGTTGATCTAATTTCTGAGTAGCTTGTAGATTTGTATAAGTTTGTTGATCTAATAGTAGAAGTAACTGAGTTTGAATTTGATTTTCAACTTTATAGATTCATCTGTCATAGCTGTGGATTCTGAGTTGTTGGAGTTTTGGATTGATAGGGCATCAAATCTTTGTTTCACTGTTTCATTTGAGTGTTTGAATCATTGTGAGTCATAAATATTGGTTTGGATCTGTACTGTTTTGGATGTGAGTGTGAATTTGGTTGGAACAGCTTCATAATAGAGTGTTTGGTAATTATTAGTTTGCTGATTTAGATATTTTAATTGAGAGGTTATATATAGTTTAGATAACTCATATTAGGTGCATTTAGGTAAAACGAGTCATAAAATTCAGCTGCTATTTCATAAATAGTCAAAGTACTTTTGTTTATTAGTTTTCTGCATAATAGTTAGGATATTAGGTTTCATAATCATTTTATTAGTTGCATTAGTGTAGTGGTAGCATAGTTTGATCATATTTTAGGGTTATATAACAATCTCAGTTAAATCTTTGCACTCAAATCTTATTTTGGTCAAAGGTTTCAAAACAGTTGAAAAGTCAATTTAAGTCCCATTCTCAGCTTTATACCAAGGTTTTGTGAGCCTTTCTAAGGTTTAAATTTTGTTTAAAATACCTTTTGATTACTGATTTGTGGAGTTTAGCAGTTAAGGAATCATTATCAAAAAGAAGAAGTTGATTTGGAATCTAATTGCTTATTGAAAATCTTAGCTTAAGTTGCTAGTTTGAGCATATGTGTGCTCTGCACATCAGTCACCACTATAATTTTTAGCAAGTTTTTAGTTAGGAGAATTGTCTTGGGAGTCAGAATTCTTGGTGTATTTTAGAACTCAGTTGGGTGGTGGAACTTTTGATCCCATAAGCTTTTATATCTGAGCTTTTTGGCTCAGCTTATTGGACTCATCAAAGTGGGTGGTTGAAACAAAATCTAATTTTCAAATTAAGGCTGCAATTTATTTTCAGTGATATTTCTTTGTGATTGACTGTTCATTCTAGTTTTATATTGCTGTTAGTTCCTTTTTCAGTAGGTGTTAGGCTTATTGCTTCACTGTTTAGCTTATTGCTTATTCCATTAGTGCTTATTTGACTAAATTTGTTCCATATCTGTATTTCTGAGTTCATTATTGTCTCAATTCTTATCATCTGAGGATATTTTAAGTCAAAGATCACTTGGTCAAAGTTTTGGGTCATAACTGGTCAAAGTGCTTATTAATAAGCACTTCACTATAAGCAGTTTTGAGCTAATAAGCACTTTACTTGCTTATTTTTCTTCAAAATTTTTATTCTGAGTTCTTTTTATTATTTTAGAATTTCTGAAATTTTTCCAGATTTTTCCAACCCTTTTTACTATTTTTCTTATTTTATTTTGAGTTTTATTCAATTTTTAAATAGTTTTAAATACCAAAAAGTCTAAAAAAAATCAGAAAAAGTCTTGAAAATAAATGAAAACTCAAAAAAATATTTTTCTTTCTTTTAAAATTCTTTTTAAAAGTTTAAGATTTTTAGAAAATATTTTCAAAGTTTGTAGAATCATTTTTCATTAAACGTTACGTTTTAAATTTTGCGGTTGCATTTCCGTTTTCGCGTTTTTAACATCGGTGCATATTTAGCTTGTACATTCTGGTTATTTCACTATTACTTTTTATTATTTGAATTCCAAAATCATATTTTTCACTTTACCACTTTTCACGACTCGATTTCGCGATTCGATTATTCACGATTCCATTCTACCTTCGCTGGGAAAACGACCCGGGAAATACTTTCACGAGTATTTCTTCGGAATAATTATATACTACGAAAAGACTTTATCAAAATGGCGCCGCTGTCGGGGAGGGTGGACGTGAGTTTTGAATAATTGTTTTGAAAAATCGTGTTGTGTTAAGTTTTTCTACTATCTTGTATAAATTTTTTTTCTAAAAAATATAAAAATTTTAAAATCAAAAATCAAAAATAATCTTCTTATTCTCTAAAATTTGATTCTTCTTCTCAAACCCTCTCACGTTTAATTCTAATGGATCCGATTTGTTTAAATTGTGGAGAACCGTTCTTCGGAGGTTTGTGTGTGTGGTGTACGTGCAATGAATGTGGAGATAATATTCATGATGGCGTTTGTTTGAATTGTAATTCTCATACGTATGATCAAAATTCATTCAACAATTCGTAAAAAATTCCCGATTTTTATACACCACCACCACCTTCGTTTTATTGCTATAATTGTGGAAACCCGTCCGAAGAAGGAATGCAGTGTGGGCGATGTTTTTGTGTTGTATGTGGATACACCGATTGTATGTGCTATGCCCCGAGTGCTGACACGACTTACGCTTACAATTCGAGCCTTGAGTGTTATCCTCAAAATAATTTTTATGAGCCAAATTCATATTACAATGGTGATTCTTTCCAAAATACATCGAGTTTTGAAAATTGTGGGGGATCGTTTGAAAATTCTTATCATGAACCTAATTCTTGTTACGATTCTAATGGTTTTTACCAACCCCCACAAACTTCCGAATTTAATAATCAAATTTTTGAAATCAAATCCATGATGGATGAGTTGAAAGAGATGGTTAATCGTATGACATCTACTCCCGAGCCTTATGAGAGATCGATGGAAGAACCACTTATCGAAGAAAGAAAGTTCCAATTTTGTGAGTGTTGTTTGTACGATGATAGTTCCACAATTACGATCAATCTAAATCCTCAAAATGATTCTATCTCTTCTCCCGTAGAACCCATAGACTCTCTAATAATGGGGGACGAGCCTCTTGACACTATTCCGGTAATGGAATCTGACGAATTCAATGAGTCAAGTGTTGAGAACCTCGTTCCAATCCAAAGTGAGTCCGGGGAAAATTCTAACGGTGATTCTTTTTCCCATCCTTCTTTCACACCGGTTGAAGGGAGTGATGTTGTTTTAAATGAGATTGAAGCGTTTCTTGCTAATGATTCCATTCCAATAATGGACGATACTAATTCAGATCCGGAGGGGGATATTCGTTTACTTGAAGAATTATTGAATGAAGAGCCATCAACTTCTCTCCCTCCGATGAGCAATGAAGATTTAGTTGAAGTGGATAGTTATACCGATTCTCACAATGAGTATACTACGAGTGATGAAGACTCTTGTGGAGATATCGATGATGATGATGAGGATAATGATGACCTCGTTCCAAAAGTTTCCGAAACTTTCGATAAGACTTTCACGAATCCGTTATTTGATTTTGAATCGGATTTTAATCAAATTTCAAATAATCCGATCTTTAATATTCTTAGTGATGAGTCTGAAATGGAACCCGAGGTTCAGGTTTTAAATGATATACTTGATTCTCCTCACGAGAAGTTCTCCGATGAACTTTCTCAGACCATTTCTCAGCCGGATGTTGAAAATGACGATAATGGCCTTCGAAGAAATGTGCTTACTAAAGAATTACAACATGATGATTTACCTTCCAATGCCGATTCATTTCTCTTCGATTTACCATCTTCTCGTCCAGCCGCGAAACCACCCGATGAAGTTCTTGAATCCGGTACAGATAATGATATTTTTGGAGTGGTGGATGAGACTTACGATCATGATGATCCCGTGCTTAATATTTTACCCACCCTTGATTCAGAGATCGACTATGTTTATACTATCCGGGTGTTTCAACCATTCTATACCTATCCCACCATTTCTTCTTTCCACTCCACCGGGAGTGAGGACACCATATTTGATCCGGGCATCTCTTGTGCCAAGTGGCCGTTCAATCTGCTCTCCCCAAGGACGAATTAATTCGGGGATCGAGTCAAGCTCATGTGACTCGGTAAACAAAAACAAGCGCTTCATGGGTGGCAACCCATGCTTATCCAATTTCATCTTCTTATTTTCTATTTTCTAACACCTAACGTGAGGAGGGGGTGCCTCTTCTACTCTTGTGTTTCGTGGTTGTTTGTGATGCTTTTTAGGGTTTTCCGCGATTTATGATGACTCTCGTGCTCGTTATCTCTTCACTTGGAGTCTCATTCATCAGTGCTATTTGGAAATCCTATATCCGTTAAATCTTATCGACTAACGTTTTCTTTGGCATAATTAATAAACGGCCTAGAATTTTGTTAGGATTACCTTAACCCATCAAACATTGAGGACAATGTTTCATTCTAGTCGGGGGGAGGGTGATCGTTCGATCTAATTTTTGCCTTGCACTTTGTCGTGTACTCTTGCAACTCCGTTTTAACACCAAAAATAAAAAATTGAAAAAAAATGGAAAATTTCAAAAAAATTTTGATGAAAAAGGCATGAAAAAGTACAAAAAAAAAAAAAAAAAAAAAAAAAAAAAAAAAAAGGAAAGAGAAAAGTTGAAAAAGTTGTAAAAAATATAATAAAGTATTGAATAAGTGTTTTGACACCTTGTTGACTTTCTTGCTGGCGAGAGTAGGAATAAATATTTTGACTTGACCGGGCGTGTTGAGCCCTAGCTTGTTCCCTTAACCAATGATAATCGCATAAGCTTGTGCTAGTTTTGTACACAAGGAGCTACTCTTTTGTTGACTCCCGTACTTGACTTTATACATGCGCAGCTTAAAAGCTTTCGCTAGTCTTTTACATCAGGAGCTAGAAAACGCGAATTCTTCTTCTAGAATTTGCAAGTTTCCGTAACTGACTTTATATATGCGTGGCTGATTATCGGCTAAGTATTCGTGGGTTTCATTAATTGGAATCTTAAATTGCGAAGAGCGAGAAATGATAGAGTTTATTTAGAAGTTAGATGCTAAACGTGGACTAGTGGTTCTCTTTAGAGCTCATAAGAGGTACTTGTGGCTTTTTACTCCCATCAGAAACGTCACCAATATATAATAGATGTTCTAGGTTAATTAGTGGTATTTCGGTTTGAATAATATTTAGTTCTTTGTTTTCTTAAGAGAATTTTTGCTTTAGAAGTTGGGTACATATCAAGGAACATCAAAAATAAGAGCAAAAAGTGAAAAAATCAAAAGTCAAAAGTTGATTATCTATGTGGTTTTGGAGCTACCCGTTAAGCTTCCATTGATGTTATGAGAAAAGTCAAGAAAGAAAAAAAGTGAAAAGCATGAAAAAGGTGAAAAAGTGAAGTATAAAGAAAAGTGAAAGTTGAAAGTTGTGTCGAATAAGAGCTTATGTATGTAAATAAGTTGTTGGCGCGTGAGGTGCATGTGATAAGTGATTAGTAATCAGTCACATGAGGTGCACGTGATCGTACTCCGCAACTTATATCATTGATATTGTATGTAGCCCAAATTCCTTGATGTGGACCGAATTTCTATTGCAGTGGTTCTTAAGAGAAAATGAATAACTACTTATCGTTTTAACTTAGGTATCACTATCGGACTTAAAAATTATCGAAACGAGAAAATATGAAGCAATTCATATCTCAACAAAATAAAATATTGAGATACAAAACCTAGGAAATAGGAGTAAGAAGTTTCCACAAGTAACTTTTATGAGTAGTGTTAGCATCTAATTTGTAGATAAGCTGTGATCTCGTTTGTACGCTTAGTTTAGGGACTCGTGAAAAATCAAGGATGACGATTTTTATCCGTATGGTCGCTTCTTAAATAGAAGTGTTTCTACTCGTTGACCCTAATAATTATTGCTAAATAATGAAAGTTCAACAAACCGTCACAAGTGTGAAGTATGGAAAAATACAAAAAGAGAAAGTGTAAGTGAAATAAAGGAATAAAAGGAAAATTTTGGAAAACGGAGTGTTTTCGGGAATAAATGATTTTATTACTTCTTTCGAACCTCCTTGCTACTTTTCAAAGTTAGTAAAAAGAGTTTTGAAATTATTTATCCCAGGAGCGTGAATTGATCACATTGCGTGAGGACACGACAATACCTTAGTCGGGGGGATTTTGGTGAGTGCTTATTCACTCACTATTTTATGGCTCATTATCAACCCAAAACGACTATTTGAGCTAACAAATGCCAAGAAAATACGTGTTTTTATGTTGTGAATGTGCAGGAACGGATTTATCATAAAAAGACGAAAAATCACGGGAAATCAATGAAAACGGGCACGAGAGTGGAGGACGGTCAAAAAGTCAATGCCGGGATTTTCAAATCAACTTCAGTCCTTCATCTATTCAGATTTGACAGAATTAGTCCTTGGATTATACTTTTGAAGAAAGACAAATTCAGTCCTTAAAGTTTCATAAATATTACATTTGTGATCCTTGTGATTTCTATTACATCAAAAGTTAAAAATGTAAGCCTGAACAATGTCCATTATATCAAAGCCCAATTTACTAAACTTTGTCATGGGCCTAAGTCCAAAATCCTAAGTTTCAGTCAAAGGGTCAATTGGTTTTATAAGCCGGTCAACACACAAGATTTATAAACCAAACGTACCTTTCTCCCATTCCCCTCAACCCAGAAAACACCCCCAAATATGAACCCTAGCCACAACAAGAACCAAATTGGCTCGAACCACACCACACCACAACCAATTAACCAATGATTATCTAACCATTAGAGTTTCTAGAAGCCCTCACGTGCTCAGTCATGTGTCAGAGAGAAAGTACTAGTATCTATCAAGGACATCTGGCATGATTTTATTGGGTGAGACACGTCTTGGATCCTGCTGACAAGTCAGAGAAGGAATTTGCACACACGAATGGGACAGATGGAGCAATATTACTGGTTGAGCCACATCATTGATTTGATCCAAGGGTTGTGGAATGATCAAAGAAACAAAAATTCATCTAAGGGCTATTAGGAGAAGAGAAGAAGCACAGAAATCCCACAGATTACCAGCATGGACTTTTCTCACCTCCTCACTCCTCAGGCTATAAATAGACTCTTTATTCATTCATTAGAGGTGGTTAGCTTAGGAGTAGTGTAGTGTAGTTTTTAGTGTAATGAAATGCTGTTAAATTCTCTTTAGATTGTATTTAGTTTAGCTTATGTAACTTTCATATCAGTTTTAATAAAATTTATAGTTTACTTTCATATATCTCAGCTTATATCTATCTTTTCATTGCTTATTTTCATTTAATACTGCTTTTATATAGTTCATAATCCATTGTTCTCAGCTTATTTTTGTTGTCATTTAGTAAAATCCGATTTCAATTTGTTATTCTAATATAGTTTCACATTCAAAGCATAAAAAATAAAAATATAAAAAAAATCAGAAAAAAATAATAATATCATAGTTATTAATGTAGCTCATCATAGAGCTTATTTTACTTTCTATAAATTTCATTTTAGCTTTTTAGCTATTAGTGAAGTTTTTGAGTCTGTGTTAAGAATTAGTCAAAGAATCAGAGGTAATTGAAGTAGTTGAATTGGAGTTTATGGATAAGCTGATACAGAAAGGAGATACATCAGCCTATCTCAAAGATAGGCTTGCTTAGTGAGCCCTCTCTGTTCTTGCTGAGAGGGAGTTTTGTGGTAAAAATTTCATTTCAATGTTTGTAGTTTAGTTTGTGCTTGTTTAATCTTAGTTATAATCTGATTGCATAGATCTGAGTTGGTTTAGCTTCTATATGATAATCTGTAGTTTGATTGAATATGTGTTTTGATTGTTGATCTAATTTCTGAGTAGCTTATAGATTTGTATAAGTTTGTTGATCTAATAGTAGAAGTAACTGAGTTTGAATTTGATTTTCAACTTTATAGATTCATCTGTCATAGCTGTGGATTCTGAGTTGTTGGAGTTTTGGATTGATAGGGCATCAAATCTTTGTTTCAATGTTTCATTTGAGTGTTTGAATCATTGTGAGTCATAAATATTGGTTTGGATCTGTACTGTTTTGGATGTGAGTGTGAATTTGATTGGAACAGCTTCATAATAGAGTGTTTGGTAATTATTAGTTTGCTGATTTAGATTGTAATTGAGAGGTTATATATAGTTTAGATAACTCATATTAGGTGCATTTAGGTAAAACTAGTCATAAAATTCAGCTGCTATTTCATAAATAGTCAAAGTACTTTTGTTTATTAGTTTTCTGCATAATAGTTAGGATATTAGGTTGCATAATCATTTTATTAGTTGCATTAGTGTAGTGGTAGCATAGTTTGATCATATTTTAGGGTTATATAACAATCTCAGTTAAATCTTTGCACTCAAATCTTATTTTGGTCAAAGGTTTCAAAACAGTTGAAAAGTCAATTTAAGTCCCATTCTCAGCTTTATACCAAGGTTTTGTGAGCCTTTCTAAGGTTTAAATTTTGTTTAAAATACCTTTTGATTACTGATTTGTGGAGTTTAGCAGTTAAGGAATCATTATCAAAAAGAAAAAGTTGATTTGGAATCTAATTGCTTATTGAAAATCTTAGCTTAAGTTGCTAGTTTGAGCATATGTGTGCTCTGCACATCAGTCACCACTATAATTTTTAGCAAGTTTTTAGTTGGGAGAATTGTTTTGGGAGTCAGAATTCTTGGTGTATTTTAGAACTCAGTTGGGTGGTGGAACTTTTGATCCCATAAGCTTTTATATCTGAGCTTTTTGGCTCAGCTTATTGGACTCATCAAAGTGGGTGGTTGAAACAAAATCTAATTTTCAAATTAAGGCTGCAATTTATTTTCAGTGATATTTCTTTGTGATTGACTGTTCATTCTAGTTTTATATTGCTGTTAGTTCCTTTTTCAGTAGGTGTTAGGCTTATTGCTTCACTGTTTAGCTTATTGCTTATTCCATTAGTGCTTATTTGACTAAATTTGTTCCATATCTGTATTTCTGAGTTCATTATTGTCTCAATTCTTATCATCTGAGCATATTTTAAGTCAAAGATCACTTGGTCAAAGTTTTGGGTCATAACTGGTCAAAGTGCTTATTAATAAGCACTTCACTATAAGCAGTTTTGAGCTAATAAGCACTTTACTTGCTTATTTTTCTTCAAAATTTTTATTCTGAGTTCTTTTTATTATTTTAGAATTTCTGAAATTTTTCCAAATTTTTCCAACCCTTTTTACTATTTTTCTTATTTTATTTTGAGTTTTATTCAATTTTTAAATAGTTTTAAATACCAAAAAGTCTAAAAAAAATCAGAAAAAGTCTTGAAAAATACAAAAATATTTTTAGAAATTCTTTTATAAAATTTTAGAATTTTTAGAATTAAATTTTTATTTTTCCAAGTTAATTTTCTATTTTTCCTTATTTTTAATTCATTTTTAATTCCAAATATAGAAAATTAATTCTAGAAAATAAATAAAAACTCAAAAAAATATTTTTCTTTCTCTTAAAATTCTTTTTAAAAGTTTAAGATTTTTAGAAAATATTTTCAAAGTTTGTAGAATCATTTTTCATTAAACGTTACGTTTTAAATTTTGCGGTTGTATTTCCGTTTTCGCGTTTTTAACATCGGTGCATATTTAGCTTGTACATTCTGGTTATTTCACTATTACTTTTTATTATTTGAATTCCAAAATCATATTTTTCACTTTACCACTTTTCACGACTCGATTTCGCGATTCGATTATTCACGATTCCATTCTACCTTCGCTGGGAAAACGACCCGGGAAATACTTTCACGAATATTTCTTCGGAATAATTATATACTACGAAAAGACTTTATCACCTTGATTGTTTCATAATCATCTAGTGAATGTTCAGCAGTTAACTTTTGATTCATGTACATAATTATTGCAACCTGATCTGGGATTATTATCCAAGTTATGGTAGATATTATCGAAGTTATGGTGTTCATCTGAATAGTTCTATTGTTAAGCGTTCATAAACTGTATTAGAACTTGGTTAGAAAAGCTGTGAGCGTTGGTGGGAATTTCAACCCATTAACTAATGGACGGGTTGATTTGGTTATGTTTCATCTTTTACGGGTCAGGGGGTATAACTAAAAGTTAAAAAGTGTACAATATCGGCTCTTTCTTTTTACATTGAAGAATTCGTATCATGAGTCTAACTAATCATCGATACATGACTTTTGTTTGTTGATTAATTCATGTGTTGGTAAGTGACAAGGATTCATTATGATCACTACATGTAAATAAACATGCATGTATCGTACGTGATGAAATGTGTCACTTTATGTATTATCTGCTCTTGAGTTGTTGTTATTGCATGTTTATCTATTTAAGCCTCAAAGAGATTTTATGTTAATTTTTGTATCGAGGTCATCTAGTTCAAGTGATTAATAATGAAATGTGTACGTTATGTTAATTTTCACTACGAAAATGGCCATTTTGTGGCACACAATTTTTATGGCAAAAGTATGTAGAGTATCACATTGAATGGGTGATCACGGTCTAAAAACCAGACCGGACCGGTCAAGACCGGACCGGTCAAGACCGGACCGGTCAAGACCGGACCGGTCAAGACCGGACCGGTCAAGACCGGACCGGTCAAGACCGGACCGGACCGAAGACCGACTTAAGGAAAAACCATAGACCGAGACCGGACCGAATATGGTCGGTCCGGTCTCGGTCCGGTCCGGTCCGGACTGTCCTTCGGTCGGTCCGGTTCAAATAGGTAAGATTTGGCACGTTTTTTCGGTTTTTTGATCGGTCCGGACCGGACCGACCGGACCGAAGACCGAATTAACCAAAAAGCTTGGACCGAGGACCGGACCGAATGTGGTCGGTCCGGTCGGTTTTGTCGGTCGGTCCGGTCCATCCGGTCCGTTTGCTCGCCCCTAGTTATGCATGGTTTAAGTGAGCATCACTTCATGAGCTGCAATTAGAACCATATTCCCCTCTTGTATTATCACCAAATAATCCTAACCACAGAACATCCACATCCCTTATCTGTCAAAATTTCATATAAACAATAAATAAAGACCACTAGTCACGAGCGGGCAGCCATCAAAGACCTGTCAATAAAATATATGGTTCATACTAGTTGCTGAGAAGGTGCTATCACTTCATGTTTATTGTTTTGCTATTTGTTATTTTCAAACTTCGAATCATTCAATAAAAAATACGGTTCCAATTTGCAATAATTTGTCTGATATTAATACTAAAAGAAACAATATGTGATCTGCAGCAATTAATAATGCAAAAACCAGACCCTTATCCATTAAAGATAAGAAGGAACCCCACACACTTATCCACATCTTGTATATATACAAACACGAACCGAACAGATTCATATATATCACCCAAACACTCCGCTTCTTTTTGTAACAACCTATACACTTTTTTTTTCGACAAACAAACAGATACATACATGATATCTTCAGTCAATCATGATGACCTTGCTCACTTAAAAATCCCCCTTGCATATGTACTATCTGCCACCAACAACTTTGCTAAAGAAAATTTCTGGGAAGAAGATGATTTTGGAAATCATTATGTGGGAGAGCTTTTGTGGTCCGGTGAGTTGATTAAAATCCAAGCTCGGAGATGGTTAAATGAAGAAAGGGATGATGAAAAAGAACAACAGTTTTGGAGGGAGATTTCCATGCTTTCTACTCTCAAGCATAAGAATCTTGTTTCTATTGTTGGGTTTTGTGATGAAAATGATGAGTTGATAACTGTTATCAAGCTTGAGACCTGGGGAAGTCTCAACAACTATTTAAGTGACACGATGATGTTGACATGGGTGCGAAGACTCGAAATATGCGTCGGTGTTGCAAATGCATTAAGCTATATTCATTACGACGAGCCACGTGATTTTAGCGTTATACATCGAAACATCCACAGTGGGATAATTCTATTAAATGATAATTGGGAACCCAAGTTATCTGAATTTAGACTTTCTATGAAGATTGAAGAATCTCAGAGGCATGATTCATTCCATGTTGATAAAGTTTGGGATAGGGAGGGGTATACAGACCCGACATATATAGAGACTAACAATGTGAGCCAGAAGTCAGATATTTACTCTTTTGGGATTGTAATGTGCGAACTACTCTGTGGTAGGAAATCAATAATCATTGACGAGGGTAATAAGTATTTGGCTCCAACAGTCATTCTCCATTATATAGAGGAAAAACTAAATGAGATAATTTATTGGGATCTACAGAAACAAATTGATCCACAGTCACTCAACGTTTTTGCTGAAACGGTGTGTGCCTGCTTGAACGAAGAGCAATCTCAACGCCCAGATATGGACGAGATTGTCACGAGACTTGAAAAAGCATTGGAATTGGCACGTGTAAATAAGCATGTAAGACCTTTTTTTCCGTTTATCCTTTCTATCATATAATATCTGTTTGTTTTTATTTATCTTTATATCAACCCTTATTATCAATCGTTGAAAATGTTTCAAAAGAATAGTATAATTAGATTAAAATTAATGGTCTCTTATAACAGCTTAAAGGAAGGATAGTATGGTATTTTGCTTTATTAGGTTATATCTTGTATTAACCTTTTTTTTTCCCTTCGAACAACAACTTTTATAACCAAGCTCTAACAAGGAGCTAGAGCCACAACACAAAGAACTACAAAGGAGTTTAACACCAACATAGGGCTTTGTAAGAAACCTATCCAATTACATCTCAACTTTTTATTTCTATCAGACATCCAAAAGAAAGCTTGAGATACAATGAAATCGAAGATCAAGGCCTTCTTAGGCTTGTCGACGCCAAAGACCGTCTCATTTCGGAACCTCCAAATACTCCAAGCCACGGTAATCACAACGTTGTACAATCCATTCTTTTGAATTTTTGAAATCTTGAGATTATCCACCCAACCAAGCAAGTCCTTCATCGACAACAAGTGTGGAATGTCCAAATCCTACCACCGACCAATTTGTCTACATATCTCCATAGCAACCTGACAACTCAAGAAAACGTGGCTACTAGACTCTGTAACATCATCACAAATACCACACAAAGTAGAAGGTACATCCAAGCCTTTTTCCTCTAAGTTATCGCGAGTCGGAAGCTTATCCAGAAGTAATTTCCAAATAAAGACATTGATCTTTATCGGAATCTTTACTCCATCTGGTGGGAGTATTATCAATAACCAAAGTGCCCATATCGATAATGCTCCTTGCCGACGCAACAGTGAACACCCCTGTTCCGTCCCCCGTCCAAATGCATCTATCTTTTTATGGAGATAAGGTACAAGAGCCAAGAAAAGTAAGCAGATGGTTCCACTGTTCGAATTCAGCCCCCCCCCCCCCCCCCCCCCCCCCCCCCCCCCGCGCGGATGTCTTCGAAGCCAAACCGATTCCAATGACAACAAAATCTGGTCCTTCACCCTCGCATTTGTCTCTGTGTCCAATCTCAAAATCCGTGGAAATTTTTCCTTAAGTGGACATTCACCAATCCACAAGTCTTTCCAGAAAATCGTATTTGTACCATCTCCAATTCGTTTTTTGACAAGTGCATCTAATCTCACGTTTTTGTCGTCAAGCACCTTGCTAGCTTTAAGGATATTGACGTAAATCGAATTAGAGTTTCCCGTGTATCTCGACACCAACAAACCACCATGATCACTAAATATACTTTTATTGATATTAACCCACAAAGCATCCAGAGGTGTACGAAATCGCCACTTCCATTTTTTAAGCAATGCCCTATTAAAACTATAAAGGCTTCCAATTCCCAAACCTCCATATTTTTTGCTAGCCATAGACTTCTTCCACTTAATCCAAGTAAGTTTCTTTTCATCAGTTTCCGCACCCCAAAAGAATTTATTTCTAATAGCTTCAGTGTATTTAATCATGATCGAAGTTCTAAAATTTAATCGTGACCGGAGTTCTAAAAATGCTCATGAAGTAAATTGCAATAATACCAAGGACTTATTTTAATAGAGTGAGTCAACCCCCGACAGAAAGAGTTTTCACCTTCCAGTTTGAGAGGCGTGATTTGAATTTATCAATCACATCTTTCCAATCTGCGACTCTGGTCATATTGGCTCCAACCGGGACTCTAGATAAACCAAAGGAAAAGTAACTTCTTCACACCCAATAACTTCAGTCATTTGTTGGACTTCATAACACCCATACCCATTAGCTTGCATCTCAGGAGATTTATTTTTAGGACCTGAAGAAAGGAAAATAAATCTCAAAGGTAAAATAATGTTATGTATGTTAGTATTGCTCCATTCCGCAAGAAAGATGGCATCATCTGCATAGAAAAGATGAGACACCGCAATACTCTCCATCCCCACTTCAATCCCCTACATTAGTTGCATTCTCTATAACCATGTGCAACCCTTCCATGACCACAGTGAAAAGAAAAGGCAATAGGGGGTCTCCTTGTCTAAAACCTCATTGAACTTGGAAGTCATCCGTAGGGGAACCATTGACTAAAACAGAAGCCATGGACGATTCAAGGCACCCACGGATCCAAGCACACCATTTATTACCAAATCCCATTTTTTCCATCACCTCTTCAAGAAACTCCCAACAAACTGTATCATACGCCTTCTCGAAATCAACTTTAAAAACCATTGTTTTTCCCCCACCTTTTTACACAAATTCAAAATTTCATTAAGAATCATTGGACCATCCATAATCGGCTTTCCTTTCACAAAAGCCGATTGTTCCATGCTAACAATATCATCCACTATGAATGCAATCCTATTGGATAGAAGTTTACCAATAATCTTGTATTTACTCCCAATAAGACTAATCGACTGTAATTTTTGATGAACACCGGATCATTCACATTGGGAATGAGAGTAATAAAATAAGAATTGCACCTCTTGGTATTTTTCCAATTTTATGAAAGTTACTTACCGCACAAACGACATCATTTTCAATTAGCTCCCAATATCTCTTAAAAAGTCACGCCCCGTTGATTCATTGTTCCCGCAATCACAAACTACTTTTTTTATTTCCTCCATAGAAAACATTCCATCCAAATCCCTTATCAGTTCGGTTGAAAGAATTTTTTAAAAAGCAAAGAGCATTCTTGGCCTCTCCCCCACAAACGGTTTAGACTTTTCTAATACTATGGAAGTATTTGGAGTTTTCGTCCCAATCAATACCCCATCTAATTTTCGCCCGTTGAGCATGGTCCACATTTTCAGCCTTAGTGATACTCGCCAATTCTTTAATGAATTCCCTTCTCGCCACTTAGTCACCCAGGCTTACATTGCCCAGGTCTGCCCGAAACTCAATGTCCCTTATTTTGGCATGTAGCGCGTTTTTTTTTTCTTACATGTCTTTTTTTTTCTTTATTTTTCTTTTTTTTTTCTTTTATTTTTTTTTTCCAAATCCAAGCTCTAATTTTTAGCTTTAGTCATTGCAAATTCTTTTTGACTAAAACCATGGGGTTCGATTCCCCAACACACGGCTGCTCCCAAGAGTCTTTGTCTAACTCGTCACACCCCTCACACTCCAACCAAGAATGGAAAAAATGAAAAGGAGATGGCCCATAATCTTTCACAAATTCTTTCAAAAGGATCGGCCTATGGTTCTGTTTTCATTTATCAAGAATAGTTGCCAAAAGATTAGGTACATGGTCAAATAACCCCTCCGTAATGAGAAACCGGTCAATTTTTCTCATTTTGTAGGCAAGGGGCAAGTTGATGAACTCCGTGTCAAAAATGAACTCGTTAAAAGTGTATGCTAAAGTCCTATTAAAGTCTGATCCCATTCTCTCATCTTGAGCAACTACATTAAAATCGCCCATTAAAATGGACCCCCCCCCCCCCCCAAAAAAAAATTGACACCAAAGAATGAATACGAAACCATAACAACATTTTGTCATTAGCTTATTTTTTGGGTAAAAGGTCAACGACCCGGTAAATATATTATCCAAAAAACGTTTAAGTACAAATGGAATGTGGCTGAAATACCACATTAACCTCAAGCACAGGCGCTTGATAAACAAGTGTTTATGACAGGCCATAAACACAAACCAAACCTAGCTAATTACAAAGTATCAAACTAGGTATAATAACAAGACAAACATGAGATGCGAGCATCCCACATCCACCCAGCAGCACGAAACGTTGAAGTACATAGGATGAGGGTGAAATCCCTCACCTCAGTTGACATCCAATAAGAATCGGTTCACAAATTCCACACATCGGTTGGTGGGGGGACTCTAAAACCACGGATAGAGTAGCAAGCATGCTCCAAAGGTGTGTGCTTAGATGCAGAACCGAATACCCATTAAGAACACAGAAAGAGTTTTTTGAATAAGAAACCTTGAAAACTTAACTTACAATACGATCTTCCATGTGAACAAATCCACATAGAGTGAACCAGTAACCATCATGCCATGATCCGAGAGAAACACACGAATCCAGCAACCTCCACAAAACTTCCATATGTAGCAAAGATCCATAACAAACCCTTGTCCCACACGAATATGAGACATAGACAACCACTATGACAAGTTAAGTAAACCATAAGCAGCAACATGCAAAAAGGGTATGAATGCAAACCATGGTAACCACACCTGCCATAGACTAACCACAAGCCCCATTTAACACGTCTGAATACACACATAAGCAATTACGAACCAAACTTGTGAACAAACTGGACTTGTACATACCATAGGGTTAAACCCTAACTACCAAAGGTGATCGTTGGAGATTATGAATAAGAAGCAATAGAGGAGTAACAGACCCATAAATCTCCATACGCTCCTAGGTAATCATGAATGCTTGCAGGAGCAAGTCGCACCAAACGATCAATAGAGTTTTTGAATAAGAACTCTGAAAACTTAACTACCATAACATACAGCACATCAATCAGTAGACCCATAAATTAATAATACACATATGTCCTTTAATGATGAACCGTGTTAAAAACCAATATCCCCACATAACATCCAGCATTATCGATCAATAGCAGCTAGATAACACGTAAAGATCAAGTATATGACTGCAATATCACGCATATGCACTAAACGAGGGTGTAACAACCCAAACATTCCAATATTCAGTCGATCAACAAATGCAAACCACCCCATGACAGCAGTAGTTCATCAGCGGTCAACCACAAAACCACAATGGTCCAAACTCAGACCGACTATAAGAATATATAACAACCAGGTCTGAGAATATCTTGAACATCCATTGACATGACTTACACTCTCTCCAAAACCCACAAATCCATACTAACATCTGATTCAGAACAAGCAGTTAACGAACCAAAACCTAATAAGGGTTACATTCAGACGAGACACAACGAGTAGAGAATAAACACGAAACCCTAAAATTAGGGTTTCATGCAATCGTTAAAGCACCAGCGAAAACTCCAGATCTAATAAAATAAACCACAAGGGTATTGATAACGAACAGATCCAGAGGAAGAACCCACAATCGTACCCAGTAAGCAACCGTTTTAATACCATAAAGATAATTAAAACCGACATAGGACATGTACCAGCATACGATCATAAAAAGTAAAACCCTAAAAACGATCACAAAAGTAATCGTTTAGGGTTCATGAAATCATCCCTTTATATGTAATATCAGTAAAACCGACATATGATAAAGAATAATAGGGACGATTTAAAAAATCAAAACCCTAAATAGCAGATCATGACATTTAATCGATTAGGGTTATGGCCACATGATAGGGACGATTTCTGAAACACCACTACCCAGAAGTTAACGAACCAACTAAACCGATTGCATATCACTCAATAAAGAATGATAGAGAGGCGGAATAGTGGTTGTTTTTTGGCCAGAACTGTAGGGATAGGGCGGCCGGAAATCTCCCCTAGGGAGAGAGAAAAATAGGGCATACAAAGTGATAGTCATCACTCTCACGTTCCCGTTACACCAATTTCCTTCCACAGCAAGAAAATGATCATGTGAAACAATGCGGCTTTGTACAAACATAGCTGGATCCTACACACAAAGAATGCCCCCGAGAGACCTCTAGCCAAAGAACAAGCAAATCAAATCTAGAATTTCCCTAGATCGTTCTAATAGTGACCAGATCCATGCAAGACATTTTGTTTCCTGAATACCCAAGAAGTTATTATACAACCCGGTTAGGGGTTGTATCGGGATAAGGCACCTCTTTTAGCGTGTGCGAGCTCCTTAATAAATGATTACAAAAGTATTTATAAGACAAAGTAGGGTAAAACCCTAAGACCTAAATAGGCCATGGGCTCGGGCCCAGGCGTATCATTCCTCACTCCTTCAAAACCACCTTGCTCTCAAGGTGTTGTCTTAAAACATTCTTAATTGACTTTCCTAAATAAACATGAAAACACTCCTAAACACAGACACGTAAATAAAGATAGATTATATGACATAATCTTTATGCCATATGTTTGGACTTCTTGAGTTTTTTGGGCAGTCCATCCTCCTGCAACATTGGCATAATCCGGTATCCTATAATCTTCTATTGCAGCCTTTGCCTTTTTCTTTTTTCGTATTCCTTTGCCTTGGACATAACACAACACCATTCTTCCATCTTCCGCTACCTATGCCATAACACTCCCAACTCCTTCAAAAATCACCTTGCCCTCAAGGTGATACGAAGAATATGTAGATTGAGAGTCCGCTAATTCCTCGCTTAAATTCAAATTTATTTCATCTAAACGACTATCAAATTTACCACCTCCATCCTTATGTGTCGATATCATTCTATTCAACTCATCCTTGCCAACCTTAAGCGCTTCGCCACCACCCACAACCTCTTCAACTCTAATATACTTATCAGCATTCAATGACCCTTTAGCCTTAAGTGAAGCAAATTCACCCTCTAATGGTAGAATAACATTTATTTTCTTTTCAACGACGTGCTCTTTCTCTTCCTTTGCAATTGTCTCAAAACGAACCTCGGTGATACGAGCTTTGAAGAATTATTCTCCCAAAGTTAAAGGATTGGATCTAAAAAATTCCCAAATATCTAGGTTAGCGAAGCGTGTTTCTGCTGCACCGGTCAATGAAAAAACTTTGTGTAGAGTTTTGGGATATGACCGTAAGAGTAAACATTGTAGATCCAGCTTAAGTCCGGAGATGTAACACGATGTAAATAAAGATTCATAGATCCCTGTTACTTGATTTGCAAGTACCACAAACTCACTCTCATATTCGGCCACCGTACCCATCTGCAAGAGCTTAGAGAGTGCATATTCCGCGTCCTGATCGCTGCCGCCTGATGCCATGAATAATACTTAAGCAATTAACCCTACTTTTTTCTGGTGAAAAAGTGAAAATATATATAACAACATATCTACAAGGAAAATACATGCTTAAAGGAAACCACACAAATACGGTAGAACATGATACTAAGCAAGACTCTATCCCGTGTGCTACTACAAGAAACATAAACTATCAATTCCTTCCTGCTTATTAACTTCATACCATAGTCACATAATTCGCTACAGTAGCCACGGATTGCGATCTAGTTCGTTCGATCCAAAACATGGTACGAAATTGATCCGGATCGACCGGGATCGCGAATTGGATTGGTGAAGATAGCGTTCCAGAATTTAATTGATATAGGAATCGATACAGAGCAATTCGTGTTCCATTTATTTCCGATTTGTGTTCCAATTATATTCAATTCTCATAGACACCTTGTATACTGCAACAGCTAGAACTAATCTTCTTTTTTATGAAAAACAAAGGTACTAGATTAAACCATTACAACTTCCACTCGATAGAAATTATAAAAGCATGGCTTTTCTCAATTACATTTCTAGGAAAACTAAAACTAAAATTAATCTTCTTAGAATGTCTAAGAGAATCAAGTTCACTCTTACACAAAGCACACACCATAGATTTCCTAGATACCACTTTATCACCTTTTACCTATAAACGTGCTGACAAAGAAAATGTAATTATCCCAAATGGAGGAGCTCCACTCACCACTATGCAAAGTTCCATCATCTAATTCTGGACTAAAATGCTTTTAAAAATGGAGCAAATAGTAACTGCATTATCCAAGACTATATCTCAACATGAAATCACTAACAGACACCACTTCCTAAACTTTTCAGGTAATGTCGAAACCTAGAGTACACGACAACATTAAGAACCAAAACACTTCAAGTTAATAAGACCAACATAACATAATAACTATAAAGTACATGATATATACAGTTTTAGACTCAATATAAGATCAATATAACATTGAAGGCTGTTGATAATTCAAAGACGAAACAAATAACAAAATTGAATAAACGAAGCGAAAGCTTTATTCAAATAACCAAACGAAATTCAAAGATACCAAATACAAAATCCAAAGGTACCAAACTATTATTCAAAAGGTATCAAACCCTAATTCAAACGGTGCCAACACACAAATTCAAAAGGTACAAGGAATTCCAATGCTAATAATCCCTATTTATAGACAAACTAACCGTCATAGATTAATTTCTTAATTCTAAACAAACTTGTAGGCCAAATCACACAAATTACCAAATTCTAAACCAACTCAAATTAGGAAACATATGAAAACTAAAAACCAATTTACCAAACAAACCCTTAAAGTTTAAATCACTTTTATAACGATCTCCACCGTGACTTAAACTCCTCTACCGGCTTAAAATCAGATTCAAAATTCCAAATGCCAGTGATACTAGCAAAATTCAAATCAAACGTTCGATTCCCAATAGCAATCCAAAACAAAGTCGATCCAAAGCAAATGCTGATAACTTCAAAATGAACAATCAAACGTTAACCGACAAATTTAAAACGGTCAACCGAACAAAACCAAATTGGCTCAAACGATCTTCAACAAAGGCAATTAAATTAAGGCAACCAACTTCAAAATCCCGACAAACGAAGATCCCAAATTTTTCCAAACTAACAAATTTCAAACGATTGAACAAATCCAAACAACGTGATTATAATCAAGTCTTCAAACACCAAATCGATTTTTAAATTCCAATTTCAAATTCTAATGACCCACTTATGTAATAAGAATTACGGTCTAACTTTAAACTTATTATCCATGTATCAACCAAATTCAAGTTAACAAATAACTTGACGAATGGGCTCTATTGATTCAAACGCCCCAAATATGATCCAATAATAATTCTAACGACCCACGTATATAATAAGGATTAAGGTCCAAATTTTAAATTCAAATTCATATGCCAAATAACCGAATAGAACGATCGATTCTTGATTCAAGAACATAAATTTTTCAAACTAATTTTGTTGGCATCTAAGACGAATAAAAGAGCAGGTGGCTAATTATCTTTTATTTAAAAAATAAAACTGCCCACAAAACAAATTAAATAACAAACACAAATTCAAAAGGTACAAAGAATTCCAATGCTAATAATCCATATTTATAGGCAAACAACCGTCATAGATTAGTTTTCTAATTCTAAACAAATTTGTAGGCCAAGTCATACAAATTACCAAATTCTAAACCACTCAAATTAGAAAATATACGAAAACTAAAAACCAATTTACCAAACAAACTCTTTAAGTTTAAATCACTTTTCAAACAAGGCAAAATGTATAAGTCAAGATGCCTTAGAAAAAGGTTTAGGAATTTCGTCCAACAGATTGTAGGCGTTATTATGCACCTCGATAAACTGCCTTTTTGTAACTCATGTTTTTAAATGACTATTGCACAGGTAATGTATTCGGCCAAGGATGATCTTGCTCACCTCAGAATCCCCTTTGAAAATATACTATCCGCCACAAATAATTTTGATGAAGAAAACATCTTTGCAAAAACGCGGTTAGATAAGAGATACAAGGGGACAATCCGGTGGTCCGGTGAGTTGATTGAAATTGATGCTCGGAGGTTTAATAAAGAATGGTTTGTTGAAGTAGAAAAACTGTTTTGGATGGAGATTTCCATGCTTTCTACTCTCAAGCATAAAAATTTGGTTTCATTAGTTGGGTTTTGTGATGAGAATGATGAGCAGATCATCATTTACAAGCATGAGATGGTCAGAAGTCTAGACCAACATCTAAGTGACCCGATGTTGTTGACATGGGTGCGAAGACTCGAGATATCTATTGGTATTGCGCAAGCATTGAGCTACATTCATTATGACGAGCCACACGACTTTAGTGTAATACATCGGAACATACGCAGTGCCATAGTTGTATTAAATGATGAATGGGAACCCAAGTTATCTAGTTTTGAAATTTCCATGAAGATTAACGCATCTCAAAGGCACCATTCTTTCCACACTAATAAACCTCTATATGTGAATGGGTATGGAGACCCAACATATATTGAGACTAAAAGTGTAAACCACAAATCAGATATGTACTCCTTTGGGATAGTTTTGTTTGAACTACTGTGTGGCAGGGAATCAATAATTGACGATCAAGATAATAAGTATTGAACTCGACTGAATACAAAATAACAATAGAATTTGATTTATACTTAATGATACTTTTATTGATGAATTGTATTGTGTATGTTTACAGACTCGACACATATATATACTTGATGAAACGTTGCCATTGTGGCAGTTATACCGTTTCAAAAAGTAAACGACACAACCCTATACTAAACGGTATAAACTATATAACCGTTGTATCCCTAATAACCTAAACGACCCATATTGACCCAGCCCATATAACTTGGGTTTACAGAATTCTAAAACTAATAACTAATACAATATACTACCCCTATATTTGCTTCTATAACATTAATAGTCCAACATTCACCCCCCTAATGTTATAGACGGCAAAGTCTTCAATTCTTCAAAAGTTCCCTTTATAGCAATGGTTCATCATCTTCGTACTGAATCAGGTTTGCTTCCAACTTTGGACATTCGCCTTTGTAGTGTCCAAATTCTTTGCACTTGTAACATCTTATCTGACTCAGGTCTTGATCACCATTTTTTTTCTTCCATGGTTTCCAATTCTTGTCTTGCCCACGTCCTGGTCTTCCTTGACTTGAATTCTCATGACCGCAACGTTCACACTTGTGTTCCTTGGTCTTCTCCTTTTCATCTACTTTGCTGAAAAGTAGGTTACTGGATCCATCTTCTTCTTTGACTGCCTTCATCATCCATTCCTCGAAAGCTTTTAATCTTCCAATGGCTTCTTGGAATGGCATCGTATTAAGATCTGCAAACTGCTCTATTGCTGCAACAATTTGCATAAACTTCTCTGGTACAGAACTTAAAAGTTTCCTAACCAGCCTTTTATCATCCATCGTATGCCCTAAACTGCTTGCTTGTGTTGCAATCTCACTTATCTTCTCGGCATATACATCTAACGACTCATTATGTTTCATCTTTAATTGTTCAAACTCTGACTCTAGTGTTTGAACACGCGCCTCCTTGACTCTATCAACTCCAACATGTCGAATTTTCAACGCATCCCAAATCTCCTTTGCCGAATTGAGGTTAGCAACTTGCAATACCATACTTTCTGGAATTGCTTGATATAGCATTGCAATTGCCGAGTTATCCTTCTTCTTATCGACCTCGGTTCCTTGCGTTGGTTCAATCACTTCCCAAATTCCATGGACATTAAATAACGCCCTAATCTTTACAGCCCAAATCGTATAGTTTGTAGAGTTTAACATTGGATACTGGAAATTCATTGTCAATCCTCCTTCCTTCACTACATTTTCATTCTTTTTTGAAGAATCCCCAGTCATGTTTCTTTTCTTCTTTCTACCAATCTTAAATTCTTAATCTAAACCAAACGTCCCTAATACCTACAGTGCCCTAGTTAACCAACGGTTTACCTACTGTATCTTCCAAGAATAGTACCCTAGTTTCCTATTAACCGACTATCCTTAATCCTCCTGGTTTCACCACAAAACCAACACAACTTCCTGGTTTCACCACAAAACCAACACAACTTCCTGGTTTCACCACAAAACCAACACAACTATTCTAATACCAAATTTACTATTCTAATCTTTTCCTACTTGTAATAATTCTAAATCTTTACACTAAATAAACAATTCGAAATTGGAAAAAAAACTTATCTGACTGTTCGGTTCCGCAATTCACTATATGGTTTTCTTCTGTCTCCTTTTTTGAACAGCAGCAACAAGTCTTCTTCCTTCCTTCCCTTATTCTTCGTACAACACCAACCAAAAAAAACGAACCCTCTTCTCTGTTTCTATACACGAATCAAAACAGCACCCTTTATGTTCGATGTCACTTCCCAGGTTTGAACCTTTGGCTCTAGATACCAATTATTGAACTCGACTGAATACAAAATAACAATAGAATTTGATTTATACTTAATGATACTTTTATTGATGAATTGTATTGTGTATGTTTACATACTCGACACATATATATACTTGATGAAACGTTGCCATTGTGGCAGTTATACCGTTTCAAAAAGTAAACGACACAACCCTATACTAAACGGTATAAACTATATAACCGTTGTATCCCTAATAACCTAAACGACCCATATTGACCCAGCCCATATAACTTGGGTTTACAGAATTCTAAAACTAATAACTAATACAATATACTACCCCTATCTTTGCTTCTATAACATTAATAGTCCAACAATAAGTATCTGGCTCCCGTGGCCATTTTTCATTATAGAGAGAAAACACTCGATGGTGTAATTGACCCGGATCTATGGAAACAAATAGATCCGCGATCATTCAATGTTTTCTCCGAAACAGCGTACTACTGCTTGAATGAAGAACGATCACAACGCCCAAATATATATGAGATTGTGACGAGACTTGAGAAAGCGTTGGAACTTCAGTTAGAACATGAAAATGTTGTAAGACGGTTTTTTCCCTTTTTCTATATCATAATACCTGCTATGTGTTTAAAGATAATAATAATAATCAATAATGGTAACTTACTTATTATTGTATTTACGATGTTAAAGGAACACTCAGCAGCTGGGGCCGAAGTCGAAGGCACATCATTGGATAATGAGAAGGTGATCATTAAAGTCATTAATTAAACCTCCATTTCCATTCTTTTCCATAAGATCTACTAAAACATTTGTCAAAACAAGAGAAAGTTCAGATTTTGACAAGGGGAAGATCACATAAATGATAAACATTAGTAAGCCATTGAACTGAGAAACATGCCACATAAGGTTTTTTTTTTTTTTTTTTTTTTTTTTTTTTTTTAAAAGAAAAAGAAAAAAGTGCGTGTTTTGTTCCATTTATAACGTGATGACGGTATAACTTTAGTAAATTATGGTCGTACTCTGCCTATATTAAAATATAGATCTCGAATTCTGGTTACAAAAAAATAGTCCTATTAAATAAGATATAGGTACGAAGTAAGAACCACATAAATAGGTGCTGGCTTAAAATAATTAAAATACATGTATTAGTTTTAGGAAAATGATATGCGTGAATAAAACCCTTAAAAATATGCTTAACTTGTAGTAGTTGACATCGTCTTGCATTTTTATCTCATAAAACCAATCTGCCAAGACGAAAATTAAGTTGACAAAAGTATAAACCATTGTCAACTATACACTCCCTAATCCCTATAACAATCTTCACTCCAGTTATACAGATTAGGTAAGCATATCGACATGATTATCTTTTATATCAATCTTCTTTACACTTAATTCACCAGCTGTAGTTATCCTCGCACAATGTGCTTTGATCTTTCATTAACTATAACTGGTTCTCTGAAAGATGTATAACACCATGACTATCAAAAAATTGAAGGCCATTGAAAATGACTCATTTATAAAATTATTATTCATCGTGATACACAAGATCTCGTATAAGATGCACTTAGTTTCTCACCATTTTGACTCTTTAATAAACGTTTTAGTTGATCAATTAACGTTACTGAAGAGTACGTTTCACCCCGTTAATCTGCACATTTGGTAATGCTGTCTTGTTTGGTACATATAGGGATCAGTGACCTCCATATCTACACAAGTTGAAGCCAATGTGAACAAAAACACCAAGTCTTTCCTCAAAGATCTTTCTCACTTAAAACTCAACTTTCATGATATAGCATCAGCAACAAACGATTTTTCTGATGAAAGTTTTAACATTGGTAAAGGGCTTTTCGAAGGCCATCTTTTGCATTGCGAAAAGCTCATCGATTTTATTGGAAAAAATTTTTTTGACGATGGGAGTAAAAAATTCTGGACGGAGATTTCAATGCTTTCAAGTCTCAAACATAAGAATATAGTGTCTCTTATTGGGTTTTGTGAAGATGAGGACGATAAGATGATCATATACAAGAAGGAGGCCAACCAAAGTCTCACAAAATATCTAGGTGACCACACCCTCACATGGATGCAAAGGTTGAAGATATGTCTTGGTGTTTCAAATGCATTAAGTTACATCCATTACGATGCTGAACGTGATTTTAGTGTCTTACATTGCAACATCAGGAGCTCGAAAATTTTACTAGATGACAAATGGGAACCAAAGTTATCTGGTTTTGAACTTGCATTGAAAAATACAACAGCTCGGAGGCACCGTGTTCTTCTTACTCATGATATTATTGACAATGTATACATGGACCCAAAATATCGAACGACTGGCGGTGTGACCAACAAGTCAGATGTGTATTCATTCGGTGTTGTATTATTCGAAGTCTTATGCGGAAGGAGTGCAGGAGATGGAGATGAAGGCAAAGACGAAGACAAAGATGAAGATGATGACGAAGATGCAAACGAAGATGAAGATGAGTTGAAAGAGGGGTTATTAAATCAACTGACCAAATCTCATTTGGATGATATAATCGATCCGCATTTACGAAAACAGATGGACCCAACATCATTAAAAATCTTCTCGGAGACAGCATATTGGTGCATAAAAGAGGAACGAGCAGATCGCCCATATATAGATCAGGTTGTCAAAAGACTTGAGAAAGCGTTGGAATTTCAACGGAAACATGAAAATCCAGTAAGAACATCATCTTTGTTTGGCATCTTTATGTAACAATAATTGTTATATCATTCAACTCATTCCCTATTCTCTTGCAAATATCATTTTAGGAACTTCCAAGAAGTGCATTTGACGCCACATCATCAGATCATTTGAAGGTAATTATTTTCCTTAAACTTTTAATTTGAGGCCCATTATCCCAATTAATAAAAAAGAGTTACTCTAGGTTTATTACTAACTGTAATTTTGGTTTATTGTATAACCACTATATCCTCACTATACCATTTTTTTTAATTCTACAAATAGGTCAATTGTATGTTTGAAACCAAACAACTGTTATTGTAACCACTATATCCTCACCAAACAAATTGTATCATATCTGAAAGTTGGGGTTTTAATAATAAAGTAATATTTTTATAAATAAGCATGCTTGTATAAAACTAAGATTTTTATAATAAACGTGGTGAATATGATTGTGTAATAAACGAGGTTTGTGATGGGCCAAGTGTTGCTGCAGTTTCTTTAGCTGTAAAATTTAGAAATATCTTGATATATACGTTTACGCAATATTTTCATGCATAAATAATTTAACATATAATTAAAAAAAAAAAAAAAAAAAAAAAAAAAAAAAAAAGATTACAAAACGACCAGCATATAAATACGTACCCGATATAAGGTAAATTTTATCTTAAAATAATACTTACAAATTCTTTTTGTTATCAATGAAATAATTAGAGGTAGAAAGAATAGAAATTCAAAATTCTCACCAAATTATCCCACTTATTTTACATTTTTAATATCATTATATCTTTTAAAAAATCATGCACATCAGATAAGCATTGTAATATTATACTCATTTTGATCGTATTTCGAAAACCTTCCTAACCGTATACTCTCTACATAGTAATTTTTTTCCGTTTACGCATCGATCAATTTATTATAATACTTGTAATTATGTTCTCGTTAGCAAATAATTAAAGGTTTAAATCTAAAAAATTTCCAAAATGTTACAATATTAACCCACTTTTAAAGGTGTTCATCATTCAATTTACCAAGCATTTATTAGCCACTTTAATTAAAATATTCTTCCGTATTTGTTATGAACATGTTATGAACATTACTTATATGTCCATAATTGTATAGTAGTAATGTCATCATTAGCTTGATTGTATAAACAGAGCATCACAATGGTGGAGTTTTTAAACTGTTTATAACTAGTCATGTCATTAAACTATAAACTTGTGACTTATGTGAAAGTTGAGGTTTTATAAAGATATTATAGAATTAAAAACAAAAAATAACAAACAAACACCATTGTTATGTCAATTTAGCTTTGGATAGCTAAATATATTTCTGGGACTGTTTTAAGATGGTATATCATTTATAAGGCTATGATGAAGGAAAGGCTATAAAATGGTTGAGAAGACAATGAAAACCTTATATAAAGTTTCGGGTATAAAACATCTTAAACCACATATAAGTAATTTATATTACGCTAATTAACCCAAGTTTGAATTATTCTAATTATTTAGCCTTATTTTTATTAGGTTGATAAGATTTTAAATTCATGTGAGTTGCATACTACCTTAGAACTAAATAAGACCAAACTACACATAGGACCGTGCTTTTCTTTCACTCTTTTTCTACTTTGTTTTAAAATATAAATACCAAGTTCAACATTATAACTTCTACATATTGGTTTTCAATTGAAACTACATGTGTGCCGCCACAACGCGCGGCCATGAAAACACGCGTTTCTCTGTTTCATACATTTATCGTACCTATACAGAAAGCGATACCTAACAACAAACTATGCCTAATTCGTTCATTATTTGAAACACGGCATATGTATGTTATCTCTCAATCTTCATTTTCAATCTTGTCACATGTCTTGATATTTTTCTTAGATGTATCCTCAGGCTATAGACTAAGGGATGAAAATCATTTTCACAATAATTAACTTAAAATAGATCAACTGTTGCTTTTGGGTGTTCTCACATTATATAAATGTTGGTCAATCACAATTTTTTTTGTTTTTTTTGTTTTTTTTGTTTTTTTTTTAATTTGGTGCTACATAACTCCATAATGTTGCAGGGGAAGAACTTGGAACACTTGAAGATTGGATTAAATGATATAAATCAGGCTACCAACAATTTTGACGATGCATATTGCATCGGGTCAGGTGGATTCGGTAAAGTGTACAAAGCAGATCTTGCACATTTTGATAGCAGTAATTCCTCATCGATAGAAGGTGTGAATAAGTGCGATTTACCTAGAAAACGAAGCACGGTAGCCATAAAGCGCATTCACAATAAAGAAGGAGAACAAGGGTTCATTGCAGAAATTGAAACTTTAACTACTTGTAAGCATGATAACATAATCTCTCTTCTTGGATTTTGTTCTGAAGGTAACGGTGCAATGATCCTGGTTTATGAGCATGCTTCTAAAGGAAGTCTTGAAGGCTATTTGGGAAGCAGTGATAAGATGACTAATCTGAGTTGGTTGCAACGTCTAAATATATGTCTTGATATTGCACATGGTTTGAATTACATTCACAACAACACAGATCATGGCAAACGAAAGATGATACACCGGGACATCAAGAGCGATAATATTCTATTGGGAGATAATTGGAAGGCAAAGATCGCGGATTTTGGGCTCTCCAAATTTCACCCAGCAGATCAAATAGCCAGCACTATCTATACCAATATGGTTGCAGGTACATATGTGTATTTGGATCCAGAATATGAGAAGTACGGTAAACTAAATAAGAAATCAGACATTTACTCATTTGGAGTAGTGTTGCTTGAGATCTTGACTGGGAGGTTGGCCTATGATTCTGTATACACCAAGGTGAATGAGAAGGGAATTGCACCCATTGCAAGAGATCAGTTTGAAAAGGGAACAGTAATGGAGATTGTTGATCACAGGATAAAGGAGGAGACCGATGAACATGTCTTTTCTTTAAGTAAAGGACCAAATAAAGAGTCTTTGGACATATTTTTAGAAATCGCATTTCGATGTGTGGCAGAAACTCAAGCGCAACGTCCAAAAATAGAAGTTGTCATTAACGAACTCAAAAAAGCATTAGACTTTCAGGTAAGTTGATATTTTAAAAGAAAACTTTTTGATCTCTTCATATTCTTGATAGTGATATGTGATATTTCATACATTATACTTTGTGTAAATAATGTTTTCTCAAAGTTTTACTCAATATACGATCTTACCGTTTAAGTCTTTTCTTTGTACTTATGTTTTGAAATTTATTTGTTTGGTCTTAAACTTTATTTAACTTAGTAATTTAACTTTATGACGTGCTACTAATTCGCCGGTAAACCTCCTTATTCTTCTCTTCCATGTGTATTTGTTTTTTTCTTTAATTTATAAATTGCAACGACTAACCTTGATTTACAACCATAACGTTGACATGAACTTGGAGACAGAGAAGTAGCTTCATTCTGTTTTTAACATAACAAATCGACTGATTGTCCAATAATTCTCAGGAGAACCACAAGGACAACCTCAAACTGCCACTTGAAGACATAAAGTTGGCTACAAAAGCCTTCAGTCAAGATAATATCATTGGACATGGAGATTCTGGGAATGTATACAAGGGAGATACTCACAGTACTCATGGAGATAACATCATTGCTGCAAAGCGGTTGGATAAGATGTCGGGTCAAGGAGATGCTGAAGTTTTGGCAGAGCTGGCAGTAGATAAATTTATGGCAGAGTTGGACATCCTTATGGAGTATAAACATGAAAATGTCATTGGTCTTGTAGGCTACTGTGATGAAGAGGATGAAAAAATTATTGTCTATGAGTATGCATCCAGAGGTAGTCTTGATAAGTACTTGAGCGATGATAGTCTTACGTGGGTGATGCGGCTTAAAATATGCATCGATATTGCAATTGGGTTGAAGTTTCTTCATGGGACTGTTTCAAGTCCAGAAATGGTAATACATAGGGACATCAGCAGCAACAACATTCTATTATTTGATGACTGGAAAGCAAAAATTACTGGTTTTGGGCTTTCCTTGGTACGTCCAACAAATCAGAATGTAGACTATGTAATCGACATAGTTGCAGGCACAGTCGGCTATCGTGACCCACTTCACTCGAAAACAGGCTTCTTAACTAAAGAGTCTGACATATTCTCACTAGGTGCGGTTTTATTTGACATATTGTGTGGGAAACTATCATCCGAAAAGCTACATGATGAATATCTTTATTTACCCTTTTTGGCTAAACACCACTATCATGTGGGAAAGCTTGATAAGTTAGTGTTCGAGGGTATCAAAGAACAAATTGTGCCACAGTCATACATTACCTTTACAAGAATTGCATTTCGATGCTTACATCACAAGAGAGAAAGACGACCAACAGCTGATGAAGTGATCATACACCTTAAGAAAGCATTGGAATTCCAGGTAAGTTTTTATATTTTGACCTTTAACTATTTTATAAACTGTAAGAATGTAGTTGTATGAAAGACGAGTTTATTAATTGATTAATTAATGTATGTACAGGAGGATTATGAAAAATGGGAGCCCAAATTGCCTAAAGACTATAAAGAAATAATCCAGAAGTCAAAGTGCCCTGAATTTTATTCTACCATTAAGAAAGAGGATCTTTACAACATTTTTTCAAAGCGAATCCTCCTTCAACAAGACAAAATGGTAATCAGTTCATTCTCAAATCTCAGTTACATTTTTGTGCATCTTGTGTTCTATGTATCCTTTAGTTGTGTCGGTTTTTTTTTTTTTTTTTTTTTTTGTTTGTATGGCAGTTGATATCTTTCGATGGTATTGGAGAAAGAAATGCAATGGTTTCAGCGACATTGTTTTCCTACAAAAACAACTGTCCACATCAATGGAAATCTCTTCCGAAATCAAGGTTATTCTCTCTACCTTTGTTTGTACATATATATTGTTGTTAGATGAATAAATTTCTATTCTAATCTACAATCTAATATGAACAAAACTTTTAGAATAAGAAATATAAACAACTTTCATAATCAGATAAAACAAAAATGTTTGTTAATCAAATGGTTAATAGACTCGAGGAACAGTAGATAGTAGATGCTTTGTAACTTGTACATATTCAGTCCTTCAGCGTTTTAGATCTTTTCATATCAACTCTAAAGTCTCTCTTCAAGCTTTAGTTTATTTATACGTGAACCTTGATATTTACTGAAAGAACACAAAAAACTTCATAAATTAGAACATAATGATTAGGTAAGAATGATCAAGCTTAAGGTTGCATGACATGTACTTTTTTGCTCATCAAAAGGAATGGAAATTCAGTCTTAGACAAAATTATATTTTTGATAGGAATTGGATTACATAGTGCCGATTTTGAAAAAAAATGTATTTTATGTTAACTAAAAGGGTTAATTGCTTGAAAATGTATCAGACATGCCACTTTTTGTTATTGTGTATACTGAACTTTTATTTTTCTTATTTTGTGTACTAAACTTTTAAATTTTGATTATTGTTATATTTTGTGACCATTTTACCCTTACTTTTTTCGAATTTTGAAAGGTAAAATGGTCATTTTACATGACTAAATAGTCACAAAATACATACAATAATCGAAATTTGAAAGTACAGTGCACACAATAAGAAAAAAATAACTTCAATACACACAATAACAAAGAATGTCAAGTATGATACATTTTGAAGTAATTAACCCTAACTAAAATGACTATTCTTCCTATATAATACTAATAAAAGGGTGAATAACATGAGTAGAGCTACTTTAAAGTATGCATTTGTGGAATTCGTATATAAGATTTTAGTGTCTTCTTGACTAATTCTAATAGTCTCAGATTTGGAATCTGGGGGTGCTATGTACGATATTTACATGTTGCATGTAGTGATATTTACTCTGTAGTTTGATTATGTGTTTTTTTTTTTCCAAAACGTGGTTGGGATACGCCTTATTTTGGGCCCTCTGTTTGCACGGCCATAAATCATGAATTTTGCTAGCATCTTGCTTGTCTATTTCAAGATATTCCCTCTAAAAAATAGATAACTTAATGGTTAAAAGAAAATTGTCATGGTTAATTATATATTTATTGATACAATAAGTTTCAATCTTGAATTTAAGTCTTTTCCCAATTCCAAAATAAGTTCTTTCTCATTTATTTTGGTTTAAAGAAATACTAAATTCTAAAGTAGAAGTCTACATCTGGGGAATAACGGTTATGAATGACGGCGACTTGCATATTAATAATATATGTGCAGATTTGAGTCGGTAGCGGAGATGTTAGATATTTCCAAATTGAACATTGAAATAAAGGCAAACGCTCAACTTTTATCTCCAAATGTCGTTTATGGGGTCTATTTAGTCTTCAAACTTAGTGATTCAAGAAAAATTTCAAGTAAACCGATGTGTGTTAACCTAAAGTATAAAAAGGGACTCGAAACTCTACATTCATATTTCGCAACATGGAGAGACAAGGACTGGATGATGATTGAGTTGTACCAATTCTTGAATCAAAATGAAGATGTTGTTTTTGAGTTTCTACTTGAGAGCTTTTCATCACACTATTGTGGAGAAAGTGAGGTTTATGTTGAAGGCATTGAATTTCGAGCAATTGACAATGTAAGTTTGAATCACTCGTTTCAATTATAAATTCTTTTGTTTATATTATACAAAGAGGTCGGATACATGCCAAAATATTAAACTAAACCCATGATCTATGTTGCATATTTAACATGGTTTGCACACAGGTGAAACATGAAGAAATTGGAAAATTGAAGGAAGTCCAACATGTCTTGAAATCAAATTTCAATGTGGATCAGGTACAACAACTTCCAACTAACTTTGAAGAAATATTCAAGATATGTAGAAGCTACGACGAGTTGTTCTGGTTGGGCGAAGTCGACAAAAAGAAACTTCTAGTGCTTTCGGCAAAGGCAGCTTTATACAAATTCTCCAATGTAGATCTTTTTTCTTCAAAACCATTAGCCAAGTCCAGGTTTGCTTCTTATATTATACGATAGCTATTTTTTTACGGTTTCGTTTAACTAGAGGTAGCAAGTCCTAACACTACATGAAACACAACCCGACACCGATACAGAAATAAATGGGTTATGGTTGGGTGTAAATAGGTTTCAGGCCGCGTTCAGGTTGGGTTGGGTTAAATAGGTCGACCCAACAACCCGTTTAAGTTTTTTTTTAAAAGAATATTAATTTTATAGTTGTTTAAAGGTTTTATATGGGTTAAACGGGTCAACCTGCCAACCCATTTAACCTAATTAACCAGTGTCCCTCACTAAACCGCCAACCGAGTTAGATAAGCAGGTTAAATGGGTTGGGTTCAAGGTATGCTTAAACAAGTTAGGGTTCACAAGTCTGACCCAGTTACCTAAACATGACATGTTCAGGTTGGGGAATAACCCGAATCCCACACTAATTGCCAGCACGGGCGGTGCTGAGAACGTCAAAAAAATTAGGCCCGGCACGGAAAAAAGAAAAAAGAAAAAAAGTGCCCCTATATTATAATATTCGTAAACCATAATCAAGTACAAAAAGCGAAAAATACGAACAAAAATCATTCTTGCAACAAAAGTATTACTTCTACAATATATATATATATATATATATATATATATATATATATATATATATATATATATATATATATATATATATATATATATATAGTGTAACTTTCAAACGAGAACCATTTTAACTGCGAGAACTGAGAGAACCACCAAAAACATACATGCACGCCTTCAATAATTGTATTTTTGCACATATGTTTTAAAAACAACACATATGTTTTAAAAAAAAACATAGTTGTTCTAAAGAATTTGATAAGAAATTGAAAATACAAAATTTTTCTTTGAAGATGTGCATGTATGTTCTTATAAGACGTGCAACGACAATATTGCGGCCGTGGGTAAGGTTTTTGTGAAAAAAGATGATGAGTTCATAATGATATTGAAGAACATATGTGGATGCTTACGATTATTGATGATTTGCATGTATTTTTATTTTATTTTAAAAGGCATGCATGCATGTTTTTTGTGGTTCTCTCAGTTCTCGCAGATAAAATGGTTCTTGTAAGAAAGTCCCCCTATATATATATATATATATATATATATATATATATATATATATATATATATATATATAAGTAAACCGTGCGGTTCTTCTCGCGTTTTTTGAGGCAAAGTCTTCGATCAACGATTAATAATTCATGTTCTCCAACATATCGCTCTCTATAGAAATCATTGCTAATTCATTCAGTCTATCTTGGGACATTGTAGATCTTAAGTATGACTTCAACAACTTGAGTTTTGACAATTTGTCATTTGTCAAATATCAATTACTCAATTTGAGTATATACTGTATATCAGTAGTATATGTATACAATTATGTAAAAAAAAAATAATAAATAAATAAAATAAAAAATTGATAACTAGGAAAATTGATAACAAATAAAAAACTAAAATTGATAACTAGTTGAGAGTTCTAAGTTAACCTTAGTTATGATTTGAAGATGGAGATGGATTATTAAAAGCAAAGCTTCAGTTCTTCACGCCTTCAACCCTTCAATCTTTTGTCCATTCACAATCGTTTTTGACTTTTTGGATTAAATGATTAATAGGGTTTATTTTTAGTGCCCTTTAGTGGGTTGGGCCTAGTACATATAATAGATATAAAAAAAAAAAATTAGTGCTCTTAATGGGTTGGGCCCGGCTCGGTTGCTGATGGTACGCCGGCCCAAAACCGCCCATGATTGCCAGCCCAACGCTTTAACCACTAAACTTTTTTCATTGTACATCCAAATATGTAGATGTCACATGAAAAACCAGATAGTGTTTTTTTTTATTTGTAGTTGACAACTAAAATTTCGTGAATAAATGGTTGACAAAAGTTTCACTTCTTGGATTTAGTTTCCTATCTATATATATAACTTCGTTCTTAATCAATCTTATATGCAGATTTAAAGAGGTGATTGAGCTTTTACCACAACAAGTATTTCATCTTAATTGCACGATCAAAAGTCAAATGTTGTCACAAGATTCAGAATATGTGTGTTACCTTGTGTTCAAGCTTTCAGAAAAATGTCAGGGGCTGCATTGTCCAGTAAAAGTACGAGACATACTGCACAAAGAAAACAATGAGGCTGAATTTGTTTATTTTATAACCCCAAGCGCATTGAACATAAATGGTATCACTCGGGTTCCGAAACAAAGGGAAGATGGATGGATGGAGATTCAACTGTGGAAATTTAACTCAGCTCATGAATTCAAGGATGGCTCTCTTTCTATTGATATGAAATTTACAAGTCATGAAGGACCTATGTCCGGCCTCATTATATGTGGCCTTGAGTTCCGGCCAATGTTTTTTGAAAGTGATGATATTCAAACGTAAAGAGAAAAGAAGAGAATGCTACAGGACGAAGCCCAAAACCCACACATTCAGCCTAAAAAGACGAGAAGACGACAGAATTAGGAAACTGTTAGATCACTAGGGTTTAAATAAGAATGAAAAAAAGGTTGGTTGCATGGCAGATATGTTTTCCTTCAGTTTTAGCCCAAAGCTACTATAATCCACCTCCGCTTTTTTTAAGTTTATTTCTTTTAAATTTTGTCACTTATACGTTTAAGTTTATTTTTTGGTTGGACGATTTTAATGAAGTTTGACCGAATATGATTCAGTTTTGATTTTTATTGGCCACTCACATCGCATGATTTTACCACTTGGCAAAATTGAGTGATGTAATTGGTTCACTGTTTTCAATAAAATTATTTTGGAAAAATTCCTCCAAAATAATGTAATTATTTTATTATAAAAAAGATTTAGATGATAAAAAACCGACCAAACTATTCCGAGTCTTTAAAATATGTCCATTATATCTTATGACTAGCTTATAGACCCGTGGTAACCCACGGGCTTTTAGATGAGATCATGCAAAAAAAAAAAAAAAATAGTGTGTATAAACAAAGTAAGGAAAAACCACAAAGTAAACGGGATGAATCATTTATTCGAAAGAAATATCAACTAATAAGTCAATGATAGTATAGAGTACAATGCTTGTAACTAAGAATGTAATAAACGGCCATGCACGTGTGCTCCAATCTTGATAATGTAGATGAAAAGCAAATCTTGACAACCTTGGCAAGGCAACGAGCATTTGTTGATAACCTAATAAGTATCCGAAGAAAGTGTAAGTAAAACATTTTGTGTGATTGATAATATATGTAAAATCAAGAAAACGACATAAATCACATCATATTCCACTTGGTACATACCTCTCGATACGTGACAGTAGACCGTAAAGAAACTATTTGTAAACTACATTTGTAGTATTGTTTGATAAATTACCATCCGGATCCGAAATATCAACCTTCAAACTCTTTTTGCTTTTGACGCGTGAAAGCGCCACGTATAACTGTCCAGGTGTGAAAACACTTAAGTAAATCATATTTCAAATTACAATAATACGTGAGATATGTCAAACACTTAAGTAGTTCATGTTTCAAATTACAATAATATGTAAGATATCATCGGTAAGAACTATGCATTATTTAATATCAAAATATTGAATAGATACACTTGCTGCTACTTACAACGGATATGAAGTCACATTTATTATGAGATTTGGGTAATGTGGTTATTACTTCCGTTATTACAGTATAACACTCTAAGCAAACTTCTTTTAAATTAAAAATACATAAGAACTAATATAGCTTTAAAAATCATTTTTTTTATTAACACACAAAACAGTAATTTTGAAAAACATGTAAACTAAAAGCCACACTATTAATATAGAAAAGCATTTCATCATTAGCAATCCTACTGCATGCATAGTCGATATGACAAAAACTAAAAACATCATCAACAATGCTATATATGATATAAACGAACACTAATATATATTGTATACACCAACAGTCTCGTTAGCTTCTATGTATCAAAAGATGCAATTTAGGCGATTGAAGAGGGACATCAAAAGGAGCTGGAGGTATATGTTTTGGAACCCCATGCTTCACTTTTTGACTCCCTGCTTCTTACCACCTCTCTTTCCTTTTCTTCAATAGATGTCTTTGCATTATTTTCTTTATCCCAAAACTTGTTCAAGATGTTTTAATTAACTCGATCACCTAAATGCATCGCAACCCAAAACATTAATATAGCGTTGCTTGGGTTATTCTCCACCAACTATCAAGAAAAAACCATGAAAAGATCACAAAATAACCCTAAAAAAACCAAAATTCTAAGCTTCAGACATTCAACAACGACCACAGCAATGTAATTTATGATGGTGGCAACATGATCCTTGAATGAACAGTAGTAAACAGGGCATACTCTAAGTCAAAGCTTACTCACCTGTCACCAAAAGAACATGTAGTTCTTGTTTTATTCTTCGTGGACTATCTGCAAAAACAGAAAATAGGCATACGTCACTCAGTAAAACTCAGCTGCAAAAATAAGCTAATCCCAACACCACCTAACAAAACATGATAACTAAACACAATGTGGCAAATTCTATCTCCTTAATACTCAAAACTGTCAGCTTCATACCAGAAACTAATTAATCATATCAAACACACGCTTGCAGCCAAACTTTTACTGTTCCACTCTCAGTATGTGCCTATTTCGCAATAAATGATTCATTCTGTTTACTTTGTAAATTAAATCAACTACCTAATGAATCCAAACCCGTGGGTTACACACACTTGTAACAGTAGACTTTATTGAACATTCTATGAGCTTATTTCGTAAATTAAATCAACTACCTAATGAATCCAAACAGAAACCAAGAAACACGATTAGAAATCTTTAAGCGAGGACCAAACCAAATTTATGGATGGTACCGGTTTGGTCTAGCCAGCCCGCTTCATTGTATTAAGGATATTAGTCAAGACTAATTTGTGCACAACAAAAGAAGGGGCAGGGGTGAGGATAAGGGATGTGGAACTTACATCTTTCGAGTGGGAAGGCTTCAGCTTCTTCAGCTATTTTGGTCATTCTTTCAAGTTCTTTGACATCTTCTGCCGTAACAAATGACTTGTTATCTGCCTCAGCAACTTTGTATGCAACCACAACCGTCACTTCTTCTAAAGTTTCACCAAGATGACAGTTGATCGGAGATAGCCTGGGCCGAATCTTTTGGTTAGCCGGTTTGGACCTAATTAATAACTCACATAAAAGCTGATCGTTGTCAATATAAATTAAAGATATCCATGTCCAAAGAGAAATACATGGGAAGACTATTGGTGCAAGTATTTTACCCGTTAAGAGATAAAACTTAACCCAATCGACCCATTTCTATGTAATCGGGGTCAAAATGTTCCCTCTGAGTTTTACATTTATTGACAACTTAATTACTGGCGTGTACCAAAATGTAAGATTTATCCTCCATTCTCATAAAAGTTGCAACATTTTTCGTTTTGAAACCTCTCATAAATATTGCAAAAAAAAACTAAGTTTACACCTTTTAATGAATGCCCTCTAATTAAATAACTCATATAAAAGATCAAGAGTGTCATAGCATAGTTTGCGGGCCCATTAAGTGTTAGAAAAAAGCATATAACAAAATCACCTTTTCAAGTTTCTCTTGTTGCGAAAGTCTTCTTAACCTTGAAGTTAATATCCTCCTAAAGTTTGGGGCCACCTCATTCATTTGCTGCATACTAGAAAGATAACATTACTATCAATATTTGAATAAGATTACCTAAATTTGAACATTACTATTAGTTACAATTTTTTGTAGAGATGTGCCTTCAAATAATATTTGACCAGGTAGGAAAGTGAAAAAAACACATGATGAAGTCATGACTATAAGAGAAAAAGGGAACTCACTGTTTTTCTGATTTTTTTTCTTGGACTTGCGAGATTAGGTCATAGGTAAAAGAATTCCATACATGGAACTGATTAGCTTTACGTCCATACCATCGACACGTCTAACTTAACATGCTACAGTAGTTATAGTAAAGTGGTATTGATCTTCTAGTCTTGGGTCGATAATTAGTAACAATTATGTCCACTTTACTGTAACTGCTACACACAATAACTGATCTCATGGAGTATTGATCTAGTCTTAGGTCGATGATTAGTAACAATTTTTTCTTGTCTTTTAGTTTGGGTAGAGCGCATTCCACCAAATTTCTATCACGTTGATGGTCTTGTCTTGGCGACCGACATCCTTCCTGTTAATAACTCTAAAAGAACAACCCCGAAGCTTTAAACATCACAAGTGCGGTAAGATGTCCTATTTGGCATACCATAATCATGTGTCAGGTTTATAATAGACTTGATCTTATGAATAGGTAGATTTCAGATTTGTTCTACATCAAACGGGTCAAATCAAAAGTTATAACTGAAATGGGAACAGTGAGCGTTGTCCAAGATCTATTGGTTAGAGCATACAGCCTTTTTAATGCTTAAACTAAAAGATGTAGGATATTATCTATATTTTTTTATTTGTAATCATAATTAACAAATAAGTTAGTCATGCAAGTAATAAACTTGAAAAAAATAGACTGTCCATTTTGCCATTTCTACCATTGCATTAGCATATTGATCGACCCAATCCAAGCTTGTTTAGAGAATGACATAAAATAGGAGGGAGGAGTTCTAGGATTAGATTCACTTGTACAGTATTAGAGTGCTTGTTTTTGCCACCAAGTATCTTAAAGAAACTTGTGTAGATATATGTTTCTTTCATTGTAAAATAGATAAATACCTTTGCAAAATCACCAAGCCAACACATGGTACCTCATGCAGCTTAAATATCTCTCCAACAGCCTCTAAACAGAAGTTCATCATCAGAAATATGACCCTTTATTTTAGTCTTCTTTTGATTTGCTCTTGTGCCCCAACAAATGTAACGTCATAAACTAAAGTAATTCCTGTTTGTTTGACCAGTCTTTTGTTCAACTGAAGAGAATGATTATATTAAAACTAATGTTTTGATGTATTTTTGTAAACTTTTGTGAAAGACATTTGTTAAAGCATAAACAAACCTGGCCGATCAGGAACTTGGAGAGTATAGCGTTTGGATAAGTTGTTGGATATTTCTCACTGCCCCTCTAGATTATCTCATGAACCCTAACAAAACCGAGATAGATATAAAAACATAAGCTTAAAAAAAGTAAAATAATAATAAAAAAATGTATACATCAATACTATGAAAATGATGTATGCACTTACACAAAAGTTTGTTAAAGCAACTAAGTTCACTATAGCGGCTTCCAACTGTAAGAAAAAACATTTTAAGAAACAAGCGCTTACACAAAACTTAATTGATAAGAATGACAACTATTTAATAAGTATTGGAAGCAACGATAACTACACAATGCAACTTACCGTGTCTCGTCCAAAACAGGCGCTTACACAATGCAAATTAGTGATGAGCAAGGTTCTGGAACCGGTTAGAACCGGAACCGGTGGATCCGAGAACCGATTTTTCTAAAAAATGGGAACCAAGAACCGAACCGAATATAGTTTTTGGTTCCCGGTTCCGGTTCCGGTTCTTTTGGTTCTATCCGAAAAGGAACCGCTTTTCTATTAAGCTAATAAAAAACACAAAAAATTAAACTTTTTATGAACTTGCAACCATTTACATTTAAGAAAATAACAATTAACAACTAATCCATTGAATGCCGTATAACTAAAGGAACCAAAGTACGTCAGTTGTGAGTATGTGACTTAATAGCTACTGACGACACATAAGGAGATATTCAACAACTATTTGTTAGGCAAAGTATTAATAAAGCTATAAAAAATATTCATAAAGTAGTTTTTTAATATCCTGTTTGCAGAGTGAATTTGGGGTTTTATGGGCATTTCACACATCAAAAGTATAAGAAAATTCTTATGGGTATAGTACAACATCCTATAAACAAATGGCGTCCATTCCTTATTGTACGTGTATTACTTAAAATATATGCAACTCAACAAAGGACTATGTGCAAATAGAGGCCAAGTCATTTATACAAAAACTTTTCAACTAATAACTTCATACCCGCAACTTGTTACCAATTGTCTTCGTTTTTCCCAAAAGCTATGCTAAGCTAAACTTGTAAAGCTAAGTTAAAGGCTAACATCTACTATAGTAACCTTAAACTCCTACTCTTGTGAGAACTCTGCATCGACCTTCCTGTTAAATTCCTATCTCACTATCTCTTACAGTTAGTTCTAGTAGTCACTTCTACAAGTTTTGAAACTAACAATTACATGGTCCACCAAACAGAACAACTTTATCATCACCAAAAACCAGACATCGAAAAGTGTTTTCCAAGAATTTGCTGTTGCTAGCATGCCTCAAGTCCATATTTTTAACACAAAAACTAAACATAAGATATCACAAAATTAAAAGTCATCCTCATTTAACAATGTTATTAAAAGTGGCTCTTTTATAAGAAAGGTTACATCATGTGTTTTTAGATAGACTACTAACATTCGATCAATAGATGCATTCTTTTCCTAAAAGTAGCCTTTTTGAAAGATCGAATGCTTCAAATACATTCTTAGTCTACACTAACGAAAAAGGTAAATGAAAATAAAATACACTAATTATTCACATTTGAAAGATAGTTCAAAACACTAATTTGAAGATGGCTTTCACATTTACTCAGCATACAAAGTTCAGCTAACAAAAAGAGCACCAAATATATAAAGTGCAATATTACACGTTTCAACTAATAACTTAATTGTAATGCAATAGCGCACTTACATAACCCATACCACATACCTTTCAACCAAAAACATCTTGATCTTGAAACACAGTTACTAAAAATCATAACATAAACACCAATATATAAATAGAAGACGTACCGCTTTGGTGATTTAAACTTTAAAGTGTATATCGTAGGACAACATATTATGTAGTTTATGAGATACAACACTCCTTTTTCTCTTCAGATGCATCTAATTTCTCAACTTTGGAGCCAGTTGCCTATTGCGAAAAATATGCAAGGCAACAAAATCAGTCAAAGACTTGCACAAAAGTATTCAAAATACCCAACTTCCTCATCATAAAACCATATTCAAAAGTTTGTCTTTGTTCCCTATACAATATCCAAGCTAATAACAACAGAACATGTAAATTCAAAGGAAAAAAAAAGCAGCTACAGAGTAGTGTTGACTGTACACAAATTTAATCATAAGTATATTACATGATGAATAAATTATCAACCAACCTAAGAAAGCTGAATGTCTGCCAAAACTGATGAATCGTTTATTGAAGAAATCATGAACTCTAACAATTGCGAATGTTGGCTCGGTATCTGCAAAGCATCATCACCATAAAGTGAATGAGAGTAGTGACACTCCAATAGGTAACTAAAAGTAGATTACTGATATTACTTTATTATCTTTAGTTCTTATTTGAGCCCGCACAACACATAATTTCAGCAACCAAACAACTCTATAGTAAATTGAATCGAAACACAAACTATAAAAACTAATGAACACATAAATCAAACAAACTAATCCATACGGTTACTTTTCCCCCAATTTTTTTTCTAGGGTTCTGCTACAACACAATTGAACCTAACTTAATCAAAGCAAATATATTAAATAGAATTGAAGCTAAACTAATTCATCAAAATACCTGTACTTTGTGATTTAAATCTAAATCCTAAAAGAAAAAATTAAATATATGCGATAGTTACCAATTTTAAGTTGTGGACGGTAAAACCATCACTGGCATAGATCAATTCTGAAGGGATCTTGAAACTGTTTGAATTGGCGTATGGACAAAATCAAGATAGCTGGGTTTGTGTATGTGTTTTCGAATTGGTATTACGAGGATGGGATTGAATGTGTTGGACACACAAATCAGTTCTTTATTTCTGGAAATGATTGTAACCGATTTGAATAATTGCTACACGCTTTGAATTGTTTGAATCGCCATTTAATTGTGATTTATAACAGGTGATATATTGTTTGAATCGCCACATTAATTGTTGAGTTGAAACTGTAAAATCAAAAGGGATTATTGGAGAGGAAATCGGGAAGAAGGAGAAGTGAAGGGTTTGTACTTACCAAAAATATCTATGCGCTCTCCTTCCAGATACGTCAGATTTTTTAATGCTAGGTATGCTTTAGAGGGTAGTACAGAACTCCATTTTATTAGAATACATAGATAAGTTTAATGCTTTATAAAATGAACATCTTTTATCTATACTATCTATAATGGAAAAATGGTCAAAATTGAAAAGTTAAGTCTTGAAAGTTGATATTGAAAGTCAAATGTGAGAGAAAATTAATGTAATTAATACTCTAATTAAAACACCCATTACTTAAAAGTACAATAATTTATTTACAATGTACAACCAATTAAAAATATATCTATCAAATTAAATACAACTATTTAAAACACAAACCGGGTTGACCCGGTTTCGACCCAACCTAGCAAGTTGACCCGGTTTAAATCGACCCATTTTTCGACCGGAGCGGTTCAACCGGTTGAACTAGCCGGGTCGAACCGGGTTTCAAAACATTATCCATTACTTAAAAGTACAATGATTTATTCACATTGTACAACCAATTAAAAACATATCTACCAAATTAAATACAACCAATTAAAACACAAACCGGGTTTCAAAACATTATCCTTTACTTAAAAGTATAATGATTTATTCACATTATACAACCAATTAAAAAACATATCTACCAAATTAAATAAAACCAATTAAAACACAAACCGGGTTTACCCAGGACGCTTCAAACCCGACGGATTGACCCAGTTTAATTTGACCCGTTTTCGACCCAACCTAGCAAGTTGACCCGGTTTAAATCGACCTATTTTTCAATCGGAACGGTTTAACCGGTTGAACCACCCAGGTCGAACCGGGTTTCAAAACATTATTTTTTGTTTATAACCTATAAACTTTTTTTTATCAATAAACTATTTGTCGCTATAAAATCTCGTTGCTATGCACGGGTACTCGTCTAGTATATTAAGAGAATGTACAAAATGTGAAATCAAATCTTTAAACAGGTTTCAATTAGACCAATAGGAGAACTCAATTTTGTCACATATGAAATTTGAAGTTATTTCATTGGATAATAAAAAGTCAAAATTGAAACAATTTGATCAAACACATCAAAATTTCATCTGGTAAAAAATATATATAAAAACACAAGCGTCAATTTGTAAAAAAATAAAACTAAAAAAGAGAATAAACAATTAATAAAAATTTTAAATAAATTATATGGTTTTAAGTACCTTATCAATTTTTATTTTTTAATAACTTTATAAATTTAATAAATAATCCCTAAATTTTATACCCCATTGATTTTATATTTTAAAACAACATATATGTTGTTTTTATTTATAAATGTTATTAATAAATTACAAAATAAAAGTACGAGTTACTGTGATATGTAAATGAATGCATGAGATTTTACATATATACAAACGACTCATGCTATTCATTTTTATGAGATTAAGTAATAATGTCTGAAACATCTTTTTCTTTTTACTATTCACATTCAGTAACGACTCATGTCATTCCTCTTAATAAGGTTAACACGGGTTTAAAAATTAGATACGACTAAAATCATTATTAACAGGAATATAAATGTCAAAATGAAGGCATGACCCCCCCCCCCCCCCAAGTTACTGTTAGATAAAAATAAATACATGAGATTATACATATAGGAATGACGCATATAATTCCACTTTAAAGTTACGGATTCGAAAATAACAATTTTTCAAGGGTCATTACGTGTTATTAAATCTATACTACTTATAAAGTAAAAATGGTCAAAGTGAAAAAGTCAAGAAAAGTGAAATGTTGAAAATATGTTTTGCCTATTCTACTCTTGAAATGTTGAAAATCAATGTGAAAATTAGAATGTTGAAAGTCAACTCGTCTATTAAATCAATTGGTTCAGTTTTAATTGATTCAATATTCCTTCAACACTTTTTGATAATTGCCTTATATAATAAAGGATTTTTTAAGACATAAAAAGAAAAAGAATTAGAATGGTTATCCACTTGTATCCTTAAAACATATGAACACAAATAAGACGGTGCTTATGAAGACAACACAAAACTGGGTGTGACGAATGCCTAAGCGTTATGTGTTACCATAAATGCATATAAAATATAGATACTACATATAAAAGAAAAACAATCAAACATTGAAAAGTGAAATGTTGAAAGTTAAAGATGAGAGAAATGTATAGTGTGATTAATACTCTTATTAAAACACTCAATTACGTAAAAGTACAATAATTTATTAACATTGAAAAATTAATTAAAAGCATATCTATCAAACTAAAAACAATAAACTAAAACACCCCTTACTAAAAAGTACAATAAAATTTTCACAATGTACAATTTAAACAAGCAACAACAAAACCAAAATATAAAATAATTAAGCACACTAATTAATGTTATTTTTAAAACACCCTAAAATGAAAAGTACATGTTATTATGCACATTATACAAATTAAAAAAACACATAAAGCTTCATACAAGCTAAAAAGTTGATGGTACATATAGTTTAAAAACCAGACCGGACCAACGGGTTCAACCGGGAACCGGTGTCGCCATTGGTTCGGCTAACCAATAAAAGCCATCTGAAAACGAACTAGAGAGGACCCGTTGAAACCGATACAAACTGGTGAATCAGGTCTCATCGAAATCTATTTCTCCGGTTAATCGTCACAGGGTACCTGCCGCCACAATGCATGGGTACCATGCTATACTATATCTTTACTATATAAAAAAGGAAAATGGTCAAACTTGAATTCTTGACTTTGTTGAATTGTTGAAAAATGGGTAAGGAAGGTATTGAATGTTTAATGCAATATATGAAATGTTGAATTTCTTCAAAATGTTGAATGGGTAATATACAAAACCAATTTTCTATAAAAAAATATAATTTATTAACTTTCGGGAAAAATATACAAAACCAATTTTTGGGTATAACCGGTTTTCGAAAATATAAAAACCGGTTTTATTTGACCCGTTTTTTCGATCGGAATCGGTGGAACCGGCCGGGTCGAACCGGGTTTCAAAACATTGTGTTTAATCCCCAAATCCTCAAACTTTTATTATTTTTCGTTATAAACAATAAACTTTTTTTATTGCTATAACTATCTGCCGCTACAAGATGTCGTTGCTATGCACGGGTACTCGTCTAGTATAAAGGAAAAACTAAAAAGTAAAAAGCGAAAAGTTAAAACTAAAAAAGGAAATGTTGAAAACATATATTTCAAAAGAATACACATTGAAAACCGGGTTGACCCGGGACACTACAAACCCGGCAGGTTGACCCGGTTTAATTTGACCCGTTTTCGACCCAACTCGTCGGGTTGACTCGGTTTAAATCGACTGGTTTTTCGACCGAAACGGTTCAACCGATTGAACCACCCGGGTCGAACCGGGTTTCAAAACATTATGTTTAATCCTCAAATCTTTAAACTTTTATTATTTTTCGTTTATAACCCACAAACTTTTTTTATCACTAAATAATCTGTCGCTATAAAATCCCGTTATTATGCACGATTTCTCGTCTAGTATACATAATATCTAAAACATGATATCAATATTTAAACTTAAACAACATCAACCTAAACACCATGCCAATTGAACAAAGTCTAATTGATCGTACAACAAAAATCTATACAAAATATTAATCGATATTAATGCATTATGAAAATTTTATGTAAAACCCGTTCATGCACGGGTTTAATTTTTTTCTTAAAACATGTGTTTTTTGTTTTGCCAATAATTTTGAGTAAGAGGGAGTACAAAACAGCTTCCCAAACACCCCGTAAGTCAACACCCTTAAAGACAACCAATAATCAACCCAACACAAACATGTCAATATGTCATCATCATCGTACAACCACCAAGACTTCATAACCAACCACATAATCCCATCAATAACCAAAAACAAAACATGCTCCATATGTCTAAACATGTAAATTCAAAGGAAAAAAAAGCAGCTACAGAGTAGTGTTGACAGTACACAAATTTAATCATAAGTATATTACATGATGAATAAATTATCAACCAACCTAAGAAAGTTGAATGTCTGCCAAAACTGATGAATCGTTTATTGAAGAAATCATGAACTCTAACAATTGCGAATGTTGGCTCGGTATCTGCAAAGCATCATCACCATAAAGTGAATGAGAGTAGTGACACTCCAATAGGTAACTAAAAGTAGATTACTGATATTACTTTATTATCTTTAGTTCTTATTTGAGCCCGCACAACACATAATTTCAGCAACCAAACAACTCTATAGTAAATTGAATCGAAACACAAACTATAAAAACTAATGAACACATAAATCAAACAAACTAATCCATACGGTTACTTTTCCCCCAATTTTTTTTCTAGGGTTCTGCTACAACACAATTGAACCTAACTTAATCAAAGCAAATATATTAAATAGAATTGAAGCTAAACTAATTCATCAAAATACCTGTACTTTGTGATTTAAATCTAAATCCTAAAAGAAAAAATTAAATATATGCGATAGTTACCAATTTTAAGTTGTGGACGGTAAAACCATCACTGGCATAGATCAATTCTGAAGGGATCTTGAAACTGTTTGAATTGGCGTATGGACAAAATCAAGATAGCTGGGTTTGTGTATGTGTTTTCGAATTGGTATTACGAGGATGGGATTGAATGTGTTGGACACACAAATCAGTTCTTTATTTCTGGAAATGATTGTAACCGATTTGAATAATTGCTACACGCTTTGAATTGTTTGAATCGCCATTTAATTGTGATTTATAACAGGTGATATATTGTTTGAATCGCCACATTAATTGTTGAGTTGAAACTGTAAAATCAAAAGGGATTATTGGAGAGGAAATCGGGAAGAAGGAGAAGTGAAGGGTTTGTACTTACCAAAAATATCTATGCGCTCTCCTTCCAGATACGTCAGATTTTTTAATGCTAGGTATGCTTTAGAGGGTAGTACAGAACTCCATTTTATTAGAATACATAGATAAGTTTAATGCTTTATAAAATGAACATCTTTTATCTATCTATAATGGAAAAATGGTCAAAATTGAAAAGTTAAGTCTTGAAAGTTGATATTGAAAGTCAAATGTGAGAGAAAATTAATGTAATTAATACTCTAATTAAAACACCCATTACTTAAAAGTACAATAATTTATTTACAATGTACAACCAATTAAAAATATATCTATCAAATTAAATACAACTATTTAAAACACAAACCGGGTTGACCCGGTTTCGACCCAACCTAGCAAGTTGACCCGGTTTAAATCGACCCATTTTTCGACCGGAGCGGTTCAACCGGTTGAACTAGCCGGGTCGAACCGGGTTTCAAAACATTATCCATTACTTAAAAGTACAATGATTTACTCACATTGTACAACCAATTAAAAACATATCTACCAAATTAAATACAACCAATTAAAACACAAACCGGGTTTCAAAACATTATCCTTTACTTAAAAGTATAATGATTTATTCACATTATACAACCAATTATAAAACATATCTACCAAATTAAATAAAACCAATTAAAACACAAACCGGGTTTACCCGGGACGCTTCAAACCCGACGGATTGACCCAGTTTAATTTGACCCGTTTTCGACCCAACCTAGCAAGTTGACCCGGTTAAAATCGACCTATTTTTCAACCGGAACGGCTTAACCGGTTGAACCACCCAGGTCGAACCGGGTTTCAAAACATTATTTTTTGTTTATAACCTATAAACTTTTTTTTATCAATAAACTATTTGTCGCTATAAAATCTCGTTGCTATGCACGGGTACTCGTCTAGTATATTAAGAGAATGTACAAAATGTGAAATCAAATCTTTAAACAGGTTTCAATTAGACCAATAGGAGAACTCAAATTTGTCACATATGAAATTTGAAGTTATTTCATTGGATAATAAAAAGTCAAAATTGAAACAATTTGATCAAACACATCAAAATTTCATCTGGTAAAAAATATATATAAAAACACAAGCGTCAATTTGTAAAAAAATAAAACTAAAAAAGAGAATAAACAATTAATAAAAATTTTAAATAAATTATATGGTTTTAAGTACCTTATCAATTTTTATTTTTTAATAACTTTATAAATTTAATAAATAATCCCTAAATTTTATACCCCATTGATTTTATATTTTAAAACAACATATATGTTGTTTTTATTTATAAATGTTATTAATAAATTACAAAATAAAAGTACGAGTTACTGTGATATGTAAATGAATGCATGAGATTTTACATATATACAAACGACTCATGTTATTCATTTTTATGAGATTAAGTAATAATGTCTGAAACATCTTTTTCTTTTTACTATTCACATTCAGTTACGACTCATGTCAATCCCTCTTAATAAGGTTAACACGGGTTTAAAAATTAGATACGACTAAAATCATTATTAACAGGAATATAAATGTCAAAATGAAGGCATGACCCCCCCAAGTTACTGTTAGATAAAAATAAATACACGAGATTATACATATAGGAATGACGCATATAATTCCACTTTAAAGTTATGGATTCGAAAATAACAATTTTTCAAGGGTCATTACGTGTTATTAAATCTATACTACTTATAAAGTAAAAATGGTCAAAGTGAAAAAGTTAAGAAAAGTGAAATGTTGAAAATATGTTTTGCCTATTCTACTCTTGAAATGTTGAAAATCAATGTGAAAATTAGAATGTTGAAAGTCAACTCGTCTATTAAATCAATTGGTTCAGTTTTAATTGATTCAATATTCCTTCAACACTTTTTGATAATTGCCTTATATAATAAAGGATTTTTTAAGACATAAAAAGAAAAAGAATTAGAATGGTTATTGATGAGGCGAAAAATGATCCGTTTTTAGGGGGTCATTTAAGCCCGAATCCGACTTTATTTGATCAAATATTGCCCTAAATCGTTCTTTTTGTGATTTTAGGTACTTGGAGAGTGAATTCTGGAAAAGAAGCTATTTTGGACATTTTTGGATCATAAAAGTGAAGAAAACGGCAAAGTACCAATTTTCCATGCTGAAGACACTAGATGACGGCGTCAAGAGTTATACCCTGACGGCGTCAGACATCAAGAATAAAACACCGTAGCTGATGACGGCGTCAAAAGTCATCCTGACGGCGTCAAAGTACAAAGAATAAAACACCGTGGTAGCTGACGGCGTCACATAGGCCGTCATAAGTAGATCAAGGCCGTCCGAGGAAGTGTTTGGCGGCGAGATGACGGCGTCACACCATTGCTCTTGACGCCGTCACCTCGGTTTTCCTATATATAATTTTCTAGTTTTTTCAAAAAAAGGAGGAGAAGTTTTGGTGAAACCCTAAAGACGAATTTGGTGTATCTTTTACAGGTTTTTCAAGGGTTCCAAACCCTTGATACCTTGCATTGTAATTGAGATAAGTGTTCTTCTAATTCAATCACTATGTCTATGTGTTGGTTGTTTATATCTTGTTCTTGTCTCAATTCCATTATGCTAGGCTAGATTTCTTTTGTGTTTGCTTAGATCTAATGAAACCTAGATGTTGATTATGTGTTGATTACTTGTTTATTCTTGTCTTGGATGAATGATTTTATATGTTAGGCTTAAGAAAACTGGCAGATCTCCAAATGGTAACATGCTTGAACGTCTTGAGAAACATGAACCGAGGCGTACTAGGTCTTTATTGGTTGTATTTAATGCATGAGCCACTGTTTACAATCCCTATAGTTGTGCTGGGTCATGGTGTAGGAGGAGATAAGAGCTCATAGAGTTGGGGAGTTATGTATGCCACCCCACGAATGGTATTAAGGAATACAATCCGTCATCCATACAAGTATAACAAGTAATTAACGTGTAAAAGATATCTAGGGAGTAGTGAAGTCTAAGTAAACACAATTTCTCCAATTACTGCTCACAACCTTTGTAATAATTAGTTTATTTTCATTTTCATTGTTTTATTTTGATTATATATTAGTTTTGGGTTAGTTGAATAGCAACTAATTCCGCCCACTCTTTCAAAACCCGAGATTTTACTTGCTTTCATAAAAATATAAAAACACAAAAATAATCATCCCTCACCTTTAGAACTATTAATTAGGTTTTCTAATCCTAGCGACACTATTCCTAAGCTGAACGATCAATCCCCCGGTACTTGTCACTATACTATACTACAACGATCAGGTACACTGCCTGGCTTCTCGAGATCCCTCGAGAGGTAAAGCAAGGTGCGATTCCCACGCATCAAGTTTTTGGCGCCGTTGCCGGGGAATAGTTATTGTCTAGGTTAGAATTTCTTTTTATTAGGTCTACTTGCTAGATTCCTTTCTAGTAAGATTTTATTTTTATTTTTAGGTCTTCTTTAGTCTATCTTTTTCTTTGTGTGTTTGTTTGTAACTTCCATTGACTCTTCCGTTCACCATTATGGAGTACGCGAATCCACCATACCACCAACCACAAAGACCATTCTACCCTATTGACATCTCGAATTTCAAACAATATCGAGATGAACCCATATATGATGCATGGAATCGTTTTAAAATTTTACTTCGAAAATTCCCTCATCATAGTTTCTCTTTAGCATCCCTAACCGAAACCTTTTACTATCGTGTCAACCGATGTGACCAAATGTGCATCGATGATTTTGCCAATGGGGGCCCTAGGGAATTAAATGCTGAAGAAGCATGGGATACCATAGAAAACTGTGCCCAATATTATTATAGAGTAGACAACCCAACAAACAACATCACAAATCAATCAAAAACAAGTTTGATGGAGCAAACAGGAAGTTTATCTGGGGATGATTACTTAGGGATACCTGTGTGGATGTCACCTAAAGCCATAGTACAAAGCGAACACATAGGTAATCTAGATAAAATGGAGGATGAGGTAAGTAACGTAAGCCCACCAAGTACCCCACAAATCCTACCATCATTTGAGGCACACACACCACCCGTGACTTACCCGGAAGAAGTAGAAGAGACTATAGGAACCCCAATAGAGGTAGAACCTTTGAACCAAACACAACTAGAGGATATAGGTTTGAATACTTATAATGATAACCTTACTCTTAGTTCTAGGGAAGTTCCTAGTTTTGATGAACCGGTGCCTCAACCAAAACCTTTACCTAATCTTCCATTCTTGGATGAAAGTTTAGGAATTGAAAAAGGTCCCAATCGACCCATCAAACCATATAGTCCGGGTAGTTCTATGTTGAAAGTAGTAGACCCCAAGCCTTGTAGAGAGGAAGTTGACATAGGAGTGAACCATGACCTTACATACTTACATCACCCATTCATGATTGATCGTAAGAAACATTATGGGTTTAAACCGGGTTTATTAGGTCAAGACGGATTCCCAACTAGGAGTCTCTTGAAGTTGATTGAAAATGATCCCTTCTTAGGAGAAAACTTCAACTCACCCATTGACCAAAGTGAACTAGGTAATGTTATGATGATAGGAGCACACCCATTTGAGCATATAATTCATTCGCCACTCTTTCCTCACATGGCATATTTCCACCCTAAGGGTGTGTATCGCTACTTTCACCCGCACTTAATCCTAAGTGTAGGGAAAACCTCCCCTATTTCCATTAAATAAGGGTAGAGTCAGGCTCGTGACTCGAACAAAAATAAGCGCTTCTTGGGAGGCAACCCATGTTTTGTATGATTTTATTTGTTTGATAGTCATTTGCTTCCGTATGCATGTTTTATTTTTATTGTTGGTTGATCATGTTTCTCAATTAAAATGTGGAAATACTTTATTATGTTGTTTGGCCTAGTCTTAACTTCAACCTAAAGGTATTTTTGCAAAAGATAAGTGTAAGGGGAAACCCCAAATATGTTTTTAAGAAACAAACCGATCATGATTTTCCACAATATTAAATGAACATGTATATTCGTATTTGTTAGAGTCAAATGCTTGTATTGAGTCATAATGAAGTTTTGCAGGATTTTCCAGGAAGTAGGACCAAGTTTTTCCAGAAATTTTCCGGAAACTTAACATAAGAATTTCTGCAGGTCCATTCTGACGGCGTCAGAGTATTACTCTTGACGGCGTCAGGAGTTAAAAATCTGAAAATTTTACCGGTTTTGTTTTTCTAACGGAGTCTTATGGTTTTTGTGAATTATTAAGTTTTATAATCTCCAGGAAATCTGCAAACTTCATTCCACAAGCATTATATCTTACTTTGTTTTCTAGGATTTAGTAACTTATATAGGATGCCGCCGATTTTACGCGAGGTTGTCTTGTCTATTGTTGTCAGGATTTACAGGTTATGCATGACAAGAAGATGATTTATATTCTGGAAGGGAAGCTTTGCTTGTTCATTTTCTTGGAGGAAGATTTAACCTGGCCAACCTATAATCCATACCGAGCGAATCAGGGGAGTATTTGATTTCATTCTCTTTACTTTTTCACTTTTACATTCTTTACTTGAACATTGGGGACAATGTTCATCTTAAGTGTAAGGGGAGGGTAAAAAGATGATACCTTACATATACACTTTCGCTTGAGTTTGTTTTGTTTGATAGTAGATGTGTAATAAAACTATGAGAAATACTTGTTAGTGTAATTTTAGCGCCAAATTTAAAATTTTTTACAACATTTAGGAGTGAAACTTTAGCCATAGCAAGCGTCTCATGGATAGGAGATTGTATGACTAGCACATAACCGTATATTCAGAAAAATTTTCCACCCAAAAATGTGAGGTTCGCCTTTAGATTTGATAGGAAAAGCATTCATTATTTGTGCTTATGAGTGTACCGGTAGCATTTAGATTCTAGAACTTGCGTTAGTGATGCATCCCGAGACCGCTAGTGAGACTACATTCGTGTGGTAGGATTTACTACATGATAAGAGGCATTAGGATCACCCTTGTGTTAAACCCGTATTATAATTACTTGACCATTTAAGTCATATTACTTGACTAGTTAAGTCAACTAATTTTTCCCACACCCTTAGCGTTGTACTCATTTTTAGTACACGAAACCCCTAGTACACTCCTCCGAGCCTATCTTTTCGTTTCTAACTTTAAGCATCTTACTTAAAGGAAGAATTTGTTACACCCCACTTAAATGTACACCCAAATCGCCTTAGCCTTCCGTGTATGCGCTCATTTTTAGTGCATTATTGTTATTTGTTAAACCCTAAGTTAACTTTCTAATTGATTACATGGTTGGTAAGTCGAGTCATATCCTTGTACATATTGTTTTGGGACGATTGGGACTCATGGGTAAGTACTTATTTTATGGAGTAATGGGGAAGAACATAATATTATTACCCCCATATGTGCGTTAATCTTAAAAGTGCTCCAAGTGTTTTGATTTTCTTAATTCGAGTCATTAGAATAGTTAAATGTAAAGTATGTAAAGATTCAAGTGTAAGGGGAACGTTCATACCCCTATGATGTATTATTTAGGATGGTAGGGTAAGAGTGTATGCACACACACAAAAAAAAAAAAAAAAAAAAAAAAAAAAAAAAAAAAAAAAAAAAAATTAAGATAAATAAAAAAAAATAGAAAAGAAAAAAAAAACATACGGACTACCATCCCATTTTTTATTCTATGTTCATTTTATGTTTTTGTTATTTTTCATTTATTAGCTTAAGTCGAGTCTAGTCTTGGCTTAGCAACGCCATCTTGTACATGTAATTAACCGAGATTGTTAACTCGCCACCAGTAAAACTTCCTTTATCCAAAAAAACCGTGTAATTCATATCCCTATACCTAACGTTACAACCCTTTAAAAGACCTCTTTGATAGTTTATCCTAGGTGCTTACGCCATGTGGTGGAGGTTTGATCCTTTCCCAAGCCTATGGTAATCTATTTTGCTATGACAGGTAGTGAGAGATATCTTCCATTTCCATAATGTTATATTACTTTATTACACCCGAGAGATGTGAGTATCTAAACACTATTTGCGAGGTGCTTGTGTATGACCTCCGTGCTTGTCTATTGGTCTTTAGTGGAACGATTATTTGTTGTAATTACTTTTATATTAGTGTTAAATGACCACTAACTTGTCTTTTGAGTAGAATAAAAGCTCATTTGCTTGAGGACAAGCAAATCTCAAGTGTAAGGGTATATGATGAGGCGAAAAATGATCCATTTTTAGGGGGTCATTTAAGCCCGAATCCGACTTTATTTGATCAAATATTGCCCTAAATCGTTCCTTTTGTGATTTTAGGTACTTGGAGAGTGAATTCTGGAAAAGAAGCTATTTTGGACGTTTTTGGAGCATAAAAGTGAAGAAAACGGCAAAGTACCAATTTTCCATGCTGAAGACACTAGATGACGGCGTCAAGAGTTATACCCTGACGGCGTCAGACATCAAGAATAAAACACCGTAGCTGATGACGGCGTCAAAAGTCATCCTGACGGCGTCAAAGTACAAAGAATAAAACACCGTGGTAGCTGACGGCGTCACGTAGGCCGTCATAAGTAGATCAAGGCCGTCCGAGGAAGTGTTTGGCAGCGAGATGACGGCGTCACACCATTGCTCTTGACGCCGTCACCTCGGTTTTCCTATATATAGTTTTCTAGTTTTTTCAAAAAAAGGAGGAGAAGTTTTGGTGAAACCCTAAAGACGAATTTGGTGTATCTTTTACAGGTTTTTCAAGGGTTCCAAACCCTTGATACCTTGCATTGTAATTGAGATAAGTGTTCTTCTAATTCAATCAATATGTCTATGTGTTGGTTGTTTATATCTTGTTCTTGTCTCAATTCCATTATGCTAGGCTAGATTTCTTTTGTGTTTGCTTAGATCTAATGAAACCTAGATGTTGATTATGTGTTGATTACTTGTTTATTCTTGTCTTGGATGAATGATTTTATATGTTAGGCTTAAGAAAACTGGCAGATCTCCAAATGGTAACATGCTTGAACGTCTTAAGAAACATGAACCGAGGCGTACTAGGTCTTTATTGGTTGTATTTAATGCATGAGCCACTGTTTACAATCCCTATAGTTGTGCTGGGTCATGGTGTAGGAGGAGATAAGAGCTCATAGAGTTGGGGAGTTATGTATGCCACCCCACGAATGGTATTAAGGAATACAATCTGTCATCCATACAAGTATAACAAGTAATTAACGTGTAAAAGATATCTAGGGAGTAGTGAAGTCTAAGTACACACAATTTCTCCAATTACTGCTCACAACCTTTGTAATAATTAGTTTATTTTCATTTTCATTGTTTTATTTTGATTATATATTAGTTTTGGGTTAGTTGAATAGCAACTAATTCCGCCCACTCTTTCAAAACCCGAGATTTTACTAGCTTTCATAAAAATATAAAAACACAAAAATAATCATCCCTCACCTTTAGAACTATTAATTAGGTTTTCTAATCCTAGCGACACTATTCCTAAGCTGAACGATCAATCCCCCGGTACTTGTCACTATACTATACTACAACGATCAGGTACACTGCCTGGTGGGGGCTGTAAGCTTCTCGAGATCCCTCGAGAGGTAAAGCAAGGTGCGATTCCCACGCATCAGTTATCCACTTGTATCCTTAAAACATATGAACACAAATAAGACGGTGCTTATGAAGACAACACAAAACTGGGTGTGACGAATGTCTAAGCGTTATGTGTTACCATAAATGCATATAAAATATAGATACTACATATAAAAGAAAAACAATCAAATATTGAAAAGTGAAATGTTGAAAGGTAAAGATGAGAGAAATGTATAGTGTGATTAATACTCTTATTAAAACACTCAATTACGTAAAAGTACAATAATTTATTAACATTGTAAAAATTAATTAAAAGCATATCTATCAAACTAAAAACAATAAATTAAAACACCCCTTACTAAAAAGTACAATAAAATTTTCACAATGTACAATTTAAACAAGCAACAACAAAACCAAAATATAAAATAATTAAGCACACTAATTAATGTTATTTTTAAAACACCCTAAAATGAAAAGTACATGTTATTATGCACATTATACAAATTAAAAAAACACATAAAGCTTCATACAAGCTAAAAAGTTGATGGTACATATAGTTTTAAAAACCAGACCGGACCAACGGGTTCAACCGGGAACCGGTGTCGCCATTGGTTCGGCTAACCAATAAAAGCCATCTGAAAACGAACTAGAGAGGACCCGTTGAAACCGATACAAACTGGTGAATCAGGTCTCATCGAAATCTATTTCTCCGGTTAATCGTCACAGGGTACCCGCCGCCACAATGCACGGGTACCATGCTATACTATATCTTTACTATATAAAAAAGGAAAATGGTCAAACTTGAATTCTTGACTTTGTTGAATTGTTGAAAAATGGGTAAGGAAGGTATTGAATGTTTAATGCAATATATGAAATGTTGAATTTCTTCAAAATGTTGAATGGGTAATATACAAAACCAATTTTCTATAAAAAAAATATAATTTATTAACTTTCGGGAAAAATATACAAAACCAATTTTTGGGTATAACCGGTTTTCGAAAATATAAAAACCGGTTTTATTTGACCCGTTTTTTCGATCGGAATCGGTGGAACCGGCCGGGTCGAACCGGGTTTCAAAACATTGTGTTTAATCCCCAAATCCTCAAACTTTTATTATTTTTCGTTATAAACAATAAACTTTTTTTATTGCTATAACTATCTGCCGCTACAAGATGTCGTTGCTATGCACGGGTACTCGTCTAGTATAAAGGAAAAACTAAAAAGTAAAAAGCGAAAAGTTAAAACTAAAAAAGGAAATGTTGAAAACATATATTTCAAAAGAATACACATTGAAAACCGGGTTGACCCGGGACACTACAAACCCGGCAGGTTGACCCGGTTTAATTTGACCCGTTTTCGACCCAACTCGTCGGGTTGACTCGGTTTAAATCGACTGGTTTTTCGACCGAAACGGTTCAACCGATTGAACCACCCGGGTCGAACCGGGTTTCAAAACATTATGTTTAATCCTCAAATCTTTAAACTTTTATTATTTTTCGTTTATAACCCACAAACTTTTTTTATCACTAAATAATCTGTCGCTATAAAATCCCGTTATTATGCACGGTTTCTCGTCTAGTATACATAATATCTAAAACATGATATCAATATTTAAACTTAAACAACATCAACCTAAACACCATGCCAATTGAACAAAGTCTAATTGATCGTACAACAAAAATCTATACAAAATATTAATCGATATTAATGCATTATGAAAATTTTATGTAAAACCCGTTCATGCACGGGTTTAAATTTTTTCTTAAAACATGTGTTTTTTGTTTTGCCAATAATTTTGAGTAAGAGGGAGTACAAAACAGCTTCCCAAACACCCCGTAAGTCAACACCCTTAAAGACAACCAATAATCAACCCAACACAAACACAAACATGTCAATATGTCATCATCATCATCATCATCGTACAACCACCAAGACTTCATAACCAACCACATAATCCCATCAATAACCAAAAACAAAACATGCTCCATATGTCTAAACAACCAAATATCAAACCCATCTTTGATACCCATTTGCTTGTACGCTTATTGCACTGATTGTATCCTTAAATGGAGTGAATTTAAAAGGGGGTGTCCCCTTTGTAAATCTCTTCAAGAATCAAGGTTATTCTCTTTACCTCTCTAAATTTATCAATACATAAGTGATAAGCGTACATATGCATTGCTGTTAGATGTATATATTTCTTTTTCTTTAAAAAAATGTAGTAACTTTACTGGTTTATGCATGACAAACTGTTTACGGTAGCATAATACTTAGCTATTTACAGTTTATGTATATAATTATTTTTCTTTGAAAAAATGTGATTCCTTTTTCTTGCAGTTTTGTGTATTACATAATAGAAAAAAATTCCAACAAAGGTACTTTTTTCGCTTGTCAAAAGGTCTGGAACTTAAGGATTTGACAAATTCTTAAATTTTGATAAAAACAAAAAAGAAATTATCTTATTTTCATGAACTGGATTTCTTAGTCCTTCTGATGAGCGAGAGAGTTATAATTAATGCCCCATACTGATAAACTCGGTGCTTTATGTTACCTTTCTTGTCAATTTAATCTGTATAATACTATTAAAGGGTAAATAAATCTGAGTGGAACAACATCAAATTCTTTGTTGCTTAGACTCCTACATGAAGATGGTAGATATCTAACAAGGTTTTCAGTGTTTTCTTGACTTATTATAATAGCCACATATTTGGTATATGGGTATTATGTTTGATATCACCTGCTGTTTGAAGTTTCATAGCCGGATTTTTCTTTTCAACGGTTGGTTAGCTATACCCCTATTTTGGGGCCTCTGTTCTAATTAATGACTGTGATTTTGCTAGCTTCTTGCTAGTCTATTTTTTATAGCTTGAATATTTGTAATAAGTGCAGGTTTGAAACAGTAGTGGAGATGTTTGATATTTCCAAATTGAACATCGAAATAAAGACAAACGCTCAACTTTTATCTCCAAATGTTGTTTATGGAGTCTATTTAGTCTTCAGACTCTGTGATTCAAGACAATTCTCAAGTAAACCGATGTATGTTAACCTAAAGTATAGAAATGGACTCGAAAGTTTACATGCATATTTCGCAACATGGAGACAAAAGGAGTGGATGATGATTGAGTTGTACCAATTCCTGAATCAGAATGAGGATATCGTCTTTGATTTTCTACTGGAGAACTTTTCATCGTATTGTGGAGATGGTGTAGTTTATGTTGAAGGCATTGAATTTTGAGCTATTGACGAAGTAAGTTTGTACATTCTTACTCTTTTGTTTACATTATATAAAGAGGTTGGATGCATGCCAAAAAATAAAACTAAAACCATGTTCTATATTGCATAATTAACATGGTTTGTATACAGATGAAACATGAGGAAATCGAAAAATTGAAGGAAGTCCAACAAGGTCTTAAAATCAAACTTTAATATGGATCAGGTGCAACAATTGCCATCTAACTTTGAAGAAATATTCAAGATATGCAAAAACTACGACGAGTTGTTCTGGTTGGGCGAGGTCAATGAAAAGAAACTTCTTGTGCTTTCGGCAAAGGCAGTTTTATACAAATATTCTAATGTGGATCTTTTTACTTCAAAACAATTAGCCGAGACCAGGTTTGCTTCTTATATTATAGCTATTTTTGTTACAGTGTCCTCTAACTAGAGGCGGCAATTCCAGACACTACATGAAACACAATCCAAGACCGATACAATAAACAGGTTATGGTTGGGTGTAAACAGGTTTCGGACCGTATTCGGTTTGGGTTGGGTTAAATAGGTCTACCCGACAACCCGCTTAAGTTTTTTTGAAAGAAAATATTAATTTTATAGTTGTTTAAAGGGGTGTTATATGGGTTAAATGGGTTAAACGGGTCAACCTGCCAACCCATTTAACCAGTGGCGGTGCTAGAAAAAATTTCTTTGGAGGGCATGACGTTAGTCAAATTATATACATTTAGTCCAAGGTATTCAAAAGAACAAGGTTGTAAATATCGCTCGGCGGTACCGTGGCGGTCGACCCCCGAAATCCGCCATATCGGTCTTGGCGGCGCCATGGCGGTGACCATAAATTATAAAGGAATATGAAAAAAAAACCCTAGATCTAGGCTAGATCTGAAGTGAATATGAAAAAAAAAAACCCTAGATCTGAAGTTAAACGGCGTTGACCGGCATGAAAAAAAAAAAAAAAAAAAAAAAAAAAAAAAAAAAAAAAAAAAAAATCTGAAGTTGACCGGCGTTGACCGTTGTTGACCGACCGCCGCCAAGGCCGATTTTTGACCGATTTTGACCGCCAAGCTCCGATTTTGACCAATTTTGACCAAAAACGCCAAGTTAGACCGATATGGGAAATATCGTGGCGGTGGACCACCGAAATCCGCCATGGCGCCGCCATATCGGCCGCCATGGCCGATTTTTACAACACTGCAAAAGAAATATGAATAACCCGAGTCGCGGTCCCAACGAAGGTATGAATGGAATCGTGATTCAAGTCCAAGAGTGAATATTTTGAGAATTATTCTAAAAGTAATGAAATAAAAGAACAAATAAAACATATAAACAAGTAAGGCACGTAACATAAGAACACATATCCTAAAACGTAAATCACGAATTTAAAACGTAAATAAAACATAACGTAACAAGCTAAAACGTGAATATTAAGCAATATTAATCCTACGGCTGTAAAAACAATCTTCCTACATTCTAATTGACAGAAAAAAAAAAATTGGGAAAAAGAAAAAATATTCTTTGACTTTTTATTTATTTATTATAATTTAAAATCTAATTAAGAGAAATAAATTTAAGAAAAATAGTAAATGATTTTGAAAAATTATGAAAATTTAATAGAAATTACTTTAAACTATGTGAAATCTAAGAAAAATAAAAGTTAAGAAAAGGTTTTTATTAATAAGCTATGAAAAACTTAAACAGAAAAGAGCTTGTAAAGGAAAAATAAAAGAAGATTATAAATGAATTATAAATGAGAGAGATAACAAGAAAAGTTCTACGGGCAAAGTGGTTAGAGGTGTGTGCTGTGTGGTTTGGGGAAACAAGAGGTACTAGGTTCGAATCCTTGCACCTGTTGTTTTTATCAAAACTTTTGTTTTTGAACTTTCACTTATTGAAACTTGATTATAAGCAGAAATTAAGAACTTTTAATAAAAGCAATGTTTTTACTTTTCAAAAATAAGCCAGAAATAAGTCAACAAAAGCAACAGTGATATTGAAAGGTTTATAAGGAAATAATAAAAACTAAAAAACTAAACCTATAAGCCAAAAGCTAAGGGGCAAGAACTAAATAAGCTATAAACTAATCAAGTCCACTATAATTGGCTAAACAATTCTAACAAGCAGACCTAGCAAGGCAGATAAGCTCAGAATAATGAATAAGCAGATTTTGATCAAAGCTAAAACAAACAGTCCTATGAGGCCTATTTGCAGACATGATTAAGCTAACCAAATGAGCTTCAAAATAATGAACAAGCACAGATATAAAAAGCTACAATAACAAGCTATCAAAAGAGGCAAAATTCATAAAATAAACTGCATTAAAGAAAGAGATAAGAGGCAAGGAAAAAGGGTCTTGCAGAAAGTCTGCTAGCGGTGCAAGGAATGAGCAGTCCTAAGGGGCTATTTTCAAGCTTATGCACAAGCTTCAATACTAAAAGCTCAAGAATAAAAACAATGAAATCATATAAATAAGCAACCAATAAGCTTGAAAACCAAAATTCAGACACTATGGGCTTATGATGAGCTTAATATAGCTGCTGGTGTGGGGCTCTTTGGGGCAAAATCCAATGGTGCAGCGCACTGCATTCCTAATGGGAACTTTTTGAGCTTGATTTTAAGTAAACTAATAGGCTCCAAACTGTGAAGTTTCTTTTGAGACTTAAAAACTAGCAACCAATCTTAACTAAAATCTACTTTTTGAAAGTTTCCAAACTGGTTTGAAGCACAAAATATTATCAGGTGTGAGAGCTTTTGAAACAGTTAAGGGAATTATGCAAATAGAAATATGACCAATTGACTAACACAACCTAAACTACCTATGCAGATTTATTAGAAATGCAATAATGAACTACTATATTGAACTGAATTTAACAACTAAAATGATCTAAAAACTAATTGCCATATATAATCAAGTGTAATACGTAATGGTATCCAACTTTCAAACCAAATATGCATAAGCCACTTAACTACTCAAAACAGTTGAAAATCACTTCTAATCTACTTAATCATCAAACTGCAGCTAATTGAAATCCAAAATGTGACCTAAAACTATTTTGACCACAAAAGTCAAGCCTAATCCAAACACTCCTTTAACTATCTAAAAGCTTATAAAAACTAATATAAAGCACAAAACTCTAAGACTAAGCAATATCAAGCATACATAACCTACAATAAAGCAAATGAGACCAATATAAGAATGAAAATGAGCAGAAAAATCATAGAATAAGCAATAGGCAGTAAACAAGCTTAAAATGGGATTTGAAGTAAACTTACCTCATCCCTTGCCCAAACAGGGATAAAAATCACAAAAATAGCTTTCCAACAAGCTACTCAACCCAAAATAATCACATTAACCCTTCTGAATCAGCTTCTAACCCAATTGAGTTTATTTGACTTTTATGTTTGACTATTGTTGACTTTGTGAAATTAAAACGAATTTATCAAATAAAATCTCAACATAAGCTAAGGTCAAATTAAAACGAATCTACCAATTTTTTTTTTTACTGTTTTGGGTGTTTGACCGGTTGGGAAAGGATTGACCGGGTACGATTATTGGTGGGTACGGGTAAAGGGATTTGTGGTTTGGGCCTGGTTTTGTTAAAAGGTGAATTGGGTCAGGGGTTGGTATTGCTATAATATTTTGAGTCCTGTTTGGTTTTTTAAGTGATTTGGAAAGTTAACACAAGGACCATTTATGTTAATGTTGTAACCTCAAGGATCTATCTTTCCATTTTTGCAAACTTATTTCAAGGGCCACATTTGATGAATCTTTAAGGTAGACTTTGTAATTTTGAGCTCAAAATATGATCCACTTTGAAAATATCTTTCCCGGGCTCGGCTTTAAATGCTCTTTCCATTCCTCGTGCTCGTTTTGTCAGGTTTTCTTTGCTCTTTTGTCTATTTCTCAAAATATTCGTACCTGCACAGTCATAAAAACAAAAACAACATATATTTGGCATTTATGGTCGGTTTTTGGTCATTTTGGTCCGTTTTACAAGGTAAAAGGTATGTGTATTTTAACACATACCAGGGCCGAAACAATTTTTTATCCGGAAGAACATTAGATGAGAGGACCGCGAGATTGGGAAAAAAAATTAACACATGAAATCGCGAAAAAAAATACACTAACGGGTTTAGGCCTAGGGGGCCGGGACCCTTCCCGGTCTCTTAATTGTTCCGCCCTTGCATTTAACCTATTTAACCAGTGTAACTCGCTAAACCGCCAACCAAGTTAGATAAGCGGGTTAAATGGGGTCTGGTTCAAGGTATAATTAAACAAGTTGGGTTGACAAGTCTAACCCAATCACTTAAACATGTCATGTTCGGGTTGGGGAATAACCCGAATCCCACACGAATTGCCAGCCCTACCTTTAACCACTAAACTTTTTTTATTGTACATTCAAATATGTAGATGTCACACGAAAAACAGATTTTCCAACCCAGTGTTTTTTGATTTGTAGTTGACAATTAAAAATTCGTGAATATGGTTGACAAAAGTTTCACTTCTTGGATGTAGTTTCCTGTCTTTTACAATTTCGTTCTTGATCTATCATACATGCAGATTTCAAGAGGTGATTGAGCTTTTACCACAACAAGTATTTCATCTTAATTGCACGATCAAAAGTCAAATGTTGTCACAAGATACAGAATACATGTGTTACCTTGTGTTCAAGCTTTCAGAAAAATGTCAGGGTCTACATTGTCCCGTAAAAGTACGAGACGTACTGCACAAAGAAAACAATGAGGTTGAATTTGTTTATTTTATAACCCCGAGTGCATTGAACATAAATGGTAACACTCGGGTTCCAAAACAAAGGGAAGACGGATGGATGGAGATTCAAGTGTGGAAATTTAACTCAGCTCATGAATTCAAGGATGACTCCCTTTCTATGGATATAAAATTTACAAGTCATGAAGGATCTATGTCTGGCCTCATTGTATGTGGCCTTGAGTTCCGACCAATGTTTTTTGGAAACAGCGATGATATTCAGAGGCAACGAGAAAAGAAGAGAATGCTACAAGACGAAGCCCAAAACCCACACATTCAGCCTAAAAAAGAGGAGAAGACGACATAATTATGAAACTGTTAGATCACTAGGGTTTAGAATTAATTAGTCTAGGAGAAGCTTTACTTTGAAGATCTGTTCTCAATCCAAAGAAAAAACATTTTCTCAAGAGAAAGAAGATGTATTCGTAGTTAGCTTAATTAAGGCTTGCTGCCCCGTAATGAAAAGGTTGCAAAATGTAGGATGATTTGCTTTATTGATTTTTCTCAATTATCTCTAGTTCTTTACCCTGTTATGTAGAACCATAATCTCACACTTGTTAGACCACACTATTGCTTCTAATGTTCAAGTATCGAAGTCTTAAACACAATAAATACTGAAACATAATGTTCAATGGATTCATACACAAACTAAGCAATCAATTATAACCTGAAACACATTACTTAATCAAACAACAATCCTCTAATTGAAACAACATATAATTCTTATTATTCATTAAATGGTTTCATAACCTCAATCAAGAATGAATTAGCTTAACAAATCCAATTTTGTCTTTTTCCAATCTACATCCACAAATCAATTCATTCCCAACAAAGTTACATACAAATTAACAATATATTGTAAGAATATAAATCCAACATAACCATTTACATTGGTAATTCTTGGGGGGATCGAGCCCTTAGATTGAGACGCATATGAATTTGAAGCTATGATGTACGGTAGATCTAGATCTTTTATCGTTGTGTTTGTTACAGTCATCATTCTTGATGATCTTGATTGGCAATCACAAATTTGTTACATTAGCTATGCAAATACAGAGCCTGCCATCCACGTGCCAACAACTCATTACCGGATTTTCCCGCCCATTTTACTAGTTTATTTGCTTCCTTTGATGCCATACGAATAGTACAACTAAATGCCGTTATTCTTTATAACCCATGGATTTGAGCTGGATGAGAGGGGCTTAAATATGAGGAATTGAACTCTTTGGGTGATGTTGTTGATCCATACACTATTATTGAAACAGGGAAGATTCAACAGGTTAGCATTAATTTTGCAGTAATTATTAATCATAATCTTTTTATAGTAAATCAATTGTTCTATACTTTTCTCTCCAGGAAGCACCTTCAAATGAAGCAGATGTGCTAAAGCTTCGGGTTTCAAGTGTCGATAATACAGGAGACATGTTGATTGGACCTCAAGTCCTTTGACAGATGTCAGAAATTTATAGAAAACTCAAATGAACATACTTTGCCGTTTCTTTTGGGAAATCTTCATGATTGGATAGTATATTTCATATGTTTCTCTGATATATCTGTGTTTTAACTATAGTTGATGTAACCACAATAATGTCTTGCTACTAATGAACCTTTGATTTTTGAATTTCTACATTCATTATATATATGGTTGAATAATTTTTTGACAAATCCAATTTTTATGAATTTGCTGGCTGAGAATGAAGGTATATAAAGATTTGGAGGCTGCACGTACGGGAAAACTCATTGGTCCCAAGCTTGGAGGCAAAAGTGTACCTTGCTGTGACATTAAGGAATTTGTCTCAATCGTGTATTCATAACATCTCAGGTATGTCTATTCATTATGGACAGGTTGGGTTATGAGTTGAAACATGTCATTTTTGTAGTAGATGAAACCGTCCATGTCGGATTGGGTTGATTGACACAACCATATTATTACGCTACCAAGTACTAATCCAAATCTTTGAATAAAAAGGATATATGAGGTGAACACTAGATATACTATGGACTGCTTTTAGACTGATTGACCAATTCCCCGTTAAGCTAAACTTTTTATTTGCTCGTTTGAATCGTAAGCCAAATCGACGCATTCATCAGTTAATAGGTCAAGATTGCGACCTCTACTACATTGCATGTGCAACATGTTGAGGCTAATTTATTTCTATGATACTATGTGCATTTATTAACGTAAAATAAATAAATAAATAAAGGCAATTGTGGAGGTTGCAAAATGAACGGGTTCAGGTAAGAAATGCATTTGCAGAGCTTGAAATATGGATGGGTTGGGTCAAAACATATAATTGTTGGAATGCATCGGGTGGTTGAGCCAAAACACTTTGTATCCGAAAAAATATATTTAAGTGAAATAGGAAATTTTAGTTGGTGTATACTTTTTAAAAGTACGCTTTGGTTAAGTTTAGATCCATTTCTTTTTTATTTAATTTGTTCTCATATTTACATGTTTAACATATTAGACATAAAACATACCTCTGACTCTACGTATTCATAAGCATATGGTCGAAATTTCTATCTCTAGTGGCTAGTATATAGTGCCGAATCACACACTGTTGCACACATTTTAGCCTTTTAGGTTTTAATTATATATCATTTAATTTTGTTCATTGATCATTTCTGTAGGAGGATGCACCAACTAATTATATCATGTTCTGGAGAATATTTGATTCAAGGAGAGAGGAAAATATGGACAAACGTTTCACGTGCAGAAGGTTCAAGATGTGAAAGATGAACTTCTTGACTCAAGTTGGTTCTTTGCTATGATGTTATTGCTTCTCAACCATTTCCTGCTCTTGCAATATTCTGACAGAAATTAAATAAAAAATTATGTTATACGTGGCAATTTTGACCCATTTTCTTATGAATGAATTGATTGTGGGATAGGTTTTATCCCTAATGAGCAAAACTGATAAGTTGAAAAAGCTAGCTTAAAACGAAATTGGCTGAAACTGACTCAAACTTCTCCAAACTGTAGATTCAATTCACCAAACTTTTTTTGAACGGCTAAATTCATCACACTTCATAAATCATTTTATTAATATAATTGAGATTATTAATGTACCAATACAGTTTTTGTAATCACGGTCACAATAATTATCTATAAAAGCCAAAAAATATTTGACAAAAAACACCCGCACGAAGCCTGTGTCAGCCCTAACCCATCTGCCCATTACACAACATATTTTCACGTTTATACTGTATACAACTTATACCATGTTTTTATGTCGATAATCTCAACCTAGTTTTGGAGCAATGAAGGTCAAGGAAAGTCAAATCAAGTAGAAAGTACCAAGAGTGCACATGCTTTTGGTCACATTTTTTGTGCCCGAAGATGGAGATGCTCCATATGTTACAACTCGCTTTTTGTAAGGAATTTGATCTCATTTGAGTTAACAGGAACTCTATTAGCTTAGGATATTCATGTATACTACAATACATGTACACATATGGTTCATAACACTAATTTTCATTTTACTTGGTTTGTTTTAACCATGGAGGCATATGTGTGTATGGATTTACACAAATTCAGTTTACTACTATACTTTTGAACACATTTTTTATATTTAATTATTGAACAGCCAAGATAATTTTATTAAAAGATAATTTTATTGAACACAAGATTACACCAAAAGCAGATTTCCAAAGAGGATAGTTCCAAAGAAAGAAAGGGAACCAAAATATTCAAACATATACCCCATGGAATTAACATGAACGAAACTAAATCATATGAGACAGGTAGAAGGAGGATTTGATGTTGGAAAATTTAGGTGAAAATATGGTTTTTCACCAACTTTGGACACAACTAATTATAGACTCGAGTTGTCTAAATGAATAACATATTGTACTAAGTTACATACTTCTTGGTAAGAGCTTCGTAACGATATTATAAGTGTCAAAAATGGAGCTAGTGTGAATGCACTTACCAAATGAAAATGGTCAAAGTTTGTCACACACTTGTGGATGAACAAACTGTTTATGGAGACTGGTGAATCTAAATGGTTCTAGCTTAGTCCATATGCAGCACCCTGAACAAATTCAGAAATCCAGAAACCTTCATTTGAAGGGATTTTTTTTTTTTTTTTTTTTTTAATTATTATTATTATTATTATTTTTAAATCATAATAACATACTACGTATCTAAATGGGTTGTTATTTTTTTATTTTTATTTTTTTTATCAAAGTTAATTGGTAATTAAAAGGCTTGATTGTTAGCGTTACACAATTTACACTACAGTTTACTACAAGGTGTTAGAACTTCCCAACTCAGGTTGCCACTTTTCTGATCACCACACACTTTGCGGATGTTGCTATTAGGGGTATCATAAAACCCGACCCGAGCACCAAACCCGAATATGACTATTTGGGTTAGGTTACTCGGGTTCAAAATTATATTCGGATCAATTCGGGTAAACCCGAATGACCCAAGTTCTAAATAGGTCCGGGTATGTTTTTATTAGCCTCAACCCGAACCCGACTAACACGACTAACCCGACTCGGCTAACACTTTCAGAATGTAAAAATATTGAAATAAGCCATTTTTTAATCATTTTACATATACTTTGGTTGACCGGAACCTGACTAACCCGAGTTCTAAATAGGATCGGGTTTGGCCGTTTGGGTATATTTTTTTAAACCTTGACCCGAATTGACCCGAACCCGACCGGGTCAACCCGATAACACCCCTAGTTGCTATGATGTTATTGTTGGTCAACCACTTCCTACTCTTGCAGGTGTCAGTTAAGCTTTAGGTAATCTCCTAACAATATACTAATATATTATACGTGGCAATTCGGACCCATTTACTTATATATGGGCTCATCAGGATTATGTTTTATCTTTAGTGGGCCAAACCAGTAAATTGAAAAAGTTGCTTAAAACAAAATGGGCTGCAATAGGTCCAAAGTCTCCTATTGCATCAAACCTCACAAATTATTTTATTAATAAAGAGTAAATTACAGTGTTCGTTCTTGTGGTTTGCGTTGACCGCAGTGGTTCATCCTTTGACCGAAAGAAATGCACCGTTTGTCCGTAACTATCAAACATTATCCGCCTTTAGTACCTCCCTCTAGCGGCCTTCCATAACCCTCGTTAACAACCCACATGTGAGGGTATTTTTGTCCTTTTATGTCCACATATAAGGGTAAGATTGTCATTTTACCCTTCTCAATCCACCTCCTCATTTCTATCTAGCATCTCCAACCTCATTGTGTATCTTCAAACACTCCATCCTACACATATCCTACCATCATAATGACCATCTCCTCTCCGGCCAGGCGGCCACCACAACAACCAACATCTCCACCTACATAATGACCATCTCCTCCCCGGCCACCATGACAACAAACATCTCCAGCCCACAACCACCACCATATCCATATAACTGCCTCCATCATCTCCGGCAAATAACTGCCATCAACACCCACCACCACCACTGTCCACCCCCTGTCCACCCCCTCGCCGCCTCCTAAATCTCAACCAAGTGCTGTTGTCGTGGCTTCTAAATCACAAACCCATTACATTTTACTAATTTCTTCTCATGTTTCATAAATGGCAAAACATCCATACTGCTAATGCATCCATCTAACGCTGCAATGGTGCTTTAGGTCCATTTTTATTTTTTAGCTCTATAGACTCATTATTTCAGAAAATTGAGAAAAAAAGAAGATAAGTTAATTGATGATAGGAGAAAAGTAGATTGAACGTGTAAAATAAGAGGAAAAAGATATGTGTGTGGTTGTGAGTTAGTGTATAGGTATGTGTACTTTCAATCTCCATACCTCGCTCTGGCGGGATTGGGTATGTTGTATGTGTACTTGTATATGCATGTGGGACAAAAAGAAAGAACATGGAAAAATGATAATGATGGGGAAAAATATGGTTTGGGGGGGGGGGGGGGGGGGGGGGGGGGAGTCGAAAATATCCTCACGTGGGTATCACTTAGGGTGATCTAATGGGTGTTAGTGGGAGTCGTTAGACAGAGGGACTAATGATGGATTACGTTTGAGAGTTAGAGACAAGCGGTGCATTTTTTTTCGGTGGTCAAGGGACGAGCTACGGCGGTCAACACTAACCACAAGAACGAGTGGTGTAATTTACTCATTAATAAATTTGGGATTATCAATGTTCTAATACGATTTTTGTAGTCATAGTCACACTAATTATCAATAAAAATGTTTAGAAGTTGACGAAGTTCTTTTTAGGTTGACCTGTACAAAACCTGCATCAGCCATAACCCGTGTTAAGCAGTTGCACAACCCACCCATTTGATCACATTCTATATCATACATTTTTACCCTGTTTTATGTTGATAATCTCAACTTTTTTTCTCAGCAATCAAGGTGATGGAATGTTTAATCAAGGGTAGATTGACAGGAGTGCACATGCTTCTGGGTCACATTTTCTTTGGCTGAAGATGGAGCTGTTTGTTACAGCATGTTTCTGGTAAGCAATTACAATGGGTCTAATTAGAGTTAAAAGGCACTTTTTATTAGCTTAGAACATTCATGTATGCATTAATACATGCACACATAGGGTTCATATTGCTCATTTGACTTAGTTTGTCTTTACCATGGAGTGACACTGATGATCAGAATCATCAGATTCATACAAAATACCATATAATTTTAGACATCTTTCATTACTACTAGTACTGTCGACATTTATTTGTGGTAGATTTTATTAAACACCTTATGTATAATGCTAACATCTTAAAATTGGTTGCAACTTGCACGTCTTACAATTAATTGGATATTGCCCTTTTCACAAGCTACTCACTTTTGGCTAAAATAGAGATATTGGGCATAAAAAATATACCTTGGCACAACTTTTGAATCGTTAGACCCTTTCAACCCATTTCAAGAGTATCTGAAATCTGGGTAGCGGGTCACTTGCGGTTTTCTCATTATTCGATCTTGATAATTTAAATGTAGCATGTTCTCGTGGATCCCATCTAATATTAAATCATAGTTGCCACTGAAAAGTCGAAAGTCAAGAAGAAGATAAATGATGTGGTATGAGTTCTTCCAAATTAATTTAACATACCAATTAGAAATATTCATAGTTGCGACAGAGAATGAAATATTATCTAAAATCTTACCGACAAGCAAAGGTGCGGATACCATTACTGACAAGATGTCCTCTCTATCAATGCTGGTGAAACAAGGTAATGATCTGGTAGCTTCAACTCCCAATCATATTGAAGCATTCCAGCATATCGGATTTTGGGGAACCGCGCTCTGTCAAATTTATCAAACTTCTCATACTCAAGAGCTTGGGCAAGTATTCATACGATCTGCTTGGAAGTTGAATGTGACAACAGCATTCCAATCCATTAGGGAACCCGCAGGATTCCTACTTTCATCAACAATGACAAATGAGGGTAAGTACTGATCATCACCATTTGGAGGTCCCTTTAACTTCTTGATAGCCTCAACAGCATTCTTAAATTTGTGTGGCGCTTCACCAAGAACCTGAGCATCCCAACCACGTTTCACAACCTCCCAATCGTACTGCAAAAGTTACATTAGGAGTTCAAATATTTCTTCTTTTGGATAGATAATTTTAAAAAAATGGCATATTAAAAAATTTAAAAACCCTTAAACGGGTCGACCCGAACTTAAGTTTTAAGAACATTTTCAACCCAATACCCGACCCAATTTAGATTTCGAGTTACTCAGGTTGTCCAGAATACAATTTTTGAATCGAGTAACCCGACCCGAATAAGCTTAGTTGGGTTCGGGACCGGTCGGGATGCTCATGTTCGGGTTGACACGAACCCAAATTGACCCGGCCCGAGTTGACCCGATCCGAATTGATGCGAACCCGACTAACCCGAGTTCAAATAGGGCTGGCTTAGGGTATGTTAGTTTTAGCCTTGACCCGACTTTGACCCGTACCCGATTAACACCCCTTCACGAGCCTTCTCACCAATCTCCAACGCCTTCATCTTTGGTTGGACATTTAAGGTAATCCCACTATCACTTGGCATTTCCACACATTCCTCCAATGCTGAATTAAAATATCCAGAGCGGTTCCATCCCAAAAGACGGTAACATGACCAAATTTTACCATTTCATTGTCAATTAACAAAAAAGCAAACTTTAGACTTCTTACACTCAAAGCACACATAACTCCCTAATGCAATTTTATAAAGCTTTTGCTTTAATGAAAAATTATTCACCAGATGTTCTCTCTATCAATGGTGACAAAACAAGGTAATGACCTGGTAGCTTCAACTCCCTATCATATTGAAGCATTCCAGCATAGCAGATTTTGGGGAACCATCAAACTTCTCATACAAAGAGCTTGGGCAAAAGCGTAGTCGTATGATCTGCTCGGAAGTTGAATGTGACAACAGCATCACCATCCATTATAGGACCCACAGGCTTCCAACTCTCATCAACAATGACAAATGAGGGTAAGTACTGATCATTTGGAGGTTCCGTTAGCTTCTCTATAGCCTCAACAGCACTCTTAAATTTGTGTGGCGCTTCACCAAGCACCTGAGCTTCCCAACCATGTTTCACACCTCTGATCGTTCTGCAAAAGTAACATTAGGAGTTCAAATAGTTGTCCTAATTTAGATAGATAATTTTTAAACAAAGTATATTAAAAATTTAAAAAACCCTTATTCAGGTCAAACAGGTCGACCCGAACACGAGTTTTCCAAACATTTTCAACCCAGTACCCGACTCTATTTAGTATTCGGGTTACTCGGGTTGACCCAAATGCATTTTTTGACCCGCATAACCCGACCCGAATAGGCTTAGTCGAAACCGAGTTTTCTAAATAATTTCAACCCGATACCCGACTCTTCTGGGCTACTCGGGTTGACCCGAATACATTCTTTGACCCCGAGTAACCCGACCCAAATAGGCTTAGTCAGGTTCGGGATGCACATGCTCGGGTTGACACGAACCCGAATTGACCCGACCCGAGTTGACACAAACCCGACTAAACCGAGTTCAAATAGGGCCGGCTTTGGACATGTTAGTTTTAGCCTTGACCCAACTTTGACCCAAACCCAACCATCCCGACCCGATTAACATCCCTTCACGGGCCTTCTCACCAATCTCCAACGCCTTCATCTTTGGTTGGACATTTAAGGTAATCCCACTATCACTTGGCATTTCCACACATTCCTAAAACTATGAGTTAAAATATCCAGAGCGGTTCCATTCCAAAAGAAGGTAACATGACCAAATTTCACCGTTTCACTGTCAATTAACAAAAAAGAAAAAGCCAACTTTAGACTTCTTACACTCAATAGGAAATATCAAACTACACATAACTCCCTAATGCCATTTTATAAATCTTTTGCTTTAATGAAATATTATCTAAAGGTGCATTTTATCAAACACTTTAACTTCATTCACGCATTTTATAAAACAGTTTAACTGCATATAAAAACATTTTATTCAAATGCCAACCTCATCATGATTTCAACCGAGCTAGGCCACCATACTTCAACAAGTTTATTTTCATTAGAAAACAAGAATTTATTCCCTTCAGGACCGCATAAAAACGCCATTTTCTCACCAAGGACCGATGTTTTAAACACGTCCCCAAATAGCTTTTTCCTTTGCATAACGAATTTCTCGTTGGTTCCACTACGAAGCTTCTTGAAGTAATCGATGCTTTCGCCGATTAGTGGCCAACCATATTTTCCAGGAATGTTGGTTGATTTTTGAGTCATGAAATGATGTATAATGAATACACCGATTATTGGCAATGTTATTGAGGAAACTAGCAAGAGGGTGTCCATTTGTTTCGACTTGTATGTTGCCTTTTGGTTGATGAATATTTGTGTGTGTTTGATGAGATTTTGTGTGTGTGTGTCTATATATACTTGTTAATTTTGTGTATATATACATGAACAAGAATGACATTATGACAAGTTTAAGAATAAAGGATAGATAAAGACAATCATCAGAATAATACAAAAGTTAGACTTGAGAATTAAGTGGCAAAAACAAATCCAGGTATTTGCAGACTTTAAGTTTCTTACATTTTTTAATCATTTTTTAATTATTTTACCTTTTTTTTTAAAGGTGAATCGAGCATATAATCACAAAAAAAGGTTACATAGCCAAGATATAATCCATGTTTCCTTCAATAATAACATTAAGTAGACTTGATGGATCAAAATTTTCCTTTTTTTAATGGACATTTATTCAAAACATATGCTAGTAAGTAGCTAGCATGGACAAATCTAAGAAAAAAATTACAATTGAATAAAGAACACTAGGAGTGCAACACCAACCAATCCAAGAGATACTACAACGCTTAGCTCTATATTTCATCTAAAGATAAGATGTCACAATAATGTCGTCAATCATTTTCATCGTAACAACTTTAACCACCTGAAAAACATGTAAATTCCGAGCCCTCCATATCCACCGGATAGCACATAGAACCACAACATCGGAAAAATAACTTTTTGAACAAATATCTTTAAATCTGAACAATATTGTTACCCTAGTTTCCACCATTATTTAGACAAAATATAATACATAGCAGCATAGGACCTGTCCATTCATGTGTAATCCCATAACCGGTAAACCCTTTTTCTCTATTCACATCAGAAAGGTATATGTGCATCAGGAATAAAATATCTACTTTTACATCAGAAGTACTCTACTGGATTGTACATATGATCTTTTGGATTTTACCTTCCACTAGCCAAAGACTTGTGAATTCTCATAGATCCATTAGTTGTCCATCATCTCTTGTTAGGCCAGTTCAGAGCCCAATACACCTTGACTAGAATTTGCATAGAAAATACTTTAAGTGTAAATGAAGTCCTTTAATAATAGAACATTCAAGAGTCATCTTGAGAGTTCTTCATATACTAAAGAAAGTCTTACCACTTGCTGAGGCAGAACTCAGCGAGTGAAGTCTCTGAACTAATAGGCAAGAACTTTATTGAAATGGTAAGTGAAAGCTACTTATCAAAGAAAGTCAGTAAAGTACAAGAGTTGGTAAAAAATCAAAACAATTGTCAACGTTGTTCCTTGAAGTGGGATTGAACACGCTCCAAGAACAGAGGATGATATAAGCAATAAGTTAGCAGTGTACATTCCTAGTTAGATGCTTGACACATCTCTATTAACCCACAAGTATTCACCTCGAGTTTGCCTATATAATAAAATGTTGTAAAGGAGTAACCCACCAGTCTGATATTTGTCTAAATTTGTTCATTTTCGTGCATTTGTTAAGAACCAATTTAATTGTGATATCAAATCCTTGCAATGTGATTATGGGGGTGAATTTGACAACAATGCCCTACACCAACTATCAAATCCTTTATGTAACAAGTCTGATCATGGGGTGAATTGTGATATCACATTATTTATGGGTGAATTTGCTTCTAATAGACTGAGCACTACTCATGGTTCGAATGGGAATAATAGGCGTCAGAATCGTGGAAACAAATTATTCTGGTATTTGGAAATTTAACTATGAGTCTTGACACTCAGAATAATCTGAGAGCATTCTTACATGCCCAGCAGCGGCTCCTAGCCCAATATGGGTTGTCAAACCAATTGGGCCAGGCCCAATACACTCCCCCTTTGCATCAGACTTCACCAATGGGCTCTAGGTCCATACCACCACCTGGCTTTGGACTTTCTGGTACGCAACAGGTTGCTCCACAACAGCATGGTTTTGGGCTCTCGGGTACACAGCAGCCCGCTACATAGCTTACACCACAACAGGCTTTATTTGCACAATTGATTTATGGCTCGAGTCCTCAGGCTTCTCTTCAAGGCCAGGAGACGATTCTACCTCAGGCTTTCAACACCATGACACTTCAAGAACCGGTTAACTCTAATTGGAACATGGACACTGGTGCGTTCTCTCATCTTAACTCATTTGCTAATAATCTTAGTATTGTTTTTAATTCTTGAATTTATGCATCTGTCTTCGTTGGTGATAGGAAATCTATTCCTGTCACCAACACGGGCCATAGCACTTTGACTACCCCTCACAGAACCCTTCACTTAAATAATGTACTCGTTACCCCTAATATTGTTAAAATTTGATATTTTTACATCAGTTTGTACGTGATAATAAATGTACCATTGAATTTGATGAGTTCGGTTTCATGTGAAGGACTACTGGACCCGCCAAATCCTCCTCAGATGTGAGAGCACCGGGGATCTCTATCCTGTCACCATCCTGATTTTTCCTCAAGCCTTTCTTGTCAATCAAGACACGTAGCATCAACGAATTGGACATCCAGGAAGTGACGTGTTGCGTTCTTTAGTTTCTAATAATTTCATTTCTTGTAATAAGACTAAGTTTCACATGCTATGTCATGCTTGTCAGCTTGGCAAACACGTGTGGTGGTGTCGGGGAGGACATGTTTGTTGAAATTGTTTAAGGTCGAGAGTTAAGTCTCATCTCCTCGGTGGATACCATGGAATGCCTGGTGTCGAGGTTGGGAAAAGGGTCCTTATAAGCAATGACGGTGGCAAGGTTAGCATATTTTTCACTTAGTCTGTTGATTGCATAGGTAACAATATCATCATCCGACATAGGAGAACCAAGATCGTTTAAGAGAGTGACAATAGATTCTATTTTACGAAAATAAGCATCGGCAATAAGATTGCCCATTTTAATGACACGTAACTCACCTTTTAAAGCAATAGTTAGGGTACATTTGTTGTCCAGAAAGATTTTCTCAACTTGATCCCAAGCATCTTTAGCCGTGGGAGGATTAGCCTTGATTAGTCTTTCTTGAAGAGTAGGAGTGAGGGTGAGAAAAAATCCATGACTTGACGATGAAATAAGCAATTAACAATTCTTCCGTTGGTGGAAAGGAAGAGGAGGAGCTCGCGGCAGGACTTTGGATGTGCTTTAGGACACAAAAGTTGTTGCAATGAATCTTGAAAAAATAACACCAAGATGAGTAATTTAACTCATCAATGTCTAGTTTTACGGGAACAAGGCTATTTATATTATGAACGGCGTATAGCTTTTCAACAAAAGTAAGGGTGGGAGGTGGTGGTGGAGGCGTGTCGTTAGTCATGATGCTTGTGGAGTGAAGAAAAGGTGTGGATGTTATGATTAGGGTTTTTAGGATTGTATACCTACTGATACCATGTAAATATGTAATCGATATTGATTGAATGAATGTCATCAGTATACAAGAGTGTGTATATAATAATACATGCTTAGTGGGCTAGTAACCCAAATACAAATAACACTAACTAGAAATGGACATAATAATAAACATCCGCTAACACAATCTACACAACTAATACACATTTTAGTTAGTAGAATGTCAATCTTAATCTTAATGCATGTAACTTGTCAAATGAGTTAGATAACTTGTATAAGTCTAACTTTTAATGAAAATTAGCACAGTAACTATATACCTCTTTTTCGGTAATCATGGTTTATGAATTTTTGACGGAAAATTTACGAGACTTGATGAGTCCATCATACTGACATAAATCAAGTATTATGTTCCTGTGTGGCAAGGTTAACGTGCAAACACTTCTAATTCTTTGGAATCCATGCCCACTTTTCCCCCATAACTAATAACTAGTTAAAGACTTGTGCACGCACAAGATTTAAACATGAATTATTTTACTATTTTACTTTTCTTTTGTCAAAAGGTGAATCGAGTATACAATCACAAAAAGGTTACATAGCCAAGATAGAATCCATGTTTCTTTGAATAATAAAATTAAGTAGACTTGATGAACCAATATTTTTCTTTTCTTTTTTTTTTAACGGACATTTATTTAAAAACATATGCTAGTAAGAAGCTAGCATGAACAAATCAAGAAAAAATTACAATTGAATACAAATAACACTAGGATTGCAACACCAACCAATCCATGAAATACTTCAACACTTAGCTCTATTCTTCATCTAAAAAAGATAAGATGTCGCAATAATGTCGTCAATGATTTTTATCGTAACAACCTTAACCACCTGGAAAACATGTAAATTCCGAGCCCTCCATATCCACCAGATAGCACATATCCACCACATAGTAGCATAGGACCTGTCCATTCATGTTTAATCCCATAACCGGTAAAAAAAAAACACACACAAAAAAAAAGGGTTAATGGCATGTAATAGCAACGTACTTTCTCATTTGTGCCATTATCAGATACGAACCCAAAATATTACAGATATCAGATACGAACTTTCAATTTTTTTTTCATTATCAGATACGAACTTTAAAATATCAGATATCAGATACGAACTTTCAAATTTTTGTTTCATTATCAGCAACGTACTTTTTCATTTGTTTCATTATCAGCAATTTTTTATTTTTAAAGTTTTTCTTATATTTGAACAAAGGAGAAAAGTACGTTGCTGATAATGAAACAAAAATTTGAAAGTTCGTATCTGATATCTGATATTTTAAAGTTCGTATCTGATAATGAAAAAAAATTAGAAAGTTCGTATCTGATATCTGTAATATTTTGGGTTCGTATCTGATAATGGCACAAATGAGAAAGTACGTTGCTATTACATGCCATTAACCCAAAAAAAAACCCCTGTTTCTCTATTCACATCAGAAACATTCTAATGCTTGTATATGTGCGTCAGGAATAAAATATCTACTTGTACATCAGAAGTACTCTAATGGATTGTACATATGATCTTTTGGATTTTACCCTCCACTAACCAAAGACTTGTGAATTACCATAAATAAGTTAGTTGTCCATCATCTCTTGTTAGGTCAGTTCAGAGCCCAATACACCTTGATTAGAATTTGAATAAAAAATAACTTAAGTTTAAATGAAGTCCTTTAGTGATAGAACATTCAAGGAGTCATCTCGAGAGTTCTTCATATACTAAAGAAAGTCTCACAACTTCTTGAGGCGGAACTCAACAAGTGAAGTCTCTGAACTAATAGGTGAGAACTTTATTCAAATGACAAGTGAAAGCTACTTATCAAAGAAAGTCGGTAAAGTACAAGAGTTGGGTAAAAAAGGAAAACAATTGTCAACATTGTTCCTTGAAGTGGGATTGGACATGCTCCAAGAACAGAAGATGATATTATTAGTGGATAATTAGGCCCAAGCCCGGTTTGTGGGTTTTGGGTATTAGGGTTTCACTATTATATATAGTGGTCAGATCGGTTCTCAACCGATCTATTTGTGTTTCGCTCAAATAGAGCACCCGTACATAGAGTGGTTCATTATCGATCTTTTTAAGGGTTTTCAACCGATCTTTTTAACGTTTTTTGTAGTAGTGAAAGTTATACCTACGGGTTTATCATTGTCTTACATAGTATGAAGCCATTAAGATCCACAAAAACCTAATCCTTCCACCACTTTCATCTTCGACCGCCTCCGGCCGCGGTCGAAGGTTCGGAGGGCTCCTTTTAAACCTTAACATCTGTCCCAATCAATCAATAAACAATATTATCCTTTTAAACCTGATCATCCTTCTTTTGGTGATGAAGCTTTAACGTCAGTGGGTTTTAGTTTTGATTTAGTCACTGATGGTTACAAAATTGTTATTATATGCTACTCGGTTGATGAATTTGATAATGGAATTGCAAAAATAAAAAAAAAAACATTTGTTTACTCCTTGAAGACAAGCGTTTGGTCATCGATTATTCCCTTCAGAGCTCATAATGGGTTTTTTTAAGGATTAAGAATCTTAGGATTATTTTTATGTTTTTAATTTATTGTTGAAAAAAAAGAAAAAAAAAAAGAAATTAGTTATTTAATTATTTTTTTTATGTCGAATCCAGGGTATCAATTCCCGAGACGACTTTTGTTGGTGTCGAATCCAGGGTATCAATTCCCGAGATGACTTTTGTTGGTGTCGAATTCAGGGTATTAATTCCCGAGACGACTTTTGTTGGTGTTATTAATTCCCGAGACGACTTTTGTTTTTGTCAAATTTGCTTTATTAGTTTATTTTGGTGTCGAATCCATTGTCTTGCAGATATAAGCACTAAGTTAGCACTGTACCTTCCTAGTTAGATGCTTGATACATTTCTATTAACCCACAAGTATTCACCTCGAGTTTGCCTACATAAAAAAAAAATGTTGTAAAGGAGTACATGCTAACTCGTACAATTAATACGTTAGTTTACGTGGTCATTTACTCCTTCTAGAACTAAGTTCCTGAACATCTTCTGAGTGTTAACATAGTTTTTAGTTAAATACATAACTTTTTTTTGTGTTTAAGAAAGTGAGGAGGTTACTATACTTAAATTACTTTCAACGTTAATTGTTATTCCTCAAATAATTATGGTAAATCTTTTTATTTATTTCTAATAAGAATTTAAACGTTGAAAACTTTGATGTGTACTTTGTTTAAACTATTTATGTATTTATGCTTTAAACATTTAAAACATACATAAGATAAATATGGAAAGTGATTTAACTTGGTTAATCTTGGTTTAGAAGGGTGGCAATGGGGGCGGCATGGCTCACCGGCAAGGGCATGCCGGCGGTGAACACCGCCGCCACCCCACCGGCATGGCTAGCGGCATCATCTCACCGGCAATTATTGCCTCCGAAGCATGCGAGTCTCTAGGAAGAATATTACCGTTTGACAATTAATTTATAGACGTTGGGGTTGTGTTTTTGGAGCGTGTATTGGGCCAAACAAAAAAAAAAAAAAAATCCCCTATATATATTCAACAAACACATACAATTTTATCACAAATAATACAATTCACATATACAAAATTCACATATTTTATCTCGATGATTAGTTATTTCATTTTTTTTAAGAATAATGTAATTTTCTTTTAATTATATATTTTTTTTAAGTATTATGTAATTTTCTTTTAGTTATTAATGAAATATTTATGTTTTAATTAAATTGTTTAATTTAATTAATAAAAAAAAAAGTTGGGAGGTATGAAAAAGGCATGGTTGCCACTAAAATGGGGTTGGGAGGTATGGAAAAAGTATGAATGAGGTGAAATGAGGTGGGATGATATTATTGGTGGATTTCGGAGGTATGGATGTTTTCGGAATCATGACTGCCAGTGTCCTTAAATCACTCTAAAGGGAATAACAATTGGTAATAGAGCAGTTTGATTATTAAAACTTTTCAAACAAGATTGCTCGAAAGTTTTTAAAATCAAAATCTTATCATATTTATGTCTAATGTTCCTCAACTTCTAGTCTCAAAGGGCAGTGGTTATGTCATTGTCGCTCCTAAACTAAAGGAGGAAAGATTCACAAAATGGAAGAAATTCACATTGATGGTATGGAACTTTACCTCATTAAGGTTCTTAATGATGGTCCATATGTTCCTAAGATAATTGCTGGTCTTGATGAACCTGAAGCTCAATAGAACAATGACGAAAGAAGTGTGGTCTATCAAGAAAGCCTTAAAAATATCATCATATCATGCTTAACTCACGATGTGATGGAATCAGTCAATTGTCCTACTGCTAAAAAGGCATGGGAAGACCTGATTCTCAACTTTGAGGAACCTTTTGATGTCAAAGAAAATAAAGTCACGGACTTAAAACTTTCTTACAACACCTTCAAACATATTGAAGGTGATTTAGTCTCACAAACATTCACCAGATATAAAGTTCTCATGAATGAACTATTGAATGGCTGTGTCTCTTTCAAATCATGAAATTAACAATGGCTTTGTTTAAAGCCTACCAAAGAAATGGTTGAACTTAACAAATGTCTAAGGACTTAGCCACTCTATTTGCCGCAAAGGTGTATAGTGTATAGTGTTAATTTTGTTATTCAAAACATATAACCCATACATATCATATCTTTAATCTTCAATTTTAATTTTAATTTTTATATTTATCTTTAATCTTTATATTTATCTTCATCTTTAATCTCTAACTACTATAAATCATTTAGGTCTTTCTATTAATAGAAGTTTAAAAAAAATTAGGTTTACACACTTTCTGTCTGTATAGTTTAATTTTGAAATTTTGTAACATATTATAATTTAATGCAACTAATTGAATTTACACATGACAATTGACATCATATATTATTACTAAATATAGCTTATAGTTGTTTACTTAAACTTTAGCTTATATTATGACTTCTAAACTTAGAACTTTTTATTATTCCCCGCTTGCAAATTTGCAAAGTGATAAGTGCTAAGTCCATAAATTTCAAACGATAATGATTTCTTGCTACATAAATTTCAAGTTAAATTACCTTTAACTTTGATGATTGCACAAACAACGTCGTATATAAATAAGTCCTTCACAGGCTTTGAATGTTTTTAGGTCTTCCATTTTACATTTCTGCCTATTTATCGAATGACTATGTACAAATAAATTTTGTTAGCTTTTGACGTTTAGTATATCGTTATTCTACAAGCTTTATATTTTGTTTACAACCTCTAATATTTTATTTATTGTGAAACAATTAAAACTAGCTCGCCCATCGTCCTTTAAAAATGACAATAACTTTGGTTAATGAAGCAACTAGCACTACAAGAAAAAAGGCCTTTGGTGACAACATGATTATGGTCACTAATAGTAGATATGTGGTCACTAAGCTGATTTAGTCACCATATGAAAGTGGTCACTCGTCGTCACTAAAGGTAATAGTGATGACATATGAATATGGTCACTAAATAGTGACAAACTGTTTGTTGTCACTTTCATTTTGGACGGCTAATTTTTAGTCACTAAATGTAAAAGTGGTCACTGAATTTGGTCACTAAAAGTAAAAGTGGTCACTATTTTAGATGAAGTGACCACCAATGTGGTCACATGTTATATACACACTAAGAAAGTGGTCACTTTTCTTTGAATTTAATGACCAAATAATCGTCACTAATTGAAAAAATATGGCAAAAAAATCACTAATTTCTTTATTAAAATCCAAAACGGAAAAGAATTTATCCAAAACAATAGAAATCCAAAATTAATTACATCTACAAAATCTATATTTCTTTATTTGAAACGAAATACAAGAATCGCGATTACATCAATTTGATACCAATATAACAAATAACGAAAACAAAAAATAACCCGTACTCGATAACGGTTGCTGTCATATCGCTTAAACAATAGAAACATGATTCAGATGTATTATTACATGGAAACATCTGGAAAGAGAAACTCTTTCATTTAACCACCGAGATGACGCATCACAACGTTGCAGCCCAAGTTTTGCGGCTGGAACTTGCCACCCAATAATCTGTAAAGAAGAATGATAATAAAATGAGCAATGAGTACCACAACAATGTCAGCTCATGCTGGAATAAACTTGTATGAATAGTTGACTACCTGATGTTGACTATCATGAGCATTTGAAGGAACGCCCACACACAGAAAATCATCTAGAGCTCTTATAACGGTATTTAGTAACTAACGCTAAAGGTCTGAAAGGATTAATAACAAATTCAAATAAGCACATTATATTATCAGTCGTGATGTGTCTTATTGGGAGCATTATCTATGACCAGAAAGAGAAACAAAGATAGAAATTGACCTTAAAATTGATAAGAAATAAAATTTTTGGCTAAATCACTGAAATTATGTTATTACTTTTCTTTTTTAGGTTTTGGGATACCCAATATAGTTAAGCCACAATTAAATAACACTTATCAAACAGACCCATTCTGAGTTCTGAACCTAATTCTAATTTTGCAACCTCTAAGAAAAACATTAATGGAGCTAAAACAAGTAAACTAAAGAGTATCAATTTTTACCTCTTCACGCTCGATTGTGTGAGCAAGTGGAAGAATAACTTGACCACCAAAATTACCCGCCCGAGACCCTGATGAGCTACAGGGACCAAGCTTGATTGCTGAAGCAAAATAAGTATCCACGTTGTGTCTGCCTATTCTAAACGGTGCTTCCTTTTAATCATTGGTATTCCCCTGATCACATGAAAGATCTAGTGAAGATGTACAACTCAGCCAATAATCATATCCACAGTTTAGTTACTCTTAATATGCTTTAACTAAAAATAAGCATATCCACAGTTTAGACAGCCAAATTATATAGGGGTCAAATAAAATTACCCATTGACACAACCCAAAGCGTCTCATTCATAAGTTCTAAGTAAACCGGTTAAAATTTTGACCTCTAGAAAAAATTATGGCAGTTGAATGATGTGGTAGAGATGCATACCGTTTTGAATTTATCCATAGTTCCAGAGAGGATGCCTCTTGAAGAATCCATATCATTCCCCTGAGGAAGAAAACAAAGATTGCTATAAATTTGAACAATAGAAATATAGATACAAGATTTAAAAAGCAGCAACAAGTTACCTTATCACTTAGATATAGAAACTGCTTAGCTTCACTAGCTCCAATCTTTTCAAAAGCAGCAACAAGTTGCTTGATATATGTCGCCACATCTTTCCTAAACTCGATTGTGCATGGCACCTTGTTCTTACCCTCTTCCTCATCCATCTGAACTCCAAAACACCAACTTGCAAACCTTTCCATATAAGCTTCACATGCCATAAGGATATCACAAACACGATTGCGAAAATGGCCAACTACAAAATCCTCAAAGTTCTGCAGCGAGCAACATTATCTCATTGAATTAGCTAATACTTAACTATACAAATATAAACAGTTAATACTATAAACAAACTCAGAATAGTTTTTTATTTTAAGGAGGTTAAAACACCTAACGGACATTTACTTTTGGCATGGTCAGCGCAACTCCATCTTATCCATCTCAATGCCCTGGTCATTTACTTTTGGCGTGGTCAGCTCAACTCCACCATTAGTTAAGAGATTCAGATTTATATCAAGACCCCCAGAGTTATACCACAAAACCTGGAACCAATTAAAACATACCATACATTAAAGAGGTTAAAACACCTAACGGACATCCATACACGCAGCTAAGTAGAGAAAAAGTAAATAAAGATGACATACAGGTGGGCTTTCAGGATACGATTTTGGGATAAACATGTCAAAGAAGTAAAGGCCATCATGATATGGGGGCCCTTTAGGTCCGACAATCACAGCACTCAAAAGATCCATCTTTGGTTTGAAAACCCTCACGAATATAGTATCTGTTGTAACATCAAATGTAAAAAAGAGATAAATTTGTGCACAATGTTGGATGGTATTAAGTTTGAATTAAATGCTTTAGATATTTAGTACTCCAACCGATAAGCAAAACAGCATTCAGATTACCATTCGTAAGTTAAACATACATACCAGGTAGGTCTTTCTCAAGGATTCTCCACTCTTCCTCGATCCTCTCAGCCCAACCTTCTGCCTGTTAAGACATACCAGATGGATTACTTTATTATTATCAACCATTATTACTATATAATAATTACAATAAACACACAGACACACGCTTGCCTGATTCATTAATGGGTTGAACGTTGAAAAACAATGACCAGTATGGTCTGAAAGAAAAGCAAAATTCTTGAAGCTTTTGAAACTTCAGAACCTCTTCATTATCGGGCCCTGCCAACGGACAGCTGGTATCTTCCTGATGATCCACTAGCACGTCTTCCATACTAAAAACACCTGTACGAGAATTCCTGAACCGCACAAGAGTCTCCCTAGTCGTCTCCACAGCTAGGGCATGGCTCTTCTCACTCGAAAAAGATGATTCATTTGGTGGTTCACTACTCGAGGCATCCCCCTCCTAAATGAACACAGCATAATGCACAAACTGAATAAAAAGAGGCACTTGCGTATAAGAGTTTAATACTAGAGATTGGTTGGTAACCTCCTGTTCCGTTGCTTCCAAGAGAAACATAATCTGCCCTTTCCAAACTTTCATTCCTTTACTTGTATGTTAAAAAAAGTACAAGGTGTGACTTAATCTAACCCTATATTAATATGCTCAAGACAAGTACTTTCATTTTCAAGTATATGAACGTAATCAAGCTTAACAAAGGATAAACATAAGCACAATCAAATCCGTCAAAATGAACTTGTACTAACCAAGGCTGCAGAGGTGATCAGATGCTTAGGCAAAGATATATGTAACATGAATTATACTCTAAAATGTTCTTACTGAAATATTCATAGTTAATGCATATGTTTACTAAAGATAATAATAGAAATAAAAAACAAGCTGAACTCTTATTCACTACAGTGCCTATAACACCATTCGAGATACTGCTATACTATTATAATACTGATTCCAGATACAAATTCCATAGTTAATACCATATGAATCTTCAATCTGCTATACTATTTAATGCTATACTATATATATGAGCATTAAACATCAGAAAGCCAAGACCATTTAGAAACAGAATCCTAACACCTATGTAATTCCTTAACTATCATAATCTAAGCTTATCCCAAACTAGTAATCTAAGCATATAAAATTACACGTACTAATTTATAGACCAGTTCAGCAAAAAGTGCAGCTAACTACACGAACCAGCAACACACATACAAGCCATCATAGTCTAACAATAAGAACTTTAAACTTACTGATCCATTTGACTTCAGCTTCAGTTATCGGTAACATGGGTTCTCCATCTCTCGTTGTCTTTTCCGATCCATCTAGTAGCTTGGTGAGGCTTTACTCTTCTGTATACCTTTATTCCAACAATGGAACCTAAATAAATTTAACAAAAAATCATTTGACTTCTGCTTCATAATAGTAAGTCATAACTAGACGTTGCGTCCAAGTTTATCCTACAGTACTAAACCGGAAAAGCATTTCATCGAGATTGGGGCTAGACCTGATAGCGCATTGCAAATTCAAATTTTTTTTAATCGTGTTCGGAAACGTAGTTGTATCTGCAGTTATAATATAAGGGTTTCAAATAGGAGCATTTAAACAGTCTCAAACAGGCATTATATTCTAAACATCAAGTCGCCAAACTACCTGTTTCTACCACCGCCACCCCGACCGATCATTGTGCATATAAAAAGCCCCCGCCGCCACCCTAAATTTCAACAAATACTTGGATTACACTCTAAACATACAATTCACAAAACTGAATCGGGCATTTCGTCAAACAGTTGGTCTACGCGTATTTAATGCACTACCTTTCCTTTAGGAAAACACATAATACATCTCCAAATTACAGACAAAATCTCATAAAAAATAGTTCAGCATAACTAGTTCAGCTAACTTCAGCACTAAAATTGATTTATAGATAACTTAAGCTTAATTAACAATAAACACATCTCCTATTACACTAGCAAAATCATTTTTTCACATGAGCATTTCATCGAGCACCTTGTATTCACTTAAGCAAAACAATAACTTGCATAATTAAATAATAATCACAAAGAGAATAAGTTTGTACCGATCAAATAGAATGAAACCACCTGAAACCACCTAATTCGGAACCCTAATTAACGATCAGACCATAACCATAACTAACTGATGAAATTGAGTAGAGTGTGTGATATCGATTTGATTAGGGAGCACCATCGATCTGTTGAAATGGATTTGTAAAGAGTGATAACCACCATATGTTGAAATTGAGAAGTGTTTTTAAGTTTGGGTGAGTGATGAATCGAGTCGTGTCAAAATATCTGTTATAAACAGAGTGTGGAACTTTTTTTGAGAGCATTAATTAAATGAAAGTTTAAAATAAAATATTAGTTCTACCTCTATTAGTAAATTATGTTAGCTTATCTTTTTAAATAACAAGTAACATATTTAAAATTAATGGTACTTCGATGACTTTTATATTTATATATCACTTAATTAATATATATGTTGGTTGTTTATGTGTCAATGGAAATTATATCAATGGAAATTGTATCATGTACGCAACGCGCTAGCAATAGATGTCACACAGTGATCAACATTTTTCGTAATTAAGTTTTAAAAATCTAGTGACCTTTAACATCGTCACTTTTTATACCGAAAAATATCACATATGTATAGTGACGAAATTAATGACCACTTTTGAACTTGGTGACTAACTGTTTAGAGATAACCAAATATTAGTGTCCACGTATTATATGGTCACTATTTTGCCCAAATAGTGACCAAAAAAAAGTTGGCACTAAATTTTGGTCACTATAGGCACTTTTTCTTGTAGTGTAGTCTCATATATATATATACAACTATATCTTAAAAACTGAATGAAAATCTCTTATATACATATTACGTATAGATGCAGATAACATGTCTAGACACATAAAAAAACTGAGTAAGATTAGGATTCGGGATTAACGTCAAAAAATGTTGTTTGGTTTGCTTTTGTCGGTCTCACGAGTGGGGATGAGTCCCAAATAATTGTCCTTGTGCAAAACCTTACCACCATGCCTACTTTTAGTTAATACTAGACGAGTACCCGTGCATAGCAACTGGATTTTATAGCGACAGATCGTTTAGTGATAAAAAAAGTTTATGGGTTATAAACGAAAAATAATAAAAGTTTGAAGATTTAGAGATTAAACATAATGTTTTGAAATCCGGTTTGACCCGTTCTGGACAAAAAATGAGTCGATTTAAATCGAGTGAACCCGACGGGTTGGGTCAAAAACGGGTCAAATTAAACCGGGTCAACCCGCCGGATTTGAAGCATCCCAGGTCAACTCGGTTTTCAATGTGTATTAATAGTTTCATTTTGAAATATATGTTTTCGTATGGCTTTTATTAGTTAGACGAACCGGTGGCGACACCGGTTCCTGGTTGAACCCGTTGGTCCGGTCCAGTTTTCAAAACTATATGTACCATCAACTTGTTAGCTTGTATGAAGCTTTGTGTGTTTTATTAATTTGTATAATGTGTAAAATGACATTAGTTAGTGTGTTAATTATTTTATATTTAGATTATATTGTAGCTTGTTTAAATTGTATATTGTGAAAATTTTATTGTACTTTTTAGTAAGGGGTGTTTTAATTGGTTGTTTTTAATTTGATATATATACTTTTAATTGTTGTACAATGTGAATAAATTATTGTACTTTAAAGTTATGGGCTGTTTTAATAAGAGTATTAATTATACTATGCATTTCTCACACATTTAACTTTTAAGATTTCACTTTTCAAGATTTGACCATATATTCTTTATAGCGACAAATAGTTTATTCGACAAATAGTTTATCCATCAAAAAAAGTTTATAGGTTATAAATGAAAAATAATAAAAGTTTGAATATTTAGGAATTAAACATAATGTCTTGAAACCCGGTTCGACCCGGGTGGTTCAACCGTGTGAACCGTTTTGGTCGAAAAATTGGTCGATTTAAACCGGGTCAACTTGTTAGGTTGGGTCAAAAACGGGTCAAATTAAACCGGTTCAACCCGTCTGGTTTGAAGCGTCCCGGGTCAACCCGGTTTGTGATTTGTATTAATTGGTTGTATTTAATTTGGTAGATATGTTTTTAATTGGTTGTACAATGTGAATAAATCATTGTAATTTTAAGTAATGGGGCGTTTTAATAAGAGTATTAATTATATTTCATAATTTCCTTTAATAAGATTTTTTAAGATTTCCACTTTTCAAGATTGACCATTTTTTCAAGATTGATCATTTTTCCTTTATATGTAGTATAGATATTATTTATGGTGGGCCCATCTTATAAATCAACCAATTATATTTGATTTTATTTTTATTTTTACAATAATAACATTTTTAAAATTTTAAATTATACTAATTTATAACATATATAATATAGTATTATTTTCTCTCTCCTCATTTAATTTAAACTTATATTAAATTCAAATCTAAATCCTAAACCAATTTCAAATCTAAGGGTCCGTTTGGTTTATAAATGGGTTTGGATTAGGATTTGGATTTGGTATAGGATTTGGATTCAATGAAGGTTTAGGAGAGAGAAATTATATTTAATTAAATATATTTTATAATGCATTTAAATAAAATAATATTATTTGAGAGTAAAAAAATAAAAAAAAAATGATAGTGTTTAATGTGGAGGTCCCACATATATAGAGAGAGTAAAAAAATAGTGGCCCACAAAATTATAAATCCATGCAAAACCTATCAATAGAGTTAACTATTACTTTTGATTCCAAACAATCATTCCTCTAACTAAAAGAGTGAACCAAACATGTAATTAATGTCAAATCAATATCAAACCCATTCCATACCCTCAAAACAAACGCACCCTAAATCCAAATCATAAACCCATCTACAAACCAAACGGACCCTAAATATATAAATGGAAGGCATTGTTCATAAACATGTTTATTCATCGGAGTATGTGGATTGTCACGTGATGGCCGGTAGGGTACAATTTGTTTATGTTTCCTTTACAAAAATTGGGTTTTGGGAAGAACAATATTTTGTATTTATGCATTTTCCGTCAACTTTGTGCGTTAATATTTAATAATGAACTTTGTGCATTATATTAATTTTTTATTCAATGTTTACGCATAGTACAAGCGACCATTAATTCGACCATGAGATGCAAGTGGAACCATATTCCCTCCATAACTCCCATATAATAATACTAACCACATAATATACACAACCCTTATCATTCTCGTACAGTGACGAAGCCAGGATTTTATGTAAGGGTGAGCCAAATTTCAATGTAACAATTAATTTATATAATGTCGTCATGATAAAATAAAACTAGAATCTTTTGTGTAATAAAATTTTGATCTAAAAATTTGACTAATGTAACAAATATATGTTCAAATCAATCTGAAGCATCTAACAAATGATAATGCCTTTACATACATGTGAAAAACAAAAGTAAGGATGTAAGAAATATGTAAATTAGCCGTTTCAAGTTTGAATTAATGTAAGATTATAATACATATGTGCTGCAATCAAAATGACCTCAGTTTATATATAAGCTTTAGCCATGTTAGAAATTTTGGGTGGGCCAATTTATTAATTAATGGACCATTTTTAAATTCCTAGTACAAACTATGTAGTAACTCTTAGAATTTGAGGGTGGGCCTTGGCCAACCCAAAGATAAGTGTAGCTCCGTCCGTGCTATGGGTAACCTTTGACTCATTTTATCTCTCCTTTAAAGCAAATTTTTTATTTTACCTTTGACCCGGTTTTTGAACCTGAATACCCTATATATATAAGTAAATAAGTCGGATTGCCACACTAGTATACGGTGCTGAACTACACATCATTGCTTGCATTTATATGTTATATCACTGGTACAAAAAGTTGTATTGGTCACGCAAAAAATGTGTGACGATATGCATATAGTCACACGTTTTTTTCGTTGTGTGTCACCATAGGTCCCGCCACCGTAGGTGGCATATGGTCACATTGTTGAGTTCGTGGCCTTTTCCATCGAAAAAGAGTGACCAAAACCCCGAATATGTGTGACAAATTAGGCACAAGTTTTGTTGGATTAGTCATTATCAGTGACCGTAAACACTTTATAGTCACGCGAATGTTTTTTGAGAGTAACTATTTTTCAACCTTTGGCCACATAAATATATAATATATGTGACATTTGAGATGATATATTCAAGTAAATGTGTATTTTGTGTGACCATTTCCCGTCCTGTGGCCACATGAATATACAATAAATGTGACGTTTGTGATGATTTAGTCACACAATGGGTGTTGTTTTTTTATAGTCACATACAATTTAACACAAAGTGGCCAAAAGTGTTAATAAGTGTGACCATATGCTGTTTAAAACGAAGAAATGTGTATTTTGTGTGACTATTGATCATCCAATGGCCACATGAAGTTTACGTTTGCGTGGCCTTTTGTAATATTTAGTCACTCAAAGCATGTTTGTTTTGGGTATTTAGTCACATATCATTAAGCAAACAGTGGCCAAAAGTGTTAATAAGTGTGACCATATGCTGTTTAAAGTGAAGAAATGTGTATTTTGTGTGACTATTGATCATCCAATGGCCAAATGAAGTGTATGTTTGCATGGCCTTTTGTAATATTTAGTCACACAAAGTATATTTATTTTGGGTATTTAGTCACATACAATTAAGCAAACAGTGGCCAAAATCGTTAATAAGTGTGACCATATGCTGTTTAAAATGAAGAAATGTGCATTTTGTGTGACTATTGATCATCCATTGGCCACATGAAGTTTATGTTTGCGTGGCCTTTTGTAATATTTAGTCACACAAAGCATATTTGTTTCGGGTATTTAGTCACATACAATTACGTAAACAGTGGCCAAAAGTGGTAATAGGTGTGACCATATGATGTTTAAAGTGAACAAATGTGTATTTTGTGTGACTATTGATCATCCAATGGCCACATGAATTTTATGTTTGTGTGGCCTTTTGTAATATTTAGTCACACAACGAATTAAGAAAACAGTGACCAAAAGTGTGACTATATGCATCTTTTAGTCACATTTAAAAGATCAATATATATCAAAACAAATTCAAATACAATAAAATAGGAATGTATATAACTGAACCAAATATAAAATTGGCCATCCTTTTATACACCAAGGAGTCCTAGTCGGCTTACAATAGTTTCCTAATTAAGTATCTATAATCTTTTCCAGAAGCAACTACCTAGCAACTTCGAGCCGTCTTGATCTTTGAGCAGTACCAACTGTCACTAGCAGTAGTAACTTTTGTAATAGCAGTAGTAAATACTTGGCACATTTTCTTTGAAGTTCATGAGCAGCACTAAATCCATCTAAGCAATATTAACACAAACATGAGCAGCAGTAATTCAAACAACATCATGAAAACTTTTAATCCAAAATAATGAACATAATAATAAAATTTGCAGTTAAACTTACAAGTTTTTCTCCCGTTGATCTAATCTCATCATCTGGATATAAAAGCCTTGAAAATGTAGGCTACTGCATATCAACAATAACCACATCAAGATGAGAGCAGAACTAGAACATGTCAAAGCACACAACATGACAGAACTAGATGAGCATACCAGAATAAAGTTCTTGATTAGATGCTAGAAAACCTTCCTCTCTAAAAAGTATGTGGTTATATATATTGTTGACGGGTGCATCTATTTCTTGACATTTGACATAGAGACACTATTGCCTTGTCTTTTGTCATGTGCATCTAGTTTGTTAGGTGCCACTAGTTCAACTATATGCTGTTTTGGTGGTTTTGAGTCACTTGATTCGCCACTTATTCAACTATCTGCTTTGGTGGTTTTGAGTCACTTGATGCGCCACTGGTTCAACTATCTGCACAAACAAGGTCTATGGTATTTTCCTCGAATAAAGTGAAAGTAAAAGAGGGCAAAACGCATAAAAAAAGATCAATTACCTGTGCTCTTACTTTTTTCAGATCCAATGTATTTTCATCTGAAGTAGATTTTATATGGTATAAAACTTACTATATCTAATGTATATTTAAAGAGTTGTATATATTTGACATTAACTATTTAAAAACAAAATCACAAAGTTCGAAGTCTTTGGACGTATAAGTGTATCACCATTGGGCCAATCCAACCTGACTCCCACCCTACCAAAATTTGAAGTTTTGAACTATTACCTAACCTGCCTAGCTATTTTGCCACCTCTAACTATGAGCATATGAAACAAAATCGTAAGGTGCTGTAAAGAATTCAGATGAATTAAGAATGGAAAAGATAAGCTAAAAAAATCAAATAGACCAACGTGACTACTTGATTAGAAGCAGGAACCCAAGCATATAATCACTGATGTACCCAGGAACCCAGGAACCCAAGCATATAAATTATACTGACCCGGGCGGACCTTCTTGATCTCAAAGTAACCTTTAATGTCGTTTTGAGTCCAAAACTGATAACCCTGATTATGTAAAATAAGGTATAGATTAAACTCTAGGAATGGTTTACAAAGGTACAAGTAACTTTGTCCCAACCACCCAAGTAAAAATGGAAAAGATAAGCTGAAAAAATCAAATAGACCAATGTGATTACTTGATTAGAAACAGCTATATTTTTTGATAGTCAGATCTTGGTCTTTTTCCAATTTTTGGCTTTCTTACAATCGATTATGCACCCTTTATTTGTAACAGTGAGCTGAATACCGCCACCGCCGTATATTATCAGTCGCAACCATCACCGCCATTGTAATTGAGACCCCAAATCCAGGAATCAAAACATCTATGCTACATGAGAGAATTAGAAAGACATGGTAAGGTTTTAGACATGAAATATCATAAGTTTACATTTAAAACCTTACTAGGTGACCCTGTAAATCTCTCGTATTGTTCATACGCCTGTCCTATCATCACCAGACTTGCGCACATTGTGTGTGTGTGTGTGTGTTTTGAGAGAGACTGATGTTCTGGAAGATGCTGTGTCGGTACTTATCACAGAGAAAAAAAGTAAAATTTACCGATCGAGCCGGTCTGGACCGCCAAACATGTCATTGGATCGGGCCTTAGCGGTGGTCTTGGTGCGAGTGTTGTGGTGGTGCGAGCGGTGGCGTTGGTGAGGAGAGTGTTGAGGAGATAGAAGAAGACCAGATCTAGTTTTGGTGGATATATATTTGGGATGTAGTATCGAAAAACATTGGCGGGTTCAATGAAATTAAGTGGAGGGGCAATTTAAATTTGGGGAAAAAATTTAGGCGGGCTCTTTAGAAAAGTTAAAAGGGAAATTTTATTTTAGGTAATTAAGTGAGGGGACATGTAAAATATTACATATAAATTTAACACGTGAAGTATCTTAATTTTTTGCTTTTATAAGAGGCGGAAATGAGCCGAGCCACTCGTGAAAAGCTCAAGATCATATCAGTAAAATGATTTGAGCTTTTGTCGATTAACTAGAGTTCGTTCGAGCTGATTCTTATCGAGCTTTGAGCTCAAGCTCAAGCCTATCAAATGAAGATAAATGTTTAATGAGTTGAGCTCAACCTTGTAAAAATTCGACTCGAGTTATTGTTGAGTTTTCGAGCTTGTAAGTGATATAGCATATTTTATATATATATTTCATAACCATAATTTAGGACAACATTGCTATGAAACATTTATATATTTCATAACCATAATTTAGGACAACATTGCTATGAAACATTTATATAATTTTTTGTTTATGTATATAATAATTTATAAATTTGTATAATATTACAAAGGATACTTAAAAAATGCATTATGGTAGGATCTTAAGATCGCGATACGATCTTACGATCTCGCTCTTGCAAAGAAAAAATCGATCCTAAGTAGGATATGATCCCGATCTTGAAAACCTTGGTATCGAGATTTTCGAGCCGAAGGTGAACCGAATTCGATTATTGGATTATATTTCAATTTTAATTTGTGTAAGACAACACACCTTTATAAATAAACCGAGCTTTTTGAGTGATCAAGCTCAAACCGAGTTCAAACTTTCTCGATCCCGGATAACATGATCGGGAGGTCCTTGCATACTTGCTTCTTATTAGTGTCTGTGACAAACGGTATACACCTACCAAGCCGGTGTAACCCATGCATGACCGCCTTTAATAACTTCAAATGCAATTCATATAACATTCAATTCACACTATATATAACTATACTATATACCTACCAAGCCGGTGCAACCCATGCATGACCGGTGATAATGGCTAATTCACATGAGTCATGGGTCATATGCATTAGGTTATCACTGGTCACATTCAATAATGAGTATTTGACATCATATGGGTCATATGCATTAGGTTATCACTGGTCACATCCATGACTGTTGATCATTGGGTAATTAACATGGGTAACGGGTCATGTGCATTAATATTGGGTTGTAGTGACATGTCATATATGTTATCAACCAATACATGATTGGTGATCGACAATGGGTAATTAACATGGGTCATGGGTCATGTGCATTGGATTTTGTAAACTAAGACAAATACTATACAACATTTTATATGTTTTGTATTTTTTTTACGTTTTCATCCGTTTGTAACGTTTTTCGTCCGTTTTTGACCGTTTTCAATCGATTTTGATCGATGTCGCTAGTTTTCGACCGACGTTGGCAATTTTCGACAGATTTCGATGGATTTAGACTGTTTTAGACCGACTACAACCGATTGTGACCCTTTTCAACCGATTTCATCCATTTTGAATGTTTTCGGCAATTTTCGCTCGTTTTCATTTGTTCTAAGCTTTTCTGAATGTTTTCCTCTATATTAAAACGTTATGAAACGTTTATTACGTTTTCGTACATTTTTGTACGATTTTTTCATTTTCATACGTCCTTCTCCTTTTTATTCGGGTGATTCGGGTCAACCCGAGTAACCCAATTACTAAATAGGGTCCCGTATTGGGTTGAAAATATTTGGCTAACTCAGGTACGGGGTCGGCCCGATTGACCCGAATAAGGATTAATGGCCGTCAATTTTTGATCTTCTGTTATACATACGGCTAATGATTTGCACACTCAAAAAAGTTATTTGCACACTCAATGTACAAGCGGTTGAAGTAGAGTATTTAATGCACAGATAGAGTGTCCCAATCAATTTATAAAGTGTGCAAATCAATTCCCTTTCACATAAACCCTAATTTAACACACTCTAAAAAATCATAACAAATCCCAAATCAAAATAAATCATGTCGTCTTATCTTTGTGAAGATTACTGCAAATGTGACAGGCCAGTAATGGTGGTAACATCTTGGACACCATCCAACCCTGCTCGACGATTCATTTGCTTCCAAAATCGATGGGTAAGTTATCAGATACGTTTAGTTTAAAGATTATTAAGTTTAATGTTTAATATACTACATTTTTTTGATTTTAGAAATCGGGTACGAAGAAATGTGAACAATTTGATTGGTATGATCCAGAGGAGGAATGTGATTGGTACAAGATGCATTTGTTTGAGATGTATAGCAAACTGAATCCCAATCAAAGGCGTGAAGTTCAAATTGAAGTTAATCGTCAAAGAAGGATTGAAGAATTGGAGGCAGAGTTGACAAATGCCTTAAAGAAAGTCAGTGTTTGGAAGTCAACACTTTGTGTTTTTGAAGTTGTGGTTTCTTTGGTACTTGCACTGAAGTAGTATAGTGTTTATGGCTAGATTGTGTGGTTTGTAGTTGCTCATGTACCCCATCTTTATGGTGAATGGTTAAGTGTTTGCTTGTAAATTTAACTGATCTTGATCTTTTGGCTACTCGATATCTTTTAGCAGTAATTACCCAAAATGACACAATTTGACTTTCCTGTTTGACCTTATGCAAATGAATGTACAGGCACAAAACTACCAAAAATTACCCAAAGTGACAATCATGATTGGCTATTAGCTATCTTTTGATAGTAATTACCCGGAATTGCCCAAATTCACTTGGAGACTCTTTGACTTTTGCAAATGACAATCAAGTTTGACAATCTTTGTTTGACTTTTAACAAAGCATCATAACATAGTCAAAAAAGCAACATAACATAATTAATCAACAAAAAGATAACTTGATCATATAGTAATCGATAACTTGATTAACAAAGAAACATAACATAAGTTTTCTTTGAACACAAAAAAATTAAACTTCAAAGAAACATAACATAAGTTTTCTTCGAGTCACGGTCAAACATTTATTCCCTCGGGTCAAAACCCGATCCCAAATCATTGTTGGAAATATTGAGTTTGGAAGTTTATTATTCATAAAGCATGAGATACAAGTAGTTATTGCATCAACTCATTGTACATGGTAAGTCAAGACTTCGTAAAAGGAAAGTGGAGACTTTTGCGAACCACACTCAATTCCTTATCTTTAGGAACAGTTTTAAAATATCTTCAATTCACAGTATGATTTAGGCGCCTTTGGTCGATCCCTTTTCCCGCCAAAAGTCTTGGGAACTGTTCATATACCTCTCCAGCCTATCTATACCTCTCTATTGTATATATACCAAATAACACACACAAACACATATATCACTTTCAAAGAAAATTTCAACAATGGCAGCAAATGGTAACTTTCAAAATGATGCAGAAGAGTACGAGTGGGTATTAAACAACAGTTTGCTACGGGACGCAGTGTTTAATCATTTCGGGTATGATCCCGTTTACGAATATGGGTCGTATAGGCAGGTAGATACGTGGATAATGTCAATAATTTTGAAATGGCTGCATAGACAAGACTTTTACTGGGATGAGCGTTGGGGACTGAATTATGTGGAGGTGGAGGAAGAAGATGAAGAGGATGAGGAGGATCAACAGGATGCACAACAAAATGTGATGGAGCAGCAAAATGAAGAGGATGCTGATACGTGGGAATCGCACCAGGCTTTACCTCTCAAGGGATCTTGAGAAGCTTACAACCCCCACCAGGCAGTGTACCTGATCGTTGTAGTATAGTATAGTGACAAGTACCGGGGGATTGATCGTTCAGCTTAGGAATAGTGTCGCTAGGATTAGAAAACCTAAATACTAGTTCTAGGGATGAGAGATGATTCTTTTTGTATTTTTATGTTTTTTTAGAAAGCAAGTAAATTCTCGGGTTTTGAAGGATTTGGGCGGAATTAGTTGCTAGTCAACTAACCCAATACTACAATGCAATCAAAATAAAATACTAAAACTAAAAATAAACTAAATTATACTAAAGTTGTGAGCAATAAGTGGAGAAAATGTGTTTACTTAGATTTCACTACTCCCTAGACATCTTTTACACGTTAATTACTTGTTATAATTGCATGGATGACGGATCGTATTCCTTAATACCATTCATGGGGTGGCACACTTAACTCCCCAATTCTATGAGCTCTTATCTCCTCCTACACCATGCCCAGCACAACTATAGGGATTGTAAACAGTGGCTCATGCATTAAATACAACCAATAAAGACCTAGTGCGCGTCGGTTCATGTTTCTTAAGACGTTCAAGCATGTTACCAATTGGAGATCTGCCAGTTTTCTTAAGCCTAACATATAAATCATTCATCCAAGACAAGAATAAACAAGTAATCAACACATAATTAACATCTAGGTTTCATTAGATCCAAGCAAACACAAGATAGATCTAGCCTAGCATGATGGAATTAAGACAAGAACAAGATATAGACAACCAACACATAGACATATTGATTGAATTAAAAGAACACTTATCTCAATTACACATGAAAGGTATCAAGGGCTTGGAACCCTTGAAAAACCTGTAAAATTCGCACCAAGTACGTACTTAGGGTTTCTTCAAAACTTCTCTCTTTTTAATGTGAAAATTAGAAAACCATATATAGGAAAAGGGGTCTGACGGCGTCAAGACCAATCTTGTGACGCCGTCACCTCGCCGCCAAAACTCTTCTCGGACTGCCTTGATCTATATTTGACGCCGTCAAGTGATAATCATTTCCAGGCCGTCATGACTTTTACTCTTGACGCCCTACTTCGTGACGCCTTCAAATCTTTACTGGATCGTCATGGAATTTTGCTCTTGACGCCGTCAGGGAGTTACTCTTGACGCCGTCACCTACTGTTCCCAGCATGGAAAATTAAGACTTTGGCGTTTTCTTCACTTTTATGCTCCAAAAACGTCCGAATTGCTTCCTTTTCCAGATTTCACTCCCAAAGTACCTAAAATCACAAAAGGAACGATTTAGGGCAATATTTGATCAAATAAATTCGAATTCGGGCTTAAATGACCCCCTAAAAACGGATCATTTTTCGCCTCATCAGATGCGCAGCAAAATGTGGTGGAGCAGCAAAATGAAGAGGATGCGCAGCAAAATGTGGTGGAGCAGCAAAGTGAAGAGGATCGGCAGCAAAATGTGATGGAGCATCAAAATATGGTGAAGCATCAAAACCAAGGGGGTCAACAAGATGGGTTTGCATTTGCAGACCCGTTAAATCTGGAAAACAGGATTACCGATCTTGAAATTAAGTTTCAATATCTCCTGGAAAGGAAAAGGATGCAACGCAGGGAGTAGAGCGCTCTGGTTTTAACAGGTTGGTGTGAAATGGAGTGAAACAGTGTTTAATGATGATGTTTTTATGTTTTTATTATCTTTAGTATTTAGGTAGGATAATTAATTATATTTATGTTTGCAGCTTTTATGAATGGTTGTATCTTTTAAAAAATATCAATGAAAATTTTGAGACCTTGTATGGTTGCTTGTGATGTCAAACTGTCAAAGGTGTGTTTGGTTTCTTGGATAAAAGCAGTATGTCAAATTGTTAAAATCCAAAAATGATGTGTTAATGTTGCTAGTTATAACTAGTATTGCTAAGTGTAATTGATGATGTAATTATTGTGATTCGGGTAATGAGTTAGGTTTTGTGTTTTTGGGACTAATATTTTGCAGGATAAGCTGAGAAAAGTGCTGGAGTCCTGAAAAATAAGTCGTTTCGAGTGGAAACTGACTTAGTGTTGCTAGGCATATTTTAGTGTTACTAAGCCTAACTTAGTCCGGCTAAGGGTTGTTCTGCTATTTTTGAGAGTACAGGGTACTGTTTTAGAAATATGAACGGTTAAGGGTTTGTACACTTCAATCATTCACAGTTTCACACAAATATTTTTATCCGATCAAAACTCTATCAAACATAAAACCACTGCTTGATTTTATCAATTAATTGCAATTCCCAGCAAAACCCTACAAGAATTTTCAAATTTCACAATGTCGACTCTGTCTTTTGCCAACCAGCATAACATGATTACATTCTTGCAAAAGCCCACCAAAGACAATGAAGAGTTCACTGAAGTTGTTGATTTTCTCAATGCTACTCATATTAGGTATACATTAACAGTTAACCCTACTGTATATGTTTCCAACATCAAACAGTTTTGGGCTACTGCAAAGGTCAAAACTATTGATGAGGAAGTACAGATTCATGCCCGTGTGAATGGGCAGAAGATTATTGTTATAGAGGCATCTGTTAGAGAAGTTCTTCATCTAGGAGACGTTAATGGAATTGAGAATCTTCCAGACTCCACAATTTTTGAAAACCTTCAAGAGATGGGGTATGTAAGAAAAAATGATTCTTTGAAATTTAATAAAGGTGGCTTTCCCCCACAGTGAAAATTCTTAATTCACACTTTGTTACAGTGTCTTAGCCCAAAGACTACTGGTTGGAATGAGTTTAGTAGTAACATGGCTTCTGCCCTTATATGTTTGGCAAAAAATAAAGAAAAATTCAATTTTTCAAAATTAATTTTTTGATCATGTGGTGAAAGCCTTGGATAATTCTTCAAACCAACATTACTTATATCCAAGATTTTTCAACTTCTTATGGACAAACAGTTTACAAATAAGAAAGTTCACGACAAGGTTTATCTTGTTGACTCTCATATTAAAAAGGTCTTTTATAACATGAAGAGAAAGGGTAAGGACTTTCCTGTCATAGTTAAACCATTGTTTCAAGCAATGTTGGAACTAGGTCAACATAAGAAGGGTGAAGGTTCAAGAACTTATAATGAATCAAGTTCCAATGGAACTGATTCATGTGAAGGAAACTGCAGGTGCCAAGAAACCAAGGGGGACAATGCAAGTGATGAGGATAAAAGTGGTGAGGAAGAGATGGAACTTGTTAAAGAATTGATGGTTAAATATACCAAACTTAAAGAACAGGTTCTTGGCCTAAAACAAATCACAGATACTCAGGGGAATGTAATTACAGGTTTGAAGCTGAGGGTTAAGCAATTGGTAGGTCAGAAGGGGTCAAGAACCAGGTCATTCAAAAGACTGAAAAAAGTGGGCACAAGACAAAGGATTAGTTCATCTGAAAGCATAAGTTTGGGGGAGGATGATCCCAAACAGGGGAGGAATGAAACCAAGAATTCAGGGGAAGCTATGGAAAATTTTGATAGTGCTGCTGCTGGTGATGACATTGGTGTGGATATGGATGTGGATTCTGGTGAGAATGATGATGAGTATGTGGTTGCTGATAATCAAGGAAATGAGGTTGTTATGGAAGCAGCAATCAAAGGCATGGAAGATTTTACTGCTGGTGCAAGTGAAGAAATGGCCAAGGAGGATACTACTGCTGAGGAAAATGTTCCTGTTGCTAGTGATGATGATGAAACTTTGGCCGAAACAATGATTCTATTGAAGACACAATTTAAACAACCAGTGCCACAATCACCACTACCAACAGAATAATCACAATCACCACCACAACAACCAAGAGTACCTGTCAAAGGTGTGGTGATTAGAGAACCAACTCAACAAATCAAGAAGAGTGTACAAGAGCCAAGTTATAAGGGCAAAGCAAAGGTATTATGGTTGAAGAGCCTAAGCATGATCCTTTAAAGGATCTTCCTTTTGTGTACTAGCCCAAACACAAGCAACTTGAAATAGATGAAGCTGCTGCAAGAAAATTGGCTGCTTCGTTTGCAGAGGAGAATCAGATGGTACTTGAACAAAGAAGAAAACACGCTGAAGCTGAGGCCAAAACAAAAGCACTCTTGGATCTTGGGATGAAGAAAGGATTAAAGGTGATGCTGATATTGCACTGATGAAACAAATAAAAGAAGAAATGCAAGAGTACACTCAAGAACAAAAAAATGAATGGAAAAGGAATTATGAAGCTGAAAGGAAGAAATTTTATCTCAATCAAAGAAAGAAGAGAAAAGTGCTCAGTCGTCCAACAGTTAAGCAAAAGAGGAAGTACTATGAGTACTATCTAAACAATATGAAGGGTTAGAAGCTTGTTCAATTAAAGTGATACTCAGATGATGAGATCTTCAAAATGTATGAAAGAGCCAAAAACTCAATGTAACTAATATATATCAATGTTAATGATAACTGACTTCACATTTTGCTATAAATAATAGTCACATGAATATTTCACAATGTGACTATTTTGAATGTATTGGTCACATATAATACCCTTATAATGTGGCCATAAACATCATTTAGATACACATTTCTGATATGGTGTGACTATTGTAAAGCCTATAGTTACATTGTGACTATTTTTATTTATTTATTTATTTATTTTTATTTTTTATTTTTATGTTTTTTTGTAAAGCCTATAGTCACATGATCGTGCTTCAATTAAGTGTGGCTATACACATTAGGATTTGGCAAACAAACACACACTAAACTTTAGACACACATATTAACTTACGTGACCATATGTATCGAATTTTCGTTACACTTAATCATGTTTCTATGGTTTAGTGTGACCATATATGACATTTGGTCACACTCGTCAAGTGTGTGACATATATTTGTCTCTATTAAATGCATATCGTGACTAACGCTTCAAACTTACTTTTCAGTTGTCACACATTTCAAACGCTATGTGGCTAAAAATTCAGCAAAGAATAGCAGTCACGTTTAAATAATGTGTGACAAACTTGACTATATAATTTAGCCACATAAACAATTACCTCATGTGACCATATATCTATTTTGGTCACACTTTTCAATTGTGTGACATATATTTGTCACATATGTATATCTATAGTGTGACTAATGTTTCGAGCTGATTTGTATCTGTCACACGTCCCGAATTAAAAGTGACTAAAATGTCGAAAAATATTTACCAGTTACCCTCTGGTCACATATATACGCAAATGTGTGACATAAATTTTACGAAATGGTCATACAAGTCGGATCAAGTGTGGCTGTTTATTTTATTCTGGTACATTTAGTCACGTAAAAATGTTACCGTGTGACCGTTCAAAATCGACTATGTGTGACGAAAGACCATTTTTGTACTAGTGTATTTCGTGGATATTTGTTTTAAGTTCTTTGGCGATACTGTAGGTTGAGATCCTGTCTATTTGTGGATGTTATATGGATTGGTGTTTAACGTTAAGGTTCAACAGGTGAAGGATGTTGGAACTTCACAACTCAAGTTAGCTCTTTTCTTGAACACCCCACACTTTGCCCGCATTGCTATGATGTCGTAACTGGTCAACCACGTCTTGCTACTAGGAACTCTACGAAAGATACTGATGACGTATAGCCTATATCTGGGCCGCAAGCCCAAATGATAGACATTACTTACACCTAAGCCCATCACGAATGGGCTACCATGATAATGGTATGGGCCGTAGTATCAACGCTTTGGGCTCATGAAGCCCAAAGGCCCAATCTAACCCACCGGGTACATGATAAGGATTATCTATTCAAGGAATAGATATCCTTACCTCGGATAAGCACCATGCGTGCGAGGAGTAAGGAGCAAGAAACACGGTTTCTTAGCCCCTATATATAGAATCATACGATTCTCATTCAAAGGGACGATATACAACCCTAACTCTTTAAGAGAACCTCAAATCGATTACTTACTCTCACGCCGGAGTCTAATCGGGGGAGACAATCCCTCGATAAGCCTAACGGTGTTGTTTATTTTCTTAGCGCGCAGGTAACGAAGTGCTGAGAAACGAATTGATATAAGAGCAAAGCCCAATAACAAGGTACGCCCAACTTTTGTATCAACAAGTGGCGCCATCCGTGGGACCCTACTAAGAACTAGAATGACGAAAAACAAGAATTCGAGCCAGCGGACTCCGCAGTCAGAAAAACGTGACCATCAGAGGAAGAATCAACAAGATCCAACCTCCAGACAAGTCGTTGGGACAACCAGCGCACCTGGTCACCACGAGGCAGGGACAACCCAACCTCCCCCAGCGGTAGAACTACCCAGGATCACTTCAGAGGTCCCCAGCGTTGAGGAACTCCAACGCACCCTCTTCACTACTCCTCATCAAGCTATACCCGCAGTGAACAACACTGTGCCTCCAGGTGCGCCTGACCGAAACAGGATACCAAACACTGAGGTAGAAGCTCTTGCAACAACTGAGGACGCGCCTAATCTAACTTTGGGAAACTTTGTATCCCAAAATTATGAAACCCTAACCGCCCTCATGCAAGAAGAAGCTGCAAGAAGAGCAGGTGCGGACCTACAAACCCGACTTAATTTTGGTCCAGAACACGAACCATCACCACCACGTCACCCGCGAGGAAGACGTGCAGAACGTACCACTATCCATGATAGGTTAGGTGCGGTATCTGACTCACAAAATTCTGGAGACAGTGGTAGGCGCGCCAATGTCCATTCCAGACTTGGCAGTCGGGGAATACACGATCGATTAGGGCCTCAACATTCGCCAAGCCAAGGATCTTCCAAATCTGGAAGTAGACGGATCCAAGACAGATTGGGGAGAAGGAGATCCCCAAGCAGAGATCCCTCAGGCTCCTCTTCCGAAAGGAGCAGGCGCAAGCGCCGAAAGAGAGACTATTCTTCTTCCAGCGATTCCTCGGACAACGAGGATAAAGAAACAGGACACTGGAAGTCAAGAGGAAGACGTCGCGAAGAAGAGGAGGAAGATATATCTCTCCCATGGCGACGCCAGAAAATCGATGCGTTTACAAGGCGCATCAGTGATTACTCAGACCGTAAACGCAGACGCATGCCCGCTAACGTGAAAACATATGATGGAACAGGTGATCCTGACGATCACCTAAAGATTTTCGAATCAGCCGCAACTATCGAAAATTGGCCACAGCCTGTGTGGTGCCACATGTTCAATTCCACGTTAGTAGGAAACGCGCGCACATGGTTCAGCAAACTCCCACATAGGAGCATTGGTGGATTTGAGGAGCTACGGAAAGCATTCCGCCACAACTTCACCCAGCGAAAGAAGTGCGCTAAAAACCCTGTGGAACTAGCAAGAGTGAGACAGCGCCAGGGGGAATCAACCAGCGCTTTTATGGAACGTTTTAAAGATGAGTGCATACAAGTCAAAGCATGTCCTGAAATCCTAAAAATTTCAGGGTTCATGAATGGAATCAATAACCCAGAACTCATCCGGAAGCTTAATGACAAAGTTCCACAATCTTTTGATGAGCTAACAAAGCGCACTAGATCCTTTATACAAGGAGAAGCAGCTGCTGTGGATAGCAAGAAAGGTTATTCAAACTATAGGCAACAAGAACAGCCGCGGAGACAATCCAATGATCAGAATAACAACCGCAGCAGGAATTACCGCAGTGGAAGAGACAACGACAAATATACTCCTCTCACTAAGACTCCGAGAGAAATATTTGTAACAGAAGGTGCGAACTTCCCAAGACCACCACCAATGCGCACTGCAGAAGAAAAGCGCCTAGGTAGTGGATACTGCGAATACCACGGCCAAAAAGGCCATACCACTAACGAGTGCGTCCAACTAAAACAACTAATTGAAAAGTTAGTCAGAGAAGGTAGGATGGACCACCTCGTAAAGAACATCAAGGAGGGAAAGGATAAACAGAGAAACGGGAGCAAGAAAGAACCCCCAAAGGAAAAAGCTGATACTATATACATGATACAATCATGGCAACGCAGGATAAAGCAAAAAGTCAGCCAAAAATTCTCTCCAGAAAAAGAAATATCCTTCCCTACCATAGCTGCGGACAACGCAGTTGTGGAGCCCCTAACCATTGAAATACATACAGGGGGACACGACATCCACCGCATGTATATTGATGGAGGAGCATCCGCAGACATCATGTATGATCATTGCTTCAAAAGGCTGCGACCTGAAATCCAAAGTCAGTTGATACCAGCTACAATGTCGCTAACAGGATTTACAGGAGAAAAGATTTGGCCCATGGGGCAGTTACGCTTATTGGTGGTTGTAGGAGATGAGCAACACTCAACCGCGACATGGATAAACTTTATGGTAATCAAGTCTCCTTCACCATACAATGGTATAATTGGAAGACCAGGAATATCATCCATGCGCGCAGTACCATCCACAGCACACGGAATGCTCAAATTCCCAGTTGAAGGAGGAGTGGTCACTCTCTATAACACAACGGTACCACCAAGAGAATGCATCGCAGTGACAACTGAAGCGGAGACTATTCCAGAACAGCGCACGGAAAAATCGCCAAATTTAAAGGTCGCTATTCACCCAGATTATCCGGAACAACAAGTTTCGATTGGAGGATCTTTATCTGACAAAGGTAAAGCAGCCGTATGCGCACTCTTGCAAAAGAACCTAGACATCTTTGCATGGGAACCAAAGCATATGACGGGAGTACCTCGCTCTATCACAGAGCACAAGTTACAAATCCGACAAGGATATCCTCCAATACGACAAAAGAAGCGCGGCCAGGCCCCAGATCGTGCAAAGGCTATTTTGGAGGAAGTACACAAGTTAGTAGATGCGGGTATCATGCGCGAAGTGTACTACCACGACTGGCTTTCTAACCCAGTTATGGTAAAAAAGAGCGATGGTAGTTGGAGGATGTGCGTGGACTTCACGGACCTCAACAAAGCATGTCCACAGGACTGCTATCCACTGCCAGAGATAGACTGGAAGGTCGAATCCTTGTGCGGATACCCTTTCAAATGCTTCCTAGATGCATATAAGGGGTATCATCAGATCCAGATGGCAGTGGAAGATGAAGAAAAAACAGCTTTCCACACCAGTCAGGGAGTATACTGCTACACAAAAATGCCTTTTGGCCTGAAGAATGCAGGCGCGACATACCAACGACTGGTGGACACAGCCTTCGAAAAACAAGTAGGCCGCAACTTGGAAGTCTATGTTGATGACCTTGTGATCAAGAGCCATACAGAGGACGAGTTGGTGTGCGACATTGAGGAAACATTCCGGACGTTGGGGCGGATAAACATGAAGTTAAATCCAAAAAAGTGTACCTTCGGCGCGACCGAAGGGATGTTCCTTGGATACTTGATAGAACCAGATGGAATCAAGCCTTGCCCAGAAAAAACAAAAGCTGTTATTGATCTCCCCTCACCGCGCACACTCAAAGAAGTCCAATCATTGAATGGAAAGTTAGCAGGACTAAACCGTTTCTTATCTAAGTCAGCGGACAAATCTCTCCCCCTCTTTAAAACACTCATGAAGTGTACAAAAAAGGGAGACTTTCGATGGACAATCGAAGCGGAAGAAGCTTTCCAACAACTTAAAAACAATCTGGCATCTCTTCCCAAACTCGTTGCACCGCGACCAGGGGAAGAACTAATCATGTACTTATCGGCTACCCATGGAGCAGTCAGCGCCGTATTATTGACAGACAGAAACTCCGTTCAGACACCCATATACTTCGTAAGCAAAGCCCTTAAGAAAACAGAGACTAACTACAGCGCTATGGAAAAGCTGGTCTTGGCTCTAGTGTTCGCAGCCAAAAGGTTGCGCAGATACTTCCAGGCGCATCCGATAGTTGTAATCACTGATCAGCCAATCAAACAAGTTATCTCTAAGCCTGACGCATCAGGACGCTTACAAAAATGGAGTGTACTACTAAGTGAGTATAATATCTCATACAGGTCGCGCACTGCAATCAAAGGACAAGTCTTAGCCGATTTTATCGTGGAGAAGCCAGATAGCGACAGCCCGACATCTGCATCCAAAGCAGATTTACAAGAACCCTGGATCCTGTTCACAGACGGGTCTTCATGTGTAGATGGATCAGGCGCAGGCCTTATCCTCACAAATCCAGAAGGTATGGAATTCACCTATGCACTACGATTTGAATTCACAACCACAAACAATGAGGTAAAATATGAAGCCCTACTAGCCGGACTACGCATTGCAATCCAAATGGGTGTACGCAACCTAGAAGCAAACGTAGATTCGCGCCTAGTCGCTAACCACGTGTTAGGTGAATACGAAGCCAAGGATGAACACATGGCCCAATATCTGGAAAAGACAAAATCCTTGATCAAGAACTTTGACAGGTTCACAATCAAGCAAGTACCTAGAGGAGATAACAGAAAGGCGGACGCACTCAGCAAGATTGCATCCACAAGCTTCGCACACCTCTCAAAACAGGTATTGGTGGAAACCCTAAAGAACAAGTCAATCCTGGATATGGAGATATCAACGGTGATAGAAGAACAAGATCCTACGTGGATGACACCTATCATCGAATTTATTAGCAAGGGAATCCTACCCCAAGATAATAAAGATGCTCGAAGAATACGGCGCACAGCGCAACGATTCGAGTTACGCGATAACGTACTCTATCGACGATCTTTCTTACAGCCATGGCTCAGATGTGTTGGACCCCTCCAAGCAAACTACGTCCTCCGCGAAATTCATGCAGGATCGTGTAGTATGCACTCAGGGCCACGATCCGTGGTAGCAAGCGCTCTGAGGTCAGGATACTATTGGCCAACAATGCATCGCGACGCACGCGACCTGATAAGAAAATGCAGCAATTGTCAAGTACATAGACCAATTCCGCGCCGACCACAACAAGAGCTAACACCAATTACCTCACCATGGCCATTCTACAAATAGGGTATTGACATAGCAGGACCCTTCCCTGTCGCAGCTGGAGGAGTAAAATTCCTCATCGTAGCCATAGACTACTTCACAAAGTGGATCGAAGCAAAGGCGGTGGTGAACATCACGGGAAACCAAGTCAAGCGCTTTGTTTGGGACAACATCGTCTGTCGCTTCGGCCTACCGGGCGAAATCATATCAGACAACGGAAAACAATTCTGTGACAATCCATTCAAAGATTGGTGCGCACAATTGAACATCACACAACACTTTGCTTCAGTCAAACACCCACAAACCAATGGCCTAGTTGAGCGCGCAAATCGCAGTCTAGGCGAAGGTATAAAAGCGCGCCTTGACAGACACAAAGGAAAGTGGGTAGATGAACTCTCGCACGTCTTGTGGGCGCATCGCACGACGATCAAAACCAGTACCGGCGACACGCCATTTTCTCTAGTCTATGGAACAGAAGCCGTCATACCCGCCGAAATAGGAATGCCAACTATACGCACAGCAGAGGTCAACGTCACGACAAATGACGAGGAACGGCGCATAGATTTAGACATACTGGAAGAAAGACGCGAACGCGCAGCCATACGCGAGGCAAAGGCTAAGGCAAAAATGAAGAAGTATTATGATGCAAAGGTCAAACACACTTCATTCAGACCGGGGGACTTTGTCTACCGCGCCAACGATGCGAGCCACGCAGAAGACATAGGCAAGCTCGGCCCTAAATGGGAAGGACCTTACGAGGTCACAGACGCGCTCGGTAATGGCGCATACAGACTGCGCGACACGGAAGGTCACGACCTCGCGCGGACTTGGAACATTTGCAATCTCAAAAGATGTTACTTTTAGGCTACGGCCCTCACACAAACACATTTGCATCCTACGTGGTGCCCAATAAGTGTTTATTTTTCTTTTCTTTTCTAGGAATTGTACTTTCTATTTTTTCAATAAACTTGCAAGTATTAATAAAATGTTATGGTTTCTAGCTAACTCCATAGCGCACTTTTACTTTATTGCATATATGTCAATATTGTCTATCTTATATTTTTGCCTACATGGCGTGCATGCACCACTTAAAGACCCACGAAGGCATAAAGGATAAGTTAACCTACTAATTGACTTGTTGAATAAGAGGGTTGCAAACCCATCAACATTGGATCACGTATCCTTGCTAAGCACCTTACTCTCGAGACGTTGAGGTAAGATTCGCGTGCGCACCCCACGACGGATGCGCATATACTAAGTACACTGTACGAGCTTAGAAACATAACGAGCCAAGACACTTGGTCAGATAATAAGACTTAGCAAACAATGCAAGTATATTTAAATCACGCACTTAAAAAACTTAGTCACAAATAAAACTTAGCAAACAATGCAAGTATACTTAAGTCACGAACTTAAAACAAAATATGTATCTTATTCCACATTTATCGATAAATTACAAGGAAAGATACATAAATATACAAAACGCCTATATACTATGGCGATACTCAGTATTCTCCTCTAAAGCAACGGAACTCCCCGTTTCCTTAAGCTTACTCAAGGTTATGGCATCTTGCATAGATACGGTCGGAACGCTCACGGCCACGCCATCTGATCTAGGAAGGTGTGCAGCGCCCATACCGCACATCACGGCCTTGCCCTTGATACCCTTCTTCACAGCAACCCTCTGGGCATGTCGCTCCAGCACCTCTTTCAAAGGAATTTCCTTCTCAAGAGCAAAAGGCTTCAGGATATCACGAGGCCGTGCGAACACAGGGACTTGAAGCTGCGATACATCAGGTTTTAGATAATAATCTAATTCCTCTTCCGCGTTCTCCTCAAGATGGCGCTGCAAAGTTAGACCCGCCATCAGCACGGCTATGGGATCATCTTGATCGCGCTCCAACTTCCCTATGTGGGGCAACTCAAGAACTTTCAGCCCCGCCATGGCCTGCACTAGCTCATCGTAAGCCGTAGAGCTGTAACCAGGGATCTCCGCCAAGTCCTTCTCCAGCAACTTGGCCTCACGAAGCTCCTCCATGGCCTGCGAACGGCCACGGGCCATTGCACAGTGCACAACCTTCCCGAATGCTTCCACCACCTCCGCAGACTCTAGTGTGCTCAGGGCTGCCAGACGCAGCCCATGGCTAATCAACCATCTGCATTTACAAAGAAACAATTGTGTAAGATAACCAAAAAAGCGATGAAGTAATTTCAAAGATAAAGAAGCAAGGATACCTGCGCTCGGCTATAGTAGACATTAGATGGGGGTACAGCTCCTCGTCATACTCTATGCTGAGAGCGCGCAGCTTCTCCTCATGTATCGAGACCGCCTTCTCGATGTCCTCTTTAAACTTCTGGAGGCTAGCATAATGCTCCGCCCTCTTTTCTTCGAGATAGGACACCGACCAGGTAGTCTTAGCCTTTATTTGCTCAAGCTTTGACCTCGCGTACTTCAGGTCAGCCAATATGCTCATTTTATCTTGAGCAACCTTCTCAGCATAGGCCCTCGAGGCCCCCAGCTCCACTTGCGCATCCGCCAATTGCGCACGGAGGGTCGCCAACTCCTCCTCCTTCTGGGCTAGAGCACGACTCTCCCCAGCACACTTCCCCTTCAGCTGCGCCACCAGCTCAGCCTGACGGGCAGTAGTCGCAGCCAACTCATCAAGCAGTTGCTGCGCCTCACCACCATCAGCAGCCAAAGTATCCCCCTCCTTGTTTTCGTTCTGTGGAGAGGAAACTTCATCATCCTTTGCGCCATCATCCCTACGCAACAAAGCCAATAATTACAACAAGTAATAATAAAGGAAAAAGAGAGAGTACCACTAATTTACACTTACAAAAACGGGGAAGTGTCATCCACCTTCAACCGAGCGCCGGAGGTCGCAGTCTCCTCTGCGTTCGACTCCGCGTCTCCAATGACGTGTCGGCGCCTCTTCCTATTGCCACTCCCACCAGCCTCAGTCTTGCGCTTTGAACTCTGCGCAACCTCCTCTCTCAGCACCTCCTCAGGCTTCAGGATCCGGATGCTATCAGATGACCCTGAGCGCGCCTCTTCGTGCGCCACCTCCACTTCAGGCACCGACTTCTCAGTAGGCTCCGCCACCACCTCGGGAGCTACAGTTTGCACAGGCGTCACTACGAGTGGGGGCGTATCCTCAGGGGCGGCCGAGGGCAGAGCAGTCAAATGCCCCGCGGTCGCGTCAAGTAGGGGCGGCTCCCCTTCCCTCAAGGGACGAACCCCTATGGTGACCTGCTTTGGTTTGTCAAGCTTCACCACCGCGAACAAGTCCATCTCTGCACATATAAAAATAAAGCAAGCAAACAACGAAAGATTAGTTGGCAAATGCGCGAAGATAAAGAATGAAAAACTTACAAACAATTACAAAGGATGAACACCCACCCCGGCCATCCTCACTTAGCAAAGTGGGAACCTCATCTGCTGCGCCAAAATACGCGCGACTCAATCCTACATGAACCAAAAACTCCTCCGGATAAGGGTTAATGGCCAATCGATTGGCATCTAACGTCTGCGCGTCAGCAATCCTATATGAACCGGGTGCGGGACGCCCATCCCTTGGTAAGGACGCCTGAGTATAAAACTCAAAATTGGAGGGAAAGACCACGTCGTCTACCCAAAAGAAATATTCCCTCCAATTCTTGAGTGCGTCAACTTTTTCCGTATAACACTGAAACTCCCCCGGGCGCTTCGCAAAGGATACCCAACCGTTTGACCACGTTGAGTGGTAAAAGGAGCGGAACAAGTCCACGGTGGGTTCTATCGCCAATAAACGGCAGTTTATCTCAAAATTCGACACCTTCGCCGCACCTATACAGTGCAGCTGAGAGATGTGAAGGCGATAGTGATTGAGCAAATCGCTCAGAAATACAGATATAGGTACGCGGTAGTTAGCGTACTCAAAAAATTTCGTGTATAAACCTATCTTCCCTTCGGGGAATTCGGCTATACACGCATCGACATCTGGTGCCTCTGGACGTACATCCAAAGGCACAAAATAGTCGGAAGAAAATGCATCACATCCTCGACAGACATCGCAGAGCGAAACTCATCTAACTGAGCGACAATTTTCATCTTAAACCTAAGCGGACGCACACAAAGATTACCTACGAAGGTTAAAAGGTTTTCTTGCAAAAAACGCTCTAAAAATGAAGAAGATGGTGAATAGTAGTTGTGTGTGTGTTTTTTACTGTGTGTGTAAAAAAGGGTGGCGGTGACTCTTATATAGGGGGGTAAAACCCTAATTTCCATCCACGTGGAACCCACTCACAGTAAATGTATGGCTGAAACTGAACCGGTACATGCACTTTTTCCCGATTCACGAGGGCCACGTGGACACTACCCCCATTTTTCGAGGTATCCGTTTGAAATACCTAAGACTAGGTGCATTGCACTTAAAAACGGGCGGCAATATTCACTTGTTCTCCCGCCACGCTTACCGCTGTTAATATTAGTCTAGTATCCGCGGCTACGAGCCACGCACACTAGACTGGGGGGACATGATGACGTATAGCCTATATCTGGGCCGCAAGCCCAAATGATAGACATTACTTACACCTAAGCCCATCACGAATGGGCTACCATGATAATGGTATGGGCCGTAGTATCAACGCTTTGGGCTCATGAAGCCCAAAGGCCCAATCTAACCCACCGGGTACATGATAAGGATTATCTATTCAAGGAATAGATATCCTTACCTCGGATAAGCACCATGCGTGCGAGGAGTAAGGAGCAAGAAACACGGTTTCTTAGCCCCTATATATAGAATCATACGATTCTCATTCAAAGGGACGATATACAACCCTAACTCTTTAAGAGAACCTCAAATCGATTACTTACTCTCACGCCGGAGTCTAATCAGGGGAGACAATCCCTCGATAAGCCTAACGGTGTTGTTTATTTTCTTAGCGCGCAGGTAACGAAGTGCTGAGAAACGAATTGATATAAGAGCAAAGCCCAATAACAAGGTACGCCCAACTTTTGTATCAACAGATACAAAAACCGATTAGCAAATGACACATTCAATGACGAATCAATGAATATATTACATTGCTAGTTGGCCAATTTAATAAACAACTGATTATAAAACTTGTTCACATGCTCTTGTATTTGTCTAAATGGAAAAGACTTTTTACCCATTGTTCTACTGCCTTAGATTAAAAAAAAAAAAAAAAAAAAACCTTCATGATTTTTTGCTCTCTTGGAGTTGTGGTTTTCGATTAATGTTATGTTTCATTTCAGCCAATTCTATATATTTGTCCACAAAGAAGTCTTTGATCATCAGTAATCATTAATGCATGGCTTGTGTTTGTTAATTAATTCATGTTTTGGCAACTGATAAGGATTCAGGAGACGTTTGGTTTGGATGTGGGTATTAGTATGGGCATGGGAATGGGTATGATTCAAGAGAGAGAAAAACTCCTTTATAATGGGTATGATTGCCAATTTTAAAATCAAAACCTTCTAACCAAACAATTTTTAAAGGATCGATACCCATCCCTCATTCCGATACCCATAAAACAAAGGCACCCTCATTATCGTCACTACATGTAATAAATAAGCATATGGCCTGTATGATGAAATGCGTTACTCAAAATTGTTTTAAAAATTGGAAGCCATATTCTCAACCCTTATCATTGTCAAATTTTTATATTATTCAATTAAATAAAACCACAAGGCAAGATGCAGCACATCATATTGATGTTTGTTGTATTGTTACTTATTATTTTCAAACTTTTCTTGGTGACTTGTATAATATATCCAATGCATGTATTTCGTCACCGAGAAGAAAGTTGCAAGTTGTGTAATTAAATTGAGTTGCACACCAACTGTTTGATATAATGTCTGCTTTAATAGTGCTGTATATTGATCATGTTAATGAGACCCTTTAAGACTTGTTGCTAGTTAGAATTGTTCTGTGGACTTAAATCGCATTTAAGAAAATGGCCTTATTTGTTATAAAAACGAGCATCAATTGCTATGATAATGCAGACTTTTTTTTATAGTGTTTATAGTTTAATCAACGTTAGGAATAACCAAGAAGATGGTAATTTTTAAATGCTCATACAGTTTGTGATTACTGTCAGAGTTGGGTTGTATAGCATGTGTTTGATGAAATGTTTACTTGAATAGTGATACAGATTGGTCATGCTAAGTCGGATACTATTGACTTTAGGGATGAGTACGGTACAAGTACCGTACCAATCCCGTACTGAATTAGTGGCACCGATTTTTTTCCCAGCATAAATTAGTGGTACCGGTACCGGTACCGAATGGGATTCGGATACCGGTACCGGTATCGGTACTGGGAAATCGGGTTTTCCTCGTTTTTTTTTGGGAATTTCCCGATTTGGTACCGGTCTCGTACCGAATTAATGGTCCCGATTTTTTTCACCTTATTTCGTAGTCCTGGTACCGTACCGTATATCGGGAATCGGTACGATTCCAATTCGGTTCCGGTACAATTTCGGGATTCGAGTCGAAATGCTCATCCCTAATTGACTTTGTTTTGGTGAAAGATTTGGTTATTATGAACAAGATCGGATAAAATAGTAGCTATTAAATGTCATTATAATGGGAACTCTTTTTGTTGCTCAGTTTATGGTTTAAGATGTTATATTGGTGATCAAAAGTTTATTATTTTTTTATGCTTATAGAGCGTAAGGTTCATATGTATTTATTGGCTTATGAGAGTTGGGTTTTATACTTTTGCGAAGACGTCATGATTGTCTTTGATAATCGTGTTATCTGCTTTCTAGAAGAACCTGTACAACATGAACTTTGTCAGATCTTTTTTGTTGACCAAGGTTTTATATGTATTTATTATATTCTGGAATATTTGTACACCATCTTCAGATGCGGCGTATCTTGAATCTTTATGCAGCGCATGTTCTTCTATATCTTGGATTATCTTTGGTGAAGTCTTGAGATTGATACGCCGTATGTTAGGAATGTAATGCGGCGTATCTAGAGTAGATAAGTCAGGTCTTCTTCGTTGACCAAGGTTTTATATGTGGCGCATGGGATAAATACATGCTGCACATTCTTCAAAGTTAGGCAATAATCTTTGAATTCGTCTAAGTGTTGTCATACTGCGTATCTGTCTAGAATGATACGGCTATCTACCTTCACTTCAGTAGACTTTTTCAACTTTATTCATTTTGCTCCATTTTACGTCCAAAATAGCTAACTTTCACCAAACGCTTGTTTATAACTGAGAATTACAAAAGTAAACGATTAATTATCAATTCTCATATAAAATATTATAATACAAGTCAAATATATAGGACACATGATGGTAATAAAATGTTTATTTGATGACATCAACCCATCTTCTTTAAAATCTCCAACACCACCATTACCATGTACCTCAAATGAGTAGCTTATGAACAAATCTTTTCAAACCCATTTCATATATATCAAACATTTTATAAACTAAGAATTTGCATCTTTAGTTCTGCTAAATGTGTTCCGTTAATTTAAGTATGCTAAATACGCATATGTTCTATTTTTTTAAACACATCTTTATTAATTTATTTGGAAAAAAGGTCTTCTAGGATATCTAGATCATTGTCAACCATAACAACATTATGTGAATAAACTTGAATGCACTTTTCTTAATCAACAACAACAGAAGCCTACTTGCGCCATCATACTTGATTATTCACTAGAGTGCCTATAAATGATTCCTATATTAGCCGTTTTTTCCTATGTTTCTTGATCACTCAAACATGAATGAGAAAGTTTTGAACTTTGAAAGGTGGAAAGAGAGAGTCAGAAAAAGATGTTGGTAATTTATGGTAGGGTGAGAGATCATGAAAAAATAAAAATAACACAATTTGTGTAAACTCTCTATAAAATCTGGTCACAACAATAATCAACCGCCACCACCACAGCAGGCCAACGCCACCTCCATAGTCAGCCGCCACCACCTCGCCTATAACCTCCTACACGACCAGCCGTAAACACCATTATCTGTCCCTACACACCAAGATCTACCACACCTACATACACCGCATCAAGATACAACCGAGATACATTCGAGAGCAAGATACGGCCAAGCACCAACAAACCCATTAATTCATTCGGTTGTCATTTTTAGTTAGCTTGTTAAATGTAATCATTCCTTCATCTTGTAAATAATTCATCTTTCAATAACAAATCCTTGGTTCCATTAATTTGAGATTCGTTCTTAGTTTGAATTCCTTATTAACTGAATTAAGTTCTTCATTTCATTAGTGATTTCTAGAAGAACTTATCAAAACCTCGGAAATTACCAAACTAGAACCAGACACAAATGGCAAGTGTACCAATCGAATGTAATATATTATAGTAAGAACCGTGTTTATCATCCCAAGGAACCACAATCAAATAAGAACACTCAATGTTCTTTTAATATTAAGTTGTTAAATGAGTGTTTTTTTTTTTCATCATCATCTAAACTAAAAATATACCTAAATTACTCTAAACGAATAAAAGATTAGAAAAGCTAATTAACTATGTGAAATATAACTTTCGAAATGACAATACTAAAACGAGTATTCACTTAGACTTGAACCACTTAGATTAGATGATAGCATGAATTGGTATGATTGTGCTTGTGACTTCTAAAGGATTAGACTCCGAGGGTGTCTGACCCTAACAATTAACTAAAAATGGCACGAGGGTCTTCGTGAACACCACCTCAAATTGTGCAATTAATCACCATTAATAAATATATAAACAATTTGACATTTAGATTCTAACAACACAAATGATCATGTGTTTGGACAATATTCAAATGAATTCTTTTACACCCAAATAAGCCCGACCCTCTTTGGCCTAGGTTCAAGTTTCAATCACTCATAGACAAATGATCAAATACAAATGAAATATATAATAAGTAATCTACTAGATTGCTTCAATCATTCATAGGTTATTTAGATTAATAAACACCAAAAACAAATAAAGAAAACATCAAAATATTCACTGAATCAAAACCCCTCAAATGGTTTTGCAAAACCACACCAACAAATCATCATCTAATAATAAGTTTCATCTAGCTTAAGCAAATACAATAAACTACTTACTCAAATTGAGTGAGTCAAATACAAAAACAATCAAAGCAAAGGAAATCATAATTGAATTCAAAATTTTAGAATCAACTAATGAAAAAATAGGATGTTTGGATGGAACGGGTTGTGTTCTTCTCCTCTTCATGTGCTCCTAAAATCCCCAATATTGCCAAGAATCACCTATGTATCAATTTGTTTGTGAGTGGTGAAGAGAATATGTAACAAATCCTGAAAATGGGTTTGTATACTAGGTGGTTCAGGAACCATACACCCTTCCAGAAATGGGGCATGAGGGAGTATGCTTGAGAAAATAGATGTTCTTGATAGGATGAGCATACGCCCTTCTGCTATAAGCATACGGATTTCTGTCGGGAAATATGTTATTCAATCTTCAAGTGGCATAAGGCCTTCCAGGTTAGGACACAAGGGCATATGGTCTTCTAAGCGTATCCAATATCAAGCATCTTCAATGTCATCCATCTGAAATCCAATCAATCTGCATCAAATCATTATGCTAACGTTACAAATCAACTTTTAAACATAATTAAACACATATTTCATCAAACATGAACTAATTTGAGCCCTAATCATGAGATATTACCTTGTAAAATAAGAACAATTTGAACAATATCAAAATCTCACACTTAAGTTTTGCTTTCCCTCGAACAAAAATATTCATTTAATTTTCAAACCACCAAATTGACCTTTTTACAAGCAGCAACTGCATATAATTTCAAGTAGCCCAATAAACATGTATATATGAGCAATTAGGATACGAATACTTAAAACTGAGAAGACAGACAATGTGAGTGCTTCAAGGAGATGAAAATCATCATTCTCGATTTTCATTAACCCAAACAAAGGTTAAAGCGAAATCACAATTATCTAAAGAATGAATGTTAACAATACTAATATGTGCAATTTGTGTAATGCTAATACTATTCGTTGTTTAACTTTTTGCTCCCATTTTACTCTTAACATTAAAATCTAAATTTTATTTTTGAAGTTAAAGACATACTTTATTTAGGTGAGTACACTATAGACAAATATTAGACCCTCCATATCCTCATATATGAAATGTAAAATATTTTAGAATACTCATTTTCTCTCCTTATAGGATTATTACTATAAAATGTCCATGCTTTATATCTACTTAGTTAAGAGTTTCAATGATCTTTGTCATATAATGTAAAGTACTAACCCATTAGTACCTCGGAGCAAAACCTTCCTAACTCAAGGAGTCTCACAGATTTTCATGTTCAAGATCATATGTGTAAAAACTATATATCAGCTCAGAAATCACAACCACAACACAAGATCTCACCCAGCCAACCACCCCTTGGTGAATATCTTTTATTACTAATAGTATCAAGAAGATGAGTCCACAACTGTGTGCTCACCAAACAAACTACACTAGAAATCAGTTGTCCCCTTCAGAAGGATCCAGCTATCACACTACAAGAATCAGAATACAATATATCCTCACTACAACACTCAGACCTATACTAAAACCAATACCAGATGATCAAGATGATCACAATAACAAGACAATAACACTGAGTTGCAACAAGAGAGAAAAACCTAATCGTATTAATGAGAGAGATGAAGTTATGTGAGAGAGAGAGAGTTAGGGATGAGAGCTTATATAGTACCAATTTCCACTTCAGCCCTTCAAGAATAGAAACTTGCCAAATACAGCTAAACATACCAAACTATAAGAAATAAGTACAGAAATAGTCCCTGTACTTATTTACCATGAGAATGATATAAATGCCATACTATCCAACACCCCCTCTCAGTCTCATGGCTTAAACATATCCACAAGACCAAGTTTCTCACAAAACCACTTGTGTTGAGTTACAGTCAACCCTTTAGTAAAACCATCTCCAGCATTATATGCAGAACCAACTTTCTTCACAGTTTTAATCACACCAGAAGAAACTTTTTCTCTTACTAAATGAAGATCAATTTCAAAATGCTTAGTTTTTTCATGAAATACTGGATTAGCAGCTATCTGAATAGCTGGACTACTATCACAAAACAAGTTCACTGGTAACAAACCTTCAATATCTAGATCCTTTAAAATTTTATTAATCCAAATAACTTCACAAGTAGCAGATGCAAGACATCTGTACTCTGCTTCAGCAGAAGACCTAGATATTGTAGCTTGTTTTTTACTTTTCCATGAAACAAGATTATTGCAAAAATAAACACAATAACCTGAAACAGATTTTCTTGTTTTTAAACATTTAGCCCAATCAGCATCTGAAAAAGCATGCAAACTAAATTGTTTTCCTTTATTAAACTGAATACCAGTACCTGGACCTTGTTTAAGATATCTCAACACTCTTAAACCTGTACTAAAATGAGACTGCAAAGGAGCATGCATATGCTGACTTAAACAATGCATAGCATATGCAATATCAGGTCTAGTAACAGACAGATATATCAATTTACCTACCAGTTTCTGATATTCAGTCAAGTTAGTGATAAACTTATCACTCTCAGTTTTAACATGATTCAACACACATTCTGCTGCAAAGGTGTCGCAGCAGGCTTACAAGCCAACAAACCATATTCACTAAGAAGTTCAAGACAATACTTTCTTTGGGTTAAACACACACCACTATCATTCTCAAGTACTTCAATACCCAAGAAATACTTAAGAATACCAAGATCTTTAATCATGAACTTAGAATTTAAAAACTGTTTGAATTTCTCAATTTCAAGTTAATTGTTTCCAGTAATGACCATATCATCCACATAAACCAATAAAGCCATAAAAACACCTTTATCATGTTTAACATATAAAGAAAAGTCATTTTAACTTTGAACAAAACCATGATCAACTAAAACAGTAATTAACTTCTCATTCCATTGCCTAGGAGCTTGTTTAAGAGCATACAAAGATTTGACAAGTCTGCAAACCTTAGTCTCATCTTTATCATAATAACCAGGTGGCAATTTCATATAAACTTCTTCATGAAGATCACCATACAAGAAAGCATTATTAACATCAAGTTGAAAAAGTGGCCAACCATTAGTAAAAGCTAAATTAATTAAACATCTAACAGTAACCATTTTAACAACAGGACTAAATGTTTCTTCAAAGTCAACACCCTCTTTTTACCCAAAACCTTGAGCAACAAGTCTGGCTTTATACCTATCCACTTCACCAGAAGACTTATATTTAATTTTCCATATCCACTTAGAACCTATAGCCTTTCTACCAGGAGGCAAGTCAGTAACAACATAAGTATTATTTCTATGTAATGCTTCCATCTCAGCATCCATAGCCTCAGTCCAATTAGGATTAAGCCTAGCCTCTTGATAAGACTTAGGTTCAACAGACTTATTAAGAGTAGTAGCAAAACAAACATTTCTAGCAGACAATTTAGAATAAGAGACATACTTTTCAAGACCATATCTGCTAGAACTAGAAACAATGTAATCATTGAACCTAACATGTTGAGATTTATGCCTAGTAGACCTCCTAAACTCAGTCTGTGGTTCTTCCTCAGTGTTGCTAGGACCCTCACCATTTTGATTTTGAAAAACATTGACCTCAAAGGTGACCACATTTTCTCCTATTTGGGTTGCAATGGCATCTGTTTCATCCTCAACTATATTAATATAGTCATCAGAAGCAGTTCCCTTATTGCCATCCTCATTAGGAGGATCCCCCTCTTCATCATTGGGACTTTGAGAACCATTGATGTCAAAAAACTCTAAACACTTAGTATCAGTTCCATCAATCTCATTTAGATCAACAAAGTATTTATCATAAGACTTCATTTTAAATGGAAAAATAGTTTCATAGAACTTAACATCTCTTGAAAACAAGAAGGTTTTCTTATCAACATTATACAACTTATAAGCTTTTTTATTAGTAGAAAAACCAACTAAAACACATTTATCAGACCTTAGAAAAAACTTATCAGAATTGTTCAAAATATTTGCAAAACATAGACATCTAAAAGCCCTCATATGAGATAGATCAGGGTCCTTACCATACACTATCCTAAAAGGGGAAGCACCAGACAAGATAGAGGAGGGAAGCCTGTTAATCAGATAAACAGCAGTTAAGATAAACTCAGGCCACATAGACAGAGGAATCCCCCCCTGAAACATAAGACTCCTAGCCATATTCAACAGGTGTCTATGTTTCCTTTCAGCAATCCCATTTTGCTGAGGAGTATAAGAACAGGAAGTTTGCTGAACAATACGAAGATTATTAAACAATATAGACATTTTATTATTCACAAACTCTGTTCCATTGTCAGATCTAACAATTTTAACCTTTTTTTCAAACTGAGTAAAGATGAGTTTTATAAAATTTTCAAACAGCCCTGCTAAAGTCATCAACAATGGTAAGAAAATACCTAAACTTTTACAAGCTTTATGGGAGCTTATGTGTCCTATTTTAGTCCATATCAACAACATAAACTAACATTAAACCATAATTGAAATTTTTAATGAAAATTGTACAAAGTGGAATTCAAACTGAAATACTGAAATTCATTAATTCAAAAGATTCAAGTTACACTGATATCACTTAAACAATTGCTAAAAATCTTGAACATACAATAAGATTGAGAAAATTACTTAAACGACTAATTTTACACTAAATTACACTAGATATCTCTCTCAACTGCTTCCCTTCTCTTTATACTACTTTCATTGACTTCCATGCACCTTCTTGAGTGAATCCCACCCATTGGATTGGGTGGGAATGATCTCAGCCATTGAAAAAGATTTTTGGCGCCATTTTTTTATTTGTCAGGATGGATGAGTGAAAGTAATATAGAAGCAATTAAGAATCTTTGGATGTTTGTGGAAGTCAAGGGGACATGGAGTGGTGAGGCTGAGGTGGAGGAGGGGGGAATTGGTAGTAGCAGGTGAGCAAGTGGGAGGGGGAAGAGTGTTTGACTTGGGTTGACTGGGTGGGATTATTTGAAACGGGGAGTATTATTTTTGTGGGAGGTGGGCTGGTTGGTGATGGAATGGGCTAGGGGAGGTTTGTTTAGGCTTGGAGTGATAAGGTGGGCTTGGGGTGGATTGGTATTGGATTTGGTTTTTGTTTGTTGGGTTTTAATAACAGCCAAGGGTCCGTTTGGTATTATAGTAAACACAAGGACTACTTTTGTAATTTTCAGAAAGTTGGGGGGCTGAAGTGTATTATTCCCAAAGTATCACCAAGGACCAATTTTTCCAAGCTTTCTTATTCCAAGGACCAAATTTTATTTTTTTCATTTTCCAAAATTCCCAGGGACCAAATTTGTCAAATTTGAAATTTGAGGGACCAAAGATGTAACTTTTGAAACTTAAGACCCAAGTGTTATGTTTTGTGATTTTTAACTTTCAAAAGATTTGGGTTGACTTTTCTTTCAAAAATAAATGCATAGGGACTATTTTTGACAAGTTTTGAAACTTGGGGGACTGAAACTTCCAATATTGCAAACTTTGATCATTTTTCATTTGTTTTTGCTCATTTTGCATTTAAAACACATAAAACACAATCCCTGGGATAATTTCAGTATTTTGATGACTTTTTTATTGTTTTTGTATGTTTTGGCAGTTTAAATACGACAAAAATGATGAGTGTTTGAGCACTCATCAATCCCTCACACTAAACTATTGCTAGTCCCTAGCAATCTTTTTGGAAAACTTGATGGATTTGAAATCTTACCAAAAGCCATCACTTCTAGAGTAGCCAAATGTATCAGTTCAAGTAAGAACTATGGTCCACTTGATAACCATGTGATTTTGAGCAAACCACCAGCTTTCAACGGTTTTGATTTGTCTTTACCAAGAGCCGTTTGCTCCTGGACTAGCCAACTCTTGATGGACCTAGTCAACATCTTGGTGAGCTGATTACCAATTATGGTTTTTCCACTGCCTTTACCACAAGCCATAATCTTGCGGGCTAGCCAACTCATATACTTTTTAGGATATGGCGAGTTGAGATACCATACAATTTTGGGCAAATTGCAAGCCGTCAACGGATTTGAGTTATCTTTACCAAGAGCCGTTTGCTCCTGGATTAACCAATCCCTTTGTCTGGTAGACATGGCGGACTGATAACCACAAAAATTTTTGAACTCAAGTGAAAAAAAATTTTAAAATTTTTGCCAAAAACGGGGGTATAAGATAGTAAAATGTGATAAAATTCGCTAGAATAGCGAAATACCCCCCCCCCCCCACACACACACACACACACACTTAGAATGAATATTGTCCTCAATATTCAAAGTCCCGGCTATTATGCCGGCTCTTTGAACGTAAAAGGGCAACATTACAAGCTAAATGTGGAAACACCATTTTCTTTTCACTTTATTGGTAACCACAGCAGGGGTAAATCCCCCACACTTAGGGTGAAAACCCTATAAGTATGCTACAGTTTTTGTTTACCGAGTCGCTAGCTTGACTCGACCCTGAATTCATTAGTTCATGGGGAAGCATGATGTGGAAGAAACAATCTCCATCGGACTTTCATTCAAGATGTTTGGACAAACATTTGAAGCACGTGAAAGTTCCACACCAATGAGATATAAAGAAAGAGACCCTGGCTCAATATAATGGTAAATGAAAATGCCGGGGTCAAATATAGTGTCTTCATTCCCGAAGGAGTGAAGAAGAGAGGAAGTCACCGAGAGTGTCAAGAGAATAATCATGAAAAGATGCTCATCCTCAAGATTAGGTTTAGTTTCCTGAATTTGGATTTTGTCGGTTAAGCTCTTAGGGCCAGAAAACATCCCGGGAGGGAGGGTGGGATAATTTATCATAAAAATACAAATTCTCTTGATTGAGAATCTTTCCCCCCGATCATGATGTTTCTTGCCATCATACTCCGGAGGAGTTTTGATAAGGTGATCAATGATGGGCTCAGAAGGTATTTCATCAATATCACTGATGTCTCCATAAGATAAAGAATTTTCATCAGTGTGTGAATCACTAAGCCCGGTATTGAGATAGGAATTGAGTGATGGATCATCATTCAATAAGCTTTCAAGGAAAAGAATATCCCCCTCAGAATCAAGATACTTATCATCAACTTCATACGAAGTTGAACTATCTAGGGTAAGGAATGCTTCGACTTCTTCCAAATCATCTTTGAAGTAAAAGAGATCATCATCACATCCCGATGGAAGTGGATTGGTGTGAGTGAGTTCATCGGCGAACTCCTCGAGAAGAAAGTCAACATTAGAGTGGGGAAGGGATGCATCAACATACTCAATGTCTCCATAAGATAAACAATCATCACTGGAATCAGAGACAGTCTCAATTTGATCATTTGGATTATCAGGGGGTGAAGGAATATCACACACTTGATCAAAAGTCCCCTGTGACTCTCTCGGGATTGGGACAAGGATCTCAACACTAGACTTTATTAATTCGTCTGATTCCTTATTAGGAACAGTGCTAAGATGCTCATCCCCCATGTTTAGAGAGTGAGTGTGAACTTCGGGTGTGATAACAACAGACTGAGGGAGATGAGAGGAGCTAGCATTCATGGATTGTACAAGTTCCATTTGATCTTCTGCTAGTAATTTCTCCATCTCATTATTTTCTCCCTGATTTTCAATGGGAGGAATCACAAATGATGAATCTGACGAACCCTTATAAAATTGAAGGATATCAAGGGTGTCTTCATTATCACTATCATCATCACAGTCGAGAAGAGCAGCTTTACGAAATTTGGCACGTGTTATAGCTGCTTGTTCTAAGACTAGCAATTCTTCCATGCTCAATTCGTTTCTAGCATCTCATTCTTCAGCAAGTAATTCTGCCATAGATTTCTCACGAGAGTCTCGAAACGATGTAGTAACCAACTCCTCCTTAAGTTCTTTCAATATATCAAGAGCCTTTAGTAAAAGGTCTTGCTCAGTATCATGAGGAGTTGCTTGGATCATTTGGTACTGTGGAGGTGGGTCTGAAAACGAATAGTCGTAATTGTTACAAGGAAATGGATTCCTTGTTTGACAATCCGAGCTAGAGTTTGGACCTCCACAGTAATCACAACAGTAAAACTGATGTGGCTGTGGGTTGTATGAGCTAGAGTCATAATTGTTATCAGGAAACTGCTCATAGACAAGCGTGTTTCCCGATTGACAATCAGAGCTGTAGTGTGAACCACCACAGTACTCACAACAGTAAAACTGTTGAGTCTCATGGTGTGGTAGCTGAGGGAATGAATTAGTGGTGTCATGGTAGGAATAGGGATTCTGGTTATAGACAGACCCGTTTCCTGACTCTACCATGCCACAGCTGGGGCAATTACCACCATTATGAGAACTACCACACCATTGGCAAATCAGAAGGTGTGGGTGAGACATAGAAAGAATCAAAAGGTTTGGGAGGGTAAGGAATGAAGAATCAAAAGGGTAGGAGGGTAAAGATGAATATTTTTGGTTTTTTGAAAAGACATTTTATATAAATGATAAAGAAAATCTTTTTGTGTTTTTTGTGTTCGTTGAAAATTGATTTTAAAATGTTTTCAGGAACTGTTTTGTTTTTATATGAAAATAAGAAGATAATATGAACAAGGATGGGTAAATATACAATGAGTGTATATCCCGATTCACTAATACGCAAAACCGTTTAGAATACGCACACAGCCTCCCCGGCAGCGGCGCCAAATTTTGATTGGTGCTAAACAGTCAACCTAAATTAACCAAGTATATGGTCAACAAGGTCAAACTACCTAAACCAATGCTTCCGGGTAATAAAGGGTATCACCAGGTCGTTATGTCCCGACGAGGTGTGGATTGTGCTTTAGCGTTCTTGTGACCGGGTGATTATTCACAGAAAAGGGTTGTGATGAGAATTATTTTGAGAATTACGAAATGAAATAGCTTAGGAAAGCTATGTGATTGATTACTGGAATTTAGATTAAGGAGAAACGAGCTAAAACCTAAAAACGTACGTTTTAATTAAAAACGTATATTGACGTACGTGAAGGCAAGTACAACTGATGAACTTAAAAGGCTACGAGTGTGAAATTATTATTTTTACAATCCAAAATGAACAAAGAAAATTTTTAGAAAAAAAAAAAAAAAAAATTATTTTTACACTATTTAATTATTCTCTATTATTTAATTACTAATTATTTATTTATTAACTAATTATATTGATTTAAATTATTAAAAATTACTAAAAAGAATTAGATAATTAAGATGATTTTTATAAATCTAATTAATCATCACAGGAATCTAAAAAAATTATAAAAATTTGATTTTATGTATTTTTAAACTAATTTACTAAGTATTATTCTAATAATTAATTAATTACTAATTAAACTAATTATATTCTAAAAATTGGAAAATGAACAGTAGAAATTCTAGAAATAATCCTAAAAATGTTTTAACTTATATAAAAGCTAGGAAAATTATAAAAACTAGGTGTTACTTAATAAAATCTAATTATGCTATTTAATTATTTAATATTAATTAATAATTAATTAAACTAAAATTAATTCTAAAAACCACTAAATGACAAAAGAAAAATCTGGAAAAATTTCTAAAATTACTTTAATATAAAATAGAATTAATAAAAATATAAAAATGCTAGAGTGCTTATAAATAAGCTAAAAAGAAAATTAAAAATATAATTTCTATTAAATAGAAGTTATCACTATAATTAAAATTGGTTTTTTGTGTTTTTTCTTTTTCCAAACTATTTTTACACTTAAAACTAAAAACTTTTACAAAAACACTTTTACTGGAACTCAGAAAATAAGCACTTTTAGTGCTTAATAGCTTATCAGTTGACTTTCTTTGACCAAACAAGGAATTAAGCTCAAATGAGCTTATGTGGGATCCACAATGGTGGATCCTGCTTCACTTAAGTTATTTGGACAAGCTTATGTGGGATCCACAATGGTGGATCATGCTCCCCCTTGAATATTACTCCCCTAAATGGAGTATCAAGGAAGGAAAACATGGATAATGATCCTACAAAAAGAAAGGTTAGTTTCAAAAACACAAGATATATGTATGGTTCCATAGCAAGGTATAGTTCACTTATTATACCTAAATGGTCAACAAACAATGAAAGCCTTGTAGTAGAATGAAATTCATTTCATGTAAAATTTTGACTCTTAAAAAGTCAAAGACAAGAAATTTGGATTACACCATCCTACTTCTAAAAATGAAGAAAAACTAAAAATAAACTAAGAACATAAAAAGCTACAAGGAAATCATCATTTTCCTTAATGAGAAACATTTTCCAAAAACAAGGCTAAGGTTGTTTAAGGATGAAAATGTGGGTTTGAGGGTTGTAGCGGACTTTATTTTGAAGGTTGAAAGGATGACACGATTTTGGTTTGTTGGTTTAAATGGGAAACATTTTCCAAAAGAAACGGTTTTGTTTCATTTTGGAGACTCTAGGGTTGAGGTGTGTGAGACAAGGATTGTAGATGATCCAAAATGTGGTTTAGGATAAACCGCATATCTTTGGATAGCTCGCGAATTTCCCTTCGACACCCTTCACTAATTTGAGCGGTTCTTTCGCAATGATTGCAATCATGGCGGGGAAAGTTTGGTGGAAGAGTGGTTTGATATGTTGGTGGTGAATGGTTTGAACTTGAAGGAGAAAAGGTGGATGGTTGAGTGGTGTTTTTGCTTCCTTCATTAGTGGAGTGTAGTGTTGTTTGTAAAACCATAATATGGTTGATTTGAGAGTCAACCATACGTTTGAAGGTATGAAGTTGGTTTAAATGAGTGTCAATCTCATTATTAAGGTTTGGAGGTTTTTCCCTTATGGATGCTTCTATTTTCTTATAAGAAGAAAGTAGAGATTCAAATTGTTGGGAAGATTCTTGTGGTGATGGTTGTTGTTGTTGTGGTTGTGGTTGTTGATTTTGAACAAAATGGCGGAAGCTTGGTTCGCCGGAAGGATTGCCATGAAGGTCTTTGTAAATTGGGTGAAACACAAATGATTGTGAATGGGTATGACCTTGATCATTTGGAAAAATGGATGGTCTAGCATAGCGGTAAGCCAACCGTTCTACTAATGATGGTTGATGGGGTTCATCATCTAGTTGCTCACTAGGTTGTTGTTCGGTTTCCATTTGAGCAATGGTGTCAAAGAGTGACTAGGATGGTGGACTTGATGATTTGGGTGATAGGTCTTCTAATGTTTCCAAATAGGGTAGTGGTGATGTTGGAGGTGTATGGAAAAGTTCCATTGGTGTAGGTGTTGGTGATTGAGGTGATGAAGTTTTTGTTGGTTGTGCTTGTTGAGAAGGTGATGATGAATCACTTGAAGGTCTAGTTGTTGGAGGAATGGTGGCCATGTTTGTGTAGCAATGTGTTGGAGATGGTGTTGGAGTATCAAGATTAAGCAATTCTTGAAAGGTAATTACATTGGTATTACAATGTGTTAGGGATTGTGTTAAGGTAGTGACGTTAAGGAAATCTTGGATAGGTGAAGAAATGTTAAGCGAAACATCACTTGAAGAAGATGAGCTTGACTTGACGGTTTTGTTGAAGCAACAAGGTTTAACACTAATCCTAGTGGTTTTTGAGAAGGATTTTGATGACTCGGATGATGTGTTGGATTAAGTCATTTCAAAGGTGTGGTTTTGATGTTTTGAGAGAAGAAGTTTTAATGGTGATGGTGTGATTCGAATTGTAGCAAAACTTTCAAATTTATAGGATGAAGGAGATGTTGAAATGGGTGTTTGGATTTGATGTTCTACCATTCAAAGATTGAGGTTTCAAATGATTTACAAAGTTTTCATGAACATGTCAAATCATTGCATGTCAATCCAATGGAATAAGGTGGAGTGAAAGACCAACATATGCACTCAATGCTTTGTGATCATGGGATGTGATTTGGTTGAAAATGTTTCAATGGTTTGAAGGATCCTTTAAAAGGGTTCCTTGGGTTAGTTATGTTTGAATTTGAATTTTTGGAGGGAAGTGGCTTCCTAGTTGTTTTAGTGAGTGAGAGTTGTTCTAATATGGTTATTGGAGTTAATGGAAGATGTTTCTCAGTTAGGATAATGGTTTGACACTTTACATGTTTTGGACTTAAGAAAAATGAAAAAAATTTCTGCAGGTGTCTGGCGGAACCCTCGCGGTACACAGGCGGAACCCTGTTTTGGGTTCCGTCTGGTCCGTTGGGCCAATTCTGGGTTACCCAGAAATTACACTGGCGGAACCCAATTTTGGGTACCGCCAGATCCGCCAGGGCTGAAAAATTTGGCAGTCCGTGATTTTGACCCGCGAGACGATTTTCAAAATTTTCGAAAACTCCTAAAATCAAAAAGATAATGCATTTCTGGTTAGGCAATGCAAAAATTAGACACGTAAACATACATATCATAGGACTTTGACCTTGAGGTCGAGATTTCTCTATACTTAGTAAGAATTGCCATAAGCATAAAAAAAAATGACAAACACCACAAACATTGTCATTATGCATAAAAGTTCATACAAACATAATAAACCATTAAAGTGAAAAACAAACAAATCACGTAGTTTAACACATAAACGATTCTAAAGTATTCATAAGCCAAACACTCCTTAATCTTCTCACAACCGGTCTATCTTCTTATTGAGCTTGTTTAGGTACCTTCCAAAGCATTTGAACATTCCTTTGGTTTGCTTGAACTCTTCGGATGCATTGTCAATGACGGGGAGTGCTTGAAGGTATTCTAAAGGAGGTAACTTAGAGTTAGGAAGTTTATCGTCCTCGCTCATGTCGGATGATGATGATGATGGTGTAGGTGATCATGTATGTTTGCCCTTACCTTTGAAAACTCGTTTATCACTTAAAGGAACGAAGATGTGAGGAACGAGAGAATAGTCAAGGCGTATTCCATTATCGCTAGGAGGAATGGGTGAGATTGCTCTAAAGAGGCGAGTAAGAAGCATTCCATAGGGAAGAGCGGTTGTTCCAACTAAGGGTATGTCGGCCATTCTTTTGGCTAGGTAGTAGGCTAAGTTGAAGGGTTGACCGGTGGAAATGCTATAGAGCATGTAGCAAAGGCATGTGTTGATATGATCTCTATTTCCTATGGTACTTATTACGTTAGCTCTAAGGATTTCTTCCTACTTCTTAAATTGTGGTTTAAGCTCATTGAGCTCCATACCAAAAGGATCCTTATCTACAATATTCCCCGAACGATTCACCCTAGTGGTAGAGGTTCTAACAAAGAGATGTTCCTTAATAGTTTCCTTACTAGCAAGAGATGTGTCGCATGGATGAAAACGCTCAATCGAATCAAGGCTTGAAATAGGCCACTTATCCGTGTAGAGACAAGTACCTTCATTTGGGACACCAAAAATGATAGCTAAGTCTTTTAGATCTATGAAATTGGGTATTTGATTTGTTGTGAAGTTTAATGATATCTTACCAAAATCATTTGTGGAGAGGTTTACGGTTGCATAGAATTCCAAGATGAACATAGGACAAAGTGGCTCATCGATATCAAGGAGACAATCAAAGTTAATTGCGGCAAAGTTTTGGCGAATAGATGTTCCTTCTAGAAAGGATGGATCAATGGTTCTACCTTCGTGAACATAGCATTTTTCTAATGCCTTAAAGGTTTATACTTGAACTGGGTTGAGACCTTTGGTCCTATGGTGTTTGGGCATGTACTTAAGGGTTTCCTTGTGATCGGATTTATTTGCGGGAGGCATGTTGATTCCTAGAAAACACAAAATTATATGTTAATGACTTTTAACAATGTGGATGTTCTAATGTGTTCCTATATGCAAACAATGTGGAGACTTGGTTATCTTGACTCATTTTGATTCCCAAATTGTTTAGTTATGCAAATTTTGTTAAAAAAAAAGATAACCAACACTCTCCTAATTGAATGTGTCTTCGATTGAATGTACCCGAAAATACATATTAGTTATGTATCCCCTTTTAGCATTCAAGAGATAGTATGCAAGTGATGTTTTAATGATGTTTTTCATTTGTTTTAACAATGTGGTGATGAATCATGTTCTAGTCTTGGATGCGATTTTTGAAAGACAATGCACTTGGTGTGTTTGGCAAATCAAAGTAACAACAAAAAGGATACAATTCTTAACTAATAGAAGACATAATTGACTAGCCACCAAGTTTTTCATGAATCAAGAAGTTTTATGCATAAACCCTAAGATTTTAGTTAATGATTGTAAACAAGAATGTTATACTTGAATCAAAAATGCATTGTGATTAGAATACTTACAAAGTTAGTTGGATTTGAAGAGATTGGATTGAAAGCCCTAAAATTCGTATGCTTATGTGTTTTTGAGAGGGTGATTGCTGTTTGAAAGTGAATGATTAAGTTAAGAGGGTGTTTGGTTTTGAAATTAAAAATAAAACAATCTGTTGCTTTGGCGGACCAGGCGGAACCAAAAAGTGGGTTCCGCCCGTATGGTCTGAGGGTACCATGGGTGCTGCAGGGAAAAATTCAAAAGGTATTGTCTTGATTTTTGTGGTTTTATCCTAATGTTCAAAACTAAGGTTTTAGGTCTTATGAGTCTTTGACTAAGCCTAGGAATTATGAATGCTTCACATTCAAGAGATTTTGTGAAAGCGTTGGTGAAATGGTTAACGTAGAAGACTTTCTTAGTTAAGACGTTCCTCAATGAACAATCTTACCAAGGCGATAATGATGGATCACAATATGTCTATTAAGAACATAATGGATTGAATTGTCGCTGAAGTTGATGCTTCATTTGTTGAAGGGATAACAATGTTGATGAGATGAATTCTGTTGTCGACTTGACTTAGCTTACTCAAGCTTGTTGATGTGCTTCTCCATTCGATACTTAATTAGAGAACCTCACGCATTTTGGAGAATCATTGGGTAAGTAGGCATAAAAGAGCAAGTACCACTTATGCTTTTCTTATCAACTTATTACCGACATAATTCTATTATGCATACACTATGGTTTCTATTCCTGTTCTTTTGGGATACCATAATCCTAGTTGTGTAGTACCTTATGATGTATCCAAACAAGCTCAACTAAAGAGTTGTTTTAAGGATCTTCCTTATCACGAGCACATAGACAAATGCTAAACATAATGTTGGATCTAATTGTTATGATAACAAGTAGTCTTCCGAACATTTCTCTACGTTTAGTTTTACCTACGGATTTACTAATCTCATTTTTGATAAGTCATCAATAACTTAACCATTGAGAACAAGAGAGTAACTAAGAATGTCCTTAAGTTAAAATTCCTTGCTTTTGGAGTTTGCTTTCATTATCAAAAAGACTTTCAAATATTTGACACTTATAATCACATGATTACTTCGAAACGTATATTTTGTTTCAGTAGTTGTTTTACTCTAAATTCCAAAAATTGTTTTTGTTGAATTTGTTTAGACACAACTATGATCTATAAATCAAGTTTTATAATTTATGTCAATTTTGCTTGATTCAATATTTGACTTAAGGTGAGAGGATGTTATTTTGTACTTTTATTCTTAATGTTTTACACAACATTCTTGTCTTGTCATCATTGGACTTTTGACTAAGTCATCATCTACCAAAGATGATATCTTAGAAGGAGGAGATCACTCGTTAAATGTTATATTCAACGACTCCTCGACTCTTTGGATTTTCTTACTTGAGACACTATGAACTTAATTTGTTTTGAAAAAGTCCAAGAGGTACAACATCATAAGACTAAGTGTCACATTTGATGTGTAAATCCTAGATGCTGAAAACTCATTTCCTTCCACACATTCTAATGTATGCTAATGTGATTTAATTCACCTTGTGTGTTTTATGTGAGATTATCATAAAGGACTGATCGAAGAAAAACACAATTTAAGACTCAAAGTATGGTGTTTGAGAATGTTGTTTTACAAAGGTTTGTTTTGCAAGCATGACAAAAGTGTTAGACATTTTAACACTTAGGAAATTCTTAGTTAGCTTACTTGTAAGCAAGAGTTGAGTGAGACTCACTCAAGAGTTTCTCCTGTTTATCTCTTGATGGTTAAAGAACCAAAGCACCTTATATCTCCTACTAGTACTAAAGATGAAATTCCTTGTTGCATAGAATCTAATTTTTGTTATTACTAATAGCAGGTAAACACTTAAGAGTATTACAAATAACACATATTCTAACACATAATGCTAGAAGCAAGAGACTATCAAAGTCAAGTTGAAGTAATGTGTACCTTTTAAATTGCATAGAGATGCTATCAAGAGGATAAACACAACGCGTAGAGTCTTGGTTTGACAACACGCTTTGAAACTCAATTACTCGTATATCCAAGAAGGTTAGACAATCATATAAAAGCATGGAGCATGATAATCTTAATTCTTTTATCACGAGTTTCTATTAGAGATTGAATTATCTCTAAATCTCTCTTCTAGGTTTGACAAGTTTTACTTACTTTGTTTTATTAGTTGATGGTGCTTTTGAGTTAAATCCTAATCCGGTTTTATCTTTAAACAACCTTTGACTCCTCAACAATCTCTCAAGAGATTTTGAGCTTTCATCAAATTTAACTAATAATTTTCCTTTCTCATTTTTTTTTTTAATCTTATGTTTGTAATCTAGACACAATTTACATTCTAGATCAATTTTAACATAACTCTCAATTCTAGACATTTTATCTTCTAACAAGATTTCCTTTACAAAGATATTCTAAGAAGATTTTGAAGGCTCATTCTAGAAGATAGTTTCTAGGTCCATGTTGCATAAACGTTTAGACTCATTTTCTAGTTTAGAAAACTATAGGATGAATTTGTCAAAGCAAAAGTGTTTGGTTTCAAAATGTACCTTGCTTGATGTTTTATCTAGTTGAGAATCACAAACCGGACGGTTGGCTTCATCTTCATCCGTGTTATTCCATGAATCGCAAGCAAGTCCACTAATAGCTTAACATGAGTAATCATCTTCACTTACACCTTCATTTAAAACATTTAAACTAGTAGCACATGTATTTATCTCAACAAAATGTCTATCTATTAATATTTCTAAGACTTCTAATACATATGTGAGATCAAATTGATCATCTTTGACTTGACATATTTCTTGATGAAAGTTTAACATATTTTTCCAAATATCATTAGCCGTTTGACAAAAATACATTCTTTCATATTCGGTACTAAAGCTTTATAAAACATTGTTTTAGCTTTAGTATTTTTATCAAGTTTAAGGTAGTTATCTTGGTTTTAAAAAAACTTGTTTTCTTTGGTTTGAAATTACCAAAAGAAATAATATGCCAAAGATCTTGATCAATTGATTTCACATAGTTTTCAAAATTACTTTTCCATTCAAGTAAGTTTTCTTATTCAAATGGCGGTGGGTTTTGAATAGGTTGACCTTCTTTGAGATTTTCAAAATCCATGGATCGATCCAAGTTTTAAAATACATTCTATTTTAAAGATCTTGAGTAACGTAACTCTGATACCAATTGTGGAAATCTAGAAGGGGGGTTGAATAGTTTACCGCTTTTTAAATCCTTTTTAACTTGAATATCTTTAAAAACTTTTATGTTTGCTTAAAGATATAAACACAATGTTATATGTTTGATTCTTTGAAAAGCTTTTCATGTGAATAACAATTCTAACTTTACTAGTTTCATACTTTGAAAAGCTTTGCTTGTGATGATCCTAACTTTGCTTGTTTAGTTCTTTGAAAAGCTTTACTTTTGTTTGAAGATGTAAACACATCTTTACTTGTTTAGTTCTTTGAAAAGCTTTATATGTAACTAGCAATTCTAACTAAATAACAACATGTAATAAGCAAACATAAAGAAAGAAACGATCAAACCACAACACGATTGTTTATCGTGGTTCGGCTACAAGGACTCTTTTTCCTTGCCCTACATCTACGCCCCGAGTATCCAATTCGAGAGTTATAAGCACTAATCAACAAGCTTCTTTCACCGGCGGAGAAAACCTTTACAACGTCGCTTACACTTTTACCGACACTAAGCTAGATGTCGAGTTCTTTTACACGGGTACAACCACTTCCATTGTCGCTTATACTTTTACCGACACTAAGCTAGATGTCGAGTTCTTTACCAAGGGTACAACCACTCTCGTTAGTTCTTTTACAAGGGTACAACAACTCCCGACAGACTACGTATTTTGAGGCCTAAAATACTAACCAATCACTTCTACATACATGACACAAATGAATTACAAACTACCAAAGCTTATACATGACCAAGCTACCAAGACTTGCAACTTTAGAGTTGAAGCTTGTAACTTCTTGAATGATCTTGTGAAGTCCCTTGCTACATAAGAGAATCACACAAATCAAAATGTTACTGAGTTAGTTGAGAGAGTATGTGAAAATATGTCCTAAAGGGGTGACTCAAAACTAACAAATGGTTTGGTATTTATAGCAAACCATTCTGCAGGTCTGGCGGATACGGCGGACCCCTCAGAAGGGTTCAGCCCGTGTATCCCCAGGGTACCGCCAGGGCTGCAGTTGGTTTTTGCAATAAATCTTCCAAACCAAACAAGGTCACATCACATTACACCTAGTCAAACACAAGACTTGCAAGCAAGCATAAGGTTAGTCAAACACTCTTTCTTACCATAAATGTATATGGAAAATGAGCTTAAAATGTATATGTGGCTTACAATGGAGGCATGTGAGTATCAAAAACCAAGAACCAAAGGAACCAAAGGACTCCTAACTCCTCCCTTGAGGATCTAAACCCAATATCCACAGCTTCCTTGCTCCAATTCACCTCTGAATCACTAGAAATCCATTCCACTTCACAGTTGACTTTTTGTTGACCATGTTTGTATTTTTGATTTTTTTGAACTATACTGAGTTTTAATGTAACTAAAAGCTTTTACAAGCTTTATGGGAACTTATGTGTCCTATTTTAGTCCATATCAACAACATAAACTAACATTAAACCATAATTGAAATTTTTAATGAAAATTGTACAAAGTGGAATTCAAACTGAAATACTGAAATTCATTAATTCAAAAGATTCAAGTTACACTGATATCACTTAAACAATTGCTAAAAAGCTTGAACATACAATAAGATTGAGAAAATTACTTAAACGACTAATTTTACACTAAATTACACTAGATATCTCTCTCAACTGCTTCCCTTCTCTTTATACAACTTTCATTGACTTCCCTACACCTTCTTGAGTGAATCCCACCCATTGGATTGGGTGGGAATGATCTCAGCCATTGAAAAAGATTTTTGGCGCCATTTTCTTTATTTGTCAGGATGGATGAGTGAAAGTAATATAGAAGCAATTAAGAATCTTTGGATGTTTGTGGAAGTCAAGGGGACATGGAGTGGTGAGGCTGAGGTGGAGGAGGGGGGAATTGGTAGTAGCAGGTGAGCAAGTGGGAGGGGGAAGAGTGTATGACTTGGGTTGACTGGGTGGGATTATTTGAAACGGGGAGTATTATTTTTGTGGGAGGTGGGCTGGTTGGTGATGGAATGGGCTAGGGGAGGTTTGTTTGGGCTTGGAGTGATAAGGTGGGCTTGGGGTGGATTGGTATTGGATTTGGTTTTTGTTTGTTGGGTTTTAATAACAGCCAAGGGTCCGTTTGGTATTATAGTAAACACAAGGACTACTATTGTAATTTTCAGAAAGTTGGGGGGCTGAAGTGTATTATTCCCAAAGTATCACCAAGGACCAATTTTGCCAAGCTTTCTTATTCCAAGGACCAAATTTTATTTTTTTCATTTTCCAAAATTCCCAGGGACCAAATTTGTCAGATTTGAAATTTGAGGGACCAAAGATGTAACTTTTGAAACTTAAGACCCAAGTGTTATGTTTTGTGATTTTTAACTTTCAAAAGACTTGGGTTGACTTTTCTTTCAAAAATAAATGCATAGGGACTATTTTTGACAAGTTTTGAAACTTGGGAGACTGAAAGTGCCAATATTGCAAACTTTGATCATTTTTCATTTGCTTTTGCTCATTTTGCATTTAAAACACATAAAACACAATCCCTGGGATAATTTCAGTATTTTGATGACTTTTTGATTGTTTTTGTATGTTTTGGCAGTTTAAATACGACAAAAATGATGAGTGTTTGAGCACTCATCATTTGGCAAATTAGTTGGAGTTGAAGCTTATTGATGTAAAATCGCATAAAAATATAGAAAAATAAATTCAGATATGTTTCTCATTTTTGCGTGAATAATCGGCTATATTTTGAAGGCCTAAAGGGTATTTAAGTAATTTTAACTAGCTATAAGCCCCACAAGTCTCTTTCAATGGGATTAGGCTTATAGAGATTTATTGTTTATAAGATCTTTCATACGCCTCTGCAATAAACAAATGTTATTTTATGAACTAATTCATTTTAAAAAATTTAAGCTCTTATAAACTTTTATAAGCCTTGCACCAAACATAACCTAATGGGCAAAGTCAAGTCTTTACAGTAAAGCAAAAATCAGGCCTCCAGAGCTCCATCCATTATACATAACACAAGAAATCTATTTTAGTGACATAAATATCCCACGACATCAATATTGATATATAAAAGGACAAAATTAAAAGTCCGTTGCATATTCATTTTCAAAAGAGATAAGATTGAATTAAAAGTCGGCAATATATAAAAAAGACATAGCAGTGCTAGTTGCTTGTGGTTTGGATCAGGATGGGATTTTTCGTTGGTTAGGTTATTTCTATCCCGCGAATAACTATTAAAGGGTTTTTTTTTTTTTTTTTAGCTAGCAATTTCATTCCTTTTGTATTTCTTTTGCTAGTTTTCAGCTAGCTTTGGTTTATAAAAGTATGCCGTTTAAAAAAAATGGTCGCCAATACAACAAACGACGATCTTTTGGACTTGTACAATATTCCAGCTCTAATGTACCTAGCTCTAATGTACCTAAGTTCACTTGTATGTTTAAAAGCACTATGTAATATCACTGATATATGTAGCTTTATGATCATTATCTTCATATATTAAGATTTTCCTTTATAAAATATTGGCACAATGTACACACTTACATATTGAATTGACGTAAACACCAGACTAATAAAAAATACAAGAAAACTTAGTAAAATAGCTAGTACATATCAAGGTTTTCAAGATTAGGATTCTACCCAAGATCATTTTTGTCTTTGCAAGACCGTGATTGTAAGATCAGATAGGGATCTTAAGATCCTACTATAATATTATTTTCTTAATAGTTTTTGTAATATTATGCAAATCTACAAATTATTATATATCATAAATGCAAAATTATATGAATATTTTATAGAAATGTTGTCCTGAATTATGATTATGAAATCCTAAAGAAGATTAACATGTTGTTGTTTATATAATCTCTGTTCAAAATTCTGAAAGTCAGGTAATTGTCAAGTTCATAGTAGTTGCATATCATACTTTTAGCGTATTTTTTACTTGTGGTATATTAATATTTCAGTTGGTAATTCATATTATTTTCTTGGGATAAAAAGTTAAATAGCCCGGTTGCTCTGGGCCTAGGCATATTTCGCCCGATTTTGAAATATTCCCGTTTTAGCCCGGGTTGTCATGGGCAACAATCGTATAGCCACTCGAATGATGACAAATGTCATTTTTGGGGGGCAGCTTTTGTGTTTTTTGGGCAACTTTTGTAAATTTTGGGCAACTGGAGGACATTTGGCATCATGCGGTTGGCTATACACTTGTTGCCCAGGGCAACCCGGGCTAAATAAAGAATATTTCAAAATCGGGCGAAAAATGCCTAGACCACAAGGCAACGGGTCATTTTCGTAATTATCCCTATTTTCTTTCAGGAACCAGTATCTTTTTATTTTTATTTATTTATTTTTTTTTTGTTTATGATTTTCAAACTCTGAACCATTCACTGAAAGCGAAGTTGCCTATACGCTAGAGATAATTTGTTTAATCATATGGTATGTTTAGCGAAATGAGCTGGAGCAGCAGCTGTGACTGAGGTTGAGACTGAGGCAGAGACTTATATTATAATTCGAAAGCTGAAGCTTAAAATTTTATTAGCTAAAGCTTATTGATGTAAAATCGCATAAAAATACATAAAACTAAATTCAGATTTATTTCTTGTTTTGCGTGAATAATCCGCTATGTTTTGAAGGCCTAAAGGGTATTTAAGTAATTTCATTAGCTATACGACTATAAGCTTCACAAGTCTCTTTCAATGGGGCTTGGGCTTATAGAGGTTTATTGTTTATAAAATCTTCATAAGCCCGTCTCACAAACAAATCTTATTTTATGAACTAATTTATTCTAAAATTTTAAGCCCCGGACCTCCATGGCTCCATCCATTAGACATAACACAAGAACACCCCACACATCCACATGTATCTACCAAGTGACATAAATATCCCACGACATCAATATTGATATATAAAAGGACAAAATTGATTTCAATTGCATATTCATTATTAAAGAGATAAGATTGAATTGGAAGTCGCCAATATTGATATATAAAAAGACATAGTATTGCTAGTTGCTTGTGGTACGGATCAGGATGGGATTTTTCGTTGGTTAGGTTATTTTCTATCCGGCGAATAGCTATTGGAGTTGTTTTTTTAGGCTGTATTTCCATTCCTTTTGTATTTATTTTGCTAGTTTTCAGCTAGCTTTGGTTTATAAAATTCTGCCGATAAAAATTAAAAAAAAAAAAGAAAAAAAAAAGAAAAAAAAAAAAAAAAAAGGTCACCAATACAACAAACGACGATCTTTTGGAATTGTATAATATTCCAGCTCTAATGTACCTAAGTTCTCTTGTATGTTTAAAAGCACTATGTAATATCACTGATATATGTAGCTTTATGATCATTATCTTCATATATTAAGATTTTCCTTATAAAATATTGGCACGATGTATACACTTACATATTGAATTGACGTAAACACCAGACTAATCAATAATACAAGAAAACTTAGTAAAATAGCTAGTACATATCAAGGTTTTCAAAATCAGGATCCTACCCAATATCATTTTCGTCTTTGCAAGACCGTGATTATAAGATCAGATCGGGATTTTAAGATCCTACTGTAATATTATTTTCTTAATAGTTTTTGTAGTATTATACAAATCTACAAATTATTACTACCCCCGTCCCACAATATTTGTCCACTTGGACTTTTTTGAGTCTTTTTTATTCAACTTTGACTATAAATATTTTTATTTGTGTAATATAATACTTGATGAAAAATATATGAATAGTCTAGGTTTTAAATGTTTTTTCGTTAATATAATTTTCATTAAGTATTATATAACACAAATAAAAATATTAATGGTCAAAGTTGAACAAAAAAAACTCAAAAAAATCAAACTGGACAATTATTGTGGGATGGAGGGAGTATATATTATAAATACAAAATTATATGAATATTTCATTGAAATGTTGTCCTAAATTATGATTATGAAATCTTTAAGAAGATTAACATGTTGTTGTTAAAATTCTACAAAAAATAAGCCATAAATATGTAGTTTGTTATCCGAGAAAAGTAAGATCGGTTCGGATTAGATCTTAAGATCCTATGGTCAAGATCGGGATCCTATTAGATCTTAACCTTGCAAAGATCCTATGTAGGATCTGGATCATTTTTGCTTTGCAGTATCGTAAAATCGTAAGATCCTAAGATCATGATCGGGATCTTAACAACCACGTATACTTACAAATCTAAATCAACCAACTAGACTAGCTCAGTTGGCCACCAAGGTTTTTTTAAGGTGCTTTGGAGAAGGGATGTTTGGCTAGGGGAGGTCTCAAGTTCGAGTCTCACCTGAGACTTTTACCCCTTCAGGTGGTAAAGGAGGAATAAGCGGGTCTCAAAGTTAGCATACTATCCAATTGGATGTCACTGCTGGACCTGAACCTCTAACGACTAATATGCCGGTCTATAAAAAAACATACAAATCTAAATCTGATTTACAAAGTAACAAAAAGTTCATAACATACTGATGGACTAAAAATACAAATCTCTTTCTATTTATCAATGAATACTAAATTTAAGATTTAGCAATTATTGGTCGAATTACTTCTTTCTTGAAATGATAAAATTCTTTTACTTATTTCATGTATTTCTTTCACATACGATGGAATTGATATCGTCGTGAAATCTTTCTTTTTATTGCTTGCTTTCTTATGACTCCTTACATATACTTCACTCATTGGGTTCGACTATCAAATTCAAATCTTGAACAAGAATTGATCGATAGAAGTACTAGCATGATGTGGAAGCATGAGTTTAGAGCTAGCATCAAAAGATGGAAAAAGACCCCATTTGAAATGTCATCAAATCCAAAAGGAGCATTTAGCCATGCAATGATAAGAAGGGAACGTACATACGTGAAGCAAGGGGATGAAGGACAGTCGTCCGATGATTGAGGACCGCACATATCAAAGATACATAATATGAAAACTGAGACTATTTAAGTTAAACTCGGATATACTGAACGGGAGGCCGAGTTGAAAGTAAGGCTTTAAGTGATAAACTAGCAGGGTACCTGTGCGTAGCAGCGACGGGTACCATGCAATTAAAATTTACAACGAGAAATGTTTTCAAAGTTTTATATTTTCTAATACAATAACTTTACATATGAAGAAAATTTTAGCTTTGAATAACTTTAAGCAATAACAAGTTAACCCATAGAAAAATTGTAGATTACCCATGTGATTTTGTGGCAAAACAGAGACAATAACTGTATAGTATTGAGGTATGAGGTTAAGGTATTTGACTATGACCCGTAGTCGTACATTATTTTTAAATAAAGAACGACATCGAATTTTAAAAATCATTTAAATCATGTTAAGAAAATTTAGTTCTATAAAAATACACATTATAAGTTTGTTTTGGTACTTAATTGAATTATTAACATTGTTTATTATATTTATTCCACATAAGTAGAAGATAAAAGTAAAAACATGGTTACGAGTAAATGGGGACAACTTAGCACTGAATGTAAAAATTTAAATGATATTTACAAGCACGTGCAGCGTACTAGCCCGGATGACAATAATCGTCTCGTGACTACAAAGAGGATTTTTGAAGAACGCTTTGGTGGGAGAAGTTTCGAATATGCTCACGTGTGGTTCATTTTGAGAAACCACCCAAAATGGGACGAATGAAAATTTTATTTTCCAATATGTATCGTGTTTATGTTTTCCATAGTGCTTCTGTTGTATTGAATATGTACCTACTAACCGTTGCATCTGAAAAATATGTACCTTGTTCCAACGTTCAAATTCAAAAATTGTCCAAAAATTGTCCAAGTTTTCAAGGAAAAAAAAAAGAACTCCACGGCGTGAGCACCCACGGCGCCACCACCGGTACGGTGCGCCATGGGCTTTTTTCGACTGGTGGTGATGGCGCCACCCACCAGCCCACGATACCCCATGCTCTTAGGAGCATCCACTGTCATTATCATTCAAAATATTTTACATAGTGTATATATTTTTATCATTAGTAGTAATCAAAATGACCAAATAACTTAATACTCATAAGTCCCAACGTTGAGTTATGAGGTCATACTCTTACATTATTTCTTTCCCTTTATTATATATTAATCGTGATTAAGAAAATCTCACGAAACCCTTTTCATGTTATTATCTTTATCATATCATCTCAATATCTAGCTCCGTGTGCAATTTTTTCAAATCGCCAACATTAATACACATTTTTTGTTCATATAATCTCTATTCAAATTTTTGAAAGTCACGTTATTTAGACATTTCATAGTAGTTGCTGACAAGTTTCCCATCCTACTTTTATTTTTCCACTTGTGCTGTATTAATGTTTGTTTTTCCACTTGTGGTGTATTAATGTTTGTTGTTTGTTACTATTATTTTCAAACTTTAAAAGGAGTTTCTACTACAATTAATAATGCAACAGACCCCATCGCCCCATCCATTAAAAATAACGCTGAATACACACTAACTACAGACACAAACCGTACAGATTCATGTATATCACCCAAACACTCCTTTGAATTATTAAAAATAACTGACTATGACCCGTAATCGTACGTTATTTTTAAATAAAAAACGACATCCAATTTTAAAAATTAGTTAAATCATGTTAAGAAAACTAGTTATAATATCTGTGCACGCACAGGGTTTTGAAAATTTCATTTTGATTATGTATTATTATCGATTAAGAAATGAACCACTTAACATGTTTCAAATAGTTTTACTTAGTGGACTAAAAATAAAAAATCATATGTATATATGTTATAATCTACCTATTATTTTAGGAGAATGGTTTTGGATTAAAAATTATATTTTATTATTCAAGCAAAATCACATGATAATACTTGACTTGCATGAGATGTTAGTGATATATGCTTTAAGTTTTGCAAACCCGTGCTATCAATTTACGATGTGTTTTGTAATTCTGGTATTTTTTTTACTTATATTTTCGTTAATATATGTAGCATATTTAGATAGCTTTGAAGATTGATTCATTTCCTTGATCATACCATGTTTACTAATGTACCTTTTTGTTTGAAAATTTGTATTTTCATAAATTTGTGCTATTTACTTCTCATGTTTGATCATAAAATTACCAAATTAACATAGATGCTTACACTATAGTTTCTTTATTACATAAAGAGAAACAAAAAAATATATAATTGATAGAACTCAAATTTAATCTTATGATTATTTATAATGTATAGGAATAATTTTTCTCTAAACCCGAACTATATAAGGAAATTATTATTACTTGTATAAGTAAATTATAAATGCATAAAAAATGACAGAGTACATTCGCAAGTCTTTTAGGATTGTTTGAATCCTTACCGACATTTCACTTTAATGCAACTTTCTTCACAATTGGCCTAAATCATCAAGGTAAAACACACCCATATTTTAGACCGTTGGTTGACACTCATAGTGTTATCAATGACGGCAAACACCTGCTAAGTTTTATTAATTCATTCAAAGACAAATTACACTCCGAAAAGAATTCCTACCATAAAATTCTCCATATACGCACTAAAACACATCTTTGGTATATTAACCTTCAATGACAATCATGTGTTGATACTTAATTCTCCTCTAAAAAGCGCGCACAACAAATTGCATTACACTTTAGTGTGTGCGATAAGATCATAAAACTGCAAAAACCACTAACATGTTGCATTATAGTGAGAATAACAACAAAGTTAGTTATAACATCAAATCAGAAATCTTCAGATTAGAACTAAAAGGGTGTTTGGTTATGCTTATTAAAGGTACTTATTGGATTATTCAATTACCATAACACAATAAGTTTATGATAAAACTATAAACTTTTTTTAGAAGCTTAGTAAAAACCCCCTGAACTCCCAACTAATTCTATCATAGCTTAGTGTGTTTATAGTAAAAACACAAATATTAAGTGTAGAAATTTTCAATAAAACATTAAAAAAATTTTACTAAAAGTTGGTATGTATAACAAAAAAGGTAAACTATAAAAAATTTTACTAAAATCTATCAGCTAGATAAAGCATAAGCCAAAGTGCTGTTGAGGTCTCTTTCGGATTCTATTCATAAGCAAAAAGGGGTTTACACATAAATCATAAGTATAGAATAATGGATTTATCTCACATCCGTGATTACCAAGTCAATAACATTATCGCAGTATAGTAACGTAATAACCTAATTGAAAACTATATATTCTTGCTGAATAATTCTCATGTACATACTTTTAATTCCTTTACAACAACCAACTATTATTATTATTTTATTATTATTATTTTTTTTTTTGAAACATCAAGTCAATGAATAAAGTTAGGTTATCACCTACTTAGTTTTTCTTTTTTTTTATTGAGGAGGTGATTCTTATCAAATAATGATTGTGATGCGTGCATTTTTTTTTTATAATTTAAGGAAAACACTTTCTATATTAAAGAATGACTATCTAGCCGATGCGTTTTTGTTTGTTTGTTTGTTTGTTTGTTTTGTTTTTGTTTTGCTTTTTTTTTTTTTTTAATAATTAGCTTTGTATAACATTTTTAACTGACACAGATGTTGAGTTTGAGGTTAATGTTGTTGTTTAACTTTAACTATTGATATCATGTTGTACAAAATGTGCGAGTTTAGTGGCACATAATGAGCGTTGATAAAGTTAAAATATGTTCCGTAAAGTTTTAAAAATATTTGTATGGATATCCATATATAAATTTTAAATAACAATTTAATGAGTCGTTGTTATAATTAGAATCACGTATATTTATTTTATATCACAGTAACTCATGCTTACCATTTGATATTTATATTTCCGTTACTAATAATTTAACCGTATTTCAAACCCGTGTACGCACTAGGGATGGCAAAAGCACCCGAAACCGACGGGGAAAACCGAAACCCGAACCGGTTGGGTCGGGTTCGGGGGCGGGTTGGCGGGTTTGGATGCGGGTTTGGGTATTGATATAATTTTTTAGCCGGGTACGGGTTCGGGTACGGGTTCTGGTAATACCCGCCCGATTACCCGTATCCGTTTACCCGAATCTACATCCGCTTTATTGATATTATATTTAACTAGAATATATATACATTATATATAATTTCTTCCATTATATTTTTTTATATACATATCTCTATTACATAATATATTTTATTGTGAACATGAATTATTTAAAAGCATTAAATCGTTTGATATGATATTCATTTTTTTTAACTTTATCAAAAAGAATATATTAGGGTGTTTTCCTTTGTTTTTTCGGTGGATTTTAGTGTGTGACTTAATCTTAATACTGTCATTTTGTCTATATATTATTCAATTGGGGATAACAGAAACCCGCAGGGAAACCAGAAAAACCGATGGATAATATTAATCGGGTACACGGCGGTTAATGGGGCGGATACGGGTATGGATATTATAAACGGGTACGGGTACGGGTACACTAAAACCCGCCCCAAACCCGACCCGTTGCCATCCCTAGTACGCACAAATTAAACTTTTAAGTAGTAACATGAGTCCTTATTTAAAAAAAATATTCTAATGGATGAAAGTTTAAAACTAACTTTAGTTTAAAAAATATTTAACGTATATTAAAACTAATTCGCATATTTACCAAATTTATTTTAATAGATGAAAGTCAAAAGAACTAATACTATTACTCATGTAATTTTAAACAACGTTAACATTATAAAGTATAGGGGGTATGAAGTGTAAGGGGTTATTTGTTTATTATCTTAAGTTATTAAAAAAGTAGAGACTTATAATTTTATACTTAATCACTAAGGTTTTATTAATTACCTCCTCTTTTCTTAAGTTTTTATTTTTATAAATTTGACACCTATATTTTTATGTGTTTTTTTTATCAATCAAATTCTACACCAAATTTATTAAAGTTTGACCAAAATCAATTCAATTTTGACTTTTTATTGGCCAATCATATTGCTTGATTTTGCTTATGTATCAAAATCGAGCTCTCCTATTGGTCTAATTTTTTTCAATGAGAAGGGTTTTGCAAAAACACTCCGAAATAATGTAATTCTTGTATTATATAAAAGATTTAGTTCTATAAAAATACACCTTATAAGTTTTTTTTGACACTTAATTGAATTATTAAAAATGTTTATTATATTTATCCCACATAAGTAGAAAATAAAGGTAAAAGAGTATCGTTTATATTATAAATGAATTACATCATTTCGGAGTTTTTTTGACAAAACAATCTTATGGGAAAAAAATTGGATCAATAGGAAAGCTCGCTTTTGACACGTAGGCGAAATTGAGCAATATGATTGGCCAATAAAAAGTCAAAATTGAATTGATTTTGGTTAAACTTTAATAAATTTGGTGGACAATTTGATTGTGAAAAAAAACACATGCAAATATAGGTGTCAAATTTATGAAAATAAAAACTTAAAAAAAGATGAGGTAATTAATAAAACATTAGTGGTTGAATTTTAAATATACTATACGGAGTTAAGTGTAAAATTATAAATCTTCATATTTTGTGATAACTTTAGATAATAAACAAATAACCCTTACACTTTATACCCCATACACTATATAATATGAACTTTGTTTACAATTACATGAGTATTAGTATTGGCTTGAGACTTCCATCCATTAAACTTAGGGCCCGTTTGGTTTGTAGATGGGTTTAGATTAGGATTTGGGATTGAATGTAAAGTTGTAGATTAGGATTTGGATTTGGAGAGAGAAAATGAAAAAAGTTGTTTGTTTTATGTGTTGGGGTATTGGATTAGAAGAGAGAAAATATATTTATTTAATAAGTTTTATAATAAAATTATTGTAAAAAGTATTATTATAATATAAACTATTACTTTAAATATAAAAGTAGAGAGAGAAATAGATTTAGAAATAGAGGGCCTATAATTTGTCAGAAAACCTGACCCTCCCCATATCTTTTATAAAACCTCCGTATCTAGGATTAGGAATCTAAACCAGCATGACCAAAACACAACCAAACAAAGGTTTCAAAATTTTAAATCTAAACCCCCATGAAAACCCGTAAAACAAACGCACCCTTAAAATTTTTTATAAATATACGAATTAGGTTTAATATAAGTTAAATATTTTTAAAATAAATATTAATTATTAAACTTTTATCTATCAAAATATTTTTTACTATGTCGGTAAATAAGGACTCATGTTATCCTATTTAAAAGTTTAATCTATGCATACATGGATTTGAATATTAAATACGGCTAAATTATTATTAACGGTAATATAAATATCAACGACTCATGTAATTATTATTAAAATTTTATACATGGATATCCTAAAAACCTTTTTAAAAAATTTTACGGAGTATATTTTAACTTCATCAGCTCATTATGTGCTACTAAACTAGCATATTTTGTACAACATTATACCAATTGTTAAAAGTTAAACAACAACATCGATCATAACATCTATGTCTGCTAAATAAAAGGTTGTATAAGTATATATTTTAACTTATAAAAACGACAACGCTCGTGCTACTAAACTCACACATTTTGTATAACATGATATCAAATATACGCGATTGTATTTATAACAACGACTCATGTAATTATTATTTAAAGTTTATATACGGATATCCGGAAAAATATTTTTAAAAAACTTTACGGAATATTAGATAATTAAGTGGGTAAAATCTAACTTAGGCTGATAATTTATAGGTTAAGATTTGACCTTAATGACTTAAAGTAGTTGTGAGCTTAATGAGACTATTGTTAGTTTTCAGAATGCATCTTTTTTAAATTTAAGATTTTGAATTTAAATTAAGCTGAACTGAATTTGGTGCATTATATATATGTGAATTGATGTTTGATGATTAATTTGAAAACCTTGATTTGTTGTTGGAGTAAATTTTGAATTTTGGATTTTAATTAATGTGATACTTTAATAATATTTGAGAAGCCAGAACTACTGGATATCGAATAAGACACTAAATGTTGATGTAAGTTGTGGATTTATAAACAAAAGGTTCGAATTTCTAAAGTCAAAATTATTGATCACATTTGATCTAATTCTTTGTTTAAATCTTGAATATTTATTAAGTTCTAAGTTTGATCAGGTTATGGAGATTGGATTGTTTTCATGGTTTTTTTCGTATGATAATTCATCTATTTTGAAGTCATTTGTAAAAGGGTTGGTTTTAATATTTTATTAATGTTCCTTACGTTAATTTTGGACTTTATATAGACCGGTAGTAAACGATGAGTTAAATGCAGGTTTTAACTTGAAATACTGATGTGTTAGCTATGGGACTGGAGCTACATCTTTGTATGGTTATACAAGTCACATCCTTCTTCCTAATGGAGAGGCATTTGGGAAAGGCACCAGAGCACGCGAAACGACATTCAATATTGAGCAAAATAAGTTTAAATGATCTATGTTATAACGCTAAACGTGTAAAACGAGAATCATATATTGCAATATCTAACAAATAGGGCTTGGAATTTAATGTTTTTGTGCTTTTTTTTTTTTATCGACAGAGGCTGTCATTGCATAATGATGGTTACGTTGGGATAAGTTGAAAGATGTTCCACCAAATGTACTTCTACAAAAGAATATATAAAGCCTTACATTTTACTTGAAGTTGCGTTCTTGATGTATCTTAAGTGAAGTGTGAAGTTCAGTATAGTTTGTAAAACTAAATTTAATTTCAAGAGGTATTTTTAGTGAGTTTTTGGAAGTATAATTAATATTTTTCATATACTGTATATTGATATTACAATTTGTAAAATTTTAACATCCATATTGTAGGCATACATTAGATTTATTAAGTCCATTCTGATATGGTCTAAAAAGTTGTACAAGTCAATACTGAATCGAGCATAATTTTTTACGTAAATATTTGTAAATGATAGTTTAACTTTCCCGACCTGTTTCATAATGGTCAACTTTATTGGTGCTATTGCTACACTTTCAACTTACAATAGCTCAACATATTATACAAGCGTGATATAATACTCCACAATATAACTAACAACATAATATAGTATTACCAAAAGCTTCACTATCTGTTTTTGTTTAAGAAATTAAAACAGAGACTCAATTTATGGGTGGTGATTAACAGAGTAGCAGCAAGGAAATTTATACAAATCACCATTGGCGAATAAGACTTTATCACTCTATGTCACGAGTCATCAACACTCCTCTTCTATTCATTTCAGTAAAAAACTTATTTCTAAAACTATTAGTTATACAAGAACCCAAACATAACAACTTTAACAGACTAACAAATAATTGACAGAGAGATCATCAAATGGACCGCACAACTTTAAAAAAGTTACAATCAAATAATATGTACATTTTGTAATGGTATCATCAAAATGCAAATTGTGTTATGCTATTTGTTTACATCAATAAAAACAACTAACGTGTAAAAAAAAGAAAGATACGAGGATGAAAATAGAAGATTCATAAGCAGTGGATCGTAATAATTTTGTATCAAGTCTTTAGATGCGTCATTGATATACATTAAAAAAAATGCCAGTAACATCTAAAATAAATATGATCCATCTAAAAGTTTCATGTGTTATACTAAATGAATAAATGTAAAGTTTAATACATTTTAAGACAATATATTTGGTATTAAATACATGATAAAAGTTTTATATTAAAATCTCGTGCGTGTACGGGTATTATAACTAGTTTATAAAGATAAAGAAAACCATAATATTCAAAAAATCATGTGAAGTAACTTTAAAGAGTATAATTATTATTATATAAATATATGTAATAAATATAAAATCAAATAATTAGCATTTAGCACTTTGCACTTTTACATCATTTTATTTGAAAAAATCGTCTGATTTTTATAAACCACATTTTTTTCAGTAAGTTTTATCAAAATTCTAAAAGGCGTACATGTTGATTATCGAGGCACTCTTGCGATTTAATAATATTTCTCTAACATTTTAATTTAGTATGCATTTTGAAAATCTATTGATTTACTAATATCTTTACATTGAAAAAGAGAATATATTTGTGTTATATAGCAAGGTACATGCACGTTGCGGCGGTAAGGTCCATGTGATTAAAGTATAGGCACCAACAAAATAATAATGACAAACTAATTAACCTTAGAAAACAAGAAAAAATGATACCAATCGGCCCAGTTCACTATTTTTTACCGGTTTCGGCGGTTCTCCCAGGTTCATTTTCGGATGACTTTTATTGGCTAGCTTAACCGGTGGTGACTCTGGTTCCCATTTAAAGCTTTTGAACCCGTTGGCCCGGTCCGGTTTTTAAAATCATATATACCATCGACTTGTTTGCATATAAATTGCATGATTTGTGTGTTTTATTAGTTGGTACAATATGCATAATAATATGTATTTTTCATTTAAAGAGCGTTTTAAAAATAACATTTATTACGTAGTTATAGTTATAGACGTTTTTTTATATTAAATTACAATGTATTTTTTTAATTAATTTTTTTAAAGGAGCATACCTTAATTTCGCTAATTTTTAAACAAAGTGGTTTAGCGGCACCCTTGAAACCTCTTTAGGAGCATCCAATGTCATGATCATGCAAAATATTTAGTTAGTGTTTATATTTTAATTATCATTAGTAGTAATCAAAATGACCAAATAACTTAATACTCATAGAGTATAAGGTCCAAACGTTTTATTGCGTTATGAGGTCATACGCTTACATTATTTCATTCCCTTTATTACATATTAATCGTGATTAAGAAAATCTCACGAAAACCTTTTCATGTTATAATCTTTATCATATCATCTCGATATCTTTGTGTGCATTTTTTTCAAATCGCCAACATTAATATACATTTTTGTTCATATAATCTCTATTCGAATTTTTGAAAGTCAGGCTACATATTATTTAGGCATTTCATAGTAGTTGCTGACAAGTTTCCCATGCTACTTTTATTTTCCACTTGTGGTGTATTAATGTTTTGTTTGTTACTAATATTTATTATTTTCAAACTTTAGACGGCCATGGTCGCTTCTACTTCACTTTGCACATTAGTGTCACATCAGCTTTCTTTCTCTTCTCACTTCCCTCACTCCCTTTCATCTTTTACAGGACATTGTCACATTACCCTCATCTTAACTTTTTTTTTTTTAATTAAATACTTATATTTATAAACTAAAAACGTAAATGTAAACGTAAACATATGGAAGTTAAAAATAATACATAGATAAAGAAAAAATGTAAACTAAAATTAAAAATTTCGAGACAAGTGAAATAAAAATACAAATTACGATACGGAAATTAAACACATTAAATGGTAATAAACATGATTCGAGCTTTTATATTGCTCTGTAATTGTTGATGAATTATTGCTTTTCAGCAATGCTCTGTAACAATTCTTCTCTTGTTGCCCTCAAGTGGTTTGTAACACACATATCTGCTTCGGTGGTTATTAGAAGCGTATGCAAACCGTAACTATTAATAGGATGGTCGAATGGCAACGAATGCACCCTCGTCATTTCTGGATCACGGCTACGCATTTGCTCAAGATACCGTGCAAACTCGGTCAGCAAATTGCATATTCATTGTCAAAAGAGATAAGATTGAATTAAAAGTCACCAATATTGATATATAAAAAGACACTAGACGAGTACCCGTGCATAGCAACGAGATTTTATAGCGATAGAAAGTTTACTGATAAAAAAAGTTAATACGTTATAAACGAAAAATAATAAAAGTTTGAAGATTTGGGAATTAAATATAATGTTTTGAAATCCGGTTCGACCCAGGTAGTTCAACCGGTTGAACTATTCCGGGTGAAAAATGGGTCGATTTAAACCGGGTCAACTTGCTAGGTTGGTGGTGAGTGCTTATTCACTCACTATTATTTGACCAAATACCAACCCAAAACGACTATTTGAGCTAACAAATGCCAAGAAAACGTGTGTTTTTGTGTTTGTGATATGCAGGTACGGATATTCTACAAAGTGACGAAAATCACACAAAAACCGGAAAAACCGAGCACGAGAGTAGAAGTTGGTCAAAAAGCCGAAGCCGGGAAAGAATTTTCAAGTTTGGATCACTTTTATGCTCAGACTGTCAGAATCTACCTTGAAGATTAACTACTTGGCAAGATTAGCCCTTGGATTTATTTTTCAAAGAATGGCAGAATTTACCCTTAGAGTTTGGAAATTTACATATATGGCCCTTGTACATTTTATACCAAAAGCTGAAAATTAATAATTAGCTTGATCCATCAGTTATGAAAGCCCAAAAATCCAATCCATGTCTACTAATAAAAACTCAAAGCCCAAGCCCACTCTTCTATAAACCCGGTCAACCTTTTCATCCTACGGTCAAACCCCAAACAAATAAAAATAAAAAAAAATAAAAAAAAAAAAAAAAAAAACAACGCGCCTTCTTTCATCCCCAATTCCCTTTTCACCCAGCACTCATGAACCCTAAAATACTATTTACCCATAATTACCCATCCCACCTCAATTTAACCACAATTAAGGGTAATATGGTCTTATCCCTGACACACCTGACACCCTCTGACAAGAAAGAATGACAAGTGGCAGTTTTGGATTGGTTCAAACGCGTCATCAAGTGACTTGGAAGGCTGTGATTGGATTGCTTGTGTCATTTGGGATCAAGTGAAGGATATTCGAAGGATATTCCATTTGAAGATGCTTCTGAAGACGCTCCTCCTCAAGGCTATATAAACCCCCTCACATCTCCAATTTGAAGCTGTTAGAGATAGGAGTAGGAGTAGGGTAGTATAGCAGGTTTATTGTAATCATTTAGCTTAGTTAAACGTTTTTTTATCTTGTTTTTACTTAATCAGCTCTCTAATTGTACTCATTTCAAGTTTTAATAAAATTTTAGTTCATAAACATCTAATTTTCAAGCAAACTATTGTTTTTAATTTGTTTCAAGTTTCCATTTACATGTTCTCAGGAGCTTATTCAAGCTTCTAAATAGCTTATAGGGAGAATTGTTAGTTTAAATCTGCTATATTGGTTGAATAGTATCTGGTCAACTAAGGTCAACGTTCAATGCTTATTGGATTGGTGATGGTATATTGTTAATTCTGGGTTTTTAATGGTGTTTGAATAATGGTTTCTGTTGCTATTCAAGCTTATCTAAATATAGGCTTTTGATCAAATGTCTCCTCTGTTCAGCTGAGGAGTAATTTGTAAGTCTTATTTTACATTTCCAAGCATAAATCTGAATTTCATTTGTGTTAGTTTAGATCTGAGTTGTTTACTAATTACTGTTGAATTGTTTCCTTTAGATGTTATTCCAGTAGTAATAGTGCTATTTGAGCTTACATTGATCATATATGTACTTGTTTTATCGTATCTGCTTCTATTATAACTGTCACAGTTATTGCACATCTGTGATTCTGTGTTCTAGCTGTTAATTTCTGCAATTAATTGTTGAACTAGAGTTTAATATTGTTTATGCATCTAGTTTGATCACTTGTTTGTTGTTAAGTGGATTAAACTTGCATTTGCTAGTGTTAACTGTTGATATAGGACTGTTTGGAATTGTGTATTACTTGAGGATTTTGTTGTTATCTTACTAAGTAATTTGTTTCCTTGTTCTGCAGTAGGTTAGGATATATAGATGATTACATAAAATCAGTAGGTTCATAGCATATAAGTAAAAATTAGACTTAGTTTATCTCTAGTACTGCATAAGTAGAATTGGACATTTGGTCCATTCTTTCCCATTGTGTACCAACTGTAACAGCAGCTATTTTTCCCAAACTGTCACTTTTAATCAGCTTGAAATGAGCTAACACAAGCTTCTTATTTACTGAAATTTAATCTACTGGAACTTTGCTCGCTTGTCTTTGAGATTTTAAGCCGATTAATTGATTTAGTGCTCATGTGGTTAGCTTACTTTGGGCTGCAATTTTGCCCTGCACCGGACTTTTGTCTCAACTGTCTATACTCACAAGAGTTTTGTTAACTGCTCATTTAAGTTTTAGACTTAATTTTTGGCCTATTAGTAAGTTTGATATTGTGGCTTGTTAGATTGATGTTCGATTTGGATTTAACTGTTTGGTTGCTCAGCTTATTTGGCCTCTCTAATTGCTCCATTAGCCTGTTAATTTTGCTCTGCACCAGATCCTACTGTTCCAACCTGTCCCCATTATAGCTTGTGCCATAAGTTCAGTTAAGCTCTTTTAGGACTGTAAGTTGGTTTACTAGCTCATTGATATATGGTCTTGCGATGCTTTGAGTTTTCAATCATTAGCGTTTAGTACTTAAGCTTTCGCTTCAGCTTAATTTGGCAGTTAAGGTTGTTTAGTTTAACTTTGGGATTTTGTTAATCTTAGTCTAGCTTTTTCATCTAAATTCCTGAACTAGTTTCTCTCAGCCCTTCCTGTTAAGTTTTAGCTTGTTAAAGTAGTATCTAGCAATGTTCAGCTTATTTCAAACCTTAGTTTAGATAGTGTTGGCTTATTCCTTAGCTTATCATAAACTGCTTTTTACTTAGTGTATGTGTTTCTGTGCTTTCAATCTCAGATCATAAGAAGCACAGAAACACATACACTAAGTAAAAAGCAGTTTATGATAAGCTAAGGAATAAGCCAACACTATCTAAACTAAGGTTTGAAATAAGCTGAACATTGCTAGATACTACTTTAACAAGCTAAAACTTAACAGGAAGGGCTGAGAGAAACTAGTTCAGGAATTTAGATGAAAAAGCTAGACTAAGATTAACAAAATCCCAAAGTTAAACTAAACAACCTTAACTGCCAAATTAAGCTGAAGCGAAAGCTTAAGTACTAAACGCTAATGATTGAAAACTCAAAGCATCGCAAGACCATATATCAATGAGCTAGTAAACCAACTTACAGTCCTAAAAGAGCTTAACTGAACTTATGGCACAAGCTATAATGGGGACAGGTTGGAACAGTAGGATCTGGTGCAGAGCAAAATTAACAGGCTAATGGAGCAATTAGAGAGGCCAAATAAGCTGAGCAACCAAACAGTTAAATCCAAATCGAACATCAATCTAACAAGCCACAATATCAAACTTACTAATAGGCCAAAAATTAAGTCTAAAACTTAAATGAGCAGTTAACAAAACTCTTGTGAGTATAGACAGTTGAGACAAAAGTCCGGTGCAGGGCAAAATTGCAGCCCAAAGTAAGCTAACCACATGAGCACTAAATCAATTAATCGGCTTAAAATCTCAAAGACAAGCGAGCAAAGTTCCAGTAGATTAAATTTCAGTAAATAAGAAGCTTGTGTTAGCTCATTTCAAGCTGATTAAAAGTGACAGTTTGGGAAAAATAGCTGCTGTTACAGTTGGTACACAATGGGAAAGAATGGACCAAATGTCCAATTCTACTTATGCAGTACTAGAGATAAACTAAGTCTAATTTTTACTTATATGCTATGAACCTACTGATTTTATGTAATCATCTATATATCCTAACCTACTGCAGAACAAGGAAACAAATTACTTAGTAAGATAACAACAAAATCCTCAAGTAATACACAATTCCAAACAGTCCTATATCAACAGTTAACACTAGCAAATGCAAGTTTAATCCACTTAACAACAAACAAGTGATCAAACTAGATGCATAAACAATATTAAACTCTAGTTCAACAACTAATTGCAGAAATTAACAGCTAGAACACAGAATCACAGATGTGCAATAACTGTGACAGTTATAATAGAAGCAGATACGATAAAACAAGTACATATATGATCAATGTAAGCTCAAATAGCACTATTACTACTGGAATAACATCTAAAGGAAACAATTCAACAGTAATTAGTAAACAACTCAGATCTAAACTAACACAAATGAAATTCAGATTTATGCTTGGAAATGTAAAATAAGACTTACAAATTACTCCTCAGCTGAACAGAGGAGACATTTGATCAAAAGCCTATCTTTAGATAAGCTTGAATAGCAACAGAAACCATTATTCAAACACCATTAAAAACCCAGAATTAACTGTCACACCCCCAAAATACCTGAATGGCAGCGGAATGGAATACCTGGGGGTGACTGTCATAGCACCATAGTTACAGTTATATTGAACGACCTAAAGTGTCGTTTAGAAAATACAGCGTTTGATCATTAAAACATTCAGAGTTCACAAAGCTTAGGTCCCAAAAGAGTTTGCCAATATAGTTAAAATAAGTTCAACAAGATCAAACGTTTCATAAGTGCAGAAAATATAGTGAGACGCGTCGACTCCGCGACTCCATGAAGGTCCAAATGTATGCAACATGAGCTACCTTAATAACCTGAGAAATACATTGCGATTACGGTCAACATAAAGTTGGTGAATAATCATAGATTTATAAGTTAAATCGTAAGTACATAAGCCACAAGTAATAAGTAAGGTGACAAAATGTCAAAAAGCTACATTGTCTCTTAAGCTCATGGCACCGAAGCTCGACGAACTAAAATTGGCCCCAAAGGAGTGTTTATCAGGCACTCTAAATATTCAGACATGAAATGCATTCGTCCCGTTGGAGCAACCCAACGCGAATGGAGGAGTCACCCTCGATAGATCTATCCACTCACTCTCGCTTGGCAATATAATTAACGGTCCATGATAATAAGGGGACTTGAAGTGATAGTACTAACAACTTAAGCAATGTATGGAATTTAATACTTGAGCATGTACAAAAATAATTGTGCAATGTATTCTCCCCCGTGGGATTCAAAATCAAATAAGTACTAAAAACGGGGCTATGAGAACTCACCTCGAAAGGATGGTACAAAGATGGTGAAATGAGGTAAAAGTAGTCGGGACAATGAGGCGCGTACACTAGCCGCAACCTAAATGAATAATCGCGATCTAATTAAGATCAAGCCGTAATGAAATGAATGCACATGCACATGATACTCATACCACTCGTAATTTGGAAATACTAGTTATCGTCATAGTAAAATAATTTCCATACTTAGGAAAATAAGTCCATATATAGGAGTATATAACTTGTCGTGTTATCTCGTATGAAAACGTTAGTGTTACATTCTTGTATCGAAAGCCTTGAAATAACGTCGTTAAGTCGTATAAGTATTCTCTTGGGTCATACGTATTCATTTGTTATAAATATAGTCCTTAGTAACATCTCGAGAAAATATACCATTTAGCGCGTACGTTATTATTTTTATTTGTGTCCATATATATATATATAGTTTTGACGACGTTAAAATGGGTATAACTTGGTCGTTTTAAGCTCGTTTTCCTTGTTCTTTATGTCCACGGATTCGTCTTTGTATATACTAGTATATTTTTGATAACTCGGCTCCTCTAGGTTACGTTTAATACCTCTTTTTACCCATTGAAATCTGCCAAACAGCAAGCAGTTTTTGTAAAAGTAGTTTTCGTCGTTAAATTTGCAAAAATCATATCTCCTTCGTTATAAGCTCGTTTTAATCCGTTCTTTCGCCCAAAGTTTCGTTTTTGAATGTATTTTCTAAATATTTGGTCAAAACTTAGTCACCATCTACTGATTTTCCCACGAAATTAAAATAGGGACAGTAGGTATTCCAAATGTTTCAAAAACCATTTTCAAGTCTCCAAACTAGTTCTAACCTCAATCAAACCACTTTCAAACACCACAAAGCTAGTCTAAACCTACCATACACCTTCTTAAGGTGTCATGGGTCCTTAAACATCATCAATCCACTAGGTCTAACAAGGGTTTCTTATATGTCCATTTCTAGGGCTTCAAAGTTACATATGTACAAAATAAAGTGGTATAAGCCATTATATGCATGAGTTCTTGTAAGAAATATAAATAAACATGGTAATAACTTGTAAAAATCATAAAAATGAGTTTGTTAACTTACTTGAAGGTTTAGGAAGTTTGGATGATAAAAACCTACTAATCCTTGAGTTTTTATTTCAAAACTCCAACAAGGATGACTATATGAACTAGTTTATACCAAGATCTTGTAAAATTTGTTCTCCTTGCTCCTTGAACCACCTAGGTCGATTCTTACTTAAGAGAAATGAGAGAAAATAAGGTTTACTTGAACTAGAAAATGATTTTGTGATTAAAATGGATGAAAAAGTTTCTTTTATACTTGGAGACAATTGTTTGGTGAACCATTAATAAGGTTGGTGAAGTTTTAATGTTTGAAGACCATGGGGGGGGGGGGGGGGGGGTTGGCCGGTCCTAAAGGAGGGAAAAGGGGGGGGGGGGGGTTGTCCTTGGGCTTAATTACAAAATTAGTATTAGTATTATGTAGTTTAGTTAGTTTTAGGTTTAATCGGGTACCGGGTTTGTTAGAAATAAATTTTATTGAAGTTATTCGGGACGTAATAGAGTCGTAAAAATTGTAAAAATATGTCGGGTACAAGTACGGAGAGTTTGGGTGTTTATTGTTTAATTTTGGTGAAAACCGTCGTTATTAAGTTAAACGTACGATACGTAATAAATAAATTTCCAAAATACCAGGTAAATTAATATTACAATTTTTATATTATAAAAATGAGTATAAAAATGTATTGGGATCATAGTCGGGAGTGTCGGACATGTTAGACACATTTATAGTTCGCGTATTAGCGTTTATTTAAAAATAAACGTACGTAAATCGTTAATTGTACCAAAAGTATAAATTTAATTATCCTACGAGTGGAATAGCATGCAAGTGCCCTAATGATGATGTGCAGACTATTTCTAGTCCGTATGAAATGTCCCTGATAAAAATGCATGAATTCGCTCCTGAACCAATACGGTTACGCGAATTTGAACACTCGTAAACTAAATTTACGATGACATGAGTAATGCAAGTGAATAGTGGTTTCCTCTCGGAAATGAATAGTGTCAAGTGAATAGTAAAATTTCCGAATGTGTCTCGGAATGTCAAATTGACCTCAAAAATGATGAATAGTAAAACGATGAATAGTGATCGATGAATAGTAATTGATGAATAGTAACTTGTGAATAGTAAATTGTCGAGGTTTGGAAAATGACCAGAAATTACGAGTTGTGACAGTCTTCCCCTCTAACAGGAACTTCGTCCCGAAGTTCAGTTTGTGTTGGTCTCTGGAGTGGTATTGGTGAAAAGGTAATAATATTTGAGAATTCCAGCGAACTTTCACGATAGGAATTCGACTCTGTTTCAACCGTTCGAGCTAACAGTCCATGATTTCTATTGGTTCTTACCAATTTTACGTTTGTCTTTGGGTTGGATTCCTTTCCAAACGGGATTATGATTGACTATTCTGAAAGTCATTTCCTGAGATTTGCATAGGAGGAACGTAGTTGTGTAATCCGGCTGTTCTTTAACAAGGCTCAAGTCTGACGGCCACTAGGCCTTCTCTGTCTGAAATATTACGTGGTCCAGTGTATATCGGTTTTAACTTTCCAAATTTTTCCGAATAATATCATGCCTTTCCTAGGCAGAACTTTCAACATGATCTGGCTACCAACTTGAAGTTTTAATGGTTTACAACTTGTAGAATTTGTAATTGTTTCTTGACTTGCAGGAAATTTCTGGTTATTTCATGAATGCCTACTGGAATAGTGAGTTTGGCTTTTTCCGCGTTTGGTTCGTCAATAGATGATCAGTGCTTCCTCAGGTTTATCATGTAATATGGGTAATATATGTTGCTGAACTCTGCCAGAACTCAAATCTTATATGTCAGCTGGTCGATTCTAACATGAATCTGAAATGGCCCAATATACTTAAAGGTTCAATCTCTCGTGTTACCAAAATCGTATCATGCCTCTCCAAGGCAAAGCTTTCAACTTAGCTCGTTCTTTCACATGAATCTGGTTAGTTTGCTGTTCAAGGATACCCAATCCGTATGATGTGCGTCATGTACCAACCTAACCTTTATCAGTTTCTCGTTTCTTGTAACGGGTTCTTGACTTGTGAAATTTTCTTTGTTGTTCCATAATTTAGTTCTAGACCAGTGAATTTAACTTTCCGATTTCGGTCGGTAAATGGGTAATTGGTACTTCGACCATAAAGTGCCTCAATTGGTGTAGTCTCTATGCTCGCGCGATAACTATCGTTGCAAACGAATCTGATTTATGGTAAATGGTTAGTCCAACCATTTCTAGAGTCAATCACTCATATACTGAGTATAGATTTCCTATGTTTGAATCGTTCTCTCGTTCTGACCATCGGTCTGAGGATAATAGGCGGTGTTTACGTCTAAATAGGGTTCCGAAGGAAGTCTTAAAATGATAGCTAGAAGTCTGAGGTGATTCGATCACCTTTATCAGGAATAATTGAAATAGGTACAATAAATCTTGTGACTAATTCCACAACATTACGTCTTTCGAACTCAGCGTTATACGAAGAAGATAGAATATGGGTAACAATGTTTGATTCTTTGTGTTTTGGTCTAATGGATTGCTAAGACATGTGTCATTCTTTGCCTACTGTGCTTGGTCTCCATCACTGACGTTTGTAATCGTTCTATGGTGTTCCTCTTAATTTCCTTCATCACATATTCCAATATTCCTTATTGTCAAGTCACAAAGCCCTAAATGCATAAGCGATGTAGCATGGTGATTGGTTTTCAAAATTTATCTCGCGATTTCTGCGTCTTTGGTCGAAATCTTTTTCTGAATAAACGAATTTAGAAAATGGAGCAAATGGTTTACTAAATAATATCTTTCTTGATGATTCAAAATTCAATAGTTAGGAAATGTGACGTGGTTTTCAAATAGGTCTGTTTACCAAAGTTTGATGTTTATATATTTCCCATTATACAATGGTTTAGCTAAATATTGATTAAAAGGATCGTATTTGTTCAAAATAGGCAATTCAAAAATTATTTTCTACAAGATATGTGATTTGTATAAACACAAATTTTTTAAATCAACTTTACTTAAAGTGAAAATACTAACAAGGATAAAATAGTAGGATAGGTAATGTTCGCATAATGCATAGATGTCTGATGTTCGGTTCCTGATATTGGATGGTGCTTATTGGTGGTTATCTGGCAAAACTACAAACCTAGGTATTCAACCAACTTAAGTCTTGAGATGGTTTATCGTTGAAATTGTCATCATCTTGGCAATATGAGGGTTTCAATTGATACTATGTCGAGGAATTACCGTATTGTCTTCACATGTAGCTGGGGAGATATGCTTGGGCCTGATGCCTCTCTTGATGTATAGGTGAGGTAATCTAGAATTTCTTGAGAACGCAATGCCTTAAGGGGATCTATATCGATACCCTTAACTCAAATCAATCTTCCTTGGTGAAACTTATTATAGGGAAGTTTGCGTTTAGATGAGGTCATGTTTAATCAAATCGCTCTACAGTATCGGTTAGGAGGCTTGGTTTATTCCCATGGTGTTGCTTAGCGTACCTTCACAATGTGTTCGATCCTGTAGCTCAGTCTAGCTAGTACTTTTGAATAATAAACTGGACAACTAGGTCAGAGATGGTGAGTCGGATGGTCTCGTGGTACTGTAGGATTGTTGTTGGATTATAAATTTTCTTAGTCTAGGTATTATAGTTCCGTAATCCTTTTATTGTTTTTCTTGTATCGAGGAATCCTCCTAGTACTTGATATGGGAAGTCTCTCCTAAAGATGTCAATGGAAAGTCCAACTTAATGACTAAGTGGGTGACAGGTGGGGTAAGTATCCAGGGAGAGTTTGTCAGAAAGAGACATTTATAAAAGAGTTTACTTGTTTAAAACGCTTTTAAATGAAGATTGTTATTAGCAATACTTTATAAAGTAACTATTTCCTTCATGGCATAATCCTTCCTGAATTATACATAGGTGATCAGGCTATGTATAGTTGAGGACTAATGATGCGATGCTTGATTTAGTCAGATAATATTATTTTTCTCAAAAGCTTTAGATGGTGTTCAACGCATTGTTATTAAAAATGGTATCCTAATATTTCCTTTCAAAGTAACATAAAAATTGTTTCGCGTAATAATAGTAAATATTTGGCGTAATATCGGAAAAATCAGTTTATAGTACGGTAACAAAACGGTTTATTTTAGAAATTTGGTAAGACAATTTCCCCATAAGGTAGTAAAATAGTTTGAAACTAAACTCGTTGGATGGTTTATTGGATACATGGGTAAATCCTATGGATTGGTAATAATCTACTAATCCATCAAATACGAAATCGGTCAAATCCCTAATAAGACAATGGTATAATGTTGTTAACGATTGAAAATTGCGCAATTGCAATAGAAAATGGAATAAACAAAGGCTACGGTTATCACAGAGGTAACAAAAGATAGTCATTACATTAGATAGGAAAGTGCTTAATATAACTAGGTTACACCAACGTACTTATGGAAAGTACCAAAAGAAAAGTACAACCCTAGAGGGCTCAAACTAAGGTTTATATAATTAAAACATAAATTTCTTCTTCCAATTCTGGTTTCCCAACTCCGGGCATTCACTCCTGAAGTGTCCCACTACTCCACACCCGCGGCAGGTTACCGTGAGTTTCTGATGCTTTGCGAGGGTGGGAGCCTTGCAATCCTTGGCTTCGTGTCCGACCTTTTGGCAGTTCTTACATTGAGAGGGGCAAGATCCTTTGTGATGAAACTGACACTTGTTGCACTTGGGTAATATACCAACATACCTTTTCTTTTGGCTTGACTCAGCAGCACGGGTCTCCACCACTTGTTGTATCTTAAATGGTTGTTGAGAAGCATTGGCATCCAAATTACCGACCCACTTTCTCTTGTTGCTACCATTGCCTCCTAAGATCTTGGTGTGAGCTATGCGTTCCTTTGCTTCGATCGCCATTCTGATAGCTTTAGGCATGGTATCGGGTTCCAATGAGATGACTAACATGCGAATTTCAGGAGAAAGTCCTCCGATGTACCTTTCAAGTTTCTGGCTTTCTGGCTCATCCATTGCAGAGCCTAGTCGAGCTAAATCATAAAAATGAGCAGCATACTTGACAACATCATCTCCTACCATGGTAAGGTTTAGTGTTTCATGTTCAATTGCTTGTAATTTGCTTTTCACACAGAATTTCAAACTCATCATCCTTTTTAGTTTCTCCCAAGAGTGTGAGTAAGCAGCATCAACTCCTACTACCTGAACATACTTAGTCCACCATTTCTGGGCATGCTTCTGAAAAGTGCAAGTGGCGAACTTAACTTTGTCTTCCTTACGGCAGTCGCCACATTGAAAGATTGTTTCTAATTCTTCGAACCATTTGAGAAATTCCTTTGTGTCTATATTTCCGCTAAAGGAGGAGGGATTACAACCCATAAATTCCATGTGGGAAAGTTCCTTGGTGAGGGCGGTAGTTACGTTCCTGGCAATGGATTGTCCAACAGCAGCTTGCGTCATGCTTGGAGTGGTTTGCTTAAATCTATTTCCATCAAATCATAAGAGTCCATGAGAATCTATAGGTAATAAAAATCATCATATTCATAACACATGAATATAATACATGAAAGTTTCGGTCTATATGGACCAATATCATAGATAGCACAACCATTCCCCTATAGTAGAGTCAATACTTGGTGATTCCGTTTGTACAACAATCAAAATACTACAAGTTTCTTTGAACTATGCCACACCTCCCGTGGCTAGGATAATAGTAAAAGCTAGTAAAGATATAAGTCTAGTCTAAAGGTTTCCTGTAGTCCTTCTAGGTGAAATCAGGTTTATGGCATCATAAGGTCGAGATAGTCCTGAAGTGGTGTCTGAAGTTGTGCATCAATCAAGTCCTAGATAGTGTAGATTCTAAGCCATTCTTGAGGAACCTGCAGATGTTCCTGTTGAGTCCGTAATCTTGGTATTATCCAAAAGGTGTTATCTACTTCATGGCAAGTGAAAATGGAAAAGGAACTGACAATGGTGGTATTCTAAAGGATGAGAATAACATTGATGACGATAAAATCCCAGTGATGAGTTAGGAGGTAATGGTGATAATAGTGAATGGAATACCACCCTCTTTCGCGCTATCTCGCGACATCTAAGAGGTAAAGCTGAAGTACGCACTATGGGACGACCAATAGTGTAATAAGTAACCAACGGTGGTGGTAGTACCTAAGTAGTAAGCGTCCTACTAGTGAAGGAAAGAAAACATGCTATCTCCCTTGTAATAAGCATCCTAATAAGTCCATTAAAATTAAGTCTGAATACTCTACCAAACGGCATTCCATGTATAGGCTGAATGAGAACCTTGCTCTTATGACAATTCAATAGTGCTAATAGTGGTGTAAGTACAGCTGGTGGTATAATGGTAGTGGAAGATGACAAGGCATCTTCAATGTCGGAATCCGATAAAAGGATAACAGGGAGGGTATCTGAAGACATGTCACTTGTGAACCAGGTCAATATAATCATATATATATATATATATATATGAGTATGAGTATGAATAACTCGTACAGCGTGTGCGTAAAGCAACATGTATAGTGAATATGCACCTATGATGAAATAATGAGATGCTATGATGATGTGGCTATAGTCCAGGGTCCATGATACATCCTAGTTCGCTATAACCTTAGCTCTGGTACCAATCTGTCACACCCCCAAAATACCTGAATGGCAGCGGAATGGAATACCTGGGGGTGACTGTCATAGCACCATAGTTACAGTTATATTGAACGACCTAAAGTGTCGTTTAGAAAATACAGCGTTTGATCATTAAAACATTCAGAGTTCACAAAGCTTAGGTCCCAAAAGAGTTTGCCAATATAGTTAAAATAAGTTCAACAAGATCAAACGTTTCATAAGTGCAGAAAATATAGTGAGACGCGTCGACTCCGCGACTCCATGAAGGTCCAAATGTATGCAACATGAGCTACCTTAATAACCTGAGAAATACATTGCGAAAACGGTCAACATAAAGTTGGTGAATAATCATAGATTTATAAGTTAAATCGTAAGTACATAAGCCACAAGTAATAAGTAAGGTGACAAAATGTCAAAAAGCTACATTGTCTCTTAAGCTCATGGCACCGAAGCTCGACGAACTAAAATTGGCCCCAAAGGAGTGTTTATCAGGCACTCTAAATATTCAGACATGAAATGCATTCGTCCCGTTGGAGCAACCCAACGCGAATGGAGGAGTCACCCTCGATAGATCTATCCACTCACTCTCGCTTGGCAATATAATTAACGGTCCATGATAATAAGGGGACTTGAAGTGATAGTACTAACAACTTAAGCAATGTATGGAATTTAATACTTGAGCATGTACAAAAATAATTGTGCAATGTATTCTCCCCCGTGGGATTCAAAATCAAATAAGTACTAAAAACGGGGCTATGAGAACTCACCTCGAAAGGATGGTACAAAGATGGTGAAATGAGGTAAAAGTAGTCGGGACAATGAGGCGCGTACACTAGCCGCAACCTAAATGAATAATCGCGATCTAATTAAGATCAAGCCGTAATGAAATGAATGCACATGCACATGATACTCATACCACTCGTAATTTGGAAATACTAGTTATCGTCATAGTAAAATAATTTTCATACTTAGGAAAATAAGTCCATATATAGGAGTATATAACTTGTCGTGTTATCTCGTATGAAAACGTTAGTGTTACATTCTTGTATCGAAAGCCTTGAAATAACGTCGTTAAGTCGTATAAGTATTCTCTTGGGTCATACGTATTCATTTGTTATAAATATAGTCCTTAGTAACATCTCGAGAAAATATACCATTTAGCGCGTACGTTATTATTTTTATTTGTGTCCATATATATATATATATAGTTTTGACGACGTTAAAATGGGTATAACTTGGTCGTTTTAAGCTCGTTTTCCTTGTTCTTTATGTCCACGGATTCGTCTTTGTATATACTAGTATATTTTTGATAACTCGGCTCCTCTAGGTTACGTTTAATACCTCTTTTTACCCATTGAAATCTGCCAAACAGCAAGCAGTTTTTGTAAAAGTAGTTTTCGTCGTTAAATTTGCAAAAATCATATCTCCTTCGTTATAAGCTCGTTTTAATCCGTTCTTTCGCCCAAAGTTTCGTTTTTGAATGTATTTTCTAAATCTTTGGTCAAAACTTAGTCACCATCTACTGATTTTCCCACGAAATTAAAATAGGGACAGTAGGTATTCCAAATGTTTCAAAAACCATTTTCAAGTCTCCAAACTAGTTCTAACCTCAATCAAACCACTTTCAAACACCACAAAGCTAGTCTAAACCTACCATACACCTTCTTAAGGTGTCATGGGTCCTTAAACATCATCAATCCACTAGGTCTAACAAGGGTTTCTTATATGTCCATTTCTAGGGCTTCAAAGTTACATATGTACAAAATAAAGTGGTATAAGCCATTATATGCATGAGTTCTTGTAAGAAATATAAATAAACATGGTAATAACTTGTAAAAATCATAAAAATGAGTTTGTTAACTTACTTGAAGGTTTAGGAAGTTTGGATGATAAAAACCTACTAATCCTTGAGTTTTTATTTCAAAACTCCAACAAGGATGACTATATGAAGTAGTTTATACCAAGATCTTGTAAAATTTGTTCTCCTTGCTCCTTGAACCACCTAGGTCGATTCTTACTTAAGAGAAATGAGAGAAAATAAGGTTTACTTGAACTAGAAAATGATTTTGTGATTAAAATGGATGAAAAAGTTTCTTTTATACTTGGAGACAATTGTTTGGTGAACCATTAATAAGGTTGGTGAAGTTTTAATGTTTGAAGACCATGGGGGGGGGGGGGGGGGGGGTTGGCCGGTCCTAAAGGAGGGAAAAGGGGGGGGGGGGTTGTCCTTGGGCTTAATTACAAAATTAGTATTAGTATTATGTAGTTTAGTTAGTTTTAGGTTTAATCGGGTACCGGGTTTGTTAGAAATAAATTTTATTGAAGTTATTCGGGACGTAATAGAGTCATAAAAATTGTAAAAATATGTCGGGTACAAGTACGGAGAGTTTGTGTGTTTATTGTTTAATTTTGGTGAAAACCGTCGTTATTAAGTTAAACGTACGATACGTAATAAATAAATTTCCAAAATACCGGGTAAATTAATATTACAATTTTTATATTATAAAAATGAGTATAAAAATGTATTGGGATCATAGTCGGGAGTGTCGGACATGTTAGACACATTTATAGTTCGCGTATTAGCGTTTATTTAAAAATAAACGTACGTAAATCGTTAATTGTACCAAAAGTATAAATTTAATTATCCTACGAGTGGAATAGCATGCAAGTGCCCTAATGATGATGTGCAGACTATTTCTAGTCCGTATGAAATGTCCCTGATAAAAATGCATGAATTCGCTCCTGAACCAATACGGTTACGCGAATTTGAACACTCGTAAACTAAATTTACGATGACATGAGTAATGCACGTGAATAGTGGTTCCCTCTCGGAAATGAATAGTGTCAAGTGAATAGTAAAATTTCCGAATGTGTCTCGGAATGTCAAATTGACCTCAAAAATGATGAATAGTAAAACGATGAATAGTGATCGATGAATAGTAATTGATGAATAGTAACTTGTGAATAGTAAATTGTCGAGGTTTGGAAAATGACAAGAAATTACGAGTTGTGACATTAACAATATACCATCACCAATCCAATAAGCATTGAACGTTGACCTTAGTTGACCAGGTACTATTCAACCAATATAGCAGATTTAAACTAACAATTCTCCCTATAAGCTATTTAGAAGCTTGAATAAGCTCCTGAGAACATGTAAATGGAAACTTGAAACAAATTAAAAACAATAGTTTGCTTGAAAATTAGATGTTTATGAACTAAAATTTTATTAAAACTTGAAATGAGTACAATTAGAGAGCTGATTAAGTAAAAACAAGATAAAAAAACGTTTAACTAAGCTAAATGATTACAATAAACCTGCTATACTACCCTACTCCTACTCCTATCTCTAACAGCTTCAAATTGGAGATGTGAGGGGGTTTATATAGCCTTGAGGAGGAGCGTCTTCAGAAGCATCTTCAAATGGAATATCCTTCGAATATCCTTCACTTGATCCCAAATGACACAAGCAATCCAATCACGGCCTTCCAAGTCACTTGATGACGCGTTTGAACCAATCCAAAACTGCCACTTGTCATTCTTTCTTGTCAGAGGGTGTCAGGTGTGTCAGGGATAAGACCATATTACCCTTAATTGTGGTTAAATTGAGGTGGGATGAGTAATTATGGGTAAATAGTATTTTAGGGTTCATGAGTGCTGGGTGAAAAGGGAATTGGGGATGAAAGAAGGCGCGCTGTTTTTTTTTTTTTTTTTTTTTTTTTTTTATTTGTTTGGGGTTTGACCGAAGGATGAAAAGGTTGACCGGGTTTATAGAAGAGTGGGCTTGGGCTTTGAGTTTTTATTAGTAGACATGGATTGGATTTTTGGGCTTTCATAACTGATGGATCAGGCTAATTATTAATTTTCAGCTTTTGGTATAAAATGTACAAGGGCCATATATGTAAATTTCCAAACTCTAAGGGTAAATTCTGCCATTCTTTGAAAAATAAATCCAAGGGCTAATCTTGCCAAGTAGTTAATCTTCAAGGTAGATTCTGACAGTCTGAGCATAAAAGTGATCCAAACTTGAAAATTCTTTCCCGGCTTCGGCTTTTTGACCAACTTCTACTCTCGTGCTCGGTTTTTCCGGTTTTTGTGTGATTTTCGTCACTTTGTAGAATATCCGTACCTGCATATCACAAACACAAAAACACACGTTTTCTTGGCATTTGTTAGCTCAAATAGTCGTTTTGGGTTGGTATTTGGTCAAATAATAGTGAGTGAATAAGCACTCACCACCAACCTAGCAAGTTGACCCGGTTTAAATCGACCCATTTTTCACCCGGAATGGATCAACCGGTTGAACTACCCGGGTCGAACCGGATTTCAAAACATTATATTTAATTCCCAAATCGGATAATCAATTTTTTGAGTGTTTGGCAAATTAGATTATTGAATAAGTCAAGAGGCAAAATGACGAAAATGGGCATGTATATACGTCATTATATGATACTACGTATACAGGACATAATGGTTCATTGAAATTTGATACTTTATACCAGGGGCGGACCTATGCTGTACAAAGGTGGTGCCCAGGAACCACCTTAGAATTTGAAACCCTTTACAAGCTGTGTAGAGCAAAAATTAAGGACCTACCTTGGAACTTGACTGGGAACCACCTTACATCTAAAATTACAAGAAATGAAGACAAAAAGGGATGAAATAAGTATAGAAAACAAGATTTACGCAGCTACTTTAATGGAGGTTTTGAGGTCACGTATTTGTAGCAAAGAAGATGACACACAATCCAAAGTATTTTATTTTATATTTAATGTATTACTTTTATCCAATGTTTCGTTTTAGTCCTTCCTCTTTATCATTTACCAATTCAAAACTCAAGTGCAATTGCTTTTGCACAATATTGCACAAATATCCAAAAAACTATATACGCAGTAGCCACTAGTCATGGTTGTAGATACATTAATGTATTAGTAATTGATTTAAAATATGAAGTGTACTCAGTATTTCAAGATACAATGACGAACAATTTAGATTTATGAAACACACGGAAACTCAAATCTAAATACTTTTATTGTTATTTGATTAAAATGTTTTATAAGTTGTTTCGTTAATAAAATGGTGATAAATTTGACCCGACCCGACCCAACCCAAGATATTGATTGAGTAATTGGTTGACTTGTTGATTTTTTTACCTTATCTAAATTAGGGAACCACCTTAAGTTTTTGGCTAGGTCCGCCACTGCTTTATACAACAATAAACACATATTTTTATAAATAAAAAAGTAGTTAAAAAATAATGTTTAAATAAAAAATATTAGTATGAAGTAGGTAAGTTTGTATGGCTTTTGGTGGATCTACCTTTTTGTTTATCCACAACTCAATAACACTCTTATATATATATATATATATATATATATATATATATATATATATATATATATATATATATATATATATATATATATATATATATATATATAATGTTTCTTCAAAGTAAAAAAAAAATAGTCAATCATTTCCGTCACCTAAACAATAGCGCTGCCGTTCTCCGCTCGCCATTCTTTTTTTTTTTTTTCTTTTTTCTTTTTTTAAGCAACTCAGTTCCTCACTCTGCCCAACCCAAAGTTGTTTATGAGTGCTTTGTCTGTTCTCAGGCAATGTATGTTAGTCTGAGATAAAGATTGTTTCTTGATTGTGTTCTGCATAGATTCTAACCATGCCAGTGATTGTATCTTGTTTTGTACTCTTGATTCGTATTAATAAAATATGTTAACCCTTTGCGCAAAAAAAAATTAAGTAATTAACAACGTTCTTGTGATTTTCAAGCCATAATTTTTGAATGTTTGCAACAATCGATTGCACTGGTGACAAGGGATGGGAGGAATCAAATGTTGAAACATTTTATAGTGGATAATCTGTTTATAAAGAATGGCGTTTTGTGGCAGCAGAGGTGGAACTACTTTTTCAAAACCACGTTTTAGGGGTTTCAAAACACAGATAATCAATTTTCAGATCGTGGTTGCCAAACACTATGAAAAATATTATTGCGTTTTGTAAACGAAATAATCAGATAATCCATCCCCAAACGCATTCCCAAACACCCCCTTAATAATAGGCTAAAAATAAATAAATAAAGATTCACGCTAATTAATATTACAAATGCCTTTTTTGTTAGTGATACATTTTCACTTATTTCCATTTTTATAGTTCACACATTTTAGTGTTTAGAGTCGTAGTGGATTGAGTAATTTTTAGTAAAAAGCCTTTTATAAAGGGTAAATGAGAGAAATGCATTTTTAATCTAGTTTTCACTTAATTATATAAGAGTAAATTTCATAAATCGTCTCTGTGGTTTAACGGGTTTAACAGATTTGGTCCCTCGTTAGATTTTTTCTCGGATCCTCTCCCCGTGGTTTTGACCCGTAATGGGTTTGGTCCCTTGACCACTAACTCCGTTAGTTTGACTGTTAAAGCAAGGGCATAATAATCTTTTCATTCTACCCTTATTTCTTTTTAACCATTACATCAATACCTTATACCAGATCAAACCACAAAAACCTGCACAACCTATCACCACCACCCTCCTATAAACCCGTCACCACCACCATGAGTTCCAGAAACCTTACCACAACCACCACTTCAACGCGTACGTACAACTAGATCCGATACCCGCCACTGGATTTGGTACCCCATCACATTCGTTTTTGTCTGATTTGGTTGTTATTTGTTTGTTTTCATTTCAAGATCTTTTTGTCTGATGATAGAAAAAGAGGTGTTTCGACTTTTATGTATTTAATATGGGTTTAATTGGTTTTTGGATGTTGGTTTGAATCTATAAGAGTACATTTGTTCATGAACTTGTTTATTGATGGAAAAATGTCTCTGGGAAAGGATCAAAGAAAGTGGTAGATAAAAAGCTAAAATTGGGGGTTGGTGTTTTGGTTTATTTATTTTTAAATCCAATTGATTAAAAGGAAGAAAACGTGTGTTTTGACTAGATATGGATTTTGTAAAAATTTTGATGTTGGATGTTAAACTGAGGCCTCTCTACATATAAATTTGTTTGATATTGGATTTTGGTGTTTGTTTGTTTTTGTATGTATATAGATTTGTTGGAGATTAGATGCATGAATTAAGTTTTTTGCGTATGTATATTTTTTTGTGTGGTAAAAAGTGTTGACGGATTATATTTGTGATGGTCTGAAAAAAATGAAGTCGAAAAAGCTGAAGGTAAATGGTGTTGCATCGGGATTTTGTCGAAAATTGGTGGAATGTGGATTTTTAATAATAATAATAATAATAAGTTGCTGGAAATAACTATTTGTGGGGATATATAAAAAGAAGAAGATAATGATATTGAAGTTTAGGGGTGGCTGAAATTTGGGGATGGTGGCAAGAAATAATGGTGGGGAGATATGAATGAAGATGAAAATGTTGAAGATGAGGGTATACATTTAACAGTCAAACTGACGCAGTTAGTGGTCAAGGGACCAAACCCGTTACGGGTCAAAACCACAGGGAGAGGATCCGAGAAAAAATCTAACGAAGGACCAAATCCATTAAACCCGTTAAACCACAGGGACGATTTATGAAATTTACTCATTATATAATCATAAGCATAGATTGAGAATGACTATTCAAAACTAGCATATAGATGTCCTTTAAAATGAAAAAGCACCACACTTTGGAAAATCACTCGTACACACTTACATATTGAATTAAAGTAAACACCGGAAGAATCCATAATATAAGAAAACTTTGTAAAATGTATTGCTAAAACATATAATTCCGTGTATATACGGATCTAAGGGAGTGTTTCTTTTTCTTTTTATTGACACTTAAATAAGGGCCCACACCACTTCACATAACTTGCAAGGCTTAACACTCTGTTCTCGAAAAAAAATTAGGAAGAAAATGAAAGTAAAGTAAAGAAAGAGCAAGAAATGAAAGAGGTGAGAAGTAAAGTTGTGTTTCACACCACTTTTGGGGTGAAAGTTTTCAAAGCAAAATGTCCCCACTTTCATCCATTTACTTTCCTTTTCATTTTTTAAAAAAACTTGAGAACACACCTATTATCACTTTTACTTTCCTTCCTCCTTTTTACTCAACTTGAGAACACAGTGTAAATCTATCTAATTGAACAAAATAATAATAATAATAATAATAATAAAAATAGCAGTGATTGAGAGACCTAATTGTATGCCTAATTTTATGCTTAAAGTTGCATGTCAATAATTTATTGGTTGTAACAATAAGGCTCACTTCTTCACAATCCAATGAGATAACTTCACATATGTTATGCACACAATTAAACACAACTTTTATGTCTCTCAATCATTTTCCAAAAAAAAAGTTCATGGCCTTATTTTGAATCTTTCTTTCAGATTGACAAAACTCTTGCAACTCTATGAGGCCGATCGATCTAGAGAACTCATAGTCACTAAAACAGTCGAAGACAGTAGTTTGACTGCCCAATAGGTCTGCATTAGTGGAAAATAGAACTATAAAATCACGGGTGACTCCCTTTATCGGGATGAGAGGAATTGCTTCATCGGCATTATTGCCAATTGGTGGAAGACTCATGCATCCTGGAGGGTACGACTTCAAGGGATGGACTCGATCAAACAGCCAACCATTTTCCATAAATAATGATGGACTAAAAATACAAATCTCTTTTTATCTATCAAAATGAATATTAAATTTAAGATTTAGCAATTATTGATCGAATTACATTTTTCTTGAAATGATAGAATTCTTTATTTATTTCAAGAATTTCTTTAACATATAATGGAATTGATATCGCTATGAAATCTTTCTGTTTTTATTGCTTACTCTCTTTCAACTCCTTACGTAGGCCTAATTTTATGCCTAAAGTTGCATGTCAATAATTTATTGGTTGTAACAATAAGGATCACTTCTTCACAATTCGTTGAGAGACCTAATTGTTGGCCTAATTTTATGCCTAAAGTTGCATGTCAATAATTCATTGGTTGTAACAATAAGGCTCACTTCTTCACAATCTAATGAGATAACTTCACATATGTTATGCACACAATTACACACAAGTTTTATGTCTCTCAATCATTTTCCAAAAAAAAAGTTCATGGCCTTATTTTGAGTCTTTCTTTAAGATTGACAAAACTCTTGCAACTCTTTGAGGCCGATCGATCTTGAGAACTCATAGTCACTGGAACAGTCGAAGACAGTAGTTTGAATACCCAATAGGTCTGCATCAGTGGAAAATTGAACTATCAAATCACGGGTGACTCCCTTTATCGGGATGAGAGGAATTGCTTCATCGGCATTTCTGCCAATCGGCGGAACACTCATGCATCCTGGAGGGTGCAACTTCAAGGGATGGACTCGATCGAAGAGCCAAACATTTTCCATAAATAATAATGGACTAAATATACAATTTTCTTTTTATCTATCCAAATGAATACTAAATTTAAGATTTAGCAATTATTGATCGAATTACATTTTTCTTGAAATGATAGAATTCTTTATTTATTTCAAGAATTTCTTTTACATATAATGGAATTGATATCGCTATGAAATCTTTTTTTTTTATTGCTTGCTCTCTTTCGACTCCTTACGTATACCCCACGTGTTGGGTTCGGCTGTCAAATTCAAATCTTGAACAAGAATTGATCGACAGAAGTGCTAGCACGTGGTGGAAGCATGAATTTAGTGTTAGCATCGAAGGATGAAAAGAGACCCGCGGTTGAATGCTATCAAATCCAAAAGGCACATATAGCCATACCATGAAATACAATGGGCTAGCCAACAAACGATAAGAATGGAACATACGTGAAGCAAGGGGATGGAGAATAGCCGTCCGACGATTGAGGACTACAAATATCAAAGATAAAGAATATGAAAACTAAGACTATTTAAGTTGAACTTGGATATACTTACCAAGAGGCCAAGTTTAAAGTAAGGCTTTAAGTGAATTAAAAAAAATAGAAAACAAAAAATAAAAAATTAAAAAAGGTGGTGGTACATAAAGGACTCTCCTTAATATCCTAATATTGACTTTATTTTTCCGAAACCAAAAAATAATAATAATAATAATAATAATAATAATAATAATAATAATAATAATCTTGGTTTAAAAATGTGCGCATCATTGCGTAAATTGCGCGCATCATTGCATTGCATTTAAGATTTCGCATCATGGTGCCTAATGCGAAGCCATCCCAAAAATGCGCTCGCATTAGACCGCAATTTTCCGCATTTGTGCAATGCTAGCGATGGTCGCAATTGTCGCAATATGGAATTTAGGTCATTTTGGAAAGATTAAACTGATGACGTATAGTCTATATATGGGCCACGAGCCCACATGATAAACATTACTAAGGCCCAAATCCACCATGAGTGGGCTATTGTACTTTGGGCCGCATTAATAATGGGAACAGGCTCACGTAAGCCCAACCCAAACAAACTATACACGGTATAGATAAGGATCATCTTTCTATGGAATAGATATCCTTACCCCGGATAAGCACCACGAGTGCGAAGAGTAAGGAGCAAGATACCTACACGGTTTCTGCGTCATATATAAGGAATGACATAACTTTCATTCAAAGGTACGATTCACAAACCCTAACTCTTTACGAGAACCCTAAATCGATTACTTACTCTCACGCCGGAGTCTAATCGTGGGAGACAATCCCACGATAAGCCTAACGGTGTGGTTTATTCTCTTAGTGCGCAGGTTACAAGTACTAAGAAGCGAATTGGTACGAGAGCAAGAGCCCATAATCAGGAACGCCCAACTTTTGTATCAACAAGTGGCGCCATCCGTGGGACCATACTAAGAACCAAGAACTAGAATGACAAAGAATAAGAATTCAGGCCAGCGGACTCTGCAGTCAGAAAAACGTGACCCCCAGAGGAAGAACCAACAAGGTTCGACCCCTAGGCAGGTTGCTGGGACAACCAGTACACCCGGTCACCAAGAGGTAGGGACAACCCAACCTCTTCTAGCGGTAGAACTACCTGTAAGGACTACCCAAATCACCCCAGTGGTCCCAAGCGTTGAGGAACTCCAGCGCACTCTCTTCACCACTCCTCACCAAACTGTACCCGTAGTGAACAACACTGTACCACCAGGCGTGCCTAACCGAGATAGGGTGCCTAATACTGAGGCAGATATTCTTGCAGAAACTGAGGACGCACCCAACCTAACTTTGGGAAATTTTGTATCCCAAAATTATGAAACCTTAACCGCCCTCATGTAAGAAGAAGCAAGGAGAAGGGCAAGCACGAGCCTACAAGCTCGACTTAATTTTGGTCCTGAACGCGAACCATCACCACTGCACCACCCACGAGGAAGACGCGCAGAACGTACCACTATCCACGATAGGCTGGGTACGGCATCTGATTCACAGTACTCAGAAGACAGCGAGAGGCGCACTAATGTTCACTCTAGACTTGGCAGTCGGGGGATACAAGACCGATTAGGACCTCAACATTCGCCAAGCCAAGGATCCTCCAAACCTGGAAGTAGGAGGATCCAAGACAGATTGGGAAAAAGAAGATCCCCAAGTAGAGATCCCTCAAGCTCTTCTTCTGAAAGAAGCCGGCGCAAGCACCGAAAAAGAGACTACTCTTTCTCCAGTGACTCCTCGGACAACGAGGATAAAGAGACAGGACACTGAAAGTCAAGAGGAAGGCGTCGCGATGAAGAGAACGAAGATATGTCTCTTCCATGACGTCGCCAGAAAATCGACGCGTTTACACGGCGCATCAGCGATTACTCAGACCGCAAACGCAGGCGCATGCCCACTAACGTGAAAACATATGATGGAACAGGTGATCCGGATGATCACCTAAAAGTTTTCGAATCAGCCGCCACTATCGAAAACTGGCCACAGCCTGTGTGGTGCCATATGTTTAATTCTACGTTAGTAGGGAACGCGCGCACATGGTTTAGCAAACTCCCACGTAGGAGCATCGGTGGGTTCGAGGAATTACGGAAAGCATTCCGTCTCAACTTCACCCAATGAAAGAAGTGCGCTAAAAACCCTGTTGAGCTAGCAAGAGTGAAACAGCGCCAAGGGGAATCAACCAGCGCTTTTATGGAACGCTTCAAGGATGAGTGCATACAAGTCAAAGCATGTCCTGAAATCCTAAAAATTTCAGGGTTCATGAATGGGATTAATAACCCAGAACACATCCGAAAGCTAAACGACAAAGTTCCACAGACTTTCGATGAGCTAACAAAGCGCACTAGATCCTTTATACAAGGAGAAGCAGCTGCTGCGGACAGCAAAAAGGGTTATTCGAACTATAGGCAGCAAAAGCAGCCTAAGAGACAATCCAACGATCAGAATAACAACCGCAGCAGGAATTATCGCAGCGGAAGAGACAATGACAAATATACCCCTCTCACAAAAACTCCGAGGGAAATATTTGTAACAGAAGGCGCAAACTTCCCAAAACCGCCACCAATGCGCACCGCAGAGGAAAAGCGCATAGGGAATGGATACTGCGAGTACCATGGTCAAAAAGGCCATACAACTAACGAGTGCGTCCAACTAAAACAACTAATTGAAAAGTTAGTAAGAGAAGGCAGAATGGACCACCTCGTAAAAAACATCAAAGAGGGAAAAGATAAACAGAGGAACGGGGGTAAGAAAGAACCCCCCAAGGAAAAAGCTGATACCATATACATGATACAGTCATGGCAGCGCAAGATAAGGAAAAAAGTCAGCCAAAAATTCTCTCCAGAAAAAGAGATATCTTTCCCTACTCTAGCTGCGGACAACGCAGTTGTAGAGCCTCTGAATATTGAAATACATACGGGAGGACATGATATCCACCGCATGTATATTGACGGAGGAGCATCCGCAGATATCCTGTATGATCACTTTTTCAAAAGACTGCGACCTGAAATCCAAAGTCAATTGATACCAGCAACAACATCATTGACTGGATTCACGGGAGAAAAGATCTGGCCCATGGGGCAGTTACGCTTGCTGGTGGTCGTAGGAGATGAACAACACTCAACCGCAACATGGATAAATTTCATGGTAATAAAGTCTCCCTCACCATACAATGGTATCATTGGGAGACCTGGAATATCATCCATGCGCGCTGTACCATCCACAGTGCACGGAATGCTTAAGTTTCCAGTGGAGGGAGGAGTTGTCACACTCTATAACACAACAGTACCACCTAGAGAATGCAATGCGGTAACAACTGAAGTGGAGACTATTCCAGAACAGCGCACAGAGAAAACACCAAACCTAAAGGTCGCTATTCATCCCGATTACCCTGAACAACAAGTTTCGATTGGTGGATCTTTATCTGACAAAGGTAAAGCAGCCGTATGCGCACTTTTGCAGAAGAACCTGGACATCTTCGCATGGGAACCAAAACACATGACAGGAGTGCCACGCTCTATTACAGAGCATAAGCTACAAATCCGACAAGGATATCCCCCAATACGACAAAAGAAGCGCGGCCAGGCCCCAGATCGTGCAAAGGCTATTCTGGAAGAAGTACACAAGCTTGTAGACGCAGGCATCATGCGCGAAGTGTACTACCACGATTGGCTCTCTAACCCAGTTATGGTAAAGAAGAGCGACGACAGTTGGAGAATGTGCGTGGACTTCACGGACCTCAACAAAGCATGTCCATAGGACTGCTACCCACTGCCAGAAATAGACTGGAAGGTAGAATCTCTGTGCGGATACCCTTTCAAATGCTTCCTAGACGCATACAAAGGGTACCATCAAATTCAGATGGCGGTCGAAGATGAAGAAAAACAGCTTTCCACACCAGTCAAGGAGTGTACTGCTACACAAAAATGCCTTTTGGCTTAAAGAACGCAGGCGCGACATACCAACGACTGGTGGACACAGCTTTCGAAAAACAAGTAGGCCGCAACTTGGAGGTCTACGTTGACGACCTCGTCATCAAAAGTCACACAGAGGATGAATTGGTGCGTGACATCGAGGAAACGTTCAGAACATTGGGGCGAATAAACATGAAGTTAAATCCCAAGAAGTGCACCTTTGGCACAACCGAGGGCATGTTCCTTGGATACTTAATAGAACCCGATGGAATCAAGCCTTGTCCAGAAAAAACAAAGGCTGTTATTGATCTCCCCTCACCGCGCACACTCAAAGAAGTCCAGTCATTGAATGGAAAGTTAGCAGGGCTAAACCGTTTCTTATCCAAGTCAGCAGACAAATCCCTTCCTCTCTTTAAAACACTCACGAAGTGCACTAAAAAGGGAGATTTTCGCTGGACCGAAGAATCAGAGGAAGCTTTCCAACAACTAAAACACCATCTGGCATCTCTTCCCAAACTTGTCGCACCGCGACCAGGGGAAGAGCTAATCATGTACTTATCGGCAACCCATGGAGCAGTTAGCGCAGTGCTATTGACAGATAGGAACTCCGTCCAGACACCCATATACTTTCTAAGCAAAGCCCTAAAAAAGACAGAGACTAACTACAGCGCTATGGAAAAGCTGGTCTTAGCCCTCGTATTCGCAGCCAAAAGGTTGCGCAGATACTTTTAAGCGCACCCAATAGCTGTAACCACTGATCAGCCAATCAAACAAGTTATCTCTAAACCGGACGCATCAGGACGCTTACAGAAGTGGAGTGTACTGTTAAGTGAATATAACATCTCATATAGACCGCGCACTGCAATCAAAGGACAAATCTTAGCCGATTTCATTGTGGAGAAGCCAGATAACGACAGTCCAACACCTGCAACCAAACAGATCTACAGGAACCCTGGATTCTGTTCACAGATGGGTCCTCATGTGTAGATGGATCAGGCACGGGCCTTATTCTTACAAATCCAGAAGGTATGGAATTCACCTATGCGCTGCGCTTTGAGTTCACAGCCACAAACAATGAGGTAGAATACGAAGCCCTACTAGCCGGACTACGCATCGCAATCCAAATGGGTGTACGCAACCTGGAAGCGAATGTAGATTCTCGGCTAGTTGCTAACCATGTGCTAGGTGAATATGAAGCCAAGGATGAACACATGATCCAATACCTAGAAAAGACCAAGTCCTTAATAAAAAACTTTGACAGGTTCACAATAAAACAGGTGCCCAGAGGAGATAACAGGAAAGCGGATGCGCTCAGCAAAATCGCATCCACAAGCTTCGCGCACCTCTCAAAACAGGTATTGGTAGAAACACTAAAAAACAAGTCAATCTTGGAAATGGAGATATCCACAGTGATAGAAGAACAAGATCCTACATGAATGACGCCTATCATTGAATTCATTAGCAAGGGAATCTTACCACAAGATCATAAGGACGCTCGAAGAGTGCGGCGCACAGCGCAACGGTTTGAACTACGAGACAACATACTCTATCGACGCTCTTTCTTACAACCCTGGCTCAGATGTGTTGGACCTCTTCAAGCAGACTACGTACTCAGAGAAATCCACGCTCTGGATCATGTAGTATGCACTCAGGGCCGCGATCTGTGGTGGCAAGCGCTTTAAGGTCAGGGTATTATTGGCCAACTATGCATCGCGACGCACGCAATCTGATAAAGAAATGCAGCAATTGTCAAGTACATAGGCCAATCCCGCGACGACCACAACAAGAGCTAACACCTATTACTTCACCATGGCCATTTTATAAATGGGGCATTGACATCGCAGGACCCTTTCCTGTAGCAGCAGGAGGAGTAAAGTTCCTCATCGTAGCAATAGACTACTTTACGAAGTGGATTGAAGCAAAGGCGGTGGTGAGCATCACAGGAAACCAAGTCAAACGCTTTGTCTGGGACAACATTGTCTGTCGCTTCGGACTACCGGGAGAGATTATATCAGACAACGGAAAACAATTATGTAATAACCCATTCAAAGATTGGTGCGCACAATTAAACATCACGCAACACTTCGCCTCAGTAAAACACCCACAAACCAATGGCCTAGTTGAGCGCGCAAACCGCAGTCTAGGTGAAGGAATAAAAGCGCGCCTTGACAAACATAAAGGAAGGTGGGTGGATGAGCTCTCGCATGTCTTATGGGCGCATCGCACAACAATCAAAACTAGTACTGGCGACACGTCATTCTCCCTCGTCTATGGAACAGAAGCCGTCATACCAACTGAAATAGGAATGCCAACTATACGCACAACAGAGGTCAACGTCACAACAAACGACGAGGAACGGCGCATAGACTTAGACTTACTGGAAGAAAGGCGTGAACGCGCAGCTATACGCGAAGCAAAGGCTAAGGCAAAAATGAAGAAGTATTATGATGCAAAGGTCAAACACACTTCATTCAGACCAGGAGACTTTGTTTACCGCGCTAATGATGCAAGCCACGCAGAAGACACAGGCAAGCTCAGACCAAAATGGGAAGGACCTTACGAGGTCACAGATGTGCTTGGCAACGGCGCATACAGACTGCGCGACATGGAGGGTCACGACCTAGCGCGCACTTGGAACATCTGCAACCTCAAAAGATGTTACTTTTAGGCTACGGCCACTACACAGACACCTTTGCATCCTACGAGATGCCCAATAAAGTGTTTGTTTTTCTTTACTTTCCTTGGAATTGTATTTTTCTTTTTTTAAAAACTTGCAAGTATCAATAAAATGTTATGGTTTCTAGCTAACTCCATAGCGTATTTCACTTTATTACATACATACTTATATATGTCAATATTGTTATCTTATATTTTTGCCTACATGGCGTGCATGCACTAATTAAAGACCCACGAAGGCATAAAGGATGAGTTAACCTACTAATTCACTCGTTGAGTGAGAGGGTTGCAAACCCATCAACATTGGATCACATATCCTTGCTAAGCGCCTTACTTTTGAGACGTCGAGGTAAGTTTCACATACGCATCTCACGACGGGTGCGCAAATACTAAGTACACCGTACAAGCTTAGCAAATAATGAGCCAAGACACTTGGTCAAATAATAAAACTTGGCAAACAATGCAAGTATAATTCTTAAATTCACGCATTTAAAACACTTGATTAAATAATCAAACTTGGCAAACAATGCAAGTATATTTTAAGTTACGTACTTAACAAAAAGGTATCTTATTCAATATTTTTTTACACAAAAAATTACAAGGAAAGATACACTTCATTATTTACATAATACATATACAAAAAGCCTACACGCTATGGCGATGCTCAGGGCTATCCTCCCGAGCAGCAGAACTCCCCGCCTCCTGAAGCTGTCTCAGAATCAAGGCGTCCTTGGGAGATATGGTAGGAACACTCACGGGCACACCATCAGACCTAGGTATGTGTGCAGCACCCACGCCACACAACACGGCCTTGCCCTTAATGCCCCTCTTCTGGGCAGCCCTCTGCGCGTGACGCTCCACAACCTCTTTCAAGGGAATTTCCCTTTTAAGAGCAAATGGGTTGAGGATGTGGCGAGGCTGCGCGAACACAGGAATCTGCAGCTGCGACACATCAGGCTTCAGAAAGTAATCCGATTGCCCCTCCGCATCCTCTCCAAGGTGGCGCTCCAACGTCAACCCCGCCATAAGTACATCTATGGGGTTGTCTTGGTCGCACTCCAACCTCCCAATGTGCGGCAGCTCGAGGACCTTTATCCCCGCCATAGCCTGCATCAACTCATCATAAGCAGCCGCATTATCACCAGGGACCTCTGCTAAGTCCTTGGTCAGCAGCTTTGCCTCGTGGAGCTCCTCCATAGCCTGCGACTTCCCCCGCGCCATCGCACAGTGCACCACCTTCCCAAAGGCGTCCAACACCTCTTGGGACTCCAGCGTGCCCATAGCTGCCAGGCGCAGCCCGTGGCTAATCAACCACCTACATCAACAAAGACAATTTGTGTTAATAAAAAGCATGGCAACAAAATTATTATGAAGAGAAAGAGTATAAAAAAAGTACCTGCGCTCAGCGATGGTCGACATCAAATGAGGATATAACTCCTCATCGTACTCGATGCTCAGGCCGCGCAACTTATCCTCCTGCACCTGGATGATCTTCATCATATCTTCCTTGAATTTGGCAATGTTAGCAAAGTGCTCCACCTTCTTCTCTTCCAAAACCCTAACAGCCCAAGTCATGTCAGACTTGTAATGATGAAGCTTCCCGCGCGCCTCCTCCACCTCAGCCAGGGCGGACAATTTCTCATGGGTGACTTTCTCAGTGTACACCCGGGAGGACTCTAACTCCGCCTGCGCATCCGCCAGCTGCGCACGGAGCTTTGCGATCTCCTCATCCTTCTGGGTGTGAGCACTACTCTCCCCGACATACTTCTCTCTCAACTGAGCCACCAGCTCAGCCTGGCTCGCAGCAGTCGCAGCCAGCTCATCCATCAACTGTTGCGCCTCTAAACCCCCACCAACCTAGGCTTTCCTCTCCTTGTTTTCATTCTGCGGAGAGGAACTCACATCCACGAAGACCCCATCATTCTTCGCGGCATCATCCCTATAAGACATAAAAGAGAGTTAGTAAACATTGCGACAAGTAATATACAAGAAACATAATAGAGATGTAGACACTTACAGAAATGGAGAGGCCTCGGCAGCCTTCTTATCCGCGCCAGGAGCGGATGTCTCCTCCTCCGCGGATGACTCCGCATCCCTAATGAGGTGGCGTCGTCTCTTCCTGGTGCCACTGGTCCCAGCCTCCCCTTTGCGCTTAATGTTCTGCGCCACTTCCTCCTTCAGCACCTCCTCGGGCTTTAGGATCTCCACGCTGTCAGACGACTCGGCGCGCGCCTCTCCCTCTTGCACCATCTCCAGATCTGGTGCCACGCTCTGAACAGGCGTCACTTGGAGCGGCGGCGTATTCTCAAGAACCTCCTCAGGCAGCACGGTCAAGCGACCCTCGGTCGCCTCCAGTATTGGTTGCTCACCTTCCCTCAGAGGGCGCACGCCTATAGTCACCTACTTTGGTTTCTCTAGTTTCACAACGGCGAACAGATCCATCTCTGCGCACATAAACAAAGCAATAAAGAAGAAAGGATTAGTTGGTAAAGGTGCGCATACAAAAAGACTTACAAAATTTGAAGTAGAAGGGATGAACACCCACCCCGGCCATCCTCACTAATAAAAGTGGGCACCTCGTCCGCAGCGCCGAAATAATTGCGACTCAACCCCATGTACACCAAAAACTTCTCTGGATAAGGGTTAATGGATAGGCGGTTGGCATCAAGAATCTGCGCATCAGTCAGCCTATAGGAACCGGGTGCGGGGCGCCCATCCCTTGGCAATGTATCCTGAGTATAAAACTCATAGGGAGATGGAAAGACCACATCATCAACCCAGAAAAAATACTCCCTCCAATTTCTTAAGGAGTCCACCTTATCAGTGTAACACTGAAGCGCCCCCGGGCGCTTCGCAAAAGATACCCACCCATTTGACCACGTCGTGTGGTAAAAGGAGCGGAACAAGGAAATGGTCGGTTCTATCGCAAGTAAATGGCAGTTTACTTCAAAATTCGACACCTTAGCGGCACCTATACAGTGCAGCTGTGAGATGTGGAGGCGATAGTGGTTGAGCAAATCGCTCAGAAAGATAGATATGGGTATGCTGTAATTCGCGTACTCAAAGAATTTCGTGTATAACCCTATTTTCCCTTCGGGGAAATCAGTTATACACGAGTCAACATCTGGAGCCTCTGGATGCACATCCAGAGGCACGAAGTAATCAGACGTAAACTGAGTAACATCATCAACCGTCATCGCAGAGCGAAAGTCCTCTAACTGGGCAACCATTTTCATTAATTCACTAGTAAAACACACAAAAATTACCTAGGGAAATGAGTATTTTCTTTGCAAAAAACTTTCAAGAAAGTGAACAATGGTGAGTGTGTGTTTTACTGTGTGTGATCGTAAAAATGGGGCGGTGACTCTTATATAAGGAGTGACAAACCCTAGATGATGCCCACGTGGATTCCACTCACAAAAACGTGTGGCTAGAACTGAAACGGTACATGCACTTTTTCCCGATTTACGAGGGCCACGCGGACATTACCCCCAATTTTCGAGGTATCCTTTTGAAATACCTATGACTAGGTGCATTGCACTTTAGATTGGGCGGCAATATTTCAATGTTCTCCCGCCACGCTTACCGCTGGTAATATTAGTCTAGTATCCGCGGCTACGAGCCGCGCACACTAGACTGGGGGGACATGATGACGTATAGTCTATATATGGGCCACGAGCCCACATGATAAACATTACTAAGGCCCAAATCCACCATGAGTGGGCTATTGTACTTTGGGCCGCATTAATAATGGGAACAGGCTCACGTAAGCCCAACCCAAACAAACTATACACGATATAGATAAGGATCATCTATCTATGGAATAGATATCCATACCCCGGATAAGCACCACGAGTGCAAAGAGTAAGGAGCAAGATACCTACACGGTTTCTGCGTCCTATATAAGGAATGACATAACTTTCATTCAAAGGTACGATTCACAAACCCTAACTCTTTACGAGAACCCTAAATCGATTACTTACTCTCACACCGGAGTCTAATCGTGGGAGACAATCCCACGATAAGCCTAACGGTGTGGTTTATTCTCTTATTGCGCAGGTTACAAGTACTAAGAAGCGAATTGGTACGAGAGCAAGAGCCCATAATCAGGAATGCCCAACTTTTGTATCAACATAAACCATTTAGTAGAAGCTAAAATATGTTAATTGACTTTGAAAAATAGAAGTTTTTTGAAGATGTCCAAGATAAACGCAATAACGACATCCAACTTACCCTACATCCAAATTACTCTTTGGTTCATGACCATATACCATTAACATGATTTGAAGTCACGTAAACAATATTCTTATTCCAGCTTCATGTTGTGCAGGAGTTCATATTATTCTTTGATCATAGGTAATCATATATGTTAAATAATTGCGTTAGGAATCATATGCGAAGTTCAAATTTGACTAAAATTATCAGTTTTTACTTTTTCTACTGATTTAGTTAAGAATGAATTAAGATTGTTAGCCACTCGTATAACTTATAAGTATACCTTTTGTAGGATCATAGTTTTATGTTGATATTGTGATTCGGGAGGTCGGGTTTGGTGGAAGAAGAAGAAAGCCATTGTTAGAGAGAGAGAGTAGAGAGAGAAGGGAAATACTATGTGTTTATTGAAATAAGAAAGATGAAAGGTTACACACACAAATCTCACCCCTCCATGGAAGTATGGAGGGGTATATAAAGCCTAACACATACTATACTATGGCAATATTACATAACTAGTCCATGTGTTTTGGCTTAACAAGATAGTAAATGTAATCCCGTAAATGTCGTTCCATTTACGTGTTAGGATCAAAAACTTTGATCCCAACAATCTTCCCCCAATGGGGCGACATAAGGGATTACTTACAACATTTCCTACAAGTACAAATACAAATAAAGAAAGGTCTTCATAAGCTCTTCAAATTGCTGAGGATGACGACAGTTAACGCTCTTTGTCCTTATCTTGTACCCCGGCTTGAGAACTTTATCTTTACTTGTAGGCAAATGATGTAATATGCATGAAATGGATTAACTTCCCCCCAATTCATGCTGCATGTCTTTAGCGGCTTCTTCGTACACTTCTTTTTGGCGAAGTTTCAGAATCAGCTTCCCCCCAAACTGACAACCGTCTTTAGCAGATTCGAAACTTTGATGTAGTAAACAAGTCTTCTAACTTTTGAAGTTTTGAGTACGCAGCGGAATTTGTAGAAGACACAGTAAACCACACCAAGCAAATCTGACTAGTTACTTAATCACGGTTATGCTCAATGCGGAAGCTCCGTTCGGGGGTAACATGCAAGAAATCAGCAAGATCTTCTCACTTAAGTAGGCTACTTCACACTTCACAACCCGCGAGAGTTGAAACGATTACACCAAAGTCACAAAATTTAACCACTGATCATCTCTGCGGACGTCTCTCCGGTATTAATAAAATTGTAAGCTCAATCACGTGAGTCTATTATGCGTCCCTGATGTGCACATTTCTTCCCCCTAATTGCAGAACCTCGTGGAAAATGAGTGTTTTCGCAAAGAAGGCAAGAAAAAGGTCAGAAAGCAAAGAACACCCTCTCTATCTTCCCCCACGATGTCTTCGCGGAATCGGAAGCATACACACTATGTTTACGATGGAAAACGGAGGCAGCGTAACCCCATATGTCTAACTAACCGATTATGTGTGAAGTATTAAAAATAGCCAGTGAGAATCAACTGCTGATAAGCAACTCTACTCTTTGATACTCTTCTCATCTAACTCTTTACCGACCCCATTATCATTCTATCGGCTCTTTATAGTGACTACTGATGGAGAGAATTCAATATTATGAACTTGAGACTGAAGTAAAATAGCCCGAACTTGTGACTTAAACTTGCACTATTGTATGACAAAGAGCGGTGTAGAGAGTTCGCACCCCATCGAATCCCTAAGTGCTCTATACTCATCAACCAACCAACCATCAAGTATAAGACGTACATCACCTCTTGACTATCCACAACTTCGTGTGACACTGAGCACTACAACGTAACTCCTTAAAGTGATAGTTATTTTGTGTTAATAGAAAGAAGAAATCACAAAAATAACTAGATATTCAAGTCTTCGTCATTTTAAAGGTTAAAAGCTCGAACAAGGATCTCAAAGAATCATGCATCCAACCAACCCCGATATCTTGAGATACTAAGTACACGCACCCGTGAAATTCCACTTCGATCTCAAATAAATAATAAAAAATTAACGCCGTAGTCACATCTTGCGGTCCAATACCCAAAACTAGCCTTTTTTTTGACGGTTTAATGAGAACTTTGATAATGGTTGATCCCGATCTTGTCAAAAAAAATGTATCCCCGTGAAAATTTTGTATGACCAAAATACCACACTTAATTGCCAAGTATTATACCAAAAATTGTATGATGTATCAAAACTGCATTTGATACTAATAACCTATTAGCCCAAATTTGATATAATTTTTCGGATTCATGAGCCTAGTACACGTTTAATTTGTATACATTTCAGTCCAAATGATACTAGACATACTCGGCCCAAGAAAACTCGGATCCAACCCAAACAAGAAATAAATCCGATCCATCTTTTGAGTGATATAACTGTTAAGGTTAACCCTAACACATCATATCCTCAAATAATCCGCCTCTCATCTTTCACATAACTGCTCCCAATCTCAAATCTGTCAAGAACCGATTCACAGCTTCAAGATCTTGATAACTCATCTCCATCCTCAACAATCATAACCGATCAAATCTCCAACATCATCTTCAATCCATTCGATTAAATACGCATCTTTAAATATTCAAAAACTCACGGTTAAGAACATATGCGAAGAAACTCAAACACACGAACCATTTGACTATATATTCGACGACTTCAAGATCCTAGGATGGGTCTACGGTAGGTTCATCATGTATTGTTTGCTTTTGTTTTGTCGAAACCGAATAAAAAAGAAGGAAGTAACAAACTTGTTATGTTCCTATCTTTTGATGTTCGAATATAAATGAAGCGAGTCTTCAAAAATTGGATCTGTGATGTTTAACTATTCGTGTTTATGGACCCTTGAGTTCAGTTCAGTTACGTTGATACACGAAAAGAAAAAAGGCTGAGATCTTTTAGTATTTAAATTTATGATGATACGAGTCTTGTTAGATTGTGAGGAAAAGTTGGGTAGGCAGATTTGATCATGGGGCTTAGGATAGATTTGTGGTAGTTGACTGAGATTGATATGGGTTGTTGGAGATGGATAGTTGTTGATTGATGTTTCTGGTCATCCTTCTCCTTCTAATATTTCATTATATTAAAATTTTCGAAACTATGAAATAGTCTGAAAATTTTCGAAACTTTTGCAACTTCTGTAATTTTCGAACCCTTTGAACTTATCGAGAATGTAATATTGTCGAGAACTTTTATTTATCGAGAACTACTGAGTTATCGAGAACACTAAGTTATCGAGAATTTTATTTCGATAATTTAGGTTATTGTGTTCTCGAAAACTACTCATGTTCTCGAAAACAAGTACATCAAGAATTTCTTATACAAGAGATTCCGACTTTTCCGACGATATTCCGACCAGTTAAAGCATGACCCAGAAATAAAACCCACAATTTTACCACAATTTTTTTTTTTTTTTTTTTTTTTTTTTTTTTTTTTTTTTTTTTTTTCACGGGTGTTGTACCAAACAGTCTTGGACATGATGAAAGTTACATAAGACTGAAATCTTTGATACTATAAAAGACACAAGAACCAGACATATGAAACTGGAAATAAAAGTTGATTACTTTTGAGACCATTTGATACAAAAAAGCTGTCTAACAACTATTAAGCCAAAAAAATGATAAAAAATGGTACGAACCCATGGTAAAACAGCTTAAAGATAATAACTTTGACAAGATTTGACCACAATAATCAACAAAGTAAAAACCTTGGCTCTGATGCCACTTGTAGGATCATAGTTTTATGTTGATATTGTGATTCGGGAGGTCGGGTTTGGTGGAAGAAGAAGAAAGCCATTGTTAGAGAGAGAGAGTAGAGAGAGAAGGGAAATACTATGTGTTTATTGAAATAAGAAAGATGAAAGGTTACACACACAAATCTCACCCCTCCATGGAAGTATGGAGGGGTATATAAAGCCTAACACATACTATACTATGGCAATATTACATAACTAGTCCATAGTAAATGTAATCCCGTAAATGTCGTTCCATTTACGTGTTAGGATCAAAAACTTTGATCCCAACACCTTTAATACATTATAACATCATTTATATGTATAGAATAGAGTCTAATCATTCACGTTCAACCGCATTGACTAGCAAGTGGTAACAATAACAAGGATCCAAGCGAAAATTATAGAATCCAAGATCTAAAAATTGAAAATAAATTTACATGTTCATCTTGTTGCAATGTAACTAAAGGAGGAGGGTCTCGTTAAAAATAATATTTAGTTAGAATTTATAATGTTGTCTCTAAGTATTTTGTGTCATGACTTATTTATTTTACAAATAGATTATTAGCCTATTTATATATCTTAGTGACTTATATATAAATTTATTACATTAATTTGGTACTTTGTTAATAAATATACTAAATATAAAAAAAATTGTATTTTCTTAATACAAAACGCATCGCGTCCAAAATGCACTCGCATTTGCAACACGCATCACGCATCGGCCTCTAGGACCTTTAACGCATTGGATCGCAAAACGCAATTTTAAACCAAGATAATAATAATAATAGTACTTTAACGTTTTGTAAACAATATTTGTTTGAGAGCAAGTGTTTATGAGTATTTTGAAGCAACTAACAACTAGCGTTTAATGCTTGTACATAATGCTTGTTTGGCAACAAGCAACCAATATTTGTGTGTTTTAAATGGTGTGGAGCATGTGGTTTCTAAACTTTACCACTGGAAATTGGGAAAGGCTATAAGCATTTACTAGCAACTAACATTTAAAACTATGTTATTAATCACAAGGGATGACCCAACGGTAAGAATACCATCACTCTAAAGAGAAGGTCAATGGTTAGAATCTAACAGGGAGAAAATTAATCCTCTTGTGGCCACGAAAGTTCACTTGCGCCGACTCCGAGTAATCCCAAATGGTAATCGCCCTGGGATTAAGTGGCTCTCAATGTCAAGTCGGATACCCAAATAATAATAATAATAAAAACCCTAAGTGTTATTGAACATTTTTATAAGAAACAAACCAGATACCGTTTACTACCACAGTTTCTTGCTATTTCTTCCTATTACCACTTCGTGCTATCGCTAATTTCGCCAAGCATACCTTAATTGGATTATCTATAGCGTTTGTAATATTCCTCCTTGTTTAGCACCCGGCCCCACATTTTTACAAATAAAATTGCTGTAAATTATTGTTAATGAGATCTCTGATACTTTTTGTTGGTTAGAATTATTCTTAATGGCACTTTTTTAGTGGATATTCGTTTTTTAATTGAGCGATATCGGATAAAATAACAACACACTTGAAACCAAGGTTTTTAAGATCAGGATCCTACTTAGTATCATTTTCATCTTTTCAAGACGTGATCGTATGTTTGGATCGGATCTTAAAATCCTATTATATTTAACATTACAACTAGTTTATGTATATGAAACTGGCACATCAAAAATATTTAAAACTTCCAAGTTTCACCTACTTCATACAACTTTGAGTTAAATTAGTCATTTTAAAGTAAGAAATTTTTTTGTACATTTGTAATTAATGCAAAGTATCTTTAAGATCTTGAAGAAATAAATGATTTTCATGCGTGAAGGGATTGCTGATTGAAATCAAAAAATTTCTTGTAGAGATCACTGCGTTCTCGAGTTTTTTTAGGTGGGGATAGAAATGATGAGAAAAGAAAAGAAAAGAAAAAAGAAAGAAAGTTCATTTTATATTTTATGTTCTCGAGTTGAAATGAAATGAAAAGAAAAAAAATAATGTTATGTTCTCGAGTTGGGAAGAAATGAAAGAAAAAGAGACATAATTACATTTATGCACTTTTAAATATATTCATTTTATTATAAAAGTCGAATATGAGTAAATATTGAAAGTTATATTGGTCATTATATACTGAATAGTGCGGGTGTAGAATTGTTTCCGTCCAAATTCGCCCATATTTGAGAGGAAATTCCTATAGGCAAATGATAATTTATTTATTTTTATTTTTTTATTTTTTATTTTTTGTCTAAGAAAAGCTCAAGAACACAATAGAATTTCAGTTTCTTATCATTTTATTTCCTTTCCTTCTAAAAGGAACTCGAGAACGTCTTTATACAATACTTTCTTTAAGGTCTTGCCGTAAAAAATGGGGGGTGATATGCACACCACTAAAAGTGATGTGCACACCATCAATCATGCATAGCGATGTTGTACTGTGTGCATTACTGGTGTGATTTATTGGTGAAAAAATTAAAAAATGTGGTGTGCATATCAACACTCGTAAAAAATAGGTGACTCAAATGAAATTCCTAGTGTGAGGTTTAACTTGCACATCTAAGTGTTAGATGAAGAACATTCTCGCACATTCAATGGACTCCATATCACTTCACGGTAAGTATAAATTATTCAATGAAATTTATCATTGAATTAGTTTACGATTAGATATGCTGATAATAACTCGATTATAGTGGCTGAATTTGCAGTTAAGAAGTGCGGAAAATGGACATTTCAAGACTTTAGTAGCGCACTTTGGTAATTTGAGTTCAACTTATTATTCCTATACAAATGTACATGGAAAAAGTGGAAGTCTCTTTTTGTTATAGTATTAAAAGTGTTAACTGAGGTCAATGTGACTTTTGCATTTGAATATCTTATGCAAGGTATCCATGTTTCAATTTTAAAATCAATGATCGAATATGCATTATATTAAGTGTACTATAGCATTATGCTTTCAGCTGAGTTGTGATGAGTTTCTTTTATATCAACAAAAACCTTCTTTGATCGACACAATGTTCCGATTTGACATTTATTTTCAAGATAACCAATGATTCATCATCCAATTTGACAAAAATTTATTTTCATCTAATGTAGTAAGGTCATAGGAAATCAACACAACTCTACATCTTCGATTCTTCAGGAGTCTAAACATAGACATATATTATTTGATTATTTTGTCGATGTTTGTTGGAATTTTCACTTGAACTGTCTTTATTGTCTTTATTCACATATTCTTAACAATCGATCGCTTATATTGAAAACTGTTATTTCACGGTTTTTCATTTAATCCTGTGAATTTCATGGGTCAATAAACTAGTCTTTCTATATAAAGCATGACACTATAGAGAATAAAATATCTTTATTATCTTGATATCTGAGTATGCATTTTGTTTTTCAAGTCACAAACATGAAAATTTATTAGTTGGTTCACATACAGGTAACTGACGAGTTCATAGTACTTGCATATTTACTTGTGGTATATATTTTAATGTTTTGGTTGGTAATTCATATTATTTTCTTTCAGAACCAGTATTTGTTTTGTTATTTATGATTTTCAAACTTTGAAGCATTCAATGAAAGCAAAGTCCGCTTAGAGATAATTTGTTTAATTTATGGCATGTTTGGTGAAATGGGCTCTAGCTGAGGCTGAGGCTGAGGCTGAGGCTGAGGCTGAGGCTGAAGCTTATATTATAGTACGAATGCTGAAGCTTATAATTTTACAAAGCTGTTTGGTGAATTAGTTGAAGCTGAAACTTATTAATGTAAAATCGCATATAAATACATAAAACTAAATTCGGATATATTTCCATCTTTTCTGTAATAATATATTATATTTTGAAAGATATTTAAGTGATTTGACGAGTTATAAGCCCCCACAAACCCTTTTTAATGTGCTTAGGCTTATGTAGGTTTATGGCTTTTAAAAGCTTTATAAATCTGCATGACAAACAAAACTTATTTTATAAGCTATTTTATTTAAAAAGCTTAAGGTCCTATAAACCCTTAGACTAGTGGCCATGGTCACTTCTACTTCACCTTGCACGTTAGCATCACATCAGTTTTCTCTCTCTTCTCACTTCTCCTCACTCCCTCTTACCTTTTACAGGACATGATCACATTACCCTCACCTTAACCTATTTTTATTTTATTTTATTTAAATACTTATATTTATAATCTAAAAACGTAAATGTAAATGTATACATATAGAAATAAACATTATTCGAGCTTTTATATTGTTCTGTAATTGTTGATGAATTCTTGCATTTCAACAATGCTCTACAACAATTCTTCTCTTGCTGCTCTCAAGTGGTTTGTAACACGCATATCTGCTTCGTTGGTCATTAGAAGCGTATGCAAACCGTAATTGTTAATGGGCTGGTCGAGTAGCAACGAATGCACCCTCGTCATTTCTGGATCACGACTACGCATTTGCTCAAGATATCGTGTCAAATCGGTCAGCAAATTATTTGCCAGTGTGACCTCCACTGCAAGTTCCCACCGTAGTCGTTTAAGGATCATTCGTCACATCTCGTTTGATTCGTTAGCCATTGTTTTGGGATAGTTGGGAGAATTTAAAATAAGTTGTGTCTGCGAGAGTAGTGTGTATTGAAAATTAAAAAGAATGTGTATTGAAAATTGAATGTAGTGTGTTTTGAAAATAAATATGTATATGCATATAGGATAAAAAAGATGGTGAAGTTTTGAGTTATTTATAATTGAAAAATATGGTAGCATAATTTTATTATTTTTTACTAGTATTTTTTAACTAGCGGTTATATTTCAAGAATAGGGCCCACAATTAGTGAACCAAAACTCGGTGAGCAGCTCACCATAACTTCTCATTTTGTGCTCATCCTCGCGTGTAACTCGAGAAGCAGACATGGAGCTTATGCGTAACCCCATGGTCACCTAGTCCGTTTTCACGCACACGTCGTTTAGCCTTATAGCAAAACACAACCTTAATGTTCAAAAGTCAATAGTCTTTACAATAATGCAAAAACCCGACCACCATGGCCATCCATTAAATATAACACAGGAACACCGCAGAAATCCACATGCAATGAATCTAATGTAATAAATATGCAATGACATAAATGTCCCACGACATAGATATTGATATGTAAAAAGACAAAATTGATAGTAAAAGAGATAAGATTGAATTAAAGTCGCCTATATTGATATATAAAAAGACGTAGTACTGCAAATTGCTTATGGTTTTGATCAATATTTTAATACTACGTTTATATAGCAAACTTTATATAACTATAAATAACTACGTACATGTCTGATGAATTGCAGAAATTTAATGAGAACATATAGAAAAACACATCATGGGTAAAGAAATTTCAAGCCAGATAACTACAAACATATACAAATTAAATGGGTCGAAATCTAATTATTCAAAAGATAAAGTCACAAAACTCAAACTGTGTCCAGTAAAAAGCAAAACGAATGAACAATCAACTAATCTTAATTCAAAAGCATAACATATAAACTATTAATCATCAAAGTTAGCTGCTAAAGGGCTCAGTGCACTAGTACACAAAAGCCCATAGACACCTCTTAATAAAGATTGGTTTTGAAAAAACTAGTTTTAATAATTAAAAAGTAGGGAACATGGGAAGCATACAAACCAGTTTTTTCAAACAAACCGGTCTCTTAAATGCAAATCGTACTAAAATTGGTTCTATTATAAGAAACCAGTCTCTACACAAAATCAAAGACACTGGTCGTTCTGAAGAGACTAGTCTCTACGTTTTTCTACGATAGACACCGGTTATTTAGATAAACACCGGTATTTTTTCCAAATTCATAATGGCTCTTTTTCCTTACAAATATATAACTATTGGGAACGCCATCAGTTTACTCAAATAATAAAACAAAAGGCTAAAATCCATCATAAGTACTAAAAATAGAGATCCAAATGGAATGCGACAGAGACCAGTGATCCGGTTGATGTCATCGGACATACCGAGAAATTTGGAGATGATCCTAGACCATGTACCCGTGACAAACTGCGTCCCGCGAAAAAAACTAAATCGGAGACAACGTTGGGCACCACGGGGATGACTAAAGCGACACAACAATAATGAGGTTGGAAGAAATAAGGTGTCTCACCACTAGCACCAAGGGTTGAGCAGAGGAGGATGCCTACATCATTAACATATCATTAACATATAAAAAGAAGAAATTCTAGCAAAATATATATGTGATATGTAGTCATCTATATATATTTTTTTTGCATCATTTCCATATATTTTTATTTTCGTATTTTAATTGATATTTTTATGTTAATGAATAAAAAATTAGTTGGTTTAATACAATTGGTAGATAAAATAAAATGGTGAGACACAAAAGTTGGGTTTTGTCTTGAGTGACTAGTGAGAAATATTTTTCTGTGTGACAGATAAGAGAAGTGAAAAAAAAAATACTCCGTAATGAAATGGCATGACGTGACACACATGTAACTTTTTGGCTTGAGCGCAATTAGGCTGCCCACAGTAATGGGTCACGACCGAGTTAGTCGACCGAGTCCTAGTGGGTCGCCTTATTGTGGGGATTGGGTCGCTGGAGGTCGATGGACGAAAAAAATCACAAAAGGGTCGAGCCTGCAACCGAAACAATTACCCACTCACTTTTACTTTTTGATCCATATTACCGTTGGTCCTTGTGTTAATAGCCGTTTTTTTTTTTTTTTTTTTTTTTTTTTTTTTTTTTTTTTTTATTTCCTCAAAATCTTTACCACTTTTCATCATATAAACACCCGGATTACAATTGAAGTTTTAATTATTAAGTTTGTAGTTTAATTATTAAGTTTTAATTATTATGTAATGTTTTCAATCGATGTACTATTTTAATTATTAATGAAATTAATGTTTTATTAAGTTTGTAGTTAAAATGTTAAAACAAAAAAAATAATAAAAAAAAAAAAAATTCTGAACTTGGTCGCCTTTACTGGGGCACCGAATCGCCTGCAGGTCACTAGAAAGAGAAAGCTGACGTGGCAGGAAAAAAGAGGAGGATTGGATTGCTTTACTATGCAAATAGGTCGTTAACAAAAAAAAGTAAAATAAAAAAAAATAAATAAAAAAAAATACAAAAAATAACTAGTGTTGTTAGTATTGTTTATCTCCATTAATTCATTAATTGATATAATTATTTCCAAAAATTTAATTAGGCGCCACCAAATGAAACGCATCTCCCTTCCAAAAATTTCCTTTTTTCTCTAATTTTCAATATTGGCATCTCCGTCTAATCCTCTGTAATTTCTTTTACCACATCACTTTCTCACTTTCACCATAAATTTCAACCCCCTTCACGATGCTCTTAGATGGGCGAACAAATTAAATGCAAAGATCTTTAATTTCATACATTCACAAAATTATGTTAAGGTTTCTAAGAACTTATTTTGACCAATACACGAAGTTACCATCTTTTCTCTCTCTCACGCATCTTTTGTAACCCTAATCTCAAAAACAACAGCCGTCAACATCCTTCCGGCCGTTGGCTTTGGCCGGCGGTCCGAAGCTCCTCCTTTCTGTCTCTTTTGTTGTTAATATTTTCTCACATTCTTTTTATTCTTTCATCAGTTCAGTGTATTTATGGTAGTAGATCGGGTTGGTTGTGGAAGGTGTCGGGTCGTGGGTTCAGGCATGTTTCGATTCAAGTATTTTGGTTAGGTGGTTTCGGGGGATCGTTGTTTTCACAACATAGTTTTAGGGTCGTTGTGTAGGTGGGTCAAGGGCATGATGAGTGTTGGTTAGGATCGTTGTGCCAGAGGTTCTGGTCGGGATCTTTAACCGTTATAGGTAGTGAGGGTTGTTGTTGTAAAGGGTGTTCGAGGTCGTGTTGGTGGTTATTTCAACCCGGTTGGTTTTCAGTTGTGTTGTTCGTGTTTGATGTGGTTTAGATCAGTTGTAATATCGTGAGGGTCGTTTGGTTCATATTGTGTTGTGGTTGTTTTGACAGGTTCACCGGGTTATTGTGGTGGTTGTGTTTTAGATGTTGTGAGTTTTAGTGCTTTTGATATCAATGATATCATGGTTCAGATATGGTTCTTTTCTGAGTTTGGTCGATAAAGTATTCTCGGCCTGTGGCGATCTTAGGATGATAGTACTAGATTTTTCTTATATTAGTTTTGAAGTTTTGCATTTACGAGTCTGATTTTTATTTTTTATTTTATTTTTTTTTAAATAATATTGCAGTTTGGATTTTAAGGAATTATTGATTCTTTTACATGGGCATAGGTATGATTTCATTACTCACCATGTGTTTGATTTAAAAATTGGTTCAAGATGGGTTATATGGTACAACTTAAGTACTAAATATACATGAAGTTTGTGGCAAGTAATTTTTTTTTTTTAATTACTTGTTTTTCATGTGAAGTAAAATTCTAGCCGTATCATGTTCAAAATAGGTATAATCCTTTTGGCAACACTATTAATATGCTTAAGTTTGTCTGTAAAGCGCTCGGTTTTAACCGATTAAAACCTATTTACTGATTTGTAGTGGCAACATTTGTTGAATTGATATAATTGGATACTGTGCTACTCAACTCTTAAGTAACATAGGAAATGGCGAATTCCTTATGGCTGCATTTAAACTTAAAGTTATAAGGGCCAATTTGGGTTGAGAAACAAGACAGTAGCATGCAAAGGTGTTACACGAGTCATGATTATTGATTTTTAAAGTTATCTGTTGTGACTTATGGAGTATAGGTTTTTGTGATAATGTCAAGAGGTGATATGAAACCATTTTTGGGTATATATTCATGATAAACTAACTGTGTCGTTTACGGTACAACTTATTATTATTTTTTTCACTTGTGTGTAGATGCATTGATCTTGCAGCAGCTAGATTGGTTCATACATGAGAGATAGAAAATGATGCAAAAGGTATTAAACAACTATATGAGATGCCATTGGTAAGGATTTTATTAGCTTTCTTATCGTAACAACTTAGTCGTTACTTATTGTTCCTGATATTTTTATTGACTTTGTATGTAGGTTTTATACATTAATTCATTGGCATTTGACAAGTTGGAGATTAATGTGGAACAAGCATATATAAAGTTGTTTTGGTGTTCAAGTCTCTAAAAAGAGATCAAATGTGGTGACATAATGTATATTGTAGATGCTATATGGACATAGATGCTTGAATTGCAACCTTGATTTTGTATTTGGGTATGATTTATAATATTTGAGTAGATTTTATTGTAATGGATTATAATATTTGAATGGATATTATTCATTGACGTTTGAATGTCATGGTACTCAATTAGAATCCCTATCAGAATTACATACTAACAAAAGCAAAAAAATGAAAAATTATAATTGCATATTAATAAAAGCAAAAAATTAAAAATTAGAAATCTATTGGTACTGATTCAACTCTACAATAGAAACTGGTTCTTGATGATGGGAATTCTCATTTTTGATACCTGTTCAACTCTACAATCGAAACTGGTTCTTACAATAAAACTAGTCTCAATGCTCTAACAAAGAGACCGGTTACATAACCTGTTTCAATGTGTTTTAGTCAAAGAGATACCCCCTCACAGAGAGTGGTTCCAAAGCCAGTTTCTATAAGGTATTCTAACCAGTCTATGTGGATTTTTTTGTAGTAGTGGTGGGCTAATATTGCATACAAATAAATGTCGCAGAAAAATAAAGGGCTTCGAAAATCTTGTGTAGTGACCATAATATTACAAATGCCTTTTTTTGTTAGTGATACACTTTCACTTATTTCCATTTTTATAGTTCACACGTTTTAGTGTTCAGAGTCGTAGTGGCTTGAGTAATTTTTAGAAAAGAAGAGAAAAGCATTTTTAATCTAGTTTTCATTTAATTATATAATCATAAGCATAGACTGAGAATGACTGTTCAAAACAAGCATATATACGTCCTTGAAATGAAAAAGCACCACACTTTGGAAAATGACTCGTACACACTTGCATATTGAATTGAAGTAAACGCCAGACTAATCAATAATATAAGAAAACTTTGTAAAATGTATAGCTAGTACCTATAATTCTGCGTATATACGGATCTAAGGGCAGTGGTGGACCCATAATTTTTCAAGGCGGGAGGCAAAATTTTTTTTTTTGATAAAATTCGTGATGTACGTTAATAAAAATGTCATATATTTTTGTTTACACTAAAAACTATGGTTTTTATATTTTTGGCTTCAAGGTGAGTGGCAATTTGATTTTTTGAAGGGGTGCACTTTAATAAAAAGGTCAAAAAAAAAAAAAAAAAATTTTTTTTACACCCCCCTCCCCCAAAGTCAAAGCTTGGGTCCGCCCCTGTCTAAGGGAGTGTTTCTTTTTTCCTTTATTGACACTTAATGAGAGGGCATATCCTTTATTTCCTCTTATTGGCGAGGCTCACAAATATTATTATCTCTTAAATAAGTGGCTAATATAGACAAGGGCTCACACCACTCCACATAACTTACAAGGCCTAAATCTATCTAAAAAAAAAAAAAAAAAAAAAAAAGTAGGGAGACTTAATTGTAGGCCTAATTTTATGCCTAATGTTGTATGTCAATAATTTATTGGCTATAACAATAGGACCCACTTTTTCACAATTCAATAAGATAAATTCACATATTTTAAGCAAACAATTAGACACAAGTTTTAGATTTCTCAATCATTTTCCAAAAAAAGTTCATAAATAATGATGGACTAAAAATACGAATCTCTTTTTATCTATCAATGAATACTAAATTTAAGATTTAGCAATTATTGATCGAATTACTTTTTTCTTGAAATGATAAAATTCTTTATTTATTTCAAGAATTTCTTTAACGTATAATGGAATTGATATCGCTGTGAAATCTTTCTTTTTTATTGCTTGCTCTCTTTCAACTCCTTACGTATGCTCCACTCGTTAGGTTCAGCTGTCAAATTCAAATCTTGAACAAGAATTAATGATAGACAGAAGTGCTAGCACGTGGTGGAAGCATTAGCATCGAAGGATGAAAAGAGACCCCCGGTTGAATGCCATCAAATCCAAAAGGCACATATAGCCATACCATGAAATACAAAGGGCTAGCCAACAAATGATAAGAAGGGAACACACTTGAAGCAAGGGGATGGAGAATAACCGTCCGACGATTGAGGACTGCACATATCAAAGATAAAGAATATGAAAACTAAGATTATTAAGTTGAACTTGGATATACTTACCAGGAGGCCAAGTTTAAAGTAAGGCTTTAAGTGAATTAAAAATATATATATAACAAAAAATAAAAATTATAAAAGGTGGTGGTACATAAAGGACTCTCCTTAATATCCTAATATTGACTTTATTTTTCCGAAACCAAAAAATAAAATAAAATAATAATAATAATAATAATAATAATAATAATAATAATAATAATAATAATAATAATAATAATAATAATAATTTAACGTTTTGTAAACAATATTAGTTTGAGAGCAAGTGTTTATGAGTATTTTGAAGCAACTAACAACTAGCGTTTAATGCTTGTACATAATGCTTGTTTGGCAACAAGCAACCAACATTTGTGTGTTTTAAATGGTGTGGAGCATGTGGTTTCTAAACTTTACTACTGGAAATTGGGAAAGGCTATAAGCATTTACTTGCAATTAACATTTAAAACTATGTTATTAATCACATGACCTAACGGTAAGAATACCATCACTCCAAAGAGAAGGTCAATGGTTAGAATCTAACGGGGAGAACTTGTGGCCATGGAAGTTCACTTGCGCCGACTCCGAGTAATCCCAAATGGTAGTCACCCTTGGATTAAGTAGCTCTCAATGTCAAGTCGGATACCCAGATAATAATAATAATAAAAAAAAAACCGTAAGTGTTATTGAACATTTTTATAAGAAACAAACCAGATACTGTTTAATACCACAGTTTCTTGCTATTTCTTCCTACTACCACTTCGTGCTATCGCTAATTTCGCCAAGCATACCTTAATTGGATTATCTATAGCGTTTGGAATATTCCTCCTTGTTTAGCACCCAGCCTCACATTTTTACAAATAAAATTGCTGTAAATTATTGTTAATGAGATCTCTGATACTTTTTGTTGGTTAGAATTATTCTTAATGGCACTTTTTTTAGTAGAGATTCGTTTTTTAATTGAGCGATATCGGATAAACTAACAACACTCTTGAAACCGATGTTTTTAAGATCAGGATCATACTTAGTATCATTTTCATCTTTTCAAGACGTGATCGTATGTTTGGATCAGATCTTAAAATCCTATTATATTGTCATTTTTTTTAATTGGTGTCCTAAAATCATGCAAATCTACATATTATTTTATATCATATATCAAGAAATGTATGTCGAAATTATTATTTTAAAGTGTTTAATACAACTAGCCTCTAGTTTTTCATATTCTACAAAACTCAATACATAAATTTGCAGTTTTTTAATTAGTGGTTCAGGAAAAGTAAGATCGGATCGATCAAGATCTTAAGATCATGTGGACAACATGGGGATCCTATTAAGATCCTATCACATAAAGATCCTACATAGGATCTAGATCGTTTTTGCTTTGTAGTATCGTAAGATCATAAGATTTTAAAATCATGATTGGGAAGAAACGAGTATCAAATGTCATGATCATGCAAAATATAATTTACATAGTGTTTATGTTTTGATCAACATTAGTAGTAATCAAGATGACCAATTAACTGAATAATCATAGAGCATGAGGTTCCAAAGAGTTTATTACGTGATGAGAATTGGGTTGTATGTCAACTGGTTATTTTATAACTGATACCAAGTCATACGCTTACATTATATCTTTCTTCTATGTAGTGTTTGAATTCGACTTAATTGGCGTAATATGAAGAAAAAAAAAATGAATTCATTAAGTCATATGAAAAATGTTTGTAACTTAATAAATAAAAATGACTGAAAATATTAAATAATAAAACAACGGATGTCTGTATTAAGTCTTTTCTAAATTAAACATGACTTAATAAAAATTTTAACATTATGTAATTTGCATAAGTTACCCTTAAGTGTCTCTTAATACACCTTATGTTTGATCAATTCTAAACTTGGCAATTTTTCTCAAACACATGCTACTATATTAATTTTAAAAAACACATGCTCTGTATTTCAAAAAAATACATGCTTTACATCGAAGCTCGAACAAGAATCACAATTTAGCAAATATAAATATTTGCCGCTATATATCGTCGTTTGCGCGGGCATACGTCTGATTACATATCATTCGAGATTAAGAAGATCTCACGAAAGCCTTTTCATGTTATTATCTTTATCATATCATGTCAATGTCTAGCTCCGTGTGCATTTTTTTCAAATCACCAACGTTAATATACATTTTTGTTCATATAATCTCTATTCGAATTTTTGAAAGTCAGGTTACATATTATTTATTTACATTTCATAGTAGTTGCTGACAAGTTTCCCAACCTACTTTTATTTTTCCACTTGTGGTGTATTAATGTTTGTTTTTCCACTTGTGGTGTTTTAATGTTTGTTGTTTGTTACTACTATTTATTATTTTCAAACTTTAAAAGGGAAGTTTCTACTACAATTAATAATGTGCAACAGACCCCATCGCCCCATCCATTACAAATAACGCGGAATACACGCGTATCCACATCTTGTATATACATACACAAACCTTAATAAATTAAAAAAAAAATTAAAGGAACACATTTACACTAATACAAAGCCTTAATCAATCTTGGTAAGAATTTCATTGACCGTTAGCAACTTAGTGATTAGCGTTTGGCCTCCATACTAATAATTAAAAAAAAAAAAAACTACAATACCTCTTCTGTAGTTAATTTATGATTCTTGATTACCAAACAAGTGCCATTTTAAAGGCATATACGTAATCAAGCATACAACATGTGATAAATTGATAATCATACAAAGCTACAAGCAATTAATACTTTAATAGTTATCAAGTGAATGAAGTGATCATTAATTAAAGAACAAAAACTATCGATTAATTCACAATTCAATATTTTAAAGAATTGAAGACACAAAGATTCAAATAAGTGAATAAGTAATTGTGATCATTAATGTTCAAAAACAAAATTTTTGATCGGTTTATTCACTTGTTACACTCTTCTTCCACTTGACTCTTGAGTTTCAGCAGTTACAATTTTTTTATTCAAAAAACGCAGTATTAAATCGGTAATAGTGGTAGGGGCCAATTGTTTCTATTCTTAAAATCTTGGGCTTTTGGGTTATATTATAGTGGACTTGTTGGGCTAGTTGGGGGAGGCCTAGCACCCACTAGTCCCCCATTGCCTCCGCCCGTGTTAGTAACCACAAGGGATGACCCTACAGTAAGAATACCATCACTCCAAAGAGGAAAATTAATCCCCTTATGGCCACAGAGGTTCACTTGCACCAACTTCGAGCTATCCAAAATGGTAGTTGCCATGGGATTAGTTGGCTCTCAATGTCGAGTCGGATACTCAGGTAATCAAAAATAAAAAAAAAATAAAATAATAAAATAAAAATAAAACCTATGTTATCGAACATTTTTATAAGAAACAAACCAAATAATGTTTACAACCACAGTTTCTTGCTATTTCTTCCTAGTACCACTTCGTGCTATCGCTAATTTCGCCAAGCATACCTTAATTGGATTATCTATAACGATAAGAATATTTCTCCTTGTTTTGCACCCAGCCCAACATTTTTACAAATAAAATTGCTGTAAATTATTGTTAATGAGATCTTTGATACTTTTTGTTGGTTAGAATTGTTCTTAATGGCACCGTTTTTTAGTGGAAATTCATTTTTTAATTGAGCAATATCGGAGAAACTAACATCACTCTTGAAACCAAAGTTTTTAAGTTCAGGATCCTACTTAGGCTCATTTTCGTCCTTTCAAGACGTGATCGTATGATAGGATCGGATCTTAAAATCCTATTATAGTGTCATTTTCTTAATTGGTATCCTAAAATCATGCAAATATACATATTATTATGTATCATATATCAAGAAATGTATGTAGAAATTATAATTTTAAAGTGTTTAATACAACTAGCCTCTAGTTTTCATATTCTTCAAAACTTAAAATACATGAATTTGTAGTTTTTTAATTAGTGGTTCGAGAAAAGTAAGATCAGATCGATTGAGATCTTAAGATCATGTGGGCAACATGGGGGTCCTATTAAGATCCTATCTCGTAAAGATCTTATGTATGGTCGATATCGTTTTTTCTTTGTGGTATCGTAAAATTATAAGATCTTAAGATCATGATTAGGATCTTAACAACTTTAGTTGAAACCTCTTAATTTAAGAAAGGAGTATCAAATGTCATGATCGTGCAAAATATATTTTACATATTGTTTATGTTTTGATCAACATTAGTAGTAATCAAGATGACCAATTAACTGAAGACTCATAGAGCATAAGGTTCCAAAGAGTTTATTACTATTACGTGATGAGAATTGGTTTGTATGCCAACTCTTTATTTTATAATTGATACGAGGTCATATGCTTACATTATATCTTTCTCTTATGTAGTGTTTGAATTCGACTTAATTAACTTAATATGAAAAAAAACTGAATTCATTAAATCATATGAAAAATGTTTATTTATAACTTAATAGAGAAAGATAACTGAAAATATTAAATAATAAAACGGATGATGTCTGTATTAAGTCTTCTCTTAATTAAACATGACTTAGTAAAAATTTTAACATATGTAATTTGCCTAAGTTACCCTTAAGTGTCTCTTAATACACCTTTGGTTTGATCAATTCTAAACTTGGCAATTTTTCTCAAACACATGCTATTATATTAATTTAAAAAAAATACATGCTTTGTATTTCAAAAAAATACATGCTTTACATCGAAGCTCGAACAAGAATCACAATTTAGCAAATATAAATATTTGCCGCTATATATTGTCGTTTGCGCGGGCATACGTCTGATTACATATCATTCGAGATTAAGAAGATCTCACGAATGCCTTTTCATCTTATTATCTCTATCATATCATCTCAATGTCTAGCTCCGTGTGCATTTTTTTCAAATCACCAACATTAATATACATTGGTTTGTTCATATAATTTCTATTTGAATTTTTGAAAGTCAGACTACATATTATATTTATTGACTTTTTCATAGTAGTTGCTGACAAGTTTCCCATCCTACTTTTATTTTTCCACTTGTGGTGTATTAATGTTTGTTGTTATTTACTACTCCGTATTACGGAGTATTTTCAAACTTTAAAAGGGAAGTTTCTACTACAATCAATAATGCAACAACCAGACCCCCATGGCCCCATCTATTAAAAATAACGCGGAATACACACTTATCCAAATCTTGTATATATACAAACACAAACCGAACATATTCATGTATACCCAAACACTCCTTTGTTTCTTTTTTTTAACAACCCACACACCTTTTTTTCATACAAACAGATAAATATGGAGAATGCAAACCAAAAAGCTAACAACTTTGCTCACTTAAAAATCCCCCTTGAAAATATACTAACCGCCACAAACAACTTTAACGTAGAAAATGTCGTCCAAAAAGCTTATGTTGGAAATTCTTACAAGGGAAAGCTCTTGTGGTCCGGTGATTTGATTGAAATCGAAGCTCGGAGGTTGAATAAAGAATGGAAGGATGGAGAACAACAGTTTTGGACGGTGATTTCATTGCTTTCTAGTCTCGAGCATAAAAATCTGGTTTCATTAGTTGGGTTTTGTGATGAGAATGATGAGAAGATCATCATTATCAAGCTTGAGACCAGATTAAGTCTCAGCCATTATCTAAGTGACCCGATGTTGTTGACATGGGTCCGAAGATTGGAGATGTCTATCGGTATTGCGCAAGCATTGAGTTACATTCATTCTGATGACTCACGCGATTTTAGCGTAATACATCGGCAAATCAGCAGTTACACAGTTTTATTAAATGATGAACTGGAGCCCAAGTTAACTGATTTCGAACATTCCATGAAGATTAAAGCATCTGAAAGGCATCATTCATTTCGTAATGATACACTTTGGTATGCGAGGGGGTATGAAGACCCAACATATATTAAGACGAAGAGTGCACACCACAAGTCAGATATCTATTCCTTTGGGATAGTATTGTTTGAACTATTGTGCGGTAGGACATCAATAATCGCCAACGAAAGTAACAAATATTTGGCTCCGCTGGCCATTGATCATTATAGAGAGAAAAGACTCGATGAAATAATTGATTATGATCTATGGACGCAAATAGACTTGCAGTCATTCGATATCTTCACAAAAACCGCGTATGACTGCTTGAACGAAGAACGATCGAAACGCCCAGATATTGATGAAATTGTCACAAGACTTGAGAAAGCGTTGGAACTTCAACTCGAACATCAAAATGAGGTAAGACGGTTTTTCTATTCCATCTTTCTATAATAATAAGTTGTACTATCTATTTGTTTGAGTGTATACACCTTCACTCTATCAATTTACAGTTTAGCTAGACCCTATAAAACTCCTAGTACCTTATTAGCCTCTGACCAGTTTCACAATTAGACCATTCAACTTGCAGTGAATATCCTGAATCAAAGAGTATAATAACATTCTCATGCTCTGTTTAACACATTTATAGTCTCATTTAGTGTTTTAACTCTTGGGAACTACGTAGTATTCTAAGATTAAAGCATATATACCTGTCCAAACATCCAATTTTCTGATGAGCGTGTAATTGCTGTGAAAAACAGCATACAAACATGTAATTGCTGCAAAAATAACATGGTTGCTGAAAAAAACTGTGTCGGAACAGCATATAAAAGCTGTAATTGCTGCTAAAACTTGTTTCTAAACAGCCATGTAAAGGCTATGTCCAAACAACATATAAAAGCTGTTCAAACAGAATATAAGCCTGTTCAAATAGCCCATCTTTGTTGTCCAAATAGCATATAGAAAGTGGTTAAAACACCATAAAAAAACAGTCTAAACAGCTTTTAAAGCCTTTAAAAACTTGTAAAAAGCAATTTGGAACACATATAAAAGATTTAATGACAAACCTAGCAGGAATTATAGAAACGGGTAAAACCCGGCGGGTTACACTGGGTTTTGAATTCTAGAAAACTTGTTTCTTTTGACCCGTTATCTAAGCCGGAACTGGTTCGACCGGTCGAACCAGCGGGACTAACCAGGTTTCAAAACATTGAAAAAAAAGAAAAGTGGTATAGTAAAAGTACTTGCTGATGTCTGCAAACATTTGTGAACTATGACCACCCAACCGAGATTTTGATAGGACGTCCTGCAAACCTTTATATGAAACTGGGTAAGTGTCCCTGGTAGACGATTAAAATTAGAAACCAGGGGATTGCTGAGTTACAAAGTAAAATCAAATTTTTTAAAAGTAGTACATGCAGTTATAAAATCTACCTGTAGTTTAGCAAGTTCATTACGATATACACAAGGTATTATATATGGCGTTGAACTGTAGCTTGTCCAAGCTGTAGATCAAAACTAATTTTCTTCAAAATTACATGTAAACTACATGTGAGTTGTCCATCCCCTTTCTGTGTGTGTCTTTAACCTCAAACCTAAACTTTTAGGGACTCTAATCTCCACGTATTTTCCCATTGAACGGAAGAGAAGAAACTTCCCTTATACGGGTCGGACTCATTTACATGTAAATTTGTCAGTCATGGTTTGTCTCTATGCACGTGGCGATAAAAAAAAAAAAAAAAAACGAATAACTGATAAGAAAAAAGGTCAATTAGGTCACTGGTTAAGACTTGATAGTCACCCACAGTGTATTTTTAGCGAATAAAACTTTCTTAATCCTTTTTATATGTAAAAAATATTAGATTATTATTTTAATAATATGGCTATAAAACATATGTGACTATTGGACTTTTTTTTTTTTTTTTTTTTTTTTTTTTTTTAAGAGAAAATTATGAATATGCCTCAATACCCTCCTCATTTTACCAAAATGGTTAAAAAAAAACGCATTTATCAAAATGTCTCACACCCGGTGGGGGAACAATCGTACGCCATCTATGTAGACCAATTTTAAAAACCCAATTTGTAGATCTCTTTTTTAAGTACCGCGATAGCTTAAATTATCAAAACGAAGTTCGTCTGTCGGGTGTATTAAAACATGTTCGTAATTTGCTCTTATATTTACGTCAATTTCAACCAAATTTAGTCGGTTTTGTTAGAAGGTGGCAAACGTGACCTAAATTTAACATATTTAAATTATAGGAATAAAAAAAAAATAGTAGTTTAAATTTAGTTTTATCATTCTGAATCAAATTTTGGTAAAATGAAAATATAACTAAACGAAAGTAATAATTAATATTTTACATTTGATTTTTATTTTGGTGTTACCTCAGTTAATATGTTATGTTTGGGTTCATCTAACACTAAATTAGTTCTAGAATTGATAAATGATCATTAAAAAATAAGACATTTAGGTAAACAAAATTAATATAAAGAGTACTAAGAATTGTTAACAAAATTTGTTCACATGTTCGATCAAATATGTGTAATTCTTTCGACTTTATCTCATAAGCAACCCTACTAAGCTAGCTTTAAATACGTGAAGTGAAAGGCTACTAACTTATTAATTTTAAATACTAGTTTTGCAAAGTAATTATTGATGTATTTAACACCAAAATGTACTACAATCATATGAACTACGTATCAATAAAATTAAAAAAAAAAAAAAAAAATGTAGCTGGCATTTGTCCTACCAAAATAAAAAGGTCAAATAACAAAAATATAGTAGTTTCAAGTACTCTCACTTCTGACAAAATTGTATTAAATTAATCGTGCATGATAAGTTACTATATATTTTCCTTTCAACCAAACAATCTAATAAAATTTGTAAGTAGCTACTCCCTCCGTCTCAAATTTATTGTCATGTGTGAGAAATCACAAAGTTTAATAAAAGTGGGGGCACTTTAATTTTCAGCCACTAAAATGGAATATTCCTCCACTAGATTCTCTAGTTTTTACTTAATAAGGAAAGTGGACAATTATTTTGAGACATCCTAAAATAGAAATATGGACAATAAATTTGAGACGGAGGGAGTAATATTTTTGAGGATTGCTACATCCACATACATTTTACAAAAACAAATTCACACAAGGAAGTGACAACATTTGATTGGTGTATTTTGATACACTTTTTCTTTTTTCTCTTTCATCACACCAATCACATGTTGCCACCTTCTTTGTGTGGATTTGTTTTTGTAAAATATATGTGGATGTAGCAAATCTCAATATTTTTATACCAGGACCGGAGGAGATGTACAAAAGGTCTACTTGATAGAACATTATAAGTCATTATAAAAGTTATAGGATTGTCACAACTTGAAAAATTAACATTTTCCATTTTAGCTGGCTTTTGGGACCATTCGAAACGAAACTTGTAAGTTTACAATTGAGAAAAAGTTTACTAAATGGTTTCCCATTGAATTCTCATTTATAGGCCGGCATACGTGTAAATAATGTACAAGGAAACATAATTGAGTTAAGCTCTTAAATTATAATGGGCTAATTAACATGACAAGTAGGCCAAACACTATTGCCCAAAATATAAATATAATCTACTAATTAAAAGGAGGCTACAAGAAAATAAGCTTTAGTGACTAACAAGGACCAAACCGACCTAGCCCAAAAAACATATATAACAGCACCACATGAGATTATGTTTAAGTTTACCAAATACATATGGACACTCTAGTATCATCGTATTAAATTATTCATTGCTTTTTCACGATCTAATCTCTAGTTAGTTGGAGTAGTTTACATGAGGAGTGATACACCCAAATAAAAATATCCACAAAACTCTTCACAAAATGATGTGGCAAGCAATGATTGGTTGAATTTACTATAGTTTCTCTCTCCTCTCTCTCATTCCACCAATTCCTATTTGACACATCATTTTGTGGCTCATTTGTGTGGAACTTTTTATGTGGTTGTATCATTTTCCAGTTTACATTAGTTCTACGGTTCCAGGGCTTCATTTGATGCTTGGTGATCTAATTCGATTAAATCATCACAACTATAATCAATCTAATATAGTCATTCATCATTCAGAAATAATCGAAATCAGGCAATTTTATTTACCTGGTTGACTCAATTAGCACATCTCTAATCATCTATAATCATTTAGCAATCAGCAACAAGCACAATCATCACGTTTCTATACATCTAGATTCAATCAGTTTCATAAAGACTTAGCAGACTAAAACAGTTAAAATAAGCATTTTGTTTATACCAGTTCGAATACCTAGTGTGGATACAAATGCAATATCATGTCAGATTCATAGAATACTTACTTGCGCCTGTTACAAGTAAAAGGGATAAAAATGACTAATAATACTTTAGGAACATGTTTTGTACTTTTAATTTCCATAATTGCCTTTTTCATAACCAATACGAAGTAGTCCCATCCTAGTTCACAGGTTGGATACCATAGTTTTTTCCTGGATACCACTTTATCACCTTCTACCCTTGAATCTTATGCAATCTTTTAGCAATTTCTCTAAATCAGAACTCTTTTGTGCCAGCAGTCTTAGTACCTTGTACTTTAATATACTTTCCAACATATTCATGTTTCGCACTACTCTCCAATTTTATATACACTCACCTTCATATTAAACTTGTCAACCCTTGAATATACACTCAATTTCAGATTACCAAATATCAGCATCTCACTGCTCTCCAACCCTTGAATATACACTGATTACCAAATACCAGCATCTTACTGCTTGTTTTACTTTCCACAGCAGGAGAGTTCTTCCCTTTCAAAATCAGCAACATGGCTTTTAAAGTTTCCATTACAGCATTTAATATTGTCTCTCCATTTCTTTCAACATTCTGAAAAATCCTCCAATTCCAAACATGAGATGACTAAATATTAACACTAAACAAAAGTATATTGCAACGTTAAACAATTACTGTTACACAAAAAGCACATGCCATAGTTTTTCTGAATACCACTTTATGAACTTATTTTATGTAGTCAACTTGCCCTTAATTGTCAATCACAAGACAAAAACATGTCTTTGAATGCAATGAGTGAACCCAGCAAAACTGCATCTGGTAGACAAAGTATCGCCCATAGTCCATACTTGGACCATCTGATTCTTGACGAAATACTTTAAAAACACCTTAGGAGCATTTTACATGAAAAATCCTCCAATTCCTCTATTGCCAAATAAAGTATCCTGCAAGAGCTACGGAAACATGTCGTTGGAAACAACTTCAAACTCAAGATGACTAAAAATCAACACTAAAAAATTAGGCCTAACATGTCTTAGACATGGTTCAGGAATTTCATCGAACACTTTGTAGGCATTATCATACTTCCTGTATCTGACTTACATTTTTACTTGATTAACAGACAATGTCTAAAGAATTTGCTCACCTCAAAGTCCCCCTTGAAAATATCCTATCTGCTACCAACAACTTTGCTCAACAAAATGTCATCGGAGATGGTGATTATGATAAGAGATACAAGGGACAGCTCTTGTGGTCCGGTGAGTTGATTGAAATTGATGTTGTGAGGTATAAGAAAGAATGGTATGGAGTAGAACAACTGTTTTGGATGGGGATTTCTATGCTTTCTACACTCAAGCATAAAAATCTGGTTTCCCTTGTTGGGTTTTGTGATGAAAATGGTGAGAAAATCATCATTACCAGGCTTGAGACCAGGGGAAGTCTCATCAATCATCTAAGTGACTCAATGTTGTTGACATGGGTGCGAAGATTGGAGATATCTGTGGGTATTGCGCATGCATTGTGTTACATTCATTATGACGAGCCGCGCGATTTTAGCGTAATACACCGGTTGATATCCAGTGTGTGTGTTCATTTAAGTGATGATTGGGAACCCAAGGTATGTAATTTCAGATATTCCATGAAGATAAATGCATCTCAAAGGCAAAATTCATTTCATACTAATAGACTTGAGTATGTGAATGGGTATGGAGACCCAACATATATTAAGACTAAAAGAGTGAGCCACAAATCGGATATCTACTCCTTTGGGATAGTATTGTTTGAATTGCTATGTGGTTGGATATCAGTAAGTGACGTTCAAGATAAAAAGTATTTGGGTCCGGTTGCCATTACCCATTTTAGAGAGGAAAAACTCAATGAAATAATTGATTGTGATCTGTATAAACAAATAGACTCGCAATCATTGGAAATTTTCACAAAGATAGCATATGACTGCTTAAATGAAGAAAGGTCGCAACGCCCAAATATAAACGAGATTGCACCAAGACTTGAGGAAGCTTTGAAAATTGCACGTGTAAATAGCCATGTAAGACTCTTTTCCCCCTTTTATCAAAATATGTGTTTTCTTTTTGTTAAGAGAAAATTATGAAAATGATTTAAAAAAAAAAAAAAAAAAAAAAAAAAAAAAAAAAAAAAAAAACGCATCTATCAAAATGTCTCACACCCAGTTGGGGTACATCGTATGGCAGTGCGCCGTCTATGTTCACCAATTTTAAAAACCCAAGTTGTGGTTCTCTTTCTTTGGTACCGCTATAACTTGAATTATCAAAACGATGTTCGTCTATCGGGTTTATTAAAACATTTTCATAATTTTCTCTTTTATTCACATCAATTTCAACCAAATTTAGTTGGATTATTATTAGGCGGCAAAAGTGACCAAAATTTGCCATATTTAAATTATAGGAATAAAAAAAATAGTAGTGTAAATTTACTGTTATCATTCTAAGTCATTTTGGTAAAATGGAAAATATAACTAAACGAAAGTAGTAATTAATATTTTACATTTGATCTTCAATTTGTGTCACCTCAATTAATATGTTATACTTGGGTTCATCTAATACTTAATATTAGTTTTAGAATTGATAAATGAGCATCTAAAAAAAAAAAAAAAAAAAAGACATTTAGGTAAATAAAACAAATTTTAAGAGTACCAAGAACTGTTAACAGAATTTATTCACATGTACGATCAAATATATGTAATTCTTTTGACTTTATCTCATAAGCAACCCAACTAAAGCTAGCTTTAAATATGTGAAGTGAAAGACTACTAACTTATTAATATTGTATATACTAGTTTTGCAAAGTAGTTATTGATGTATTTACCACCAAAATGTACTACAATCCTATAATATAAGTATCAATAAAATTTAGAAAATTGTAGCGCCTACCAAAATAAAAAAGGTCTAATAACAAAAAAAAAGATAGTAGTTTCAAGTACTCTCACTTGTGACAAAATTGTATTGGGTTTTAGCAACGTATGTCTACTGGGCACGTAATAACGTGTAAATAAAAGAAATGTTTTAGTTATTTAAGTGAAAATTATGTTCAAATATAGTAATTTATCATTTTATCAATGTGTATTTAATACATTTTTTTTTGTTAAGTTAAAAAGTTTGTGTTTATTTGCTGCACGCTAACTTATGCCGAGTGGGCAATTGTTAGCAAAACTCATATTTTTATACCAGGACTCGAGGAAATGTACAAATAGCTACTTAAAGGAACTTTAAAGTCATTATATAAGTTATAGGATTGTCACAACTTGAAAAATTAACCTTTTCCATTTTAGGTTGAATTTGGCTTTTGGGATCATTCAACCCACAAAATTGTATGTTTAGAATAGAGAAGGAAGTACTACTAAGAGGGTGTTTGGAATTGCGTTATCAACTAGATTATCTAATTATTTCATTTCCACAATGGAGATAAAGCTATTTTTAGTGTTTGGGTAAAAGAGTGAAATAATCACTTATTCACGTTATGGAGATGGCAAAACGCAAATTTTGATAAGTAGGTAGCAACCAACTTTTTCGAAACGCGGGTTTGAAAATTTGGTTGACTGCCATTTAATTATTATATAGCCCTTTGATTTGACTCCCACGTGGCCTTTATCTCTTTATTCTATGTCCATTTTTGTCATATTACGTATTAAGGGTAGTGGCAACCACAGCGGTTTGCCCAGCGGTTTGGCCATAACCGCCGGTGAACAACGCCGCCACCCCAGCGGTTAGCACCGGCGGTTTGGTCCAGCGGGGAAGTTCACCTACGCGGTTTGAAGAAAATTGTACCGTTGGAGCATTTATTATTTGACAAGCAGCTGCTAAAAAAGGGTATGGTTTGGGAGGTATGAAAAAAATATGGTTGCCACTAAAAAAGGGTTGGGAGGTATGGAAAAAGTGTGAGTGAGGTGAAATGATATTATTGGTTGGTTGGGAGGTATGAGTTTTTTTGGGAGGTATGGTTGCCACCACCCTAAGTTGTATAATATTTTGTTTTGCCAAACACTAAAAATCTGATTATCTAATTATCACGATATCAAATAGCATAATCAAATCCAAACACTATGTTTCAGAATCACGTTTTGTAACAGCTGGTTATTTTATTATCCATTTTTCAAAACTCATAATCTATTTTCAATAAGCAATCCCTAGCATCAGCGACGGAGCCAGGATTTTATATTAAGGGGGCTCATATGTGGCGATAAATAAACAAATAACTGATAAGAAAAAAGGTCAATTAGGACACTGGTTAAGACTTGATAGTCACCCACAGTGTATTTTTAGTGAATAAAACTTTCTTAATCCTTTTTATATATAAAAAATATTAGATTATTATTTTAATAATATGGCTATAAAACATATGTGATTATTGGACATTTTTTTTTTTTCTCTTTTTATTAAGAGAAAATTATGAATATGCCTCAATACCCTCCTCATTTCACCAAAATGGTTTAAAAAAAAGGCATTTATCAAAATGTCTCACACCCGGTTGTAGATCTCTTTTTTAAGTACCGCGATAGCTTAAATTATCAAAACGAAGTTCGTCTGTCGGGTGTATTAAAACATGTTCGTAATTTGCTCTTATATTTACGTCAATTTCAACCAAATTTAGTCGGTTTTGTTATAAGGTGGCAAACGTGACCTAAATTTAACATATTTAAATTATAGGAATAAAAAAATAGTACTGTAAATTTAGTTTTATCATTCTGAATCAAATTTTGGTAAAATGAAAATATAACTAAACGAAAGTAATAATTAATATTTTACATTTGATTTTTATTTTGGTGTTACCTCAGTTAATATGTTATATTTGGGTTCATCTAACACTAAATTAGTTTTAGAATTGATAAATGATCATTAGAAAATAAGACATTTAGGTAAACAAAATTAATATAAAGAGTACTAAGAATTGTTAACAAAATTTGTTCACATGTTCGATCAAATATGTGTAATTCTTTCGACTTTATCTCATAAGCAACCCTACTAAGCTAGCTCTAAATACGTGAAGTGAAAGGCTACTAACTTATTAATTTTATATACTAGTTTTGCAAAGTAACTATTGATGTATTTAACACCAAAATGTACTACAATCATATGAACTAAGTATCAATAAAAAAAAAAAAAAAAAAAAAAAATGTAGCTGGCATTTGTCCTACCAAAATAAAAAGGTCAAATAACAAAAATATAGTAGTTTCAAGTACTCTCACTTCTGACGAAATTGTATTAAATTAATCGTGCATGATAAGTTACTATATATTTTCCTTTCAACCAAACAATCTAATAAAATTTGTAAGTAGCTAATATTTTTATACCAGGACCGGAGGAGATGTACAAAAGGTCTACTTGATAGAACATTATAAGTCATTATAAAAGTTATAGGATTATTGTCACAACTTGAAAAATTAACATTTTCCATTTTAGCTGGCTTTTGGGACCATTCGAACCGAAACTTGTAAGTTTACAATTGAGAAAAAAGTTTACTAAATGGTTTCCCATTGAATTCTCATTTATAGGCCGGCATACGTGTAAATAATGTACAAGGAAACATAATTGAGTTAAGCTGTTAAATTATAATGGGCTAATTAACATGACAAGTAGGCCAAACACTATTGCCCAAAATATAAATATAATCTACTAATAAAAAGGAGGCTAGAAGAAAATAAGCTTTAGTGACTAACAAGGACCAATCACAACTATAATCAATCTAATGTAGTCATTCATCATTCAGAAATAATCGAAATCAGGTAATTTTATTTACCTGGTTGACTCAATCAGCACACCTCTAATCATCTATAATCATTTAGCAATCAGCAACAAGCACAATCATCACATTTCTATACATCTAGATTCAAGCAGTTTCAAAGAACTTAAGCAGAATCAAACAGTTCAAATAAACAGTTTTTTTTTATACCAATTCGAATACCTAGTGTGGATATGAACACAATATCATGTCTGATCCGTAGAATACTTACTTGCGCCTGTAACAAGTAAAAGGGATAAAATGCCTGTACTGCCTCAGGAATATGATTAGGAGAAATGGTAGTTGGTCTTATGTACACAAGAATGTACTAACATACTTTCACCATCTGATTGTGATCCAAAACACCTTAGGAGCAAATATTAACTTCATTAATCCAAGACTATATCTCAACATAAAAACACTATAACAACATCACTTCCTAAACTTTTTAGGTAATGTCGAAATCTAGTGAACAAGACAACATGAAGAACCAAAACATTTCGAATTAATAAGACCTTGCACTTCCTAAACTATAAAAGGATCTTATTTTAGTTATCATCCACAAACATAATAACTACAAAGTACATGATATATACAGTTTTAGACTCGATATAAGATCAGTATAACATTGAAGCCAAAATGTATAGCTCAACATGTCTTAGAAAAAGGTTCAGGAATTTTATCAAACACTTTGTAGGCATAAAGGCATTATGCACCTGATTATAGCTCAACAAGACAATTCCAATCCATATTATCCCTTCAAACCTGACCAAATGCTTTAAGAACACCTTATAGCATTCACTTCCTAAACTTCTAAAGGATGTTATTTTAATTACTATCCACAATCATAATAACTATAAATTATGATATATAGGCAAAATGTATAGCTCAACATGTCTTAAAAAAAGGTTCATGAATTTTATCAAAAACTTTGTAGGCATTATTATACTCCCTGTTTCTCACTCAATTTTTTTACTTGATTTACAGATAATGTCTTTGCCCAGCAACGAATTTGCTCACCTCAAAATCCCCCTTGAAAATATCCTCTCTGCCACCAACAACTTCGCTCAAGAAAATTTATGGGGAGAAAATGGGTCAGAACAGAGGTACAAGGGACAACTCTTGTGGTGCGGTGAGTTGATTGAAATTGAAGCTCGGAGGTTAACAGAAAATGGAGAACAACGGTTATGGAGGGAGATTTCCATGCTTTCTAGTCTCAAGCATAAAAATGTGGTTTCTCTTGTTGGGTTTTGTGATGAGAATGATGAGAAAATCATCATTACCAGGCTTAATAACAGGGGAAGTCTCGGCAACTATCTAAGTGACCCGATGCGGTTGACATGGGTGCGAAGATTGGAGATATCTGTCGCTGTTGCGCACGCATTAAGCTACATTCATTATGACAAGCCACGCGATTTCAGCGTAATACATCGATACATTGACAGTAACATAGTTGTATTAAATGATGACTGGGAACCCAAGTTATCTTATTTTGATTATTCCATGAAGATTAAAGGTTCTGAAAATGTGAACCACAAGTGGGATATGTACTCGTTTGGGATAGTTTTGTTTGAACTACTGTGTGGCAGGCAATCAATAATTGACAACAGAGATGATAATCATTTGGCTCCGCTAGCCATTACCCATTATCGAGAGAAAAAGCTCGATAAAATAATTGATCCGGAATTATGGAAACAAATAGACATGCATTCATTCAACATGTTTGCAGAAATTGCATACGAGTGTTTGAACGAAGAACGATCGCGACGCCCAAATATCGATGACATTGTTCCAAGACTCGAGAAAGCTTTAGAAATAGCACGTGAAAAGAGGCCGGTAAGAACTTTTTATTTCTATTTTATGGTCACGCCATAATATGTTTTCCCTTTTCATTTACGTTTATTTCAACCAAATTTTAAATGAACATTATGAGATGACAAAAACAAACCAATTTTAGCATATTAAATGATAAAACAAAGACATATCTTCACTATATAAAGAGAAAAAGCATTTGTTTAAAAACTATCAAAATGAAAAATATAAAATTGTTAATCTACGCATACTTTCTATTCCTTTCTTTTTTTTGAGAATAACTTTCTATTCCTTATATATTCTTTTCATGACTAATTATAAGCTGAAAGTTTGACACAATAAAGAATGTACATCCATTTCATACAGGAAACACATAACTAACAATTTCGCAACTATAATTACTTGCCTTTTAAATTTTCGCCACTATGCACAAGTGGTCGTCTAGTCTATATAAGTGTAGGGGTGAGCAAACGGACCGGATGGACAGACAAAACCGACCGGGCCGGATCGGACCGACCACATTCGGTCCGGTCCTCGGTCTAGGCTTTTTGGTTAATTCGGTTTTCCGTCCGGTCCGGTCCGGACCGACTAAAAAACGGAAAAAACTTGCCAAATCTTGCCTATTTGGACCGGACCGACCGAAGACCGGACCGGACCGGACCGACCACATTCGGTCTCGGTCTCGGTCCCAGTTTTTACCTTAATTCGGTCTTCAGTCTTGTCGGTCCGGTCCGATCCCAGACCGATGCTCACCCTTATATAAGTGGTATAATTTGTATTTAACGCTCATGTTTTATTCATATATTTTACTACTACTTGATAGTATGGTTATTTAGTAATTAATATCTTTAGTCTTGGTCATTGATAACGTTTTTATTCTTAACTTTCTTTGTTCATTTAAAAAGACCGCCTAACTTTCAATGATCATTTGATAAAACCCCTTAACTTTTGATAACCATTTGACAAAATCTTTTAACTAACATTTTGACAACCTTTGTAATTGTAATCTATAATATTAAATGACCTATTATCTTGATTACCTGTTCCGACACATGATACGTCGCGTTTTGTGGTATTAAGTTATTAGGTTAACCATTTTTCTTGTGTTCAAATCAAGGGGACCTATAAGTTTGTTTTGACCATTATAACTTCTTAGGTATGTTTGGCGACAAACTTTTCAGACCATTTTTGAGCATTTAGCATTTGAATATTAAAGTTTGTTTGGCAATAAGGGTTAAGCATTTTTGTTTATTTAAATGCTACTTTTTTAAATGCTTATGTATCAAGCATTTAGCATTTAGCATTTAGTATTTTAGTTTTGTTTAACTGCTAGTTTTATAATTACAGCTGCATTACTAAACGCGTTCTAGTAAAACAAACTACCACTGTTAACCGCTACCGCTAACTACCACCGCTTGTTTCACCAAACATAATCTTATTCTTTTTAATGGATGCGTAGTTGACATTCTAAATCAATAACTAAAAACAAAAAATAAATTGCAAATTTGAAGAATGGTATCAATCCTCTTGATCAAAAAAAATAAATAAATAAGTAAATAAATAAATTGATAGCTTAAGCACCAAAAACCACAAAATTTGACGTATCATGGGTCGTGTCGGGTAGTCAAAGTAATAGGTCATCTAATGTTGTAGATAAAACATTGTCAATAACATTATCAATGTTGGTTGAAGGTTTGCATTAAACGGTAATCCAAAATTTGGTGGTTAAATTAAATGGTTAAACAATATTAAGGATAAAATCGTTGCTAAAAAATGTTAAGGGGATTTTATCAAACGAAATTGAAGATTAAGTGATCTTTTTAATGGTCAAACAAACTTAAGGATAAAAATATTTATAAAAAATGGAAAGTGGTTAAACCAAAATTAACTCATAATTAGCAGATTTCTAAAATTTATTTTTGTTGGTTTGTTAATGATTCATTCTCTTATCCCTTTATTACAAAATCTTACCAACAAAAATATTCCAAGATTTATGTAAAGAAACGTGGATATATCTATCTGAAATATAAAAGCTGAAATTTGAAAGTAAGTACAATTGTGGTAAAAAAATCATTTATGTCGTGTATTAGTTCATAATTTTGTTCGTCATATATCATTTTAGTCATCCCTTTTAACAAATTTTCACACAATTGTATATTTTTTCATCTCATAAACAATATATGAGAACGTCTAAATTTTTCCCAAAAAGTTATGTAATTAAAATAAATTTGCTAAATATCTATTCAATGCTTGTAAAAAAGTATGTGTAAAAAGTAAGCAAGTCAAATTAATTATTTACTGCTAAAAACTGATACAGAAATTTAATCGAATTTATCATATTACCTTTACTTTAAGTTATGTGATAAAAGTAAGCAAGTATAAATTTGTTGTTTTGTTAAGCACTCGTGATTGTCAATGATTCCTTCTCTTATCCCTTGAGTTGAGATCTATGAATAACCCAACATGTCATGGAACCTATTAACCAATCATAGCTATTCATTTATATTTTTCACTTTTTTTTTTAAAACAACATATCTTGCAAAAAGTAAATCTTCAAGCTACAAAAAAATACATCGCGATAAGAATTAAATCATCTTTCTATAGATATGCATTGTTATATACTTTCGACGAACTTTTTTTTTCGACGAACTTCTTTTTTTTTAAATTTCCGCCCAAAAAAATCATATATGATTCGTAAAAATCACATATGATTTGATTTTTACAAATCACATATGATATTATGAATCATATATGATTTGTAAAAATCATATATGATTCGTAAAAATCACATATGATTTGATTTTAACGAATCACATATGATTTTTACAAATCATATATGATTTTTCTGGGCTGAAATTTTGAAAAATAAAAGTTCGTCGAAAAAAAAATCGTCGAAAGTATATAACAATGCATATATATAGAAAGATAATTTAATTCTCATCGCGATGATATTTTTTTTTCGCGTAACGATTTATGGTTTGCGAGATATTTAATTTTTAAAAAAATGGTGAAAGTTAATTTTTTTATTTTAATAAAAAAAAATTAGTGACAAAGATTGCTTGATTAATTTTATAGTAAAACTTGCTTCTACACGGATCTTTTGGCCTTATCCCCTTATTACAAAATCTGACCAACCAAAAATATTCCAAGATTTATGTAAAGAAACGTGGATATGTCATAGCTGCCCATTCCGACGGCTGTGCATAGGGGGTTTTATAAATGATCTATCATGAACTGAAATATAAAAGCTGAAATTTGAAAGTAAGTACAATTGTAGTAAAAAATTATATATGTCGTGTATTAGTTCATAATTTTGTTTGTCATATATCATTTTGGTCAGCCCTTTTAACAAATTTTCACACAATTGTATATTTTTTCATCTCATAAACAATAAATGAGAACGTCTAAATTTTTCCCAAAAAGTTATGTAATTAAAAAAAACTTGCTAAATATCTATTCGATACTTGTAAAAAAGTATGTGATAAGTATGTGATAAAAAGTAAGCAAGTATAAACATTTTCAAATTAATTATTTACCGCTAAAAGTTGATACAGAAGTTTAATCGAATTTATCATATTACCCTTACTTTAAGTTGTTATTACAGAAAGTTAATTATCAAAATTGTCATTATGCAATAGGTAAGAAAAACCAACAATAATTATAATTTTTTAATAATTTGTTTTTCCTAACATAGTTATTTTAACCGGTGGATGAGTACAATAAGAAATGTAATACAGGATATGACATTAACACAAACAAAACAATCTTCAGTTACACTAAATAGAAAATAAATAAAACCAACTTTATATATCAGGTAGGAATGTAGGATTAAAAATAATGATTAAAAAAAGGACGTTGGTGGAGATCACCAATATATACATAATGATGACGCATCACATCCTTTTGTAACCCAAACTCTACTTGCTTTTATAATAAAACCAACTTTAAATAATTTTAGTCATTCCTTTTAACAAATTTTCACGCAATTGTACATTTTTTCATCTCATAAACAATAAACGAGAACGTCTAAATTTTTCCCAAAAAGTTTTGTAATCATGGACGCAATTGTACATTTTTATTGACTAGTTTTTCTTTTTTATAATTTATATAACGTTGAAATTTTTTTTGGTACTAATGAAACAAATTTTGTGCAACACTCCCTCGAAAATCTTGGGTCCATCCTTGTATGTAATTAAAATAAATTTGCTAAATATCTATTCAGTACTTGTAAAAAAGTACGTGATAAAAAGTAAGCAAGTATAAACATTTTCAAATTAACTATTGCTAAAAGTTGATAATCGAATTTATCATATTAACCTTACTTTAAGTTATTACTCCATCCGTCCCAAAATTATTGTCTCCTATTGACTTTTTCGGTCTTTCTTTCTTAACTTTGACTATAAATATTTTTGTTTGTGTTATACAATTTTTGATAAAAATTATACCAAATGAAAATACATTTAAAACTCAATTAATTCATATATTTTGTATCAAATATTATCTAATATAAACAAAAATACTTAAGGTAAAATTTAAAAAGTAAAGACCGAAAAACTCAATAGCTGACAATAATTTTAAGACGGAGGTAGTATTACATAAAGTTATTAGCTATCCTTAGGTAATGAACAAAATTGTCATTATGCAATAGGTAAGAAAAACCAATAATAATTATTTATTTATTTATTTATTTTTATTATTTTTTTTTTTCCAAAAGTAGTTATTTTAACCGGTGGATGAGTACAATAAGAAATGTAATATAGGATATGACGTTGACACAAACAATACAATCTTCAGTGACAATAAATAGAAAAGAAATAAAATTTATGAATATCACTTAGGATTAAAAATAATGATTAAAAAAGGGATATTCGGTGGAGATCGCCAATTATACATATATAGTATATACTGATGATGCATCATTTTCTGTTAATTTGTCATCTCACATCCTTATGTAACCCAAACTCTACTTGTTTTTGTAATAGATACACTCTCCGCCTAACCACCTTGCTCACCTAAGAATCCCCCTTGAAGATATAGAATCCGCCACCAACTACTTTGATGAAGGAAAAGTCGTAGTAGACCAAGGTGGATTTGGAAAGGGATACAAGGGACAACTCTCTTGGTCTGGTCAGTTGATAGATATAACTGTTCTGAGGTTAATCCATAAAGAATGGGATGATGAAAAAGAACAACAGTTTTGGATGGAGATTTCGATGCTATCTAGTTTCAAGCATCACAATCTTGCTTCTATTCTTGGGTTTTGTAATGAAGTTGGTGCAGAGACTATCATTTACAAAGACGTGTCCAGGGGAAACCTCGACTACTATCTAAGGGACGTGAGGTTGTCGACATGGGTGAAAAGATTAGAAATATGTGTCGGTATTGCGCATGCATTGAGTTACATTCACTATGACGAGCCACGCGATTTTAGTGTTATTCACCGAAACATAAGTAGTGAAACTGTTCTACTGAATAATGACTGGGAACCTAAGTTATCACAATTTCAGCATTCCATTAAGATAAAAGCATCTGAAAGGCACCATGCTGTCCATACTGATTCAGTTTGGTCTACAAAGGGGTATACAGACCCAACATGTTTAGAGACAAACGTTGTGAACCACAAGTCAGATGTCTATTCCTTTGGGATAGTATTGTTTGAACTATTGTGTGGTAGGAAATCAGTAAGTGACGATCAAGATAATAAGTATTTGGCTCCAGTGGCAATTTTTCATTATAGAGAGAAAATACTTGATGATATAATTGATCCAAAACTACGGAAACAAATGGATCCGCGATCACGGAACATTTTCGCGGAAACAGCGTATGATTGCTTGAATGAAGAACGGTCCCAACGCCCGAATGTAGATGAGATTGTCACAAGACTTGAGAAAGCTTTGGAACTCCAATTGGAACGTGAAAATGTTGTAAGGCTATTTTTTTTTCTCTTTATCTTTCTATCACAACAACGACTCTATAATACGTGAAACGTTTATTTACTTATTGTTGTATTTGTTGCTATTGATGTTAAAAGGAACACTCGCCAGTTGTGGAGGAAGGTGGAGGGAAATCATCCAGTCATGAGGAGGTAATTAAAAAAATTTAGCTTTTGTTGTACACAGAAAAATAATCTGAAATGAACTTTAAACTGTTAGGTGATGATAACTCTATAATGCAATTTTCAGCTTCAAAATTTTGTTATTGACTGTGAATAATAAGAACTCACAGGGTGTACTCAACAAAGAAGCTCAAAGTTATATTTTTAACAAAATTTTATTCTTATTAATGTTAAAAAAACATTGTTGATGGATTGCTTAAAATGAACAGTGACCCGAAATGGTTGTTGTCATTGTTGTTTGGTACTTCTCAAAAGTATATCGGCTATTTTGAGGTTTAAAAGAAAACAAAACAAAAAATGGGTACTACTGGACAAGGATATAACTGTCTTTTCCTAGTTAATATTTTGTGTACAAAATAAATACACTTCGTTCACATATCACTCCCATAAACTATTATATTTGTCTTAAAGGTGTTGGTTGTGAGTTATGGTTAAATTGAGGTTCAAGTTATACATGCAAAAATATTTTCCATGTTGACCGAAAATCACATTTGCCAACAATTTTTGCAAAATCTAACTGTTCTTCAGAATGATACACAAAATCCCCCTCTAGCTTCTCACCGTATTTTCTAGCTCTTTGATAAATGTTAAAATTGAATGATTAACCTCACTGATGTGTTCCACCCAGAAAATCTGCACACCTCATAATGTTGTCTTCTTTGGTACATATAGGGATCAGCGAGTCACTCCACATCCACAGGCGTTGAATCCAATTCCAGCAAAAAGACAATGTCTTCCTTCAAATTCCTTTCTCACTCAGAACTCAGCTTTAAAGATATAGAATCTGCAACCAACAACTTTGCTCCCGAGAATATGATCAGAGAAAAAACAGTTGCATGGGTTTACCAAGGCCGTATGTTGCATTCCGGACAGTTCATCGATATTGTTGCATGGGGGTTCTATCTTGAGTATCGAAAAGATGAGAGCAAAAAGTTCAGGATAGAGAAGTCGATGCTTTCTAGTCTCAATCATACGAATCTAGTGGTTGTTATTGGGTTTTGTGATAAGTGTACGATTACTGTATACAAGAAGGAGGCCAACGGAAGTCTCAAAAAATATCTAAGTGACGAGACCCTCACATGGATGCAAAGGTTGAAGATATGCCTGGGCGTTGCAAATGCATTGAGTTACATCCATTATGATGTTGGCCGTGATTTTAGTGTTATACATTGCAACATCAAGAGCTCGAAAATTTTACTAGATGAAAAATGGGAACCCAAGTTATCTGGTTTTGAACTTTCGTTGAAAAATACAGTAGCTAGGAGGCACCGTCTTCTTCTTACTCGTGATATTGTTAAGAATGTATACCTGGACCCAAAATATAATAAGACTGGTGGTGTGACCCATAAGTCAGATGTGTATTCGTTCGGTGTGGTGTTATACGAAGTCATGTGCGGAAGGAGTGCAGTTCTTTTGGATGAAGAGTTGGGAGAGGGATTATTAAGTCAACTGAAAAAAACTCATTTGGATGAAAAGATCAATCCGCATTTACGAAAACAGATGGACCCAGAATCATTCAAAATCTTCTCAGAGATAGCGGATTACTGCACACAAGAGGAACGGGCGAAGCGTCCGCATATAGATCAAGTTGTCAAAAGACTTGAGAAAGCTTTGGAACATCAGTGGAAACATGAAAATCCAGTTGAGCGTACATCATTCAATCGCTTGAAGGTAATTAATTTCCTTAAACTTTTAATTTTAGGCCGATTACGAATTCTCCTAAAACAAGAGTTACTTATATTATTAATGGTTGTTTTGTGGTTTTGATTTTACAAATTGTGTGCATGTGATTTTGATTTTACATTATTATGTTTTTAACATTGTATTTTATATTTCATAGGTTATATTAAATTAAACAAAAACTAAAAAATTTATACAAAAATAAATTTTTGTAATGAATGTGGTGAATATGGAAGTATGAAATAATTTGTTATATAAAATTTTAATGTTCATTTAATTTTGAATGCATAGAAAAGATTTTTTCCATGATGTAATTCTTAACAAGTAATGATGTAATAAACGTGTTATGTTTTACAAATTTAAAATATGTATTCAAAATAGAAATATTAAATTATTATACTATAATCATTTTTGTGGAAGACTTGAGTAAGGAATTAGTGTACCATTTACAAAAGAATAAAGGTAAGTGATTAAGCGTTTTAGCTAGGGGGAAGGACCAAGTATGATATGATATAATATGTTTAGTTTAAGGACTTAAAATAATCATACCCAAAACTTGCAGGTTTTCTAAAGTCAACAATTCTAGTGGGTATGACTTTTCTTTTCCTAATTTCACATACTATGACTCACTTTATCTTTTCTATCTTTTTTATATTTGTATCCCTTCACACAACCACTAATAAAATAACTACTCTTTTTGACGTTATTCTAGAAACGTCAAAACAATTTTACAAATGGCACCCAAGAACGGGAACTAGTAACAACATAAATATAAAAACCATCAAGAGGGAGAAATAATTCATTGACAGACAAGCACTAATTTGTTATCCGAGAATGATTGAGAACAAAAGTAAATAAACCCTTAAACTAACGACATATCATTGTAAACCGTTCGACTTAATATTCAATTTGACTTCCCTATCATTTTGAAACATGCAATAATTACTCTTTCTTAATCCTTATTTTCAATTTTGACATGAAGTTTAGGGATGAAATCGTTTTCCTACTAGTTAACTTGAAACAAATGAGCGTTTTCATAGTTTCTAAACGTTACTCAGTTATAAATACTTTTTTTTCCCTCACTCTAATCCTTACTAGCATTAATGAGGTGATGCATGACTCCATAATGTTGCAGGAGAAGAACTTTGAACACTTCAAGATTGGACTAGATCTTATAAACGAAGCTACCAAGAATTTTGATGATGCATGCTGCATCGGGTGTGGCGGATTTGGTAAAGTGTACAAAGCAGATCTTGAACATTTTGATAGCAGTAGCTACCCATCGATAGAAGGTGTGAATGAATGTGATTTACCCAGAAAGCGAAGCACAGTAGCTATAAAGCGCATTCATAGTCAAGAAGGAGAACAAGGGTTCATTACAGAAATTGAAACTCTAACTACATGTAAGCATGAGAATATAATCTCTCTTCTTGGTTTTTGTTATGAAGGTAACGGTGCAATGATCTTGGTTTATGAGCATGCTTCTAGAGGAAGTCTTGAAGACTATTTGGGAAGGAGTGATAAAATGACTAATCTAAGTTGGGTGCAACGTATAAGAATATGTCTTGATATTGCACATGGCTTGAATTACATTCACACCAACACGGATCAGGACAAACAAAAGATAATACACCGCGACATCAAGAGTGCGAATATTCTATTGGCTGATAATTGGACTGCAAAGATTGCAGATTTTGGGCTCTCCAAATTCCACCCAGCAGACCAAGAGGCGAGCACTCTCGAAATCAATACGATTGCAGGTACAAATATGTATCTTGATCCAGAGTATCAGAAGTTTGGAAGATTAAATAAAAAATCAGACATTTACTCTTTTGGAGTGGTATTGTTTGAGATCTTGACCGGGAGATTGGCCTATGATCGTAATTTCACTGACATTGATGGGAACGGGATTGCACCCATTGCACGAAATCATTTTGAGAAGAGGACACTAATGGAAATTATTGATCACAAGATAAAGGAAGAGACCAATGAACATGTCTTTTCTTTAAGTAAAGGACCCAATAAAGAGTCTTTGGACATATTTTCAGAAATCGCATTTCGATGTATAGCAGAAACTCAAGTCAAACGTCCATTAATAGATGTTGTCATCAATGAACTCAAAAAAGCTTTAAACTTTCAGGTAAGTATAATTTATAATCTCCTCATATTATTCATCATGTATGTGACCTTTCATACATTATACTTTGTGTAAATACTATTTTAATCCTCAAACTATTACTCAATTTCCCATTTAAGTTATTTTAGACCTTAACTATTGTGACTTATTATTTTAATCTTAAAATTTACTAACTTAGTGATTTGATTATTTTATAAATTAAGAACCTAAAATTCATGAATGCATTTTAGATAGCAAGTAGTTCATTCTGTTTTTAACTTATATATGTCAACTTTAATGATTCACAGGAGAACCACAAGGACAGCCTCAAACTGTCACTTGAAGATATAAAGTTAGCAACACGAGACTTCAGTGAAGACAATATCATTGGACATGGAGATTTCGGGAATGTATACAGAGGAGTATCTGCTCATGGAGATAACATCATTGCTGCAAAGCTGTTGGATAAAAAGTCTGCTGAAGGAGAAGCTGAATTTATGACAGAGCTGGAAATCCTTATGGAGTATAAACATGAAAATATCATTGGTCTTGTAGGCTACTGTGATGAAGAGGATGAGAAAATAATTGTTTATGACTACGCACCGAGAGGAAGTCTTGATAAGTACTTGAGTGATGATAGTCTTACGTGGGTGATGCGGCTTAAAATATGCATTGATATTGCAATCGGGTTGGAGTTCCTTCATGGAGCTGTTTCAAGTCCAGAAATTGTAATACATAGGGACATCAGCAGCAGCAACATTCTACTGTTTGATGATTGGAAAGCAAAAATTTCTGATTTTGGGCTTTCCTTAGTGTGTCCAACAAATCAGGATGTAGGCTTTGTCATTGACAATGTTACAGGCACAATTGGCTATCGTGACCCACTACACTCGAAAACAGGCTCCTTAAATAAAGAGTCTGATATATTCTCACTAGGTGCAGTTTTATTTGACATATTGTGTGGGAAACTATCATCCGAAGAGCTAGATGATGAGTATCTTTATTTACCCTTTTTGGCTAAACACCACTATTATGTTGGAAAACTTGATAAATTAGTGTTCGAGGGTATTAAAGAACAAATTGTGCTACAGTCATATACTACATTTACAAGGATTGCCCTTCAGTGCTTACATCACAGGAGAGAAAGACGGCCAACAGCTCATGAAGTGGTAATACAGCTTAAAAAAGCCTTGGAATTCCAAGTAAGTTTCTATATTTTGACAAAACTGGCCTTTAACTGTTTTATAAACTGTAAGAACGTATTTGTATGAAACACGAGTTTATTAACTGATTAATTAATGTATATACAGGAGGATTATGAGAAATGGGAGCCCAAATTGCCAAAAGACTACAAAGAAATAATCCAAAAGTCAAAATGCCATGAAATTTATTCTACCATCAAGAAAGAGGATCTTTACAACATTTTTTCGAAGCGAATCCTCCTTCAACAAGACAAAACGGTAATGAGTTCCTTCTCAAATCTCACTTATATTTTTTGTGCATCTTGTGTTCTATGTATCCTTTAGTTTATTAGGGCTCAATCAAAATCATATATGCATTTAAACATCCTTACATTGAGTCTGGCATGTTTTTTTGTTGTATTACAGTTGATGTCATTTGATGGTATTGGAGAATATGCATTGGTTTCAGCGACATTGTTTTCCTACAAAAATAGCTGTCCATATGAGTGGAAATCTCTTCCAGAATCAAGGTTATTCTCTCTACCTCTTTACATTTATTACTTTGTTAGTATCAAGTGAGAAGCGTACATATGCATTGTTGTTAGAAGCATATATTAATTATACCTTTTTTAAATGTCTAATATTTGGTCTCCAGGTGTTATTTTTTATAATTACTTGCTGTTTAAGTTGAAGTTTGTAGCAACAATGTTTTTCCAGCAACTTAATTTGACAATGGTCACGATGATTTCCTGCACTATTCAAATAGAGCAATAGTCCTTCATCTTTTACTCTTTTACACTTGAACCCAAACTTTCTATAAACCTTGAATATTTAACATTGACAATTAATTCTATCATTGATGATAACTAATGTTGTACAAGACTAATTATAATACTCACAATAAGATTGACAATTAATTCTATAAACCTTTTAATGAGGTGGTTGACATTATTTATATCATTTATTTGGGTAAAGAATTACAAATCTATACTACTATGTAATGCATTTGCGACTATTCTATAATTATAAAGTCTTAAAATTCAGACTTTTACTTGCTTATTACAGAATGATTTCAAAATTAATTGGTTACAGGTTGGTTAGGACGTTTGTTAGGAAGCAGGTTGGTTGCTTAAACTAAAATTAAGTTGGTTGTTCAAACTAAAATTATTTGGCTTAACAATCTCTACTTATAAAGCATAAAGACAACTAAATGTGTAACCGAATAACGCAAAATATAGTCACAGGTACCCGCCGCCGCATTGCGCGGGTACCGTTCTAGTATGCAAAAGTAGAGGTTTATGGTGATATATGCAATGACTTATTAAGACTTGAATACTTATAATATGCGCAGGTTTGAGACAGTAGTGGAGATGTTAGATATTTCCGACTTGAACATTGAAATCAAAAGAGAAGCTCAATTTTTAACTCCATATGTTGTTTATGGGGTCTATTTAGTCTTCAAATTTTGTGATTCAAAAAACTTATCGAGTAAACCTATGTATGTCAACCTCAAGTATACAAAGGATGGTGAAAGTCAACATGCATTTTTTGCAACATGGAGAGACAACGAATGGATGATGATTGAGTTGAACCGATTCATGAATGTGAAGGAAGGTTTTGATGCCAAGTTTCTACTAGAGAGCTTTTCACCATGCTATTGTGGAGATGGTGCGGTTTATGTTGAAGGCATTGAATTTCGATCCATTGAGAAAGTAAGCTTGAAAGTATCCCTTTGTTCCGGTCAATATTCTTTTGTTATACATTGTAAAAAGGGAAAATGCATGCATGGTAACAAAAAAAATAAAATAAATAAATAAATAAAAAATATAATAATAATAATAATAATAATAATAATAATAATAATAATAATAATAATAATAATAATAATAATAATAATAATAATAATAATTAAAGAATAATCATTTTCTATATTGCATATTTAACATAATTTGTATACAGGCGAAACATGAAGAAATAGGAAAGTTGAAGGAAGACCAACAAGTTTTGAAATCAAACTTTAACGCGGATCATGTGCAAGAATTGCCGACTAACTTCGAAGAAATATTTAAGATATCCAGAAACTATGACAAGTTATTCTGGTTGGGTGAAGTAGACGGAAAGAAGCTTCTTATACTTTCTGCAAAGGCAGCTTTATACAAATCCTCGAATGTGAACCTTTTTACTTCAACACCATCAGCGCAGTCCAGGTTTGCTTTTCTAAACTAACTTTGTTATGACTTTCTTTAACCTAAAACTTATCCAAATTAATTAAATTAGGCTGTGCTCATCTATGCTTATTCAAATATTTAAGGTCCTAATTTTCTTTATTTCTGAGTAAGATAATGAAGAATAATGTATAGATGGTTGAAAAAAGTGTCACTTAGATTTGATCCTATCTTTAGTTTTGACTTTGTTGAGTAATTGTATATATAGTCTATATCGTACATGCAGATTTAAAGAGGTGATTGAGCTTTTACCACAGCAAGTATTTCATATCAACTGTACAATCAAAAGTCAAATGCTGTCACCGGATACGGAATACGTGTGCTACCTACTGTTCAAGCTTTCAGAAAACTGCCAAGGAATGCATTGTCCAGTGAAAGTACGAGATGTACTCCACCAAGAAAACAAAGAGGCCGAATTTCTCTATTTCGTAACCCCAGAGCCATGGAATATACATGATATTACCCGGGTTCCAAGACAAAGGAAAGATGGATGGATGGAGATTCAACTGTGGAAATTTAACTCAGCTCATGAATTCAAGGATGACTCTCTTTCTATGAATATGAAATTTACAATTCTTGAAGGAACTATGTCTGGCCTCATTGTATGTGGCCTCGAGTTTCGGCCATTGTAAAAGAACTATTTAGTCTATATATTTTCTCCGTTATGTGTCACCCGAGTCAAATCCAAGTAACCGGTCCGAAAGTATCCGAAACTTTACCGAGAATACAATGCCAATATGTTAGTCCGAAATTTAAATGACCAGTAAACTTTATATAAAAATATATATTATACTCAAAATTTCAAATCTAGACCAAGTGATTGGGCTTCTTGGCCCATTTAAAAACCAAACGGACTCAAATTAAATTTCGGGCTTGGCCTAAAACCAAATATCCAAGATTCCAAGGGCACTCTTGATGGGCTTTTTGAGCCCAAACCAAAATTCAACACAACACAGTCACAAAAATATAATCGCAGAAATGCAAACGCAAAATACAAATTGTTCTTGTTAAATCGTATTAAGCAAGGAAATCCATGCACACACCCTTATATGTTAGATTTTTGTGTTAACCAAAACGAGGCAAGGAGCTCTTGAGCGCGATAAACCCGAGACCAGAAACAACACTCCTTGGTGACATACTTATTAAACAGAAAATTTAACAACAAATAAGCCATAACGAGTTTATTATAAACCAACAAGTTTTACTTCCAAAATAAACCAAAATGTAACAAATAAGCAAATCCAATTCTCTTTGAGCCCTACGGCTTCGACTCGAACCCAAACCAGGTTTTAAACTTGATCCGAATCCTCACAAAAATCAATACACTCGAATAAGCAAAAGCTTAACTAGATCCGTATCCAAAACGGATCCAACTCGACCCTATTCGGGTTTAACCCGACCCACCAACTAAACCCATCAGACAAATACTCTTTTTACAATATTTTTCAATCCGTGACTAATCCCTATATAATAGGCAACTAGACCGAGTCCAACAACCGAACACGAATCGGGTTCTAATCCGGTCCGAGACCAAACAAACAATAACAACACCAAGAATCATCTATCTATCGATTAAAACCAAACCGACAACCGAAAATGAAGCGGGCCTGACCCGGCCCGAAACCAAAATCAATCAACAAACACTCTTTTAGTGAGATAACAAAATCATATTCGTGACCCCAAACGTCACATCCAAACCCGATCTAGCACGATCCCTTCACCCTTGTTGATGGCGGTTGCGATGACGGTGGCCGGAGAACGGCGGTGGCGGCGAGCAGATGAGAGGAGGAGGGAGTGTGAGAAGGGAGGCTGGAATGTTTATCAAAAATGGATTAGGGTTTTGAAACCGTATAATGAAACCTATATATAGTACTAGAAACCTTAGGTGCCAAACTGTAAGTTTCAAAAGAGAGGGGGCGGCGGAGTAAATATAAGTACAAGGATCAAATTTGAACTTTTAGCTATCTTTTATAATTTGAGTAGAGGTGGCAAAACGGACGGGCCGGGCGGGCCCGGGTTACGGGCTAAACGGGCTACGGGCAAAACGGGCGCGGGCTAAACGGGCGCGGGCCAAATGGGCGCGAATCACTTTAGAAAAGACTTAAAACAACAACAAAAATTCCTCAAACGTAACACCTCATTTATATTTAAGTAATATATCAATAAGTTTTTCATTAAAAACAATTTAATGTTCTCCAATTTAAAGAAAAACATGTGTGTCCATTATGCCCATTTAACTTTTAAATGAGCAATATATGCCCATTTCAAAAAAAAGAGGGGGCCCAAATATACCAAATCTTTTAAAAATTTGCCCATTTAGCCCATTTTTTTGAATTTGGGCACAAATTGCCACCTCTAAATTTGAGGTTCGGGAACCATTTAGGTTAGCAAACGTTTGATTTGAGTCACGAAATTATGTTATTGCGTTCGGAATGATTTTTCCAATAAAAACGAGTATTTACACAACTAGTTTCTCGTAAATAATACCGAAATCAAATCAAATTGTTTTCGAGTTTACGATTATGCCGGTACGCGTTGAGTACGGTTTTCATGATTCGCGAGATAACTTCCTGTTTTCAAGTCAAATTAGCTCGGAAGAGTTCGTAAATGAAAAATAAGGATTATTCCTTATAAAAATACGTCTGGAAAGATTACGAGGTGTTGTATCAAAGCATGTTATTAGTCCATACTACATATTCAAAACTTTGTACTAAAGTGTTACGGGTCTGAACAAACCCGGCTCATTTTGACATGTACCAAAAGTTGTCCGTTTGAACATTAACACTTTTGACCCATTACCAAACACACGCGACTTACCCATATTGCCATTTATTATCGTTACACAACCAGTATCATCTCCTTCAAAAGCAAGGACAGAGCAAAACTTAACACAGTAGATTTCTATTCAGAACACTAAAGACTGAATACTACAAAAGTAGCATGTGGACGTTATACATAGTCAGTTAATTTAGAGGAATTCTAAAAGAGCTAACTATTCGTTGTTTTATTAATAATCCATTCAGTGAAGGAAGTTAATGGGTACCTGCCACTGTAACAACGGATTGGGCTGCTGATCTTGAGTCGATGAGTAGGCTAATGGTTGAGACATTCGATAATATGGCTCTTTTAGATCCAGTCTACAGCTTGACGTTTACAATATTCCTCCTTGTTCAGCACCCAGGCCCCACATTAGCTACAAAGCACATATAATAAACCGTCATATAGTATTATAGTGCAGACTTAAGATTAAATGATAAGAAATCTTAAAATAAGAAGGATGAAAAATAACTATAATCACATATGAGAGATGCATCAACTTGATATAGATGCATCCCTAATATTTTAAATGCACGGTAATATAATTTCTAGCAAAAAAAATTAGATACATATACATATATTATATGTATTTCATCAATTTAGACGAATCTTATGTATTTTTCGTCCTCTACGGGACAAGTTTGTTGTTAGTACTACTTTGCATCATTTTTACTTCAAAATCACATTCCAAGCTAATTGGGATGCATCTAAATGAATAGAGATACATCTAATTCACGTCAATATATCTCAAATGTGTGGTTATAGTTATTTCTCATTCTTCATATCTTAAGTTTTCTTCTCACTGGATCCCACCCATGGGAGTGTTTATACATGAAGTATTTAGATAAGCATACTTTGCTATTAGCTACAACGAAACTAATTATCAAAGGGAAGACCAACTACCCATTTACAAATCTTTCTACGTAATCTAAACGGACAGGAACAAACACCTCACAAATCGCCTCTTTCTATAATCTATGCAAGATTTTATGTATCGATCTCTAAAATGTTGAGGATTGTCGAACACTCAAAAAATTGACAGTAACTATGTGACAACCCGGTAATTTTTAGACTTAATTATACACTGTGTTACAAATAAAAATGAATAACTGAAAACTAGAAACCGGTTTAGCATGTGTGAGATTTTATTTTGGAATATTTTTAATTGATTTGTGAATTTGTCCCGTAGAACTTGAGTTTGAGCACAACGCGAGTCGGCACAAGCCTAGACCTAATAATACGCGAAATATTGATTTTTGACGCCTTAAATAAATATACATGTATTTATAGTCATTTTTAGCGGAAAAATAAATTTAAAAATACTGGCGCAACTTAAAATGTCCCACGAGCTCGAGAGTCATATTACTAGAAGATTTACAACAGTTACTAGTTAGCCCCTCGCGTTAAGTTTACCTCGCGCCCCTAAACTTTGGTAAATGGTCATGTTTGGTCCAACTAGGGTATACATACCCTATCTCCCTCATTACTAACCCTAAAACCTGAATAATAACTTTCTCCTCTCTCCTTGTTCTTCCTGCCGCCGCCACCTCAAGGCTACCACCACCACGACACCGCCGCCCCACCACCAAAAATAACACCACACCCTCCTTTATTTCGTGACGATGAGCACTAATCACCACCATCTTCCTTTTCATGTTATAAACGGGGTTAGTGAAATGGGTTTAAATATAAAACGAGATTAAAACATAAATGGTACCATCAAATCCTTCATGTCTTTCATACGTCTTATCTTGTTTGATTAACGGATTTATATTAATGTTTATCTTTTGTTTATGTCACAAGTTTGGATTTGGTTGGATTTGGTTTATTGGTGCTGGACGCGTTTGGTTTTGGATTATGGAATTGGGCTCATAAGTTTCTGTTGTGGGTCGCGTTGGATTTAGGGCGAGACCTTATGGTCTCGGTGGTAATTTGGTTTCGGATTGTTTGGATTTAATTTTGTTACATTCGAGCCGTAGGATTAGAGTTGGCCGAAGGATTGTGATGGCATATTGATTGGTTTGGACTTGGTGGTGATTCAGCCGTAATATGGTTTAGCTGAGACCTCATGGTCTCGGTATGGACTTATTTTGGCCTACAGATTGTTATTCCAGCTTATTATTTGGTGAACCTAGTTTTGTAGACTTTTAGGTTGATCCGACTCATATAACTAGGGTGGTGGGTTATTTGGGAACAAGGGTATAACTGTATAAGTTGACCTGAGGGAATTAAGATTTGACCTCGGCTCGAAAAGGGAATAGTAGCTCGTGTGTTTTGACTTGCATAAACTCAAATTGGACAAAATAAAGGAAAGAAATAAAAACAATGGTTAACAAAATAAAACATTTAAAATGCACGTGAGATATTATGTGATAAAAACGGAACGCAAGATAGCTATTGGACTTTTTGAGATACGTGACCCGTGGAATTATAACATTACTTGGACTTGTTGGCTTATTTATTTATTTGGATTGTTGATTGGTATTCGGGATACTTTAGAGTTTTTGTAACACCGGAACTTGGAAAATATATTGTGACTTGAGATATTATTGGACTTTGGAAATTTTAGACTATTGGGTCACGAAACAACTACAATACATTAGACTCGTAATGGATGTAATGTATTTGAGCCGTAACGGACGAACACTATGGAAATAATGTCTAACTAACAGTAATTTTCATAATCCATTGTTAACTAAACTTGTTTGGAAACTACTAAAGTCCCTCGACTTGGAACGTTCTACGAACGTACGAATCATGGTCAAGCTTTATTTAAAACATGTATGTTTTACGAAAACTTAATGAGATTATGGGATTATACCGACGAGTACCAACCCTTTTAGTTAATTGGTGTGTTCGTTATGTGTGATTACTTGCACTACAACATATCTGGTCTTTAGCGACAGACATTTCCGTCGGAAATCAGTCGGTATAAGTGGTTTCCGACGGATTTGTGATGAAAACTGTGTATCGCTGAATCTATGGTTGGTAATTAGTATTTGCCACAATTCTGTCGGAAACAGCGACAAAGAATATATGTCGGAATTTTGTTGGTAATTTTCTGGCGGAAGTCTGTCAGAAAGTCATCGGTAATAATTCCATCAGAAATCCGTCGGTAAACTGTAGACGGTAAAGGGTCACATTTCCGTCAGAGATAGTTTCAGAATATCATCGGAAAAAAATAAATAGCTGGACAGATTAAAGCTCACATTTAAGTAATCCTTTATATAAAATAGCTTTAATGAAAATGGTAAATACAAAGAATCATTCAAAATTAAACATATCTATAACGAAATGTCATCATTCTAATCAAACATACAAGATGAAATTAGCGAATCTAATCCAAATATTCATAATGATATGAGAATATCCTACTCAGGGGGATGCGGATTGTAACACTTCTTTAACATCGAGTTAATGTCGTTCAATTTTCATTGCCACTCCATGTCCCGAACTTCCTCATGAGCATTCGTAGCAATGCCCAATCCAATTCCTATATGAACCAACTTCAATGCAAGTGAGTCATTCACCTCATCTCTTGCTTGTGACGTGGTTCAGCCCAGAAGAACAGGAGTCATCTTTAGACCTTTTGCATCATGATGTTCCATACATTGTCTTTATGTCATGCTTTTGAAGCTGATGTCCTCATCTTGTCGAAACACACCTAACTCACAGAAACATGCTTTTGTTGTATTCTTGTTATCTCCTATTATAACCACTAGTTATAATGCCCGCGCACGCGCGGGTTTTTTAAAATTTTTTGAATCATATATTTTTATTTATTAAAAAACAAATAATTTAATCTTTGTTTTGTTTGATTTATGATGGTTTAAGGGTAAATTGCATAAAAAGGTACTCAACTTAGGTCCAATTTCAATTTAAGGTACTAATCTATTTTTTTGTCAATTTAAGGTATCAAATTTTTTTTGTCATGCAAAGTTAGACAATTAATAGGTTTTGTGGGTTAACATGTCTAGTCAATAAGTTAAAACCAAACACCCCTTTTTTCCTTTAGTTACACTCAATCCCAACATTAGTCTTCTTCAACCTCTTATTTCCCTTCCCTCAACCACCATCTCCAACCTCTTCTTTTTATCACAACCCATCACCAGTCAAACACCACAACCGCCACCACCCGTTACACACCACAACGCTGTCTACCATCAAAACCTACAACCACCACCACCCGTTAAACACCACAGTCCTGCTGCCAACCACCCAACAGCACAACATCCGGCACCCAAACACCATAGTCGCTGCCCACCACCACAGTCGCCGCAATTATAAAACCACAACAGTCGGCACCACAGGTTTACATACACTAAATTCGTGGTAATGTTTAATGAGGGTAGGAGTTTGTAGACATTCATGGTGGTTAACAGACATGAGCAGTATCAAATTATAGAAGTAAAAAGTAAACAACTATGATTAACAACTTATAGAGTTTTGGTAGAAGTTGGTGTATACTTTTTTACTTCTAAAAGTAGACATTAATGGTGGTTAATACTTAATAGACATGTTTAATGAGGGTTGTGATGGTGGTATTGGTGGTGTTTAATGAGGATGGATGAGAGGTTGGAGAAAGAGGAAGAAAGGAGTGTTTGGATTAAATTGCCAAATCATCAAAAAGTTATCAACAAGGATGCCACATCTGCGGTTATTGCCAACTCATAAGAAAATTACCGGTTACCTGACTAGTAGGTAAAAAAGTCCTTAATTTGTATAATATAGTAACTTAAATACCTTAAATTGAGAAAAAGAAAGTCGGATACCTTAAATTAAAATTGGACCTAAGTTCGGTACCTTTTTATGCGATTTGCCCATGGTTTAATTATAGTTTTTTATTATTAAAGATAATTATTTAAAATTTTTTATCCTATTATTAATTGCATCTTATCTATATTTTTTTTATTTATCTTCTACTTGCGTTATGGATAAATATAAAATGTTACCTAATAAGAAAATAATCTTTTTTTTAAATAAAATTAACTAAATAAGGTATGAATCCATTTTTTTGAAATGGAAAATTCCCGATAGGGGTTTTGTTTTATTATATAAAAGATTACTTGAATTCTAGCAAATCTGCAGTAGTATTGTTATATCATTTTATGACCATTACTGTATACTATATAGATGTAGGTCACTGAGATACAAATGGAAACGTGAGATGTATTTACCTTTACAAGTAGCGACTTTTTCCCAATATTTGAGAACACAATAACCCCCATCAATTTCCTATCGCCATCAAATTCAAGAGTGATAATCTTGTGCCCAGTTTTAACCAACGCTTTAGAGAACAACCTTTATGTCACAGGATTATGAGTGAACAAGTTCGCACATATGCATAACCAAGTAAAAATGATACATAGAAGAGTGTCATTGTGGCATACCCATAAGGTCACTGGAACCTCTAGATGAACTACAATCCAAACCAGAAGGAAGTCCCATTTTCTCAACAAGAACCTGCACAGATACAGCCCATTGAGTTAGTTGGTACATGTGAAAATAGATCTAGTCGTTTTCGGTTAACCACAAATAGTATGTTTTGCCCAAAACTTGTGAAGAGTCATAAGTATGTATATATACATTTAGAGCCAAAGTCGCATTTGCGTCAAACTAGAATAATTCACTAAAGTACGTGTATTCTTACGCGTCAACGGCATCATCCTATGACTTCCTTGGGAGGATTCACATCTGGTAATGTCTCTTTTTCTTTATTCACCCGAGGTGAAGAGGAAGAACTACTTAAGTCCTCGGGCTGGAAGAAACAGAGCAAAATTTTGAAATGAACTACAATAATTTCAACTATATTCACAAATTGCCAAATAGTTGCATAATTTCAACTAAAGTTACCTATATTCTGCTCAAGCCAAATGAAGGAGACTCAACTAAACTAAATTTGTTTGAGAGAGACGCATCCAGTCTTAGGCGTCTCTTTGTGTCTTTTCAACTCAATCCATATTTCGTCTCTCTCATCAAAGAACAGCTTCTACAATGAAAATAGCATGCATATAATTAGTACATAAGTGTTAGGCAAAAAATACCCAAGCAGGCCAAATGATGTTCCAAGTTCCAACATCCAAATAGTTTTTAAGTGCATTAGCATTTAGCCAATAAACTAGAAATAATGAAAATAGCATGCATATAATTAGTACATAAGTGTTAGGCAAATAAATACTTTTGAGCTGCTATGAGTATGATGGTACCCTTCTGATAAACTAATGGGTCACTTTTTTTCTTTTACCTACAAAAGTCGTCATTAGTAAAGAGTTTATTAAATTAATATATAAACTCCAAAACGAAAACTTATTGATATTATCTTTACCATTCTGAGCTTATGTTGAAGAATGGTAACGGATCCGACAGTATGTTCTTTCCAGGATCAATCAATGTAGCATTTTTAAAAACAGCGCTTAGATTAATTGGCCTAAACAAATTTCACATATGAATCCTGAAATAGTCAACAGGAACAGGGCTTTATCTAGTTTTTAAATGTTCTTTCCAGGTTATAAAGAGCTTATAATGGCACAGTATGAAATAACACAAGATAATGAGCAAATACCTAATTAGTTATGCATCATATGAAAGTATTTTAGCACTCTATCTGTAGAGTAGTGAGGCAGATGCACGTACATGATTAAATATATTACAGGATATATCAACTACAGTTACTTTTGAATACTCAGTCCCATAAAAATCAGCAATTTTTTGCTATATTGGAATGTCAATGAAATTAGATGAATACCTCAACTGCATTGGAAGATGCATGCTAGTAATAAAATAAACAGATCATTCTTGTAACAGGTCGAAATGGATCGGGTCGGGTCAAAACAGACCATTCTTGTGTCATATTATGGGTCAGAAACATTCATTCCTATTAACACTAAAGTGTCAAATATGAAAGCAAAAATCATATTATTAAATCTTTGAATTAAATAATTTAGAATTAAAAACACACTTTGGGCGACATTAGACCCATTTGACAACTCTCTTTTTTAGCTAATTACAATTTTTAACCAATTTGGAAGAATATTGTAAAAACAAAACGTAGGTTGACCCATTTAATAACTTGCCACCTCAAGCTACATCTTATAATTTAACTCATCAAACAAGAAAAACACAAGAGTATATTTACCAGGTCAGTAATGGCAATGCCAATTGATTCATCCTAATCTCCTGAATTGCCAATACATGTCGTGCACCCACATCCAACCGCGTTGAACCCTTGCTTGCTCGAATACATCTGGAACCCACTAACAAATACAGAAAAGTCAGATCCATGCTAGTTCTTTGTTCTTTATGATTATGGGAAAAGAACTGACGATTAAACTGTTAAAGTGGTTCTTGAAAAATATACCTTTTGAGCAAATATTTTGTAACAACGGTTCCTGGGCGATAACGATGAGGGTTCTTCACTCCTCCGGTTGTCGGAGTAGATTTTTTAGCAGCCCAATAATTCTCACTCTCACTACACAAAACCTGGTTTTAATGCAAAATGCAAAGACATTTTTACTCAAACAAAGTTATTATCAAATGGACTATCTACTTTACAAAAGCCAAAAAAGAGGTCTGCCGTTTTACCAGCGCAAAAGTACAAATTATTGATTGTGATTATTGTTGTTAAAAAGGGGTTTACCAACTGAAAGCAATCGCTCCCACCTTGGACACAGACTTAGAACTAGCCGTCACCATTCACAACCACAAGTTTTAATTGAAGGCCAGTACCTGCTAAGAGCCTGAGACAGCATACATTTTCCAGACTATAGTTAATAAGTTAAGCAGTTTTAGCAAGCATCAGCAATGCAGGGAAAAATGACATATTTGACACAGTATAATATATTTAAAAAAATTGCACAAAAGTGTTATGGGTCAATCCAGCCTACCCATTTCAACCCCCATCACCCGTTTACCTAACCAACAAGCCACCTGATCTGCCCGTTTACCCATCTTAACAAATGTTTAATATAACACACCAAACAGTTATCTTGATTAATAGATAATTGTATGTTGAGTACATAACTGTATGTTGAGTACAAATTTGGGTTGCAGCAGCAGCAGCGGCTGCAAGCTCCTTTTAGGTGAAGCTTTTACATGCATAATCACAATCAAGATCAGAATGACATTTATAGCCCGATAATTTATCTTAAGAGGTTGTTTAGTTCATAGCTAACTCAAAACATAGATTCTCTAAATTAGAAGGCATTATTGTCATAAACATAATCATCTAACCACTGCATTATTCTATCACATATAACTGGGAACAATGGTTGCTGCATCATACCAGGCGGAGCAACTGGATTTCGTGTGTACCATGGTTGCAGGCGAGGTGAGCAGGCCAACCAACACGAGGGACAAGCTCTTAATAACCCTTCTACTTTAATTTGTGTTTCTAACCCTCTAATAATTACAATCTAACATGCATCTTAATTACAATCTAACATGCATCTTAATAAGCCAACACAATACACCACCAAAGAGGAATACAAACAAGTTGTCTACAGAAATAGCTTATACGATATTATCACATTAGCAACGTATCTTTCTTTCTTATTCAAGATTACTAAAAATTATCAGCTCAAATTGTTGTTCAGCTGATATTGTTGCTTAAAATAGCTTATTCAAGTTATGATGTATATGTGACCCCAACCAATATTAAGGGACTAATAAGGGGGTGTTTGGTTTAGCTTATTTTCTAAACTAAATTACTTATCTACAAGCCTGATTTTACTACACAATATCTAAAAGGTGCATTAGCCAATAAACTAGAAACAATCAACGAAACAGGTAATTAATCGATTGTAACTATCCGCCAAACACTCAAACCACTAACTATAGCTCGAACAAAACTTATAGCTCGAGCAAAACTAATTTCGCTAATCCGTTTATCCGATTATTCAACTCCCAAGTCTCAGCCAAACACTCTGAAACTGTAACAACATAATCCATTCACAACTTCAAACATCATAATCTCTCACACACACACATTCACATAATCGGATCCATTCACAATGAAACCATAATAACTTCATAATTAGTATCAAAACACGAAATTGTGACAACAGAATCCATTAACAATGAAATTAGGGGAAAATTGAATTGAAATTTGAATGTGTGGAAACTTACATAATCGATATATGGAATTTGTTGTTTAGATCAGACTGTGATTTGATTACTAGCATCTCATTGATTATATGGAATTAGTTAAATGTGATTTGGGTGTTTTGATATTTTAGGGGAAATCTAAAAGTGTTTTGGTTTTAGAGGGAAAAGCCAGAGGGAACAAAAATAAAAGGATGTGTCACTCCATTACTGGCTTATAAAAGTAAAGAGAGAGAAACTACAAAAAAATACACTAATAATAGAGTGCCAAATCCTTTTGTGCATATATTTTTGTGGTTCTATTGTTCCTCCAAAAATAAATGACAATTTTCGGGGAATCTAAAAGTGTTTCCGAGAGATTAATGACGAATATGCACGGTTGTCGATAGGGCGTCGGAAAGCTGTCGGTAGGTTAAGCAAATTTCTGGCAAAATTCCGACCAATATCTTATCAGTCGGAAATCTGTCAGAAGTCGGTAGGAAAAGTAAAGTTCCAATTTTAGTTTATCATCCGTACCGTTGGTAATTAGTGACGGAAAATTGACCGTCGGAAAATCCATCAGTGAAAGTCAACTTTCTAGTAGTGTTGGGTCAACTTCTCGCTATACCATTGTTAATGCAAAATAATAATAATAATAATAATAATAATAATAATAATAATAATAATAATAATAAAATCAGGTAACTAAATCAAATATGTTAACTAGTTTATATTCTGGAGAGTATTTGATTTAAGGTGAAAAAGAAAAATATGGATTAGCGTTTTACATGTAGAAGGTTCAACATGTGAAAGATGTGGAAACTTCTCAACTCAAGTTAGCTCTTTTCCTGATCACCCCGCACTTTGCAGACATTGATATAGTTGCTAGTTAACCACTTCCTGCTGCTAGGAACTTTACAAAATATACAAAAGCAAGTTAGAAAATGACACATGCGATAAAATAATCAATTAATATAAAACTTGTTCACATGTTCTTGTATATCATTAAATGGAAAGAAAACTTTTAGCCAATGTTCTATTGTAATTAACTGCAGATTAACGAAAAAGTATCACTTCATGATTTTGTGCTCTTGTGGAGTTGCGATTTTCAAATTATGTTATGTTTCTATTTAATCCATTCTAGATATTTGTCCAAAAAGAAATCCTTGATCATCACTAACCATCAATACATGGCTCATGTTTGTTAGTCAATTCATGTTTTTGGCAACCGATAAGGATTCATTACCGCCACTACATGTAATAAATATGCATGTAACATGTTTGATAAAGACGCGTCACTGGAATTGTTCTAAAAATTGGAAGCACCTGTTTTGGATTGCTTGACGAAACATGTTACTCTATCACTTTATGTATCGTCCGCTCTTGTGTTGGTGTTTTGGCATGATTATTATGTTTAAACCTCGAATAGATTTTATGCTAATTTTAGAATTGACGGTCGTCTGTTTCAGCTCATTCAAGGCATCAATAATGAACTTTGTGCGTTATATTAATTTTTTATTTAACAGTCACTACAAAAATGGTTAAAATGCATAAGTATGTAGAGAATAGATTCAATATTTACGCATAGTACAAGTGAAATTCGACCATGAGATGCAAGTGGAACCATATTCCCTCCATGTATAATTACCTAACTCCCATATAATAATACTAACCACATAATATACACAACCCTTATCATTCTTGTTAGGTCACCATTTAGTAAACACAAGCATAACAATGATAGAAATGAGATGAGAAAAGAGATTGGGTGATTATATGATAAAGAGAAATGTAAGTGCAAGAGTTTCCTTAAGAAATCAAAATAACCAACCAAGTTTACAAATGGCCTAAGACTAGTATTTATAGGAAAGGAGCTAGGGCAACACTCCTACTCCATCCCTTCTCACAATTCGTATGGGCTTGAGGCCCATGGACCTCATTCTTAAGCCTAGTAAACTTAATACAAAATGTAAATGATAGTAAATAATAACTAAGCAACCTAGCATTATTACAAATGACCGAGACTTCATAAAATAGTGAAAACTATGATCCCAACAATCTCCCCCTAAGGGTCGGTCATAATGGTTGCTTGACGTCTTCATCTTTGTCGTTGACTTGTGACATGTAAATCTCTAGACGTCTTCAGAATTGATTTGAATGATAATAGATGTACTTTGCTCTTTGTCTTTGTTCTTTGGTGATGATGTAGTGATTGTGTTATGAAGTAATCTGCCATTCGTCACTCCTGCGTCTGTGGTGGTTGAACTCCATTCCAACATACTCATACATCTTTGGACTTAGACTTTCACGTACAAGAAGTTCCTTTTCATGCATTGAGATCTTTGTCTAATTACTTTGTAGATTCTTCTTTTGGTGTAGAATCTTTCTTTGAACTTTGTGTTGCTAAGATCTTTGAGGGAGCTTTCTTTGACTTCAAGATGTATGTATGAGCATGTTGGAATCTATCATCATGGAAGTGAGGTACCTATGAGTAAACAGTTAGCAATAAAACAACCGGTACTTACGGATAAGGAATTAGAGCTCATCAACAGCATATTGTGAAGACTCCTTCCAATCCTTATCCAGGCCGTTCCCATATCAGATACTCCCGAAGGAGCTTACGAGACCTACTAAGTAGCTCAATGACTGGGTGAGTCGTTGGGGATCACTCCACGACTGTAGACCGCTATGGAACCACCGCAAACACTAAGCGTAACCCTTGTGGGGTTACTGAAGTGACCTGCTATCAGGGCTGTATGATGTTGACCCTGGCAGGATTTCCGTTCAATCATTGAGAAATACTTACGTAATCCTCTCATAAACGTTCTCGGCAGATTGCTAAGATCTGCGAAGGACTCGATAGTTTACAACTGATGCCCATTGATGTAGAACACCAGTTGTAGAAATACTAAGTGTTCCTAAGAGATCTTTGATATATCTCAAGGCTCTAGACTCTATAAGTGCACACCTAGGTTTCCTATGCGGAGACTGGGGAGGGGTCTCCTGCTTCAATATCAACCGTCTCTAAGAGATAGGTCGATAGGTTACGCGGGTTCCCCGTGAGAATGAAACAAGTCCTTTTAAGAGAACTTGAGTGGTTAAGAAGGTTTAGTGCATTGCGTCACTGGGTCCATGACGACTTAATCTTCAATACCGGTGTTGTCTTTTGCAACAGCCAGTAGCATACGCATTGAACCCGGTGTCTGCCCTAAGGTTGAATCATATGGAGGGCTATTTCTTTTCACCCTTTTCTTTACTTTTCTTTTTAATTCTTCAACTCCTTCTTTCCCTTTCATTCATTTCTCCTTTTTTCGTATCATACCTAAGGACTTCTAATTCTAACTATGGGAGATGTCCTTGGGTAGATCCCTCCGGCTCTGGCGGATCATAGGACGGATATTCCTATCTTAATCACCTTATAACTCCGACAGTAGCCAAGAAACCTTTGATAGAAAATCTCTCAAAGTGTTTGTGATAATCAAATATTTTGGTTAACACTTTGAGAGTTTTGTGTACACTTTTGAAGGGCTCCCCTGCACATGTGCTCATAAGTATTTAATAAATTTGCACATGCGGGAGGAGCAAGCACTTTTGAATTGATCCACTTTCTGTGAACAAGACCGATTCGAGACACGCTTACATCACTAGTTAGACTAGCTTGAAGTTATTACCCGGCCTGATCAAGTTCACAGAAAGTTTCTCGAGACGGTACATTTCTACTAAGACATATCCTTTTCGAGACACGCTTACGTGGTTAGTTAAAGAGATGCATTGTCAGCTTTTAGGTGACAACTAGCTCTAGTAACTAACTTGATGTTATTACCCGTCGAGGATAAGTCCTTTCGATGTTACTAACTTGTATTATCTCGTCAATTCCTGGGTTAAAACTGAGTCTAGCTCGCATATGATACAACTTTTAAGCTTTGACTTTGTATATTTTAATCACTTTTTCATTTTCTCCCCCTCAAAAATAGCATATAAAATGGTGTTTTTGACAAACTTTTAGATTAAAATATGCCTTTTGAGTCTTACGGGGAGATGCACCAAGAACTTATGATTTAGAGCAAAGTATTTTGTTTTGACAAGTGCTCCCCCTCAACAAGTGATCAGGTCTTATTGAGGTGAAATACTTGTCCTTTTGAGCAGAATTATGAAAAATCATAAATGTTTGATAAATTCTACTCAAAAGTAAGAAGCCTTTGCTCCTTATCTAAGGATTGAGGCACTGAAGCGTACCTCAGGGTCCTTTAATTACAAGCATGGGTTGTACACTGTAATGTGTGCACAAGCCATTGTGAAATTCAATCAAATGAAACAATTGATATTGAAAAGAATAACCAAATGTACCAAGTTAATCTTCGTCAGTAAGTGGAGCATCAAAGTCAGTGAACTTGGGTTCTGGTCTTTCGAAGAGTCTGATAGGAAACGATGGTCTGACACCGATATAGCTTTCCAGTCGTCTGATCTGTTCCCGTCGAAATAACCTTTCTTCAATCTTTAAGACAAAGTTACGAACTTGTCTTCTTGTGCTGGATTTCCATCTCGGTTGTTCCCCCTTAGCTATCTTTCGACGATCATCATTCAACCTTTTGACCAGCCCATCATGAACAGATTTGAGTGTAACATCACAGAATTTGTGCACCTCATCGAACCTCATGAAACTTTGTAGTTGTTTGCTGTTGATGTAGGTGAAACCAAAAGGATCTTGGTTGAGAGTAAACTGTGACGTTTGATAGATTCCATCAAATGTGAATTGCGGCTTTGTCAAATTGATCTTCTGTTGGTAACTCTCCACTCCAAGCTGAAGATCTTCCACTCTTTCTTGAACTATCAATCGTCTAATGTAAAGAAGTAGTGATGCCATGAAGTTGTATTGTACATCTCTATCGAATCCACGCATTCTTCCTTTAACCTTTTCGAGATACATATCTTCGATGTCATTGAGATTAAGGTCTGGAAAGTCTGCTTCGGAGAACTTGTACTTCTTTTCATCTTGTCGTTTAACAACAATTTCACGCATGAATATGTAGTTAAACCGTTGCGACTCTTGAATCTCCAAGATGGCGATGATCTTAGATATTTGCTTCACATTTTCCAATGATTTCTCTTCTAGTCTGCTAGTATAACCGAGACGACGACGGTCTGGCCAGTGTTGAATGCCGTGTAGAGCATCTCTGTCGTAGGCTACGATGGAGTTGCTGAAAACACGAGTAGTTTCTTCAATGGCAGGAATTTCGTATCTGGCGGCAGGTACTGAGATTGTGAGAGAGGAAGCATATTTCTTCTTGGGTTCCTCTTGGGTGAGTTGGATGTTTTGAAGATCTTTGTTGAAGAAGTAGCTGTAGGGTAACTTGGGTTTATCTGGAAACCCTGTCAACGGTAATGGTTTTGTCCAGTCAGTGAAGTAAGGTTTTTCATGGTTCTTGGAACTGAGGTCGATATTCATTTCAGGATTTAGCCAGTCAAACTCGGCAGACATTGCACTGGCTATATTCTGCAAATGAAATTCGTATTCCACTTTGTATCCAGATCTTTTCTTGAGGAATTCTTGTGCATCCCTATTGATTCTTCTGAGCTCCTTCTTTGTAAGTTTGTTGATCTGAAGATCCTTCATAATGACTTGGGTAAACTGTAGAGTATTACCAGGAAGGGGTTCTTCTTCTTCGAGAGGAGGTTGAGCTTGAACCATTTCTGTCAGCCAATCATTCTGAGGAGTGTCGTCATTGTCGAGCCATGAATGACGTATTTTCTTCTTTGATTTCTTTGACTTAGATGTAGCATCTTTGTCTTTAGCCTTGGATGGGGACGATGGTCCAGCATGAGAATCATGAATAGGTGAAGTACGGTAATCGGTGTCAGGTTGACCCTGGTAGTCATCTGTAGGTTCCATGAGAGTTTCTTCTTCTTCAGTTTGACCTTGACCGGTAGCAGAGGGATGTTGTTGATTTCCAGGAGGAGTGGAGTCCTTTTGTGGTTGTAGAGAGGATGAAGGACCTGTTCCAGACTTAGGTTTCTTGCCTTTGGAGTTTGGGTCAGGATTGTCATCTTTTCTTGTCCTTTTCCGGGTTCCAGCAGCATCTTTGCATGACTCTTTGGATATGTAAGCCACCATAGCATCATACAGGCCTTTTTCTTCAGCAGTCTGTGTGGTTTTGGTGGCAATGGTGTCGAAGAGTTTGGCAAGCATGTCATTGAAGGACAATTCAGGGACGGTTGGAGCCACAGTAGAAGGTTTTGCTGTGTGTAGCGTGAATGGTGTAGTAGACAACATTTTTCTCGTAACACTTCTAATTCTGCGATCCAAGTTGTCCTTGATTGGTTCAAGAAGGTTTGCTACTTCAGGAGTGATCATATCAACTAGATTTTCAGTGAGAAAATCATGTGTTGCAGTCCTGATAACTCCTGTGTAATCAGAGTGCAAGAACTTATCAATCAGCTGCTTTGACTCCTGGAAGTCCTCAACTTGTTTAGTAAGACTGGTAACCATGTCGGTGAGTTTGTTGACTTGCTCCTGAAGATCAACTGGTTGTTTCGGTTCATTGATTGAATGCTGTTTTGATGCGGTTTCTGAAGGTGTGGGAGATGAATGCTCAGGTGATGATTCGGACGACGACTCGTTGTGAGAGTTTGAAGAAGAAGCAGGAGGAGTCGGATCCTTTGGTGGAGAGTCTTGAGGAGGTGGAGGTTGTGCTGAGGAAGTCTGCTGAGAAGATGACTTAAGAAATATGTTGGTGTCGAACGCGTTCTTCTCTTCGTTTTCTTTTCTACGACGTTCCTCTGCTTCCTCTGCTTCTCGTGCAAGAAACTCTGAAGTAATGAGGTATTCCTGTTCCTGATCCGTAGCTATGTTCTCTTGTCTGCCAACATTCTCCTCTATATTAGCAGTCTCTGTCATGTTGACATCTCCTGTTTTGTCTGTATCTTTAACGGTGTCATCAGGCTGTGGAGCTGATTCTATCGTTGTGGATACAATGGGAGGAATCATGCTGCTTGTAGCTCCTTCATGTTCCGACTGAACGATAGGTGGTGGAGTTAAAGGTTGGGACATAAGTCGGCTTTCAAGAGTTGCTTTCCTTTGTTCTTTCCGAAGTCGCTTTTCTTCAGCTCGAGTGTCGACAACTATACTCTTCAGTTTGCGTTTATCGACCAAAGGTTCAACGATTGGTTCGTCTTCAGCATCATCATTGGGCTCTTGAATAGTGATCCCTTTTCTTTTCCTTGTCTCTTCTTCATAAGTTTCAAGACTTTGTTGTATGGCAATCTCAGTTGCAGGGAATCTTACGTCAGGTGCTCTTACCCTCAGTTCATAATCTGGTTCTTCTTCTTCAGATTCCGTGTCGAACTCGGATTCGGTGTCAGAAGATGGAGGTGTCGGTTCATCACGAAGAATGTACTCTGGAGTTACTTTCTTCTTTAGCTTGGTAGCGGGTTTGGGTTTGGATGTAGGTTTAGGTGTGGTAGAAGTCTTGGGTTTTGACATTGAAGCTGCCTTAGATCTAGTATGAGGTGATCCAGTGGAGCTTGTAGTACTCCCAGACTTTACACCTCCTTTGCTTCGAGTCTTTATAGTGGCTTCTTCCTGTACCCCTTTGTAAGCATTATCATACAGCTTGAAGTTCGCCCTTTTCTTTATTTTGTCATTAAGAAGGTATTCAGGAAGCCTCATTCCTTTGATCTTGGTTGAGGAAGTGGTCGTCTTGATGAATGAGGTGGTGAAGTCGTCCTCAAAGAGGTGCTTTGGCTCATTAGGATCAGTCATCCTCTTGATGAATTCTGGAGTGTCTTTGCAGAAATGTTCAATGAGAAGCTTTGTGAATCTTGTGAATGGTATCATAGTCTTCACACGTTCGGTTTGAATACTGTGGACTATATCATTCATGATAGGAACTGCAAAGTCAATAGGTGTCAGAGTCACCATTCCCCAGAATGTTTGCAAATGTTCGAGCCTAGGATGTTCATGACCACTTTTCCTTCCTGATATTGATCTTACAACCAACAGACAGAATGTTCTCCAAGGCTGAGGGATATTCTTGGCATTAAATCGGGAAAGCTTGACTAGTGGTACGTCATCATCAACCTCATATCCTAATTCAATAAAGAAGTCAAGAAGATCCAGGTCAAGTAGTATAGGAGCAAATTCGTTGTTAGTTTGGGGCAGGAGAAGGGCTGTTCGAAGAACGTCGTGATCTACAGTGTAGTCTTGGCGATCCAATGTAACAGTGAAAGACTCATCATCCAAGTTAGCCTTAGCAGTAAGCCAGAATTGATGAAGGTAGAACAGAGGAACTGAAGTAGAACAGATAAGAAGATGTTTGCATGGATGTGCAAGTAGAATATCTTTCACAATCATGCACGAGTTCTCTGTAATTTTCAATTTGTCGAAATCAACTCAGGGATTGTTGTTGCCAATCGTGACATTGTAGTTTTCGGGAGTGATGTCATCCATGGTGAGCAGTGGAAGACTTTGTTCAGTGACGTTCTCATTGTGTTCAGCCATGTTAATAAATTTATGATCACAAGCTTGGATGACTCGTATGAATTAGGGCCGTAGGTTTTAAGAGGGGTTTAAGGGGTTTTGTAAAAAGTGAGGTTTGTGAAACACCGGTTTGTTTGTTTTATTATAATTGAACTTTTGAGTTTAGTCACTTTAGGTCCCTTAACTTTTAGATATACCTTCTTGAGTCCTAATGTTAAATGGTAAACATGTGTAACATCAAGATATACATCCGTTAACCTATCTTATGAAGACCTTATTACGGGATGAGACAAAGTGATGTATAAAGAACGTCCACACACTCCGAAGTACCGTAAAATACGAAAAACATGCAAGTATACCAATTAAAATTGGTAAAAAATTTAAGCGTAACTCCCCCTCAACACTTGTAAAATTTTAACAAAGTGTTGAAGTGAAGCGATATACTTGCATTTTATTTATTTTATTTTTTTTAAAGAGAAAAAAAATGAAAAATCTTTTTGTGTTTTGATTTGTTTATAAAAAAAATATTATACAAAGATAGTTTTGATGTTTGACGATCAATTGTGTTTTAAAAACTTTTCCAGATCTTCTGGAGTCAAACATCGCATACCAATTTGGTGAACTAGACTAGCAAACCTTGATGGTGCTAAAGATTTGGTAAGTAAGTCCGCCAATTGGTACTCAGTTCCAACAAAATAAAGTTCAACGGTACCCTTTTCCACATGCTCTTTGATGAAGTGATATCGGAGATCGATGTGTTTGGATTTGCAATGATGCACTGTGTTGCAGGAGATAGCAATTGCACTCTTTGAATCACAGTAGATAGGAATCTTGTTGAATAGGTAGCCATAATCCTTAAGTTGTGATCTCATCCAAATGACTTGAGCACAACAAGCAGACATGGCTACGTATTCAGATTCTGTAGACGACAGTGAAGTGCAGTCCTGCTTCTTAGATTGCCATGACACGAGTTTGTTTCCGAGAAATTGTAATCCACCAGAAGTACTCTTGCGTGTGTCTAAACATCCTGCATGATCAGCATCTGAAAAAGCAATTAGTTCAAAACCAGAATCCTTCGGATACCAGATTCCCAAGTTAATGGTTCCCTTTATGTATCGAAGGATTCTTTTGACCTCACTGAGGTGTTTTTCAGTTGGTTTGGACTGATAGCGAGAGCACATGTAGACAACAAATACTATATCAGGTCTGCTAGCTGTGAGATACATGAGGGACCCAATCATACTTCGGTATTTAGTAGGGTCAACTGGAATCCCATGTAAATCAGCATCTAGTTTTGTGGTATAGCCCATTGGTGTATTATAAGTATCACAAGACATCATTCCATGTTTCTTTAAAATTTCAAGAGCATATTTGGACTGATTTATAAAAATTCCACGGGGTAATTGATGAACTTGTAGTCCTAGAAAGAACGAAAGTTCACCCATCATGGACATTTCAAAATTATCTTTCATTAATTTTGCAAAATCATTAGAGTAATTTCGTTTTGTTGAGGCAAAAATAATGTCATCGACATATATTTGAACAACAAGTAAGTCCTCCCCGTAGGTTTTTGTAAATAATGTTGGATCCACCGATCCTTTAGAAAATTTATTGGCCAGCAAGAAAGTGGACAGTTTGTCATACCACGCCCGTGGGGCTTGCTTAAGTCCGTAGAGTGCCTTTTTGAGTCGGTAAACGTGATTAGGACGCTCAGGATCAACGAAGCCTTTAGGTTGGCTAACATAAACTTCTTCACGGAGTTCTCCATTAAGAAATGCTGTTTTCACATCCATTTGGTAAACCACCATATTCCTGTGTGCAGCATAAGCCAAAAAGATCAGAACAGCTTCATGTCGAGCCACTGGAGCAAAGGATTCAGCAAAATCAAGTCCTTCCAGTTGGGAGTATCCTTTCGCTACCAGACGTGATTTGTTGCGTATGACAGTCCCTTCAGCATCAAGCTTATTCTTCCAGATCCATTTTAACCCGATGACAAAGACTCCGTCAGGTCTTTCAACTAATTCCCAGACTTCTAATCGTATGAACTGTTGAAATTCCTCTTGCATAGATTCAATCCAGTTGTCATAAGTCATTGCTTCTTTGATGTTCTTTGGTTCTTCGTGACAAACTGTGAGTGCATATATACAAGTTTCTCCATCAGTGTGAAGTCGTTGTCTTGTCATTACAAGTGCATCTGGATGGCCAATAATATGAACTAGTGGATGGTCTCGAGTCCATTTGTATGTTGAAGGGTGTAGTTGATAAGTATCTCGCATGTTAGCAGGATCCAAATTGCGTGTTGACGACTCAGCTATATCAGGAACTGTAGTAGCCGGTGCAAACGGATTAAAGAACGCATCAGGATCATGCTCTGCGGGTTGTGGAACTGATTGTTGTGTTGGATCTTCAGCTGGATTGCGGGAGTTAGAGCCAGTTTGTTCTGCTGTAGATGGTGATACAATTGGAGGATTGTCTCTCTCAACACTTGTAGTGGTTTGTTGAGGTGAGTCTGGTACTGGAATGTTATCAGGTTGAGCAGCGGAATTAGGTGAGACCTCAGTAGGACGGTATTCAATTGTGTCATCAAATAGTGGAGCAAACAAGGTTTCTAATTCTTTGCGGTTGAGTGGCAATGGTTCAGCTGAAGATGCCGGAGAGTTAAGACGGTTGAATTCGGGTCCTAAGCTGTGTTGCTCAGAAGCCATCTGTGTGAGTTCATCAAAATTAGCGTGAATGGTTTCTTGAATTTCTCTTGTACGACGATTCCATATCCGAAAACCTTTGGAATTTTCACAATATCCAACGAACACTCCGATGTCAGCCTTTGCTTTAAGTTTACCTAAATCATCACGATCATTCTTCGGATAACAAAGTGCTCCAAATACATGAAAGTAATCGATGTTCGGTTTTCTTTTGTGAACAATTTGATAAGGTGTTTTGCGATGACGTTTTGTGATCATGCAACGGTTTTGGGTATAACATGCGGTTGAAACAGCTTCTGCCCACAAGTAATCTGGTAATTGAGCATTAATCAACATAGTTCTAGCAGCTCCACTAACGTCCTGTTGCGTCTTTCAACAACTCCATTCTGTTCTGGGCTTCTAGGAATAGATGTTTGATGTTCAATTCCCACTTTCTCATAATAAGACCTAAGTGTCTGATTCTTGAATTCAGTTCCATTGTCAGTTCTGACTATTCGTACCGTGTTGCGTAACTGAACTTGAATTTTAGTGAGAAAGGTGATGATCATTGAAGGAGCCTGATCTTTACTTCGTAAGAAATAAACCCAAGTCCATCTGGAGAAGTCATCTACAATTACTAGTATGTAGCGTTTACCGTTGATACTTTGAACACGCATCGGTCCACATAAATCCATATGAAGCAGTTGTAAAACATGATTCGTACTTTGCTCAGGTTTAGAAGGAAAATGAGCACGAGTACTTTTTCCTTGTTCACAGGCTGGACATAAGTGATCTTTGGTAAAACGGAATCTTGGAAATCGATCAACAAGTTTATAACGAGCAAGGTCAGTCATGGTTTTGAAATTCAAGTGCGAAAGACGTTTGTGCCATAACCAAGATTTAGTTGACTCTGCTTTGGAGAGAAGACATATCGGAGATGTTGCAATCATATCTGACATTGATATTGTATAAAGATTGGAGCCACGTGAGCCAGACATAAGATCGTTTCCTTGTAAGTCACGAACAAAGCAAGTTTTCTCACGAAATGCAACTTCTAGATCCCCATCACAGAATTGACCAACAGAGAAAAGGTTGTGTCCAAGGCCTTCCACATAATAAACACGGCTTATTTCGATGTTCCCACTTACATAGTCACCATATCCCATGATTAGAGCGTAATTATCATTCCCGAATCTGACAGTACCAATGAACTTTGAGACAAAGTTTTTCAACAGTTTGAGATTGCCTGTCATATGTCGGGTGCATCCGCTATCAACAATCCAGAGAACGATCTGTACCACCTGCATCACAAGAAGAAGACACAGATGGAACAGAAGTAAGGGTGGAACCCAAAGACAGTGCGGGTTCCTGTTGGTTAGAAACACATTTATTCAACAATTTAGGAATCCATTTAAAGTCTGGTTTGTGTTGTAACCAACGTTGCCAATTCCAACTAGTTTTTGCTTTCTTAATGTTAAATGCACTAGCAGTTGGCTCATTCCTAGATTTGTTCTCGGCACCTATGGGGGTAACTTCAACTTCATTAGAAACCGTAGTAGACGGCTTTCCTAAATTAGACTTGGAGGCAATTGTGGGCCTAGAAGGAATGCGTGTCCTACGTTTCTTATGACGAGAAAGTAGAGAATTAGCGATACATTTTGTATGATCACCAGATGAAACACTTTTACGACAAAACACACAGGATGCATTAATATTGAAAACATTCAAAGGTTCATCATTCGTTACATTTAGATTTTGATTACAATTTGCCAGATTAGAATCTAAATCTGATGCAACATGAGTCTTATTCAAGTTCCTAAGTTGATCTTCTACTTCTTGGGCTTCTAGTTGTCCTTTCTTACGTTGCAAGATCCTATTCTTCTTTTTACTTTTTCGCTTGGGTCTGCTAACGCTAGTAGTGGAGACGAGTCCTGTAGAAGTGGAGTTATCAACATTAGTGTTTTGAACAACATTTCCTTTGTCAGTTTTGTCTACGTGATACATTCCTGGTGCTATTATCGTGGTGTCAACAAACTTTCCTTTTTGGAGTATCTTAATTTTCTCTTTCAAATCAATGATGATGTGATTCTTATCCTGAATATTTGACTCAAGTATGCCATTGCAATGTTTAATGTCAATGTGGTTTTGTAGAAATGCGTCATTTTCAATTTTTAAATCCGCAATTTCTTGCTCGTATTTGAGACACAAACTTTTGAAAGACTCATTGTTTTTGCAAAGCTGACAAGAGGTTGAAAGATTTTGTTTTTGAAGTTCCAATTCTCGTTCAATACTTTGAGCTTGACACCATTCAATCCTCTGTTTGAGTAGACAAATTTCTTTTGAAAATTGTTTTGTCACATCATCATTTGAACTTCTCAACATATCATTTTCCTGTTTGAGTGTCTCAATTTCCGCTTTCAACAAGTTATTATCAACAAAATGATCATACTTAAGCATAGAAGTACCAGATTTATAGAGATCATTCATGATAACAGACAAAATATCAGCAGTGAGAACCTGTTCCAAGAGTCGATCAGCATCATTTTTGAAAACTCTAGTTCTTTGCTTTTGGACCAAAATCTCATTTTCAGTTGCGTTGAAAACATTTATCATATTTTTGACCTCCTTTTGAAGTTCCTGATCCCAACGTGTAGCACAGAGACGGAGGTGTTGGACAATTGGCAGCATTTGTTTTTGAAAAATATCTCTTTTTTCTCGCTCGTAAGCGGATTGAAAAGTTTCAACTTTTATTTCTGAATTGCGTGCAATTGTTTCCTCCAAAATTTCGATGTCTTCCATAAAAGTTTTGAAATAATTTAAGACACGACAACTTTTTGGTAACGGTGTAAGTTCACCGGATGATGGTAAAGGACCATTTATTTGTGCTACAGTTTGGACAGGGACCGCATTAGAAGATGAAACATATGAGTCTTCGACAAACCATGATTTCTCAGGTACGTTCTTCTGAGTAACAAAAGATTTAGAAAGAGGTGGAGCTTTTGAATAGTCATATGGTGTCCAATATTGAACATAACTCATTTTTGATCGACTCTCGTCTTCAAGTTCTTCTTCTTCCTCAGTATCAAAAACAACAGCACGTACAATTGTATTATCAAACATGTGATCAATACTGTAAACCTTAGGATTTTCTTTGAAAGCTTTGTGAAGAAACATTGATTTAAAATCGCAAAGTGCAAATCCTTTATCGGGTCTCGGTTTTAAAGCAAACTTTTGAATTGTTGTGACAGAGTTCCCGTGTTTGTAAACAATGTGACGAAATTCTTTGAGTTGTTTTTCAAGATCAACAATATCACCGAGTAAGTCATCTATATACTTCCTTTTTCGTTTTTTATGTTCACAAAACTCCTTTTTGCAATTTGACAATTCTGTTTCTGTTTTTGAAAGAACTATTTGAAGACGTTCAGCTTGCATTTTCAATTCACACTTTTCACTTTCGAGTTTCGAAATCAACTTTCCGTTTGACTCAATTATATCTTGTATTTTGCATTGAAGATCTTGTTCTTTATTGTAAGAATCTTGAAAAGCTTTTTCAAAACTTTTTGCATTTTTAATCTTTTCTTCCTGATTTGAAAGTTGAATTTTATAACATTCAATATCTCTTGCAAGTGACGCATTTTGTTCTTTTAAAACTTTATTTTTCTTGTTGCATTTTATTATTTGCAATTGTTGAGCATCCAGTTGTTTAGATAACAATATGAGGTCAGGGTCTGGATCAAATGATGGTTCATGTTGTTCTAAATGATCATTTTTATCATTCTCAATAGGATCATCAAATGAAACAACTGTATCATCATCAAATATGACAACTGTGCTTATTTGTTCATCTGTTTGAGAAGATGAAGATGATTTAGATGGAACAACTTGCGCCATATCTGATTCAGAAGCAGAGGGTGAGATTATATCATTTATAAAGCATGCATTGAAGTCATGTACCTGAGACAAGCCGTCAGTGTCATACACTGGACCTGAATCATTAAGCTTAAGTTCCTGCATGTTGGCCATAAGCATCACAGCTGCATTAGCTTCTAGATCTTCCATGTCATCATCATTGTGCACATTTGCCATGAAGTTGTTGTCCTGTTCAGGGAAATGTCCATCCTTTTCATCTTGAAGAGCCATGAGTAATGCCTGCTTGTGAAACTTACTCCCCCGAGTTCTCGGTTTAGGACATGCAGTCGCTATATGACCTTGTTCATTACAGTTATAACACCACACTGCATTCCCTGAGTTGGAGTTCCTTGTTGCAACTGGTTCAGACCTTTGCTGAGAAGATCCTGAGTTGTTGTTGAACCCTCCATTGTTACTAAACCTCTGACCATTCCCATAATTTCCTGAAGAACTTCCTGAACCAGATCGACCATAGTTACGATTCTGAATTTCCACTCTTCCATCATTGACAACAGCTTGATTCTTTGTGTTAGAAGATGAACGTTGATGGTTGTTTGTTTTGTTGGAGAATTTGCTAAAAGCACGAGCAATAAGAGCAAGTCCCTGATTCAACGTATTAAAGTCATCATCGTCCTCGTCATTGGAGTTGGAGTAGTACACAGCATCATTGTTGTTTAACGGAACAAGTTGAGTAGAAACATTCTGTAGAGATGAATCATAAGGGACCATTTGGTTCGAGGTGGAAGATTGTGGATAACTGAAGTAGTTCTGCTCTTGAACATATGCATGATTTGACATTGGTGGTGGAGCGTAGGGAGACTGAGCTACGAGAGCCAAAGAATTTGGTGTAGAAGTTGGTGTGTATCCACCTCGTAGAGCTCGATCTTTTTCCACTTCAGGTTCATGGTGTTTCAGAAAATCATACAACAAACCATATGGAGCATCATGCAGATTCTTTGTTTGATGAACAAATGTCACATATTTATGCCAATCAGGGCCAAGACTACCAACAAATTTGGAGTTCACAGCGATCCTTGGTACTGTGATTTTATGACGTTCCAGATCATTAACCACATTTGTGAAACGATGATAGTAGGATTCAAGTGACTCTCCAGGTTCAATTGTGATGTCAGTGTATTCCATGTATAGCTTGGATTCCATGTCATCTTTGTTCAATTGAGTGCCTTCCATAAGGAGATGAACGTGTTCCCACATAGCTTTAGCCGTTTTCTGAGCATCGACACTTCGATAGATAGGATTTGGTATTCCTTGAAGTATATAAGCCATTGCATACTCATCAGCTTCACGATGTAATTTCTGTTCTTCTGTGAGTAGAGATTCTGGAAGAGGTCGATCACCAGGAGGACGTGGAGGATCAGCATGTGGATCACCAGCTTCAAATCTTGTTGGCCACTCAAATGGTCCTTCAAGTATCACTTGCTTCAAGAATTTCCCATGAGGTTTCTTTAATTCAAGAAATCGTAAGAATCGACTTGACCATTGAACATAGTTCCCAGGTGTTAGCATTGGAGGTGTTTCAAGTGATCCTGCCTCATGTCGGGATTGTTGAGTTGTAATAACTTCACACATTCTGTCAAACCAATGAGGTTGTTTGGAGGAAAGCTGAGTGTTTTGTTGTGGCACTTGATATGGTTGTTGTTGAGGAATGATCTGATGTTGTTGCATCATTAGGTAATGATGTAGTGGATTGTATGTTTGTTTTTGAGAAGGTTGTTGATATAGTTGGTGCGGAAGGTATTGTTGTTGCTGATACTGCTGATGTTGAGGTTGCTGAGTATGAGGGAAGTAATGATTAGGTGGTTGAGACATCGTAGAACACTTATGTAGAAATGGATCTTGTAGAAAGTGTAGAATTAACCAAGTATCGAAAAACTTTGCACAACTTCGGATTGCGAAACCTTGATCAACAGGGATTGCTAAACTTTTGAGTTCCAATGATTTCGAAAATTACTAAGATGTGATTTCGAAATTGGGATTGCGAAATTTTTCAGGTTTTCGAAAAGAAAAAAAACTTGAAATTTCGAAAAAATCAAGGTTTGCGAAACTTTTCAGGTTTTCGAAAACTTGAAATTTCGAAAGAAAATCAAGGTTTGCGATAACTGTGTGATTTCGAAAAATTGGATGTTTTCGAAAAAACACAAAGTTACGAACACCGTTTTCGAAATTATACAATTTCGAAAACTTTCCCAAAAGTCGAAGTACTTAACTTTCTTATACAAGAAAGAAAATACCGAGTCCACACAAACGAAGTCGAGGTAGTGCACGTAGAGGAGATCTCGAAATGGTACCAATGAAAGTTCTCGATAACTAGGCAGATTTTGTTTTTCGAAGAAAGCAATCCAAAAACTTGTTTTTATTGCAAGATTTTTGTACTTTTATGTGTAAAATGATGAGATCTTTAAGAAAGTTGAAAACTTTAAGAACTTTTTCAAAATTTTAAAAAATTGCGAAAAATAGTACAAAAACCTTAATCGAATTTTTAAGAAAAGATTGGAACTTTTTTGTTTGTTTTGATTTGTAGCACAAGTTTGTAAGCAAATATGTGATAAAAACCAAGAAACAAGCAAGAAAGTACAAATATTTCACAAAAATTCGAATTTAAAGAACAAGTTTAAGAACAAAATCAATGAAAAACAAAAGCTACACCTTCATATGGCGAATGATACCACTTGTTAGGTCACCATTTAGTAAACACAAGCATAACAATGATAGAAATGAGATGAGAAAAGAGATTGGGTGATTATATGATAAAGAGAAATGTAAGTGCAAGAGTTTCCTTAAGAAATCAAAATAACCAACCAAGTTTACAAATGGCCTAAGACTAGTATTTATAGGAAAGGAGCTAGGGCAACACTCCTACTCCATCCCTTCTCACAATTCGTATGGGCTTGAGGCCCATGGATCTCATTCTTAAGCCTAGTAAACTTAATACAAAATGTAAATGATAGTAAATAATAACTAAGCAACCTAGCATTATTACAAATGACCGAGACTTCATAAAATAGTGAAAACTATGATCCCAACAATTCTCGTATTTGTGTACATTCAATTAACGGGTGCGTTTGGTATGCTGGGAGGAATGACAATGGGTATGAGTTTGATAGTACTCAACTATGAAAGTTTCATTCCCCACTCTCTAGCCATATATGGAGTATGGAAAATAATGGACTTTCATAGTCATAGTTGTGGGCCCAGGCACCCTAAACAAACACCAACTATCACTTTCATAGTGATAGTTGATTCCCAGAAATGGGTACCAAACGCACCCTAAGACCATTAATTAAACACTAGCAACCCTTAAAAACCTGTTGGCGACAAGTTGCATATCAAACTTAATTTGAACAATTCAATAAAAGGGAAGTTTCCTATACGCTATAGACAATTGGTGTGAACTAGTGCGTCAATACTTCAATAATAATGCAACTTGATGGGCCAACCGAATATGATATTAGACATATAAGTAGAGGGGAGTTGAAGAAAAAATCGAATACATGCACTTGATGGGCCAACCGAATATGATATTTGAGCTCCATTCAAATCTTTTTTGTATCTTATATAAGGTTACGTTTAGAAATCTTATACGTAACATTATCTCTTGAGTCATGTTTTGATAGCTAGAATATAAAATCAAAAAAGCATCCAAATGATTTTCAAAACACCAAAAGGGCACATCCAATAGTTAAAAGATTTCATTAGCACCAGTGGCGGAGCCAGAAAATTTAATCGAAGAGGGCAATGATCGACAAAAAATGACTCGATAACGGACCGAACTTTTTATAGTAAAGTTCCAAATGGGTCGGGTCGGGTTGGTTACATTAAATGCAAAAAGGACTTCTTTTAACACTAACTAAGCGAGCGATGTATATTACATGATAAAGCAATTTAATCGAATTCATTTTAAATAAAATCAACTCAACTTGTAATCTATTTTCTTTTCTCTGAACGGATATTCACTAATAAAATATAAGCACACAACCAAACATATAAAACAAAGAGCTAAGAGTGTCTAAACTTGTATCGAGTAATTATATCAGTCATAAATCGCTCATATATGCTCGTAAATTTTAACATAGGTGATTTTTGTTCAAGATGCTAACGCAAAACTTTTCACTAAGAGTGGGACTTACGTTTGAAATTTGAAACTAAAACAGTAGCAGTTTTAGATTCCTAATTATACTTGCTTTTATGACTATTTCAAAACTAAATACTGAGTAACATTCAATCACAAAAGGAACAAAATAAATAAATAAATAAATAAATAAATAAATAAATAAATAAAAATAAAAAATATTAAGTAGATAGTTTATTATATTCTATGTTACTCGCATCCCAATATTATAACTTTGGTCTCCACCCTCTCATTTCCCATCTTCAACCATCTTTTCCTGTCATTCCACGGTGTCTAGGACGAAAAAAATCGAAGCTTCAATTGGTGGTTTTTCTTTTTGAAGAGGGCACTTCAATTTCTGAGTTGAGGGCACCGCTGATTTTTTGCAAGAAATTTAACCATTTTTCCTACTAATTTAGCTATCCTAGTGAAGCTTTGTTGGGGGCCTTTCCCCACTACTAGCAAGGTGGCTCCGCCCCTGATTAGTCGAAAGTATATAAAAGTGCATATCTATAGAAAGATAATTTAATTCTTGTCGCGATGGTATGATTTTTTCGCGTAACGATTAACGGTTTGCTAGATATTTAATTTTTAAAAAAATTGTGAAAGTTTATTTATTTACTTATTTTGATGAAAAATAAATGGACATGATTGGTTCATTGGATTTATGGCAAATATGGAATCTTTATTTATCTCAACTCCTAGTCTTTAAAGAACATTTCTTGGTGCCTTGTATATTAATGTTACATGATGTATCACGCTTCCAGGAGCTTAGACAGCTTGTGTATATCAAATGCATTTCATCACTGAAAGTTCATTGGATTTTGACTTCAGAATCATTTAGTGGTTGTTGAATGAAATCCCACCCGTCTTCATCCACAGAAGAAAGTTGTAAAGCCTGTAATTTGAACAAAATTAGTCAAGCTACCAAATACAATACAAAGAAAGTAAGTTGCAAGTGTAATATCAACACATTGCATATTCAAAAGTTTGCCAAAAAAAGTTGTCCATTATCACCTGATCCCTACTTGACTCATTATGAAACATGCACCATTGATACGTGGGAATCGCACCAGGCTTTACCTCTCAAGGGATCTTGAGAAGCTTACAACCCCCACCAGGCAGTTTACCTGATCGTTGTAGTATAGTATAATGACAAGTACCGGGGGATTGATCGTTCAGCTAGGAATAGTGTCGCTAGGGTTAGAAAACCTAAATACTAGTTCTAAAGGTGAGGGATGATTATTTTTGTATTTTTTTTTATTTTTTAGAAAGCAAGTAAAAATCTCGGGTTTGAAGGATTTGGGCGGAATTAGTTGCTAGTCAACTAACTCAATACTAAAGATGCAATCAAAATAAAATACTAGAAATGAAAATAAACTAAATTACACTAAGGTTGTGAGCAATAAGTGGAGAAAATGTGTTTACTTAGATTTCACTACTCCCTAGATATCTTTTACACGTTAATTACTTGTTATAGTTGCGTGGATGACGGATTGTATTCCTTAATACCATTCATGGGGTGGCGCACTTAATTCCCCAATCCTATGAGTGCCTACTTCACTCCTATGTCGAGCCGGCTAAGAAGCTCCTAACATGGGATCATTAGAATTTACTCATGCATTAAATACAACCAATAAAACCTAGTGCACGTCAGTTCATGTTTCCTAAGACGTTCAAGCATGTTACCATTTGGAAGTCTGCCAGTTTTCTTAAGCCTAACATCGAAATCATTCATCCAATACAACCATAAACAAGTAATCAACACATAATTAACATCTAGGTTTCATTAGATCCAAGCAAACACAAGATAGATCTAGCCTAGCATGATGGAATTAAGACAAGAACAAGATATAGACAACCAATACATAGACATATTGATTGAATTAAAAGAATACTTATCTCAATTACACATGAAAGGGATCAAGGGCTTAGAACCCTTGAAAAACCTGTAAAATTCATACCAAGTTCGTACTTAGGGTTTCTCCAAAACTTCTCTCTTTTTAATGTGAAAATTAGAAAACTATATATAGGAAATAGGGTCTGACGGTGTCAAGACAAATCTTGTGACGCCGTCATCTCGCCGCCAAAATACTTCTCGGACTGCCTTGATCTACTTTTGACGCCGTCATGTGTTAGCATTTTCCAGGCCGTCATGCATTTTACTCTTGACGCCCTACCTTGTGACCCCGTCAATTCTGTACTGGGTCGTCATGGAAATTACTCTTGACGCCGTCAGAAGTTCCTTCTTGACGCCTTCACCTACTGTTCCCAGCAAGGAAAATTAAGACTTTGGAGTTTTCTTCACTTTTATGCTCCAAAAACGTCCGAATTGCTTCCTTTTCCAGATTTCACTCCCAAAGTACCTAAAATCACAAAAGGAACGATTTAGGGCAATATTTGATCAAATAAATTCAATTTCGGGCTTAAATGACCCCCTAAAAGTGGTTCATTTTTCGCCTCATCAACCATCCACCCATATTGCCACCTCTAATCATTGCACAACCCTTATTATCTCCTTTGGACTTGTGGGCAAGGACAATTAATGTTCGAGGCAACAAGGTATAACTTGTAGTTATTCGATTATGCTTTAACGCTAGCAATCATTTCCCAAAAGGTCAACGACGTTGGCACATGTCAGTAGAAGATTTGCTTCCTGAAAGTTATGTTGATAAAGCATCAGATTATATGGAGGTGGATGTCTGGTTCGATTAAGGTCTATTTCTAGTTACACACTTGTAACACCCCGTGAATGACGCATCATAATTACTCAATTTTAAAACTTTTACGCGGAAATGACTACACTTTATCAAACACTCTGTTACGCTTTTGACCAAAAAACCCTATAAACATTCAGCCCTTTAAAGTATTGGTAAATAAAACTAGACTCAATTACCTTCAAAACCTTGGGTGGCATGACCCGTGACGACTTATGGCTCAAAAGATATGATTTTTAGAAAATTGGTAAATTCTGAAAATCCTTTCCAACTGCAGGTTGAAACTTTATGAGTAAACAAAGCAACTCCCACCCGCAGGTTAGGATTTCAAACCGCCGGTTGGGGGCCTGCAGCTCCCAAATCTTGCGTTTTGACAACTTTTTACGATATACCAGTTATACCACTTTCACATTACATCAAACTTTGCTGATTTCATTAGTACATTGTAAATATCATTTTCTTACATAAACATTTACCATTTGACCACAGGAATGCTACTTTACCATTTGACAGGTCTTATGTCAAAACCCGTTTTGACCCATTTACATATATAACTTATACCACTTTCATATTGCTTCAAACATCCCGGAAATCATTAGCTTAACATAATAAATCATGTTCATAATCATTAACCCGTTTACAACCTAAAATGGGTATAGTTTCACATCATTCCAAACACCCTTTAAAACATGATCATAAACACTTAAATCATGTTATAACATATCGTTTAACGACTCAATTACTTCAACGACCATGACATGTACTTTGACACTTGACAATACGTTCATAAACCATTTTAAGACTAACGGTTGTACAACATTGACTTGAGATCGGTATCTACATATGCTCCTACTTTCTTACCATGCTACTAATCTTTTGCATTAATAATCCTTAAGCCTTAGCTCAAGCTTACCATCTCCATCACATATAACCTACAAAACATTGATAACTTAAACCATAAGCAAAAGGCTTAATAAGTAAAACGATTATAACATAATATCATAATCATTCACACATTACGCATCATATCCCATTAATCCATTGTAATCATTGAACATTAACACATACCTTCAATTACTCAAGGTATCACTATTCTATCTCAACCACGTCTAAGCACACTTTAACTAACACATTATTGGATAGCTACATCGCACTAAACTTTAATCCATTTTCACATAAGCACAAGCATTCATAACCTTAATGCATAAAACATAACACATAATATGATGAAGTCAATATAACAACATCTTAAAACTCTTATAACTGGTTTACTTACCTCGATTCCAAGCTAAGCTAATCAAGGCATCACCATCATCATCAACAACGACACCATCAATCTTTCTAAGCATCCTAGCCATATCAAAATAACACAACATTTAATTATATAACCAAATAACCATAACAATGGTTATTCAACCGTTAACCCATTTCTTAATACTTAAATTCATCATATAATCATATGTTGATTATATGATAAACATCTTATAAAAATACCTACTTTACATCAATACCATTAGCCTCATAATCTTTTACATCCATTCAATTAGCTTAAACATTATCATTTACCCATTTCTCCAAATTAGGTACATAAACCCTAACTTCTTGAATTCAACAATTAACTTAAGATAAGGGATTGCTTACTTGAAAGGATGGTTGGTACTAACTTATTTCCTGAGTTCACCAATTTGATCATTGGAAAACCTTGGTCTTCCCTCCTTTTCTCTCTAAACCGCCACACACAATACACACTCGTGGATAACCATGAAATGTGTATATCCTTGAGATTTCTAGATACAGCTTTCTTCATTTCAGAGTTATGTACCAAATTGACACTTTAAGCCCTTCAAGTCCATTTACTTCTATTTTAGCCAACTGTAACTTTATTACTAATGCACTACTTGACAACATTAGTCCTTTAAGTATATCTTTCTTATAATTGTGACACATCATACTTTCTATAACCATTTACATAACATTAAGTACTTATACTTGATTATCGAGTTGACTAACCAATACCGTAAGACCTTAAAACTTATAAATGTCATAGTCAACTATTCCAATGGCATTCTTGTAATAAGATACTTAGACCCGGTTTCAGGGTGTTATAATACTAGACATGAACCGACCTTGAGATTCATTGCTCCAATTATGCCGGGGGAGTTGTCAAACAGTTCTTGCATAGCAACTACTCTCCGTAGTGAGAGTCATTGATCAATGCTGCCTCATTTTGTGGCAAAATCTCACTTCAAATATAATATTGACAATGCTCATGTGAACAAATTTCTTTTTTTAATCAAAATGGCCCACTGTAAGTGAAAAATGGCTTGCCTTTCCTGAGAAAGACAATGGTTTTGGGGGGAAAATACTCGAGGTAACTACAATAATGTCTTGCTACTACTACCTTTCATATATTAATCTTTACATCGACCCTTTATGGGTGAACAAATATTATGAAACTGCGCATGCATCTAATTTAAGAGCAGAGGTAAATAAAACTTTGGAGATTGTGTGGACTGACAAACTCATTGGTCATAGTCTTGAGGCGAAGGTATACCTCCTTCCCTCTGATGGTAACCTTGCTATGAGATTAAGGAATATATGTGAAGCTAAAGTTGATGGGGACTTAGCGAATCACATATTTATAACATCTTAGATATTCTGATTATTATTCTGTAGATGTAGCAAGATATATATGAAGATGTAGCAAGATATATATGAGCACGTCTGAAGATTCTTAAAGATTAATGGGCAAAACTGTGGAGGTGGCAAAATGGGCGAGTTCCGGTAACGAAGCTAATGGCTGAGCCGAAACATTTTTAGTGCAATTTTTTTAGTAAATAGTTAGTGTCTCTGATATTAGTACCAAAAGTATATATCATTTTATGTGACTTAGGATTTTTTTATACATTAAAAATACACTTTTGTTGACCTTTGACCCTAAACCCATTTGATATCTTTCATTTTAATATAAAATTTTGATTTTACCTATTTGACCTATTAGAGATAAAACATAATCGGAATAACTAGTCTATAAGTAAATGAGTCGAATTGCCACTCTAGATTGAGATCATTGCTGGTACTGTAGATTGAGATCCTTTCAACTTTGTAGAGTGCACCAGCAGAAAAGATACCATATTGTGAAGACTTTTTTATTCAGTAATAAGGTTCAAAATGTGAAAATGTTACTCAATTGGCTATGATGTTATCGGGAGAAGGTTCTCAGCTCAAGTTGGCTCTTTTCTTGATCAACCCACTCTTTGCCAACTTTGCCATGATGTTATTGCTGGTCAACAACTCCTGTTGCTAGGAACTTTACGAAAGATACAAAACAAATTAGCAAATGACACATGTGATGACCAATCAATGAATATATTCTACTTTTAGTTGGCCAATTTAATAACAATTGATTGTAAAACTTGTTCGCATGTTGTTGTATATCATTAAATGGAAAGAAGACTTTTAGCCAATGTATATCACTTGTTCACCGGAATTAACTGCAGATTAACCAAGAAAATATCACTTCATGATTTTGCTCTTGTGATTTTTAATTAATGTTATGTTTCATTTCAACCAATTCTCGTTATTTGCTCAAAAAGAAATCCTTGATTGTTTCATAATCATCTAGTGAATGTTAAGTAGTTAACTTTTGATTCATGTACATAATTATTGCAACCTGATGTGGGATTATTATCCAAGTTATGGTGTTCATCTGAATAGTTCTATTGTTAAGCGTTCATAAACTGTATTAGAACTTGGTTAGAAAAGCTGTGAGCATTGGTGGGAATTTCAACCCATTAACTAATGGACGGGTTGATTTGGTTAGGTTTCATCTTTTACGGGTCAGGGGGTATAACTAAAAGTTAAAAAGTGTACATTATCGGCTCTTTCTTTTTACATTGAAGAATTCGTATCATGAGTCTAACTAATCATCGATACATGACTTTTGTTTGTTGATTAATTCATGTGTTGGTAAGTGACAAGGATTCATTATGATCACTACATGTAAATAAACATGCATGTATCGTACGTGATGAAATGTGTCATAGAAATGTGTCACTTTATGTATTATCTGCTCTTGAGTTGTTGTTATTGCATGTTTATCTATTTAAGCCTCTATGTTAATTTTTGTATCGAGGTCAGCTTGTTCAAGTGATTAATAAAGAAATGTGTACGTTATGTTAATTTTCACTATGAAAATGGCCATTTTGTGGCACACAATTTTTATGGCAAAAGTATGTAGAGTATCATATTGAATGTTTATGCATGGTTTAAGTGAGCATCACTTCATGAGCTGCAATTAGAACCATATTCCCCTCTTGTATTATCACCAAATAATCCTAACCACACAACATCCACATCCCTTATCTGTTATCTGTCAAAATTTTGTATAAACAATAATAAGTGGTTGCTGAGAAGGTGCATGCATATTATTTGGATGGTTGTTGTTTTGTTATGTATTACTTTCAAACTTTGAATTATTCAACAAAATGGATGGTTCCTATACGCTATAAGCCTATAAACAATTTGTGTGATCTTAATAGTCAAAATGTCAATATGTCTACTACAATTAATAATGCAAAAACCTGACCTCCATCCATTAAAGATAACAAGAACCCCCACTTATCCACATCTTGTATATATATATACAAACACAAACCAAACAGATTTATGCATATCACCCAAACACTCCTTCACTTCTTTTTTTTAACAATCCACACACCCTTTTTTGTTCAGACAAACAAACAGATACTATACATACATGATGTCTTCAGTCAATCATGACGACTTTGCTCACTTAAAAATCCCCCTTGCAGATGTAATATCCGCCACCAATAACTTTTCTAAAGAAAACCTCACCAAAGAAGCTGATTTTGGAAATGCTTACACGGGACAGCTCTTGTGGTCGGGTGAGTTGATTGAAATCGATGTTCGGAGGTTTAATAAAGAAAGGAAGGATGGAGAACAAGAGTTTTGGATGGAGATTTCCATGCTTTCTAGTCTCAAGCATAAAAATCTGGTCTCTCTTGTTGGGTTTTGTTATGAGAATGATGAGAAGGTCATCATTATCAAGCGTGAGACCAGATTAAGTCTTGATAACTATTTAAGTGACACGATGGTGTTGACATGGGTGCGAAGATTGGAGATATGTGTTGGTCTTGCAAACGCATTGAGCTACATTCATTATGATGAGCACCGTGATTTTAGCGTAATACATCGAAACATCGACAGTTTGAATGTCCTATTAAATGATAATTGGGAACCCAAGTTATCTGAATTTAGACTTTCCATGAAGGTTAAAGCGTCTGAGAGGCGTGATTCATTCCATGTTGATAGAGTTTGGGATAGGGAGGGGTATACAGACCCGGTATATGTAGAGACAAAGAGTGCACACCACAAGTCAGACATATATTCCTTTGGGATCGTAATGTTTGAACTACTGTGTGGTAGGAAAGCAGTAATCAACAACGACCAAGATAATAAGTACTTGGCTTTGGTGGCTGTTACCCATTATAGGGAGAAGAAACTCGATGAAATAATTGATTGGGACCTATGCAATCAAATGGACTCTCAATCATTTAACATTTTCGCGGAAACAGCGTATGACTGCTTGAACAAAGAACGATCGCAGCGCCCAAATATTGATGAGATTGTCACAAGACTTGAGAAAGCGTTGGAACTTCAACTCGAACATCAAAATGAGGTATGACGGTTTTTCCTCTTCCATCTTTCTATGATACAGTAATAAATACTACTATCTGTTTCTTTGAATTTCTTTTATTTACCACTTTCTAAGACTTTTAGTAAATGTCTTTTTCTTGTAATTAATATATATTCATAGCAGTTATATCATGTTACTTAATAGTCACAAAATTTTCATATAAATTTAAAATAATAATAATTATATAGTTGTACTCTATTACCAGATTATTATTTGAATTTTCGTGTAATTATCTTTTTATATTCTATGAACAAAAATAGTTATCGGAGAAGATGACCATTATGAATTATTTATAATTATTTTTTAAATAAAATTACACAAATATATAGTTAAAATCCCGTTAGTGTGACTTATGTCACAACTATGTGCATGCATGAAGGTTTAAAACTAGTATATGAAGAAGAAGAAGAAAGAGAATATGAATATGGATTGTTAACGTAATATTATTATTTGACCCGCCACCCACACTAAAGCTTATTAGTTAATCACCCATTTTACATAAACAACTGACTTAGCAACTTGCTAAGCCAACACACGTATCGATCAGTTAAATGCCTTTAGTGAAAGTCGTCACTAAGAAATTCTACTAACAGCATAGACGCATAGTTAACTGCCTTTAGTGAGTTTAGTGACGAAATATCTTGTCACTAGATATCAATAAGCTTATCATATGATATTATAAAAACAAATGCTCAATTTCTGCTATAAACCACGTTTAAGTAGCTGGTAAAACTAACAATGTTCATTGAAAATTCAAAATACTAATTCCATTAATGTAATTACAACACGTTTTATGTCCAGAATACATAAAATAACGTTCTTTACAAAAAGGAGCAAAAACAAACTCATCTATAACCTAGTAAATGGAGAAATGAGAAAGCTCATGACGAGCAAGTTCCCAGATGAGATGTCTTCTAGATTATTGAAGCATGATCGCTGTTTCATCCAAACAAGTACTTGAGGAGCTGCATCATATCATCTCTGACTTTGAGACCTATTTGCCAACATCTAATTGCATGATCGAAATTGCCAAATAATACTTTCTCCATTAGAATTGCAAAAAAGAGGGAATTGTTCACTACCAGAATTTTAACTCTTAGGAACTATTCTAAGATTAAAGCATATATATTTGTCCAAACATCCAAGTTTCTGATGTCCAAACAGCATGTAATTGCTCTGAAAAACAGCATACAAACCTTTAAAGATAATTAATTGCCAATCGCTGCAAAAAAACAGCATACAAACATGTAATTGCTGCAAAAAAAACATGGTTGCTGTAAAAAACTGTGTCAGAACTCAGAACAGCATATAAAAGCTGTAATTGCTGCTAAACAATAACATACAAATATGTAATTGCTTTTTAAAAAAGAGAGCATGTAATTGGTTCAAAAACTTGTTTCCAAACAGCCATGTAAAGGCTATGTCCAAACAACATATAAAAGCTGTTAAGACAGCATATAAGCTTGTCCAAACAGTTCATCTTTCTGCTGTCCAAATAGCATATAGAAAGTGTTTAAAACACCATAAAAACCTGTCTAAACAGCTTTTTAAGTCTTTAAAAACTTGTAAAAAGCAATGTGCAACACATATAAAAGATTTAATGACAAACCCGGGCAGAATTATAGAATCGGGTAAAACCTGGCGGGTGACACTGGGTTTTGAATTCTTAAAAACCGGTTTCTTTTGACCCGTTATCTAAGCCGCTTCGACCGGTCGAACTAGCATGGTCGAATCGGGTTTCAAAACATTCAAAAAAGAAAAGTGGTATTGTAAAAGTACTTGTTGATGTCTGCAAAAATTTGTGAACTATGACCACCCAACCGATATTTTGATAGGACGTCCTGCAAACGTTTATATGAAACTGGGGGAGTGTCCCTGGTAGACGATTAAAATTAGAAACCACGGGATTGCTGAGTTACAAAGTAAAATCAAATTTTTATAAGTAGTATAGTTATAAAATCTATCTGTAGCTTAGCAAGTTCATTACGATATACACAAGGTAGTATGTATGGCCTTGCCCTTTTTCTTCAAAATTACATGTAAGCTACATATGAGTTGTCCGTCCCCTTTTTGTTTGTGTCTTTAACCTCAACAATTAAACTTTTAGGGACTCTAATCTCCAAGTATTTTCTCATTTCAAAATTATCTTCAAAGAAAACCACAAATATTAACATACTTATGACGAATTGACTGGAAGAGAAGCAACTTCCCTTTTACGGTTCGACTCATTTACTTGTAAATTTGTCAGTCCAGGACTCCAGGTTATGGTTTGTCTCTATGTGGGGATAAAAAAAAATAATAACTGATAAGGAAAAAGGTCTATTAGGTCACTGGTTAAGACTCGATAGTGACCCACAGTGTAATTTTAGTGAATAAAACTTTCTAAATCCTTTTTATTAACAAAAATAAAAAAATAGATTATTACTATTGTAATAATATGGCTATAAAACATACTTATTAGAATATCATTATTACTAAGTAATGTTTTTGGGGTATTATAAGCATACTCATGTGTCTGCAATTTCATTCACAGGTCGGATACCATAGTTTTTCCTGGATACCACTTTATCAACTTATCTTGAGTTTCCAAGCTACTTTATCACCTTCTACCCTTGAACCTTATGCAATCATTTAGCAATTTCTCAGATTCAGAACTCTTTTGTGCCAGCAGTCTTTATCATTAATACCTTGTACTCCAATATACCTTCCAACATATTCATGTTTCTCACTGCTCTCCAATTTCATATACACTGATCATCTTGATATTAAACTTGTCAACCCTTGAATATACACTCAATTTCAGATTGCCAAATATCAGCATCTTACTGCTCTCTAATTTCATATCCACTAAATTTCAGATTACCAAATACCAGCATCTTACTACTAGTTTTCTTTCCACAGCAGAAGAGTTCTTCCCTTTCAAAATCAGCAACTTGGCTTTTAAAGTTTCCATCACAACATTTAATAATATGTCTCTCTCCATTCCTTTCAATATCCTGAAAAATCATTCAATTCCAATATAATCAAATAAAGTATCTTGCAACAGCTATGAAAACATGTCACTGGAAGCAACTTCAAACATCAAATGACAAAATATCAACACTAAACAAAAGTATATTGCAACGATAACAATTTACTGTTACACAAAGCACATGCCATAGTTTTTTTTTCTTCTGAACACCACTTTATGAACTTATCCGGCCACAAGACAAAAACATGCCTTTGAATGCAATGAGGGAAAGTATCGCCCATGTAGATCAAATGCTTTATAACACCTTAGGAGCAAATATATTGACTACATTAACCAAGACTATATCTCAACATGAAGTCACACTAATCAAAACAATTCAACTTAATAAGACCATTCACTTGATCACTTCCTAAACTTCTAAAGAATGTTAAGAGTATTTTAATTACTATCCACAAACATAATGACTATAAACTACAAGATATATGCAGACTTAGACCTAACATGTCTTAGACATGGTTCAGGAATTTTATCAAACACTTTGTAGGCATTATTATACTCCCTTTTTCTAACTCACATTTTAACTTGACTATTTTACAGATAATGAATGAATTTGCTCACCTCAGAGTCCCCCTTCAAAATATCCTATCTGCCACCAACAACTTCGCTCAACAAAATGTCATCGGAAAAAGTGAAATAGAAAAGAGATACAGGGGACAGTTCTTTTGGTCCGGTGAGTTGATTGATATCTATGTTCGGAGGTGGAATAAAGATATATGGGATGATGAAAAAGAACAACAGTTTTGGACAGAGATTTCGATGCTTTATTCTCTCAAGCATAAAAATGTGGTTTCTCTTGTTGGGTTTTGTGATGAAAATGATGAGAAGATCCTCATTATCAAGCTTGAGACCAGGTATAGTCTCACCAACTCTCTAAGTGACCCGATGAGGTTGCCATGGGTGCGAAGAATGAAGATATCTGTCAGTGTTGCGCATGCATTGAGCTACCTTCATTATGATGAGCCACGCGATTTCAGTGTAATACACCGGAAAATCAAAAGTGGCACCATTCTATTAAATGATGAATGGGAACCGAAGTTATCTAGGTTTGAATATTCCATGAAGGTTAAAGCATCTAAAAGGCACCATTCATTTCATACTAATATACTTAAGTATAATAAGTATGGGTATGGAGACCCAACATATATCGAGACTAAAAGTGTGAACCACAAGTTAGATATGTATTCCTTTGGGATAGTGTTGTTTGAACTACTGTGTGGTAGGAAGTCAGTAAATGACGACAAAGATGATAATCATTTGGGTTTGCTCGCCATTTCCCATTATCGAGAGAAAAAACTCGTTAATATAATTGATAAGGATCTATGGAAGCAAATAGACATGCATTCATTCAACATGTTCGCGGAAATTGCGTACGAGTGTTTGGACGAAGAACACTCGCGACGACCAAATATAGATGACATTGTCCCAAGACTCGAGAAAGCTTTAGAACTAGCACGCGAGAACAGGCCGGTAAGACTTTTTTTTTTTCTATTTTCTGGTCACGCCATAATATGTTTTCCGTTTTCATTTACATTAATTTCAACCAAATTTTAAAACTGAACATTATGAGATGACAAAAACAAACCAATTTTAGCATATCATATTGAATCACTTTTGATAAAACAAAGACATATCTCCACTATATAATATAAAGAGAAAACGCATTTGCTTAAAAACTATCAAAAATAAAAAAATATGAAATTGTTAATATACGCATACGTTCTATTCCTTTCAATATTGTACTTTACATCCATATATATATTCTTTTCATGACTAATTATAAGCTGAAAGTTTGGCACAGTAAAGAATGTACATCCATTTCATACACGAAACACTTCACAGCAATTTCGCAACTATATTACTTGCTTTTTAAATTTTCGCCACAATGCACAAGTAGTCACCTACTCTATATAAGTGGTACTAGCAGGGTACTCGCACGATACAGCGGCGGGTACTCTACAATTTAGTTTATGGCGAACGAATATTTTCGGTTATATGTTTTCTTTGAGAATAACTATATGAATGATGATAGTTTTAAGTTTATACTATATGTAAGAAAAATGTATATTATTAAAACAAAATTATTCATGAAATGTCTTATAAATTTTAGAAAGAGTGTTTAGCAGCTTTCTTTGTTTGTACATTGTGATTTATAAATGATATTTTTTAGTAAAGAGGTGTTTTAAATATTATATTAATTACAAGTATTGACCAATCAATATATATAAGTGTTGATGCATAAATTAATTGTACATATAGTTTAATTAATTGTATTTACTTAAAATCTATATTAGAAAATCTTAAAAATTTAATAAGAAAGAGGGTCTAATCTCTATTATAATGTAGTATATATAATTTGTATTTAACGCTTCATGTACTAGTTAATAGTATGGTTGCAAATTTTAGGGTTAATTATTATTTAATAATTAATCTCTTTAGTCTTGGTCAATTATTGATTTAACCATTTAAACTTGTAAAGCAACGTTTTTATTCTTAACTTTCTTTGTTCATTTAAAAAGAATGTTTAACTTTCAATGATCGTTGGATAAAACCCCTTAACTTTTGATAACGATTTGACAAAATCTTTTAACTAACATTTGACAACTTTTGTAATCTATTACATTAAATGACCTATTATCTTGGTTACCCGTTCCGACACATGATACGTCGCATTTTGCGGTATTTAGTTATAAGGTTAACCATTTTTCTTGTGTTTAAATCAAGGGACATATAAGTTTGTTTTGACCATTATAACTTTTTAGGTTATGTTTGGCGAGAAGCTTTTTAGAGCATCTTTGAGCATTTAGTATTTGAATATTAACTTTTGTTTTGCAACTAAGGGTTTAGCATTTTTGTTGTCTTTAAATGCTACTTTTTTAAATGCTTATTTATCAAGCATTTAGCATTTTTATTTTGTTTAAATGCTACTTTTATAATTACAGCTACATTATCAAACGCGTTCTAGTAAAACAAACAACCACTGCTAACTACCACCGCTTGTTTCACCAAACATAACCTTATTTTTTTTAAGAGGTATTTACATACATCCTCATATCCCAACCAATATTTACATACATCCCCAAACCTTGCTTTAAGAGCATTGTACATCATGCTTTAAAAACTTGTGTTTGGGGAAATATGTAAATATTGGTTGGGATATGGGGATGTATAGTTGACATTCTAAATCGATAACTAAAGAAAAAAAAAGTAAATTTCAATTTTGAAGAATAGTATCAATCCCCTTGATTAAAAATAATAATAATAAAAAATAAAAAATAAAAAAAAATAAAAAATAACTCAAGCACCGAAAACCACAAAATTTGACGTATCATGGGTCGTGTCAGGTGGTCAAAGTAATTGGTCATCAAATGTTATAGATAAAGCATTGTCAATAACATCATCGATGTTGGCTTAAGGTTTGTATTAAACGGTAATCCAAAATTAGGTGGTTAAGTTAAATGGTTAAACAATATTAAAGATAAAATCGTTGCTCAAAAATATTAAGGGGTTTTATCAAACGAAAATAAAGATTAAGTGATTTTTTTAATGGTCAAACAAACTTAAGGAGAAAAATATTTATAAAAAATGGAAAGTGGTTAAACCAAAATTAAATCAAAATTAGCAGATTTCTAAAATTTACTGTTGTTGGTTTGTTAAACACTCGTGATTGTCAATGATTCATTCTCTTATCCCTTTATTACAAAATCTTACCAACAAAAATATTCCAAGATTTATGTAAAGAAACGTGGATATATCTATCTGAAATAGAGGTGAGTTATTTTAGAGACTAAGTTTTTGTTGATAAATCCTCATCATCCATCTAGTTTCATCTAATTGTGGGGATTAACCTAAGATTTAATATGACAACCTAAGTTCATGTTTTTTTTTCCTTGACTTTTTGTCTTTCTTATTTATTTATTATTTATTTTTTTTTTTCATTTTTTGTCTTTCTTTTTAATTCAAGTTTTTTCCCCTTTAATTCACTTTTTTATTTATTTTTTTTTATTTTTTTTTAATTCGCATTCTTTTTTAAAAAAATCGCGTTTTTTTCTTGTTTTTTTACATTTTCAGTTTTCGTCAGTTTTCATACGTTTTCGTCTGTTTTCTTACGTTTTCGTCCGTTTTCGCCCGTTTTCATACGTTTTCGTCCGTTTCCGCACGTTTTCATACGTTTTCATCCGTTTTCATCCGTTTTCATACGTTTTCGTCCTGTTTTCATACGTTTTCATCCGTTTTCATACATTTTCATCTGTTTTCATACGTTTTCATCTGTTTTCGTCCGTTTTCATACATATTCGTCTGTTTTCTTACGTTTTCATACGTTTTCGTCCGTTTTCTTACGTTTTTGCCCCATTTTCATACATATTCGTCTGTTTTCTTACGTTTTGTCCGTTTTCATCCGTTTTCATATGTTTTCGTCCGTTTTTATACGTTTTTGTCTATTTTTATATGTTTCCGTCCGTTTTCATATGTTTTCTTCTGTTTTCTTACGTTTTCATCCGCTTTCATACGTTTTCGTATATTTTTTTACGTTTTCATCCTATCCCCTACACATTTGTCTGTTTTCTTACGTTTTCGTCCGTTTTCATTCGTTTTTAATTGTTTTTGACCATTTTTATACGTTTCTAAATATCACAAGTGATATTCTGAATACCACCTGTGATATTCTGAATACCACATGTGATATTTTGAATACCACTTGCGATATTCTAAATATCACAAGTGATATTCTGAATGCCACTTGTGATATTCTAAATATCATACAGAATATACTTGTGGTATTCAGAATATCACAAATAGTATTCAGAATATCACAAGTGGTATTCGAAATATCACTTGTGGTAATCAGAATACCACTTGTGGTAATCAGAATATCACTTGTGATATTCAAAATGTCACTCATTCATAATATCACAAGTGATATTCTGAATATCACAAGTGATTTTCAACAAATATTTTTTAACATGAAAATCACAAGTGATATTCAGAATATCACAAGTGAATTCACGTTTTTTTTAATTCATGTTTTTTTCACTTTCTAATGTTTTTGTCCGTATTCTGAATATCACAAATAATATCCTGAATAACACAAGTGATATCCTAAATATCACAAGTGATATCTGAATATCACTAAATATCACAAGTGATTTTCAACAAATGTTTTTTAACATGAAAATCACACGTGATATTCTGAATATCACAATTGATATTTAGAAAATGACAAGGGATATTTAAAATATCACAAGTGATTTCACGTTTTTTTAATTTATGTTTTCGTCACTTTCTAACATTTTTGTCCGTATTTATACGTTTTCGTTCGTTTTCATGCGTTTCTGAATACCACAATTGATATTCTTCGTATCACAAGTGATATTCTGTGATATTATAAATATCGCTTATGATATTAAGAATATCAATTGTGATATTTAGAAACGTATGAAAACGGACGAAAACGAACGAATACGTAGGAAAGCGTAAAAACACGTCTGAAAATGGCCGAAAACGTATGAAAATGGATGAAAACAAAAGAAAACAGACGAAAACGGAGGAAAACATATGAAAACGAATGAAAATGTATGAAAACGTGTAAAAACTGCTGAAATCGTATTAAAACGGACGAAAACGTCTAAAAACAGACAAAATGTATAAAAACCAAAGAAAACATATGAAAATGGACGAAAATGTATGAATGTATGAAAACAAACAAAAACGGATGAAAACACATAAAAACGGACGAAAACGTATATAGACGGACGAAAACAAACGGGGAAGTCTGAAAACAAACGAAAACGTAAAAAACGGATGAAAACGTATTAAAACGGACGAAAATGTATGAAAAGGAATAAAAACGTCTGAAAACGTATAAAAACTGCCGAAAACATATGGAAACAGATGAAAACGTATGAAAACGGACAAAAATGTATAAAAATGGACGAAAGCAGACGAAAACGTAAAAAAACGTATGAAAACGGACAAAAATGTCTGAAAACGTATAAAAACTACCAAAAACGTATGAAAAAAGACAAAAACGTGTGAAAACGAAAAAATGTATAAAACGGACAAAAAGTTATAAAAATGGACGAAAAAATATGAAAACGGACGAAAGCGTATAAAAATGGACGAAAAGATCTGAAAACAGATGAAAACGTCTAAAAATGAACGAAAACTTAAAAACACAAACAAAAACGTATGAAAACGGACGTAAATGTTTAAAAACGAACGAAAACGTGTATAAACGTATGAAAACGGATGAAAGTGAAGAAAAAAATGTGAATTAAAAAAAATACGATTTTTTTTAAAAGAAAGAAAAAAATATTTATTAAAAAAAAAAGAAAAAAAAAAGTGTGAATAAAAAAAACACGTGAATAAAAGAAAAAAGACAAAAAAAAAAACATGAATAGAAAACAAAAAGGCAAAAAAAAAAAAAAAAAAAAAAAAAAAAAAAAAAAAAACGTGAATAGAAAGAAAAAGAGAAAAAAAAGAAAAAAGAAAAAAAAAATGAAGAAATAAGAAAGACAAAAAGATAAGAAAAAAACATGGACTTAGGTTGCATATTAAATCTTAGGTTAATCTCTACTATTATATCAAATTAGAATGATGGTGAGGATTTGTCTCTCGGTTTGTAGCAAAAAACTGATTTGCAAAAGAACTTTTCTCATCTGAAATATAAAAGCTGAAATTTGAAAGTAAGTACAATTGTGGTAAAAAAAAATCATTTATATCGTGTATTTGTTAATAATTTTGTTCGTCATATATCATTTTAGTCATCCCTTTTAACAAATTTTCAGACAATTGTATATTTTTTCATCTCATAAAGAATATATGAGAACGTCTAAATTTTTCCCAAAAGGTTATGTAATTAAAATAAATTTGCTAAATATATTCAATGCTTGTAAAAAAGTATGTGATAAAAAGTAAGCAAGTATAAACATTTTCAAATTAACTATTTACGTTAAAAGTTGATACAAAAGTTTATCATATTACCTTTACTTCAAGTTATTATTACATAAAGTTATTAGTTAATTAGGTAATGAACAAAATTGTCATTATCCAATAGGTAAGAAAAACCAATACTAATTTAGTTTAGTTTTTTTTTTTTTTTTTTTTTTTTTTTTTTTTTTTTTAATTAGTTATTTGAACCGGTGGATGAGTACAATAAGAAATGTAATATAGGATATGATGTTGACACAAACAATACAATCTTCGGTGACAATAAATAGAAAAGAAATAAAACCAACTTTATGGATATCACTTAGGATTAAAAATAATGATTAAAAAAAGGACGTTCGGTGGAAATCGCCAATTATACATATATAGTATATACTGTTAATTTGTATTTATAGTACATTCTTTTGTAACCCAAACTCTGCTTGTTTTTGCAATAGATTCACTCTCCGCCCAACCACCTTGCTCACCTAAGAATCCCACTTGAAGATATAGAATCCGCCACCAACTACTTCGATGAAAAAAATGTCATAGGCACAGTTGGATTTGGAAAGAGATACAAGGGGCAGCTCTCATGGTCCGGTGAGTTGATATATATAATTGCTCGGAGGTTAATTAATAAAGAATGGGATGAAAAAGAACAACAGTTTTGGATGGAGATTTTGATGCTATCTAGTCTCCAGCATAAGAATGTTGTTTCTATTGTTGGGTTTTGTAATGAAGTTGGTGCGGAGACCATCATCTACAAGTATGACTCCAGGGGAAGGCTTGGCTACTATCTAAGTGACCCAATATTGCTGACATGGGTGAAGAGATTGGAGATATGTGTCGGTATTGCGCATGCATTGAGATACATTCATTACGATGAGCCACGCGATTTTAGCGTTATACACCGGAACATCAGCAGTCAATCAGTTTGTCTGAATAATGACTGGGAACCCAAGTTATCGGAATTTCAGCACTCCATGAAGATAAAAGCATCTGAAAGGCACCATTCATTCCATACTGATTTAGTTTGGTCTACAAAGGGGTATACAGACCCAACATGTTTAGAGACAAACGTTATGAATCACAAGTCAGATATCTATTCCTTTGGGATAGTATTGTTTGAACTATTGTGTGGTAGGAAATCAGTAAGTGATGGTCAAGATAATAAGTATTTGGCTCCAGTGGCAATTTTTCATTATAGAAAGAAAATACTTGATGGTATAATTGATCCGGATCTATGGAAACAAATAGATCCACGGTCATTGAACATTTTCGCGGAAACAGCGTATGAGTGCTTGAATGAAGAACAATCGCAACGCCGGAATATGGATCAGATTGTCACAAGACTTGAGAAAGCGTTGGAACTTCAATTGGAATGTGAAAATGCTGTAAGATGTCTTTATCATTCTATCACAATAACTACTCTATAATACGAGCAATATTGATTTATTTGTTGTTGTTGATGTTAAAGGAACACTCAGCTGTGGACGAAGTTGGAGGGACTAGTCATGAGGAGGTAATTAATTATTATTTTTAAGTCTTTTTGTAAGCCACTGAATTCATTAGAAAAAGAGGAAAATGTCAAAACATGAGCAACAATAAAGAAAGATGCGAGTAAAGAGGGGGCAGAATTATTTGTACACATAGAAATACTTTATAATGGAATTCAGCTTCAAAGTTTTGTTATGGAGTGTGAATAATAAGAGAAGCTCAAAGTTATATTTTTAACAATAGTTACTCTTACTAATGTTTAAAAAACATTGTTGATGGATTGCTTAAAATAAACCGTGACCCGAAATGGTTGTTGTGATTGTTGTTGGGTACTTCTCAAAAGTATATCGGCTATATTTTGATGTTTAAAAGAAAACAAAACAAAAAATGGGTACTACTAGACAAGACATTCATTTAATATTTGTGTACAAATAAATAAACTCCATTCACATATCACTCCAATAAACTATTATATACATGCAAAATATTTTCCATGTTGACCAAAAATCACATTTGCCAACAATTTTTGCAAAATCTAACTGTTCTTTAGAATGATACACAAGATCCCCTCTTATACTTACGTGGCTTCTCACCATATTTTCTAGTTCTTTAATAAATGTTAAAAATCAATGATTAACCTTACTAAATTGTTCCACCGTGAAAATCTGCACTTCATAATGTCGTCTTCTTTGGTATATGTAGGGATCAGCGAGTCACTTCACATCCACAGGTGTTGAATCCGATTCCAGCAAAAAGACAATGTCTTCCCTAAAATACCTTTCTCACTTCAGCGTTGAAGATATAAAATCCGCAACCAACAACTTTGCTCCTGAGAATATCATTAGAAAAAAAACAGTTGGATTGGTTTGCCAAGGCCGTATGTTGCATTCCGGACTGTTCATCGATATTGTTGCACGGGCGTTCTATATCAGATATCAAAAAGATGAGAGCAAAAAGTTTAGGATGGAGAAGTCGATGCTTTCTAGTCTCAGTCATACGAATCTAGTGTCTGTTGTTGGGTTTTGTGATAACTGTATTATTACCGTATACAAGAAGGAGGCCAACGGAAGTCTCAACAAATATCTAAGTGACGAGACCCTCACATGGATGCAAAGGTTGAAGATATGTCTGGGCGTTGCAAATGCATTGAGTTACATCCATTATGATGTTGGCCGTGATTTTAGTGTCATACATTGCAACATTAGGAGCTCGAAAATTTTACTAGATGACAAATGGGAACCCAAGTTATCTGGTTTTGAACTTTCGTTGAAAAATACAGTAGCTCGGAGGCACCGTCTTCTTCTTACTCGTGATATTGTTAAGAATGTATACCTGGACCCAAAATATAATAAGACTGGTGGTGTGACCCACAAGTCAGATGTGTATTCGTTTGGTGTTGTGTTATACGAAGTCGTGTGCGGAAGGAGTGCAGTTCTTCCAGATGAAGAGTTGGGAGAGGGGTTATTAAGTCAACTGAAAAAATCTCAATTGGATGAAACGATCAATCCGCATTTACGAAAACAGATGGACCCAGAAGCATTCAAAATCTTCTCAGAGACATCATATTACTGCACACAAGAGGAACGGGCGAAGCGTCCGCATATAGATCAAGTTGTCAAAAGACTTGAGAAAGCTTTGGCACATCAGTGGAGACATGAAAATCCAGTTGTTCATACATCATTCAATCGCTTGAAGGTAATTAATTTCCTTAAACTTTTAATCTTAGGCCGATTATGGATTATCCCAATTAGTAAACAAGAGTTACTTATATTATTAAGTTGTTGTCTAGTTTAACATATATATCCTCATTATACCATTTTTTATACAAAAAGATAATAATGTTAAAAATTGTATGCATGTGATTTTGATATTACGTTATTATGTTTTCTAACATTGCATTTTATATTTCAACGATTATAATATTGAAGTAAAACTAAAAATATTATATAAAACTAAACTAGTTATAATACCCGTGCACGCACGAGGTTTTTTCTAAGGTTTTAATTATGTACCATTATCGATTAAATTTTTTAATTTTGTTCACATGATATAGCAAGAGCTTAAAAGTTGTAATATATTAAACTTTTATCTTTTATTAGCGCATTTATACACATCCTATATTGCATATATCATGCTACAATTACATTTCTTTATATAATGTTAAAAAAAAGAAAAAAAATCATATACTGCATTTCAAAAGTTGTTTATATTTTTCTTCATGAAGATTGATATGACCGGTGAGAAAAACTAAAAGGTAACGATTTAGGAAACAATAGGATCCGCAACATATAAAAGTAGATGAACATAGAAATGCTACATGCACGTACCAGTTTCTTATACTCCCACTTGTTACCATTTTCATCCTAAAGAAAAAAAAAGGACAACAAATGTATACGTCAGATGTCATCATGAGACTTAAGGATGGAAAAAATTTACACAATAAACACTGCAAACCTACTACATAATAACCTCAAACCTGAGCCAAACTTGCGAACCAACCATAGTGTCAAAACCAGAATTACAATCAAAGAGACCATAACCTAAAAAATATCTAATACGGAAAGAATTAGATTCATAGAAACAGTAAGAATTACGTTTAGTTGGCAAGAAAAACATGACTTTCAAATTTGACTTTTACTAAAAAGACAACTTGCTAAAATTAGTAATAGTGATTTCAGGCTAGACGTTGTTTTGAAAGATGGAACATATATTACTATTTCACGACTAATGAAATGAGAAAGGAAAATCGATGAAACGGAAAAAAAGATGCACTATTGCTCCACTGACCGGAAGATGAATAGTTCTCTCTAATGATATGATAAGAACGATCTTAATCTAAAGAATCGCAATTTTCAAGTAAAGCTATCTATATGTGCAGAAAAATAATACTTCAGGTAGATTAAACCTCATTGTCTTCCATTTTATAAGGTGAAAAAAGGAGCTTACTTGTTCCTAGAAAATGGTGGCTAACTTGAGTTTTTGACTCGGTAACCACAACCTATGTCTATTTTTGATGACTTAGTAGGAGATAGCTTATTTCAGCCAGTCCACCATAAATTTTAATTATTTGCCAAGTTTTTTTAAAGAGTAAATTCTTTTTTACCCCAAAAGTACAATGGTACTTACCCCATATACCCCAAAATAATTCATTTTCTTCATATACCCCATGGACGACTCTCTCCCAAAAATTCTTGGGCACTTCTCTCAGATTTGTGACACGTGTCACTTTGGTTGTCCCCACAATGTACTTTCATAGTACTAGTTACCCCACTAATTTCTTGGGCGATTGGGGCCTACATTCTTGGGTGACTTTGATATTTTGTCTTTTAGCTAAAAAATAGTCTTTATATTATTTAATAGTACACATTTCTTGGGCGACTAGGTCCCACTCTTGTATATTCTTGGGCGACTAGGTCCCACATTTTTTATATTAGTGTAAATTAAATATAAAACCTCACACTTTCTTTTATACTTATAGCTTTAAAACTTGTACATTTTGATTACTGTGTACCCATTCCAACCACCACTACTTACTCCGGCCACCACCAACAACTCCGACCACTACTTACTCCGGCCACCATCAACAGCTCTGGCAAGCACCCACCACCCCAATCATCAGAACCGCCGCTAACACCATTTCAACGCTGCCGCTAACACCATTTCACCACCACCAATAACACCATTTAAAATAAACACTTATGGTACCTCACTCAAATCAAACTCCATCACCAAAACACCAACTTTATCTTCAACCAAAAAAAAAAAAAAATCTAAACTATCAAAATGCCAAACACCCTTTTAACATCCCAAAAATCTCAACCCAAAAAAGTCAACTTTTTCCTTTAATTTTTTTTTTCTCAGACAAAACATCAAATAGTTGGTGTGCCTTCAAATTTTCACAAACCCAGATCCCAAATTAAAATCCAATCAATACCCACTAATTATCTCACCAAATAAATCTCACTTTTACAAAAAAATTGTATAAAAAAGAAAAAAATCAGAAATGTGTAATGGGTTATTTATGGAATTGAAGAAGCGATGTACGGAGCTTTAATAAATATAAACATAAGTTTAGTTAATATAAATTTTATAGAATAAATTAGCAAATGTTTCCATGTGAGAATGGGGGATGTGGGTCTTGTTTTGTCTGCATGAACATGTGAAGGGAGTCAAAGTGGGGTTACAACGGGGAGGTGATGGTGATGGTGTAGGATCTGTTAGGTCGAGCAACGAGGTGGTGATGGTGATGGTGTCGGATCGAGCAACGGGGTGGTTATGGTGTCGATCTGCTGGTGGTAGTGGTGACGGCAGTGGAAGGTGGTGTTGCAACTGTGAGTGAAAGAGATGAAGCTGTTGTGAATGTGTGGTGAGAGAGAAAGAGAGGGTTTATACAAGTAATGGGGTATTTTGGTAATTTGGTGTTATATAAATAATGGGGTAACTGTACTATGAAAGTACATAGTGGGGAGATCCAAAGTGACACGTGTCACAATTCTAGGAGAGTTGCCCAAGAATTTTTGGGAGAGAGTCGCTCATGAAGTATATGAAGAAAATGAAAATTTTTGGGGTATATGGGGTGAGTACCCTTGTACTCTTGGTGCAAATCAAGAATTTTCTCTTTTTTAAACCACTCCTAAGATGTAGATTCGGAATAACATACAAATCCTACTTTCACAGTCTCTTTACCACTTTCACAAAATAAATACTCCCTTCGTCCCATAAAACTGTCCAGTTTGACTTTTCAAAGTCAAACTGGTTCAACTTTGACCTTAAATATTTTTTATGTGTTATATAATACTTGATGAAAAATTATACCAATGAAAAACACACTTAAAACTCAATCCATTCATATATTTTTCATAAAGTATTATATATTATTCACAAAAATAGATAAGGTCAAAGTTGAACCAGTTTGACTCTGAAAAGTCAAACTGGACAGTTTTTATAGGACGGAGGTAGTATCAATCTAGTATTATGTGTAATGTTATCACATTGTTTCGCGTTAAAACTAATGAGTGGTTTAGATGATGCCCACTTAATAAGAATCCACATACTTATCACCTTATAGTTATGTTTTCCACATATATTCCACACAGATTAGCATGTAGTACTTTACGATATACGGGCACTAAAATAGACAATATGGAAAAAAAATGCATACCAGTCATCAACAGCCATCGGTTGCAATTGCAACTCAAAGCAATACCACTCATTATGGCCAATACAACTATATCTTCAAAGCATTATCCAATATATTCACCCATGCAACACTACTCTTACAATGGATAAGCGCCACAACACCAAATCAATACCACCAAGGCACCAAGTACACATCTACTTCGCTCAGGACTTGCATCAACATCTCCACCATTTCTACAAAGACGAGAGACAAAGTAAACTGTATCCCATCTCATGAGTATCTGCCAATACAAACAATAACAAAAATTGTAAAAATAAATCCCCATCAACCAACAAATCTTTGTTACAACAAAATTGATGGCTAACTCAAATCTAACATGTATAGCCTCTCAGTAAACAAAGACGGGTACTATAACTAATTATATAAAATTAGTTATAATGCCCGCGGACGCTCTCAGTAAACAAACATGGGTATTATAACTAATTTTATAAAATTAGTTATAATGCCCGCGGACGCGCGGGGTTTTTTCTATTTTTTTAATACTGTATTTTTACTTATTAAAAAACGTAATTTATGCTTTGTTTCATTTATGGTTTTTAATTTTGTATTATACGAAGAAGAGAGGCGCCAACGAATTCTCTTTGCAAATTTCGTGAAGCCTGCAACATTACCACAAAAACTTAACATTAACATAGGCATAGATATACATCTATGACACATTAGTCGATATTTTAGATATTTGATCAATGCTTGTAACAATGTATCACAAAACATACTCATCTAACATACTTTCTAAACCACTCATTTATTTAGAAATCAAGTGAATTCTTAAGCTTGGGGGTGTTTGGATTAGCCTACTTGAAACAACTTAAGATATTTTGAAAGCCCTACACATTTTTCTTCATTAATCAGACACTAATCATTTCAAGAATATCCTTTTTGACCTAATTGTATTTGAAAAATACAATAAGCCACTAAGCTTTTCTGATATGCTTATCTAAACACTTCCAAAATCACAATATAAAAAACATAAAGGTTGTTAATACCCTATTCAATCAAGGAACATCTTTTAACGTGTCAAACCTTTTTAAATATATGGATCTTAATAGTGCCTAACGAAACACAGTTTCTATTAAGTCATATAATAAAGATCACTTGAATTGCAACATTCTGTTGATAGGGTTACTACCTCGTTTAAAATTATTTGTCATTGTGTTGTATTCGTGTCCCGCTCATGACGTGATGTTTCTCATTGGTCTGGGTCTGCACCTCCTGAGTTTCTACATGTACCTTGGGTATTCAGTTGGGTAGGAAAACAAAAGCATGTCCTGTCATTAAAGAAAACAAATCAAATGGTTTATTCCCGAACGGGGTCAATAGATAAGATAAAAGAATGTATCCAGGGACGGATTTAGATAGTAAGTATGGGGGCCGGTGCCCCCATGGCTAGCCGAAAAAGTTGAAATTTTAGTGTAATTTTTTTAAAATTTTGACCTTTTTTCGAAAGTGACCCCACCCAAAACTCAAATTACCCCCCACCCACATACTAAAACCTAACATTCAACGCTCTAAAGCCTTATAAATCATTCATCTCTAAGTAAAAATACTCGATTTATCATTACGATCTTTGTTTTTTCCGCATTTTGTTGTTATTTTCAAAAAAAAAATTATGCCCCCCACATCCATTTTCCCTGGGTCCGTCACTGAACGTATCACATGGGTTGAACATTACCCTTAATGTATAGTGACTATAGTTGGTACTTACATCCTCCTATTTGTTTAGTTGTATTATGTAGATTATTATAGGAATTAAATACTTTTTGTAACTTTATATACACATTCACTACATATAAAGGAAATAACCAATAAAAGTGTTTTTGTATACATAAGAATAACCCATTTTGACCCATTGCCAAACGATATTTTAAATAGCCGGAAGCATAGCTACCGTTATATAAACTATTAGATACCGTAAACAAACAAAGTATCATGTGCACATATATATAAAATAAGAGAATCAAACTTAATCAACAAAATAAAATATATATGAAATAAGAGAAGCAATGCTTATAATTACAGTGCTTATAAATCAAAATAGTCATTGGAAGTATGTACATGAACAGACATTCATATATTTTTGTTACTTAGTATATTTACCTTGACAAAGGGTATCCTTAGCACACATAATAACTCCCCAAATAAATCATTCCCACCAAAACCAGGCTCTTTTTTGCAAAGAGGTAGTAGCATTACACAATGCACAACACTAATTTGAAGCACCTTTTAGATAACCTAAAATGCTTCCACAACCACTACATACTATTTGAAAAAAATAATTCAAAAAAAATTTGGTCCACTGACACAACCAAAAACGGGTTCAGTTTGGCAAACATGAATATTGTATCTTAACTCACTCGATTAATTCACACCAATCTTAAATAAACCATATCATATTCATATAAATTAGTTAGACACATAATCAAAATATTTTAAAAGAATAGAATGAATGGAGAACCTTGGAAAAAATGTAGTCGAGCAGCTTCCCTGTCTCTCTTTAAATTGGCTTCCAATTTAGTTTCAACTTGAGCTCGCCTTTGACACTTTAAGACCTATTCAAACCCAAAAATTCACAAATTCATTCAAAAAAAAAAAAAAATAAAAAAAAAAAAATAATAATAATAATAATAATCAAGATTATGTCAGGTTGATTAAATAAAGGTTTAAAACCCTAAATTAAAAGAAGAGAGAACTGCAAAATACATCCCTGTGGTTTACACATTTTGGTATTTTACATCCCTGTCAGAAACTTTTGGCAATATACATCCCCCGTTAGGCAAACGTTTGCCACAATACATCCCTCGTTAACAATGAGGACTAACGGTGCAAATTTTTCCTCCGTTATCTCTTAACTAGACTGAAAATATTACACCATTAGCCTTCGTTAGCCAAACATTTGCACCGTTAGTCCTTTTTATTAGAAAAAAAAATTAAAAAAAAAAGTTAAAATTAAAAAAAATTTAAAAAAATTAATTTTTTTAAAGTTAATATTTAAAAAAAAATCAAAATTTAAAAAAAATATATTTGCGAAAAAAAAAATTATAATTACGAATTTTTTAAAAATAAAAAAAAAGGAAAAAAATTTTAAAAATTAATTTTTTTAAAGTTAATATTTAAAAAAAATCAATTTTTTTAAAAAAAATTAATATTTGCGAAAAAAAATTTAATTTTTTTTATAAATACGCATTTTTTAAAAATATTAAAAAAAAGGAAAAAAAAATTTAAAAATTGATTTTTTTTAATGTTAATATTTAAAAAAAATCAAAATTTTAAAAAAAAATTAATATTTGCGAAAAAAAAATTAATTTTTTTTTATAAATACGCATTTTTTAAAAATATTAAAAAAAAGGAAAAAAATTTAAAAAATTATTTTTTTAAAGTTTATATTTAAAAAAAAAAATCAATTTTTTTTTAAAAAATTAATATTTGCGAAAAAAATTTATTTTTTTTATAAAAACATTAATTTTTTTTAAAAAATACGCATTTTTTTTATAAAAATTAATTTTTAAAAAAATACGCATTTTAAAAAAAAAATTAATTATTATTTATAAATTTTTTTTTCGCAATTTTTTTTTTAAATTTTGATTTTTTTTTAAATATTAACTTTAAAAAAAATTAATTTTTTTAATTTTTTTCCTTTTTTTTAATTTTAACTTTTTTTTAATTTTAATTTTTTTAATTTTTTTTTTCTAAAAAAGAGGACTAACGGTGCAAATGTTTGGCTAACGAAGGCTAACGGTGTAATATTTTCAGTCTCGTTAAGAGATAACGGAGGAAAAATTTGCACCGTTAGTCCTCATTGTTAACGAGGGATGTATTGTGGCAAACGTTTGCCTAACGGGGGATGTATATTGCCAAAAGTTTCTGACAGGGATGTAAGATGCCAAAATGTGTAAACCACAGGGATGTATTTTGCAGTTCTCTCTTAAAAGAAACTGATTAATTAAAGTAAGAATACCCGGAAGAGATGTGAAGCAACCCTTTATGCTAATTTATTTGTTCCTATCCGACCTTGATTATGTCATTACTTTGATCATCTTCATAGATTTGTAGGGTTTTTTCTTTTTTGAAATTGCCGTGGGTATTGGGGAAAAGAGTTGGAACAGGTTAATGCTTGATACACGGAATAATATGAGAAGCGTAGAAGCGTGTTTTTTTTTTTAATATTTAGGGTGCGTTTAGTTTGGGGAAAACACCCTTATTTTCCACAAAATGTTTTGTGGAAAACAAGGAAAACAGAGATCGCGTTCAAATAAGCGTTTTCCAACAAAATGTTTTGCAAAATACAAAATCCCCTATTTCCTAACTTAACAAGGAAAACTACAAAACAAATTTTAGTTGTTTTCCCTTGTAACCCACAACCCTCTCTCCCTTTCTTCAAAATAGAAAATACAAATATCAACTAAACGCGTTTTCCATATTTTCAAGTGTTTTGTGAAATAAATTTCCCTTCCAAATTTTTACAAAACTAGAGATAGAAAATAAGAGATTTTTTTCTCCAACTAAACGCACCCTTACTAATTCAGTCCAGAAGTATTAACTATTAGATTTCTAGTCCATGCGTATTCTTTACTTTTTCATACATAAACATATAAAAGCGATTTTTTTTTATAGATTTTGGTCAAATTGGGAAATATTAAGTTTTTAAAATTAAACATACTTAAAATAAATAAATAATAATTAAAAAAATATTGCCTAATAAGGAATGAATTGATTTTTTTGAAATGAAAAATTCCTACAAGGGGTTTTGTTTTATTAGGAAAAATATTTTGTAATGAACGAGATATTTTTCACCCACGCAATGCAGCGGGTTAAAAATATTTATTTTATAGTTATGAAATAAAGTTTTAATTAATAATATGTTTTTCATCATAAAATGTTGCATATATATCCTTCCGAAAATGCATAATTGCATATATATCCAAAGCATGCATAAAAATCATTGTACTATGTGCATCAAAAACTTGTACAAAAGATATATATGCAATTATTCACTTTGGCAGAGATATATATGCAATTTTGCCAAAAATGTTAACTATAATAAAGAAAAAGATGTAAAACATACATATTATAATGGTTTAATGGTTAATTTGCTATATGCTAAACTTAAGGTATGAAACTATGAAAGTATGGCTTTTAATGATTTTGGGGGCTATTTTGGATTATTGGTAACATTAAGGGGTATTAAAATATGCAATTTATTGAGAATAAGGATATTTTGTATTATTAGTATATCTGGGGTGTTTTTGAATGTTAGAGGTGGTATAATGTAAAGTTTATGGACAATTTTATACCTTTGAAAAACTTGACGAGGAACGGGAGGGCCGAGGGTGTGACTTTGTTGGAAATTACTATAGGTCTAGAGTATCATAACATTTGGAATATGTTATTATTAGATTTAGAATGAGGTGAATATGAAATTGTGACAGAATTTGTATATACAGTAAAATTTTAATAGTGGGTTCATTTTCAATGCATAGAGGAGATCTTTTCAAATGATGAGGTAATGATGTAATAAGCGTGTTTTGTTTTTAAAATTGAATACATATACATTAAAAATATAAATATTTACAATTTTATTATACCATGATCATAAGCTGCGGGTTTTCTAAAAGCGTGGTGATTTGCACACACCATATTTTGATTTCGCACTTAATCAAATGCTTTGAACAATTGTACATATGTCACATAATGCATATTATACTTGTATATTGATGTGTGCAAATCAAAAGAAAGTGTGCGCAAATCACGTCCATTTTTTAATATCAACAACCTTAATGGGGCATTAGTATCCTTTCCCTAATTTCACATTCTATGACCAACTTTATATTTTCTATCATTTTATAGTTTTATCCCTTCACACAACCACTAATAAGATGTAACTCCGTTCTAACTTTTTTTTTTTTTTGTTTTTTTTTTTTTTTTGTTTTTTTTTTTTTTTTTTTTTTTTTTTTTTTTTCTGGAAACGGCAAAACAATTTTACAAAAGGCACCCTAGAAGGGAAACCATCAACAATATAGAGATAAAAACCTTTAAGAGGGAGTAGTAATAAATTAAAAGACAAGAACTAATTTTTCAACCGAGAACGATTGAGAACAAAAGTTGGTAAACCCTTAAAATTAACGACATGTCGTGGTAAACCAATGGAGAACTGTTTGACTTGAGATCTAATTTGACTTCCCCCTATCATTTTCAGTTTTGACTTTTGACATCAATTTTAGGGATGAAATCATTTTCCTACTAGTTAACTTGAAACAAATCAACCGTTGCTTTTGAACGTTTTCATATTTTCTAAATGTTAATCAATTATAAATATTGTTTTATTTCACTCCAATCCTTACTAGCATTAATGAGGTGATGCATGACTCCATAATATTGCAGGAGAAGGACTTTGAACACTTGAAGATTGGTCTAGATGTTATAAATGAGGCTACCAAGAATTTTGACGACGCATATTGCATCGGGTCAGGCGGATTCGGTAAAGTATACAAAGCAGATCTTGATCATTTTGATAGCAGTAATTCCTTGTCGATAGAAGGTGTGAATGAATGTGAGTTACCCAGAAAACGAAGCATGGTAGCCATAAAGCGCATTTACAATCAAGAAGGAGAACAAGGGTTCATTGCAGAAATTGAAACTCTAATTACTTGTAAGCATGAGAATGTAATCTCTCTTCTTGGTTTTTGTTATGATCAGGGTAAGGGTGCAATGATCTTAGTTTATGAGCATGCTTCGAAAGGAAGTCTTGAAAACTATTTGGGAACCAGTGATAAACTCACTAATCTTAATTGGTTGCAACGTCTAAATATATGTCTTGATATTGCACATGGTTTGAATTACATTCATAACAACACAGATCATGGAAAACAAAAGATGATACACCGTGACATTAAGAGCGATAATATTCTATTGGGAGATAACTGGAAGGCAAAGATTGCGGATTTTGGGCTCTCCAAATTCCACCCAGCACATCAAGCGGCCAGCACTATCTATACCGATACGGTTGCAGGTACATATGTATATTTGGATCCAGAATATCAGAAGGATGGTAGATTAAATAAGAAATCAGACATTTACTCGTTCGGAGTAGTGTTGCTTGAGATCTTGACTGGTAGGTTGGCCTATGATTATGTATACACCAGGGTGAATGAGAAGGGAATTGCACCCATTGCAAGAGATCATTTTGAAAAGGGAAGAGTAATGGAAATTGTTGATCACAAGATAAAGGAGGAGACCGATGAGCATGTCTTTTCTTTAAGTAAAGGACCTAATAAAGAGTCTTTGGACATATTTTTAGAAATCGCATTTCGATGTGTGGCAGAAACTCAAGCGCAACGTCCAACAATAGAAGTTGTCATCAACGAACTCAAAAAAGCATTAGACTCTCAGGTAAGTCATATTCTAAAAAGACAACTTTATAATTTCTTCATATATTCTTGATAGTAATATGTGACATTTCATACATTATACTTTGTGTAAACAACTTTTTCTCAAACTGTTACTCAATATCCGATTTTACTGTTTAAGTTTTTTCTTGGTACTTAAGTTTTGTGATTTATTTTGTGTGATCTTAAACTTTATTTAACTTGGTAATTTAACTTTATGTCGTGCTACTAATTTGTTGGTAAAACTCCTGACTCTTCTCTTTGATGTATATATGTTTTTTTTCTTTAATATGGAAATTGCAACAATGAACCTTGATTTACAACCATAACGTTGACATGAACTTCGAGACTGAGAACCTAAAATGCAATATAAAAATTCGAACAAATTCTAGATGGAAAGCAGTTTGATTTTGTTTTTAACTTAACAAATCGACTGACTGTCCAATAATTCTCAGGAGAACCACAAGGACAACCTCAAACTGTCACTTGATGACATAAAGTTGGCCACGAAAAGCTTCAGTCAAGACAATATCATTGGACATGGAGATTCTGGAAATGTATACAAGGGAGTTACTCACAGTACTCATGGAGATAACATCATTGCTGCAAAGAGATTGGATAAGAAGCCGGGTGAAGGAGATGCTGAAGTTTTGACAGAGCTCGCAGTAGCTAAATTTATGGCAGAGTTGGACATCCTTATGGAGTATAAACATTTAAATGTCATTGATCTTGTAGGCTATTGTGATGAAGAGGATGAAAAAATTATTGTATATGAGTATGCATCCAGAGGTAGTCTTGATAACTACTTGAGCGATGATAGTCTTACGTGGGTGATGCGGCTTAAAATATGCATCGATATTGCAATTGGGTTGGAGTTTCTTCATGGAACTGTTTCAAGTCCAGAAATGGTAATACATAGGGACATCAGTAGTAGCAACATTCTACTCTTTGATGACTGGAAAGCAAAAATTACCGGTTTTGGGCTTTCCTTAGTATGTCCAACAAATCAGAATGCAGACTACGTCATCGACAATGTTACCGGTACAATCGGCTATCGTGACCCACTACACTCGAAAACAGGCTTCTTAACTAAAGAGTCTGATATATTCTCACTGGGTGCGGTTTTATTTGACATATTGTGTGGGAAACTATCATCCGAAAAGCTAGATGATGAGTATCTTTATTTACCCTTTTTGGCTAAACACCACTATCATGTAGGAAAACTTGATAAGTTAGTGTTCGAGGGTATCAAAGAACAAATTGTGCCACATTCATATATTACCTTTACGAGGATCGCCTTTCAATGCTTACATCACAGGAGAGAAAGACGACCAACAGCTCATGAAGTGGTCATACAACTCAAGAAATCATTGGAATTTCAGGTAAGTTTCTATATTTTGACAAAATTGGCCAACTTCTGATTAATATATATCTAAATTATGGCCTTTAACTATTTTATAAACTGTAAGAAAGTAACTGTGTGACGCATGAGTTTATTAATTGATTAATGTATATACAGGAGGATTATGTGAAATGGGAGCCCAAATTGCCTAAAGACTATAAAGAAATAATCCAGATGTCAAAGTGCCTTGAAATCTATTCTACCATCAAGAAAGAGGATCTTTACAACATTTTTTCCAAGGGAATCCTCCTTCAACAAGACAAAGTGGTAATCAGTTCATCTTGTATCTCGTTTATTTGGTGTTTTCCAGTTTTCTATATATCTTTTCCTTTTTGAGAGATAATTTGAGATCACACATGCGTTTACACATGATAAAAATTGAGTTTGGTTTATATTTTATTTTATGTAACAGTTGCTGTCATTCAATGGTTATGGAGACAGAAATAAAATGGTATCAGCGGCAATGTTTTCTTACATAAACAGTTGTCCACATGAGTGGAAATCTCTTCAAGAATCAAGGTTATTTTCTTTACCTCTCTAAATTTATTAGTACATAAGTGATAAGCGTACATATGCATTGTTGTTAGATGTATATATTTCTTTTCCTTTATAAAAATGTAGTTACTTTACCGGTTTATGCATGACAAGCTATTTACAGTAGCATAATAATTAGTTTACAGCCTTCCTATGTATTTTGAACTTGCATCATGGTTCTTTTATCTTACAGTGTTGTGTATTATATAACAGAAAAAATTCCAACAAAGGTACTTTTGTCACTCGTCAAAAGGTCTGGAAGTTGAGGATTTGACAAATTCTTAAATTTTGATAAAAAAAATTATCTTGTCTTCATGAACTGGATTTCTTAGTCATTCTGATGAGCGGGAATTATAAATTCCCCATATCGATAAACTTGGTGCTTTATGTTACCTTTCTTGTCAATTTAATCTGTATAATACTTTTAAAGGGTAAATAAACCCGAGTGTAACAACATCAAATTCTTTGTTGCTTCGACTCCTACATGAAAATGTTAGATATCTAACAAGGTTTCATTGTTTTCTCGACTTGTTATAATAGTCACATATTTGGTATATGGGTATTATGTTTGATATCACCTGCTGTTTGAAATTTCGTAGCTGGATTTTTCTTTTCAACAGGTGGTATACCCCTATTTTGGGTCCTCTGTTCTAATGACTGCTCTAACGAATATTTGTAATATGTGCAGGTTTGAGACAGTAGTGAAGATGTTTGATATGTCCGAATTGAACATTGAAATAAAGACAAACCCTCAACTTTTATCTCCAAATGTCGTTTACGGAGTCTATTTAGTCTTCAAACTTAGTGATTCAAGAAAATTTTCAAGTAAACCGATGTGTGTTAACCTAAAGTATAGAAAGGGACTCGAAACTCTACATGCATATTTTGCAACATGGAGAGACAAGGACTGGATGATGATTGAGTTGTGCCAATTCTTGAATCAGTACGAAGATGTTGTTTTTGAGTTTCTACTTGAGAGCTTTTCATCACACTATTGTGGAGAAAGTGCGGTTTATGTTGAAGGCATTGAATTTCGAGCAATTGACAATGTAAGTTTAAAATTATATCCCCTGGTTCCATTATATACTCTTTTGTTTATGTTATACAAAGAGGTGGGATGCATGCCAAAAAATTAAACTAAACCCATGTTCTATGTTGTATATATAACATGGTTTGCACACAGGTGAAACATGAAGAAATCAGAAAATTGAAGGAAGTCCAACAAGTCTTGAAATCAAACTTCAATGAGGATCAGGTGCAGCAACTTCCAACAAACTTTGAAGAAATATTCAAGATATGCAGAAACTACGACGAGTTGTTCTGGTTGGGCGAAATTGACAAAAAGAAACTTCTTGTGCTTTCAGCAAAGGCAGCTTTATACAAATTCTCTAATGTCGATCTTTTTACTTCAAAACCATCAGCCCAGTCCAGGTTCGTTGCTTATATTATGCTATTTTTTTTACAGTTTCCTTTAACTAGGGGTGCAATTCCTGACGCTGCATGAAACATGCCCCAAGACCGATACAGAAATAAACGGGTTAGGGTTGGGGTAAACAAGTTGCGGGCCATGTTCAGGTTCGGTGGGATATACGGGTTGACTTGCCAACACATTTAACCTATTTAACCTGTGTAACTCACTAATCCGCCAACCAAGTTAGATAAGCAGATTAAATGAATCGTGTTTAGAAAATATATTTAAAGAAGTTACAAGTCTGACCCAATTATTTAAGTAGGTCATGTTTGGGTTGGGGTATCCTGACCCACCAACCTGAACCCCACATGGATTGCCAGCCCTATCTTTAACCGCTAAACTTTTTTTGATTGTACATCTAAATATGTAGATGTCACACAAAAAACTAGATTTCTAGCTCAATGTTTTTTGTTTTATGGTTAACAATTAAAGATTCTTGAATAAATGGCTGACAAACGTTTACTTATTCGATTTAGTTTTCTGTCTATATATATTACTTCGTCCTTAATCCATCCTACATGCAGATTTCAAGAGGTGATTGAGCTTTTACCAAAACAAGTATTTCATCTCAATTGCACAATCAAAAGTCAAATGTTGTCACCAGATACAGAATACGTGTGTTACCTTGTATTCAAGCTTTCAGAAAAATGCGAGGGGCTGCATTGTCCAGTAGAAGTACGAGACATACTCCACAAAGAAAACAATGAGGCTGAATTTGTTTATTTTATAACCCCAAGCCTGTTGAACATAAATGGTATCACTCGGGTTCCAAAACAAAGAGAAGATGGATGGATGGAGATTCAAGTGTGGAAGTTTAACTCGGCTCATGGATTCAAGGATGACTCTCTTTCAATGAATATGAAATTTACATGTCATGAAGGAATCATGTCTGGCCTCATTGTGTGTGGCCTCGAGTTTCGACCAATGTAAAAGATCTTTTCCTGTACTTATTAAAACTCGTTTTTTTACTTTGTGTTGGGTGAACATAGGAGGATTTGTGCAAATGTACCTTTTCTTTTATCTATGTATGTTTAACGTGCGATCTGCATATAAATTTGTTTAGAGTTACTGGTTTATTAATCTAATTTTTATTGAAAACTACAATGTGTATTGGCAAAGATATCGTACAAAACAAAAGCTTTATATGGTGAACTTCATTTTAATGAGATATATTCAGTGGTAATGGTTAGTTTGAGTTGCAATATAATGTCTGCTTCAATGGTGATGTGTACTGGTCATGTTCGTAAGATCCTTTGAGACTTGTTGCTGATTAAAATTGTTTTGTGGACTTAAATCATCTGTAAGTAAATGGCATTTTATATCGGAGATTCTGTTTATATTGAGCAAAATAGGATGTATTAATAGCACCCCTGAAACATGTTAGTTATAAAAGGGAGCATCAAATGTCATGATAATGCAAACTTTTTTTCCCCCCTTAAATATTATGAGTTTGAGATTGCTTGTGTTTATTTCAGTGGTGCTGGAAACAGTTCTTGCAGAGTATCTACTCTCCATAGTGATAGTCATTGCTCCAACACAGCCTCATCTGGCTTAAGATGTGTGGCAAAATCTCCCTTTCGAATATAATATGTACAATGCTGACGTGGCCAAATTAATTTTATGAATCAAAGTGGCCCACAGTAAATGAAAGATGGCTTACCTTTCCTGAGGAAAGAACTCATTTCTAGGAAAACAAACTTGAGGGAACCACAATAATATCTTGCTACTAATGCACCTTTGATTTTTGAATATTTACATTCATTATATATGGTTGAATTATTTTTTTGACAAATCCAATTTTTATGAAGTTGCTAGCTGAGAACAGAGGTATATAAAGATTTGGAGACAGCAATACTGGAAAACTCATTGATCCCAAGCTTGGACGCGAAGGTGTACCTTGCTGTGAGATTAAGGAATTTGTCTGAACCGTGCATTCATAACATCTCAGGTATCTGTGTTCATTATGGACAGGTTGGGTTATGGGTTGAAACAGGCTTGAGTTGAAACATGTCATTTTTGTAGTAGATGAAGCCGGCCATGTCGCATTGGGTTGATTGACAAAACTATATTATTACGCTAGTAATCCAAATCTTTGAATAAAAAGGATATATGACGTGAACACTAGATATACTATGGGTCACTTTCCAACTGATTGACCAATTCCCCATTAAGCTAAACTTTTTATTTGCTCGTTTGAATTGTAAGCCAAATTGACACATTCATCAGTTAATAGGTCAAGATTGTTACCTCTACTACATTGCATGTGCAACAGGATGAGGCTAATTTAATTCTATGATACTATGTGCATTTATTAATGTCAAAAAATGGCATTTGTAGAGGTTGCAAAATGAACGGGTTCAGGTAAGAAATGCATTGGGTCAAAACATGTAATTGTTGGAATGCATCGGGTGGTTGAACCAAAACACTTTGTGCCAAAAAAATATATTCAATTGAAATAGGAAATTTTAGTTAGTGTATACTTTTTAAAAATACGCTTTGGTCAAGTTTAGATCCATTTCATCCATTTCTTTTTTATTTAACTTGTTCTCATGTTTACATGTTTGACCTATTAGACATAAAACATAACCTCTGACTCTACGTATTCTTAAGCATATGAGTTTCTATCCTAGTGGCTAGTATATAGTGCCGAATCACACATTGTTGCACACTTTTTAGCCTTTTAGGTTTTAATGATATATCATTTACTTTTGTTCATTGAACATTTCTGTAGGAGGATGCACCAATTAAATTATACCATGTTCTGGAGAATATTTGTTTCAAGGAGAGGAAAATATGGGCAAACGTTTCATGTGCAGAAGGTTCAAAATGTGAAAGATGAACTTCTCGACTCAAGTTGGTTCTTTGCTTGATCACTCCACACTTTGCAGACTTTGCTATGATGTTATTGCTTCTCAACTACTTCCTGCTCTTGCAATCTCCTGACAGAAATTAAATAAAAAATTATGGTATATGTGGCAATTTTGACCCATTTTCTTATGAATGGATCGATTCGGGATAGGTTTTATCCCTGATGAGCAAAACTGATAAGTTGAAAAAGCTAACTTAAAACAAAATTGGCAGAAACTGACTCAAACTTCTCCAAACTGTAGATTCAAAGCACCAAACTTTTGTTGAACGGCTAAATTCATCAAACTTCATAAATCATTTTATTAATATAATTGAGATTATTAATGTACCAATACAGTTTTTGTAATCACGGTCACAATCATTATCGATAAAAGCCAAAAAATATTAGACTAAAAAATGTTATGGGTTCACCCGCACGAAGCCTGTGTCAGCCCTAACCCATCTGACCCATTACACAACATATTTTCATGTTTATACTTTATACAACTTGTACCATGTTTTTATGTCGATAATCTCAACCTAGTTTTGGAGCAAAGGTGAAGGAAAGTCAAATCAAGTAGAAAGTACCAAGAGTGCACATGCTTTTGGTCACATTTTTTGTGTCTGAAGATGGAGTTGCTCCATATGTTACAACTCGTCTTTTGTATGGAATTTGATCTCATTTGAGTTAATAGGAACTCTATTAGCATAGGATATTCATGTATACTAGTACAAATTTACAATACATGTACACATATGGTTCATAACACTAATTTTCATTTTACTTGGATTGTTTTAACCATGGAGGCATATGTGTGTTTGGATTTACACAAATTCAGTATACTTTTCAACACCAATTTTTTATATTTAATTATTGAACAGCCAAGATAATTTTATTAAAAGAGAACCTCATACTATGAGGACACAAGATTACACCAAAAGCAGATTTCCAAAGAGGATAGTTCCAAAGAAAGAAAGGGAACCAAAATATTCCAATGAAAAAAACTAAATCATATGCGATAGGTAGAAGTAGGGGTGTAATCGAGCCGAGTCGAATCGAGTATTGACATGCTCGAGCTCGGCTCGTTTAAAATCGAGTCGAGTCGAGTATTTTTCGAGTCGATCTCGAGTTGTTCACGAGTTGTCTCGGCTCGATTACACCCCTATAATTACATATATATATATATAGGGGGGCTTTATTTTCAGAACCCTGTTAAGTGCGGGAACTGCGAGAACTCCAATTTTGCATTAGAAAACATGCATGTTCATATAAAACATGTATGTTTTCTTACATACACTTTAATACACATGCCTGCGTATTAAGGTGTATGTAAGAAAACATACATGTTTTATATGAACATGCATGTTTTCTAATGCATAATTGGAGTTCTCGCAGTTCCCGCACTTAACAGGGTTCTAAAAATAAAACCATTTTGCATTGATCTATTGCACCAAACAGGTTTTTATATGAACATGTATGTTATGCATGTATGTGTATTAAGGTGTATGTAAGAAAACATACATGTTTTATATGAACATGCATGTTTTCTAATGTAAAATTGGAGTTCTCGCAGTTCCCGCACTTAACAGGGTTCTGAAAATAAAGATACACTATATATAGGGGGGCTTTATTTTCAGAACCCTGTTAAGTGCGGGAACTACAAGAACTCTAATTTTGCATTAGAAAAAATGCATGTTCATGTAAAACATGTATGTTTTCTTACATACACCTTAATACAAATACCTGCGTAACATACATGTTCATATAAAACCATTTTGCATTGATATGTTGCACTTAACAGAGTTTTATATGAACATGCATGTTACGCAGGTATGTGTATTAAGGTGTATGTAAGAAAACATACATGTTTTATATGAACATGCATGTTTTCTAATGCAAAATTGGAGTTCTCGTAGTTCCCGCACTTAACAGGGTTCTGAAAATAAAGATACACCATATATATATATATATATATATATATATATATATATATATATATATATATATATATATATATATATATATATATATATATATATAGTGTAACTTTATTTTCAGAACCCTGTTAAGTGCGAGAACTGCGAGAACCCCCTTTTTTACTCCTAATAATACATAATGTACGTAATGTCAATGCATAATGGCATTTTTGAAAATACATGTAACTTAATTTGATAGAAAAAAATTAATTAGGGTTCCAGATCTCTCTCTTTCTCTTTTTTATCTCTCTTCCTCTCCTCTCAAGAACCCTAGCCGCATCTTTTTTTGCTTGTTGTCTAACAAAAAAAAATCCGACCCTCTTTTCATACGTGTTTAATGAAAAGGTAAGTAGTACGTACGCTTAATTTGATATTAGTGTCGTGATTGTTTTTTTTGTTAAAAACCTTATTTTTTACCGAATTAAAACAAGATGTACCATCGAAATATCTTCCTTTTGTTTTAAATAATACTCTATCATGAATAAGGTGTGTTGACATCAGCAGATGATGAAACATTTGTTTACTAATTGTTTCATTAATATTCTTGTTATATGTTTAAATAAAAGAACTAATGAATGTATAAAAAATTATTGTCATGAATTATTGTATTACTAGTATATTTTATACTTTAATAAAGGGTGTATCGATTGATTCAAGATGTCAGGTGGCACGGTTTTATTTTACATTTGAATCAAATTATTTTGCATTACTAGTTGTGAGGGTTTGCTATTTTTTGGTAATGAATAAATTAATTGGGTAGATATTATTCTTATAAAGGATTTTGGTTTATTATGTGGTAATGAATAAATTTCGAAGATGAACATTCTGATCGGGGAAGATGATGTCGCCCAACTAAAGTTTGGTCTTGTTGCAAGTTATTTATTTATTTATTTTAATAATCGTGTTATAAAGTGGATGGTGATGAAACTATATAGATGATTAATCTAGGTTAATATTGATCGTTGTTATTGAGTGGTTGTTATTGAGTGTATGTTGATGAAACATAATACAGAGATAGATACTAGTATACATGTTATAAAGTGGATGTTGATGAATAGATGATTAATCTAGGTTAATATTGATCGTTGTTATGCTTAAAAGGGTGTGCATATATGTTTCGAGGTTAAATTTAAAATAGTCTCGTGTTTGTGTTTGCTAGTTTAAGCTTGTGCATGTGTGTTATGTTATCTTGAGTTTTATTTTGAAAGTATTTAATCTTGACTATTATTTTTTTTAGGCGTGACAATATGTTCTTTGAAGGTGTGCACATATATTTTAACGAATTTGATGAGAAACTAGAAGTACATATATATTCTTGGACGGCGTGCATGTATGTTCTTTGAAGACGTGCACAAATGTTCGAAAGAATCTGATGAGAAACTGGAAGTGCATGTATGTTCTTGGAAGGCGTGCATGTATGTTCTTGGAAGACGTGCACACATGTTCGAAAAAATCTGATGAGAAACTTCAAATATATATGTTTTGTGCACATATGTTCTTAGGAAGGCGTGCATTTGTATATTAAAAATGATACATTTGATTCGTATTTCATTTGATATAAAAATTTGTGTATTATATAATGTTATTGGTTTGTAATAAATCTAAAGGTTTCGATTATAATTTATGTTTTAGCTTTTTAATCAAGAAGTTTATAGAATACTTTTCTGATCACCCCACACTTTGCAGATGTTGCTATTAGGGGTGTCATAAAACCCGAACCGACCCGAACACCCAAACCCGAATATGACTATTCGGGTCAGGTTACTCGGGTAAAAAATTATATTCGGATCAATTCGGGTCAATCCGAATGACCCGAGTTCTAAGTAGGTTCGGGTATGTTTTTATTAGCCTCAACCCAAATTGACCCGAACCTGACCAACTCGACTAACACTTTCACAATGTAAAAACATTGAAATAAGCCATTATTTAATCATTTTACATATACTCGGGTTGACACGAACCCAACTAACCCGAGTTCTAAATAGGGTCGGGTTTGGATATGTTTTTTAAGACTTGACCGGAATTGACCCGAACCCGACCGGGTCAACCCGAATAACCCCCCTAGTTGCTATGATGTTATTGTTGGTCAACCACTTCCTACTCTTGCAGGTGTCAATTAAGCTTTAGGTAATCTCATAACAAATATAATATATTATACGTGGTAATTTGGACCCATTTACTTATATTAGAACGGTACCCGCGCAATGCGGCGGCGGGTACCTGTGACTATATTTTGCGTTATTCGGTTATTCGGTTACACATTTAGTTGTTTTTATGCTTTATAAGTAGAGATGGTAGAGATGGTTAAGCCAAATAATTTTAGTTTGAACAATCAACCTGCTTCCTAACAAACTTCCTAACCAACCTGATTCCTAACCAATTAATTTTGAAATCCTTCCATAATAAACAAGTAATAGTCTGAATTTTAAGCCTTTCTAATTATAGAATAGTCTCAAATGCATTATATAGTAGTATAGATATGGGCTGATTGGGATTATGTTTATCTTTAGTGGGCTAAATTAAAAAGTTGCTTAAAACAAAATGGGCTGAAATAGGTCCAAAGTCTCCTATTGCATCAAACCTCATAAATTATTTTATTAATAGAGTAAATTACACTGTTCGTTCTTGTGGTTTGCGTTGACAGCAGTGGTTCATCCTTCGATTGAAAGAAATGCACCGTTTGTCCATAATTATCAAACATTATCCGCCATTAGTACCTCCCTCTAATGGCCCTCCATAACCCTCGTTAACAACCCACATGTGAAGGTATTTTTGTCCTTTTAAGTCCACATATGAGGGTAAGATTGTCATTTTACCCTGCTCAATCCACCTCCTCATTTCTAACCAGCATCTCCAACCTCATTGTGCATCTTCAAACACTCCATCCTACACATATCCTACCATCATAATGACCATCTCCTCTCAGGCCACCACGACAATCAACATCTCCACCTACATAATGACCATCTCCTCTCCGGTCACCACGACAACCAACATCTCCAGGCCACAACCACCACCATATCCATATAACTGCCTCCATCATCTACAGCCAATAACTGCCATCAACACCCACCACCACCAATGTCCACCCCTCGCTGCGCCTAAATCTCAACCCATTGTTGTTGTCTTGGCTTCTAAATCACAAACCCATTACATTTTACTAATTTCTTCTCATGTTTCATAAATGGCAAAACATCCATACTGCTAATGCATCCATCTAACGCTACAGTGGTGCTTCAGGTCTATTTTTATTTTATGGCCCAATGAACAATTGTACTTCCATTACCATAAACTCATTATTTCAGAAAATTGAGAAAAAAGAAGATAAATGAATTGATGATAGGAGAAAGGAAGATTTAACGCGTAAAATAAGAACAAGATATGTGTGTGGTTGTGATTTTGTGTATAGTTATGTTTACTTCTATCTCCATACCTCGCTCTGGTGGGATTGGGTATGTTGTTGTATGTGTACTTGTATATGCGCATGGGACAAAAAGAAAGAACATGGAAAAATGATAATCATGGAGAAAAATATGGGTTTGGGGGGGGGAGTCGAAAATATCCTCACGCGGGTATCGCTTGGGGTGGTCTAATGGGTGTTAGTGGGACGAGCAACGGCGGTCAACACTAACCACAAGAACGAGTAGTGTAATTTACTCATTAATAAATTTGGGATTATCAATGTTCTAATACGATTTTTGTAATCATATTCACACTAATTATCAATCAAAAGGTTTAGAAGTTGACCAAGTTCTTTTTAGGTTGACCTGTACAAAACCTGCATCAGCCATAACCCGTGTTAAGCAGTTGCAAAACCCACCCATTTGATCACATTCTATATCATACATTTTTACCCTGTTTTATGTTGATAATCTCAACTTTTTTTCTCAGCAATCAAGGTGATGGAATGTTTAATCAAGGGTAGATTGACAGGAGTGCACATGCTTCTGGGTCACATTTTCTTTGGCTGAAGATGGAGTTGTTTGTTACAGCATGTTTCTGGTAAGCAATTACAATTGGTCTAATTAGAGTTAAAAGGCACTTTTTATTAGCTTAGAACATTCATGTATGCATTAATACATGCACACATAGGGTTCATATTGCTCATTTGACTTAGTTTGTCTTTACCATGGAGTGACACTGATGATCAGAATCATCAGATTCATACAAAATACCATATAATTTTAGACATCTTTCATTACTACTACTCTACTAGTAGTGTTGACATTTATTTGTGGTAGATATTATTAAACACCTTATGTATAATGCTAACATCTTAAAATTGGTTGCAACTTGCAACGTCTTACAATTAATTGCATATTGCCCTTTTCACAAGCTACTCACTTTTGGCTAAAATAGAGATATTGGGCATAAAAAATATACCTTGGCACAACTTTTGAGTCGTTAGACCCTTTCAACCCATTTCAAGAGTATCTGAAGTCTGGGTAGCGGGTCACTTGCAGTTTTCTCATCATTCGATCTTGATAATTTAAATGTAGCATGTTCTCGTGGATCCCATCTAATATTAAATCATAGTTGCCACTGAAAAGTCGAAAGTCAAGAAGAAGATAAATGATGTGGTATGAGTTCTTCCAAATTAATTTAACATACCAATTAGAAATATTCATAGTTTCGACTGAGAATGACTTATCCAAAATCTTACCAACAAGCAAAGGAGCGGATACCATTATTGACAAGATGTCCACTCTATCAATGGTGGTGAAACAAGGTAATGACCTGGTAGCTTCAACTCCCTATCATATTGAAGCATTCCAGCATATCGGATTTTGGGGAACCACTCTCTGTCAAATTTATCAAACTTCTCATACTCAAGAGCTTGGGCAAGTAGTTATATGATCTGCTTGGAAGTTGAATGTGACAACAGCATTCCCATCCATTAGGGAACCGACAGGATTCCTACTTTCATCAACAATGACAAATGAGGGTAACTACTGATCATTAGCATTTGGAGGTTCCCTCAGCTTCTTGATAGCCTCAACAGCACTCTTAAATTTGTGTGGCGCTTCACCAAGAACCTGAGCATCCCAACCACCTTTCACAACCTCCCAATCATTCTGCAAAAGTAACATTAGGAGTTCAAATAGTTGTCCTAATTTAGATAGATAATTTTTAAAAAAAGTATATTAAAAATTTTAAAAACCCTTATTCAGGTCAAACAGGTTGACCCGAACACGAGTTTTCCAAACATTTTCAACCCAGTACCCGACTCTATTTAGTATTCAGGTTACTCGGGTTGACCCAAATGCATTTTTTGACCCGCATAACCCGACCCAAATAGGCTTAGTCGAACCCGAGTTTTCTAAATAATTTCAACCCGATACCCGACTCTTCTGGGTTACTCGGGTTGACCCGAATACATTCTTTGACCCCGAGTAACCCGACCCGAATAGGCTTAGTCGGGTTCGGGATGCACATGCTTGGGTTGACACGAACCCGAATTGACCCGACCCGAGTTGACACAAACCCGACTAACCCGAGTTCAAATAGGGCCGGCTTCAGACATGTTAGTTTTAGGCTTCACCCGACTTTGACCCGAACCCAACCATCCCGACCCGATTAACACCCTTTCACGAGCCTTCTCACCAATCTCCAACGCCTTCATCTTTGGTTGGACATTTAACGTAATCCCACTATCACTTGGCATTTCCACACATTCCTCCAACTCTGAGTTAAAATATCCAGAGCGGTTCCATTCCAAAAGAAGGTAACATGACCAAATTTCACCGTTTCACTGTCAATTAACAAAAAAGAAAAAAGCCAACTTTAGACTTCTTACACTCAATAGGAAATATCAAACTACACATAACTCCCTAATGCAATTTTATAAATCTTTTGCTTTAATGAAATATTATCTAAAGGTGCATTTTATCAAACATCTTAACTGCACATAAAAATATCTTATTAAAAAGGTTGCAACAGCTGTCTATCTAAGGACCGATTTTTTAAACACGTCCCCAAATAGCTTTTTTCTCTGCATAACGAATTTCTCGTTGGTTCCACTACGAAGCTTCTTGAAATAATCGATGCTTTCGCCGATTAGTGGCCAACCATATTTGCCAGGAATGTTGGTTGATTTTTGGGTCATGAAATGATGTATAATGAATATACTGATTATGGGCAATGTTATTGAGGAAACTAGCAAGAGGGTGTCCATTTGTTTCGACTTGTATGTTGCCTTTTGGTTGCTGAATATTTGTGTGTGTTTGACGAGATTTTGTGTGTGTGTCTATATATACTTGTTAATTTTGTGTATATATACATGAACAAGAATGACATTATGACAAGTTTAAGAATAAAGGATAGATAAAGACAATCATCAGAATAATACAAAAGTTAGACTTGAGAATTAAGTGGCAAAAACAAATCAAGGTATTTGCAGATAAAATTATATAGTTCAAACTTCAAACTTACAAGGATTAGAGGCGGAGCCAGTAGAGTGGTTGGCGGGTGCTCAGCCACCCCCAACCTGCCTAACTTGTCCAGCGTATAGCTTGAATTTCAGTCCATGTTTCATCGAGTTTTGAATTTGATAAGTCAAGTTTTATCAATTTTTATAAAGGTTTATCAATTCGATTATTGGTTTGAAAAAAAAAAAAAAAAACATAAAATGTTAATACTATCCCAAAATATCTGAGCCCCCCAATAAAAATTTCTGGCTCCGCCCCTCGATACACATATTTTTCAATTTTAAATTTAATACATGTAACATGACAATCGAGTTAGAAGACTTGAATCTAAACTATTACTTAGAGGTAAATTAAGAAAATTAATACTTTAACTTTATGTAGTTTTTGGTAATCACGGTGTCCCATTTTTTACCGATAAATCCGAGATTGAGTCCACCACTATACAAAAATGACGGTTTTCGAATTTTGTAAGTTAATTTATAGAGTTTGAACCTACTGTCACACATATATACATCAGGTAAGAGTGTTGGCGTAGCTACTTAATGGTTGTCTACACATAATATGAATTGAACTTTGAGACGTATGCTGTGATATAGTTACAATACTGAGTGATTGTAAGAGTGGTGATTAGCATGTGAAAATATATGACTAATCGATATTACTAGTTTATTCAATATCTGACATATGTTTGTTTGTTTTCATTTTTTCATGTTTACTATTAATCTTGAGGCATGTCTTAATCTCTCTTTAAGCATATAACTAAGCATGCAAATTAGTTAATTCAATCAATTTTCTTAGAGTAAAATATACCGTTCGTCCTGAACTTGTCCAAAAACATCACAATGGAACATGTTTGCCTTTTGGTTATCGGGAGTCCCTTTTACAAGTTATTTTATTTTTTATTATTTTTTTTATTTTTTTATTTTTAATATATCAATGAGGTCTCTTGACCCGTTTTACTTAGGTCAATGTCATGTTATATGTTGTCAAATCCTGTTATTCATGCAAAATGACTATTTTACCTTTGTTTTCTTCTCACTCTCATTTTCTTTTTGTACAACTTGTTATTAGAAGAATATTATTAGGCCCGATTATCTTTTGTAAGGGCTTTAGCCCATTACCTAGCTAGCTTACTTTCCAAGCTTTGTATTTCCTTTATATACGTTTATTGTTATTGATTAATGGACGGGCAATTATTCTTTTCTGCCAAATTTTTATGGCTGCTTGCTGCTATTCGCCTGTAACTATTGCTCTCTGTATTTTTCAATTGCTGCTATACCCTATTGCTAGTGCTATAAACGAACTGAACGTTCAGTGAACAATTCATGAACCTTTCGGTAAAAAGTTCATTTATGTTCGTTTATTTATTGAATGAACAAACATGAACAATATTTTACGTTCATTTAGTTAAACGAATGAACATGAACAAAAGTCGCGTTCGTTCATTTATGTTCGTTAATGTCCGATTATGCGTTCGTTAATACTTGTTTATATTTATTTATTTATTTATGTTCATATATCATATCTTTTAATTGTATAATTTTAAAATTGGTTTGTTTAAATAAAAGAACACTTATAAAACAATATATTGTGTATAATTTAATAAATTTTATGTTTGTTTGTCTATTTTTATTTATGTTAGATCGTTTATGTTCGTTTAACATTCGTTTATTGTCTTAATGAACGAACATAAACGAACATGAACAACTCATTTTCTTAATAAACGAACATGAACAAGAAAATTCGTCCGTGTCCATTTATTTGTCCTGTTAAAATTAAATGAACGAACATGAAAGAGGCTCCATTCGTGTTCGTCCTGTTCGTATACAACCCTACCTATTGCTATTCGCCTGCTTTGCTTTTATTAGTTTTTCTCCTCAATTGCTATACCCCTTTTCTCAATTGCTGTTCAGTCAAAAGAAAAAAAAAAAAAAAAAAAAAAAAAAAAAAAGAGTTATAGTTTTGCTTCTCGGCGATCGTGCACATACTAATTAAGAAAGAAAGAAAGAAGAAAAAGGATAGCATTTGATACCTTGTGTTTTTCTCACGAATTACACTTTACTAGCAAATAATTTTGTTGGGTTTTGTACGAGATGCAAAATTTTACATGTCAACAGTTTGTGTGGGGCACCCCACAACCAATTTGTTACGTTTATGCTCAACAGCCTCAGTATATCCAGCTAGTCCAACCGATGGTCCAACAGGCCCCGCAACAATTTATGTCTACTTTTTCAGGGGTTATCCGTATGCCTCTCCCGCTTCCTTCCCAATTCAAGTCACTATGCTTCCGCAAGCATTTCATACCATGACTCCACAAGATCCCTCTTGGAACATGGAAACTTGAGCAACTTCTCACTTGGCGGACAATACAGGTATTCTCACCTCCTTTAGTAATTTGAGCATTTATCCATCTGTATTTGTTGGCAATGGTAATTCTATCCCTGTCACTCATACAAGACATAGCTTATTGCACACATCACACAAACCACTACATCTTAATCGTATTCTTGTCACGCCACACATAATTAAAAATTTAATTTCTGTTCGTAAATTTACACGTGATAATGATGTTTCTGTTGAGTTTGATGCATATGGTTTTTCTGTAAAGGATTACCAGACGAGCAAGCTTCTTCTTCACTGTGATAGTACGGGAGATCTTTACCCGGTTACTCAGTTATCTCCATCTACATCTCCTTTTGCCCTACTTTCGTTTAGTTTTACTACGTGGCACAGACGCCTCAGTCATCCCGGAGAAAATGTGCTTCGTCTTTTAGAGTCAAATCTTTTAATTTCATATAATAAATCAAAATTATCCACTTTGTGTCATGCTTGTCAGTTAGGCAAACATATCAAGCTTCCTTTTTATAGTTCTAAGTCTAATGTTGAGTGTGCTTTTGATATTATCCACTCGGATTTGTGGACATCCACAATTCCGAGTGAAAGTGGAGTGAAATATTATGCTATTTTCATAGATCATTTCTCGCATTTTGTTTGGTTTTACCCCTTGCATAAGAAATCCGACTCGTTTAATGCTTTCACTTCTTTTCATGCTTTTGTAAATAAACAATTTAATGCTGATATTAAGGCTTTGCAATGTGACCATAGGGGGGAATATGACAACACCCATTTTCATGACTTTTTTTTTGCCAAAATGGAACGCAATTTCGGTTTTCTTGCCCGTGCACCTCACAACAAAATGGCAAATCCAAACGTATGCTTCGCACCATTAATAACCTTATTCGTACCTTGATTTTTCAAGCTCAAATGCCTCCCTCTTATTGGGTGGAAGCTCTCAATATGGCCGCACACCTCTTGAATATCTTGCCCTCTACCGCCATCAATAACGAGATACCATTCACCAAAATTTTTCACCAAACACCTACATATGAACATTTACATGTTTTTAGATGTCTTTGCTATCCTCACATAGATGTTGCGCATAAACTTCAACCCCGTTTCACACCTTGCGTGTTCCTTGGCTACCCCGCAAACCACCGTGGCTATAGGTGTCTTGACTTGTCTTCTAATAAGATAATTATTTCAAGACATGTTCGCTTTGATGAGGAAGTTTTCCCATTTGGGACTATGACATCTTCTCAAAAACCTGCCTATGACTTCCTTTTGCCTCCACTTATCCCACCCGCTCCAACCATAACTCCACTCCCTAACCCAACCCTTTAGCCCACTATACCACTTGCAACTGAACCAAATAGTCCTCCCCACATATCGTCCCCCCACCTGGTCCATCAGCTCAATCCTCTATCACAACTGAGCCCACTTTCCCATTACCTTCTAGCAAAATGCAATCTACTACACCCTTGAACCACACACGAGTTAAACCAGCCCTCTTCACCGACCCTACAAGATTCAATCCACCCTCCGTTAAATACCCAAAACCCGTTCACACATCCTATGGTCACTCGTGCTAAAGTTGGCATTTTTAAACCACTTGAACGCATGAATTGTCCGTTACCACCACTTCACCAATTTCGCGGTCTCATATCCATGCCCTTCGTGACCCTCATTGGCAAAAGGATATGTTAGATGAATAAAATGCTTTATTACTAAGGGAATGTGGATTCTTGTGCCCCGTTCAACTAACGTTAATGTTTTTCGCTCTATGTGGCTTTTTAAACATAAGTTTCATACAGATGGCTCATTAAGCAGGTATAAGGCTCGTCTTGTTGCCAACAAACGCAATTAATAGCAGGGTATTGATTGTGATGAGACATTTAGTCCGGTTGTTAAACCCGCTACCATTCGTACTGTTTTGAGTCTTGCGGTTTCTTGTGACGGGCCTATTCATCAACTGGACGTGAAGAATGCTTTTCTTTCATGGTCATTTATCTGTGACGGTTTATACGCATCAACCTCCTGGGGATCCTCAGAGACCTGATTATGTGTGTCATCTACAACGTTCTTTATATAGGCTTCAGTGCTTTGCTGGTTATGCTACTCAAGATGGTTTCCAGGACAGTAAAACTGACTGTTCTATCTATATTTCATCGTGGTTCTGACATTGCTTACTTGCTGCTTTACGTGGATGATATCATACTTACAGCTTCGTCCCCAGCTTTCTTACAACAACAAGTTATTGCTTTGTTACATGGTGAGTTTGCTATGACGGACCTTGGTTCGTTGAATTATTTTCTTGGCATTTCTGCTCAGTGGTCATCAACAGGTTTGTTTTTATCCCAAAGTACATATGATGAGGAAACTCTTGAGCGTGCACATATGTAGTATTGTAATCGATGCAGGACTCCTGTGGATACTGAATCTAAATTAGGAGCTCATGGTGATCTTGTCAGTGATCCTACATTATATCGTAGCTTAGGTGGTGCACTTCAGTATCTCACATTTACCACTGACATTTCTTATGCAGTTCAGCAAGTTTGTCTTTACATGCATGATCCACGGGAACCACATTTGGCTGCTTTAAAGCGTATTTACGCTATATGCGCAATACTCTTGATCACGGCCTTCAAGTTCATGTATCATCTACATCCCAGCTTACTGCTTATACTGATGCTGACCGGGCAGGTTGCCCAGTCACCCGACGATCAACTTCTGGGTATTGTGTTTTTCTTGGGGATAATCTATTGTCATGGTCTGCTAAACGACAAGTTACTTTATCTCGTTCTAGTGCAGAGGCTGAATATCAGGGTGTTGCTAATATTGTTGCTGAGATTGCGTGGATACATAATCTCTTACTTGAACTTCATGCTCCACTTTTTACTGCTACACTAGTTTATTATGATAATGTGAGTGCTGTTTATCTTTCTACTAACCCGGTTCAACATCAACGCACAAAACACATTGAGATAAACATACATTTTGTTCGTGATTTTGTGGCTTCTGAACAAGTTCGTGTTCTTCATGTTCCTTCGTGATTTTAGTATGCTGATATCTTTACCAATGGCGTTCCAAGTGCTTTATTTCTCGAGTTTCGCTCCAATTTGAACGTTTGAAGACCTCACGCTCAAACTGCGGGGGAGTATTAGACGAATATTATTAGGCCCGATTATCTTTTGTAAGGGCTTTAGCCCATTACCTGGCTAACTTACTTTCCAAGCATTGTATTTCCTTTATATACGTTTATTGTTATTGATTAATGGACACACAATTATCAATCCTATCACTTGTAACCTCCCTCACACTACCATCACTACCACCACTAACACCACCATCATCTCAGTCACCTCCACCGCCATCCACCGCCACCCACCATAATCATTATTTTTTTTCCTTTTCTACTTTATACATCTTCATCTCCAAACATCATAACCTGTTTTGGCTTTTTATGTCTTGAATGGTACAGGTAGCTATTGTTTCATGTAACCTATATTGCTAGAGTGATAATCTAATTTTTGAAATAGATTGAATACATTAGCGAATTGCAACCCATTTGATGAAGATGAAGATGTGAAACAAGAATCTGATGACATAAAACTGTAACCCACCAGTCCACCACTTCAATAATCTGAAACTTTTTTTAGGGGGAAAGCAAATTACTTGGGGTATTTAATCTAGCATACAGTCGCTCCTAGTAGCACCAGCAACCACTTGTTGACTTAAACATTGCAAGAGGTTGTGTTCATCATTTGACTTCCAGCTTTATAGCAGTTGGGGTTTTATATCAAATAGGTTATCCAACTTTGCGTTTTTGTGCACCTAAGTTACCCAAATTTTGTTTTGTGCAAATGGGTTACTGAAGTATACGGGTTTGACATTTAGGTTACTCAAAACTATAAATGTGTTCATCGAGATTACCTCGATGACCGGTAACCGGGAGATTGAGTTATTACTTTGTCCACGTCAGCTTTATGTTCAAATAAGTTACTCAACTTTGCGATTTTATTCGTCTAAGTTACTGAAGTTTTATTATTTATTCATTTATTTATTTATTTTTATTTATTTTTTTTTAATTGGGGTTACTAATATATATTTGACAACTGCAAAAATCATCCCTGTGGTTTGTAAAAATTTGCAAGAATCATCCCTATCTCAAACTTTCAGCATTAAACATCCCTAAGTCCACAAACGTTCAGCAATAATCATCCCTGAGCACTAACGTCGTTAGTTTTACCCGTTAAGTGTTAAAATAATATTTGCCCGTTAGTCCTTCCGTTAATATTTTTTGCACTGTTAATCCTCATTTTTTTAAAATGAATTATACGTTTTCGTCTGTTTTTACATTTCGTCCGGTTTTTACGTTTTCGTCCATTTTTTAATGTTTTTGTCCGTTTTTATCTATTTTTTACAGTTTTGTCTGTTTTTTGTTACGTTTTCGTCCGTTTTTTCACATTCTTGTCAGTTTTTACGTTCTCGTCCATTTTTTAACGTTCTCGTCCGTTTTTTTCGTTTTCGTCTGTTTTTTTTACGTTTTTGTTCGTTTTTATCTATTTCTTTACGCTTTTATCCGTTGTTTTACTTATTCGTCCTTTTTTACTTTTTTGTTCGTTTTTTACATTCTCGTCTGCTTTTTTCCGTTCTAGTCTGTTTTTTTTCGCTTTTTGCCATTTTTTTTACGTTTTTGTCCTTTTTTTAACGTTTTCGTCCGTTTTTATCCTTTTCTATACGCTTTTGTCTTATTTATTTATTTATTTATTTTTTTACATTTTTGTCCATTTTTATCCGTTTCTATACGCTTTGTCAGCTTTTTTACGTTTTTATGTTTTCGAAGATTGTGAGCTGATAAATTGAACACCATATTTAGCAAATTAAGTGGATTTCGTTAGAATTTACACGTTTTTATATACATTTTTATATACATTATTACAACAATGTTCTTATCAAATGTTTTTATACACGTTATTATATACCTTTTTTATACGTTTTTATATAAGTTTTTTTATACGTTTTTATGATGTGGCGTTGAGGTGTTTGGTGAGTGAGGGTATTTTTTATGTGACTTATAAGGGTAGTCTAAATTAACAAAGTTCAATAACTTATTTGTATAGAACTTTAGTAACTTAAGTGAACAAATTCGCAAAGTTGAGTAACTTAGGTGAACAAATTCGCAAAGTTCAGTAACTTATTTGTATAATTAAAAAAAAAAGTCAGCTGCCAGCGTGGCATGCCAACAGGTTATAACAAGTGCAAAATAGTTGGGTCACTATTTTGCCCGGTAACGATAGTCCAGTAACCCATTTGCACAAAAAAAAAAAGTTGGGTAACTTAGGTGCACAAAAATGCAAAGTTAGGTAACCTATTTGATATAAAACCCATAGTAGTTGTATCAGCGGAAAGAAACAAAAATATAAGTAAAAAAAGTTCAATTGTCATGTTTAAGTGATCCGCCATTTGATATCATCACACCTTTCCAATGAATTAAGACGATTAATCCTTAATTCACAAAATCGATATTGTGGTTTCTTTAAATCTCACAAAACCACCCAAAATTTGACAAAATCTTGATTTTTCATGGCGTGTGATTTGGCAATTCTTTCAAAATCGCAAAAGTTCAGGAAAATCATGTTTTAAGCGAATTTTTGGTGTTTTGCGAATTATGAGTTTATTGTGTAAACATTTCTAAAAAGTAGTACATTTTGTAATATACACCACTTAAACAGAGTTAGAGTAGTAATTTTAAATTCTTGTATTATTGGTTTGACCATTGGGTTTTAAACTATGCGCAGAACATTTCAACCCATTGTTTGAACAAATATCAAAATTAGAAGAAGCACTTTACAACATTCAGTTTGAGCATCATTGGTTAGAGGCTGAAACCGATCGCCAGGCACTTGATATAACCCTGACACTTCCTTCCGTTTAAGTTTTGTGGTCAAAGCTTGTTACATTTCTTGCATCTGATTTATAAGAATTCTTTTATAAGTTTGACGTTACTACATTTTATTTCCACAATGATGATAAACATGACACGGGAACACAAAATATCTTCATTGTTGCAACCATTTATGTCAATTTTGGAGTTTTGAGTCAAGTCTTACTTGACTCCAAGAGTCAAACTGTATATTCCTATGCTCACCTTTTTGAAGTCGATCCTGGAGTACCATTCAAGCTTAAAGTTGATGTGAATTCTTTCATGAAATTAACATTAGTTTTCCTATCTGTATGACTATTATAAACTTGTTCTAAGACTAGTGTATTTTCATTTATTTGACTTTTTAAAAGTCCAAGTACCTTGTATAATATGACAGTATCGATAATGATATATGGGATGATACATAGAATTTAAATCTTTGTTTCACTCTGAAAGTCGGACTTGTTGATTTGTTTTTATTATTTAAATACGACTGCAGTAAATGAAGGAATGAGTAAGAGAGCTGTTCACAAGGCGATAATCGAATCTGCAGCACTGGTAGGTGCCAGCATACTTCAGGTTTATCTTCTTCAACGTTTGTTTGAGCGCAAGCTCGGGACTTCAAGAGTTTAAGATGGTGACTCACATGATAACTTTGTATAAGCAGATTTTGTTTTATTATTTATTTTTTTTGCACATTTTTAACATAATTTTGGAGTTTTATTGGCTACGAACCAGGTTGAGGAATGTCAAGAGAGATTATTTTCCGTGCACACGAGATCTTGTTATAAGTACACATTTAATCTAGAGTAAATTGCAAAAATCATCCATGTGGTTTATAGATATTAGCACATATCATCCCTATCTCAAACCTTTGGCATTAATCATCACTAAGTCCATAAATTATCGGCACTAATCATCCCTGAGCACTAACGTCGTTAGTTTTACCATTACGTTTTAAAATAATATTTGCTCGTTAGTACCTCCGTTAATATTTTTTGCACCGTTAGTCCTCATTTTATAAAATGAATTAAAAAAAGGCAGCATAGGCACGAACTCGGATTTAAACTCGTTTTTAACCGTTTTCAAAAAAAAAAAAAAAAAAAAAAAAAAAAAAAAAAAAAAAAAATCTTCAAACCCCTACCGTATTCATCAAACCCATCACTGACTCCCCTCAACTACCACCCCACGAATCGGTGGTCGATAGTCGTTTTTAGTTTTTTTTTTAAAAATGAGGGCTTTTGGTTTTCTATTAATTTGGAGGAATTGGTTGAAGGTTTGTGTTGTTTGAGTGTAAGTTAGTTATTTATGAGGTTAATTTTGTGATATGAGTTTAAATTCTCGGGTTACGGCTTTTAATTTTTTTTATTGCAAATTTGGGGATTGAGGTTTTTGAAATTAAAGAAATCTGTTAAAGGGTTAATGTTTGGTGTTGTTAGCTCGGTGGTTAGGTAGGCGTTAGGTGGCGGTTTCATGGTGGCCGACGATGGTGTTGGTGAATGATGGATGAAGATGGTGGAAAGTGTTGGTGGGTGGTTAGGGTTTTTAGTTTTGCTAAATTTGTGGATTTTAGGTATTGGTTTATAATTTGGGGGTTGTTGATGGTTATGGTGATGGAGGTGGTGGTTGATGGTGTTATCTGGCGATTGGTACTGGTGGTTGTGTTTGCGTGTTTTTGAGAAGAAAAGAGATCATTGTGGTTGTAGAGAGAATTTGTGAGAAAAATGTGAATATGGGTTGTGTTGGTGTGTAGCTTTAGATAACATTTGTTTTTCATATAATATAGATGAAAAGACATAACTACCCTCACATTTGACGGTCAAAATTAGTCAAACTAACAATTAACAAAAAATTGGACTGAACCTGTTATGGTCGTCGGATTTTAGATCGGATCCGTTACTTTTCAAACTAATAGACTAAAAGTGTTATACCCGACAAACCAGAAGGACCAAAATTGTAGTTAACTCATATCTTTATCATCTTGATATCTGAGTATGCATTTTGTTTTAAATCACAAACATGAAAATTTCGTAGTATTTCCACATAATTATATGTTCAAAATTTTAAAAGTCAGGTAATTGACAAGTTCATAGTAGTTGCATATCATACTTTTAGCGTATTTTTTACTTGTGGTATATTAATGTTTCAGTTTGTAAATCATATTATTTTCTTTCAGGAACATTTGTTGTTTTGTTATTTATGATTTTAAACTTTGAAGCACTCAATGAAAGCGAAGTTGCTTATACGATAGAGATAATTTGTTTAATCTATCTTAGGGTAAGTTTGGCGAAATGGTCTATTGCCGGAGTTGGGGCTTATATTATAAGCTGAAAGCTAAAACTTAATTTTTTATAAAGTTGTCAGGCGAATTAGTTAGAGGTGAAGCTTATTAATGTATAATCACATAAAAATACATAGAACTAATGCATGGGAATATAGTGTTCCCACCGTTTTACACCTTTTGGAGAAATTCATATATATTTTCAGCTTTTACATAATAATTTATTATATTTTGAAAGATATTAAGTAAGTTGACTACTTATAAGCCCCACAAGCACCTTTTAATAGCTGGGATTATGAAAGTTTATAGCTTATAAAACTTCTTTTATAAGCTAACCCATTTAAAAAGCTTAAGTTATCTATAAATTAACCTTTATAGTCTCACGCCAAAAAAAGTCTTAATGGTTAAAAAGTCAATATTCTTTACAATAATTCAAAAACCAGACCCCATGGCTCCATCCATTAAACGTAACACAGGAACACCACACACATCCACATCTATCTATGCAATGACATAAATATCCCACGAGATCAATATTGATATATACAAAGACATAATTGATTTCAATTGCATATTCACTATCAAAAGAGATAAGATTGAATAAAAGTCGCCAATACAACAAACGACCATCTTATATGCTCAAAAACACTATGTAATATCACTGATATATGTAGCTTTACAATCATTATCTTCATATATTAAGATTTTCCTTATAAAATATCAACACAAATGTACACACTTACATATTGAAGTAAACACTAGACTAGTCAATAATATAAGAAAACTATGTAACGTAGCTAGTACATATAATACCGTGTACATATAAATCAAAATCTAATTGACAAAAAAAAAAAAATGATGGACGAAAAATACAATTCTCTTTCTATTTATCAGTGAAGACTGAATTTAAGATTTGACAATTATCGAGATAGAATCCCTTCCTTCTTTTTTGAAATGAAGGAATTCTTTATTTATTTCAGGAATTTCTTTCAGATATGATAAAAATTGATATCGCCGTGAAATCTTTCATTTTTTATTGCGTGCTTTCTTCCGATTCCTCACGTATGCTTCACTTGTTAGGTTCGAGTGTCAAATTTAAATCTTGAACAAGAATTGATCGATAGAAGTGCTACCATGAGTTGGAAGCATGAGTTCAGAGTTAGCATCGATAGATGAAAAAAGAGCCCCGGTTGAAATGCCATCAAATCCAGAAGGCACATATAGCCATGTCATGAAATACAAAGGGCTAGCCAACAAAATGATAAGAAGGGAACACACGTGAAGCGAGGGATGGAGGATAGCTGTCCGAAGATTGAGGACGACACATATCAAAGATAACGTATATAGAAATTGAGACTCTTTAAGTTGAACTCGGATATACTGCCAGGAGGCCTAGTTGAAAGTGGCTTTAAGTGAATTAAGACAAAAAAGAGGGTGGTACATAGAGGACTCTCCTTAATATCCTAAATTTGACTTTATTTTTTTCCGAAACAAAACAAAAAAATTTATGATAGTCTAGCGTTTTGTAAGCAATGTTTGTTTGAGAGCAAGTGTTCGTAAACGTTTTGCAGCAACTAACAACTAGTGTACTAATTGTACATAATACTTGTTTGGCAACAAGCAACCAACGTTTGTGTTTTTAATTGGTCTAAATCAAAATGCTACTTTTAGTAGCATTTACTAGAGGAACCAACAACTAGCGTAGTTTTTTTTTTGAACGGCGATTTTATAAAAAAAACTAGCAAGAAGCTAGAAAAGATTATAAGAATTTAGTACAAGCATCAACAGGATTCGAGATCCAATCAATCCAACTCGGATTAAATTCCTATTCCTATTTGACAATCCAAGAGTGTGAGAGGATCATAATTTCTTCCACAAGAGGATCCTTACGAGGAGACTTCAAATCAAAGCAAATCCTATTCCTATGTCTCCATAGGATCCAAGTAGTTGTTTGAATAACCACATCAAAGCAAGGTTTAACCTTAATGTTGATATCAACCGCATCGGCCCATCGGATTAAGTTTTGAAGGTCCTTTGGGCAATCTTTCACTCCCCACCACGAAGAGATAGTGTTCCACACACCAATGGCAACCGAACAGTCAACAAAACTATGGTTTGCAGTAATTGTACATAATGCTTGTTTGGCAACAAGCAACCAAAGTTTGTGGTTTTTAAATGGTCCAAATCAAAATGCTATTTTTAATAGCATTTGCTAGCAACTAACATTTACACTTAGCAATTATAGTGATACAACTATGTTATCGAACGTTTTATTTATATAAAGAAAAACCGAGATATTGTTTAGTGACACTGCTTCTTGCTATCTCTTCCTTAGTTGGACTATCTATAACGTTTGTAATATTCCTCCTTGTTTAGCACCCAGACCCACATTTTTACAAACAAAATAGGAACGCCAAGAAAGAGAATCAATATAAAAAAGCCATAAGAATATACTGATAAATGGTTATCTGAATGCAAAATATTATCATGATCATGCAAAATATATTATCATGATAATTTGTGCATTCGATATATTTGTTAGTCGTATTTTCCTATAGGTTAGGCCCGATTATGTTCATGTATGTTAGGCTCAAATATGATAGGTTATTGTGTGTATATATACTCGATTATTATCAATAATACAACACGAATGTTTTCACAATCCTACATGGTATCAGAGAAAGTACCAATCCTTCCAACAAATCCTAACAACCCTTTTTTTGTTCCAAGTTTCTGTTTGTCGATCGTTGGTAACCTATTTGATGACGCGAAAAATGAACCATTTTTAGGGGGTCATTTTAGCCCGGATTCAAATTTATTTGATCAAATATTGCCCTAAATCGTTCCTTTTGTCATTTTAGGTACTTTTGGAGTGAATTCTGGAAAAGGAAGCATTTTGAACGTTTTTGGAGCATAAAAGTGAAGAAAACGACAGTCTTAATTTTCCTTGCTAGGAACAGTACCTGACGGCTTCACAAGTTTCTTAATGACGGCGTCAAGAGTAATACAAGAGGTGAAAGTGGATAAAGTCCGTGACGGTCCAGAGAGTTTTGTACTAGGGACATGATGGCGTCACCATAAGCCGTCATGGTCCAAATGTTAGTGACGGCTCAAAACAAAATTACACATGACGGCGTCAAAAGTGGATATAGGCAATCCGATTTCATTATGGGCGGCGAGTTGACGGCGTCAGAATTTTCTTCTTGACGCCGTCACCCTGTAAAATATATATATAGTTTTCTAAATTTCATTCATTAATGTGTAACTTTTAGTGCAACTTTGAGGGAGAAACCCTAGGTCGAATTTTTCCAGCTTTTTCAAGGGTTTCAACCCTTTGAACTTTTCATGTCAATTTGAGATAAGTACTCTTTCAATTGAATCAATATGTCTATGTGTTGCTTGAATATATCTTACACTTGTCTTCAATTTAACATGCTCGGCTAGATCTCTTTTGTGTTTGCTTAGATGTAGTGAAACCTAGATGTTAATTATGGGTTGATTGTTTGTTTATAGTTGTTACGGATGATTGTATTCGATGTTAGACTTAAGAAAACTGGCAGACTTCCATTGGTAACATGCTTGAACGTCTTAAGAAACATGATCAGAGGTGTACTATGATTTTTGGTTGTATTTAATGCGTAGGAGAATTCTAATGATCCCATGTTAGGAGCTTCTAACGGCTCGACATAGGAGTGAAATAGGATCCTATAGAGTTAGGGAATATTGTACACGACCCTACGAATATTATTAAGGAATACGACCCGTCATCCATGCAATTGTAACAAATTATCAACCTGTAAAAGATATATAGGGAGTAATGAAACCTAAGTAAACACAACTTTCCACATTATTGTTACACCACATTAGTAATTAGATTTATTTTCATTTTTGTTATTTTATTTTGATTGCATCTTTATTCATTTGGGTTAGTTGGCTAGCAACTAATTCCGCCCACTCTTCCAAAAACCGAGGTTTTATTTTCTTTTATAAAATATAAAAAATACAAAAAGAATCATCCCTCACCTCTAGACCTAGTTTTTTAGGCTTTCTAATCCTAGCGACACTATTCCTGAGTTGAACGATCAGTCCCCCGGTACTTTTCACTATACTATACTACAACGAACAAGTACACTGCCTCGTGGGGTTGTAAGCTTCTCGAGATCCCTCGAGAGGTAAAGCCTAGTGCGATTCTCACGTATCAAGTTTTTGGCACCGCAGCTCGGGGAATAGTTATTGTCTAGGTTAGGATTTCTTTTTATTATGTCTACTTGCTAGATTCCTTTCTAGTAAGATTTTATTTTTATTTCTAGGTTTTCTTTATTCTATCTTATTTCTTCATGTCTTTGTTCGTAATATTTACCATCTGACATTATGGAAGGCGGTAACATCTTTGAACCCATCAACCCACCACAACAAAACCACCCACAAAACCCACCACTAGCAAACCAACCTCTTAGGCCCCGAACCCTAGGAGAGTATTCCCGTCCTAGCCACCAAGGCTATCGAAACACTATTGAGCTCACTCAAGGAGCCAATGTGTCCCCCTTGCGATCCGACACCATCCAGTTGGTGCAAAGCGGATGTGTATTTCATGGACTTCGTTCCGAAGATCCTAATCAACATCTCAAGGATTTCCTTAAAATCCGTAGATTCTATAGACCTTGATGTTACAACTAGAGAGTCGACCCGATTACGCCTATTCCAATTCTCTCTATGTGATCAAGCTAGTCAATGGCTTAAACGTTTACCCGCGGGATCCATCACCTCATGGGATGATCTCACCACTCGTTTCCTTGCTCAATTTTTCCCACCGAGGAGAACTACCAAGCTTAGAAATGATATCTTGATGTTCCAACAACGTCAAGGTGAAACTCTATATGAAGCATGGACTCGTTTCAAGGACTTACTCCAAAAAGTCCCTCATCATGGCATAGATCTTTGGCTCCAAGTTGAAATCTTCTATGACCATATCGATCTCTCCACAAGGCGAACCATTGACCAATCGGCCGGTGGCAAGCTACATGATCTTAGTGCAGAAGAATCATGGGAACTCATAGAAGATCTTGCTCTCTATGACAATGAAAGTTGGAATGATCCCCGTGATTTGAACAAAACGGTCAAGGCAATATCTTTGCCTTCGAACAATTCTAGCACTCCCGACCATAGGATCATGGAACTTGAAGACCAAGTCAAGTTTCTCATGAAATCTTACGAAGCTTCTAAGCCTTCAAGCCAAGTGAACAAAATCAATTCTTCATGCGAATTATGTAGTGGTCCCCATGACACTCGTGATTGCGTGGAACTCCCCGGACAAGCTGTTGCGGACTACGCATCCTTGCGTACCGACGAAGCGGGAGACAAGTGGTACACTTTCAAACCCGAGCCAAACCCTTATGGTAATTCCTACAACCCTTCTTGGAAAAATCACCCGAATCTTAGGTGGAACAAAACCAAAACAATTCTTCCAATCCACCTAATCTTTACCAACCAAACGGTCCACCCACTAACCGTACTTTCAACAACAATCCTCCCAACAACTTTGGTAGTACCAATAATATTGAAGGATTGATGTCCAAGTTCATGGCATCTCAAGAAGCTCGCATAGCTAAGTTTGAAACCGAATTCAATCAACAACAAACGGAGATGACCAATAAGATTGACATCTTGTTGAAAGCCCTCAACAACCAAGTGCTTACTACACCTAGGAAGGACACTAGGGACACCAATAGCGGAATCCAAATTAAGGACCCTTCATCATCCAAGCACGTCCACTTTGTCAATGTTGTCACCTTTAAGCCAATAGATAAGAATATAGAAGAAAGTGACAAGGACGAAGTTGGAATAGAAACCGAGACTAGGGATGAGATTAAGGAAGTTGAGGTTAATAAGGGAGAAAAGTTAGATGAAGTCGAAAACGTAGAAGAGTACTTTGATAAGTTACCCACCAAGGAAGAACGGGAATATCACAAGGATTTATTCGATGATCCCGAGACACCTGATGCATAGGGATTGCACCAGGCTTTACCTCTCAAGGGATCTTGAGAAGCTTACAACCCCCACCAGGCAGTGTACCTGATCGTTGTAGTATAGTATAGTGACAAGTACCGGGGGATTGATCGTTCAGCTAGGAATAGTGTCGCTAGGATTAGAAAACCTAAATACTAGTTCTAGAGATGAAGGGTGATTATTTTTGTATTTTTATATTTTTTTTGAAGCAAGTAAATTCTCGGGTTGAAGGATATGGGCGGAATTCGTTGCTAGTCAACTAACCCAATACTAAAGATGCAATCAAAATAAAATATTAGAAATGAAAATAAAACTAAATTAAACTAAGGTTGTGAGCAATAAGTGGAGAAATGTGTTTACTTAGATTTCACTACTCCCTAGATATCTTTTACACGTTAATTACTTGTTATAGTTGCGTGGATGACGGATTGTATTCCTTAATACCATTCATGGGGTGGCGTACTTAACTCCCCAATCCTATGAGTGCCTACTTCACTCCTATGTCGAGCCGGCTAAGAAGCTCCTAACATGGGATCATTAGAATTTACTCATGCATTAAATACAACCAATAAAACCTAGTACACATCGGTTCATGTTTCCTAAGACGTTCAAGCATGTTACCATTTGGAGATCTGCCAGTTTTCTTAAGTCTAACATTGAAATCATTCATCCAATACAACCATAAACAAGTAATCAACACATAATCAACATCTAGGTTTCATTAGGTCTAAGCAAACACAAGATAAATCTAGCCTAGCATGGTGGAATCAAGACAAGCACAAGATATAGACAACCAACACATAGACATATTGATTGAATTAAAAGAACACTTATCTCAATAGCACATGTAAGCATTCAAGGGCTGAAAACCCTTGAAAAAGCTGTAAAATTCGTATATTGTTCGGCCTTAGGGTTTCTCCAAACTTGTTCCTTCTAATGAATGAAAATTAGAAAACTATATATAGAAAATAGAGGCTGACGGCGTCAAGAACAATCTTGTGACGCCGTCATCTCGCCGCCAAAAGAATCCTCGGACTGCCTTGGTCTACATTTGACGCCGTCATGTATTACACTTTTCCAGGCCGTCACGTATTTAACTCTTGATGCTCTTCCTTGTGACGCCTTCATTTCTGTACTGGGTCGTCATGATATTTACTCTTGACGCCGTCAGGAAAATGCTCTTGACGCCGTCACACACTGTTCCCAGCTTGGAAAATTAAGTCTTTGGCGTTTTCTTCACTTTTATGCTCCAAAAACGTCCGAATTGCTTCCTTTTCCAGATTTCACTCCCAAAGTACCTAAAATCACAAAAGGAACAATTTAGGGCAATATTTAATCAAATAAATTCAATTCCGGGCTTAAATGACCCCCTAAAAGTGGTTCATTTTTCGCCTCATCAACACCATATATCCTTGGTTCACCCCTTATTAAAGTAGGTGGTCCCTCTAACATCAACATACCATGCAACATTGGGAATATGCATGTATGAAAAGCTTATATCGATCCTAGGTCTCCTATAAACATCATGACTAGGACCTATTATAATTGGGTAATGAAGAAGCAACTTGGTTATAGGATGATGCCCAAAAAGAATTTGATAAGCAATTTTGTAGGAAGAGTGAGAGGATTGCATGTATTTGTAGGAAACTTCACTTATGTTATCGATTTTGTGATAGTAGAGGATACTCGTCCGGTAATAGATGATTGCCTAAGTCAAGTAGTGTTTGGAAAACCGTTTGTTGAGGCATCTAGGGTGAGTTATGACCCGACCTTAGGAATAGTTAGATTCAAAGAAGAGAATGATGAGATTGCTTATCAAATGCCTTATAAGATTGAACAATACCGCCTTCTATGAAACATAGAAAAGGAACACAAGTAATCGGTTTACTATAGGAATGATGAGGATAGACGTAGAGGAGTAGAATATGTTATAAATAGAATATTTGGTTTCTACAAGGAATGCCTGCAACTAGGTCCGGAATACAAAACTAAGATTGGAGATGACCTAGAGAATGAGACCAACGATGAGGTCACGTAATTGCCCATGACCTTGAGTCTAGCTACAAGACTCGTAAAATAAAGAAAAGCGCTTCTTGGGAGGCAACCCATGTTTTGTGTGATTTTATTTGTTTGATTGTTATTTGCTTCCGTATGCATGCTTTGTTTTTATTGTTGGTAGACCATGTTTCAAAACTAAAATTGTGAAAATGCTTTATTTTGTCGTTTAACTTCGTCTTAACTTCATATAAAGGTATTTTGCAAAAATATAAGTGTAAGGGGAAACCCCAAATTTGTTTTTAAGAACGAAATTGATCATGATTCTCCACAATATTAAATGGACATGTGTATTAGTATTTGTTAGAGTTAAATGCTTGTATCGAGTCATAATGATGTTTTGCAGGATTTTCCAGGAAGTAGGACATAAGTTTTTCCAGAAACTTAACATAAAGATTTCTGCAGGTCACTTCTGACGGCGTCAGGAATTAATTCCTGATGGAGTCATGTGTAAAATTCTGGAAATTTTGCTAGTTTTGTTTTTCTAATGGAGTCTTAAAGTTTTTGTTAATTCTTTAGTTTTATAAACTCCAGAAAATCTGCAAACATTCGTTTCACAAGCATTATATCTTAATTTGCTTTCTAGGACTTTTTAGTATATATAGATTGCCGCCGATTTTTCGCGAGGTTGCCTTGTTTGTTTTCTCAAGTTTAACAAATTATGTATGACAAGAAGATGATTTATTTTTCTGGAAGGGAAGCTTTGAATGTTCATTTTCTTGGAGGAAGATCTAACCTTGTTACCACACTATCCACACCGAACAAATCAGGAGAGTATTTGCTTTCATTCTTTTACCTGTTTTACTTTTACATTCTTTAATTGAACATTGGGGACAATGTTCATCCTAAGTGTAAGGGGAGGGTAAATGATGATACCTTATAGGATACACTTGCACTTGAGATTGTTTGTTTGATGGTAGGTGTGTAATAAAACTAAGAGAAATACTTGTTAGTGTAATTTTAGTGCCAAATTTAATTTTTTTTACAACATTTAGGAGTGAAACTTTAGCCTTAGCAAGCGTCTCATGGATAGGAGTCGTATGACTAGCATAAAACCGTACCATTCAAAAAAAATTTCCACCCAAATATGTGAGGTTCGCCTTTAGATTTGTTAGGAAAAGCATTCATTATTAGTGCTTATGAGGGTACCGGTAGCATTTAGATTCTAGAACTTGCGTTAGTGATGCATCCCGAGACCGCTAGTGAGACTACATTCGTGTAGTAGGATTTACTACATGATCAGAGGCATTAGGATCACCCTTGTGTTAAACCCGTATCATAATTACTTGACCATTTAAGTCATATTACTTGGCTAGTAAAGTCAATTAATTTTTCCCATACCCTTAGCGTTGTACTCATTTTTAGTACACGAAACCCCTAGTACACCCCTCCGAGCCTATCTTTTCGTTTCTAACTTTAAGCATCTTTCTTAAAGGAAGAATTTGTTACAACCCACCCAAATGTGCAACCAAATAGCCTTAGCCTTCCGTGTATGCACTAATATTTAGTGCATTATTGTTACATGTTTAAACCCTTAGTTAATTATCTAATTAATTACAAGGTTTCTAAGTCGATTCATATCTTGTACATATTGTTTTGGGACGATTGGGACTCATGGGTAAAGTACTAATGTTTTTGAGTAATGGGGAAGAACATCATATTACCCCCATATATGCGTTAATCTTAAAAGTACTCCAAGTGTTTTGATTATCTTGATTCGAGTCATTAGATTAGTTTATTGTAAAGTATGTAAAAATTTAAGTGTAAGGGGAATGTACATTCCCTATGATATATTATTTTGGATGGTAGGGTAAGAGTGTATGCAAAAAAAAAAAAAAAAATAAATAAATAGAAAAAGAAAAGAGAAAAAACATACGGACTACCATCCCGTTTCATTCTATGTTTATTTTATGTTTTTGTTATTTTTCATTTATGTCGAGTCTAGTCTTGGCTTAGCAACGCCATATTGTACATGTAATTAACCAAGATGATTAACACGCCACCAGTAAATATTGCCTTTATCCAACAAAACCGTGTATTCCATATCCCTACACCTAACGTTATAACCCTTTGAAAGACCTCTTTGATAGTTTATCATAGGTGCTTATGCCAAGTGGTGGATGTTTGATCCTTTCCCAAGCCTATGGTAATCTATTTTGCTATGACAGGTAGTGAGAGATGTTTTCCATTTCCATATTGTGATATATACTTTATTACACCCGAGAGATGTGAGTATCTAAACACTATTTGTGAGGTGCTAGTATATGACCTCCGTGCTTGTCTTTGGTCTTTAGTGGAACGATTATTTGTTGTAATTACTTTTATATTAGTGTTAAATGACCCCTAACTTGTATTTTGATTAGAATAAAAGCGCATTTGCTTGAGGACAAGCAAATCTCAAGTGTAAGGGTATTTGATGAGGCGAAAAATGAATCGTTCCTTTTGTCATTTTAGGTACTTTTGGAGTGAATTCTGGAAAAGGAAGCATTTTGGACGTTTTTGGAGCATAAAAGTGAAGAAAACGGAAAAGTCTTAATTTTCCTTGCTGGGAACAGTACCTGATGGCGTCACAAGTTTCTTAATGACGGCGTCAAGAGTAATACAAGAGGTGGAAGTGGATAAAGTCTGTGATGGTCCAGAGAGTTTTTTACTAGGGACATGACGGCGTCACCATAGGCCGTCATGGTCTAAATGTTAGTGACGGCCCAGAAAAAAATTACACATGAAGGTGTCAAAAGTGGATCTAGGCAATCCGATTTCATTATGGGTGGCGAGTTGACGGTGTCAGAATTTTCTTCTTGACATCGTCACCCTGTAAAATCTATATATAGTTTTCTAAATTTCATTCATTAATGTGTAACTTTTAGTGCAACTTTGAGGGAGAAACCCTAGGTCGAATTTTTCCAGCTTTTTCAAGGGTTTCAACCCTTTGAACTTTTCATGTCAATTTGAGATAAGTACTCTTTCAATTCAATCAATATGTCTATGTGTTGCTTGAATATATCTTACACTTGTCTTCAATTTAACATGCTCGGATAGATCTCTTTTGTGTTTGCTTAGATGTAGTGAAACCTAGATGTTAATTATGGGTTGATTATTTGTTTATAGTTGTTACGGATGATTGTATTCGATGTTAGGCTTAAGAAAACTGGCAGACTTCCATTGGTAACATGCTTGAACGTCTTAAGAAACATGATCAGAGGTGTACTATGATTTTTGGTTGTATTTAATGCGTAGGAGAATTCTAATGATCCCATGTAAGGAGCTTCTAACGGCTTGACATAGGAGTGAAGTAGGATCCTATAGAGTTAGGGAATATTGTACACGACCCTACAACTAGTATTAAGGAATACGATCCGTCATCCATGCAATTTTAACATTATCAACCTGTAAAAGATATCTAGGGAGTAATGAAACCTAAGTAAACACAACTTTCCTCATTATTGTTACACCACATTAGTAATTAGATTTATTTTCATTTTTGTTATTTTATTTTGATTGCATCTTTAATCATTTGGGTTAGTTGGCTAGCAACTAATTCCGCTCTTCCAAAAACCAAGATTTTATTTGCTTTTATAAAATATAAAAAATACAAAAAGAATCATCCCTCACCTCTAGACCTAGTTTTTTAGGCTTTCTAATCCTAGCGACACTATTCCTGAGTTGAACGATCAATCCCCCGGTACTTGTCACTATACTATACTATAACGATCAGGTACATTGCCTGGTGGGGGTTGTAAGCTTCTCGAGATCCCTTGAGAGGTAAAGCCTGATGCGATTCCCACGTATCACTATTCTACCAGTTGACAATTTTTTAGTTGCTTTGGTATTGTGTTTTCGATCGTTGGTTCCTAGTGATAACCAGTCGACTGTTTAATAACTTGTTTAGTCGATCGATGGTTTTGAATTTGATAACCAGTCGACTTTGGTGTTATTTATTAGATTGGTGTTACTTTTGTATTCCTTTGCATATATGGTGTTACTATTCCATTCCCTTGCTACTGTTCGATTGGTGTGTTACCAGCCCTAGTTTCTTTTTTCATTTACAAACTTTAACTCACCTTATACCATAGTTATTTTTTATGACAGGTGACCTTGCACCCTTTGCTATTCTATTGTCGGATAAGCTCATGACAATCACAAACCTTACCACTCGTGTCCCGGTTTTGTTGGATGTGGATGTGATGAATTACTTATCATGGACATATTTTTTTTTTCAAAATTTGTGTCGTGGTTATAACTTTTTGGATCATATTCTACCTGCTCTGACGGATGAGGCTACTTCTAGCACCAAACTGCAACCCACAGCCGAGTAGGGATAGCAATGGGGCAGGTTTTATTATACCCGCACCCGCACCCGTTTATAATATCCAAACCCGTACCCGCCCCATTACCCGCCGAATACCCGATTAATATTATCCATTGGTTTTTCGAGTTTCCCCGCGGGTATCAGTGTCACACCTCGTCTAAGGCGGAAACACGAGATGTAACGAAGAAGGCACATTGGATAACATTATAGTTCACAACATACATTTCCTTCAATATTGGTTTACATCATTACAAAACATTTTCTTGTATAAATCTTGAAAGTAAACATGTCTCCTTTTGAAATCTTATTGCCTTGAAAGCATGGTAGCGAGGTACCAAATAGTCTGACTCCAATAAACGTGCCCTCAAATACTTTAACAATGATCACATGAAAATGGTACTAGAAAATGTTAACATAATGTTGGTGAGCTCGTAGGTTTAAGAGTAAAACCGTTGAGCTGTGATAACATATTGTAGGACAAAAGTGAGCATGATAACCAATTATAAGCACATGTCAAAACAAAATAGTGTCGCGCCAACTGAACCTACCACGATTGTCACACACATAACCAGTACACTGTGGGGAGCTACCCCGATAGATCTATCAAAATATTTTAGCTCTCAAAAGGGTTAACAGTTGCGCAGTTGCATGTCTACACGAAACAAAACATTGTATAGCACATAATCGCATCATCACACATATATGTCCAAAATCATGTAAAACAATAGTTCACAGCATAAAACATTTGAAAAGCATTTTGTACCATTTCCAAACTAAAGAAAACTTATAAAAAGTGGGGCTACGAGAACTCACCTTAGCAATGAAGAATCCAAATATCACAAGTAATACAAACAGTGTCAAGAAGTAAGGCACAACTACATGATCGGCACAACCTAATAAGTATATAATTATCTCATAATATGTTTCGTAAAATAAATGAGTTTTTGAAAGGTAAAGTGTTTTAGTTTTTGTGGATTACTCGTATCAATGTTTATAAAAAGTCTAGTATCAATGTCATAATAAAGTTTAGTATAAATGTTTCGTGTGGTGGTAATAGAGCATAGACTCAAAGTACAAATCGCGCCAAAGAAGAATAAATGAAAGAATAGCCAAGGAACGTGAATTAAAGAAAAATGAAGATGGGAAAAAGAATAGGAAGAATAAGAAAAGAATGCGTCAATGGCAAGTTTCGGTGTTTACCCAATAATCCCCAATAGTTTAGAAAGTTCGGTTAATGTTTTATAAGAAAACTGCAGTTAATAATATAACTTAACAAAAATACCTTTAGATTCTTGACGGGTTTTATAAGAATAAAAGATTTTGAAATAAAAGTATAAGGTTAGAAAGCTTTATAAATTTCGGCATTACGCGTCCATTTATACAATTTTCCCAAGTCATCATGACTTTAATAAAATCAATCTTCTCAAGTCAATCTAATAGAAAGCTAATAAAAGTATTCATTAATTATTAGACATTATTTCCTTATTGCATATTCATCGCGAATCAAACATATTAAATTCGTCACGAGTCTAATATATTGTATTCGTTTCAAGTCCAATAAGTCCAAAATGTCCAATATAGATTAAATTGTCGAATGATATAAATCCGGTATAAGTCCAATATGTCATGTCACAATCCAATGAGTATAGTCCGTTAAGTATTTATATCGACCAAATTCACACATCAAATCCCAGAAGGAGTCCGAAATGTACCACATACATAAAGTAGAAAAAAATGACCAACGTTAGTAGATTACGCAATAACCAAAAATATATTACACAAGTAAAAAAAAGTTTCTTAACAATTTATACAAACCATACGTATCCTTATTAATGTTTTAATATTTGTAATTTTTGAGTGCGCTTGTGGCCCAACAGTTAAACCAAACGCACCCTGTCACTCTTCGGGTTTCGACCCAAAGGGGTCTCGACCGAAAATAAAACTCAAACCAAACGCTAAGCCATATCTTGACAAACAAACGCAAGCACAAACCAAACTCAAATGAACAAAATAACAACTCAAGCAAATTCAAAACTAGATTCGTGACCCAAAACCAAATAAATAAGAAATCCAAATCCCACCTGTGTCCGACCTGAATCTAAACCCAATCCGTTTCCAAAATAAATTAACAACACCATTTTTATCCACACGATTCATTTACAAAAACGTTTAATCCATTTTCCTTTTCACGAAAACTTGTAACAAGTATTTTATTAATCGGTTTAATAAGGCTGGGCACAATAAGGATGGTCAATCCCCCTCCTTTTCCTTGCCACGTCAGCTTTGTCTCTCCAGCGACCTGCAGGTGATTCAGTGCCCCAGTAAAGGCGAACTTAATAATATTAATTAGAAAGTCGGTCTTTGTTTTTTATGTGTGTATACACCGGTCGTGGTCTCGACCGTTTTTGCTGCTTCCTATCCTCCAAATCGGTTGTGACCTACTAACCACAACAATGAGACCGAGTTCGATTTTGGTCGACCCACTCGGTCGAGTACCTTATTGCATGCAGCCTAATAGAGAAAAAGAATAAAAACAGCTCGGTGTGATCGACATACCCACAAATCGAGAGAAAGAAAGAGAGAGACGAGATGAGGCGGTCCAGAAACACAATAAAAACATGAACAAAACCCCAAGCTAGTGCCCAAAAACCTTCGATCTACCCGTTTATTGACCCAGAAATAAAGGAGAGGCGGCTCAGTGGTGGCGCGGTGTGAAGGGAGGGGGAGAGTTGGAAGAGTGTGGCTGTGTGTATTTTTGTCAAATAAAAAAAAATTTTCTAAAACAAGTGTAAAGTTTGTAGAAATATAGGGGTGGCTGTGTAAGTTTAAGTACAGGGACTAGAATTGTAATTTTGGTTATCTTTTATAACATTATTTATTATTAAAATAGGTTTGGAAAATCATCATTTGTCACAAATGATTTCGAGTTTTATAAACAAGTATTGCCCGGAAATGCCGGTTGCTACAATCGGTTATCCCCAATTAAATATTATATGGACAAAATGGCGGTATTAAGATTAAGTCACACTAAATTCACTGACAAAACAAAAGAAAACACCCTAATATATTCAAAATTTTAAAGTTATACGGAGTATAAAAAGAATATCGTATCAAACGATTTAACGCTTTTAAATAATTCATGTACAAGATAAAATGTGTTATGTAATAGAGATACTTATACAAAAAAATATATAATAGAAGAAATTATATACAATGTATATATATTCTAGTTAATTATAATATCAATAAAGCGGGAATAGTTTCGGGTAAACGGATACGGATACGGGTACGGGTAATCGGGCGGGTATTACTAGAACCCGTCACCGAACATGTACGCGGCTAAATTTTTTTATCAATTCCCAAACCCGCATCCAAACCCGCCAACCCGCACATGAACCCGACCCAACCGGTTCGGGTTTTGGTATTCCCTGTCGGTTTCGGGTACTTTTGCCATCCCTACAACCGAGTGGCTCGCTATTAACTCTATTTACCACTATGTCTAAACCCTACAACGACTTGTGGTTGAAATCCCTACCACGAAAAAGGAGGCTTGGGATTGATGAGTGTCTAAATACTCATCATTTTATACCAATCTGAGCTGCCAAAACATCCAAAAATACTCAAATACGCATCAAAATACTTAAAATATCTTAAAAGTGTGTTTTATATGTTTCAAATGCAAAATATGCAAAAACAGATGAAAAACGTATAAAGTTTGCATAATTGGCAGTTTCAGTCCCTCAAGTTTCATAAATTGGCAAAACTAGTCCCTGGTTATTCTTAAAACATGAAAAGTCATCAAAGGTCCTTTTTAATCATAAAGTTACATATTTAGTCCTTTGGTGCAAAGTTTCACAAAATTACAAGTTTAGTCCCTCAACTTTGGAAATTGACATAAATGGTCCCTGGGATGTAAAAAACTTTGAGAAAAAATCAATTTATGGTCCTTGGTTTATCTAACTTTGCAGGTTTGGTCCTTATGTGAAAAGTTTGGAGGAATTGCAAAAAGGTCCCTCAACTTTGAAGGTTTGGCAAAAATAGTCCCCGGTAATTAAAAAGTGAAAAATATCAAAAGTGGCCCTTGTATTATCTATACTTGGCAATTTAGACCCTTGTGATAAAATTGGAAAAATGCCACAAACAGCCCTCAACTTTGCACTAATTACAAAAATGGTCCTTGTGTGAAATAAAACCAAACCGGACCCTATGTTTTATTAAAACCCAAAATAAACCAAACAACCAAACCACCCACTATCCTAATCCAGTCCACCAGGCCCAAACCCTATCCAGCCCGGTCCACCCTTAAATAAAACCGGGTCAACCATCCGGTCAAACCCACTCCTTCTCTTTTCTTCCCCCCAAAACCACTCCCCCTCACACAGACCACCAATACCACCTCCACATCCCTGGTTTCTTCACCACCTCACACCCCAGCTGTCCTACCCACTCTCCCCTTGTCCTCCACGCCTCACCAAACCCCATTTAATGCCTAAAAACCTCTCCACGCAAAGCTACAGTGGAATGAGACTTTTGGCGCCAAAAGGTGAAATCAAAGGCTCAGAGTGATTCAGCCAACCAATGGCTCAGATTAGAAGTGGGAAATGACCCAGTGGGTCCCACAAACCTCTAAAGTCTCTACAAAAGGGAAAAGGAAGCAGAAGTGAAGAGTATTAGTTTAGTTTTAGTTAATTGTAATCGTAGGTAGTGTAGACTTTTATTTTTAGTTGTAATTTCAATCAAACAGCTTGTACTCAGCTATTTTAGTGTAATTGAATCTTTATTTAACCTAGAATCACTGTCTTGTTCATCAAATTAGTATTTGTCATTTTTAAGTGAAATCGACAATTTCACTTATTATTGTTATTTGTTGTTATTAAGGATTCAACTAGTTCATACAAGCTCTGACAAAGCTTTTATAAGCTTTGATAAACCTTAAAATCAATTTTAGTTTATAATTCCAAAAATACTGAAAAATACAAAGAAAATAGAAAAATAAATAAAAAATCAGTGTTAGCAATGATGCAAGTAATGGAGCATGGTGATTTTGGATTATACTGGTTGTAGTGCTCATTGGTGAGCTTTAGGAATGATTCATGGTCTTTGGTTCACTCATATCTCAGTTGGATACCATATGTAAGCCTTCTTCACAAATTTAATATTTTACTGTAGATTAGCTTAATACCTGTTAAATATTTGATTTAAATGATTATTATGTGTATGTAAGTTATAATATAGCTTAATATTGGATGTTAGCTTATTAGATTCTATTGTACTCATGTTTTCCATTTTGACTGCTAATATAGCATTTTTGTGATCTATAGATATTAGTTGTTATAAGTTCTGTTTTTATGCTTAAATGATCCCATCTTATCATATTACAATCACCTGAACCAGTTTCATAGTTTGAGTCAGTCACTTTCTTTAAAAATTTCATTTCAGTCATTTATAAAGGGGTGTTTGGATTTGGGTATTGCACTGAGTAAACTAGCTTGTCAGTGGGTAACTCTTATTGAAACCTTATTCTCAATATCCATTTAGATTAGTTCAGGCCTTACATTGGTATTTTTGAAGCTAAAAGTCAAAATATCCAATTGATCTTCATAAACAGCCATCTGTTGTGGATTTTGGATCCACAACACCTTAATTCAGTTCTTAACTAGTAGATTTAGGTTAATTAAGTCTTATTACAGGTTAATATAGCTTATTAAGTAATTAGGATCCATCTAAAGTTCATAAAAGTCAACAATACAAGTTTCATCAAAAAGTCAATTGCACCTATCTAAGATTTTTCCAAATATTGGGGAAATTGTTTTGAATTATGTATAAGGTTTTAGGAGTTGAAATTTGTTCCTACTTGTTGTCTACCATCTCTACTTTAGTAGTCCATAGTTTTTATATTTTTAGGAATTTTACCCTGGGCCCCACTCACCCCCAAACACAACTGCAGGGAGAACATCTCCCCTGCACACCAGCAGATTCACCCATCACCACCACTTTGGTGGTGATTTGTGACCACCACAGTGGGCCCCAGACCTCAAAACTTGGTCCTTTGAACCCCCTCCTACTAGGCTCTTAGGATTGACCATAGGTTTGACCTGAAACCCTGTTGACCCCACCTGAATTAGGCCTTGATCTTTGTCCCATTTTCTGTCTCAGTCCACAATAAGCAAGTGCTTATTGTGGCTTATTGGCTTATTCAGTGGTCCCCTTGTGCTTATTCTGGCTTAAACTTGTTCAATAAACTTATTAGAACTAGAATTAACCAAGGTGGGTCCCACATAAGCTCATTTGAGCTTATTTCCTATTTCAGTCAACAAAAGTCAACTGTGGAAGTAATAAGCTTCCACAGTGCTTATTAGTAGCTTATAAAAAAGTTGTTTTTATTAAAGTTGTTTATTTTTAAGTATAATATAGTTTTGTAAAAGAAAAATCAAGAAAAAACAACATAAAAATAAGTGATAGTTTCTATTTAATACAATTTAATTTTAATTTTCATTTTTAGATTTTTATTAAGTAAGTTGTGTTTTTATATTTTTATTAATTTCCTTTTATATTAAAGTATTTTTAATAATTTTCTCAGATTTTTATTTTGTCTTTTAGTATTAATTATAATTAAAATTAGTTTTATTAATAATTAATCAATAATTAAGTTATAAATAGCATAATTAATTTTTATAAGGTAACACCTAGTTTTTATATTTTTTATAGCTTTTAAATGTTATAAAATAGTTTTAAAATTTTTTTCATAATTTTCTAAGTCATTTTAGTATTATTTGTAATTTAAAATAGTTTAATTAGTTTAATTAATATAAATAGTTTTTAATTAATAAAAAAAATCTATAAAAAGGCAAAAACATTTATTTTTATTTTTTATACTTTCTTCAAGTTCATTTTAAGTTTTAGAAATTATTTTTATAAGTTTTAAGTTTAATTTGTAGTATTTATAATTTTTAGTTTTAATTAAATTAGTTTTAATTAAATAGTTAAATAGTTTTTAATTAAATAATTAATAATAAATAATAAAATAATCTAAAAAATAGTTTTCTTTTTAATTAAATTTTATTTTAAGTTTAAGTTTATAGAATTTTCATTTTTAACCCTATAGTTTATTTTTCCTTAAAACTCACCTTTTTCTCAGTACGCAGTCGCGTCTGATTTTTAATTTGGTGTACGTTTATACGTTTTAGATATCTAGGTTTCACATAATTGTTTAAATAGTTTATCGTAGTTATTTTTTTTATAAAACCCTAGTGTAATCACACACACACACTTTATACCCTTTCCTGTTCACATTCACTGATCACAGATTCATTTTTAATAAAACATCGCACACCTCGTTGGGACATTACGACCCGGGGAAACACTGTATTCCACGGAAGCATTTGCCTCAGCTGTTTGACTATTACGGTTGACCATTCATAAGTGGCTGACTAATAATTATCTGACCGTTTGAGGCGAATCAGGATCTTCTTTTGTTGATCTTTAATGACAACAAACGTTCTCGTTCTATATCCTTGAAGGCGGAGTTACGTTCTATGAAGCTTGGTGACTTATCCATTGATGCCTAATTTCAGAAAATTGAATCTATTGCCACTATTCTCAATAGCCTTGGCTCTCATATTAGCAATGATGATGTGATAAACATTGCTCTCAAGACAAATATCAACATGTCTCGGATATCATCATTCATCGTGATCCTTTTCCGGATCTCAAGACAGTGCGCTCTATGCTCACTACGGCGGAGATGGGCTTGAAATCACTACGTTGGGTCAGCAGGGTTCAACAAAATGGGAAATCTGAAAGGATGATACACACTATCAATAACCTTATCTGTACCTTATTATTTTAAGCTCATCTACCACCCAATTATTAGACTAAAGCTCTTAATATGGCCATTTATCTCTTAAATATTTTACGCTTGCGTGCCATTAATAATGAAATCCCACTTAATTGCTTTTTTGGATCAACACCTAACTATACCCTTTTACGCACTTTTGGGTGTCTTTGTTATCCACGGATTGATACTGATCACAAACTTGAAGCTCGGGCTACACCGTCCATATTCTTAGGTCATGTCACCAATCATCATAAGTATTGTTGTCTAGACCTCAACACCAATAAAATTATCATTTCCTGACATGTTATGTTTGATGAGACTGTTTTCCCGTTTGGCTCCATAAAACCCACTGCGAGTCCCTCTTATGATTTCTTGGATGACTCCACTAATGTCATTTCTAATATAATCAGATCATCACCTACTACTCAATCTACTACCCCACCTATTCAACCTGCTTCTCTAGTAACACCAACTCCAACGTCCATTGAGCCTATTACCCCAACTTATCCAACCACTTCACCTCCCTAACCGCCTCCCACCACTCCTATAGAATTCCTCAATACTGAACCATCTCCATATCCACATGATCTTGTGTCTCAAGATCAACCTAGTCAACCTGTTAACCCGAATCTGGTTTCGGTTCATCCCATGGTCACACATTATCATGTCAGGACTAATCATCCCACTCAACATTTTAATCTTCACGTGTCTTCTGTTTTTCCTTTACCTAAGTCATATAATGTTGTGTTTCATGATCCTACTTGGCAAATCTTTTCTTTTGCAACTCGTTAACTTGTTAGAAATATATATGTGATAAAAACATCATAGTTACATATAACTACCTTTTTATAGCAAACTATGTGTGATGAGTATGATGCATTAATTCAGAATAAAACTTAGATACTTGTGCCTCAACCTGCGGATGCCAATATTGTTCGGTGTATGTGGTTATTTCGTCACAAGTTTTTAGCAGATGGTACTCTTAGTCGCTACAAGGCTCACCTTGTTGCGAAAGGCAATATTCAGATAGAGGTTGTTGATGTGGATGAGACCTTTAGTCCGGTTGTTAAACTGGGCACAATTTGGACTGTTTTTAGTTTGGCTCTTTCTCGACATTGGCCGATTCATCAGCTAGATGTCAAGAATGCCTTTCTTCATGGTGATTTGGCTGAGACAGTTTATATACATCAGCCACCTAGGTTTCACGATACGTATTATCTTGATCATGTTTGTTTATTACAACGATCTCTCTATGGTCTTAAGCAAGCCCCTCAGGCTAGGTTTCAGCGGTTTTCTGCTTATATTACTCGGGTTGGGTTTAGTCATAGTCGGTGTGACTCATCATTATTTATTTATAGAAAGGGGACGGATAGTGGTTATTTGTTACTATATGTTGATGATATTGTTCTTACTGCTTCGTCTGAGATTTTGTTGCAGCAGATTATTGCTTCTCTTAGTCAGGAGTTTTCTATGACAGATATGGGTTCACTTAACTATTTTTTTGGGATCTCTATTACACGTGATTCTACAGGAATGTTCTTATCTTAGTGTAAGTATGCTACTGAGATTCTAGAACGGGCTCAGATGGTTGGTTGCAACCCTAGTAGGACTCCAGTTGATACTGAGTCTAAATTGAGTGATGATGGTGATCCGTTTGATGATCCTATGTCATATCGGAGTCTTGTTGGTTCCCTCTAGTATCTCACATTTACTAGACCTTATATTTCTTATGCAGTACAACAAGTGTGTCTTTATATGCATGATCCTTGGGAACCTCATTTCTCAGATCTTAATCGGATATTGCGGTATGTTCAGGGTATGTTAGACTATGGGTTACAATTGTTTTCATCTTCTACTTTATCATTGGTTGCTTTTTCGGACGCTGATTGGGCTGGTTGCCCTACTACTCGAAGATCGAATTCTGGCAACTATGTTTTCCTTGGCAACAACCTCCTCTTGTGGTCCTCTAAGCGTCAACCAACGCTTTCTCGTTCTAGTGTAGAAGCTGAGTATCGTGGTGTTGCCAATGCTGTTGCAGAGACCTGTTGGTTGCGAAACCTGCTATGTGAGCAGCATACACCTTTGTTTTCTTCTACGCTTGTCTACTTCGATAATGTGAGTGTTGTATACTTATCTGCTAATCTGGTTCCGCATCAACGCACCAAGCATATAGAGATTCATATTCATTTTGTATGCGATTTGGTTGCTGATGGTCAAGTTAGAGTTATTCATGCACCATCCAGATATCAGTATGAAGATACTTTTACCAAAGACTTACCTACAACTTTGTTTGAGGAATTTCGAACCAGTTTGAATGTCCGGTGTCCTCCCGCTCAAACTACGGAGGAGTATTATTCGTATTTTCCTTTGGGCTAGGCCCGATTATGTTCATGTATGTTAGGCCCAATTATGATACGTTATTGTGTGTATATATGCTCGATTATTATCAATAATACAACACGAACGTTTTCACAATCCTACAATATTATCATGATCATGCAAAATGTTTTACATAGTGTTTATATTTTAATCAACATTAGTAGTAATCAATAGATGACCAAATAAATGAATGCTCATAGAGTATAAGGTTCCAACTGTTTACATTATTTCTTACCCTTTATTACATATTAATCGTGAATAAGAAAATCTCAAGAAAGCATTATTATCTTTATCATATCATCTCAATATCTCTATGTGCATTTTTTTTTCAAATCATCAACATTAATATTCATTGGTTTGTTCATATCTATTCGAATTTTTGAAATCATATTATTTATTGGAATTTCAGTCAATTGGTCAATTGGTCATGATTTGGTATCTATCAGTGGTTGGTCTTCATCTTGTCGACATCATGGTTCTCTAGCCTTTCGGAATTTTGTCTCAGTTTCTATTAGTGGTCTAATTCTCAAGGTCTTGTGTTTTATTTGTTCCTTCTCGTGACAATTTAATATGTTGGGCAAATAATAAAAAAAGGTAATATACTTGCCACAATTTCATCGAATGGTTAGTGAACTATTTTTTTTAGGGTAATTTTCTTTCAAAATCATCATCTTTAGAGTATTTTGTAAAAAATTTGGACAATTTTGCCCCTCATAGCTAATACAAATTTTTTTCCCCAAGGGTAAAATTGTCCAAAAATTTTGCAAAATACCCTAAAGATGATGAATTTGAAAGAAAATTACCCTCAAAATGAAAAAAAATAGTTCACTACTCATTCGATGAATTTGTGGCAAGTATATTACCTTTTAATATCATTTGCCCTAATATGTTCAGGTAGGATTCATCTTTATTTATATTTCATGTTCTTTTTTCTTTGGGTCCTACTCTCGTTTAATTATCTTGCTTAATCGAGGTGGGGCGCCTTGTATTGTACGTGGTTGTTTCGGGGTTCCTTATAATATTTTGCCTTTCTAAAAAAAAAAAAAAAAAAAAATTATTGGCATTTCATAGTAGTTGCTGAGTAGCTTCTCATCATACTTTTGGTTTTCCACTTGTGGTGTATTATTGTTTCGGTTACAAATTCAAACTAGCTTCTTTCACTGTTTGTTGTTTTGTTATTATTTTAAAACTTTGAAAGGGAAGTTTCCTATACGCTAGAGACAATTCGTGTAATTGTCAAAAAGTCTACTACAAATAATAATGCAACTACCAGACCTCCATACATTAAAGATAACAAGGAACCCACACGCTTATCCACATCTTCTATATATACAAACACATTCCGAACAAATTTATGTATATCACCCAAACACTCCTTCGCTTCTTTTTGTAACAACACATAAACCCTTTTTTGTTCAGAAGATAAACAAACTGATACACATAATAATGTCTTCAGTAAATCATGACAACTTTGCTCACTTAAAAATCCCCCTTGAAATTATACTATCCGCCACAAACAACTTTGATGAAGAAAATGTCTTTCGCGCAACTGGTTTTGGAAACTGTTACAAGGGACAGCTTTTGTGGTCCGGTGAGTTGATTAACATCGATGCTCAGAGGTTAAAGAAAGAATGGGATGATAAAATTGAACAACAATTTTGGATGGAGATTTCAATGCTTTCTAGTCTCGAGCATAGAAATGTGGTTTCATTTGTTGGATTCTGTGATGAAAATGGTGAGAAGATCATCATTAACAAGTATGAGAACTGGGTAAGTCTGAACAACCTTCTAAGTGGCCCGAGGTTGACATGGGTGCGAAGATTGGAGATATCTGTCGGTGTTGCGCAAGTGTTGAGTTACATTCATTATGACGAGTCACGTGATTTTAGCATTATACATCAAAACATCGAAAGTGAGACGGTTCTATTAAATGATAATTGGGAACCCAAGTTATCTGAATTTAGACTTTCCATGAAGATTGAAGCATCCCAGAGGCATGATTCATTCCATGTTGATAAAGTTTGGGATAGGGAGGGGTATACAGACCCGGCATATATAGAGACAAAGAGTGCACACCACAAGTCAGATATATATTCCTTTGGGATCGTAATGTTTGAACTACTGTGTGGTAGGAAAGCAGTATTCAACGACGACCAAGATAATAAGTACTTGGCTTCGGTGGCTGTTACCCATTATAGGGAGAAGAAACTCGATGAAATAATTGATTGGGACCTATGGAATCAAATGGGCTCTCAATCATTTAAGATTTTCGCAGAAACAGCGTATGACTGCTTGAACAAAGAACGATCGTAGCGCCTAAATATTGATGAGATTGTCACAAGACTTGAGAAAGCGTTAGAACTTCAACTCGAACATCAAAATGAGGTAAGACGGTTTTTCCTCTTCCATCTTTCTATCATAATAAGTACTGCTATCTGTTTGAGTGCAAATTGGCTAATAAGTATGTTTATACTATGTGAGTTAGTGACAAATTTTATGAATTTCTTTTATTTACCACTTTCTAAGACTTTTTGTAAATGTCTTTTTCTTGTAATTAAATATATATTCATAGCAGTTATATCATGTAACTTAATAGTCACAAATTTTTCATATAAATTTAAAATAATAATAATAATTAGTTGTACTCTATTACCAGATTATTATTTGAATTTTCGTGTAATTATCATTTTATATTGTATGAATAAAAATAGTTATCGAACAAGATGACCATTATGAATTATTTATAATTATTTTTTAAATAAAATTACACAAATATATAGTTAAAATCCTGTTAGTGTGACTTATGTCACAACTATGTGCATGCATGAAGGTTTAAAACTAGTATATGAAGAATAAGGAGAATATGAATATGGATTGTTAAAGTAATATTATTATTTGACTCGCCACCCACACTAAAGCTTATTAGTTAATCACCCATTTTACATAAACAACTGACTTACCAACTTGCTAAGCCAACACACGTATCGATCAGTTAAATGCCTTTAGTGAAAGTCGTCACTAAGAAATTCTACTAACAGCATAGTTAACTGCCTTTAGTGAGTTTAGTGACGAAATATCTTGTCACTAGGTATCAATAAGCTTATCATATGATATTATAAAAACAAATGCTCAATTTCTGCTATAAACCACGTTTAAATAGCTGGTAAAACTAACAATGTTCATTGAAAATTCAAAATACTAATTCCATTAATGTAATTACAACACGTTTTATGTCCAGAATACCTAAAATAACGTTCTTTACAAAAAGGAGCAAAAACAAACTCATCTATAACCTACTAAATGGAGAAATGAGAAAGCTCATGATGAGCAAGTTCCCAGATGAGATGTCTTCTAGATTATTGAAGCATGATCGCTGTTTCATCCAAACAAGTACTTGAGGACCTGCATCATATCATCTCTGACTTTGAGACCTATTTGCCAACATCTAATTGCATGATCGAAATTGCCAAAATAGTAGTTTCTCCATTAGAATTGCAAAAAAGAGGGAATTGTTCACTACCAGAATTTTAACTCTTAGGAACTATTCTAAGATTAAAGCATATATATTTGTCCAAACATCCAAGTTTCTGATGTCCAAACAGCATGTAATTGCTCTGAAAAACAGCATACAAACCTTTAAAGATAATTAATTGCCAATCGCTGCAAAAAAACATGTAATTGCTGTAAAAAAACATGGTTGCTGTAAAAAACTGTGTCAGAACAGCATATAAAAGCTGTAATTGCTGCTAAAAAATAACATACAAATATGTAATTGCTTTTTAAAAAAAAGAGCATGTAATTGGTTCAAAAACTTGTTTCCAAACAGCCATGTAAAGGCTATGTCCAAACAACATATAAAATCTGTTAAGACAGCATATAAGCTTGTCCAAACAGCCCATCTTTCTGCTGTCCAAATAGCATATAGAAAGTGTTTAAAACACCATAAAAACCTGTCTAAACAGCTTTTGAAGTCTTTAAAAACTTGTAAAAAGCAATGTGCAACACATATAAAAGATTTAATGACAAACCCAGGCAGAATTATAGAATCGGGTAAAACCTGGCGGGTGACACTGGGTTTTGAATTCTTAAAAACCGGTTTCTTTTGACCCGTTATCTAAGCCGCTTCGACCGGTCGAACTAGCATGGTCGAATCGGGTTTCAAAACATTCAAAAAAGAAAAGTGGTATTGTAAAAGTACTTGTTGATGTTTGCAAAATTTTGTGAGCTATGACCACCCAACCGATATTTTGATAGGACGTCCTGCAAACGTTTATATGAAACTGGGGGAGTGTCCCTGGTAGACGATTAAAATTAGAAACCACGGGATTGCTGAGTTACAAAGTAAAATCAAATTTTTATAAGTAGTATAGTTATAAAATCTATCTGTAGCTTAGCAAGTTCATTACGATATACACAAGGTAGTATGTATGGCCTTGCCCTTTTTCTTCAAAATTACATGTAAGCTACATATGAGTTGTCCGTCCCCTTTTTGTTTGTGTCTTTAACCTCAAAAATTAAACTTTTAGGGACTCTAATCTCCAAGTATTTTCTCATTTCAAAATTATCTTCAAAGAAAACCACAAATATTATACTTATGACGAATTGACTGGAAGAGAAGCAACTTCCCTTTTACGGTTCGACTCATTTACTTGTAAATTTGTCAGTCCAGGACTCCAGGTTATGGTTTGTCTCTATGTGGGGATAAAAAAAAATAATAACTGATAAGGAAAAAGGTCTATTAGGTCACTGGTTAAGACTCGATAGTGACCCACAGTGTCATTTTAGTGAATAAAACTTTCTAAATCCTTTTTATTAACAAAAATAAAAAAATAGATTATTACTATTGTAATAATATGGCTATAAAACATACTTATTAGAATATCATTATTACTAAGTAATGTTTTTGGGGTATTATAAGCATACTCATGTGTCTGCAATTTCATTCACAGGTCGGATACCATAGTTTTTTCTGGATACCACTTTATCAACTTATCTTGAGTATTCCAAGCTACTTTATCACCTTCTACCCTTGAACCTTATGCAATCATTTAGCAATTTCTCAAATTCAGAACTCTTTTGTGCCAGCAGTCTTTATCATTAATACCTTGTACTCCAATATACCTTCCAACATATTAATGTTTCTCACTGCTCTCCAATTTCATATACACTCATCTTGATATTAAACTTGTCAACCCTTGAATATACACTCAATTTCAGATTACCAAATATCAGCATCTTACTGCTCTCTAATTTCATATCCACTAAATTTCAGATTACCAAATACCAGCATCTTTCTTTCCACAGCAGAAGAGTTCTTCCCTTTCAAAATCAGCAACTTGGCTTTTAAAGTTTCGATCACAACATTTAATAATATGTCTCTCTCCATTCCTTTCAATATCCTGAAAAATCATTCAATTCCAATATAGTCAAATAAAGTATCTTGCAACAGCTACGAAAACATGTCACTGGAAGCAACTTCAAACATCAAATGACAAAATATCAACACTAAACAAAAGTATATTGCAACGATAACAATTTACTGTTACACAAAGCACATGCCATAGTTTTTTTTCTTCTGAACACCACTTTATGAACTTATCCGGCCACAAGACAAAAACATGCCTTTGAATGCAATGAGGGAAAGTATTGCCCATGTAGATCAAATGCTTTATAACACCTTAGGAGCAAATATATTGACTACATTAACCAAGACTATATCTCAACATGAAGTCACTAATCAAAACAATTCAACTTAATAAGACCATTCACTTGATCACTTCCTAAACTTCTAAAGAATATTAAGAGTATTTTAATTACTATCCACAAACATAATGACTATAAACTACAAGATATATGCAGAATTAGACCTAACATGTCTTAGACATGGTTCAGGAATTTTATCAAACACTTTGTAGGAATTATTATACTCCCTTTTTCTAACTCACATTTTAACTTGATTATTTTACAGATAATGAATGAATTTGCTCACCTTAGAGTCCCCTTTCAAAATATCCTATCTGCCACCAACAACTTCGCAAAACAAAATGTCATCGGAGAAAGTCCATTTGATAAGAGATACAAGGGACAGCTCTTGTGGTCCGGTGAGTTGATTGATATCTATGTTCGGAGGTGGAATAAAGATATATGGGATGATGAAAAAGAACAACAGTTTTGGACAGAGATTTCGATGCTTTATTCTCTCAAGCATAAAAATCTGGCTTCTCTTGTTGGGTTTTGTGATGAAAATGATGAGAAGATCCTCATTATCAAGCTTGAGACCAGGTATAGTCTCACCAACTCTCTAAGTGACCCGATGAGGTTGCCATGGGTGCGAAGAATGAAGATATCTGTCAGTGTTGCACATGCATTGTGCTACATTCATTATGATGAGCCACGCGATTTCAGTGTAATACATCGGCAAATCGACAGTAGCACCATTCTATTAAATGATGAATGGGAACCCAAGTTATCTAGGTTTGAATATTCCATGAAGATTAAAGCATCTAAAAGGCACCATTCATTTCATACTAATACACTTCAGTATCGGCCTGGGTATGGAGACCCAACATATATTGAGACTAAAAGTGTGAACCACAGGTCAGATATGTATTCCTTTGGGATAGTCTTGTTTCAACTACTGTGTGGTAGGAAGTCAGTAAATGACGACAAAGATGATAATCATTTGGGTCTGCTCGCCATTTCCCATTATCGAGAGAAAAAACTCGTTAATATAATTGATAATGATCTATGGAAGCAAATAGACATGCATTCATTCAACATGTTCGCGGAAATTGCGTACGAGTGTTTAGACGAAGAACGCTCGCGACGACCAAATATAGATGACATTGTCCCTAGACTCGAGAAAGCTTTGAAACTCGCACGCGAAAATAGGCCGGTAAGACCTTTTCATTTTCTATTTTATGGTCACGCCATAATATGTTTTCCCTTTTCATTTATGTTAATTTCAACCAAAATTTTAAATGAACATTATGAGATGACAAAAGCAAACCAATTTTATCATATTGAATCACTTTTATAAACAAAGACATATCTCCGCTATATATAAAGAGAAAACTAATTTGCTTAGAAACTATCAAACTGAAAAATATGAATTTGTTAATCTACGCATACTTTCTATTCCTTTCAATATTTCTTTTCATGACTAATTATAAGCTGAAAGTTTGACACAATAATGAATGTACATCCATTTCATACACGAAACACATAACTAATAATTTCTCAACTATAATTACTTGCCTTTTAAATTTTTGCTACTATGCACAAGTAGTAGCCTAGTCTATATAAGTGGTATAATTTGTATTTAACGCTTCATGTTTTACTCATATATTTTACTACTACTTAATAATATGGTTGTAAATTTTAGGGTCAATTATTATTTAACCATTTAAACTTGTAAAGCAACGTTTTTATTCTTAACTTTCTCTGTTCATTTAACTTTCAGTGATCGTTTGATAAAACCTCTTAACTTTTGATAACCATTTGACAAAATCTTTTAACTAACATTTGACAACTTTTGTAATCTATAATATTAAATGACCTGTTATCTTGATTACCCGCTTCGACACATGATACGTCACGTTTTGTGGTATTTAGTTATAAGGTTAACCAATTTTCTTGTGTTTAAATCCAGGGGACCTATAAGTTTGTTTTGACCATTATAACTTTTTAGGATATGTTTGTAACAAGCTTTTTAAAGCATTTTTGAGCATTTAGTATTTGAATATTAAAGTTTGGTTGGCAACAAGGGTTTAGAATTTTTGTTTTCTTTAAATGCGCAATGCTCATTTATCAAGCATTTAGCATTTACCATTTTTGTTTTCACTACAACAAATTTGTCATTTCTACACACTTTTTTCTTCACACTTTAAAAAATGTGAGCTTTTTTTTTTTTAAAATATTCACACTTAAGAGTGTAAATAATTGTTTTAAAATCTTCACACTTAAAAAGTGTGAAGAATTTCAATCTCACAATTAAAAGTGTGAAGAATTATTTCAAAATCAAATCATCACACTTAAAAGTGTGAAGAATTATTTCAAAATAAAAATCATCATGCTTAAAAGTGTGTAGAATAATTTTAAAACCCTCACACTTAAAAGTGTGAAAAATTTTCATAACACTTCACACATAAATGTGTGAAAATATTTGCTACATCCAATTGGTTCACACATGTATTAGTGTGAACTTTTTGATTCTTCACACTTTAAAATGTAGCTACATGCTCTAATAAGTGTGAGTATCTTATTATTTTGTATTAGTGTTTGTTTAAATGTTACTTTTATAATCACAGCTACATTACCAAACACACGTTCTAGTAAAACAAACAACAATTGCTAACTATCACCGCTTGTTTCACCAAACATAACCTTATTCTTTTTAAAAAGGTAGGATGTATAGTTGACATTCTAAATCGGTGACTAAAACCAAAAATATAAATTGCAAATTTGAAGAATAGTATCAATCCCCTTGATCCAAAAAATAATAATAATAATACAATAAAATAAAATAGGAAATAAAAAATTGATAACTACCAAAAACCACAAAATTCGACGTATCATGGGTAGTATCGGGTAGTCAAAGTAATAGGTCATCAAATGTTGTAGATAAGAACATTGTCAATAACATTATCAATGTTGGCTGAAGGTTTGTATTAAACAGTAATCCACAATTAGGTTGTTAAACTAAATGGTTAAACCGTTATACAATATTAAGGATAAAATCGTTGCTCAAAAATGTTAAGGGATTTTATCAAACGAACTTTGAAGAGTGAAGATTAAGTGATTGTTTTAGTGGTCAAACAAACTTAAGGATAAAAACATTTATAAAAAATGGAAAGTGGTTAAACCAAAATTAAATCATAATTAGCAGATTTCTAAAATTTATTTTTGTTGTTTTTTTAAGCACTCGTGATTGTCAATGATTCATTCTCTTATCTCTTTACTAGTTATAATACTTGGGCACGCACAGAGTTTTTAAAATTTCGTTTTAATTATGTATTATTATCGATTAAGAAATGAATCACTTAACATGTTTTAATTGGTTTTACTCGGTGGACTAAAAAATAAAAAATCATATGTATATATGTTATAATCTATCTATTATTTTAGGAGAATGCTTTTGGATTAAAAATTATATTTTATGATTCAAGCAAAATCACATGATGATACTTGACTTGCATGAGATATTAGTGATATATGCTTTTAGTTTTGCAAATTAAACACATGCTATCAGTTTACGATGTGTTTTGTAATTGTGGTATTTCTTTTACTTATATTTTCGTTAAAATATATAGCATATTTAGATAGCTTTGAAGATTGATTCATTTCCTTGATTGCGAATAACCATCATATCATGTTTACTAATATACATTTTTGTTTGGAAAATTGCATTTTCATAAGTTTGTGCTATTTACTTCTCATGTTTGATCATAAAATTACCATATTAACATAGATGATTACACTATAGCTTCTTTATTACATAAAGAGAAACAAAAAAGATGTAATGGGTAGAACTCAAATTTAATTTTACGTTTATGTATAATGTATAAAAATAATTTTTCTATTAGACCGAACTATATATAGAAATTATAATTACTTGTATAAGTAAATTATAAATGCATGAAAAAATGACAAAGAGTACATTCGCAAGTCTTTTAGGATTGTTTGAATCCTTGCCGACCTTTCACTTTAGTGCAATTTTCTTTACAATTGTCCTAGATCATCAAGGTAAAAGACACCCATATTTTAAACTGTTGGCTGACACCCATAGTGTTATCAATGACAGCAAACACATGCTAAGTTTCATTAACTTATTCAAAAACACCTGCTAAGAATTCCTACCATAAAATTTCCCATATAGGCACTAAAATATATCTTTGGTACATTAAAATACATTCATGTATTATCTAAATCAGCAGCTCAACTTAATTATATATTCATACCTTGAGAAGGCATAGAAAATCCTTCCATGACAATCATGTGTTGATATTTAATCATCCTCTAAAAACGCACACAACAAATTGCATTACACTTTAGTATGTGTGATAAGATCATAAAACTGCAAAAACCACTTACATGTTGCATTATAGTGAGGATAACAACAAAGTTAGTTATAACATAAAATAAGAAAACTTTAGATTAAAACTAAATGGGTGTTTGGTTATGCTTATTAAAGGTGCTTATTGGCTTATTCAATTACAATAACACAATAAGTTTATGATAAAGCTATAAGCTTTTTTGAGAAGCTTAGTAAAAAACCCGTGAACTCACAACTAATTCTATCATAGCTTAGTGTATTTATAGCAAAAACATAAATATTAAGTGTAGAAGTTTTCAATAAAACATAAAAAAAAGTTGGTGTGTATAACAAAAAAGTTAAACTATAAAAAATGTTACTAAAACCTATCAGCTAGATAAGGCATAAGCCAAAGTTCCATTGAGGTCTCTTTCAAATTCTATCGAGAAGCAAAAAGAGGTTAACACGTAAATTATAAGTATAGAAAAATGGTTGTATCTCACATCCGTGATTACCAACTCAATAATATTATCGCAGTATAGTAACGTAATAACCTGATTAAAAACTATATATGCTTGCGTAGTAATTCTCATGTACTTTTTTTTGATGAAACATGACGTCAATGATAAAGTTGGTTATCACCTACATAATTTTCCTTTTTTTGATTTAGGATGTGATTATTATCAAATAAGGATTGTGATGCGTGCATTTTTTTTATATAATTTAAGGAAAACACCTTCTAAATTAGACAATTATGTAACAAACCGGTATTTTCCAAACTGATTTTAAATAATAAATGTCAATTTATTATTATCTAACTATCCATCTAAGCATACACAAGCTTAAATAACTATTTCGGGATACTAACCCACACATGGTAGCTTACAGTAACTCACTGCATTGTTTATTTTATCAGAAAAAGTGAAAATTTTGCTTTCTAACACTTACTAACTAACGTATTAAGAACGAGAGGTTATCTCACTTTTCCTGAAAAACGAGCACGCACGCGTACCGACACTCAATTAATTATGGCTAAAGTCAAATAAATATTTTTATAAGTCAAAAGTAATATTTTTATATCACTTTTATAAAAACACACTGAAATTGTATATTACACGTTTTGCTAAAAAGGTCAAACCGAGACATCACGACACACATTTAAGCTCAAACAGGACACGAAATACATCACAAAAATTCAAAACAATCTTTTCCTCCAAAAATCACGGCGAAGCCGCCCACGCCAACATATGTGGTCACATGTTTAACTTATGAAATTGCAAAAGTGTCTTTACATTTTATTAAATGGATAATAAGGTTTAAAGAAGCATGCTAGTTATTATCCAATGGTTATATGGGCTATTCAAGATCCAAGTTTCTCTACTTATAACCGAATATCACAAAACACAATTCATATTCATATTCCTTCAAATTACAAAAAAAAAAAAAAAAAAAGCTCTAAGTATGTTCAAGAGAGTTGGTATTTTTGGAAATAACTTTTGGGGTACAACTTTGGAAAGCTTGGATTATCATAGTCTTGGGTTATAGCATTTCTTTTGGTTCTCAATTCACTCGACAAACATTCACTGTAAGGTTCCTAGACCAAATCTCATGTCATTCTTATTTTCTTTTACTTACAGGATTAAACATGTATTACTTAGTGGTATAATACTAAGATTATGGTTTGCAAACTAGAATTATGTTTCTTGATTTTATATACATTCGACACACATACACACACATATAAGAGTTGTGTTTTTTTTTAAGCTTGTGTGGTGACAATTATGTTTGTAACATTAATAAGCAGAATGAAATAAGCTAGTGTTTATTTGGTTACAAATCGACACATACGTAGTAATATGAAATTATTTGGAGTTTTTGGACTAAAAAAAAAAAAGAAACATGAGAAATCATAGACCTAAACATAAACATAAGTCTTGGCTTTAGATTGGACAAGTGATTATTTTCTTACTTCGATTTAAAGGGTTAAAAGATACTAAAATATTTAACGAGCTCGATTTGTATGATTTTGATCGGGACATTGGGCCGAGATCCACCCGAGCCCAATGTGTAATCTTTGAGTCTACAACTCATTTGAGTAAAAACAAATTATAATAACCTTGAGAACTTATTTGGATTTGACTAAATACAAACACAAATAACAAACGCATGCCACTGTATATTTAGACAATGAAATCACTGAGTTAAGGCTTAATAAATACAAACTGTTTTAATAATCTTCCACCAAAGTTGTGTTGTTCTGTTGGTTGAGCGCATGTTTACCATACGAGAGGTGCAGTGTTCGAATCTCATGGGTGCCTTGTTTCGCTTACTTTTTTTTGTTGTTGTTTGGTTGCGTTTATTTTCTTTAGCCAACCAAAAAGTCAAGCACTTTTCGAAATAATATAACACATTTTCGTACAACTTAATTTAATCATATATATTTTGTTTGAGTCTTGGTATAAATATTTGTAGATTAATTGAATTTGACTAGTTAAACGTATATATATTTGACGTGATTAAGCGTATTTTGCAACGCTTGACAAACATGGGGAAAATTAATATTTACGAACGGGTCATGCCCAACTTTCATCAAATTCTTTACTTAGAATATTTTTTTGTAAACCCGACTAGAAGACGAAAACTAAATAATATAAAATTATTTATAACGAATGAGTATTTAATATTATTTTACCTTACAACGTGAACACATTATTAGTGAATACTTTTATATATTTATATATTCGTACACTTTCCAAGAGCCAATACTTATAAAAAGTTTGAAATTACTAAAACACAAACTCTGCCACACAAGCAACAATAAACACAACTACTTGAGAACACTTAAACTTATTTAAACACTTTGAGTCGTGAACAAAACTGTAAACTAAGACTTGCCATATTAATTTAGGTCGCGTGTCGGTGCCGCACACTACCACTAATTTACTTTTCACTATCATACTGCTATTTACTAAGGTGAGTTCATGCCCCCTACTTTTACTTGTTTTATAACTGTTTTGGGGGAGAATACATGCTCGTTTTTAGCTAAACTCAATGCTTGTTTATTACTTAAGCTCTTTACTTGCTTTTACTTGAAACATGACTTATTTACTTATTGCACATTGAATTACCTCATCATGAATGCAAGTGTTTAAATCATATATGTGAGTTTGTAGCCCTACTTTACTTATACTTGGTTCACAACTATGGGGTGAGAAACATGCAAAACATTTTCTGGACCACTATAATGTTTTACTTTCTCAAAACTATTACGTGGAATTAGCCTAAGACACTGAATCCCACATGCCCAAACTCATGAACCGTTAATCCCTGCGGGGAAGCGCGAATGCTATAAATAGATCTATTGGGGATGACACCCCCGTTCGGTTTGACCGGATAGGCAAACGCGAGCGTATAACATGTCGAAACACGAGTGTCACGGGATAGACACTTGCAAGGGCTTTATTTAACGTGCTTCTAGAGCATACGCACTGTCAAGCTTCGGTTGCATGAACTTAGTGCTGACGTAATAGACATTTACTTTTTGTGACATTATATTCGTTGTAATGATCACATACTTTGCCTATGGTCCAACTTTATGCTTAATACTTATGGTCTACTTTACTGATATTTTTCATGATGCTGTGAGTAAAGCAGTTGTCACTAAAACTGAACTTGATTTGTATGTGAAAGGTTATTCACACTCGAAAACCTTGTGGTCCACATTACTACATGTACTTGAAAGTAAACTATATTTTCATGACATTGTGAGCGACACAATGGTCACAAAACTTTTATCGAACTCTCATTTTTTTCATACTAAATCGCTATTTATACAAACCTATGAACTCACCAACCTCGTGTTGACACTTTTTAGCATGTATTTTCAGGTTTAAGGCGTTAGCTCACTATTTGAAGGCGCTTGGCAAGGGGCATTAGTCATAGGCGACTCTGATAAATATTTGGGACCGCTTTAACTTCTTTATGGGCCTATTTCCGCACTTCATTTCTAAAATGTAAACTTAACACTTTTGTTAAATGAATTTTATTCTCTATAAATGAAATAAAAACCATTCTTTGTACCTTATGTCATGATACCAATTTCGTAGCACCCCAATGACATGTATGCTTCCGCTGGACCCGAATTTTGGGGGTGTTACAGATTGGTATCAGAGCCTAGGTTATAGAGAACTGGGTATTTTTAAAACCTAGACTATAACTACTTTTGCGAAAACTTAACCCTATGACCGACACGTGCCTGCCTGCCAAGCTGATGCCTCACTGTGATTTTGATTACTAATATATTTGATGAGATGTGTACTTTGTTATTGGATGAGTATATCCATTTATTTTCGCTATATACTATAAGTATCTTTGACATACTTATGCATACGTATTGTACTTATCTTAGCGTTACGCGCTTTTCTCTGTGTAATCTCATCATTTGTCCTCGAGCGTGGACACTTGTTTTAGTCCTTCTAAACAACTTTTAAAAGTAAGGGACATATTACTAGTGTAACTGAGCTGAATATTTCAAAATTCATTGAACCTCGGTGGAATATAGACTGATCACCTATATTCGACCAGGGACAGTGGGACATAGACTGATCACCTATGTCCGACTCAGAGGTGAATTTTGCGATACTGAGAGTAGTTCTACTAAAATTATGTCCAATTTGATTTTCTACTTGATTTATTAAAGTTTTAAAAATTTCTGTGTGTGTACATAATCATTGCATAACATGAACATTCACACACAACACACTGGCATCACAATACTTTTCTCTTAACTGGAATACTCTTTTATCATAATCTGGTTGTGTTACGGTCACCTCCACCTCAAACCCTACACTCAATCGATGTTGTACCTTCCGTGTTAAGTACACTACTGAGACAACCAACTGATTGCTGATAGCAATCAACACCCTCCTTTAGAGCCAAACTCTAAACTTGCCAAACTCCACATTTAGCAGAGATCCTATACTCAACAGAACCCTTAAAAACTTTACGTAGTAACCCAAACTACTATCTTTGGAACACCTAATCCTGCACACCTAGTCCTTCACTTATCCCTCGGAATTATCTGTTTTCTACCTTGCTACTCTCTTATAAGATAATAAACTGCATCACTATTTGCATACAAACTGTTTTTTTTTTTTTTGTTATTCTAAAGACCATTTTGCGGTCATCCTACAAAATGTCTTACTGCTATTTCATGAAATCAAGATTTTGACCCTGCTTCTATTTTAGAAACAATAAATTGTTTTCTTACTGTCTTATAAACTATTTTACGAATCATCTTTACAACTATTTTATCATGATGTAATAAACCGATTCATTACCTTACTACAACAAACAGTTTCGCTAACATTTTGTAAACAATATCACAATTATCCTACAAGTCTACTACACTTTACAGACTAATTTTACTCCCCTATGAACTGCCTTACTACTAAATCATAAAAACTAAACTATAATTGTGCTACCATTTTACAAATGATAGATTTTTTTTTTTCTTATTACTCTATAGACTATTGTACAACCCGTCCTATAAACTATTTTGCAATCACCATGTGAACTATTTACCCAATTGAAAAACACTTTACGTTACTACCTCTTGGTACTGTTAAAATAAACTGAATACTTAGGTTTATGAAATTCGCTTGATATTAAACATTGAACCCCACTCTGGTTTGACAACTAGACTTCGTCACTAAGCACCTGAAATTGTTGAAACGAACATACCTGACTAGACATTTTTCCTTGACACCTTTGTTTTTTTTTAAGGACTTTCCTTTCGGAAACGTGTTTATAGAAATCATAAAACCCGTAATGGTATTTTCCCGAGATACTCATTTTGATGTGCCAAAATTACTCTGGTCAAACTTTATTGAGACTTTTGTATATTAAGGGAGTGACTAAATGTTGAAATTATGGGTCTTTTGAAGTCGCATCAGCTTACCTAACTACAAAATTTTAAACAAAAAAAAAAAAAAAAAAAAAAAAAAAAAAAAAAAAAAAAACCAAAACCTATCCTTATCGACAAAATTCGTAGAAACTCGCAAAAAGGAACTAAAATTCACGTGGAAAAAGTGAAGATGAATTCTCGTGCGTATATACTCATCTCTTTTCGACAGTAATGGGTAACTTGAATTGAATCGCGAGGACGCGATTCCGTTTAAGGAGGTGTGACTGTAACAAACCGGTATTTTCCAAACTGATTTTAAATAATAAATGTCAATTTATTATTATCTAACTATCCATCTAAGCATACACAAGCTTAAATAACTATTTCGGGATACTAACCCACACATGGTAGCTTACAGTAACTCACTGCATTGTTTATTTTATCAGAAAAAGTGAAAATTTTGCTTTCTAACACTTACTAACTAACGTATTAAGAACGAGAGGTTATCTCACTTTTCCTGAAAAACGAGCACGCACGCGTACCGACACTCAATTAATTATGGCTAAAGTCAAATAAATATTTTTATAAGTCAAAAGTAATATTTTTATATCACTTTTATAAAAACACACTGAAATTGTATATTACACGTTTTGCTAAAAAGGTCAAACCGAGACATCACGACACACATTTAAGCTCAAACAGGACACGAAATACATCACAAAAATTCAAAACAATCTTTTCCTCCAAAAATCACGGCGAAGCCGCCCACGCCAACATATGTGGTCACATGTTTAACTTATGAAATTGCAAAAGTGTCTTTACATTTTATTAAATGGATAATAAGGTTTAAAGAAGCATGCTAGTTATTATCCAATGGTTATATGGGCTATTCAAGATCCAAGTTTCTCTACTTATAACCGAATATCACAAAACACAATTCATATTCATATTCCTTCAAATTACAAAAAAAAAAAAAAAAGCTCTAAGTATGTTCAAGAGAGTTGGTATTTTTGGAAATAACTTTTGGGGTACAACTTTGGAAAGCTTGGATTATCATAGTCTTGGGTTATAGCATTTCTTTTGGTTCTCAATTCACTCGACAAACATTCACTGTAAGGTTCCTAGACCAAATCTCATGTCATTCTTATTTTCTTTTACTTACAGGATTAAACATGTATTACTTAGTGGTATAATACTAAGATTATGGTTTGCAAACTAGAATTATGTTTCTTGATTTTATATACATTCGACACACATACACACACATATAAGAGTTGTGTTTTTTTTTAAGCTTGTGTGGTGACAATTATGTTTGTAACATTAATAAGCAGAATGAAATAAGCTAGTGTTTATTTGGTTACAAATCGACACATACGTAGTAATATGAAATTATTTGGAGTTTTTGGACTAAAAAAAAAAAAAAGAAACATGAGAAATCATAGACCTAAACATAAACATAAGTCTTGGCTTTAGATTGGACAAGTGATTATTTTCTTACTTCGATTTAAAGGGTTAAAAGATACTAAAATATTTAACGAGCTCGATTTGTATGATTTTGATCGGGACATTGGGCCGAGATCCACCCGAGCCCAATGTGTAATCTTTGAGTCTACAACTCATTTGAGTAAAAACAAATTATAATAACCTTGAGAACTTATTTGGATTTGACTAAATACAAACACAAATAACAAACGCATGCCACTGTATATTTAGACAATGAAATCACTGAGTTAAGGCTTAATAAATACAAACTGTTTTAATAATCTTCCACCAAAGTTGTGTTGTTCTGTTGGTTGAGCGCATGTTTACCATACGAGAGGTGCAGTGTTCGAATCTCATGGGTGCCTTGTTTCGCTTACTTTTTTTTGTTGTTGTTTGGTTGCGTTTATTTTCTTTAGCCAACCAAAAAGTCAAGCACTTTTCGAAATAATATAACACATTTTCGTACAACTTAATTTAATCATATATATTTTGTTTGAGTCTTGGTATAAATATTTGTAGATTAATTGAATTTGACTAGTTAAACGTATATATATTTGACGTGATTAAGCGTATTTTGCAACGCTTGACAAACATGGGGAAAATTAATATTTACGAACGGGTCATGCCCGACTTTCATCAAATTCTTTACTTAGAATATTTTTTTGTAAACCCGACTAGAAGACGAAAACTAAATAATATAAAATTATTTATAACGAATGAGTATTTAATATTATTTTACCTTACAACGTGAACACATTATTAGTGAATACTTTTATATATTTATATATTCGTACACTTTCCAAGAGCCAATACTTATAAAAAGTTTGAAATTACTAAAACACAAACTCTGCCACACAAGCAACAATAAACACAACTACTTGAGAACACTTAAACTTATTTAAACACTTTGAGTCGTGAACAAAACTGTAAACTAAGACTTGCCATATTAATTTAGGTCGCGTGTCGGTGCCGCACACTACCACTAATTTACTTTTCACTATCATACTGCTATTTACTAAGGTGAGTTCATGCCCCCTACTTTTACTTGTTTTATAACTGTTTTGGGGGAGAATACATGCTCGTTTTTAGCTAAACTCAATGCTTGTTTATTACTTAAGCTCTTTACTTGCTTTTACTTGAAACATGACTTATTTACTTATTGCACATTGAATTACCTCATCATGAATGCAAGTGTTTAAATCATATATGTGAGTTTGTAGCCCTACTTTACTTATACTTGGTTCACAACTATGGGGTGAGAAACATGCAAAACATTTTCTGGACCACTATAATGTTTTACTTTCTCAAAACTATTACGTGGAATTAGCCTAAGACACTGAATCCCACATGCCCAAACTCATGAACCGTTAATCCCTGCGGGGAAGCGCGAATGCTATAAATAGATCTATTGGGGATGACACCCCCGTTCGGTTTGACCGGATAGGCAAACGCGAGCGTATAACATGTCGAAACACGAGTGTCACGGGATAGACACTTGCAAGGGCTTTATTTAACGTGCTTCTAGAGCATACGCACTGTCAAGCTTCGGTTGCATGAACTTAGTGCTGACGTAATAGACATTTACTTTTTGTGACATTATATTCGTTGTAATGATCACATACTTTGCCTATGGTCCAACTTTATGCTTAATACTTATGGTCTACTTTACTGATATTTTTCATGATGCTGTGAGTAAAGCAGTTGTCACTAAAACTGAACTTGATTTGTATGTGAAAGGTTATTCACACTCGAAAACCTTGTGGTCCACATTACTACATGTACTTGAAAGTAAACTATATTTTCATGACATTGTGAGCGACACAATGGTCACAAAACTTTTATCGAACTCTCATTTTTTTTTCATACTAAATCGCTATTTATACAAACCTATGAACTCACCAACCTCGTGTTGACACTTTTTAGCATGTATTTTCAGGTTTAAGGCGTTAGCTCACTATTTGAAGGCGCTTGGCAAGGGGCATTAGTCATAGGCGACTCTGATAAATATTTGGGACCGCTTTAACTTCTTTATGGGCCTATTTCCGCACTTCATTTCTAAAATGTAAACTTAACACTTTTGTTAAATGAATTTTATTCTCTATAAATGAAATAAAAACCGTTCTTTGTACCTTATGTCATGATACCAATTTCGTAGCACCCCAATGACATGTATGCTTCCGCTGGACCCGAATTTTGGGGGTGTTACAAATTACTATCTAACCCATGTGTTTGTTTGTTTGTTTTTTTAATAATTAGCTTTGTATAATGTTTTTAACTGGCAGACATGCTGAGGTTGATTTTGATGTTATTGTTTAACTTTAACTATTGATATCATGTTGTACAAAATGTGCAAGTTTAGTAGCACATAATGAGCGTTAATGAAGTTAAAATATGCTCAATAATGTAAGACCCCCAAAATTTGGTACAACGGAAGACTAATCAAGCTTTAGGGGTCCTACGTGGATTGGTATCCATTGCAAGTCATAAAAGAACGAGATAACGTAAACATAAGCAAAACAAAACCAATCATGGTTTTTAGAGTTTACATTCATCCCAAAATATTCAAAGTAAGGCCCTTATAGATTAAACATAAGTCCACAATATGTATCAGAGTTTGAGAAAATAGATCCTTAAACCAGGTTGCCAAGCCAAGCCTTCCAAACCAAGCATCCCAATTCATCACTTAATTACCTGAGAAAACGCGCTAAAAGTCAGCTTTCGCTGGTGAGATCATAGGTTTAAATTCTTAATTCAGTCAGTGGACATATACGCAAAACGTTTGCTAGCTAGACTAGGCCTCATTCCAATAAACCAAACCTATAGGTGCATACTATAGCCTAAAACCAATCAAATCAATAAGCATTCGCAAGGATGCGACATGCCCAACATTCGTAAGGATACGACATGTTCATGCATTCGTAAGGATACGACATGCGTTATAACCTACCTAGTTCTATAAGCATAGCAAGTTTTAAATAAACAGCAATAATAGTCCACATAAAATAATTTGCACGTTTCTCACCCCAAGTATTGAGAACAAAGTTCAAAAGTAAAAGTGGAGCTATGACTCACCTCAAGTCCAGATATCAGCACAAAAACCGGTAGAAGCAAGAAGTATCACAACTCAAAAAGCGGCAACTACGGACTCGGCCCTTCCTAACAACATAAACTCTTCTCAGAACCTTTTTCTCAAAAATCAAATATTCCCAATCCCGAATGTATTCCTTTTTACTTTCCAAAAATCCATTTCTCGTATTAGTTTGGCGTTTGGTATCCATGTGGGTGGAGGGTCGACTCAACACAAGCCAGGAAGCACCAACAACGGAAAAATAATAATAATAATAATACAATCTACGGGTCTAATATTGGCCCAATATATTATTTAAATAAATCATCGAAGTTTACCAAGTCCGTCGACTTGCTAATCCTCTATAACTTATTTACCTAATATATTATTCCAAGATCATGCCACAACCTAAATCACATAGCACGTAGATTTCTATATGGTAAGTTTTAAAGTCTAATAAGTTTCCTAAATATGTCGTCAAACTTACCAAATTCGTCAATTCGGTAAACCTCACGAGATATTTAGTAGCTTATTATCCCGTACTCCTACCACAACCTATAGGCGTCGTAGGATACAATACCCGTTAATAAACCCTTTTTATATAACTAAATATGTCTCATTTAATCCGTCGATTAAATAAGTTAAGTAGTTATATGAAATGAATCTATTAACGTCACACATCTGTGACAAGCACAATAGTCACAAATAAGTAAAATGGCCCACTTGGATTCAAGTGCCCTCGATCTCGTATAACTTGTAAGTTTCTCATTTTATTTTCCAAAAGCTCATTTCATTTCGTAAGATATTCCACGTTATATTTATATTGTTAGTTATAATAGTTTAATTATAATAAAGTTTCCGAAATTTATTATACTATTTTCATAGTATAATATATATCGTCAACATCATTATTTTTATTACTCGTGATCACTTATTTTTAATATACGCACTTATGTAAATATATATACGTTTACACATTTATATATTTATATAAATGTTTATATCGTTAATATAAGTTATTACAAATCTTTATTAATTAGTTAAATTATAATTTGTATCGAGTTATAAAAGATGAGTCACATGTCCGAGTCATCACTCTCGGCTCATTGTCCAAATCCAGATGTTAAGGCGTTTTGCCGAAGTCAATCATTGACTAGAAAGTCAACGTGACTCCAACTCGCACAACCATGAGCCCAAAGTAATATCGTCAATACCACATCTCCGTCATTTGTCCCATAACACAAACTACAACAATTGGGTCCGACTACGGCACCCGACTAATCCTATCTCCGTCAAACTAAATGACCGTCTCACAATCGGTCCCCGAATAACTTCGACAACAACTCCATAATATCAACAAGTCCATTGCCGAGACCACAAGGCCTCGGCCTTGCTACACCTCTCGGCCAAAGTAAAAACACAACAACGACAACAACAATAATACAACAATACGGAGAACCACAAAAATAACAAATATACGGGTTAAGACATCGAGTCAAATACGAACCGGAAGACCCACTTGGGTCTCGGTTCACACTACGAGCCACGAAAGCCTACCCCGAGACCTTGAGGGTCTCGGCTAGGCTCCAATCAAATACCAATCAAACCAAACGGACCATAGGGGTCACGTTAAGCTCACCCGAGCCACAAAACAATAACTAATCGGACCCTTGAGTCCACTTTGAGCTCCAAATCGAGCCAAAAATCACAACACCGAGACCACAAGGCCTCAGCCTAGCTCCAACGAGCCACAAATCTCCATCCAAACAAACCCAAATAATCAAATCCGAGCACCAAACGTTTGTGAGTCGACACCCAAGGATACCATCTTTATTTTTGTATCAAAACCCATTTTTATTCTTAAAATCCAAACCCAAATCAAAGATTGAAACCGGGTTTGACTCGGATTAGTCAAACTCGACGCGTAAAACACGTTTTCTTACCTTCAAAACAAGTAGAAACCAAGAAAACGTGGTGGTGTGTGGTGTTGTACGCGGCGGTAATCAAGAAACGGAGGGGGGGATTTCTTTTAGGCGCGTGTGGTACACAACACGAAAGAGGAGTGTGTGTGGAGTGTTTTGGTGGTGGCGGTATGTGGTGGTGACCGGCGGTGGTGATGGTGTTGGTGTGTGCAGTCGGCGGCGACAAGGGAGAAGAGAGGGAAGAGTGTTGGTGATGATATGTGAGGATGAGGGTTAGGGTTAAGGGTATATACCCGAATTTTACAACATTGGTCCCTCTAGTTCTCTTTTTCCAATATAAGCCACGAAAACTTTAGTGTTTATGAAATATTATTAATCGGTTTTCCCGTAACACAATTACTTGTTCTCAAAAATATTAAATGTCGCCAAAATATATTCTTACACGTCGCCATTAATTCCCAAAGACACTTTCCCGAAACATTTAAATATCAGAACGTTCGTTTGACGTATAAACGTGACCATTATCCAAAAGATTTAAATTCATTAAGTTTTCCTAGTGCCGGAGTCGACGTAGTGCCACAAAGACGTCTCACCAATAAATCACAATATATATTCCATAACAAATCAACAATTCGAATTCAATACCACATAAACTTCAAAATTTAAAACATCGGTTTAAATTTCATAAATTTGTTATGAATAAAATTCTAACATTTAATTAAAAATCAAACTTTTAACGTAATGCCGGTTTTTAAAAGTCTCCCTAAATTGCCAGTTGTCACAAATAAAGTTTTTAAAATGTTTTTATGGATATTCATATATATATATATATATATATATATATATATATATATATATATATATATATATATATATATATATATATATATATATATATATATATATATATAATATATATTATAACAATTTCATGAGTCGCTGTTATAAGTAGAATCACGTATATTTATTTTCATATCACAGTAACTCGTGCTTACAATTTTGATATTTATATTCCCGTTACTAATAATTTAGCCGTATTTAATATTTTCAAACACGTGTACGCATAAATTAATCTTTTAAATAGAATAACATGAGTATTTATTTAAAAAAATATTCTAATGAATAAAAGTCTACAACTAACATATTAAAACTAATTCGTATATTTTACCAAATTTTGTAATTTTAACGGATGAAAGTCTAAAAACTAATACTAATACTCATGTAATTTTAAAAAAAGTTAATATTATAAAGTATAAAGGGTATAAAGTGTAAGGGGTTATTTGTGTTTTTTCTAAAGTTATTAGAAAAACATGAAAAATTGTAATTTTACACTTAGCTCTATATAATTTATTTAAAAATCAACCACTAAAGTTTTATTAATTACTTCATCTTTTTTTAAGTTTTTGTTTTCATAAATTTGACACCTATATTTTTATGCATTTTTTTTCTTAACCAAAATTTTCTCCAAATTTATTAAGTTTGACCAAAATCAATTTAATTTTTACTTTCTATTGACCAATTATATTGCTCGATTTCGTATACGTGGCAAAATCAATTTAATATTTATGCATTTTTTATACGTTGCAAAATAAATTTGACACCTATATTTTTATGCATTATTTTTCTTAACCAAATTTTTTCACCAAATTTATTAAGTTTGACCAAAATTAATTTAATTTTTACTTTCTATTGACCAATTATATTGCTCGATTTTGTATACGTGGCAAAATCGAGCTCTCCTATTGGTTCAATTTTTTTTAATTAGAAGGGTTTTGCAAAATCACTCCGAAATGATGTAATTCTTTTATTATATAAAAGATTACAAAAAAAATATTCCAAGATTATGTATAGAAACGTGGATATATAAAAGCCACGCGTTCCGACGGCTGTGCATAGGGGCTTCTATAAATGGTCTATTATGAACTGAAATATAAAAGCTGAAATTTGAAAGTAAGTACAATTGTAGTAAAAATTTATTTATGTCGTGTATTGGTTCATAATTTTGTTCGTCATATATCATTTTGGTCAGCCCTTTTAACAAATTTTCGCACAATTGTATATTCTTTTCATCTCGTATGCAATATAAATGAGAACGTCAAAATTTTTCTCAAAAACTTATGTAATTAAAATAAATTTGCTAAATATCTATTCAATACTTGTAAAAAAGTATGTAATAAAAAGTAAGCAAATATAAGCATTTTCAAATTAATTATAAACAGTGGTGAAGCTAGACAATTTGCAGTGGGGGGTCGGGATCTAATATTTTTTTTCCTAATGCTATTTTTTGGGTAATATCGAAATTTTGGGGGATCGAAACCGAATATACCGAAATTTTTCTACACGAAAACTATATACCCCTACATCGCAAAAAAATTTTCGGAGGGTCGCCCCCCCCCCCCCCCCCCCCCCCCATGTAGCTGCGCCACTGATTATAAAAGTTGATACAGAAGTTTAATCAAATTGTCATTAGGTAATGAACAAAATTGTCATTATGCAAATAGGTAAGAAAAACCAATAATAATAATGTTTTTTTTTTTTTTTTTTTTTTTTTTTTCAAAAGGTAGTTATTTTAACCGGTGGATGAGTACAATAAGAAATGTAATATAGGATATGACGTTGACACAAACAATACAATCTTCAGTGGACAATAAATAGAAAAGAAATAAAACCAACTTTATGGATATCACTTATGATAAAAAATAATGGTTTGATAAGGGACGTTCGGTGGAGATCGCCAATTATACGTATATACTGATGATGCATCACTTACTATTAATTTGTCATCTCACACATCCTTTTGTAACCTAATTAAACTCTGATTGTTTTTGTAATAGATTCGCTCTCCCCCCAACCACCTTGCTCACCTAAGAATCCCCCTTGAAGATATATTATCCGCCACCAACTACTTTGATGAAGATAATGTCATAGGCACAGGTGGATTTGGAAAGAGATACAAGGGACAGCTCTCTTGGTCCGGTGAGTTGATAGATATCACTGCTGAGAGGTTAACTAATAAAGAATGGGATGATGAAAAAGAACAACAGTTTTGGATGGAGATTTTCATGCTTTCTTCTCTCAAGCATAAAAATCTGGCTTCTCTTGTTGGGTTTTGTAATGAAGTTGGTGCGGAGACCATCATCTACAAGCATGACTCTAGGGGAAGGCTTGGCTACTATCTAAGTGACCGGATGCTATTGACATGGGTGAAAAGATTGGAGATATCTGTCGGTGTTGCGCATGCATTGAGTTACATTTATTATGATGAGCCACGCGATTTTAGCGTTATTCACCGGAACATCAGCAGTGAATCAGTTTGTCTAAATAATGACTGGAAACCCAAGTTATCCGAATTTCAGCATTCCATGAAGATAAAAGCATCTGAAAGGCACCATTGTTTCCTTACTGATTCAGTTTGGTCTACAAAGGGGTACACAGACCCAACATGTTTAGAGACCAACATTGTGAACCACAAGTCAGATATCTACTCCTTGGGGATAGTATTATTTGAACTGCTGTGTGGTAGGAAATCAGTAAGTGATGATCAAGATAATAAGTATTTGGCTCCAGTGGCAATTTTTCATTATAGAGAGAAAATACTAGATGGTATAATTGATCCGGATCTATGGAAACAGATGAATCCGCGATCATTGAACATTTTCTCGGAAACAACGTATGAGTGCTTGAATGAAGAACAATCGCAACGGCCAAATATGGATCAGATTGTCACAAGACTTGAGAAAGCGTTGGAACTTCAATTGGAATGTGAAAATGCTGTAAGATTTTTTTGTCTCTTTATCTTTCTATCACAATATAAATACTCTATAATACGAGCAAAGTTTATTTACTTATTGTTGTATTTGTTGCCATTGATGTTTAAAGGAACACTCGTCAGTTGTGGACGAAGTTGGAGGGACATCATTCAGTCATCCACTGCAATCTTTAAAAAGGGAAAATGTCAAAACAAGAGAAAGGATAAAGAAATATGCGAAAAGGGGCAGAATTATTTGTACACAGAAAACAAAATTTGAAATAAACTATAAACTATTTTATAATACAATTTTCCAAGTTGACCGAAATCACATTTGCCAACTATTTTTGCAAAATCTAGCTATTCTTTCAGAATGATATACTTACTTAGCTTCTTACTATATTTTCTCTTTTGATAAACATTAAAAATGAATGATTAACCTCACTGAAGTGTTCCACCCTGAAAATCTGCACACTTCATAATGTTGTCTTCTTTGGTACATATAGGGATCAGTGAATCACTCCACATCCACAGGCGTTGAATCCAATTCCAGCAAAAAGACAATGTCTTCCCTAAAATACCTTTCTCACTTCAGCTTTGAAGATATAGAATCTGCAACCAACAACTTTGCTCCTGAGAATAAGATCAGAGAAACAATGGCTGCATGGGTTTACCAAGGCCGTATGTTGCATTTTGGACAGTTCATCGACATTGTTGCATGGGGGATCTATCCTATATATGTAAAAGATGAGGGAAAAAAGTTTAGGATGGAGAAGTCGATGCTTTCTAGTCTCAACCATATGAATCTAGTGTCTGTTATTGGTTTTTGTGATGATGGGGTTAGGAAGATTATCGTATACAAGAAGGAGGCCAACGGAAGTCTCAACAAATATCTAAGCGACGAGACCCTCACATGGATGCAAAGGTTGAAGATATGTCTGGGCGTTGCAAATGCATTGAGTTACATCCATTATGATGTTGGCCGCGATTTTAGTGTCATACACTGCAACATCAGGAGCTCGAAAATTTTACTAGATGACAAATGGGAACCCAAGTTATCTGGTTTTGTACTTTCGTTGAAAAATACAGTAGCTCGGAGGCACCGTCTTGTTCTGACTCGTGATATTGTTGAGAATGCATACCTGGACCCAAAATATAAAAAAACTGGTGGTGTAACCCACAAGTCAGATGTGTATTCATTCGGTGTTGTATTATTCGAAGTATTGTGCGGAAGGAGTGCAGTTCTTCCGGATGAAGATTTGGGAGAGGGGTCATTGAGTGAACTGAAAAAATCTCATTTGGATGAAATGATCGATCCGCATATACAAAAACAGATGGACCCAGAAGCATTCAAAATCTTTTCAAAGACAGCATATTTCTGCATACAAGAGGAACGGGCAAAGCGTCCGCATATAGATCAAGTTGTCAAAAGACTTGAGAAAGCTTTGGAACGTCAGTGGAAACATGAAAATCCAGTTGACCGTACATCATTCAATCGCTTGAAGGTAATTAATTTCCTTAAACTTTTAATTTTAGGTCCATTATGAATTCTCCTAAAACAAGAGTTACTTATATTATTAAGGGCTGTTTTGTGGTTTAACGGATATAACCACTATATCCTCATTAATGTGAAAATCTGTATTTTATATTTCATAGGTTATATTAAAATAAACTAAAACTAAAAATATTATACAAAAATAAATTTTTGTAATGAATGTGGTGAATATGGAAGTATGAAATAATTTGTTATATAAAATTTTAATAGTGGGTTCATTTTGAATGCATAGAAAAGATCTTTTCCATGATGTAATTCTTAAAAAGTAATGATGTAATAAACGTGTTATGTTTTACAAATTGAAAATATGCATTCAAAATTGAAATATTAAATTATTATACTATAATCATTTTTGTGGAAGACGAGTAAGGAATTAGTGTACCATTTACAAAAGAATAAAGGTAAGTGATTAAGCGTTTTAGCTAGGGGGAAGGAACAAGTATGGGTATGATATAATATGTTTGGTTTAAGGACTTAAAAAGTTAGAAAGATAATACCCAAAACTTGCGGCTTTTCTAAAGTCAACAATTCTAGTGGGTATGACTATTCTTTTCCTAATTTCACATACTATGACTCACTTTATATTTTCTATCTTTTTTATACTTGTATCCCTTCACACAACCACTAATAAAATAACTACTCTTTCTGACCTTATTCTAGAAACGTCAAAACAATTTTACAAATGGCACACAAGAAGGGAAACCAGTTACAACATAAAGATAAAAACCATCAAGAGGGAGGAATAATTAATTGACAGACAAGAGCTAATTGGTTAACCGAGAATGATTGGGAACAAAAGTAAATAAACCCTTAAACTAACGTTGCTTTTAAATCATTTTCCTACTAGTTTAACTTGAAACAAATCAAGTGTTGCTTTTAAACAAATCAACTGTTGCTTTTAAACGTTTTCATTTTCAATTTTGACAGTAGTTTTAGGGAATAAATCATTTTCCTTACTAGCATTAATGAGGTGATGCATGACTCCATAATGTTGCAGGAGAAGAACTTGGAACATTTGAAGATTGGACTAGATGTTATAAACGAAGCTACCAAGAATTTTGACGACGCATACTACATCGGGTCAGGCGGCTTCGGTAAAGTGTACAAAGCAGATCTTGAACATTTTGATAGCAGTAATTCCTCATCGATTGAAGGTGTGAATGAATGTGATTTACCAAGAAAACGAAGCACAGTAGCCATAAAGCGCATTAACAATCAAGAAGGAGAACAAGGGTTCATTACAGAAATTGAAACTTTAACTAGTTGTAAGCATGAGAATATAATCTCTCTTCTTGGTTTTTGTTATGAAGGTAACGGTGCAATGATCCTGGTTTATGAGCATGCTTCGAAAGGAAGTCTTGAAAGCTATTTGGGAAACAGCGATAAGATGACTAATTTTAATTGGCTGCAACGTCTAAATATATGTCTTGATATTGCACATGGTTTGAATTACATTCATAACAACAAAGATCATGGCAAACAAAAGATGATTCACCGCGACATCAAGAGTGATAATATTCTGTTGGGAGATAATTGGAAGGCAAAGATTGCGGATTTTGGACTCTCCAAATTCCACCCAGCAGGTCAAGTGGCAAGCACTATCTATACCGATATGATTGCTGGTACACTTGTGTATTTGGATCCAGAATATCAGAAGGAAGGTAGATTAAATAAGAAATCAGACATTTACTCGTTTGGAGTAGTGTTGCTTGAGATCTTGACCGGGAAGTTGGCCTATGATTCTGTATACACCAAGATGAATGAGAAGGGAATTGCACCCATTGCAAGAGATCATTTTGAAAAGGGAACAGTAATGGAAATTGTTGATCACAAGATAAAGGAGGAGATTGATGAACATGTATTTTCATTAAGTAAGGGTCCCAATAAAGAGTCTTTGGACATATTTTTAAAAATCGCATTTCGATGTGTAGCAGAAACTCAAGCGCAACGTCCAACAATAGAAGATGTCATCAACGATCTCAAAAAAGCATTAGACTCTCAGGTAAGTCGATATTTTAAAAGAAATCTTATTAATTATTCTTCATATTCTCGATAGTAATATGTGACATTTCATACACATACTTTGTGTAAACAACATTTTCTCAAACTTTAACTCAATATTCGATCTTACCGTTTAAGTTTTTTCTTTGAACGTAAGTTTTGCGATTTATTTGTTTTGATCTTAAAATTTATTTAACTTAGTAATTTAACTTTATGACGTGCTACTGACTCGCCAGTGAACCTCCAGACTCTTATCTTCAATGTACATATGTTTTTTTTCTTTAATTTGGAAGTTGCAACAACCAACCTTGATTTACAACCATAACGTTTACAAGACTTGGACACTGAGAACCTAAAATGCAAAATAAAAATTCGAACGAATTCTAGATGGAAAGTAGTTTCATTTTGTTTTTAACTTAACAAATCGACTGACTGTCCTATAATTCTCAGGAGAACCACAAGGACAACCTCAAACTGTCACTTGAAGACATAAAGTTGGCCACGAAAGGCTTCAGTCATGACAATATCATTGGGCATGGAGATTCTGGGAATGTATACAAGGGAGCTACTCATAGTACCCGTGGAGATAACATCATTGCTGCAAAGCGGTTGGATAAGAAGTCAGGTCAAGGAGATGCTGAAGTTTTGACAGAGCTGGCAGCTAAATTTATGGCAGAGTTAGACATCCTTATGGAATATAAACATTTAAATGTCATTGGTCTTGTAGGCTACTGTGATGAAGAAGATGAAAAAGTTATTGTATATGAATATGCATCAAGAGGTAGTCTTGATAAGTACTTGACCGATGATAGTCTTACATGGGTGATGCGGCTAAAAATATGCATCGATATTGCAATTGGGTTGGAGTTTCTTCATGGAACTGTTTCAAGTCCAGAAATGGTAATACATAGGGACATCAGCAGCAACAACATTCTACTCTTTGATGACTGGAAAGCAAAAATTTCCGGTTTTGGGCTTTCCTTAGTATGCCCAACAAATCAGAATGTAGACTATGTCATCGACAATGTTACAGGCACAATCGGCTATCGTGACCCATTGCACTCAACAACAGGCTTCTTAACTAAAGAGTCTGATATATTCTCACTGGGCGCCATCTTATTTGACATATTGTGTGGGAAACTATCATCCGAAAAGCTAGATGATGAGTATTTTTATTTACCCTTTTTGGCTAAACACCACTATCATGTAGGAAAACTTGATAAGTTAGTCTTCAAGGGTATCAAAGAACAAATTGTGCCACAGTCATATATTACCTTTACAAGGATTGCCTTTCAATGCTTACATCACAGGAGAGAAAGACGACCAACATCTCATGAAGTGGTCATACAGCTCAAGAAATCATTGGAATTTCAGGTAAGTTTTTATAGTTTGACAAAAGTGGTAAACTTTAAATTCATATATATCTAACCTATGGCATTTAACTGTTTTATAAACTGTAAGGAAGTAACTGTATACAACATGAGTTTATTAATTGATTAATGTATAAACTGTAAGGAAGTAACTGTATACAACATGAGTTTATCTAACCTATGGCGTTTACCTGTAGGAATTTCAGGTAAGTTTCTATATTTTGACAAAATTGGCCAACTACTGATTAATATATATCTAAACTATGGCCTTTAACTATTTTATAATCTGTAAGAAAGTAACTGTGTGAAGCATGAGTTTATTAATTGATTAATGTATATACAGGAGGATTATGTGAAATGGGAGCCCAAATTGCCTAAAGACTATAAAGAAATAATCCAGATGTCAAAGTGTCCTGAAATCTATTCTACCATCAAGAAAGAGGATCTTTACAACATTTTTTCCAAGGGAATCCTCCTTCAACAAGACAAAGTGGTAATCATTTCATCTTGTATCTCGTTTATTTGGTGTTTTCCAGTTTTCTATATATCTTTTCCTTTTTGAGAGATAATTCGAGATCACACATGCGTTTACACATGATAAAAATTGAGTCTGGTTTATATTTTATTTTATGTAACAGTTGTTGTCATTCGATGGTTATGGAGACAAAAATAAAATGGTATGAGCGGCAATGTTTTCTTACATAAACAGTTGTCCACATGAGTGGAAATCTCTTCAAGAATCAAGGTTATTCTCTTTACCTCTCTAAATTTATCAGTACATAAGTGATAAACGTATATATTTCTTTTCTTTAAAAAAATGTAGTTACTTTACCGATTTATGCATGACAAGCTATTTACAGTAGCATAATAATGGGCTATTTACGGCTGATGTATATATTTCTTTTTCTTTGAAAAAATGTGGTTCTGATGAGCGAGAGTTATAATTAATGCCCCATACTGATAAGGGAAAATTACCAAAATAGTCCAGTCGCCCGGGCAACTTTTTCGATAGATCGGGCGACCGGGCAACTTGTACAACAGGACACTTGTCGAATTTCATAAGCTGACAAATGTCTTGTTGTACAAGTTGCCCGGTCTATTTTCGAATTAAAATTACCCCTGGTCTAAAAAGTGACACACCATAGGGCAACGATCTAGTCATATAATTATCCCTGCTCATAAACTCCAAAAACACACACTAATTTCACCTCAAGAAACACACACTTATTCACCTCCAAAAACACACGCACTAATGTCATCCAAATCGCATCACCACCACGGAACACTGCTAACCAGCCCACCAACACCAACACAACTACATCAGACCATTAACACCATCACTGACCACCTGCACCACCAACAGTACTATTACAGTCCAACAATGGATTTGGGGTGCGCGTAAACTGTTTGATGAAATGCCGGTGAGGAATTCATTTACGTGGGCTACGATGATTAGTGGGTATGCGATGGGGAGGGTTTGTGGTGAGGCGATGGGGTATGTTAATGAGTTTGTTGTGACGATTGTTTTTAGTGCGTTTGTTTTGAGTGAGTTTGTTGGTGTTGGGAGAAGTATTCGTTGTTTGGGGTTTAAGTATGGGTTGTTGGGTCATGTGAGCGTTGGGAATGCGATTGTGACTATGTATTCGAAGTGTGGGAGTTTGGATGAGGTTGTTTAGGCGTTTGAGTTTTCGAGTCGTAAGAATGCTATTACATGGTCTGTGATGGTTACTGGCTATGCGCAGGGTGGGGATTTTGGGAAAGCTTTGGAGTTGTTTTTGAAAATGCATGCTAATGGGTTGGTATGTATGCTAAATGATGGCTTTAGTTGATATGTATAATGACGGCTTTAGTTGATATGTACGCTAAATGTGGTAATTTAGACGATTCTCGAAAGGGATTTGATCATTTACAAGAACCGGATATTGTGTTGTGTACTTCAATGATTGTAGGGTATGTTCAAAATGGTGAAAATGAGATTGCTATGGACTTGTTTTGTAGAATGCAAACAGAAGGTATTCCACCGAATGAAATTCTTGTTACTTCTGCCTTTGATTACAAAATCCCTGTTAACCAAAAGTATCGCCACTGCAATTATATCTGTAATTGGCACCATGAAGAAGTCAAATGACCAAATTATGGTACCATTTTGCATCAGTAGCATTTGTTTTCTGTTAAACATAAAAACACCTGAGGTACTTTTAAGTGGGGTGTCACTATTAGCAACCCATATAATTGTACTAGTTATCTTCTTATACAATATCCCCAGGTAACGATTTTTTGAATTCCCTGGGCTAAAGAAACCCAATTCGAATGTCCCATTTTGTGAGACGATGGACTCGCCATCTGCAATGTACTGGTTTGGGAGTATGGTTTCTAATGCACCAGAAGTTGTTAGCATCCAAAATAACGTACCGATAATGGTTATCATCGTTATGGTTTGATCAGTAACAATGTCACCCGTTGTTTTCTTTTAAGATCATAAACTTAAATAGTTTGATCAAGTCAGTGAGAATAGTTAAAACCTTTTTGGTGGTGATGTCGTGGTGGGAGGGGGTGTTTGTTGATTTGACGGGTGTTTGTTGGTTGATGGTGGCGGCAGGCGGTGGATGGTGGCGGCTTGAAAATGTGATGAGTTTGGGTAGTTTAGACGGGTGAAAATTTTAGAGCCACAGGGACCTTTTATGTAATTGACTCAAGGACGAATGGTGTAATTGTTTAGAGCCACAGGGACGATTTATGTAAATTTATCAGATCATGCCACGTCAGATCTATGGTTACAATAGAAAGATTAAGAAAATATTTGAATACAATAGGGAAAAAAAAAAAGTTAGATTTATACAAAAGGAAAAGGTGGCAAGTTCGATGCAGTTTTAGACCATTTTCCCTATTATGTTTGATATCACCTGCTGTTTTTGGAAGCAGGAATTTTCTTTTCAAAAGGTGGTTAGCTATACCACTATTTTGGGTCCTCTGTTCTAATGACTGATTTTGCTAGCTTCTTGCTAGTCTATTTTTTATAGCTTGAATATCTGTAATATGTGCACGTTTGAGAGAGTAGTGGAGATGTTCGATATTTCCAAATTGAACATGGAAATAAAGACAAACGCTCAACTTTTATCTCCAAATGTTGTTTATGGAGTCTATTTAGTCTTCAAACTCAGTGATTCAAGCCAATTCTCAAGTAAACCGACGTATGTTAACCTAAAGTATAGAAATGGACTCGAAAGTCTACATGCATATTTCGCAACATGGAGAAACAAGGAGTGGATGATGATTGAGTTGTACCAATTCCTGAATCCGAATGAGGATATTGTTTTTGAGTTTCTACTTGAGAGCTTTTCATTGTACTATTGTGGAGAAAGTACAGTTTATGTTGAAGGCATTGAATTTCGAGCAATTGACAAAGTAAGAATGAAACTGTATCCCCGTGGTTCCATTCTTAATTCGTTTGTTTATATTATATAAAGTATTTGGATGCATGCCAAAAAACAAAGAATAAACATAAACCATGTTCTTTGTTGCATATTTAACATGGTTTGTACACAGGTGAAACATGAAGATATCATAAAACTGAAGGAAGTCCAACAAGTCCTGAAACCAAACTTCAATATGGATCAGGTGCAACAATTGCCAACTAACTTTGAAGAAATATTCAAGATACGCGGAAACTACGATGAGTTGTTCTGGTTGGGCGAAGTCGACGAAAAAAAACTTCTTGTGCTTTCGGCAAAGGCAGTTTTATACAAATTTTCAGATGTGGATCTGTTTACTTCAATACCATCAGCCCATTCCAGGTTTGCTTTATATTTGAACTAAGTTTGTTATAGTTTCCTTTAACCGTTGAATGTTTTTCCTAACTGAACATTCGAAATGTCTCAAGAATACTATGTTTGATAATTCGAGGTCCAAATCTTCGGTGTTGTATAGTAAGTACTAAAAATTAGTGAATATGGGTGACAAAAAAATTAATTACTTCTTGAATTTGGTATTTTGTGTCTTCCTTTTTTTTTTACTGTTTTGTCTCTATGACGTAGGTAATCATATTATATATTGTACATGCAGATTTCGAGAGGTCCTTGAGCTTTTGCCACAACAAGTATTTTATATTAATTGCACGATTAGAAGTCAAATGTTGTCACCGGGTATGGAATATGCGTGTTACCTTGTATTCAAGCTTTCAGAAGAATGTCAGGGGCTGCATAATCCGGTTAGAGCAAAAGATTTACTCCACCGAGAAAACAAAGAGGCCGAATATTTCTATTTTATCACCCCAAACCGACTGAATATAAATGATATTACTCGGGTTCCACAAGAAAGAGAAGATGGATGGATGGAGATTCAACTGTGGAAGTTTAACTCAGCTCATGAATTCAAGGATGATTCTCTTTCTATGAATATGAAATTTACAAGCCATGAAGGAACTATGTCCGGCCTCATTGTATGTGGCCTCGAGTTTAGGCCACTGTAAAAGAATCATCTGCCATATTTAGTCTATTTGTTGCTCCCGATAATTATACGAATTATGTCTGAAGCTAAGGTTCATCTTAATTATGTTTTAAATGTGTGACTGAAATGGTGTGAATTTTAGTTGAGCTGCACACCAGGTATTTGATGAAATGTGTGACTGAAATGGTGTGAATTTGTTATGTTAGTATGATCCATTTGATTACTTGTTGGTGAGAATTGTTTTTATGAAACAGATTCGAATAAATTAGTAGCATTGGGTGTTATGAAATGGGATTTTTTTTACATGTGTTTATTGGCTTTATAAGAGTTGGGTTTTATGGCGAGTGTTTGGTTGTATTTTTAGCTGGAGAAGATTGTAAAATGGTCACTTTTATGTCGAGTGTATGTGTTTCGATATGCATAAATGCAGTGGTGTTTTGGGCATCTCTTTAATAACCTTGTTATCAGTTCTTGGAATGTTACTGTACACCATTTTAGTTATCATCTCAATACGGTTAATCTAATCTCTGTTCCGAATTATTGAAAGTTGAGTTTTATATATCATTTGCTTGTTGGGTACTTAAGTTTATAGTATTCACCGATCTTATCCTACAAAAACTGTTCAGGTTATGTCACTGAAAAGTTGCTCATCATTGACAAAATCATCTTCTTTTAGGATCATTGATTTTCGACGCTGCTCCTCCATTAATCACTCGTCGCTCTTCATCTTATATATTTCTTTATAAGTCCTAGAAGTGCCTTCTGTACGTACTCAGTCAACACGAAGGTCTTGTGGACTTTGTGATGGCTGCCAAGTCAAACCATTGTAACCTGCATTTTGATGGGAAGAATAACCCAAAGGATAAGACATCCAACATTAAGTAGCTTACTAGCTTAGTAAAGGCACTGACCATAATTCTTTGTGATAAGAGAGGATTCACATGATAACAAATAAGCTTTTGTGATAAGAGAGGATTCACATGATAACATGTTTTGCACCAGCCTAAACAAGAGAAGGAACAAAGAGATGAACTGTGTCATTAGTCGATATGTGTGCATCATATTATTCGATGAAATTACGTGATAGTGTCATGAAGCTTGGCTGTGGGTTTTGTAAGTGATTATGCGATAAATTGAGTTGCACACCAACTGTTAATGTCTGCTGTAAATTTATCATGTTAATGAGACCCTTTATTATCGCAGAATTCATTTAAATTAAATGTCATCATTTTCTATATTTAGAGCACAAGTATCCATATGATTAGTGAACAAAAAAGCCTATGATTTTTTGGGCTGCTGGACTATGGTTTGCTTCCGTTGACAGATTCAGAGAGGCTGCAGTAAATGTAATTACTAATATATACATTTCCCGTCCCTTTGATGGTTTGGGTGGGCATGCATACTAAGTCCAGCCCGTTTCATTTGTTTGGGTGGGCATGCATACTAAGTCCAGCCCGTTTCATTTGTGGCCCCTTTTTTTGAGATTACTCGGACCCGGGTGAGCATGCATACCTTAATATTGAAATATCCTGCGACAACGTGCGGGTTTAAAACCTTGTTAGTAAACTCATATGGTCTCCATCTCAGGCATTCTGAAATCAAAATCTCTCACTTCTAAAGTTCATATAATTTTAACTCCCTTTGCATTAACCACGTCGGAACAATATAAAAAGCCAAACAGGATGAGAACAGAGATAATCTAACTTAATGATGGCTACAGATTTTGTTTCTATACTTGCTTGCCATTGCCTTTAAATTTCTATAAATTAAATTACTGATGGATCAAACTTAATGGCCATTATATATGTTGCAATTTAGAATATAATTTTCATCTTATGTTTAGTACTTCTGGTCAATGTGCCAAGTATGAGGGCAATCATTTCCCAAAAGGGTAGTGATACATGTCAGTAGAAGAATTGTATCGTGATAAAGCATCAGATTATGTGAATGGGACTGATACGATGGATGTTTGGTTAAACTCAGGTCTATTTTTTAGTTACAAGTTAAATATGAATAGTTCTTGTATAATGACATACTAAGCATATATAAATTGCAGGATCTTCATGGGCTGCTGTTTTAGAAAGTAGAGATGGCCAAAATTATCCTGCAGATTATTGAAGGTACCAATCAGCATCGGGGTTGGTTTCAAAGTTTTTTATTGACAAGTATGGTTACCCATGTATTTGTGCTTGATGATAGGGCTTTAAAATGAGTAATTTTTTGGGTAAAATGGCCGGATTCAGAATATATAAAGCTTTGGAGACTGCTTGCACTGCAAACTCAATGGTTCCAGTTTGTAGGCGAAGGTGGACTTCCATTCCAGTGTGATAACCTTTCTGTAAGATTAAGGAATGTGTGAAGGTAAACTTGATGCTTTCTCACTGAATATCATATTCATTGTGGAAAAATGGGGGTGTTCTGGTAAAAAGCTAATGGCTGACCCGAAACATTTTTACTCCAATTTTTAATAAATAGTGTGTCTCTAATAGTATTGCATAAAATATATATCATTTTATGTGACTTGGGAAATTTTCGGCACTAAAAATACACTATGGGTAACCTTTGACCCATTTGATCTCTCCTTTAAGACAAATTTTTTATTTTACCTTTGACCCGGTTTTTGAACCTGAATACCCTATATATAAGTAAATAAGTCGGATTGCCACACTAGTATACGGTGCTGAACTACACATCATTGCTTGCATTTATATGTTATTTCGTGGATATTTGTTTTAAGTTCTTTGGCGATAGTGTAGGTTGAGATCCTGTCTATTTGTGGATGTTATATGGATTGGTGTTTAACGTTAAGGTTCAACAGGTGAAGGATGCTGGAACTTCACAACTCAAGTTAGCTTTTTTCTTGATCACCCCACACTTTGCCCGCGTTGCTATGATGTCGTAACTGGTCAACCACGTCTTGCTACTAGGAACTCTACGAAAGATACAAAAACCGATTAGCAAATGACACATTCAATGACGAATCAATGAATATTTTACATTGCTAGTTGGCCAATTTAATAAACAATTGATTATAAAACTTGTTCACATGCTCTTGTATTTGTCTAAATGGAAAGAAGACTTTTTAGCCATTGTTCTACTGCCAATTATAAAACTTCATGATTTTGTGCTCTTGTGGAGTTGTGGTTTTCGATTTATGTTATGTTTTATTTCAGCCAATTATAGATATTTGTCCAAAACGAAGTCTTTGATCATCATTAATCATTAATACATGGCTAGTGTGTTTGTTAATTAATCCATGTTTTGGCAACTGATAAGGATTCAGGGGGCGTTTGGTTTGGATGTGGGTATTAGTATGGGCATGGGAATGGGTATGATTCAAGAGAGAGAAAACCCATCCTCCTTTATAATGGGTATGAAGTATACCTATATTCATGGGTATGGTTGCCAATTTTAAAATCCAAACCTTCTAACCAAACAATTTTTAAAGGATGGATACCCATCCGGCCTCATTCCGATACCCATAAAACAAACACACCCTCATTATCGTCACTACATGTAATAAATAAGCATATGGCCTGTTTGATGAAATGCGTTACTCAAAATTGTTTTAAAAATTGGAAGCCATATTCTCAACCCTTATCATTGTCAAATTTTTATATTATTCAATTAAATAAAACCACTAGGCAAGATGCAGCACATCATATTGATGTTTGTTGTATCGTTACTTATTATTTTCAAACTTTGAATTATTCAATAAAAGGGACGTTTAATCTACTACAATTATAATGCAACTACCACACTTTTGGTTAATAAAATGATATTAGAGTTCATTTATTCAGATCTTTTTTATATCTTATGGTTACGTATGAAAACTTATAAGTTACATTATCTCTTGAGTCAAGTTTTGATCCCTATAATATAAAACCAGATTTTTGTCAATTACCATCGAAATATTTCATTGGCGTGAAAGTCAACTTCCTCCTCAAGCTAAAATATTTCTTGGTGCCTTGTATAATACTAGAAAGGTGCCCGCGCGATGCGGGGGCTGATTGTTGGGGTGAAGAGGAGGGAGGTGGGGTGGTGGAAAATGGTTGTTGGGGTGGTTGTTGAGGTGGTTATAAATTGTTGGGGTGGTTGTTGAAATGGTTATAAATTGTTGGGGGTGATTGTTAGGGGTGGTTGTTTCCTTAATTAGTAAGTAAAAGTCTGAATTTTTAAGTCTTTCTAATTATAAAATAGTCCCAAATACATTATATAGTAGTATAGATATCCAATGCATTTCGTCACCGAGAAGAAAGTTGCAAGTTGTGTAATTAAATTGAGTTGCACACCAACTGTTTGATATAATGTCTGCTTTAATAGTGCTGTAAATTGATCATGTTAATGAGACCCTTTGAGACTTGTTGCTAGTTAGAATTGTTCTGTGGACTTAAATCGCATTTAAGAAAATGGCCTTATTTGTTACAAAACTAATGAGTGCTACAAATATATAAATGATAACATATCCGAAAACAACCTATATAACCAACTACTGCATTTATATAACTAATGAGTACAAGAGTCAATGTTATTACCTTTTAAGATCTTGAAGCATTAATGAGTTTATTTGGTTTGGTAGCAGAGAAGTAAAGTAGTTGTTAGCCGACCGTTAGGTGTAAAAGTTGTAATTCAAAATTCAACCTTTTGGAATGGTTTTTAAGAAGCGTTCCTAAAGGGACAACACATTTCGTACACTTAGGGGGCGTTTGGTTCGCTGTAATCAAACATAATTCGATGTAATTGTAATTTGATTACATTACGTAGGCTGTTTGGTTCGCAGAATTAAGGGAATTGTAATTCAGATTACATTACGTAGGTTGTTTGGTTTGCGTTGTAATTGTAATTCAGTCATTACAATTACATCAAATGAGGGAATTCAGATTACATAGGAAGTTGGATGGAAAGTTTTAAATTACGTTGTAATTCAGAACTTTATAATAATAATAATAATAATAATAATAATAATAATATTTATTATTTATTTATTTATAATAATAATAATAATAATAAACAACAATAAATAATAATAATAATAAATAAATAATATTTATATATTTATTTATTATTATTATTTATTTATAATAATAATAAGAAATAAATAATAATAATAATAATAATAATAATAATAATAATAATAAATAAATATTTATTTATTTATTTATTTATTTAATTATTTATAATAATAATAAATAAATATATATATAATTATAAATAAATAATAATAAATAATATTTATTATTATTATTATATAAATATTAAATAATAATATTATTATTATTAAAATAATAATAATAATAATAATAATAATAATAATAATAATAATAATTAATATTATTATTATTTAATTATTTATAATAATAATAATAATAATAAATATAATTTATTATTAATATTATTATATAAACATTAATTAATAATAATATTATTAAAATAATAATAATAATAATAATAATAATAATAATATTCTTATTATTATTATTATATAAATATTAAAATAATAATAATAATAATAATAATAATAAATATTATTCTTATTATTTATTCTTATTTTTTTTAATTTATTATTATTATTATTATTATTATTATTATTGTTATTATTATTATTATTATTATTATTATTATTATTTTAATATTTATATAATAATAATAAACAATAATGACATTTATTATTTTATTATTATTTATTATTATTATTATTATTATTATTATTATTATTATTATTATTATTATTATTATTATTATTATTTATTTTTTTTTTATTATTATTATTATTATTATTGTTATTATTATTAATTTTAAGTTTTTATTTAAAAAATTTTTTTTGAATTATATTACGTTGAGATCCAACCAAACACAGTGACAGAATATTTCAATTACAATTCAACACATTACAATTACAACACATTCCAACTCTTTGAATAACAATTCATTCAAATTACAATTCCTTTGACAGATTACAATTCCTTTCAAAACATACTGCGAACCAAACGCCCCCTTAGCTTTTGGAATGGTTTTCAAGAAAGCGTTCCAAAAAGGAGAACATTTTGGCACTCTTTTGGAAAGAAACGTTCCAAACAAATAGTTCCGGAACTCTTTCTTAAAAAACGCTCCAAATGGTTATATTTTGGAACGTTTGCAAGTAGTGGCGGGTTTCATTGGTTCTTTTTAAAATAGTTTATGGTAGAACCGTTCTCAAAGGTTGTCAAAACAAAATTTTCTGTAGTAGTTAGTGGTTGTATATTAATGTTTCAGTTGGTAATTCATATTATTTTCTTTCAGGAACCGGTATTTGTTTTTTGTTATTTATGATTTTCAAACTCTGAAACATTCAATGAAAGCGAGGTTGACTATACGCTAGAGATAATTTGTTTAATCTTACGGTATGTTTAGCGAAATGAGGCTGAGCCTGAGCTTGAGCCTGAGCCTGAGCCTTATATTATAATTCTAAAGCTAGAGTTTATATTTTTATTAACTGAAGCTTATTGATGTAAAATCGCATAAAATACATATAACTAAATTCAGATATATTTCTCGTTTTACATGAATAATCCGCTATATTTTGAAGGCCTAAAGGGTATTTAAGTAATTTGAATAGCTATACTGCTATAAGCCTGTGTCACAAACAAATCTTATTTTATGAACTAATTTATTTTAAAAATTTAATCCCCTGTAAACTTTTATAAGCCTCGCGCCAAACATAACCTAATGGGTAAAGTCAATAGTCTTTACAATAATGCAAAAACAGACCTCCATGGCTCCATCCATTAAACATAACACAAGAACACCACACACATCCACATCTATGTACCCATTGACATAAATATCCAACGACATCAATATTGATATATAAAAGGACAAAATTGATTTCAATTGCATATTCATTATCAAAAGAGATAAGATTGAATTAAAAGTCGCCAATATTGATATATTAAAAGACATGGTAGTGCTAGTTGCTTGTGGTTTGGATCAGGATCGGATTTTTCATTGGTTAGGTTATTTCTATCCGGCGAACTATTGGAGTTTTTTTTTTTTTTTTTTTTTTTTTTGGCAGTATTTCCATTCTTTTTTATTTCTTTTGTTAGTTTTCAACTAGATTTGGTTTATAAAATTCTGTCGTTTAAAAAAATAATAATAATAATAATAATAAAAAAGGTCGCCGATACAACAAACGACAATCTTTTGGACTTATACAATAATCCAGCTCTAATGTACCTAAGTTCACTTGTATGCTTAAAAGCACTATGTAATATCACTGATATATGTAGCTTTACGATCATTATTTTCATATAGCTAGTACATAATACATATAATACCGTGTACATACAAATCTAAATCTAATTGACAAAGTAACAAAAAGTTCATAACATAATGATGGACTAAAAATACAAATCTCTTTCTATCTATCAATGAATACTAAATTTAAGATTTAGCAATTATTGGTCGAATTACTTCTTTCTTGAAATGATAAAATTCTTTACTTATTTCATGTATTTCTTTCACATATGATGGAATTGATATCCTCGTGAAATCTTTTATTTTTTATTGCTTGCTTTCTTCCGACTCCTTACGTATACTTCACTCATTGGGTTCGGCTATCAAATTCAAATCTTGAACAAGAATTGATCGATAGAAGTGCTAGCATGAGGTGGAAGCATGAGTTTTGAGTTAGCATCGAAGGATGGAAAAAAACCCCGATTGAAATGCCATCAAATCCAAAAGGCACATATAGCCATGCAATGATAAGAAGGGAACACACGTACGTGAAGCAAGGGGATGGAGGACAGTCGTTAGACGATTGAGGACCGCACATATCAAAGATACATAATATGAAAACTGAGACTATTTAAGTTAAACTTGGATATACTAACCGGGAGGCCGAGTTGAAAGTAAGGCTTTAAGTGATAAACTAGCAGGGTACCTTCGCGTAGCAGCGACAGGTACCATGCAATTAAAATTTACAACGAGAAATGTTTTCAAAGTTCTATATTTTCTGATACGATAACTTTACAGATGAAGACAATTTTAGCTTTGAATAATTTTAAGCAATAAGAGATGAAGACAATTTTCTGATATGATAACTTTACATATGAAGAAAATTGTAGATTACCCACGTGATGTTGTGGCAAAAAACGACAGCGAATTTTTAAAATCATTTAAATCATGTTAAGAAAATTCTGTTCTATAAAAATACATCTTATAAGTGTTTTTTTTTTTTTTTTTTTTTTTTTTTTGGCACTTGATTGAATTTTTAACAATGTTTATTATATTTATTCCACATAAGTAGAAGATAAAAGTAAGAGTATTTATAAAGATAAAAAAAACCATAATATTAAAAAAAAATCATGTGGAGTAACTTTAAAGATTATAATTATTATTATATAAATATATGTAATAAATATAAAATCAAATAATTAGCATTTAGCATTTTGCACTTTTACATCATTCGCTTTGAAAAAGTTGCATGATTTTTATAAAACACAGTTTTCTCAGTAAGTTTAATCAAAGTTATAAAAGGCGTACATGTTGATTATCAAGGCACTCTTGCAATTTATTAATATTTTTCGAACATTTAAATTTAGTATGCATTTTGAAAATCTATTGATTTAATAATATCTTTACATTGGAAAAGAGAATATATTTGTGTTATATACAAGGGTACATGCGCGTTGTGGCGGCGAGTACCATTTGATTAAAGTGTACGCACCAATAAAATAATAATGATGAACTAATTAACCTTATAAAACAAGAAGAAAATGATCCCAATCAGCCCAGTTCACTTGTTTTTACCGGTTTCGACGGCCCTCTCAGGTTCGTTTTCAGATGGCTTTTATTAGCTAGCTGAACCAGTGTTGACTCTGGTTCCCATTTAAACCTGTTGAATCCATTAGTCCAGTCTGGTTTTTAAAACCATCAGTACCATCGACTTGTTTGCATATAAATTGTATGAAACCTTGTGTGTTTTATTAGTTTGTACAATATGCATAATAACATGTATTTGTCATTTTAGGCGTGTTTTATTTTTTTGGGTAAAAGGTCAACGACCCGGTAAATATATTACACCAAAAAGCATTTAAGTACAACGGATATGGGTGAATCCTATATCTCAGCCCGTTACATAGGCACAAAGCTTACATAACAAGATACTTCCTATTTAGAACAAGAAACAAACCAATAACCACATGATAACCAAAGACTCTGACAAAAATATAAACTACTTCCTACGACCTTGGAGATTAAAGCCATAAATGGCATTAAGAGCATCCAAATTCCCTGGAAGATCATAAATTTGCTTCGAATAATCATCATAGTCATCAAACTCATCATCACGCTCATGACCACCACCAAAAAGATTTTCTGATTCGTCGAACATGTTAAGAACCTCATCATCATCACTATCAGAAACCACAATCTCACCCACCTTTGAAAATGGGTTAGCCCTCTTAGTATAAGAGGTAGACGGAATAGGAAGACCATCATCATCCACAATAGTAGATTTCCCATCAATAAGTAGCTTTTCAATCTTCCCAATTTTCTCAACTATAGGAGTAGAACCAACTTCCTTTGTTCCCATTGAATCATTCACAAGAGGATCTTGTGAAACAGAACCTATCTCAAGAGACTCTTCCTCATTAACTTCCATTGTATTACCTGTCTTAGTAGACTCATCCGCAATAACTTCCATTGTACGACTAGCATCCACATCCTTGTTGTTGTCATTAGACGGAATACCAAAAGCATCCGTATCATCCATATTAAGAGCAACAAACTGATTAGATGTAGAAATCTTCGTTCCACTCGAATTAGGCACATCAGAAGCCTTCTTCTTAGTGCCATCCACCTTCTTAGGTTCAGGAGGATTCTTTTTGGGTTGATACTGAAACTGCTTACCCACACCAGGTTTAGTAAACCCTCCTTTACCCTTAGTAGTAGAACCACCTTGCTTACCTTTCTTATTATTATTGACAGTCGTGAAACCATCATTAACGGGCTTAGTAGGCTGAACTGGATGTGCAACAACTTTAAGACAATCAACCAGAGTATGACCAAAGATCTTACAATTATCACAACGAGGTGGTTTCCATTCGTATTCAACCCGTATCTTCTCAATAGTCGAACCCGAACCATCAAGTAATGGTATCTCAACAGTGAGGCTGTCCCGAAGCACCTCATCCGACTTCACTTCTATCATGCATCTAGCAAAACTACTATGGCCCCACGATTCCTTGCACATTTGGATTGTAAAAGCATCCAACCTTTTGGGCGTTCCAATCAGTGTGGCTAGAAGACTGAGGCCATCATTAGAAAACATAGCAAGGGGGACATCATGGAATTTCACCCACACTGGAATGTTACTCAAATCCTCTTTGAGTAGGTTTGTGTTCAAAGTCCATGGTTTAAAAATAATAGGAACATTTCTGATCAACCAAGGACCATTTTCAAGCACATCATCAACACCTTTCTTCGAATTGAACTTAAAGAAGAAGAACCCCTTTGCATTCATCATTAATTACCTTTTGTATACCAAACTTAGCCTACACATTGCGAACATAATAATCAACAACAGGAAACGCAAGGCGTTGACCAAGAAAATACCCATAAAGTGTATTCTCAAATATGAGATTCACCTCTTCCATTACTTTCATCGGAACAAAAAGATCAACATCAGCCTTCTTCTTGCTACATTTCAACCTACGAAAATTAGGAACATGTTTCTGAGGTTCATTAGAAGTAGCACCCGCGTAAGAAACCAACTTCACATCAACCTTGGGAGCATTAGGAACAGAAGGTGCACTTTTATTCATCACATTTGTCCCAAACTTCTGGGCTTGCATATCAACACTAATACTCGAAGGAGGATTACTTGTTATATTAACTTCATTAGCAACAATCTCACGTTGGATTTTATTCATGGCTTCATCAAAATTTGTATGCGCATTTGCTATCAATTGTTCCATAGTAGGCTGTTTAGAGCCATTAGAAGACGAATCCAGACCAGCATCCAACACAACATTAGTACAAGAAGAATCCATACTAGTAAGCATTGGGGATTCAAGTGGAACCGGCTCCACTTGCTGGTTACTAGCACCGCAAGCCGTATTAAGTGTAGTGGACGCATTATGGCTAGTGTAGTTACCAGCACTAACATTCTCATGTGTATCAAGTGAAACCGGCTTCACTTGTTCATCCGTAGACGTATCTAGAGAAATCGGCTTCTCTTGACTAGAATACACAAGATTAACACTCGAATCACAAGTATGGGCAGTGTTACCAGATTTACCATCATCATTACCATCAATACCCATGTGAATACCTTGTACACGATCAGAACTAGGATCATCAACATCAACATGAACCTTCAAATAATTGCTTCTTTGATCGGCCAAAGAAGCAAGTGATTCCTTGTTTCTAGAAGTAGGTAACTTCGGATCATTAGCGACTGAATTCCCAGGACTAACCTTCTTCGCAGCCTTTTCCTTCACACTCTTAGGACTCAAGAAACCCTTATTCATCTCTTGAAATGAAAACCATGTTGACCAAAAAGAATACTGGAAACTTTTTGAATTTAGGTCACCAAATTTCCATTTCCAAAAATAGGTCGGATTTGGGATTTTCAGGTGCTTTAGGCGTGTTTTATTAAAAACATTTAATGGGTAGTTATAGTTATAATTTTTTTTTTAATTTTAAGTATATGTATTAAATTACAATGTATTTTTTTAATCATTTTTTTAAAGCATATCTAGAAAAAGTATTTTAAAGTATTATAACTAATGCTATTATAGCTATACTTATTAAATTTTTCCATAATAAGTAAGCGTGTTAGCTTAATATTTTAAGCCTTCCATTTAGAAAAGTTCCCAAATGATTTATAATATAGTATAGATATAAGAGGGTGGTACATAGAGGAGTCTCCTTAATATCCTAATTTTTGACTTTATTTTTTCCAAAAACGAAACAAAAAATTTATGACAATTTAGCATTTTGTAAACAATGTTTGTTTGACAGCAATCGTTTATGATCTTTTTTGAGCAACTAACAATTAGCGTTTAGCACTTGTACATAATGCTTGTTTGACAACAAGAAACCAACGTTTGTGTTTTTTAAACGGTCCAAATCAAAATAGCAACTAGCATTTACACTTAGTTACTATAGTTACCTACATTTTTATAAAAAAACAAACCAGATACTGTTTACTACCCTTGTGTCTTGCTATTTCCTCCCGTTCGTGAGTTCGTGCTGTTACTTATTTCACCGAGCATACCTTAATTGGACTACCAATAAAGTTTGGAATATTCCTCCTTGTTTAAGACCCTGACCCACATTTTTAATTACAAATTAAAGAGGAACACCAAGAACGAGAATCAATATCCAAAAGCCATAAGAATATAATTATAAAGGGCTAGCAATTAGGTAACCGTCCTCCCTTAATAATCTGCGCATTCAATATATGTTACATATGCTTGTGATTTTGAGTAGTGTAATTTTTTATGTTGTTTTCTTGCGGTAAAAATGTAGACAGTTTTTTAAGAAGAAAATATAGAAAAAAAGTCAGTGAAAAATTTATATGACGGGTTAAACAAATCATCAAGACTAGACGGGTTTTTGTTAATTGATTGAGTTGCACATCAGTTGTTTGGGAAAAATGTTTGCTTCAATAGTGCTGTAAATTGCTGTTAAGAGATCTCTAATACTTTTTGTAGGATAAACACTAAGTCCCAAACATGATGCACAAGGTGGTATGTGGCGTTAAGATTAGAAGAGGAAGAAGAAGAAAGTTGGAACCTTTAGAGAATGAGAGAAACTAAGAGAATATTAGATTGCAACTAATGAAAGGTCCAACCCTCTCCCTTGGTGGGAGAGGGGTATTTATACAAAGAAATAAAACTCCCACACCCGGGCTGTGGATCAGGCATACAGTGGGTAAACACCCGTCCTTCTTCCATGATGTTACTTAAACTAATATTAACTAAATAACAAACTAACTACGAGTTATCTTAATGCTATTACATCATTTAGGTGACCAAGTCTTTTATAGGAATATTTGTATTCCTAACAATCTCCCCCTAAGGTCGTCACCTTAGAAATTAAGATCTTTGTTCTTCAAGCATTCTTTTGATCTTGTAGCTCGTAGTTTCCGATTCTTCACTTTGGGCTCACTTTGTACACCAAGCAATGATCTTGTGATCTATGTTCCTTTGGAATGTGTGATCTTTGAGCATTCTTTGAGATCATCGACCACCGTAACTCTCCAAGCTCATCCTTAGTCGTATCGCCTTCATGTGATGTAGTGACTTTAGGACCATCATGCTCACACCCTTTTAGATTAGGAGACTTTGCATCAGAGTTGTGGAAGCTTTGCTGGTGAGTCTCTTTTCATTCATGATCAACATTGATAGTGAGTAGGATGTGTGAGCATGAGGTATGGATTGACACGATTCAGCTGGAATTAGGAACCACCAACGCCATCTTTATATGTATCCCTAAAATAAAATAGTTAGCAATAAAGTTGGAGAGCGAGTATGGCTTTGTCACTCACTCTAGGTGGTTGGATTAACCTTTGAATCCGTGAGGACCGACTTGTGATCAGGTAGAGCTTTCTTTAAAGAAGACTCTCCTTGACAGGAATTTCCAGCTTGTAGTAATGAATTTTTTGAAGAGTCCACTTCAGAATCATCATACTAAGCATGTTCTCATACCGGAACGTCTCAAAGCAGACAATATGATAGAGTGAATCGATGAATTGGTATTCACTGATTGATGAGAAATTGATTTATAGAAATCACTCGCGTGTCACATAATAAACGTTTTGAGACACGACAAGAAATTTATACTTTGAATCATATTTCCATCAACAGTACTTTTGTTTGAAAGATTATACACACTCAATGTGCTCGAAAATTAGTTTGTGAGCACATTGAAAGGTTTTTGCAAAAGTATCCGTCAATCCATTTCCTGAAACAAGGTTGACTCAATGTTGAATCGCCCCATCGTTGCTTTACAGTTGTCACTTGATCATTGATCCAAGACGGATCTCACATGTCACCTACCAAGAGCTTGTGTGATGTTCGCTCTAGAAGGATTTCCATCTTTATCGTGAATATTTTCATATCACTCGAATGTTCTGGCAATACCAGAATAAGCATATTAGGAGTGTGTCCAAGTGAGATTTATAGATGACCGCTTTGGCTCTAGACTCAATAGTCCGTTTTGATCCGCTCCTGGGGACTGGGGAGGCGTCTCCTATTTAGGTATCAACATAAATCGCACTGAGCGGTCGATACATTACACAGGGTTCCCCGTGAGAATGAAACAAGCTATTTTAAGAGAACTTGAGTGGTTGGGAAGTTTAGTGCAGTGCGTCACTGGGTCCATGACGTCTTGTCTTCAATACCGGTGTTACCTTAGTAACCGCCAGTAGCTTATAAATTGAACCCGGTTTCTGCCCTAAGGTTGAATATATGGAGGGCTATTTCTTTTCACCCTTTCTCATTTCATTTCTTTTTCATTCTTCAACCTCTTCAGTGCTTACTGAGACTTCATCACTAGAACCTTGTTGGGTTTGTTCCATCCTAGCTCTATCTCAGTCGGCACTCTTCCCTTTCTCACTTTTCTCCTTTTTTTTCAATCATTCCTAAGGACTTCTAATCTATCTAGTGGATTGTCCCAGGGAAGATCCTTCCAGTTCTGGTGGATCATGGGAACTTATACCTAACCTTAACCATCCTTATAACTCCATGCATTAAAGTAAATGGCCGGTCTTTGGTATTTTTCCACAAATGCCTTTTGCTCCCCCTTAATATGTGCATCGGTATTCGAAAGAGTTTGGCACATATGTGGGAGCCTATTATTGAGTTCAAAAGATCACATTTGATTATCAGATTTCATATTTAAATCACATTCTCTCCCCCGATTAAAAATTTCAAATCTTTCGAGATTTTGGATCTCAATTGATTTAAATAAGTTAGAAAACGTTTGGGAGAGAAATGCGGTCAGTTTTAATATTTTCTGATAAGAAGGAACCTTATTCTGCTCCCCTTCAATCTGTGAGGAAGGTTGTTATGTGTCAGAATTGATGAGTTTGCAAAAGATTTGAAGTTTTAGCAAAAAACTATTTGAAAAATTCTCATACTGACACATAACCATCACAAGTTGTATTATTGCTTATTGTGTACAAAGTGGAGAGTTTTGATGAAACATAAAATTTGGAAATCAATCTCCCCCTCAATCAATGACCCATTTATATTTTGGAAGAAAAATTGTTGGCATTGATTGAGTGATGAATTTTATGAAACATTTCATCTTGATTTCTGAAAATTTCATGGTAACACCAAGTTTTGCACAAATACTTCCCAGAAAAATCATAGAAGGGAAAGTATTTGTGATAAAAAGAAGACTTCTCTTATTTATCAAGAAATAATGCACTAAAGCGTACATTATTCTGAAGAAACATGGATATAAAGTAATCCATGCCCTGGTGAACATCACCCGGTAAAAGGAACAACCGTCTTTTTGGCGATGTGTTTTCCCCATTTTGAAAAACGGGTTGCTATCTGACGTAATAGCAAGCCTAAATTTTAAGTCTGGGTTGCAGCCTGAAATGACTGCAAGCCATAATTTTAAGTCCGGGTTACAGCCTGAAATGACTGTAAGCCATAATTTTAGAAGAATATTTTGAGATACGACATGTTTTAGAACAAAAACTTTATTTGAAAATGAAAAACTCTTGCTCAAGCATATGTATTATTCCGTGTCATTATTGAATGACATTTCTAGAAACGTACATAATATTGATTACACAAGAGACATGTCGTGAGAAGAATATTTTTGGATTTTTTTATGATTTTTCAGATTTTTATGGTTATTATAGGTTTTATATTTTTCTATTTTCTTTTTGTTGTAAGCTATGTACAAAGGATATGTGAAATCACTCCTTTTCACTTCATTCTCCTCCTGAAGACACTTAAGAGTTTCTGGTGTAAGGCTCTTCATCCCAAGTCGTGGAAGAATGAACTGGAATCTTTCTCGAGAGAGAGCCTTTGTAAAAATATTAGCCAGTTGAAACTTTGTCCTCACAAAGTAGAGTTCCACTACCCCTTTCTCCACTTGTTCTCAGATGAAGTGATGACGGATTTCAATATGCTTGGATATGGAGTGCTGGACATTGTTGCAGCACAAAGCAATGGCACTTTTGTTATCACAGTTTATAGGGATTTTGCTGAAATCAAACCCATAATCTGATAGTTGAGATCTCATCCATAAAATTTGAGCACAACACGAGGACATGGCAATGTATTCAGCCTCTGTGGATGATATCGATGTGCACATTTGCTTTTTAGATGACCAACTTACAAGTTTCTCACCCAAAAATTGAGCACCTCCTGACTTACTTCTACGAGTATCTTGACACCCCGCATGGTCAGCATCTAAGTAAGCCGTAAGAGCCATTGCATTGTCTTTATGGTACCAGAGACCCATGTGAATGGTCCCTTGAAGATACCTAAATATTCTCTTGACTGCTTCCAAGTGCTTTTTGGTAGGCTGGATTGATACCGAGCACACATACAAACTGCAAATAGAAGATCTGGCCTGCTTGCTGTGAGATACATGAGAGATCCAATCATGCTTCTATATTTGGTTTGATCAACAGGTAATCCTGATGGATCGTCATCAAGTTTGGATCTTTCAACCATTGGAGTGTCTACTAAGTCACTTGAATCAAAACCAAATTTCTTCAAAATGTCATTAGCATATTTGGCTTGATTAATGAAGATGCCGCTTGGATTTTGTGAGATTTGTTACCCCAAGAAGAAAGACAGTTGTCCCATCATATACATCTGAAACTTGGAACTCATTTCTTTTGCAAATCTATCACATTCATTGGAATCGGATGATGCAAAGATGATATCATCTACATAAATTTGAACATGAAGCAGATGGTTTCCAGTCTTCCTAGTGAACAAGGTGGGATCAACAACACCCTTGGTGAATCGGTTTGCAAGAAGAAACTTGGATAAGGTGTCGTACCAAGGTCTAGGAGCTTGTTTTAGACCATATAGTGCTTTTTTCAAATGATACACATGATTTGGTCGTTCACGGTCTACGAAGCCATCAGGTTGAGTAACATAGACCACTTCTTTCAAGTCTCCATTCAGGAAAGCAGTCTTAACGTCCATCTGGTAAACAATCATATTACTGCTAGCAGCATTCACAAGAAAGATTCTAATGGCCTCGATACTAGCAACCGGTGCAAATGATTCTTCAAAGTCAATGCCCTCTTGTTTGTTGTACCCTTTTGCAACTAGCCGTGCCTTGTTTTTCAAAACATCATCGTGCTCATCAAGTTTTACTTAGAAGATCCATTTGAGTGCAATGATCATTGCACATTCAGGTGGCGGCACTAATTCCCATACATCAAGTCGATCAAACTCATGGATTTCTTCTTGCATGGTTGTTAACCAGCATTCTTTAGCTAAAGCATCCTTGAAAAATTTGGGTTCGGCTTCAGATAGAATGGAATTGAAGAAGCACCACAAGGCATCGGTAGCAAGTTGTTTTCTGGTGGACACCGGTCGTGAGGGATTTCCTATGATGTTGTCAATAGGATGATCATTGGTCCATTTACGGAGATGTTCATGAGGTAGAGGGTAGTGAACCAATATAGCTGTGTTTGATTCTCCTAAGGATGATGCTTCATTGGAGAGTTCAGGAGCGAATACATTTACAAATGGTTCGTCTTCAGGTGGAGCAAAAGGATTAACTTCACATAAATTATCTATTGTCGTTCCTTGATGTTCTGAAGATGATTGTGCATTGGACGCATGTTGAGAGAGACTAGATTCTGGAGCATCCGGATCAAGGGAGATGGAAATGGATGGACCATTAGTAGCATGTGGAGCATCTACAGCCATAACATTTGGATCTACAGCCTGCTGATCAGGATCAAGAGGTTGCTGTAACTCAAAGTACTCATCAAACATGGGGTCAAATAACTTCTTCAATTCTTCACAAGTGGGAGGAACATAAGGAGTGACAGGGTTGGTATTCTGTACAAGTCCCGAACTAATTGGTCCAAGAGATAAAAGATTAGGTGAGGGTCCAGAACTGGTGTATCTTGAAGCAGTATGCTCTGTCAGCTCGTCAAACGTGACATGGATTGTTTCCATGATTTGTCGGGTTCTTTTGTTGTAGATTCGGTACCCCTTTCGATCTGGTGCATATCCAACGAATACCCCAATATTAGCTTTAGCCTTGTGCTTCCCCAAGTCTTCACTATCGTTGGTTGGATAACACAAGGCTCCAAACACACGAAGAAATGAAAGATCAGGCTTTTTGAGATGCACTAGCTCATAAGGTGTCTTGTTGTGGAGAGGATGAATCAGAGACCGATTTTGAGTGTAGCATGTAGTAGCGATAGCTTCAGCCCATAGAAATATGAAAAGGACGATTTGTATGACCTGCATTTGAAACCAGACAGATATGGATAACTGAAAAAACATGGATCCCCAAGTGAAATTGGGATCCAATTTGTTAGCACAAGCATACTTAAGAGAATCAGGATTAGTATTTACAATGGCTTTCTCAGAGGAAACGACACTAGTGGGTGCTACTTACTTAATATCAAGGTATTGAGTCACTAAAGGGAATATTCTACCAGTTGCCTTCCATTTTTTAACCGCTAAAGACTTGGGATCGGGCGTATTTGTCAATGGACACTGGCTTCCTAAAGTGAACTTTCTTCCAGTAGGTTTCCACTGATATCCTACATTGGTAAAAACCTTTTCAGTTGCTTTCCAATTATGGTTTTCTAGTTTATGTGTCTTAGCTAACTTAACTGGGGATTTGTAAGAAGATTTCAAAAATGACACAACACATTCATCAAGATTACCATAAATTAAACAACCATTACAAGTCTTACAAGTAGCATTAGAATTCGAATTAATTACAGTACGCTTAATGCAAATACCAGAATCAACATGATTCATTTAACTCAAATCAATTTTATTTTTCCTAAGGTGGTCTTCTACTTTCTCCTCTTGAACACTCTTAGCCGGCGAAGTCCTATCATTCCTTATATTGCTCCTAGGCTTTGACCAGCTAGCTTTAGTGTCAGGGCTTACTCCTGTAGAATTAATGATGGGAACATTAGATCGTTGCATAGTTGTTTGGTTTCTAGGTGATGATGTGCTATGATCAGAACACGCCAAATGTATATCAAAGGTAACCTGCTTTTTTAAACTCTTAGATGAGGATGTGACCTGTTTATTTCTTAAGTTGAGAATCTTGGGGCACGTACCTATGGCATATTCTAACAATACTTGTAACCGTTTGGTGAGAAAACTAATGTCTGATAATGTGTTATCAGATGGTCTCACCATTCTATCTTCTTCAAGGGTCTCACGAGTCATGTCGAGGCAATTCTTAAGATGTCTAAGATAATCATTGTGGACTAACTCATTGTTCTTAAGGGGAAGTGGTATGAACACCGCCTCACGTGCATATTTTTTACATTCACAGACCTTTGAATTGACATTGTCACCTGCACTGACCGGCATTTTACCTTTCACCTTGGTCTTTAGATTCTCAATTTCATTTAACAAAGAAGTTATTTTTTCATTGGTTTTTTTCGCGAGTGATCTTAATTGAATCATATAACTCTTTGTAATGTTGTTTGTCTTTAGAATTTTCAGCTTGAAAACCCTCATTTTCAAATTTAAGTTTGTTGATTATGTCCTGAAGTTGAAAATTCTGAGAATCCGCAGACTTTAGTTTATGGGTGTCGATCACAACATTCATGGGAGATTTCAATTGGGCAATTTGAGCCCTCATTAACCGAATCATGTTCGTGTGATCTTGAATTTTTCATCCCTTTTTGCTAATTCAAAATATGCATCAAATTCAGGATCATCGTAAGATGTCTTGGCCTTTGATATTTTAATTCTTTCCTCTAAATGTTGATATTTTAATTGTAAGTTAAGATTATCAACTTCTAGTTTAGAAAAGTGCTTGACCATGTTGTCATGATCATCATTTTGAATTTTTTCCTGCAATTTCAAATTCTCCCCCTCAAGCTCAACAACACGATTTTGGAGATCATTCAAAGCAATAGACATTTCATGAAAATGACAAGCATTTAATAAAGAATCTGTAGCAGTATAGAACACATCTTGAGCAATACATTTAGCAATCAAATTGTCATTCATGATGAGAATATTTTTCCTGGCTATTTCACTATGCTGAAGGTCTATTGCGCTTTGTTTTTCCTTATTTTCCACATTTTTAAACACCTCTTTCATTTCGTTCAATTCAATTTTAAGAGACTGTTGCAAGCCCTCAAAATGTTCTTTGATTAGTTTAAAAAATGGGATAACTTCAGTTAAGTAACACTCTTTTGTAAGCTCAAAACCCCGTTCACCCTCAGTAATTCCCGTTGGTGTGATTCTCTTTTTGCATGTTTTATCAAAATCAGTGAACATTTGACAAAGGACATATATGCTAATAAGAGTTTTACATTGTATGGGAAGTGACAGCTGAACTAGGTGCATTGGTGTATTAAGGGGATACACCGTAGGGGCAGCAAACTTATGAGGAGTTTTGGCCTTAAGTTCATTAGCTTTTATTTTCTCAACATCTAATGGCCAAAATATCTGCTCAGGTGCTAACTTAGTTTGGGGTGCAAAAACAGTCGCACGGTTTTGTTCATAATAATTGTGGGGTTTCACAATGAGACGATGTTTAATGCACTTGGGATCCTTCATTTTATTATCAAATCTCTCTCTATTAGCAGATTCAAGATCATCCATCTCTTTATCAGGCCAATTATTGGCGGGGGCATGATTAGGAGTAAGCATCACATTGGCATCATACAAGGCAGGTTGAGAGGCACTAACGCTCTTAAGGTAATTTGTTTTAGGCAAACCTAAATCCTTGTCACTATGCTTATCTCTTAGTTTCATGTGCTTTTGAACCATTTGAGCTGTTTGTATGGTTTGACCTTGCATGTATAACTTATTTTCAAGCTTGTTCTTCAATTCCTTAAGGTTGGAAAATTCATTTAGAAGTTTAGTTTCTTTTTCTTTAAATTCACCTTTTAGTACACCTAAACTCTCCTGAATTTCCAATTTTTCCTTAACAACTTGATCAACTTGATTCTGAACATATTTTATTTCTTGTTTTAATGCTTCTACCTTTAAATTATGTTTAGTTATATATGCCCTCATTTGCCATTCCATTTTTTGTTAACGTTCGGTTAGCTCAAATTTTGCACGTTGTTCATAACACATTACTTGATCCTTAAGAATATTAATCCTAGTGGTCAGAGTGTCATCAGGTGCAGCAGCAGTGTATTCATTTAAATCACACTCATTATCATCAACAGAGGATGTATCACTTGATACAACAAATTCGGCATTGTGCTTTACATATTGTTCATATGGAACAACATTGCTATTTCCCATATTGGTAATATCTAAATCTGCAATGTTTGTTTGTTGTATTTTGTTATAAATCCTTTGTTTACGCATCTCATTATTGTCACATACATCAGAAGACGTTCCACTTGATACGTCAGAATTAACGTGGTGATCCGATTGTTACTCAGTTGAAGTAACATTATTGTTCTCCAATTCAGCCTCATTCGTTTCACCGACATCAATTTGTCATATATCGTAGAAACTCTTTGATTCACCATCAATATTGCATACAGCATATAATTTTAGTACCTCAGATATGATGGATGATTGGGAGGAACTGGAATGTTTTGGTGCTATGATAGTTGATGACAAATTGGCCATGAAGATAGTTTGAGCAGTGGTTTCATCATCAATGTCTGAATCGAAGGCATCACAATCATCAGCTTGGAAGATGTTTAGATCATTGAGAGCTAAATCCTGGACAGGTTGTTCATCCACATCAACATCAAAAGTCTTTCCTTCATCCCCAGCAAGAAATGCCATTTCTTCCTCATTCAACATAACTCCATTCTCTTGAGCTTGCATGAGCAACATTTTTGCCTTGAAGTAATCAGAGTTCTGAGGACACTTTGGCTGAGTGCAGTTTCTTGCAATGTGACCCAAACCCCCACAGTTGTAACATTTTGGTTGCCTTCCTTGTCCCTGATTGACGTTTCCAACCATGTTCTGCAAATTCCCACGTGCAGCATTCCTCTTATTCACATTTTTTCGGCCCTAAATGTGACAACTGGCAAATTAGGGAGACATTTTAAAACCCGCATTACTTTAAGTTTAATGATTTTTTGGAATATTTGAAAGTTTATTCGCGATGAATTTGTAAACTTTGAACCGTGGTTTTGAGTTATGTGGTTTATGTGGAATCGAATTTGAATTGTTGATTTGATATGGAAATATGTGGTGATTTATTGTTGAGACGTCCTTGGTGCACTACGTCGACTCCGGCACTAGGAAAACCTAACGAATTTTAAAAACTTTTGAATAATGGTCGCATCTATACGTTAAACGAACGTTTTAATATTTAAGTGATTCGGGAAAGTGTATTTGGAAATTAATGGCAACGTATACGAATACTTTTGGCGACATTTAATATTTTTGAGAACGAGTAATCATGTTACGGGAAAACCGATTAATAATATTTTATAAAAACTAAAGTTTTCGTGGTTTATAATGGAAAAAGAGAACTAGAGGGGCCTTAAGTGTAAAATTCGGGTAATATTACCCCAACCCTAACCCTTCATCCTCATATCATCACCTCCCACTTCCCTCTCTTCTCCCTTGTCGCCGCCACCTGCAAACACCGACACCATCACCACCGCCGGTTACCACCACACACCGTCACCACCAAAACACTCCCCACATACTTCTCTTTCGTGTGTTGTACCACACACGGCCAAAAGGAAACCCCACCCCTCCGTTTCTTGATTACCGCCGCGTACAACACCACCATATCATCACACAACCACTTTTTGTTGTTTCTACTTGTTTAGAAGGTGAGTAACGCGTTTTTACGCGTCGGGTTTGACTAATCTGAGTCAAACCCGGTTTAAATCATTGATTTGGGTTTGTATTTCAAGAGTAAAAATGGTTTTGTTATTAAAATAAAGATGGTATCCTTGGGTGTCGACTCACCACCTTTTTGGTGCTCGGATTTGATTGTTTGGGTCTGATTGGATTGATGTTGTGGCTCGTTGGAGCTAGGCCGAGACCCTTGTGGTTACTATACATCTTAATTCTACCGGTTACTTTGTGCTGATATCTGGACTTGAGGTGAGTCATAGCCCCACTTTTACTTTTGAACGTTGTTTTAAATACTTGGGGTGAGAAACGTGCAAATTGCTTTATCTGGACTATTATCGCTTTTGATTTCAAAACTTGCTATGCCGATAGAACTAGGTAAGTTATGGAGCGAGGCCTAGTCGAGTACTAGGTAAGCTGTGGAGCGAGGCCTAGTCGAGAACTAGGTAAGCTATGGAACGAGTCCTAGTCTAGAACTAGGTAAGTTGAGCATGTCGTATTCTTACGAATGCATCGCATGTCATATTCTTACGAATGCAAGAAAATGTCGTATTCTTACGAATGTTGGGTATGTCACATTCTTGCGCATACAGATTGATTGATTTGGTTTTGGACTATAGTGTGCACCAATAAGATTGGTTATTGAGAAACGAGGCCTAGTCTGGCTAGCAAGAGTTTTGCGTATATGTCCACTTGATTGAATTATGAATTTAAACCTATGATCTCACCAGCGAAAGCTGACTTTCAGCGCGTTTTCTCAGGTAATTAAGTGATGACTTGGGATGCATGGCTCGGAAGGCTTGGCTTGGCAACCTGGTTAAAGGATCTATTTTCTCAAACTCTGATATGTATTTGTGGACCTACGTTTCTTTCTTTTAGGCCTTACTTTGGATAAATTTGGGATGAATGTAAACTTTAAAACTCAGTTTGGTTGTGTTTTACTTATGTTTACTTTATCTCGTTCTTTTATGACATGGGACGAATACCAATCCCCGTAGCACCCCGAAAGCTTGTTGAGTCTTCCGCTGTACCAAATTTTTGGGGTGTTACACTGAACATTTTGCACCATCACTCTTCCATCTTCCACAACAGCCTGATTTCGTGGATTTGATGAAGCTCTGAGTTGGTTGTTGGTTGGTGGAAGAGCAGCCCTGAATTGTTGAACGAGTAGAGACACTTGGTTGGAAAGATTGTTAATCATCTTATCGGTGTGAGAATAACCTGAGTCAAGCTAGGTGTTCATAGCAATTGGTGATTGTAGAGATGAGTGATCCACTGTTGACAAAGGCTGATTGATCGGCAACGTACTAGACATGAAAGCAAGTGGTTCATTAGTAGTAGTTGGATTGAGCTTATCTCTCAATTGACGATAAAAAGCAGCATGTTTCTCATGTTGTTGTAGGTAGGCAAACAGCTGTTCATAGTTGGTATTCCTCAGACCTTTGTTGAGTTTCACTGTTGTGACAAAACAATCCCACTCGGGTGACATGTTGTTTACAAATTTAGAGTTGAGTTGGATGTTAGGCATTGTCATTCTGATCATTCTCATGTCATTGAAACCTCTTTAGGAGCATCAAATGCCATGATCATGCAAAATATTTTACATAGTGTTTATATTTTAATTATCAGTAGCATGGTACCCGCACAAAGCAGCGGGTTTGAAGGCGAATGTTTTTTAACGATTTAATTATAGGTATCCGTCGTCGAATGTTGTTCAACGAATGTTGCTAGGAGGCGAATTGTATTGAATTTGAGTTTTTCTTTTTTGAATGGGTAAGATTAAAATGCTACCATGTGCTTGATATTGCCTATTAAAAGAACCAATCGGAAAAAAAATTCAAATAAACCATAAATTTGTAAGGCTCGTGTAAACATTCAAAAAAGTTGTATATGTAGTATATGTATTTGGTTATGCAATAAATGTTGTTTATATATATGTATTTGGTTGGAATATTTGGCTTTCACCTAAGAGACTCGGGTTCGAATCTTGCCACTACTTACTATATTTTTTAAATCTTACACAATTCCATAATTAGTAAGTGCTGAATATTAAATTTTAAGCTTTGTATAAATAGAATGTCCCAAATGATTTATATATATTAGTATAGATTAGTAGTAATCAAAATGATCAAATAACTTAATACTCATAGAGTATAAGGTCCCAACGTTTATTGCGTATCATACGCTTACATTGTTTCTTTCCTTTATTACATATTAATGGTTACTGTATTAAGAAAATCTCGCGAAAGCCTTTTCATGTTATTATCTTTATCATATCATCTCAATATCTCTGTGTGCATTTTTTTCAAGTCACCAACATTAATATTCATTGGTTTGTCCATGTAATCTTCTATTTGAATTTTTGAAAGTCAGGTTACATATTATTTATTGACATTTCATAGTAGTTGCTGAGAAGTTTCCCATCATATTTTATTTTTCCAGTTGTGGTGTATTGATCTGTTCAGTTACAAATTCACATTAGTTCATTAAGTGTTTCTGCGTTTTTGAAAGGGAAGTTTCCTATACGCTAGAGACATTTTGTGTAATGGTCAAAAAGTCAATAGTCTACTACAATTAATATTACAACTACCAGGCCTCCATCCATTAAATATACACGGAACACACACTTATTCATATCTTCTATATATAGAAACACAAACCGAACATATTCATGTATATCACCCAAATACTCCTTCATTTCTTTTTCTAACAACCCACGAACCCCTTTTTGTTCAGATAAACAACAGGTACATACATGATGTAAGTTTTGCAAAGCAATGTTAATACAACTAAAGTTAAGGTTTTTCTAGGTGACCAAATAGACTACATTTGCTATGTTCTCTAGTCCCTCGTTAATTCGCTTACATATATGTTGTAAGTTTTGCAATCATATTTAGTAGCATGTAAAGTATTTGATGAAAATGTTTTACATATTACTAGCATGGTACTCACGCGTTGCGACGGTAGGTACCCTGAAATAAAATGTTCCGGTGAATTATGTATTCTAATTTATTATTTTCTTTATGACAATAAATTTATGAACATCAAAAATTACGTGTGACGTATTTCAACTCTTTAAGTAATGACAATGTTTTTCATTATACGATTGTGATAATAAATATTTTATTGAACAATGTTTTTTCGTCGTTCAAAATATCTATTTGACTTATATAAAACTAAGTTTTATGGATACGGGTGTTAAAAAAATCTGTGAAACCGACAAAATGAACTAACCCGTTCAATCCGAAACCGCAAAAAAATGATTACTAAGAAATGGATAAACCCTCTTATCGCGGTTCGATTTCAGTTTAGTTTTAAATAGGGAAAAATCTTTAATAATGTACCGTACTTGTCAAAAAAATGACTTTCGCGTACTGTACAAAAAAAATCTTTTTCTCTCCCTTAAACTCGAGTATTTTGTCCTTTTTGATGTACTGAACTTTCATTTTTTAGTCTTTTTGATGTACTTTTGTGACATTTTTGCCTCTGGATTTTTAATAATTTCAGGAGCAAAAATGTCAAAAATACATCAAAAAGGCCAAAAATGAAAGTTCAGTACCTATATAAGGAAAAAAAATTGTTCGATACCCGAAAGTCATTTTTTTGGCAGGTATGGTACATTTTTAAAGATTTTTCCCTTTTAAATACCAGCGATTACCGGAATCAAACAGTCTTTTATATACATGTAGTTTTAAACAAATTGAGGCTAGATTATAAATATGTACAGTAGTATAAAATATAGAGAAATATATTTTGCAATTTTAGCTTTATTATTTGTATTTCTAAAATTATAGTTTTAGTGTTTGAATAGTTTGTATAATATGTTTTATTATTTGTATTATTTAATTATTAGTTTTAATTATTTCAATAACATTTAATGCATGAATTCTGTTTAAATAGGGGGTGTTTTAATAACTCAATTAATTGTTTTCATTTACCATAATAATTGCTCACTTAAAACTAAGAAAGAGAGTGTTTTGTGTTGTAAAGTGTTGTACCATAAGCTTTTAAATTTGCAAGTCTTAAAATTAAGATTAAGAAGAGAGTACTTTGTGTATTGTACAATAATCTTTTACACTTATAAGTCTTAAATTTAAGATTAAAGAGAAAAATTCATTTGTGTATTATATGTAGTATTGATATAGATTGTGGGTTATAGTAATTCATAGACTCTCCTTAACAGGCCTATCGATTTTATAAATGATAGTTAGTTAATTAGTTTAGCATATATCAAATGATTAAATTTGTCGCTTTATAATTAGTTGACTAAAATTTTATTTTGAAAGTACCCCGTAACCTTTTGTCCAAGACAATAAGCGATGGGGAAAATACTTTATTACAAATTGGAAAATATTTTATTACAAGTTAGTGACAAGTTTTATGAATTTCTTTTATGTACCATTTTCTAAGACTTTTTGTAAATTTCTTTTTCTTGTAATTAAATATATATCCATAACAGTTATATTATGTAACTTAATAGTGACAAGTATCATTTTATATTGTATGAATAAAAATAGTTATTAACGAAGATGACCATTATGAATTATTTACAATTATAATAAAATACACAAATATATACGTAGTTAAAATCCTTTAGTGCTGTTATGTCACAACTGTGCATGCATGAAGGTTTAAAACTAGTATATGAAGAATAAAAGGGAGAATATGAATATGGATGGTTAACGTAATCCAAACCCATATTGTTCGACCCGCCATCCGCACAAAAGCTTATTTGTTAATCACCAATTTTACATAAACAACTTGCTACACTAACACAAGAATCCGTTTTAGCAACACCAAATTGTTTTTGGTTAGTTTTCATTATAGCATTCTAACCAAATTATATTAAATAGGTACGTGGAAGAAAAAAGATGAGCCAGAGTCTTAACGTACACCAAAGTCACCTACAACTCGCATATGAGAAAATCCAGAAAAACTGTATTAATCCTACTCAACTGTAAATAACAACTTACAATAGTTTATATAGAAAAGCAATAAAACCCTAACAAATTAAAATAATAATAATAATAATAATAAATAAATAACGAGCCTAAACTAGTACAGACCTACATGTCTTATTAAACAAAAGAAACCTACTTTACTTTGTTTCTTTAGTTGTTAATTCACCATTCAATCCAAAATTATGGTTATTAGCTCAGAAGGTATTTTAAATTCATATCAATCATACTCAACTGAAACTAACACAACTTATAGAGTAATAAACCCTAACAACTAAGAAAAACAATTAGCAGACCTAAACCAGTACAGACCCCGGGCCTTTTTAAGCTAACTGTTACCCGTTACCTCTTTTTGGCGAAAAAAAAAAAAAAAAAAAAAAAAAAAATTGCAACTTCTCAGCATTCTTCACTTGGGCTGTAGACATAACAAGAAACATATGGTTCAATGCTTGAAGATGAGATATTGTGAGCGTAACCAAAATTGCATGTGTGTTACCACCATTTTACCATAAAGATAAAAAAAACAATAGCGGTGCTTTTAAGTATAAACCCAAACCTAGCCAAAAAGTTTATATATACAAAGCCATAATTAGTCACGATGTCACATAATTTAGTCACCATGATTGAATCTTTTGGGATAAATCTAAAATAGTCTTAACATACATTGTGCACAATATCTTTACGAAGCAAATCTACATAATTTCCAAAAAGACATTCATGTTCAGTACAAAAAATTAAAAATATATATACCTGCTGCGGCACATGAGATCACATAAGATTATGTTTAATACCATATATATTGTGTCATTGAACACTCTAGTATCATCTGTTACATTATACACTACACTTTCATTCTCGAATCTTTAGTTAGTTGGAGTAGTTTAGATTAGTTTTACAGTACCAGAGCTTCAATTGATACTTGGTGACCCAATCGATTCAGTCAACATAACTGCAATCAATCAAATATAATTATTGAGCAATAAGTGAAATCAAGCCATTTTTTTCACCTAGTTGACTCAATCACCACAAGTCTAATCACCTATAATCATTAAGCAATAAAAAAGAAGTAGAATCATCACGTTTCAATATATCCAGATTCAAGCAGTTTCACAAAGACTTAGCAGAATGGAACAGTACAAATAAGCATTTTTTTTTTTTTTTTTTTTTAATTATTATTATTTTTTTTTATTATTTTTTTTTGGTTCCAATTCGAATACCTAGTGTGGTCGTGTGGATACGAATCCAATATCGTGTCTGATCCGTAGAATACTTACTTGCGCCTGTTACAAGTAAAAGGGATAAAAATGCCTATAATACCTTAGGAACATGTTTCATACTTCTAATTTCCATCACTGCCTTTGTCATAACCAGGACGAAGTAGTCCCATCCTAGACCAAATATTTCCAACATAGTCATGTGTCTGATCAGTTCTCTCCAATTTCATTCACAGGTTGGAAAGTCATCTTGAAATTCAACTTGTCAACCATTACATACGTCTCAAACTTTTTCTGCATTATAAATCTTGTATACTCTAGCAGCTAGAATTAATCATCTTAGAATGTCTATAAGAATTAAGTTCACTCTTGCACAAAGAACAGGCCATAGCTTTTCCTGGATACCACTTTATCTTGAGTATTCCAATCCACTTTATCACCTTCTACCCTTGAATCTTTGGGTTTAAGACAAAGTCTGTACATACTTACGCCATTTGACTATGGACCAAATGCTTTAATAACACCTCAGGAGCAAATATTAACCGCATTATCCAAGACTATATCTCAACATAAAATCACTAACAAACATCAATTCCTTAATTTTTCAGATAATGTCGAAACCTATTGAATAATAAAGACAATATGAAGAACTAAAACATTTCAATTTAATAAGACCATGCGCTTCCTAAACTATAAAAGGATCTTATTTCAGTTATAATCCACATAACTATAAAGTACATGATATACAATTTTAGACTCAATATAACATTGAAGGTAAAATATATAGCTCAACATATCTTTAGGAAGGTTCAGAAATTTCATCGAAAGTTTGTAGGCATTATACACTTCATTTATCTCCCTTTTTGTGTTGACTTGTGTATTAACTGACCATCGTTTTTACAGATAATGTCTTCACCGAAAGACGAGTTTGCTCATCTAAGAATCCCCCTTGAAAGTATATTATCCACCACCAGCAACTTTGCTGACGAAAATGAAATCGGCACAGGTGGAATTGGAAACCGTTACAAGGGACAGCTTTTGTGGTCGGGCGAGTTGATTGATATCACTGCTCAGAGGTTAAATAAAGACTTGCAGGATGGAGAACAGATGTTTTGGACAGAGATTTCAACGCTTTCTAGTCTCAAGCATAAAAATCTGATTTCATTAATTGGGTTTTGTGATGAGAATGATGAGAAGGTCATCATTACCAGGTACGATACCAGGGGAATGCTCAGCGAATATCTAAGTGATCCGATGTTGTTGACATGGGTGCGAAGATTGGAGATATCTGTGGGTGTTGCGCATGCATTGAGCTACATTCATTATGACGAGCCACGCAACTTTAGCGTAATACACCGTAGCTTATGCAGTGCCACTGTTCGGTTAAATGATGATTGGGAACCCAAGTTATCTGATTTTCAAGGTTCCATGAAGATTAAAGCTTCTGAGAGGCACTATTCATTTCATACTAATAAACTTTGGTACTTTAATGGGTATGGAGACCCAACATATATTGAGACTAAAAGGGTTAACCATAAGTCAGATATCTACTCCTTTGGGATAGTATTGTTTGAACTACTATGTGGTCGGGAATCAGTAACTGATCATCCAGATAATAAGTACTTAGCTTCCGTGGCTGTTACCCATTATAGGGAGAAGAAACTCAATGAAATAATTGATTGGGATATATGGAATCATATGGACTCTCAATCATTTAACATTTTCGCGGGAACAGCGTATGATTGCTTGAACGAAGAACGATTGCAGCGCCCAAATATCGATGAGATTGTCAAAAGACTTGAGAAAGCGTTGGAACTTCAACTTGAACATCAAAAAACGGTAACGCGGTTTTTCCTCTTCCATCTTTCTATAGTAATAAGTACTGGTACTATTTATTTGTTTGAGTGTATACACCTTCACTCCATCAGTTTACAGTTTAGCTAGACCCTATAAAACTGATTATACATAATTAGTGGCCCTCTGGAATCATTGTTGGACCTTGCTTCATATTACTCACCCATATATGCCATGCAATACTAATACAACTCAAGTTAAGGTTTCTCAAGGTGACCAAAGAGACCATATTTGCTTTGTTCTTTAATCCCTTATTCGGTTACATATATGATGTAAGTTTTGCAACGATATTTAGCATATAATGTATTGATGAAAATGTTTTACATAGTATTATGGGTTAAAGTAATCCAGGCCGTCTGCTTCACCTGCATGTTGATTTTATCAATGCTAGTTAGTTAATTATAGTGTCACACCCCAAAACTCATTTTTAAGTATTTAATTAGGAGAATCCTATTAGATAAGTTGACTATGACTTTTATGTAGGAGACTTAATATGATTTGTTAGTCAACAGAAGTAAAGTTAGTAGTCAAACCTAAAGTTAAATGTATTATGTAAATGGTTTTAGAAAGTTTAATGTCCCCTAAGTCTAAGAGAAGATAACTTAAGGAACCTAAATTGTTAAATTTGTCCAATTCAGTGTTTGTTATCCTTATGATGTACAATATTTGAAAGTTAACATAAATTCAACTTTGCACTAAAAAAAAGATTAAATTTGTGGCTTTATAATTAGTTGACTAAAAATATATAGTGTCATTGAACACTCTAGTATCATCTGTTACATTATACACTACACTTTCACTCTCGAATCTTTAGTTAGTTGGAGTAGTTTAGATCAGTATTACGGTACCAGAGCTTCAATTGATACTTGGTGACCCAATCGATTCAATCAACACAAATGCAATCAATCAAATATAATTATTCAGCTAGCAATCAGTGAAATCAAGCCATTTTTCTTTTACCCAGTTAACTCAATCTCCACAAGTCTAATCATCTATAATCATTAAGCAATAAAAAAGAAGCAGAATCATTACGTTTCAATACATCTAGATTCAAGCAGTTTCAAAAAGACTTAGCAGAATGGAACACTTCAAATAAGCAGTTTTTTTTTTTTTTTTTTTTTTTTTTTTTTTTTTTTTTTGTTGTTGTTGTTGTACCAATTCGAATACCTAGTGTGGATACGAATGCAATATCGTGTCTGATCCATAGAATACTTACTTGCGCGTGTTACAAGTTAAAGGGATAAGAATGCCTATAATACCTTAGGAACATGTTTCATACTTGTAATTTCCATCACTGCCTTTTTCATAAACAAGACGAAGTAGTTCCATCCTAGACCAAATATTTCCAACATATATTCATGTGTCTGATCAGTTCTCACCAATTTCATTCATAGGTTGGACAGTCATCTTGAAATTCAACTTGTCAACCATTGCATACGTCTCAAGCTTTTTCTGCATTATACACATCTTGTATAATCTAGCAGCAAGAATTAATCTTCTTAGAATTTCTATAAGAATTAAATTCACTCTTGCACAAAGAATATGCCATATCTTTTCCTGGATACCAATTTATCTTGAGTATTCCAATCCACTTTATCACCGTCTAACCTTGAATCTTTGGGTTTGTGTCAAAGTCTGTACATACGCCATCTGACTATGGACCAAATGCTTTAATAACACCTCAGGAGCAAATACTAACTGCATTATCCAAGACTATATCTCAACATAAAATCACTAAAAGGATCTTATTTCAATTATTATCCACATAACATTGAAGGTAAAATATATAGCTCAACATGTCTAGGAATATTCAGAAATTTCATCGAAAGTTTGTAGGCATTATACACTTCATTTATCTCCCTTTTTGTGTTGACTTGTGTATTAACTGACCATCGTTTTTACAGATAATGTCTTCACCGAAAGACGAGTTTGCTCATCTAAGAATCCCCCTTGAAAGTATATTATCCACCACCAGCAACTTTGCTGACGAAAATGAAATCGGCACAGGTGGAATTGGAAACCGTTACAAGGGACAGCTTTTGTGGTCGGGCGAGTTGATTGATATCACTGCTCAGAGGTTAAATAAAGACTTGCAGGATGGAGAACAGATGTTTTGGACAGAGATTTCAATGCTTTCTAGTCTCAAGCATAAAAATCTGATTTCATTAATTGGGTTTTGTGATGAGAATGATGAGAAGGTCATCATTACCAGGTACTATACCAGGGGAATGCTCAGCGGATATCTAAGTGATCCGATGTTGTTGACATGGGTGCGAAGATTGGAGATATCTTTGGGTGTTGCGCATGCATTGAGCTACATTCATTATGACGAGCCACGCAACTTTAGCGTAATACACCGTAGCTTATGCAGTGCCACTGTTCGGTTAAATGATGATTGGGAACCCAAGTTATCTGATTTTCAAGGTTCCATGAAGATTAAAGCTTCTGAGAGGCACCATTCATTTCATACTAATGAACTTTGGTACTTTAATGGGTATGGAGACCCAACATATATTGAGACTAAAATTGTCAACCACAAGTCAGATATGTACTCCTTTGGGATAGTATTGTTTGAACTACTATGTGGTCGGGAATCCCTAAGTGATTATCCAGATAATGAGTACTTAGCTTCCGTGGCTGTTACTCATTATAAGGAGAAGAAACTCCATGAAATAATTGATTGGAATATATGGAATCAAATGGACTCTCAATCATTTAACATTTTCGCAGAAACAGCGTATGATTGCTTGAATGAAGAACGATTGCAGCGCCCAAATATTGATGAGATTGTCAAAAGACTTGAGAAAGCGTTGGAACTTCAACTCGAACATCAAAAAGCGGTAACAAGCTAAGGTTTTTCCTCTTCTGTCTTTCTATCATACTAAGTACTACTATTTATTTGTTTGAATGTATTCATCTTCACTCCCTCAGTTTACAGTTTAGCTAGACCCTATAAAGCTGATTACACAAAATTAGTGGCCCTTTGGAATCATTCCTGGACCTTGCTTCATATAACTCACCCATATATGCAATGCAATGCTAACACTACTCAAGTTAAGGTTTCTCAAGGTGACCAAAGAGACCATATTTGCTATGTTCTTTAATCCCTCATTCGGTTACATATATGATGTAAGTTTTGCAATCATATTTAGCATCTACTAAAGCTATCGCTTTATGCCCCCGATTTTCTAAATCACTGTCATGTATAAAGTCGTTACATATATTCTTAGTAGCGCCTTTAGGGCCCCAACATTTTTTAAGCCGAAACCACATCTACATTTATCTTTGTTCTTTAGGCCCAAAGTTTATTAGATACTAAGTCCATCATTTTAGTTTTATGAAAATGATCTAGATTGTCTTTTGGGGTAATGAAAAACAATTAGTTAAGCTCATTTTAGTAATTTTTAGGTCATCGGTTTACTAAAATACATGATACAAGTTAGAATTTGAGGCCACATCTAGTTTTATTTTTATTATTTATGCATACAGACAATCAAATACCAAGTCCATCATTTTGGTTTTATAAAATGGACCAAGATCATCTTTTAAGGTAACGGAGAAAAATGAACTAACCTCATTTTTGTAATTCAATTCTTAAAGACCGGTGTAATAGATAGGGTTGTAAATTAACGAAAAGCTCGACGATCTATTTGTGAATTCTCTTTTGATCATGTATTTTTTTGTACTTTTTGTTTAATGTGTTAATAAATGAATATGAAGAAACCTTTTTCTTATACAATGAGCACAAGCATAAATTTTCTTTCGCTTAATTGTTTTAAGTATTCATGTAGGGTTTGTTTGATTAAATGTTCACAAAAAAACACATACAAGCGTACTCGTTTTGTTCAATTATGTCATCTTAGCCCTGCTTCTAGATCACAGAAACAATGATGTTTGGTTTTTCTACTTGTCATTTTGTCTTTCAATTATCAACCGGCTCTTAATCTACTAAGCGTTCTTGGTTTTTCTAGATAGACGTTATATAGACAATTTTACTAAAATCATAGCAAATAATAAAAGGCCCCATTTTTAAACTTTGCTTTAGGCCTCGGTAATGATTGAACCGCCCCTGAGCATATAATGTATTTGATGAAAATGTTTTACATAGTATTATGGGTTAAAGTAATCCAGGGACTCTCCTTAACCTGCATGTTGATTTTATCAGTGCTAGTTAGTTAATTAGTGTCACACCCCAAAACTCGTTTTTAGGTATTTAATTAGGAGAATCCCATTAGATAAGTTGACTATGACTTTTATGTGTCAGGAGACTTAATATGATTGGTTATGACTTTTATGTGTCAGGAGACTTAATATGATTGGTTAGTCAACAGAAGTAAAGTTAATAGTCAAACCTAAATTTATATGTATTATGTAAATGGTTTTAGAAAGTTTAATGTGCCCTAAGTCTAAGAGAAGATAACTTAAGGAACCTAAATTGCCAAACTGGCAAACTTATATCTAGGACTAATTATCTAGAAATCCTAGATAATTCCCCTAGCTTCCACACTTTTCTCATTTTATTGAGAATGTGTGTGTGTGTGTCTCGAGTTTTCAAGAGGAGGCAACAACAAGAGGTTTTCTAATTATCTTTTGGATGATGCATTATGTGTGTTTATGCAAGGAGGAAGTCCCTAGAAATGATCTCCCACAAATAGGTAAGCTTATTATTGATGAATTAGAAGTTACGGTTTATATAGAGTAACCGGGGATTTTATCATATCATCAAGATATGATCATATGATGATTAGAATTGATGAAGCGTAAGCTATGGGTTATATAAACCTTGTTATAGTGTTTCCTTTATGTATTTGAAGTGGTTATGGTTTATGATGATTTTGGCTTAAGAAGCAAACAAGGATGATGGTGGTGAGTTATTGATATATATAGCTTGGTTTAAAGTAAGTAACCAAGTTATAATATGTTATGATATATGAATAATTAATTGTATTAGGTGTATTGATTGTTAAATGGCAAGAGGTAAGGAATATAAGACTTGAAAGTGGTGTGGAATCTAGGCTAGTTAAGCTCTAGCGAATGAATGTTCTTGGTTTAGTAATGAGACTAATCAAGGTATGTATCTGATTATGAATTATGTTGTGATGATATGATTATTTTGGTTATGAGGCTTTGTATGCAAGTGTTGGAAGAGTAGTGTGGAGAGTAAGTTACTAACTGTGTGTATGGTTAAGTGAAATAGACATGATGTATATATATATGCATTTGATATGTCATGTGTGATAATGTATTATTGTGAGTTACTTACTAAGTGAAAGCTTACGGTTTAGTGTTTAACTGTTTTTGTAGGTACTTATGTGAAGAAAGTAAAGGATCAAGATTGGGCACGGGTTGGAAGTGATTGATTATGCGTGTACACGTAATTAAGATGTCGAGCTCAATCATGGTTGAACCCCCGAGTTGAAGTATATGTGTTCAAACGATTGTTTTGAAGTGTCAAGTCCAGGTCTTGTATTTGAATAATGGTTATGAAAGTTATCTAAGTGTTTGGGTATAAAAGTTGTATTGAGAGTGAGTTAAAATGGGTGTTTAGAAAACTTGGTGAAGTATGTGTTCATGGTCCTTTTAGACCATGTATGTTTATGAAAATTTATTTACACGTTGTTTTAATGAATTCTGGAAAGTTTGGCAAAATATCGTGTCCGGGAAGATGGTTTTCCGGAAAATGTAATGTCTTGACATTTGCAGGTCTGAGGTTTCGGCCGTCAGCGGCTGCAGGAGATTTGGCATATTTTTTCAGTTTTCTAAAACTCATAAAATCAAACGTAATCTCGTAGAGTCACGCCACCTATCATTTAAAGGGAATTGAGTCTATTTTCTATTAAAAATACTTTGAGGTGTCTGATTTGGCATATTAAAAATGCATCGAGTCAAAAGACACTCCCTGCTCAAGTAAACTTAACTGGGAAAATCTCACCCGTTTACGCATTTTCTTAAGGAGTTGACTTGTCTCAGTTTCAAACACAGTTCCAACAAATGGAGCTTATAGACTTATATGAGTAGATTCCTTTTGTGGCTTTCTGGAACTGCTTAAACTCTTCCAAATAAGCTAACCTAAACACCCACTAAACATATACTATGCTGAAAACAACTTATTTCACATAAAGGGTAAATTGGTAACTCTTAATCGATAAAAAGTAAGTACTTTAAAATAAGCAATATTTGATAACAACTCATTCCACATTAAATAAGCTAATAAGCATAAAACCTCTTCTTTTCTTTTTGGGTAACCTTGGTGCCAACCTTTTTTGACCGACTGATTCAAGGAGCTTGTGCTCATAACCACACAGACTTAAACCGAGCAAAAAAAAGTATTAACGATGCTCCTTACGTTATTTATCCAAACGCTCTAAACTTCTTACTTATCTAAAAGTTGCATAAAAAAAGTTATCCCAAACATCCCCATAGCTTCCAATAACACATTTCCAAATACCCACCAAGACTAATCAATCAACTATGCAAGTAAACCCTTAAAGCCATAAATTTGCATCCTATGAACATTATATCATACCACCAAATTCTGCATTACAAGAATTCATGCACATGGAAATTAATTTTTTTTAATAACCATGGTTTACGACATTTTAACTGACTAATACATGATGTTCGAACTCACGACCACACAAACTCAAACCTGCTAAAGCGCTATATACGGAGGATTGGAATTAATGTTTCATATATAAAAGGGAATATTTTTTTTAAATGCACATAGAAAATGAAATATAACTACAAAAATGTATGTTATTTATGAAGTTAGAAATGTGAACTTACAATAATTCAATTACTTTTGAGTAACCCATCAGTGGTTTTGAGAACTAGCATAATACCCGTGCATTGCATCGGGGAAGTTTTATATCACATAATTTATCATTTACATAACACATGCATAAACTAAAAACTTCATTGTCAAAAAACTTTAAAACATCATTCAAACATTAACATTGCTAACCATCGGACTAACAAATTCAGACTTTCCACCAACACAATTACTTTCTAAAACAAACGGAGGTATGTTGAAATGTCTTTCAAGATTTTCAAGATGCGTAAAATTATCCGAACATATTCGTCTTCATGAAAATCAAATGTAGCATCCGCATTATCATAAGAGAGAGGATCAACACTTGAGAGACAAACCTAGGAAAAAAGAATTAAAGAAGTTTAACTGTCAATGTCACACATAAAAACAACATAAACCGACAATATCTTATACTAATAACTTACGAACATTATCATTTCTTATAGGAAAACCTGTATTATACAACTGATAACATCAAATAGTTCTGATATTTTAGTGTTAATTTCCCCCTATTATGCTCATCTTTTATGCCATTTTACTAGGATATATACTGTTATTCGTTTATATTTTATTTTCTGGACAAAGATGAGCATTGGAATGAAAGGACGCAGATTTGGAAGGTTATTTATGAAAATATTATTAATACTGAAAAATAAAGAAAACAAAGAACAAAGATAGGTTTCCGAGTCCTCTGACCGGTTCTATTCTCTCCCCTAAAACTGATGACTCCTAACCCTATTTAAACTTGTGTATTCTTGATAAGCAAGAAAACATTTATTATAAGGAAACTAAATAAATAACTAAAGCTAAATAAACACTAGACTTCCAGCAACTTTAATAGTTAACCCTCAAACCCCCTTAATTATTCTAAAGTTCGTATCATTACTTCCCCCCCAAAACACACCTTGTCCTCAAGGTGTGGCATTTAAATTTTATCTTAATCTATCTTGGAGCCATGATCCCAAGATTTGAAATTAAGGTGTGGTTCATCTGCCTCATCACTCTTATCGACCAACATTACTTGCAAAGTGTGACTCGCGCATCGATGACCAGGTGTGTATTTCTCATCACACTGGAAACATAGTCCTTTAGCTTTCCTCTCTTGTATTTCTAACTCGGTCATTCTTCGGAAGTTATCACCCTTAGTGCTAGTTTGTCCAACTATCGCAGCCGCACCCTTAGATAGCATAACACCCTCGTATAACTGGTAGTCTTCAATTGTTACAGCCAACTCCATAGCATGGTTCAAACTTTCGGGATTCATGACCTTAACTGCTGCCCTAAGTGCAGGTTTAAGCCCTTTTATAAAGGTGGCTTCCATGACAGTTTCTGGAACCCCAACCAGTTGGCAAGCCAATTTTTCAAACAAAGCAACATACGCTCGAGCCGATTCCTCTTGAGTTATTGCCAAGAATTGCTCATACAAATTTCCTTCGTGTGATTGTTGGAACCGAATCAACAAACACCTTTTAAAGCCATCCTATGAATGGAATGGAGTTCGTCCCTCACTCCATCTATACCAAGATAGTGCCGCGCCCTCCATACATAAAGCTGCTGCTCGTAGTTGTTCTTGTTGCGGAATTCCTTGAATTTCAAAATACCGTTCAACTCTATATATCCATCCATATGCATCTTCACCTTCAAACAACGGCATCTTCAACTTTCTCATTCGATGCTCAAATCCGGGATACGTGAATCTGTCTCCACATTGATTTGTTCCGGCCCCCCGATGCTTTATTTCTCCTGTATGATGTGTTCCCATCATGTGTTGCATCTCCGTATCCGTCGCTTGCGGGTCCACCCCAAATTCCCATCCAAAACATGTAGATTGCATTCCTTTAACAAAGGGTGCACCAGAAGTACGCAGTTTAAATTGCTCATCATTCAAGTCACTCGTTTTCCTTTTGCTCGATCCGTCCACATCCCAATAGTCTGGCCGCAAGTTTTTTCCAATAGTAGTGCTAGATTCACCATTAGAATTATGCAATTCCATCCCAATATCATCATAACCCCGTCGTGCTGGTGGTACATACAGGTTCGGCTTTGTAGCTAACTTTGTGGGATCAGGAACTTCAAAAGTTGATGTTTGCTTCGTTGGATCAGGAAATTCAAAAGTTGATGCTTGCGTTGGAACCCTACCTAAGATCAACTGTTTCAATTCCTCAAATTTCTGATCAACTTCTGATTTTAGAAGTCCAATTCCCCAATCTAACTTTCCAATACCTTCGTCAAACTTCTTCTCCAAAGCATCCATTCTTTCTTTTGCTTTTGCCTTATACACGATGAATTCAGCATCCAGTTCTGCAACTTTTTTGAGAGTCATGACTTCTGATGAACAGTAAATTCGAAAAAAAAATGGTCCGGAACATTGCTCTGATGCCAATTTTTTTTTAAAAGATATTTTTCCGGATATTCTAATTTAGACTTTAAAGAGAAATTAACAAAGCGTGTTTTAATCTCTCTGGTGAAAATCACGAAACCCTTACAACCCTATCCTCTAATCGATTTCAATCCAAATCGTTCTAATTTCTTTGTTGCTTGCAACGATCTGTTAAGTAGAGTGATAATCATTCGTGGTTATTCATTATCTTGATTCAGATTCGGTGTTGGTTACACAGATCTTAGACTTTGGTGATTTTCATTTTTTAGGGTTTCAAAAACGTGATCTTGGAGAATCTCTAAGACTGATCGATCAATTACAAATCGATTATTATTACTTTCAGATCATCTTTTTGGATTTTGCTTTTACGATTTGTTATTGTACCTGCTATCTTTTAGGACTTCTTATAATTCCTGGTACGATCACATGATGGGAGGTTAATATTCTGGTTCGATTTGCTATAAACCCTAATCGAGATTAGGGTTTTCTCTCTTTCTTGTGGTAGTGCTTGTGGTTGGATTCTTGGTTGCTATTAGTTTATGTTGGTATTGTGGTTTTGAGAGATGAGCAAGGGTTTTTTGACTTCTAAAACTTTGAATAAGGGTACATCTAATGTACGTCATGTTTATGTTGATGAGTTAACTGCTAGTATGAACCGATTGATGAAACATGATGAGGGTATGTCGAGTGATGGTACTTTGGGTACACCTCAAGTTTGACAAGCTGCTAGGGTTTTGGAGAACCCTAGTCTTGAACCTGGTACGATTGAAACTAACTTGGTTGGGAGCAAACATGACCTGGTGGAGCCGGTTTCACTTGGTAATATTCAAAAGACCACTACTAGTTTTGGTGAGTTGAGTACACCCTCAACGATGAACCCTAGTAGTGTAAGTTTGAATGTGGATGATGCACCTGATTGTTCTAAGAATGGTACTCAGAAAGTGGAGCCGATTCCACTTACGAAAGATACATCACATGGTGACGACTTGGAGCCGGTTACAAGTGCTGAAACTGTGAAGCACTTGATTGATAATGCGCATAAGAATTTTGATGAAGCCATGAATAAAATTCAAAGTGAGATTGGAGCTAATGAAGTTACTCTTACAAGTACTCCTCCTTCGTTTGGGACAAATGTGAATATGAATAAGAGTGCAACTTCTGTTCCTAATGCTCACAAGGTTGATACTACAAATGGTACTAGAGTGAAATCGGTTTCTTACGCGGGTGCTACTTCTAATGAACCTCTGAAACATGTTTCTCACTTTTGTAGGTTGGAATGTAGCAAGAAGAGGGCTGATGTTGATCTTTCTGTTCCAATGAATGTTGTGGAAGAGGTGAATATCATATTTGAGAATACGCTTTATGGGTATTTTCTTGGTCAACACCTTGCGTTTCCTATTGTTGATTATTATGTTCGCAATGCGTGGGCTAAGTTTGGTATACAAAAGGTAATGATGAATGCAAAGGGATTCTTTTTCTTTAAGTTTAATTCGAGTAAAGGTGTTGATGATTTACTTGAAAATGGTCATTGGTTGATTAGAAATGTTCCTATTATTCTTAAACCATGGACATTGAACACCAATTTACTTTAAGAGGATTTGACCATTATCCCGGTGTGGGTTAAATTCCATGATGTTCCTCTTGCTATGTTTTCTGATGATGGTCTTAGTCTTCTTGCTACATTGATTGGTACACCCAAAAGGTTAGATGCTTTTACCAGCCAAATGTGTAAGGATTCGTGGGGCTGTAGTAGTTTTGCTAGATGCATGATTGAAGTAAAGTCAGATGAGGTGCTTCGGGATAGCCTCACTGTTGAGATACCTTTACTTGATGGTACGGGGTTGACTATTGAGAAGATTCGGGTTGAATACGAGTGGAAACCACCACGGTGTGATAAGTGTAAGGTTTTTGGTTATACTCTTACTGATTGTCCTCAAATTTTTGTGCCTTCTGTTCAGATGCCTGTTAATGATGGTTTCAAGACTGTCAATAACAAGAAGAAAGGAAAGCAAGGGGCTCAAACACTTCCGGGTCAGGGAGGGTTTACTATACCAGTTGTGGGTAAGCAGTTTCAGTATCGACCCAAAAAGACCTCTACAGAACCTAAGAAAGTGGATGGCAATAAGAAAAATGTTTCTAGTATGGCTAGTTCAAGTGGAATGAAGATAGTTACTGTCACTAAGAAGATTGCTTCTGATGTGGCTAGTATAAGTGGAATGAAGATCACTACATCCAATCAGTTTTATGCGCTTAATATGGATGATACGGATGGTTTTGGTATTCCTACTAATGACACCAACAAGGATGTGGATGCTGGCCGTACAATGGAAGTTAATGAGGATGAGTCAATTAAGACAGGTGCTACATCACAAGAACCGCTTGTGAGTGATTCAATGGGAACAAAGGAAGTTGGTTCTACTCCTATAGTTGAGAAAATTAGTAAGCTTGAAAAGCTACTTATCGATGGGAAAGCTACTCTTGTGGATGATGATCGTCATCCTATTCCGTCTACCTCTGTCACTAAGAGGGCTAACCCATTTTCAAAGGTGGGTGAGGTTGTGGTTTCTGATAGTGATGATGACGAGGTTCTTAACACGTTCGATGAATCAGCAAATCTTTTTGGTGGTGGTCATGAGCGTGAAGATGAGTTTGATTACTATGATGATTATTCGAATCAAATTTATGATCTTCCAGGGAATTTGGATTCTCTTAATGCCATTTATGGCTTTAATCTCCAAGGTCGTAGGAAGTAGTTTATATTTTTGTCAGAGTCTCTTAATATCATGTGGTTAGTGGTTTTGTTTTCTTGTTTAGAAAATAGGAAGTATCTTGTTATGTAAGCTTTTCGCCTATGTAACGGGCTGAGATATGGGATTCACCCATATTCGTTGTACTTAAATGCTTTTTGGAGTAATATATTTACCGGGTCGTTGACCTTTTACCCAAAAATATTTATGAAAATATTTGAAGTATTCTAAAATTGCACTAACTACGGCATAGAGGCCCTCTCTACCTATGCCGTAGTTACCATTTACACTGAAGATTGAAGTCAACGCTGACCAAGACTGATGACGCTCGAATTATACATATTTTATATAGCGTTATTTGCTAATTTCTTAATGATTTATGTGGACTTTCGATACTTAAATACATGAGAATATATTTCAGGTCCGATTGACAAAGAACTTCAAGAATCAAGATAAATTTAAGCCAAGTCTATGCTAAAGCAACATGTAGCCTATCAAAGTTGAAAGAGCGCCGCTCTTATAATAAATGTACGCCGGTTACGAGGGCATATGAAGTCCTATGCGAATCTAAGTCAGTCAGATAATGTATGACAATCTCTTAATACATGTGTGCCGGTCTTTAGTTGAATTAATGACCCTTTGGGGCCAAGAAATCTATTGAAGCCCGCCGGTGTTAATGTCTAAGTCCGCTGGTATTGCTTGTGATGCCCGCCGACCTTAATCCAAGAGCGGTGTACTTCAGTGCACGATCAGTGTCTCCAAGCCTATAAATAGGGCCTCAATATGTCTCATTTAGACACACCTCTCATCCCAACTATCAATAAAGCGCTGATAACCTTGATCTCTCGAATTACAACATTGGGAGTGCCAAAGTGAAGTCAAAGTTCTAAAAACGTTGAAGATTCTCTCTTGATATTATTATAGTGATCATTAGTGATAGTAGCTTCTTCATTGTACTAATTCGGGAAGAATGATGCTCATTTCAATCATATCAACCATTGTAAGCATGATTATTAAAGCCATGTTAGGCTAAACTCTTTATGGTTGCTTGGAGATGTTAATATAATAAAGTGGTTGGTTGTAGTTATGATCTCTTGTTGATTTCTTGTTTATGTTGAAACCTTGTTGTGTTCTATACTTAGTATCCATTGTTTATCACCTTTGATCATATTTGCTAATTGGAAGGGTCGAAAGATTCTATTGCTACTTTATGATTTTCAATATATGTCTATGTATATTGATCAATTGAATTGACAAATCGCTTTTGTTAAGTAATAAACAATATAGTTTGAACATAACAACTAGTCCTTGAGCTTGTTAACACTTGTTCAAAGATCAGTAGACATAAGTCTTGAATCATCATTGTTAACTCATGAAATGTTATTTTGGCGAAAACGACAAATCATTGGTCCAAGAACTTACTCCATCTTTGAGATCATTATCATTAACCATCACTGAGTTATAACGACTATCCAAGTAATCATATTTCTCCAATACTTGAATTACATCCTAGTTTGCATAATTGTCAAAACACTTTCTAAACACATCTTGACTAGTTAAATGATATACAAGAATAATCTCAGTCCCTGTGGAACGACCTGGTCTTACCAAAACTCTTTACTATATGATGAGGGTTATAATTTTACCCGTGTGTTTTGAATTAAGAGAATCTGTAGAACTTGTTATAATAAATTTAAAGCTTTCGAGACACATCAAAGTTTTTGGCGCCACTACCGGGGACTAGCACTTGTTCTTTTATCATTTACTTAATCATCTTAGGTAAATTTAGATTGCCTTTTTGTGTTTATTGTTTGAATATCATTGCTCTGTCCTATTTAACCGCCTCTTTTTACCTTACACCACCGCCTTTTCACCACGATCACGGTGATATTTTCCCAAAGAATGTCGCTTTTCTGGATACCGAAATACTCTTCTCTAGAAAAATTGAAATCTATTCCAGAATTAAACTCAAAACAACAAAAACAAATTTTTCAAAATTTCCTAGAAGTGCGCCGTACTTTTCACCAAAGTTCACCGAACTTATTACCTCTGAAGCAAGAAATTAATTCATCCTAATTTAATTTCAGGTTTCATATCACTACTACCTTTAGCAACCCAACATTGGATGGCCACACAATCTTCAAACGCAAAGCTTGTTAGTCCTTTATCCGAACCTGAACGAACCATAAACCGAAGTAGAAGAAGAAACAAAAGAGTTCCATTCTCACAAAAAGACTTAAAACCCAAAACACCTAAAGAGATAGTTCCTTCTGTTGATGATCTCTCTCTTTATCGATTCTTTATCAAATTCATTAGACTGCACGATCCAATGGATGAAACTGATATTGAACCAATCTGGGCCAATGAGAGAACCGTTGCTCCTACTCCTGGTCAGTAATAACTCTACCTGACACTGCAAACAAATTTCCCATAAAAGGAAATCATCTGACCCTTATCAAAGGAAACCAATTTGATGGTAGAAACAAAACCGATCCTCATAAACACATCCATGAATTCCTTGGAATTTGTGAAATGTTTAGATATGGAGAAACCAAAAATGAAGACGCCTGGCTCATGATGTTTCCATTATCCATAACCGGAGAAGCTAAAACCTGGTTAGATGAACTCGACAAAGGAACCATAGCAACATGGGATGAACTTCGTACTATCTTTATAAGCCGTTTCTTTCCTCCAGCCTTATTTGACTGACTCCTCGGTGAAATCCGTGCCTTTTCTCAACAAGATTGAGAAACATTAACTAAAGCATGGTTACGCATGAAAGAAATGCTCAAGAATTGTCATGGACATGGTCTCAGTAAATGAAACATAATCAAAATCTTTTACCATGGACTTGACGAGAGCACACAAGAATCCTTGAATGCTGCTACGAACCAAGCCTACTAACTACTCAAATACAAAGTCTTACTCAAACATGATTAGGCTAAGAACCAGAAACCGATCTTCACAAAACTGTTGCTTTTGCCGATGAAGGTAGCAGTAATTCTGATACTGACAAAATAATGGCTCGAATGGATGCCATGACTCTCAAAATGGATGCTCAGTATAAAGAGATGAAGGAAAAACGTGAGTCTTGCAATGATTGTGGTGGAAATCATTCAACCGCAAACTAGAATGATGATGACACGCCTATGTCTTGAGAAGAAGAAGCCAAATTTATGCAATCATTTAGACAAACTCGCTTTTACAATGACTATCATAACAGGGATCGAGATCGTGATAAATGGCAAACTGGCAAAAAATCTGACTATAATCGTGATCAGCATAGATACACTGATGAAAAACCAGACATTCAGAAACAACTCAACGAATTCATTAAGTCGCAACAATCCACTAACACATTTGTCAAAAACACTTTAATGACCTCAAAGACAAGTTAGAATTAACAACCAGAAACCACAAAGCCTCTATCCAAAAATCTGGAAGAAAAATTTGCAAGACTTGCTGAAAAGCATGCTAGTAGACCTCCTGGATCACTTCCCAGCAACAATATACCTAACCCAAGAGGTAGTATCTCTAGACCTTATCAACCACCTCAAACTCGACATGAACATGTGAATGTCATAACAACTAGACATAGTACTTCATATGATCTACCTCCTAATCCTAGTCAAACAACACCTGCTGTCGAACTTGACAGTGAGGAAGAAGATGAACCAGCTCCTAAGAAAAAAATCAAAAACACAAGAAATACCTAAAACTCCTATTCTAAAACCTTATAAACCCAAGATTCCTTATCCCTAACGTCGCAGGAAAGAAAAAATGGAAGCTCAATATGGAGAATTCCTAGATATGATTCGTGCCATTCGAATCAATGTTCCATTAATCGATGTCATTGCTGGAATGCCCAATTATGACAAGTTCCTAAAAGAACTCGTGAGTAATAAAAATAAATTAGAACAAATTTTAGCAGCCTTTTTGAGCGATGAATCTTCCGCTATAATTCAAAACAAAGTTCCACCTAAATTAGGAGACCCCGAAAGTTTTCTAATTCCTTGTAATTTTGGTAAAACCTTTTCTTGCAATGCCTTGGCCGATCTTGGCACAAGTATAAATCTTATGCCATATTCTCTCTATGCCAAAATTTCTCTAGAAACTCTTAAACCTACCAAAATGAGTGTTCGACTAGCAGATCGATCGTTTCAATATCATGTTGGAATTGTTAAAACTATGCAAGTTGAAGTTGGTTAATTCACCTTCCCAGTTAATTTTGTTATCCTAGAAATCGAGGAAGACAGCAAAGTTCCTCTAATTTTGGGAAGACCATTCTTGCACACCGCTGATGCAATAATTAGGATCGACCAAATTAAAGGAAATTAAATCTCAGAATTGGAGAAGATAGAATGTCTTTTTCAATCGATTCTGCCATGAAACATTCCTACTCTAATGATGACACATGTTTTAGCATCGATGTTGTTAATGAAATTATTTAAGAAGATTTCGACATCATGCTAACAAAGGAATGGAAATTCTTCATACCATACAAGGAACAATTCTCGAAGAAAAACTCTATGCAGAGTTTGATGAATTCATAGCCATGAATTTCGAAGAGATTGAAACAGACGATGAAGAAGAAATCATATTTGAGAAAATTACTTTCAACACAGAACATAAAATAAAAAATTCTCTTGAAGAACCACCAACTGATCTCGAGCTCAAACCTCTCTCTAAATATCTCGAGTATGCTTTCCTAGAAGGAGCATCCTTGCTTCCTGTTATCATATCTTCCAAACTCTCAGAAAAGAATAATAAATATTGGATCACTGTTCTTAAAAATCATAAACGAGCTTTTGCTTGGAAACCTCAGATATCCTTGGATTCTGTCCTTCATTTTACAAACATAAAATACAAATGTTAGATGACAAGAAACATGTGGTTAAAAAACAAAGAAGACTTAATCCTAATATGCAAGAAGTAGTAAAAAAAGAAATAACAAAACTCCTTGATGCAGAATAATACACCCGATTGCTGATAGCCCATGGGTTAGTCCTATTCATTGTGTACTAAAGAAAGGTGGTATCACCGTGGTTACCAATGAGAAGGATGAGTTAGTGCCCACCAGAACTGTCACTGGTTGGAGAGTTTGTATAGACTACAAAAAAATCAATGAGGCTACAGCCAAAGATCATTTTCCCCTACCCTTCATGGATCAAATATTGGAAAGATTAGCAGGAAAAGAATACTTTTGTTTTCTCGATGGTTTTTCTAGCTATTTTCAAATTCCAATCGATCCATTGAATCAAGAAAAAACAATGTTCACATGTCCTAAAAGAAAATATGCTTATCAATGAATGCCTTTCGGCTTATGTAATGCTCCTACTACTTTCCAGATGTGCATGATTGCCATATTCCATGACATGATTGTAGAATCTATCGAAGTTTTTATGGATGATTTTTCTGTCTTTGGAAATTCATTCAAAAGTTTTTTACTCAATATAAGCAAAATGCTTAAACAATGTGAAGAAACCAATCTTGTTCTAAATTGGGAAAAATGTCACTTCATGGTTAAAGAAGGTATTGTGCTCAGACACAAAGTGTCTAGAGCAGGATTAGAAGTTGACAAAGCCAAAATTGAAGTCAAATCCAAACTTCCACTCCCTACTAATATAAAAGGTATTAGAATTTTTCTAGGACATGCCAGTTTTTACCAACGATTCATAAAAGATTTTTCCAAAATAACTAAACCTTTGACTAAACTCCTTGTAAAAGATGTTCCATTCGAATTCAATGAAGAATGTCTTACGGCATTTGAAATATTGAAAGAAAAGCTTATATGCACACCAATAATAGTAAGCCCAAATTGGAATATCCCTTTTGAGCTAATGTGTGATGCAACTAAAAGCACTGTTAGAGTCGTAGTTGGCTAACAAAATGGAAAACATTTTCATCCAATCTACTTTCTGAGCAAAACATTGAATGCAACTCAGCAGAATTACACAATCACAGAAAAAGAAATGATGGTTGTTGTATTTGCATTGATAAATTTCGATCATATCTTGCTCTATCCAAAACAACTATCTATACAGATCATGCATCTTTAAAGTATTTCTTTAAGAAGCTAGATGCTAAGCCTTGTCTCATACGATGGGGGTTGCTCTTGCAAGAATTCGATATAAAGATCAAAGACAAAAAAGGTGTTGATAACGTTGTAGCCGATCATCTATCCAGAATTGAAAAACAAGATGATGATGATGAGGAATTCGAAATAAACGATAATTTTCCAGAAAAATTCTAATGAAAATAAACTTAGAAAATGAACCATGGTTTGTAGACTTTGCAAATTTTTTGGTTGGAAAAGTTTTTAAAAAAAGGATGACATATTAACAAAAGAAAAAATTATTTTCTGATCTTAAAACCTTCTTTTGGGAAGAGCCGCATCTTTTAAAGGTATGTCCTGATGGGATCATAAGGAGATGTGTCGCTGGTCCCGAAACTCGAGCTATTCTAGATGAATGTCATCACGGAGCAACTGGAGGACACTATGGACCATCTATCACGGCCAGAAAAGTGTTAGAATCTGGTTTCTATTGGCCTACGATATTTAAATAAGCTTAAACGCTTGTCCAATTATGTGAAGCATGCCAAAAAAACTTGAAATATATCAAAAAGAGACGAGATGCCTCTAAACTATATCCAACAATGTGAGATATTTGACATATGGGGAATTTATTTCATGGGACCATTCCCAAAATCCCATAAGTTCGAATACATATTGGTAGCAATCGATTATGTCTCAAAATAGGCAGAAGCCTTAAGCTCTTCAAACAAATATGCAAGAGTTGTTCTAACATTCCTAAAGAAACTATTATGTCACTTCGAAATTCCAAAAGCTTTGATTAGTGATAGAGGGACATACTTCTTTAATAATCTAATGGAGAAAGTGATGAAGAAATATGGTGTAAACCATCATTTCTCTACATCATACCACCCTCAAACTAGTGGTCAAGTGGAAAACACTAACAGAGCGTTAAAGAGAATTCTTGAATAACACTGAAAGACAATCCCGCTCTTTGGTCAAAGAAGTTGGATGACGCTCTGTGGACTTTCCGTATTGCATACAAAATGTAACAACCCGCATTTTCAGGACATTTCTCCTATTCACTATTCATCAGTTACTATTCATCATTTACTATTCACCGGTCACTATTCATCATTTTCGGAGTCAGTTTGTGATTCCGAGAAGCGTTCAAAAATTTTACTATTCATATGACACTATTCATTTCCGGAAGGAAATCACTATTCACGATTGCCGTTCATTACATCGTAAACTGGGTTTACGAGTCTTCAAATTCGCGTAACCAATGTGGTTTCGCTGTGAATTCATGCATCATTCATTAATGACACGTCATATAGACTGGAATAGTCTACATATCCTCGGTTACATCATCATCACATTTTAGGCCTTACACGGATATGCATTATTTCTATATACGTATGCTTAATTTGTAATTAACGTTACCACTCAGTCTTTACTACGAACGTATACCCAATACTCCCGATTACGATCCTAATATATTTTTTCATACTCATTTTAATAATATAAAAATTATATTATTAATTTACCCGATGTTTTGAAATCAATTACTATATTTCACGGTCGGAGCTTATAACTCTGTCGGTTTGCGAAATTTCAACACGATAATTATTTTAACACCCGATTATCATCAGGAATAATATTTTAAAACTTTTACAACTTCGTCATATTTTATTTCATCGCGTCATGATTTATTTTTAGTTAACTCGGTACCCGATAACACCCAATACATAACCAAAACTAGCTACTACTTCTAGAAAGGGGGACAAGCTCATTTAATTAGCTCATCCAACCCATCACCAAACCCCCTTAAAAGATGGATCTTGCTCCCTAGACCAATATATATACTTCATTCCATCCTTCATTTTCATTCATTTACACCAACAAAACTAGCAAATTTCCTTTCTTTCTCTCTTTGGGGTGGATCGGCCATGGATCAAACACAAGCAAGAAATCACTAACTTTTCAAGATCCAAGTGTTTATCAAGTCATAGTACTAATCTAGTTAAGGTTTTGAAATAAAAACCTCAAGATTATTAAGTTTTCTTGCTCAAAAACCACCAAATCTTCAAGTAAGTTACTAAAAACCTTTCCTACTCTTTTAAACATCTATTTTATATATTTTCATGATCTAGTAACAAAACATGCAAGTATGTATGATCCATACCACTTATTACTCATTTCTTTTCTTTATAAACTTAGATCTATAATTTTTACTAGCAATCTCATTAGATCCACTAAGATTGGTGATATCTAGGAACCCATGACACCCTAAGAAGGTGTATGGTAGGATTAGACTAGTTTTGTGGTGATTGAAAGTGGTTTGGTTGAAGTTGGAACAAGTTAGAAACTAGGAAAATCTATTTTTGACACTTTCAAAATGTTGCTGTCCCTTTTTGGCAAACGTGGGAAGATCAGGGGCAAGGGTGTAACTTTTGACCAAATATTTAGAAAATACTCTCCGATACGAAACTATGGCCGAAAACGGGGATAAAAACGAGTTAATAACGAAGGAGATATGATTTTTCCGAATATTAACAACGAAAAATACTTTCAAATATAGGTTCTGTCCCAAACCGCCAATTTCAGAAAACTCAGGGGTTTCCGGGTAACATTGGGTTATATATTCAGAAAATACTTTCAAAAACGAAACCGTGGCCGCTTGAATCACTAAAATCCGAGTTACGACGAAAAAGATACGCTATTTTCAATTTTAAAGACGAAAACTATTTTCTGAAAAATTACTTGCTGTCCCACGATTTTCTTGGACTGTTTCGGGACGTAAAACTTGATCTAGCCGTCCCGACTTATCGAAAATATACTAGTATGCCATCCCACGATTCCGGGGATATAAAGAGCGTAGAAAACGAGCTTATAACGAAAAAGATACAAGCGTTTGAACTTAGACGATTCTTACAAATTCCCATCAGCTTTTCTATTATTATTTTGCCACAAAAACTGTCTTTGCAAGACACCATTTTCTTGGCTGTTTTTCTCCATGATCGAATCATTTGAGTCCGAGCCGTAGTTTTATGAAATCAAGATCTTCCAACAAGCTTTTCAAATCAATTGGCCGTTCGTCGAATAGACTTATAACGAATAAACTACGACCTCATCTATATACCCGATAAACTATATATTTTGACAGCTTTTACTATAATGAAATTTTCTAAGTGTTGAACATAATACTTTCAAGTAACAACAATAAGAGTCGATTTTCTCATCGATCGAGACCCGTATCGCCAAAAGTTAAATGACACGACTTCAAGATATTGTTACAAGGTTTTCAAAAACGCCGAGCTTGACCATTAACACTTAACGTACAATATTTCGCGACTTGTTTTGCGAGGCCATTTTGGGCATATTTTCAAGTAATGAAAATGTTATTTTTGCGACAAAAACCTAATATTTGCCGATAGAACACCAAACAAGGATCGTGGAGTACCGTTTCAACCTATTTCCATGAAAAGTGGTTATTAACCTAACGAGACGTCAAAAACGTATTTGTCGACGATAAACATTATTTTCAAAACTAACGAGTGGTATCGATAACATACGTATTTGCATGTGTAGCATTACTTCATTTCTTACATTAGACCATATCATTCATAATAGGTTGCGGTTAGAGATCGTGTCTCATTTCTGTGTATTCATTGTTGTCATCGTAGCTATTGCACCAGGTGAGTTCATAACCCCTACTTTTACTTGTTTTACAACTGTTTTGGGGGAAGATACATGCACCTTACTATTTAAATTCAATGCTTGTTTTACTTGAACGCGATTCATTTTTCTCAAACATTACTGGATGGTTGAATTACTTGATTGATTATTTGAATACATTATGAATTACTTATTCCATCCTGGATTTCTTTCTTATGAACACAAGTTCTTGCTTTTGCGGACATAAATATAAAACTGTTACTTTGCCTGAGTTATCTATTACTGCCACTGAAGTCCCCTTTATCATGAACCGTTAATTACATGCGTGTGAGCGCGAATGCTGTGGATAGATCTATTTGGGTTGACACCCCGTCCGAGTTGGTCGCGCCAACCTGTTAAATGGACGCATATCATTCGGATTACTTCCGAGTGTCTAGCAAACACTTACTTGGGGCATTTTATGCTTGATTGCATACGATTACGTCGAGCTTCGGGGTCATGAGCTTTAGGCACTGTATACCTTATTTTTGGCTGTGACATGGTATTTGTTATATTGTCTTGCCTTCCGCAAAATACTTGTTTACAGGAAATACTTGATTTCTGGAAAATACTTGTTTACGGGAAATACTTGATTTCTGGAAAATACTTGTTTACTTAAAACTATGAACTCACCAGCTTTATGCTGACGTTTTAGCATGTATTTTCAGGTTTTAAGCAATGGCACGCTACTGGAGGTTTTGGCAGGGCATGCATGGTCATAGAAGACTCTGATATTCTTATGGGGACCGTATTAAACTATTTTAAGGGCTTACTTCCGCACTAATTTTAAACAATGTAAATTCAATACTTTTAGTTAAACGATTTTAATCTAAATGATTGAAGTGAAAACCAATTTTGCACTTGTGCTGTAATACCAATTGAGTTACACCCCAGCTACATGTATGCTTCCGCTGGACCTGATTCTGGGGGTGTGACACAAAACAACCACGGGAACAACACCCTATAAACTCATATGTCGCAAAGCTTGTCATTTGCCGCTCGAAATTGAACATTGTGCATATTGGGCACTTAAGAATTATAACACAGACTTGATAGCCGCTGAAGAGAAGCGAATGTTCCAACTCCATGAGTTAGACGAATTTCGTTTACATGCTTATGAAAACTCTATGTTAACAAAGAAAGAACCAAAGTCTGGCACGATCGAAAGTTATGAATCCATAAAGAATTCAACAAAGGAGATAAACTACTCATATTTCACTCAAAATATAAGTTCAAACAACCAAAACTAAGATCCCGCTGGCTTGGACCATATATTCTTAAAAACCAATATCCATCCAGATATATGGAATTATACAGGAAAGATGGTAAAAGTTTCATTGTGAATGGTCACAGACTCAAGCTATACCATGAAGAAGAAAGTTTCAATGATGGAAGGGAAGAACTAACATCCTTCTTCCCACATGCTTAAAATCCATCTATATGAGTATAGCTAGAGACTCTTGTGAAAATCAAGCGCTTCTCGGGAGGCAACCCGTGATCTCAAAAATTTTCACCACACTTTAATTTAAATGTGGAGGCATTGCGCCATGTGATTTAAAAAAACAAAAGAATATTTTAGTGTGATTTTGTTTATTTTTGTAGGTTTTAAGATTTATGGATGCTAGAAGAGGATTTTTTGATGTCAACTTCCATTGATAGCCCTAGGAAGTTTCGATCCTCTTATATTGATTTTCCTATTTTTATTTTTTTAGTCTTTCACATTGTTGACAGTGGTCAACTTAAGTGTGGAGGGGGGGGGACAAATAGGATAAATCAAGCGTAAATTGAACTGGTTTTCTTCAAGCCAAATATTCAGAACTCGTTTGAATCCCTGGATCCAAATGGTCAATATCTGAACCCGTTTGAATCACTAGAACACAAATTTTCACCCAACTAGTAATATTGAGTTCTAAAGTCAGATAAATTCTAAACTTACGCTTGTGTTTTTTCTTCTGGTTGTACTGAGTTTTGGAAGCTGTTGGAGTGGTCTCTTTCATTTTTTTTTCTTGTGTTCATATCTGGTGTAGTGGTTATTTTGTACCCAATTTCATCACGATGTCTTGTTGGTGCCAAATAAATAAAAGATCCACTTTTTAATTTTATCCAAAATATGATTTGATAGGTTATGTACTTATGCTAAATTGTAAATTAAATAGTCCAAGTATTGAACTGCAAAATTCATGGAACTTCAAAAAAATTTAAGAAAGTTTTTTAATACAAATTATGATACCCGCTTCAACATTAACCCATGGTGACTTGTTGCCCAACCCATCCATTTTGCGATGCACAAGTACATGTTCTCAAGTTGATAGTCTCAACCTTGTATTAGAGCAATAAAAGTAAAGGAAAGTAAAATCAAGCCGAAATTACCAGGAGTGGCACATGATTTTAGTGTCATTTTTTTGTCTGAAGATAAACTTTGTTGCTGAATATGTCATAGCTCGTTTGTGGTAAGGAATTACGTTCCCACTCATTAGGTTTAAAAGGAACTCATTAGCTTAGAATGTGCACATCAATACATGTACACACAAGGTTTATACCACTATTATTCATTTAACATAGTTTGTCTTTACCATGGACTGATACATGTGGTCTGATATAATTTTGAACACCATTAGTTACTGCTCTGAATATCTGTGATAGGTTTTATTAAATTCCTTATATGTAAAAACTACTCGTTTATATTTAATTGTTAAAGGTGGATGCAATTTTTTTTTAATTAATTCTAACTATGGTCGATCCTATAATGACTCGGGTCATAGAGAGTTTAAAGAGATGAGCCCCATGTTGCAATAGATCTTGCCGCTGAGAGGAAAATATGTGACTAATTCTAAAGAGAGACTTTAAAAAGAAAAAATACAATAAAAATACCGATTGAATTAAGAAGTGTGGATTATGACTAAACTAAATCATGAAGGACTGAATCATAGGATAAATTAAGAATTTTGGTGTGTTGTTTCAGATTAAGCATCAACAAATTTAAAAGTAGTCTATGAATATTGTTTTTGAACATTTTGATCGATGACATATGCACTGACATTTCGATACATCTTATATTAAGTGATGGATAATTAATTGTCTTTATTTAATTGTCTACAATTAATTATAAACAAATTCTATATTAAAAAAAGGTGTGAAAATGATGGAGTTTGAAATTTTCAGAATTCAGAGCTAAATTAACATGGAACAACATGATATTCTTCCAATTCACGTACATCCAAAATTGAAATCTATAAATAAATTATGAGGCTAAATTTTATTTCATTTTTATGAGTTTGATAGCTTTTCAGTATATATACGTAATAAAAAAAATGAAGTTTCATCATCATCACTTCATAAATGAATACTATTTCATTTTTATTTGATGGTCTACAATTAATTATAAACAAAGTATATAATTAATTAAATTAGTTTGCTTATGAATAGTAAAATATGATTCACAAATGTTTAGATGTGTTTGTTTTGTTTTTTAATTTTTATGTTAATAACTTAAGTTTTAAACTTTCATAAAAGGTTAAATTTACTACTATTTTCTATTGGAGTTAATTGCATTTTTGGTCCCTGTGGTATTTCCAAATTGCAAATTTGGTCCCTAAAACATTAATTGAAAGTGCACTGGACGTCCCCATTTTGAGTTTTTGGTTGCATTTTTGGTCCCTGTGGTATGGCCAAATTGCATATTTAGTCCCTAAAACTTTAACGTCGTCTGGGTGAGGACAAATGATTTGCCAAATAACTTCCATATAGGTAGAAAAAAAAATAGATAAAGGGCATGTGGGACTACCGGATGAAGGCACATCAGAAATTCAGTCAAATTAAACCTTTTTTTACAATGGAAATCAATACAAATATGCACTCTCTTCAAAATTCGTATGCAAATACCCTTTGGTAGAATGCGGATTTTATGAATCGTCAAACTAGTATAAACGAATCCTGCTTGTGCAAGATGGTATTTCTAGTTTTTCCAATTAATTAGCAATTGTGCAAATGATATAATTACCAAATGGCCTTCGGCCTAGTGGAACCCGTGACAAATGTCTTTCTAAACAAATATGATGTGAACAACTTGATCAAGTCTACTAATAGTTATTTTAAGTATTTGTGCAATTAAGCATTGTAATTAAATTTGAATAAACTAATTATATTTACCCTTCTAAATATGACATTACAATACAATGGCACGTAGCCGGGCAACAAGTTGCGCCGCTACCCCCTTTTGAATAGCGAATCCTATTCTACTAAAAACAAAGTTTGAAACCTTATGGGACAAAGAAATGCTATTAACGACTTTCTGAACCAGATTCAGAAGTCGCACAGCTTCAGGAGCGAGTACACCAAAGGTATCAAAAGCAAACGGGACAAACACGTGTTGATTCTCCATGCATGCTTTCTCTTGTTTTGCCACTTTATTCGACTCTGCTTTGAGCGTCGCCTGCCTTGCAACAAAGCCAGTGTCCTTGAGCCCGACAAGGGGGGAGACCCCAGTTAGATCTACACAAGCGTGTTTTCCCCCTTCCCACCCAAACACAAGAATGTCCGCCGGGCGTAAGGTGGATCTCCCCTCTAAGGGATCAGTCAGGAAGTTCACTGGGCCTCCTTTTTAGACACTTTAAATATGTTTACACGCTATTGTTTCATTGGATGCCTTGAATCTAGCCTGTATTGTCTTTTTATTCTAATTTGTATGACTATGATCAGCAGTGGTCAATAGTAGTTAAAGTGTCATTATCCCACAGCTCATTTTCCAATTTAATTAGTAGACAACATGTAGTAGTTAAACTGTCATCATCCTAGCTCATTTTCCAATTTAACAAGTAGACAATATGTTAGAATAATAGTGTGTAATATTTTGGATATAAGTTTAGGGGGTTATCTGTAGTTTAGCTCAAACTTAACGAGGTTATATTTCTACCAACACTTATCTTAACAATCATTAGTGAGTTTATAATATATAAATGCATAGCTTATTAAACATATTGAATCTAATTAGTAAAGCTGCAATAATCATTTTGGTAAGATGTTATTAAGTTTGTATTGCTTTTGTAAGCAAGGCGGAGCCATGTTAAGACTACCGGGTGAGTTGCCTCTAACAAACCACTCATAGACACAAAAAATCATGTAGGAAAAAAATCAAATTGGCAGAAAAAAAAAGGTGAGTGCCCTCAACTTGTTAATCCGAGTGCCCTTGACAATCAATGAGAATTAAAATCACAGTGTCAACTAAGCTCAAATGCCCATGAAACACATTTTCTGGTGGCTTTGTATGGTCGGAAAATGTGAAAAAGAGAACGTGAGGTGATGAACAAGAAGGAAAGTGAGAGTGCAAGCATTGGGAGTGGGTAAGAAAAGTCAAAAGCTACTTTTGATATAGTACTACTCCATAGTATTTAATTATATTCTTTGGCTCCTTTTGTTTAAGAGCTTTGCTATAACCTCCTACTAAATCCTTCTACACACACAACAATATTAAATAAGTTTTTCACTCATTCTCTCTATGCATATAAATCGTTAGTTCTGACATTTGTCAAAATCATGTGAGTAGGCAGTTTTGTAGGATAATTTAGTAGGATGATTTAGAATTTTTGTTTGTTTTAATACATTAACGTGTTTCTCCAATGTAATCTTTGTGTAAGTTTAATATAACTATTGAAGTTATGCTTTATAGTTACTCTGCAGTAACTTAGATTTTAAGATTTTGGTAGCATTTGTAACATAATTTTGTTAAAGTTATACGGAGTAGGCTTTTTTTTATTGCTCATATTCCTTTAAATGCATTAGCTATAAACCGCTTTAATACAATATGCAATGGTTGATATTATTTTATTTAGAGTAAACTACACTTTTGGTCTTTGTGGTTGTATCAAAATCTCACTTTTGGTCCAATTTTCAAAAAATCGCACGGATCAGTCCAAAAGTCCACGTGAACTTCAGTTTTGGTCGAATTTTCTTAGCTAGTTAGTTTAGTCGTTAAGTACGTTGCACCGTTAGGCCTTTAACCTAACAGTTGTTAGCAATGTTTGCACCGTTAGTCCTTTAACCTAACGGTCGTTAGCACATTTTTGAAAAAAAAATTCCAAAAAAAATTAATTTGAAAAATTCTAAAAAAAAAAATTTGATGAAATTTTTTTTCCCAAAAAAAAATTTTGAAAAAAAAAATTCAAATAAAATTTTTTCTTAAAAAATTCGAAAAAATTTCTAAAAAAAAAAATTTTTGCCGAAATTTTTTTTTCCAAAAAAAAAATTTTGAAAAACAAATTTCTAATAAAAAATTTTCTTAAAAAATTCGAAAAAAATTCTAAATTTTTTCTTTTTGACATACATATTCTAATTTTCTTTTTGACGATTGTCCCGGTTTGACACTAAAATTAAAATGTATATACACGTAAAAAAATTTCTTAAAAATTTCTAAAATGTATATATACATTTTAATTTTAGTGTCTACATTTTAATAAAAATTTTACGTATATATACATTTTAATCTTAGAAATTTTAAATAAAAAATTTTACGTATATAAACGTTTTAATTTTAGTGTCAAACCGGGACAATCGTCAAAAAAAAATTTAGAATATGTATGTCAAAAAAAAATTTTGAAATTTTTTTGAATTTTTTAAGAAAATTTTTTATTGGAAATTTGTTTTTAATTTTTTTTTTGGAAAAAAAAATTTTCGTCAAAATTTTTTTTTAGAAATTTTTTCGAATTTTTTAAGAAAAAATTTTATTTGAAATTTTTTTTCAAAAGATTTTTTTTTTGAAAAAAAAAAATTCGTCAAAAAAAATTTTTTTTTGAATTTTTCAAATTATTTTTTTTGGAAAATTTTTTTTCAAAAATTTGCTAACTAAAATTTTATTTGAAATTTTTTTTCAAAATTTTTTTTTTGAAAAAAAAAATTTCGTCAAAAAAAAATTTTTTTAGAATTTTTTTCGAATTTTTCAAATTATTTTTTTTGGAAAATTTTTTTTTTCAAGAATTTGTTAACGACCGTTAGGTTAAAGGACTAACGGTGCAAACATTGCTAACGACCGTTAGGTTAAAGGACTAACGGTGCAACGTACTTAACGACTAAACTAACTAGCTAAGAAATTGGACCAAAAGTGAAGTCCATGTGTACTTTTGGACTGATCCGTGCAATTTTTTGAAAATTGGACCAAAAGTGAGATTTTGATACAACCACAATGACCAAAAATGTAGTTTACTCTTTTATTTATTTATTTTTAGTTCTATGGATATGATGTACAATCTACATTAGTTAATTCTAACATAAAATTATAAAAGTTACCAACCATAAGTTATTTGACACCTACATCTATTATTTAGTGTTAATTGCAATAAAGCACCATTGTTTTTCCCTTTAAATAAAACCCAACCCGGCCCAACTTCAAGTTACATTGAAAAAGTACATTTCTTAATGGGTTTTTTTTCATTCCTCGATGGCCCCCGAAGATCACTTTTCATGGCTCCGCCACTTGTAAGTGTAACTTTTGTTTTTTTGGTAAAAAAGTGTAAATTTTGTTATGAATAGCCTAAGATGAATATCCTCATCTTCGATCAATAAACTTAATAAACATTATAGAAAGACAAGCGTATGAAGACACACATATATATAGTTAGATGATTTTTTTTTAATTATTATTTGGTATCTCTTGAATCAATTTCAAATTGCATATCTAAACACCCTCTTACTAGTTATTGTGACGTTATGAGACTTTTAGGTGACGGTGAGGATGCATATCCAAACACCCTCTTATTTGTTATTGTGGCGTTATGCAATAATAGCGCGGCTTATGAATGAATTAATAGTGCATTTTTAGATCAAAAGACACAAGACATGGGCCTTCCTTTACATGAGTTTGCAAAGGGTCAAGCAGGTCTAGCAAATGGTTTTACTGATGCTTGGAGAAGCCTTCTTGCAAAATTCGAAAGTCTCGCCGCCTCATAACAGAGCATTAAGCTCAAAGCATAATAGATGTCTGGAGCTTTCTTGCCATAATGTGACCATGTATTAAAGACCTACCATGGCATATGAGGTAATCATTTCAGGTCTCTATTTTTTAGTAAATTAGTATTTCAAGTTTTGAACACGATCATTAATGTTCTACCCGATATAACAATTTATGTGATCTTTAACTTAGTATTACTCTCAATGTATTGGGCTAAATCATGGAAGTATCCCATTTGACCTTAAGTAGAATTATCAAACCTATCAAAGATGGGTGTGTTAAAAGTATTACCCAAAGAGCACACAATTTAAAGTAATTTTCAGGAAATTCTTTCTTTTTCCTTTTGTTAATCAATGATTATAACTACTTTGAGCCTCCATTTCAATAATATCACATGCAATGGGTTCATTGTGTATCTCAATATTCTTGGTGATAAGTTTATTTCTTTGATAATTTATTGTATCTTTGGATACAGGATTATTATGGAGTTGATAAAATGGAGAAACAAATGTATTTCACTTTTATATAGTACTTTTTTTAGTGGGCTAATTACATTAAAATGTATCTAACTTTCTATTTTTTGTAGTTCTGTGTAGCCTCTAATTTTTTTGCAAATCCATGGAGTCATCTTTTGAGTTCAGTAAGTTCCATGTATCGGGTGACCAGACGTGTTTACTTTTTGACCTTTTTACCCTTCAATATACACACTCCTATTTAATTGTGAAGGGGTATATCCGTCAAATAATACACACAACTGGTCACCCGGTACATCAGACGGAATTCAAAAGTAAACTACACGGAATTACAAAAATATAGTAAGCAACAGAACTACAAAAAGTGTCAAGTTAAATACATTTTCGTGTTATTAGCCCTTTTTTAATTGTACTTTTATATTTTATTTTTTTATACACTTTAGTAGCAGCCTCTGGCATTACTTCACAGGTTGCCTTCTTAAGTGTTATAAGCTTTTGTATTTCACTTTACCCAAAAATAAAAATGGAGATCAACAAATGTAAGGAATAACAAAAGTACGTGAGCATTCCATCTACATCCACTCGTCAATGCCGTTTTTTAGCTTGTTTCTGTATTTGTTTTATTAGCCTAATTGTTGTTACTTGTGATGAGACGTTTTTAGTGTTTTAGTGTAATTTTACTGTCAAGAATACATTATTCTTTTACGTTATGAGATTGATGATTTGAGTTCTTAAATACTTCAATAGCACTTTGATAAAAGTAGGAAATCAATTTACGCTTGAGTGGCTCAAATTTTAAAGTCTTAGAATGAGTGTTAACGTGATCTTTATACATCAAAACTTTACAAAAACAATCAATTATGTCATATCCAAAAACCTTTGATTATTTGTTTATTACTACACAAGAATATTAGTTTACTAATAATAAAATGAAGGTGGCCCGATCAGACACATCGCCTCTTACAAATCTACCACCTGAAGTCGGGTCAGCCTGCACTCTTCCTGATCCATCAAAACAGAAAGACTAGAACATTCCCGCGACCCCTGCTAAAAAAGACTATTGCAGACTCCCACAATGGCTACCATGAAAAAGGAAGTCACCACCCAAACAAGCACTCAAGGCCCAGGGAAAAAGACTAAAGACACTGCCACTTAAATGCAACTGTGTGTTGTTAGCTGGTTTATGTATATATCTACTATTCAATCCCTTATTTGAAACCAGCTCATCGAAGTTGTTGACAACCACTTGGGATGCTCTTGCTAGATCTTTGTAAGAAAACATGTGCTTTTACTACATCTATGTATATTGAAAAACGTATGCAAAGCTATAAATTTAATATATGATATGTTTGTAAGTCTTCACATGTTCATTGTACACTTATGGGTTGAGTGAAGATACTTGAATCATCAGTCTAATCAGGACATATGGATTAAATGAAGATAGTTGAATAACTAGGCAATCCCAAAACCCTTCCTGCTACTAAGGGGGTTGGCAATGGGTGCGGGGAGGCACGGTGCGGCATCCCACCGCACGGGAACACCGCCGCCCTCCCCTCCTTACCGCACGGGAGCATCCATTTGCGGTGAAGCTTACCGAAGCTTTCTATCCGTTGCAAAATCAAAAAAGGAACGTTGGAGGTGTATTAATGAGTGAGTGATGTGATGCCAACAAAAAATGAGTGAGTGAATGGAAAAGTGAGAGGGTGATGTGGCATAAGGGGATTGGTTGTTTGTGAGTGAAGAGGGATGGAGTGAGTGGTGTCTTGCGCCTAAGTACGTATAAATGTAGATGTTTTGTTTTCTTTTCTGTTAAAGCCAATCTAACACGTGTTATGACAAAAAATGATTAAATAAAGAAATATTTAAATGAGACATATTCATGTAAAGTTTAAGAAGCAACTAGCTCCTACATATGACATACCCGGGGTCTACAATTCACACTCTTTTTAACTTTAAAAAGCTTTGTTTATGTATCAAGACGAATTATATTGCCGATGTGAGTCATGCACCACGTAATCTTTGTCCATACACATAAAAAAATGGAATATAAAAATAGTAGGCATTGTTTCATATATATGTTTATTCATCGGAATATGTGGATTGTCCCGTGATGGCCGGTATGGTACAATTTTGCATTTATGCATTGGGTGGTGATATCCACGCCCTCCCTATAAATGTTAACCAAGCCCTCCCTATTAAGTAGGGTACTTTTGTGTTTTTTTGTTTTTTCCTTTTTTTGTCGTTTTGTGGCGGCTTTTTTTTTTTTTTTTTTTTTTTTTTTTTTTTTTTTTTTTTTAAATAGGAAGGAGTATATGTATATGTATAATAATGTAATGTATATGTATAATGTTTGGTATATTTGTGTTTAAATGTTTTGTATATGTATAATATTTTGTATAATAGTACGTTAAATATTACCACGTTAAATAACTACAACGACGTATATATATAATGTTTTGTATGATAGCACGTTAAATATTACTCCCTCCGTCCCAAAATTATTGTCCACTTTGAATTTTCAAAGTCAAACTTGTCTAACTTTGACTATAAATATATATTTTTTATTATATAATACTTGATGAAAAATTATACCATTGAAAAGTACACTTAAAATTCAATCCATTTATATACTTTGCATCAAATATTATATAACACCCACAAAAATATTTAAGGTCAAAGTTGAAGAAGAAAGACTAAAAAAGTCAATAGTGGACAATAAATTTGGGACGGAGGTAGTACCACTTAAACGTTACCACATTAAACGACTATACAACTTTTACAAAATAATTTTTTTAACAAAATATTTTTTTTTTTAACTTTTACAAAAAAAATTACAACTTTGGTATATAATATTTTGTATAATAACATGTTAAATATTACCAACTTTTATTAAAAAAAAAAAAAAAACTTTTACAACTTTTATTAAAAAAAATACTTTTTTTTAAGTATTTAACAAAATATTTTTTTTTAAAACTTTTACAAAAAATACAAAATATTTTTTTTTAAAACTTTTACAAAAAATACAAAATATATATTTTTTTAACTTTCTTTTAAAACTTTTACAAAAAATACAAAATATTTTTTTTTAAAACTTTTACAAAAAATACAAAATATTTTTTTTTAAAACTTTTTTTTTAACTTTTACAAAAAATACAAAATATATATATATTTTTTAAGTATTTAACAAAAAAAATAATAATAATAAATAATAATAATAATAAAGGGTAAGCCGCATTTGTTGACTAAAAAAGGGGACAAAAAAGTGGGAGGGTGGCAGTGGGTAGGGAGGGTTGCAGTGGGTAGGGACTAGGCAGGGCGGGGATAACACAACCCTTATGCATTATGCGTTTTCTGTCCACTTTGTCGGCCAAAAGTCTGATATTTGGAATTTAATAAACACAAAGGCTCCTTCATCATTGGTCAAGTGTCGTCCAGAGATGCACGTTGTACTACTTTATGCTAGCAATAAAGTTTTGTCGGAGTACAGCTACATGCACATTAAGAGTCGAGTTATATTACAAACCAAACATTCCTCACATACCAAGGGACTCATCCTCACCATCCATCTAAAAAGGAAATCAATGGTTGAGATTAAAAGGATTTTATTATTTCACCCATTTTTTATAATTTAAATATCTCTTAAACCGTTAATCGTTAAGCGAAAATAATTACACCATCGCGACGGGCATTTAATTATCTTTCTATAGACGGGCACTTTGATATACTTTCGAAAAAAAAAAAAAACGTTTTTTCACGTTTTTTTTCCTGGCCGAAATATGCAATATCATATATGATTTTACATATAATATCATATATGATATTATATGTAATATCATATATGATATTGCATACCATATATGATATGCAATATCATATATGATATGTAATATCATATATGATATTATATGTAATATAATATATGATTTTTTCGGCCACGAAAAAAAAACGTGAAAAAAACGAAAAAAAAAATTTTGTCGAAAATATATCAATTAGCCTATCTATAGAAAGATAATTAAATGATCGTCGTAACGGTATATTTTTTTTCGCTTAACGATTAACGGTTTGAAAGATATTAATATTTGAAAAAAAAGGATGAAAGTGGGTTTTTTAAATTGTTGGGATTAATCTCATCCATTAGATCAAATAAAGATGGAGAGAAGATGGAGGGTGGAGATTAGTCCCTTGGTATATAAAAAAAATTTGGTCCTCAAATGATCTTTACTCGCACATTAAATTACTTTTAGAAAGCATTTGGCCGGAGAATTTGAAATTTCAGAATTTTAAAATTTAAAAAATTTAAAATTCTTAATAATTTAAAATTTTAGACTTTAAAATAATTTTGCGTGTTTGCTTGACAGAAATTTATAAATATATTTTTTATTTTTTTAATATAAATTTCATAAATATTCTATTTAAAAGTTTATAAAAAGAGTTTATAAAAATTTTATAAAAAAAGTTTATAAAAATTTTTATAAAAAATTTACAAAAAAAGTTTATAAAAAAATTATAAAAAAAAAGTTTATAAAAAAAAGTTTATAAATAAAATTCATAAAAAAAGTTTATAAAAAATTTATAAAAAATTCATAAAAAATTTTATAAAAAAAAGTTTATACAAAATTTATAAAAAAAGTTTATAAATAAAATTTATAAAAAAAAATTATTAAAAAAAATTATAAAAAAATTATAAATATTCTATTTAAAAGTTTATAAAAACAATAAGAAAAAACGTTTTTTTTTTTTTTTTTTTAAATTCTAAGGAAAAGAAAATTCTTCACTTTGTTAAGCCATTTTAATTTCCCTTATTTTGGCAATTTTCATGGAATTTTAAATTCTCCCATTTGTGTTACCAAACACAATATTTGGGGAAAATTAAAATGCAAATGACATTAATTTCCCCCAATATGCCCCAACCAAACGGCACCTTAGCTTTTTATGGATAGGGAGAGTTTATATAGACTCTCCAATAAGGGGGTTTCGTAAGGTCCTGTGCAGTGCGCGTTTATACGGTATGCATCGCGGTTTATATATTTTGATCAATACACTATTTTGTCATATCATAAAAAGGTATTAATAACATAATCCCTTAATTTTATATAATAAGGTTACATTGGGCCCGCTACATGGTCATTGTAGCAACAAGGTGGGCGACGGCCAACCGCGTTGCGGCGAGACATCGTTTCACGTCGTCGATCATTGCACAGTAAATGATCTGAAACCTCGAATAGAGTATAAGTGATTACTAATTACATATGTTTGGTAACTAAAAAAAGAATGCAGATTCTATAGCTAGAATTTATTAACTTTAGTTTGTGTGATGCAGGCTATTTTGATTATATTGAGGTCTGATTTCTAATCAAGTTTGGATCTTTTTTATGTTTGTGTTTTTGTTTTTATGTCTTTATGTTATTTCATGTCTTATTTGATTGGGTTCTATCTGTTCTGGGCTTCATGTAGTTTGCTTCTTTTCTATTAGCATATGATATAATAAAATGAAACGGGATAACATTTGGCTGGAGTGGGCTCCCAAACACTGGCCCCCTGTGACGCAAATTTGAAGTCATCAAATGGCAACCAATCAGAGGCCACCGATTTGACGCTCTCTTAGTTATATAGTAATGCCCATAAAAAACAAACACTAAAAATACAGTGATACAAATTAACACCATTGCGCCACCACATCTTTTTTTTGAAAAGCTGGCACCACTACATCTTCTTTCTACTCTTCTATTTTTATTTGTTCTTCCTTACTTTGCATCATTTTTGCAACCCAAACGCCTTTTAATTACAAAAGCTCAATACAACAAGAATTTATTTCAAATTACACGAGACAGCATGGCCCGTGCGATGCACGGGCTTCAATTACAATGAAGTAGCATTAGTCTTGTAACGGTTAATTAAATGTGCTAAAATTAGTCGCGAAACGTGAAGTGTTAAACTAAAAAATTCGCTTTATTAAGCTTTTACATCCTAACTGTGATGTGGGGGTTGAAACTGTAGGACACCTTTTCTTTTCATGCAGTATGGCACGTAAGATCAATTACCTTATAGGCCGTTGGTGGAGTGTCCCCGTTGTTGACTTTGATTGCTTCGATGATGTGACAACTGGCAAATTAGGGAGCCATTTTGAAAACCCGCATTACTTTAAAAATTATAAGTTTGGAATATTTGAAAAGTTTATCGTGATGAGATATTTTATGAACGTTGGAATGTGATTTTGATTGTACGTTATTTATGGGATTCGATTATTTATTTATGGTTTGGTTTGGTTCATTCGTGATGATTTATTTTGAGATCATTATTTTGGCACTACATTGACTCCGGCACTAGGATAACCTAACAATTTTAATTATTTTAATATCGGTTCGGATAATTATATTTTTGGAACGTATCGCGAGGTTTTTGATTATTTGGAAATGGATTCGGTTTGAGAGAGTTGATTTGTTATTTAAGGTTTCGGGATTGGTCCTTGTAGTTTACACCAAGTTACTTCACCACCTTAACCTTAATAATATTAACACATTTTATTATTACAAATGAATATGTTTTTTTTTTTATAATAAGAGTAGACTACATATTGGTCCTTGTGGTCTTGTCGCCTGGCACCAAACACAAACACAACCATATCCACTCTCACCTCTCTCTCTCTCTCTCTCAATATATCCCTCCATCTCACCAAAACCCTAGCCGCCGCTCATTTTCCGGCCACCACAGCCACCACCATCCGCTCCACCATCAACACCAACAAAACACACGCCCATATCACTTTCTTGTTTTTGAGGTTTCTTCACGTTTTGGTCTTGGAATCGAAGGTGAGACGAGTTTTCAACTCGTATTTTGGTGAAAATGTGACCAAGGGTCACGAATTTATTTATTTTTTTCGGATCTATGGTTAAACACATGAAACTCAAGTGGGTTTTTGATAAAACGTGATCTAAATCGAGTTTGGTATCCGGGTTGTTGTTTTCTTGATGGGTCGAAGTGTACCCAAGAGCATGTACTCTCGGTTTGTACATTTTTCGGATTTGGTTATTGATATGTGATGATTCTTGATCTTGGTGCTCGATTTGGGATGTTTGGATATTATTTTTGATGTTTGGTTCATTCTTGGTTATGTTTGGTTGACCCTTGTGGTCGTTTGGATCTTTGGCCGACACCCCAAAGGGGTCGTTTGGGTCGGGTTGGCTCGAACTAGAGCAAGCCGAGACCTAGTAGTCTCGGGTGGGACCCACATTCCTTGTTTCGGGTGTAATATTGACCCGAGTTGACTTGGTAAATCAACCCGTAAGTGATTATGTTTTCGGTTGCCATTTATACTTGTCGAATTATTGTTGTTGTCGTGTTCCTATTACTTTGAACATGGTACTTTTGGACTTGTGTTATTGTTGGAGTTGTTGACGAATGTGGATTTGGGGACCGATTGTGAGACGGTCAATTAGATGACGGAGATAGGTTAGTTGGGTGCCGTAGTCGGACTCTCATGTTGTAGCACGTGGATATGGGATTGTAACACCCTAGGCAAATCCCACATCGGCTGTGGCCTGGAGAGATGTTGGGCTCATAAGATAACATTCGCCTTACAATGACACAACGCGTTTTGTGGTCTACTGCGTGTGGGGTTCTTAGGAACTGGCAGTTAAGCGTGCTTATGTGAAGGTAGCACTGGTATGGGTGACATGCCGGGAAGTCTTCAAATAAGGCCACAAAAAACAAAGCCGTGAGCCTGCGGGCAAAGCGGACAATATTGTGGTCTGCGTAAGACGAGGTGTTACAAGTGGTATCAGAGCCACTCCTGAGCCGTTCGGGATGGTGGGGCAAACCTCATCGAGGACGATGAGTCCCTAAGGGGGGGTGATTGTAACACCCTAGGCAAATCCCACATCGGCTGTGGCCTGGAGAGATGATGGGCTCATAAGATAACATTCGTCTTACAATGACACAACGCGTTTTGTGGTCTACTGCGTGTGGGGTTCTTAGGAACTGGCAGTTAAGCGTGCTTATGTGAAGGTAGCACTGGTATGGGTGACATGCCGGGAAGTCTTCAAATAAGGCCACAAAAAACAAAGCCGTGAGCCTGCGGGCAAAGCGGACAATATTGTGGTCTGCGTAAGACGAGGTGTTACAAGTGGTATCCTGCGTGTGGGGTTCTTAGGAACTGGCACTTAAGCGTGCTTATGTGAAGGTAGCACTGGTACGGGTGACATGCCGGGAAGTCTTCAAATAAGGCCACAAAAACAAAGTCGTGAGCCTGCGGGCAAAGCGGACAATATTGTGGTCTGCGTAAGACGGGGTGTTACAGGGATTGTTTTGGACGGAGTTGATTTATTTACTTTGGCTTGATTATTATTTTTGGACTTGGACTATGAGCCGAGAGTGATGACTCGGACATGTGACCAAATTCTATGACTCGATAAATATTTAAAAATCAAACATTAAAAACAATACTCGTAATAATATTATTGATAATATAATCATTTATATACGTATATAGACGTGATAAGCGTATATATATATATATATATATATATATATATATATATATATATATATATATATATATATATATATATATATATATATATATATATATATATATATATATATATATATATATATATATATATATCCGTATATTAGTAATAAAACGATCACGAGTAAACGTTATAATAATATAACGATAGTTATTATACTATGCAAATAGTGCAATAAATGTCGGAATATTGTTATAAGTAAATAACTCGAAATAATGTCGAGAACTAATAAGTCGGGTGAGTAATAAATAAAAACATAACGATTTTTATAAATTTAGAAAAACTTATCGAGTTATATGAGTTGTGGTTATTTAAGGTCCAAGTGGGCTTTATATTGTGACTTTTGTGTTGTCACGGATATATGACGATTAATATGGACATTTTATATAATAAGTGACTTATTTAATCGACGGATTAGATCGAGTTATTTGATGATATAAAATGAGTATATTAATGGGCATCGTATCCCACGACGCCCATAGGATATGGTATATGTTTTAGGATAATAAATTACTATGTATCTCGTGGTATTTGGCCGATTTGACGATATATATAGGGAATTTATGGGACTACGATATATACCAAATAGAATTCTTTGTGCTATGTGCTTTAGGTTGGGTATAATTTTGGAACGATATATTACGTAAATAAATATTGGGGATTACCAAATCGACGGATTTGATAAACTTCGATGATTTATTTAAATAATATGTTGGGCTAATATTTGACCTATAGATGGTTTATTATTTCGTTCGTTGTGGCTTTTTGGTTTGAGTTGTGTCAACCCTTCACCCATATGGATACCAAACGTCGAATTCAAATTAATATGAAGATAATTCGAGAAATGGATATTTTTGGAAAGTAAAATGGAATACGTTCGGGAATGGAAATATTTGATTTTTGAGGAAATGATTTCTGAACGAGCTTGATATTGTTAGGAAGTGCCTAGTCTGTAGTTGCCGTTACGTGAGTTGCTTACGTCTTTCTTCTATCGATTTCTTTTGAGGATTTTCTGGACTTGAGGTGAGTCATAGCCTCACTTTTACTCTTGAACTTTGTTTTCAATACTTGGGGTGAGAAACGTGCAAATGTTTTATGTGGACTATTATCGCTTTGTTTATTTAAAACTTGCTATGCTTATAGAACTAGGTAGGATTAAGCGAGGCCTAGTCCCGAACTAGGTAAGCTATTGATTGGTTGTTGAGCGAGGCCTAGTCCCGAACTAGGTAAGCTAGTGGATTGATTATAGATCGAGGCCTAGACTTGAGCTAGGTAAGCTATTGATTGGATTGATTTGAGCTATAGCTTGCACCTATAGGGTTGATTTGTTTTGGTTGGATTATTTTGGTTGGATTATATTGGATTGATTATTTTGGTTGGATGATTGAGGCCTAGTCTAGCTAGCAAGCGTTTTGCGTACATGTCCACTATATTGAATTATGAATTTAAACCTATGATCTCACCAGCGAAAGCTGACTTTTAGCACGTTTTCTCAGGTAATTAAGTGATGCTCTATGGATGCTTGGGATTGGAGGCTTGGCAATGGCACCGGTTATGGATCTATGTTTCTAAAACTCTGATAAACTATTGTGGACCTATGTTTATTTCTTTTGGGCCTTACTTTGGATAATTCTTGGGATAAATGTAAATTTTAAAACCCGTTTGGTTGTGTTTTTCTTATGTTTACTTTATCTCGTTCTTTCATGACTTTGAATGGATACCAATCCCCGTAGCACCCCGAAAGCTTGTTGAGTCTTCCGCTGTATCAAATTTTGGGGGTGTTACAGATTGGTATCAGAGCCAAGTTTATAGAGAACTAGGTAAATAGACACCTAAACTATAACCGATTTTTATAGAAAACGATCCTCGACCATTGCCCGCTAGCCCGCCAAGCCGAAGCATCATTGTTATTATTGAGGTATTATGAGATTATCGAGATGATTGATAGATTTGGGATTCTTGAGATGATTTGAGGATTTGAGGTTTATTGATTTAGTGATATGATGGCGTTTTGAGGAATTATGTGCGTTTTGAGGAATTATATGGCTTAATTATTTTACGAATGATTTTAGTAATGCGGCATTTTAAATCTTTCTTGATATATATGATTTGGAATTATATGATGATTTTTGATATGGTATTTTGATTTCGCGGTTTAGTTGTTTTGAAACACTTACACCTACCCTACGCCGTTGTCACAGACTATGGCCTCCCGTATGTTCCCGTATGTTTGACGTTGTTGAGGATATTCTTACCGCGCCTGTACACCCAGCACAGTTCACTATGGCTCCTGATGATCCTTACCAGGTCGCCATGCATTCAGCTACTGTGCCACCGACAGCTTCTACTTCAGCACCACCTGCTGCATCTACACAGGGACCCTCATCTTCTCTAGGGCTCCCTGGTACATCGAGGCAGCTTACTCTTCATCAGGCTATGGCTCGTGTGGCTCCACGCCTTGCCCACCGAGCTACGGCACGTATGTTGGTACGCCCTACTTCACCACCTTTACAGTTGGATGCTCACTCTCTCTTGTCAGATGCACCACCTGCATCATTGCGTCATCGTCCTAGATCACCTACCCCATCTCCACATGGTTCACCTGTTAGGAGACGATGATTGATGATGTACTCTTCCGATGAGGAGGAGGAGGAGTACGAGGGTGAGGATGAGGCTGATGACCCTCAGGAGGCTGAGCAGGGTGATGATGATGACCCTGAGGAGGAGGATGACCCTCAGGAGGAGGAGATGCCTGATGATAATGATTTGTTAGTACCGCCAGCTCAGGCTGAGGAGCCTGATTCACCTATACATCTGATTGAGCCTGTTTCACCTGATCATCCATTTTTGTTTGAGTTGCCACCTGGTAGTCCCGTTGAGTCGGATGCACCTTCTGAGGTTTCTGCTGAGCATGCAGAGTTAGGTGAGACTGGTAGGATGTGGGCTCAGATTACTGCACAGGGCGAGAGGATCTCGCGGTTATCTGATCGACTTGAGAGGGTTATTGGAGAGTTTATAGCGGATCTGAGAGTTGATATGACTGTGGTTGTGGGCAGGATTACTGAGATGAGGAGAGTTTTGATGGAGGTTCATGAGCATATCGAGAGTTTACAGCGAGGTTTTATTACAGCTCGAGAGGCCGACCGCAAGTTATGGCAAAGGAATGCCGAGCTGGAGAAGGAGGTGACTGACCTCAAGAGAGACAGCGACACCCATGGTGTGGAGTTGGGATCACTATGGAGAGAGCTTGATGGCTAGAGGCAGGAGTTGAGGAACCTCCGCCAGCAGCGTGGCTAGATGTTTGAGCTATGTTATCTTGTTGCTTTCTACACCGAGGAGTGTTCGGTTAGAAAAGCTAGTTATCCTATTTTGATGTATTTTTCGTTGATTATTCGTCTCGTTTGGAACGATTATTATCTCTTGTGTTTTTCGGTAGTTAGAACGATGTTGGATCTTTATTGTATGGTTGGTGGTTATTATTATATGGTATTATGTGGTTTTTGGATATTGTGGAAATTGAGTTCCTATTCGGTTTATTGATGTCTTGTGGTGTATTGTTGATATTCTTTCCATGACTTGGCTTCGTTGATTAAATTCTTGTTGAGCATATGATAAGTTCTATTGGAGACTCATGAACTTGTATGATGTTTCAGATCAATGGCCCCACGATGAAACCCTGTTAGAGCTACCAGAACTGGTCCTGCAACGACTACCCCTGGTCGTCGAGGACGCCGTCCTACTCGAAATGTTGAGACCCCTACTGCTGACAACCTGGACACTACTAACCGCAACAACAGGAATCAAAATGTTGATGTTCAGGGAGACATTGATCATGTTCCACTCAACGCACCTACTGTGTATCAAGCAATGATCAATCAACTTGTGGAACAACGAGTTGCTGAGCTACTAGCTGAGTCAAATCATTCCAACAATTATGCTGGAACATTTCCACCTGTTCGTGCTAATGGATGTAACTACAAGGAGTTTAAAATTTGTGGACCCGTTGAGTTTGGTGGAACTGAAGGAGTGGTCTACTCGGTCAGGTGGATAAAGAAGACCGAGTCAGTGTTTAATGTCAGTGGTTGTGCGGAAAATGCAAAGGTAAAGTTTGCTTCTTTTACTTTCAAGGATGAAGCTTTAACTTGGTAGAACAATTACCGTAATTCGGTTGGGAGTGATGTGGCTTATGCTATGACTTGGGAGCAATTTAAGTCTTTACTGATTCAGACTTACTGCCCAAGGAATGAGATTAAGAAGCTGGAGATTGAGTTCTGGAACCATAAGGTTAAAGGTACCGATATGGCAACTTACAATCGCCGTTATCAAGAGTTAGCCTTACTTTGTCCCGATATGGTTAGGACTGAGACTCAAAGAATTGAGAGGTATACCGATGGGTTGCCGGTAGCTACAAGGAACGATGTGATTTCTGCTAAGCCTGCAAACATTCATGAGGCTATCAAAATTGATGGACTCGTTGGCATTGGAAGAAGCTGAGAAAGACAAGAATGGAAAGAGGAAGAGGGAAAATCACTCTAAGGGTAATGATCATCGAAACAAGCGACAAACAACTACCAGAGCTTATGCTATGGGAGATGGAGACAAGAAGAACTACAATGGAGATGCACCCAAGTGTAACCGGTGCTACAAGCATCATTCTGGACGATGTACTGTGATGTGCAAGAATTGCTCTAGGATTGGACACATAGCTAAGGATTGTAGAGCTCGACCACTTGCTATGGTTCAAGCTACTCCTGAAACTATGAGTAAGGCAAATGTTACTTGCTATGGATGTGGAAAGAAGGGACATTATAGGAATGAGTGTAGGGAATCGTGGAACCGAGGAAATCAAGGATCGGGTGGTAATGGGTACAATAATGGAAACCGTGGAGCTGGAGGAAACCGTGGACGACAAGATAATGGGGACCAACGTGTGGAAGCCGGAGCTGCCCATGGAAGAGTGTATGCACTTGGGAATGAGAGAGGAGAATATCCGAACGTTGTTACTGGTACGTTCCTTCTCAATAATCGTTATGCTTCCATACTATTTGATACTAGTGCCGATAAGAGTTTTGTGTCCACTAAGTTTGCACCCTTACTAGAGAAACCCCCGATGGCCTTAGGAATTGGTTATGACGTAGAGTTAGCTAATGGGAACATAGAGAGGATTAGGACTATCATTCGCGGTTGCACGTTAAACTTTCTGAATCGTCCATTCAACATAGATCTTCTACCCGTCACGTTAGGAAGTTTTGATGTCATTATTGGTATGGATTGGTTGTCGAAGTATCGTGCTCATATACTTTGCGATGAGAAGATCGTGCGTGTGCCTTACGGCAAGGAGATTCTGAACATACCAGGAGATAGAAAGGATTTGAGAGGCCCATCTAGATTAGCGGTCATATCTTGCACTAAATTGCCGAAGCTAATGGAAAAAGGATGTTACCTTTTCTTAGCTCAAATATCTGAGAAAGGAGGGAAGGAGATGAAGGAAAGGTGCATTGGAGATGTACCTATAGTTCGTGATTTTTCGGATGTGTTTCCCGATGAATTGCCGGGAATTCCGCCTACTAGACAAGTAGAGTTTCAGATTGAGTTGATACATGGTGCTGCACCCGTGGCACGAGCGCCTTATCGTCTTGCACCTACTGAATTGGAAGAGTTGTCGAAACAATTATCGGAGTTAGCCGAAAAGGGATTTATAAGACCAAGTTCTTCACCTTGGGGAGCCTCGGTCTTATTTGTGAAGAAGAAGGATGGATCGTTTCGCATGTGTATTGATTATCGAGAGTTGAACAAGTTAACGGTGAAGAATAGATACCCATTACCGAGGATCGACGATTTGTTCGATCAACTTCAAGGATCGAGTGTGTATTCGAAGATCGATTTGAGATCGGGATATCATCAGCTTCGAGTTCGCGAGGAAGATATTCCGAAAATGGCTTTTAGAACCCGTTACGGGCATTACGAGTTTCAGGTGATGCCGTTTGGGTTGACTAACGCACCAGCAGTATTCATGGACCTCATGAATCGGGTGTGTAAGCCTTACTTAGATAAGTTTATGATTGTGTTCATCGATGACATTCTAATTTATTCGAAGAATGAGAAGGAGCATGAGGAGCATCTAAGACTTATCTTAGAATTGCTCAGGAAGGAGAAACTGTATGCTAAGTTTTCTAAATGTGAATTTTGGATTCCGACAGTACAATTTCTGGGTCATGTGATTGATAGACAAGGAGTTCATGTAGATCCTGCTAAGATTGAAGCGATTAAAGATTGGGCTGCACCTACGACCCCAACAGAAGTTCGTCAATTTTTGGGATTAGCCGGTTATTACCGAAGATTCATTGAGGGATTTTCGAAGATAGCAAAACCGTTGACCAAATTGACTCAAAAGAGTGTTAAGTACGAATGGGGAGATAAGGAAGAGGAAGCATTTCAGTTACTTAAGGAAATGTTGTGTAGTGCTCCTATCTTAGCGTTACCTGAAGGTAACGAGGACTTCGTCGTCTATTGTGACGCTTCTCATAAAGGTCTGGGAGCTGTGTTAATGCAACGAGAGAAAGTGATAGCTTATGCTTCCCGACAGCTCAAGAAGCACGAGAAGAACTACACCACCCATGATTTGGAGTTAGGTGCTGTGGTTTTTGCTTTGAGGATATGGAGACATTACTTGTATGGAACCAAGTGTGTAGTGTTTACTGACCACAAAAGTCTGCAACACATTTTGAATTAAAAAGAGCTCAACATGAGACAGCGACGTTGGATTGAATTGCTAAGCGATTATGATTGTGAAATTCGCTACCATCCTGGTAAAGCAAACGTTGTTGCTGATGCTCTTAGTCGAAAGGAGAGAATTCCACCATTACGAGTTAGGTCATTCGGAATGACTATCATATCGCCATTACCGTCTCAAATATTAGAAGCTCAAATGGAAGCGTTGAAAGCAGAAAATCGACCTGCTGAGAACATATTTGGGATGGCAGAAAATGAGAAGGGATTTGTTAAGCGTTCTGATGGAGTATTATGTTTTGGAGAGCGAAGTTGGGTACCATTGTATGGAGGAATTCGAGAGTTGATTATGCATGAGTCGCATAAGTCAAGATACTCTATTCATCCTGGGTCTGACAAGATGTACCAGGATTTGAAAAAGTTATATTGGTGGCCAAATATGAAGGCAGATATAGCGTTGTACATTAGTAAGTGTTTGACTTGCTCTAAAGTTAAGGCAGAACATCAAAGACCGTCAGGATTATTGACGCAGCCAGAACTCCCGGTTTGGAAATGGGAGCGGATCACGATGGACTTTATTACCAAATTACCAAAGACAGCTAGCGGTTGCGACACTATATGGGTAATTGTGGATCGTTTGACTAAGTCTGCTCATTTCCTGGCGATTAGTGAAGATGATAGTGTTGACAAACTTGCGAGGTTGTATGTGAAGGAGATTATTTCTCGGCATGGAGTTCCGATATCGATTATTTCTGATCGCGACAGCCGCTTTACGTCAGCGTTGTGGCGATCACTTCAAACTGCTTTGGGGACGAGACTTGATATGAGTACTGCATATCACCCCCAAACCGATGGTCAAAGTGAGAGAACTATTCAGACTTTGGAGGATATGCTTCGTGCATGCATAATAGACTTTGGTAAAGGCTGGGAGAAATATCTACCCCTTGCGGAGTTCTCCTACAACAACAGCTACCACACAAGTCTTAAAGCTGCACCATTTGAAGCTTTATATGGTCGTAAATGTCGTTCACCTATTGGTTGGGCAGAAGTTGGAGATAGCCAACTCACAGGCCCTGAGCTTATTTTGGAAACTACTGAGAAGGTAACTCAAATTCGAGATCGATTGCAAGCCGCTAGAGATAGGCAGAAAAGTTACGCTGATCATAGATGTAAACCCCTAGAATTCCAGGTTGGAGACAAAGTGATGCTGAAAGTCTCACCTTGGAAGGGTGTGATACGTTTTGGGAAACGTGGGAAACTTAATCTCCGCTACATTGGACCATTTCTTATTTTGGAAAGAATTGGGCCCGTGGCTTATCGGTTGGAATTACCACCGGAATTGAGTAAAGTTCATGATGTGTTTCATGTTAGAAATTTGAAGAAGTGTCTTTCGGATGAAACGCCGGTTATACCAATTAATGATATTCGTGTGGATGAGAGTTTGAATTTTGTGGAAGAGCCGATTGAGATACTGGATAGAGAGATTAAACGACTTAAGAGAAGTCGTATTCCGCTCATCAAAGTTCGTTGGAATTCGCGGCATGGACCGGAATTCACGTGAGAATGTGAGGATGAGTTTCGAAAGAGATATCCGAAGCTTTTTACTTCGTAGATGGTTTGTTCCGAGAGAAACCCGGGACGGGTTTCTTCTGAGGCTGGGAGGATGTGACAACTGGCAAATTAGGGAGCCATTTTAAAACCCGCATTACTTTAAAAATTATAAGTTTGGAATATTTGAAAAGTTTATCGTGACGAGATATTTTATGAACGTTGGAATGTGATTTTGATTGTACGTTATTTATGGGATTCGATTATTTATTTATGGTTTGGTTTGGTTCATTCGTGATGATTTATTTTGAGATAATTATTTTGGCACTACATTGACTCCGGCACTAGGATAATCTAACAATTTTAATTATTTTAATATCGGTTCGGATAATTATATTTTTGGAATGTATCGCGAGGTTTTTGATTATTTGGAAATGGATTCGGTTCGAGAGAGTTGATTTGTTATTTAAGGTTTCGGGATTGGTCCGTGTAGTTTACACCAAGTTACTTCACCACCTTAACCTTAATAATATTAACACATTTTATTATTACAAATGGATATGTTTTTTTTATAATAAGAGTAGACTACATATTGGTCCTTGTGTCTTGTCGCCTGGCACCAAACACAAACACAACCATATCCACTCTCACCTCTCTCTCTCAATATATCCCTCCATCTCACCAAAACCCTAGCCGCCGCTCATTTTCCGGCCACCACAACCACCACCGCCGCTCCACCATCAACACCAACACCACCAATCGACTCCCCATATCATTCCCTACCCGATCTACATAAACATGCGCCCTATAACTTACTTTTTCATCTCGATTTCACCACAAAATCATCATCATCTTTCTTGTTTTTGAGGTTTCTTCACGTTTTGGTCTTGGAATCGAAGGTGAGATGAGTTTTCAACTCGTATTTTGGTGAAAATGTGACAAAGGGTCACGGATTTATTTATTTTTTTCGGATCTATGGTTAAACACATGAAACTCAAGTGGGTTTTTGATAAAACGTTATCTAAATCGAGTTTGGTATCCGGGTTGTTGTTTTCTTGATGGGTCGAAGTGTACCCGAGAGCATGTACTCTCGGTTTGTACATTTTTCGGATTTGGTTATTGATATGTGATGATTCTTGATCTTGGTGCTCGATTTGGGATGTTTGGATATTATTTTTGATGTTTGGTTAATTCTTGGTTATGTTTGGTTGACCCTTGTGGTCGTTTGGATCTTTGGCCGTCACCCCAAAGGGGTCGTTTGGGTCGGGTTGGCTCGAACTAGAGCAAGTCGAGACCTAGTAGTCTCGGGTGGGACCGACGTTCCTTGTTTCGGGTGTAATATTGACCCGGGTTGACTTGGTAAATCAACCCGTAAGTGATTATGTTTTCGGTTGCCATTTATACTTGTCGAATTATTGTTGTTGTCGTGTTGCTATTACTTTGAACATGGTACTTTTGGACTTGTGTTATTGTTGGAGTTGTTGACGAATGTGGATTTGGGGACCGATTGTGAGACGGTCAATTAGATGACGGAGATAGGTTAGTTGGGTGCCGTAGTCGGACCCTCATGTTGTAGCACGTGGATATGGGATTGTTTTGGACGGAGTTGATTTATTTACTTTGGCTTGATTATTATTTTTGGACTTGGACTATGAGCCGAGAGTGATGACTCGGATATGTGACCAAATTCTATGACTCGATAAATATTTAAAAATCAAACATTAAAAACAATACTCATAATAATATTATTGATAATATAATCGTTTATATACGTATATAGACGTGATAAACGTATATATATATATATATATATATATATATATATATATATATATATATATATATATATATATATATATATATATTAGTAATAAAACGATCACGAGTAAACGTTATAATAATATAACGATAGTTATTATACTATGCAAATAGTGCAATAAATGTCAGAATATTGTTATAAGTAAATAACTCGAAATAATGTCGAGAACTAATAAGTCGGGTGAGTAATAAATAAAAACATAACGATTTTTATAAATTTTGAAAAACTTATTGAGTTATATGAGTTGTGGTTATTTAAGGTCCAAGTGGGCTTTATATTGTGACTTTTCTGTTGTCACGGATATATGACGATTAATATGGACATTTTATATAACAAGTGACTTATTTAATCGACGGATTAGATCGAGTTATTTGACGATATAAAATGAGTATATTAATGGGCATCGTATCCCACGACGCCCATAGGATATGGTATATGTTTTAGGATAATAAATTACTATGTATCTCGTGAAATTTGGCCGATTTGACGATATATATAGGGAATTTATGGGACTACGATATATACCAAATAGAATTCTTTGTGCTATGTGCTTTAGGTTGGGTATAATTTTGGAACGATATATTACGTAAATAAATATTGGGGATTACCAAATCGACGGATTTGAAAAACTTCGATGATTTATTTAAATAATATGTTGGGCTAATATTAGACCTATAGATGGTTTATTATTTCGTTCGTTGTGGCTTTTTGGTTTGAGTTGTGTCAACCCTTCACCCATATGGATACCAAACGTCGAATTTCAAATTAATATGAAGATAATTCGAGAAATGGATATTTTTGGGAAGTAAAATGGAATACGTTCGGGAATGGGAATATTTGATTTTTGAGGAAATGATTTCTGAACGAGCTTGATATTGTTAGGAAGTGCCTAGTCTGTAGTTGCCGTTACGTGAGTTGCTTACGTCTTTCTTCTATCGATTTCTTTTGAGGATTTTCTGGACTTGAGGTGAGTCATAGCCCCACTTTTACTCTTGAACTTTGTTTTCAATACTTGGGGTGAGAAACGTGCAAATGTTTTATGTGGACTATTATCGCTTTGTTTATTTAAAACTTGCTATGCTTATAGAACTAGGTAGGATTAAGCGAGGCCTAGTCCTGAACTAGGCAAGCTATGGATTTGGTTATAGAGCGAGGCCTAGTCCCGAACTAGGTAAGCTATTGATTGGTTGTTGTGCGAGGCCTAGTCCCGAACTAGGTAAGCTATTGGATTGATTATAGAGCGAGGCCTAGACTTGAGCTAGGTAAGCTATTGATTGGATTGATTTGAGCTATAGTGTGCACCTATAGGGTTGATTTGTTTTGGTTGGATTATTTTGGTTGGATTATATTGGATGGATTATTTTGGTTGGATGATTGAGGCCTAGTCTAGCTAGCAAGCGTTTTGCGTACATGTCCACTATATTGAATTATGAATTTAAACCTATGATCTCACCAGCGAAAGCTGACTTTTAGCACGTTTTCTCAGGTAATTAAGTGATGCTCTATGGATGCTTGGGATTGGAGGCTTGGCAATGGCACCGGTTATGGATCTATGTTTCTAAAACTCTGATAAACTATTGTGGACCTATGTTTATTTCTTTTGGGCCTTACTTTGGATAATTCTTGGGATAAATGTAAACTTTAAAACCCGTTTGGTTGTGTTTTTCTTATGTTTACTTTATCTCGTTCTTTCATGACTTTGAATGGATACCAATCCCCGTAGCACCCCGAAAGCTTGTTGTGTCTTCCGCTGTATCAAATTTTGGGGGTGTTACAGATGAATGGGTAGAGTGGATTGTCTCCTTACACTTGACTAAGCAGGTTAAACTAATGCTGGAAGCTGTTTTTTATTCTGCTTGGTGGACGATTTGGTGGTTTCGAAATTCTACAATCTTCAAAGATAAAGCTCCAAAAAAGGCGATCTTATTTGATGAGTTGCAAAGTAAATAATTTCTTTGGTGTCGATATAGAGGAAAAAATAGGTTTAGTTGGATTGATCGGCTAAGCCACCCAAATACTATTTCTTTGTAATTCTAGCTCCTTGCTAGTTTTTTTATGTCTATTAATAAATCGCTGTTAAAAAAAAATTAGTACACGTATGTGTAAGTAGTAAGTGCACATTTGATTTGCTTACTTAGCGATTCTCAGCTTTGAGGTTCTTCGATTTGATCATCCTTCCATGCTGATACTCTACTAACGGATACCATCAAATCGTTGATGTTGCTTTCCCATTTACCCACATTCGCAATCCCATTTCCATGAACTATGTAGTGCGAGATTTTAAGTAATTTCTTTTATCCCTATAAAGTTCAGCGCGTCATTTATGATATAAATCTTTGTGCCATATTCCACTATATACTCGTAAAACTTACCTTATAGAACCGGTCAAACAAAGAAGCATGGTCACAAACATTCGATTTATAAGTAAGGAATCGCTATTTTGTATAGCATTTAAAGCGTATCAGATTTCAAATTTTGACGAACATTATAGTACTTTACGTGATGAGTGACCATATATAATAGTATCACACAATTAATAAATATTCTTTCTCCCGTCATTTAGTATTCTAACCGCATGAAAACCATAAATTAAATTTGTCTTATAAAGTAAAAAAACACATCGGTTTGATCTAATTGTTGTTTGCGTAATTTGCGACACTAATTTATAAGTTGTGATATTGTTACCACAACTTAAGTCAGCATGCCTTGAAAATTGTTGGTACCTTTACTTCGTCACTTTTAATTGAGGTCGAGTCAAAAAACTCAAAATGATATTCAGACTCGTGCGATTTACTTTATAAAAGTAATGGCATTCAGACCTATACGTTGCACCGATTTTTTTCCTCGATAAACTATTGAACTCTTGCTTATGTCTTAAACTTAACTTTTTAAATTGTTATTCTAACTTACAAATGAGTTCGAGCAAAAATTATGTAGTTCTTTTTACATTCATTCTTTAAGGTGATAATCGTAAAAAAATATTTATTTGTGTTTCTTTTTATTTAAGGTTGAAATTTACAAATGTAAATTGTTAGTATTTTGTGCTTCTTTTATTTGCATTGGGCCCAAGCTAATCATATATTCATATTTAACTTTACATTGAAAATATTTGGTAATAATTTTTATCTTTTAATAAATAAGGTTGCTATAGCAATACAAATAGATGGTTCCAATATGCTTAGAGCTCAAGGATGTGACACAATATAATATAGATGGTTCCAATATGCTTAGAGCTCAAGGATGTGACACATCCATTCCATAAATTCTTCGGAATACGTTATCTAACATTGTCATACGCACATTTGATATCTTTATACATAAAAATTGTGTTATATAAGAAACTCTTGGGCCACTTAGCTCCATCTATTAGAACCCTTACGCCATCTTCTAGTGATCATGAAGGAGCACTCCACCGAAAAACAACTACAACAATCTAGCAGTCTTTATAGTTTATGTACTTAATAATTCTTTACTAAAAAAACCTTAAATCTCACAAAGAAACTATTTGCTTCCCAACTAAATTCCACAGTTACCTTTATTCATGTAGAACTTCTAAGACAATCTCAACAATCATCGGTTAAAATATTGCAAATAAATAATTAAAAAAGGTTCACAAACACGATGGAATTACGCTACACAATGTAACTAAGTTTTACTAATAAGTTGTTGCCTTGTTGGTGGGCCAAATACCAAAAAAAAAAAAAAAAAAAAAAAAAAAAAAAAAAAAAAAAAAAAGATTAAGTTGTTCAATTGTGCATATATCACCAAACATTGCAGGAGCTGTTAGGTTGGCTTTGGCCCATTCTATCATATACGTAGCTCTATCCCATGAAACACACTCAATACCCTAATATTTGTCTCTCAAAACATCACGCCGCCATCTCTATCTCACCAAATCGATCAAAGCAATCTTCTAATCCTTTCCAACTGAAAACGCAGTGATCATCCCTTATCTTTGTTCATAACCACAATAATTTTTTGTCCTTTTTAATTTCATTCGAACCATTCAAGAATAAACTCGGCTTCAAGATCTTTTATAAAGGTCTCGGGTAAGATGATGTTTCTGTTTATGTTCGAGTCTTTCATTTAAGATCAGTGATGGGTTTGTGTTCAACTAAAAAAACAAATATTCAAAAGATTTGTGAAAAAGTTGAACACATTTGAGATATTGGCTTTTCCTTTTTATTTTCGAAAGTTGTTTGTGTTGTTGCAGAGATGATAATGGGATTAGGCTAGTGGTTTTGGTTATTTGTTGATGTGATTTCTTATGTCCATCTTCCTTTTTTTTCCTTTGACTTTTGTTGGACCGATGAATATGTAACATATCCGAGGTCATATGATTGTGGGATTAGGCTGCTGGACTGAGGTTAATCAACTCTTTGGTTCCTTTGACTTGTGGGATTTTAAAATCGGTAATGTTGTGAGCTTACTGGATTGTGCTATTTATACTTCAAAGAAGAAGATGAAAGAGTTAAACAATAAATAGACTAATCTTTTGGTTTTCTTATTTTAATGGGGAGGTTATGCAACCCTTTTGTCTTTGAGGTTGATTTATGAAACCAATTCTTTAAGCTGCTAAGCGTTTGATTGTTGATGACATTCATTAATTTACACATCCGAGCTGCTAAACCTGGTTGTACCGTACATATTTTTTTTCACAATTACCTAACCACATTTTGTAGTTATTTGGTATGCAACTTCATGTTTGTACGGTACTTAAGGTTGTGCACAACCCTCTTGCACATTAAATTAAGAGGGATAAGCTTTAAGTATAATAGATTATTATTATTATTACGAGACAGCATGGCCCGTGCGATGCACGGGCTTCGATTACCATGAAGTAGCATTACTTTTGCAACGGTTAATTAGGTGTGTTAACATTAGTCGTGAAATTTAAAGTGTTAAACGAAAAAATTCGCTTTATTAAGCTTTTACTAATAGATGTGTTTCATATGAAAGATACTCAAAGATGTGTTTGACCATTAATAAACGTAATTGTAAGTAATAAGTGCACATTTGATTTGCTTACTTAGCGGTTCTCAGCTTTGAGGTAGCCAAACACCTTCTAAAAAAAACTTAATATAAAATAAGTTAATATATAGCAGTAGTACATTGTTTCTTTAAAACTTGTATTTGAACAACCTAAAAGTGTAAAAGTAACTTCAAATAGTATTTCTTAAACCTTTCATATTTTCATAAGAAAATCATTTGTTTGCAGACCCTTTTAGCTTGACCCTCAAATTCATCTTTATATGAAAGTGAATTAAATCAATGTGTTAAGTGAGTATAACAATTCATGATTAAATTTATCAAGTATCATAAGCGGGAGACCAGGCCCACTGTACTTTTTACGCCCATGGGTTATGGCCGTTCGTTTGTTGCCCCGACCCATTTTTCTTTTCTTCTTTATCCACCACGCTATTATTTCCCTTCTGAATCTGGTCGGTTGTGTTTCGTACTTTTGCCTGATGCTCTCCACCTCTTGATGATTCATCTTGGGCCTATTGCATAACTGCTATCTGTATTCGTCTTTCGTCTCACTTTTTTTGGGTATTTATCTGTTGCTAATCCATTTATTCCAACTTTGTTGTTTGTCCTCTTCGATCAGTGGTACAAAAACCAGCGTCTTTATAAGGTGCGCGGGTTTGTTTATGTTTTTGTAGTCTTACTTTTATTGTATTTAATTAGGTCTGTGGTTGGTTTATGTTTTCCATATTTTATTTTTGTTCTCTGTAGTTGTGTCTGTAGTAACATGCCTTAATTTGTTAGAGTTAGGAATTAGTTACACATGTGCGGATTTCATAACTATGGTGGTTTAATTGCTTAAGCTTATCGTCTTAGGATTAATGACTAATTGCTTATGTTTATTGTCTAAACTTTTGTTGTCGGATACTTACTCACTCATAGTTTAGTAAAATTATTTTTACCCATGTTTATGATTGCTGATTTTTGGCTGGGATGTGTCATTTTATTGCCCCACATGCCTGCATCATTTGAACGTCTATAAGTTTATTAGTTGTGTTCAGTGTTTGAGAATTAGCGCTTGCCCATCATGCGCCCTCATTTGAATATGTTACATCATATGGGTTAGGCTTTAAATCTGTTTAAATCCATTTTTTTAATATTGAACCATAAAAATGTAAATTATTGTTTATTTATTTGCTTGAATTTGTTAGCCGAATATTTTCTGGAATTATGATAGTTCACGGAGCCCTTGGATATGGTATAACATACAGGGGTGTTTGGCATTAGTTTTTATTAAAAAGGGATTATGTGGTCATTGCGTATTCAATTAGCAGATAATAAAATATTGTTTGGGTATAATGATATGGAGATTATGACATTCATTTCTAACGTGGAACAGAAAACTTGATTCATTCCTAATCAAATCGATCCTTCAACTATAATAATGTACTATTTTAATTTTCTCAAATTTAATTAAGGTGGCATACGATACTTGATATTTAAATTTCTAATAAGATTTCTATTTACCTGGATTTTGAAGTATTTTTAGGGTAGCAGCTGCTTGTCACATGCTTGCGGTTGTCCCTTATTTTGTTGATTACGGTAGTAGATGATTCTTGATATGTTTAAATTTTTAATAAGACTACTCTTAAGTTGGCTCTTGGATTACTTTTGGAGTAAAAGTTACTTGTTAAATCGCTACCACTTGAGCATTTTAGTTTTCATCGGGAATTGAAATTTCCAAACCTTTTAGATGGCTAAAAGTATTTGGTTTATTAGGCTGCACATACTTTAAAGTCACTGAAGTTGTATGTGTTACCGAGGTTTCTGATTTCGGGTTATCTTTAATATGACCATATCATTATATTGGTTCTCTAAATATCGATGCTCTAGGCTTGTAAAGTGTTACTCTGTAAATGGACCGCTGGTTGCAGATCATTTTTACCCATGCATGGGTCAATCTGGGATAGGTGCACCTCAATCCGGTTAAAATATAGATTTGAGATAAATAGATAGTGTCTTGAAACTACCAACTGAATTTCATTACATACGCCCTATTTAGATATGTTGCAAATGGGAGGGGGTATACGAAGAACAGTAAATGGATTTATTCTGGTGAAAAAACTGAAAACAAAACACTAACGAAAGCTCTATGCGCAACCTCTATTCTGCAAACTCACATCAAAGTTAACAAAACTATAACTGACGCCATATTTGAAACACTTTATTTTTTTCTTTGGCTCTTGTTGTAAATGGAGTTCCATGCTCTTCATGTTCTTTACTATGGTTTTCCGCAGTGGCTACTTCAACAGCCTTGCCCTCTGCATCTGAATCATCTTGGACATACCTTTAATCATGTATAAAAAAAACAACTGTTAGTGCATGCAATAGTCATTAGTCAGCACATGATTTTATATACTAAGCTAACACTAAACCTCCTTTTCTTTTTGGCCTTAGAATCCTTTCCTGGAGAGAATACTTCCGGGCCCCTCACCAGCATCTTCACTGGCGACTTGCGAGTGCTGCTGCTACTCGCCGGTGTGTCATCATCAGAAACCTCGGTCTCATCATGCAATTCTAAAACTGTAGGAGCATTGGATTGAGAGACGTTGGTGCAGGTGAAGCTTTCAAAATCCCCTACCTTGTCAAAATTATAAGTTTTCTATTCAATTGTGATGTGGTATACAAATAAATAAACTAATTCAGGAAACCTACCTCATCAAGCTCATCAATCAACGCCTCGATCTTGTTAGCTCCGAAGCTGTCTCATCCCACATCACAATTACAGTTTACGCTGTCGCATCCATCACATCAACTTGAAGCCTAAACCTGTTGACACACAAAAGCATGTCGCTAACTGTAAGTATCAAAACTCATAGCTGATTTGGTCTGTTTAGGAACATATTATCACAGACTTGTTGCACGTGTCACACCATAGTTGGCCATCCTTGTGGTTGATTTTATATATCTTTCTTCAACTAACTTAACTTATTGGTATGATAAGTACATTTTTCTTGGGCCCACTTGTTGTGGAGTTAATTTACTCAGGAGTTTATGGAAAGAGGCAAAGTGAGTATAGTTGGTGTTTGCATATTCTGATCTTTTTTTACTAAGAGGACTTGTGCACCAGCTATGCAGTTCATTGAATAACTCGTTTTATATTAAACGAAATAATCGATTATCTCAAAAAAGTCACCGGCTTCGATCAGATCGACAAAGAATGGCATTGGTAAAATTCTCTTTTCCTTTTTTTAAGCATCTGAAGTGTTTGGATGTTTATGTTCAAAGTGATCATGCATGCCTTGGGATATAATACACAAATATACCTGGCTTAAATGTAATGCATATAAGTATAGCATACTTCAGTCTTCAGATTGGAAATGTAGAGTAAATTGCTCATAAACCCGTTTTACCGTATCATAGACCAAGTTATTGATGAATTAGAGCGTATCAAGGTTATGGGATGGGGCTTTTTATGTGTCTATAAATGTTCAATGCATAACAATGTGATCTGCCATATATGAAGAAATGGAGGTTAGAGTTTTGGAAGAGGGTACGAAAACGAACCATGAACACAATAAAGATGAACGACAGAAGCAAAAAAATAATACCTTTTGACGAGGTTCATTACTCCAATTTTACCTTCAACTGTCCATCTACACTCTAGTCTTTTAATCATCTTCACATGCCATCTAAACTTGGTTACTGATCTAGATTTTGATTTCGAACTTGTTTTCTGGTTGCCTTTGGCATAGTGTGACTACAGGTATAGATGGAAAGTATTGTGACTGCAGGTATTGAAGGAAATTGTGGGTGGCTCATATCACCCAGAAGGCTTATTTATATAGCTCTAACATTTAATACTCAGAAGATGAAAGGAAGATGCGATGGATTCTTGAGCTGGTTAGGAAGATGGATTGCAAGCAGTTTTTTATTTATTTATTTATTTATTTATTTTATTTATTTATTTATTTTTTTTTTAAGTTATGCCCTCATTAATAGCTTAATCAATAGACTATAAAGATGGCTGCATGATAGAATTTTCAGTACTTTTTTTTTTTTTTTTTTTTTTTTTAAGTCATGCAATTGAAAGCTATTAAAAGCTTTCAAATTAAGCTCCCTATTACCGAGAGTTTCTTTACATATTAGAGTTGCTTAGCTTATACCATGAATGCACATTAATGTAGAAGCAAATTAATGCTTCACTACAATAACTAAGGCTTTAGACATTTCCGAATGTCATTAGCTTAAACCACTTATTTACATTAGCTTAAACCATTTATTTGAGTTTTTTTGGTTTATTGCATTAATGCTAACATTTAATATGAGGAACTCATTCTTTATATATATATAGATATAGATATAGATTATTATTATTATTATTATTATTATTATTATTATTATTATTATTATTATTATTATTATTATTATTATTATTATTAACCTTGTATATATTTATGTATCATTAAAAGCTCTTAAAAAACTTCAAAATAAGCTCTGCATACACTAAATTCATTAGCTTAAACCACATATTTGAGTTTCTTGGCTTGTGACATAAATACTCACATTCAATATGAGGAACTCAATTTATATATATATATATATATATATATATATATATATATATATATATATATATATATATATATATATATATATATATATATATATATAGGGTCGCGTTCTATGCAGTACCAATATTAGATACAGTACTTTACAGTACCATTTAGACCAATAGGAATTTAGTATTAATAAACATTTTTATTTAATTTTAAAGGGCATAATAGTCAAACACATTTTTAGTTTCTTTTTGAATTTTTTTTAATTAAAAAACGTTTTTAAATTCCCTTAATTTTCGGAATTTTAATTTTTTTCAGTATATACATGTTTTCAAGAAAATAAAGTGCATATGTGTTTTTATAAAATATTGTATACTTACATATATTTTTTGCGTAATTGTTTCGACGTCAAATTTATTTTGCTTAAAATGGTAATTGCACATGTGTTTCTAGTATACATTCTTTGATCTTCGATTTTTATGACCAAAAACAAAAACATATACATGTAACCTTTAAAAATTAAATAACAAACAAGAACATAAATCGTATACACAAAATTCAACATCAAATATCTTGTTAAATATAAATGTGAATGCCATTTAAAAAATATGTGTGCACTCTTCACTTTCTCATCAAATTTATTGTAACATATGTGCACGCTTTTCGAGAATGTATGCGCACCCTTTCTCATCAAAGTTACTAGAACATATGTGCACGCCTTCTAAAAACATGTATGTTTGCGTTGTCCACGTTGCGCTTTCTCGTCAAATTTATTAGAAACATATGTGCACGCTTTCCAAAAACATATGTGCACACTGCACATTTATTGTAGGCACGTGATCTTGCTTTAACTGCATATTTAGAGAAACATACATGATTATTATAGTTATCTCGACTAATTTTTTAAACATAACAACTAGATAACACATATGCTATAATAACACAATCAAAACTAAAACACTTAACCATGTACATATTATATAGTTGGGGCACAACATACACACCCTCATTCAATCAAGCAAAAAACCTATACAGTGGAATATATGTATCCTACGTAACACAATTCAACAAAAATATCATCAAAGCAACACCATCTTAAACTAAAAAGATTTTTTCATGAAAGATAGAACTTCTAAATCATTAAATAAAGTAACCACACAAAATCATTAAATCTAAAAAGCCATTAAATCTGTTAATGAGCCATTTTACAACCAAAACTAAATGCTACAATGAAATAGAGTTGTCCTTACATTAGCATAAGCAATAAATGTGCATTGATGCAATCCAGTTTTGTTTACAAATTGCAGATGTGTGTTTTCAACATAAAATATTTCAAAACTAACAAAGAAAAACCACTAACATCACTATTGCTAAAATCAAACTAAAAAAGAGGCCAAACACGATACAAATGTGGATCTTCCAAGTAACTTCTTATAAAACCAAATATTATTATATTGGTGTCACATTCTAAATCTTTTTGCAACATCCAACAAACATCAATTCATTGTTCACATCTACAGTTTAGGATCGAAAGTTCTAATACTCAAGAATTAAGATTATATAAACAAGTCCATTAAAATCAAGATCGAAATAAATCAAGATCCAATAAAAACGATTACATAAACAAAAAAAAATCAAGATCGAAAAAAACGTAGCACTAAAACCAATACCAAATAAAAATCGACTGTCATCAAAAAAAAAGAAAAAAAAAACAACTTACTGACTATGTAGATCTCAGATTGATGCTTGTTCGACACAAAAAAAAAATTGAAGATGTTTTTTTTAGTTGGCCGAACAATTTATCTAAAGAGAAAGAGGCGTAGGTTTTTTTTTGGGGAGGGGAGCGGTTTATTGATTTATGGAAGAATTGCAGATGGTAAGTGAGATAACCATGCATTTTTTTTAGGGATAATATGAAATACCTAGATTACCCTTTTAGTTTTTTAAATAATGGCTTGATCTTTCAATTAATTACATTAAAGGCACAATTGATCTCATCCATTGATTAAGTGATCTAACGGTCTAGAATGGTACTGTAAAGTACTGTATCTAATATTGGTACTGCATAGAATACAACACTATATATATATATATATATATATATATATATATATATATAGGTTTGGGTTAAAATAAAAAGTGTGTTATAATAAAAAGTGTAGGAAGCCCCCACAGCCCGCCACCTGTCCCAATTAGTCCGCCCCTTTTTCTAATACTTCCAGGGGTATTTTCGTCATTTACAGTCAATCTTATAAAAACCTTTTATCTTCATTCATTCTTTGTGTTTCTCATCACATCTTCTCTCTCGTTTCTATCCTCCCGCCATCTCCACAACCTTTCCCAGTTTTCACTATAACCTTTCCCATCCTTCACCAACACCTTCCCCACCATTCATTATCATCTTCCTCACCGTTCAGCACAACCCTCCCCACTGTTAACTGTCGATAGCAATTGATTAGTGAGTGTTCATCGTCGTCATCATCATCATCATCGAATAATGAAAATCATCAACGAATTATTGAATAGTAAGATATGTTAATTTCTAACTTTTTTTTTCAGTTTACTTTATGTTAATTCGAAGTTGTAATTGGTTAATATTTTTTTTTGTTGATTGTTGGTTTATTTAGTTGATACAAATCGTTAATTCAGTATGTGTTTGAGAAAAAAACTAGATGAAAAACTCGTATACGAAACTTGCACACCAGGTGTTCGATAAAATGTCTACATGATATTTTATAATTGTGATGCACAAGTTTTGTACTCTGATGCACTAGTTTGTTCATACTTCATACACCTGATGATGAACTTATTTTAAGAGTGTGGTAAAATAGGTATAAGTTTATGATGCACTAGTTTTAAGGTTTTTAGTTTTTTGGATAATATATGCTTGCTTTTGATTTTTTTGAAAATTATGTTTAAGTTTGGATAATATAGATCAGATGCACTAGATATAAGATTATGATTTACTAGTACAAAGCTTTTTTATTTTAAGTTTTAATAAAGATGACGCAACTACTTTTTATGCTTTGATGCAGCTACTTTTTATGTTTTGATGCATCTATTTTCTAAGAAAGTGTTTCTAAAATATACTCAATAGCTTTCTATTCATTTTAAATAATTTGCTGCTTTTATGTTATTTTATTTTGTGTATTGTGATGCAGTATAGACATTCTGATGCAGCAGTTGAATAACATAGTGAAGAAAAGAAAAAGGCCATAATTCCAGGACATGTTCATTGAAATTTCCACTATCGAAGAAAAGCAAGCAATCAGTAAAGCCGAGAAGAGCGACAAGAGCTAGGCTTAGAGGATCTGAGGATGTACTCGTAAAGTTTAAAAGCATTATTTAAGTATTTTTTTAATTCACAATAAGTATTGTATAGATATTAAAGCATTACGTACAAGACATGTTTTCGGTTCTAAGATGTATAACATTTATTATCAAACATCAATACAATAGTATCTTTATGTTTTGTGAATAATATACTCAGTATCTTTATGTTTTGTGAATAATAGTTACTGCATTATGTTATTTGTTGAGTGTATCATGATGCAGTAAAATATAAATTTTTATGCAGTAACATTTACATTGTGATGCAGTAACATAATACAGTGATGTAGTAAAGTATTACTTTGATGCAATAAAATTATATTGTGATTCAGCTGATGCAGTAGATTGACATTATTATGGTGCACCTGACATACACATTATGATGCACTAGTTGTATACACTATGATGCACCAATTAAATACACTGTGATGCACTAGTATTTTCAGTGCAACACAATTTATAATTTGGTGCATCTATGTTCATTCAGATATCAACATTAATTTAAACAAACACTCTCATCATAAAGATGTACAATACTTAGTATTAAACATTCAGAAATCAAAATCATTACATCCAATAGAATTCAAACGTTGTTTTTTAATGATCCACAAGTATCATCCAAAATCCTTGCTATGGATTCAATAATCCTTTGTACCATTCTTTCTTTCAGCTTAAACATTCAGAAATCCAAATCATTACATCATTTGGCATTAGAGGATTGTAATCTACTATTTGCAGCTTGTTATACGCCTCTGCGTTTGCCAAGACTTCTGCCTTTTTCTTATTCAAACTTTTAAGAATCATCTTTGCCGTGTACTTTGATCGCAACGTATCGATTTTTCCTCTTTCTTTAACTCTTCCTCAAAAATACGACGACCCTAGTAAGTTTCCATCTGGCTACCACAACCCTTGCGGTAAAAATCTCATTCCATCTTGGGTGTTTATTCCTCATCAAGTAGTCAACATGTATGTTTATCTGTGATAATTTATAATAGAGTATTGAATTAATATACTATTTTCATTGTGATGCACTAATTATAACACTCTGATGCAGTAAAAAAAAGCTAATCATGTAATCAGCTTTAACTTACCAAATCAAATTCATATTCACTATATCTTAGTATACTATTTTCATCTTCATTTATGCCTGTAACATGATTAAACAAGATGCATTATAAAACATCTACTGCATCACTTCTTCACATCAATTGGTTTACCGTTCAAAATTAAGTGAATCAAATAAACAACCAAACAAACAAAGACATTTTCGCACATAATGCAACCTACGCTTAGCCTAACTCATCCTTATACAGGAAAATTGTGCACCTACTGCATCATAATTCAAAACCAATTGCATCGTTCATACAACAAACCAAGCAAACACATTTCAATAGATAATGTCACTTACACGTAATCTAATTAATTCTTAGAAGCAACAAATGACTACCTACTGCATCATAGTTTAAAATCAAGTGCATCATAGATACAACCAAGCAGACACACATCTTGGCACATAATAAAACGTACAACTACACTAATTCAGCCATATACGTGACAATAAAGCACCTACTGCATCACAATCTAAAACCAAGTGCATCGATCATAAACATACACATATACATACTCTTCAACATATTTGATAGCCTACTACATCTTCATACAAACGAACTTAAATCAATAAAAATAAATAAAATTTTTGCAAACTAAAACTAGCAAAACCTACATGTAGCCTAACTAAACCATATACGCTACAATTGAGCAGCTACTGCATCACAGTCCAAAACCAGGTGCAATATAATTGAGCATACAAACATATTTTCGCCCATTGTGATGCAGTAGTATTATAAACATTTTGATGCAACTGTATGATAACACAATGATGCAGTAGAATAACATTCTCATACACAGAAACTAAAAAACTACTGCATCAAGTTCATATTCAAGTGCATCATACAAACAACCAAACATAAAAATATATTTATGCACATAACGCAACCTACGCTTAACCTAATACATCCTTATACACGAAGACTGAACACCTGTTGCATCGTAGTGCAAAATCAAGTGCATCACACAAATAACCAAACATACAAACACAAATAACCTGCTGCATCATAGTTAAAATAATAACCTACTGCATCATAATATGAAATATAACTGCATCAATATTTAAACTGCATCATAATATAAATTTAGTGCATCGCAGTTATAAAGTCTAGTTGAGACATTTTATCAAACACCTTATATGCATATTTACTAAACACGTTTTGTATCTATTTTTTTTCTACATTTTGTTCTAGATCTAAAAGAAAACATAATGTAACTTTGATCAAACTCTAAATATAACATACTAAAAACACAATTTTAGTAAAAATAAATTAATAAATCGATGCAGTAATTAAATTAGAGATCTTATATCAACTTACAAGGCCTTGTAAGATTTGGTATGTTCGTTTACACCATCGTTGACGAAGTAAGGTTTTTGAATGGTGATTCAAACCTTAACAAATCGATGCAGTAACAATCATTGATGAAGTAGGTTGCATTTGATGAGTTATCGATAGGTGATTCAGTTTTGGGGATGAAATTTGTATGGTTTGTGATGAAGTAGATCTGTGTTAGTTTGTAGAGAGAGAAAGGGTGTAAATTTTTTTTGAGAAAAATGAAACGAATGCGAAACGATACCGTTTTATCACTGTCAGGTTATGATTTGTATAACACACTGTTATACAATTGCCCCTTATGTTTCAAGTATTTACAAAGTTGCCACCGCCCTTTTTGATCTTGCCAAATCTGATTCAATGGTTGAGATTCCTTCCTACCCTTTTTATTATAACACACTTTTTATAATAACCCCACCATATATATCTATACATTATATATAACAGGAGGCGTATGACGTCATTAATGCCACCTCAATGCCACCTCAATGCCATGTAATTGTAATATGTCCATGTCATCACATTCTGTCCATGTAAGCAATTTTTATAAATTTTTTTAAACCCACAAATTCGGAATTATTAATTTTACTAAAAAATTCGGAATTTTTTTAAATTTTGCCATTTGCATGGATCGAACCTGGGATGTTTGTAACATTAACAAGCATGATAACAACTAGACCAACACATGTTTTGGATTATATCTTGCAAATCAAAATCTATAAACCTATGTAATGAGATAATTATGAGAATCCCTACAAGTTGGGTAACCCTAATAAAAGATATAAACCAACCGAAAAAAACACATTCATAATAACGTAATACACATTCATCCCTTCATTCATAACTAAATCATTCCAGAAAAATACCTAGGTCTTACCCCTATTTGATCTTAAAAAAAATGCGATCAATATTATCAACAACTTGCTTTTCATGAATTGAATTAGAAGGTATGTTCATAAACAATATCCAGTAACAATATCAATTGTAATCATGTTTGATATGCTGATTTTATGTGTTTTTTAAAGGACTTTATTGATTTTAATGTTTGTTTTATGTATATGTTTCTAGATAATGAGTTCATGCTATAAGTTAATGTCCATGCAATGCCGATTTTTATGTAAGTAACTTTTTCGTAGAAAGCATACAACTATGGGTATTACAAAGCCTAATATATTTTTTTCATTATGTAGATGTTGGTTATATTCCCTCCCCATAAAACCCTAATATATTTTGCTGAAGATGAGCTGATAACCGATTAAGCAAGAAAGAATTCACTTACTGGGCTTTTTCTGGATTTCAATGAGGTGATAAAACCTGGAGATAAGTTGTTCCAGACAACCCCTTAATTTATTTGTAACTAGGGTTATGTTACTACATGCTTTAATGATCTTCATGTGTTATGTTCTACCCATAATTGTACTTTTGAAATTTCTTATATACTTATTTAGATATGAGCATATGAGACAGAATCATGTTGGTGTTTACTGTGAGAATTAAACTCAAATTGTGGAAGAAGTTTTCATCCAAACGCTCTATGAGGTTTTTATATTGCAGAAGGTAATGAACAGAAGAAGAAAAGAATGAAAGCCGAACCAGATGTAATTATTGTAAGCAACTCTAAATTATTTTACAATTTTACCTTAATCCATCATATTCATAGTTATAATAATAAGTATCTTTTTATTGGCATAGGGACCTCTCAAACAACATGATTAGTGGTCCAATACCGTCTCCACTTTGTGATTTGGAACACCTCTTGAAACTGTAAGTCCTTTTCTCTTTCTGAAAGTATTTCAAATAAACTGCCAGCTCCAAGGGCGTATGATAATGAGTCATTATGCTCGCCCAAGAAATAGAAACACTGCAAGAAAGAAGGCATTAGCTGTTTCCACATAATATGTAAATACATAAAACACGCATCCTGCATATCTAATTCTACAAGGAACTTCGCAGAAGTAAAAGATACCAGGAAACCAAAACAAATCCCTTTGAAACAACTAAAGCAACCAACTATCTCTGTTTCTCATCAAACCATTCATCTTCGTATAAACTCTCTCTGGGTAAATATAAGCCAAAAGATCAGTAAATCCACTGAAATTGACTTCCTTTCCATATATTCTCAGCAGAGATATTAATACGTTTATACCTAAGATCACAAAAGACTATCTCTGTTCCTTTCAACTTGAATTGGTACGTCGACAATTGCATTTGTATCTTCTGATGTTCATTCTGATTACAATATATTGAATTTGTTGTGTAGGTTCCTAGAACCCATCATATTTGGAAATTATCCGGAAGAATGAAGGGTATTCTAGGTTATTTATTACCTGACTTCCATAATGATTCTATCGGGAAGCTAAAGAATGTATTAGACTTCATTGGCATCAACCATTATACAAGTTTCAATGTAAAAGACCGTATACACTAGACATGTGAACAAGGAGGACCCGGTGTTTCCATAACAGAGGTTATTTTCTCAGAACTGCAATTAAGAACAATGTTTCAATAGGAGAATCTGTATGAAATCCTTCATACACCCGCTTTATTTTGATTTTTATAAATAATTTATGAATTAACTGCCTGTGTACTATGTAGACTGATTAAGAAGTACCATACACAAATCCTCAGCTGGTTTGTTGGACAAGGATCTGACCTGCTCTTTTGATTTTTGGCGATTAAATAAGGTTTGGTAACTGAGGAGCGTGAGAACATTGACATGGATGCAAAACCATTTGCCAAGAAGACGAAAGAGATTGGCCACCAAGGATTGAGGCAAGGGACAAGTAACTTTCTTTCTCTCTGTTAGAGGGGACGTTTTAAGGCTTCCTTTCAATTTGTATTGCAAAAATAGTATTACGATGCAAGTTAAGTATTTCGTAGTTTTATTCAAATATTGGTCATACGAGTCTTCTTATAGACTTAAAGTACTTAGCCTAAATTGTGTTTTAATGTTATGGAGTAAAATTTAACACCAATAGTTGAGTGGCTATCTTAATTTACCCATTATTTTGTAACTTGTGATCAGCCCATCAATGATGCAATTGTTTTCAAACTGTGCCACATGGACAAAGTATATATGAGTCTGCTGATAAGCTTGAGCTTCAGGTATTATTTTGATCATCATAATTTTGTGACTTAATGCTAGCTCTTATAGTCTATGAGACTGCCTTTTATTTTATTTGTTTTGAATGGCATGAGACCGCCTTTTATTGTTTGTTTAATAAACATGTGGCTTTTGTATTTTACTGAATACCTTCTATTGAAAACTAATCATATGCGGGACTTGCTGGATTCAACCTTGCTGTTTGAGCTAATGAAGCAAATTATGCTTTTGACAAGTCTTGCTACATAAACATATTATTATTTCTTATTTGTTAGTGCAACTCATGAATAAGGGTTTAAGTTCGCGGTTTCCGACTTTCATGATCATATCGTTATGAGTCGGATACTTTTTCCATTTGTTTAATCAGAGTCCTTGATTTTGATTTAATTGTTTGGATTTTGACTTTTAAGGAGAGACATATAATGGGAGTGTTAAAATGTTCTTTTTAAAATCCATGTCGAAGCTGGAGGTTTTTTTGTAAGGGATAACCAAGCTGGTAATTTTGGGAGTGTTTAAATAAAAAAGAAATCACAAAATTTTCACTCAAATAAGATGGTACTAAGTGATTATATTTAGCGTATTTGTTGTTTGTATATCAAACTGATTAGAGAACTGCAGGCGGGTCGGAATATAATATCCAAGATAGCCCATATTGAAGTTATATATCCTGACCTATTACTCAACATGCTCGACTTGCACCTTTTTCCACCTTGGAAGTAACATAGAGTCATCTTATTTTGGCTGTTTTATTGCAGATGTTGCTTTTATATTTAAGCTTAATTGGTTAAATAAATGTTAGCATTACTCACATTTTTTTAAAATTGGTGTCTTATGGTGCTTCAAACATGTATTATGGGTAAACATGTGATAAACAAGTTGAATCTATCTCATGAAAATGAAGCTTTCAAGATGACCTTGGGTTTAGAGCAATCCATGCCAAGCATAAATTGGTGAGTACTACATTCTAAAATGAACTTATGTTTTTCAAAATGGACTTTTTATTCACATTCCGTTGTTACTACTAGGAGTTTCATGACTGGAATTCGGTTTGCAGAGCTTCCAAGACTATAAGAAGAGTTGGTGAATCAGCTTTCCATGGTTTCACAAAGAACTTTGGACACTTGAATTCGAAACTAAGAGATAAAACCGGATATTAGTCTTTCGGGTCGGGTCAAAGTCGGGTTGAGACTAAAAAAAATATACCCGAATCCGATCCTATTTGAACTCGGGTTAGTCGGGTTCTAATCAGATCGGGTCAAGTCGGGTCCGGGTCTAGGCCATTTATAAAATCACAGAATTTAATTTCTTAAACTTATTAGTTAAAATATTAAACAACTCAAAGATACATGTATAAATCATATACGTATTGCATTTGTTCATTGAGTGAGCTTGTTGCAAATTTGCAATAAGCAAATGTGTAAATATTGAATAACCACAATTATAATGCAACTTGTAATTACGCAAATGCATGCAACCATGCATGCTAACAACAAAATGAAATGTATAAGTAGTTACCAAATAGATAATTATGTGTTTGTTGGAGATTTGCAAGCAGTAGTCTTATTGCAGACCTGCATATTTGCAAACTTGCAACTTGCATTAGTAGGCAAATATTAAGAACATACAATAATAGGAAAATAAAATAACAAGACTACCATGACTTGACAATAATTGCAACTTACAAACTGTATCATTCAAATAACAATAGTATGCAAATAACAATTGCATTCTTGCAGACATTAGGCCTTTTGGTCACAACAAAATTTGCAACAAAATAAACCACGAAATATTAGTATCTTTAGTGTAAGTATGTCAATTCTTGAAAAAAAAAAAAAAAAAAAAAAAAAAAATAATAATAATAATAATAATAATAATAATAATAATAATAACTCGGGTTAGTCGGGTTGACCCGAACCCGAATAGGCAAACTATTTTGAACCTGATACCCGACCTTATTTGAACTCCAGTTAATCGGGTTGACCCGATTGAACCGAGTTGGATTTTGAACCCGATTAACCCGACCCGAATATCCTTATTCAGGTTCAAGTTCGGGTTCGGGTCGAGTCCAGGTCTGGTCGGGATTTTTGACACCCCTACAGGTGGGTTTTGGAACTGAGCTAAAAAAAGTGGTCTGAAACTGAAAGAGAGAATTGCAAAAATCGTCCTTAAAGTTTGGTCAAATTGCACGTTTCATCTCAGATGTTTGGAAAGTGCAAGGATCGTCCTTTTTGGAATACCTGTTAAAATATATGTTTTTGTATAATAAAACAGAAACTTAACCTACATTTAAAAAGTAATAAATCTTTTGGCTTCATATAATTAATTAATAATCTCTTTTTAGAGCTTTATGTAAGGATCTCAACACTCATAGACAGATCATACAAACCTAATTAGTTGATCACAAAATAATTAGATATGTAAAGAAAGATTCAGTTTCACGATATTATCTAAGACTTGAAAACACTAATTAGCTAACGAGTTTTAAAATGCAATGCCAAACGCTGACAATTATTAAACCAACTGACGGTATGGATTATATCTGTTTGTGTGCAGTTGAGGGAGTATGTATATGACACAAAAGACTAGATCAACCTAATATTGGATGATAAGCAAAACCGTCTTTTGCAAATGGGTATTATGTCTCTAGAGTGAAGAGTAAGAAGGGATTGAAAGTTTTTTTGTTGTGAAAATGATGGTAATGGCTTTATTTCATATACAACGTTGTTACATTAATGTGTATATTTTAATTGTTCCATAAATGTTAACGTTAATATAATTTTATTTTTAATGCATTCAATATAAAAATTGGTATGTTTATATCTTATTTTACGTAAACTTATGAAGGAAATGGTTCCTCTTTCAGAATTCAGATAGTTGCATATGTACATCCTATAAAGACTCATTCGAGTGTTGGTTATACCTAAAACTTATTTTTTGTTAACTTTAGTTTTTTAACGATGTTTATAAGGCTTGCTCGCCCATTGAACGGGCTATGCTTTGACACTTTGTTTTTGCGTACCACTTTGAAACTTTTTTTCTCTCAGATTCGATAACACTTTGATTTTTTTTTTTTCTCTCAGATTCGATAACCGTTTATTTCTTTTCGTTCTTAATGCATTAAAAAAATGGGTACATTTATATCTTATTTTTCGTTAACTTATTTTTTCAAAACGACAATTACAAGTCATGCCCGCCCATCGGGCGGGCTTTAAAAGCTAGTATATATATATATATATATATATATATATATATATATATATATATATATATATATATATATATCACCATTTAACGTAAGTAAAAGATAAGAACACCATTTAACATAGATTTTCTCGAAGAAATATATTTTCTTTTCAAGCATTATCCAAATGACCGCATGACCAACCACCGACCTATATATCTTACTAATTAGACCACATTTTACCATTAGCCCAAACTTTTTATTTTATTATTATTTTTTTAATCTTAGCCCATTTTCCAAAAACTCTTTGTAGTAAAAGTTTGAACAAATCACTCTGAAAATTGAAGTTTTTAACCATTTGACTCAGTTCTATGCTTTTTAGTCTACTTTAGATCGTTTTCATGTTAAATCCACGGTAAATCTTCTAACAAATTATTTTTAATTATTTTCTTTGATGTTCTTTTTCTTTTTCTTCAAAAAAATTTGGATTATTATCGTAAAAATACAATTTTTGTAATCCAGTTGCACTAGTTATCCATAAAAAATTAAGGGTCCGCTTAGTTCAAAGTGGAGAAAGGGAAAGGGAAAAGGTAAGGGAAAGGGAATGCAAAAGAATGAGTGAGATGGGTAATGAATACCTTAGACCACATTTTACCATTAGCCCAAACTTTTTATTTTATTATTATTTTTTTAATCTTAGCCCATTTTCCAAAAACTCTTTGTAGTAAAAGTTTGAACAAATCACTCTGAAAATTGAAGTTTTTAACCATTTGACTCAGTTCTATGCTTTTTAGTCTACTTTAGATCGTTTTCATGTTAAATCCACGGTAAATCTTCTAACAAATTATTTTTAATTATTTTCTTTGATGTTCTTTTTCTTTTTCTTCAAAAAAATTTGGATTATTATCGTAAAAATACAATTTTTGTAATCCAGTTGCACTAGTTATCCATAAAAAATTAAGGGTCCGCTTAGTTCAAAGTGGAGAAAGGGAAAGGGAAAAGGTAAGGGAAAGGGAATGCAAAAGAATGAGTGAGATGGGTAATGAATACCTTAAACCCCCCCCCCCCCCCCCCCCCCCTCCCTCCCCCAATTTACTCTATAATGGTTGATTACTCATTACGAGGTAATCAATACCTTTGCACTCCTTAACCAAACAACATAATTTGAGAGCGGTGGGCCCTTTTGAATTCCTTACCCATTCCCCACCCCCTTAACCCTCCACCAAGCACCCCCTAAGTTATCAGCAAGAAATATTGCGGGTTAACCCGTACATAACTTGTTCAGCCAAAACCCGTGTTAATTGTTACATAACTCACCCATTTTTTTCACATTTTATACTAAATAATTTTTTTACCATGTATACATCATTAATATTAACTTGAAGGTATGAGAAAGCTAAATCAAGCAGAAACGACTCTGAGTGTTCCGTATGTTACAGTTCGTTTTTTGTTAGCAAGTAGACCCGATCTCATTAGAGTTAGAAGGAACTCTACTGTCAGTTTAGAATATTCATGTGTGTAGTTCCATACATGATCTTTTTAGGTCGTTCGTTATTGTAGTTATGTTGATGCAGGCGACATAAATGGAGATGACACCCTATATTTGTTCTTAAAGTAAAACTGTTTATAAAATATAAAGTAACTTGTTTTTAGAGGCTCAACTACTATGAAACATATTTATTTCACAAGACCCAACTGCTATTTTTCACTTTCATAGAAGTGAAGTTTTTTTTATTGCTTAAGTTTTAGTCCGTTATTCATTGTCACAAGTTAGAAATATAAAATCTTACATGTTGAATTAAAATAACACATTAACAAAAATCGTATGTTTTTATTTATTATCGTATTGTATTTTGTATCTTTATTTGAATTAATAGAATTTGTTTTGTTTGAAAAAATGAAAGAGAAAATAAAATTGAGGGCGGGTGGGGCTCAAATGGCTAAGTTGTGTTTAGTTGTGAGTGAAGGAGTATTTTGAATTGTGAATGTTAAAATGATGTAGCACCCCGTGGGGTCAAACGGCTAAAAAATGTTAGGCATGACACCCGATCCTCTTATACTTTTGGAAAGGGAATGAAAATGACAGGTTTAGAATTTTTCAAAATTTTATAGCTAAAATAACATGTCTATGGAAGAACATGGTTTTCTTATCAAATCAGGGATACCATTTCAGTCTAGAATTTGGGAAGGGTTGTTGCCCAGGTTTGAATCCTGCAAGGGACTAGAATTTGGGATTTTCCTTTTAGGCAAATCGGAAATAGGAGTGAGGTTATCCCCTAAGGAGAGGCTCGCGGTTGATATCTCTGCCTGAGGATGCGGCACTAACTTGAGCAAACAACTAATAACTAACTCGCCGTTAAAAAAAAAAAAAAAAAAAAAAATGTCGTTATCTTTATTAAAAAATAATAATAAAAAAAAAAGAAAATAAAAAAAAAAAATCATCGTCACCACTTCATAAATAACAAAAGAACTGTTTGGAACTTTACAAAAGATACAAAACCATTAACATCTAATGACACATAATGAATATATTTCATCGATAATCGGCCAAATTTATAATATTTATTAACAATTAATTATCAACTTGTTTACATGCATGTTCTTTTATTTGACTTAAATGAAAAGATGACTTTTGAGCAAATGCTCTACTTTAATTAATTCGTAGTTAACCGCACATTTAGTGATTTGTTGAAATGAAAATTAACCAAGAAAATATCACTTCATGATCTTGTGTTCTTGCGATTTTCAGTTTATGTTGATGTTTTATTTCAACCAATTCCAGTTATTTGACCCAAATGAAATCCTTGATCATTCTGACTAATCATCGATACATGACTTTTGTTTATTGATCAATTCATGTGTTGGTAAGTGATAATTAAGGATTCATTATTATCACTACATGTAAATAAAACATGCATGTAACGCGTCTGATGAAATGTGTCACTTTATGTATTTATCTGCTTGAGTGTTTTTTGCATGTTTATGTATTTAAGCCTCAAAGAGATTTTATTAATAATGAAATTTGTATGTTATGTTAATACTTTTATTTAACATTCACTACGAAAATGGTCATTAGTGGCACTCAATATAATGGCAAAAATATGTAAAGTATCATATTGAATGTTTATGCATGGTTTAAATGAGCATCACTTCATTAGCTGCAATTAGAACCATATTCTCCTATTGTATAATCACCAAATAATCCTAACCACACATCATCCACATCCCTTATCTGTTATCTGTCAAAATTTTATATAAACAATAATAAAGACCATTTGTCACGAGCAGCCTTTAAGTAGTTGCTGAGACGATGCATGCGTATTATATTGACTTCTGTTGTTTTGTTATGCATTATTTTCAAAGTTTGAATTATTCAACAAAAGGATGGTTCCTATACGCTATAGACAATTTGTGTGATCGTAATAGTCAAAAAGTCTAATATGTCTACTACAATTTAATAATGCAAAAACCAGACCTCCATCCATTAAAGATAACAACGAACCCACACACTTATCCAGTTATCCACATCTTGTACCGAACACATATTCTGTATATCACCCAAACATTCCTTCGCTTCTATTTTGTAACAACCCAAACACCCTTTTTTGTTCAGACAAACAAACTGATACATACACCATGTCTTCAGTCAATCATGACGAGTTTGCTCACTTAAAAATTCCCCTTGAAAGCATACTATCCGCCACCAACAACTTTGATGAAGAAAATATCGTTGGAGAAGATGCATCTGGAAAGGGTTACAAAGGACAGCTCTTGTGGTCCGGTGAGTTAATTAATATCTACGCTGGGAGGTTAAATAAAGAACGGTTTGAACAGTTTTGGATGGAGCTTTCCATGCTTTCTAGTCTCAAGCACAAGAATCTGGTTTCTCTTGTTGGGTTTTGTGATGAAAAAGATGAGAAGGTCATCATTACCAAGTACGAGTTCACGAGAAATCTGACAGGCTATCTAACTGATCCGTTCGTGTTGACATGGGTGCGAAGGTTGGAGATATGTGTTGGTGTTGCTCAAGCATTGAGCTACATTTATTATGACGAGTCACGCGATTTTAGTGTAATACAGTGCAACATCAACAGTTCATCTATTCTATTAAATGATAACCGGGAACCCAAGTTAAATTGTGATTTTACACGTTCCATGAAGATCAAAGCATCTGAAAGGCACAATTCTTTCAATACTGATAAAGTATGGAGTACGGATGGGTATACAGACCCAACATATATTGAGACAAAAAGTGCAAACCACAAGTCGGATATGTACTCTTTTGGGATAGTAATGTTTGAACTACTGTGTGGTGGGAAAACAATAATCAACGACGACCAAGACAATAAGTACTTAGCTTCGGTGGCCGTTACCCATTATAGGGATAACAAGCTCGATGAAATAATTGATTGGGATCTACAAAAACAAATTGACCCACAGTCACTCAACGTTTTTGCGGAAATAGCATACGACTGCTTGAACGAAGAACGATCTCAACGGCCGAATATAGATGAGATTGTCACGAGACTTGAGAAAGCACTGGAATTGGCACGTGTAAATAAGCATGTAAGACCCTTTTCTTCCCTTTTATCCTTCTATCATATTAATATTTGTTTCTTTTTATTTTATATCAACCTTTATTATCAATTGTTGAAAGTGTTTCATATAATTAGGTTTAAATGGTCTCTTATAACAGCTTAAAGGAAGGATATATAGTATGGTATTTTACGTTATTATATTACTATATCTTGTATTAACTTAATTAATAGGTATCTGGCGTATCTCTTTAACATATATCTCATGATTCTTTGAGTTGTCACTTTCTTACGTACTAGTATTACCTTTGTTTTAATATCATATGATAAATTGGATTGGTGACATGAAAACTGGATATGCCATATGTTAAGTGTATCATGATATGTTAGTTTTGGTTGCCATCAATCCAATTTCTTTTTTATGTTTCAAACATATTATATATTCAAAATTTATTTAGTAAACAAAAAAATTATATGGTTAACTTCAGTCATGTCAAAACAGTTAGCATCATTAAGATTATAAATTTTAGTAAAGCTCAAATAGAAAACACTTTAAAGGGAAATTAATAACCTCGATTAGAGCTTCATCGAGCAATTTGTTTTCAAGTTTAAGCTCGATCTATCAATTACCGTATTGGTTGACCATAGCTCGATTCAATTTTAAGTATTAAAATTTTAATAGTATTATTAAGGTAGTATGAGTTGAATAAGTATTTTGAGCTAACTCAACTAGATCGGATAATACGGTAATATTTTCGGTATTAGAGTTGAGATTGCATTATTAAATTAAATATGTGTTAATCGACTTGATATTGTGACCTCAACTCAACTTGATTAATAGGCAATCTGCCAATATACGTAATTGTAAAACTGTAAGTATCGATTCAATGAGACAAACAAATATCGATTCAAATAGAATCTAGTTGATATCAATTTTTACCAATTTAGTTAGAAATTATAAGGTGACAAGAATTAAACTAATTTTGACATATTTTATATATTATAAATGAAACACTAGTAAAATTTTAATTTTACCATTCTAAATCTTTTGGCCAAGGAAAATAATTTTTATGTCTAACTCATATACCTAAAGCTATGACTAAAAAATTCATTGTGTCACACATGTATTGCACTAGTTCTTCTTTTTCATATCACCACTCATCTAGCCAAATGTCTGGATTTCTTTATTAGACGTAAAATTAGTTTTATAAGTTAGTCATGCCAATCTGTACATAAATTTAAATAAAGAAGAGGTATAACTGATATTGTGTATTTGATATATGGTCTTTTCCTTAGGGTGCGTTTGGTATGCCGGAATGAGAATGAAAGAACGAATTTTCATTCCATTAATGATGTTTGTTTAAAACTCTTGAATTTCAAACTAGAAATGATATACAAATATGTTCTATACTTGATAATCACCAAATTGGTAGGATATGATAATTTCATTTCCGGACACACATTCTTCCTCACATTATTAACAAGATAATTAAATATAATAAACAAACCAAAAAACAATATTGAATTTGATTACTTAACTTATATCTATTCTTATTCCACGTTATACCGAAACTTATATCAATTGTGATTCATAAGAGCAGACCAAACGGACCCTAACGGACCCTTAATTTGTTATACTTAGGATTCATCTAAACTAGTTTAAGAATGTTAAATAAACCTTTAATTAAAATTCTATATATACATTAGGTCATCCACATAAATACAGCTGCCAAGCAATTTCTATGTCCATTTGATATACATGTAGCTAGTATGTAATGTAGTTGTGTAATTATTATTTTAGATTTCATTTTTTATTCTTACTATGTTACAACTTACAACTCTCTAAATTATCCAAAAAAATCTAAATAATATTTTGGTTATATTTTATTCTAATACACATGTATTTTTTTTTCTTCTATTTTTTAGTTAATAACAAGTTCATACATTTAAATAAGTTCTTCCTTTTGCAAACTAGCCATAAGTCTCGTACACGCATGAGATTTCGATATAAATGAAAGTTAGAGAATATTTGTGGTTATATATGTTATAATCATGTGCATACATGAAATTTATAATAAAAGTTAATGTGATTGTCTAACAAGTGCTGGGCATTGGTTAGGGTGCATTAATCCATCCCAAACATTTCTTTTAAATTAAAATATGCATTTAATACGCATTTATTAAACTTATGAATTATCGTAAGTAATTTTGAATTTTAATTTAATAAGCAAAAATTTCCTTATATAATCATCTTAACAAATGCCTTGAGGGCACTGGTTATACAAACCCAAAGTTAATCTAATTTCATAATAAGATTATAAAGATTGTTCAATTTGGAAAATTGAAGTTCATATCTCGTGTATTTATCTCTACATCTCAATAACTCGTAGGTCAGCTTGACTGCATATACAACGTTGTTAGTATTACGATCAATATAGTAATAGTAATAGTAATTACTAGTATTACCGTCAATATAGTAATAGTAATTTGTAAATAGTAAATGGTAAATAGTAAATAGTAAACATTAATTAGTAAATTAGTAAATAGTAAAGAGTACAACAAGAATAGTAAATAGAAAATAGTAATATTAATAGTAATATTAACGGTAACAATAATAGTAATAGTAACTGAAACACCTAAACCAAACCCGATAAATTTTTTGCACAAATAGTATAACCAAACTGACATGTTACTAATCAAGTGTACTTATGTACTTTTGTTTAAAACCAACTTCTGAAATTATTTTTTTTGGAAAGTAAGCTCAAATACCTTTTCATTATATGTGGCTCGTCTCAAACGAAGTTGAGGTTAATTTTATATGATTTTCAGAAAATAATCCGAAAACTGAAAATGTCATTTAGCCGCGGGCTAAATACAAGTCCATGTGTTTATGCCAAATTTCATCTTAAAAGTTTTTCAAACTCTTCATGCATTATTGGTCTCTAATTCGAAAATTATTAACACTGTTGGTTCCTTGGTTTAACTTTCGTAATATATTGTCATTATATTATAGCTTTATAAATGTCATTTTACCTAGTCTATTTGTTCGTACGATAAAATATAATAAATAAAAAGAGTATCAATAATTGTTTACAAAAATTGTTCACATGTTTGATTACGTATTTCTTTTGAATTTATCTCAAGCAACTTTACTAAGCTTTAAATACGTGAAGTGAAAAATCTGTAACCTATTGGTATGGTATAGTCGTTTTACAAACTAGTTTGCAGAATTAATGTACGCACCACCAAATTGTACTACATACATATGAACTAAGCATCAATAAATTTAAGAAAATTGTAGCAGGCATTGAACCTATAGAAATCAAAATGGCCAAATAATAAAAAAGAGTATAATTTCAAGTCTTACTTGTGACAAAAATGTATTAGTGTATGACATGCACTATTTTCCTCCTTTCGAAACCTATTAAATATATCTGCAAATAGCCTTACTCCATTTGTAAAGGGGCGTGATATTCGGACCCCCTAAAATACAAAGGGGACCCCTCTCCTTTTTTGAGTTTTTATTTCTTACTTTATTATTATTATATATCAAAAAACTATAAACCTAAAAGTATACAACAGAAAATATAAAATTTAATAAGTCAAATGTTTAAAACTATGAGAAATAGAGAACAAAAATTGACAAAGAAATGTATTGTACTGGAAACAAGGGGGAGACAAAAGAAATCTTTAACCAACCCCCCCCCCCCCCCCCCCCCCCCCCCCCAATCTGTTGGAAATTCCGTCGGTGAAACTCCAATTTCTAGTAGTGATTGTAGAATGCATTTTTACTTATCTAATGTGATTATTAACTAACGTCCTTGGATTACATATAATTAAAGTGATCGTAACCTATAAGCATCATATAAATAGTATTAACTAAGCATCAATAAATTTAAGAAAATTGTAGCAGGCATTGAACCTATAGAAATCAAAATGGCCAAATAATAAAAAAGAGTATAATTTCAAGTCTTACTTGTGACAAAAATGTATTAGTGTATGACATGCACTATTTTCCTCCTTTCGAAACCTATTAAATATATCTGCAAATAGCCTTACTCCATTTGTAAAGGGGCGTGATATTCGGACCCCCTAAAATACAAAGGGGACCCCTCTCCTTTTTTGAGTTTTTATTTCTTACTTTATTATTATTATATATCAAAAAACTATAAACCTAAAAGTATACAACAGAAAATATAAAATTTAATAAGTCAAATGTTTAAAACTATGAGAAATAGAGAACAAAAATTGACAAAGAAATGTATTGTACTGGAAACAAGGGATTCCGTCGGTGAAACTCCAATTTCTAGTAGTGATTGTAGAATGCATTTTTACTTATCTAATGTGATTATTAACTAACGTCCTTGGATTACATATAATTAAAGTGATCGTAACCTATAAGCATCATATAAATAGTATTAATTATATTGTTACATATGATAATTTGAATATTTTTAGAGTGAAGTCTAAAGATATGCAATATACTTTCTCAAAAGAAACGAAATACGTAACATACTAAATTTATTATTTGTATCGCTAAAATACTTTTAAATTTTGAACAATATACGCAATGTTGACCGAATGGTGACCAGTTTGACCGGTTAATATAAGTTTTGTAAGTATTAACCGGTCAAACAGGTAACAGTCGGTCAACATTGCTTTGACACTCTATAGTACCTTTTATCTGTATTTAAAAAATGGAACAAACAAAAACTTTTTCAATCATGTTCATATTTCAAGATTTATTTGGAGCATTCATAAATATCCTCCATATTTAGAATATCAATATCCTTCTCCGAACATATTTTAGCACAACTTTATAAATAAAGTAACGTACATAATTTAGTTACTGGTTGGAAATATGCTAAATTAGCAAAAAAGATTTTAGAGTTAAAGTTTCAAAGTGTCTTGGAGAATGCAATGTTTTGTATGATAGGATACAAGTAAAAGATGCTATATTATTTTAAAATTACTTTCTTCAAAAGTATATGACAGAACATGTCCTTCAAAAAATAAACATGAAGAGAAACCTAGCTCATTTTTAGATTGAGTTTCGCTATTGGGACCATTCAACCTGAAAATTTGTATTTTAACAACGATTAGAGCACCAATTAGTGTGGTGGCTCAAGCCAAAGAGTCACCTTAACGTTTTCCCTTTTCACTTCACTTATCACTTACACACAAAAATATTCCCTTACTAATCTCTGAAGCCAAACCTCCACTTTTAAGACCCACTATACCTAATTACTCCCTCCATCCCATATTAAGTGTCTACAATGGAATTTTTGGATGTCCAAAATTAAGTGTCCATATTGTATTTCAACCAATGAGATGAGACTTTAGTGGCTAAAAATGATATTTGATTGGTGGAGAGTGTAGTTAGTAGAATTTTCTACAACTTTGTACATGATTTAAGCGGACACTTAATATGGGACGGATGGAGTAAAACACAAAAAAACAATTAAAAAAAATATATATATCTCTTTAATGCAAGCCAAGCCCTTGGGGGAATGGTAACTTGGCCTTGGCTCAAGCCAAAGACTTGCCACATGTGTTTAGCACATGGGGTTAGTAACCACATACTAGTATAATAGTTTAATAAATGGTTTCCCTTTGCATTCTCACTAATTTGGCATACATAAAAAGTAATGTAGAAGGGCATATAAATAAGTTGAGAGGGCCGGGTGTGGTCACATTCCACCAATGCCAAACCAACGTGGCAAGGCATCTAAATAAGCTGAGAAGGGCATATAAATAAGTTTACCAAATATATAGTGTCATTGGACACTCTAGTATCATCGTACTAAATTATACATTGCATTTTCAATCTCCAATATCTAGGTAGTTAGAGTAGTTTGCATTAGTTCTGTGTTTCCAAAGCTTCGTTTGACGCTTGGTGACCTAATCGATTAAATCATCGATCAGAATTGTAATCAATCTAATATAGTCATTCAACATTCAGAAATAAGCGAAATCAGGCAATTTTATTTACCTAGTTGACTCAATCAGCACACCTCTAATCATCTATAATATCATTCAGCAATCAGCAACAAGCACAATCATCACATTCTAAGCAATTTCAAAGAACTTAAGCCGTATAAAACAGTTCAAATAAACAGATTTTTTATACCAATTCGAATACCTCTAGTGTGCATATGAATGCAATATCATGTCACATCTTTAGAATACTTACTTGAGCATGTTACAAGTAAAAGGGATAAAATGCATGGAATACCTTAGGAACATGATGAGTATAAATGGTTGGTCTTTTGGTGTTGAAAGTATATAAAAGGTGTACCTGCAACAACGTAAAAAGATTAATACTTTCTTCCGGTGAAAAAGTGAAAATATATATAACAAAATATCTACAAGGCAATCCTAAATCGAAAATACACGCTTAAAGGAAACCACACAAATACGGCAGAACATGATACTAAACAAGACTCTATCCTGTATGCTACTACAAGAAACATAAACTATCAATTCCTTCCTGCTTATTGACTTCATACTTCTAAATTCCATAACTACCTTTGTCATAACTTTTGACCAAGACCAAGTAGTCCCATCTTAGCCAAAAGATAGACCAAATGATTAACTCCTATTCTGCAATATTTTCCCAATTTCTGCACAATACTTTCCAACATACTCATGTATCTTAGTGCTCTCCGGTTTCATTCACAGGTTGGACAATCATCTTGATATTCAACTTGTCAACCATTGCATACATCTCAAACTTTCTTTGCAGTATACACCTTGTAGTAAACTGTAGCAGCTAGAATTAATCTTCTTAGAATGTCTATGAGAATCAAGTTCACACTTACACAAAGCACACACCATAGTTTTTCCTAGATACCACTTTATCACCTTTTACCCATAAACATGCAGACAAAGAACATGTAATTACCCCAAATGGAGGAGCTCTGCTCACCACTCTGCAAAGTGCCACCATCTACTTCTGGACTAAAATGCTTTAAAAACACATTTCCAAGACTATATCTCAACATGAAATCACTAACAAACATCACTTCCTAAACTTTTCAGGTAATGTTGAAACCTAGTGAACACGACAACATTAAGAACCAAAAAATTTCAAGTTAAATAAGACCAAGTACTTCCTAAACTATAAATGGATCTTATTTAAGTTATTATCCACAAACATAATAACTATAAAGTACATGATATATACAGTTTTAGACTCAATATAACATTGACGGCAAAATGTATAGCTCAACATGTCTTAGAAAAAGGTTTAGGAGTTTTGTCGAACAGTTTCTAAGCGTTATTATGCACTTCGATAAACTTCCTTTTTGTAACTCACGTTTTTACATGACTATTGTACAGATAATGTATTCGCCCATGGATGATCTTGCTCACCTCAAAATCCCCCTTGAAAATATTCTATCCGCCACCAATAATTTTGATGACAAAAATATCATTGAAGAAACTGGATTAGATAAGAGATACAAGGGGACAATCTGGTGGTCCGGTGAGTTGATTGAAATTGTTGCTCGGAGGTTTAATAAAGATGAATGGAATGATGTAACTGAACAACTGTTTTGGAAGGATATTTCAATGCTTTCAAGTCTCAAGCATAAAAATATGATTTCTTTAGTTGGGTTTTGTGATGAAAATGATGAGAAGATCAATATTTACAGGAATGAGATGGCCAGGGGAAGTCTCAGGCTGCATCTAAGTGACCCGATGTTGTTGACATGGGTGCGAAGATTGGAGACATCTGTTGGTCTTGCGCATGCATTGAGCTACATTCATCATGACGAGCAACGCGACTTTAGCGTAATACATCGGTTCATTACCAGTGGCAAAGTTGTATTAAATGACGGCTGGGAACCCAAGTTACGTGGTTTTGAATTTTCCATGAAGATTAATGCATCTCAGAGGCACAATTCTTTCCATACTAATACACCTCTGTATGTGGATGGGTATGGAGACCCAACTTATATTGAGACCAAAAGTGTGAGCCACAAATCAGATATTTACTCATTTGGGATAGTATTGTTTGAACTACTATGTGGTAGAGAATCAAAAATCGACAATGACAATAATAAGTATTTGGCTCCGGTGGCTGTTACCCATTATAGAGAGAAAAGACTCGATGAAATAATTGATTGGGAGCTATGGAATCAAATGGACTCTCAATCATTCAACATTTTCGCGGAAACAGCGTATGACTGCTTGAAGGACGAACGATCGCAACGCCCAAATATTGATGAGATTGTCAAGAGACTTGAGAAAGCGTTGGAACTTCAAAAAGCGGTAAGACGGTTTTTCCTCTTCCATATTTATATAATAATAAGTATCAGTATCCATTTGTTTGAGTGTATACACTTTCACTCCATCCGTTTACTGTTTAGCTAGAGCCTACAAAACTGATTATACATAATTAGTGGCCCTTTGATAGGACTTTCACCATTTATGCAATGCTATTGGTAACCAAACTCAAGTTAAGGTTAAGATGACCAAAGAGACCATATTTGATCTGTAATTTTATCCCCCCCCCCCCGAAAAAAAAAAAAAAAAAAAAAGCCTGAAGACCCTTAACTCGTCGATTCTACCAATCCTAGCTAGTTAATTAGCTTAGCATAAATCTAATGATAAAATATGTCGCTATATTAATTGACCAAATATTTTCTTCCTATTATAAATAGCATTAAAGTGTTTGACATGTGACTCTTTTCCTTTTGAAAATACAATCTAATACAGTAAAATATAAGTAGCTAATAGTTTGATATCAGGACCAGAAGAAAATTACAAAAAGGCTTATTTTTTGGCTGGGGCTTATAATTTCAAAAGCCTCCTTATAAGACTCTTAAGCCAAACGAGACTTATTTTTGAGCTATATATAGAGGAAAAATCAAAAGGTGAAAAATGAAAAGTTGAAACTAAAAAAAGAAATATAGAAAACATATGTATCAAAAGAAACTATTAATACAAATCGAAAACCGGGTTGACCCGAGAAGCTTCAAACCCGACGGATTGAGCCATTTTTTCGACCCAACCCATCGGTTTGACCCGGTTTAAATTGACCCGTTTTTTTTTTTGCCAGAACGGTTCAACCGGTTGAATGGGTCAAACATTATGTTTAATCCCCAAATCCTCAAACTTTTATTATTTTTCGTTTATAACCCATAAACTTCTTTTTATCACGAAAACTATCTGCCGCTATAAAATCTTTTTGCTATAAACAGGTAGTAATCTAATTTAAAAAATGGAACAAACAAAAACATTTTCAATCATGTCCATATTTCAAGATTTATTCGGAGTGTTCATAAACATCCTCCATATTTAGAAGATCATTATCCTTCTCCGAACATATTTTAGTACAACTTTATAAATACTGCATGCACCATAGTTTTTCCTAGGTACCACTTTATCAATTTATCACGAGTATTCCACCACTTTACCACCTTCTACCCAAAAACATGCAGACAATGAACATGTAATTACCCCTCTCACCACTATGCACAGTGCCACCATCTAATTTTGGACTAAAATGCTTTAAAAACACATCAGGAGCAAATAGTAACTACATTATCCAAGACTATATATATCTATCTCAACATGAAATCACACACCATAGTTTTTCCTAGATACCACTTTATCACCTTTTACCCATAAACATGCAGACAAAGAACATGTAATTACCCCAAATGGAGGAGCTCTACTCACCACTATGAAAAGTGCCACCATCTAATTCTGGACTAAAATGCTTTAAAAACACATTTCCAAGACTATATCTCAACATGAAATCACTAACAAACATCACTTCCTAAACTTTTCAGGTAATGTCGAAACCTAGTGAACACGACAACATTAAGAACCTAAAAATTTCAAGTTAAATAAGACCAAGTACTTCCTAAACTATAAAGGGATCATATTTCAGTTATTATCCACAAACATAATAACTATAAAGTACATGATATATAAAGTTTTAGACTCAATATAAGATCAATATAACATTGACGGCAAAATGTATAGCTCAAGATGTCTTAGAAAAAGGTTCAGGAATTTCATCGAACAGTTTGTAGGCGTTATTATGCACTTCGATAAACAGCGTTTTTGTAACTCACGTTTTTACATGACTATTGTACAGATAATGTATTCGCCCATGGATGATCTTGCTCACCTCAAAATCCCCCTTGAAAATATATTATCCGCCACCAACAACTTTGCAGACGAAAATATCATTGGACAAAGTGGGCTAGGTAAGAGATACAAGGGTCAACTCTTGTGGTCCGGTGAGTTAATTGATATCCGTGCTCGGAGTTTTAATAAAGATGAATGGAATGATCAAATTGAACAACGGTTTTGGAAGGAGATTTCCATGCTTTCTACTCTCGAGCATAAAAATCTGGTTTCTTTAGTTGGGTTTTGTGATGAAAATGGTGAGAAAATCATCATTTACAGGAATGAGATGACCAGGGGAATGCTCATGGAACATCTAAGTGACCTGATGCCGTTGACTTGGGTGCGAAGATTGGAGATATCTGTCGGTCTTGCGCATGCATTGAGCTACATTCATCATGACGAGTCACGCGATTTCAGCGTAATACACCGGCTCATTAGCAGTGGCAAAGTTCTATTAAATGACGACTGGGAACCCAAGTTATCTGATTTTGCTTTTTCCATGAAGATTAAAGCATCTCAGAGGCACCATTCTTTCCACACAAATACACCTCAATATATGAATGGGTATGGAGACCCAACATATATTGAGACTAAAAGTGTGAGCCACAAATCAGATATCTACTCCTTTGGGATAGTTTTATTTGAACTACTGTGTGGCAGGGAATCAATAATTGATAACAAAGATGATAATCTTTTGGCTCCGCTAGCCATTACCCATTATCGAGAGAAAGAGCTCGATGATATAGTTGATCAGGAAATATGGAAACAAATAGACTTGCATTCATTCAACATGTTTGCAGAAATAGCGTATGAGTGTTTGGACGAAGAACGATCGCGACGCCCAGATATAGATGACATTGTCCAAAGACTTGAGAAAACTTTGAAACTAGCACGTGAAAACAGGCCGGTAAGACCTTTATATTGCCATATTATGTATTCCCTTTTCATCATATTAGTTAAAACCAATTTAAATACTAGTAAAACATTATGAGATGACAAAAACAAACCAATTTTACATATTCAATTACTTTTGGTAAAACAAAGACATATCTTTTGGTAAAACAAAGACATATCTCTATTGTATGGAAAGAGACACATTTGCTAAAAAAAACTTTCAAAGCCAAAAATATGAAATTGCAATCTGCCTTACTCCCTATTTCTTTTAATATTGTAATTTATATCCATGTATTTTCCTTTCATAACTACTTATAAATTAAAAGTTTGACCCAATGAACAATAAATATCATCACTTAACATCAATTTTGCAATTATAATTACTTGTCGTTTCAAATTTTTGCCGCTATATACTGGTACTCACCTTGTCTATATAAGTGGTATAATTCGTATTTAACACTTTATTTTTTATTCATATTATTTTCTACTTTATAGTATGGCTGTAAATTTTAGGGTCAATTGTCTTTAATCTCTTAAGTTTTGGTCAATTATTGATTTACCCATTTAACATTTTCTTGTAACGTTCTTATTTTTAACTTTCTTTGACCATTAAAAAAGACCACTTAACTTTCAGTGATCGTTTGATAAAAACCTTAAATTTTTTTAGCAACGTTTTTATCGTTAATATTATTTAATCATTTGATACAACCCCTTAATTTTGAATAATCATTTAACAAAATCTTTCAACTAACATTTACAATTTTTTTATCCTTAACATTGAATGACCTATTATATATATTACCAGTTTCGGCACTTGATACGTCTCGTTTTGTGGTTTTTAGTTATTATGTTATCTGTTTTTCTTCTGTTTAAATCTAGGGGACAGGTTAGTTTGTTTACACCATTATGACTTGTTATTCCTTGAAACGGGTATGTATAGTTGACATTCAACATTGATATATAACTGAAAAAAATTGCAGCATTGAAGAATCGTATCAATCCCTTTAATCCAATCACAAAAACAAAATTGATAACTTAAGCACCAAAAATCACAAAATGTGATGGGTCGCGTCGGATAGCCAAAGTAATAGGCCATTTAAATAAAATGGTTAAATTAGAGTTCTCGCAGTTCCCGCACTTAACAGTGTTCTGAAAATAAAGCCCCTATATATATATATATATATATATATATATATATATATATATATATATATATATATATATAGTTTGGATCAAATAAGAAGAATAATAAAAATAAGAAGGATAAGAAGTAATCACAACCACACATTCTAGATGCACCTACAAAAATGGATGCATCTTCATTCAAATTTTCTCTCCCAAATTAAAATGTGTGGCTAGAATTACTTCTTACCCTTCTCATTTTAATTATTCTTCTTATTGGATCCCTTATATATATATATATATATATATATATATATATATATATATATATATATATATATATAAAATAAATTAGGTAATGAACAAAATTGTCATTATGCAATACAGTATGTAAGAAAGAAAAAACAATGATAATTATATTTTTTCTTAATTATAGTATCTAAGAATAGTTATTCTAGTGCAATAAGAAATGTAATATATAGAATATCACATGGGTTTTAAAAAAATGATTAAAAAAGGGACGTTCGGTTGATATCACCAATTATACAGATACTAGCAGGGTACCCGCGCGTTGCAGCGACGGGTACCATGCAATTATAATATTTAGCGAAAATTTCTTTTCATTCTATATTTTACGATACATAGATATCGGATGACGACAATTTTAGTTTTGAATCATTTTATATAATGACAATATTTTTCATATAAAAACTGGAGAAAATCCACGTGATATTGTCAAAATACTGAGTCGGTAGCTGTTATATTGTAAAGGTATGAGAATAAATTAATTGACAATAACCCGTAGTCACAAGTTATCATTAAATAATAACATCATAGAAAAAATTTTAAAAATCACTTACATTATAGTTATATTTATCCCACATAGAAGGATGATACAAGTAAAAGACTAGTTATAAAGAGAGAAAAAACTACATATTCAAGAAGTCATGTGGGTTATTTAATTAGTATAATTATTATTATTATATAAATATATATATAAAAAAAACTACAATGTGTATAATAACAAGTATTCTTCATATTAGGGGTGTTTTAGAAATAACATTTATTAGGTAATTATTGTTATAGACGTTTTCTTTCCTTATATTAAATTACTTTGTATTTTCTTTTTATATTTAAAAAAAATTGTCTACAAAAAGTGCTTTAATGGGTTGCAACCAATGCTATTATAGATGTACTTATTAAAATTTGCTATTATAAGTAAGTGTTGAATCTTAATTTTTTAAGCTTTCTATTTTAGGAAAGTCCCAAATGCTTTATAATGTAGTATAGATAGATATGTGTAAATGTATATAATCATATAAATTAACAATTAGCACTTTGCTCCTTTGCATACTTTGCTTTGAAAAAGTCATTCGATTTTAATAAAACAAAGTTTTCAGTTTTTACGGTAAGTTTTATCAAAACAATTCTAAAAGGTGTATATGTTGTTTCTCGAGGCACTCTTGCGATTTAATAATATTTTTTTTGAATATTATAAATTAGTATGCATTTTGAAACTCTATTGATTTAATAATATCGTTTTCGGATGATTTTTGTGGGCTAGCTGAACCGGTGGTGACTCCGGTTCCCGGTTGAACCCGTTGGTCCGGTCCTTATTTTAAAATCATATGTAATATTAACTTGTTTTTACATATAAATTGTATTAAGCTTTGTGTGTTTTATTTTGTTGTACAATGTGTATAATAACAAGTATTCTTCATATTAGGGGTGTTTTAAAAATAACATTTATTAGGTAATTATTGTTATAGACCTTTTCCTTCCTTACATTAAATTACTTTGTATTTTCTTTTTATATTTAAAAAAAAATTGTCTACAAAAAGTGCTTTAATGGGTTGCAACCAATGCTATTATAGATGTACTTATTAAAATTTGCTATTATAAGTAAGTGTTGAATCTTAATTTTTTAAGTCTTCCATTTTAGGAATATCCCAAATGCTTTATAATGTAGTATAGATAGATATGTGTAAATGTATATAATTATATAAATTAACAATTAGCACTTTGCTCCTTTGCATACTTTGCTTTGAAAAAGTCGTTCGATTTTAATAAAACAAAGTTTTTAGTTTTTACGGTAAGTTTTATCAAAACAATTCTAAAAGGTGTATATGTTGTTTCTCGAGGCACTCTTGCGATTTAATAATATTTTTTTGAATATTATAAATTAGTATGCATTTTGAAACTCTATTGATTTAATAATATCGTTTTCGGACGATTTTTGTGGGCTAGCCAAACCAGTGGTGACTCCAGTTCCCGGTTGAACCCGTTGGTCCGGTCCTTATTTTAAAATCATATGTAATATTAACTTGTTTTTACTTATAAATTGTATTAAGCTTTGTGTGTTTTATTATGTTGTACAATGTGTATAATAACAAGTATTCTTCATATTAGGGGTGTTTTAAAAATAACATTTATTAGGTAATTATTGTTATAGACGTTTTCTTTCCTTACATTAAATTACTTTGTATTTTCTTTTTATTTTAAAAAAAAAATTGTCTATAAAAAGTGTTTTAATGGGTTGCAACCAATGCTATTATAGATGTACTTATTAAAATTTGCCATTATAAGTAAGTGTTGAATCTTAATTTTTTAAGCTTTCTATTTTAGGAAAGTCCCAAATGCTTTATAATGTAGTATAGATATTGATGATGCATGGCTTGCTGTTAATTTGTGTATTAATTGAATATCGACATCTCACATCTTTTTGTAAACCAATTAAACTCTGCTTGTTTTTGTAATAGATTCACTCTCCGCCCAACCACCTTGCTCACCTAAGAATCCCCCTTGAAGATATAGAATCTGCCACCAACTACTTTGCTGAAGAAAATGTTATAGGCAGAGGTGGATTTGGAAAGATATATAAGGGACAGCTCTCTTGGTCAGGTGAGTTGATAGATATCACTGCTCTAAGGTTAATTAATAAAGAATGGGATGATGAAAAAGAACAGCAGTTTTGGACGGAGATATCGATGCTATCTAGTCTCAAGCATAAGAATCTTGTTTCTATTGTTGGGTTTTGTAATGAAGTTGGTGCAGAGACCATCATTTACAAGTACTACTCCAAGGGAAGGCTCGACAACTATCTAAGTGACCCGGTGTTGTTGACATGTGTGAAGAGATTAGAGATATCTGTTGGTATTGCGCAAGCATTGAGTTACATTCATTATGACGAGCCACGCGATTTTAGCGTTATACATCGGAACATCAACAGTGAAACAATTCGACTGAATGATGATTGGGAACCTAAGTTATCTGAATTCCAGCATTCCATGAAGATTAAAGAAACTGAAAGGCACCATTCTTTTCATACTGATTCGGTTTGGTCTACAAAGGGGTATACAGATCCAACATATTTAGAGACTAAAAGTGTAAGCCACAAGTCAGATATCTACTCCTTAGGGATAGTATTGTTTGAACTATTGTGCGGTAGGAAATCAGAAAGTGACCGTCAAGATAATAAATATTTGGCTCCAGTGGCAATTTTTCATTATAGAGAGAAAACACTCGATGATATAATCGATCCGGATCTATTGAAACAAATGGATCCGGAGTCATTCACCATTTTCGCGGAAACGGCGTATGAGTGCTTGAATGAAGAACAGTCGCATCGCCCAAATATGGATCAGATTGTCGCAAGACTTGAGAAAGCATTGGAACTCCAAATGGCAGGCGAAAATATGATTGTAAGATTATTATTATTATTATTATTATTATTATTATTATCATTATTATGATTATGATTATTATTATTATTATTATTATTATTATTATTATTATTATTATTATTATTATTATTATTTTCCTATTCAAATCTGTATATAGTAATAACTATTCTATTCAGAATAAGTTAATATTGATTTAATTAATAATGATAGTCTACTTATTACTGTATTTATGATACTAAAGGAACACTTGGTAGCTGCGGCCAAAGTTGAAGGTACATCATCAAGTCAAGAGAAGGTAATTTTTCTTAGAAGTATTTTTGTATTTCACTGATGGACAATTTAACCAAGAATATAATTGAGATTCTCTTATGTTAAAAGGTTGAAGCTAACGATAGGCCACATTGTGTCCAAAGTTGAGTAAAATTCTCATTTGCCAACTATTGTTCCATAATTTAGCTATTCTCGAGAGAAATACAAAAGATTCCCTCTTTTCATATCTCTCAAGTCTCAACATTAAATTAACCTCATTATATATAGTGTTTCACCATGTAACTCTGCACACATGCTAATGTTGTCATGTTTGGATATAGGTATCAGTGACCTCCATATCCACGGGCGTTGAATCTCATGTCAGCAAAAAATCAGTGTCTTCCCTCAAAGATCTTTCTCACCTAAAACTCAGCTTTCAAGATATAGCACCTACAACAACCAGTAGTCATAATTTCATCAGGAATTTCAGGTTCGGAAGGATGTTCAAAGGCCGTCTCTTGCATTCCGAACAGCTCATCGATGTTATTGCAAAGTGGTTCCGTCCTGGATTTGTAACAGATAATAGCAAAAATTTCTGGACCGAGATTTCAATGCTTTCAAGTCTGAAACACAAGAATCTAGTGTCTCTTATTGGGTACCATGATGAGGGAGACAATAAGACGACCATTTACAAGAATGAGGCAAACGGAAGTCTCAAAAAGTACCTAAGTGACCAGACCCTCACATGGATGCAAAGGTTGAAGATATGTGTTGGTTTTGCAAATGCATTGAGTTACATCCATTACGATGCTGAACGCGATTTCAGTGTCATACATTGCAACATCAGGAGCTCAAAAATCTTACTAGATGACAAATGGGAACCCAAGTTATCTGGTTTTGAACTTGCATTGAAAAATACAGTAGCTCGGAGGCACCGTCTTCTTCTTACTCGTGATATTATTGAAAATGTATACCTGGACCCAAAATATAAAAAGACCGGTGGTATGACCCACAAGTCGGATGTGTATTCGTTCGGTGTTGTATTATTCGAAGTCTTGTGCGGGAGGCGTGCAGTTATCTCAGATGAAGAGTTGGAAGAGGGGTTATTAAGTCAACTGAAAAAATCTCAATTGGAAGAAATGATCAATCCGCATTTACGAAAACAGATGGACCCAGAAGCATTTAAAATCTTCTCAGAGACAGCATATTACTGCATACAAGAGGAACGTGCAAAGCGTCCGTATATAGATCAGGTTGTCAAAAGACTTGAGAAAGCTTTGGAACATCAGAGAAGGCATGAAAATCCAGTTGACCACACATCATTCAATCGCTTGAAGGTAATTAATTTCCTTAAACTTTTAATTTTAGGCCGACTAAAGATTATCCTAATTAGTAAACAAGAGTTACTTATATTATTAACTGTTGTTGCCTACTTTAAATTATTATGTTTGTTTAACATTGCATTTTATATTTCAAAGATTAATAAGTAGTATTGAATTAAAACTAAAAATATTACATAAAACTAAATTTTGTAATGAACTAGATATTTTCCATCCGGCCATTGCAGCTAGCTTAAAGCTAAGAAATAAAGTTTTTATTAATAATATGTTCTTCCAATAAAAAAATGTTAACAATACTAAAGAAAATGATGTAAAAATACATATTTTAATGGTTTAAGGGTTAATTTGCTATATTACTAAACTTAAGGTATGAAAGTATAAATTTTATTGGTTTTGGGGGCTATTTTGGGTTATTAGTAATATTAAGTAGTATTAAAATATGCAATTTACCCAATCATAATCTTCATTTTCAATTTTGACACACGTCTTCTTTTTATAAGACAAATCGTAGATATTAATTTCAGGGAGAATTGCATATATACCCACTAAAACTCAAAAACTTGCATATTTCCCTAAAATACAAGTTTTCAATGCATGATGTACAATGCAAGTTAAGCATGTTTTGGGTATATATGCAAATATGCAAGTTTTAGTAGGTATATATGCAATTGCCCCTTAATTTTATTGAGGATATCATTTTCCTACTAGTTACTTGAAACAAATCAACTGTTGCTTTTGAACGTTCTCGTATTTCCTAAATGTTAATAAATTATAAACACTTTTTATTTTATTTCATCTAATCCTTACTAGCATTAACGAGGTGCCTAACTACGTAATGTTGCAGGACAAGAACTTTGAACACTTGAAGATTGGACTAGATCTTATAAACGAAGCTACCAAGAATTTTGACGATGCATACTGCATCGGGTCAGGCGGCTTCGGTAAAGTGTACAAAGCAGATCTTGAACATTTTGATAGCAGTAATTCCTCATCGATTGAAGGTGTGAATGAATGTGATTTACCCAGAAAACGAAGCACGGTAGCCATAAAGCGCATTAAAAATCAAGAAGGAGAACAAGGGTTCATTACAGAAATTGAAACTTTAACTAGTTGTAAGCATGAGAATATAATCTCTCTTCTTGGTTTTTGTTATGAAGGTAACAGTGCAATGATCCTGGTTTATGAGCATGCTTCGAAAGGAAGTCTTGAAAGCTATTTGGGAAACAGCGATAAGATGACTAATTTTAATTGGCTGCAACGTCTAAATATATGTCTTGATATTGCACATGGTTTGAATTACATTCACAACAACACAGATCATGGCAAACAAAAGATGATTCACCGCGACATCAAGAGTGATAATATTCTGTTGGGAGATAATTGGAAGGCAAAGATTGCGGATTTTGGACTCTCCAAATTCCACCCTGCAGGTCAAGTGGCCAGCACTATCTATACTGATATGATTGCTGGTACATATGTGTATTTGGATCCAGAATATCAGAAGGAAGGTAGATTAAATAAGAAATCAGACATTTACTCGTTTGGAGTAGTGTTGCTTGAGATCTTGACCGGGAGGTTGGCCTATGATTCTGTATACACCAAGGTGAATGAGAAGGGGATTACGCCCATTGCAAGAGATCATTTTGAAAAGGGAACAGTAATGGAAATTGTTGATCACAAGATAAAGGAGGAGATTGATGAACATGTATTTTCATTAAGTAAGGGACCCAATAAAGAGTCTTTGGACATATTTTTAAAAATCGCATTTGGATGTGTAGCAGAAACTCAAGCGCAACGTCCAACAATAGAAGTTGTCATCAACGATCTCAAAAAAGCATTACACTCTCAGGTAAGTCGATATTTTAAAAGAAATCTTACTAATTTCTTCATACTCTTGATAGTAATATGTGACATTTCATACGTATACTTTGTGTAAACAACATTTTCTCAAACTTTTACTCAAAATTCGATCTTACCGTTTAAGTTTTTCTTTGAACGTGAGTTTTGTGATTTATTTGTTTTGATCTTAAAATTTATTTAACTTAGTAATTTAACTTTATGACGTGCTACTGACTCACTAGTAAACCTCCAGACTCTTATCTTCAATGAACATATGTTTTTTTCCTTTAATTTGGAAGTTGCAACAACCATCCTTGATTTACAACCATAAAGTTTACAAGAACTTGGACATTGAGAACCTAAAATGCAAAATAAAAATTCGAACGAATTCTAGATGGAAAGTAGTCTCATTTTGTTTTTAACTTAACAAATCGACTAACTGTCCAATAATTCTCAGGAGAACCACAAGGACAACCTCAAACTATCACTTGAAGACATAAAGTTGGCCACGAAAGGCTTCAGTCATGACAATATCATTGGGCATGGAGATTATGGGAATGTATACAAGGGAGCTACTCATAGTACCCGTGCAGATAACATCATTGCTGCAAAGCGGTTGGATAAGAAGTCCGGTCAAGGAGATGTTGAAGTTTTGACAGAGCTGGCAGCTAAATTTATGGCAGAGTTAGACATCCTTATGGAATATAAACATTTAAATGTCATTGGTCTAGTAGGCTACTGTGATGAAGAGGATGAAAAAGTTATTGTATATGAATATGCATCAAGAGGTAGTCTTGATAAGTACTTGACCGATGATAGTCTTACATGGGTGATGCGGCTAAAAATATGCATCGATATTGCAATTGGGTTGGAGTTTCTTCATGGAACTGTTTCAAGTCCAGAAATGGTAATACATAGGGACATTAGCAGTAGCAACATTCTACTCTTTGATGACTGGAAAGCAAAAATTTCCGGTTTTGGGCTTTCCTTAGTATGCCCAACAAATCAGAATGTAGACTATGTCATCGACAATGTTACAGGCACAATCGGCTATCATGACCCACTGCACTCAACAACAGGCTTCTTAACTAAAGAGTCTGATATATTCTCACTGGGTGCGGTTTTATTTGACATATTGTGTGGGAAACTATCATCCGAAAAGCTAGATGATGAGTATCTTTATTTACCCTTTTTGGCTAAACACCACTATCATGTAGGAAAACTTGATAAGTTAGTGTTCGAGGGTATCAAAGAACAAATTGTGCCACAGTCATATATTACCTTTACAAGGATTGCCTTTCAATGCTTACATCACAGGAGAGAAAGACGACCAACAGCTCATGAAGTGGTCATACAACTCAAGAAATCATTGGAATTTCAGGTAAGTTTCTATATTTTGACAAAATTGGCTGATTAATATATATCTAAACTATGGCCTTTAACTATTTTATAAACTGTAAGAAAGTAACTGTGTGAAGCATGAGTTTATTAATTGATTAATGTATATACAGGAGGATTATGTGAAATGGGAGCCCAAATTGCCTAAAGACTATAAAGAAATAATCCAGATGTCAAAGTGCCCTGAAATCTATTCTACCATCAAGAAAGAGGATCTTTACAACATTTTTTCCAAGGGAATCCTCCTTCAACAAGACAAAGTGGTAATCAGTTCATCTTGTATCTCGTTTATTTGGTGTTTTCCAGTTTTCTATATATCTTTTCCTTTTTGAGAGATAATTTGAGATCACACATGCATTTATACATGATAAAAATTGAGTCTGGTTTATATTTTATTTTATGTAACAGTTGCTGTCATTCGATGGTTATGGAGACAGAAATAAAATGGTATCAGCGGCAATGTTTTCTTACATAAACAGTTGTCCACATGAGTGGAAATCTCTTCAAGAATCAAGGTTATTCTCTTTACCTCTCTAAATTTATCAGTACATAAATGATAAGCGTACATATGCATTGTTGTTACTTTACCGGTTTATGCATGACAAGCTATTTACAGTAGCATAATAATTAGTTTACAGCCTTCCTATGTATTTTGAACTTGCATCGTGGTTCTTTTTCTTGCAGTGTTGTGTATTATATAAGAGAAAAAATTTCCAACAAAGGTACTTTTGTCGCTCGTCAAAAGGTCTGGATGTTAAGGATTTGACAAATTCTTAAATTTTGATAAAAAAAAATTATCTTGTTTTCATGAACTGGATTTCTTAGTCATTCTTTATGCTTTATGCTACCTTTCTTGTCAATTTAATCTGTATAATACTATTAAAGGGTAAATTTAATCTGTATAATACTATTAAAGGGTAAATAAACCCGAGTGTAACAACATCAAATTTTTTGTTGCTTCGACTCCTACATGAAGATGGTAGATATCTAACAAGGTTTCAGTGCTTTCTCGACTTGTTATAATAGTCACATATTTGGTATATGGGTATTATGTTTGATACCACCTGCTATTTGAAGTTTTGTACCTGGATTTTTCTTTTCAACAGGTGGTAGAGCTATACCCCTATTTTGGGTCCTTTGTTCTAATGACTGTGTTCTAATGAATATTTGTAATATGCTTGTGTAGGTTTGAGACAGTAGTGGAGATGTTTGATATTTCCAAATTGAACATCGAAATAAAGACAAACGCTCAACTTTTATCTCCAAATGTTGTTTATGGAGTCTATTTAGTCTTCAAACTCAGTGATTCTAGACAATGCTCAAGTAAACCGATGTATGTTAACCTAAAGTATAGAAACGGGCTTGAAAGTCTACATGCATATTTTGCAACATGGAGACACAAGGAGTGGATGATGATTGAGTTGTACCAATTCCTGAATCAGGATGAGGATATTGTCTTTGATTTTCTACTTGAGAGCTTTTCATCGTACCATTGTGGAGATGGTGCAGTTTATGTTGAAGGCATTGAATTTAGAGCCATTGATGAAGTAAGTTCGATTTTATAACTTTTTTGTTTACATTATATAAAGAGGTCGGATGCATGCCAAAAAATAAACTAAAACCATGTTCTATATTGCATATTTAACATGGTTTGTATACAGGTGAATCATGAAGAAATTGGAAAATTGAAGGAAGTCCAACAATTCTTAAAATCAGACTTCAATGTGGGTCAGGTGCAACAATTGCCAACTAACTTTGAAGAAATATTCAAGATATGCAGAAACTATGACGAGTTGTTCTGGTTAGGTGAGGTCAACAAAAAGAAACTTCTTGTGCTTTCGGCAAAGGCAATTTTATACAAATTCTCTAATGTGGATCTTTTTACTTCAAAACCATCAGCCGAGTGCAGGTTTGCTTCTTATATTATAGCCATTTTTTTACAGTTTCCTTTAACTAGAGGCGGCAATTCCTGACACTACATGAAACACGACCAGAGATTGATACATAAATAAACGGACTATAGTCGGGTGTTAACAGGTTTGGGGGGGCGGCGCTAGGTTAGGCTAAATAGGTCAAACCTGCCAACCCATTCAACCTATTTAATCAGTGTAACTCACTAAATCGCCAACCGGGTTAGATAAACGGGTTAAATGGATCATGCTCAAGTTATGTTTAATCAAATTGGGGTTCACAAGTTTGACCCAATTACTTAAACGTGTCATGTTTGGGTTGGGGAATAACCTGAATCCCACACGAACTGCCAGCCCTACCTTTAACCACTAAACTTTTTTTATTGCACATCCCAAAGATGTCACAAGAAAACTAGATTTTCTAACCCAGTGTATTTTTTTATTTTATTTTTATTTGTAGTTGCGAATTAAAATTTCGTGAATAAATATGGTTGAGAAAAGTTTCACTTCTTGGATGTAGTTTCCTGTCTTTATATATAACTTGGTTCTTAATCTATCCTACATACAGATTTCAAGAGGTGATTGAGCTTTTACCACAACAAGTATTTCATCTTAATTGCACGATCAAAAGTCAAATGTTGTCACAAGATACAGATTACGCGTGTTACCTTGTGTTCAAGCTTTCAGAAAAATGTCAGGGGCTGCATTGTCCAGTAAAAGTACGAGACATACTGCACAAAAAAAACAATGAGGTTGAATTTGTTTATTTTATAACCCCCAAAGCATTGAACATAAATGGTAACACTCGGGTTCCAAAACAAAGGGAAGACGGATGGATGGAGATTCAAGTGTGGAAATTTAACTCGGCTCATGAATTCAAGGATGACTCCCTTTCTTTTGATATGAAATTTACAAGTCATGAAGGACCTATGTCTGGCCTCATTGTATGTGGCATTGAGTTCCGACCAATGTATTTTAGGAACAGCTGTTAGAATATTAGTAGTAAACTTAAACGTAGTTTAGGGGTTTAAGTGTACTTTGTAATTAGATTAGGTGTTAGACATAAACTAGGATTAGGTAGCTTGGAGTGCAAGGCAAGCTAAGGTTTTTACCCCCTCATCTCTATAAATAGAGATGAGGGGGATGCTAGTTATTAATTCTTCTTCCTCAAATTGTAAGCTTTATTGGTTGATTAATAAAGGGGTGTTTGAGGGTATATCGTGTGCATATTCTTATCGTTCTTTTGTAGTCTCTCGTGTTTGCTACGGGTGCTTGATATAACTCGCGATCTAGCGTTCCGCGATCGAACTTCGGATTTGTTGTCGAGGTATTTTACAACAAGTGGTATCAAGAGCCGCGGTTATTGTGGTCATTGAAGTTCGAGTGCTAGTTCGAGGTGCTGAGTTGGTTTCGAGGTCAAAGCAAAGAAATCGATTTCAGGTTTTCGAATCGGCTTCGTTTTTGTAGCAGGAGGTTACACGAGGTTGAAAAAGAGTATATGCCTTTGCATGCTCATCACGTAAATACTACAATATTCAAAAAGGTTGTGGGGTCTTTGACGAATTTTAACAATATTAAAATTACTTCATTAATTAAGTTTAGTATCTAGACTTGGTTTGTCGTTTTTGGGGTTTGTCAAAGACGTGTATTGAAGGGTAAAAGAGTTTGCAATTAATTGTTAAATCGAATTTTTATTAATTAAAATTCGACTTCATTCTTGATCGACTTTTGGATTTATTAAAGTCGATTAAAATTATAAGGTTCAACGTTGTTGCGGGTTTCTTGTGGTTCAAGTTTCGATCGTGGTTCGCTTGGTGTTCAAGTTTACGATCGGGTTTGCTTGTTCGAAATCGAGGGTTTAGGGTGTTATTCTAATTAATTCGATTTGCAAGAAGGGTTTTTAGCAACAAAGAGAATATTGCACACGGCTTGTGAGCCTTGTCGGTAAAGTTGGTTAAGAAACAACTTGACAAGGTTTTTAGCAAGGTATAAGAAGAATGGCTAGTTCGATAACTAGGTTTGACATCGAAAAATTCGATGGGAAGAATGACTTCGGGTTATGGAAAATAAAGATGCGTGCTTTAATGGTACAACATGGATGCGATGCTGCATTAGAGACATTACCCGCGGACATGGAAGCAGGTGAAAAGGCTGCTTTGATGAAGAAGGCATACAGTACCTTGATTATATGCTTGGGAGACCGGGTTTTACAGGAAGTTACCAAGGAAACATCTACTGCAGGAATTTGGACGAAGCTAACTAGTCTGTATATGACTAGGTCCTTAGCAAACAGACTGTATCTGAAGAAGAAGCTGTACACGTTCTATATGAGTCCAGGGACAAAACTGGGTGATCATATAGTTGAGTTTAATAAGTTGATACTTGATTTGGCGAATATTGATATTGAGATTGAGGATGAGGATCAGGCTCTTATGTTACTTACGTCGTTGCCATCGTCTTATGAAAACTTTGTGGAGACATTGTTGTATGGGAGGGAATCCTTGACAATGGAAGATGTTCTTGCGTCTCTGAATTCAAGAGAGTTAAAGAAACGAACTGAAGGCACAAAGGAAGAAACTGGTGACGGGTTATACGTAAGGGGAAGGTCAGATCATTCAAGGAAAGCTCATTCTGGTAGAAGTTCGCAGTTTAAATCAAGGGGTGGAACTGGTAAACTCAAGTGCTTCATATGTCATTCAGAGGGTCATCTGAAGAGAGACTGTCCTAAGAAGAAGTCAAGTGGGTTCGTCAGGAAGGGTAAGCATGATCAGGATTCTGATTCTTCTGATGACGAGGGTAACACCTACTTTGGAGAAGCCTTGATGGTAGTCGGGAATGATGAGATGACTGAATTGGTAATGGATTCAGGTGGGTCATATCATATGACACCTAGGAGGGATTTCTTGTATGACTTCAAGGATTTTGATGGTGGTTCGGTTCAGTTAGGTGATAACAGGAAATGCACTATCAGAGGGACAGGGAAAGTGAAGATACAGTTGCATGATGGTTCAAGCTTTATACTGGAAGATGTCAGATATGTTCCAGGGTTAAGAAAAAGCTTGATTTCATTGGGTACTCTTGAAAAAGAGGTTTATACTGTGAAGATGCAGATGGGTAGAGTCAAGGTGATCAAAGGTTGTCGGGTTATGATGACCGGGATCAGGAAAGATAAATGTGTGTATACTCTTCAAGCAAAAGTGATAACTTTTGGTGTACAAAAGCATGGAGGTTCAAAACAAGTTGGATTCAAGCAACTTGGTCATAAACAAGTTGTGTTCAAACAACATGGTCATAAACAAGTTGGGTTCAAACAACTTGGTCCTGGTGTTAAAACAGGAGTCCATGGAGTACAGGTTGATGAACGTGTTTGGTTTGAGGTGGAACTGCAGGGAGCTCAAGGGAATCGTGAAGCTGAGGTTGTTCAGGTTAGTAACGATGATGATGCAGTGGCTCAAAGAAAGTTGGAGAACAAGCAACTTGAAGAAAAGACAAACACGAGCTGCTTGGTAAATGAGCAGGAAAAGATACACCTTGGTATAAAGGTGGGGGCGGACATTACGGTAACCGGAGTACCTGGTCAAGAGGGTGCAGAGGGTAATGTTGCTGAAAAGAAGAAAGTGAAGGAGTCTACGGAAGCTAATCTTGGAAAATTACTAAAGTACAATGCCTGGTCGACAAGGTGGTCCCCAGTCCGAGGTTCCAGCATGAGGAAAAGATGCTGAGTATCGGTTATGTTTAAGTGTTACTCCTAAGGTGGAAATTTTTAGAATATTAGTAGTAAACTTAAACGTAGTTTAGGGGCTTAAGTGTACTTTGTAATTAGATTAGGTGTTAGACATAAACTAGGATTAGGTAGCTTGGAGTGCAAGACAAGCTAAGGTTTTTACCCCCTCATCTCTATAAATAGAGATGAGGGGGATGCTAGTTATTAATTCTTCTTCCTCAAATTGTAAGCTTTATTGGTTGATTAATAAAGGGGTGTTTGAGGGTATATCGTGTGCATATTCTTATCATTCTTTTGTAGTCTCTCGTGTTTGCTATGGGTGCTTGATATAACTCGCGATCTAGCGTTCCGCGATCGAACTTCGGATTTGTTGTCGAGGTATTTTACAACAACAGCGATGATATTCAAAGTCAAGGAGAAAAGAAGAGAATGCTATAAGATGAAGCCCAAAACCCACACATTCAGCCTAAAAAAGAGGAGACGACGATATAATTATGAAACTGTTAGATCACTAGGGTTTAGAATCAATTAATAGTCTATAGGAGAAACTTTACTTAGAAGATCTTTTCTCATGTGAAAGAAAGATGTATTTGTATTAGCTTAATAGAGGCTTATTGCCCCATACTAGTTTAGGAAGAAATTATAAAACTAGGATGATATATGAAAATGTGGCAAAATGTAGGATGATTTGCATTTTTTATTTTTCTCAATTATCTCTAGTTCTTTTCTCTGTTATGTAGAACCATAATCACTATTGCTTCTAATGTTCAAGTATCGAAGTCTTAAACACAATAAATACTGAAACATAATGTTCAATGGATTCATACACAAACTAAGCAATCAATTATAACCTGCAACACATTACTTAATCAAACAACAATCCTCTAATTGAAACAACATATAATTCTTATTATTCATTAAATGGTTTCATAACCTCAATCAAGAATGAATTAGCTTAATGTGACACCCCCAAAATTTACAACGCAGCGGAATACCAATTTGGGTGTCACTTCATAATTCATAAAAACAAGTTACATAAAACGACCTCAAAAGATACGTTTAATAAAATGTCACATTCGATTTGATAAATCAGAGTACAAAGGTCCCAACAATTTATATTTAAAACTTAAGTTACAAGAGTTCAAAAATGACTCATTTGCATATTTAAAGAAAATAATTATCGAATGTGAAGAAAACAAGTCCTTCAATGTTTGATATCCACGCGACTCCGATTGCTCCCAATGCTCAGCTAGCAAAATAATACCTGAGAAAATACATGCTAAAAAGTCAACATAAAGTTGAGTGAATTCATAGAGTTTAATAAGTAATAAGTTGAATACAAGCATTATTTATCGGGCGACAAGTATTGCAATTACATGTCGGTTTATTTGATTATAGTATTGAGTTCATGTAACCGAACCTTAACGTAATTTAATAATGCCCCGGAAAGGTAAAATTTGCCATTTACCACAATTCTAACTATTATGTGTCCGTATCCCGAACAAGCCCGCCAAGCCTAATATGCATATCCATAATACTAGCGTTTACTACTCGAGTAATTAACGGTTCATGAGGGGACTTAATTGGCAAAAAGCATTCAATATCTATAATCATATGATTGGGTCCAGCATACCAAAAACTACTTGTATTAAGTTTGTAAAAACTAGCATGTATCCCCCTCGCGAGGTTTATAAAACATTTAAGTAAGTAAAGGCGAGGCTATGAACTCACCTTAAAGCAAAGACAATAGCAATGAACAAGCAAGTGAAGGAATAGCCGCACAAGCTCTACGATGAACCTAAATAATATACGTTGTCTTAGTTTATGAAAATAGATATCGATGTACTTTTGGTAATATACAGAATATGATCTTACTTAAGCTTGGTACAATATTCCTAGATACATCACAAGGTTTAAGTTAATTACTTACAAATTACCCAAAAATATACCCTTGCATTTATATAAGTATGAAACTTACATTTACCCCAAGTTCAATTATGATGTAAAAGTTCAAATTAATTCTAAGGTTCAAGTTTAGTCCATGGGTCAAGTTTTTGGTCAAAAAGGTTCACTTTAGGCCTCAGGGTTCAAAATATATTAGGGGGGTTCAAAATGTTTTAAAGGTCCAACTTTATAAAGTGTAAAACACTTTATACTCATTTTATACCTAGTGCTGTTAGCATTTAAATAACTTGTCTATGTTTAGGAAATCATCATTTGCAAACCGTAAGTCCACAAGTCTCGTTCCTTATATCCCCGGAAAGGTCTACTTCTGTATTAACGAGATTTGTGGGTCCCACTTGGCCAAAAATTATGTAACATTAGTAAAACAGTCCATTTACCCAAACAATCAATCCATTCAGCTTTCAAAATTTCAATGGTCTCACGAAAAGTGCGATATCTAGAGTTTTACTAACCCGATTTGTTCCCCGTTTTTGGCCACGTTTAAGTTAAGATGTCCTCAAAAACTTTTATTCTTTGAGTAACAGAGGGTTATTCACAAAAAAAATGACTTTTGCCCGTTTCAAATCTGTTACTCAGAACTGGACATGTTTTACGAAAATGTTTCTAGTTTGATCATCGTAATGAGTTATTTAATGAAATACCCGTCAAAACGACCACAAGACATAGACCTACAACCCCATATTTTTAGTTTAGTCTCAATGTTTACTGATTAGTGCAGTTTATTCCATTTTTGCCCCTGATTCAGAATTACAGTTGCATGTTTAGTCCTCTAGGGTTTTTAGTGGTCTAGTTTCATGTACCAAGCCTAACCAAGCCCTATAACTTATATATTATACCATTACATCAATAAATAATACAATTACAGAAATGAAAATGAAAATAAAATGAAAAGGGAGTGATTGGTTCCTTACAATGGTTGATGAAAAAGAAAAATTACAAGAAACAAGGACCCTAATCCTATGATGACCAACAAAACTTGCACCCTTTACTTCCAATCTTTTTCCCAACCAAATAACCTTTAATAACCTTGATCCACCCTTGAAAATACTTTAAAATATCAGACCTTGAACACCTTAAAACCCTTGAATAAACTCTTGCTAAGAACTTCCAAGAAAACCTAAGATTTGATGAGATTTATGTGTTGTTTGAGTGTAATAAATCAAGAACAAGACTAGGGCTTCAAGATCTTCAATCTATGATCAAGATATTAGTATAATTTTTGATGCAATATGTATTTTAGAGCTGAATAGGGTCGTTTTCAAGGTGGAGAAAACAATAAAATGGGATAGTTTGCATGTAAAAATGATCTAAAATGATAAAGATGTGTTTTTAAGTGCTAGTGGGAGACAAGGCATGTACATGTGTTATCATAAGGTGAACCAAGAGTGCCTACCATGCCACATGCCCTTGGTGACTCCACAAAACCGGCCATGGGGTGGGTGGGTAAGGTGAGTGGGTTTTGTTGGTTAATTTTTGGTGTAAATGAGTTATAAAGTGTAGTTTTGATCCCGGTAATTGCAAACGTGTAGTTTTTAAGTCGCGAAACGTAAAATCGGGTAACTTAAAATATGAAACTTACAAAAATGTTTAAAACTCATTAACATAACATATTTAAGTATTTTAGATGAGTGGTGAGTTCATCGAAGGGTTTAAACATTGTTAAAACCGAAACCGTGAGTTAAAAACGCGTTTGGTGGCACCGATTCTTGATAAAAGTGACGTAAACTATAAAAATTAAATGACAAGTATAAAACTCACTTGTAATTATGAAAATAGGTTAAAATACATAAAACATGAAAAATTATTATAGTCTAAGGTTGGTTCACGTTGTTAAAACCATAAAATGTAAATTTAAATCGCGTAAAATGTAAAAGGTGAAAAGTTTTCGTAAAAATGGAAAAAGTAATTATGACTTTTTAAAATAGGATTGTAAGGAACCAAAAGTGCATAAAAATGTAGAGTAGACATAGTATAGTAGTGATTGAATAAATTGAACGCGTTATGACGTACGCGGATAACTTCCGACGAAGTTAATTATAAAAAAAAAATTGTTAAATAATAAGAATATTAAAATTAGTGACATGAAATTTTTGAAATGTCACAGCACGTACCCCTTAAGAGAGCGACGTCCCGGCGCTCAATTCTTCTTAATCATTTTTTGTCGTTTTAAAGATTTTTGGGATGGAAGCATGTATAAAAACCATGTTGAAACTCGGGTTTATGGTTGTGATTGTAGAATGTCTATTTTCAAATTTTTAAGAATCATTAGTTGAAACGAAGTTTAAATCAGTCATATCCTCAAGACGTGATTAAAATGTGATGTACAAAAAAAAAGTGTAATTTGAAATATAGGGCATGGTGTCATTATAAATATTGGTTATGATTTTTACAAAAGAGGGTGGTTAGAACCGACTCTTTAACTTAAAAAAAAATCATTTTGGTAATTTAAACACTTGTGAAGTATTTGTAAAATTTTCATAAAGACGCATAAAACTTTTATAGAAGCCCATGTTTAATGTATTTTGTGCTCGGGATTTTGACAAAGTATCAAGATATCAACGAAGATAGAACAAGTGATAGAAATCACCTAATGTGTAAGCAATGGTATGAGGGAATGAATAGAATGTCATGAGGGTCCTTAAAGGAAAGGATAGAATAAAAGTGTTGGCAATAAGAAAATAGGAGACAAGGAATTTATCAATTCGTCAATTCGTGGAAGCGGATAATAGTACATTACTATTAGCTTATAAAGCTCGTGGTGGTTGATACAAAATTGGGAAAAATCCACATAACAAATTACGAGTCGAGAGGAGTTCATAGCCCAAAGAATGATTCGTACGCACGCAATGGCAGATACAAATAAGCCCACTCATTCATAACTCGTCACTTACGTAAAGAGGCGTCCCAATCCATTTAAGTGAAGATTTATGAATTTATGGTTCGGCGGTTTATAATTTCCTTATTCAAATGAAGAAGGGTCCCAATTCATTTCAATAAGACGATTATAAATCATCCTACTTAAGTATGTCCGTCACGAAAAAAATACACAACAAGATCAAGTGCTACAATGAATAAAAGGATGTCTAATTAACGATATGATTCATCAAAATCGTAAGAAGAAGTAACGAGAATAATAATATGACATTAGTCAATCGTATTCGCAAAGGTAAGTGCCAAAGGATGACACGATCTGAGATGACAAGTTAAGGTCGTACTCCCATCAATTGGAAGATTTCAAAACAATGGATAATGAAAATATACATGATTCAAAAGCATAAGAAGAATGTTCACACTCAGAGTTGAAAAATAAAATTACTAGTGGAATTGACAAAGTACACCGAATGTCAATATCATCAGAAGGAAATAAAGTAAAGTAGTGAAAATGTTTCGGAGATCACCGCATCGTTCATAAAAGGTTAAAGTAAACGAAATCATTAATACATACAATAGTACTACACACATGTGTAAGGATTTGAGAAGAGAGTAACAGATATATGTATGGGTATCCTTATACAATACTAGTATCGACGTTCGAGGGAGAAAGTAAGAAAACATGAAGTACGCGATAATCGGAGTGATCAGCGTAAAATAACCGACCGTTATAAAGTAAATAGTATAACATCATAAGATAGGCATGAGAGAGCGAAATCGTGACTAGGGGATATATTCATTAGTCATATAATAGAAGTATGGAAGCAAAATAGAGCATATAAGTTACCTGGGAGCAAGCGTGCGCGGATATCGAACAATGGTCAAAGACTTAAAAAAAATTTGAAAAACAGTTATAGTTTAGGTTTTCAAAAATGACCTATTTCTCTATAACTAATGCTCTGGTACCATTCTGTGACACCCCCAAAATTTACAACGCAGCGGAATACCAATTTGGGTGTCACTTCATAATTCATAAAAACAAGTTACATAAAACGACCTCAAAAGATACGTTTAATAAAATGTCACATTCGATTTGATAAATCAGAGTACAAAGGTCCCAACAATTTATATTTAAAACTTAAGTTACAAGAGTTCAAAAATGACTCATTTGCATATTTAAAGAAAATAATTATCGAATGTGAAGAAAACAAGTCCTTCAATGTTTGATATCCACGCGACTCCGATTGCTCCCAATGCTCAGCTAGCAAAATAATACCTGAGAAAATACATGCTAAAAAGTCAACATAAAGTTGAGTGAATTCATAGAGTTTAATAAGTAATAAGTTGAATACAAGCATTATTTATCGGGCGACAAGTATTGCAATTACATGTCGGTTTATTTGATTATAGTATTGAGTTCATGTAACCGAACCTTAACGTAATTTAATAATGCCCCGAAAAGGTAAAATTTGCCATTTACCACAATTCTAACTATTATGTGTCCGTATCCCGAACAAGCCCGCCAAGCCTAATATGCATATCCATAACACTAGCGTTTACTACTCGAGTAATTAACGGTTCATGAGGGGACTTAATTGGCAAAAAGCATTCAATATCTATAATCATATGATCGGGTCCAGCATACCAAAAACTACTTGTATTCAGTTTGTAAAAACTAGCATGTATCCCCCTCGCGAGGTTTATAAAACATTTAAGTAAGTAAAGACGAGGCTATGAACTCACCTTAAAGCAAAGAAAATAGCAATGAACAAGCAAGTGAAGGAATAGCCGCAAAAGCTCTACGATGAACCTAAATAATATACGTTGTCTTAGTTTATGAAAATAGATATCGATGTACTTTTGGTAATATACAGAATATGATCTTACTTAAGCTTGGTACAATATTCCTAGATACATCACAAGGTTTAAGTTAATTACTTACAAATTACCCAAAAATATACCCTTGCATTTATATAAGTATGAAACTTACATTTACCCCAAGTTCAATTATTGTAAAAGTTCAAATTAATTCTAAGGTTCAAGTTTAGTCCATGGGTCAAGTTTTTGGTCAAAAAGGATCACTTTAGGCCTCAGGGTTCAAAATATATTAGGGGGGGTTCAAAATGTTTTAAAGGTCCAACTTTATAAAGTGTAAAACACTTTATACTTATTTTATACCTAGTGCTGTTAGCATTTAAATAACTTGTCTATGTTTAGGAAATCATCATTTGCAAACCGTAAGTCCAAAAGTCTCGTTCCTTATATCCCCGGAAAGGTCTACTTCTGTATTAACGAGATTTGTGGGTCCCACTTGGCCAAAAATTATGTAACATTAGTAAAACAGTCCATTTACCCAAACAATCAATCCATTCAGCTTTCAAAATTTCAATGGTCTCACGAAAAGTGCGATATCTAGAGTTTTACTAACCCGATTTGTTCCTCGTTTTTGGCCACGTTTAAGTTAAGATGTCCTCTAAAAATTTTATTCTTTGAGTAACAGAGGGTTATTCACAAAAAAATGACTTTTGCCCGTTTCAAATATGTTACTCAGAACTGGACATGTTTTACAAAAATGTTTCTAGTTTAATCATCGTAATGAGTTATTTAATGAAATACCCGTCAAAACGACCACAAGACATAGACCTACAACCCCATATTTTTAGTTTAGTCTCAATGTTTACTGATTAGTGCAGTTTATTCCATTTTTGCCCCTGATTCAGAATTACAGTTGCATGTTTAGTCCTCTAGGGTTTTTAGTGGTCTAGTTTCATGTACCAAGCCTAACCAAGCCCTATAACTTATATATTATACCATTACATCAATAAATAATACAATTACAGAAATGAAAATGAAAATAAAATGAAAAGGGAGTGATTGGTTCCTTACAATCGTTGATGAAAAAGAAAAATTACATGAAACAAGGACCCTAATCCTATGATGACCAACAAAACTTGCACCCTTTACTTCCAATCTTTTTCCCAAACAAATAACCTTTAATAACCTTGATCCACCCTTGAAAATACTTTAAAATATCAGACCTTGAACACCTTAAAACCCTTGAATAAACTCTTGCTAAGAACTTCCAAGAAAACCTAAGATTTGATGAGATTTATGTGTTGTTTGAGTGTAATAAATCAAGAACAAGACTAGGGCTTCAAGATCTTCAATCTATGATCAAGATAGACTAGGGCTTCAAGATCTTCAATCTATGATCAAGATATTAGTATAATTTTTGATGCAATATGTATTTTAGAGCTGAATAGGGTCGTTTTCAAGGTGGAGAAAACAATAAAATGGGATAGTTTGCATGTAAAAATGATCTAAAATGATAAAGATGTGTTTTTAAGTGCTAGTGGGAGACAAGGCATGTACATGTGTTATCATAAGGTGAACCAAGAGTGCCTACCATGCCACATGCCCTTGGTGACTCCACAAAACCGGCCATGGGGTGGGTGGGTAAGGTGAGTGGGTTTTGTTGGTTATTTTTTTGGTGTAAATGAGTTATAAAGTGTAGTTTTGATCCCGGTAATTGCAAACGTGTAGTTTTTAAGTCGTGAAACGTAAAATCAGGTAACTTAAAATATGAAACTTACAAAAATGTTTAAAACTCATTAACATAACATATTTAAGTATTTTAGATGAGTGGTGAGTTCATCGAAGGGTTTAAACATTGTTAAAACCGAAACCGTGAGTTAAAAACGCGTTTGGTGGCACCGGTTCTTGATAAAAGTGACGTAAACTATAAAAATTAAATGACAAGTATAAAACTCACTTGTAATTATGAAAATAGGTTAAAATACATAAAACATGAAAAATTATTATAGTCTAAGGTCGGTTCACGTTGTTAAAACCATAAAATGTAAATTTAAATCGGGTAAAATGTAAAAGGTGCAAAGTTTTCGTAAAAATGGAAAAAGTAATTATGACTTTTTAAAATAGGATTGTAAGGAACCAAAAGTGCATAAAAATGTAGAGTAGACATAGTATAGTAGTGATTGAATAAATTGAACGCGTTATGACGTACGCGGATAACTTCCGACGAAGTTAATTATAAAAAAAATTGTTAAATAATAAGAATATTAAAATTAGTGACATGAAAATTTTGAAATGTCACACTTAACGAATCCAATTTTGCCTTTTTCCAATCTATATCCACAAATCAATTCATTCCCTTAGATTGAGCCCTTAGATTGAGTTGCATACGAATTTGAAGCTATGATGTATGCCAGATCTAGATCTTTTATCGTTGTGTTTGTTACGTTCATCATTCTTGATGATCTTGATTGTCAATCACAAATTTGTTACATTAGCTATTCAAATACAGAGCCACCTGCCGTCCACGTGCCAACAACCCATTACCATATTTTCCCGCCCATTTTACTAGTTTAAATATTCGCTATTCATTTTATTGTAATTCAGTTTTGTAATAATTCTCTTTCTCTTGTAAACTCACAAACACCTTCATCTATCAATATAAGAAATCATTAGCTACGAATACATCTTCTTAATCTTTGAATTCGAGTCAATCATTTAGCTATCATTACAACCATTAAGTTGGTTCAAGTGATATGTTACATTTCGTATCCGAGCAACATCCTGCTACCTTCCCACAATTAATAACTAAATCTTGATTCTGTCATTCTGTTACTGTTGGTTGATTAAGAGCCCAGAACATGGTCAAGATAATTAATGACCTAACTACGTACCAATGAATGGTTACCGGATATCACTTGGAATCGTGTTATCACTTTCCAAAGTAAACTATTCGTCTTTAATGCCTGGGTATCACGAATATCTACTTGGGATAAGACCAAATGTATGTTAATGATTTAGGCACAAATCAATAACCTTTTGCGTTTTTGTGTTTTTTTGGTTTCTGTGTGTCTTCATGCATGATTTGATTTTCCTATTTATTGGTAAAATTACTCAACCCTAGTCAATGGAATTAAGAGTGATTAACGGCCCATTAATCCCACTTAATTTGCCTCCATAATTATAGGTATTAGTGGTTACACGACCAATTAAACGTGGTCTTTAATGCAGTTATAACTGCCACTTGAATAGGTCAAAGCAGTTACAAACCAAATTTGAATTCAGTCCAGTGAGTTCGTTATACTCACTAATGAGCTAGTCCCTAAGGACATGAACTGTACAAAGAGAAAACTCCCTGATGAGATCCTTCAGCCTGAGATGAACTCATCAACCTGATGAATATCATTCAGTCCAGAGTGTCACTCTTTGAAAGAGTGAGCTCACTAAAATTTCATCAGAGACTGAATAACACTTAACCACTATATGAGTCAAGGTGTTCAGGGACCTGATGGGTGTACACTCTATACCTCCTGACCCATTGCCAGATTTGAACTAATCCCTCAAGTGCACTAAATTTTCCAACAATCCTCCCCAAATTTAGTTCACTTCCTTTGCATGAAAATTAAACATTAAACAAAACATATGCATTAACGAAAATATCATGAGGATTGAATTTCCATCTTAGTACATTACACGATCAAATATTCGAGAATCAGGGTGTTCCAAAGAATTGAACCATTCAACCCATTTGAATACCTGAAGATAAAATACACATACATTTTCAAACACTTAAACGCTCCTGACACTATACAAGCCATGTATCCATATCCAATTCATAAATGTTGTAAGAGCCAAAAGTCCATAGCTCCCTGAAGCGGAAAAACTTCAACACTCACATAGGTGGTTCCTCTTTATTCATGCTCCTACCAAGCAATTTTTCAATGAAATTAACCATTAAGAAGTAATGACTTCATCCTCCTTTCCAGCAGGTTCTGAGCACAAACCTTGGGATGTAAAATAAAACATGTGCTCCAGTCTATTGAATGTTCAGCTTTCTACATTGAACTCAGCTCCCAAGTTTTCTCAGGAGGGAGTTGGGTGTCTTAGTATTCAGTGACTAAGTTGGACTTTAAACCCATCCCTTTAACGGACTTTAAAACCAAGTCTCTAGCCAAACCCTTTGTCAAGTGATCAGCTAAATTTTGTTGAGATCTAACAAACTCTATAGATACCACCCCATTCATGATTAGCTCATGAATCATGCTATGTCTGACACCTAAGTGTCTAGACTTCCCATTGTACATCTGGCAATAAGCCTTTGCCAATGTAGCAACACTATCATAATGGATAGAAATAGGTGCTAGAGGTTTAGGCCACAATGTAATCTCAAGAAGCAAGTTTTTCAACCATTCAGCTTCTTTACCAGCAGCTGCTAAAGCCACAAATTCAGATTTCATTGTTGAACTGGTGATACAAGTTTGCTTCTTGGATGCCCAAGAAATTGCACCTCCACCAAGTAGGAATACCCAACTACCGGTAGACGAATTGTCTTTAGTGTTACTGATCTAACTTGCATCAGTGTATCCTTCCAACACTGAAGGATAACCAGTATATGAGAGACTATAATCCATAGTTCTCTTCAAATACTTCAGTACCCTCTGAATTGCTTGCCAGTGCTGAGCACTAGGATTACTAGTATACCTGCTCAGTTTACCCACTGCAAAAGCAATATCAGGTCTTGTACAAGTCATGGCATACATCAAGTAGCCAATTACCCTAGAATACTCAAGTTGAGATACAGCTTTGCCAGTATTAGGCATTAGCTTCTCAGTTGTATCCATAGGAGAACTCACTGGAGTACAATCAAAGTAATTAAATTTCTTCAGTACCTTCTCAATATAATGAGACTGAGAAATTGATATACCATTACTTTCATGTTTGATTCTTATACCAAGGATAACGTCAGCCTCCCCCATGTCCTTCATGGAGAATCCTGATGACAAAAATTCTTTCGTCAGGTCAACCTGATTTTGATCAGTCCCAAAGATCAGCATGCCATCAACATATAGACAAATAATTGTTGGAGTATGCTCGTGTCATAATAAATAATTATATGGCTAGACATATGTGAGCCTATGGGGTCACATACTTATACAGAAAGACACCATTTTATAGATTGTATTTATCGTATTTACAATATATAAACGACTAAGTAACTCGAGATCAATAACGGGCCATTAAACACGAAGTTAGACTTAGTGCTTTAGGACCGGGCCAACAATGAGCAAGCCCATTGTGGGCCCACATAGTGGCCGGCCAAGGAAGGGGGTCTAGAGGGGATTATGGAGCTTTTCAAGGGGCAAAGTGTAAGTGGTTACATGATAAGATTAAATGTAATTTAGTCATATATTTACTACTTATCAATTTAACCTAATTGAAAGATTCACTCCCCTCCTCCTCTCCTTGAGGTGACGGCAAAAACATAACCCATCTAAGGTTTGTATTTTTTTTTTATCTCTCTTGACTTAATCTATTGTAGGTTGATTCAAGAATTGGTGTTACAAAGTCAAGACTAGCATCGGGTGGTGTTCTATGATGTGTAGTGTGTTTCCATCATAGAGGTGATCTATTTTGGTCACTTGGTTTCATAGGTGGTTTGTGGTGTTGGTGATGGTCTCCATACGATTCTACCGATCAAGCTACAAAGATATAACATGTTGTTGTTTATTATTTGATTGATTATATAGCAATATGGATCCATTGTTGGTGATGTTTTTCCGCTGCATTTATATGTTTCTTTTATGATTATATATTCAACATCACCATTAGTGGTATCACGAGCCATCATATGTGCCATATGATTATCGGGTATGCATAAAAATGGCTAAAACGGGTGTTTTTTGATGATTTTTGAAGTCATGGTTAAAACAGCCCTAGGGCTCCAATTTTTTCACATTTGAACGACCCTTTAGGGGTCTAATGATCTGCACTTTTTGGTCCCATGGCCAGTTGTTATGCATACGTTAATTGGTTACTTGTCGGGTACGTGTAAAATAGCCTAAATTAATTGTGTGCAAGGTACAACATATAAAAATATGACTAATGGTTTTTCTTGACTGCAAGGTAAGATAACTAAGAGTCTATTAGGACTTATACACATAAAATGTATGTTGCCCTAATTAGAACAAATGTCAAGATAACATGGAAAGCTACTTCAACATATTCGCTAAATTGTTTAGTAAATATGATTATGTCTTCTTGTAAATTCATAATCATGAAGTATGAAATTAACTTGAAATTATTATTAAGGCCATTGGTCGGCACTTATAATTACTTTAGTTGAATATGTTTAGGTCTCTTGTAAAGACACAAACATCAATTCCGTTAATTGTTGAAAGGCTTATAAAGTAAAGTAAAGACGTTAACTTGTTATGTCTTTTTGTTAAAGACATGTACACTTACGACGTATAATAAAATATTTAATGTTTATGTTTTCTAGTCAAAACATACACATTAAGTCATTGACTTGGTCAAGACTTATAATATAAAGTATGCAGAGGCTAAAAATACTATTGATGCCATTTGGTATGACTTGGTTGGCAGATATCCAAAGAGTATAAGTTCATCTAATAAGTTGTGGGATAGTCTCACAACATCTATCCACGTAGAATACCACTACTTTATGGTATGTCCATCATGGAAAATCAAACACTATAGACATTGTTTGATATTTGATGACTTAAACTATTTTACCGCCAAAGTTATCAAGGTTAGAAAATTGAATGTGCCTTGCGTACACTCAATATGGTTCCAACCCAGAAGGAATTTAAGACTCCATTGTATTATGGCATGGGATGAATCCCATTATGTCTTGATTGAAGTTCTTTGGATGTCCCACTTGAAAACAATTTATTGTTATCAAGATGTTGAGTACTTGGAGATTAGTCTCCACTTACAAATGCAAGTGGGTGCACCTTTAGATCTTGAAGTTATTCAAGAGCTAAATACACAACCTTCTGAGTACACTTGCTAATGTCATACTAAGGTTGAACATGCATATGTTAAACCATAGATTGATATATCTCATTCATAAATCCGCAAGGATACCCCTAACACCTGAATGATATAGTTCTATATCAATGTTAAGGGGCATAAGATGGAGGATCATAGTGAACCTGCTAACTAAAGAGATGCAGTATCAGATCTTGAATCTGATGAATAACTCAAAACTATGAATGTTAAGATGCAGTCCTTTAAAGACAATAACTCATGGAGCTTGATTGATCTCTTACCAATCAGTTAGACTGTGATGTTTAAAATGAGTTTCTTGATGAGAATACTCAGAAGGACAAACTTGTACGCACATTTAATGCAGGCGTAGTATAAGGAGTTTACTCATACTCAAGTAATTGACTGTGATTAAAACTTCCTACCTACAAACATTGAATGTATAAAGACAATTAATTGTCATACCTGTTTTCATGTAAATGAAATATGACAATGGGATCTCAAAACACTTTTCTTGTTGATTACCTTGCGAGGACGATGTGTAATCAAAAGGGTTTATGATTCCATATAATCTTTATTAATGTATACAAGATATAAGAATCCAAGTGTGGATTAAATTATGCATCTAGGAGCGGAGATCTTAAGTTAATTCTGAAATCATTAATTTGATCTTGATTAATTAAGATTACTCCTGAGAACTCAGAGAGCAAGTAGGGTAAATGAATTTATTTTCTTAAATCTCATATGTTGTTAACATATATGAAACAATATTCCATCTAAGCTTGGAATGAAGTTTCTCTTAAGAAATTTAGAAAATAAAACATACAACCTTGTTGCATGTGTTTAGTAGAATACACATAAGCGGTTAATAATCTAAACACAATATGAAATGTCATTGAGCGGAGTATCAATAATCAATCTTACTTGATGAGATTGAATGCATGAATGGAAACTTAAGTTTAACTAAAGGATTCATTATGTAAGTCGTATTATGTGTTGGATTATTTATATCATTTTCATGAATGCAAGATGAGTTGATAACAACAAATATCTAAGTGAAGATCATTAGATAATTGTAAAACGAACAACCTAATGAACCTGCAAAGGACCAAAGATTTGTTCAAACGTTTACGGATATTTGAGGAGCTCTGTTATATTTTCATTCATTGATGCTTATATAACTGAGATGATGCTCAACCCTAGTCGTAGTAGGATGACATCATGAATGATGACACCTCTAACTAGATGTGTTCGATTAAGAGCATTAATGCATTATAAATTAAAATAAGAATACTTTACAGTTTGGAAAACTGTTATTATGACTGTCTAAAGTAGGTGTTTTGCTAGCTTCAAACACACTATGGAATGTATTGTTGCAATACTCGTATTGTACTTGAATGCACACATACAAAAGGACAATCATAATTCAAAACATTTTTTTGAATTTTGAAACAAGTATTCTCAAAGTTTACTCAGATGACTACTTGTTGTACAATAAAATTGATCGTGGTGGAAACATCGGATTCCGATCTGTATGTAGTCTTGAGCATATCTGTTTTTAAGTATTTGGATAATGAAACTGTAAGCAGTCGTATTATATAATGAATTGATATACCGGGTATAATCGTCTTCATTTATACTACTGTGTTCTATATTTGCATGTTTAATCCATGTATTATTTATTTATTCTAAAACTGTCCATTGCCAGTTGATGATACAGGAGTATCATCGAATTAAGGCAAATGTGAGCGTGTTGGTGATTTATTTGCCAAACTCATATGTTGTTCACTGTGATGAACATTGGACTGACCCAACCTACGAGTATTCACTGCATGGATCGGCATCAATAGTGAATCTCACAAATGGTTATGTCTCTTATCCTCAGACTTGAGATGCAAGTAGGTCTTGCATGTGTGGAATTTCATTCTTTGATATGGTTAAACGCTGTCCTGAATAAGGTAGTTATAAAAACAATTTTCAGGAGTGATTTGAAACACATGAATGACATGTGCAGTCAAAATAGGATTTGTTCCTCCACATGTCATGCAGTTAGATACTATTGGGCCCGTCGATGAATTAAACGGATGTTTGTATGGCCGTACCCAAATGAGATTAAGATGAATCTTAATTCACTTGGTAATCTTGTTCAATATCTAGATCGAGAAACATAATAGTTGAACAAATAGAATGACTTTGATCCATGTCTATTGTTCAACATAGTATCTGTAACAAAAGGATGGATGACATATAAACCATTTAAATGAGACTTTTAAGAAACTTCCCTCACATATTTCTAGGGGCATTGGCGTGTTGCTAGACGCCAACCTTTGCTTGTATAATTACTTGATTATTATGACGTCGCATGTGGGAGTTGTTAGAGTATGCTCGTGTCATAATAAATAATTATATGGCTAGACATATGTGAGCCTATGGGGTCACATACTTATACACAGAGACACCATTTTATAGATTGTATTTATCGTATTTACAATATATAAACGACTACGTAACTCGAGATCAATAACGGACCATTAAACACGAAGTTAGATTTAGTGTTTTAGGACCGGGCCAACAATGAGCAAGCCCATTGTGGGCCCACATAGTGGCCAGCCAAGGAAGGGGCTCTAGAGGGGATTATGGAGCTTTTCAAGGGCTAAAGTGTAAGTGGTTTCATGATAAGATTAAATGTGATTTAGTCATATCTTTACTACTTATCAATTTAACCTAATTGAGAGATTCTCTCCCCCTCCTCCTCTCCTTGAGGTAACGGGAAAAACATAACCCATCTAGGGTTTATGTTTTTTTTATCTCTCTTGACTTAATCTATTGTAGGTTGATTCAAGAATTGGTGTTACAAAGTCAAGACTAGCATCGAGTGGTGTTCTATGACGTGTAGTGTGATTCCATCATAGAGGTGATCTATTTTGGTCACTTGGTTTCATAGGTGGTTTGTGGTGTTGGTGATGGTCTCCATACGATTCTACCGATCATGCTACTGATGCGTGGGAATCGCAACAGGCTTTACCTCTCGAGGGATCTCAAGAAGCTTACAACCCCCACCAGGCAGTGTACCTGATCGTTGTAGTATAGTATAGTGACAAGTACCAGGGGATTGATCGTTCAGCTAGGAAAAGTGTCGTTAGGATTGAAATTAATCTAACTAGGTCTAAAGGTGAAGGATGATTCTTTTTGTATTTTTGTATTTTATGAAAAGCAAGTAAAAATCTCGGGTTTTGGAAAAAGGGGCGGAATTAGTTGCTAATCAACTAACCCAAAAGCTACTAATTAAACTAATTAATGAGAAAAGTAAACTAGGGTTCTACAAGATAAGTGAAGCATGTCTACCCATGATATGTTACTCCTTGCTAGCTATCCAATCCTACCTATTGAATTGTAACCTTGTTTTAATTGACGGGTTGTATTCCTTAATACCATTCATGGGGTATCGCACATAACTCCCCAATTCTATGAGCTCTTATCTCCTCCTATACCATGCCCAGCATAACCATAGGGATTGTAAACAGTGGCTCATGCATTAAATACAACCAATAAAGACCTTAGTGCAATAGGTTCATGTTTCCTAAGACGTTCAAGCATGTTACCATTTGGAGATCTGCCAGTTTTCTTAAGCCTAACATATAAATCATTCAATCAAAACAAGAATCAATAGGAAACAAGGATTATAAACTAAACCAACTAGATCTATTGAAGTTGTCACGCCTTAATTGATGGAGATAGACACAACATCAACAAGAAATCAATGAGATCTAATCAATTATATACAAGTTTCACATAATCATAAGTAGACACAAGGTGAATTAGCAAATCATCATCAAAGAAGAGCAAACAACAATGATAATGGAAAACATAATTAAGATAGAATCATCAAACCAATACATGATGTTTATGGAGTGATTGAAACCCTCTAAGTTGCTGGAAAAACACCCACATAAACCCAGGAATCGACCTTAGGGTTTAGGGCTTACAAAAAGTGAAGTTATGATGTTATATTTATAGGCATGTTTTCTGTCGGCCCTTCTTGACGGCGTCAGCCTGTTACTCTTGACGCTGTCAAGACCATTTTTTCACCAAATTGTAGATCTCTTCGTCCTCTTCGCGTGGGCTTTTGAATCACCTAAATCCGAGTTCGTATGCAAAAGTTATGACCAAAACAATATCAGCTACTCCGCGCGCAAGTTTTGACAATTTAACATGTGACGGCCTTGGGTGACGCCTTCACATTCTCTCTGGGCCGTCACCACTTTTACTCTTGATTCCGTCACCACTTTTACTCTTGACGCCGTCACCAAAATGCTCTTGACGCCGTCAGGTACTGTTCTCAGCATGGAAAATTAAGTCTTTGGCGTTTTCTTCACTTTTATGCTCCAAAAACGTCCGAATTGCTTCCTTTTCCAGATTTCACTCTCAAAGTACCTAAAATCACAAAAGGAACGATTTAGGGCAATATTTGATCCAATAAATTCGAATTCGGGCTTAAATGACCCCATAAAAACGGATCATTTTTCACCTCATCATATACCCTTACACTTGAGATTTGCTTGTCCTCAAGCAAATGCGCTTTTATTCTACTCAAAAGACAAGTTAGGGGTCATTTAACACTAATATAAAAGTAATTACAACAAATAATCGTTCCACTAAAGACCAATAGACAAGCACGGAGGTCATACACAAGCACCTCACAAATAGTGTTTAGATACTCACATCTCTCGGGTGTAATAAAGTGTAAATTACAATATGGAAACGGAAGATATCTCTCACTACCTGTCATAGCAAAATAGATTACCATAGGCTTGGGAAAGGATCAAACCTCTACCACATGGCGTAAGCACCTAGGATAAACTATCAAAGAGGTCTTTTAAAGGGTTGTAACGTTAGGTGTAGGGATATGAAATACACGGTTTTGTTGGATAAAGGAAGTTTTACTGGTGGCGAGTTAACAATCTTGGTTAATTACATGTACAATATGGCGTTGCTAAGCCAAGACTAGACTCGACTTAAGCTAATAAATGAAAAATAACAAAAACATAAAATGAACATAGAATAAAAAGGGATGGTAGTCCGTATGTTTTTTTTTTCTCTTTTTCCTTTTTTTATTTTTTTTCTTTTTCTTGATTTATTTTTTTTTATTTTATTTTTTATTTTATTTTTTTTTTGCATACACTCTTACCCTACCATCCAAAATAATACATCATAGGGGATTGAGCATTCCCCTTACACTTGAATTTTTACATACTTTACAATTAACTAATCTAATGACTCGAATTAAGAAAATTAAAACACTTGGAGCACTTTTAAGATTAACGTACATATTGGGGTAATAATATTATGTTCTTTCCCATTACTCCATAAAATAAGTACTTACCCATGAGTCCCAATCGTCCGAAAATAATATGTACAAGGATATGACTCGACTTAGCAACCATGTAATCAATTAAATAGTTAACTTAGGGTTTAACAAATAACAATAATGCACTAAAAATGAGCGCATACACGGAAGGCTAAGGCGATTTGGTTGTACATTTAAGTGGGGTGTAACAAATTCTTCCTTTAAGTAAAATGCTTAAAGTTAGAAACGAAAAGATAGGCTCGGAGGGGTGTACTAGGGGTTTCGTGTACTAAAAATGAGTACAACGCTAAGGGTGTGGGAAAAATTAGTTGACTTAACTAGTCAAGTAATATGACTTAAATGGTCAAGTAATTATAATACGGGTTTAACACAAGGGTGATCCTAATGCCTCTTATCATGTAGTAAATCCTACTACACGAATGTAGTCTCACTAGCGGTCTCGGGATGCATCACTAACGCAAGTTCTAGAATCTAAATGTTACCGGTACACTCATAAGCACTAATAGTAAATGCTTTTCCTATCAAATCTAAAGGCGAACCTCACATATTTGGGTGGAAAATTTTTCTGAATATACGGTTATGTGCTAGTCATACAATCTCCTATCCATGAGACGCTTGCTATGGCTAAAGTTTCACTCCTAAATGTTGTAAAAAATTTTAAATTTGGCGCTAAAATTGCACTAACAAGTATTTCTCATAGTTTTATTACACATTTACCATTAAACAAAACAAACTCAAGCCAAAGTTCATATGTAAGGTATCATCGTTTTACCCTCCCCTTACACTTAAGATGAACATTGTCCCCAATGTTCAAGTAAAGAATGTAAAAGTGAAAAAGTAAAAAGAATGAAATCAAATACTCCCCTGATTCGCTCGGTATGGATAATAAGGTGGCCAGGTTAAATCTTCCTCCAAGAAAATGAACAATCAAAGCTTCCCTTCCAGAATATAAATCATCTTCTTGTCAAACATAACCTGTAAATCCTGAGAAAACAAACAAAAACCCAAAGCATCAACCCGAACAAAAATAACTCACAACTAGATGTAATTCCAGACTTAGGAACAGAAACAAAACAATTAAAGATATAATGCTTGTGGAATGAATGTTTGCAGATTTCCTGGAGTTTATAAAACTAAAGAATCAACAAAAACTTTAAGACTTCGGTATAAACAAAACTAGCAAAATTTCCAGAATTTTACACATGACGCCGTCAAGAGTAAACTCGTGACGCCGTCAGAAGTGACCTGCAGAAATTCTTATGTTAAGTTTCCGGAAAATTTCTGGAAAAACTTCGTCCTACTTCCTGGAAAATTCTGCAAAACATCATTACGACTCGATACAAGCATTTGACTCTAACAAGTACTACTACACATGTCCATTTAATATTGTTGTGGTTCATGCTCAATTTTGTTCTTATAAACAAATTTGGATCTCCCTTACACTTATCTTTTGCAAAATACCTTTATATGCAATTAAGACGAAGTTAAAAACAAAATAAAGCATTTTCACAATTTACTTTGAAACGTGAGCCACAAACAATAAAAATAAAACATGCATACGGAAACAAATAAAATCAAACAAACAAACAAACAAATAAAAACACACAAAACATGGGTTGCCTCCCAAGAAGCGCTTGTTTTTGTTCGAGTCACGAGCCTGACTCTACCCTTATTTAACGGAAATAGGGGAGGTTTTCCCTACACTTAGGATTAAGTGCGGGTGAAAGTAGCGATACACACCCTTAGGGTGAAAATATGCCATATGAGGTAAGAGTGGTGGATGAATTATAAGCTCAAAGGGGTGTGCTCCTATCATCATAACCTTAACAAATTCAATGGGGTTAATGGGTGGATTAAGATTTTCTCCTAGAAAGGGATCATTTTCTATCATCTTCAAGAGACTACTAGTTGGGAATCCATCTTGACCTAATAAACCCAGTTTAAACCCATAATGTTTCTTGTGATCAATCATAAATGGGTGATGTAAGCATGTAAGGTCATTTTCCACTCCTATATTGGCCTCCTCTCTACAAGGCTTAGAGTCCATTACCTTTATCCTAAGACTACCCGGACTACATGGGTTGATGGGTGGGTCGGCTCCTCTTTTGTCTCCTAGATGTATATCTAGGATGGAGAGTTGTGTGAAGATTGAGGTTCCGGTTCATCAACACTAGGTAATTCCCTAGAACTAAGAGTAAGGTTATCACTACAAGTATTCAAACCTATATCCTCTAGTGGTGTTTGGTACAAGGGTTCTACCTCTATTGGGGCTCCTATAGTCTCTTCTACTTCTTTCGGGTAAGCTACGGGTGCTGTGTATTCCTTAAGCGATGGTAGGAGTTGTGGGATACTTTGTAGGTTTGTGTTACTTACCTCATCCTTCCTTATCTCAATATCACCTATATCCGCATCATGTGTTTTACTAGAATCTAACCCAAACAGGTTCCTAAGTATCTCAAATCCTTCCCTAGCCATTTCAAGTTCTAAGTCTGATTCATAAGAATCTTCCTCAATAACTTGATTACAATGTTCAATTTGCCTAAAGGATTCATCATGTGTTACTTGAGATTCAAAGTCATTGATCATAAATCCTAGGTCTTTTTGCTCAATATGATCATGTTTGGCTAAATCCTCCATAATTGTTTCCTCAAGTTGTGATGTATACAAACCCATCAATTCATTGAACTCATGGTTCACGGTTAGGAGGCTTTCCTCAAAATTTTTCCAAAGGGTCTTACTAAAAGGAATTGATCCTAACAATGATTGTTTAATATAGGCCACACATGCGCATAACTCATCAAACCTATGAAACTTTACACTCATCTCTTCTTGTATATATCTAAGATCACTTAAAAATTCATTGGAACAACAGGAAGCAAATCTATCCGAGTAAACTAATTGTTCCTCTATTGTTAATGATCTAAATGGAATCTCATCCGCCATGAAGACAAATGAAAATGGTTTTACAAACAAAAGGCACAAAGAAAAAGATAGACTAAAGAAAACCTAAAAATAAAAATAAAATCTTACTAGAAAGGAATCTAGCAAGTAGACCTAATAAAAAGAAATTCTAACCTAGACAATAACTATTCCCCGGGCTGCGGCGCCAAAAACTTGATGCGTGGGAATCGCAACAGGCTTTACCTCTCGAGGGATCTCGAGAAGCTTACAACCCCCACCAGGCAGTGTACCTGATCGTTGTAGTATAGTATAGTGACAAGTACCGGGGGATTGATCGTTCAGCTAGGAAAAGTGTCGTTAGGATTGAAATTAATCTAACTAGGTCTAAAGGTGAAGGATGATTCTTTTTGTATTTTTGTATTTTATGAAAAGCAAGTAAAAATCTCGGGTTTTGGAAGAAGGGGCGGAATTAGTTGCTAATCAACTAACCCAAAAACTACTAATTAAACTAATTAATGAGAAAAGTAAACTAGGGTTCTACAAGATAAGTGAAGCATGTCTACCCATGATATGTTACTCCTTGCTAGCTATCCAATCCTACCTATTGAATTGTAACCTTGTTTTAATTGACGGGTTGTATTCCTTAATACCATTCATGGGGTATCGCACATAACTCCCCAATTCTATGAGCTCTTATCTCCTCCTATACCATGCCCAGCATAACCATAGGGATTGTAAACAGTGGCTCATGCATTAAATACAACCAATAAAGACCTTAGTGCAATAGGTTCATGTTTCCTAAGACGTTCAAGCATGTTACCATTTGGAGATCTGCCAGTTTTCTTAAGCCTAACATATAAATCATTCAATCAAAACAAGAATCAATAGGAAACAAGGATTATAAACTAAACCAACTAGATCTATTGAAGTTGTCACGCCTTAATTGATGGAGATAGACACAACATCAACAAGAAATCAATGAGATCTAATCAATTATATACAAGTTTCACATAATCATAAGTAGACATAAGGTGAATTAGCAAATCATCATCAAAGAAGAGCAAACAACAATGATAATGGAAAACATAATTAAGATAGAATCATCAAACCAATACATGATGTTTATGGAGTGATTGAAACCCTCTAAGTTGCTGGAAAAACACCCACCTAAACCCAGGAATCGACCTTAGGGTTTAGGGCTTACAAAAAGTGAAGTTATGATGTTATATTTATAGGCATGTTTTCTGTCGGCCCTTCTTGACGGCGTCAGCCCGTTACTCTTGATGCCGTCAAGACCATTTTTTCACCAAATTGTAGATCTCTTCGTCCTCTTCGCGTGGGCTTTTGAATCACCTAAATCCGAGTTCGTATGCAAAAGTTATGACCAAAACAATATCAGCTACTCCGCGCGCAAGTTTTGACAATTTAACATGTGACGGCCTTGGGTGACGCCTTCACATTCTCTCTGGGCCGTCACCACTTTTACTCTTGACGCCGTCACCACTTTTACTCTTGACGCCGTTACCAAAATGATCTTGACGCCGTCAGGTACTGTTCTCAGCATGGAAAATTAAGTCTTTGGCGTTTTCTTCACTTTTATGCTCCAAAAACCTCCGAATTGCTTCCTTTTCCAGATTTCACTCCCAAAGTACCTAAAATCACAAAAGGAACGATTTAGGGCAATATTTGATCAAATAAATTCAAATTCGGGCTTAAATGACCCCCTAAAAACGGATCATTTTTCGCCTCATCAGCTACAAAGGTATAACATGTTGTTGTTTATTATTTGATTGATCATATGGCAATATGGATCCATTGTTGGTGATGTTTTTCCACTGCGTTTATATGTTTCTTTTATGATTATATATTCAACATCACCATTAATAATGACTCTTTTACCAGATTCATCAAATTTGCTATATACACATTTGTCAGCCTGGTTAAGAACATAACCATTAGACAAAACCACTTCATCAAATTTTGATGCCATTGCTTAGGAGCCTGTTTCAGTCCATATAAAGACTTAATAAGTTTACACACCTTGCTTTCATTGCCAGGCAAGATGAAGCCCTGAGGTTGGTTCATATAAACCTCCTCATCCAATTCACCATTCAAGAAAGTTGTCTTCACATCCATTTGATGAATAATCAGATTTTGAATTGATGCTAAAGAAATCAGCAATCTTATGGTACTGATACGTGCCACAGGGGCACAAGTATTAAAGTAGTCTATCCCTGACTTTTTTCTAAAGCCATGAATAACTAGTCTAGCCTTGAACTTTTCAATAGTTCCATCTACCTTCATTTCATTTTTGAAAATCCATTTGAAACCTAAAGGTTTGCAACTAGGTGGTAGATCAGCCAACACCCAAGTGTTGTTGCCTATGATGGAGTCAATCTCATCATTTATTGCTTCTTTCTAGAAAGCAACATCCTGGGACTTCGTTGCTTTTTCAAATGTTTTGGGATCATCCTCAATGATGAAGCAATAAGAGTATTGGTCAGAGACCTTAGTCCTTGTACCTTCAATTAAGTATAATTGAAACTCAGGTCCAAATGACTTTGGAGTCCTGATCCTTTTACTCTTTCTGAGCTCAGGTTTAGTTTGTTGAACCACAACCTCATCATCAAGGACCTGAGATGGTAATGTATGAGGGACCTCTGATACACCAATGTCATCAGTTCCATTTGGAATCCTCTGACTTGGTCTAGGAACTGTTGAGAATCTATTCTCATAAAAGAGTGCATCCCTTGATTCAATTATTGAATTAATTGAAACATATTCATTAGGTTCAGTAACATAAAACCTGTATGACTTGGAATGCTCAGTATATCCAACAAAGATGCATTCAATGCCTCTTTCACCCAAAGTTTTCAATTTTAGATCAGGGAGTCTTACAACACCTCTACAACCCCAAACCCTGAGATAATTCAGGTTGGGTTTTTTTTTAGTCCAGAGTTCATAAGGGGTAACTTTGTTCCTCTTATTGGGAACCCTATTTAATAAATAGCAAGCTATTAACATAGCTTCACCTCAGAACCCTTGACTCAGTCCTGAGTAGGACAACATGGAATTAACCATCTCCTTCAGTACCCTATTTTTCCTTTCAGAGATACCATTTTGTTAAGGAGTATAGGGAGCAGTCATTTCATGGATTATACCAACAGACTAAAAATAGAAAGTGTCTATGTATTCACCTCCCCTATCAGTCCTCAATCTTTTGATCAAGGACCCAAGTTGCAATTCAACTTCAGTTTTAAATACTTTGACTTTATCTAATGCTTCATCCTTGGTATGTAACAGATAGACATAACAAAACCTAGAAGCATCAGCAATAAATGTCACAAAGTACTTCTTATTCCCCAAAGAGGGAGTGGCATGCAAGTCACACAGGTCACCGTGTATAAGCTCCAAGAGCTCAGTCTCACGTTTAACACCCTGAAAAGGTTTCTTAGTGATTCTGGTAAACATGCAAGTCTTACACTTTTCAGTGTTCATGTCAAATGCTGGGATTAACCCATCCTTAGACATATCTTGCATCCTTTTAAAATGTACATGGCCAAGTCTAGCAAGCCATAAGGTAGAGTCATTCAGTTTAGAGGTTTACATAAAGGCCAAATTAGTAATATCAGTGACAATATTAAGCTTGAACATTTGATTACACAAATAGCCAAAACCAATAAACATATCATGTTTTGACAATATAAATTTATCAGATTCAATAACCTATTTATATCCATGATTATTCAAAACACTACTTGAAACCGAGTTTTTTCTTATATCAGGAACATGAATAACATTAAACAAAGTTACAATCTTTCCAGAACTAAAATTAAGATCTACGCAACCACGACCATGCACCAAGGCTATTGACTCATTTCCCATATGAAGAATAGAACTATCATTCAGTGACTCGTAAGTCGTGAACCATATTCTATCTTTGCACACATGAACAGTTGCTCCAGAGTCAACCCACCACACAACATCATCATCCTGCACATAGTTAGATTCAGATACATATGTAACATAATAAACCTAAAAAGATTTATTAAATATATTCTGACCTTTCAGTGAGTTGGAAGAACCACCACTCCCTGAACCACTAGTACCTGAACCATTGGATTTACCACCAAACTTAACACCTTTGCAATCCCTTTTAATGTGACCATATTTGCCACATTTCCAACAAGTAGGTGTTGCCTTCTTGTTAGGATCAGCCCTTGTGTTATCATGATGTTTACGTTTACCTTTGTTGTTATTGTACCTGGTGAAATTGTTATGTTCCACCATATTGACAACAGATGCACCAATAGCATTGCTACTTTTTGGCTTGTCATTATCCTGCGCCCTAAGAGATTCCTCAATACGCAGATGACTACCCAACAGAACAAGAGTCAGTTCTTCCTTCTTATGTTTCAAGGTATGCTTGAAATCTTTCCAAGAATGAGGTAATTTGTCAATGATACAAGAGACTTTAATAGCCTCATCCATGTTCATTTTATGTTGTGTAACCCTTCCAAGTATTCCAAGAAGTTCATTGTATTGTTCCATAACAGGTCTTGAATCAATCATTTTGTAATTTGTAAAATTACTTACAAGAAACTTCTTACTTGAAGCATCCTCATCCATATATTTGGCATCCAAGGAGTCCCATAGTTCTTTGGAAGATTCAACATTCTGATAAATGTCAAAGAGAGAGTCAGACATACCATTGAGGATTAAACCTCTGCAGACGTAATCATCACTCTCCCATTTGCTTCTTTTCCTTATCTGTTCCACAGTAGCATCGTCCCCATAATCCTCTGGAATAGCAGTGCTCAGCACATATACCACATTCATACTTGACAACAAGAAGTGCATCTTCTTTTGTCATCTTCTGAAATCAACACCTTCAACCTTTTCCAATTTGGAAAAGTTAGCAGCCATATGCCTCATAGCAACAGTCATTGATTATCACAAAATAGTTTACTTTGATTGTTGGTTGATTAAGAGCCTAAAACAGGGTGAAGATAATCAATGACCTAACTACGTACCAATGAATGGTTACCGGATATCACTTGGAATCGTGTTATCACTTTCCAAAGTAAACTATTCGACCCTAACGCCTAGGTATCACGAATATCTACTTGGGATAAGACCAAATGTATGTTAATGATTTAGGCACAAATCAATAACCCTTTGCCTTTTGTGTTTTTGTTTTCTGTGTGTCTTCATGCATGATTCGATTTTCCTATTTATAGGTAAAATTACTCAACCCTAGTCAATGGAATTATGAGTGATTAACGGCCCATTAATCCCACTTAATTTGCCTCCATAATTATAGGTATTAGTGGTTACACGACCACTTAAACGTGGTCTTTAATGCAGTTATAACTGCCACTTGAATATGTCAAAGCAGTTACAAACCAAGTTTGAATTCAGTCCAGTGAGTTCATTATACTCACTGATGAGCTAGTCCTTGAGGACATGAACTGTCTAAAGAGACAACTCCCTGATGAGATCCTTTAGCCTGAGCTGAACTCATCAAACTGATGAATATCATTCAGTCCAGAGTGTCACTCTCTGAAAGAGTGAGCTCACTAAAATTTCATCAGAGACTGAATAACACTTAACCACTATATGAGTCATGGTGTTCAGGGACCTGATGGGTGTACACTCTGTACCTCCTGACCCATTGCCAAATTTGAACTAATTCCTCAAGTGCACTAAATTTTCCAATATTTACACCACTAGTTCTGTTGATTCTTGATCAACCACCATACAACCATCAATTTTGGTCATTCTTGGTCATCATTCCAATCCAAAACACGTCATTAATTTAAATTTTCGTTTTCTAATCCAAAATACATTAGTTAGGTAATTGTATGGTAAAATAGTCCGTTAGTATTCATAAGTGTGGTTTATTTGAGTCATTCTTGAAAACAGTTGTTTTAGTTAATCATGGTGAGTACAAGAACCATAACTATGGAGCCTCATATGGATGAAGCCACGAGAGAATTGGGTGTCTGATCATGCTAAGGGTGTTGTTGATGGACTGAATGAGAAATTGGAAAGTCTAACAACTAGCATTCAAGATATGGTGTTGCAACAACAGTATTTGGTTAGAGATGTCAATAGGATGAAAGGAGGAGAAGGTTGTAGCAGATTTAGTAGAATGGGTAAATTGGAGTTCCCAAAGTTCTATGAAGATGATTTTCAAGGGTGGATGTTTAGAGTAAAGGAGTTCTTTATGTTGGTTTTTAATATTATGTCATACATAATTAAACACAATAAACAACAAAGAAACATGCGGAAGCGTAAGATTATATAACACATAATTAATTAACCGAATATAAAACGTATGCGTACCTTTTAGAAATTCTTCAACAATCAACTTTATGAACCCTAATTAGGGTTTATGTGGATTATAAGAATTTTCCATTACCGTTTTACAATTCAATCCAAGATACTAACAATAGTGTGTTAGTACCACGTTCTTGTACACACGTACTAATATCAAGTGTAACACCCCCAAAATCGGGTCCAGCAGAAGCATATGTTACTGGGGTGCTACTCGATTGATATCATAACACAAAGTATAAAGAATGGTTTCTACCTCAATCAATTAGAAGAAATTTCATTATCAAAAGTACTTTGTTTACATCTTTCAAAAATAGTGCGGAAATATAGGCCCATAAGAGGATTTAAGCGGTCCCAAATGATTATCAGAGTCATTTATGACCATGCCATGCCGTTTACCAAGCGCCACCAAGAGTAAGTTATCACCTGAAATACATGCTAAAAAGTGTCAACACAAAGGTTGGTGAGTTCATAGAGTTTATAAGTAAAATAGTTGATTGAAAGAGTTTCGAATTTGTTTGATAATTGCAACAAAATGAATCATGGGCTATGTTGTTATACGCCCATAGTTTGCTTGATTTTCCATAGTATTTGTATAAAACATCTGAACACAAGTCAAGTAGTAATGAAACAATAGCATTGTAGTGTAGGATATTGCACTAAGCCTCATGACACGCAAACCTTAACATTGTTCTGCTACCATAAGAGATATATAAAAATCTTATGGGACGCCCACACATAAAAATATGATGCAGGTAATAGTGCCCTCGGATACTAGGAGGTTGCCAGATTCCTATGATATTCAAATATAGTGCATTCGGTTACCATTCCAGGCTAACTTCAAATGGGGCGTCAACTGCCAACAGATCTATTCACTATATTCGCGTTCACTCGCAAGTGATTAATGGGTCATGAGATGAGGGACTTTTGGCAACAGCGGTAACTTAGGCAATATCAATCAGGATAGCATACCGAAACACTTGTGTTCAGATTCGTAGCATTTAATACGTTGCAATAAACAAATAGAGTGTTTCATAAATCGAGTAAAATGTTTAGGATAAACGAGCAAAAGCTTTAAGTAAAACGAGCATGTATCTCCCCCAAAAAGTTCAAAATAGATAAAAGAGGGGCTATGACTCACCTTGGTGTAATAGCAGTCTGATGGTGAAAATATAGGTGTGCGGCACCGACACGCGACCTAGATTAGTACGGCAAGTTTTAGTTTACAGTTTTATATACTCATGGCTCAAAAGTGTTTAAATAATTTGAAGTGTCTTCAAGTGGTTGTGTTTAATGTTGCTTGTGCGGCAGAGTTTACGTTAAATCATTTCAAAATGTTTGTAAGTATTGGCTCTTGGACGAATTGGACAAGTAGACTTATATACAATAGTATTCAAGACGGATAAGTCTCCGGTTTGAGGATAACTGAAAGACTTCATACAGAAAGTTTTCACAAGTAAAGTGTTTGTGAGAAATAAATGCTCAGTAAAATGGTAATGAATACTTTACGCCAAGTATTTACATTAGTAATGGTTACATGTTACGGTGTATATATAAATGTGTTTATACAGGTTTAGTTAATAGATGATAAGTTGGAAAAAGTCTTATAATTTATTTTCTATAAATTATATTAGCTAGTTTTCGTTGTTTGGTCTAGTTTGTGAAAATAGACTAAGTATAAGAATTTGATAAAAATTGGGTATGACTCGCTCGTCAATATAAAATTTCCTTTATAATTATTTGTCGCAAAAATATCCCCATTGTTAATATATATACATAAAGTTTATATTTATGTTTATAATTTGTGAAACGAAATAGTGTCTAGTTCTAGTAGTTCAAGGGCCTAAAGTGAAAATTGATTAGAAGGAATAAAATAGCCAAAAAGGAAAAGAAAAAGAGATAGGTGCAAGGGTTGAACCCCTGACCTCTCGACTGAATCCAAACGACACAACTAACTGTGCTAAGGTTGCTACTTGATTATGTTATACGCTTTAGTATATCTGCTATCAACTAGCTGTGCTTCATTTGTAAAATTTACTCAGTGTATAATGGAGATCGTTTCTTGCATGAATTTTATGTACTTGAGTTTCTTTCTCAACAGATTTTTATGTTTGCATATACGTATAAGTTCATGTCCAAAATGAGCACTCGAGACAAGGAGGAAGAATAAATTCAAATAAGCACATCCGAGACCCCACTTGAGTCTCTCTTGGTCCAAAATAGTAGAACAAAAGAAGGAGAGTTAAGCCCCGATATGTAGATAAGCTTGCAAGCTTTATGAGTCGAAAACGGACCATAACAGACTAGGAATAAGCAAAATGACTAATATGCACCTTGTCCATTTATAAGCCAATACTTAAGTTTACTCGATTATACGTTCCTTTAGTTATTTCGAGTTCAAAAATCTTTACTAGGCTCGACATATATGTCGAAAGAAAGACCCATAAGCTCAAGCTTTTTACCAAATGAGTTTATAATTGTGAATTAGCTAGTTTCCACCACACAAGTTCAAAACGACAATTTTGTAAATATACATACATGTATGTCGAGTACTAAAGAAGACCAGGACACATGTTTAATTTCCAAAATCTTTGTCATAGTAACATATTAACAAGCATTAACATATTTAACATTAAGTAGAATAAAGAGAACAAAAGAGATATGTGCATGAGCCCTTACAGTGGGGTTTGTGTTTGTCGAGTAATGGAGAAGAAAGACCAAGAACGAATTGGTGATGCAAGCTTTCCAAGTGAACTCCAAAAAAAAAAAAAAAAATTAATCAAGCTAGTTCAAGAACGCTTTGCCAACAATTTTATGTGACAATTTTACAAATGAAATGTAGGTTTGCTTGTGGTCTTCACGGCTGGCAATAAAGGAGCAAAGAAGATGGGTTTTGACTTGCCTTTTGGTGAGTTTGATAAAAGTGTGCTTACCATTTGAAGCCACAAATCAAAGTCTTTGTCAAATGCCAATACTTAGGCCAACACGTGATGTTTGAAAAATAAAGAAAATGAGTATGTGTGTTTGACGTATGATATTGGTTCCAAGGAGGTCAAAAGTGACTTGAGGTTTGAATGAGTATCACATGTGAGCATAGGAAGTGGGTTAATCACCAAAGTAGTAAGGAACAAGGTTCTAAATGGTCTAACTATCCACAATTAGAAGAGGGGTGGCGGCAAAGTTAAGAAGGGACAAGGAGTGTTTTGAATTTTTGCTTTTGAGTAGTGTAGCTTGTGAATGAGCAAAATGAGTAAACATTGCTATCAAGTTCCAGAATTTATGTATGCATGTGAAACTGACCAAGGCATGTGACCATACGGGTAGAATCTTGGAACAGTTATAAAAGAAAGAATGGGCAAGTTTTGACCATATTTTCTGGTTAGTACAAAGAGTGTCTGCTTATTTTAAGTAAGAACCCACTTTAGTGCACAAGTCATTTTCATTTGCATGTTTTAATGTAATCACGTGAAAGTTGGATAAGGTATGGATTGAAATGGGTGGCAAACTGAGTTTGGAGTGGGGAGGGATTAATTTTGGTTCCTCGTTGTGTATTTCGTGTTCCGTTTGAGATAAAAATGTAGTCGTGGCGCTCCGGTTTGACATTTTTGAGCAAAAAAAAGCGAAAAATGTATTTTTGTGAGTGTTTTTATAAAAATAATACAAAAAAATATTATTGACTCAGGAAATTATTTAACGAATTTAAGCCATTACTAATGCGGTGTCGGTACGCGTGTGAGCCCGTTCGAAGTGAGATACGTCACATAATTAGTTTGCAAGCGTATTTCGTAGTTGTGTTATTTAAATAATAAAAAAAATGTAATCCTTAAAAGTGGTTTATTAAACGATCAGATGGATTTAATTTGTGTTTAACGTTAATAAATGACTGGGTAAATTACGGGGTGTTACATTACCTACCCCTCAGACTGGATTCCGTCCCGGAATCCTATGTTGTGGTAGTGGTCGGGGTTTTCTCGGGAACTAGGTGTGGGTATTTAGCACGAATTTGATCCTTACCCTTCTAGGTGTACTCAGTCGGGGGATTTATCTCTTGTCGCAGGTGGAAGTTAAAGGTCTACCAATAATAGATATGTAATTTAGTAATGTGGGTTTTTAAGCATGGTGTAAATAAAAGCAGCTTCACAACAAAAAAAATTAACTCTTAGTCGCTCTTTAATACGCAAAAGTTTTGATATAGTTTTGACCAGAGAAGATTTTTAACCCTACAAAATGAGTATTTTTGGATAAATATTTTTGAAGTTGGTATAAACACGTTTTTAAAGAAAGATTTTTGAAAGTGAAATTATCAAGGATGACGGTATAGTTGAGTGTGGCATTTCTAAAGGTTTAAGGGCAAGATCTAGTTTCCAGTGCTTGGAAATGTTTGGTGGCTAACCATTGGGTAAATTTTATAGTTGGGGTGCTTAATTTACTTGGGCAGTACTGGGACGTATCATGACTTATATTGTTGTGCTAGTGGTCTGAAATGAATGAATCAATCGAAAATTATGTTGTGGGGTGATTTCCTTGGTTACAAGTGAGAGTTGTGTATCAATAAGGGGATCTAATTGTAAGGAGTGAGTGGGTAACTGGTTTAGAGATGAAACGGCGTCAAGGCTTGGTGGGTTGTTGTCTATAGTTTCTGACAGAGGTACGTGATTCTCTTCTAGGGTTTAGTTTATTTCCAAAAGAATATGTGGGTTATTCTGTTTGTGAGGTAATAGCATAAAACACTTTTCATTGAAGTAAATGGTCCATAAGATGATTTGTAAAAATATTTCATAAGGTGATTTGCAAAAACAATTAATAGAGTAATAGGAAAACAATCTATTTTTTTGCAAGATAATAGAAAATTTGTAGTATAGTTTATGATACAACAAATCGGTTTATATAGTAACTTGTGAAATGAATTGTAAAATAGTTTATAAAACATTTAGAAAAGAGATTCATTGTTTATAAAAGAACAATAAGGCTGAAATTTTGATTTTACGATATAGTAGTAAAACGTTTCATAGAGGGTATTGTAGGATAATTTAAAAGAGTTTGTATGTTACTAGTGGCATAGTGTATTATTTTATAAAAGGGTAGAAAGGTAGACAACCGGTATTCTCAAGGGATGAGTGAAGGATTTTGTGTTCCGAAGCTAGTGGTTCAGGTTACTCCGTAAGGTCTTAAGGTTTCCGTTGGTTCACAAGTCTAACTTCTTGTATGCTTAAAGGTTCATGGTTTCTTTCGTTGTTTACTTCCATTAGAAGGTTTTCCTCTTAGGTACTATGGAGAGTCGTTCCAATTACGGCTAGCGATTAAACCCTGATTTGTCTATTGTGTGAGGTTTGGGGTAGAGATGACTGTAACACAACCCGTAAGTGTAAGTTGTTAATATATGTTAAGTAATATTTAAATGGTTATGCATCATCTGCTAAGCAAATCTCCATGCATAGTTTTTGGTAAAGCGTAGGCACAAGGGCGTGACGTAATAAAGTGTAGAATGGTCTGTTTAGAGAGCCTAGTATTGCAATGAGAAGAGTGTTTCATTTAAGAGAAAAGTGTTGCAATGAGAAAGTATTGTGATGCCAGTGTGCTGTGAGTCGAAGTAAACCCTTATGATATACAATGCTCGTGAACATAGGAAGACATTACAGTGTTCTCAGAAATCAAATAGAAAATCAACCGGACATAACCCCATTATAACTTCTCCGAGTATCACAAAATTCACCGCTGAGTCGGACATAGGTGATCAGACTATGTCCCACTGTCCCTGGTTGAATATAGGTGATCAGTCTATATTCACCTGAGGTTAAATGAGCTTTAAAATACTCGGCTCAGTTATACTAGTAATATACCCTTAAGAAAAGTTGTTTTGAAAGGCTAAGACAAGTGTCCAAACTCAAGGATGAATGATGAGATTACGTAAGGAAAAGACGTAATGCTGTGATAAGTATGATTCATAAGCATAAGTATATGGAAAAAAAATACTTATAGTAAATAGTGAAAACAAGTGGGTATAAATCATCCAATAGTAAGAGACACATCTCATCAAATATATCAGTGAAAAAAAAATCACCAGTGAGGCATCAGCTTGGCAGGCAGGCACGTGTCAGTCATAGGGTTAAGTTTTTTTAAAAGTAGTTATAGTCTAGGTTTTCAAAATACCCAGTTCTCTATAACCAAGGCTCTCATACCAATATGTAACACCTCCAAAATCGGGTCCAGCGGAAGCATATGTTACTGGGGTGCTACTCGATTGATATCATAACACAAAGTATAAAGAATGGTTTCTACCTCAATTGATTAGAAGAAATTTCATTATCAAAAGTACTTTGTTTACATCTTTCAAAAATAGTGCGGAAATATAGGCCCATAAGAGGATTTAAGCGGTCCCAAATGATTATCAGAGTCATTTATGACCATGCCATGCCGTTTACCAAGCGCCTCCAAGAGTAAGTTATCACCTGAAATACATGCTAAAAAGTGTCAACACAAAGGTTGGTGAGTTCATAGAGTTTATAAGTAAAACAGTTGATTGAAAGAGTTTCGAATTTGTTTGATAATTGCAACAAAATGAATCGTGGGCTACGTTGTTATACGCCCATAGTTTGCTTGATTTTCCATAGTATTTGTATAAAACATCTGAACACAAGTCAAGTAGTAATGAAACAATAGCATTGTAGTGTAGGATATTGCACTAAGCCTCATGACACGCAAACCTTAACATTGTTCTGCTACCATAAGAGATATATAAAAATCTTATGGGACGCCCACACATAAAAATATGATGCAGGTAATAGTGCCCTCGGATACTAGGAGGTTGCCAGATTCCTATGATATTCAAATATAGTGCATTCGGTTACCATTCCAGGCTAACTTCAAATGGGGCGTCAACTGCCAACAGATCTATTCACTATATTCGCGTTCACTCGCAAGTGATTAATGGGTCATGAGATGAGGGACTTTTGGCAACAGCGGTAACTTAGGCAATATCAATCAGGATAGCATACCGAAACACTTGTGTTCAGATTCGTAGCATTTAATACGTTGCAATAAACAAATAGAGTGTTTCATAAATCGAGTAAAATGTTTAGGATAAACGAGCAAAAGCTTTAAGTAAAACGAGCATGTATCTCCCCCAAAAAGTTCAAAATAGATAAAAGAGGGGCTATGACTCACCTTGGTGTAATAGCAGTCTGATGGTGAAAATATAGGTGTGCGGCACCGACACGCGACCTAGATTAGTACGGCAAGTTTTAGTTTACAGTTTTATATACTCATGGCTCAAAAGTGTTTAAATAATTTGAAGTGTCTTCAAGTGGTTGTGTTTAATGTTGCTTGTGCGGCAGAGTTTACGTTAAATCATTTCAAAATGTTTGTAAGTATTGGCTCTTGGACGAATTGGACAAGTAGACTTATATACAATAGTATTCAAGACGGATAAGTCTCCGGTTTGAGGATAACTGAAAGACTTCATACAGAAAGTTTTCACAAGTAAAGTGTTTGTGAGAAATAAATGCTCAGTAAAATGGTAATGAATACTTTACGCCAAGTATTTACATTAGTAATGGTTACATGTTACGGTGTATATATAAATGTGTTTATACAGGTTTAGTTAATAGATGATAAGTTGGAAAAAGTCTTATAATTTATTTTCTATAAATTATATTAGCTAGTTTTCGTTGTTTGGTCTAGTTTGTGAAAATAGACTAAGTATAAGAATTTGATAAAAATTGGGTATGACTCGCTCGTCAATATAAAATTTCCTTTATAATTATTTGTCGCAAAAATATCCCCATTGTTAATATATATACATAAAGTTTATATTTATGTTTATAATTTGTGAAACGAAATAGTGTCTAGTTCTAGTAGTTCAAGGGCCTAAAGTGAAAATTGATTAGAAGGAATAAAATAGCCAAAAAGGAAAAGAAAAAGAGATAGGTGCAAGGGTTGAACCCCTGACCTCTCGACTGAATCCAAACGACACAACCAACTGTGCTAAGGTTGCTACTTGATTATGTTATACGCTTTAGTATATCTGCTATCAACTAGCTGTGCTTCATTTGTAAAATTTACTCAGTGTATAATGGAGATCGTTTCTTGCATGAATTTTATGTACTTGAGTTTCTTTCTCAACAGATTTTTATGTTTGCATATACGTATAAGTTCATGTCCAAAATGAGCACTCGAGACAAGGAGGAAGAATAAATTCAAATAAGCACATCCGAGACCCCACTTGAGTCTCTCTTGGTCCAAAATAGTAGAACAAAAGAAGGAGAGTTAAGCCCCGATATGTAGATAAGCTTGCAAGCTTTATGAGTCGAAAACGGACCATAACAGACTAGGAATAAGCAAAATGACTAATATGCACCTTGTCCATTTATAAGCCAATACTTAAGTTTACTCGATTATACGTTCCTTTAGTTATTTCGAGTTCAAAAATCTTTACTAGGCTCGACATATATGTCGAAAGAAAGACCCATAAGCTCAAGCTTTTTACCAAATGAGTTTATAATTGTGAATTAGCTAGTTTCCACCACACAAGTTCAAAACGACAATTTTGTAAATATACATACATGTATGTCGAGTACTAAAGAAGACCAGGACACATGTTTAATTTCCAAAATCTTTGTCATAGTAACATATTAACAAGCATTAACATATTTAACATTAAGTATAATAAAGAGAACAAAAGAGATATGTGCATGAGCCCTTACAGTGGGGTTTGTGTTTGTCGAGTAATGGAGAAGAAAGACCAAGAACGAATTGGTGATGCAAGCTTTCCAAGTGAACTCCAAAAAAAAAAATTAATCAAGCTAGTTCAAGAACGCTTTGCCAACAATTTTATGTGACAATTTTACAAATGAAATGTAGGTTTGCTTGTGGTCTTCACGGCTGGCAATAAAGGAGCAAAGAAGATGGGTTTTGACTTGCCTTTTGGTGAGTTTGATAAAAGTGTGCTTACCATTTGAAGCTACAAATCAAAGTCTTTGTCAAATGCCAATACTTAGGCCAACACGTGATGTTTGAAAAATAAAGAAAATGAGTATGTGTGTTTGACGTATGATATTGGTTCCAAGGAGGTCAAAAGTGACTTGAGGTTTGAATGAGTATCACATGTGAGCATAGGAAGTGGGTTAATCACCAAAGTAGTAAGGAACAAGGTTCTAAATGGTCTAACTATCCACAATTAGAAGAGGGGTGGCGGCAAAGTTAAGAAGGGACAAGGAGTGTTTTGAATTTTTGCTTTTGAGTAGGAATTTATGTATGCATGTGAAACTGACCAAGGCATGTGACCATACGGGTGGAATCTTGGAACAGTTATAAAAGAAAGAATGGGCAAGTTTTGACCATATTTTCTGGTTAGTACAAAGAGTGTCTGCTTATTTTAAGTAAGAACCCACTTTAGTGCACAAGTCATTTTCATTTGCATGTTTTAATGTAATCACTTGAAAGTTGAATAAGGTATGGATTGAAATGGGTGGCAAACTGAGTTTGGAGTGGGGAGGGATTAATTTTGGTTCCTCGTTGTGTATTTCGTGTTCCGTTTGAGATAAAAATGTAGTCGTGGCGCTCCGGTTTGACATTTTTGAGCAAAAAAAAGCGAAAAATGTATTTTTGTGAGTGTTTTTATAACAATAATACAAAAAAATGTTATTGACCCAGGAAATTATTTAACGAATTTAAGCCATTACTAATGCGGTGTCGGTACGCGTGTGAGCCCGTTCGAAGTGAGATGTGAGATACGTCACATAATTAGTTTGCAAGCGTATTTCGTAGTTGTGTTATTTAAATAATAAAAAAAATGTAATCCTTAAAAGTGGTTTATTAAACGATCAGATGGATTTAATTTGTGTTTAACGTTAATAAATGACTGGGTAAATTGCGGGGGGTTACATCAAGTTAGATCGACCCTGTTGGAGGGTTTGATCCGATTGGCCACAAGAAAACAAGAGGAGAGAAAAAGGGTTTTGGTGTTGTGTGTGCACAAAAGGTACAAAACAATGACCCTAGCCTTTGTATATATAGTATGCAAAACTTGGAGGACAAGTTGGAGTAGGATTGGGTTTACCCCAATCTCACCGATTGGTCATATCAACCCAAAGGGGTTTCCGAAACCTTCCTTCCTCTATTTTCATCAATATTCTTTTTCTTTTCTACTTAACGGTCGTTAGTCCATTGTCGTTCATTACTTAACGTCCGTTATGTCATTTTGTGTATTTAATAATTAAATATAACCTTTTATATTAAATTATTAATCATTAACTCTTCATACGTAAAGTGTGCAATCCCGTGGTCTCGAGTTCGATCCTAACACACACTACTAATTTATGTCCATAAAACTAACACTTTACTGATAAAATGTGCAAGAAGAGGATAAGTTCAAGATTTTGTCAATTCATGTGTATGATAGAGCTTTGGCTTGGCATTTGCAGTTCATAAGAAACAATAGAGAGAATGTAACTTGGGCAGTGTATGAGGAAACCATTTTAAAAAGATTTAGGGCTGTGAATGATGATCCAATGGCAGTATTGAAAACTCTCATGTATGAAACCACTATGAAAGAGTACCAAAGTAAGTTTGAAATATTATTGACTCAAGTTACTATCACTGAGGCATAGTCTGTTAGTATGTACATTTTTGGTTTACCACCTACAGTTGAGATGAATGTGAGGATTTTTAAGCCATGATCACTAATTGATGCATTTAGTTTGTCAAATTTGCAAGAAGAGGCTTGGAATTTGACTAAACATAGAAATACTCCTATTCTGCCAAATTAAAAACCCAGTTACAAGTTCATATAATCATAGGAGTGCACCTTTTAATGCAAGAAACACTACTACAACTTTGGCTTTGCCTGCACCTAATACTCAATCAGTGGTTAAGCAAAATTTCACTCCTAGAAAGAAACTTAGAAACAAAGAGTTTGATACTAAGAGGGGTAAGAACTTACATATCTATTGTGATAAAAATATGTGCCTGTGCATTAGTGCAGTAGATGTTTACTTTGGAAGTGTTAGGTGAACTGGATAGAGGTAATGAAAGAGATCATGAGGAGGAAGCTTTGGAAGAGGAATTTGTTGACTGTGAGGAAATAAGAGGTGAATGTAGTGAAAATGCATCTCAATTTGCCCCCACGGATCTCACTGAATGCTTTATCTCTTGCTCCTACTATTAATACTATGAAAATCAAAGGCCTAGTTTTGAATTAATTGTTGCACATCTTGATAGATTCTGGAAGTACCCATGATTTCTTAGACAAACACACTACAAAAAGGCTTGGTTGTAAAATCAAAAGTACATGTCCCTTACAAGTCTCAGTGGCGGGTGGTGGAACCAAACTAGTGAGTCAGTACATGGTTCCATCTTTCAAATGGGTGATTCAAGGGGTGACTTTTCAGACTGATGTGATGTTATTGCCTCTTGGTGGGTGTGCGATGGTTATGGGAATCCAGTGGTTGTCCACTCTTCGGATAATTCAGTGGAATATCCAGTATTTAAAGATGCAAACTAGTTATGGAGAGCAAAAAGTTTGTTTAAGGGGAACTAAACAGTCTGAGGTATCATGGGTGAGTAGAAAGCAACAATCCAAATACATGTGTTTGTCTCCAAATGATCAACTTCCTTCCATTTGTAGTATATGGCCTTCTGCTAACTTGAATGTGATGAGCTGTCAAGAAACTCAGTTAGAAGACATGGACCTTACCTTGAAAGAGTTGTTGGAAGATGATGCGTGGGAATCGCATCAGGCTTTACTTCTCAAGGGATCTCGAGAAGCTTACAACCCCCACCAGGCAGTGTACCTGATCGTTGTAGTATAGTATAGTGACAAGTACCGGGGGATTGATCGTTCAACTCAGGAATAGTGTCGCTAGGATTAGAAAGCCTAAAAACTAGGTCTAGAGGTGAGAGATGATTCTTTTGTATTTCTACGTTTTTATAAAAGCAATTAAAAATCTAGGTTTTTGGAGGAATGGGCGGAATTAGTTGCTAATCAACTAACCCAATAACTAAGATACAATCAAAATAAAATAACAAAAATGAAAATAAATCTACTTAAACTAGTGGTGTGAACAATAATAGGGAAAGTTGTGTTTACTTAGGTTTCATTACTCCCGAGATATCTTTTACAGGTTGATAGTTTGTTACATTTGCATGGATGACGGGTCGTATTCCTTAATACCAGTCGTAGGGCCGTGTACAATATTCCCTAACTCTATAGGATCTTACTTCACTCCTATGTCAAGCCGTTAGAAGCTCCTAACATGGGATCATTAGAATTCTCCTACGCATTAAATACAACCAAAAATCATAGTACACCTCTGATCATGTTTCTTAAGACGTTCAAGCATGTCACCAATGGAAGTCTGCCAGTTTTCTTAAGCCTAACATTGAATACAATCATCCGTAACAACTATAAACAAGCAATCAACCCATAATTAACATCTAGGTTTCACTACATCTAAGCAAACACACAAGAGATCTAGCCTAGCATGTTAAATTCAAGACAAGCGTAAGATATATTCAAACAACACATAGACATATTGAATGAATTGAAAGAGTACTTATCTCAATTGAACATGAAAGGTTTCAAAGGGTAAAAATCCTTGAAAAAGCAGTAATATTCGTGCTAGGGTTTCTCCAAAGTTACACCCTACTTGTCCCTCTCTTCTTTTTATGAACAAAAATTGCAAAACTATATATAGATTTTACAGGGTGACGGCGTCAAGAAGGAATATCTGACGCCGTCAACTCGCCGCCCATAATGAAATCGGATTTCCTAGATCCAGTTTTGACGCCGTCATGTGCACTTCTACTCTGGGCCGTCACTTGTATTTGGACCATGACGGCCTATGGTGAAGCCGTCATGTCCATAGTGTAAATCTCTTCTGGATCGTCACGTGTATCATCCACTTCCACCTCTTGTATTACTCTTGACGCCGTCATTAAGGATCATGTGACGCCGTCAGGTACTGTTTCCAGCAAGGAAAATTAAGACTTTGTTGTTTTCTTTACTTTTATGCTCCAAAAACATCCAAAATGCTTCCTTTTCCAGAATTCACTCCAAAAGTACCTAAAATGACAAAAGGAACGATTTAGGGCAATATTTGATCAAATAAATTCGAATTCGGGCTTAAATGACCCCCTAAAAACGGTTCATTTTTCGCCTCATCAGAAGAATATGAAGATGTGTTTTAAGTGCTAACTTGTTTACCTCCTCAAAGAAGTTTTAACCATGCAATTCCATTGAAAGGTAATACCACCACAATGAAAATTAGACCCTATAGGTACCCTACAGCTCAAAAGGATACTATTGAAAAGATGGTTAAATAATTGATAGATGTTGGTGTGATAAGGCCAAGTCACAATCCTCTCTCTCCCATAGTAATGGTAAAAAAGAAGGATGGGTCATGAAGGATGTGCATTGATTATAGATAGTTGAAGAAGAATACAATCAAGGATAAGTTTCCCATTCCTGTGATTGAGAGTTGACTAATGAATTGCAGGGTGCTAAGGTCTTTCTAAACTTGATCTTAGGTCCGGCTATCACCAAATTAGAATGTGTGAAGATATTTACAAAACAGCTTTTAAGTCACATGAAGGACACTATGAATTTGTAGTAATGCTCTTTGGACTGACAAATGCTCCTTCAACCTTTCAAGGATTGATGAATACAATTTTCAAATCATTTTTTGGTAAACTGCATTTTTGGTCCATGTGGTTTGGCCAAATTGCATGTTTAGTCCCTATCTTTTTTAAAGTCTAGCGAAAGTCATTATTTTGAACTTTGGATTGCAAATACATTCCATCGATCGATGTGCAATGACCAAATTACCCTAGTCCTCTTCCTTTTCTATCAGGGGTAATTTGGTCATTTTACGTCGATCGAGGACTGTATTTGCAATCCAAAGTTTAAAATAGGGATGTTCGTTGCATTTTCAAAAAGATAGACACCAAACATGCAATTTGGCCAAACCATATGTAACACCCCCAATTCATGATGCAGCGGAATTCAACTTGGGTGTTACTCGACGGCACAACAGTTATAATAATAGAAAACGATCTCTAACCGAGTCGTATTAAAAAGAGTTATCATTCGAATTTATTCAAACATATCAGAGTTTACATAGTTAGGTCCCGAAAAGGTTCCATGTTTCAAAATACATCAATATAAAGTCTTTTGATGTTTTATCGAATGACATAGTAGTTTATAGCCTTCTTCCTTTAGTACGTGCCCTTCCGCTCCATTCTTGATTATCATGGACCTGAAATACATGCTTAAGAGGTCAACAAAAAGGTTGAGTGATATTCATAGAGTTTGTTTAATGGTTGAACACAATATGTTGGTAGTATGAGTTAATTAGACTCATACTTATGTTGGAAAACAAAACAGTTATTATTATATACTAAGCTCATGCAACCAATACGTTAACGGGTACCGATATCAATCGACAGTTTTGTTGCCCCGGTAAGTACTTTGCCGTCATACTTAATGTTTCAAATATAGTGCATTCGTTTGAACTAATCTGCTCAAACAAATGGGATTCGTCAATCCCAATAGGCCTATTCACAATACTCGCGTTCACTAATACTAGTGATTAAATGGTTCATGATATGGGGCCTAGGATTGGCAAGGTACGTACTTAGTAATAATAAAACAATCAGGCAGCATACAGTTTCAAAGCATTGTGTTCGGTTTAAAATAGCATGTATTCCCCCCAAGGGTTTGTAAAACATTGAAGTAATGTAAAGTGGGGCTATGAACTCACCTTAAGTAAGATAGCAAGTAATGAAGGTAATGGTTGGATCGTGAAGGTTTCTACGAGCAACCTATAATAAAATGTTGCGACTTAGGATTTGAGTAAAGAATATAAAGAAGTGCCTATATATATATATATATATATATATATATATATATATATATATATATATATATATATATATATATATATATATATATATATATATATATATATATATATATATCTTGCATTTAGTCCATGATGTGGTATGATGTATGGTGTAAGTCTTTGAAAGAAAAGATTCATGAAACATGTATGTTTTATATATCATTTACTACCGTTCGGGCCGACATAATTCAGAAGTCATGTTAGTAAACGTTCGAGGAGCCAGGACACTTTTATTCGTAAATCCACAACTCATCTCGACGGCTTACATAATGAACTCCTCACATGAGGCTCCCTACTATTGTAGTAGTTGATAAAGTATATATATATATATATATATATATATATATATATATATATAAGTTTTGATCCGAAAAATTACATGTCCAATATTGGAATAAACTTAGGAAAGTTTATTATTACATGAAGATTGTTATTAGGGTAAGTTTCTTATAACTTGTATGACCATTTTTCATTGTAATATCTCATGGTTCTTTTAGATGAAGTAGATCCAAATTGTTTGTTCAAGTTATCGCCAACTTTTAGTTCATGTTATCGCCTAAGTAAGTTAATATGGTCATTTAGTCATGGCCTTGCCATGACCTTTGGTCATTGTTCCATGGTCTTGAGACTGAACCTTGGCTCTAGCCATGGTTGTGGTCTTGATTCTAGGTCATAAGACCTTTTTGGTCTTTATAAACCATAACCTTTATATAGTGACTTATATATGTAAATAGCTGTTAAGAAACTGAGAAAAATCTCATTCGTTATTAGTTTTCTGGAGACGTGCCCCTGAATTTTTGAAGAAAACGGACCAGAAAGGCCTCTTTTTGCGTGTTTTATGTTTCTGTGACAGAAGCTATTTGGCAGCTTTGCCGCAAAGTTTTGGTAACTTCAAATGGTCATAACTTTTGACTCGTATACTCGTTTTAGGTGGTTCAAATTGCTATGGTTTCCTTGTTAAGTCCTTTACTACAATATGTAATGATCCAATATCATAATTTTACCATTTTGATCAGATTATACCAAGAAAGTCACTAGTTTACTTGTTTAAATAACTTGTCTTAACAATCATATACAATAACTTGTTTTACTCATTTTTATACATCATGGACATGAATACAAGACATAATATAGCATAAATGATATGTAAATAACATGATTATGATATTTAACAAGAAGCATGTTAGGGTTTGGCTTACAACTTTTGGCTTTCAAATAAGAAAGGTAAGTAGCATGTAAGGAAAAGGACTTTGATAGACTTTAGTTTCAACCCAATTCACTTCATGCAATCTTTCTACTCTTGTATTCTTGAAAGATAGATGATGAAAGTTGAGGTGACTTGAGTGGATTCAAACTCAAGAGAAATCACCAAAGTATATGAGGTTTTGGAAGTGTTTTGATTACCTAAAAGAAACTAGGGTTTCTATCTTGAAGAAATACTTGAACCTTGCTTGAAATTAGAAGAAATAAAGCTAAGTGTGGTGTGGTTTGGTGTGTGTTGATGGACGGCAAACAAAGGGGGGGGGGGGCTTTTATAGGTCCATGAGGAGGTTACAAAATAGAACTAGTCAAAGGCTTTCAGGGCAAGATTTACACATGTAAACATCTCAAGACCACTTAGCTTAGGATCAAGCCACACCAAGGGTGACTCCCCCCCCTAATGGCGGTTCACAAGGCTAGGGGGGGTGAGTTGGCTTTGGCTTGACATTATCCTATGTATTTGGATGAGTTTTGACTCCGGGAAATGCCAACCGTAAATGATTAAGCCTCAAAACGTAAAACCGGGTGTCGTAAAAATATGAAACTTGAAAGTATGGTTAAACATGTCATGACACTCCATAATAAAATATAAAATGAGTGTTAGGTTCCATTGGGGTGGTAAAACCCTGCTAAAACTGGAAACACGGGTCTAAAACGCGTAATACGTAAAATGTACAAATATTGTGTAAAATTGAGAAAAGTAAAGTGTTACTTTTCTAATAGGATATAAATGATTTAAAATGACTTATAATGTCTAGACTGGGCTCAGTCTAGTGTCGGTTGGTATTAAATGTCTTTTAGACATCAAACCGTAAGCCTAAAAATCAAGGAATGACTTATAAAATCAATGAATGATTTTTGGTCAAAGGAGGAGGGAAAAATATGTTGACTTATTCCAAAAATGTGAAAACTCAAATCATCTTAGAAACGCGGTGCAGGTATAGGATAGGGTTACGGCTGAGTAAAAACGCTTAAAAATAAAAATCCCAGTTTTTCACGGCCGTGGTTTATTTGGTCATGTTTTTCTCAGTCATGATTTATTCTCAAATAAATAATGAGTGTATCAAATATTTTTCTGATACGGAGAAAATTAACGCGGTCAAGTTTCGTTGTGCGTAGAATTTTTGAATGACGTTTTACCCTAAAACGTGTAATTCCTTATTAACTTTCACGAAAATGATCTGATGAATGTCAAACTTTTAATTTGCCATGGAAATAATTTATCACTCGAGGCCAAGAAACAAAAATCAAATTTCGGGAAAATAAATCGTAAAAATGAATAGTAAAAGTGAATAGTGAAATTTTCCGGGAATAGTAATTAACCTGAAATTGTGAATTGTTACAGTCTCCACCCCATATGAGAGCTCCGTCCTGGAGATCAATTTACGTTGGGAGTAGAAGCTTCGTTGGTAAAAAGGTGTGGGTATTTCTTACGTATCTGGTCCTCTCGTTCCCATGTGTATTCAGGACCACATCGTGAATTCCAACGAACTTTGACAATTGGAATACGGCTTTGCTTGAGTTGTTTGACCTCTCGGTCCATGATTTCTACGGGTTCCTCGATAAATTGAAGATCGTCATTGAGTTGAATTTCATCGAGTGGAATAACGAGTGATTCATCTGACAAGCATTTCTTTAGGTTAGATACATGGAAAGTGGGGTGTACACTACTGAGTTCTGATGGAAGCTCAAGTCTGTACGCCACAGGGCCAACCCTGGCTAGGATTTTGAATGGTCCGATGTATCTTGGGTTTAGTTTTCCTCGTTTACCAAATCGTATCAAGCCTTTCCAAGGCGATACTTTTAGCATAACCCTATCTCCGACTTGGAATTCTAGGGGTCTGCGTCGTGTGTCGGCATAACTTTTCTGTCGATCTCTCGCGGTTTGTAGTCGACTTTTGATTTGTACAATCTTATCTGTTGTTTCACGAATGAGTTCTGGACCAGTAAGTTGAACTTCTCCTACTTCAGCCCAACAAGCAGGTGAACGACACTTTCGACCGTAAAGTGCTTCAAATGGAGCTGCTTTAATACTTGTATGATAGCTGTTGTTGTAGGAAAATTCGACTAATGGTAGATGAGTATCCCATCCTTTTCCAAAGTCTATTATACAAGCTCGAAGAATGTCTTCAAGTGTTTGAATGGTTCGTTCACTCTGACCATCGGTCTGAGGATGGTACGCTGTACTAATGTCTAGATTTGTTCCAAAGGCGTCCTGGAGTGACTGCCAGAAATTGGAAGTAAATCTACCATCTCGGTCAGATATGATGGATATTGGTGCACCATGTCTTGAGACTATTTCTTTGACGTACAGTCGAGTAAGTTGTTCCATTTTGTAAGTCTCTTTGATTGGTATAAAGTGTGCGGATTTTGTGAGACGATCAACTATGACCCAGATGGAGTCATAACCGCTTGATGTCTTTGGGAGCTTGGTAATGAAGTCCATAGTAATTATTTCCTATTTCCACATAGGAATCTCTGGTTGTTGCAATGGACCGGATGGTTTTTGATGTTCGGCTTTTACTTTGGAACATGTAAGACATTTGCTAACGTATGTTGCAATATCGGCCTTCATGTTCGGCCACCAATAGAGTAGTTTAAGATCATGATACATCTTATCAGATCCTGGATGTATGGAGTATTTGGACTTGTGAGATTCATGCATGATCAAGTCTCGTAGGCCACCATAAAGTGGTAACCAACTTCGACCTTGGAAGCATAGAGTTCCATCTGAACGGGTTTCGAATTTCTTCTGTATCATGCCATCCAACTTTTCCTTTTGGATGTCTTCTTGTTTCACCGCCTCTGCTTGAGCGTGAAGAATTTGAGTAGGAAAGTTTGAATTTATGGTTAAAACTAAGGCTCGGACTCGTAGTGGTTTAACCCGTTCCTTTCGGCTCAGGGCATCGGCTACTACGTTTGCCTTTCCTGGGTGGTAATGAATGTCGCAGTCATAATCACTTAGTAATTCCAACCAACGACGTTGTCTCATGTTTAGTTCTTTTTGGTTCAAAATGTGTTGTAGACTTTTTTGATCGGTGTACACAGTACATCTAGTACTGTATAGATAGTGTCTCCAGATTTTTAGTGCAAAGACCACAGCTCCTAACTCTAAGTCATGAGTGGTGTAATTTTCCTCATGAACCTTGAGTTGTCTTGATGCATAAGCCATGACCTTATCACGTTGCATCAACACGGCGCCTAAACCTTGGTGCGATGCATCATAATAGACTACAAAATCTTCTATCCCATCTGGCAATGCTAGGATAGGAGCACTACAAAGTTTCTGTTTGAGGGTTTGGAAAGCTTTTTCTTCGTCTTCATCCCACACGTATTTCTTGTTTTTCTGAGTTAGCTTGGTCAAATATTTTGCTATTAAAGAAAATCCTTCAATAAACCTTCGGTAATACCCCGGCTAGACCCAGAAATTGACGAATTTCTGTAGGTGTGGTAGGTGTTGGCCAATCTTTGATAGCTTCAATCTTAGCGGGATCGACATGTAAACCGGTCTTGTCAATCACATGCCCAAGGAATTGTACTGATTGAATCCAAAATTCACATTTGGAAAACTTTGCATACAATTTCTCTTCCTTGAGTAGTCCTAAAATTGTTCTCAGGTGTACTTTGTGTTCCTCTTCGTTTTTGGAATATATGAGAATGTCGTCTATGAATACGATCACGAATTTGTCCAAATATGGCTTACACACTCGATTCATGAGATCCATGAATACTGCCGGTGAATTAGATAACCCAAATGGCATCACTTGGAATTCATGGTGACCATATCGTGTCCTAAAGGCTATTTTTGGAATGTCTTCATCACGAACTCTAACTTGATGGTAACCTGACCATAGGTCAATTTTTGAGTAATAGGTTGAACCTTGTAATTGATCGAATAAATCATCAATTCTTGGTAGTGGGTATCGGTTCTTTATGGTTAATTTGTTTAGTTCACGATAGTCAATACACATTCGTAATGACCCATCTTTCTTTTTCACGAATAAAACTGGAGCTCCCCAAGGTGAGGAACTGGGTCGAATAAATCCCTTGTCCGAAAGTTCTTGTAATTGATTTGATAGCTCTTGCATCTCTGAAGGTGCTAGCCGGTATGGTGCGCGGGCAACTGGCGCCGCTCCATGGTATTAAATCAATTCTGAATTCTATTTGACGATTTGGTGGTAGTCCGGGTAAATCTTCCGGAAAGACTTCAGGAAACTCACGGGCAATAGGAACATCTTCGAGACGTTTTTATCGGATTTCTTTTCGGTTATGTGGGCTAAGAAAGCATAACATCCTTTCTCAATGTACTTCATGGTTTTGATACATGAGATGATGTTTATTCGAGTTCCACTTTGATCACCACGAATGATCAAAGTTTCATTGTCACATGGAATGTGCACAACTCTTTCACCACAAATGATGTTAGCTTTATGTTTAGACAACCAATCCATGCCAATGACAACATCAAAACTTCCGAGTTCGATTGGCATAAGATTGATGTTAAAGGGGTGGTATAAGAGATTAAGGGTACAGTTTGGGATTACGGTATTAGTATTTACTAAGTCACCGGTAGCTAGTTCAATACTATAACTAGTGGTTAAAGTGATTGATGGAATATCAAGTAAAGGCGCAATTCTAGTAGATATAAAGCTCATATCAGCACCAGAATCGAATAAGACTTTAACAGGAATGTTATTGAGTAAGAACGTACCGGTGACCACGTTCGGGTCTTGGTGTGGTTCTCCATTTCCCATGACATAGGCTCTACCGCGAGCACCTCCGCCTTGGGGTCCTTGGTTTTGAGGACAGTTGTTCTTGAAGTGTCCCTTTTCACCACAACCAAAACACGTAACTATTGGCTGAGTGTTAGCCCCAGTAGCTACACCCTTGCCTCTACAATCCTTGGCAAGATGTCCGGGCTTTTGACACTTGTTGCACTTGGCCTGGCAGGGACCTTCATGATGGTAGTTGCACTTGGTACACTGTGGTAGGGTACCAACGTATTTACCTCCTGCTGGTGCAGCAACATAAGCTGTCGCGGCTTCTTGTCTTTTGTTCTGCTGATTGTGATGGTTGTTGTTTCGGGTTTGGTTGTTGTTGTGGTTGTTACTTCCACGGTTACCATCCCATGGTCGCTTGTTGTTGTTGTTCTTATTGTTGTTGTTGTTACGGTAGTTGGAGTTGTTGGTGTTATTGGTATTGTTGGCGTTGTTGGTGTTGTTGGTGTTGTTGGTGTTGTTTTGCTTTCGGGTTTCTGTTATACGCACCACTTGATCCATGAGGCTGCGAGACATCCGCATAGCTTCATCAAGTTCCTTGGGATTGGCTGAAGTTACATTCCCTTGTATACTTGATGGAAGTCCCCAGATATACCGTTCCAACAATTTCTATTTGGTGGAAACCATTGTTGGACATAGTATCCTCAATTCTTAGAATCGACGGTTGTAGGTTATGATGTCATTTCCCCTAACAGAATGATCCCAGAATTCTACCTCTAACTTCTGCATTTCACTACGAGGGCAGTACTCTTTGATCATCATTTTCTTTAGATTATCCCAAGAAATCTTATAAGCATTTTCAATGCCCATTGGTTGAGCTATTGAATTCCACCATGATAATGCCTCATTCAACAGTGTGCTCGTGGCATACTGAACTTTATCACTCTCAGTACATTTACTGACCAAAAATACCGACTCCGCTTTTTCAAACCAGCGGGTCAAACCTACAGCTCCTTCAGTACCCTTGAATTTTATGGGTTCGCATTTCAAATAGGAAATGAATGAGCAACCCTTGGGTATTGAAGCAACATTTGTCACTGGAGGGATAGTTGGGCTTGGTCCTCCAATGTTAAGGCTGGCAATTCGGGCAGCTTCTGCAGCTATAGCAACTTCCGCAGTAGTGGCGGCTTCAGCGGCTGCTGCAGCATCTTCAACGGCTGCTGCAGCACCAGCAGCTGTGGCGGCTTCGGCAGCTGCTGCAGCTACGGCTGCTCGTTCCGTTGTGAGTGCTGCGTTGACACTATCCTTAACTAGTTTGCGAATAGCAGCTTGAGTCATTGCTGGTGGTGTCTTCTTCTTTGGCGCCATGATTCTATTGTTCAAAAGATACGTCGTAATTAGAGAGTTGTGAAATGAGCACAATTTTTGATAAGAATGATATGATAATAATGTTGAAACTTAAAAGCATAACACATAATAGTATATAAAACAAGAGTTTTATTCATATAACGTTGATTGATTGACAAAATCGAAACCTATTACAAGCTTCTTCAAAATTTACTAACTGATACTTTCAGTTTAGTAATTACAACGTTTCTACTATCGCTAGCTATTACATGGATTAGTACAAAAGATAACTAGTACTATAACACTAGTCTAACATCGGTTGGAAGGTTGTTGTAGTCTGGACGGATTATTATTTCCGTATGTTGCTAACACATCCACACTATCATTGGGATGGTATTTTTGACATCCTTCTGGTATAGTCTTTGTTGTATGGCATACATTTGAGATTGCATTCCATACATCTCATCCCTGAGTTGATACCGATCAAAGTTAGCAACATCCAATCGGATTTCTGCGGTATTTAGGCGGTTAAGTAGTTTGTGAATTTGTACCGCATCTTGTTCTTGGGCCCTCTCAACCAATGTAAGTCTATCCTTGACGTCATCCAAGCCGGTCAAGGGATTTAAGACTATTTCCCCAACATGAGTCAAGTCTCCCTTGACATAGCTCATGTCAAGCTTAAACCAATAGAGGTCTTCTCGAGCATTCATGGCATCCATTTTGGCAGAATTTACCTTGGATATATAGTCGTTCATTTGACTTGCCATGCTTTGAACTTTGAGTTGGGTTAGGTTGAGGGCTTGTTTCAAAGAGTATATTTCGTATTGAGCAGAGTTCATGAACATATGTGTAGATGTAGATGTTCTGCCGACTTCGTAAGTAGACTTTGGAATTTGAGCTGGAGTGGTACGATTAGATTCGGATGAATTTGGTGAAATAGGAGGTGGTGATGTTAATGGTGATAGATGTTGCACCACTATTTGTTCCTCTACTTCCTCAATGTCATCGATGCCTTCAATGTCAATATCCATTTCAGGATCTTCTTCGTAATCATCGATGTTTATGTCCATATCCATTTCAGGATCTTCTTCGTAATCATCGATGTTTATGTCCATATCCATTTCAGGATCTTCGTCCGAATCTATTTCATTGTCATCGTCTAGATCCTCGTAAGGTTCTTCCTCGTCGTCGTAGTCAATTGCTTCAAAGTAAGGATCATCGGGTCCGGGAAGAATTGGTAAATACACGGGCATAGCAGGAAGATGATCGGGAGATGGAGGTGCGGACATGATGTCTACAATTAGTATTTTGATGTCAAAATAAATCAAATGTTTATGGAAAATGCTCAAACTATGGCAATGTGTATATAACAATATATAAATATGTTCATGTAGCATAACATGTGTAATAAGTCCATAATCTTCTGGAGGATGGAAGGCACGAAGAGCGGAAGGCTATAAAAATGTTTTTGCTTGTGATTGTAGTTATAGTTTAGGTCTCACTTAGACCCGTTTCTCTATAACCATGGCTCTGGTACCAATCTGTAACACCCCCAATTCATGATGCAGCGGAATTCAACTTGGGTGTTACTCGACGGCACAACAGTCATAATAATAGAAAACGATCTCTAACCGAGTCGTATTAAAAAGAGTTATCATACGAATTTATTCAAACATATTAGAGTTTACATAGTTAGGTCCCGAAAAGGTTCCATGTTTCAAAATACATCAATATAAAGTCTTTTGATGTTTTATCGAATGACATAGTAGTTTATAGCCTTCTTCCTTTAGTACGTGCCCTTCCGCTCCATTCTTCATTATCATGGACCTGAAATACATGCTTAAGAGGTCAACACAAAGGTTGAGTGATATTCATAGAGTTTGTTTAACGGTTGAACACAATATGTTGGTAGTATGAGTTAATTAGACTCATACTTATGTTGGAAAACAAAACAGTTATTATTATATACTAAGCTCATGCAACCAATACGTTAACGGGTACGAATATCAATCGGCGGTTTTGTTGCCCCGGTAAGTACTTTGCCGTCATACTTAATGTTTCAAATATAGTGCATTCGTTTGAACTAATCTGCTCAAACAAATGGGATTCGTCAATCCCAATAGGCCTATTCACAATACTCGCGCTCACTAATACTAGTGATTAAATGGTTCATGATATGGGGCCTAGGATTGATAAAGTAGGTACTTAGTAATAATAAACCAATCAGGCAGCATACAGTTTCAAAGCATTGTGTTCGGTTTAAAATAGCATGTATTCCCCCCAAGGGTTTGTAAAACATTGAAGTAATGTAAAGTGGGGCTATGAACTCACCTTAAGTAAGATAGCAAGTAATGAAGGTAATGGTTGGATCGTGAAGGTTTCTACGAGCAACCTATAATAAAATGTTGCGACTTAGGATTTGAGTAAAGAATATAAAGAAGTGCCTATATATATATCTTGCATTTAGTCCATGATGTGGTATGATGTATAGTGTAAGTCTTTGAAAGAAAAGATTCATGAAACATGTATGTTTTATATATCGTTTACTACCGTTCGGGCCGACATAATTCAGAAGTCATGTTAGTAAACGTTCGAGGAGCCAGGACACTTTTATTCGTAAATCCACAACTCATCTCGACGGCTTACATAATGAACTCCTCACATGAGGCTCCCTACTATTGTAGTAGTTGATAAAGTATATATATATATATATATATATATATATATATATATATATATATATATATATATATATATATATATATATATATATAAGTTTTGATCCGAAAAATTACATGTCCAATATTGGAATAAACTTAGGAAAGTTTATTATTACATGTAGATTGTTATTAGGGTAAGTTTCTTATAACTTGTATGACCATTTTTCATTGTAATATCTCATGGTTCTTTTAGATGAAGTAGATCCAAATTGTTTGTTCAAGTTATCGCCAACTTTTAGTTCATGTTATCGCCTAAGTAAGTTTATATGGTCATTTAGTCATGGCCATGCCATGACCTTTGGTCATTGTTCCATGGTCTTGAGACTCAACCTTGGCTCTAGCCATGGTTGTGGTCTTGATTCTAGGTCATAACACCTCTTTGGTCTTTATAAACCATAACCTTTATATAGTGACTTATATATGTAAATAGCTGTTAAGAAACTGAGAAAAATCTCATTCGTTATTAGTTTTCTGGAGACGTGCTTCTGAGTTTTTGAAGAAAACGTGATTTTGGACAACTTTCGTGCTTTAACTTTTTCATGAAACGGACCAGAAAGGCCTCTTTTTGCGTGTTTTATGTTTCTGTAACAGAAGCTATTTGGCAGCTTTGCCGCAAAGTTTTGGTAACTTCAAATGGTCATAACTTTTGACTCGTATACTCGTTTTAGGTGGTTCAAATTGCTATGGTTTCCTTGTTAAGTCCTCTACTACAATATGTAATGATCCAATATCATAATTTTACCATTTTGATCAGATTATATCAAGAAAGTCACTAGTTTACTTGTTTAAATAACTTGTCTTAACAATCATATACAATAACTTGTTTTACTCATTTTTATACATCATGGACATGAATACAAGACATAATATAGCATAAATGTCACACCCCCAATTTACCTGACTTGCAGCGGAATGGAATGCCTGGGTGTGTAACTGTCATAGCACAATAACAAGGATATATTGAACGACCTAAAGTGTCATTTGGAAAATACATATCGTTTGATTTATTAAAAACACATCCAGTGTTACAAAACATAGGTCCCATAGGTTGAAACGTTTACAAGAAACAAGTTCAGAAAATGTCAAACGATAATTTACAGAAGTGCATGAAAAATCCAAAATGTAGTGTGTCATCCCTGGCACACCCTAATGTGACTCCATGCATGTAATATGATGATGCCTTAGTTACCTGAAAATACATTACGAAAATGGTCAACACGAATGTTGGTGAATAATCATAGGTTTATAAGTTAAATTGTATGTACAATCACCACAAGTATAAAGTAAAGTGACAATATGTCAAAAATGCTACATTGTCTCTTAAGCTCATGACCCCGAAGCTAGACGTACTAAACTTTGCCCCAAATGAGTATTTATCAGGCACTTTAATAATTCAGAAATGAAATGCATTCGTAATTCCGTTGGAGCAACCCAAACACGAATGGAGGAGTCACCCTCAATAGATCTATTCACTCACTCTCGCTCGTACTTTAATTAATGGTTCATGAAATAAAGGGGACTTGTCGTGACGTGATAGCAAGGCAACTTAAGCAATGTAAGGAATTTGTAATACTTGGGCATGTACGAAAGTAATTGATGCAATGTATTCTCCCCCGTGGGATTTGAAATCAAATAAGTAATTGAAAACGGGGCTATGAAAACTCACCTTAACTGATGATACTGAAATGAAGTGAAGTGAACAACAATGAACTGTTAACTGCCGCAACCTAATATGAATGATGAACGATCTAATTTAGATCACCAAATGATGTTATGAATGTCCATGCACATGTTCCTATACCACTCTACTCTTTGGAAAAACACTTGTTGTTATCAAAATATATATTCCAAGACTTAGGAAAAATATGGCTATTAGAAAAATAAAGCTAGTTGCAATATATATACTTATATATATATCGTATGTTTCCATGTTAGTGTTGAAATCCTCGGGTTGAAATCCTTGAAATAACGCCTTGTAATGATAAAAATATACTTGTAATAACTAATACTTCATTAGTTATAAAATTGAGTACTTGGTATTATTTTTATAAATCTAGAGTTACTACGTAGTTTTGGCGTTAATATTTATAAAAGCTGTCAAAATGAAATGAGTTTTGCCGATATTCAAACGTGAATATCTTTGTCGTTATAAGTCCGTTTTACTTGTTCTTTTATCCACGGTTACGTCTTAGTATGTAGTAATATATTTTGGAAAGCTCAGCTCCTCCGGGTTACGTCTAAAGCCTCTTTTTGTCCGACGAAAAACGTCCAACAGCATGTAATTTTCAGAAAAATACTTTTCGTCAACAAACTTGCAAAAACCATAACTTCTTCGTTATAAACTCTTTTTAATCCGTTCTTTCGCCTACGGATTCGTTTTTGAAAGTATTTTCTAAAAATTTTGCCAAAGTTTCCTTTGTTTTTACTGATTTTCCAGAATTTAACAAAATGGGACAGTAGGTATATTTACATGTTACAAAACCATTTCCAAGGTTCAAAACTAGTTCCAACCTCAACCAAAACTCTTGCAAACTTCACAAAACTATACTAATCCTACCATACACCGTCTTAGGGTGCCATGGGTTCCTAATGACTAGTAAACAAGTTAATTTAACAAAGGAACACCTAAATCACAATCTAAGGTTTGTATGTTCAAAAAGTATACAAAAATAAAGTGGTATAACTAGTATGAGCATGAAATTAAGCATGAATACTATAAGATACATGTGTTAATTAGAAGAAAACATGAAAATAAATTTGAATACTCACTTTGAAATTCTAGGTGATGAGATGATTAGAAACCTTGGATTACTTGTGTTTATGATGCAAGAATCTTGATTAGACTAACAAAAGGAACAACTTTGATGCTTTAAACTTTTGAAAAACTTCACTTGTTCTTGATTTTTGGTGATGGTCGTGGGTTTGGTGATAGAGAAGAGAATGAGATGAACTTTTTGATTATCAAAATTATACAAGATTATGTTTATGTGGTTTATGTAAATATGTAGACAAGCATATAGTATAATAAGTATACATTAATGCACTAGGTTAATAACCTTTGTAAATTTTGCCTAGGAGAGGACTTATGGGCCGGTTTTCAAAGAGCAAGGGGGGGGTAGGGGTACTTGGGATTTATTTAGAAAACTAGTGAAGAATTTGGTGTAATTTAGTATTTTTAGTTATAATCGGGTACCGGGTTTAATAGAAATAAATGTTAACAAAGTTATTCGGGATGAAATAAAGTTGTAAATATGTTAAAAATATGTTGGGTACAATTATTGAGTGTTCGGGTGATTATTGTTTAGTTTTCACGAAAACCGTCGTAATATTCATAAGCTTACGTTATAAATAAAATAAATTTCCAAAATACTGGGTAAATGAATATTATAACTTTTATGATGATAAAATGGATATAAAAATATGTCGGGACCATTGTGGGAATATTTAGATATATTCGTCGTGTATAAACCGGGTGTTAACGTTTATTATAAATACTTATACGTAAAACGTTAAATGTATCATATATATATATAAATTTGAAAATCCTAAGAGTGGTATAACATGAAAATGCTGTTATGATGATATGCAGACTATCTCTAGTCCGTATGCAGCGACCTCAGCACTAATGAAATGAATTCGCACCTAAACCAATCCGGTTACGCGAATTTGAATACCCGTAAACTAAATTTACGATGAAATGAGTAATGCAAGTGAATAGTGAAAACTTTTCCGGAAATGAATAGTGTTTAGTAAATAGTAAATTTCCCAAATGTTTCTTAGAATATCAGAATGACCTCGAAAATGATGAATAGTAAAACGATGAATAGTGTTTTGATGAATAGTGATTTATGAATAGTAAAAAGTCGAAGTTTGGGAAAATGACCTGAAATGGTAAATGACCTGAAATGGTGAGTTGTGACATTCGCCCACCCAAAAAGGAGTCCCTGAATTCAGCTAGTGTTGGTTTCGGTAATAGGTTTGGTGAAAAGGTGTAGATACTTGCGTTGCATTTGGTCCTCTCGTTCCCAAGTAAACTCAGGACCTCTTCGAGAATTCCAGCGAACCTTAACGATCGGAATTCTACTCTGCTTTAACTGTTTGACCTCTCGGTCCATGATTTCAACTGGTTCCTCCACAAAGTTAAGCTTGTCATCTAGCTGAATCTCTTCTAATGGTATAACCGAAGACTCATCTGAAAGGCATTTCTTAAGGTTTGAGACATGAAATGTGTTATGTACGTTGCTGAGTTCTGATGGTAGTTCAAGCTTGTAAGCTACTGGACCAATCCTTTCCAGTATCTTAAATAGACCAATGTATCTCGGATTCAACTTTCCACGTTTTCCAAATCGTATCACGCCCTTCCAAGGCGAGACTTTCAACATGACCTTGTCTCCAACCTGGAATTCCAATGGTTTGCATCTAACATCTGCGTAACTCTTCTGTCAGCTTCTAGCTGTTTCAGGCCTATCTCGAATCTATATTATCTTTTCTGTTGTTTCCCTAACCATCTCTGGACCTGTGCATTGTACTTCTCCAACTTCTGCCCAACAAACTGGGGAACGACACTTACGACCATAAAGTGCCTCAAATGGTGCTGCTTTAATACTTGAATGGTAACTGTTATTATAAGAGAACTCGATTAATGGCAAATGGTTAGCCCAACCATTCCCAAAGTCAATCACACACGCTCGCAGCATGTCCTCCAGTGTCTGAATAATTCTCTCACTCTGACCATCAGTCTGTGGATGGTAAGCAGTGCTCATGTCTAGCTTAGATCCAAAGGAATCTTGTAATGACTTCCAAAAGTTTGAAGTAAAGCGACTATCCCTGTCTGAAATGATAGAAACTGGTGCTCCATGCCTCGAGACTATTTCCTTGACATAAAGTCTGGCAAGCTGTTCCATGGAATAAGTCTCTCTAATAGGGATGAAATGTGTTGATTTAGTAAGACGATCAACAATTACCCAAATAGCATCGTAACCTCCTGAAGTCTTGGGTAGTTTAGTAACAAAGTCCATTGTAATACGCTCCCACTTCCATTGTGGAATTTCTGGTTGTTGAAGTAGTCCTGACGGTTTCTGGTACTCAGCTTTCACTTTTGCACAAGTAAGGCATTTGCTGACGTACGTAGCTATTTCTGCTTTCATGTTCGGCCACCAATACAGCTTTTTGAGATCCTGATACATCTTGTCAGAACCTGGATGAATAGAATACTTTGACTTATGTGATTCATGCATAATCAAATCTCGTACTCCACCATAGAGTGGTATCCAACTTCGGTCCTTGAAGCATAACACTCCATCTGCTCTCTTAACGAAACCATTCTTGCTTTCTGGCATACCATAAAGTTTCTCCTGCGGTCTATTTTCCTCCTTGAGAGCCTCAATATGAGCTTCTAGAATTTTTGATGGTAATGGTGAAATAATAGTCATTCCTAATGACCTAACCCTCAAAGGTTTGAGTCGTTCTTTTCGGCTAAGTGCATCTGCTACGACATTTGCTTTTCCTGGGTGATATCGGATTTCACAATCGTAATCACTCAACAATTCCAGCCAACGACATTGTCTCATGTTAAGTTCCTTCTGATCAAGTATATGCTGTAAGCTCTTGTGGTCGGTAAAAACTACACATTTAGTACCATAAAGGTAGTGTCTCCAAATCTTGAGTGCAAAAACAACAGCACCCAACTCCAAGTCGTGTGTAGTGTAATTCTTCTCGTGTGTCTTAAGCTGTCTAGATGCATAAGCTATTACCTTCTCGTTTTGCATTAGCACAGCTCCAAGCCCTTTATGCGAAGCATCGCAATATACCACAAAGTTCTCAATACCTTCTAGTAGTGACAAAATCGGTGCACTACAAAGCTTCTGCTTCAATAACTGAAATGCAGATTCTTGTTTCTCTCCCCACTCATACTTTTGATTCTTTTGTGTCAGCTTAGTCAGCGACTTCGCTATCTTAGAAAACCCTTCGATAAACCTTCTGTAATATCCTGCAAGTCCTAAGAATTGACGAATTTCTATAGGAGACTTGGGCGTAGCCCAATCCTTTACTGCCTCAATCTTTGCTGGGTCGACTTGTAATCCTTGGCTATCAATGACATGGCCAAGAAATTGAACTCTTTGTATCTAAAAGTCACACTTTGAAAATTTGGCATACAATTGCTCCTTCTTGAGTAGTTCCAATATTGTTCTGAGGTGTGCTTCATGCTCTTTCTTACTCTTGGAATAAATCAGGATATCGTCAATGAATACAATCACATACTTATCAAGATATGGTTTGCACACTCTGTTCATGAGATCCATGAATACCGCAGGTGCATTCGTTAATCCAAAAGGCATCACTTGAAACTCATAATGACCATAACATGTTCTGAATGCCGTATTTGGGATATCTTCTTCCCGAACTCTGAGTTGATGGTAGCCTGATCTTAAATCAATCTTGGAATAAAAACAGGAACCTTGTAGCTGATCAAACAAGTCATCAATCCTAGGTAGTGGATAACGATTCTTCACTGTTAACTTGTTCAGCTCACGATAGTCTATGCACATTCTGAAAGATCCATCCTTCTTCTTCACAAACAAAACCGGTGCTCCCCAAGGGGAGGAACTCGGTCTAATGAATCCTTTGTCTAAAAGTTCTTGTATTTGGTTAGACAATTCTTGCATCTCAGAAGGTGCAAGTCTATATGGTGCTCGTGCAATTGGTGCAGCTCCTGGTACTAATTCAATCTGAAACTCAACTTGGCGTGTAGGCGGAAGTCCTGGCAATTCTTCCAGAAAAACTTCTGGAAATTCCTTAACAATAGGCACATCTTCAAGTCGTTTCTCATCCGACTTCTTCTCCGTGATGTGAGCCAAGAATGCATAACAACCCTTCTTTATGTACTTCTCAGTCTTAATGCACGATATGATACTGAGTCTAGCTCCACTTCGCTCTCCGCGAACAACTAAAGTTTCACCTCCATAAGAAAGATGAACAACTTTTTCATCATAAATGATTCTTGCACAATGTCGAGACAACCAATCCATACCGATAACAACGTCAAAACTTCCAAGTTCTACGGGCATAAGGTCTATATTGAATACGTGATTTAGGAAATTGATGGTGCAACCACGGATAACGGTGTTGGTGTTAACTAAAGACCCATCGGCTAATTCAACAATATAGGGAATGTCTAAGGTAGTTGGTTCTATGATAAGTAAAGGTGCGAATGCAATAGAAACAAAACTTCTATCCACTCCTGAATCAAATAAAATGGATGCATAACGATTATTAACGAGGAACGTACCCGTAACAACATTCGGGTCCTCACGGGCATCTTCTCCTCCCATAACATAAGCCCTTCCTCGAGCTACTCCGCCCTGATTTCCAGCTCCTTGATTCTTCCTCTTTGGGCACTCTCCCTTATAGTGTCCAATTTCTCCGCAGCCAAAACATGTTACTGGTGGTTTCTGATTGCCACCCAAGTTTGGATTCCAGCAATCCTTGGTGTGGTAACCAACCTTCTTATAGTTGCCACATAGATCTGGGCAACGTCCTGGGTTATGGTGTTTCTGACACTTATCACACTTGGGTAGATTTCCAGCATACCCTTTCCCTTCAGTAGGTCCTGCAGCATAGGCCCTTGCCACTTCTTGCCTCTTAGGTGGTGGCTGAATAGCATTTCCACCTTGATTATTGTCAAACCTCCTTTTGTTGTTGTAATTGTTGTTTGGGTTGTTGTTTCAGTTATTGGGATAGTTGCGGTTTCGATTGTTGTTATAGTTGTTGTTGTTTCGAGTGTTGTTGTAGTTGGTATTGTTTGAATGGTTATTGTTGTTGTTTGCAGCAGACTTTCCTTTTAACACTTGGACCATAAGTTTCTGAGTTATACGAATGGCCTCTTCCATTGATTGTGGGTCAAAAGACATCACATCCCCTCGGATGCTTTCGGGTAGTCCTCCAGTAAAATTCTCCATCTTTTTCTCATCATCCGGAACCATAGTTGGACATAGTGTAGCCAACTCCTGAAATTTCCTGATATAAGTCTCAATGTCATCACCTTTTGTTACCAGCTCATAGAATTCGGTTTCCAACTTTTGCACCTCAGTACGAGGGCAAAACTTCTTAGTCATCAGCTTTTTGAATTGATCCCAAGTGAGCTTGTAGGCATTCTCCATACCAATAGGCTGAGCATACGAATTCCACCAAGACATAGCTTCATCAAGCAGCATTCCAGTAGCAAACTTTACCTTATTAACCTCCTGGCAACCGCACATGAGAAATACATTCTCAGTCTTCTCAAACCAGCGGATCAAAGCAACCGCTCCCTCAGTGCCCTTATACTTGACAGGATCACTAATCTTGAAATCCTTCCAAGTACATTCACGCCTAGTAGTGGGTTGAACCACTTCAGTATTAGGAGCAGCCCCAGCAGCCCTAGCAGCAACCTCAGCTCTCTCAGTCTCCAGAGCTTCTGCTATACTATCCCTGACCAACTTGCGGATAGCGGCTTGTGTCATAGTGGGTGTTTCTGATGTAGCCTTTGCTTTCTTTGGCGCCATACTTCTGATAAATAATCGACAACAACCATGAGAAAACTATAATAGAAATAGTCATCGTACAAAAATATACGCCCACAACATGTATATATACAACCACAACAATTATAAATACATCCATGACATGTACGAGTACAACCACAACCTGTAATAATACAACCACGACACGTATAGATACAACCACAACAAGTATAAATACGTTAACCATAAAGAGCAACCATGAAACATCATAAATATAATCACAACACATGAATATAATACATGAAAATTTCGGCCTACATGGACCGATATATATATATAGCACAACATTTCCAACATAGTAGAGTCGCACTTGATATATTTGTTTGTACAACAACCAAAAGACTACAAGTTCTTGAACTATGTCCCACACCTCGGGACTAGGAAAATAGTAAAAGCTAATACAATACTAGTCTATGTCTAGGCTCCTCCAGGTGCCCTAGATGGTCCAGGAGCTCCAGATGCTCCAGGTGCACTCCTCAGACGACGAATCTCCCTGTCCATCATAACTGCAATCTCCTCTAAATGCTGAACTCGAAGCTGAAAAGCAGCATCTCTGCCCTCCATCATAGCCAACCTCTCATGTGCTACTGCCAACTGGTGTGTCAGCTCTCCCTAAGCCTCCTGTGTAGTCTGAGCTCTATCCCGTATCTTTGGTAGCTCACCTCTAAGCTGGTCAATCAGCTCTCGATGTCCCAACTGCCGTGCCTCAAGCCCATGATACGACACGTCGATACTAACTCTACCTAAAATCAATCCCTCGACCTGCTCCTCAACCGCCTCAAGTCGAGTAGTGATATCCACATCAACCCTATAATCCAAACTATCAATCTGATTCTGCTGAGCCCCTAACTGATTCTCTAAAGTAACATCTGTAGGCTCCCTAGCATCTGTAGACTCCCTAGCAGCAGTAGGCTCCCTAACAGCAGTAGGCTCCCTAGCAGCTGCTGCTCTCGAACACTCCCCTACATGGTATACTGGTGGTGGTTCTGATTCTGACTCTGTAGTAGGTGAATCCGGTGCAGTAAACCTCGCACGCTTCCTAAGCGGCAATAGTGAAGTAGATATGCATGTAGTAGCAGGTATGGCTGGTGGTGGTGCAGGTAACATAGGAATAGTAGGTACCTTAAAGGTAGATGTAGCAGTGCAAACTTTCTTACTAGGACCTATAGTAGTCTTCCTACGTGGAAACATGAGTCTAGGTTCTGATGGAATAGTGGTAGCAGAGGATGATGTGTCAGTGGGTGCACGGGTAATCTCGGGTGGTGCAATAGGGGAAACATGAGGAGTAGGAGCAGTCTCATCCTCCTCAAAAGGCTCTGTTTCCTCACCTGATGCCGAGAGTGGCAACACAGGTACAAGAGGAACAGGTGGTGGTGAACAGGCAGTGGAAGACATAGAGCCTTCAACATCAGAGTCTGTGATAGAGTACAATATGACAACATTTGGGTCTGAAGACATGGTTCTATGATAATCAAGGTGAAATAAAATAAATAACTCGTATAATGAAATCACCTAAAACAATGAACATGCACTTATGATGAAATGATGAGATGCTATGATAATGTGGTTATAGTCTAGGGATCGTATACATCATAAACCCTATCATGATGCATCCTAGTTCGCTATAACCTTGGCTCTGGTACCAATCTGTCACACCCCCAATTTACCTGACTTGCAGCGGAATGGAATGCCTGGGGGTGTAACTGTCATAGCACCATAACAAGGATATATTGAACGACCTAAAGTGTCGTTTGGAAAATACATATCGTTTGATTTATTAAAAACACATCCAGTGTTACAAAACATAGGTCCCAAAGGTTGAAACGTTTACAAGAAACAAGTTCAGAAAATGTCAACTGATAATTTACACAAGTGCATGAAAAATCCAAAATGTAGTGTGTCATCCCTGGCACACCCTAATGTGACTCCATGCATGTAATATGATGATGCCTTAGTTACCTGAAAATACATTGCGAAAACGGTCAACACGAATGTTGGTGAATAATCATAGGTTTATAAGTTAAATTGTATGTACAATCACCACAAGTATAAAGTAAAATGACAATATGTCAAAAATGCTACATTGTCTCTTAAGCTCATGACCCCGAAGCTAGACGTACTAAACTTTGCCCCAAATGAGTGTTTATCAGGCACTCTAATAATTCAGAAATGAAATGCATTCGTAATTCCGTTGGAGCAACCCAAACACGAATGGAGGAGTCACCCTCAATAGATCTATTCACTTACTCTCGCTCGTACTTTAATTAACGGTTCATGAAATAAAGGGGACTTGTCGTGACGTGATAGCAAGGCAACTTAAGCAATGTAAGGAATTTGTAATACTTGGGCATGTACGAAAGTAATTGATGCAATGTATTCTCCCCCGTGGGATTTGAAATCAAATAAGTAATTAAAAACGGGGCTATGAAAACTCACCTTAACTGATGATACTAAAATGAAGTGAAGTGAACAACAATGAACTGTTAACTGCCGCAACCTAATATGAATGATGAACGATCTAATTTAGATCACCAAATGATGTTATGAATGTCCATGCACATGTTCCTATACCACTCTACTCTTTGGAAAAACACTTGTTGTTATCAAAATATATATTCCAAGACTTAGGAAAAATATGGCTATTAGAAAAATAAAGCTAGTTGCAATATATATACTTATATATATATCGTATGTTTCCATGTTAGTGTTGAAATCCTCGGGTTGAAATCCTTGAAATAACGCCTTGTAATGATAAAAATATACTTGTAATAACTAATACTTCATTAGTTATAAAATTGAGTACTTGGTATTATTTTTATAAATCTAGAGTTACTACGTAGTTTTGGCGTTAATATTTATAAAAGCTGTCAAAATGAAATGAGTTTTGCCGATATTCAAACGTGAATATCTTTGTCGTTATAAGTCCGTTTTACTTGTTCTTTATATCCACGGTTACGTCTTAGTATGTAGTAATATATTTTGGAAAGCTCGGCTCCTCCGGGTTACATCTAAAGCCTCTTTTTGTCCGACGAAAAACGTCCAACAGCATGTAATTTTCAGAAAAATACTTTTCGTCAACAAACTTGCAAAAACCATAACTTCTTCGTTATAAACTCTTTTTAATCCGTTCTTTCGCCTACGGATTCGTTTTTGAAAGTATTTTCTAAAAATTTTGCTAAAGTTTCCTTTGTTTTTACTGATTTTCCAGAATTTAACAAAATGGGACAGTAGGTATATTTACATGTTACAAAACCATTTCCAAGGTTCAAAACTAGTTCCAACCTCAACCAAAACTCTTGCAAACTTCACAAAACTATACTAATCCTACCATACACCTTCTTAGGGTGCCATGGGTTCCTAATGACTAGTAAACAAGTTAATTTAACAAAGGAACACCTAAATCACAATCTAGGGTTTGTATGTTCAAAAAGTATACAAAAATAAAGTGGTATAACTAGTATGAGCATGAAATTAAGCATGGATACTATAAGATAAATGTGTTAATTAGAAGAAAACATGAAAATAAATTTGAATACTCACTTTGAAATTCTAGGTGATGAGATGATTAGAAACCTTGGATTACTTGTGTTTATGATGCAAGAATCTTGATGAGACTAACAAAAGGAACAACTTTGATGCTTTAAACTTTTGAAAAACTTCACTTGTTCTTGATGTTTGGTGATGGTCGTGGGTTTGGTGATAGAGAAGAGAATGAGATCAACTTTTTGATTATCAAAATTATACAAGATTATGTTTATGTGGTTTATGTAAATATGTAGACAAGTATATAGTATAATAAGTATACATTAATGCACTAGGTTAATAAACTTTGTAAATTTTGCCTAGGAGAGGACTTATGGGCCGGTTTTCAAAGAGCAAGGGGGGGGGGGGGTAGGGGTACTTGGGATTTATTTAGAAAACTAGTGAAGAATTTGGTGTAATTTAGTATTTTTAGTTATAATCGGGTACCGGGTTTAATAGAAATAAATGTTAACAAAGTTATTCGGGATAAAATAAAGTTGTAAATATGTTAAAAATATGTTGGGTACAATTACTGAGTGTTCGGGTGATTATTGTTTAGTTTTCACGAAAACCGTCGTAATATTCATAAGCTTACGTTATAAATAAAATAAATTTCCAAAATACTGGGTAAATGAATATTATAACTTTTATGATGATAAAATGGATATAAAAATATGTCGGGACCATTGTGGGAATATTTAGATATATTCGTCGTGTATAAACCGGGTGTTAACGTTTATTATAAATACTTATACGTAAAACGTTAAATGTATCATATATATATAAATTTGAAAATCCTAAGAGTGGTATAACATGAAAATGCTGTTATGATGATATGCAGACTATCTCTAGTCTGTATGCAGCGTCCTCAGCACTAATGAAATGAATTCGCACCTAAACCAATCCGGTTACGCGAATTTGAATACCCGTAAACTAAATTTACGATGAAATGAGTAATGCAAGTGAATAGTGAAAACTTTTCCGGAAATGAATAGTGTTTAGTGAATAGTAAATCTCCCAAATGTTTATCAGAATATCAGAATGACCTCGAAAATGATGAATAGTAAAACAATGAATAGTGTTTTGATGAATAGTGATTTATGAATAGTAAAAAGTCGAAGTTTGGGAAAATGACCTGAAATGGTAAATGACCTGAAATGGTGAGTTGTGACAATAAATGATATGTAAATAACATGATTATGATATTTAACAAGAAGCATGTTAGGGTTTGGCTTACAACTTTTGGCTTTCAAATAAGAAAGGTAAGTAGCATGTAAGGAAAAGGACTTTGATAGACTTTAGCTTCAACCCACTTCACTTCATGCAATCTTTCTACTCTTGTATTCTTGAAAGATAGATGATGAAAGTTGAGGTGACTTGAGTGGATTCAAACTCAAGAGAAATCACCAAAGTATATGAGGTTTTGGAAGTGTTTTGATTACCTAAAAGAAACTAGGGTTTCTATCTTTAAGAAGTACTTGAACCTTGCTTGAAATTAGAAGAAATAAAGCTAAGTGTGGTGTGGTTTGGTGTGTGTTGATGGACGACAAACAAAGGGAGGGGGCTTTTATAGGTCCATGAGGAGGTTACAAAATAGAACTAGTCAAAGGCTTTCATGGCAAGATTTACACATGTAAACATCTCAAGACCACTTAGCTTAGGATCAAGCCACACCAAGGGTGACTCCCCCCCCTAATGGCGGTTCACAAGGCTAGGGGGTGAGTTGGCTTTGGCTTGACATTATCCTAAGTATTTGGATGAGTTTTGACTCCGGGAAATGCCAACCGTAAATGATTAAGCCTCAAAACGTAAAACCGGGTGTCGTAAAAATATGAAACTTGAAAGTATGGTTAAACATGTCATGACACTCTATAATAAAATATAAAATGAGTGGTAGGTTCCATTGGGGTGGTAAAACCCTGCTAAAACTGGAAACGCGGGTCTAAAATGCGTAATACGTAAAATGTACAAATATTGTGTAAAATTGAGAAAAGTAAAGTGTTACTTTTCTAATAGGATATAAATGATTTAAAATGACTTATAATGTCTAGACTGGGCTCAGTCTAGTGTCGGTTGGTATTAAATGTCTTTTAGACATCAAACCGTAAGCCTAATAATCAAGGAATGACTTATAAAATCAAGGAATGATTTTTGGTCAAAGGAGGAGGGAAAAATATGTTGACTTATTCCAAAAATGTAAAAACTCAAATCATCTTAGAAACGCGGTGCAGGTATAGGCTAGGGTTACGGCTGAGTAAAAACGCTTAAAAATGAAAATCCCAGTTTTTCACAGCCGAGGTTCATGTTTTTCTCAGTCATGATTTATTCTCAAATAAATCATGAGTGTATCAAACATTTTTATGATACGGGGAAAATTAACGCGGTCAAGTTTCGTTGTGCGTAGAATTTTTGAATGACGTTTTACCCTAAAATATGTAATTCTTTATTAACTTTCACGAAAATGATCTGATGAATGTCAAACTTTTAATTTGTCATGGAAATGATTTATCACTCGAGGCCAAGAAACAAAAATCAAATTCCGGGAAAATAAATCGTAAAAATGAATAGTAAAAGTGAATAGTGAAATTTTCCGGGAATAGTAATTAACCTGAAATTGCGAATTGTTACACCATAAGCACCAAAAATGCAATTTACTCATCTTTTTTTTTAAGAAAGTTCACATTGTTTTTTATTTTTATTTTTTCTATTATTATTTTATGATATACTAGTATACATCCCATCAATGGTGGAACATGTGGAGCATCTTAAATTGGTGTTGCAGGTTATGAGAGAACACACTTTATTTGTTAAAAGAAGTAAATGTGTGTTGGGCACAAGTAAAGTTGAGTATCTAGGGCATATAATCTTTGCATCGGGAGTTGCTACAGACCCTAAGAAGATCAAGGCAATGCAAAATTGGCCAGTGCCCACAAATCTCAAACAATTATGGGGTTTTATTGGGTTAACAATTTATTATAAAAGGTTTATGCAGAATTATGCCACTATCAGTCATCCTCTTACTACACTCCTTAGGAAGAATGCTTTCGAGTGGTCTCCTCAAGCTCAAGTAGCCTTTGAACAGTTGAAGTAAGCTACGGTTAAGTTGCCTAAGTTTGCATTGCCAAATTTTGAAGAGGAGTTTGTTATTGAAACTAATGCATGTAGATTTGGTATATAAGATATTCTGCAACAAAAGGGACATCATATAGCTTATCATTAACCCCTAAACACCAGTCACTCTCTACCTATGAAAAAGATTACTTGCTATGGTTTTGGCATTGCAGAAGTGGAGAGGTTATCTATTGGATAGGCATTTCAAAATCAAAATTGATCACTTCAGCTTGAAGTATGTATTGGACCAAAGAATTACCACCCCATTTCAGTCTAAGTGGTTACCCAAATTACTTGGCTTTGATTTTGAAATTAAGTATAAAAAGGGCAAAGAAAATTTGGTTGTTGATGCTTTGTCTAGAGTGGAAAGAACAAGTGAGTTGTTTCAGTTGTTATCAGCTACTACCTCAAATAATTTAGTTGATGCAGTGGTCTTGACTTGGACTTCTGATCCTCATTTGAAAAAAGTGATAGAAGGCTTGTATGGTGGTTATGTCACAAATAGTACGTATACGTGGAATGCAGATGAGCTAAGAAGGAAGGGCAAATGGGTAGTTGGTGACAATGTTGAGCTAAGACAGTCATTGATTGCTCAGTTCTATGGATCTGTAATTGGAGGACATTCTGGTGTGTTTTCTACTACTCAAAGACTCACAACTTATTTTTACTAGAAATGATTGAGGAAAATGGTTAAAGAATATGTTAACCTATGATGTGTGCCAAAGGAACAAAGCTGATGTTTGCTTATCCAAGTCTTCTTCAACCTTTACCTATTCCATTTCCATGTCAAGTATGGCAGGACATTTCAATGGACTTTATTGAACTATTGCCCCCTTCTAAAGGGACGAGTGCTATTTTGGTGGGGGTGGATAGGCTCAGCAAATATGCCCATTTCCACCCATCAACACACCCTTACACAACCAAACAAATAGCTCAAATCTTTTTGGACAACATTTACAAACTGCATGGAATACCCAAATCTATTTTTAGTGATAGAGATAAGATATTCATGAGCCTATTTTGGAAGTCCTTGTTTCAAATGTTACATGTGAAGCTCCATATGTCCTCTGCCTACCACCCACAAAGTGATGGACAAACTGAGATTGTTAACAAATGTCTGGAAAGCTATCTGATGTGTATGACAGGTGAAAAACCTAAGGATTGGGTGCACTGGCTGCCTTTGGCTGAGTATTGGTACAACACTTCCTTCCACACTACAATTAATACCACCCCTTATGAAGTTCTTTATGGACATACTCCTCCATTACTTATTCCCTATGTTGCTAAAGATAGTGCAGTGTAAATGGTCGACAGAACTTTGCAAGCAAGAGAGCAAACCATTTCCTTGTTGAAGTTTATTTTGAAGAAAGCTCAGGATACAATGAAATTACAAGCTAACAAGAGAATATTTGAAAGAATGTTTGAAGTGGGTGATCGGGTTTATATCAAGTTGCAGTCTTACAAATAGTTGACAGTAAGAAAGGGTAGGAAACACAAGTTGTCTTCCAAATTCTTTGGACCATTTTAGATAGTAGCTAAAGTTGGATAGGTTGCATACAAGCTTCAGTTTCCCTCTACTGCTTTGGTACACCTTGTGTTCCATGTTTCACAACTCAAAAAATGCCATTCTTCAAATGCTACTATTGGACAATTTCCTCAGCGTGATCCCGATGGACTCTTGGTTGCTTCACTAGTTAAGTAATTGGACAGAAAAATGGTTGAGAGTAATAACAAGATGGTGGTATATGGTCTGATTGAATGGATCAATGGTGAGGAAGAAGATGCTACTTGGGAGAAGTCGGAAGATGTACTTCAAAGGTTCCCTGTTTTTGTTTTAGATCCCTGAGGACAATGATTCTTTAAGGGGGGGATGGAATGTTACACTAGCTATGATAATATAGAGCCACGTGCCAACAACCCATTACCACATTTTCCCGCCCATTTAACTAGTTTAAATATTCCTTATTCATTTCATTGTAATTCGGTTTTATAATGATTCTTTTCTCTTGTAAACTCACAAACACCTTCATCTATCAATATAACAAATCATTAGCTACGAATTCATTTTCTTAATCTTTGAATTATAGTTAATCATTTATCTACCATTTACGATCATTAAGTTGGTTCAAGTGACATGTTACAAGATCCCACCGTTAGTGAATAAGGCCTATAGGCCCGGCCCACTTGTTTTGGACCGTTTGATAGTTAGGCTTTTGTCATTGGCTTTTCTATTTAATGTATTGTAATGTTTTAGTTATAGTTGAATATGATAATATAAAGTTTTTAGTATTCCCTTGAATTCTACACCAACTTGATCAAATTTAATTGAATTATGTGGTTTTGAAAATTCCAATAGGAATGAAAAATTAAAGAAGATCGGTTATATAGGAGATGGTTTTTTTCAGTCGTTGACGCATTTACGGAGGTGTGGCAACATCATATTCCTTTGTTTTTAGTTTTAGCTCAAAACTATTATAATTCACCTCTACTTTCTTTAAGTTTATTTATTTTCAGTTTTGACATGTAGACTTTTATGTTTATTTTTTAGTTGGATGATTTTTAATGAAGTTTGACTGAATGTGATTCAATTTTGACTTTAGTTAGCCAATCACATCGCATAATTTTGTCACATGGCAAAATTGAGGGACCTTATTGGTTCAATATTTTTCAAAATAAGATTGTTTTAGCAAAATTGCTCTAAAATGATGTAATTATTTTATAATATAAAAGACTTAGATAATAAAAGACCAACCAAACTCCTAAAACTTTAAAATTTATCCATTATATGTTGTGATAAGTTTAATGCAATTTATAAAATGACAATCTCTTATATTATAAGAGAATGTACAAAATTTGAAATCAAATATTTGAACATGTTTCTTGGACCAATAGGAGAACTTAATTTTGTCACGTAGAAAAATTAAAGTCATATAAGTGGACAATAGAAAGACAAAAATGAAAATTTGGGTCAAACACATCTAAATTTCGTCCGAGAATAAAAATATGTATAAAAACACATGCTTTGACTTTGTAAAAAATAAAACTAAAAAAGGAATAAATAATGAATAAACTCTAATAGTTAAATTTTAAATAAATTATATGGACTTGAGCACCTTATCAAATTTCATGTTTTCTATAACTTTATAAATTTAAATAATAATCCTTAAATTTTATACCCCTTAGACTTTATATTCTAAAAAACATATATATTGTTTTTATTTATAAATATTATTTATAAATTACAAAATGAAAGCACGAGCTACTATGATATGTTAATGAATTCACGAGATCTTACATATATAAATGACTCATGTTATTCCTCTTTATGAGATAAAGTAATGATGTCGTGAAATGTTTTTTTCTTTTTACTATCCATATTCAATAACGACTCATGTTATTACTTTTTATAAGTTTAACACACGTGTACACGGGTTTAGAAATTAAATATGGCTAAAATCATTAATAACAGTAATATAAATGTTAAAATAAAGGCATGATCACACAGGTTACTGTAAGATGAAAATAAATATATGATATTGTACATATAATGAAAATAAATATATGATATTGTACATATAGGAATTACGTATGCAATTCCTCTTTAAAGTTTAAATAAGGATATTCGGAAAAAAAAATTCAAGGGTCATTGCATGCTATTAAAACATCCATAATGTCTGAAACATGATATCAATAATTTAATTTAAACTACATAAACCTAAATACTATTCCAATTGAAACAAGAACTATTAAATTGTTATGATTATATTTATTATATTGATTGTACACATTAGTTATCATATTAATCACCTTTATGATTAGTCTTGTAACACCTAATATGTACTTAATACCATTCATGTTAAGGTCCTTATAAATAGAGGCACCTAACATAATGTGAAGACACACCAATAACAAGTTACATCTTCCCCTTTCATACTCTCTTATGTTCCTTTCCTTATTGTTCTTATTGTGCTACACTAGGCTCGTTGTTATACAACACGTTATCAGCACGCTCGATTTTTAAGTTTTTTATTTCCTTGCAAGTTTACTTTAAATTTCAAGTTTTTTTTAAATTCCGAAGATATGAAATACATGCGGTGTCTATGTGTGTTGCATGATTGAGATTATATGTTGAATTATATATTAAATTGTTTATATTGCTACATGCCGTGTCTATGATTACATATGATCTGTTTATATGTTAGAATTATATGTTGAATTGTCTATATTGCTTTACGAACTAAATCTTCTCTTGATTCCATAATATAGTCAATTTTATTCTTATCTAAATTATTATTATTACCTCCTTGTATTATTTGTTTTCCTCTCTGTTGTCCATATAAAGAAAAAAGTGCTTGTCAAACATGCTAACAACATAACGTTAAGATAGTTCGATCAAACTAACGATGATATTTATATTTCTTTAGACACATATTGTGCTTGTGTGCCATTTTCTTCGACATACTACAATGCAATCAAATTTGTTGTTATTTTAATAATCATTTGTTTTAATTTATTTATAAAATCGATATGTGCGCTAAAGATTACTTGAGTAAATGTATTATTATACAAAACATTATCTTTCCCTTAGACGTATGACCTATTAAACTCCTTAAATATTTGCATGTCTCAATCGGTAAGCCGTTTTGCAAATCGTAACATTCAAACATTCCTTTTAACTAGACGAGTACCCGTGCATAGCAACGGGATTTTATAGCGACAAATAGTTTATTGATAAAAAAAAATTTATAGGTTATAAACGAAAAATAATGTTTTGAAACCCGGTTCGACCCGGGTGGTTCAACCGGTTGAACCGTTCCGGTCGAAAAATAGGTCGATTTAAACCGGGTCAACTTGCTAGGTTGGGTCGAAAACGGGTCAAATTAAACCGGGTCAATCCGCCGGGTTTGAAGCGTCTCAGGTCAACCCGGTTTGTGTTTTAATTGGTTGTATTTAATTTGGTTGATATGCTTTTTAATTAGTTGTACAATGTGAATAAATCATTGTACTTTTAAGTAAAGGATAATGTTTTGAAACCCGGTTCGACTCGGGTAGTTCAACCGGTTGAACCGCTCTGGTCGAAAAATGGGTCGATTTAAACCGGGTCAACTTGCTAGGTTAGGTCGAAAACGGGTCAAATTACCAGGTCAACCCGGTTTATGTTTTAATTGGTTGTATTTAATTTGATAGATATGTTTTTAATTGGTTGTACAATGTGAATAAATTATTGTATTTTTAAGTAATAAGGTGTTTTAATTAGAGTATTAATTCCATTAATTTTCTCTCACATTTGACTTTCAATACTCAACTTTCAAGACTCAACTTTTCAAGTTTGACAATTTTTCCATTATAGATAGTATAGATAGTATTATTAGCATAATAATATTATTCTTCTTCAATTTGGTAACCGTTACTTATTAAATAAATTTATTATCCTTCAATAGCCTTAAATTAACAAAATAAATTCAAATTTATAATTCTTTCTTTTCTTTCTATATTCGAATTTAATTGAAACGAATAAATATGAGAAAAGTTTTTTTGTGAACTAGTTTTTTGGTACATACCAAGGGACAAATCCCCACCATCCATTTAGTTTGATCTAATGGTGGGGATTAACCTAAGATTAAACATGGAAACCTAAGTCCATGTTTTTTTCTTTCCTTTTTTTTTTTGTCTTTTTTATTATTTACTTTCTTTCTTTATTTCTTTCTTTTTTTTTTCTTTTTTTTTTGGCTCTTTTTTCCAACTAACGTTACCCTTTTTTTTTTTTTTTAAATAAGTCAAGCTTTTCTTTTTTAAATAAATTCCCGATTTTTTCTCATTTTATTACGTTTTCGTCTGTTTTTGTCTGTTTTCACATGATTATATACGTTTTCAGACGTTTTTGTCCATTTTCAGACGTTTTTTACCGTTTTTATACGTTTTCGTCCGTTTTTTTTACGTTTTTGTTCGTTATTATACGTTTTCGTCCGTTTTTTACGTTTTCGTCCGTTTTTTTACGTTTTCGTCTGTTTTCAGACGTTTTTATCCGTTTTCGTCAGTTTTTATATGTTTGCAGACATTTTTGTCCATTTTCATACGTTTTCATCCGTTTTTATACGTTTTTGTACGTTTTCAGACGTTTTCGTCCGTTTTTATACGTTTTTGTCCGTTTTTGTACGTTTACATACGTTTTCGTCCATTTTTATATGTTTTCATCCGTTTTTACACGATTTCATCCGTTTTTATACGTTTTCGTCCGGTTTCATATGTTTACATATGTTTCCGTCTGATTTCATACGTTTTCCTCCATTATTTTATGTTTTCGTCCGTTTTTAGACGTTTTCGTCCTTTTTCCTACATATTCGTCTGTTTTCTTACATTTTCGTTCATTTTCATAGGTTTTCGTCCGTTTTTCAATTTTTTTTGGGCCAATTTTAGACGTTTTCATACGTTTCTGAATATCACAAGTGATATTCGGTGATACTCATACGTTTTTGTCTGTTTTCATCCATTTTTTACATTTTTGTCTGTTTTCAAACGTTTTCGTCTATTTTCATACGTTTCGGCAGTATTTATACGTTTTCAGACGTTTTTATCTGCTTTCAAACGTTTTCATCAATTTTTTACATTATCGTCTGTTTTCAGACGTTTTCGTCTGTTTTTATATGCTTTCATCCATTTTTATCTGTTTTCATACGTTTATAAACATTTTCGTCCGTTTTTATGTATTTTTGTCTGTTTTTAGACGCTTTCGTCTGTTTTCATACTTTTCAGCAGTTTTTATACGTTTTCGTCCGTTTTCATCAATTTTTCATACGTTTTTGTCCCTTTCCAGGCGTGTTTTTACGCTTTTATACGTATTCGTTCGTTTTCATATGTTTTCGTTCGTTTTCATACGTTTCTGAATATCACAATTGATATTCTTAATATCACAAGTGATTTTCTTTGATATTCAAAATATCACTTGTGATATTAATAATATTAATTGTGATATTCAGAAACGTATGAAAACGAAAGAAAATGTATGAAAACGAACAAAAACAGAAGAAAATGTAAGAAAGTGAAAAAACGTGAATTAAAAAAATGTGAAAATCACTTATAATATTCTGAATAACACTTGTAATTTTCTGAATATCACTTTTGATATTCCGAATATCACTTGTGATTTTCACGTTACAAAACATTAGTAGAACATCACTTGTGATATTCGGAATATCACTTGTGATATTCAGAATATCACTTGTGATTTTCTGAATATCACTTGTGTTTTTCTGAATATCACAAGTGATTTTCAACTAATGTTTTGTAACATGAAAATCACAAGCGATAATCTGAATATCACAAGTGATATTCAGAAAATTACAAGTGATATTCATGTTACAAAACGTTAGTTGAAAATCACGTGTGATATTTTAGAATATCACTTGTGATTTTCATGTTACAAAATATTAGTTGAAAATCACTTGTGATATTCGGAATATCACTTGTAATATTTTAGAATATTACTTGTGAATTTCATGTTACAGAACAATTGTTGAAAATCACTTGTGATATTCAGAGTGATATTCAGAGTGATATTCAAAATATCACTTTTGAAAAAACGTGAATTAAAAAAAGCGTGAAATCACTTGTAATATTCTGAATATCACTTGTGATTTATATTCAGAATATCACTTTTGATATTTAGAATATCACTTGCGATATTCTGAATATCACTTGCGATTTTCATGTCACAGAACATTTGTTGAAAATCACTTGTGATATTCAGAATATCACTTGCGATATTCAGATATCACTTGCGATATTTTGAATATCACTTGCGATATTCTGAATATCACTTGTGATTTTCATATTACAAAATTTTAAAAATCACTTGTGATATTCAGAATATCGCGAGTGATATTCAATATCACTCGCGATATTCTGAATATCACAAGTGATATTCTGATAATCACAGTATATCACTTGTGATATTCAGAAAGGTATGAAAACGTTTGAAAACATTTAAAAACGAACTAAAATGAATGAAAACGGACGAAAACGTATAAAAACGGACGAAAATGAATGAAAACAGATTGAAACCATATGAAAACGTATAAAAATGGACGAAAACGTATAAAAATGGACGAAAACGTATGAAAACGGACGAAAACATATAAAAACGGATGAAAACGTATGAAAATAGACAAAAACGTAAGAAAACGGACGAATATATATGAAAACGGACGAAAACGTATGAAAACGGGCGAAAACATATGAAAAAAATTCAAAAACAGATGAAAACGTAAGAAAATGGACGAATATATATATGAAAACGGACGAAAACGTATGAAAACGGGCGAAAACGTAAGAAAACAGGCCAAAACGTATGAAAAAAATTAAAAAAACAGATGAAAACGTAAGAAAACGGACGAAAACGTATAAAAACGGACGAAAACGTATTAAAATGGACGAAACGTATGAAAACGTAAGAAAATAGATGAAAACGTATGAAAACGAGCGAAAACGTAAGAAAACTGACGAAAACGTATGAAAACGGATGAAAATGTATGAAAACGAACGAAAACGTAAGAAAACCGACGAAAACGTAAAAAACCGACGAATATGTATGAAAAACGAAAAAAACGTAAAAAAAACGCAAAAAAAAAATAATAAAAAAAATAAAAAAATAAAAAAAAATGAATTATAGGAAAAACGTGAAGTTAGAAAAAAGAAAAGAAAAAAAAGAATAAAAAAAGAAAGAAAAGATGGTGTGTGGATAATGACGTTTGATTTGGTGGGGTAAGTTTGTTATATTTGCAGTTTTAGTCCCTCCGTGTTTTTTTAATCATATGATCTATGTTTTTAATTCAATGAAACGGACGGCCCAGATTAGTCCGTGAGAATGTATGTTTTTTTTAGTCCGCAAAATAACTCGCCTCATTAATTATCACTAACAATGAGTTTTTGGACAGAATGTCGTTAATTGATGACAAAATTACACAGATGGTCACTGTGGTTTACTAGAATTTCAAGTTTAGTCCCTAAGTCATTTTAAGTACACCAGAGATACCTATTTTTTTAAACTTGTCACACATTTAGTCCCTAACTTGGATGGCCGTTAGTTTATCCGTTTAAGTTATTTGCACCGTTAGTCCTTCATTAATATTTTTTTGCACCATTAGTCTTCATTTTCTAAAAAAATCCTTATTTTTTGCACCGTTAGTCCCTCCGTTAATATTTTCCACCGTTATCAATCTTTTTACGTTTTCGTCAATTTTTTTACGTTCTCGTCTGTTTTTTTAACGTTTTCGTTCGTTTTCTTACGTTTTTGTCAATCTTTTTACGTTTTCGTCTATTTTCTTACGTTCTCGTCTGTTGTTTTAACGTTTTCGTTCATTTTTTACGTTTTCGTCCATTTATTAACGTTCTCGTCCGTTTTTTTAACGTTTTCGTTCACTTTTTTTACATTTTTGTCAATCTTTTTACGTTTTTTTTTCATTTTCTTACGTTCTCGTCCATTTTTTTAACGTTTTCGTCCATTTTTTACGTTTTTGTCAATCATTTTAGGTTTTCGTCTATTTTTTAACGTTCTCATCCGTTTTTTTAACGTTTTCATCCATTTGTTTACGTTTTTATCAATCTTTTTACGTTTTCGTCCATTTTATTACGTTCTCATCCGTTTTTTTAACATTTTCGTTAATTTTTTACGTTTTTGTCAATCTTTTTACGTTTTCATTCATTTCTAACGTTCACGTCCGTTTTTTTAACATTCACGTCCATTTTTTTTACGTATAAGTCTGTTTTCTTATATTTTTATCTGTTTTTTTTACGTTTTCATATGCTTTTTTACGTTTTAGTCTGTTTTCTTATATTTTTATCCGTTTTTTTACATTTTCGTCTGCTTTTTTATGTTTTTGTCTGTTTTCTTTTATTTTTATCTGTTATTGCCCTTTTTTTATGTTTTCGCCTATTTTTTGTGATTAGGTAAGTATACTAAAAGAAAATTTGACATTTGATAAAAACGTTTCTGCGTCGATTTTAAATCACGATTTTGACCCCTTTCTGGTCTGAATCCTCAAAAGTGTAAAACACGAAAGTTGTCCCGAATGATGTTTTGGTAGTAAACAGCCCTTGTTTTGCATTTTTCAGGTTAAAATCTCATGAGTCTGGATGTAAAACATCATTCCGGACAACTTTCAAGTTTTACACTTTTGATGATTCGGACCAAAAAGGGGTCAGAATCGTGATTTATAATCGAAAACATAAACATTTTTATTAAATGTCAAGTTTTCTGTTAGTATACTTACCTAATCACAAAAAAAACGAGCAAAAACGTAAAAAAATGAACGAAAACGTTTAAAAACATAAAAAAATGAATAAAAAAAAAAAAGACAACAACGTAAAAAAGCGGACAAAAACGTAAAAAATGGATGAAAACGTTAAAAAACGGACGAGAACGTAAAGAAATAGACAAAAACGTAAAAAGATTGACAAAAACATAAAAAAAATGAACGGAAATGTTAAAAAACGGACGAGAACGTAAAAAGTTGGACGAAAACGTAAAAAGATTGACAAAACGGTAAAAAAAAATGAACGAAAACGTTAAAAAAACGGACGAGAACGTAAAAAAAATGGACGAAAACGTAAAATGATTAACAAAAACATAAAAAATGGACGAAAACGTTAAAAAAACGGACGAGAATATTAAAAAATGGGCGAAAACGTAAAAAGATTGATAACGGTGCAAAATATTAACAGAGGGAATAACGATGCAAAAAATGATGACTTTTTTAGAAACTGGGGACTAACGGTGCAAAAAAATATCAACGAAGGACTAACGGTGCAAATAACTTTACGGATAAACTAACGGCCATCCAAATTAGGGACTAAATGTGTGACAAGTTTCAAAAAATAGGTATCTCTGGTGTACTTAAAATGACTTAGGGACTAAACTTGCAATCCGAGTAAACCACAGGAACCATCCGTGTAATTTTGTCTTAATTAATTAATTGAATTTTTTTTATACCACTCTAGTATATTATTTACATATCACAATTCATATAAACTCCTTAATATAATATTGTTGTCTTAATTCTGTGAATACATGTGCTTAATATAATATACATGTGCTTTCCCGAATGTTTCAAATCACAAATTCACAATGTGCTAATGTTTCCACTAATTTGTATTATCCCTTTTTCGCACCATGAATTTATGGGTGGCTATGATACAATGGTATATGTATAGTACTATTCATTTTTAACTAATATGAAGAGTTAGTGTGTATGTTGTTTGATTGTGTAGGGTATGTTATCAACATTATTTTATGTACATATTGATACCCACTATACTCGCTATATATGGCATTCATCAACTCTATACTAACTGTGTGTATATACATGCATCATCTCTGTTTATATTGTATTTCATATAAATGTTATGTACTAACCTTTTAAATTCTGTATTATAGTTTATCATGTCAAACCTTGCAAAACTTGAGTTTTTGGCTCTTGACATCACTGGCAAGAATTATTTATCATAGATTTAGTTTTGGATGTTGAGATTCACTTGGATGCCAATGGAATTGGTAATACGATTAAAGAGGACAATGAAACAAGTGTCCAAGAAAAGGCCAAAGCAATGATTTTCTTATGCCATCATCTCCATGAGGCTTTAAAAACTGAATATCTCACAGTGAAAGACCCACTCATACTTTGGAACAATTTGAAAGATAGATATGACCATCAAAAAACAGTGATCTTGCCAAGAGCCCGTTATGAGTGGGTTCACTTGAGGCTACAAGACTTTAAGTCAGTAAGTGAATATAACTCGGCCATGTTCCGAATCACCTCTCAATTGACCTTATGTGGAGAGAAGATCACTGATGAAGAAATGTTGGAAAAAACATTTTCCACTTTCCATGCATCCAACATGGTTTTGCAACAGCAATACCGCAAAAGTGGTTTCAAAAAATATTGTGACTTAATCTCTTGCTTACTTGTGGCTGAGCAAAATAATGAACTCCTAATGAAGAACCACGAGACACGTCCAACTGGTACCGCGCCATTTCCTGTTAGACCCGTTTCCCAAAATACAAATAGGCCCCACCCTGGATGGAATTGATTAAGGACTTAACGGGATTGACCAGTTAACCCGATGGTCAACTTGTTAGTCAACGAATGTGTAATATAGCTTTGGAAGTTATGATGCATAACGTAAGGTACCTAAGTTGCCAAGTGTTATATAAGTAATAAAGTTATTGTGGCCTAAATAGAAGGAAAAGGACTTGAGGGGCCTTTCTTGCCATAGACCCATAGTTGGGCAAGTATTAATGTGGTTATCCACAAGTTTCTAGTGTTTTCCACATCCTTCAAGGGTGTGTTTGTTGGTTCGGATTTGGGAAGAGAAAAGGGAGGGAAGAATAGCTTGTTGATGAAAGGTTTGATTGGTGAATGATTCCATATCAAGAGAAAAGCCCTTTCAATGATCTCCCCAAGTTTTGATGATGATGGAGGAAAATGATGATGATGATGATTGATATTATGTTTGTAGCTTAGCTTTGGAAGCTAAGGTAAGTAACCGGTTATAATGTGATGTTGTGTTGATTTCATTACATTACGTGTTATATGATTATCATGATATGGTTATTGAATGGTTTGGAAGATATGTGTTATGTGAAAGTGATTATAAGGCTAGTTTGGCATAGCTAGCAAGTGAACTGTTAGCTAAGTGGGTTTAGGTGTGATGAGATAGTATGGTGATGCTTAAGTGGCTAGAAGTATGTGTTCATGTTTATGGTTGTAATGGATTGATAGTTATGATGTGTAATATGTGATTGATATGTAATGTTATGTTATACCCATTTACTTACTAAGCCTTTGTGCTTACATTTTAGTTGTCTAACCGTTTTGTAGGTTGGCATGTTTTTATGGATGGCTTGGATACTTGGATTAAGGATTTGGATATGCAAGAACAAGGTAGTATGCGTTTAGGAGCTTAGGTAGAATACCGAGCTCAAGTGTAAAGTTTGTACCCCCGTGAGTAATTAATGTTCTGTAAAGTATCATCAAGTTTCAAGTGTATGAATTGGTGGTCAATTGGTAAGTTATAACATGGTTCATGTATTTTATGGTCAAGTTAAAGGGGCGTTTGGATTAAGTGTAAGTATACCCATTTCGGGTTGTAAACGGGTCAAGTAAATATGTAAACGTTTTACTATCTTAGTATAATGATTTCTGGAAGGTTTGAGGTAATACGAAAGTGTTATAGATGGGTTGTAGTGTAAATGGGTCGAAACGGGTTTTGGCACCAACCCGTCAAATTGTAAAGTATATTTCCGAGAGTCAAATGGTAAATTTTTTCACATGGAAATGAGCTTATTGATGTTTTATGTAAATCTGGAAGGTTTGGTGAAATATCGAGTTCGGGAGGTCGAGTTTTCAAGCGCGGGACTTGGGAGGGTCATTTGGGACAGAAGTGGCTGAACCAAAATGGTTTGAAATCAAACCAGGCGGTTTGGAAGTGTCTGGGAGACAGAATGGGATGAACCAAAACGGTTTGGAATCAAACCCGCGGTTTGGAGGCAATTTTCAGATTTTGTAAATTTTCATAAAATCATATCTTTTAAACCGTAAGTCATCACGGGTTGCGCCACCTGGCGTTTCGAAGGTTGTGGAAAACTAGAAGGGGGGTTGAATAGTTTTACGTCCTTTTAAATTTATTTTCAAAATCTTTTGTAGCTTATAAAAACTTTCGATTCGATCTTACGTGAATTCAAGTATCAACAAATACAAGCAAGACTAATCTAAAAATGAAAGTATTGAAATAAAATGAAGAAAAGATAGAGTTAGAAAGATCGAACCACAACACGCGAATTTATAGTGGTTCGGCTACAAGGACACCTTCCTTGCCCTACTCCACTCCCCGAGTACCACACTCGAGAGTTTTCTTCACTATGTCAACAAACTCCTTATGGTGGAGAAACCTTACACACCTTGGCTTACACCTATTAACGACACTAAGCTAAATGTCGAGTTCTAATCGTAGCTAGAACCAATCTCACAACTTCTTCAAGACTTCACTCCTTCTTCACACCTTCACAACTTCTTCAAGATAGCCTCACACCTTTTCTTCTTGTCTACTTCACACCTTCTTCTATGCACAACTAAATCACAACAACTACACTACTTTACAACACACCTAGTATCTACAATCAACAAATTCACACAACACTTCACAAGTATCTAGCACTATTACAAGATGAAACTAGCTAATCACAACACTACTACAATTTAATGGATGTAGAGGAGTGTTCTTCTTTTTGCACTTGAGTGGATGAAGCTTTGGATCACTTAGAAACAAAGACTTATGAATTATATGATCAAAGGATTTTTGAGATAGAAATGGAGATTAGATCAGAAGGTTTTGAGTGCAAAAAGGTGAGAAAAATTAGTGGAATGAACCAGTATTTATAGGGGACAAATTTACTGTTCTGGAGCGTGGCCGGTCCCCTTAATGATTAAGGGGGCCGCCTTTTGAATTAAGGGGGGCGCCCCTCCAGAACGTTGGAAAAGTTTGTCTTTTTGTGGGGAAGGTTTTTCTGGATAAAATTTGCCCTTTTTGGTTGGAAATTTGAAATCATATCTTTGTAGTTTAATGAAACAATACCAAAAATGATTTTCCGAAATATATAAAATGTTAATGTCATTTTATAAAATGTTTTGTGTTAAGACAATATTTCCTTTGATCATGTAATGCATAAGATACTTAGTTTATGCATACCTTAAGTGATATAAGTTGTAGAAGTAAATATTTGTTACTAAATACTTGTTTATGTCATAATCTTGACTTAATTTAGTTTACATTTTGTGATTATCAAAACATAGAGTTATTGAGAAATATTAATAACGTTTTTAAACATTATTTATTTCAACAAAGGTAATTGAGTCTAGTTTCATTTAAAAATAGTTTAAAGGTGTGATTGTTTATGTATTTTTATATATGGTCAAAAGAGTAACAGAATGTCCTTAAAAGTCAAGCGTTTCTGCGCGTAAAGTTTTAATTTTTGGTCTAAGCGGGCACACGGTGTAACAACTTTGTATCAGAGTTTCGGTTTAAGTAAATTAGGTTTCCACTATAGGTTGCCTAGTCTTAAACCACTCGTAGATTACGATGGACATAAGTTTGAGTAATGCGGAAATGTAATTGTCAAGTATAAGACGGATTATGTTTTATGCTAGGTAAGCTTAATGATGTTAAGTGAAGGATGTCGGTATAGAGTTGATGATTATGATGTATTAGTCCGTGGAGGATTTGAAGTGTTTGAATGATTAGTTAGTCGTGCACCGCGGTTGCTGCCGGTGATTGTTCTGCGATTATGTGAATGTATGATAGAGTTATGGTAAATAGAATGCGAGTAGAATTGCTATGTGGTATTAGAGATGGGCTAGTAAGTGAATTGAAAGTTGCATGATGCCTTAGTTATAAGGTAGGCTAGTGATTGTGACTAATTAAAATGTTGAGGCTTAGACATAGATTGATTGTATGAGGTGATATGAGCCATAAACTATATGATTTGATTATGATTATAAATGTTTAAGCACTTTGTGGATAAGTGTTGAATGTTATTGTTTATGTGATGCTAAGTCTATGTGTAAGACCGCAGAACAACCTTAATCACCTAAGATTATGATGTTAGAGAGAGATGGAAGAACTAGAGAGAGAAAGTAGAGAGAGAGAGGTGGAGAGAACTATGTGTGAAATAAACCTTGTATTACCATGAACTCCCACCCTTCCTAACAAGCTTAGGAGGGTATTTATAGTTTTTACATTAGGCCACCATGGGCTTTCTCTTGGGCCTTCTTTTGGGCCAAGCCATTTAGGCTTTTACATAAACATAATGGACTAGCATTCAACTAACTATTACATGAATATATTTAACTAACTATTTGACTCAATAATGATCGTTTCTTTTAATCCTAACAATCTCCCCCTAAGGGACGATCATTGAGATCTCTCTTTGATTACATAAATGATCAACACTTCTAATGCTAACAATCTCCCCCTAAGGGTGATCATTGAGATCTCTCTTTTGTGACCTTGATCTTTCATCTTTAAAGCTTGTTCTCTTGAACTTTGAGTCTTTGTGTAATAGCTTTGCTAGTTCCTTTGTTCCAATCATGCTTCGTGATCTTTCTTGTCTTTGATCAACATCTTCAAATATGGGTGTCTTTACGTCTTTTCCAACATGCTCATACTTTGTTTCACATTGAATTCTTTGTGAAGTTCTATTTTCTTTGACTTTAATCTTTGTTTCTTTAGTTTGTAGATTCTTTGACTTTGACTTAGAAACGTTCAGAACTTTGCTTTGCTTTGATCTTTGAAGAGAGCTTTGCAGGGTATGAGCATGTAGATTTTTGAGTAATGGTAACGATCTTTCTCCAAGTAACATTTATCAGTACCTGCATAAAACAGTTAGCAATAAAATATCCGGTACTTACAGGTTCGGAATTAGAGATCGTCAACAGCATAGTGTGAAGACTCCTTCTAACCCTTACCAAGGCCGTTCCCATTTCGGATACTCCTGAGAGAGCTTACGAGACCTACTAAGTAGATCAACAAATGGGTGAGTTGTTGGGGATCACTCCATGACTATAGACCGTTTGAGACATAGTAACCATCATGATAGATAAGGCAAGATCTGTATGTAACACCCCAAAAAATGGGTCGCAGCGGAAGATAATGTCTTTGGGGCGCTACTCAATTGGTATCACAACACAAGTATAAAGAACGGTTTTTAGCTTAACCGTTTAGAAGAAATTTCATAGTCAAAAGTATTTTGTTTACATCCTTCAAAAATAGTACGGTAATAAGGCCCATAAAAGAATTTATGCGGTCCCAGATGTATACATCAGAGTAATCTATGACCATGCCATGTCATGCCAAAAGCCTTCAACAGTTAGCTATCACCTTAAACCTAAAAATACATGCTAAAAAGTGTCAACACGAGGTTGGTGAGTTCATAGGTTTATATAAATAACAATGTAGAGTAAAAGCAATGTGAGTTCAATAAAGTTTTGTAACCATTGTGTCGCTCACAATGCCATGAAAATAAATGTTTATCGTTAAGTAAAGTTTGCAATGTGGACCACAAGAGTTAAAGTTTGTCTGACCGGTTCATTCAGTTATGTGACCGGTTCATTCGGTCATGTGACCAGTCCATTCGGTCATGTGACCAGTTCATTCGGTCATGTTACCAGTTCATTCGGTTATGTGACCAGTTCATTCGGTCATGTTTGTACATAGCAGTTGGGCCAGTTCATTCGGTTATGCAGGCATAAATGTTTTAAGCACTTGTGTCCATGAGTAAGAAATCAAGTATGTAACATGTAACCACATAACGCATTCGAGTAAACAAACAAACATTTAAGTAGAGCAAGTAATACTTTGAGTAAACAAGTGGCATATTCAAGTAGAACAAGTATTGCATTTAGATAAAAAGAAGCATGTATTCTCCCCCAAAACAGTTATAAAACAAGTAAAAGTAGGGGCCATGAACTCACCTCAGTAAAGCAGTCTGAATAGAGTAAAGTATCAAGTAGTGATAGTGTGCGGCACCGACACGCGACCTAAATTAGTATGACATGTTTAGTTTACAGTTTCAAGTTTGAGACTCGATGAAGTTTAAACAAGTTTAAAAGTTTTTGTGTTTGTGTTATTATTACTTGTGTGGCAGCATTTAAGTTTGAAAACAACTTTTAAGTGTTGTAAGTATTGGCTCTTGGAAGTGTGCAAGTATATAAGAAATAAAGTATCAATGACGAGTAAATCTTCTGTTCGATAATAACAGAAAAACGTGGTACAAAGAATAATTTCAAATAGATATCAGGCGTTGACGGATTTTGTAAACATCAATGTTAAAAGAATATGTAATACTAAGTGTGTATATATATATTTATCACAAACATAAAATATCTAAATAGCGTTAAGTGATCACTCTATTTAATATTCTTGTTTTAAATGAATTGATGGGTGTAAGTTACGAATAAAATTCCTCATCGTTGGTTATGAAAATGAAAGCTAAATATACATTTTGACGAAAGACGGACATGACCTTTGTGTATGTTTTCATTTGTCCGAGATACTAATGTCAAATTCTATAATCAAAGAAATTTTTTTACCAAGTTTAATCAAAGCAGGAAGAAATGTAAATCCGTGGTTTTAACATTAAGCTAAACTTTATACTTCCATTTGTTTGGTTTAGTGTTGTGAAAATATTAAGTTTTAGTTAAGAAAATTTCGTTTGTATTTTGTACGTAAAATAGTGACTCATATTATTAAACATTATTTAAAATTGTTTAAAGTGCACATTTAAATTAAGTGGTCCGAGGCTTATGTTTTTATAGTTTTGGTAGTATGAAATACCATGCTCTAGATGCGTCGCGGCAAATAACAAATTTCGTTTGTATTTTGTACGTAAAATAGTGACTCATATTATTAATCAAACATTATTTAAAATTGTATAAAGTGCACATTTAAATTAAGTGGTCTGATGTTTTTATAGTTTTGGTAGTATGAAATACCATGCTCTAGATGCATCGCGGCAAATAACAAATCGATAATGTGTCGTGGAGTAGATCGAGTACTAGACACGTCAATTCACACAAAGGGTTGCAAAAATCGAGTTTTCATTTAAACTTTGACATTTTAGGTTAATAATATATACCCATACTGATTTGTTTAGTACAAAACAACTGCACCCCGGGGTATGCTTAAGTGGAGTGGGTTGTGGTCAATACGAGTTTGACAAAAACACATGACCAGCCCCACAACAAAACTAGCCCAAACCTTTAACCCATTGCTTTTTTTTTTTTTTTTTTTTTTGACAGGGTCAAAAAAAATGTAACATAACAAAATTTTCTTTCGTGTTTTCTGTGTTGTACCGAAACAAAGACGACAACAATTAAGCAATACAAACCCAACCCTTTTATACCTAATCCGAGACTTAAATGGGTCACGACTCGACGCTTGGTAAACCAACTGATTAAACAAATAGTACAACTCAAAGTTTAACACCCTTAAAAGTTAGTCAATAAGTTTGAAGATAAGCTGGGAAAACAACTCAAACAAACACACCCTATATGGTCTTCTCTTGCATATCGAGAGTCACAACAACAAAACGCAAACCAAGTTTTATATTAAGCCATTTCATCTAGTAATCTGTGAAGTTACAGTTTGAACAAGACCCAGGTGCTCACTGTTGGGTTCGACCCAAACAGTGGATTCGACCAACAACGACCAAAAGCAAACACGAACAAAACTTTGTTTTAAAACCATTATACCCCAAGATTCATCATAACAAATAAGCCACCAAAGAAGTAAAAACGATAACAAGCACTATCCAAATTGAGCCATACTTATGTTTTGGTTTGTGATGTATTTAATTTGCCACACAAGATCAACAACAACAAAGATATAAATCATTCACAGGACTACATTAATATAGTAAAGAGATTCAAACCCTTACAACAAAAGTGAGAATCGATTGGTGGGGAAACAAAAAACGACCAACTCAAATCCATCCAAGCCGAATCCAAGCAAGAAGCCACCACAGTTTACTCTTCGATTTTCGACTAAATCTTGGAGATGGTTGCCTGGGATTCGGATGGTGGAATAAAAAGAAGTAAAAATGAAACTCTTGCTATGCTTTCCTTGCATCGATTTAGATGATAGCCATAAAGAGCTATTATCACATCCATTTGTTACTTCTTAAAACATCTTGTGACTTCAATCTTGGAAAAAGAAAAAAAAAACGGTTGCCATGACTTTGGAAAAGGATAAAGAAAGCAAAGAAAGTGATGTAACATTGTCTAGTGGGTTGACTTTGAAAAGTTATAGACATAAGAAAATGATAGGGTGGTGGGTGGCTATTAAAGAGATAGGATTAGTATTATTAAAGTATATTATATTTACTCCGTGTCTCGTTGAGTTAAAATGTAATCGTGTTACTTTAGTTCGGTAAATGAGAACAATATATTTCTGGAGGCGTTTTTATGAAAATAGTATAACAATAAAATTATTGACTCCGAAAAATAATTACAAAATTTAAACCATTACTAATACGGTGTCAGTACGCGTGTGGTGTCATGTTTCGGTAAATACGAGATAGTTCTCGGTTTAATACTTAAATAATCGGTAGGTGTCAGAAAATGGAAAAAAATTCATGTTTTCTGATAAAAATATTTTTTTCTACAAATGTTAATGTGTGTTCCAGTACGTGAGATAGCTTCCCGTGATTTAGGCAAGCGAGCTCATATATGCTCAACTAGTTAGATAAGTAATACCGAATAGAAATCTATTATTAAAATAATGTTTGAAAAATTACGGGTGGTTACGGTCTACCCTCCTTACAAGGAATCACGTCTCGCGATTCAGTTTACGTTATCCGTTAGTGTGTTGTCTCAGAAGTGGTGAGGATACGTATAACAGATTTGGGTCTCACTAGGTTGTTTGAGGGTTCTCTTCTTTTTGTGGGAAGGCATTTAGGTTGTCTGTCATTGGTAAGTCCTCTATTCGATGATCTGGTGAGGTACAATGACTTCTGTAGTAAGTTTAATAGGGTGGCGGTTTTAGCCTTAGCTTCCCGATGTTATCTCGGTGTAGGAGTAAGGTTATACAAAAATTAATTTTTAAGGCTGAGTTATTTAGAACTCCAAGCGGACAAAATGTCGTGAGGGTGATGGACATCGGTAGCCTAGTTCAACGCATTCACTACCGAAATGGGAACCTTATCATAAGGAACGAATGGGGTAACTCGCACAGTGATGGAATAGTGTCAAGACTCGGTTGATTGTTATTTATAGTTTCAGGAAGAGTGTGGGATTCACTTTTAAGGTTTGGTTTGTTTACAAAGTAGAATATTGGTTATTCAGTTTATGAGATAGTAACATAAAGTACTTTTCAAAAGAGTAAATAGTTCACTAGGTGATTGCAGAATAATTTATAAAACGATCTGTAAAACTGTCTATAGAGTAAAGGAAAATAGTTTTATCATTTGTAAAATAGTAGCAAAGTTGTAGTTTAGTTTTATGATTTAGTAGCAAAACAGTTCATAGGGGAGTAAAATAGTTTGTAAGGTGTAGTAAGACTTGTAGGGTAATTGTAATATTCTTTACAAAATGCTAGCGAAACTGTTTGTTGTTTTATAGAGTGGTAGTAAGGTAATGAATCAGTTTATTACATCATAATAAAATAGTTGTAAAAATGATTCATAAAACAGTTTATCAGACAATAGGAAAACAATTCATTGTTTATAAAACAGTAACAGGGTCAAAATTTTGATTTCATGAAATAGTAATAAAACATTTTGTAGGATGATCGCAAAATGGTCTGTAGAATAATCGAAAACAGTTTGTATGCTAATAGCGACATAATTTATTATCTCATAAGAGGGTAGAAAGGTAGACAACTGGTATTCTCGAGGGATACATAAAGGATTATGTGCGTATCACAGAGATAGTGGTCCAGGTTACTCCTTAAGGTCTTAAGGTTTCTGTTGTGCATAACATCTCTACGGAATGAGGAGTATGACAAGTTCACCTTAAAGGAGAGTGTTGATTGCTACTAGTAATCAGTTGGCTGTCTTAGTAGCGTACTAAGCAAGGAAGGTACAACATCTATTGAGTGTAAGGTTTGGGGTAGAGGCGACTGTAACATGCCCAGATTGTGATAAAAGAGTATTCCCGTTAAGAGAAGAAGTATTGTGATGAAAAAGTATTGTGATGCCAGTGTGTTGCGTAGATGTGAATGTTATGTAATGATTATGTACACACACAGAAATTTTTGAAACTTTCAGAAATCAAGTAGAAAATTAATCTGGACATAATTATAGTATAACTACTCTTAGTATCGCAAAATTCACCTTTGAGTTGGCCATAGGTGATCAGGCTATGTCCCACTGTCCCTGGTCAAATATAGGTGATAAGTCTATATTCCACCGAGGTTCAATGAATTTTGAAATACTCAGCTCAGTTACACTAATAATATGTCCCTTACTTTAAAAGAAAATGTTTTATAATAAGTAAGGCAGGAGGCTTGGCAGGCAGGCAGGCATGTGGCGGACATAGATTCAAGTTTTTGTAAAAGTAGTTATAGTCTAGGTTTTCAAAATACCTAGTTTTCTATAACCAAGGCTCTGATACCAATCTGTAGCACCCCCAAAAATGGGTCGCAGCGGAAGATAATGTCTTTGGGGAGCTACTCAATTGGTATCACAACACAAGTATAAAGAACGGTTTTTAGCTTAACCGTTTAGAAGAAAATTTCATAGTCAAAAGTATTTTGTTTACATCCTTCAAAAATATTGCGGTAATAAGGCCCATAAAAGAATTTATGCGGTCCCAGATGTATACATCAGAGTAATCTATGACCATGCCATGTCATGCCAAAAGCCTTTAACAGTTAGCTATCACCTTAAACCTGAAAATACATGCTAAAAAGTGTCAACACGAGGTTGGTGAGTTCATAGGTTTGTATAAATAACAATGTAGAGTAAAAGCAATGTGAGTTCAATAAAGTTTTGTGACTTTTGTGTCGCTCACAATGCCATGAAACTAAATGTTTATCGTTAAGTAAAGTTTGCACTGTGGACCACAAGAGTTAAAGTTTGTCTGACCGGTTCATTCAGTTATGTGACCAGTTCATTCGGTCATGTGACCAGTCCATTCGGTCATGTGACTAGTTCATTCGGTCATGTTACCAGTTCATTCGGTTATGTGACCAGTTCATTCGGTCATGTTTGTACATAGCAGTTGGGCCAGTTCATTCGGTTATGCAGGCGTAAATGTTTTAAGCACTTGTGTCCATGAGTAAGAAATCAAGTATGTAACATGTAACCACATAACGCGTTCGAGTAAACAACCAAACATTTAAGTAGAGCAAGTAATACTTTGAGTAAACAAGTGGCATATTCAAGTAGAACAAGTATTGCATTTAGATAAAAACGAGCATGTACTCTCCCCCAAAATAGTTATAAAACAAGTAAAAGTAGGGGCCATGAACTCACCTCAGTAAAGCAGTCTGAATAGAGTAAATTATCAAGTAGTGATTGTGTGCGGCACCGACACGCGACCTAAATTAGTATGACAAGTTTAGTTTACAGTTTCAAGTTTGAGACTCGATGAAGTTTAAACAAGTTTAAAAGTTTTAGTGTTTGTGTTATTGTTGCTTGTGTGGCAGCATTTAAGTTTGAAAACAACATTTAAGTGTTGTAAGTATTGGCTCTTGGAAGTGTGCAAGTATATAAGAAATAAAGTATCAATGACGAGTAAATCTTCGGTTCGATAATAACCGAAAAACGTGGTACAAAAAATAATTACAAATAGATATTAGGCGTTGACGGATTTTGTAAACATCAATGTTAAAAAAATATGTAATACTAAGTGTGTGTATATATATATATATATATATATATATATATATATATATATATATATATATATATATAAAGTTGAGATCAAATAAGATCAATGTTAAGATTGTAAAAATAAGATCCATTAAATAACCAATAATATTTTGACAAGTGTCAAAGAATTTAAAACACACAAAAGAAAAAAGAAAATTGATAATAGAATTAAAAGGGTAAATCCCGTATTTATCACTCCATAATCCTTTTAACCCTACCTCTTTTTCTCATAGTTTTTTAAGCCTCAATTGTTTTCTCAATTTATTACGCAGTCAACAAAGATCCACCATGAAAAAAATTAACAACCAAGATTTGTTGGTGTATTTACTATTTAGTATAGCAGATTAGCAGGTGACAACAACCAATATTTCTTTTTCAGTTGGTGACGGCTATTTTCCGATCGTGGTGTTTTCCGATGACGGTTATTTTCCATTGGTGACGGCCAACCAAGATCTGTTGGTGACCGGTTATTTTCCGGTGACGGGATATTAGCTTTTTTTTTTTTTTTTTTTTTTTTTTTTTAGATCATGGTGTTTGTGTTTTCTATGGCCGAACGGTTAATTTTCAGATCTGTTGATGACGGTTATTTTCCGGTGACGGGGATATAAGCTTTTTTTTTAACTGTCGCCGGGACACCGGATACATCGCCGGTACACCGGATACATCGTCGGTTCTTGGTACACAAATCACATTTCCGGTGTATCTAGATGGCGGGTCTCATTTTTCCGACAACCATTCGTTTTTCCGGCGACCATTTAGTGATTTTTGGAGTTGTGTATCTCGACATGTGAGAGTTAGGTTGTATTGTCATTAGTTTAACTGTTTTTTTTTTTTTTTTAACTTTTTGTCATGAATTTACTGGGTTATCATATTAAATTGCTCAATATATTTTTTGAACTTTTTGTCATGAGTTAACTGTATATCTCGACATGTGTATGAGTTAGGTTGTATTATCATATTAAATTGCTCAATATTTTTTAGAACTGTGATTATATTTTTTAGTTTTTTTGAAGGAATGTATAAGTTTTTTTTGGACATTTATGTATATATTTTTGTAAAAGATGTACCAGTGTTTGACGTGTATGAGTGATACACTATTTGCTCGTGTGTAATGTACCAGACCTGTTGTCGTGAGATGTGGCATATTAATTTGTTAAAGGTGTGCTCGCGTGTAATGTACCAGGCTCGTTGTCATGACACATGGTATATTAATTTGTTATACGACGTGTGTATCATATATTAATTTGTTAAAATGATGTCTCAATAAATGTTTGACCGAAAAATAAGGCCTCATCAATATGTTTCAATTAAATAATGTCTCAATAAATGTTTGACAAAAATACCCTTAAAAAGTAAATTATTTACTAAAATGCCACTCCATCAAATCAGCCAATAAATAATACCAATTAATAGATCTAACGGTGTAGATTAGGGTCTTATTTTACCAACTTTAAGCTTGATCTCACATTAACCTTCCCCTATATATATATATATATATATATATATATATATATATATATATATATATATATATATATATATATATATTTATCTCAAACATAAAATATCTAAATAGTGTTAAGTGACCACTCTATTTAATATTCTTGTTTTAAATGAATTGATGGATGTAAGTTACGAATAAAATTCCTCATCGTTGGTTATGAAAATGAAAGCTAAATGTACATTTTGACGAAAGACAGACATGAACTTTGTGTATGTTTTCGTTTGTCCGAGATACTAATGTCAAATTCTATAATAAAAGAAAGTTTTTTTACCAAGTTTAATCAAAGCAGGAAGAAATGTAAATCCGTGGTTTTAACATTAAGCTAAACTTTATACTTCCATTTGTTTGGTTTAGTGCTTTGAAAATATTAAGTTTTAGTTAAGAAAATTTCGTTTGTATTTTGTACGTAAAATAGTGACTCATATTATTAATCAAACATTATTTAAAATTGTTTAAAGTGCACATTTAAATTAAGTGGTCCGAGGCTTATGTTTTTATAGTTTTAGTAGTATGAAATACCATGCTCTAGATGCGTCGCGGCAAATAACAAATCAATAATGTGTCGTGGAGTAGATCGAGTACTAGACACGTCAATTCACACAAAGGGTTGAAAAAATCGAGTTTTCATTTAAACTTTGACATTTTAGGTTAATAATATATACCCATACTGATTTGTTTAGTACAAAACAACTGCACCCCCGGGGTATGATTAAGTGGAGTGGGTTGTGGTCAATACGAGTTTGACAAAAACACATGACCAGCCTCACAACAAAACTAGCCCAAACCTTTAGCCCATTTTTTTTTCTTTTTTTTTTTTTTTTTTTTTTTTTTTTTTTTTTTTTTTTGACAGGGTCAAAAAAAATGTAACGTAACAAAATTTTCTTTCGTGTTTTCTGTGTTGTACCGAAACAAAGACGACAACAATTAAGCAATACAAACCCAACCCTTTTATACCTAATCCGAGACTTAAATGGGTCATGACTCGACGCTTGGTAAACCAACTGATTAAACAAATAATACAACTCAAAGTTTTAACACCCTTAAAAGTTAGTCAATAAGTTTGAAGATAAGCTGGGAAAACAACTTAAACAAACGCACCCTATATGGTCTTCTCTTGCATATCGAGAGTCACAACAACAAAACGCAAACCAAGTTTTGTATTAAGCCATTTCATCTAGTAATCTGTGAAGTTACAGTTTGAACAAGACCCAGGTGCTCACTGTTGGGTTTGACCCAAACAGTGGATTTGACCAACAACGACCAAAAGCAAACACGAACAAAACTTTGTTTTAAAACCATTATACCCCAAGATTCATCATAAAAAATAAGCCACCAAAATAAGTAAAAATGATAACAAGCACTATCCAAATTGAGCCATACTTATATTTTGGTTTGTGATGTATTTAATTTGCCACACAAGATCAACAACAACAAAGATATAAATCATTCACAGGACTACATTTATAGAGTAAAGAGATTGAAACCCTTACAACAAAAGTGAGAATCGATTGGTGGGGAAACAAAACAAAACCAACTCAAATCCATCCAAGCCGAATCCAAGCAAGAAGCCACCACAGTTTACTCTTCGATTTTCGACTAAATCTTGGAGATATGGTTGCCTGGGATTCGGATGGTGGAATAAAAAGAAGTAAAAATGAAACTCTTGACTATGCTTTCCTTGCATCGATTTAGATGATAGCCATAAAGAGCTATTATCACATCCATTTGTCACTTCTTAAAACATCTCGTGACTTCAATCTTGGAAAAAGAAAAAAAAAACGGCTGCCATGACTTTGGAAGAGGATAAAGAAAGCAAAGAAAGTGATGTAACATTGTCTAGTGGGTTGACTTTGAAAAGTTATAGACATAATAAAATGATAGGGTGGTGGGTGGCTATTAAAGAGATAGGATTAGTATTATTAAAGTGTATTATATTTACTCCGTGTCTCGTTGAGTTAAAATGTAATCGTGGTACTTTAGTTCGGTAAATGAGAACAATATATTTCTGTAGGCGTTTTTATGAAAATAGTATAACAATAAAATTATTGACTCCGAAAAATAATTACAAAATTTAAACCATTACTAACGTGGTGTCAGTACGCATGTGGTGTCGTGTTTCGGTAAATACGAGATAGTTCTCGGTTTAATACTTAAATAATCGGTAGGTGTCAGAAAATGGAAAAAAATTCATGTTTTCTGATAAAAATATTTTTTTTACAAATGTTAATGTGTGTTCCAGTACGTGGGATAGCTTCCCGTGATTTAGGCAAGCGAGCTCATATATACTCAGCTAGTTTGATAAGTATTACCGAATAGAAATCTATTATCAAAATAATGTTTGAAAAATTACGGGTGGTTACAGTCTGCCCTCCTTACAAGGAATCGCGTCCCATGATTCAGTTTACGTTATCCGTTAGTGTGTTGTCTCAGAAGTGGTGAGGATACATATAACAGATCTGGGTCTCACTAAGTTGTTTGAGGGTTTCTCTTCTTTTTGTGGGAAGGCATTTAGGTTGTCTGTCATTGGTAAGTCCTCTATTCGATGATCTGGTGAGGTACAATGACTTCTGTAGTAAGTTTAATAGGGTGGCGGTTTTAGCCTTAGCTTCCCGATGTTATCTCGGCGTAGGAGTAAGGTTATACAAAAATGAATTTTTTAGGCTGAGTTATTTAGAACTCCAAGCGGACAAAATGTCGTGAGGGTGATGGACATCGGTAGCCTAGTTCAACGCATTCACTATCGATATGGGAACCTTATCATAAGGAACGAATGGGGTAACTCGCACAGTCATGGAATAGTGTCAAGACTCGGTTGATTGTTATTTATAGTTTCAGGAAGAGTGTGGGATTCACTTTTAAGGTTTGGTTTGTTTACAAAGGAGAATATTGGTTATTCGGTTTATGAGATAGTAACATAAAGTATTTTTCAAAAGAGTAAATAGTTCACTAGGTGATTGCAAAATAATTTATAAAACGATCTGTGGAAACCTAGAAAGGGGGTTGAATAGTTTTCCCCTCTTTTTCATTTTATAAAAACTTTGTTTCAAAATGTTGATTCGAATTTATTCAATTGTTTGTTTGGAAAACCTTTAATTAGAGTTTAGTATGAAAACAACATATAATCAATTTGATCAATTATATATGTAAGCTTTTGGAAAGACTTAGTTTTATGAATGGAGCTTTGATCGATCTTTGTGTGAATACGTTTTCCTTTTAAAATCTTAAAACGTTTTATATCAAATTATCTATCAAGTTAAACTTAATATGAGAAGTGTGAATAATAATCTATTTGACCATATCATATAATTATACACACAATCACAATATTAACTTCTATGTACAACACAATCAATCATCACAACTATATAAGCAACAACTAAGACATATAGGCAAGCATAGGTGTAAAGCGATAAATGCAAGAATAAATGAAAAGAGATAAGAGAAAGGAAATGCAAACCGGACACGATGATTTATAGTGGTTCGGCTACAAGGACACCTTCCTTGCCCTACTCCACTCCCCGAGTCACCTACTTAAGAGTTTTCTTCACTACTCAACAAGCTCCATTTTGGCGGAGAAAACTGTACACAACTTTTGCTTATACCATTTAACGACACTAAGCTAAATGTCAAGTTCTAATAGTAGCTAGAACCAATCTCACAACACGACTTCGATCACTACACAACTTCTACACGACTTCACGACTTCTTCAAGGCTTCACGACTTCACAACTTCTTCATGGCTTCACAACTTCACGACTTCTTCATGGCTTCATGACTTCACGACTTCTTCACTACTTCACAACTTCTTCTATACTCCACTACATATTCACACATCTACTTCTTCACAACTTCATGACTTATCCACACTGTTGGGAATAAAATGCACAAAGTAAAGAGTCTGCCAGAAGAGCCTGCTAGTGATAGTTAAGCCTGCCTCTTCAGTTTTGCTGATGTTGAAGATATACTAACAGTACCTTCTGGGTAACAGTACCTTCTGGGTAAGAAGGTACTGCTAGTTAAAGAAGGTCCTGCCAGTTTTCACGACAAGTTGCTATATTTTAATTAGAGATATTTACTTGTATTATTAGTCTTTGTACAAAGTTATACGTTAAGAATAAGTAGTACAGAAGTCTCAGTAGATATAATGGAGTGTTTTACCTTGAAAGGTGTAATATTAGGATAAGATAAATCCTCTAATATATTATATTAAGCAACTTGACCACTTGTAATAAGGGCTCCTTATACTATAAAAGGAACCCTTAAGACACCATCTTCGACATATCTTTTCATACAGCTTTCATAGCTTTCCCATGCATAACTTCTATCTTTAACCTTTTCACGTATCAAAGATTCAAGGTTACACTTGTAATCCTGGTGATAGTTTAGATCACCCGTATTATTTCATCAATAATATTGAATCATTTTGTGTTATTCTTGTTGTGCTCATTCTCTTTTACTTATTCACCACCTTTGTTCCTTTAGTGTGTTTTAGTAAATTCCGCGTGCTAACTCACATTCATTCATAAATATCCTAAACACATTACTGAGATTAACATCTCAAGTGTTTGCACAATTCAATAAACAATCCTTCCACAAGTGGTATCAGAGAAAGGCTGATATTTACGACATAAAAGAACAAAGCAAAAATGGATGTTGAGCACATTCAAACCAATGTGGCTGCTAAACTTCCATTACTCAAACAGAATGAGTTTGAAATGTGGAGACTGAGGGTTGAACAATACTTCCAAGTGCAAGACTATGCACTTTGGGAGATTATTGAAGAAGGAAACTCATTTAAGCCAGCAACCACCACCTCCACAGTAAATGATGCACTTGTCACAACTGTGCAAGTAAACCCAATAACCGCTGAAGAAAGAATTCAAAAGAGAAATGATCTTAAAGCCAGGAGTATGCTTCTCATGTCTATTCCAAATGACCAGCTTCTAGTCTTTAACAAATACAAGTGTGCTAAAACCCTTTTTCAAGCTATTATGGCTAGATTTGGTGGTAATGATGCCACCAAGAAAACCCAGAAAACACTTTTAAAACAACAGTTTGAAAACTTTTCAGCCACACCAAATGAGTCTTTGGACAGCATGTTCAATAGACTACAAAAGCTTTCTAGTCAGTTAGCCATTCATGAAGTGATAATATCTCAAGAAGACTTAAACTCCAAATTTCTTAGAAGTCTACCCTCTGAATGGGCCATGCATGTCATTGTCTGGAAAAACAAACCAGATATTTATTCCATGAGTCTTAATGATCTTTACAGCAACTTCAAAATAGTAGAGCATGAACTAAAGAAGTCTACTAGTTCAAGCTCATTTAGTTCATGCTCAGGAAATATGGCATTTATGTCATCTCATGGTACTTCCAAGAAAGTTGATGAAGAAAAAGATGGTGGAGAAGAAGGTACTGCCAACACAAATTTTGGTACTGCCAGTACTTCCAGCAGTACCAAAACCATTTTAGATGAAACAATTGGTTGTGCTTTCCTAACATCACAACACAATGGTTCCACATTGACCTTTGAAGATCTTCAAGAGATCAGTGATGATGATCTTGAAGAAATGGACATAAAATGGCAGCTTTCACTTCTTAGCATGAGGGCTAAGAAATATTAGATGAGGACTGGAAAGAAGATTGTCATCAATGGCAATGAACCTACTGGGTATGACAAATCTAAAGTGGAGTGTTACAACTGCCACATGAAGGGTCACTACTCAAGAGAATGTAGAAGACCAAAGAAGCAGGGTGATAAGGGAAGAGGTTTTGAGAACAAGAACAGGGGAAACAATGAGAACAAGAGCAAGGAAGTGGACATCACTGAAACAAAAGCTATGGTAGCCATTGATGGGCTGGGTTTTGATTGGAACTTCATGGATGAAGAAGAGTCATCCTCAAATGAAATGGCTTTAATGGCTCTCTCCAATCCTGAGGTACAAATTACTAAATGTTCTGCTACTTGTGAAGTTTTTAAAGAACTAGAAATCTTAACAAAACTTTATGATGACCTGAAAGAAGAACAAAGAAAAACTCATCAAGACCTAGTTAATCATAAGTGTGGTATGTCCAAACTTGAGAAACAGATAATTCACTTTAGAGAAAATGAACTCACCTTTTCTGACACAAAAGCTATTCTTAATAGAGACATATTTCTTAAAGATGCTGAAATAAACCTGTTAAGAACTGAGTTTGCTAAAGTGAAACAAGCAAAAGATAATATTCAACTAACTGTTACAACATTAGAAAATGCTTCTGCTTGTACTAAAAGTATAGTTGAGAACCAAATGAACAAGAAAATCAAATCTAGGATTGGATACAACACATGTCCACCTCCTTACAGAGGAATTCCTTGTCCCCCAGGTTTAGATCTTGCTGAATCAGGTTTACATGAACTCACAAATAAACCTCTAGAAAAGGTAAAACCTGTAGAAAATAGTGAACCTTTTGAGAGTACAAGTAATACTTCTCTCTCCAAAGAAAAGGTGCTCACTGATAAGAGCTCAGATGTTACAACTATTGAAGGTTGTACATCTGATGAGAATAGAAAAGAGACTGTTTCTAAGAAAGGAAACAAAGTAGGACTCATCAGTCCTAAAAGTGTAGAGAGTATAACAAAGACTAAAGTTGTTCTAAAAACAGTTGAATGTTGTGCTAAATGTAATAGCAAACCTAGAGGTAGTCAGAGAAATTGGAACAATCTTAAGTCACATCAACTTGGTGATAACTTTGTTTTGTACAATAAAGCAAGCTATTACTGTGGTAGTTTTAATCATACTCATGCTTATTGTAACAATTGGGTTTCTGGGAATACATCAAGGTCTAAAACAAGTAAAACAAACCCCAGAAAAGGTTCTGTAAAATCTAACACACCAAAAGTTAATCATACTATTAGACCAAATGAGCCTGTTTACCCAAAATTCACTACTAAGGGTGCAAGTAATACTTTCAAACATACACCAAAAGTTGTGAAAAGTCATATTGAAAGGAATTTTGTGGAGAAAACACAAGACTGGAAACCAAAACCAAAAGGTTCTGCTAGACCATATGGTCCTGCTAGACCAAATGGTACTGCCAATTTTGGTACTGTCAGACCAAAAACCACAAAATATGTCAAAAATGAAAATGCTGTTAAGTCCTCAGCATGTTGGATTTGGAGACCACTCCAACCAAATGGTGCATCAACAGTCCTAAAAAGGTTTGATTACATTGATGCACGAGGCAAACCCAAGTCAGTCATGGCTTGGGTACCCCAAAGAAACTAATGTGTGTATACATGTGCAGGAACATTCAAATGATCTTGCAGATCAAGGATATGTAGATAGTGGATGTTCAAGGCACATGACAGGCAACATGTCTTACCTCACAGACTTCAAATCATTTGATGGAGGATATGTTACCTTTGGGGGAGGAATCAAACAAAAGATTACTGGTAAAGGTACAATTAAAACCAGTAAATTAGATTTTGAAAATGTGTATTTTGTGAAAGAACTACAGTTTAATCTCTTAAGTGTCTCACAAATGTGTGACACAAAGAACAATGTTCTTTTTACTGACACTGAATGCATTGTACTTTCTCCTGACTTTAAAATTCCTGATGAAAGTCAGATTCTTCTTAAAATCCCTAGAAAGAACAATATGTACATTGTTGATTTAAAGAACATTGTTCCTAAAGAGAGTTTAACCTGTTTAGTAGCAAAAGCCTCATTGGATGAATCTATGTTTTGGCATAGAAGACTTGGTCATGTAAACTTTAAAACAATCAATACAATTGCAAAATATGATTTGGTTAGAGGTTTACCCAAAAAGCTTTTTCAAAATGACCAAACCTGTGTTGATTGTCTAAAAGGCAAACAACATAGAGCTTCTTGTAAGCCCAAGACCCATAACTCAATTTCTCAAGCTTTATACATGCTTCATATGGATCTCTTTGGTCCTACTTCTGTGAGTAGCTTGAATGGTAAAAGATATTGTCTTGTAGTTACTGATGATTACAGCAGATTCTCTTGGGTTTTCTTTTTAAGTACTAAGGATGAAACAAGTGAGATCCTTAAGTCCTACATTACAGGGATAGAAAACCAAATTGATAAGAAAGTAAAAGTAATTAGATGTGACAATAGGACAGAATTCAAGAATAGAGTTATGGATGAATTTTGCAAAGAAAAAGGAATAAAAAGAGAATATAGTGTAGCTAGAACCCCACAGCAAAATAGAGTAGCAGAAAGGAAAAATAGAACACTTATTGAGGCTGCTAGAACAATGCTAGTAGATTCTAAGTTGCCTATTTCATTTTGGGCTGAAGCAGTAGGTACTGCTTGTTATGTATAGAATAGGGTTCTTGTGATTAAACCTCATAGAAAGACTCCTTATGAACTTTTGTTTGGTAGAACACCATCTCTAAGTTTTATGAGACCTTTTGGATGTCATGTCACTATTCTCAATACCAAAGATCATCTAGGAAAGTTTGAAGGAAAAGCTTATGAAGGCTACATGATAGGGTATTCTTTGCAAAGTAAGGCCTATAGGGTGTATAATAAATGCACTAGGCTAGTGGAAGAAAACCTGCACATAGAGTTCCAAGAGAAACTACCAAATGTTGCAGGCACTGGACCAGATTGGTGTTTTGACATTGATAAGCTTTCAAAATCTATGAATTATGTGCCTGTCACAGGTACAAATACTAATGATAATGCAGGTTTTGAAGACAATGATGAAACAACTGAGGATCAAGATTACATCTTGATGCCAATTTGGACAGGATTGGATTCATCTTCAAGTCTTGGAGAGCCTTCAAATACTACAAATGAAGGTGTTGAAGATGATCATGGAACTCAAGATCAAAGGAATCAACAAAATTCTGAAAATGGAAATAGTACTGTCAATACACAAGATGGTACTGCCAGTTCAACAGATGGTACTGCCAGTTCACAAATTGGTCCTGCTGAACCATTAAATGTTCTATCAGATGATTCCATACCAGACAATGTAGGGATTGGAAACCTTCCAATTTCCTATGATGTTCCTACAACACACAACGCAAGAATTCTCAAAGATCATTCAATTGATAATGTGATTGGCAGCATTGATTCTGGTGTTAAAACAAGAACTCAAGTCTTATCTTCAAACAAAGATGGGTTTGTCCTAGCTGTGTATGAAGAAAAGAACCATGAAGTTGCCCACATATGCCTGTTTTCATGCTTTCTCTCTCAAGTAGAACCCAAAAACATTACAAAAGCCTTAGATGATTCAAGCTGGGTTGAAGCAATGCAAGAAGAACTACTTCAATTCAAACTGCAGAAGGTTTGGGTACTGGTTGATTTGCCCAAAGGTTACAGGGCAATTGGAACCAAATGGGTTTTCAGAAATAAGAAAGATGAAAGGGGAATAGTGATAAAAAACAAAGCCAGATTGGTGGCCCAAGGGTACACTCAAGAAGAAGGAGTGGATTATGAAGAAGTTTTTGCTCCAGTTGCAAGAATTGAAGCAATTAGGCTATTCTTGGCCTATGCTTCTTTCATAGGTTTCACTGTCTACCAAATGGATGTCAAAAGTGCCTTTTTATATGGTACTATTGAAGAAGAGGTGTATGTTTCTCAACCTCCAGGCTTCATTGATGCATAATATCCAGACAAGGTGTACAAGGTTACCAAAGCTCTTTATGGTCTACACCAAGCTCCTAGAGCATGGTATGAAACATTGGCTTTCTATTTACTGGAAAATGGATTTCAAAGAGGCAAGATTGATCCAACTTTGTTCATCAAAAGAACCAAGAAAGACATCTTGCTGGTGCAAATTTATGTTGATGACATTATCTTTGGATCCACAAATCAGGAATTATGTGTAGAGTTTGAAAAACTTATGCATAGTAAGTTTGAAATGAGTTCCATGGGGGAACTTACTTTCTTTCTGGGTCTCCAAGTGAAACAATCAAATGAAGGCATATTTATCAGCCAAGATAAGTATGTAGCTGAGATCTTAAGGAAATTTGGGTTTGCAGATTCAAAGGTTGCAAGTACACCAATGGATCCAGAAAAGGGGTTACACAAAGATGCTGAGGGTGAAGATGTTGATGTGCACAACTACAGATCAATGATTGGGTCCCTAATGTACCTTACTTCATCTAGACCAGATATCATGTTCTCAGTATGTGTATGTGCAAGGTTTCAAGTCAATCCAAAAGTTTCTCATCTCACAGCAGTCAAAAGAATCTTCAAATACCTCAAGGGCCAGCCTAAGTTGGGTCTATGGTATCCAAGGGAATCATCTTTTGATTTGGTAGCTTACTCAGATAGTGACTATGCTGGTGCAACCCTAGACAGAAAATCCACAACTGGTGGATGTCAATTTCTTGGCTGCAGACTCATATCATGGCAATGCAAGAAGCAAACAATGGTGGCTAACTCTACAACTGAAGCAGAATATGTTGCAAGTGCAAGTTGTTGTGGCCAAGTTCTTTGGATCCAGAATCAATTGCTTGACTATGGGTACAATTTTCTTAACACCATTATTTACATTGACAATAGCAGTACTATATGTATCATCAAAAATCCAGTTCAACATTCAAAAACAAAACACATTGAAATCAGACACCATTTCATAAGAGATTGCAATGAGAAAAGGTTAATTCAAGTTGTCAAAATTGATTCTGAAAATAATTTTGCAGACCTTCTCACCAAAGCTTTTGATTTAGGTAGGTTTAAATACCTGGTAGCAGGTATTGGTATGATAAATCTTTGAAAAACATGTGTTTTGTATATAAATAAACAAGTTCTGGACTTTAAACATGGTACTGCTAGTTAGTCATAAGGTACTGTCAATACAAAATTGGTACTGTTAGTTCAAAGTTTGCTCTGTTTTTGCTCATCTTGATGTTTAAATGTTAACAATGCTATAAAACAAGTGCTTTGCACTCTGTTCTTTTGGTTTACAACTAACCATTTCAGGTTACTCAAAGCTTGCTAACACAATCAGGATATGGAAATGGTAATCAGTTCACCAAGTTGTCCAAAACTTTAAGAGCTGACTAGTCCAAAGCAAACGGCTCTTGGTAAAGACTTCTCAAATCCGTTGATAGCTGATAGTTTGCTAAAAACTATAAGGTAATCAGTTCACCCAGTTTCACAAAAACTTAAATGAACTGACTAGTCCAAAGCAAACGGCTCTTGGTAAAGACTTCTCAAATCCGTTGATAGCTGATAGTTTGCTAAAAACTATAAGGTAATCAGTTCACCCAGTTTCACAAAAACTTAAACGAACTGACTAGTCCAAAGCAAACGGCTCTTGGTAAAGACTTATCAAATCCGTTGATAGCTGGTAGTTTGCTAAAAACTATAAGGGATATTTTCTAAAATTTCAAAGAGACTGCCAAGTTTTATTTCAAAACAATGTACTGGTAGTTCAAATTTTAGTACTGGTAGAGTAAAATGGTACTGCTACATAGCCGTTGAGTCTGTCAGGCTAAATTATAGCCGTTGTTTTTAAAAGGGTATTTTTATGAATTATTCATGTTTTCCTTGAATAAAGGATATAGTTATTATAATAAAAGATCTTTTTGACCGCCTCTTCAATTACTTATCCATAACTTTTATAGTCGGTCAAAAGTCATTTTTCTCATGTTCAATCCTTATCATAATTCACACTCACCTTTCATCTTCTACCAGTACAACAATAAAATCCCACCATTGAAATCAAAATTTTCATCAAACCTTTCACCATGGCTCGTCTAAGCTTTGTCAAACGTCACAACCAATTAGCATTTTTGGAAAATTCTGATGACAATGAAACTTTTCATCAAGCAGTGGATTTTCTAAACAATTCTTATGTCAGGTTTGCTTTACTCGTGAATCCCACTATTTTTGAATCTCAAATTTCACAATTTTGGCAAACTTCTAGAGTTAACACTCTTAGGAATTGGATTCAAGAATTAGAGGTCAAAGTGGATGGTAGAACCTTGACTTTTACCGAGTCATCCATTAGAAGACATCTTCGTTTGGATGATTCAGATGGCATTAGTCAACTACCTGATACTAAAATATTTGAAAATTTGACAAAAATGGGGTATAATGTAACTTCTACAAAGCTTACATTTCTTAAAAAGCATTTTACCCCTCAATGGAGATTTTTGATTCATACCATCCTTCATTGTTTAAGCCAAAAGAAAACCTCATGGGAGCAATTTAGTGGTAACATGGCTGCAGCTCTCATTTGCCTGGCAACAAACAAGAAATTCAACTTTTCAAAATATATTTTTGAAGGATTGGTTAAAAATGTGGACAGTGAAACAAAGTTTTTAATGTACCCAAGGTTCATTCAGTGCCTCATAAACAAATCCAAACATTTGTTACTTCCCCCAAACAAACCTTTAAAGACTCCTAAACTTACACACAAGGTGTTTTCAAACATGAAAATTGGTTTTCAAGGAGAAGAAGTACCACTTTTTGAGGAAATGTTACCACAACATTCTGAAGAACCTGATCATTCATCACCACATCCATCACCAGTACCATCACCCACACCAACAGTACCATCAGTCACACCACCATCATCAGTGCCATTACCATCTCATCAACAAACACAAACACCATCTGCAACATTACCATCATTATCACATCATACCTCACCACCTCAATCTCCTCCACAACAAAGTGTAGATGCTCAGACTATCAGGGAATTAAAGGAGCAAGTGCAGTACTTACAAACTTCTCTTGAAAGTCAAAACAAACATTTTACAGAGATCAACACCAAGTTAGTTAAGAGGGTTGAGAAATTAGAGTTGAAAGTGAAGTTGCTGAAGGGTAAAAAGTCTACTCAGTTGGTTGTTTCTAGTTCCTCAAGTTCAGATGCAGAGGGTTTGGGTCTCTCTTCCAAAAAGGGGAGGATGGGTAGTTCTAAAAATAAAGAAGAGATTCAATTTCAGTTTCATGAAGGAACTCCAGTGATTGATGAAGAGCCTGCTACTCAAGAACAAGAGCCTGTTAGCTTGAAAGATACTGCTGCTACAGATACTGCTGAAGCAAAGCAAGATACTGCTGAAGCAGAGCAAGAGCCTGTTGGGATTCAGAGGCTATTAGCTATGAATTTAAAAGGATCTGATCAAGTGTCTTACAAAAGAAAGAGAGGATCACAGCCTCAGGGGAGGTTTCTTGTTTCTGATGAACAATCTGCTGCTCCAAGTCCAGTATCATCACCAAAAGACAAGGGCAAGAAAATTGTGGTTGAAGATGAACCAAAGCCTAAAAAGATGAAGCAGAAAGAACAAGTAAAATTGGCTGTAGATGAAGAGTTGTCCAAAAAGCTTCATGAAGAAGAAGTATTGAGGGCTGAAGAAGAATCAAGAATGCTGCAAGAAAAGTTTGATGCTCAGCTGCAATACATCATCTCCATTGACCCAATTGTAAGAGGTGAAGCTTATACCCTGATTTGTGATGAATCTCTTAGCTCAGATGAAATGACAATCAAGCTCAATGATTTCATCACCAAGAAATACAATCAAGAGGCATTGGATGATGTCTATCAGCAGATTCAGAAGAATCAGAAGAAAGGATTCAAAATGCCACATTCTGAAGCAGATCAGAAGAAGTTCTTCAAGATATATCTGAAAAGAGAAGTGAATATGAAAGATCATCAACTCAAAGGTAAATCTTTTGATGAATTGAAGCTTCTATACTTAGAGGCTTACAGAAGAAACAAAACCAGCTTTCTCATGGATACTCAAGAAAGGTCTTCCAAAGGAAGAGAAGATGATCAGAAGGAACAAAAAGAGAAAGCAGAATTGCCTCCTGTTCAATCAAGAGAAATGGTTGTCCATGTTTCACAAGTTGTTTTTGCTAAACCCTTACATGCAAGGCATCCAGTCATAGATTGGGAAATCTTCAATGACAAGTTTGGCAAAGCATGGAAGATAACAAGAGTTGGAAACAAGGTTGAGATTTTCAAGAACTTTGAAAATCTACTCAGAGCATGTAGCAGAATGGATTTAGATGAATTATGGGTATTAGTTCAAGAGAAGCTGAAAACCAAGTATAAGCCAGATGCAAAGGAGCAAGAGCTATGGGTGGAGTTCAGCAGATTATATGATCCAAATCCAACTGATACTCATTGGAAATTTCCTTACTATGATTTATCTATTACATGGGAATATTTCAGCATGAGTCATTTTCATCATCTTTCCACTCAGAGTGGAATAGAGCTCTTTATGCTAGGAGAGAAAGAGTATCCTTTAAGCTATGAAGTATTATCAGTCTTGATCTCAAATAAGCTTTTATGTGAAGAAGAGACTGATGCAGTCAAAAGATTGAAGGAGAGCATATTTGATCAGTATGAAAGCCTAAGGAGAAAAAGGTAAGGTTTTTGGAATAGTTCCCTCAAATCCTCAAGGTATGAATTTTATTCACAAAGAAACTTGGTTATTTTATATGAGAATAACAAGTTTAGGGGAGGATTGTTGGGAATAAAATGCACAAAGTAAAGAGTCTGCCAGAAGAGCATGCTAGTGATAGTTAAGCCTGCCTCTTCAGTTTTGCTGATGTTGAAGATATACTAACAGTACCTTCTGGGTAAGAAGGTACTGCTAGTTAAAGAAGGTCCTGCCAGTTTTCACGACAAGTTGCTATATTTTAATTAGAGATATTTACTTGTATTATTAGTCTTTGTTCAAAGTTATACGTTAAGAATAAGTAGTACAGAAGTCTCGGTAGATAAAATGGAGTGTTTTACCTTGAAAGGTGTAATATTAGGATAAGATAAATCCTCTAATATATTATATTAAGCAACTTGACCACTTGTAATAAGGGCTCCTTATACTATAAAAGGAACCCTTAAGACACCATCTTAGACATATCTTTTCATACAGCTTTCATAGCTTTCCCATGCATAACTTCTATCTTTAACCTTTTCATATATCAAAGATTCAAGGTTACACTTGTAATCCTGGTGATAGTTTAGATCACCCGTATTATTTCATCAATAATATTGAATCATTTTGTGTTATTCTTGTTGTGCTCATTCTCTTTTACTTATTCACCACCTTTGTTCCTTTAGTGTGTTTTAGTAAATTCCGCGTGCTAACTCACATTCATTCATAAATATCCTAAACACATTACTGAGATTAACATCTCAAGTGTTTGCACAATTCAATAAACAATCCTTCCACACACACTTCTACTTCTTCCCACTACTTCTTACTCACTCACAAACTCACTACTAAGTAAGATCATCTTGATCTACTTATTACATATACCAAACTCACAACATCACATAAACACTAACTAGATCCTAATACATCTTTGGCTCTATGATAAGGAGGATTCTTCTCTTGCACTTTGAGTGGTGAAGGATTGGATCACTTGAAACAAAGACTTATAATCTTATGATCAAAGGATTTAGAAGTATGTTTTGAAGGGATTGGGACTGAAAATTTTCGTGCAAAAGGTGAGAAAATTCTGTGGGATGAACCAGTATTTATAGGGAGAAAATTTACTGTTCTGTAGCGTGGCCGGTCCCCTTAATTAGAGGCCGGCCCCTTAATGATTAAGGGGGCCGCCTAAGGAATTATGGGGGCCGCCCCTTCAGAACGTTGGATTTTCTTGTCTTCTAGTGGGGAAGATTTTTCTGGATAAAATTTGCCATTTTTGGTTGGAAATTTGAAATCATATATTTGTTATGAATTAAACATTTTCCTTTAATTACCAAAATTGTTTTTTCAAAAATATATGACATGTTTATATCATTTTATAAACTTTGTAATGTTTAAATAGAATCCCTTTGATCATAAAATGTATTAGACATTTGTTTGTACATACCTTAAGTGATTGTTGAGGCAAACTCGAGACGTTGAGATGTCGAGGCTTGTTGACATAAGAATGCATAGATGAATTGTGATCACAAGTAACTTAAGCACTTTACGTTATATGTTGTAACTTACATCTTTGTCATCATCAAAACATGAAGAGAATGTTTAGATTAAATATCGTAATATTCATGCCAACAATCTCCCCCTTTTTGATGATGACAAACTATGTAAACTATAACTCATAGTAAAATGTATAAGTTACTTGTTTACACTTCTTCTCCCCCTTTTGTCAAAGCAAAAAGGTGGACTCTTAGACGAGACTTCAACTACGCTTGAACCCTTGAGAAAGAATGTAGAAGGCGAGCTTGCATCATCGTAAGTGAAGCCTTGATCCTATCAACCTTAATGCTCCCCCTTGGTGTATGCTCCCCCTTGGTGTATGCTCAAAACTTGTTTTGGCTACCAAAGAATCGAGCAATGAAGTAATCCTTCAAAACAAAGTTAGTAGACAAGTGCAAATATATATAATGATGATGATAGGTATATGCATGATACTAATAGGGGAACAATATATGGACGTAATAGGTATATGCACTAAAAATATGACACATACAATTATTGTTTTAAAAACAACAACCTAACTCCTAAAAAAAATTACCATGACCAAAGCTTAAGACATGATAATGATTAGAACCTAATGCAAAGATTCTACCGACATATTTTGGCAAAAGATGCCAAAATATATATTCTAAAAGAGTTGAAAAAAATGAAGATGATAATGATACATTCTTTTAAAGACGTAGAAAAATGAAGAAGGATGAGCGTGAATGAAAAGGGAAGGTAATGACAAAAGGTTGACAAATATAGTTTAGATTAATATATCGTTTGACAAGGGTGGATGATTTGGAATCATGGGATTTTTAGGTGTTTTGTTGGTTGACGACCGAAGATGGATATGTGAATGAGGTGGTGATGGCTCGACAACACTTGAAGCTTGGATATCTTCTTTGTGTTCTTCACTTGCCAGGGAGTGGAAAAGATGCATTTCATAAAGAAATTCGCTTGACTTTTAGGGATTTAAGTTTTGGTGGTGATGACGTGCTTAGTAGAATGTAGGGAATGGTTACATGGTGGAATCTTCTAGTGAAGATGGGAAATAAGGATCAAGTGGAGTTGACTAGGTGGAAGCGAAAGAGTGATGTTCAAGGAAGCGAAAGAGTGATGATACTCTTGTTGGATAATGGAGGTATATGTTTGGGTGCATGAGTGTTGGAGGGTTTAGATGTGTAGAGTTAGGAGCGGAAGAGGTTGATTGAGGTTTTGGATGTTGTTCAAGTGAAGGTATTGGATGTGATCTAGTGAGACGATATTCAATCCAAGTGAAGTGTTCATTGAATGTAATGGTTTTTAGGAGAAAGATGCAACAAGGTCAATTGTTGACATGTTTTTCAACTTGATTCAAGTTGTGGGGTGAATAAGGAGAGCTAGAGGAAAGTTGTTCCAAGTTGCATTGAGCAAGGTGTAAGGTAAGAAGAGCATAAAGCTCATGGGCTTCCTTGAGTTCTTCAATGAAATTCAAGTGTTTGGAGGAAGGTGATGATGGTGGAATGTGGTTGTTATTAGGGATGGATGATTGGACATGCAACATAGGAATGGCATGTGAAGTTATAGGGTATGGTGGTGACACTCTTGGTGGTGGAGACATGTTTGAGCTTGGGTAATCATGAAAGCATGATATGGATGGAAGATAGGCTTCATGAGTGGATGGTGTTTTTGTTGAATGAGCATCAAGTGAAGCATTGGTGATGAGGTTTGGATTGTTGTTTTGGGATTGTGCATGCTCATCATGAGAAGAAGCATTGGTGGAACCAAGCATGGGTGTTTGGCTTTGTTTGAGCTATGGGTTATTTGTATGAGCATAAGATTTGGGTATTGGTTGATTTGGAACAACATCACTTGAGCTTTGACAAGAGTCAATTTTTCTCCTCCAAACGGGTTTTACGAAGATCTTAGCAACTCTTGAGAGTTTAGATCTTGGGTTGTTGGGGGATGACATGTTTGGTTGGATGATCATTAAGGATGAAGGAGATGTATTTATAGTGTAGGAAAGATGTGGTTTAGGAAGGTAAACTTTGAGGGCATGAAAATGGTGGATGAGTCGAGATTGGTAGTATAAAGGATGATTCGGTTTTTCATTTCACATGGGTGGTTTGAGGATGTACTAAAGAAGGGTTATGAGGTTTGAGTGTAAGGTAGAAGAATATATGTGAGTGAGTATGTTTTCCCTTCCTATTAAATTCGTGCTCATCCGAACATAGAGTTAAGCATGTAAAGTCATACAATCAAATCACATAGGAGCAAACAAACATCTAGAAACAACATATATGCGATATGCCATAAATCTATGAATGAAAGAATCTAATGACAAGCAAAGTTCATAAAAGTAAACTAGCGTTAGGTATATATAGGAAGAACAATTTAATCAAGTTGGAGAATGAGTATGAGACTATTACTAGTGGTGCTCAATTCAGGCTAAACACGACCATTTTTACGGGTTACACACACCCAACTTCTGACATAGAAGCAATTCAACCGTTAGGTTAAATTGAATTTCTAGTCTATAGATTCTCTAGTAGTCATTCTCTTTTTAGAAGAAATTGAGTTCCTAAATTTACCTATCGAAGAGTACCAAATATGAAGTTTGCTTGATTCACTAATACTTGGCTTAATGTGACTCAAACATCATGTTTTTATGAAGGTAAATCTAAATGATATATTTTATTCACGATCCAAATAGAGACGTGTTGAAAGAGTAAACAAAAATGTTTTAATCTTTAGTTCATGATTTACCGGTTGTTTGGTTTTGATGGAATATTACTTGATTTAATGAATGTGCTTGATTTAAGAATGCTCCTTAGCATATCTTGTAAAATGAATCTCATTAAGATTATTTATCTTAAATGAGATTGTGATTCTCAAATGATATCAAAACTAGACATTTATATATTCTTAAGCAAATATTATTTTCTATGATTTTTGCCAATGTTATATATCATAATTTAATTAGTATTTGAAATAAAATGAATTTTACTTGTTTATGCATTGTGACAACTTATTTTTCAATTCTAATAACTTACATTATTTCAAAAAGGAAGGTGTAGTGCATTATCTTGTAACACAACCATTCATGCTACAAAGAGAATGAAATACATAGAATATATAGTGTGTATTATTCTAAAATATGTATTGTATCTTGAAGTGATGATTTTAAGTAGTGTGAGCAAAGTTTACATATGTTGTTAGTTTGCTCATGTTTGGTTTTTCGGATATGACACATTTATCCATTGCATTGCAATGTAAATTGCTTGAATATTTCGGACGAAACATCCAAGTCGTCAATCCTACTTCATTGTATATTTTATGAATGTGTTTAAAATGTTATTCTAATATTTGGAACCCAATTATTGGACAAGTAGATTTAATATGACATTATCAACACAAGTGTGAGTTATGATCCAATGCATACTCTTTTCATCTACAAAAGATGTAACTATTTTCATATCAATCTAGTGTGATTGAGTATGTAGATTCAAGACTATATCTTTTGTTGTAATTTGATATAATCTTGAAGCTAAACAAATAGCAATCCAATTTTTTGTCCACACTCAAAAACACGTCAATTAGATTTGATGAATATATCAACCATAATTTGAATAATGAATTGATATAATATCAAGATCTTTCTTGACCCTCATAAACACTCATTTAAAATAAATAGACATTTTGATAGTGTGTTCCATTAATCCTAAGATTATTTAAGAGTGAGGTTAGTGAATGATTGAAATTTAACTTATTACTTCATGTTTGTTATATGTTTTGCTTATGTGAAAGACTCTTCATTATTACTTATTATGAACACACTTAGATTATGAAAATACTTTTTCTTTTATATAACTACTAATTTTTTAAAATAGTTTAATTTCTCTTATTCAAACAACCTAAGGTAAAACAAGGTAATTTGTTGAAAATATTTAAGTGTGTTGTGAAGAATAGATTAAATTGTTTGAAATATTTAGGTGACTAGATTTAACTCATTTACAAGATGTTTGAGTAACATTAAGCCATCTATACCCATATGCAATGCAAGCATATTATAACAATCCTAACGCAAGAAATCTAGCATAAGATCTAGTTAAGTATAAACCGGAAAACTAGCTATAAACTAATGGGGCACATATGCTTAGATATAAAAATAGCTAAACTTCAAGTAGCAACAATTATCTAATATATTCAAAAAATAAACTCACAAAGAAGTTCACATAACATATAAAACACTTGTCGTCATTTTGTGCATTATATACACCAATGTTTACTTAGCTCGATTTTATTTGAAAGTAAAATAGTTTCCTCCCCATTCTATAATTTAATTAAGATCAATATTTTGAAACATAAATACTTAATTTTTCAAAAGTATATCAACTAGGAATGCCCGAATTGAAGGAAAAGGTAAAACAAAAGTTTTACGTTAAAACGAAACACAAATTTTTGACCACCGTATAGTATTTTGAGTTTCTTACTTATTTAAGTTTGTAATGGTTACTTGTAAGTATTTTTAAATGAAATTAGACTCAATTACCTTTAAAATGTCGGGTGGCACGACTTTTACGGAGTTACGGTTAATTTTATATGAATTTTCAAAGTTTCCGAAAAACTGTCGAACAGACAGGCGGTCCCCTTAAATTTAAGGGGGCCGCCCAGACAATTAAAAGGGCCGCCCATCTGATACTAAAAAATGAATTTTTTGTTAAAAATTGTTTTTTGATTTTGTGTAAAGATGTGTAACTTTCTGATTTTAAAAACGAACATATAACACTTGTTTTAAACATAATCTTATCTCGAGCTAGTATAATTAGTGTATATAATATCAAAACTAATACAAGTTAATCAACAAAACACTTTTCATATTTAATCCTCCTTAATGGGTAATTTGATACATGGATCGTACTCAATTTTTAAAACCATTTGTTTTGAAAATTTGAGCGACGTGGCTCTGGTACCAATTGTGGAAAACTAGAAGGGGGGTTGAATAGTTTTGCCCTCTTTTTCATTTTATAAAAACTTTGTTGCAAAATTTTGATTCGAATTTATTCAATTGTTTGTTTGGAAAACCTTTAATTAGAGTTTAGTATGAAAACAACATATAATCAATATGATCAATTATATACTTAAGCTTTTGGAAAGACTTAGTTTTATGAATGGAGCTTTGGTCGATCTTTGTGTGAATACGTTTTCCTGTTAAAATCTTAAAACATTTTATATCAAATTATCTATCAAGTTAAACTTAATATGAGAAGTGTGAATAATAATCTATTTAACCATATCATATAATTATACACACAATCACAATATTAACTTCTATGTACGACACAATCAATCATCACAACTATATAAGCAACAACTAAGACATATAGGCAAGCATAGGTGTAAAGCGATAAATGCAAGAATAAATGAAAAGAGATAAGAGAAAGGAAATGCAAACCGGACACGATGATTTATAGTGGTTCGGCTACAAGGACACCTTCCTTGCCCTACTCCACTCCCCGAGTCACCTACTCGAGAGTTTTCTTCACTACTCAACAAGCTCCATTTTGGCGGAGAAAACCGTACACAACTTTTGCTTACACCATTTAACGACACTAAGCTAAATGTCGAGTTCTAATAGTAGCTAGAACCAATCTCACAACACGACTTCGATCACTACACAACTTCTACACGACTTCACGACTTCTTCAAGGCTTCACGACTTCACAACTTCTTCATGGCTTCACGACTTCACGACTTCTTCATGGCTTCACGACTTCACGACTTCTTCACTACTTCACAACTTCTTCTATACTCCACTACATATTCACACATCTACTTCTTCACAACTTCATGACTTATCCACACTTCTACTTCTTCCCACTACTTCTTACTCACTCACAAACTCACTACTAAGTAAGATCATCTTGATCTACTTATTACATATACATAACTCACAACATCACATAAACACTAACTAGATCCTAATACATCTTTGGCTCTATGATAGGGAGGATTCTTCTCTTGTACTTTGAGTGGTGAAGGACTGGATCACTTGAAACAAAGACTTATAATCTTATGATCAAAGGATTTAGAAGTATGTTTTGAAGGGATTGGGACTGAAAATTTTCGTGCAAAAGGTGAGAAAATTCTGTGGGATGAACCAGTATTTATAGGGAGAAAATTTATTGTTCTGGAGCGTGGCCGGTCCCCTTAATTAGAGGTCGGTCCCCTTAATGATTAAGGGGGCCGCCTAAGGAATTAAGGGGGCCGCCCCTTCAGAACGTTGGATTTTCTTGTCTTCTAGTGGGGAAGATTTTTCTGGATAAAATTTGCCATTTTTGGTTAGAAATTTGAAATCATATATTTGTTATGAATTAAACATTTTTCCTTTAATTACCAAAATTGTTTTTTCAAAAATATATGACATGTTTATATCATTTTATAAACTTTGTAATGTTTAAATAGAATCCCTTTGATCATAAAATGTATTAGACATTTGTTTGTACATACCTTAAGTGATTATTGAGGCAAACTCGAGACGTTGAGATGTCGAGGCTTGTTGACGTAAGAATGCATAGATGAATTATGATCACAAGTAACTTAAGCACTTTTCGTTACATGTTGTAACTTACATCTTTGTCATCATCAAAACATGAAGAGAATGTTTAGATTAAATATCGTAATATTCATGCCAACACGATCTGTAAAACTGTCTGTAGAGTAACAGGAAAATAGTTTTATCATTTGTAAAATAGTAGCAAAGGTGTAGTTTAGTTTTGTGATTTAGTAGCAAAACAGTTCATAGGGGAGTAAAATAGTTTGTAAGGTGTAGTAAGACTTGTAGGGTAATTGTAATATTGTTTACAAAATGCTAGCGAAACTGTTTGTTGTTTTATAGAGTGGTAGTAAGGTAATGAATCAGTTTATTACATCATAATAAAATAGTTATAAAAATGATTTATAAAACAGTTTATCAGACAATAGGAAAACAATTCATTGTTTATAAAACAGTAGCAGGGTCAAAATTTTGATTTCATGAAATAGTAATAAAACATTTTGTAGGACGATCGCAAAATGGTCTGTAGAATAATCGAAAACAGTTTGTATGCTAATAGCGACACAATTTATTATCTCATAAGAGGGTAGCAAGGTAGAAAACTGGTATTCTCGAGGGATACATAAAGGATTATGTGTGTATTACAGAGATAGTGGTCCATGTTACTCCTTAAGATCTTAAGGTTTCTGTTGTGCATAACATATCTACGGAATGGGGAGTATGACAAGTTCACCTTAAAGGAGGGTGTTGATTGCTACTAGTAATCAGTTCGCTGTCTTAGTAGTGTACTAAGCAAGGAAGGCACAACACTGATTGAGTGTAAGATTTGGGGTAGAGGTGACTGTAACATGCCCAGATATTGATAAAAGAGTATTCCCGTTAAGAGAAGAAGTATTGTGATGAAAAAGTATTGTGATGCCAGTGTGTTGCGTAGATGTGAATGTTATGTAATGATTATGTACACACACAGAAAGTTTTGAAACTTTTAGAAATCAAGTAGAAAATCAATCTGGACATAATTCTAGTATAACTACTCTTAGTATCGCAAAATTCACCTTTGAGTTGGCCATAGGTGATCAGGCTATGTCCCACTGTCCCTGGTCGAATATAGGTGATCAGTCTATATTCCACAAAGGTTCAATGAATTTTGAAATACTTGGCTCAGTTACACTAATAATATGTCCCTTACTTTAAAAGAAAATATTTTATAATAAGTAAGGCAGGAGGCTTGGCAGGCAGGCAGGCATGTGGCGGACATAGATTCAAGTTTTTGTAAAAGTAGTTATAGTCTAGGTTTTCAAAATACCCAGTTCTCTATAACCAAGGCTCTGATACCAATCTGTAACACCCCCAAAAATGGGTCGCAATGGAAGATAATGTCTTTGGGGAGCTACTCAATTGGTATCACAACACAAGTATAAAGAACAGTTTTTAGCTTAACCGTTTAGAAGAAATTTCATAGTCAAAAGTATTTTGTTTACATCCTTCAAAAATAGTGCGGTAATAATGCCCATAAAAGAATTTATGCGGTCCCAGATGTATACATCAGAGTAAGCTATGACCATGCCATGTCATGCCAAAAGCCTTCAACTGTTAGCTATCACCTTAAACCTGAAAACACATGCTAAAAAGTGTCAACACGAGGTTGGTAAGTTCATAGGTTTGTATAAATAACAATGTAGAGTAAAAGCAATGTGAGTTCAATAAAGTTTTGTGACCATTGTGTCACTCACAATGTCATAAAAATAAATGTTTATCGTTAAGTAAAGTTTGCAATGTGAACCACAAGAGTTAAAGTTTGTCTGACCGGTTCATTCAGTTATGTGACCAGTTCATTCGGTCATGTGACCAGTCCATCGGTCATGTGACCAGTTCATTCGGTCATGTTACCAATTCATTCGGTTATGTGACCAGTTCATTCGGTCATGTTTGTACATAGCAGTTGGGCCAGTTCATTCGGTTATGCAGGCATAAATGTTTTAAGCACTTGTATCCATGAGTAAGAAATCAAGTATGTAACATGTAACCACATAACGCATTCGAGTAAACAAACAAACATTTAAGTAGAGCAAGTAATACTTTGAGTAAACAAGTGCATATTCAAGTAGAACAAGTATTGCATTTAGATAAAAACGAGCATTTATTCTCCCCCAAAATAGTTATAAAACAAGTAAAAGTAGGGGCCATGAACTCACCTCAGTAAAGTAGTCTGAATAGAGTAAAGTATCAAGTAGTGATAGTGTGCGGCACCGACACGCGACCTAAATTAGTATGATAAGTTTAGTTTACAGTTTCAAGTTTGAGACTCGATGAAGTTTAAACAAGTTTAAAAGTTTTAGTGTTTGTGTTATTGTTGCTTGTGTGGCAGCATTTAAGTTTGAAAACAACTTTTAAGTGCTGTAAGTATTGGCTCTTGGAAGTGTGCAAGTATATAAGAAATAAAGTATCAATGACGAGTAAATCTTCGGTTCGATAATAACCGAAAAACGTGGTACAAAGAATAATTACAAATAGATATCAGGCATTGACGGATTTTGTAAACATCAGTGTTAAAAGAATTTGTAATACTAAGTGTGTATATATATTTATCACAAACATAAAATATCTAAATTGCGTTAAGTGACCACTCAAAAATAAATTTTACTCAAATTTTTCCGCCAAAAAACTTTTTTTTTTTTTTTTTTTTTTTTTTTTTTTTTTTTTTTTTTTTTTTTTGTTTTTTTACAAACTCGGTAAGGAGAAACTAACTCGATAGATATTTTGTAACTTGATAAGAATCTACAAACTTGATAAAAATCTTCTAACTCGATAACCTAAGACGAACCGAGTATAGTTTCATTTAGTATTAACCAAATAAAAATCCTTACTCGATGAACGATAAGGAACCAAGGCTAACTCGCCAATATGGTAACTTAGTAAACCCTGAATATCTAACTCGATACTAAGTGTCTAACTCGATAAACTTGCTCGATAAAAACACCCTAACTCGATAAGCAGTTCTCAAACTCGATAAACCCTAACTCGATTAAACCCTAACTCGATAACAGCCTATCCTTACTTGATACCTAACTTGGAAAACCATTGATCTTACTCGATAAAAGCACTGCTAACTCGATAAATCACAACTCTAACTCGATAAAGCTTTCCTAACTCGGAAAAACGCCGATGAACAGTACCCAGATTCACTTTTTTCACCTAAATCGATCTAAAACACGATTTTTTTTCACCCAAAAACTATCTAAAACAACCTAAAATCATCCCTTGGCTCTTGATACCACTTGTAAGACCGTAGAACAACCTTAATCACCTAAGATTATGATGTTAGAGAGAGATGGAAGAACTAGAGAGAGAAAGTAGAGAGAGAGAGGTAAAGAAAACTATGTATGAAATAAACCTTGTATTACCATAAACTCCCACCCTTCCTAACAAGCTTAGGAGGGTATTTATAGTTTTTACATTAGGCCACCATGGGCTTTCTCTTGGGCCTTCTTTTAGGCTAAGCCATTTAGGCTTTTACATAAACATAATGGACTAGCATTCAACTAACTATTACATGAATATATTTAACTAACTATTTGACTCAATAATGATCGTCACTTTTAATCCTAACACTATGGTAGTAGCTATTGTATGTCTAAGCTTTATGTAATGTAAGTCCATAGCGGACACAATGTGTTTAAGTGTTGAGATCACCGTACACCTTGGATAGCATCGGTGGATATTATATGATTATGTGAGCGTGTGTCGTAGTAATGATAATGGAAAGTGAATAGATATGATCTATGGTATGAATGCTATTTGAGCAAATATGATTGATGATAGAAGTTGTGTGAAGCATGGACTATGTCCAATATAATGTCTAGTTGCCATATACATGTGATGACCTAGTTGTGGTCGAAAAGTTAAAGGAAAACATTGATATATGAGAAAGTTAAAAAGTATGGTAAGTGTTTGATAAAGCATAAGATGTTTTAAAAGTTTGAGATAAGTAAGAAATGATTAGGGAAGCATGATTTTAATGCTTAATAGAAATGAGAAAAGTTAAAGTGTATGGTTAAGATGTGATGAGAACATGTTATATATAAGTAAACATGATAAGTAAAAAGCATTTGTAAGTTAAATGTTAAAGCGTGATAAGTTAAAGTAATGAATGAGAGATAGATTACGCTAAAAGTCATAAGTGATGTGAGATGCGGTAGAAAGAATTGTAAGACATGAATCGAATCATGTTAAATATTGAAATATGTAAGATGATAAGATGCATAATTTATATGCATGAAAGAGTTGAATAGGCCAATGTGATATAATGGCATATAGTGAAAGTGTGAGTCAACCTGGGGTTGACGGATAAATGATAGATTGCATTGTGGAATGCAAGTATAATAAAATCGGCAAGTGTTACATAGAAACTTGTCTAGATGAAAGTAAACATGATAGCGAATGTTAAGATTGCTTAAGGCAATGGGAATTGAGAAAATGATAGTGTGTACTTAATGATAAAAGTACATGAAAATGAGTAAAGATGATAAGGTAGATAAAGCTTGGATCCAATGCTCTAGTTTTGGCATCCTTTAGGATGGCCTAGCTTGCTTTAATGGCATGGTTGTACAACTTGCCTTATGGCATGGATGATAGTTTGGCATCCTTCTAGATGGCCCAGCTTGCCGCAAGGGTGTGTATAGTTTTGGCATCCTTCGAGATGGCCCAACTTTCCGCAAGGGCATGGATATTATGGCATCCTTCGGGGTGGCCCAGCTTGCCGCGAGGGCATAGATATTATGGCATCCTTTGGGGTGGCCCGGCTTGCCGTGAGGGCATGGATATTACGGTATCCTTCGGGATAGCCAACTTGTCTTTATGACATGGATGGAAAGTTAGAGAGATTGGATCCAGGGCTAGAAAATACGGAAATTAAAGTAAGTATGATTGTTGTGTCGGAAGTACGTGAGTAGGATGATTTATAATCTCCTTATTTAAATGGATTGGGACGCCTCTTCATCTAAATAAAGAAATTATAAATCACCGAACCATAAGTTTATAATTCCTTACTTACATAGATTGGGACGCCTTTTTTTGTAAGTAAAGAGTTATAAATGAGTGGGCTTATGAGTAACCGATATGACATGAGTACGGATAGTGATACGAGAAAGTAAAATTTTGTAACTGGTTAGACATCATAAGAAAAGATTGATATGAATATGTTTTATAGTGGTGTTAATTGGTAAGTTTTAACATGGTTCATGTATTTTATGGTCAAGTTAAAGGGGCATTTGGATTAAGTGTAAGTATACCCATTTTGGGTTGTAAACGGGTCAAGTAAATATGTAAACGTTTTACTATCTTAGTATAATGATTTCTGGAAGGTTTGAGGTAATATGAAAGTGTTATAAATGGGTTGTAGTGTAAATGGGTCGAAACGGGTTTTGGCACGAACCCGTCAAATTGTAAAGTATATTTCCAAGAGTCAAATGGTAAATTTTTTCACATGGAAATGAGCTTATTGATGTTTTATGTAAATCTGGAAGGTTTAGTGAAATATCAAGTTCGGGAGGTCGGGTTTTCAAGCGCGGGACTTGGGAGGGTCGTTTGGGACAGAAGCGGCTGAACCAAAATGGTTTGAAAACAAACCAGGCGGTTTGGAAGTGTCTGGGAGACAGAATGGGATGAACCAAAATGGTTTGGAATCAAACCCGCGGTTTGGAGGCAATTTTCAGATTTTGTAAATTTTCAGAAAATCATATCTTTTAAACCGTAAGTCATCACGGGTCGCGCCACCCAGTGTTTCGAAGGTAATTGAGTCTAGTTTCATATAAACATAGTCTCAAGGTCTGATTTTTTATGGATTTTTATTTATGGTCAAAAGAGTAACAGAATGTCTGTTAAAGTCAAGCGTTTCCGCGCGTAAAGTTTTAATTTTTTGTCTAAGCGGGCACGGGGTGTAACATTTCATTAGGCTAATGTGGCAAAAATTAATGATGCCAGTGTGTTGCGTAGAATGTGAATGTCATGTAATGATTATGTACACACACTGAAATTTTTGAAACTTTCAGAAATCAAGTAGAAAATCAATCTGGGCATAATTCTAGTATAACTACTCTTAGTATCGCAAAATTCACCTTTGAGTTGGCCATAGGTGATCAGGCTATGTCCCACTGTCCCTGATCGAATATAGGTGATCAGTCTATATTCCACCGAGGTTCAATGAATTTTGAAATACTCAGCTCAGTTACACTAATAATATGTCCCTTACTTTAAAAGAAAATGTTTTATAATAAGTAAGGCAGGAGGCTTGGCAGGCAGGCAGGCAGGCATGTGGCGGACATAGATTCAAGTTTTTGTAAAAGTAGTTATAGTCTAGGTTTTCAAAATACCCAGTTCTCTATAACCAAGGCTCTGATACCAATCTGTAACACCCCCAAAAATGGGTCGCAGCGGAAGATAATGTCTTTGGAGCGCTACTCAATTGGTATCACAACACAAGTATAAAGAACGGTTTTTAGCTTAACCGTTTAGAAGAAATTTCATAGTTAAAAGTATTTTTTTTACATCCTTCAAAAATAGTGCGGTAATAAGGCCCATAAAAGAATTTATGCGGTCCCAGAAGTATACATCAGAGTAATCTATGACCATGCCATGTCATGCCAAAAGCCTTCAACATTTAGCAATCACCTTAAACCTGAAAATACATGCTAAAAAGTGTCAACACGAAGTTGGTGAGTTCATAGGTTTGTATAAATAACAATGTAAAGTAAAAGCAATGTGAGTTCAATAAAGTTTTTTGACCATTGTGTCGCTCACAATGCCATGAAAATAAATGTTTATCGTTAAGTAAAGTTTGCAATGTGGACCACAAGAGTTAAAGTTTGTCTTACCGGTTCATTCAGTTATATGACCAGTTCATTCGGTCATGTGACCAGTCCATTCGATCATGTGACCAGTTCATTCGGTCATGTTACCAATTCATTCGGTTATGTGACCAGTTCATTCGGTCATGTTTGTACATAGCAGTTGGGCCAGTTCATTCGGTTATGCAGGCATAAATGTTTTAAGCACTTGTATCCATGAGTAAGAAATCAAGTATGTAACATGTAACCACATAACGCATTCGAGTAAACAAACAAACATTTAAGTAGAGCAAGTAATACTTTGAGTAAACAAGTGCATATTCAAGTAGAACAAGTATTGTATTTAGATAAAAACGAGCATTTATTCTCCCCCAAAATAGTTATAAAACAAGTAAAAGTAGGGGCCATGAACTCACCTCAGTAAAGTAGTCTGAATAGAGTAAAGTATCAAGTAGTGATAGTGTGCGGCACCGACACGCGACCTAAAATAGTATGATAAGTTTAGTTTACAGTTTCAAGTTTGAGACTCGATGAAGTTTAAACAAGTTTAAAAGTTTTAGTGTTTGTGTTATTGTTGCTTGTGTGGCAGCATTTAAGTTTGAAAACAACTTTTAAGTGTTGTAAGTATTGGCTCTTGGAAGTGTGCAAGTATATAAGAAATAAAGTATCAATGACGAGTAAATCTTCGGTTCGATAATAACCGAAAAACGTGGTACAAAGAATAATTACAAATAGATATCAGGCGTTGACGGATTTTGTAAACATCAATGTTAAAAGAATATGTAATACTAAGTGTGTATATGTCACAACTCACCATTTCAAGACATTTCAGGTCATTTCCCGAACTTTGGAAAAACACTATTCATCAAAACACTATTCATCAGTTTACTATTTATCATTTTTGGTGTCAGTTTGACATTCCGAGAAGCATTCAGAAATTTTACTATTCACTGAATACTATTCATTGCGGGAAAAGATTTCATCATTCACGTGCATTACACATTTCATCGTAAATTTAGTTTACGGGTATTCAAATTCGCGTAACCGTATTGGTTCAGGTGCGAATTCATGCATTATCAGTAATGACATTTCATACGGACTGGAGATAGTCTGCATATCATCAGTAGGTCATTTACATGTTATACCACTTTTAGGATTTTCAAATTTATATATTTGATACATTTAACGTTTTCCTTATAATTATTTATAAATAAACGTTAACACCCGGTTTATACACGACGAATATATCTAAATATTCCCACAATGGTCCTGACATATTTTTATATCCATTTTATTATCATAAAAGTTATAACATTCAGTTACCCAGTATTTTGGAAATTTATTTTATTTATAACGTAAGCTTATGAATATTACGACGGTTTTCGTGAAAACTAAACAATAATCACCCGAACACTCAGTAAATATACCCAACATAATTTTAACATTTTTATGACTTTATTAAGTCCCGGTTAACTTCGTTAATATTTATTTCTAGCAAACCCGGTACCCGACTATAACTAAACTAACTAAATCTCTACACTAATACTACACTAGGAATTAATTAACAACTCAAATCACAATTTGCTTCTTTCTTTTTATACAAAAACCACACCATAACCACATGACTAGTTTCCTTAACCTCATGCATTAACTAGTCTAATTAACATATAATATTTACATCAAAATATCTACAAACTTGCAAACACATTTCACTTATAAATTTTTGGATCAAAAATTGCTTTTCCCTTCTTCCTCATCTCAAAACCCACGACCATAAACCAAACTCCATGATCAAGTGATGATCTTTCAAAGTTTAAAGCATAGAAGTTGTTCATTTTGTCATCCTAATCAAGAATCTTACAACAAAAACACAAGTAATCCAAGGTTTCTAATCATCTCATCACCTAAAATCTCAAAGTGAGTATTCAAATTTATTTTCATGTTTTCATCTAATTAACACTTATTAATCATGGTATTCATGCTTAATTTTATGCACAAACTAGTTATACCACTTTATTTTTGTATACTTTTTGAACATACAAACCCTAGATTTTGATCTAGGTGTTTCTTTGTTAAATTAACTCGATTACTAGTCATTAGGAACCCATGGCACCCTAAGAAGGTGTATGGTAGGATTAGTATAGATTTGTGGTGTTTGCAAGAGATTTGGTTGAAGTAAAAACTAGTTTTGAACCTTGGAAATGGATTTCTAACAAGTTTATAAACATGCTGTCCCATTTTGGTAAAATCTGGAAAATCAGTAAACACAAATGAAACTTTGGCAAAATTTTTAGAAAATAATTTCAAAAACGAATCCGTAGGCGAAAGAACGGATTAAAAAGAGTTTATAACGAAGAAGTTATGATTTTTGCAAGTTTATTGACGAAACCTATTTTCCGGAAAAATACATGCTGTTGGACGTTTTTCGTCGCACAAAAAGAGGCTTTAGACGTAACCCGGAGGAGCCGAGCTTTCCAAAATATATTACTACATACTAAGACGTAACCGTGGATATAAAGAACAAGTAAAACGGGCTTATAACGATAAAGATATTCACGTTTCAATATCGGCAAAAATCCTCTATAATTGGCAGCTTTTAGAAATAATAATAACACTACGTACTAAATTCTAGATTTTCTAGAAATATTAACCAAGTACCTAAATTCATAACTAATGACGTATTAGTGAACACAAGTATATTTTCATCACCACAAGGCGTTATTTCAAGGATTTCAAACCGAGGATTTCAACACAAACATTGGTACATACGATATATATAACTAATGAAGTATTAGTTATTACATGTATATTTTTATCATTACAAGGCGTTATTTCAAGGATTTCAACCCGAGGATTTCAACACTAACATGGAAACATACGATATATATATAAGTATATATATTGCAACTAGTTTATTTTTCTAATAGCCATATTTTTCCTAAGTCTTGGAATATATACATTGATAACAACTAGTGTTTTTCAAAGAGTAGAGTGGTATAGGAAACATGTGCATGGACATTCATAACATCATTTGGTGATCTAAAGTAGATTGTCCATCATTCACATTAGGTTGCGGCTAGTGTGCGCGCCTTGTTGTTTTCAGCTCATTACATGTTCATGGTACCATCATATTGGGTTGCGGCAGCTAATTCTTCATTGTTGTTCATTTCACTTCATCACAGTTTCATCAGTTAAGGTGAGTTTTCATAGCCCCGTTTTCAATTCAACATTTTTGATTGTTTTCAAATCCCACGGGGGGAATACATTGCATCAATCATTTTAGTACGAGCCCAAGTATTCAAACATATGTACATTGCTTAAGTTACCTTGCCATGTGATAAGTCCCCTAGTATCATCATGAACCGTTAATTTACCGGTAAGCGAGAGTGAGTGGATAGATCTATCGAGGGTGACGCCTCCATCCGTGGTAGTATTTACCAACCGTAAGCGGATGCATTTCATGTCTTTTACATTTGAGTGTTTTGGCAGAACATTCAGGAGGGGCATAGTTTCATCAGTCATAGCTTCGGTGTCATGAGCTTAAGGCCTATTGTACAATTTTCATGAGATTTTTATCTTGCGCTTTTACTTGTGGTGGCCGTACATCATTACATTTTATAAACCTATGGAATTCACCAATATTCGTGTTGACGTTTTAGCAATGTATTTCAGGTTATTAAGGTAGCTCATGTGACATGCATTTGGACCTTCATGGAGTCGCGGAGTCGACGCGTCTCACCATTATTTCATGCACTTATGTAAACATTTGATCTAGTAGGACTTGTTTTCATAAACTTGCAACACATTTTGGGGACCTCATTTTGTAAACTCTGGATTATTTCAATGATCAAATGCAGTATTTTCCAAACGACACTTTAGGTCGTTCAATGTAACTGTAACTGTGGTGCTATGACAGACACCCCCAGGTATTCCATTCCGCTGCAAGTCAGGTAAATTGGGGGTGTGACAGATTGGCATCAGAGCTAAGGTTATAGCGAACTAGGATGTATCTTGGACCCTAGACTATAACCACATCAGCATAGCATCTCATCATTTCATCATAAGTGCATAATCATGATACATGTTGTTTCATACATACCCTGTGCGAGTTATTTATACTCATATCCGTATATGTATATCATTTTATTGACCTGGTTCACAAGTGACATGTCTTCAGATACTCACCCTGACATCCTTTTTTCGGATACCGACATTGAAGATGCCTTGTCATCTTCCACTACCATTATACCACCAGTTGCACTTACACCACCATTAGCACTATTGATTTGCTATAGGAACAGGGTTTTCCTATCATTCAGCCTATACATAGAATGCCTTTTGGTAGAGTATTCAGACTTATCTTAATGGACTTATTAGGATGTTTATTGCAAGGAAGATGATATGTTTCTTTCCATCACTAGTAGGGCACTTACTACTCAGGTACTATCACCACCATCAGTTACTTATTACACTATTGGCCTTCCCACAGTGTGTACTTTAGTTTTACCTTTTGGATGTCGCGAGGTAGCGCGAAAGAGGGTAGTATTTCATTCACTGGTACCATCATTGTCATCTTCCTTTTCCATTCCCACTTGCCATGAACTAGATAACATCTAGTAGATAATACCAATAACACGGACTCAACAGAAACATCCGCAGATTCTTCATGAATGGTTCAGAACCTACATTATCTAAGATTTGATCGATGCATAACTTTAGATACCACTTCAGGACTATCTCGACCTTATGATGCCACAAACCTGATTTCACACAGAGGGACACCAGGAAGTCCCTAGACCAGATTTATATCCTCACTAGCTTTTACTATTATCCTAGCCACAGAAGGTGTGAGACATAGTCTAAAGAACTTGTTGTCTTTTGATTGTTGTACAAACAAATATATCAAGTGTGACTCTACTATGTAAGAAATGGTTGTGCTATTTGTGATACCGGTTCACGTAGACCGAAATTTTCATGTATTATATTCATGTGTTGTGAATATGATGGCTTTGATTAACTATATACCCTCATGGTCACTTATGATTTGATGAAGAGAAATTTAAGCAAACCACTCCAAGTATGACGCAAGCTGCTGTTGGACAAGTCACTGCCAGGAACATAGCCACCGCCCTCACTAAGGAACTTACTCACGTGGAATTTATGGCGTGCAATCCTCCCTCCTTTAGCAGAACTAGAAACACAAAGGAATTTCTCAAATGGTTCGAAGACATAGAAACAATATTTCAATGTGGCGACTGTCGTAAGGAATACAAGGTTAAGTTCGCCACATGCACTTTTCAGAATCATGCCCAGGAATGGTGGACCAAACATATTAAGATGGTAGGAGTTGATACTGCTTACTCACACTCTTGGGAGAAACTAAGAAGGATGATGGGTATAACATTTTGTGTAAGAAGTGAATTACGAACAAGGGAACAGGAAACACTAAACTTTATCATGGTAGGAAATGATGTGACGAGTACACTACTCATTTTTATGAATTAACACGACTAGGTTCTGCAATGGATGAACCGGAAAGCAAGAAACTTGAAAAGTACATTGGGGGACTCTCCCATGGAATTCGTATGTTGGTCATCGCATGGGAACCCGATGCCATGTCTGAAGCTATCAAAATGGCGATCGAGGGTAAAGGAACTCATAGTTCACGCCGAGACATCAGGAAACAATAGTGACAATAAAAGGAAGTGGAACAACAATCTAGGTTGCAATGCTGCTCAACAATCACCCAAAGGACAAGAAATGAATAGAGCCTTTGCTGCAGAACCGCATACAAAGAGAAGGTATATTGGAAAGTTACCTTACTACAACCTGTGTAATCAATATCACCGAGGTCATTGCAGTAAAACGTGTGGAGTGCGCAAGAAGCAGGGTCATCGGACTGAAAATTGTAGGAAACTCACAAATCAGAAAATCCCAGGGAGTTGTTTCAAATGTGGAAACTTAGGGCATTTCAAGAATGACTGCCCGGAACTAAGGAACAAGGAAAAATCAGGAACTTGGAATCAAGACTAAATCGCTCGAGGAATAGTGTGAGCTGTTGAAAGAGAACAGTCAGGATATTAGCAACATCAAGGATAACAACAATACTTCAGCAGCAGGAGCTTTGTTTCAATATATAAACCGTAGTTCGAGCCCTTTAGGGTTGTATCTTTCCTTTTGTACTTACTGTTGGTACGATGCCATGACCTAGTGGTATTAAGCACTTTCCTATCCAATGTAGTATCTATCCTTTGTTACCTAGGTGATAATCATAACCTTCGTTTACTCCATTTTCTATCCCATTTGCTCAGACTTCAATCGTTTCGCAACATTTTAGCATTGTCTCATCAGGAATTAGGTTGATTTCATTTTTGATGAATTAGTAGACTATTACCATTCGACAAGATTCACTCACGTATCCAATACACCATTCAAGCTATTTTACTATCATATGGGGAAATTGTTTTACAGAAAAATTTATGAAGTAAGCTATTTTATTTCCATCCTATAAATTGATTTTTCTGTCATTACACCAAGTATTTACTATTATTACGCGAAGCAATTTTCATGTTACTTGAAAGAAAACATCAGGACACCATTTTTTATAACAATGCGTTGAACACCATCTAAAACTTTTGATAAAAGTTATGATATTTTGACAAAAATCTAACATCGCATCATTAGTCCTCAATTGTATATAGCCTGATCACCTATGTAAAATTCAGGAAGGGTTATGCCATGAAGGAAATAATTACCTTTTCAAAGGATTGTTAATAACAATCTTCATGTAAAAGTTTTGTAAACAAAGGAACCTTTCCATAAACATCCCTTTTGCCGAACTATCCCTGGATACTTACCCCACCTGTCACTCACTTAGCCATTAAGTTGGATTTTTCCCATTGACTTCCCTAGAAGAGACTTTCCATATCAATTACATGCAGGATTACTCTATACAATAGAAGCAACGAAAGGATTACAGAACTACTAACCAGGACTAGAAGTATATAGTGAGAGAATTCATAACTCAACAACAATCCTAAGATACTGCGAGACCGTCTGAATCACCATCTCTGACTTAGTTGTCAAATTCTATCATTTAAAGGTACTAGCTAGACTGAGCTACAGGATTGAACTCAATAAAAATGTCCGCAGGACAACACAATAGAAATAAACCAAGCTTCTAATTGAGACTGTAGAGCATTTTATTTAAACATGGCCTCATCCATACATAAACTTTCCTGCAGTAAGTTTTCACAAAGGACAATTGTTTGAATTAAGAATATCGATGTAATTTTCCTCTAAGGCCTTATGTCACTAGAAATTTCAGATAACCTCACCTTCATACCAAGCAAGGGATCAAACCAGAACATATCTCCTCATCTACATGGGAAAACAGAATAGACATTCATCGACACAACATCAAGTGATACCTTTATCTTGTCAATTACAACGATAAAATATTTCAGGACTTAAGTTAGTCTAAATACCTATGCTTGTAGTTATGCCAGATAACCACCAATAGACATTATCCAACCTCAGGAACTAAGTGTTAGACATCGATGCATTTAAGCGAACATTTCCTATTCTACCATTTTATCCATGTTAGTGTTTTCACTTTTAAATAAAGTTGATGCGTTTACATAAATCACATACCTTGTGGAAAAATGATTTCTGAAATTCCTATTTTGAACAAGTACGATCCTTTTTGGTCAATCTTTAGCAACACTATTGTACAATGAGAAATATACATAGACATCAAACTTTGGTAAGCAGTCTTAATCACAATATGTTTGAAAACAGTTCCTATTTCATAACTACTGGATTTTGAATCATCAGGAAAAATATTACCCAGTAAATCATTTTCTCCATTTTCTAAATTCGTTTATTCAGAAAAAGATTTCGACCAAAACTCATAATCGCGAGACAAATTTCCAGAACAAATTTCCATACAACATCGCTTATGCATTTAGGATTTGTGACTGGACAATAGAGAGTATTTAGATTATGTGATGAAGGAATAAGGAGGAACATCACAAATTGATCACGAACTTCAGTAGTGGAGACCAAACCCAATAGACAAAGTAGGACATATGTCTTATCATCCGTTGGAACAAAACACAAGGAATCAAGTTGTTACCTATATTCTATCCCTTCAGATAACGCCAAGTTCGAAGGACCGAACGTTATGGAATTAGTCACAAAGGTTTATTGTACCCATTTCAGTTATTCCTGTTAAGGAAACCGATTCACCTTGGACTTCAGGTAATCATTTTAGGATTTCCTTCAGAAACTCATTTAGATGTGAACATCGCCGATCATCCTCAGACCGATGGTCAAAGCGAGAGAATAATTCAAACATAGGAAAGTATGCTCAGAGCATGAGTGATTGACCCTAGAAATGGTTGGAACAATCATTTAACATAAATCAAATTCATCTACAAAAATAGTTATCACACCAACAGCGAGAAACTGGCAGAAGTTAGTTTGGTACATAACACATATCATTTGGATTGGGTATCCTGAATAACAAACCATCCAGATTCAAGTGGGAGAACAAACTAAGTTAAAAGCATTGCCTTGGATTGGCATGATACAAATTGGATAACAAGAGAAGTTGAACCTTTAACATATTGGACCATTTAAGATTCATTTTAGAATCGACCAACTAGCATACAAACTTGAGTTCCGGCAGAATTCAGCAGTATATATTACCAGTATCACATTTAAAACATTAAGAAGCGCAGACCATCTATTGATGGGCCAAACTCGGAAAAAGCTCAACTCATTAGTTTAGTAGGCATTCATGAGATAACCAGAAATTTCCTACAAGTCAAGAATCAGTTACAAGTTCAATAAGTTGTAAACCATTAAGAAAACTTGGAAAGTTCTGCAGAGTTATGCAGAAAGTTCTGCCAAGGAAAGGCATGTTATCATTCAGAAAACTTGGAAAGTTACACCAATATACACTGGACCATTTAATATTCTGACAGAGAAGGCATAGTGGCCATCAGATTTGAACATTGCCAGAGAACAACAGGATTACACGAACATATTTCACATTTTCAGATCCCCAGAAATGACTTTCAGATGAGTCACTCATGATTCCATTGGAAGGGATCCAACCCAAATGACAATCTCAGACCTTGTAAGAGAACCAACAGAAATCATGAACTGTGTGGTCAAACAGTTGAAACAGAGTCGAATTCCTATCGTTAGAGTTCGCTGGAATTCTCGAATATCATCACCTTTTCACCAATATGTTTTCAGAGACCAACATAAACTGAACTTCGGGACGAAGTTCCTTTTAGAGGGGAAGAATGTCACAACTCACCATTTCAAGTCATTTCAGGTCATTTCCCGAACTTTGGAAAAACACTATTCATTAAACACTATTCATCAAAACACTATTCATCAGTTTACTATTCATTATTTTTGGTGTCAGTTTGACATTCCGAGAAGCATTCAGAAATTTTACTATTCACTGAACACTATTCATTGCGGGAAAAGATTTCATCATTCACGTGCATTACACATTTCATCGTAAATTTAGTTTACGGGTATTCAAATTCGCGTAACCGTATTGGTTCAGGTGCGAATTCATGCATTATCAGTAATGACATTTCATACGGACTGGAGATAGTCTGCATATCATCAGTAGGTCATTTACATGTTATACCACTCTTAGGATTTTCAAATTTATATATTTGATACATTTAACGTTTTCCTTATAATTATTTATAAATAAACGTTAACACCCGGTTTATACACGACGAATATATCTAAATATTCCCACAATGGTCCTGACATATTTTTATATCCATTTTATTATCATAAAAGTTATAACATTCAGTTACCCAGTATTTTGGAAATTTATTTTATTTATAACGTAAGCTTATGAATATTACGACGGTTTTCGTGAAAACTAAACAATAATCACCCGAACACTCAATAACTGTACCCAACATAATTTTAACATTTTTATGACTTTATTAAGTCCCGGTTAACTTCGTTAATATTTATTTCTAGCAAACCCGGTACCCGATTATAACTAAACTAACTAAATCTCTACACTAATACTACACTAGGAATTAATTAACAACTCAAATCACAATTTGCTTCTTTCTTTTAATACAAAAACCACACCATAACCACATGACTAGTTTCCTTAACCTCATGCATTAACTAGTCTAATTAACATATAATATTTACATCAAAATATCTACAAACTTGCAAACACATTTCACTTATAAATTTTTGGATCAAAAATTGCTTTTCCCTTCTTCCTCATCTCAAAACCCACGACCATAAACCAAACTCCATGATCAAGTGATGATCTTTCAAAGTTTAAAGCATAGAAGTTGTTCATTTTGTCATCCTAATCAAGAATCTTACAACAAAAAAACAAGTAATCCAAGGTTTCTAATCATCTCATCACCTAAAATCTCAAAGTGAGTATTCAAATTTATTTTCATGTTTTCATCTAATTAACACTTATTAATCATGGTATTCATGCTTAATTTTATGCACAAACTAGTTATACCACTTTATTTTTGTATACTTTTTGAACATACAAACTCTAGATTTTGATCTGGGTGTTTCTTTGTTAAATTAACTTGATTACTAGTCATTAGGAACCCATGGCACCCTAAGAAGGTGTATGGTAGGATTAGTATAGATTTGTGGTGTTTGCAAGAGATTTGGTTGAAGTAAAAACTAGTTTTGAACCTTGGAAATGGATTTCTAACAAGTTTATAAACATGCTGTCCCATTTTGGTAAAATCTGGAAAATCAGTAAACACAAATGAAACTTTGGCAAAATTTTTAGAAAATAATTTCAAAAACGAATCCGTAGGCGAAAGAACGGATTAAAAAGAGTTTATAACGAAGAAGTTATGATTTTTGCAAGTTTATTGACGAAACCTATTTTCCGGAAAAATACATGCTGTTGGACGTTTTTCGTCGCACAAAAAGAGGCTTTAGACGTAACCCGGAGGAGCCGAGCTTTCCAAAATATATTACTACATACTAAGACGTAACCGTGGATATAAAGAACAAGTAAAACGGGCTTATAACGATAAAGATATTCACGTTTCATTATCGGCAAAAATCCTCTATAATTGGCAGCTTTTAGAAATAATAATAACACTACGTACTAAATTCTAGATTTTCTAGAAATATTAACCAAGTACCTAAATTCATAACTAATGACGTATTAGTGAACACAAGTATATTTTCATTACCACAAGGCGTTATTTCAAGGATTTCAAACCGAGGATTTCAACACAAACATTGGTACATACGATATATATATAAGTATATATATTGCAACTAGTTTATTTTTCTAATAGCCATATTTTTCCTAAGTCTTGGAATATATACATTGATAACAACTAGTGTTTTTCAAAGAGTAGAGTGGTATAGGAAACATGTGCATGGACATTCATAACATCATTTGGTGATCTAAAGTAGATTGTTCATCATTCACATTAGGTTGCGGCTAGTGTGCGCACCTTGTTGTTTTCAGCTCATTACATGTTCATGGTACCATCATATTGGGTTGCGGCAGCTAATTGTTCATTGTTGTTCACTTCACTTCATCACAGTTTCATCAGTTAAGGTGAGTTTTCATAGCCCCGTTTTCAATTCAACATTTTTGATTGTTTTCAAATCCCACGGGGGGAATACATTGCATCAATCATTTTAGTACGAGCCCAAGTATTCAAACATATGTACATTGCTTAAGTTACCTTGCCATGTGATAAGTCCCCTAGTATCATCATGAACCGTTAATTTACCGGTAAGCGAGAGTGAGTGGATAGATCTATCGAGAGTGACGCCTCCATCCGTGGTAGTATTTACCAACCGTAAGCGGATGCATTTCATGTCTTTTACATTTGAGTGTTTTGGCAGAACATTCAGGAGGGGCATAGTTTCATCAGTCATAGCTTCGGTGTCATGAGCTTAAGGCCTATTGTACAATTTTCATGAGATTTTTATCTTGCACTTTTACTTGTGGTGGCCGTACATCATTACATTTTATAAACCTATGGAATTCACCAACATTCGTGTTGACGTTTTAGCAATGTATTTCAGGTTATTAAGGTAGCTCATGTGACATGCATTTGGACCTTCATGGAGTCGCAGAGTCGACGCGTCTCACCATTATTTCATGCACTTATGTAAACATTTGATCTAGTAGGACTTGTTTTCATAAACTTGCAACACATTTTGGGGACCTCATTTTGTAAACTCTGGATTATTTCAATGAGCAAATGCAGTATTTTCCAAACAACACTTTAGGTCGTTCAATGTAACTGTAACTGTGGTGCTATGACAGACACCCCCAGGTATTCCATTCCGCTGCAAGTCAGGTAAATTGGGGGTGTGACAGTATATATATATTTATCACAAACATAAAATATCTAAATAGCGTTAAGTGACCACTCTATTTAATATTCTTGTTTTAAATGAATTGGTGGATGTAAGTTACGAATAAAATTCCTCATCGTTGGTTATGAAAATGAAAGCTAAATATACATTTTGACGAAAGACGGACATGACCTTTGTGTATGTTTTCGTTTGTCCGAGATACTAATGTCAAATTCTATACTCAAAGAAATTTTTTTACCAAGTTTAATCAAAGCAGGAAGAAATGTAAATCCATGGTTTTAACATTAAGCTAAACTTTATACTTCCATTTGTTTGGTTTAGTGCTATGAAAATATTAAGTTTTAGTTAAGAAAATTTCGTTTGTATTTTGTACTTAAAATAGTGACTCATATTATTAATCAAACATTATTTAAAATTGTTTAAAGTGCACATTTAAATTAAGTGGTCCGAGGCTTATGTTTTTATAGTTTTGGTAGTATGAAATACCATGCTCTAGATGCGTCGCGGAAAATAACAAATTTCGTTTGTATTTTGTACGTAAAATAGTGACTCATATTATTAATCAAACATTATTTAAAATTGTATAAAGTGCACATTTAAATTAAGTGGTCCGAGGCTTATGTTTTTATAGTTTTGGTAGTATGAAATACCATGGCTCTAGATGCGTCGCGGCAAATAACAAATCGATAATGTGTCGTGGAGTAGATCGAGTACTAGACACGTCAATTCACAAAAAGGGTTGCAAAAATCGAGTTTTCATTTAAACTTTGACATTTTAGGTTAATAATTTATACCCATACTGATTTGTTAAGTACAAAACAACTGCACCCCGGTGTATGATTAAGTGGAGTGGGTTGTGGAGTGGTCCATACGAGTTTGACAAAAACACATGACCAGCCCCACAACAAAACTAGCCCAAACCTTTAACCCATTGTTTTTTTTTTTCTTTTTTTTTTTTTTCTTTTTTTTTTTTTTTTTTTTTTTGACAGAATCAAAAAAAATGTAACATAACAAAATTTTCTTTCGTGTTTTCTGTGTTGTACCGAAACAAAGACGACAACAATTAAGCAATACAAACCCAACCCTTTTATACCTAATCCGAGACTTAAATGGGTCACGACTCGACGCTTGGTAAACCAACTGATTAAACAAATAGTACAACTCAAAGTTTAACACCCTTAAAAGTTAGTCAATAAGTTTGAAGATAAGCTGGGAAAACAACTTAAACAAACGCACCCTATATGGTCTTCTCTTGCATATCGAGAATCACAACAACAAAACGCAAACCAAGTTTTATATTAAGCCATTTCATCTAGTAATCTATGAAGTTACAGTTTGAACAAGACCCAGGTGCTCACTGTTGGGTTCGACCCAAACAGTGGATTCGACCAACATCGACCAAAAGCAAAAACGAACAAAACTTTGTTTTAAAACCATTATACCCCAAGATTCATCATAAAAAATAAGCCACCAAAATAAGTAAAAATGATAACAAGCACTATCCAAATTGAGCCATACTTATATTTTGGTTTGTGATGTATTTAATTTGCCACACAAGATCAACAACAACAAAGATATAAATCATTCACAGGACTACATTAATAGAGTAAAGAGATTGAAACCCTTACAACAAAAGTGAGAATCGATTGGTGGGGAAACAAAACAAAACCAACTCAAATCCATCCAATCCGAATCCAAGCAAGAAGCCACCATAGTTTACTCTTCGATTTTCGACTAAATCTTGGAGATATGGTTGCCTGGGATTCGGATGGTGGAATAAAAAGAAGTAAAAATGAAACTCTTGACTATGCTTTCCTTGCATCGATTTAGATGATAGCCATAAAGAGCTATTATCATATCCATTTGTCACTTCTTAAAACATCTCGTGACTTCAATCTTGGAAAAAGAAAAAAAAACGGCTGCCATGACTTTGGAAGAGGATAAAGAAAGCAAAGAAAGTGATGTAACATTGTCTAGTGGGTTGACTTTGAAAAGTTATAGACATAATAAAATGATAGGGTGGTGGGTGGCTATTAAAGAGATAGGATTAGTATTATTAAAGTGTATTATATTTACTCCGTGTCTCGTTGAGTTAAAATGTAATCGTGGTACTTTAGTTCGGTAAATGAGAACAATATATTTCTGTAGGCGTTTTTATGAAAATAGTATAACAATAAAATTATTGACTCCGAAAAATAATTACAAAATTTAAACCATTACTAATGTGGTGTTAGTACGCATGTGGTGTCGTGTTTCGGTAAATACGAGATAGTTCTCGATTTAATACTTAAATAATCGGTAGGTGTCAGAAAATGGAAAAAAAATCATGTTTTCTGATAAAAATATTTTTTTTTACAAATGTTAATGTGTGTTCCAGTACGTGGGATAGCTTCCCGTGATTTAGGCAAGCGAGCTCATATATGCTCAGCTAGTTAGATAAGTAATACCGAATAGAAATCTATTATTAAAATAATATTTGAAAAATTACGGGCGGTTACACTGTAGATCTCATAAAGACTCTTACAACTTGTGTCCTTTTTGGCGAACACAAGTGTATTCATAGGAAAGTGTATCCTAAGAGATCTTTTGATGAGTCTCATGGCTCTAGACTTGATAAGTGCATAATTTGGTTTTCCTATGCGGAGACTAGGGAGAGGTCTCCTGCTTCAATATCAACCATCTCTAAGAGACAGGTTGATAGATTACACCGGTTCCCTGTGAGAATGAAACAAGCTCTTTTAAGAGAACTTGAGTGGCTAGAAGGTTAAGTGCAGTGCGTCACTGGGTCCATGACGTCTTTTCTTCAATACCGGTGTCACCTTAGTAACAACCGATAGCATATGAATTGAACCCGGTTTCTGCCCTAAGGTTGAATCATTTGGAGGGCTATTTCATTTCACCCTTTTGCATAACTTTTCTTTTTAATTCTTCAACCCCTTCTTTCTCCTTTCTCATTTTCTCCTTTTTTTCAATCATACCTAAGGACTTCTAATTCTAATCTATTGGATTTGTCCTTGGGTATATCCCTCCAGCTCTGGCGGATCATAGGACAGTATTTCCTAACCTTAGTCACCTTATATCTTCATGACTATCCTATTGTTGCCATAAAACCATTTGTGAAAATCTCTCAAAGTGTTTATGATAATAAAACATACTTTGTTAACACTTCGAGAGTTTTGCATTTCATGAAGGACTCCCCCTTCACATGTGCTCATGGATTGTTAAGAAATTTGCACATGCGTGAGGAGTTTGCACTTTTTTTTGAATTGATCCACTTTCAATGAACATGACCGATTCGAGACACGCTTACATCACTAGTAAGACTAGCTTGAAGTTATTACCCGTCCTGGTCAAATTCAAAGAAAGTCTCTCGAGACGGTACATTCTACTTAGACAAGTCCTATTCGAGACACGCTTACATCACTAGTTAGACTAGCTTGAAGTTATTACCCGTCCAGGACAAGTCTTTTCAATTACTGACATTTTAAGCTTCGTCAATTCATTGGTACTTTCTGAGTCGAGCTCATTTAAGATTCAATACGCTCACATTTTAATCACATTTCTCCCCCTCAAAAATAGTATATCCATGGTATTTTTTATACCAATTGATTAAAACCTTTATTTTTGGATAGCTTATGGGGAGAAATGGATGTTTGATAATTCCGAATTAGTTTCTTTTAAGCATGACTTTTTGGAACATCTTTGTATTACTCCCCCTCAAAAGTAGAACATTTTGAGTAAATTTAACCTTTTAAGGATTTGAGAGAGTAATATCTTGAGCAACATCGTGAAAAGTTTTGAAAACCTTTTGAAACATTTTTCAAAGTTTTGCTCAAAAATTAAGAAGACTTTGATAAGCTTTTTGGTGAGAAGTCTTCTTATCTTTTAGGATTGTCGCACAGACATGTACAACAGGGTCCTTTCTTTGAAAATCGCGGGTTATACACTGTTATGTGTGCATAAGCCAAAAAGTTTTTAGGATAAGTGCTCAAAGAATATGTAAAACCTTCGTTTTGATTTAAGCACTTTCCTTTCTTTGAAGAACGAGTCCTTAGCTGAAGTACTAAGAAGTCATTATGTTTTTGGATTAGACAACAATTTTGGAACCCATTTAAGCACGGCGCCAACGGGTTTACCATATTTTTAAATCCATTTGAAAGTTGTGTCAATCCGAGACAAAGAAGTTGAATTCTAACGAGGACTGAAAACCGGTGTTTCATTTTGAAATAAAGCTCGTGGAATCAAAGATGATTTAAAACTCTTTTGCTTTTGAAACTTGTTTGAGAAACTCGGTGTCTCTCTTGGAGTTTTAAAACTTGAGGAAGAAGTTTGCCATCCATTGTTGAAACTAGGCGTTTCATTTTGAAAATTCATTTTTGAGATGAATGGAAACCTTCCAGAATTAGGATTTTTCAAAGCATAGCCATTCTTTTGTTGTAGCGGAAGCATTTCAGAGTATGAATATTTCAAATGTTTTGAACGGCTTTGCTTTGGTTTCCACACTGGCTTTACCGATGTAAAGCGAGAGTATGGAGTTTGAAAACCTTGATTCTTTTCTTTATGAGCACTTGCATTTGAAACCTTTTGAGGAGTAAATGTTTCAGGAAAAATTTGGTCTCTTTGAAAACTTCCTTTCTTTTTGCAAAGAATAGGTGGTAAACTGAGAAACCCTTTTTGAAAATGGTTTTGAGGATTCACCCGTGTAAACCTTTTCTGAAACACTTACTTGTGGTTTAGTCTCGTTTGAAACTTGAGATTTTCCTTTTGACCGGTTAAGAACATCAAACTTTGCTTTTAAGGCATTGTATGACGTTCTCAAATCATTGTATTCTTTTTGAAGAGAAAGATGATCTGATGACACCAGTTTTTCTTGAAAAGAAACATTTTGATTTTCAAGATGTGCAAAATATTTTTCATATTTGTCTGTTTCGATTGAAAAATCATTTTTGGCATCATCAAAATCCTTGGTTTGTTGTGCAATCATTTTTTCCAATTCAATAATTTTCTTTTGAAGCACATAATTTTCTTTTTCAAAAAGATGATTTGGGGTGATCTGAGAGTCAGATTTGTTTGAAGTTTGATTCTGAACTCTTGACTGCTTGATTGAGTCAAACAAGTTTTTGTAAGTCTGTTTCAAATGCTCATTTTCTTTTTGTAATGATGCCACAGCATGTTCCAATTCAAGATTTTTTGTATCAAGTTCGTCAAAATCAAACTTGATATTGGCCTCATCACAAGTTTCATCTAAAATCTTTTCTTTTTCTTTAAGCACCGATGTCAAAGAGTTTGCTGAAAACATTTTCTCATTCTTCTCTTGCCGTTTTAGTTGGAAAGAGATACTGTGCGCTTCAAGTTTTGCAAGATCTTTCTCAAACTGAGCAGTTCTTTTTGACAATTCTGCTTTGACATCAGTTACTTCTTTTGAAAGCTCGGTGATTTTCTTTTTTAGACAAAGATTTTCAGATTTTAAAGAAGATGTTTGTTCAAAATGCACATTCTCATACTCATTGCTGACTGATGCTGACTTGAACGACTCTATTTGATTTGTGAAAATTTCTTTTTGAATGTCCAGAATTAAGCATTTTTCATCAAATTCGTCTTCAAGAGAGTGAATGTACTTTAGATCTTCTCTCATTTCAGTTACAAGATGTTTTTCAAAGTACTCAAAACATAAGTTGATATCTTTCACACGAGGTTCAATCTCATCTTTCAAAATCTTTTTGACTTCTATCTTAAGGCGTAAATCTGATGAAAGAGGATTAGAGAAAACGTTGTATGTGATGTTTTCTTGCTTAAACCAAATGACCTTTAACGTTTGCTCAATGTGGTGTTTAAGATCACAAAATTGTTTCCTTGCTTTGTTTTGCCATAAATTAGCATCATAAGTAGCAAGTTGAGCTTCTTTGAAAAATCTTTTCACATTTGTGTCTTTTCTTTTGAAAGGTTCTTTATGTATATCTTTCAATTGTGTACAACCATACACAAAGCCGTGGTACGAGAGTGGGTTTTTTGTTTGTTTTATTTTCAAACATTTTTCCTCTTCAGATTTTAAAATATCTTGTGACTCAAACAAAAGATCAGCTGACAATTCTTTTCCCATATCTTCAGCGTTATACAAAATAGGTGTCAACTTTTGCACTTTGTTTAAAAAACAAGGTTTTTCATTTTCCACATGAGCACTATTCTCAAAACCAAATCCAGATGTTTGTTTATAAACTTCCTCATCTGTAGTAGGCAGCATGTTGATAGTCTGAGAAGTCTGTCCCAATTTTCGAAGTTTGTTTTCAGGATCGTTTGTTCATTTCAAAAATTCTTGATTTTCATTCTCAAGTTTTGTATTAACAATCTCAAAATTTGAAGTGGTTTTCTTAAGCCTTGAATTTTCACTTTTTAAATCACTGTTTTCTTTTACAAGCGCTTTAACCTTTCTGTTGTTAAGAACCATTTGTTCATCCAATTGTTTAATGGAAAGTTTTTTTTTATCCAACACAGCTTCTCTATAACCAACTTCAAGTTCTTTATTTCTTTTTAAAAGTGGTTTGACAGACTCTCCATTCATTTCAAACTTCCGAGCTTGAGATTTAAGGTTTGAGTTTTCAAATTCAAGTTCAGCTTTTCTTATTACATTTTGAAAACCTTTTTCCATTTCTTTAAATCTCTCAAGCTCTTTTGTCAATAAGACATTCGTTTGCTTAGCTTTGCGATTGTCCTCTTTGCACTTTTCAAGTTCATGTTTGAAATTATCGATTAAAGAAGAAAATAAAGCACGATATTGTTCATAAGAAGATCCATCCCGGACAGGCTCACCTCTATTAGGATCCATATCTGGAGTAGCAAAAGTAATAATACTATCATTTTGTTCCACCACATATGTATCACTAATAGACTCAGAATGCTCAGGATGTGTCTGATTATGAGCAAACACATTATCGAACACAACACCATTATCATTTTTGTTTGAATGTTGTACCGTAGCCAATAACTCTGTGTCAAATGAAGGTCTGATGTGATCATCCTTGGTATCCTAAACAGCTTCATTCCTGTGTGTAACATCAGCATCTGAATCATACCTTGGACTGCTGCTTTCAACCTGCTATTCTGAAGATGTATCACTGCCCGTGAAGACCAAACTAACATTTGATGCATCACCCTCATTAACCGATTCCTCATCTTTTTGAAAATATTTGACTGTCTCTCTTTCAATCACCTCTCTTTCCTTTAACTGCATATCTTTTTCAATCTGCTCTCTTTCCCGTTTCAGCTTCTCAATTTCATTTAACTCAGCTTCCTCAGCATCAAGTATCTTATCGAGTTCACCCATGTCATTTATGCATTTAGTTCTAAAGGTCGAATAGCTTACCCAAAATTTTTGGTAAAACGCATCGATAAACTCTGACTGGTTCATTATCCAAGGGTTAAAGATACTCTGAAATTGAGTTTGGATCACTTTAAGAGTTGCTTTGCAGTTACATGTATGAAGTTCTTCTTCATTGAGTAGTTTTTCAAGTTGATGTAGGCTTTGGAGAAGTTTCTCTTTGAAATTATGAAATCGGACTCTGATGTAGTATTCAAATGCTTGATCGAACCTTGACTCATATCCTGATATGTTTATAACCTTCTCAACATGTGACTTGAACACTGTACACTTTTTCTTAAAATCTCTCTCCTTCATTTGCATTTCTTTTTCCATCGATGTGTGATAAAGTTGATCTTGGATCGTTGAAGATAACAAAGGTTGTTGTTGAAGATTAGATATTTTTGGCGAAGTTTGAAAATCGTATATGGTTGATCGTAGTGATTTCGAATTTTTCCTCCAAAAATTGAATGTGAAAATTTTCTCTCCCAAAATTTGAAAATCACTATGAAATGCAATTGTTAGCATTAAAAATATGTATTATGAAGTGATGGTCATTCTCATATTGTAACTTTGTGTCGTTTGTTAAGATTAGTAATAGTTTAGTCATTGGGCCTTGGACTTGGCAAGCTAATATGTTATATGCTATGTTTCATAAGCCTAGTTATCCAACCATGTAACCAAGTCCAAGCCCAAGCCCATAGAAAGCCTTACGGCATCTCATGTTACTTACTATATAAACACCTCAAAGGCTCATTTGAGGTGTGTGCTTGTGTGTGTATTTGTGTGTGTTTTCTTTGAATAAAAGCTCTCATATTTCTTATATCTCTCTCTCTATACACGAATCTCATACAAGTCACCAAGTCACCATCTTTCTTCTTCTAATCTTCTATATTTGTGATAAAGTTGTGAAATCTAAGGTCCTACAAGTGGTATCAATCGCCTAACAATGATTTAGGAGGGTTAAGAGGTTGTTTGGTTCGTATTTTTAAAGCTTTCTACACGTTTTTTTCTTTAAAAAGTTCATTACTTTTCTTGTTTTCTTGGTTTTTAACACTTTTTTGATTACAAACTAGTGTTATAAACCTTATGTAACAAGAAAGTATCAATCTTTTTGAAGATTTAAGCTTAAAAAATTCGACTAGGGTTTTTGTACTTGTTTTCGAAATCTTCATAAGTTTCATAAAAATCATCAAGTTTGCAACTTTCTACAAGTTTTGGTGTTTTTAAGCTTAGAAGTACAAGAATCTTGGATTAAAAACTTCATTTGGGTGAGCGTTTATCATTATCATAAAACTGCCACAGGTTCGCAATCTTCAAGAGAGTTTCGCAATCCCATTTTGCCTAGTTTTCGAGAACACACGAAAAGGCTCTGTTCGTGCTCAAAGTTGGATACTCGGTATTTTCTCTCTTGTATAAGAAAGAAATTACTTCGACTTGTGGCTAAATTTCGAAATTGTATAATTTCGAAATTTGTGTGATTGGGTTTTCGAAAAAATAACAATTTTCGAGAACATCACAAGGTTTTCGAAAACTGCAAAATTTCGAGAACTTGGACAAATTTTCGCAAAACTTGAAAATTTTCGAAAACTTGGACATTTTATCGAAAACTTGAAAATTTCGAGAACTTGAAACTTTTCGCAAACTTGAAAAATTTTCGAGAAACTTGAAACTTTTCGCAAACCTGAATTTATCGAGAAACTTGGAGAATTTTTTCGAGAACTTAGGGTGAATTTATCGAGAATTTGAAAAATTTTCGATAACTTGGGTAAATTATCGAGAACACTGTCTTCGGAAATTCAAAGTTTCGAGAACACAGCAAAGTTTCAAGAATTTTGACAAAAGTGAGGTTTTTGACGACCAAACTTCAAACGGCCATAACTTTTGAACCGTAACTCCGTTTTCGACGAATCAGCTGTCAAAACGACCGTGAGACCGAGAAGAAGGACACGTTGAATTAGCTAAAGATCATTCAAGCCAAGCTTCGAGGCCCAAATCCACTCTGAACGGAAGTTATTGAGGTTTTAAGGTTTTAGATTGTATTTTTCACCACAAAAACCTGCTTAATCTTCACCAAACCCTACTCCTATTTCGTTGGAACGATCCAAGAATCAACTTTATCCATCTACACTTCATCAATGGCATCTCAGCAAGACATTCATGCAGCCGGTGCGGAAAACCGACCTCCTATGCTTGAAAAAGGTGGATATCTCCCATGGACAAGCCGCATGCTTCGTTACATCAAAACTAAGACTGATGGTAACCTCATGCTCAACTCCATTAAGAATGGTCCATTTCAGCCAAGACAAGTTCAAGTTGCCGGTGATCCAAACTCAACAAATCCTACTGAACCATACATGCGTTTACAAACAGAAGAAGATTACACTGATGAAGACAAGGCGCAGATCAAAGCTGATGATATGGCAATGCATCTAATCCAACTTGGATTACCTCGGGAGATCTTTGCTGCGGTCGACAGTTGTGAAACAGCTCATGCTATGTGGGAATGTGTTAGAAGGATTTGTCATGGAACAGAGATTGGACAACAAGACGTTGAGAACAAACTTCTTACTGAATGGGAGAACTTCACATCCACTAAAGGTGAACAGATTGAGTCATACTACACAAGGTTTTGCACGTTGATGAATGAGTTAATCAGAAACAAGTTGACACCTCGAACAATTGCAACAAACATCAAATTCGTCAATAACCTTCCAGAAGAATGGGGTCGTTATGTTACAATTGTTAATCAGACAAAGGACTTACATCAGGTGAATTATGATCAACTCTATGACTTTCTGAAGCAAAACCAAGCTGAGGCTAATGAAGTTAGGAAAGAAAGATTGGCAAAGAATCATGATCCTCTCGCACTAATTGCTAATACACCAACACCATTACAAGTGAACACTCAACAACCATCATCATCCATTCACAACTACATGCAACCATCATGCATTCAACAACCAACACCGGTCTACCAACAACAATTCTACCCACAACAACAAGAAGTTATTCCACAACAGACATACCCACAATTCCAAGAACCAGAATTCACTGACAATGATGAAGCTGCTGCAGCATTGACTCAAGCGTTTGCTTTTCTGTCAAAGGCATTCCAAGGACGCTATTCTACACCAACAAACAACAACCAAAGGATATCATCGAATACTCGCAACAGGCAGATCGCTCAGCCGAGTTTCAATATGGGCAACGGAGGCCAAATGGTTGGAGTTTATGGGAATCAGCAAGGATATGCCACTGGAATTAACATGGGGAATCATAATATGCAGAATGCAGGTCAGTATGCAGGGAATCAGTATGGTCAGAATAAAGGGAATCAGTTGGGTCAGTTTGTTGGAAATCAGAGGGGTCAGAATGTTGGTAATCAGGCAATGGGTAATCAGAATAGAAATGTTGTAGCTCCAGTAGTTGGGAATTTGGGAAATATGAATCAGGGTAATCCGGTAAAGTGTTTCAACTGCCAGGGTGTAGGTCATATGGCAAGGAATTGTCCTACTAAGCCAAACAAGAAAGATCTAGCGTACTTGCAGAAAGCAGTAATGTTGGCACAAAAGGCAGAGGCAGGATTTCAGTTGAACGCAGAGGAGAATGACTTTATGGCTCTTATGGATGACATGGAAGATAGAGAAGATATCGACGCGAACTGCATATTCATGGCGAATCTTCAGGAAGCTAAGTATGACACGGATTCTGACACACTTCCTGTTTATGACACCAATGCACCATCTGAGGTATCTAACTTCAACACATGTCACAATAATGATATATTTGATATGTCTCCTCATGAGGAACAACATTCTGAGAAGCTAGCACCCACTTATGATACATACCTGGACACGCCAAGTAGTAGCAATACTCCTTCCGCAACTCCAGATGTGAATCATAATGGAGGCTTCGTTTCACAGCATGCTGAGAATGATGAGGAAACACGTGCTTTGTTTGAATCATTATTGAATAATTGTCATATTGAAATTGAGAATGTGCAAAAGGTCAATCGCGATGTTAAGGCCGCGAATGTTAAATTGACCGCTGAGCTTGAGAGTTACAAATCAACCGTTAAAGCTTTTGAATTTCATAACAAAAGATTGTCTGAATTAGAAACTGGTTATCAAAATTCCGTTTCAGAGAAACAAAAATTGCAACTCAAGTTTGACACACTTGATGTTAATTCTTTCAAAAAGATAAAATCTTTAAACACGGAAATTTCTGATTTACAAAACCAACTTTCTAAACAAAAAACAGCTTATTCCAATCTTGAAAAAGAAATGGATGAGTTGAAAAAGGATTTTGCAAAGAAAGAAGACAAACTTTTGGAAGAAATCGTAGAGTCAGAACACATGATTGCTCATTTAGAGGAATTAGTGGTTAAGTCGGGTCAGTCGAGTCAAACAATGAAAATGATTTCAAATCAAATTCATCCGATTTACCATACGAAACATAAAATGGGTCTTGGTAACAACACCCCTTGTAATCTCAAGAAAGCTCAGCAAGAACAGAATGTTTTGTACAACGGTAATGTGATTTATACCAAACATGATCCTCCCGTCGTTCGGGATTCTGTGCTAACGATTGAACATGTCGAAGAGAGCATTAATAAAATGAAACAAAAGGATTTGAAACCCATTGATTACAACAAATTGAACAAACTTTCGGGAATCACTTTTGTTCCACAAACAAAACCGTCTGTGTTTTCCATTAAATGACCATTTGCGAAATTCTTGTCTAAAAAGAAAGTTGTTTCCAAATCTCTTTCTAAATTAGAACAAATGTCCTCTAACAACACTTTTAAAACAAGTGAGGCTAGAAACATTCTCGATGACGTTAAAATGAGAATTCAAGAACTTCAAAACATAGTTAAATCTAAAACTTCCATCGATATTAACAACTGGCATTCTAGTTTTCACATCGAACAGCAAAAGGTGTTTCAAAACGAAATTACTATGCCACTGAATAACATCAGCGCGAGTGTAAAAAATTTTGAACTAGCTTTTTTAAAAGAAACGGCCGACTTTGTCAAGGACCACAAATCCCTGGTAAACGAAGCTAATGATGCTCATGAAAACATGAATGTTTTGGAAAACCTAAATGATTCTCTCTTCGAAGCTGTTATGACCACTGATATTATGTCCATCATTTTACAAACATATTCTGTTCAAGACGATGAAAGACTGAGAGCTGAGACCTCCGAGATTGTTTCAAAATATGAAAATGCTCTTATTAAGCTTGAAAAAGAAAATGTGTCATATTTTAAACAACTTGATCGAAAAAAGGAAGAATGCAAGTATGACAAATTGTCGTATGAGCGTGCCTTAAAGAACATGAAAGAGCAAAATGATCTTTTGAGGACTCAGCTTGAAAGTCAAAAAGGAAAGGGTGAGGAAACTAAGTTTGCAAAACCATTGACTTCGGAGAAACCAAATGTTTTAAACACGGTTCAAAAACCTAAAATGTCAATTTCACGGTTTGCTCCAAAAGTCGATGAGAAAAAGGATTTGACAAAACCAGTCACTCCAACACCCTTGCCCAAGAAAAGTAATAATGATAAGATTGTTGATAAAGGAAAAGCGGTTGTCGAAACTCCTAAAGTGTTAGCACCTGGCCTTTTTAGGATTAGTCCCACTAGTGCGTTTGCCTCAACATCTAAGACAAATGATAAGTGCATAAAGGCTAATTCTAAAGAATCTAGGGATGCTAAAAAGGACAACAATTTAAATCCTAATGTGTGTGCCTTACCTTCTACAGGATTAGAAAGCACCTCTAGGAGCAGCAGACTAAAGCCTAAGAGCAATACAAGGAACAATAGAGTCTCGCCTGTCTCTAAGAGTAGTAGCAAGAATAAAGTTGAAGAAGTAGAAGAACACCCTAGGAATTTATCGCTTTGTAATAAGAGACATGTTTCATCCGAATGTAATGTCGAACGTACTATTTCTAATGCATGTAATGACTCTGTTTGTTTAATATGCAAGAAATGTTTAATTAATGATGTTCACGATGAATGTCTTTCTAAGAATGTAAATGTTACGCCTGAACAGAAGAATGTTCCAAAAAGACCTAGTGCTAGATCCAGATCTTTAGAACGATTAGTTGCACGATTTAGGACTACCACTATTAGTCGAATGCCTAGGAACTATCTTAAGTTTTGTATGTGGATTCCGACAGGTAGAGAGTTCACTCTTAAGGACGGCAAATTAGAAATAACTCAAGCTAAACAAGTAGCAACTGTCTATGAGTGTGATTATGCTTTTACTCCTAACCCCATGGAACCAAATTCAACACGGTTTCCAAATACAAACTCTTCTGTTCTTGGCAGGTTATCGAAATATGTCTTTGGATCGTCGACTCGGGTTGCTCCAAGCACATGACCGGGAATTTAAAGCTGCTGATCAATTTCGTCTGGAAATTCATGGGAACTGTACGCTTTGGAAATGATCATGTAGCAGCTATTCAGGGTTATGGAGATCTTCAGTTTGAGAATTTTTTAATCACTCGAGTTTACTACGTCGAAGGATTGGGACATAACTTGTTTTCAGTTGGGCAGTTTTGTGATGCAGATTTAGAAGTGGCATTCAGAAGAAACACGGTTTTTATAAGAAATTTGGTTGGTGATGATCTCTTAACTGGTAATCGTGGTACAAATTTGTATGCTATCGACATCAACCAAATGGCTTCTACATCACCAATTTTTCTTATGACAAGGGCAACTGAAACTAAGTCCTGGCTGTGGCATAGACGTTTATCCCATCTCAATTTCGACACCATCAACAAGTTAGCCAAAGACAACATCGTCACCGGACTTCCTAAGTTCAAATACACCAAGGAACACCTATGTCCATCATGCGAACAAGGTAAAAGTAAAAGAGCATCATATAAACCCAAAACCGTACCTAGTTCGGAAGCAAGGTTACATATGTTGCACATGGACTTATGTGGCCCAATGAGAGTTGAAAGCATTAATGGGAAGAAGTATATTCTTGTTATTGTTGATGATTATTCAAGATATACTTGGGTAAAGTTTTTGAGATCAAAAGACGAAGCACCAGGCATCATCATCACCTTTCTGAAGCGTATTCAAGTTCTACTTCAAGCTCCAGTAAGGATTATAAGAATAGATAATGGCACAGAATTCACAAATCAGGAGTTAAGAACTTACCTCGAAGATGTTGGAATTACACATCAAACATCAGTTGTTAGAAATCCACAGCAGAATGGGGTAGTTGAAAGAAGAAACCGAACTCTTGTGGAAGCTGCTCGCACAATGCTGATTTTTTCTAGTACACCACTATTCTTATGGGCTGATGCTGTAGCCACTGCTTGTTTTACTCAAAACCAATCCCTAGTCCATTCGAGATTCAATAAAACCCCATATGAGCTAGTGAACAACCGTAAACCTGACATCTCTTACCTTCACGTATTTGGCGCTTTGTGCTATCCGACGAATGACAGAGAAGATCTAGGGAAGTTAAAAGCTAAGGGTGATATTGGAATCTTCATTGGATATTCAGAAAACTCGAGGGCACTCAGGGTGTATAATAGAAGAACAAAAAAGATAATGGAGACGATGAATGTGAAGTTTGACGAGATTTCACAAATGGCTTCTGAGAGACTCGCTCTAGAACCAGCGCTTAATCCAATGGATTCTAATCAAACCAGATTAGGACCCGCACCAAACAGTAAGACTTCTGGACACATCAGTTCAGGACTCGTACCTCAAGGAGCTCAGTCAACAAACACGGATAAACCTTCAGAACAAGAACTGGAAAATTTCTTCGAGTTAATGTTTGATGAATATTATGGTGGAACTTCGACAAATGCATCTCCACAACATTCCGCTGCACCCGCTCAAAACCATCTACAACCACCACCACCACAAGATGCATCTACAACAATCGAAGCTGAAGCACCAGCACCAGCAACCTCAACATCATCTACATCTACTCAAGCCACTCCAGTACTTGAAACTGAAATACCAAGAGTTGATGAGCAAAATCAAAACACAAATTTTCAAGAAGAACCAACAAATAATTCAAACGATGTTGCGTTAGAAGAAGGAGAAGAAGTATTTGAAAACCCGTTTGCAACAGACACTGCTGAATCTTCTTCAAGGTTACAAGAACCATCTAACACACATTCGTTCAACCAAAGGTACCCTTCTACGTTTCAATGGACAAAAGACCATCCGTTAGTACATGTTATTGGTGATCCTTCAATGCCAGTTCAGACGAGGAGAAAACTTGCCACCGATCTCGAATTGTGCATTTACATTTGCTCAATAAGCACCAAAGTACCTAAGAACATTCGGGAAGCAATGGCAGAAAACCCATGGATTGAAGCGATGCAGGAGGAATTTCTTCAATACCTGTTACATGATAGTTGGGAACTTGTTGAACGACCACTTGATAAACGAGTTCTTGATCTCAAGTGGTTGTGGAAGAACAAACTGGATGAGGAAATGACTGTCATTCGCAACAAAGCTCGTCTCGTGGCTAAAGGTTATCTACAAGAAGAAGGGATAGATTTCGAAGAATCATTCGCGCCTGTAGCTAGACTTGAAGCAGTCCGGATTTTCTTAGCCTATGCCGCTCACAAAAACATCACAGTCTATCAGATGGATATTAAGACAGCTTTCTTGAATGGAACTCTGAAAGAAGAAGTGTATGTGAGTCAGCCAGAGGGATTCATCGACAAAGATCATCCAGACTACGTCTACAAGCTTAAGAAAGCAATTTATGGTTTAAAACAAGCTCCAAGAGCGTGGTATGACGAACTATCATCTTTCTTGCTCAAAAACAATTTCACAAAAGGAACAGTTGATGACACCTTGTTTATCAAAAAATTCAAAGATGATATTTTGATCGTTCAAATTTACGTGGACGACATTATTTTTGGATCAACCAATCCTAACCATTCAAAACATTTTGAAAATCTCATGAAAAGTAAATTTGAAATGTCCATGATGGGGGAACTAAAATTCTTTCTTGGTTTACAAATCCATCAATCCCCTCGTGGTATTTTTATCAATCAAGCTAAATATACAATAGAGATTTTGAAAAAACATGGAATGGAAAATTGTGATTCTGTTGGTACACCAATGGTCACTTCACCAAAAATAGGTGCTGATTTGTTTGGAAAACCCATCGATCCGAAGAAATATCGGAGCATGATCGGTTCTCTCATGTACCTAACTGCTAGCCGACCCGATATTCAATTTGCTGTATGTTTATTAGCAAGGTTTCAGGCAAAGCCTACCGAACTTCACCTCAAAGAGGTTAAACGGATCTTTCGGTACCTACGAAGCACCATTAACATGGGACTTTGGTATCCGAAGGATTCGGGGTTTAATCTAACAGCATTTTCAGATGCAGACCATGCTGGTGATCAAGTTACAGCAAAGAGTACATCAGGTGGAGCACAATTTTTGGGTGAAAAGCTTGTAAGCTGGTCTTCAAAGAAACAGGATTGTACTGCACTATCAACTGCCGAAGCCGAGTATGTGTCTCTATCTGCGTGTTGTGCCCAAGTTCTTTGGATGCGGACACAACTCACAGATTATGGCTTTACTTTTGACAGAATACCTATGTATTGTGACTCAAAAAGTGCCATAGCCATCTCGTGCAATCCCGTACATCACTCTAAGACGAAGCATATCAAAGTCCGCTACCATTTCATCAAAGAACACGTGGAAGAGGGTACTGTTGAATTATTTTTCGTTAAGGCTGACTATCAACTCGCCGATCTTTTTACTAAAGCCCTTCCAAAAGAAAGGTTTGACTATTTAGTTCGACGAATTGGCATGCGAAGCCTAACTCCTGAGGAGCTAGAACGTCTTCTCGAATCTTCTTGAAAAAAGTTTTCAAAATCGCTTCGCTGTAAATATTTTTGAAAAAAACAAAATACAAAATTTGAAAATCCAACAAAAACAAAATACAAAAATATAAAATCTTTCAAAAATTACAAAAACAATATAAAATCAAAAAATCCAAAAATATTCTTCTCACGACATGTCTCTCGTATAAATCAATATTCTGTACGTTTCTAGAAATGTCATTCAACAATGATACGGACATGTACAGATGCTTGAGCGGGAGTTCTTTTTAATGTTTTTCTAAAACATGTCGTTTCTCAAAAGTTTCTTCACAATGGCTTTCGTATACTTCAGTACGAAACCCGTACGATAAACGATGACTTCTGATTATTTTCAAATCAAGGACTCGTACGTTCAATGACGAACTCTTTTTCAAAAAGTTCGAGTCTAAACAAACGAAAAAGATTTCAAGCATAAACTCGTTTTCCAACAAAATTCTTGAGCACTTTTTCAAGATTGTTCAAAAGATTTCTCAATCTCTCAAAATTAGTGCTCAAGATAACTCCCTCAAAACCCTTAAGTAATTTAAATATGCTATCATTAAGGGGGAGTATAAACAACTAAAATGTTCCGATTTCATGCAAAATCAAATCTGTCTTTCTCTCCAAAAGCTTTTTATTAATCAGTTGATATCAAAAATATCACGCTATGCTATTTTTGAGGGGGAGAAGACATGATTAAACTGTGATCAAAATGTGTAACAATTGTGGTTGAATCTCAAAAGAGCTCGACTCAGATAGTACCAATGAATTGACGAAGCTTAAAATGTCATTAATCGAAAAGACTTGTCCTGGACGGGTAATAATTTCAAGCTAGTCTAACTAGTGATGTAAGCGTGTCTCGAATAGGACTTGTCTGAGTAGAATGTACCGTATCGAGAGACTTTCTTTGGACTTGACCAGGACGGGTAATAACTTCAAGCTAGTCTAACTAGTGATGTAAGCGTGTCTCGAATCGGTCATGTTCGCTGAAAGTGGATCAATTCAAAAGTGCAAACTCCTCTCGCATGTGCAAATTTCTTAAATATTCATGAGCACATGTGAAGGGGGAGTCCTTCAAAATTACAAAACTCTCAAAGTGGTAACAACAATGTGTTTTATTATCATAAACACTTTGAGAGATTTTTCACAAAAAGGTTTTATGGCACGTGATCAAATATAGGATAGTCATGGAGTTATAAGGTGACTAAGGTTAGGAAAAACCGTCCAATGATCCGCCAGAGCCGGAGGGATCTACCCAAGGACAATTCCAATAGAGTAGAATTAGAAGTCCTCAGGTATGATTGAAGAAAGGAGAAAAAGAGAAAGGAGAAAGAAGGGGTTGAAGAATTAAAAAGAAAAGTTATGAAAAAGGGTGAAAAGAAATAGCCCTCCATATGTTCAACCTTAGGGCAGACACCGGGTACAATTCATATGCTACTGGTTGTTACTAAGGTGACACCTGTATTGAAGACAAAGACATCATGGACCCAGTGACGCACTGCACTAAACCTTCTTAACCACTCGGGTATCTCTTAAAAGGTACTTGTTTCATTCTCACGGGGAACCGGTGTAATCTATCGACCTGTCTCTTAGAGATGGTTGATATTGAAGCAGGAGACCTCTCCCTAATCTCCGCATAGGAAACCAAATGTGCACTTATCGAGTCTAGAGCCCTGAGATTCATCAAAAGATCTCATAGGAACACATGATATTTCTACACTGGTTGTTCATCATTAAGGACGCCAGATGTAAACTTTAGAGTCCTACGCAGATCTTAGCAATCTGCCAGAACATTTATGAGAGGATTCACTTTTGTGATTCTCAATGATTGAATGGAAATTCCTGCCAGGGTCAACATCAAGCAGCCCTGACAGCAGGTCACTTCGGTAATTCTTTATGGGTTACGCTTAGTGTTCGCGGTGGTTTCAAACGGTCTACAGTCGTGGAGTGATCCCCAGCGACTCACCCAGTCATTGAGCTACTTAGTAGGTCTCGTAAGCTCTCTCGAGAGTATCTGATATGGGAACGGCCTTGGTAGGGGTTAGAAGGAGTCTTCACACTATGCTGTTGACGATCTCTAATTCTTATCTGTAAGTACCGGATGTTTTATTGCTAACTGTTTATATGCAGGGACACTTCATCTCCATGGCGACAGATTCCACGTGCTCATACATACATCTGGAAGTCAAAGAAAGCTCCCTCAAAGATCTATACAACACAAAGTTCAAAGAAAGATTCTACGCCAAAAAGAAGAATCTACAAAGTATAAAGACTAAAGATCAAAGTGAAAGAAAGGGAACTACGTGCATATGAATATCAAAGTCCAAAGATGTATGAGCATGTTGGAATGGCAAACAACCACCCCAGACGCAGAAGTGACAAAAGGCAGATAACTCCACATCACAAAAGAACAAAGAACGATGAAAAATCAGTTATCAAAGATCACAAAGCATGAAAGAACAAAGACTAAAGACTATTCTACAACGACACACAAAGTTAAAGACAAAGAACACGGAAGACCCACTCACGTGGAGCATCATTCGAATGACCACCCCTTAGGGGGAGATTGTTAGCATTAAAAATATGTATTATGAAGTGATGGTCATTCTCATATTGTAACTTTGTGTCGTTTGTTAAGATTAGTAATAGTTTAGTCATTGGGCCTTGGACTTGGCAAGCTAATATGTTATATGCTATGTTTCATAAGCCTAGTTATCTAACCATGTAACCAAGTCCAAGCCCAAGCCCATAGAAAGCCTTAGGGCATCTCATGTTACTTACTATATAAACACCTCAAAGGCTTATTTGAGGTGTGTGCATGTGTGTGTATTTGTGTGTGTTTTCTTTGAATAAAAGCTCTCATATTTCTTATATCTCTCTCTCTATACACGAATCTCATACAAGTCACCAAGTCACCATCTTTCTTCTTCTAATCTTCTATATTTGTGATAAAGTTGTGAAATCTAAGGTCCTACAGCAATGCTAAGGTTACCAGAAAATTTTGAGTTTTAAAAATTTTTACGCCAAAATTTACCGAAAAATTTGAATTTTGGCCTAAAAATTTGAATTTCGGGCCAAAATTTTCAACGTTATACCAAAATTTGAATTTCGCGTAAAAATTGAACGTTTAGTCTCCTCTCAAAAATAAATTTTACTCAAATTTTCCCGCCAAAAAACTTTTTTTTTTTCTTTTTTTTTTACAAACTCGGTAAGGAGAAACTAACTCGATAGATAGTTTGTAACTTGATAAGAATCTGCAAACTTGATAAAAATCTTCTAACTCGATAATAGTTTGCTAACTCGATAACCTAAGACGAACCGAGTATAGTTTCATTTAGTATTAACCAAATAAAAATCCTTACTCGATGAACGATAAGGAACCAAGGCTAACTCGCCAATATGGTAACTCAGTAAACCCTGAATATCTAACTCGATACTAAGTGTCTAACTCGATAAACTTGCTCGATAAAAACACCCTAACTCGATAAGCAGTTCTCAAACTCGATAAACCCTAACACTATTAAACCCTAACTCGATAACAGCCTATCTTTACTCGATACCTAACTCGGCAAACCATTGATCTTACTTGATAAAAGCACTGCTAACTCGATAAATCACAACTCTAACTTGATAAAGTCTTTCCTAACTCGGAAAAACGCCGATGAACAGTACCCAGATTCACTTTTTTCACCTAAATCGATCTAAAACACGATTTTTTTAAACCCAAAAACTATCTAAAACAACCTAAAATAATCCCTTGGCTCTTGATACCACTTGTAAGACCGTAGAACAACCTTAATCACCTAAGATTATGATGTTAGAGAGAGATGGAAGAAAAAGTAGAGAGAGAGAAGTGGAGAGAACTATGTGTGAAATAAACCTTGTATTACCATGAACTCCCACCCTTCCTAACAAGCTTAGGAGGGTATTTATAGTTTTTACATTAGGCCACCATGGGCTTTCTCTTGGGCCTTCTTTTGGGCTAAGCCATTTAGGCTTTTACATAAACATAATGGAATAGCATTCAACTAACTATTACATGAATATATTTAACTAACTATTTGACTCAATAATGATCGTCACTTATAATCCTAACACTATGGTAGTAGCTATTGTATGTCTAAGCTTTATGTAATGTAAGTCCATAGCGGACACAATGTGTTTAAGTGTTGAGATCACCGTACACCTCGGATAGTATCGGTGGATATTATATGATTATGTGAGCGTGTGTCGTAGTAACGATAATGGAAAGTGAATAGATATGATCTATGGTATGAATGCTATTTGAGCAAATATGATTGATGATAGAAGTTGTGTGAAGCATGGACTATGTCCAATATAATGTCTAGTTGCCATATACATGTGATGACCTAGTTGTGGTCGAAAAGTTAAAGGAAAACATTGATATGTGAGAAAGTTAAAAAGTATGGTAAGTGTTTGATAAAGCATAAGATGTTTTAAAATTTTGAGATAAGTAAGAAATGATTAGTGAAGCATGATTTTAATGCTTAATAGAAATGAGAAAAGTTAAAGTGTATGGTTAAGATGTGATGAGAACATGTTATATATAAGTAAACATGATAAGTAAAAAGCATTTGTAAGTTAAATGTTAAAGCGTGATAAGTTAAAGTAATGAATGAGAGATAGATTACGTTAAAAGTCATAAGTGATGTGAAATGCGGTAGAAAGAATTGTAATACATGAATCGAATCATGTTAAATATTGAAATATGTAAGATGATAAGATGCATAATTTATATGCATGAAAGAGTTGAATAGGCCAATGTGATATAATGGCATATAGTGAAAGTGTGAGTCAACCTAGGGTTGACGGATAAATGATAGATTGCATTGTGGAATGCAAGTATAATAAAATCGACAAGTGTTACATAGAAACTTGTCTAGATGAAAGTAAACATGATAGCGAATGTTAAGATTGCTTAAGGCAATGGGAATTGAGAAAATGATAGTGTGTACTTAATGATAAAAGTACATGAAAGATAAAATGAGTAAAGATGATAAGGTAGATATAGCTTGGATCCAATTTTCTAGTTTTGGCATCCTTTAGGATGGCCTAGCTTGCTTTCTTGGCATGGTTGTACAGCTTGCCTTATGGCATGGATGATAGTTTGGCATCCTTCTAGATGGCCCAGCTTGCCGCAAGGGCGTGTATAGTTTTGGCATCCTTCGAGATGGCCCAACTTGCCGCTAGGGCATGGATATTATGGCATCCTTCGGGGTGGCCCAGCTTGCCGCGAGGGCATAGATATTATGGCATCCTTCGGGGTGGCCCAGCTTGCTGCGAGGGCATGGATATTATGGTATCCTTCGGGATAGCCAACTTGTCTTTATGACATGGATGGAAAGTTAGAGAGATTGGATCCAGGGCTAGAAAATATGGAAAGTAAAGTAAGTATGATTGTTGTGTCGGAAGTACGTGAGTAGGATGATTTATAATCTCCTTATTTAAATGGATTGGGACGCCTCTTCATCTAAATAAAGAAATTATAAATCGCCGAACCATAAGTTTATAATTCCTTACTTACATAGATTGGGATGCCTTTTTATGTAAGTAAAGAGTTATAAATGAGTGGGCTTATGAGTAACCGATATGACATGAGTACGGATAGTGATACGAGAAAGTAAAATTTTAAAACCGGTTAGACGTCATAAGAAAAGATTGATATGAATATGTTTTATAGTGGTGTTAATTGGTAAGTTATAACATGGTTCATGTATTTTATGGTCAAGTTAAAGGGGCATTTGGATTAAGTGTAAGTATACCCATTTTGGGTTGTAAACGGGTCAAGTAAATATGTAAACGTTTTACTATCTTAGTATAATGATTTCTGGAAGGTTTGAGGTAATACGAAAGCGTTATAGATGGGTTGTAGTGTAAATGGGTCGAAACGGGTTTTGGCACGAACCCGTCAAATTGTAAAGTATATTTCCAAGAGTCAAATGGTAAATTTTTTCACATGGAAATGAGCTTATTGATGTTTTATGTAAATCTGGAAGGTTTGGTGAAATATCGAGTTCGGGAGGTCGGGTTTTCAAGCGCGGGACTTGGGAGGGTCGTTTGGGACAGAAGTGGCAGAACCAAAATGGTTTGAAATCAAACCAGGCGGTTTGGAAGTGTCTGGGAGACAGAATGGGATGAACCAAAACGGTTTGGAATCAAACCCGCGATTTGGAGGCAATTTTCAAATTTTGTAAATTTTCAGAAAATCATATCTTTTAAACCGTAAGTCATCAAGGGTCGCGCCACTCGGCGTTTCGAAGGTAATTGAGTCTAGTTTCATTTAAAAATAGTCTCAAGGTCTGAGTTTTTATTGATTTTTATATATGGTCAAAAGACTAACATAATGTCCATTAAAGTCAAGCGTTTCCGCGCGTAAAGTTTTAACTTTTGGTCTAAGCGGGCACGGGGTGTAACATTTCCTTAGGCTAATGTGGCAACAATTAATAATAAAAATGGAGGTCACGGTTGTGGTTCTAACTGTGGATGTGGTTGTGGACGTGGTTTTGGCCGAGGAAATTATCGTGGTGTTCAATTTAAGAACACAAGTGGCCACAACAAGTGGCAAGATAAGGGAAAGGTGAATGAAAAAGATCAAAAAGCAAGAAGCGTCACAACAAATACATATTATTGCTGTGGGGGTGTAAACCATTAGGCACGTACATGTTGTACGGCCAAGCATCTAGTGGACCTTTATCAACAGTCCCAAAAGAACAAAGGGAAAGGGGTGGAAGTGAATTTCGTCTATGATAATGAAAATGTTGGTAGCCCTAGTGGTCAAGAAGACCAAGTTAATCCAACCCATTTGGATGTCAGTGACTTTCTTACCAACGAATGATTGAGCAACCAAATCTAAAACTATATTTGTTTTATGTTTTCTAGTTTTACATTAAGAATACCTTGTGTTTATTTTCGTGCCAAGAATAATAGCCTTCGTTTTAAGTTTGTTTCTTAATTCCTTTGGATGTTTTTTCTTTCTTTGATTATCAATAAAATGTTTGTTTTAGTGAAAAGTTTTTTTTACTGCTTCACTATTTTAATATACCTAAGTTATTTTCTTATAATAAATTTGTATTTTTTTTTTTTTTTTTTTTTGAAGAACATGGATCAACTAGCTACTTTGACTACTGATGATGGAGATGTGTGTCTAGTGGATAGTGTAACCACACACACAATTCTTAAGAAGAGAAAATATTTCTCTGAAATAGATATACAAAAATCGAATGTTATTTTCTCTTAAATAGATATACAAAAATCGAATGTTAACACTATATCTGGTAGTGCTAAATTGATCGAAGGATCGGGAAAAGCAAATATATTATTACTGGGAGGAAAACTATTTAAAATTGATAATGCATTATTTTCCCCCATGTCTCAAAGGAATTTGTTGAGTTTTAAAGATATTCATAGAAATAGATACCATATTGAGACAACAAGTGAAGGAAAAATAGAGTACCTTCACGTTACAAATATGATTATGGGTAAAAAGCATGTACTAGAGAAATTACCCACATTTTCTTCCAGTTTGTATTACACTAAGATTAATGTAATTGGATCAAATGCAGTCATAAACGAGAAGTTTATATACCGAGAGAATTTTATTGTTTGGCATGACCGATTGGGCCATCCTGGGTCAACAATGATGCGAAAAATTACAGAAAACTCATGTGGGCATCCTTTAAGGAACAATAAGATTTTTCAAACTAAGGATATTACATGTGTTGCATGCTCACAAGGAAAGTTGATTACCCGTCCATCACCGGCTAAAGTTGGGAACGAGTCCCTTAATTTTCTGGAAAGGATACAAGGGGATATATGTAGGCCCATACATCCGCCTTGTGGACCATTTAGGTATTTTATGGTTTTAATTGATACATCAACTAGATGGTCACATGTGTGCTTCCTATCAAGTCGCAACCTGGCGTTTGCGTGACTACTTATGCAGTTAATAAGACTTAGATAACATTTTCCGGATTATCCAATAAAGAAAAAATGTTTGGATAATGCTGGTGAATTTACGTCTCAAACATTCAACGACTTCTGTATGTTGATTGGTATAAGTGTTGAACATCTAGTAGCTCATGTGCATACATAAAATGGGCTTGCTGAATCGTTTATTAAACGAATTCAGATGATTGCAAGGCCAATGATAATGAAAGCAAAACTACCATTTTCTGCCTGGGGTCATGAAATTTTACATGCGGCAACACTAATTCGCATCAGCCCACCAAGTTATCATACTTCCTCCCCATTACAATTGGTTTTTGGTCAGGAACCAAATATATCCCATTTAAGGATTTTTGGTTGTGCGGTCTATGTTCCAATTGCTCCACCACAACGCACAAAGATGGGACCTCAAAGGAGGCTGGGAATATATGTTAGGTATGATTCACCTTCTATAATTAAGTATTTAGAACCACCAATGGGGGATGTATTTATGGCTCGATTTGCTGATTGTCATTTTGATGAGTCAATATTCCCAACATTGGGGGGGGGGGGGGGAGAAAAAAACGGCTGGAAAGTGAAATAAGCTGGAATGAATTATCATTGTCTCATCTTGATCCTTGAACTAAATAATGTGAAATTGAAGTTCAAAAGATAATTCATTTAAAAGACTTAGCAAATAAATTAACAGATGCATTTACTAACCCAAAGAGAGTGACTAAGCCACATATACTAGTTGTTAATGCTCCTATTAAAATATGTGTCCATGAAGGACAACCAACAATTGGTAGTGATTCTAAAGCACGTTTGAAGCGTGGTAGACCAGTCGGTTCCAAAGATAAAAATCCAAGAAAAAAAAAGGAGCAAATAATCAAGATGGCAAACTCGAGGTAAAAGAAATGCCACAAGGGTCTCCTAGACATGACGGTTCTAAAAGAACCGCAGGCACCTAAAAATGATGAGATCTCAATAAATTATAGCATGTCTAGAAAAATGTGGAACTGAAATGAAATCGACGTCGATGAAATATTAGCATATAATGTAGCGTTAGAAGTGATGAAAAATGATGAGGATCAAGAGCCAAAGTCTGTTCAAGAATGCAAAAATAGAAACGATTGGCCAAAATGGAAAGACGCAATTGATACATAATTGAATTCTCTCTCAAAAAGAGAAGTTTTTGGACAAGTAGTCCGTACACATAAAGGCGTAAAACCTGTAGGATATAAATGGGTCTTCGTGCGAAGGCGCAATGAGAAAAAGGAAATTATTAGATACAAAGTGATTTTGGTGGCACAAGGATTTTCTCAAAGACCTGGAATTGATTATGAGGAGACATACTCTCCTGTGGTGGATGCAACTACTTTTCAATATCTAATTAGTCTAGTAATACAAGAAGGACTTGACTTACATCTAATGGATGTTGTAACTGCTTATTTATATGTTTCACTTGACACTGAAATTTACATGAAACTTCCGGAAGGATTTAAGTTGCCTGAATCAAGTGAGAAAAATTCTCGGGAGCATTATGAAATATAATTGAATAAGTCCTTGTATGGATTATGTTGATATAAATAATGCCTAAAAACGTTATTCATATTTTTTGATATTTCTATGTTTTGATAATCACAAAATGTAAACTCATTAAACTAGAGATTATGACATAAACAAGTATTTAGTCGTAAATGTTCACTTCAACAACCTAATCACTTAAGGTATGAATAAATAAAGTGTTTATTGCATTTTATGATCAAAGGAAAATTTTCTAAATCACTAGATTTTTTATAAAATGTCACAAACATTTTATATATTTTACAAAATCATTTTTGGAATTAAAAGAATATGTCCAAAAATGGCAAAATTAATCCAGAAAAACCTTCTCGGAAAAAGGACAAAAAATGTCCAACGTTCTGGAGGGGCGGCCCCCTTAATTCCTTAGGCGGCCCCCTTAATAATTAAGGGGACTAGCCCCTAATTAAGGGGACCGGCACGCTCCAGAACAGTTTTTTTTTTGTCTATAAATACTGGTTCATTTCACAAAATTTTCTCACCTTTTTGTCTAAACATTCTGATTTAAACCTCCATTTCTATCCTCTAAAATCCTTTGATCATATATACATAAATCTTTGTTTTAAAGTGATTCAAGCTCCAACACTCAAGTGCAAAGAGAAGAATAATTCTGTCATTCAAAGATTAGAAGTATTACAACTTAGTATCATGTTCATTTCATCTTGTAAATCATTCATTCTTTAGTGTATAAGGTGTGTATATTAGTTAGTTAGATTTAGACATAGGATCTAGACTTGTTGAAGGTGTGAAGTGGTACAAGAAGTGAAGAAATAGAGGTGGATAGGAATAGTTGTAGGAAGTATAAGAAGTAATAATACTTTGAAGTGGTGGTGAGTAGTAAAGATATAGAAGCCGTATCGTAGTGTAGAAACCTTGAAGTAGCAAAGACGTTGAAGCCTTAGAGAAGTGAAGACATAGAAGACTAGAAGGTGTGAAGACGTAGAAGTATTGAAGTAGTGATGACATAGATGCTTTAAAGTAGTAGAAGCCTTGTTGTGGTGTATAGATAAAAGCCTTGAAGTAGAGCCATAGAAGTATTGAAGTTGTGAAGACATAGAAGTATTGAAGTTGTGAAGACATAGAAGCCTAGAAGTTGTGAAGACGTAGAAACTTTGAAGTAGTGAACAGATAGAGGTTGTGAAGGCGTGAAGAAACAAGAGTTGTGAAGAAGTGTAGAAGGCGTGAAAGGGTGTGAAGAAGTTGTGGTGTGATTGTAGTTGTGAGATTGGTTCTAGCTAAGATTAGAACTCGACATATAGCTTGTGTCGTTAAATTGGTGTAAGCTAAGGTGTGTACGGCTTTCTTCGCCATAAGGGAGCATTTTAACTTAGTGAAGAAAACTCTCGAGTTCGGTGCTCGGGGAGTGGAGTAGGGCAAGGAAGGTGTCCTTGTAGCAGAACCACTATAAACCCTTTGTCTCTCGGTTTGATCTTTCCATCTCTCACTCTTTGCTTACTTACTTATTTACGTTTCGTATATTGTTATAATAGCTTGTGTTGTGCATGCATTGATTTCACATAAAGATCAAACTAAGTTCCCTTCACTACAACAATTTCATATAAACAAATTAAAAGGATATATATATATATATATATATATATATATATATATATGTGTGTGTGTGTGTGTGTGTGTGTGTGTGTGTAATAAATAACATTGTAGTTTTTACTCAACAATCTAATTAAGTAGTGTTCAAACAACAATAGTGAACAAACTCAAATCTACATTTTTGAATTAAAGTTTTTATAATCTGAATCCATTCTTTAGAAGCAAACTTTTATAAAATGAAAAAGACGTAAAACTATTCAACCCCCCCCCCCCTTCTAGTTTTCCACAATTGATACCAGAGCCACGTCAAGCAAGATTTTTAAAATATATTGTATTTTAAAACTTGTAACGATCTATGGAATCTGAAAAATATTTTGAAGGGGATTTAACTGTCACACCCCCAAAATACCTGAATGGCAGCGGAATGGAATACCTGGGGGTGACTGTCATAGCACCACAGTTACAGTCATATTGAACGACCTAAAGTATCGTTTGGAAAAATACATCGTTTGATCATTAAAACATTCAGAGTTTACAAAACTTAGGTCCCAAAAGATGTTGCCAATTTAGATAAAATAAGTTCAACAAGATCAAACGTTTCATAAGTGCAGAAAATATAAGGTGAGACGCGTCGACTCCGCGACTCCATGAAGTTCCAAATGCATGCCACATGAGCTACCTTAATAACCTGAGAATACATTGCTAAAACGGTCAACATAAAGTTGGTGAATAATCATAGGTTTATAAGTAAATCGTATGTACAATAACCACAAGTATAAAGTAAGGTGACAAAATGTCAAAAAGCTACATTGTCTCTTAAGCTCATGGCCCCGAAGCTAGACGTACTAAAATTTGCCCCAAAGGAGTGGTTACCAGTCACTCAAATATTAGACATGAAATGCATTCGTTTTCCTTATGGAGCAACCCAAACACGAATGGAGGAGTCACCCTCAATAGATCTATTCATTCACTCTCGCTTGGCAATATAATTAACGGTCCATGATAATAAAGGAGACTTGAAGTGGTAGTACTAGCAACTTAAGCAATGTACGGAATTTAATACTTGGGCATGTACAAAAATAATTGTGCGATGTATTCTCCCCCGTGGGATTTGAAATCAAATAAGTAATTAAAACGGGGCTATGAAGACTCACCTCGAAATGATGGTACAAAGATGGTACAATGATGGTAAAGTAGTCGGGACAATGAGGCGCGAACACTAGCCGCAACCTAAATGAATAATCGTGATCTAATTTAGATCATAACGTGATGTAATGAATGCACATGCACATGATACATATACCACTCGTAACTTGGAAATACTAGTTATTGTCAAATAAAATACTTTCCATACTTAGGAAAAATAAGTCCAAATAGAGTTATAAAAACTTGTCGTAATATATCGTATAAAAATGTTAGTGTTATATTCCTCGTCTCGAAAACCTTAAAATAATGTCTAGTAGTCGCGCAATAAACCTTGAGTCGTACGTACTTCGTTAGTAAAAAAAATAAACTCCTTGAATAAGAAATCTAGAAAATATATCATTTAGTACGTAGTTATATTATTTTCTAGTAGTGACTAAATATATATATATATATATATATATAGTTTTGACGATTTTAAAACGTATATAACTTGGTCGTTTTAAGCTCATTTTACTCGTTTTTTATATCCACGGATTCTTTTTAGTATATACTAATATATTTTCGATAACTCGGCTCCTCTAGGTTACGTTTAACGTCTCTATTTGCCCGTCGAAAACTGTCAAACAGCATGCAGTTTTTCAGAAAAATAGTTTTCGTCGTTAAATTTACAAAAATCATATCTCCTTCGTTATAAGCTCGTTTTAGTCCGTTCTTTCGCCAAAAGTTTCGTTTTTAAAATTATTTTCTAAATCTTTGGTCAAAATTTACCCATCACCTACTGAGTTTCCCACGTTTTAAAAATGGTGACAGTAGGTAAATATATATTTTCCAAAATCATTTTCCTAGTTTCAAACTTGTTCCAACTTCAACCAAACCACTTTCAATCACCACAAAACTAGTCTAATCCTACCATACACCTTCTTAGGGTGTCATGGGTTCCTGAACATCATAAACCAAGTGGATCTAACAACGATCTAACTATAATCACTTTCTAGGCTTTCAAAGTTAAAAGTTTGTAAAATAAAGTGGTATAAATAACATATGCATGTAGATCTAGTATATATATCATATGGATCTTGTATAAACTTGGTAAAATTATAAAAATGAGTTTCATATACTTACTTGAAAGATGGTGTGATTAGATGATGAAAAACCTTAGTATTCTTAAGTTTGTATTTCAAAACCTTACAAGAATAACCTAAATAAACTAGATAAACACTTGAACTTGGAAAACTTTTTGGTCTTGCTCCTCCCCTTGTTGTTGCCGTGAGTTGAGTAAGAGAGAAAGAGGAGAAAAGTTGTCTTGATTAATTCTTGCAAATGAGAAGAAATACTAACTATATGATATGTATATTATTTATGTAGACAACAAGTACAAGATTTAAATGAAGTTAGTGAGTTTGTCAATTTGTGTAAGGAATTGGAATGGGGGGGGGCGGCAAAATAGATGGAGTGTAAGAAAAGGGAAGACTTTTTGTGTAGAATGTGCATTATGTTGTGTTTATTAATAGATTTAAAGGATACCGGGTACCAAGTTAACTAAAAATAAATTTTAACGGAGTTAACCGGGACATAATAAAGTCGTAAAAATTGTAAAAATATGTTGGGTATAAATATTGAGTGTTTGGTTAATCGTCGTTTAATTTCTATGAAAATCGTCGTAATTAAATTAGGCGTACGATACGAAATAAATAAATTTCCAAAATACCAGGTAAATTAATATTATAATTTTTATATAATTAAAATGAATATAAAAATATATTGGGATCATAGTCGGGAGTGTCGGACGTGTTAGTCACATTATTGGTCGCGTGTTAACGTTTATTTAAAAATAAATATAAGTAAAAAGTCAATTATACCAAAAGTATTAATTTAAATATCCTACGAGTGGAATAGTATGCAAGTGACATAATGATGATACGTACACTACTTCTAGTCTGTATGAGATGTCCCAAATGATAATGCATGAATTCGCTCTTGAACCAATACGGTTACGCGAATTTTGAATACCCGTAAACTAAGTTTACGATAAAATGAGTAATGCACATGTAACAACTCGCATTTTCGGATTACTATTCATTTTTACTATTCACAAGTACTATTCACTTTTTACTATTCACTTTCACTATTCACTCCTGAAATTTTTATTTCATATTCACGTAAGTAAAACTATTTTAATGATAATCTGAGAATTTGACACTCGAAGGATCATTTCTGCAAAAATCACGAAACCGTGTCCGAGATTTACTTTTAGGTTTAAACGTCATTCTAGCATCCCGATATGTCCATAAAACACTATAAACAATAGAAATATGATTTTCTCTCATTTTACTACAATTCCAAAAGTTTTGGAATTTTACGTTTTCCAGTTCAGCGTTTTACGCGAATTACGCGTTTTAGACCCGTGTTTCCAGTTTTAGCAGCGTTTAAGTAACCCGATAGAACTTATCACTCATTAAATAGGCTAAGATAGGTTATATTAATAAGTTCTAACATATTTATAAATTTCATATTTTTAGGATACCCGATTTTAAGTTTCATGACTTAACGACTTACTGTTAGCGATTACCGGGACCAAAACTCACTCCGTAACTTAGATAAGACCATGACTACTCATCTAGACACCCCTTATCCCATATGAACGTGTATCATAAGCCTTGTTGGCTTGTGATAAGTCTTGAGGACTTTAGGTAGCAAACATGTGTAAAACTTCCTAAGTAAGCCTCCTAAATATCCTAAAAACTAACCTCCTCAATGAACCTTCCTAGGCACCTTCCTTGCACCTCCTCTTCATGCTATAAATACAAGGCTCATCTCTTCCTTTCTTCATAATAAAAACGCCACACCATCAATCCCTAGCACCATGATCCTTTGATCTTCAAACTACAAGTTACACTACAAAGTTCAAGGTCTTAGTATTCTCTACCTAGTTCTTAAGTTTGTTTGGTGATTCCATGGTTGAATTAGGAGCTACACAAGGTGATTAGGGGCTGAAGTTAATTGATTTTCAAAAGGGTTATAGCAAGGGTTTACAAGAGTTGTGGTGAAGGGTTTACAAGCATAGGTTTAGTGTCCTAGTTTCATACTTGACTTCCTTTCTTTAGAAAGCCAAAAGTTGTAAGCAAACCCTATTACACTTCCTTGCTTAATATCATTTTCATGCTTATTATGTTTCTTTCATGCTATATATGGTCTTTGTATTGTGTTCATGATGTATAAAAACTAGTAAAACAAGTTATGGTATGTATATGTTAACTTATGTTGTTTAAACAAGTAAACTAGTGACTTTTATGGAAGAGCCACGACCAAAATAGTACAACTATGATATTTGACACTTACTTACTGTTATAAAGGACTTCAAAAGGAAAACATAGCAATTTGAATCACCCAAAACGAGTACACGAGTCAAAAGATACGGCCATAAGAAGTTAGCGAAACCAAAACGCCGAAACTGCCAATACCCTACTGTTTGCATTCTGCCATTTTGAAAGTCACCCTTCTGGTCCGATTCATGAAAAAGTTAAAGCACGAAAGTTGTCCGGAATGCCGTTTTCGTTCAGGAACAAAGAAGCTCGAGCCCTGAAAACGCTTTCCGAGTGATATTTTCTTCAAATTCTTAACAGCCCATTTTTAGACCAAAGTAATTATATAATGGTTATAATTAGATGAGACCAAGAGGTCTAATGACCTAAAGCCAAGACCACAACCATGGATAAAGCCAAGGTTGAGTCTCAAAACCATGGTAACAATGACCAAGGTCACGGCAAAGCCACGGCTAAAGACCATATAACTTTTAAATATCAAAACTTATATATATGTTATCAAATACTACAATAGTAGGGAGCCTCATGTGAGGAGTTCATTAAGTAAGCCGTCAAGATGAGTTGTGGATTTACGAATTAAAGTGTCCTGGCTCCTCGAACGTTTACTCCATGACTTCTGAATTATGTCAGCCCGAACGGTAGTAAGAGATATACAACCTATACATGTTTCATAAACCACTTATATTCAACGACTTACACTATATACTAAGTACTACATCATGAACATTATGCAAGACATATATAGGCAATTCTTCGTATTCTTGGACGTTACTCCAAACCTAAGTCGCAACGTTCTATTATAGGCTGCTCTTAGAGACTTTCGCGATTCGACTACCACTTTCATTTCTCATTACTTAAGCTTATGGTGAGTCATAACCCCTACTTTTTCATACTTGTTTTAACTCTTTGGGGGAGATACATGCTCAACTACTTGCTTACTTGTACAAATATTCAAAGCTTTTATACTTGATCGTCTTATACTTGATTGCATTATACTTGATTTCATACATACATGATTGTGTTATACTTAGCTGCGTTATACTTGATTGTGAGACTTCCAGTGGCTCCAGATTAAGTTGCTGGATGACCATTGAGACTGGCAGTGGCTCCAGATTAAGTTGCTGGATGACCATTGAGACATACAACAAACGTGAGGTCTTCGGAGATGAAGTGTAGACTCACGACTAATTGCTTAACTGTTTTGATGAACTTATACATGTCTTTATTATACTATATGTTAGCAGTGGGTTGTGAACACACAGGTTACAAGTCTCTTATGGCGGGACTTGCAACTGAGTGGATTCACGATGCCTTTGCTGTGTGATCATTTTTATAGGCTTTATTTGTTAGACAAACTCTATGAACTCACCAACCATTGTGTTGACACTTTAGCATGTTTATCTCAGGTTAGTAAGGCGATAGCTAGTGCATGGAACTTAGAGTCAAGCTGCATATTCTGAAGACTTACGCTTTTATCATTTACCATTCAAAACATTTTTGTATACATTTATGTATCATACTTTGGAATCTCATGTTTGTAACTTTGAATTCATTAATCGAATGGTAACTTTTCAAAACGTCTCATTTAGAGTTCGTTTTCTATAACTTATACTTTGTATTATGAAGTAGCACCCCAGTGACACAGTATTCCGCTGCGGTATTTTGGGGGTGTTACAGATTGGTACCAGAGCCTTGGTTATAGAGAACTAGGTTGCATTTAGTGCCTAGACTATAACTGCTATATACCTTAAGACTCTCCTCTTTATTTGCCTTACACACACTACATACACATACGCTTTTGATAGTTGTTGGTTTAGTTCCACGCTGTTAGATGATGTGACTTTAGTATCTTAAGGAACCCCCGAGATTAGCCGAGTCATTAAAAACATGGAGCTCAGTAATAACTAATTATTTAACTTGATCTTGTGACAGTTCTTGTTTGATGAGACACAAGATTTGAGTTAAATAATATTATTGCTTAGCTTTAGGGATTTGATGACTTGATTATCTTACTATCGGCCTCAGAAGGTGGATTTTGTGTCGGAAATTCTTAAGTAGGATGATTTAGAATCTCCTTATTTAAATGGATTGGGATGCCTCTTCATTTAAATAAAGAAATTGTAAATCACCGAACCATAAGTTTATGATACCTTACTTACATAAATTTGGACGCTTCTTTATGTAAGTAATGTGTTATAAATAAGTGGGCTTAATTGTAGCCGATACGACTCCTTAACCACAACCTTAGATGAATCAGAGTGAACACCACTATTTTAGAGATCCTGAAATCCCAAATTCTCTTAGACACACCGTAAGTAGTTAACATCAACTGAACTTCGGGACGAAGTTCTCCTTAAGGGGTAGAGACTGTAACAACTCGCATTTTTGGATTACTATTCATTTTTACTATTCACAAGTACTATTCACTTTTTACTATTCATTTTCACTATTCACTCCTGAAATTTTTATTTCATATTCTCGTAAGTTAAACTATTTTAATGATAATCCGAGAATTTGACACTCGTTGGATCATTTCTGCAAAAATCACAAAACCGTGTCCGAGATTTACTTTTAGGTTTAAACGTCATTCCAGCATCCCGATATGTCCATAAAACACTATAAACAATAGAAATATGATTTTCTCTCATTTTACTACAATTCCAAAAGTTTTGGAATTTTACGTTTTCCAATTCAGCGTTTTACGCGAATTACGCGTTTTAGACCCGCGTTTCCAGTTTTAGCAGCGTTTAAGCAACCCGATAGAACTTATCACTCATTAAATAGGCTAATATAGGTTATATTAATAAGTTCTAACATATTTATAAATTTCATATTTTTAGGATACCCGATTTTAAGTTTCATGACTTAACGACTTACTGTTAGCGATTACCGGGACCAAAACTCACTCCGTAAGTTAGATAAGACCATGACTACACATCTAGTCACCCCTTATCCCATATGAACGTGTATCACAAGCCTTGTTGGCTTGTGATAAGTCTTGAGGACTTTAGGTAGCAAACATGTGTAAAACTTCCTAAGTAAGCCTCCTAAATATCCTAAAAACTAACCTCCTCAATGAACCTTCCTAGAAACCTTCCTTGCACCTCCTCTTCATGCTATAAATACAAGGCTCATCTCTTCCTTTCTTCATAATAAAAACGCCACACCATCAATCCCTAGCACCATGATCCTTTGATCTTCAAACTACAAGTTACACTACAAAGTTCAAGGTCTTAGTATTCTCTACCTAGTTCTTAAGTTTGTTTGGTGATTCAATGGTTGAATTAGGAGCTACACAAGGTGATTAGGGGCTGAAGTTAATTGATTTTCAAAAGGGTTATAGCAAGGGTTTACAAGAGTTGTGGTGAAGGGTTTACAAGCATAGGTTTAGTGTCCTAGTTTCATACTTGACTTCCTTTCTTTAGAAAGCCAAAAGTTGTAAGCAAACCCTATTACACATTCTTGCTCAATATCATTTTCATGCTTATTATGTTTCTTTCATGCTATATATGGTCTTTGTATTGTGTTCATGATGTATAAAAACTAGTAAAACAAGTTATGGTATGTATATGTTAACTTATGTTGTTTAAACAAGTAAACTAGTGACTTTTATGGAAGAACCACGACCAAAATAGTACAACTATGATATTTGACACTTACTTACTGTTATAAAGGACTTCAAAAGGAAAACATAGCAATTTGAATCACCCAAAACGAGTACACGAGTCAAAAGATACGGCCATAAGAAGTTAGCGAAACCAAAACGCCGAAACTGCCAATACCCTACTGTTTGCATTCTGCCATTTTGAAAGTCACCCTTCTGATCCGATTCATCAAAAAGTTAAAACACGAAAGTTGTCCGGAACGCTGTTTTCGTTCAGGAATAAAGAAGCTCGAGCCCTGAAAACGCTTTTCGAGTGATATTTTCTTCAAATTCTTAACAGCCCATTTTTAGACCAAAGTAACTATATAATTGTTATAATTAGATGAGACCAAGAGGTCTAATGACCTAAAGCCAAGACCACAACCATGGCTAAAGCCAAGGTTGAGTCTCAAAACCATGGTAACAATGACCAAGGTCACGGCAAAGCCACGGCTAAAGACCATATAACTTTTAAAGATCAAAACTTATATATATATATTATCAAATACTACAATAGTGGGGAGCCTCATGTAAGGAGTTCATTAAGTAAGCCGTCGAGATGAGTTGTGGATTTACGAATTAAAGTGTCCTGGCTCCTCGAACGTTTACTCCATGACTTCTGAATTATGTCGGCCCGAACGGTAGTAAGAGATATACAACATATACATGTTTCATAAACCACTTATATTCAACGACTTACACTATATACTAAGTACTACATCATGAACATTATGCAAGACATATATAGGCAATTCTTCGTATTCTTGGACGTTACTCCAAACCTAAGTCGTAACGTTCTATTATAGGCTGCTCTTAGAGACTTTCGCGATTCGACTACCACTTTCATTTCTCATTACTTAAGCTTAAGGTGAGTCATAGCCCCTACTTTTTCATACTTGTTTTAACTCTTTGGGGGAGATACATGCTCAACTACTTGCTTACTTGTACAAATATTCAAAGCTTTTATACTTGATCGTCTTATACTTGATTGCATTATACTTGATTTCATACATACATGATTGTGTTATACTTAGCTGCGTTATACTTGATTGTGAGACTTCCAGTGGCTCCAGATTAAGTTGCTGGATGACCATTGAGACTGGCAGTGGCTCCAGATTAAGTTGCTGGATGACCATTGAGACATACGACAAACGTGATGTCTTTGGAGATGAAGTGTAGACTCACGACTAATTGCTTAACTGTTTTGATGAACTTATACATGTCTTTATTATACTATATGTTAGCAGTGGGTTGTGAACACACAGGTTACAAGTCTCTTATGGCGGGACTTGCAACTGAGTGGATTCACGATGCCTTTGCTGTGTGATCATTTTTATAGGCTTTATTTGTTAGACAAACTCTATGAACTCACCAACCATTGTGTTGACACTTTAGCATGTTTATCTCAGGTTAGTAAGGCGATAGCTAGTGCGTGGAACTTAGAGTCAAGCTGCATATTCTGAAGACTTACGCTTTTATCATTTACCATTCAAAACATTTTTGTATACATTTATGTATCATACTTTGGAATCTCATGTTTGTAACTTTGAATTCATTAATCGAATGGTAACTTTTCAAAACGTCTCATTTAGAGTTCGTTTTCTATAACTTATACTTTGTATTATGAAGTAGCACCCCAGTGACACAGTCTTCCGCTGCGGTATTTTGGGGGTGTTACAGCACATGAATAGTGGTTTTCTCTCGGAAATGAATAGTGCCAAGTGAATAGTAAAATTTTTGAATGCTTCTCAGAATATCAAATTGACCTTAAAAATGATGAATAGTAATCGGTGAATAGTAAATGATGAATAGTATATTGTCGAAGTTTGGAAAATGACCGGAAATTACGAGTTGTGACAGTTTTCCCCTCTAAAAGGAACTTCGTCCCGAAGTTCAGTTTGTGTTGGTCTCTGAAGTGGTATTGGTGAAAAGATGATAATATTTGAGAATTCCAGCGAACTTCCACGGTAGGAATTCGACTCTGCTTCAACCGTTCGACCCAACAGTCCATGATTTCTATTGGTTCTTACCAATTTTACGTTTGTCTTTGGGTTGGATTCCTTTCCAAATGGGATTATGTGTGCCTAATCTGAAAGTCATTTCCTGGGATTTGAATAGGTGAAACATAGTTGTGTAATCCGGTTGTTCTCTAACAAGGCTCAAGCCTGACGGCCACTAGGCCTACTCTGTCTGAAATATTACGTGGTCCAGTGTATATCGGGTTTTAACTTTCCAAATTTTTCCGAATAATATCATGCCTTTTTCTAGGCAGAACTTTCAACATGATCTGGCTACCAACTTGAAGTTTTAATGGCTTACAACTTATAGAATTTGTAATTGATTCTTGACTTGCAAGTAATTTCTGGTTATCTCATGAATGCCTACTAGACTAGTGAAGGATTTTTCCGAGTTTGGTTCATCAATAGATGATCAGTGCTTCTTCAGGTTTATAAGGTAATATGGGTAATATATGTTGCTGAACTCTGCCAGAACTCAATTCTTATATGTCAGCTGGTCGATTCAAAAATGAATCTTAAATGATCCAATATACTAGAGGTTCAATCTCTCGTGTTACCAAAATTATATCAAGCCTCTCCAAGGCCAAGTTTCCAACTTAGTTCGTTCTCCTACTTGAATTTAGATGGTTTGCTATTCAGGGATACTCAATCCGCATGATGTGCGTCATGCACCAACCTAACTTCTACCAGTTTCACGTTGCTTGTAACTGGTTCTTGACTTGTGAAATTTCCTTTGTGGTTCCATAGTTTAGTTCTAGACCAGTGAATTTAACTTTCCGATTTCGGTCTGTAAATGGGTAATTGGCACTTTGACCATAAAGTGCCTCAAATAGTGTAGTCTCTACGATCGTGAGATAACTGTCGTTGCAAACGAATCTGATTTATGATAAATGGTTAGTCCAACCATCCCTAGAGTCAATCGCTCACTCTCTGAGCATAACTTTCCTATGTTTGAATTGTTCTCTCGTTCTGACCATCGGTCTAAGGATGATAGGCGGTGTTTACATCTTAATGAAGTTCCGAAGGAAGTCTTAAAATGATAGTTAGAAGTCTGAGGTGATTCAATTACTTTTATCTGGAACGCTTGAAATAGGTACCATAAATCTTGTGACTAATTCCTCAACGTTACGTCTTTCGAACTCAGTGTCATTTAAAGGGGATAGAATATGGGTAACAATCTTTGATTCCTTGTGTTTTGGTCTAATGGATTGCTAAGACATGTGTCATTCTTTGCCTATTGGGCTTGGTCTCTCTCTATAGTGTTGCATAGCGCACCTTCACAGTGTGTTCGATCCTGCAACTAAATCTAGCTAGTACCTTTGAATAATACAATTTGATAACTAGGTCAGAGAAGGTGATTCGGATGGTATCGTGGTACCTTAGGATTGTTGTTGGGTTATGAATTTTCTTAGTCTAGGTTTAATAGTCCCGTAATCCTTTTAGTGTTTTTCTTGTATCGAGGAGTCCTCCTAGTACTTGATATGGAAAGTCTCTCCTAAAGAAGTCAATGGAACAATCCAACTTAATGGCTAAGTGGGTGACAGGTGGGGTAAGTATCCAGGGAGAGTTTGTCAAAAAGAGACATTTATAAAAGAGTTTACTTGTTTAAAACGCTTTTAAATGAAGATTGTTATTAGCAATACTTTAAAAAGTAACTATTTCCTTCATGGCATAATCCTTCCTGAAGTATACATAGGTGATCAGGCTATGTATAGTTGAGGACTAATGATGCGATGCTTGATTTAGTCAAAATAACATATTTTTCTCAAAAGTTTTAAATGGTGTTCAACGCATTGTTATTAAAAATGGTATCCTGATTATTTCCTTTCAAAGTAACATAAAAATTGCTTCGCGTAATAATAGTAAATACTTGGTGTAATGACAGAAAAAACAATTTATAGTACGGTAACAGAATAGCTTATTTTAGAAATTCGGTAAAACAATTTCCCCATAGGGTAGTAAAATAGTTTGAAACTAAATTCGTTGAATGGTTTATTGGATACATGGGTAAATCGTACGGAATGGAAATAATCTACTAATCCGTCAAATACGAAATCGGCTTAATCCCTAATAAGACAATGGTATAATGTTGCGAAATGATTGAAAACTGCACAATTGCAATAGAAAATGGAATAAACGAAGGTTACGTTTATCACAGAGATAACAAAGATAGTCATTACATTAGATAGGAAAGTGCTTAATATAACTAGGTTACACCGACGTACTTATGGAAAGTACCAAAAGAAAGTACAACCCTAGAGGGCTCAACTATGGTTTACATAATTAAAACATAAACTTCTTCTTCCAATTCTGGCTTCCCAACTCTGGGCATTCACTCTTGAAGTGTCCTACTACACCACAGCCAAAACATGTAATTGATGGTTTCTGATTATCACCCACAATTGGAACCCTGCAATCCCTGGTTTTGTGGGTAACCTTCTTACAGTTGCCACATGGTTTCGGGCAACGGTCTGGGTTATGATGATGTTGACACTCTTCACACTTAGGTAAAATACCAAGGTAATCATTCTTTTCATTTAGACCTGCAGCATAGGGTTTAGCAACTCCCTGTCTCTTGCGTGGTCCTTGTGTGGCATTCTCACCTCGGTTGTTGTTCCACTTCCTTTTATTGTCACTATTGTTTCCTGATGTCTTGGTGCGGGCTATATGTTCCTTTGCTTCGATCGCCATTCTGATAGCTGTAGGCATGGTATTAGGTTCCAATGAGTTGACCAACATACGAATTTCAGGAGAAAGTCCTCCGATGTACCTTTCAAGTTTCTTGCTTTCTGGTTCATCCATTGCAGAGCCTAGTCGAGCAAAATCATAAAAGTAAGCAGTATGTAACAATTCGCAATTTCAGGTTAATTACCATTCCCGGAAAATTTCACTATTCACTTTTACTATTCATTTTTCCCGAAACTTTCCTGAAAGTTGATTTTTATTTGATATTCTCGAGTGATAAATCATTTCCATGGCAAATTACATGTTTGACATTCGTCAGATCATTTTCGTGAAAGTTATTAAGGAATTACACGTTTTAGGGTAAAACGTCATTCAGAAATTCTACGTACAACGAAACTCAACCGCGTTAAGTGACCCCGCATCAGAAAAATGTTTGACACACTCATGATTTATTTGAGAATTAATCGTGACTGAGAAAAACATGACCAAAGACTTCCCAGCAGGTCACCCATGTCGGTACTACTCTCACATAAGCACGCTTAACCGAATGGGCGATTAACCGTTAGACCACGAAACGAGTTTCTAAGACGTTTTGAGTTTTCAAACTTATTAGAAAAAGTCAACATAATTTTTCCCTCCTCCTTTGACCAAAAGTCATTCCTTGATTTTTAGGCTTACGGTTTGATGTCTAAAAGACATTTAACACCAACCGACACTAGACTGAGCCCAGTCTAGACATTATAAGTCATTTTAAATCATTTATATCATATTAGAAAAGTAACGTTTTACTTTTCTCAGTTTTACGTAAAATTCGTACATTTTACGTATTACGCGTTTTAGACCCGTGTTTCCAGTTTTTAGCAGGGTTTACCACCCAAATGGAACCTACCACTCATTTTATATTTTATTATGGAACTTATTGACATGTTTATCAATACTTTCAAGTTCCATAATTTTACGACACCCGGTTTTACGTTTTGAGGCTTAATCATTTACGATTGGCATTTCCCGGAGTCAAAACTAACCAAGTATCTTGGATAATACCAAGAAAAGTCTAACCCTTGCTCTCCAAGCACTCCAAACCGCCACTAGGGGGGGGGGGGCATTCACACTTGTGGCATGATCTCATGACTTTAGCCATTAGATCAAGTTTTAATTACAACTTTGTCACCAAGTTATGTAACTTTCCTAGTTGTTTCCTAACCTCCTCAACTCACTATAAATACTCTCTTCCTCCCCTCATTTAAACGCCACCCTTCACCCTCCCCATCTTCTCATCCTTAGCTCATTCTCTTCCAAGTATCATGCAAGATTCAAGTACAAGTTCAAGGTTGAAACCCTAGTTTCTTATAGATAATCAAAAATCTTCCAAACCCTAATATACTTGGTGATTTCTCTTGAGTTTGAATCCACTCAAGTCACCTAAACCTTCATCATCCATCTTTCAAGAATACCAAGGGTAGAAAGATTGCATGAAGTGAAGTGGGTTGAAGCAAGTCTATCAAAGTCCTATCCTTACATGTTAACTTCCTTTCATCTTTGAAAGCCAAAAGTTGTGAGCCAAACCCTAACTTGATTCTTGTTCAATAATCATGTTCATGTTATTTACATACTATTTGTGCTATATATTGTCTTGTATTAATGTCCATGATGTATAAAAGTGAGCAAAACAAGTTATTGTTATTGATTGTTACAACAAGTTACTAAAACAAGTAAACTAGTGACTTTCTTGGTAAGACCTGATCAAAATGGTAAAAATATGATGTTGGATCATTAAATATTACAGTAGAGGACTTAACAAGGAAACCATAGCAATTTGAACCACCTAAAACGAGTATACGAGTCAAAAGTTACGCCCATTTGAAGTTACCAAAGATTTTCGGCAAAACTGCCTAAACCACACTGTTTTGCATTCTGTGATTTTGAAAGTCCCACTTCTGGTCCGATTCATCAAAAAGTTAAAACACGAAAGTTGTCCGGAACGCCGTTTTCGTTCAGGAACAAAGAAGCTCGAGACCTAAAAATGCTTTCCGAGTGATAAAATTCTTCAAATTCTAAACAGCCCATTTTTAGGCGAAAGTCACTAGATTATGGTTATACTTTGAAAGGAACAAGAGGTCTTATGACCTATAATCAAGACCACAACCATGGCTAGAGCCAAGGTTGTGTCTCATGACCTTGGAACAAGGACCAAAGGTCATGGCTAGGCCATGACGAAATGACCAAGTAAACTTACATAGGCGTAAACATGAAACAAGGAATTGGCGATATATTGAACAAGCAATTTGGATCTACTTCACTTAAAAAGGAAACCATGAGATATTACCAAGAGAAAATGGTCATTCAAGACTTATGAAACTACCCCTAATAACAATCTTCATGTACTAATAAACTTTCCTAAGTTTATTCAAATATCGGACATGTACATTTTCGGATCAAAACTTATATCTATATATTTCATCAACTACTACAATAGTAGGGAGCCTCATGTGAGGAGTTCATTATGTAAGCCGTCGAGTTGAGTTGTGGATTTACGAATTAAAGTGTCCTGGCTCCTCGAACGCTTACTAACATGACTTCTGAATTATGTCGGCCCGAACGGTAGTAAACGATATATAAACATACATGTTTCATGAATCATTTCTTTCAAAGACTTACAATATACATCATACCACATCATGGACTAAATGCAAGATATATATATAGGCACTCCGTTATATTCTTTACTCCGATCCTAAGTCACAACATTCTATTATAGGTTGCTCGTAGAAACCTTCACGATTCGACCATCACATTCATTACTCACTACATAACTTAAGGTGAGTTCGTAGCCCCACTTTCTATTGTTTAACTATTTTACAAACCCATGGGGGGAATACATGCTATTATTTTTCTACTCGAACACGATGCTTTCTAATGTATGCTTCCCGACGATGTTTTATTATCACTAAGTAACGATTGCCATGTTCGAAGTCCCTATATCATGAACCATTAGTCACTACCTTTAGTGAGCGCGAATATTGTGAATAGATCTATTGGGATTGACGAATCCCATTTGTGTTGAACAACGATGAGTTCACACAAATGCACTATATTTGAGATTTAGCGGTATAACGGCAAAAGTACCTTGATAGGGCTTCTATAATGCCAATTTTGTTGGTTCGATGTTAATGTTTTGGTTGTATGAGCTTAGTGAAATAAATAACGATTTTGTTTTCTAACTATTGGTGTGAGCCTATAACTCACACTACGATTATTGTGTTCAAACGATTTAACTAAACTCTACGAATTCCACTCAACCTTTGTGTTGACCTCTCAAGCATGTATTTCAGGTTCATGACGATCAAGGATGGCACGGAATGGTACGGATACTCAAGAGGGCTATAAATTTTATTATCATTCAAAACTCATTTAATGTAAATTGTAAACATGGAACCATCTGGGACCTCATTTTTAATCTCTGATATTTATATAATTTGAATGATAAATCTTTTAAAACGACTCAATTGGAGTTCGTTTTCTATTATTGTGACTATTGTGCCGTCAAGTAACACCCAGTTCGAATTCCGCTGCATCCATGAATTGGGGGTGTTACAGATTGGTACCAGAGCCATGGTTATAGAGAAACGGGTCTAATTGAGACCTAAACTATAACCACACTACAAGCAAAAATATTTTATAGCCTTCCGATCTTCGTGTCTTCCATCCTCCAGACGATTATGGACTTATTAAGCATTGTATGCTACATGAACATATAAGTATATTTATATATACATACGAGTTATTTTCAATCATTTTATCTAAACATATCTACACATGCCTATTCTATGGCATTTCGACACAACCACATTCTCCCAACCATGTTCCTACTCCAACATTTTATATCCAAGACATTATAACGAATTACGATGGTCTTTTCTATTTTCCGGACATTGTATGATACAATGGTTTTAATCATTTCTCAAATGTTTTGAGTCACACAATGGTCTAATCTACCTCCGAGACATTGTGATTTGTGCAATGGTCTCTAGAATTATTCCATCACCTCATCAATATCATTTCATATGATATCAAAAACCCGTCACAACCTATCGATTTCTAAACAAGAAATATGAGATTTCTAAAGGACAAACTAATCCATCATTGACAAAAGCTGAAGTTCAGCTCTACATTCATCAAAGTTTTCTTCTGAAACCTTCATTATTAAAAGTTCGTGATCCTGGCCAAGTATGTTCTATTTTAGAACTACTTAAAACTTCCTTTCCATATGTACCTACCCTTACTATCTTCTATGCAATGGAATATGAAAACATACGTTACAAGTCTTGTATGGACGGGACTTGCAACTGAAGGGTTTGACATTGCCTTTGTTTAGTGGACAGTTTCTCGAAAACAACGGACATATCACAAGTATACCTAATTTAGGTATTTGAAAATTTTATCGAACCTTGGCTAAATATAGACTAGTCACCTATATTTAACCTAGGGACAGTGGAATATAGTCTGACTAACTATATTCGACTTAAAATTTTCAAATACTGAGAGTAGTTGTACTAGGGTTATGTTTAGGTTGATTTCCCTACTTGAACTCGATAAACCACCCGAATTCTTTAAAACGATCTAGAGACACGATAGTGTTTTACCACTCAGCGAAATCTTAACACCTAATTTGTACTACCTAATTTCATTCTTGAAAATTTTTCATTTATGAGATAATCCGAACTACTATCTTGGGATAGTTATCAATTATTCTCTTCATCCTGTAGAAGTACTATCCTGTTTAGGTCCTAAGGATACCATTCCATCATAAACCTTTAAAATCTCTTAAGATTTTCAAAGCAAACTTGACATCTCTACCGATATTAATGTTAAGCATACACTACCTTGTAACTCACCGGCTAAGTATGAATGTTGTGTAGGATGATTTGTAATTATTTGAATGGATTGGGATGCCTTTTCATTTAAATAAAGACATTGTAAATCACCAAACCATAAGTTTATATTTCCTTATTTACATTGTTTGGGATGCCTCTCTATGTAAATAAAGAATTATAAGCAAGTGGGCTTGTTTGTATCCGAAATAACATAAGTAACCCATGATTCGACGAACTAGATCCAATTACGATTCCTATTCAAATTTGACTACTATACCAATTTCTATTCGACTACCATATCAATTGTCATTGATACTCAACTACTATCTCAATTTCTATTTGAAATTCAACTACTATACCAACTTCTGTTCAACTACTATATCAATTGCTATTGATACTTGACTACTATATCAATTTCTATTTGATATTCAACCACTATATCAATTTATGTCCAACTACTATATCAATTCCTATTAATATTCGACTGCTATATCAATTTCCTTTGATATTCGACTATTACCATACCTTTCCTACATAAAAGTAAGCCTCATCCTACACCATACACTGAAACGACAAATCAAACTACATCACTAGTAATCCCAGACTTTAGTCCTCATAAGTAACCACACCTTTTCATTGACACCACTCCAACATATGACACACAAAGAACTTCGGGACGAAGTTCCCCGTAAGGGGTAGAGACTGTAACAATTCGCAATTTCAGGTTAATTACCATTCCCGGAAAATTTCACTATTCACTTTTACTATTCATTTTTCCCGAAACTTTCCTGAAAGTTGATTTTTATTTGATATTCTCGAGTGATAAATCATTTCCATGGCAAATTACATGTTTGACATTCGTCAGATCATTTTCGTGAAAGTTATTAAGGAATTACACGTTTTAGGGTAAAACGTCATTCAGAAATTCTACGTACAACGAAACTCAACCGCGTTAAGTGACCCCGCATCAGAAAAATGTTTGACACACTCATGATTTATTTGAGAATTAATCGTGACTGAGAAAAACATGACCAAAGACTTCCCAGCAGGTCACCCATGTCGGTACTACTCTCACATAAGCACGCTTAACCGAATGGGCGATTAACCGTTAGACCACGAAACGAGTTTCTAAGACGTTTTGAGTTTTCAAACTTATTAGAAAAAGTCAACATAATTTTTCCCTCCTCCTTTGACCAAAAGTCATTCCTTGATTTTTAGGCTTACGGTTTGATGTCTAAAAGACATTTAACACCAACCGACACTAGACTGAGCCCAGTCTAGACATTATAAGTCATTTTAAATCATTTATATCATATTAGAAAAGTAACGTTTTACTTTTCTCAGTTTTACGTAAAATTCGTACATTTTACGTATTACGCGTTTTAGACCCGTGTTTCCAGTTTTTAGCAGGGTTTACCACCCAAATGGAACCTACCACTCATTTTATATTTTATTATGGAACTTATTGACATGTTTATCAATACTTTCAAGTTCCATAATTTTACGACACCCGGTTTTACGTTTTGAGGCTTAATTATTTACGATTGGCATTTCCCGGAGTCAAAACTAACCAAGTATCTTGGATAATACCAAGAAAAGTCTAACCCTTGCTCTCCAAGCACTCCAAACCGCCACTAGGGGGGGGGGGGGCATTCACACTTGTGGCATGATCTCATGACTTTAGCCATTAGATCAAGTTTTAATTACAACTTTGTCACCAAGTTATGTAACTTTCCTAGTTGTTTCCTAACCTCCTCAACTCACTATAAATACTCTCTTCCTCCCCTCATTTAAACGCCACCCTTCACCCTCCCCATCTTCTCATCCTTAGCTCATTCTCTTCCAAGTATCATGCAAGATTCAAGTACAAGTTCAAGGTTGAAACCCTAGTTTCTTATAGATAATCAAAAATCTTCCAAACCCTAATATACTTGGTGATTTCTCTTGAGTTTGAATCCACTCAAGTCACCTAAACCTTCATCATCCATCTTTCATGAATACCAAGGGTAGAAAGATTGCATGAAGTGAAGTGGGTTGAAGCAAGTCTATCAAAGTCCTATCCTTACATGTTAACTTCCTTTCATCTTTGAAAGCCAAAAGTTGTGAGCCAAACCCTAACTTGATTCTTGTTCAATAATCATGTTCATGTTATTTACATACTATTTGTGCTATATATTGTCTTGTATTAATGTCCATGATGTATAAAAGTGAGCAAAACAAGTTATTGTTATTGATTGTTACAACAAGTTACTAAAACAAGTAAACTAGTGACTTTCTTGGTAAGACCTGATCAAAATGGTAAAAATATGATGTTGGATCATTAAATATTACAGTAGAGGACTTAACAAGGAAACCATAGCAATTTGAACCACCTAAAACGAGTATACGAGTCAAAAGTTACGCCCATTTGAAGTTACCAAAGATTTTCGGCAAAACTGCCTAAACCACACTGTTTTGCATTCTGTGATTTTGAAAGTCCCACTTCTGGTCCGATTCATCAAAAAGTTAAAACACGAAAGTTGTCCGGAACGCCGTTTTCGTTCAGGAACAAAGAAGCTCGAGACCTAAAAATGCTTTCCGAGTGATAAAATTCTTCAAATTCTAAACAGCCCATTTTTAGGCGAAAGTCACTAGATTATGGTTATACTTTGAAAGGAACAAGAGGTCTTATGACCTATAATCAAGACCACAACCATGGCTAGAGCCAAGGTTGTGTCTCATGACCTTGGAACAAGGACCAAAGGTCATGGCTAGGCCATGACGAAATGACCAAGTAAACTTACATAGGCGTAAACATGAAACAAGGAATTGGCGATATATTGAACAAGCAATTTGGATCTACTTCACTTAAAAAGGAAACCATGAGATATTACCAAGAGAAAATGGTCATTCAAGACTTATGAAACTACCCCTAATAACAATCTTCATGTACTAATAAACTTTCCTAAGTTTATTCAAATATCGGACATGTACATTTTCGGATCAAAACTTATATCTATATATTTCATCAACTACTACAATAGTAGGGAGCCTCATGTGAGGAGTTCATTATGTAAGCCGTCGAGTTGAGTTGTGGATTTACGAATTAAAGTGTCCTGGCTCCTCGAACGCTTACTAACATGACTTCTGAATTATGTCGGCCCGAACGGTAGTAAACGATATATAAACATACATGTTTCATGAATCATTTCTTTCAAAGACTTACAATATACATCATACCACATCATGGACTAAATGCAAGATATATATATAGGCACTCCGTTATATTCTTTACTCCGATCCTAAGTCACAACATTCTATTATAGGTTGCTCGTAGAAACCTTCACGATTCGACCATCACATTCATTACTCACTACATAACTTAAGGTGAGTTCGTAGCCCCACTTTCTATTGTTTAACTATTTTACAAACCCATGGGGGGAATACATGCTATTATTTTTCTACTCGAACACGATGCTTTCTAATGTATGCTTCCCGACGATGTTTTATTATCACTAAGTAACGATTGCCATGTTCGAAGTCCCTATATCATGAACCATTAGTCACTACCTTTAGTGAGCGCGAATATTGTGAATAGATCTATTGGGATTGACGAATCCCATTTGTGTTGAACAACGATGAGTTCACACAAATGCACTATATTTGAGATTTAGCGGTATAACGGCAAAAGTACCTTGATAGGGCTTCTATAATGCCAATTTTGTTGGTTCGATGTTAATGTTTTGGTTGTATGAGCTTAGTGAAATAAATAACGATTTTGTTTTCTAACTATTGGTGTGAGCCTATAACTCACACTACGATTATTGTGTTCAAACGATTTAACTAAACTCTACGAATTCCACTCAACCTTTGTGTTGACCTCTCAAGCATGTATTTCAGGTTCATGACGATCAAGGATGGCACGGAATGGTACGGATACTCAAGAGGGCTATAAATTTTATTATCATTCAAAACTCATTTAATGTAAATTGTAAACATGGAACCATCTGGGACCTCATTTTTAATCTCTGATATTTATATAATTTGAATGATAAATCTTTTAAAACGACTCAATTGGAGTTCGTTTTCTATTATTGTGACTATTGTGCCGTCAAGTAACACCCAGTTCGAATTCCGCTGCATCCATGAATTGGGGGTGTTACAGATTGGTACCAGAGCCATGGTTATAGAGAAACGGGTCTAATTGAGACCTAAACTATAACCACACTACAAGCAAAAATATTTTATAGCCTTCCGATCTTCGTGTCTTCCATCCTCCAGACGATTATGGACTTATTAAGCATTGTATGCTACATGAACATATAAGTATATTTATATATACATACGAGTTATTTTCAATCATTTTATCTAAACATATCTACACATGCCTATTCTATGGCATTTCGACACAACCACATTCTCCCAACCATGTTCCTACTCCAACATTTTATATCCAAGACATTATAACGAATTACGATGGTCTTTTCTATTTTCCGGACATTGTATGATACAATGGTTTTAATCATTTCTCAAATGTTTTGAGTCACACAATGGTCTAATCTACCTCCGAGACATTGTGATTTGTGCAATGGTCTCTAGAATTATTCCATCACCTCATCAATATCATTTCATATGATATCAAAAACCCGTCACAACCTATCGATTTCTAAACAAGAAATATGAGATTTCTAAAGGACAAACTAATCCATCATTGACAAAAGCTGAAGTTCAGCTCTACATTCATCAAAGTTTTCTTCTGAAACCTTCATTATTAAAAGTTCGTGATCCTGGCCAAGTATGTTCTATTTTAGAACTACTTAAAACTTCCTTTCCATATGTACCTACCCTTACTATCTTCTATGCAATGGAATATGAAAACATACGTTACAAGTCTTGTATGGACGGGACTTGCAACTGAAGGGTTTGACATTGCCTTTGTTTAGTGGACAGTTTCCCGAAAACAACGGACATATCACAAGTATACCTAATTTAGGTATTTGAAAATTTTATCGAACCTTGGCTAAATATAGACTAGTCACCTATATTTAACCTAGGGACAGTGGAATATAGTCTGACTAACTATATTCGACTTAAAATTTTCAAATACTGAGAGTAGTTGTACTAGGGTTATGTTTAGGTTGATTTCCCTACTTGAACTCGATAAACCACCCGAATTCTTTAAAACGATCTAGAGACACGATAGTGTTTTACCACTCAGCGAAATCTTAACACCTAATTTGTACTACCTAATTTCATTCTTGAAAATTTTTCATTTATGAGATAATCCGAACTACTATCTTGGGATAGTTATCAATTATTCTCTTCATCCTGTAGAAGTACTATCCTGTTTAGGTCCTAAGGATACCATTCCATCATAAACCTTTAAAATCTCTTAAGATTTTCAAAGCAAACTTGACATCTCTACCGATATTAATGTTAAGCATACACTACCTTGTAACTCACCGGCTAAGTATGAATGTTGTGTAGGATGATTTGTAATTATTTGAATGGATTGGGATGCCTTTTCATTTAAATAAAGACATTGTAAATCACCAAACCATAAGTTTATATTTCCTTATTTACATTGTTTGGGATGCCTCTCTATGTAAATAAAGAATTATAAGCAAGTGGGCTTGTTTGTATCCGAAATAACATAAGTAACCCATGATTCGACGAACTAGATCCAATTACGATTCCTATTCAAATTTGACTACTATACCAATTTCTATTCGACTACCATATCAATTGTCATTGATACTCAACTACTATCTCAATTTCTATTTGAAATTCAACTACTATACCAACTTCTGTTCAACTACTATATCAATTGCTATTGATACTTGACTACTATATCAATTTCTATTTGATATTCAACCACTATATCAATTTATGTCCAACTACTATATCAATTCCTATTAATATTCGACTGCTATATCAATTTCCTTTGATATTCGACTATTACCATACCTTTCCTACATAAAAGTAAGCCTCATCCTACACCATACACTGAAACGACAAATCAAACTACATCACTAGTAATCCCAGACTTTAGTCCTCATAAGTAACCACACCTTTTCATTGACACCACTCCAACATATGACACACAAAGAACTTCGGGACGAAGTTCCCCGTAAGGGGTAGAGACTGTAACAATTCGCAATTTCAGGTTAATTACCATTCCCGGAAAATTTCACTATTCACTTTTACTATTCATTTTTCCCGAAACTTTCCTGAAAGTTGATTTTTATTTGATATTCTCGAGTGATAAATCATTTCCATGGCAAATTACATGTTTGACATTCGTCAGATCATTTTCGTGAAAGTTATTAAGGAATTACACGTTTTAGGGTAAAACGTCATTCAGAAATTCTACGTACAACGAAACTCAACCGCGTTAAGTGACCCCGCATCAGAAAAATGTTTGACACACTCATGATTTATTTGAGAATTAATCGTGACTGAGAAAAACATGACCAAAGACTTCCCAGCAGGTCACCCATGTCGGTACTACTCTCACATAAGCACGCTTAACCGAATGGGCGATTAACCGTTAGACCACGAAACGAGTTTCTAAGACGTTTTGAGTTTTCAAACTTATTAGAAAAAGTCAACATAATTTTTCCCTCCTCCTTTGACCAAAAGTCATTCCTTGATTTTTAGGCTTACGGTTTGATGTCTAAAAGACATTTAACACCAACCGACACTAGACTGAGCCCAGTCTAGACATTATAAGTCATTTTAAATCATTTATATCATATTAGAAAAGTAACGTTTTACTTTTCTCAGTTTTACGTAAAATTCGTACATTTTACGTATTACGCGTTTTAGACCCGTGTTTCCAGTTTTTAGCAGGGTTTACCACCCAAATGGAACCTACCACTCATTTTATATTTTATTATGGAACTTATTGACATGTTTATCAATACTTTCAAGTTCCATAATTTTACGACACCCGGTTTTACGTTTTGAGGCTTAATTATTTACGATTGGCATTTCCCGGAGTCAAAACTAACCAAGTATCTTGGATAATACCAAGAAAAGTCTAACCCTTGCTCTCCAAGCACTCCAAACCGCCACTAGGGGGGGGGGCATTCACACTTGTGGCATGATCTCATGACTTTAGCCATTAGATCAAGTTTTAATTACAACTTTGTCACCAAGTTATGTAACTTTCCTAGTTGTTTCCTAACCTCCTCAACTCACTATAAATACTCTCTTCCTCCCCTCATTTAAACGCCACCCTTCACCCTCCCCATCTTCTCATCCTTAGCTCATTCTCTTCCAAGTATCATGCAAGATTCAAGTACAAGTTCAAGGTTGAAACCCTAGTTTCTTATAGATAATCAAAAATCTTCCAAACCCTAATATACTTGGTGATTTCTCTTGAGTTTGAATCCACTCAAGTCACCTAAACCTTCATCATCCATCTTTCAAGAATACCAAGGGTAGAAAGATTGCATGAAGTGAAGTGGGTTGAAGCAAGTCTATCAAAGTCCTATCCTTACATGTTAACTTCCTTTCATCTTTGAAAGCCAAAAGTTGTGAGCCAAACCCTAACTTGATTCTTGTTCAATAATCATGTTCATGTTATTTACATACTATTTGTGCTATATATTGTCTTGTATTAATGTCCATGATGTATAAAAGTGAGCAAAACAAGTTATTGTTATTGATTGTTACAACAAGTTACTAAAACAAGTAAACTAGTGACTTTCTTGGTAAGACCTGATCAAAATGGTAAAAATATGATGTTGGATCATTAAATATTACAGTAGAGGACTTAACAAGGAAACCATAGCAATTTGAACCACCTAAAACGAGTATACGAGTCAAAAGTTACGCCCATTTGAAGTTACCAAAGATTTTCGGCAAAACTGCCTAAACCACACTGTTTTGCATTCTGTGATTTTGAAAGTCCCACTTCTGGTCCGATTCATCAAAAAGTTAAAACACGAAAGTTGTCCGGAACGCCGTTTTCGTTCAGGAACAAAGAAGCTCGAGACCTAAAAATGCTTTCCGAGTGATAAAATTCTTCAAATTCTAAACAGCCCATTTTTAGGCGAAAGTCACTAGATTATGGTTATACTTTGAAAGGAACAAGAGGTCTTATGACCTATAATCAAGACCACAACCATGGCTAGAGCCAAGGTTGTGTCTCATGACCTTGGAACAAGGACCAAAGGTCATGGCTAGGCCATGACGAAATGACCAAGTAAACTTACATAGGCGTAAACATGAAACAAGGAATTGGCGATATATTGAACAAGCAATTTGGATCTACTTCACTTAAAAAGGAAACCATGAGATATTACCAAGAGAAAATGGTCATTCAAGACTTATGAAACTACCCCTAATAACAATCTTCATGTACTAATAAACTTTCCTAAGTTTATTCAAATATCGGACATGTACATTTTCGGATCAAAACTTATATCTATATATTTCATCAACTACTACAATAGTAGGGAGCCTCATGTGAGGAGTTCATTATGTAAGCCGTCGAGTTGAGTTGTGGATTTACGAATTAAAGTGTCCTGGCTCCTCGAACGCTTACTAACATGACTTCTGAATTATGTCGGCCCGAACGGTAGTAAACGATATATAAACATACATGTTTCATGAATCATTTCTTTCAAAGACTTACAATATACATCATACCACATCATGGACTAAATGCAAGATATATATATAGGCACTCCGTTATATTCTTTACTCCGATCCTAAGTCACAACATTCTATTATAGGTTGCTCGTAGAAACCTTCACGATTCGACCATCACATTCATTACTCACTACATAACTTAAGGTGAGTTCGTAGCCCCACTTTCTATTGTTTAACTATTTTACAAACCCATGGGGGGAATACATGCTATTATTTTTCTACTCGAACACGATGCTTTCTAATGTATGCTTCCCGACGATGTTTTATTATCACTAAGTAACGATTGCCATGTTCGAAGTCCCTATATCATGAACCATTAGTCACTACCTTTAGTGAGCGCGAATATTGTGAATAGATCTATTGGGATTGACGAATCCCATTTGTGTTGAACAACGATGAGTTCACACAAATGCACTATATTTGAGATTTAGCGGTATAACGGCAAAAGTACCTTGATAGGGCTTCTATAATGCCAATTTTGTTGGTTCGATGTTAATGTTTTGGTTGTATGAGCTTAGTGAAATAAATAACGATTTTGTTTTCTAACTATTGGTGTGAGCCTATAACTCACACTACGATTATTGTGTTCAAACGATTTAACTAAACTCTACGAATTCCACTCAACCTTTGTGTTGACCTCTCAAGCATGTATTTCAGGTTCATGACGATCAAGGATGGCACGGAATGGTACGGATACTCAAGAGGGTTATAAATTTTATTATCATTCAAAACTCATTTAATGTAAATTGTAAACATGGAACCATCTGGGACCTCATTTTTAATCTCTGATATTTATATAATTTGAATGATAAATCTTTTAAAACGACTCAATTGGAGTTCGTTTTCTATTATTGTGACTATTGTGCCGTCAAGTAACACCCAGTTCGAATTCCGCTGCATCCATGAATTGGGGGTGTTACACAGTATACTTGACAACATCATCTCCTACCATGGTAAGGTTTAGTGTTTCCTGTTCAATTGCTTGTAATCGCTTTTCACACAGAACTTCAAACTCATCATCCTTTTTAGTTTCTCCCAAGAGTGTGAGTAAGCAGCATCAACTCCTACTACCTGGACATACTTAGTCCACCATTTCTAGGCATGCTCCTAAAAAGTGCAAGTGGCGAACTTAACTTTGTCTTCCTTACGGCAGTCGCCACATTGAAAGATTGTTTCTAATTCTTCGAACCATTTGAGAAATTCCTTTGTGTCTATATTTCCGCTAAAGGAGGAGGGATTACAACCCATAAATTCCACGTGAGTAAGTTCCTTGGTGAGGGCGGTAGTTACGTTCCTTGCAATGAATTGTTCAACGGCGGCTTGTGTCATGCTTGGAGTGGTTTGCTTAAATCTATTTCCATCAAATCATAAGAGTCCATGAGAATCTATAGGTAATAAAAATCATCATATTCATATCACATGAATATAATACATGAAAGTTTCGGTCTAAATGGACCAATATCATAGATAGCACAACCATATCCATACGGTAGACTCAACACTTGGTGATTCTGTTGTACAACAATCAAAATACCACAAGTTTCTTTGAACTATGCCACAGCTTTCGTGGCTAGGATAATAGTAAAAGCTAGTAAAGATATAAGTCTAGTCTAAAGATTTCTTGTAGTCCCTCTAAGTGAAATCAGGTTTTACGGCATCATAAGGTCGAGATAGTCCTGAAGTAGTGTCTGAAGTTGTGCATTGACCATATTCTAAATAGTGTAGGTTCCAAACTAATCCTGAGGAATCTGCGGATGTTCCTGTTGAGTCCGTAATCTTGGTATTATCCACATGGCGTTATCTAATTCATGGCAAGTGAAAATGGAAAAGGGAAATGACAATGGTGGTATTCTAAAGGATGAGAATAACATTGATGACGATGAAATCCTAGTGATGGGTTAAGAGGCGATGGTGATAATAGTGAATGGAATACTACCCTCTTTCGCGCTATCTCGCGACATCTAAGAGGTAAAGTTTAAGTACGCACTATGGGACGACCAATAGTGTAATAAGTAGTTGATGGTGGTGGTAGTACCTGAGTAGTAAGCGCCCTACTAGTGAAGGAAAGAAAACATACTATCTTCCTTGCGATAAGCATCCTAATAGGTCCATTAAAATTAAGTCTGAATACTCTACCAAACGGCATTCTATGTATGGGCTGGATGTTAGGAAAACCTCGTTCCTAAAACAATTCAATGGTGCTAATGGCGGCGTAAGTGTAACTGGTAGTACAATGGTAGTGGAAGATAACAGGGTATTTTAAACGTCGGAATCCGATAAAAGGATGACAGGGTGAGTATCTGAAGACATGTCACTTATGAACCAGGTCAATATAATCATATATATATATATGAGTATGGGTATAAATAACTCGCACAGTGTGTGCATGAAACAACATGTATAATGAATATGCACCTATGATGAAATGATGAGATGCTATGATGATGTGGTTATAGTCTAGGGTCCATGATACATTCTAGTTCGCTATAACCTTAGCTCTGATGCCAATCTGTCACACCCCCAAAATACCTGAATGGCAGCGGAATGGAATACCTGGGGGTGACTGTCATAGCACCACAGTTACAGTCATATTGAACGACCTAAAGTGTCATTTGGAAAAATACATCGTTTGATCATTAAAACATTCAGAGTTTACAAAACTTAGGTCCCAAAAGATGTTGCCAATTTAGATAAAATAAGTTCAACAAGATCAAACGTTTCATAAGTGCAGAAAATATAAGGTGAGACGCGTCGACTCCGCGACTCCATGAAGTTCCAAATGCATGCCACATGAGCTACCTTAATAACCTGAGAATACATTGCTAAAACGGTCAACATAAAGTTGGTGAATAATCATAGGTTTATAAGTAAATCGTATGTACAATAACCACAAGTATAAAGTAAGGTGACAAAATGTCAAAAAGCTACATTGTCTCTTAAGCTCATGGCCCCGAAGCTAGACGTACTAAAATTGGCCCCAAAGGAGTGGTTACCAGTCACTCAAATATTAGACATGAAATGCATTCGTTTTCCTTATGGAGCAACCCAAACACGAATGGAGGAGTCACCCTCAATAGATCTATTCATTCACTCTCGCTTGGCAATATAATTAACGGTCCATGATAATAAAGGGGACTTGAAGTGGTAGTACTAGCAACTTAAGCAATGTACGGAATTTAATACTTGGGCATGTACAAAAATAATTGTGCAATGTATTCTCCCCCGTGGGATTTGAAATCAAATAAGTAATTAAAACGGGGCTATGAAGACTCACCTCTAAATGATGGTACAAAGATGGTACAATGATGGTAAAGTAGTCGGGACAATGAGGCGCGAACACTAGCCGCAACCTAAATGAATAATCGTGATCTAATTTAAATCATGACGTGATGTAATGAATGCACATGCACATGATACCTATACCACTCGTAACTTGGAAATACTAGTTATTGTCAAATAAAATACTTTCCATACTTTAAAAAATAAGTCCAAATAGAGTTATAAAAACTTGTCGTAATATATCGTATAAAAATGTTAGTGTTATATTCCTCGTCTCGAAAACCTTAAAATAATGTCTAGTAGTCGCGCAATAAACCTTGAGTCGTACGTACTTCGTTAGTAAAAAAAATAAACTCCTTGAATAAGAAATCTAGAAAATATATCATTTAGTACGTAGTTATATTATTTTCTAGTAGTGACTAAATATATATATAGTTTTGACGATTTTAAAACGTATATAACTTGGTCGTTTTAAGCTCATTTTACTCGTTCTTTATATCCACGGATTCGTTTTAGTATATACTAATATATTTTCGATAACTCGGCTCCTCTAGGTTACGTTTAACGTCTCTATTTGCCCGTCGAAAACTGTCAAACAGCATGCAGTTTTTCAGAAAAATAGTTTTCGTCGTTAAATTTACAAAAATCATATCTCCTTCGTTATAAGCTCGTTTTAGTCCGTTCTTTCGCCAAAAGTTTTCGTTTTTAAAATTATTTTCTAAATCTTTGGTCAAAATTTACCCATCACCTACTAAGTTTCCCACGTTTTAAAAATGGTGACAGTAGGTAAATATATATTTTCCAAAATCATTTTCCTAGTTTCAAACTTGTTCCAACTTCAACCAAACCACTTTCAATCACCACAAAACTAGTCTAATCCTACCATACACCTTCTTAAGGTGTCATGGGTTCCTAAACATCATAAACCAAGTGGATCTAACAAGGATCTAACTATAATCACTTTCTAGGCTTTCAAAGTTAAAAGTTTGTAAAATAAAGTGGTATAAATAACATATGCATGTAGATCTAGTATATATATCATATGGATCTTGTATAAACTTGGTAAAATTATAAAAATGAGTTTCATATACTTACTTGAAAGATGGTGTGATTAGATGATGAAAAACCTTAGTATTCTTAAGTTTGTATTTCAAAACCTTACAAGAATAACCTAAATAAACTAGATAAACACTTGAACTTGGAAAACTTTTTGGTCTTGCTCCTCCCCTTGTTGTTGCCGTGAGTTGAGTAAGAGAGAAAGAGGAGAAAAGTTGTCTTGATTAATTCTTGCAAATGAGAAGAAATACTAACTATATGATATGTATATTATTTATGTAGACAACAAGTACAAGATTTAAATGAAGTTAGTGAGTTTGTCAATTTGTGTAAGGAATTGGAATGGGGGGGGGGGGGGGGGGCGGCAAAATAGATGGAGTGTAAGAAAAGGGAAGACTTTTTGTGTAGAATGTGCATTATGTTGTGTTTATTAATAGATTTAAAGGATACCGGGTACCGAGTTAACTAAAAATAAATTTTAACGGAGTTAACCGGGATATAATAAAGTCGTAAAAATTGTAAAAATATGTTGGGTATAAATATTGAGTGTTTGGTTAATCGTCGTTTAATTTCTATGAAAATCGTCGTAATTAAATTAGGCGTACGATACGAAATAAATAAAATTCCAAAATACCGGGTAAATTAATATTATAATTTTTATATTATTAAAATGAATATAAAAATATATTGGGATCATAGTCGGGAGTGTCGGACGTGTTAGTCACATTATTGGTCGCGTGTTAACGTTTATTTAAAAATAAATATAAGTAAAAAGTCAATTATACCAAAAGTATTAATTTAAATATCCTACGAGTGGAATAGTATGCAAGTGACATAATGATGATACGTAGACTACTTCTAGTCTGTATGAGATGTCCCAAATGATAATGCATGAATTCGCTCTTGAACCAATACGGTTACGCGAATTTTGAATACCCGTAAACTAAGTTTACGATGAAATGAGTAATGCACATGAATAGTGGTTTTCTCTCGGAAATGAATAGTGTCAAGTGAATAGTAAAATTTTTGAACGCTTCTCAGAATATCAAATTGACCTTAAAAATGATGAATAGTAAAATGATGATAGTAATCGGTGAATAGTAAATGATGAATAGTATATTGTCGAATTTTGGAAAATGACCTGAAATTACGAGTTGTGACATTAACTGAACAACTACCATTATTTGAAAACTACAATTTTATTGAATGGAAAAATAAATTTGAAAGTTATGTGAAATCAATAGATCTTGATCTTTGGAATATCATTTCAGTTGGTGATCTTCAAACAACTAAAACGGATTTTGAAAATCAATGCAATCATCTTCAAACAAAGATTAATAAAAATACTAAAGCTAAATTAATGATTTATAAAATCATACCAAGAGTTGAATACGAAAGAGTATTCTTTTGTAAAACGGCAAGTGATATTTGGAAATGTCTTTTAAACTTTCACCAAGGGAAATGTAATGCCAAAGATGATAAATTGGATGTTGCACTAGAAAATTTGATAGATAAACATTTAGTTGAAATAAATACAAGTGCTACTAGTTCAAATTTGGTCATTGAAGGTATTGATGACGAAGAATACAAGAGCCAAATCTGAAAAAAGATTGTAAATGAATCATGGAGCGACATGGACGAAGAAGATGATCAAAACATGGCTTGTGAAGATATTCAAATAGATGAAACTACAAGTATTGATGGCGAGGAGACTACATGCGCCAAAACCTAAGTAAACTTATAAATGAAACATGGAGTGACATGGACGATGAAAAGGATCATCGTATGGTATGTGAAGATTGTGAAGCAAATAAAGCTACAAATGAGGTACAATCCGAAACCAAACATTTTTGCTATGATCAATTTATATTAGAGTTTTCAAAATTAGAAAACAACTTCAAACATTTTTGCAACATAGACCCAAAAATTATTCTTAAAAATGAATCTTCAACATCCGTTGAAAGTAACTTTGAAAAAGAAATAATTTTAGAAGATAAAATCTCTAGACTTGAAAGTAATATTGAAATTGATCTTGAATGTAAAAAAAAATATCAAGACTACAAACAAGAAATTAGAAAGGAAAACGAAAAAACAAAAATATTAGCTAAATTTGAAAATAGTTCCAAATCTTTAAAATACTTACTTAATATTCAAAAGCCATTTGATGATAAAACTGGCTTAGGATTTAATGCAAATGATCCTTCAACAAGTAAATTAAGGCAAATAAAATTTATAAAACCTAGTAGAGAAATTTAGAATTAATATTATTTACATCTATTATTTATCATATAATTCAAGTCATTGTTTGTTCGTTAAGACAAACTATTGACGAGTTCTTGTACTCCTCGGTGACATCCTCACTATGTGCATTCTAATGCAATGGATGTCCTCAACTAACCATCTCGGACCCATGAGAATCTGGGTAACAAGTTGTTTTTCATGATTAGGTAATAAACGAACGGAGAGATATTTCTATATTTTGCAATGGATCTCTCACTTTCAAAACATTCTTTTGAAGACTAGTGAATCATATTACTTTGAATCATATTCTACACATAACTAGCAAATGACGTAGTCGCGGCCATTAAAAGAATTGATGATAAGATCTTCACTATTAGAATGTGGATTTTGAGAAGTATTCAAAGTAATTTCGACTAGTGACAATCAGGAAGGGTGTCTAAAATTTCATCACTTAACTAAGATGAATTGTTAAACTACTTCAAGATGAAGGAATCAAACGCAAATATTTTTGATAAACACGACTTATGAAAAAGGAAATACCTCCGTTGAAGATATTTTAGTCATCTCATCATTCTACATCCACTATCATCAAGGAGTCAAATTCTAATGGCATTGGAGTAATACCTTCCTATGATATCATGCTTTGGGTAAACATTGAAGATGTTAACCAACACTCACATGCCTACTTACAAAGAAAAGCTGGACATGAGGTAAGTTTTCTTTTCAAAAACTTATTAATATCACACTATATCTTATTATGCCATAATTAGTCTATAAATATGCTTAAGTTTATAGGTTGCCTTGTTCATATATTATTAAAATTGCTAATATATATACTAGAAATTAGTTTAGTTGGCCCTCTAGATTTTGGATTAATTGCCCACTTTCTAATTTATCATTGAATTTGGAAATCATCTATGACCACTAGTAGAATGTTTATCAGTTATGATAAATAACCAATCTAGTAGAAATAATAGATACGTTACAATATAACCTAGGATTAAGATAAATTATTGTTAGATAAAATGAAGAGATAAGTGAGTATATGCGTAAATTTTGCATCCATAGATGATTGGTTATATCCCTCTCAATTATATTGTATTAAGCCCATAAGATTATGTCATCACTTATCCATGTTTTTTTTAGTTAACATACAAAATAGTTATATGTGACAACGGGCTTAACCGATTCTCTTGAACATGAAATCTTTAAACATGCTTTATAAATCCATAACTGGTGATTCTTGCTATCAAAAATCAAATATCATGCAAAAAACCTCACATTTTGAAAAATAGTCTTTCAAATAACTATCTCATTTTTCTTCAAACAACATATTTGACTATGAGCAATCACAACTTTGTTTTAATCAAAATCAAGATTGGGAAAATTTCGTTGTCTCATTTGTCAACATTTCTTGAAGTAAAACCCAATCTATTCTACTCAAATACACACTTGAATCTACTTCAAAACATTGTCGAATAATGCTAAAAATATTTTCTTAAGCCATCTATGATAATCTCACATTTGTCATATACTTTTATGAACATGACATTCATAATAAAACCAAATCATTTCAAGAGAATCATGGTTTGCCTATAAGGATCTTGTGTGTAACAAGTCTTGAAGTCCATGCAATCATAACTTTCCATTTGTTGCTCATAGGCACTCATCAAGTTGTTTGAACTAGCTCATTAATCTTCATATTCATATAGTTGGATATATGCTTAGCATGTTTTATTGTTTCCTAGTCTATATGATTTAATTGCTTAATGAGTAGGTTGCATGCTAAATAAAAATTACTTGTTTACTTGATCTCTTTAAATAGCATGCTTTATATACATGATTAGTATATCCTATATTGCCTCAAAGAGTTGGACTTGCTTGAAATTAAACCTAAAAACACAACCTTTCTAAAATTTTCTGCCAAAAACCTATTTCTGGCAATCTGGGAATCACCAGATGGGCGGCCCCCGTAAAGTATAAGGCGGCCCCCTTACTATTTAAGGGGACCGGCCATCTGATGGTCGAGGTTCCTGTTTTCTTTTTCACTTTTTGACCCATTTCATCCAATACTTCCCAAAATTCACAAACACATTTTGTCCTAAACTACCCCTCAAAATGTACCTTCCTAAACCACAGTTTTCCTACACTATAAATACATATCCTTCATCATTAATGATCATCCAACCAAACATGTCATCCCCCAACAACCCAAGATCTAAACTCTCAAGAGTTTCTAAGATCTCCGTAAAACCCGTTTGGAGGAGAAAAATTGACTCTTGTCAAAGCTCAAGTGATGTTGTTCCAAATCAACGAATACCCAAACCTTATACTCATACAAATAACCCGTCTCACAAACAAAGCCAAACACCCATACTTGGTTCCACCAATGCTTCTTCTCATGATGAGCATGCACAATCCCAAAACAACAATCCTAACCTCATTGCCAATACTTCACTTGTTGCTCATTCAACAAAAACACCATCCACTCATGAAGCATCTCTTCCATCCATATCATGCTTTCATGATTACCAAAGCTCAAACATGTCTCCACCACCAAGAGTGCCACCACCACACCCTACAACTTCACATGCCATTCCTATGTTGAATGTTCAAACCTTCACCAAAGACAACAACCATACTCCACCACCATCACCTTCCTCCGAACACTTGAAGTTCATTGAGGAGCTAAAAGAAGCACATGAGCTTAGTGCTCTTTTAGCCTTACATCTTGCTCAATGCAATTTGGATCCACCTCCATCTAGCTCACCCTCATCACCACACAACCCAAATCAAATTGAGAAGCATGTCAACAATTGCCCTTGTTGCATTTTTCTCCAACAACAAAACATTGCATTGAATGAGCACTTTACTTGGATCGAGTATCTTCTTACTAGATCTCAACCAACACCATCCCTTGAACAACATCCAAGCTTTCAACCAACAAACTCCACTACAAACTCACCACCCCCAAGCTCACCATCACCAAACCCTCAAACTTCCATGCAACTAAAGATATACCTCCATTGAGCCAACAACATAACCATCACTCAACCACCCTGATGTAAGCATAATATATGCATATATTTTTTTCTTTAAAAATAAAATACTCCAAGCTTCTGGGATACAAGCAAGTTCGATGACACTCTCTTTTGGCAAAATAGGACGTTCTACTAGGATTAGAAATCTAGTATTATGAATGATGTAACAATGATTATGTGTTTGGCATAATCATTTTGAATTAATGAATGTTTTAATATGTGTTCCTAATATTCCTTTGCCATGCTTATCATTAGTTGCTATTATGCCATATATATATATATATATATATATATATATATATATATATATATATATATATATATATATATATATATATATATATATATATATGTTGACATAAATAATGCATAAAAACGTTATTTATATTTTTCGATATCTCTATGTTTTAACGATCACAAAATATAAAATCATCAAACGTAAGATTACTACGTAAACAAGTATTGAGCTAGTTTATATCATTATATCCAACTTAATCACTTAAGGTATGAATAAACAAGTGCTTAATACATCTCATGATCAAAGGGGTATTTAATTAATTAATACAAAGTTTATTTAATTATATAAACATATTATATATTTTTGAAAAACACTTTCGGTAATAAAGAAAAATGTTTTAATCATACTAAATATATGAATTCAAATTTTTAACCAAAATCAGTTAGTTTTTCACCAAATAAACTTTTCCCACTAAATGACAGAATTTCTGGCCGTTACAGCTGGGCGGCCCCTTTAATTATAAGGGGCGGTCCCCTTAAAATTAAGGGGACCGGCCATGAATTAAGGGGACCGGCCAGACTCCTGTGTCAGAATCTGTCAGAATTTTCTCCTATAAATACCACCTTAAATCTGGAATTTTTCCCTACCTTTTGCACAAAAATTTTAGATCTAAAGCTCTCTAAACATCTTCCAAAACCCTTTGATCATTAGAATACTAATCCTTGTTTTAAGTGATTCAATCCCTTCTCATCCATCCTCATCCAAAGTGCAAAAGAAGAATACTCCTTCTACAACTAAGTTCAAGAAGTATTGAAGAGTAGTTGTGTATATTGTGTATATTATTTGTGAAGTTGTGTTGTGCTTGTAATAAGTAGTTTAGAAGAAATAGAAGTTGTGTAGGGAGAAGAAGTTGTTTAGTAGTGAAGTAGTGTAGTTGTGAAGAAGATAGGTGTGAAGTAGATTGGTGTGAAGAAGATAGGTGTGAAGAAGATAGGTGTGAAGTAGATTGGTGTGAAGAAGTTGTGTAGAAGTTGTGATTAAGTTGTGACAAAGTTGTGGTGTGTACATTGGTGTGTAAGGTTTTCTCCGCCATAAGGGAGTTTGTTGACATAGTGAAGAAAACTCTCGAGTAGGTGACTCGGGGAGTGGAGTAGGAGCAAGGAAGGTGACCTTGTAGCCGAACCACTATAAATCCTTGTGTTGTGGTTTGATCTTTCCAACTCTTTTCATTACTTACTTATTTACTGATACAATATTTGTAATACCCCGTAATTTACCCAGTCATTAATTAGCGTTAAACACAAAGTAATTTCATTCGAACATTTAATAAACCACTTTTAAGGGTTATATTTTTTATTTTATTTAAATAAAACAACTACGAAATATGTTCGCCTACTAATTATGTGACGTATCTCACATCTCACTTCGAACGGGCTCACACGCGTACCGACCTCGCGCTAGTAACGGCTTAAAATTTATAACTATATTTCGGAGTCGATAACTTTTTCCTTATATTATTTTTTATATATATAAAAGCATTTCCAAAAATATACTTCTCGAATTTTTGTCAAACCAGGATACCGCATTCACACTTTAGCTCAACGGGACACGGGGTACACCGTATAATAATAAAACAAAAACTTATCCTTCCTTATCTAAATTTTTGGTTTGCCACCTCAAAGAATCTCCAACATCACATTTGCATATTTTCAAATGGAGTTAAAAGTGACCTCATCAACTAATTATACATGTATTTTAGCCAAATGTGAACACACACTCTCTTCACAACTTAGAATACTTAGTCCAACTTTCATTTCCATATATTTTTTTTTACTGATCGAAACATACATACATCTCTTTTCTTTTCAAAAGTTCACAAGGGTGCCTTAAGAATTTCAAATAGATAATGACAGTAACTAAATTAGAACAAACTCCTTTTTCATACTCCAAAAGCACAAGTCAAACATTCATGTTTTTGCTCCCCTTATACTGTTCGAACACAGCCCACTCACACACACCACCTCTTATGCGTTAATTATTACGTAGTACTATTTTTATTATTGTTGTTGTCCATTTTCGCTTCCCAAGAATCACAGGCAAACACATGATAAATCCTTTTCACCATCTTTCCTTCCCAACGCAAGATCACGGGGTAACATGGGAGATGGATTTTGATGGAGAGCTTTGCTCGAAACGACCCTCCACAATACCCTATGGAAGAAAGTGTGTCAAAACTTCTCCTCTTTGCCCCTTTTTATTTCCACTCGAAGACCAGGAGATCCACACAAGTTCTCATCCTAGTCCCATCACAAATAACAAGCTTTCTCATGGTTGGTTAGAGCTTTGGTTTATTTGGGTTGCTTTGGATGCGGCTGGATCGTTTGGTCTTCGGGTTCCTTGCTTTTGGATCGATACACAAACCCTCCCCGTTGTAAGGAATCTTTGATCTTAAACTTTGTACTTTTCTTGATGTTATTTTGTAAATAAAATGGTTATCTTAACATTATGTAAGTCATGGACTTTGAAAGATGTAATCGGCGTTCTGAAATCGACCCACCCATATGGGTATAACTGATTTTGTTATTGATAAATCTGGTTGTTGTTGATCTTGTGTGGCTGCTAATACACTAATAACTAGAAACCTAAGATTGGCTCATAAAGATTTGAAGTGCTTATTCTCCTACTCAGCGGCTTATTTAGTAATGGGATGTTTGAGTTTGGTTTTTGATGTGGTTCGAAACCCACTGTGGTTTAACCACAGTGGTGAGTTTTATTGATTTTTGGCCTCCAAGTTGGTCCGGCTTTGATTTTGCTAAATAAAATGTGAAGTGCTATTTGAGTGTGTCTTATGGCTGTTACGTCGAGCACAACCAACAGCCCAAATCGTGAGTCCGACTAGTGTGCTTCTTTTAGCTGCTTCTCCTTGCGACATCCCCACATCGTGTGGTCTCAGGTTCGACCCTCGGTGTGGCAAGTTTGCTCCTCATTATCGTAAATCTTGTTGCTATAATATTAGTAGTGGTAAAATAAATTATATATATATATTTTTTTCCAAAGTGACACAAAACAGAAAAGGCATGAACTTCTTTTTGTAAACTGTTTTGTAATTGGGATTACAAGAAGGGTGCATTGAGTGAGTTTACTATGGGTTTGCAAAGGTTGGGTAACAACTAATGGACCTGGGTGTGTATGTCGAGCCCAACAGGCCAAGGATGCGTTGGGTGCAAACAAAACAAATGATTTGCAAACATTGTGTCATATATAAAATTTAGGTGATATAAAATTAACGTAGAGTGCACTTGAGTTGAGTTTGAACAAAACAAATGAAATGAATATAAATTCTTTTGTAATCTTAAATAAAAATAGGTGTATGACAAATGGCGTAATGTACACTCGGAGTGTCATTATAATCGAGTCACGACTACTTGTTTTCTTCAACTCGTTTCACGACTCATTCACAACTCACTCGACTCGTCTACTCCCGACATTACTTCACGACATAATCTAATTTATTAAACATATTATAAACTATAATTGAAACTTAATCATTAGTCAATATCTTAAAATAGCCATGTATTTATCTATTTAGTTCTAAAAATAATATAACAGCGGGTTATTAACTATCGTAATACTTAGTCACCTCGTTTAAGCTAAAATCATACACGGGTCATGCCCAATTTTCTAGAGTCCTACACTTATAACTTATAATGGTATTTTAATATAACCTCTTTTAATAAAGCCATTACTTAAAGTAAAATTTTTACATACTTTTATTATTAACTAATAATTGCTTATGCATAAACATATATATTCTTAAACGACATTCTTATAATCCGAATTCGTCTATCTTTTATTTGTGATTTCTTTTCATACATCGTCTTTCTGTTACCGTCGAACCGGGGATTTATTCGTCTTTGATACTTTTCTTAATTTACACTTGTGTACTCATGCACTTCCAAGAGCCAATGCAAGCCAATAGTTACAAAATTGTTTTCGAACTTAAATGCTGCCACACAAGCCACAATAACACCACATTAAAACTTTTAAACTTATCGAGTCTTAAACCTGAAACTGTAAGCTAAACTTGCCATACTAATCTAGGTCGCGTGTCGGTGCCGCTCACTATCACTACTTGATTCTTTTCACTATCAGACTGCTTATTGCTAAGGTGAGTCATAGCCCCTCTTTTATCTATTTCGAACTCTTTGGGGGAGATACATGCTCGTTTATCTTAAACACTTTACTCGTTTATCTTAAACACTTTACTCATTTATCTTAAACATTTTACTCGATTTATGAAACACTCTATTTGTTATTGCAACGTATTAAATGCTACGAACCTGAACACAAATATGTCTCTGTATGCTACCCTGATTGATATTGCCTAAGTTACCGCTGTTGCCAAAAGTCCCTCATCTCATGACCCATTAATCACTTGCGAGTGAACGCGAATATAGTGAATAGATCTATTGGCAGTTGACGCCCCATTTGAAGTTAGCCTGGAATGGTAACCGAATGCACTATATTTGACTATCATAGGAATCTGGCAACCTCCTAGTATCCGAGGGCACTATTACCTGCATCATATTTTTATGTGTAGGCGTCCCATAAGATTTTTATATATCTCTTATGGCAGCAGTACAATGTTAAGGTTTGCGTGTCATGAGACTTAGTGCAATATCCTATGTTACGATGTTACTGTTTCACTACTACTTGACTTGTGTTCAGATGTTTTACACAACTACTATGGGTGCAACAACGAGACCCACTATTTCTTTATGGGTGCAACAACGAGACCCACTGTTTCTTTATGGGTACAACAACGTGGCCCAAACCTTGAGACTTGTGTTCAACTGATTTATAAACCAACTATGAGCGTATAACAACGTAGCCCACGGTTCATTTTGTTACAATTATCAAAGGAATTCGAAACTCTTTCAATCAACTGTTTTACTTATAAACCTATGAACTCACCAACCTCGTGTTGACACTTTTTAGCATGTATTTCAGGTTTCATAAGGTGATAACTTACTCTTGGAGGCTCTTGGCGAATGGCATGGCATGGTCATAGATGACTCTGATAATCATTTGGGACCGTTTAAATACTCTTATGGGCCTATATTTCCGCACTATTTTTGAAAGATGTAAACAAAGTACTTTTGACAATGAAATTTCTTCTAATCAATTGAGGTAAAAACCATTCTTTATACTTTGTGTTATGATATCAATCGAGTAGCACCCCAGTAACATATGCTTCCGCTGGACCCGATTTTGGGGGTGTTACAGAATGGTATCAGAGCCTTGGTTATAGAGAACTGGGTATTTTGAAAACCTAGACTATAACTACTTTTACAAAAACTTAACCCTATGACCAGCACGTGCCTGCCTGCCAAGCTGATGCCTCACTGGTGATGTTTGTTCACTAATATACTTGTTGAGATGTGTGTCTTACTATTGAATGATTTATATTCACTTGTTTCACTATTTACTACAAGTATTTTCCCATATACTTATCACAACATTACATCTTTTCCTTACGTAATCTCCTCATTCGACCTTGAGTTCAGACATTTGTCTTAGCCTTTCAAAACATCTTTCTAAAGGGCATAGTACTAGTATGACTAAGCCGAGTATTTTAAAGTTCATTGAACCTCGGGTGAATATAGACTGATCACCTATATTCAACCAGGGACAGTGGGACATAGTCTGATCACCTATGTCTGACTCAGAGGTGAACTTTGAGATACTGGGAGCAGTTATAATGGACTTATGCCCGGTTGATTTTCTATTTGATTTCTGAGAACACTATAATGTCTTCCTATGTTCACGAGCATTGTATACCATAAGAGTTTACTTCGACTCACAACACACTGACATCACAATACTTTCTCATTGCAACACTTTTCTCTTAAATGAAACACCCTTCTTATTGCAATACTACGCTCTCTAAACAGACCATTCTACACTTTATTATGTCACGCCCTTGTACCTACACTTTACCAAAACTATGCATGGAGATTTGCTTAGCAGATGATGCATAACCATTTAAACATTACATAACATATATTAATGACTTATACTTACTACTGCGGGTTGTGTTACAGTCACCTCTTCCCCAAACCGCACTCAATTGACGAATCAGGGTTAAACCACTAGCCGTAATAGGAACGACTCTCCATAGTACTTAAGATGAAAAACTTCTAATGGAAGTAAGCAACGAAAGAAACCATGAACCTTTAAGCATACAAGAAGTTAGACTTGTGAGCCAACGGAAACCTTAAGACCTAACGGGGTAACCTGAACCACTAGCTTCAGAACACAAAATCCTTCACTCATCCCTACGGAATACCGATTGTCTACCTTCCTACCCTCTTATAAAATAATACCTTGTAACATACGAGCTGTTGTTAGTTATCCTACAATACACTTTATGAAATGTTTTACTACTATATTATGAAATCAAAATTTCAGCCTTACTAGTCTTTTATAAACAATTAATCTCTTTTCCAAATGTTTTATAAGCTATTTTACAATTCATTTCACAAGTTACTATATAACCCGATTTATGGTATCACAAACTATACTACGATTTTTCTATTATCTTGCAAAAAAATAGATCGTTTTCCTATTACCCTATAAATTGTTTTTACAAATCATCTTATGAAATATTTTTACAAACCATCTTATGGATCATTTACTTCTATGAAAAATGTTTTTATGATATTACCTCACAAACAGAATAATCAACACTTTCTTTTGGAAATAAACTAAACCCTAGAAGAGAATCACGTACGTCTGTCAGAAACTATAGACAACAACCCACCAAGCCTTGATGTCGTTTCAACTCTAAACCAGTTACCCACTCGCTCCTTACACTTGTAACCAAGGAAAACACCCCCCAACTTAATTTTCGATTGATTCATTCATTTCAATAGCGCAACAATATAAGTCATGATACATCCCAGTACTGCCCAAGCAAATTAAGTACCCCAACTATAAAATTTACCCGATAGTAAGCCACCAAACATTACCAAGCACTGAAACTAGATCTTGTCCTTAAACCTTTAGAAATGCCATACTCAACTATACCCTCATCCTTAATAATTTCACCTTCAAAAATCATTCTTTAAAAACGCGTTTACACCAACTTCAAAAATTTTTCCAAAAATACTCATTTTGTAGGGTTAAAAATCTTCTCTGGTCAAAACCACATCAAAACTTTTGCGTATTAAAGAGAGACTAAGTATTAATTCTTGTGAAGTTACTTTTATTTACACCACGCTTAAAAACCCACACTACTAAATTATATATGTATTTTAGGCAGACCTTTAACTTTCACCTGCAAGAAAACAAATATCTCTCGACCGAGTACACCTAGAAGCGTAAGGATCAATGTCGTGCTAAATACCCACACTTAGTTCCAGAGACAACCCTGACACAACCACAACTTTGGATTCCGGGACGGAATCCAGTCTGAGGGGTAGGTACTGTAATACCCCGTAATTTACCCAGTCATTAATTAGCGTTAAACACAAAGTAATTTCATTCGAACATTTAATAAACCACTTTTAAGGGTTATATTTTTTATTTTATTTAAATAAAACAACTACGAAATATGTTCGCCTACTAATTATGTGACGTATCTCACATCTCACTTCGAACGGGCTCACACGCGTACCGACCTCGCGCTAGTAACGGCTTAAAATTTATAACTATATTTCGGAGTCGATAACTTTTTCCTTATATTATTTTTTATATATATAAAAGCATTTCCAAAAATATACTTCTCGAATTTTTGTCAAACCAGGATACCGCATTCACACTTTAGCTCAACGGGACACGGGGTACACCGTATAATAATAAAACAAAAACTTATCCTTCCTTATCTAAATTTTTGGTTTGCCACCTCAAAGAATCTCCAACATCACATTTGCATATTTTCAAATGGAGTTAAAAGTGACCTCATCAACTAATTATACATGTATTTTAGCCAAATGTGAACACACACTCTCTTCACAACTTAGAATACTTAGTCCAACTTTCATTTCCATATATTTTTTTTTACTGATCGAAACATACATACATCTCTTTTCTTTTCAAAAGTTCACAAGGGTGCCTTAAGAATTTCAAATAGATAATGACAGTAACTAAATTAGAACAAACTCCTTTTTCATACTCCAAAAGCACAAGTCAAACATTCATGTTTTTGCTCCCCTTATACTGTTCGAACACAGCCCACTCACACACACCACCTCTTATGCGTTAATTATTACGTAGTACTATTTTTATTATTGTTGTTGTCCATTTTCGCTTCCCAAGAATCACAGGCAAACACATGATAAATCCTTTTCACCTTCTTTCCTTCCCAACGCAAGATCACGGGGTAACATGGGAGATGGATTTTGATGGAGAGCTTTGCTCGAAACGACCCTCCACAATACCCTATGGAAGAAAGTGTGTCAAAACTTCTCCTCTTTGCCCCTTTTTATTTCCACTCGAAGACCAGGAGATCCACACAAGTTCTCATCCTAGTCCCATCACAAATAACAAGCTTTCTCATGGTTGGTTAGAGCTTTGGTTTATTTGGGTTGCTTTGGATGCGGCTGGATCGTTTGGTCTTCGGGTTCCTTGCTTTTGGATCGATACACAAACCCTCCCCGTTGTAAGGAATCTTTGATCTTAAACTTTGTACTTTTCTTGATGTTATTTTGTAAATAAAATGGTTATCTTAACATTATGTAAGTCATGGACTTTGAAAGATGTAATCGGCGTTCTGAAATCGACCCACCCATATAGGTATAACTGATTTTGTTATTGATAAATCTGGTTGTTGTTGATCTTGTGTGGCTGCTAATACACTAATAACTAGAAACCTAAGATTGGCTCATAAAGATTTGAAGTGCTTATTCTCCTACTCAGCGGCTTATTTAGTAATGGGATGTTTGAGTTTGGTTTTTGATGTGGTTCGAAACCCACTGTGGTTTAACCACAGTGGTGAGTTTTATTGATTTTTGGCCTCCAAGTTGGTCCGGCTTTGATTTTGCTAAATAAAATGTGAAGTGCTATTTGAGTGTGTCTTATGGCTGTTACGTCGAGCACAACCAACAGCCCAAATCGTGAGTCCGACTAGTGTGCTTCTTTTAGCTGCTTCTCCTTGCGACATCCCCACATCGTGTGGTCTCAGGTTCGACCCTCGGTGTGGCAAATTTGCTCCTCATTATCGTAAATCTTGTTGCTATAATATTAGTAGTGGTAAAATAAATTATATATATATATTTTTTTCCAAAGTGACACAAAACAGAAAAGGCATGAACTTCTTTTTGTAAACTGTTTTGTAATTGGGATTACAAGAAGGGTGCATTGAGTGAGTTTACTATGGGTTTGCAAAGGTTGGGTAACAACTAATGGACCTGGGTGTGTATGTCGAGTCCAACAGGCCAAGGATGCGTTGGGTGCAAACAAAACAAATGATTTGCAAACATTGTGTCATATATAAAATTTAGGTGATATAAAATTAACGTAGAGTGCACTTGAGTTGAGTTTGAACAAAACAAATGAAATGAATATAAATTCTTTTGTAATCTTAAATAAAAATAGGTGTATGACAAATGGCGTAATGTACACTCGGAGTGTCATTATAATCGAGTCACGACTACTTGTTTTCTTCAACTCGTTTCACGACTCATTCACAACTCACTCGACTCGTCTACTCCCGACATTACTTCACGACATAATCTAATTTATTAAACATATTATAAACTATAATTGAAACTTAATCATTAGTCAATATCTTAAAATAGCCATGTATTTATCTATTTAGTTCTAAAAATAATATAACAGCGGGTTATTAACTATCGTAATACTTAGTCACCTCGTTTAAGCTAAAATCATACACGGGTCATGCCCAATTTTCTAGAGTCCTACACTTATAACTTATAATGGTATTTTAATATAACCTCTTTTAATAAAGCCATTACTTAAAGTAAAATTTTTACATACTTTTATTATTAACTAATAATTGCTTATGCATAAACATATATATTCTTAAACGACATTCTTATAATCCGAATTCGTCTATCTTTTATTTGTGATTTCTTTTCATACATCGTCTTTCTGTTACCGTCGAACCGGGGATTTATTCGTCTTTGATACTTTTCTTAATTTACACTTGTGTACTCATGCACTTCCAAGAGCCAATGCAAGCCAATAGTTACAAAATTGTTTTCGAACTTAAATGCTGCCACACAAGCCACAATAACACCACATTAAAACTTTTAAACTTATCGAGTCTTAAACCTGAAACTGTAAGCTAAACTTGCCATACTAATCTAGGTCGCGTGTCGGTGCCGCTCACTATCACTACTTGATTCTTTTCACTATCAGACTGCTTATTGCTAAGGTGAGTCATAGCCCCTCTTTTATCTATTTCGAACTCTTTGGGGGAGATACATGCTCGTTTATCTTAAACACTTTACTCGTTTATCTTAAACACTTTACTCATTTATCTTAAACATTTTACTCGATTTATGAAACACTCTATTTGTTATTGCAACGTATTAAATGCTACGAACCTGAACACAAATATGTCTCTGTATGCTACCCTGATTGATATTGCCTAAGTTACCGCTGTTGCCAAAAGTCCCTCATCTCATGACCCATTAATCACTTGCGAGTGAACGCGAATATAGTGAATAGATCTATTGGCAGTTGACGCCCCATTTGAAGTTAGCCTGGAATGGTAACCGAATGCACTATATTTGACTATCATAGGAATCTGGCAACCTCCTAGTATCCGAGGGCACTATTACCTGCATCATATTTTTATGTGTAGGCGTCCCATAAGATTTTTATATATCTCTTATGGCAGCAGTACAATGTTAAGGTTTGCGTGTCATGAGACTTAGTGCAATATCCTATGTTACGATGTTACTGTTTCACTACTACTTGACTTGTGTTCAGATGTTTTACACAACTACTATGGGTGCAACAACGAGACCCACTATTTCTTTATGGGTGCAACAACGAGACCCACTGTTTCTTTATGGGTACAACAACGTGGCCCAAACCTTGAGACTTGTGTTCAACTGATTTATAAACCAACTATGAGCGTATAACAACGTAGCCCACGGTTCATTTTGTTACAATTATCAAAGGAATTCGAAACTCTTTCAATCAACTGTTTTACTTATAAACCTATGAACTCACCAACCTCGTGTTGACACTTTTTAGCATGTATTTCAGGTTTCATAAGGTGATAACTTACTCTTGGAGGCTCTTGGCGAATGGCATGGCATGGTCATAGATGACTCTGATAATCATTTGGGACCGTTTAAATACTCTTATGGGCCTATATTTCCGCACTATTTTTGAAAGATGTAAACAAAGTACTTTTGACAATGAAATTTCTTCTAATCAATTGAGGTAAAAACCATTCTTTATACTTTGTGTTATGATATCAATCGAGTAGCACCCCAGTAACATATGCTTCCGCTGGACCCGATTTTGGGGGTGTTACAGAATGGTATCAGAGCCTTGGTTATAGAGAACTGGGTATTTTGAAAACCTAGACTATAACTACTTTTACAAAAACTTAACCCTATGACCAGCACGTGCCTGCCTGCCAAGCTGATGCCTCACTGGTGATGTTTGTTCACTAATATACTTGTTGAGATGTGTGTCTTACTATTGAATGATTTATATTCACTTGTTTCACTATTTACTACAAGTATTTTCCCATATACTTATCACAACATTACATCTTTTCCTTACGTAATCTCCTCATTCGACCTTGAGTTCAGACATTTGTCTTAGCCTTTCAAAACATCTTTCTAAAGGGCATAGTACTAGTATGACTAAGCCGAGTATTTTAAAGTTCATTGAACCTCGGGTGAATATAGACTGATCACCTATATTCAACCAGGGACAGTGGGACATAGTCTGATCACCTATGTCTGACTCAGAGGTGAACTTTGAGATACTGGGAGCAGTTATAATGGACTTATGCCCGGTTGATTTTCTATTTGATTTCTGAGAACACTATAATGTCTTCCTATGTTCACGAGCATTGTATACCATAAGAGTTTACTTCGACTCACAACACACTGACATCACAATACTTTCTCATTGCAACACTTTTCTCTTAAATGAAACACCCTTCTTATTGCAATACTACGCTCTCTAAACAGACCATTCTACACTTTATTATGTCACGCCCTTGTACCTACACTTTACCAAAACTATGCATGGAGATTTGCTTAGCAGATGATGCATAACCATTTAAACATTACATAACATATATTAATGACTTATACTTACTACTGCGGGTTGTGTTACAGTCACCTCTTCCCCAAACCGCACTCAATTGACGAATCAGGGTTAAACCACTAGCCGTAATAGGAACGACTCTCCATAGTACTTAAGATGAAAAACTTCTAATGGAAGTAAGCAACGAAAGAAACCATGAACCTTTAAGCATACAAGAAGTTAGACTTGTGAGCCAACGGAAACCTTAAGACCTAACGGGGTAACCTGAACCACTAGCTTCAGAACACAAAATCCTTCACTCATCCCTACGGAATACCGATTGTCTACCTTCCTACCCTCTTATAAAATAATACCTTGTAACATACGAGCTGTTGTTAGTTATCCTACAATACACTTTATGAAATGTTTTACTACTATATTATGAAATCAAAATTTCAGCCTTACTAGTCTTTTATAAACAATTAATCTCTTTTCCAAATGTTTTATAAGCTATTTTACAATTCATTTCACAAGTTACTATATAACCCGATTTATGGTATCACAAACTATACTACGATTTTTCTATTATCTTGCAAAAAAATAGATCGTTTTCCTATTACCCTATAAATTGTTTTTACAAATCATCTTATGAAATATTTTTACAAACCATCTTATGGATCATTTACTTCTATGAAAAATGTTTTTATGATATTACCTCACAAACAGAATAATCAACACTTTCTTTTGGAAATAAACTAAACCCTAGAAGAGAATCACGTACGTCTGTCAGAAACTATAGACAACAACCCACCAAGCCTTGATGTCGTTTCAACTCTAAACCAGTTACCCACTCGCTCCTTACACTTGTAACCAAGGAAAACACCCCCCAACTTAATTTTCGATTGATTCATTCATTTCAATAGCGCAACAATATAAGTCATGATACATCCCAGTACTGCCCAAGCAAATTAAGTACCCCAACTATAAAATTTACCCGATAGTAAGCCACCAAACATTACCAAGCACTGAAACTAGATCTTGTCCTTAAACCTTTAGAAATGCCATACTCAACTATACCCTCATCCTTAATAATTTCACCTTCAAAAATCATTCTTTAAAAACGCGTTTACACCAACTTCAAAAATTTTTCCAAAAATACTCATTTTGTAGGGTTAAAAATCTTCTCTGGTCAAAACCACATCAAAACTTTTGCGTATTAAAGAGAGACTAAGTATTAATTCTTGTGAAGTTACTTTTATTTACACCACGCTTAAAAACCCACACTACTAAATTATATATGTATTTTAGGCAGACCTTTAACTTTCACCTGCAAGAAAACAAATATCTCTCGACCGAGTACACCTAGAAGCGTAAGGATCAATGTCGTGCTAAATACCCACACTTAGTTCCAGAGACAACCCTGACACAACCACAACTTTGGATTCCGGGACGGAATCCAGTCTGAGGGGTAGGTACTGTAATACCCCGTAATTTACCCAGTCATTAATTAGCGTTAAACACAAAGTAATTTCATTCGAACATTTAATAAACCACTTTTAAGGGTTATATTTTTTATTTTATTTAAATAAAACAACTACGAAATATGTTCGCCTACTAATTATGTGACGTATCTCACATCTCACTTCGAACGGGCTCACACGCGTACCGACCTCGCGCTAGTAACGGCTTAAAATTTATAACTATATTTCGGAGTCGATAACTTTTTCCTTATATTATTTTTTATATATATAAAAGCATTTCCAAAAATATACTTCTCGAATTTTTGTCAAACCAGGATACCGCATTCACACTTTAGCTCAACGGGACACGGGGTACACCGTATAATAATAAAACAAAAACTTATCCTTCCTTATCTAAATTTTTGGTTTGCCACCTCAAAGAATCTCCAACATCACATTTGCATATTTTCAAATGGAGTTAAAAGTGACCTCATCAACTAATTATACATGTATTTTAGCCAAATGTGAACACACACTCTCTTCACAACTTAGAATACTTAGTCCAACTTTCATTTCCATATATTTTTTTTTACTGATCGAAACATACATACATCTCTTTTCTTTTCAAAAGTTCACAAGGGTGCCTTAAGAATTTCAAATAGATAATGACAGTAACTAAATTAGAACAAACTCCTTTTTCATACTCCAAAAGCACAAGTCAAACATTCATGTTTTTGCTCCCCTTATACTGTTCGAACACAGCCCACTCACACACACCACCTCTTATGCGTTAATTATTACGTAGTACTATTTTTATTATTGTTGTTGTCCATTTTCGCTTCCCAAGAATCACAGGCAAACACATGATAAATCCTTTTCACCTTCTTTCCTTCCCAACGCAAGATCACGGGGTAACATGGGAGATGGATTTTGATGGAGAGCTTTGCTCGAAACGACCCTCCACAATACCCTATGGAAGAAAGTGTGTCAAAACTTCTCCTCTTTGCCCCTTTTTATTTCCACTCGAAGACCAGGAGATCCACACAAGTTCTCATCCTAGTCCCATCACAAATAACAAGCTTTCTCATGGTTGGTTAGAGCTTTGGTTTATTTGGGTTGCTTTGGATGCGGCTGGATCGTTTGGTCTTCGGGTTCCTTGCTTTTGGATCGATACACAAACCCTCCCCGTTGTAAGGAATCTTTGATCTTAAACTTTGTACTTTTCTTGATGTTATTTTGTAAATAAAATGGTTATCTTAACATTATGTAAGTCATGGACTTTGAAAGATGTAATCGGCGTTCTGAAATCGACCCACCCATATAGGTATAACTGATTTTGTTATTGATAAATCTGGTTGTTGTTGATCTTGTGTGGCTGCTAATACACTAATAACTAGAAACCTAAGATTGGCTCATAAAGATTTGAAGTGCTTATTCTCCTACTCAGCGGCTTATTTAGTAATGGGATGTTTGAGTTTGGTTTTTGATGTGGTTCGAAACCCACTGTGGTTTAACCACAGTGGTGAGTTTTATTGATTTTTGGCCTCCAAGTTGGTCCGGCTTTGATTTTGCTAAATAAAATGTGAAGTGCTATTTGAGTGTGTCTTATGGCTGTTACGTCGAGCACAACCAACAGCCCAAATCGTGAGTCCGACTAGTGTGCTTCTTTTAGCTGCTTCTCCTTGCGACATCCCCACATCGTGTGGTCTCAGGTTCGACCCTCGGTGTGGCAAATTTGCTCCTCATTATCGTAAATCTTGTTGCTATAATATTAGTAGTGGTAAAATAAATTATATATATATATTTTTTTCCAAAGTGACACAAAACAGAAAAGGCATGAACTTCTTTTTGTAAACTGTTTTGTAATTGGGATTACAAGAAGGGTGCATTGAGTGAGTTTACTATGGGTTTGCAAAGGTTGGGTAACAACTAATGGACCTGGGTGTGTATGTCGAGCCCAACAGGCCAAGGATGCGTTGGGTGCAAACAAAACAAATGATTTGCAAACATTGTGTCATATATAAAATTTAGGTGATATAAAATTAACGTAGAGTGCACTTGAGTTGAGTTTGAACAAAACAAATGAAATGAATATAAATTCTTTTGTAATCTTAAATAAAAATAGGTGTATGACAAATGGCGTAATGTACACTCGGAGTGTCATTATAATCGAGTCACGACTACTTGTTTTCTTCAACTCGTTTCACGACTCATTCACAACTCACTCGACTCGTCTACTCCCGACATTACTTCACGACATAATCTAATTTATTAAACATATTATAAACTATAATTGAAACTTAATCATTAGTCAATATCTTAAAATAGCCATGTATTTATCTATTTAGTTCTAAAAATAATATAACAGCGGGTTATTAACTATCGTAATACTTAGTCACCTCGTTTAAGCTAAAATCATACACGGGTCATGCCCAATTTTCTAGAGTCCTACACTTATAACTTATAATGGTATTTTAATATAACCTCTTTTAATAAAGCCATTACTTAAAGTAAAATTTTTACATACTTTTATTATTAACTAATAATTGCTTATGCATAAACATACATATTCTTAAACGACATTCTTATAATCCGAATTCGTCTATCTTTTATTTGTGATTTCTTTTCATACATCGTCTTTCTGTTACCGTCGAACCGGGGATTTATTCGTCTTTGATACTTTTCTTAATTTACACTTGTGTACTCATGCACTTCCAAGAGCCAATGCAAGCCAATAGTTACAAAATTGTTTTCGAACTTAAATGCTGCCACACAAGCCACAATAACACCACATTAAAACTTTTAAACTTATCGAGTCTTAAACCTGAAACTGTAAGCTAAACTTGCCATACTAATCTAGGTCGCGTGTCGGTGCCGCTCACTATCACTACTTGATTCTTTTCACTATCAGACTGCTTATTGCTAAGGTGAGTCATAGCCCCTCTTTTATCTATTTCGAACTCTTTGGGGGAGATACATGCTCGTTTATCTTAAACACTTTACTCGTTTATCTTAAACACTTTACTCATTTATCTTAAACATTTTACTCGATTTATGAAACACTCTATTTGTTATTGCAACGTATTAAATGCTACGAACCTAAACACAAATATGTCTCTGTATGCTACCCTGATTGATATTGCCTAAGTTACCGCTGTTGCCAAAAGTCCCTCATCTCATGACCCATTAATCACTTGCGAGTGAACGCGAATATAGTGAATAGATCTATTGGCAGTTGACGCCCCATTTGAAGTTAGCCTGGAATGGTAACCGAATGCACTATATTTGACTATCATAGGAATCTGGCAACCTCCTAGTATCCGAGGGCACTATTACCTGCATCATATTTTTATGTGTAGGCGTCCCATAAGATTTTTATATATCTCTTATGGCAGCAGTACAATGTTAAGGTTTGCGTGTCATGAGACTTAGTGCAATATCCTATGTTACGATGTTACTGTTTCACTACTACTTGACTTGTGTTCAGATGTTTTACACAACTACTATGGGTGCAACAACGAGACCCACTATTTCTTTATGGGTGCAACAACGAGACCCACTGTTTCTTTATGGGTACAACAACGTGGCCCAAACCTTGAGACTTGTGTTCAACTGATTTATAAACCAACTATGAGCGTATAACAACGTAGCCCACGGTTCATTTTGTTACAATTATCAAAGGAATTCGAAACTCTTTCAATCAACTGTTTTACTTATAAACCTATGAACTCACCAACCTCGTGTTGACACTTTTTAGCATGTATTTCAGGTTTCATAAGGTGATAACTTACTCTTGGAGGCTCTTGGCGAATGGCATGGCATGGTCATAGATGACTCTGATAATCATTTGGGACCGTTTAAATACTCTTATGGGCCTATATTTCCGCACTATTTTTGAAAGATGTAAACAAAGTACTTTTGACAATGAAATTTCTTCTAATCAATTGAGGTAAAAACCATTCTTTATACTTTGTGTTATGATATCAATCGAGTAGCACCCCAGTAACATATGCTTCCGCTGGACCCGATTTTGGGGGTGTTACAATATTAGCTTAGTTAGTTAGTTACTATACAATTGTTCATATAGTGCAAGTATTGAGATCACATAAACTAGAATCGAAGTTTTTAAAACAAACTTGTTTTTATAGATTTTAAAATGGACGTAAAACTATTCAACCCCCCCCCCCCTTCTAGTTTTCCACAATTGGTATCAGGAGCCACGTCTTGCAAGATTTTTAAAATATATTGTATTTTAAAACTTGTAACGATCTATGGAATCTGAAAAATATTTAGAAGGGCAATCTATGCAAAGACCACCACTATTTGAAAGTGATGGATTTTTATATTGGAAAAATCGATTCGAAACTTATGTGAAATCAAAAGATCTAGATCTTTTTCATGTTATTACCAATGGTGATTTTTTACCTATTCAAAATAACCCCGAAACAAAGAAAGATGAAATCGTACCTTTTGAAAAACAAAATGATGATTTAAAAGGAAAACTTGCTAAAAATAATGAAGCAAAAATTGTTATTTATAATGCGCTACCACATAAAGAGTACGAAAGGATCTTTATGTGTGAAACCGCAAAAGAAATTTGGAACTCTTTATTAATAACTCACCAAGGTAATAATCAAGTCAAATATAATAAAATAGATCTACTTGTTCAACAATATGAGCAATTCACGATTCCGGAAGAGGAATCAATTGATAATGCTTTCGTTAGATTTAACGCTATCATCACAAGTTTAAAAGCACTTGAGGAGAATTTTTCTAGTAAGAATTTTGTTAGGAAGTTTCTTAGGGCTCTTCACCCAAAATGGCGAGCTAAAGTGACGGCTATTGAAGAATCAAAGAATTTGTCAATGTTGCAACTTGATGAATTAATTGGAAATTTGAAAGTCTACGAAGCAATCATAAAGAAGGACTCCGAAATGGTCAAAGGAAAACGAGAGGAAAGCAAGTCAATCGCCTTGAAAGCTAGAAAGGAATCCAACAACGAAGATAGATCATCTTCCGAAAGTGATGATGAAGAATATGCCATGGCCGTAAGAAATTTCAAGAAATTCTTCAAAAGGCGAGGAAGATTCGTTAGAAAACCACACGATGAAAGGAGAGCATCTCAAAGGAATAAAGATGACATGTATAGCAAGAATGAGAGAAAGTGTTTTAAGTGTGGTGATCCAAATCACCTCATTGGAAAATGTCCAATGATGACAAGAGATCAAGATCAAAGAACATTTGTTGGAGGAGCTTGGAGTGATAGTGATGAAGAAGAGAAAGAAACAACAAAGGAAGAGAAGTGTCTCATGGCGAAAACATCAAATGAGGTACGTTCCGAAACCGAATACTTTAGTGATGAAAACTTATCATTAGATGAAAAATATTTAGATAGTGAATACAATAGATTATGCAAACGAGGACAACAAGTAATGGCTAAAAACAAATCACTAAAATGCATAAACAACCAATTAGAAAATGAAGTACTAGAACTAAAAATTAAAATACATCAACTTAAAAAAGGTAAAGAAATTTTTAAAGAATGTAAATCATGTCAAGAGTTTAAAGGTGAAAATGAAAAACTCAGGGAAGAAATTTGCAAACTTGATAAATTTAAAAATAGTAGTCACTCACTTAGTAAAATAATAAGTATTCAAAGAGTATCCGGAGATAAAACCGGTTTAGGATTTAACTCAACTGAAGCTTCAACAAGTGAAATTAAAAATGTCAAATTTGAAAGTGAACTCAATGAACTAAAACCTCTAAAATCTAATCCTAAGTATATACTCATAAATGATAAGAAAATACCTTTTACTAGTGATGAAGAAATAAACCCGTTTTATAAACCATCTTTAAAAACCGATGTAGAATCATCTAAACCTAAAACAAGATCTAAAACTCCACCACCTAGGAAACCAAATAATTCTTACCCTAGATCTAAAACACCTCAACCAAGAGTAAACCAAAATAGACGAAACTTTAACAATAATCAACAAATGTGGAACTTCAATCCGTGGGGAATGTTTCCACCATATATGCACCCAAGTCAAATACAAAACACGTTCGGATCAAATAACTTTGGTCAAATGAGACAATGGGGACCAATGTAGAAAATTTGCCATACAAACTCGGAAATTTTAGTTGTCACCTCTAGTTCGTACAATTCCTTGAAGACTTTGAAGAAAAACGCATTGAAGACGAAAGGTACACATTTCCTTTTATTTCCTTGTCAAGAAATGCATGCTTAGTTTAGTCTCTAGTATTTATGTGATTTTGCTTGGCTTATAGTTTCCTCTAGATTTTATATCTATACATATATATACTTATATATATATATATATATATATATATATATATATATATATATATATATATATATATATATATATATATATATATATATATATATATATATATATATATATATATGTATATATATATATATGTATATATATATATATATATGTATATATATATATATATATATGTATATATATATATATATATGTATATATATATATATATATATATATATATATATATATATATATACTTATAAACCTTCCACAACTCTCTCGTCCACTTGACAACTTGATAAATGTCATCCGAAATGATCAAGAAATTTTAATTGACGAAATGTCAAGTAAAAGTGTCAAGTAATTAATTTCGTGCGAATATATATATATATATATATATATATATATATATATATATATATATATATATATATATATATATATATATATACTTATAAACCTTCCACAACTCTCTCGTCCACTTGACAACTTGATAAATGTCATCCGAAATGATCAAGAAATTTTAATTGACGAAATGTCAAGTAAAAGTGTCAAGTAATTAATTTCGTGCGAATACTCTCTAACGTATTTTTGATTAAATATAAATCTAATATATATATATATATATATATATATATATATATATATATATATATATATATATATATATATATATATATATATATAAATTTTCTTGTTCTTTTCAGAAACCAAAACCATGAAAATTCAAGTTTTGGAGGGCGGCCCCCTTAATGTTTAAGGGGACCGGCAGCCAAATGAAGGGCGGCCCCCTTAATGTTTAAGGGGGTCGGCCATCTGATTGTTCCAATTCGTTTTCCCTCTTATTTCTTTTGCCAAACAATTCTCTTTCTCATTACCCCCATGTTCTGCTGCTGCTGTGACGAAATTCCAAACCCCAAAACATCAAAAACCACTTCCAAATCATATAATTCGGGTTATTTCGCAAAAGGGCAAATTCATCTAACACAATCACCATTACATATTGTAAGTTTTTCATAACACATTTCATCTAATTCCATTTAATTTGGTCAAACTCAAGATTATGCATGTTTTAATAATTTTTTCAAATTCATAATTTCTTTCGAATTGGGTCTAAAATTTCCATAACTAAATGCTTTCCTTAGGATTAGGATGCTTAATTAACACTAGAAACTAATAATTACAAACCCTCTTGTCAAAAAATTTTGAAAAATTTCATACACTCCTCTTCAAAATTTTTGGTAAACACATTGTTGAATAATGCTATAAAAACTTGTTAAAACTAATCATACTATGTTTTTATAACTTGTAAATCATGAAACTATATTTTTCGACTAAATAATTTTTTTTTTTTTTGTGTAAACGATAAGAGAGTGTTTGGATTATGTCCAAATAATGTCGAAATTAAGTCGTTGTAATTTTTATAAAACGTTGTCAAGATTATAAACCTAAAACTAATAATTTCGGACTTTTCAAGATATATAATTCATATATATATTGACATACTAGTAGTGTAAGTGTCTAGTTAAGGAAGCGTTTGGTTCAGTACAAAAAATGGCATTTTTGAGTCAAAACATAAACCATCCTTTTCGAAAACAAATCACATGCATAAGAAACATGTAAGAAATGGCTAGTTATACAACCTAAAGTAAATCTAGTAAATTTCATGATATATTAAGATGTTTAAAAGGGCATTTGGATTTGTCCATAACTACTTGCTAAACATCATAAAATATATCAAGAACGAGTTAAAAATAAAAATAAGGAACATGGTAAACTACTTCTTAGGATTATCGTCTTAGAGTCGAAGTATGTTTACGTTCCAACATAAGTCTTAACAATATATACATTTTTATTCTTCTTTATATTTATTTTGGTCTTTTGTATTGTTGTTGTGTTTAGGTGAAAATGCCAAAAGCGACTACCGAAGATCTTTCCCACACTAAAAACTACATTCCTAAAGTTTCCCAACTCCCTACTACATCTCCTTCCATTGGACGTATATATCGACAAATTGAAGATAGAAACGTTCATGGGGGACGTGTAGTAGATCTAGCTTTTGCTCAATCCGACTACATTGATCGCTTGTTTACAAGCATCAACTTCAATTGCCTCTTTGAAATCAATGAATCCATCGTTCCTCGTTTCATAGTTGATTTCTATAGCCAAGTCGCGGTTCAAACCAATGATCTTGGTGCCATCACCATCTCCTTCATGATCCAAAATGAATTTATCACCTTAACTCTCGACCAATTCGGTCAAATCCTCCAAATTCCTTTTAGAGGTCAAGCCGTTTTCACAAACGAGTGGGACCTCGAATCTCTACATCGTTGTCGACCAACCTTTAATATATGCTTATGATTGCATGTTTTATCACTTAATCTATATATTTGCTTGCATGCTTAGCTTATGTGTGTGTGTGTGTGTGTGTATATATATATATATATATATATATATATATATATATATATATATATATATATATATAACATGTATGCTTTCTAATAGACCAAAACAAATGTGAAATGTCCAAATAGAGCTTGCTACAAAAACAAAACAAAATATAATATTTTTTCAGAAAAATTTTGAAAAATTTTGAGTTCTGGGTCGTCAGATGCCCCCTTAATTCATAAGGGGTGGCCCCCTTAAATTTAAGGGGACCGACCTCCATTTAAGGGGACCGGCCATCTGGAACAGTCTTTACACTGTTTTTTTTGCAACTTGTGACTTCTTTTGCTAGTCCCAGCTACTATTTCCCTTAAAAACTAAACTGATTTTGGAATCTAACAATCCAATTTCAAATTAATTCTATTTCTAAACATGTTTTCATACTATATAATCCCCATGCATGTTTAATTCACATTCCATCATCCTCAACCTTCATCAAACCTCATCCTTTCATCATGTCATCACCAAGAACCACATACTCAAACAATGCCAAGAAACAAAAACTTGTCATTATTCTACCAAAACAACTATTCATTGATCTCACCAATGAAGACAACACCACTCCATCACCACCACCTCAATGCTCATCTCCTAGTGCACCAAATGCACATTCCAAAACACCATCAACAAATGGAACCTCCACTTCTTCCATACCATCCACTTCATCCATAAATGATTACATAAACACCCACTTGTCTCCTCCACCAATAGTTCAACCACCACAACCTACCAATGAAAACACAACTCTTGCATTAACCCTCTCATTATCACCATTAACACCTCTTGATGCACACTTCTCATCATCCCCTATCAATCCACCAACCTATAACCCCGTCCCATGGAGCTTACTTGAAGCTCATGGTGACACTTGCCTTTGTTGCATCCACAACCGAACAATTGTGTTCGGTCTAAGAGATGAGATACAATACATGTTTTCAAACATTGAAAACTTGTTGCATCAACTACCAACCACCACTACTACAACTCCACCACCAACAACAAACACTCCTCCACCATCACCATCTCCATGTTCACCATCAATTCCATCCAATTAAACATGCTTGGTATTTCTTAAATAAAATTGTCTTAAACCTTTTTGGATGGCAAGCTCTAGAGAGGACCTTCATGTTAGAGCTTTGGTTTATTTTAATTATGATTGTAAGCCTTCAAGGCTTTTGTTATTTGCACTACTTTTTGATGTAATGCTTGTTGTAACCTTTTAATTCTATCAATGCTTATGGTTATGTTTAGCTTCTATTCTTGCATGCTATATATATATATATATATGTTGCTTGTCCACTAAATATTTTTTGCAAGAATTCCATATCTCGATTCCTTTATGACCTCAAAACGAGGGGGAGTTTACATCAAGGGGGAGTTTACATCAAGGGGGAGCTCCAATTTAATCGGGATAACCTTTTTGATGATAACAAAAAGGGGGAGAATTGATATAAACTCACAATAATACTTGTATATATATACTAATTTTCGCTTAATGAGTTTAGATTTTGTAATCATCAAAAAGGGGGAGATTGTTGACATAAATAATGCATAAAAACGTTATTTATATTTTTCGATATCTCTATGTTTTGACGATCACAAAATATAAAATCATCAAACGTAAGATTACTACGTAAACAAGTATTGAGCTAGTTTATATCATTATATCCAACTTAATCACTTAAGGTATGAATAAACAAGTGCTTAATACATCTCATGATCAAAGGGGTATTTAATTAATTAATACAAAGTTTATTTAATTATATAAACATATTATATATTTTTGAAAAACACTTTTGGTAATAAAGAAAAATGTTTTAATCATACTAAATATATGAATTCAAATTTTTAACCAAAATCAGTTAGTTTTTCACCAAATAAACTTTCCCCACTAAATGAAAGAATTTCTGGCCGTTACAGCTGGGAGCGGCCCCCTTAATTATAAGGGGCGGTCCCCTTAAAATTAAGGGGACCGGCCATGAATTAAGGGGACCGGCCAGGCTACTGTATCAGAATCTGTCAGAATTTTCTCCTATAAATACCACATTAAATCTGGAATTTTTCCCTACCTTTTGCACAAAAATTTCAGATCTAAAGCTCTCTAAACATCTTCCAAAACCCTTTGATCATTAGAATACTAATCCTTGTTTCAAGTGATTCAATCCCTTCTCATCCATCCTCATCCAAAGTGCAAAAGAAGAATACTCCTTCTACAACTAAGTTCAAGAAGTATTGAAGAGTAGTTGTGTATATTGTGTATATTATTTGTGAAGTTGTGTTGTGCTTGTAATAAGTAGTTTAGAAGAAATAGAAGTTGTGTAGGGAAAAGAAGTTGTTTAGTAGTGAAGTAGTGTAGTTGTGAAAAAGATAGGTGTGAAGTAGATTGGTGTGAAGAAGATTGGTGTGAAGAAGATAGGTGTGAAGAAGATAGGTGTGAAGTAGATTGGTGTGAAGAAGTTGTGATTAAGTTGTGACGAAGTTGTGTGGTGTACATTGGTGTGTAAGGTTTTCTCCGCCATAAGGCAGTTTGTTGACATAGTGAAGAAAACTCTCGAGTAGGTGACTCGGGGAGTGGAGTAGGAACAAGGAAGGTGACCTTGTAGCTGAACCACTATAAATCCTTGTGTTGTGGTTTGATCTTTCCAACTCTTTTCATTACTTACTTATTTACTTATACAATATTAGCTTAGTTAGTTAGTTACTATACAATTGTTCATATAGTGCGAGTATTGAGATCACATAAACTAGAATCGAAGTTTTTAAAACAAACTTGTTTTTATAAATTTTAAAACGGACGTAAAACTATTCAACCCCCCTTCTAGTTTTCCACAATATATATATATATATATATAGGGGTGAGATCAAATAAAAAGAATATTTTTGGTAAAAATAATAAGAAAGATTTTTTACCCTTGATTTAAAATCAATGGTTGAGATTAATTACCATCCTAACTAACTATTAATGGTATAAAGGTAATTTATAATCTAACTATAATCCTAACAACCTATGTAATACTATAACCATTCTCGCTTTTTCTCTACAAGAAAAGTCTAAAGTACAAATTATTTATGTATTATTGTTGTTGATGAAACATCATCATATAAAATAACAACCAAACATATAGATTAAATAGCTACTGTTACTATCCACAACATTACTGATGAAAATCTTTGATTCAACCTTACATAGGCTAAATGGAATAGTAGTACATTATGCAAATATACACACAAAGCCTGCTACTTATCCTCAACTCACGACTACTCGAGCTCGAAACCATGCTCCTTGAGCTAGAAACCATGCTTCTCGAGCTCGAAACCAAGCTACTTGAACCACTAGACAAACACGATGAGCCTTCTGAAATCAGGCATGAGCTACCAAACCTCTCTGACACGAAAATAACACTCATTTTTTCCGACAATTTGATAACCATAACTTCATTGATCTACTCTTCATAACTACCTACAAGAATACATCATCCATAATTCCATCAGTTAATAGATTCATCAATCAAATCACATCATCAATCTAAAATCTTACAGATTATCAATTCATGATCGAAACCTTCAGCAGTTGCACTATATTCCTATTATAAGACCACATAATCTGATTATCAACGAAACTTAAGACTTCCATCTTTAAACCCTACTGCTTCAAACTATTTGATCTGAATACTTACCATGGATGAGAAGGAGAAGCCCAAAACCATCCTTGTGAGCATGTAAGCTTTGCATATGCACTCTCATTAGGAAGAAGTTGCGAAACAAGAATAAGCAAATGACTCAATAGAAGGAAATATGACCAAAAATTAACAGCCAACTTGTATGCTAATCTTTAAATAAGAACAGAGTTCGGGGTCTGACTCATTTTTTTTGTAAAAATATATATGAGAATGTCATGAAATATGGAAGACAATGTTAATTGTTTAGATGAATAGTAGCATAACCCCTATTATTCATCTTATCTTGATAATTTTCTCCATATTGTGCATACCTTAAGTAGCATACAGACATATTATTATACTCGGTTTTAGAAAAAAAAGTTAAAAGTGAAGTGGTACCTGGTTGGCTGCCTGATTTTTGAAGTTTTCTCTATATGAAACCCATAATTTTGATGCACAAAGTAGTGATATTTCACATAGCAAGCACAATTACCCAAACATACTGCTTCAAGTAGTTGTCATTTTCCATACCCCTAGCTCGTCTGCTGAACCTCATGTTTCTTGTCCTTTCCTGTCATGGAGTTGGGCTTTTTAGGGTCGCTGGTGTTAGAGCTTCCATGAGAAGCAATGACATTGGGCACCTCAGTGAATTCATATTCGACGTCTTTTTCTTTTTCCTCTCACATCTGAATCACAACAAAAATGAAGGTTTTTGGTGAATGACAGATCATCGTTTTCATAGCTAAATAGCTAAAAATGCATTAATGTTTGATACAAAACTATTATCGACGTACATGTTAATGCACATTTAGCATGTCAGTTTTACTACAACTTGTGTACGGCAAATATAGTCCATTTCATGCACAAAAGAATGTTATTTCACAATTGCCCAAATGTACCGCACTTTTACTAATTTCTTACAAAAATTAATGCACATTTATAGTATTTTTATGCACGAAACAACTATTTCACCTAACACACGATTACCCAAAGATGTCGCACTTTCGCTAACTTGCTACTAAAATTCATGCACATTTAGCCAATTTTTAATGCGCAAAACAGTGTGGTTTCGCACAATTACCCAAACATAACACTCTTTTGCTAACTTTCTACAAAAGCTAATGCCCAATTGGCCTTTTTTTAAAGTGCAAAACAATATTATTTCACATAAAACATAATTACTCAAATGTGTCGCACTTTTACTAACTTCTCACAAAAATTAACGCACATTTAGCCGATTTTTAATGCACGAAGCAATGTTATTCCACATAACACAAAAGTGTTATTCCACATGACACGCGATTACCAAAACGTATTGCACTTTTACTAACTTTCTACAAAAATCAGCCCATTTTTTAATGTGAAAAACGATGTTATTCCACATAGCTCACTATTATCCAAACTTATCGCATGTTTACTATCTGCCTAAAAAAATCAATGCACATTTAGCCTATTTTTTTAATGAATAAAGCAATGTTATTTCACATAACACACGATTACCCAAACATAGCCGAGAAAACGTGCACTTATCACTTTGCCTAAATTCCTATGAAAAATAATGCGCGGTTAGGCCCTGTTTAATGCACAAAAACATGTAAGCTTTAGCCAATAACACACTAATTTCCAACGCCTATCACTATGCCTATCTTCCTCTGAAAACTAATGCTCGTTTATAATATTAATGTGAAAGCTGGCCATTTTCAATGCACAAAACAGTGTTATTTTAAACCATAACGTGATGAGTACCTAGGCATATCACTTTAATAACTTCCCATGAAAACTTGTGTACATTCAACCCTTTTTTAATGCACAAAACAATGTCATTTTAAACCATAACACATTGAGCATATTGGCATATAACGTTTGCTAACTTAGTATGAAAACTGATGCACGTTAAACGTTTGTTTTTTAATGCACAAAAAAGTGTTAGTCTAAACCAAAACACAATGAGCATCTAGACATATCACTTTACTGATTTCCTTTGAAAATTCATATTCAGCCCTTTTTTTAATGCACAAAACACTGGTATTTTGCACCTAATGAGCTAATGTTTGAAATTAAATTTTAGCAAGTTCACTATACAGAATTTGTGAAGATAAATGGTTAATAGGGTGTTTGGAATTGCTTATTTAAACACTTATTCACTCAAAATAAGCAGAAGCATCTCAAATTAAGCAATGCCAAACACTCTTGTAAGAAAATGTGTCAAAAGCTATAGGAGATAAATGCCAACAAGGAGTTACATTTTGAAATTTGTTCGTGTTTACCTGAGTTATGTTGCCACAACGATATTTCTTTCATTCTATTTATAGGACTCTTCATGTTCAACAACGATTTTTAACACAATTATCCCATAAGACTTCACAACGAAAACTCAATAAACGGAGATACCTATATTAACTCATGAACATAATCGAGGCGCGTGACATGTTATTTCTAACACATTAAATGAGCAGAATCAACATTTTTAATATACATTCAACCTTTTTTTTAATGCATAAAACACTACTATTGTAACCATAATGTGTTAAGTACCTTAGCATATTACTTTTAATAACTCCCTACAATACAACGTTATCCCACATAACTCATGATTATCCAAACGTATCACACCTTTACTAAATTCCCACAAAAAGTAATGCACATTTTGCCCACTTTTCAATGCACAAAACAGTGATATTTCACACAACTCATGATTATCAATATGTATTGTACTTTTACTCACTTCGACGAATATTAATGCACATTTAACCCATTTTTAATGCTTAAAACGATATTATTTCACACAACTCACGGTATCAAACGTATGTCATACTTACTTCTTACAAATTTAATGCAAATTCAGCTCACTTTTTAATACACAAAAGAGTTGTATATTGCACAACTCGTAATTATCCCAATATATTACACTTTTAGTGACTTCTTATGAAAATTAATGCATATTTATCCCATTCTAATTCATAAAATAGTGATAATTCGCACAGATGTGAATTATCCAAACGTATCACATATATTTACTAACATTCTATGAAAATTAATGCACATTTAGCCATTTTTTATGTAAAAGAAAAAAATCTGCATTTAGATCTAATGAACATATTAACAGACTACATATTAACAAGGCAATTTTTGGTTAAAAATATCATTATCCGTGGAATTTGTAGCTTCAATTGAATAATATTTTGTGCATAAAATCATTGATTAAAGCTTGTATCAATTTAAAATCATTATTTACATATTTGGACCAATTTAGAATCATTATTTACATCTTCTTCTTGTTGCTGCTAATTTATACAAACAAAATGCATTAAAATCAGGCTACTTTATTATAATATGAACAAGATAACTTTTAATTCACTTACCTTTGCTTTTCAACGCCATTTTAATCTGTAAAATAGATGATTGAAGCTTCTAGTAGATTTAGATAGTTGATTTCAGCTTTGATTTTTATAGGATTTGATGATTTTTATAGATATCAACAATGGAGGGTTTGTGAGAGAGAAAGGGTTTGTAGATCTATTGATCGAGAGAGAGAGAAAGCGGTTGGATGAGAGAGAAACGGGATGCAACTATGTATTTTATAAATATGTGTTAATGATTATTTATTAAAAGACTATTTTGTCCTTCCAGCTTTAATTAAGATTATAATTAAATCTCATCCATTGATCTTTAAATCAATGGTTCTAAACCCTTCTTATCCTTCTCACAAAAAAAATCCTTTTTATTTTAACTCACCCCTATATATATATATATATATATATATATATATATATATATATATATATATATATATATATATATATATATATATATATATGCTTGTGCTTCTAATATTTTTCTTGCAAGAATTCCATAGCTCGATCCCTTGGTGCCCTCAAACGAGGGGGAGCACACATCAAGGGGGAGCTTTCAATTACGTCATCATTCACACATGAAACTTGTTGGCTTAAACCTTTTTGATTCTACAAAAAAGAGGAGAAGTGAATATAAACTCACTAAATACTTGTCTAAATATTAATGTTTGGATTTAATGAGTTTAGGTTTTGTAATCATCAAAAAGGGGGAGATTGTTGATATAAATAATTCCTAAAAATGTTATTCATATTTTTCGATATTTCTAAGTTTTGATAATCACAAAATGTAAACTCATTAAACTAGACATTATGACATAAACAAGTATTTAGTCATAAATGTTCACTTCAACAACCTAATCACTTAATGTATGAATAAACAAAGTGTTTATTGCTTTTTATGATCAAAGGAAAATTTTCTAAATCACAAGATTTTTATAAAATGTCACAAATATTTTATATCTTTTACAAAATCATTTTTGGAATTAAAAGAATATGTTTAAATAATTATAAATATATAAATTCAAATTTTCAACCAAAAATGGCAAAATTAATCCAGAAAAACCTTCCCCGCAAAAGGACAAAAAATGTCCAACGTTCTTGCCCCCTTAATTCCTTAGGCGGCCCCCTTAATAATTAAGGGGACCGGCCCCTAATTAAGAGGACCGGCACGCTCCAGAACAGTATTTTTTTGGTCTATAAATACTGGTTCATTTCACAGAATTTTCTCACCTTTTTGCACTCTAAACATTCTGATTTAAACCTCCATTTCTATTCTCTAAAATCCTTTGATCATATATACATAAATCTTTGTTTCAAAGTGATTCAAGCTTCAACACTCAAGTGCAAAGAGAAGAATAATTCTATCATTCAAAGATTAGAAGTATTACAACTTAGTATCATATTGCTATCTAAGTTGTTTGTTCATTTCATCTTGTAAATCATTAATTCTTTGGTGTATAAGTTGTGTATTTTAGTTAGTTAGATTTATAAATAGGATCTAGACTTGTTGAAGGTGTGAAGTGGTACAAGAAGTGAAGAAATAGAGGTGGATAGGAGTAGTTGTAGGAAGTATAAGAAGTAATAATACTTTGAAGTGGTGGTGAGTAGTAAAGATATAGAAGCCGTATCGTAGTGTAGAAACCTTGAAGTAGCAAAGACGTTGAAGCCTTAGAGAAGTGAAGACATAGAAGACTAGAAGGTGTGAAGACGTAGAAGCATTGAAGTAGTGATGACATAGATGCTTTAAAGTAGTAGAAGCCTTGTTGTGGTGTATAGATAAAAGCCTTAAAGTAGAGCCATAGAAGTATTGAAGTTGTGAAGACATAGAAGTATTGAAGTTGTGAAGACATAGAAGCCTAGAAGTTGTGAAGACGTAGAAGCTTTGAAGTAGTGAATAGATAGAGGTTGTGAAGGCGTGAAGAAACAAGAGTTGTGAAGAAGTGTAGAAGGCGTGAAAGGGTGTGAAGAAGTTGTGGTGTGATTGTAGCTGTGAGATTGGTTCTAGCTACGATTAGAACTCGACATATAGCTTGTGTCGTTAAATTGGTGTAAGCTAAGGTGTATACGGCTTTCTCCGCCATAAGGGAGCATTTTGACTTAGTGAAGAAAACTCTCGAATTCGGTGCTCGGGGAGAGGAATAGGGCAAGGAAGGTGTCCTTGTAGCCGAACCACTATAAACCCTTTGTCTCTCGGTTTGATCTTTCCATCTCTCACTCTTTGCTTACTTACTTATTTACGTTTCGTATTTAGTTATAATAGCTTGTGGTGTGCATGCATTGACTTCACATAAAGATCAAACTAAGTTCCATTCACTACAACAATTTCATATAAACAAATATATATATATATATATATATATATATATATATATATATATATATATATATATATATATATATATATATATATATATGTGTGTGTGTGTGTGTGTGTGTGTGTGTGTGTGTGTGTGTGTGTGTATGTATGTATGTGTATGTGTGTATAATAAATAACATTGTAGTTTTTACTTAACAATCTAATTAAGTGGTGTTCAAACAGCAATAGTGAACAAACTCAAATCTACATTTTTGAATCAAAGTTTTTATAATCTGAATCTATTATTTAGAAGCAAACTTTTATAAAATGAAAAAGACGTAAAACTATTCAACCCCCCCCCCCCCCCTTTCTAATTTTCCACAGATTAAAACAATCTGGTCGCATGCGGTACAATCGCCTTAGTGAGTATTTGTTAAAAGAAGGCTACAAAAATGATTCTATTTGTCCATGCATTTTTATTAAGAGATCTGGATCAGAGTATGTAATAATTGTTGTGTATGTTGATGACTTAAGTATAATTGGAACTCCTGGGGAGCTTCCAAAGGCGATGGAATGCTTAAAGAAAGAGTTTGAGATGAAAGATCTTGGAAAAACCATGTTTTGCTTTGGATTACAAATTGAGCATCTTAAAGATGGGATTTTAGTCCACCAAGAAGCATACACGGAAAAGGTTTTGAAAATGTTTTACATGGATAAATCACACTCACTGAGCATTCCAAGGGTGGTGAGGTCACTAGATGTTGAAAAAGACCTTTTTCGGCCTCCGAAAGATGATGAAGATATTCTTGGTCCCGAAGTACCTTATTCAAATGCCATTGGAGCATTGATGTTTCTCGCTAGTCATACACGACTAGATATATCATTTTATTTAAACTTATTAGCAAGATATAGCTCATGTCCTACGAGGAGGCATTGGAATGGGATAAAGCATATATTTTGATATCTTCAAGGTACAAAAGACGTGGGCTTATATTTTATTAACTCATCCAAAACAAATTTAGTGGGATATGCAGATGCATGATACAGGTCTTACCTGCATATTGGTCGGTTACAAACCGGTTATGTATTCACACATGGAGGTAATGCAATTTCATGGCATTCCGTAAAGCAAACAATCACAGCCACTTCATCTAATCATGCAGAAATTTTGGCAATCCATGAAGCAAGTCGAGAATGTGTTTGGTTAAGAAATGTTATACTACATATTGGTGAATCTTGTGGTATTTAAGCTGGAAGTGAGGGACCAACAATTTTACACGAGCACAACGCAGCATGCATTGCTCAACTAAAGGAAGGGTTTATTAAAGGTAACAGAACCAAGCACATTTCACCGAAGTTCTTTTTTACCCATGACTTACAAAAGAATGGCGATATTATTGATGAGGCGAAAAATGATCCGTTTTTAAGGGGTCATTTAAGCCGGAATTTGAATTTATTTGATCAAATATTGCCCTAAATCGTTCCTTTTGTGATTTTAGGTACTTTTGGAGTGAATTCTGGAAAAGGAAGCATTTTGGACGTTTTTGGAGCATAAAAGTGAAGAAAACGGCAAAGTCTTAATTTTCCTTGCTGGGAACAGTACCTGACGGCGTCAAGAGCAATTTGATGACAACGTCTAGAGCAAAAATGGTGACGGTCCAGTGAAAACGTGACGGCGTCAAATCAAGGCCGTCAAGAGTAAAAGTGGTGACGGCCCAGAACAGCAATACACATGACGGCGTCAGATCTGGATCTAGGCAATCTGATTATATTTTTGGCAGCGAGTTGACGGCGTCAGAACTTTCTTCTTGACGCCGTCACCTTAGGAAATCTATATATAGTCTTTGTAATTTTCATTCTAAAGAGAGGAGAATTTGAGGGTCAACTTGAATAAACCCTAGCTCTTTTTTAACAGTATTTTCAAGGGTTTTCACCCCTTGAAACCCTTCATGTTCAATTGAGATAAGTGTCCTTTCAATTCATTCAATATGTCTATGTGTTGTTTGAATATATCTTACGCTTGTCTTGATTTTAACATGCTAGGCTAGATCTCCTGTGTGTTTGCTTAGATGTAATGAAACCTAGATGTTGATTATAGGTTAATTGCTTGTTTATAGTTGTAATGGATGAATGATTTCGATGTTAGGCTTAAGAAAACTGGCAGACTTCCATAGTGTAACTTGCTTGAACGTCTTAAGAAACATGAACCAATGCGTACTAGGTTTTTATGGTTGTATTTAATGCATGAGCGAATTCTAGTGATCCCATGTTAGGAGCTTCTTGCAGGCTCGACATAGGAGTGAAGTAGGAGCTTATAGAGATGGGGAAGTACTTACGCCACCCCACGATTGGTATTAAGGAATATAACCCGTCATCCACGCAACTGTAACAAACAATTAACCTGTAAAAGATATCTAGGGAGTAGTGAAATCTAAGTAAACACAATTCTCCCATCTATTGTTCACACCATTAGTTAAATTAGTTTTATTTTCATTTTTGTTATTTTATTTTGATTGCATCTTAGTTATTGGGTTAGTTGACTAGCAACTAATTCCGTCCACTCCTCTAAAACCCGATATTTTTACTTGCTTTTATAAAAATACAAAAAGAATCATCCCTCACCTCTAGACCTAGTTCTTAGGCTTTCTAATCCTAGCGACACTATTCCTGAGTTGAACGATCAATCCCCCGGTACTTGTCACTATACTATACTACAACGATCAGGTACACTGCCTGGTGGGGGTTGTAAGCTTCTCGAGATCCCTCGAGAGGTAAAGCCTGGTGCAATTCCCACGCATCAATTATTGTTCAAAAGATTTGTTCAAGTGACAATCTAGCAGATTTATTTACCAAATCACTCCCTACCTCAACATTTAAGAAATTGGTATATGCCATCGGAATGCGGCGTTTTAGTGAGCTCAAATAAAGTAGTTATGAGGGGGAATAATACGCACTGCACTCTTTTTCCCTTAGCTATGGTTTTTCTCCCACTGGGTTTTTTCCTAGCAAGGTTTTTAATGAGGCGGTATCCAAAGCGTATTTTGAATGATGTACAATCAAGGGGGAATGTTATGATTATATTTATTATATTGATTGTACACATTAGTCATCATATTAATCACCTTTATGATTAGTCTTGTAACACCCAACATGTACTTAATACCATTCATGTTAAGGTCCCTATAAATAAAGGCACCTAATGTAACGTGAAGACACACCAATAACAAATTCTATCTTCCCCTTTCATACTTTCTTATGTTCCTTTGCTTATTGTTCTTATTGTGCTACTAGGCTCGTTGTTATACAACATAAATTACTATTATGCTCAATTTTGAAAAATAAAAACTTTTTTTCATTTAATGACACATTTTTAGTTTTTAAAGTAGTGTTAAAATCTTTTAAAATAGTGTTGAAATGTTTGACTCAAATATTTTTTATACGAAATATTTAACTAACAATTTCCCCCTTCGCGGATGCTCTAATAAAAGAAAAAAGAAAAAATGGGTCATCCTACTTTTAGAAAAAAATAACAAAGTAAGTACGGGGATGTTTGATAAAAAAAAATATGATTTAGCACTGAATGACTCAAAGCTGCTGAATGATTACAAGATGCTGAGTGAAACTGATTCTGTGTGAAAATTATTCAGAATGAACAATCTTAGTTGTCTTAAATTACCAATTTAACCTTGTGTCTAGATTTGTACTGAGCAAAATATATAGGTTGATAAAAAAAATTATTGATTCGAATAGAAATATAATATAAATAAAACAATGTTAAAGTAAGGAATAAAATGTGACTAATCTTATCAAAAGATCATAAAACAATATTAATTACGAATTAATTTTAAAAAGAACTCATTATCATTTAAAAAATAAGTCATCAATTTGATTATGAAATCACTAGTTTACTCTTAAAAAAATGATCAAATGCATATATAAAAGTTGACTGTTAGACACACTCGAAGATGACATTTATGTAATTTTTGTGGTGCTTAATCATTTTGCATGTCTTTAATGCTGACCAATTCAGCCCTTAGTAGAACGATTAAGAGAAGAAAAAAAGTTTATCAAACAATCAATCACACTTAATGATTCATGATAACGCTCATTAAGAGGCTATCAAACACCCCCAAGTCATCTTACAATTAGCCACTTTTTCATATATAATCTAGTTTTTTGGTCCGTTTGGTTTGTGGGTTTTTTTGTTGAGGTTTGGCTTCACTCCCAATTTTAAACGTTTGATATGCATCTTTAGAAATTAAGAAAGTGTAATCATTGCAATAAACTCAATGTTGAGAGGATTTGTAGGTTTTAGTTACAAAATCAATTACTCATACACACTTTTATTTTCTTACTCACTTTCTCTCTCTCACACAAATATACTTTTTTTCTATTATTTTAAATAATATTTTTTTATTTTAATTTTTTTATAAAATACATTTAATAAATATACTTTCTCTCGTTAAATTTAAATCCTGGCAGCCTAGACTATAGTACAAAACAGCTACCCAAACACCTAGTAAGTCAATCCAACAGAAACACAAACATGTCATCATCATCATCATCATCATCGTACAACCACCAAGACTTCATAAAGAAGCACATAATCCCATCAATAACAAAAAACAAAACATGCTCCATATGCCTAAACAACAAAATATCAAACCCATCTCTAATACCCATTTGTTTACACGCTTATTGCACTGATTGTATTCTTAAATGGAGTGAATTTAAAAGGGTCTGTCCCCTTTGTAAAGCCAAGTTTAGTTCCTTGTTTGTTGAGATTGATGTTGAGTCTTTAAGTTATCGGACACTTCATTTGTCGAAAGATGTTAAGGGATCGAGTAGTAATGTGGGTGGTCGGTTGAGGTTTGGAAGAATGGGTCTTATGGCTCAAAGAAGGTACAACTTTTTTTTTTTTTTTTTTTTTTTAATTTAATTTACGGAGTCAGGATCAAATGAGAAGTAATTTTAAAATGAGAAGGATACGAACTAACTATAACCGCATATCCGAGATGCACCAGCTTAATAGATGGATCCCTATTATTTTAGGGTGTGTTTGACTAAGCTTATATGATCGGCTTACGAGCTTATTAGCTTCTATGTGTTAAATAAGCTTAAACTAAGTGTTCGGCTAGGCTTATATGAGTGGGCTTATGAGCTTATGAGGGTTTTGATAAGCCCAAACTTTGTGGCTTATTTGAAAAGAGATGGGCTTAAATAAGGATTTTATATAAAAAGTCTTTTACACTCTCATTTAATAATTACAATCACTTAATGGTTTTTTTTTTTTTTTTTTTTTTTTTTTTCATTAATATTGATAAGCTAAACCAAACACTTAATAATGGCTTAGGAGCTCATGATATGTAAGTCATAAGCCGCTTATATAACATAAGCATAAGCCCAATTCATAAGCTTAGCCAAACACCCCCTATATGAATCATAATGTGTTTTCGAGCTTTTAATCAGATGTATATACACATATTATTTCATGATTTATATGTTATTTTGTTCCTCTACATGTGACCAAACCATAAAAATCAATTTGCACCATTTTCACTTTAAAATAACTTTCGAAACTCAGGGAGTGCATCTAAATGAATAGAGACGTATCTAATTCAAGTCATTGCATCTCAAATGTGTGGTTATAGTCACTTCTCAGTTCTCACCACTTCTTATTTTAATTTACTTCTTAGTGATTGCTTCCCTTAATTTGCATACCAACTATTGTGTATTGTTGTTTTTACATACCAACTATTACAAGCTTTTAATTTATCCTATTGTGCATGTGTATTGTAAAGTTCGATACATTTTAAATGATTATCTATTCAAACGTTTCAAACTTTAAAGGGTAACCTATCTCCGGCCGTCCGACCATCTTTTAAAAACGTGGGGCCAAGATATGAACCCGTGACCTCCACCTTTATTGCATGTCCCCGGCCATTGGACTACTATTGCAGGGACTTCTAAAAACAACATTGACTGTAAACTTTACCTAAAATGTATCCAACTTTAGCTGTAAGGAGACAGGATAAATTAAAAGTTTTGACATTTAATAGGAAAAAAAATTAGTTTGATACATACAAAAGGATTAAGTGTCGATTTTAGACCATTATCCCTTTATAAAACTTTACTGTTATCTTAAGGGGTGTTTGTTTTAACATATATTATGGGTATATGGATTTAATTAAAGTTCCACTCAGTTTTATTAGCCTATGGGATTATCAGCATTAGCTCGAGTTGATAATAAGCTGTTCTGGATTGTGTCAAATATGCTTATCAGCTTAAATAAGCTGTATTTGATGTCTAATTAGTTGTTTTTTTGCAAATAAGTGTAATCTGTATACAGTATGTTAGATTGTCACCTAAAGGAGTGAATTTTGGTTGTTAATAAGGAAATCCAAACGCCCCCTCACTTAGTATGCTAGATTGAAACGTAAAGGAATGAAATTTGACAAATTTTAGGATCAAATAGTTTTTCGATGCTGTACAGTTTTTTATCAAATAAGACTTCAATGGAACTCTGGAGATACGCCGTCTTCACACTAATTGTAATTTTCTAGTATGTATATATCATAAAATGGTGTATAGTATGTCATGTCAAACATGTAACTGCCGGCGAACAGTTTTGTGCTTTCGAAGTAATTATTGTCAAATACCTATCTTTAATAAAGTATGGGTATGTTTGTCACGGAGTGATGTGGAGCTTTTTGGAGCGGTGAGCGGCGAGCAATGATCATTTTGATTTTTAGTAGTCATTTGGCAATGGAGCGGTGAGCTTTGCTATTTTTTAGGAATGCTCATTTTTCCAATGCTACTTTAAGAAGTTGTGAGCGGTGAGCACTTTTAACAAACACACCCTATATCTATTGCTAGTAAACAATAGGCTGTCTTTGCTTCTTGGATGTCTATAAAGTGAATATATGCAGAAAATTTCAATGTTATCTTCACCTTTTTTTTTTTTTTTTTTTTTTTTTTTTATTATTATTATTATTATTACTGTCAGGGCTATTAGGATAGCAGGACAAGAACTACATGCAGTTAACAGAACAAGGCCATTACCGAGGCAGAGGTCATTTGAGCATACCGATATTCTGCAGTGGCGTGCAAGGTATACAATATGTACAGTTCAGTGATTGGTTTAGCTAATTTGACATGTGTGTGATCAGCTATGATGTATTTTATTGTTCTGATGACGTGTCTGGTGAATATGAAATTACAGCATATATGAGCAGAACTTGCGAGCCGTACCTTGTCCTAGCAGAAGGCCCCTTGAGCTGGTATACACCTTAATCATTTTCACTTTCTTAATGATGAATTTTAATATGATTATATGAACAATTGTAAATGGTAATATATATTAAGATCATTGGTTTTTTCTGAAGTAGACGATATATGTAGGCTTCTCTAGATTCTGATATATGTTTTAAGGTTAACAAATTGCATTTGCCTGCGAAATTATTTTTAGATTTTTTTTTTTTTTTTTTTTTTTTTTTTTTTTTTTTTTTTTTTTTAGGGTTCAATAGGAAGAAACAATCACAAGGAAAGGTTACTACAAAGAATAGAACCATGGATACACAGGGAAGTACATGCTATTCTTGGTGATCCGAACCCAGCTGTACTTGTCCATTTGGTGACCTCGCTCTTTTTCTCGAGCCTTGAAGAAGGTACTTCAAGACCTAGTGGTGAAAAAATAAATTATCTTGAACGTTTGCATCCTTTTCTGTCCGAACGGACTATTACATTCTGGCATGAACTCAGGTAGGTTATCTCTATCTGTCACTAATTTATACTTCCATTTAATTATAAAAAAGTTGCATTAATTCATCACAAGCATCCCAAAATGGGTTGATGGGTCAAATGTAAAAAAAGTTCAGCTCAAAGGGAAACAGGTCGAATGTATCTCAAAATGTAATTTCAATATGTAGAACCTCATTAATCATCTTGAAGAAATATTTAGAATATTCAAGATTAGTTTACTTTTTGTAGTCTATACACAATAAAAATGTGCTTTCTGTGGACGCTTTGTATGCATGATTGTGTCTGTACTCTAACCACCATATAATTTTCTCTACAGATGTTTTGCAGAAAGCACATTGAACATGGAAACATATGACACGGTTGTTGAATATGTAAAATGGTGAAATCGATGATCGCCGTTCTCAGCATAGCTAATGAGTTAAAAAAGCTGAGGTAATTTCGAGATTAACTCAGAAGCTGCCATGAATCTGGAAGACGACATCTCCAATTCAACGATAAAAAAGGGTTCTAAAAGGGTTGAAAGATCAAATGCACATAGGTTGGAAACAGGTTGGTTGAGGAAACATTGAATGCAAAGTATCGATGTATCAATTCGATAGGTTTAACTTATTCACTGCATGTCTTTGAATGCATAGTACCATGATGTAACCTTTAAATCTCATGATAAAGTTTCATATTGTTAGCCAACTCTTCTGCTATGATTTTTTATTTTCCTTTTATTTCAAGCATCCAGGAAACATGGTATCATACTCACTATCATGTAATAATAGGAATAAAAGCCGTCTCTTTTTCTTTTACACAAAACTATCAAAATCCAAAGTTATAGCGTCTGATTCATCTAGGACATTGAATTATAAGAACCCCATTTGCGGGTAAGCTTTCACAATCAACACAAAATAAAATCACACGAGACTCGAACACAAGAATCTGAACAAATGCGCAAGTTTGCACATCAGATACATAATACAGTTTAATAATCAGAAATTTTAAATCCCAGCAGTACTAAAGTAAATTGTAGCTCAGCTTCTAACTCGTAGAAGTAGGTGAAATCGTTAAACACTACAAGTTATCGTCTACCTTTACATAGAATACACACAGTGTTCTTAAAAAGCAGTATGGAGATGTTAATATGTTTGGTTAATACAAAAGCAGAGGCCACATAACCTATTCTTCTTCTGGTTCTTCCTCTTCTTGCAGAAGGTTTTCTCTGTTGTCGTGTGCCCAGAAACCGCGTACATCTATAAGCATACTTGCAACGGTTCCACCCTGTTTGCATGATAGCAAATCGGAGAGTGTGATCCTTAAAGGATCAGCTGGCTTCACCATATCCCAGATTTCGTCTCGGACATCCTCTATGCATAATTCATAGTTTCCACCCTCGATCCACTTCTGGTGCACATCTCTGAATTGGACATAAGCATTAACAACATAATTAGAAGCTTACCAAATGTTACTTGTGATAGCTTTGAAAGATAGTGTTTGAAGGGCTCATTTGAAATGTCTTTATATCTAGCATGTACTTTTTGCAATATGGATGTGCTTTCATAACTTGAGACTAGAGGTCCAATTCTGACCCATCTACTTGTATATGATCGATTTGGGTTATGTTTTTTTTTCCAATGTGTAATGTTTATATTTGACAACCTTCCACATCACATTATTCAAGGATATCATATTATGATAGTTACAAAACTTACTGATAAAAACTCATGTGTTAGCACCAAACAAAAAAGAAACACGTTTGAACTTTTCGCCTAACCCACCATGTTTTGACCCAAAATCACCCATTCACCAATGACCTGCCCATTTTGCAACCTCTACTTGAAAGCATTATCTTTTAGGTCATATGTATCTCATAGTCGAGGCTTGTGAACCAACTCATGTACCACAAGCAGGAAAAGTAGAGATTTCATTATTTTAGGAAGGGTATATCAGGCAGCATTTCAACTTTAAATGCTCCCCTTCTTTACTTCCAATTAAATGATATAGAGTCTGACTGAAACGAATAAAGCAAAGATGAAAAGATACTAGAGTTACCTGAAGAGGGTGTGGATATCAGCTGTTGTGAGGAAACCCCTTCCGTTAAGATCTAGACATTTGAATAGATATGTTATACCCTCGGGACTATCTTTGTTCTCTAGCGCTAGAACAAAGTCGAGGAAACTCTCAAAGTCCATCTCCCTAGCATTAGCATTTCCAGACTTGCCACGGCGCAAATGCTCATCAAAAGCTATGAAAAAATGAAAAGCAAAAGAGCATTTAAGAAATAAAATTACACAGTAACTAAGAGTACCACATTGCAGATGGAATATGCATAAGATAATCTAATATGAAACTGTAATAAAATATTAAGAATTTGTAGGTGTATATATAAATGAATATAAATTGGAATATAACTTTGATGCTATAGTAGGAATTTACTACATAGAAATTGTTGTAATTTTTCTATATATCTAAAACGAGTTTTATTATCGAATATAGTTTTTTTATATATAATAAAAAAATACATTTAGTTTAATTTGACATAAAATTTACCATTTGAATTCAAAATAGATTTCAATCCAAGCAAACCAAAAAACATAAATACATGGAAGTCAGTTCTTACCTCTCTCAATAAATATATCTGTGAGTGTCCCATCTGCATATTCTCGAAGTTCCTGCTTGCTCAGTGTACCATTCATATCTTTATCAAGTGCAAGAAACACATCTGTACATAAATATGAGTGGCTTAGTTTCTATATACTGTTAATACAATAAGTTCTAGAATATGGTCACTGCATAATAAAAAAGTGTCTTGAGTTCTTAGTTTGGTTGCCTGGGGTGGGGTATGCCCCTACATTTATGTTTACTTATTAGAGTATCAATGCTCACCACATATACGCTGTGCAGATGTCAGGGAAAACCAGTTTTCAGCCTGTTCGGTATCAGTAACTTCTTCTTCACTTTCCTATTATGATTAACAACGCAAAAACGCAAGCAGTGAGAAAAACGTTGACTTCTAACAACAAATGTTGCTACGTACATCAGACAACTTTGGGAATTAATTGACTAAAATGAAAAAAGAAGGCTCAAGGAGAAACTTCTTAGAGCTCTGAAAAGGGTCCTATGTAATGTTCTTTTGTTAACTTGATACCACTAACGCCAAGAGAAGCATCCAGCTGACTAATTACCTGGTGTAGTTCCATGAGTTCTTGAAGACAGTTACTAAGCAGCACCTTCTTTATACACGCCTTTCCTGTAAATTTAGTAATGAAAAGTAAAAACTTAAAAAACCATATAACAAAGATCATTATTCAATATGACATGCAACTAAGAAGCATTGCAATGACTATAATCATAAGCGACCGATAAGGGATATGCATTCATGATTGTGGGATTGAAGATCAACACTAAATTAGAAAGGATAAAAATTGGAACCATAATAATATAATGGAATGACGAAAAACAAACCTCGTCTATTGGGATCACAGAAGAAGAAGAATTTTTGAGAAGCGATGCGGCAATACATTTGAATAAACTGTGTGGGCATATCACGTAGTTGAGCCAAATTAGGAATAAGACCTCGAATATAAGCTTCCATTTCCTGTAACAAGAAAAAGTAAAATAATGTTTGAATACTTGATTTGTGTTCCATCAAAACACAGTATATATTACAAGCTATTTTATACAAATCGACACTTGAAATAACGATGCACGTACATGATGTTGAAGAAAACCATCAGAATCCTCATCAAGCTCACTCATATCAATTCTGGCTTGAGTAAGAGAAACCTGAACAAGAAAAAAATTTCAGAATCACCATAATCACATGATACTGAAAGGTAAATGTTGAATACAATTATACAGTGAAGAAGTGTAGAGGAATACTCACCGTGCGCATCACATAGAGATAAAAGGGAAGAATGGCAATTCTTCCTGATTCATCTTTCTCAAACTTCATAAAATTTGATGGGCTAAAAAAACGACGGCATTTGGGGCCTATCTGTTCTGTACAGACAGAGGCAATGTGACAAAAGTCTTCATAGTTCATCTACAGATGGTTTACAGAAAGAGAAATATCAGCATAATCATTGGATACTGAAAGTCTTAAACAAAGAGCCTTGAAGCTAGTATACTATCGATACCTTCTCTGCACCAGTGGCATCATCAATAACACAATTTTCTCTTAAGCAAACCCACATAGCATCCAGATCATCAGCATTCAGTAAAAGATCCGATTGTTTCTGCATCAACAAACCATATCTTTTAAGTACATACCTCTATAAGCTCGACAGAAGAGCCAAACTTTATAATTTGGGCCTGGATAAAGTGCAAATAAAACACACAAGCGACTGCAGAAACCATGAACATAGTTACCTTTAGAAAACGGTACTTCGCCAACCTTTGGACTTTATGGCTGATGGAACCATCCTCAGGTTTCTGATAAGATAAAAATCACTTAGGACATTCAGAAACTGAGAGCATTATAATTAAGTTATTGTTTCTAGCTTTAGATAGAGTAGACATCACATGTTCATTTTTTGTATTTTTCTTATTATGTTTCTAAAGGGTTTAACATACAAGCTCTTAAAAACTCATCTTCTGCTCCAAATATTTACATTTGTTCAATAATATTTCTGGGAAATGCTTTTTTCACTGTACGCAAAAATACTCACCCCACCAAACTCTGCAATTGCAGGCCTGCATTACTCGATAATTGTATGCTTGATTTTCGTCCACGAGTACTCTTTATGTTGGCATTAGTAAGGAGCCTTTTAGATACTCCGTATTTGATTAATAGCCAAAAATTGTTATTAAACTATATGTCTAATCACGTGTCGTATTTTTCGGGAGTACAACAGTGGTATTCATAATATGACATCACTTTATGAAGTCATTATTTCTAGAGTTAACAGTCAAATTATTATATACTCCGTTTTATTTAGTAAAGAAAACAAAAGACAACAAGCATCATCGATACCTTCTTGTAGAAACTTGGGATGGTGCCAGCTTCAGCACTCTTCTGTTGCTTCTCTTTAAATATATCAAGCAATATTCTTTTCGTCTCAAGCTCTGCAAAATAAGTCACGTACATACAAGTTAGATTGCTACAAATGAAAAACAACCCGCAACATAATGCAACATATACAACATGAAGAATCAAACTATGTAAACACACAGAGCCGGTTTCCTTTAACACACTGCAACTTTCTAGTTAAAATACACTTGCACATTTGCTATTACAAACTACAATTCAACTGCTCCACCGTTCAAGATTTAGCAAACATGTGATTGCATTAAATAAACACTTAGTCATTAGCAAATTGCAATCAGATTTCAACATAGAGTCCAAGTCTGCCCCTTCACACACTAACTCAAACTTCTATCTACTCTATATTCACACATGATATGATATTGGACAATTATTACTTCAAATCAACAAACCTACACAGCTTACACAAATCCATATAAAAAGCTATAAAGTAACAATGTGCTCAAGTTTCATAAAGTATCATCGTCCATTTCAAAATTTAGTGATTACTAATTACACGAGTAGACCCTTAGTTATTAAGCAGAGTCTAAGATAATAATATAGTATCTATAGTGAAGTCATAGTGACAAAGTCTACCCTGTCACGCACTACAAATTTCTACTCTACATTCACGCAAAACCTTAACTAACCGTAAAACAACAATGCCCTCCAATTCATACACTAAGGGGTTTTTTTGGCTAAGCTTAAATGAGTGGGCTTATGAGCTTATATAAGGGGCTTTTGATAAGCCCCAAAAGTGTGGCTTTTTTAAGTGGGGTTGGGCTTATTTAACATGTTGCATCATAAATTACAATTTTACCCTCAATTATACCTAACCTATCGTTCATATTTTTCAACCCATGTCCCATACAGGCATTTACCAATCTAAACACATTTGAGGTAATCAACTTTTTAAACATAAGCTAATCCAAACACTTAACATGGGCTTATAAGCTTACGATATATAAGCATAAGCTCAACTCACAAGCTTAGCCAAATAACCCCTAACTAAAACTTCAACTCTACATTTTCGCCTAATATCACTACTCCAAACCTCACACAAATCAACATTTACAATATAAAACCCTTACAACGCATAAAACAACAATGTAACTAATTCCAAATCTTACATCAAATCACAATCACATCACTTAATTACAACCTACCCTTTAACCGTTCTACATTTCAAGATTTAGTAATTACACGAGTAGACCCTTATATTTAGCAAAATGCAAGCAGGGTCCAACATAAAAAGGGGAGAAAATTAATCCCCTTGTGGCCACTCTGCACCGACTCCGGGCTATCCAAAAGGGTAGTCGCAATGTCGAGTCGGAAACCCATGTAACCCAAAAACCTTAACGCACTACAAATTTCTACTATACATTCACGCAAAACCTTAACTATCCGTAAAACAACAACAATGCCCTCCAATTCACACACTAACTACCTAACTAAACCTTCAACTCTATATTTCCTCCTAATCAACATCTACGATACAAAACCATTACAACGCCTAAAAACAACAATGTAACTAATTCCAAATCTCACATCATTTAATTACAACCTACCCTTTAACCTGCACAAGGGGAGAAAATTAATCCCCTTGTGGCCACAGAGGTTCACCTGCACCGACTCCAGGCTATCCAAAAGGGTAGTCGCAATGTCGAGTCGGAAACCCATGTAACCCAAAAACCTTAACGCACTACAAATTTCTACTCTACATTCACGCAAAACCTCAACTATCCGTAAACCAACAACGCCCTCCAATTCACACACTATAACTAAAACTTCAACTCTATATTTCCTCCTAATAAACATCTACAATACAAAACCTAACAACGCGTAAAAACAACAATGTAACTAATTCCAAATCTCACATCAAATCACAATCACACTATTCAACTATTAATTAAAAAAATTGGGGGAAATGAAACTATATACCCATGAGAGCTTCGGAACCGAGACCGGCACCGGATCCGATAAACCTGCGGAGATTCCTGACCCAAAGCATCGAGGACGCCGGTGGAATCTTCCGAGCAGATGATGCGTCGTGGCTTTCACCGTCACTTGAACCACCACTATACATTTTAATTTTTATTTATTTTTATGTAAATTGGATGAATGAATCAAACCCTAGAAATGAGTTATTAGTTGAAGATAACTGTTTTACTGTCTGTGTGTGTTTTTGTGTGTGAAACGGAGATATAGGGAGTGTTGTGTTTGGTTTGTAAGCATGGGACTTTTATTGGTTTAGGGGTTTTGTTACAAAACTGGCTGGATAGGACCGAGACCGAGACCGGACCGGGTCGGTCTTGGTTTAAGGTTTTTCATAATCTCAGTGCCGGTCCGGTCCGGCTTAAAAACCGGACATTTAGCTTATTTGGACCGAGACCGGACCGGCCATATTCGGTCCGGTCTCGGTCTAGGTTTTTTGCCGGATTCGGTCTCAATTCAGTCCGGTTTTTCTCGGTCTGGTCCGGTTTTCACCCGATGAGCAGCCTTAGTTGAAACCTACAAAATTAGGGGTCGTTTGGTTTGTTGCTAGGAAACACAATGGGTATTGGATTTGGTATGGGTAGAATGATTAGATTTGAAAAAGTGTATGATTACGATTGTTTATGTTTGAATGAAAAAATATGGTATGAAAAAGTGTATAAATGTTTGAATTTTGTAGTGGAAAAGAGAGAGGCCCACAGAATGGATTTCATAGACACCAAATTAGTGGGTAACGAGTCTATGGCTATGATATACCCATTTCATTCATGGGCCCACTAAACAAACACATTTAATAATTATGAAACCCATAACCCCATTCTCATATACCCATACCAAACACACGATATAGATTTGATAAGGGGGCGGAAACAGAATAGATATGATTATTTCAAAAGTAATGTTTGATATAAAATATTAGGTTTCAATTACAAAAATTAGAATCATAAGTAAAATAGTTGGTGGGGCCTCACAATTTAGAATCAATTTGTATACCCATCGAACTAGGGTGGTATGGAGTATACCCTTATATTTATATGGGGGTTTGAAACCTAATCTGTGAGCCCGTTCATTTTAATCAAACAATTTAGATGGCAATCAACTCATTCCACTTATTCCATACCCCTCAAACAAACACCCCCTAAACTCTCATGGGTGATGGGTTTGTAAATCTATTCCCATACCTATACCCATAATGATTTTCTAATGCCAAACTAAACGCCCCAATGTAAATTTGTTTGACTGGTTTTGGTAAATATTTTGGGTGGCAACTTTTTATATATATATATTTTAAGTTGGAATTTCTTTTAGGGATAAGTTATTTGTATTTTGTAGCCCTTAAAATGATTATAATACCTTCCAATTTTTATAATTTTTTTATTTTTATAATTTTCTTTTTATTATAAAGTGTGAAACAAAATATGGAACATAAAACATAAAGTTTGACAAATCAAAAGTAATAAACACAAAACATACAGAGTAGAAAACTATAAAAAATTGTCTTATCCTACTAATAAAGTTGGTAAAACTACCCAAAAAATGCAGAACATAAAATATAAAGTTTGACAAAAAAAAGTAGTAAAAAAAACAAAAGATATGTAAAAGAATCATAAAAAAAAATTGTTTTGTCATGTCAATAAAGTGAGTAAAAGAGTTTATTGAGTAAAAGAGGTGATAAGAAAGGTAAGGGGTACAAATAATACAACATTTTTTTCTACTTCTTATACTCCCTCCGTCCCAAAATTATAGTCCCCTTTTGACTTTTTCGGTCTTTATTTTTCAACTTTGACCTTAAATATTTTTGTTTATATTACATAATACTTGATGCAAAATATATGAATGAATTGAGTTCTAAATGTATTTTTCATTGGTATAATTTTCATCAACTATTGTATAACACAAACAAAAATATTTAAAGTCAAAGTTGAGAAAGAAAGACCGAAAAAGTCAAAAGGGGACTATAATTTTAGGACGGAGGTAGTAATATTTATTGCGGGGTTAGTAGTATTTATTGTTAAAACTCGTGGGAATATGAATGAACTTAGAAGTTAGTATTAGTATGCATATTTGCTTATCTTTTATCTAGTGGAAATTTTTAACATGTGATGTGGTTGTGGACATGTTTGTTGAGTTTTGATTTACAATACGATATCAATCCAGTCTGTTTGAATGATGTTCGATAGCATTGAGGAGCAATGATTTACATTGAATGATCCATATGCCGATGGAATGCTAAGCGATCCCAGATAACAACAATACAGGATTACTACTACTGTGACGTTTGATGTAGTAATTAGTACAATTAACAACAATAAATGATTACAACTACTATGACCTTTGATGTAGTAATTGGTAGGGATGTTCATGGGGAGTTTATCTGCGAGTTTATCTTCTATTTTTAAACATTCTGAGCAACTACATACGCGCTTGTGAAGTTACTAGTCATATATTGAGGGCCCGTAACATGTTTCGAAACCATATGTCTTCATCTTCCATATACATTGTTGACAAATTAAGATTCACAATTGAGTAATACAACTTTCTTACCTAGGGAGTGTAACTGCTGTAAAGTCTAGAAAGCAGTATCAGCTTCAACAAACCACAATCGTTCTTTTTGTATGCAAGTCTAGAGTCTTCCCAATTTCTTTTGTTTCTCTGTAAGTTCTAGTGTCTAGGTCCCAAATTACACCCCATAGTTTCTAATTCCAAGTGAAGAGTCATGTTTGACTTTTCAAGAATTAGACGTTGTTCTTTGGCATCCTATAAGAGTGTGACTCCTTTATCGATCTCGTTGTTTAGCCTTTTAGACTCCTCTTCAGCACAAGTGAGTTTGAGCTCGAGACTTGAAATAGTCTCCAAAAAAATGTGTTATAGAAGAGATTGGGCTTTCTTCTCTCCAGTCAATCTCACAATTTATAGCTTTAACTATTCAACTTCTATCTCGGCTTCGGCACGTTCTAGAAGCTTCTTTACTTCATTCTCTGCTTCCACTAAAACAAAAACAAATAAAAATCGACCGTTGAACAACATAACCTTTTTCCCATCCCACTGTATTCACAATACTCCAAAATCCGCGTAATCTTATCCATCAAATCCATCATATACCCAGGATACTTCTCAAACGCCATATAAATCTCATCTTTAGACCAACCCCAAAACCAAAAACTCATAAAGATTCATACCTGCAACAACAGATTGCCAACTTCATTAGCATGTCGTTCAAAACAGTTCACAATGTCAAAAACCCAAACTGAAAAAGTCCCGTGTAAATACAATTCGGAACTTGTAAAAATAACTACAAACATTCAACACTATCCGTTTTGTATATGCATTTATTGTACACATGTAATGGAATATGTAAAGTTACTTGTGTAAACTAATCACAAATTCACAGCCACAATCAAAAGCTAACTCGTAGATAAACAAAGAAAAAAAACAATAATATTACAGTTAAGCATTTGATCGAACATGTTATCTTCGTGTTTGATTTCACAATCCAAATTTACAACTACGAACCTAACAATCAATTGTGTTATCTTAGAGTACTTAACTTAATTTAATATATAGCACACATATTATATTATTCAAATAATAACAATACACTAACCGTGGAATTGAGACGCACACTGTAACCATAAAGATGGTTGTATGGTGGACGGGTGGAGAATCATCTAGATGGAGATGATTTGGGTTATTCAATTTGGTTATGGTTTTGTTTTTCAAAACTTTTGTTTAAACCCCTGAAGATATAGTTGATTCACCCCACCTTTTAAAAGTTTTCTTTTTTTACACTTTTGACACATATAATTTTGCACTAACTTTTCACCTAAAACGAATTTATAATTTCTTTTTTCCAAATTAGGAAAATTTTAAGTTTATTTGATAATTAAAATACTTTTTAGAAAATAAAAAAATTATTACTAAAAAAGGAATGAATCCATTTTTTTGAAATGAAAAATTCCCAATAAGGGTTTTGTTTTATTAGGAAAAAGGTTTATCCGATTTAAAAGTCTGTTTCTCCTAAACAGTAAAGAGTTACGACTCAGTTTTTATGCTCATAGAAAGATATTTAAGTCTACTAATCAATTTTGTGGGGCCCCATTGTTCCAAAATATGTGAAATTACCAATTTACCATTAAGTGTCAAAATGATTATTTTCTGTCTGAAAAAGTCCCACGAAAATGGCTCTAGTTTTTTTTAATCTACAACTCCGTTTTAATCAATTCAAAAAGCCACATTTAAGTTAAAGTGTCCTCTACATTTTTTCTTTTTTACCAAAACAGTTGGTTCTATAAAAGAATTTTGAGTTTTTACTATTTGAAATCTGTTATGCAAATTTTGGACACTTTCACCATTTATTTTCTAATTAAATCATCGGGTATAGTTACGGGACGAACCACCCATAAAATCGAAGCTAAGATATATACCTATAACCATAAAAATTTTCCTAAGTCTAGAAACCCACCGATTAAAGGAGAAAATTACATTTATACCCCTGGTCAAAATTGTCACAAAAACTTATGAACAAAAACATGTTTTATAGGGTCTTTCCACTATGTACAAGGTATAATCAACAAGTTTAAATGCATGAATATGTAAATATGTGTATAAAAGTACTGAGATAGGCATGGAGATAGTTTTCCTTACAAGGTTTTGGTGGTGGAAAATGAGATAAAGATCAAGAACACCTAACAAGTCATTAAAACACCAAACAACTTTTACCCAACTTTTCCAAATAAAACCAAACTCTTGCAAAAACCCTTCTAATATTAACCAAAAATCTCTTGCAAACCCTTTTCCAAATAAGCCAAGAAAATGATGTGATTGAAGTTGTTTTTGGTGAAAATGAACCAAGGTACACTAGTTAGTAACACTAAACCTCAACAAGAGATGAAAGAAACTTAGTAAAAAATCAAGTGGTGTATGATTTTGGTGAGGATATTGGTACAACAACAACAAAAGAAGGAAGAGGAGAAAATGCAAGATTTTCTAAGCGTTAAAATGAAGAGATATGTGTAGTTAGTTTTAGTTTTAAATAAGTTTTACATGCAAAGTATGATTACATGTGTCCTATGGTGTGTCTACCATGAGACAAGTGTCCCATAGGTGGCAAGATTATAAGAGATTAGTGGCATAATATAGTGTATGTTGGGTATAATGCTAAGTGTAAGAGTATTAAATCTAATGCGTAAAGGTGTTGCGGGTTTACTCTAAAAATGCAAAATGTGTAAGGTTTATATAAAAAGCAAAAAAGTGAAAATAGGACATATAAAATACGTATGTAATGAAATAAAAATGCATAAAATATGTAGACTAAGTGTAGTCTAGAGTTGGTTTAATGTAATGTATGTGTTACGATGTACGCAGGTAAACTTATCCGGTTACATGTAAAAATTAATTTTCGTAAAATTAAAATAAATAGTAAAAGTAAGTGGTTAAATAATGACTTGAAAAATAGGATTTGTTACATTATGTCCCTGAACAGTGAAAAGACTAATATACCCTGACGTGGCCCTCAAACTAACGGACGAAAATAATGATCGTTAGACCAAGGGACACAAATGGCATGAAAACATCCAGAGTAAGGAAAGTTTTTGTAGATTTATCTTTTCGGTGGCTAAATTTGCATTTTTGACTATAATAAGGGATATTTTTTTTACAGTTTACCCTTATTAATTCGAAGGAAAGTATTGTATGATGTATGTGTGTTTGTATTTGTGTGATATAAACAAATTTTGATTTGACTGAGTGGTGAAATTTATTTTGTGTATTTTTTTTGGTGCTTTTTAATTTATTTAAATAAACATTCGGTTGAACATTGACGGAGGTTGAAGATAATGGTATTTTAGTCATTTAACTTCGATCAGTGACTGAATTTGCAGGCCAAAGTTTAAAATAAGGATGTTCGTTGCACTTTTGAAAAGATGGAGACCAAACATGCAATTGACCAAACCATAGGACCAAAAATGCAATTTACTCATATCTTTATACTCCATATAAAACCCATCATTCATTATATCACTTACAAGAAAAAGAAAAATAAAAATAAAAAAATAAAAAATAAAAAACGATCAAACAAATTCGCTCAAAAAATACACTAGCTCTAGTTCTTCCTACTTCATATACGTGTACGTGTTATTTGTTTTATTATCATAATATCGTTAATGATTTTGCATGCATGTTTTGATATTGGTTCGTCTCATATGGGTTACGTGAAATTGTCGTTATTTGTGTGTTATTATATTATAGAGTTTATATGTTTGATTTGGCGCCTACTTAATGGTGTGTTTGGGACCAAAGGGCTTCGGCTCAGTTGGTACCCACCTTCGAAAAACCTATGAACCACCGTAGAGATTTTGCGGATAAAAGGGCATGAGTTCGAGTCTCGGCTCGTGCTCACTCCCGTTGGTGCTCCTCTAAACCAGAAGAGTTGTCGGAGCTATTCTTTGGCCGGTGCCAAAAGGCACTCACGTTTAGGGTGTTCCCGCCAGTCTACACCTTTTGTGGATGGCGTGTTTGGGATTGAGCTTATATAAAAGTTGGTTGTAGAAGAATGTGTATGCTTATATCTTTATTCTAATGTGTGTGTGTGTGTTTTTTTTTTTTTTTTTTTTTTTTTTTTAATTGCTTTATAAACATATAAAATATTAACTTTATATAAACAATTTGGTTGTTTGGAGTAAAATGTTTATAGCTAAATAACAAACAATTTTTAAAGACAGTTTGTTTTAGATGGATTTAAATTTAAAGGTGAAACATTTTATGAGTCGGGTGGATTTATGTTACTAAGGGGGTAGTTGGGATTGTGGTTTTAGATGCAAAAGATGAACAATTTTTTTTTTTTTTTTTTTTTTTTTTTTTTTTTTTTTTTTTTTTCCTGAATAAGAAGCTAAACAGTTTTGTTTTGATGTAGGAAAAGTGATTGTGTTTGTGATTGTAGGTTTTTAAAAAGTATCATCAAACATGAATCCTGACAAATTCACGGACAAGACAAATGAGGCCCTCAATGCAAGTCAGGAACTCGCAATGGATTACGGACATGCACAGATCACACCTCTCCACGTCGCCGCAGCTTTAATCTCCAACCCTAACGACATATTCAGAAAAGCAGTAAGCAACGCAGGTGGTGTTGAGGCAGGGAATTCAGCCGAAAGGGTCTTTAATCATGCCTTAAAGAAACTTCCTTCACAGTCCCCTGCTCCTGATTATATTCCCGAAAGCAATTCTCTGATAACTGTGATCCGTAACGCTCAGAAATTGCAGAAGAAGTCTGGTGATACCCATTTGGCTGTTGATCAGTTGATTTTGGGTCTTTTACAAGACTTCCAGATTGCGGATCTTATGAAAGAAGCAGGTGTTAGCGCATCTCGTGTGAAAAATGAGGTTGAGAAGTTTAGAGGGAAAGAAGAGAAAGTTCAGAGTGCTTCTGGAGATACCAATTTCCAAGTGCTCAAGACTTATGGTGTTGACCTTGTGGAACAAGCTAGCAAGCTTGACCCTGTGATTGGGCGAGATGAAGAAATCAGAAGAGTGGTTAGGATCCTATCTAGAAGGACTAAGAACAACCCGGTTCTAATTGGTGAACCCGGTGTGGGAAAAACAGCGGTTGTTGAAGGGTTGGCTCAGAGGATCTTACGAGGTGATGTACCAAGTAATCTTGCTGATGTGCGCGTTGTGGCATTGGATATGGGGGTGTTGATTGCGGGTACCAAGTACAGAGGTGAGTTTGAGGAAAGGCTGAAAGCGGTTTTGAAGGAAGTGGAAGAAGCCGAAGGGAAGGTTATATTGTTTATTGATGAAATTCACCTTGTGCTTGGGGCGGGTTGTACTGGAGGCTCAATGGATGCTGCGAATCTCTTAAAGCCTATGCTTGCTAGAGGCCAACTTCGCTGCATTGGTGCGACCACTTTGGAGGAGTACAGAAAGTATGTTGAAAAAGATGCTGCATTCGAGAGACGTTTTCAACAGGTTTTGATGGCTGAACCGAGTGTTCCAGATACTATAAGCATTCTCAGAGGGTTGAAAGAAAGATATGAGGGCCATCATGGTGTTCGGATTCTTGATCGTGCCCTTGTGGTTGCAGCGCAACTTTCAAGCAGATACATAACAGGACGTTTCTTGCCTGATAAGGCTATTGACCTTATGGATGAAGCTTGTGCGAATGTGAGGGTGCAACTCGATAGTCAGCCTGAAGAAATTGATAATCTTGAAAGGAGAAAAATGCAGTTAGAAGTCGAGCTTCATGCTTTGGAGAAGGAAAACGATAAAGCAAGCAAAGCTCGTTTGGTTGAAGTGAGTAAAGAGCTGGATGACTTGAGAGAGAAACTTCGACCATTAACAATGAAGTACAAAAAAGAGAAGGAAAGAACTGATGAAATCCGGAGGCTAAAAAAGAAAAGGGAGGTGCTTATGGTGGCCTTACAAGAAGCTGAAAGACGAACAGATATTGTAAGAGTTGCAGAATTGAGATACGGTGCTCTTCAAGAAGTGGAGGCCGCGATTGCAAATATTGAAGGGACTACAGATGAAAACGTGATGCTGATAGAGACAGTGGGACCGGATCAGATTGCTGAGGTTGTGAGTAGGTGGACTGGTATACCGGTGACTAGGCTCGGGACTAATGAGAAGGAGAGGCTTATTGGGCTATCCGAAAGATTGCATCAGCGGGTTGTGGGTCAAAATCAAGCGGTCGGTGCTGTGGCTGAGGCGGTTTTGAGGTCTCGAGCTGGTTTGGGGAGGGCTCAACAGCCAACTGGTTCTTTCATGTTTTTGGGGCCAACTGGTGTTGGGAAAACCGAGCTTGCTAAGGCTCTTGCTGAACAGTTGTTTGATGACGAAAAGCTTATGATTAGGATTGATATGTCTGAGTACATGGAGAAACACTCGGTAGCTCGACTAATTGGTGCTCCACCAGGGTAAGTAGACCTATCTTTTAGAAAAGTTTGTTACAATCTCGGTAGTTGATAAATGATAGACTAAAAGTTGTGTTTTTTATTGCTTCTGCAGATATGTTGGTCATGAAGAAGGTGGTCAGCTCACTGAAGCTGTGAGAAGAAGACCATACTGTGTTGTATTGTTTGATGAAGTAGAAAAAGCTCACAACTCCGTGTTCAACATTCTGCTTCAGATGTTGGATGACGGAAGGTTGACAGATTGTCAAGGTCGGACGGTGGACTTCACCAACTCCGTCATCATTATGACATCAAATCTCGGAGCTGAGTATCTACTAGAGGGTTTGTCTGGGAAGACAACAATGGAAAATGCTCGCGAAATGGTGATGCAAGAAGTGAGGAAGCACTTTAAGCCCGAGCTTCTGAACAGGCTTGATGAGATTGTGGTCTTTGATCCCCTTTCTCATGATCAGTTAAAGAAAGTTGCCAGACTTCTGTTGAAAGATGTGGCGGTCCGCCTTGCTGATAAGGGTGTTGCATTCGGCGTTACGGAAGGAGCTTTGGATGTTATACTCAACGAGAGCTATGACCCGGTAAGCACCAAATTCATGTTGATTTAATGATTTACTATGAGTGGTTTTTATGTCTATAAAGCATACTCACTTTGTTTTGACTTTTGAATTTTTGCAGGTGTATGGGGCAAGACCAATTAGGAGGTGGCTGGAAAGGAAGGTTGTGACCGAGTTGTCGAAAATGCTGATTAGAGAAGAGATCGATGAAAACGCGACGGTGTATATAGATGCAGACATGAACGGGAAAGAATTGACTTATAGGGTGGAGAGGAATGGTGGGCTCGTGAACGCTACAACGGGTCAGAAGTCTGATATTCTGATTGAAGTTCCTGCTAGTGCAAAACATGTTAGCAGTGATGCTGCACAAGCTGTGAAGAGGATGAAGATTAAGGAGGTTGACGATGATGATGAAATGGATGAATAAATGAACAGTAGTAATAAGCAAGTTGTATAGAAGAGTCTTCTATTACTTCCGTCGAGTCTATGAATCTGGTTTTGTTGTTTCTCTAAATGTAAGCCGAAACATGATCAGCTTGTTTGCTTAGTTAGGTCTGTGTTTATCTTAAAGTTTCTATGCGTTCTGACTTTCAAATTATTTACTTTTTATGTTTATGGTCGGGTGTTTGTCATATGGTATTAGAATAGTTTCAGTTTTAACCTTGATTTGAGTATGATATTCTGTGTTGTTATCAAACTTCCTTTGGTTTGGGTAGCTCTTCATTCGACACATTGACGTATAGCAATTGACAAACCCAAGAGCGACCGTTTTTTTTTTTTTTTGGTAAAGGGGTTAACCCCGGTAAATATAATCCAAGAGCGACCGTTGCCAATGGCATGTCTTGGTTCATAGTTTAGCCTGAACTTCTCCCCGTAGAATCAAACTCCATTATGCAGAGCATGGACACTAACTTGATCCTTAGAAAACAACTAGAGTATATGACAGCCAAAAGATTAAGTCAACCATTGACATCTGATGATTTTCAATGGAGATAAATCAGATTTAGAGTAACATCTGCTTAATTGTCTATTGGGTGTCTGGGATTGTGACTTATAAATAAACTCTATAAATAAGTTTTGTTATCTTAAAAAGAACAATAATAAGTAGTCACCACATAAAAAAACTAGAAGTACCTTTTTATATACTGTGTATTTCTTTTCCCGAATACAAAACTAGACGGTTACCCGCGGCGGCGAGCAAATATTTATGTTTAATCATTTGATCACCTTTAAATGATCATTTTTAGACTTTAAAGAAATATAGCATAGTACCCGTGCAAAGCGGCGGTAACCCAATAGTTTAAAACGTCTTTGGATATCCTTAAGTTTGGACAGGCCTCTAGGGACGAACCCACATGGAAGCCGGGTGCAGCACAAGCAATATTTGATTTTAGGTAGGGGTGAGTAAACAAAACCGAAAAAACCGAAACCGAAAAACCGAACCGAAAAAACCGACCGAAACTAAAAACCGATGGTTCGGTTTTTAATTTTTCAAAAACCGAAAAATACGGTTCGATTTTGGTTTTCGTCCAAAAACCGAACTGTAAAAACCGAACCGAACCGATTTTATTATATAATAATATATAATTAATGTAATATGAATAAATAACTAAATAAATCAAATTTATAAATTCATATTCGTTTTGTTTTGTGGGAAGTTTATAATAATTTATCTTAATGTTTATATTTATATGTGTGTTTGTCGTGTCGTGTGTTTAATTGAGAATGTATCAATAAATATATGACGATGATCATATTATGTGTATGCTCACTTGCATGTGTGTAATTATAGGATCATGTAATAAACATTATTATGCTTAGATTGATAAAAAAAAATAATAAGAATAATCAAATTTCTATGTAATACAAGTTTGTTGGTATAAATTTGTCATGCCCAAATATCAACGGTTAGAAACCGAAAAAACCAAAAAACCAAACCGAAACCGATAATAAACCGAAAAAACCGAACCGCCAAAAACCGAACGGTTTCGGTTTTGGGTTCTATAAAAACCGAATATGGCGGTTCGGTTTCGGTTTTAGCCAAAAACCGACCCAAGCGGAACCGTGCACACCCCTAATTTTAGGTTACAAAGTATAAATTTTTATAAAATATGTCTTTTCTGATCACCGGCAACCACAACCTTACTTAATAAATTCTTTATAGAGCAACTTTAGTAATAATAATAATAATAATAATAATAATAATAATAATAATAATAATATTTATTAGAACCATAAAAATTTACATAAAGTTGGATGGGGGTTAGACACTAGCTGTGCTCTCATTCCTTTCTGAATACAAATGATTATTCTATGAAAAATAAAAACTCCACTCTTAGCATTATTTGAATGGCTAATGGCAATAGACTTAATACGTGAAAGTGTGTCCAAAACCTCCGTATCAAATTCCCTGAATGTAGAAAAAGCAAATGGTATGAACTTGTATTGTGCAATACCCTCTCAAAAATCATGGGTCCGTCTCTGCAGGCCTCACCTCTTTGGAGCCATTCCACAAACTCAAATGATGGGATTGGTTTATGCAAGAGATGTGTAAATGGATCAATGGAGAAAGGCCTATGTTTAGGTTACTTGTAAAGACTTTTGCTCAAATGTACGCGATTTAACCAGTATTTCTGTGACCTTTCCATACTTTTTACTAACCACTGCAAGATGTTTATCTAAGGAGGTTTGAACCAGATTCTCTTGGGCATATTATCAAAAGGCCCCTTGGAGATGGTTTATACAAAAGAAGCTTTACATAATTCTTGTGAATTAGACCACATATGAATGAGTAAAGGGTAATTTTATAGAGTAGTGATAGAGATGCCTAAAAAGAGGCTTAAAAAGAGACCTAAAAAGAGGCGTCATTCTCTGATTGGTGACATCAGAGGAGGTTCCTTGATGTCACCAATTAGAGGGATGACCCCTCTTTTTAGGTTTCTCTTTAAGCCTCTTTGTAGGCCTCCTTATTATTTTCCAATTTTATATTATTAAAAGCTCTAACATAAACAGCTTATCTTTTTAAAGTAGTATGTGCTATGCTATTATGCTAGTAGCAGCAATATTGCATGCATCAATAAGTAGTTAAGTACATATGTTATGTATATTTATGTAACATCAATATGATATTTCATATATCATAACCTTTAATCATGTTTACAAGATCATTAAATAGTACTGCATATGATCACACTATCAAAGTTTTTTGTATCAATAAAATACCACTATCACTATATATCACATGCTGTATAAGTTAAACCTACTCATCATCAGGATCAGCCGAAAAATCAGGTTCTTCAGGCTTTTGTAACTTAATCAATTCAACATCTTTCGTTTTCAATATTCCTCGTCGTGTGTTAGTAGCAAATCTTGAAGCCAGTATGGTCACATTAAGACCTTGCGTAGCTGCATTTAGTGATGTGTCTTCGTGATGCTCAGTTTCATGACTTTGTTCATCTACATCATCATCAGGACGATAAGATGATTCACTCATACTGAGATTCCATTGCATTCGTCTCTTTTTAATCCTACGCCATGCGGCTTGAATAAAACATGCAGCCCATGTTCTCCAATGGTATGAATAAAACCGAAACGTATGCTGAAGCTTTTTACTATGCAGTCTTCTAAACTGATTAGCAACAAATTTTAAGTCTTCTGCACGTAGTGCAAATGCTTCAACTTCACTTAATGCTCGTACGGTTCTTGTGGAAGACGGTAAATTTAAGGTTGATTTTGGGAGTAGAGCCCACGCTAGTAACTCTTCGCCACAAAAGTCACCAGGCCTTAATGTGATTGAATTGAAGAAACCTGTTCGACCTCCATTAGTAGTGGAGCTATCAAGTCTTCCTCGGATGATGAAAAGCATTTCTGAAACGGGGTCGCCTTCACGTACTATGTATGTGTGTTGAGTACTCAGTGATGATACTAAACGTTCACATATAGCATCAAGTAGTTGATCATCCATTTGTGAGAAAAACGGGACCTGGAAATAAACGATTATAAATTCAATCACTATTACCAAATCGAGTAGTTGATCATCCATATAGCGGTGACTTTAATCTATTCGACCCCCTTACCATAAAGCCAATTCTTCTATTTTACCTTTTTAACCCATTAGATATATGGGTTGAATGGGTCGAATGTAGCTGTAAGTGCATTTATAGTGTTTAGAACCGACCTAAATTGCTTTATTTAAATATTGTATTATAGTTTTTTTGGCCATCATATATAGCAGAAGTTTAATAATTTGGATAAAAAGTCATTAGGTAGCTGCTGATGCCTCAACTCAAAGAGTCAAAGGTTCTGTTTTGACCCATCTCAAAAAGGTAACCATTTTGTCCCAAACCTAGGCATCTAACCGTTTTTTCATCTCTATAGAAAAAAGTTATTCAAGAAATGGTGGATATCTTACACGTCGAACAAGATCAAGACATAAGTGGCGTTGAATGTCTCGACGAAGATCTGATGGCAAATTACGCAGAATAGATTCTTCATCAACTCCACGTGTTGCAAGCCACTTATACTGTACAAATTTACGAACACGTTCTTGCAAATCATTAGGTAGTTGTCTATGTCTCATCCATGACTCAGTGTCTCGCCGCCTAAGCCTCCACTCCTCTAGCCTTACGGTGATAGATTGCAAGTAGGTCTATAGAATTGAGATGATTTTGTCATTCACAAAAAACATGTTACGTAACGTATAGACTAGAATTAACTCGACTAAATGGAAAAGTAAAACATGAGTGCATGCTACATACCTGCATATTTCCTATCAAATGGGCAAATAAAACGAGTCCCATTATGGCTATAAGTATGGCAAAAGATGTTTCTCCAATAAACGTGCTTGTCGACAAGTTTTGTCCATATGAACTGCATGTAGGGGAAAGAACAATGATTTAGTCATTTTGACAGTTGAAGCGCTTGAAAGTACATAGTGATGAATTATATATTTATACATCCTAGTAGAGGAGGCAATTTCTGCCGACTGGGTAGAAATTGAAAAAAGTTAGGAACGGTTCAAAAATAGCCAAAGTACATTGAAGTTTTTACAACATCCGAAATACTAACAAGATGTTAACTATATTTGACCAAAAAAACAACCTTTCATTTGATTATCGAATATGTATTGTTGAAACTACCCTTCAGATAAAGCATTGAACTCGAGCTTAGAAGTAGCAAAATGCATGGGTCGCATTGGATAACGGGTCGAAACGTGTACTTTTTGGTATGAGTCAGGTTGACCTGACCCAACCATTTTCTTACAATAACAATCTAAGTTTATAAATAAAGCTATTAAAGAGGTTGTATGAGTTAAAATCACATTTGGGGCTATCTATTCTTTTAGTTTACCCATTGGACCCATAAGAGGTTAGAGGTAAAACATATGTGCCACCTTACGATAAAAGGGTCAAAATTGCTACCTCTACTTAAGCTAATCTAACTAAATCTTTCTATAGAACGGGTACCATCGTATAACACTATAACCTTACCTCAAGTTCTGTAAGCCCCACCATAAGCAATAGAAGTACTTTTCAATGAAGTTGGAGGATACAACCCCTTTTTCAACAGCATCTCCAAATATCCCATAATTGAAACGTGTTTTATTACTAGGATTACAAATTTTGAAAAGTTCTGTCCCATTGGCCCAATGCTTCCGTTCATCGTCGCTTGAAGAACCACAATCCAAATAACGAAGTGAGCACATCATTGGGTTTTTATCAATTCGACAAGTATTTTTCCAACATGTTGCGTGTCGTTCAAATGATAACAAATACCATGATGCCCCTAACACCTACCATAACAAATGCACCATGATTTAGCTAAAAAATTGAAACTTCTAAAGGTTAAAGATTAAAGAATAAATATTACAAACTATAGTAACTAAAAACTTTAGAGGATTAAAGATTAAAGAAAACATTACTTACATGACTAGCTAACATGTACAACACAAGATTATACGCTGCTCCAGCCCACGCGGTTTTTGTAACAACTCCTGTCGTTTTGATGATTTGAGAGCTCAATGGAAACATCAGATAAAGTCTTGGAATATACTGAAGGAGAACTATGAGTACTAAAGCATTGGTGGTGTGATCGGCATTCGGTGTTCTTATTGCCGGGATAATGAACCATATGACAATCTGAGTAAAAAACAAATCCAAACACAGCCAGGGTTAAAACATTTTCAACTTTCATGGGACTAGTGGAATATGAGTTTTAGCTAAGATTGGATAAACTAAAAGAAAAGAGAAAAAAGTCAAACCTGAGGTAAAGGCAAAGTAGCAACAAGATCAATAAAGAAAGTGGACTTCAAGTACTTTCGTGCAATTTTTTCTTGATCCATAACAAGTTCACCTCTACCCAGCACTCTCGAACTAGGCGAAACATATGCAGTCCTAAATTTTATAGCTATATTCAACATGTAAAAAATATCCGTAATAGTACGCAAACATGTCACAAGAATACCTAAATTCAAATCTGACAACATACATGATGCACCATTCTCCTCATTTTCAACCGAAGGAAGGTAAAAAAACAATGGATCAACAAAAAGTGCAACTAAACAAGAAAATAAAAATATCCTATTCCATTGCAAGATAATTTCACTCCCGGGATCTAAAACCCTTCTTCCAGTTGATTCATTACTTTCTTCAGGGTGAACCCTCGATTTCCCTAAATGAATAGTACCCATTGGATTTGAACTATAAAAGGTTCCACCTTTACCTCCATTCATTAATAATGGGGCTGAAATCTTGTGTTCTGGCAATTGCTCAAACCTAATATATTCAAATACAAATTCACTTTCAATCAAATGTTCATTCAAATTCTAAGATAATGTAGAACATGCTTATATGCGTAAATTTCAACTTATTTTTTCAATCTAGTGATCATATACTTTTTGCACATTTGAGTCATTAAAAGATGGTTTTGCGTCCCGTTTGGGTCATTTTGTAACAAATGATCATACCATTTCCATAAAAGTCCAACATCATATATCTAACACCCTTTTACATAAAGTTAATATCATTTGAAAACTGGTTTTTTTTATTACAAAATGACCCAAATAAGAAAAAGTCTTTTTATGACCCATAACTACAAAAAAAATGCAAGAAAATATAAAAATTTAAGAGCAAAATGAGTAAAACACATTTAGTGATCAATTTTTTTGTACATTGAGTCACTAGAAGATGGTTTTGTGTCCCATTTGGGTCATTTTGTAACATATGATCTTAGCATATTAATATAAAATTTGGCAATATATATAAATCATTAAATCCAAACATCTTTATACATATTACAACATGACCCATATTAGAAAAAGACATCTTATAACTCATAACAACAACATCAACAAAAATGCAAAGACAAAAAAAAATCCAAATTTCAAAACCAAAATGTGGGAAAATTTACCTGACTTGCTTCTCATTCTTGAAATCCATGATGATAAAATATCACAAGAATTTAGTATTTGAGTAAAGATTGCACAATGCCCATATGGAAATCTTGCATATTGACTTCACAAGTTGTGGTGATGATTATTCTTGTTCTTGTTCACCTAGTTGGTATATATAAAAATGTTTATATTTTTTGGATGGATTTAAAGAGTATGAATTGATATATTACAATGCAGGAAAAATATACAAGATATTGGGAATCTGTAAATGTGTGTGTGAGCACAAAGTGGGAGAGAGGATCTTGTATCAGAAACTGAATGTGTTGAAACTTGAAACTGTGTTTTGTGAGAATGTGTCAAATACAAAACTAGTCCCTAAATTAGTAAATTATGTCATGTGTGTAGTTTGGGATTTTTATTTTATTTTATTTTTTATTTATTTTGTTTTTCCAAAATAATGTGTTCCGTTTTGTTTGGGTCATTGAGGTTAAGAGTAACGGCAACTAGGGGTGAGCATCGGGTCAAACCCGACCCGAACCAACAAAAAACGACCTGACCCGAAAACCGAAAAGGGAAAGCTCAAACCGAGAACCGAACCGAGAAATAGATATCGAAACCAAAACCGAACTGAGTTATTCGGTTCGGATCATTTTTCGGGTTTCAAACAAAAAAACCGACAAAAACTTAATCGAACCAAAACCGAACCGAAGTCGAAAAAACCCGAAATAAATATGTAAAACCAAAACCGAACCAAAAAAGGTCGGTTCGGTTCGGTCTGGTTTCGTCCGATTTGTCGGTTCGACTCGGTTTTCGAGTAGATTTGCTCAGCCCTAACGGCCATGGTCTTCGGGTGGGCATGGTCAGGGTCGGTTGTAATGGACATTGCGGGCTTAATCGATACCAGTCAGTGGTTGTGGTGGTCATCGTGAGAACCACCATTGTGATCCTTTATTTCTTTTTTCTTTTTTTTATAGTTATTTTGAACATTAAGTGAATGAAGAACATGGATACTAGTGACGATGAAACCATGGTAGGGTAAAAATAGTAGGATATTGGTTGAGAAGAAAAATTGATGTGACGTTGGTGTACCAATAGTGATAGGTGTCTTGGTTATTTTTTGTATTTTTTTGGAGACCGTGCTGATGAGCTTTTAACTGACTAGATATACTCATATACATGAGTGAGCTTGATTAAAACTTAGCTTTTAGTTAAGGCTGAAAGTATCGCCACCCCAGCTTTCTCTCTTCTCTCACTTACACTCACTCTCACTCACTATACCTCCGTTTTGGTTACCCTCACTCACCTTTATAAAAATATACTCTACTAAATACCTAACACACACTCACAAACCAAATATTTAATTATAAAACTATGGTCTCACCTTTTCACCTCTCTCAGTATGGTGAGTAACTCACCAAACGAATGCAAATTTGATCGTGAGTGGGACATCCATTCTGGGAGTCATCACGGTGATTGGGTCACTCACTCACCACCACTCCTTCTAGTCTAAGATCGATGTACACATCATAAAAAAGGATAATGCTATAAGAATATTCCAAACATTCTATCAATTAAAATACTCTAAACTATACGCTTATTAGTTATGAGTTATGATTACATAAAGTAAAATTTTAGGAACAAATCTATGTGAAAACGGGTTAACGAAGAAGTCATTAAATGGGACAAAGATGTCTAACATATGTTTATCATGGAGTAGTAGCTACAAAAAGGACCAAAGATGATAGAAATAGTCATAATATAATAAAAAGTAAACAATTGCATAGTAATATAATGTAAGGACTACTTTTGTAGTTTAGTCTTAACTAAGATCTTTTGCAGTGTTTGACTTTAGGGTACTAAAGACTAAAAGTAGAAACAAACAAACAATGTGCATAAATTCCACACGATTCTCTCTTTTTGCCATTTTTAGCTCACAAAGTTTATCTTTACACTTATTGATATATGGGTGTACCAAAAAGAATTAGAGTTGTATGTTTATCATATCATGAGGAGTGTTGTAGCTGAGTTAGCGTAGGCTTTGTGCTAAACTTTTCGTGATGTCTAAACATGATGATAAAGATTTATTATAACCATCTAGCTTCAAGTTTTAGTGATTTCTTTGTCATTGTCGACCACTTTAAAATGAGTTTAACAAATATTTATAACATAATTTCATATATTGTTAACATTTTGAAGTTGGAAGTAAATTTGAGGCCCTAAAATATATAAAAGGATATAAATTTTGAGGCTCTGTGCGGTAGCACACTTCACACACCCTCCAATACGGCTCTATCATGAGCAATGTCTTATAGGTAAATTTAGTAATTTACCAACACGCAAGCTCACTTATCACAATTGGACCCAACATGTGGTTGACGAGGTTGAGTACAGACATACAAATTTGTTTTTTGCGTGTCTAAATTGTGTATAAGAAAGTCACGATATCTCATCAAATATTATAACCAATGCTTACGATATGCCTTTCACAAATTACATGAAACCATCCCACATTCAACTTGTGGCTGATTCGCCTAGCTGTAGCAAGAAATGTGCTAATCTTAAGCAAGAGTGCATCTTGTGCACTAAATATAATGAAACCAAGTTATGTTACTCATAGACTTAAAATGTTGTTAAATTCGTCTGCTAGATCCAAAGGTAAAAGGACAAAAGATGATGTATCATGAAAAAATAGGGGTATAAAAGTAACAAATGAGAAAATAAAACAAAAAACGAAAGACAGCTCAGAGTGTTGACAAGCATGAGAGGTCGTGGACGGCACAACCAGGGAAACACTTTCTTCACAAACGACAAAATTTTTCAATTTTTATAAAATATTTCTATCTAACTTGAAATATAATTTTTTATTTATATTAATATATAAGAAAGTGTTTGGTATGCGGGTGTGGGTGAGTATGGAATGAAAGATATATCAAATAACTTGTTTGGTTTCTTTTAGATTCCCTGACCTCACCATTTTTAATGAAAGATGCATTATTACCCACACTAGCATCTTTTTAGTGATATCATCTAATAAGATTTTTTTCTTTTTCTTTTATGTTGGACCGCATATTATTATATACTTGTTTTATTTTAAAATAATATTAATAATATATTACTTATTTTTAAAATAATAATATTTAATTCATTATTATTTTATTTCTCATTCCTCATTTTTTTCAAACCTTTCTCAAATCCAATCTAATTTCAATCCGACTTACAAACCAAACGCACCCTAAATATCTCAAAATTGTAACACTTGGGTATGGTGGCACCCAACCCGTGTGAGTCCGACATGTCACCTAACTGGCGTCGTCAATCGAGACGCTACCATATCCGAGGTGAATTCCGTGAGTTCCGGCATGAGTTAAAGAAAAGTAGTTTAATTTATTATTATTATTATTATTATTATTATTATTATTATTATTATTACGATTTAAATGATATTTGGTGTGTGGGAGGAAGATGACAATTTTGTAATTTTTATTTTTTATTATTTATTATTTATTATATTTTTTTAATTGTAAATGGGTTTGTTTGAAAAGTGAATTATAAGTTTTTTTTGCCCGATGAATGTTTTAATTTTTAATGCAATTTTTTATTTATTAAAATTGAATATAACCTTTTTACATTTAATGTAACTTTTTTATTTAATGAATGAAATTTAGTTTGAAAAAAAAAAAAAAAAAAAAAAAAAAAAAAAAAAACTTTTTTTGGCATGTTATGAAGGATGTGGTATTTTGATGTATAGGAGAGTTGAATGAGTTAGCGCTGAGATAACAAACTGACACATCTAAGTTGGTGTCAGGGTACCCAGTGCTCTGAGATATAAAAACTCTATGACCTTATAATAGAAGTTAAAGTTGGCTACGGTAGTGGAGGTTACCACCATCCAAAAAAATAATGTGTAGATTGGTGGGGGCAACCTGACCCCGGGTGTCTTTTGGCACCAACCATTATTCACCCCACAAGAAATAGTTTCGGGCAACTCTCCTGGCCTAGTAGGGCATCAACTGGAGTGAGCCGAGACTCTCAGACTCTTGAGCTCTTATTCACAAATTCTCTCCAGTAAGCCCATATGTTTTGTGGAAGTTGCCACAATCAATATATCACCGCTACATCCAATGCCACGGGGAGCGACCGTCCCCAAAATTTTCTCGAATGTTATTACTGTATATAAAACCTCGACCTTTTTTTATTTTATTTTTATTTATTTATTTATTTTAATTGAAATTAGCTATCTTTAGTATTTAGTACATAAAAAGGAAAAATGGTCAAACTTGAATTATTGAAAAATAGGTAAGGAAACTATTGAATGTTTAATGCAATTAATGCAATATATGAAATTTTGAATTTTTCCAAAATGATGAATTGGTAATATACAAGGGTAAAAGCTATAAAATACCATCGTACTTTCAAAATGTACCAAGTTGAACCATGTATTTTTTTTTATTGCTTACCTGACCAACAAACTTTCAAAATTTTATTCGACTTGAACCATATCTTATTTATTAAAAAAATAAAAAAGAAATTACACGTGGATAATTAGAAAAGATATGGTTCAAGTCGAATAAAAATTTGAAAGTTCGTTGGTCAAGTAAGCAATGAAAAAGTACATGATTCAACTTAGTACATTTCTGAAAGTACGATAGTATTTTATAGCTTTTACCCAATATACAAAATCAATTTTCTGAAAAAATATATTTTATTAATTTTCGAGAAAAATATACGAAACCAATTTTCGGGTCTAACTGGGTTTCGAAAATATAAAAACCGGTTTTATTTGACCTTTTTTTTCGAAAATATTTTATTAATTCAAAACATTATGTTTAATCTCCAAATCCTCAACTTTTATTATTTTTCATTTATAAACCATAAACTTTTTTATCGCTACAACTATCGCCGTTATAAATCCCGTTGCTATGCACGAGTACTTGTCTAGTTTGATGAAAAAAAGAAATAGCATTATCTCTATCAAACACACCACTAGTTGGAAAAAAAAGTCCTTCCAATGAGCTCTTGAATACTAAACGGTTTGAGAAAATTAAGGCAGAGCCCCTGCCAAAGAGGTTGTGTCCCGATCTACCTAAGCTTTTTGGACATTACAAAAATACCCTAATATGTCGCGTATTTAAGGTCACGACATACTTGACATGCACATGTCACTCTCTTACCAATTATGGAACGCGAAAAAAAAAATGATTAAAAGCATGTCACGTACAATAATAAGCAAGATGCATATGGTCTACACGACATGTTACAAAAAGGAGCAGCAATCTTGTAAAACAAAATTTTCAAAACTTACAAAAAGCACCCTTTAACTTTTTAATAATTACAACTTTTTTATATAACAAACTTTATTTGTCAAACATTTAGCAAATATCTAGCGAAGTTGTTAATGAAAAAAATATCGTTACGAAGAGCTCTGAATTACGAACAAAATGAGCCCAATATTGATATGCTTTTGACGTACGTACGATTTTATAAATTTTTGAAATTCCGTTTAAATTAAAAACGGTATAATTTTATCAACCTATAAACGGAATTTCAAAATTTTACAAAATCGTACGTACGTAAAAAAAATATCAATATTGGGCTCGTTTTGTTCGTAATTCAGAGCTCTTCGTAACGATATTTTTTTCATTAACAAATTCGCTAGATATTTGCTAAATGTTTGACAAATAAAGTTTGTTATATAAAAAAGTTGTAATTATTAAAAAGTTAAAGGGTGCTTTTTGCAAGTTTTGAAAATTTTGTTTTAAAAGATGGCTGCTCCTTTTTGTAACATGTCGTGTAGACCATACACATCTCGCTTATTATTGTACGCGACATGCTTTTAATATATATATATATTTTTTTTCGCGTTCCATAATTGGTAAGAGAGTGACACGTGCATGTCAAGTATGTCGTGATCTTAAATACGCGACATGTTAGGGTATTTTTGTAATGTCCAAAAAGCTTGGGTAGCTCGGAACACAACCCCTTTGGCAGGGCTCTGCCGTAATTTTCTCAAACAGTTTTATAGTCTTACACCATGAATTTTCCTTCATAAAGGTAAAAAAATAACGGTACAAATATCAATTTTGAAAAATCAACCGTCACCAATAATCCTTTTTATCTCTAATCATTTTTTTCACTCTTTTCAATCAATAATGAACTTTTTTTAGAGCTAAGCTAATTTGAAATTATCACACCAAACTCATTACGAGTTTACAACAAGTTTATAAGGTGTAATGGGCTGAATCAACTTCTTTTGTCATAAAAGACTTTTATATCAAAGAATATTAGATGATAGCACATTTGGAATGTATCTAGTAGAAAGTTGAAAATTTATATTTTAGCATTACTTTTGAAGTAATTACTAAAATATACCAATCGTCCTATAACTTATAACTTTTCTATCTTTAAATTTTTAAAAATTCAAAATACACCGGACGACTGGGCAAATTGTACAACTCAACCATTAGTTGACAAGTGTCCACTTGTGATATGTGAATTAATGACTAGTCTATTTTGGTAATTTTCCTTTTATTTTTTGAGCCTCACTTATACTTTCGCCCAGAACTTTCGAATTCTCGTGGACAGCCATATATAGGGATGGCAAAATTACACGAAACCGACGGGGAAAACCGATACCCGAACCGGTTGGGTCGGGTTCAGGGGGCGGGTTGGTGGGTTTTGATGCGGGTTTGGGTATTGATATAATTTTTTAGCCGGGTACGGGTTTTGGTAATACCCGCCCGATTACCCGTACCCGTATCCGTATCCGTTTACCCGAATCTATATCCGCTTTATTATTATTATTATAATTAACTAGAATATATATACATTATATACAATTTCTTCCATTATATATTTTTATATATGTATCTCTATTACATGACATATTTTATTTTGTACATGAATTATTCAAAAGCATTAAATCGTTTGATACGATATTCATTTTCTTTAACTTTAAAAAGCTTGAATATATTAGGGTGTTTTCCTTTGTTTTTTTGGTGGATTTTAGTGTGACTTAATCTTAATACCGTCGTTTTATTCATATATTATTCAATTGGGGATAACCGAAACCCGCGGGGATACTCGAAAAATCGATTGATAATATCAATCGGCTACCCGACGGGTAATGAGGCGGATACGGGTTTGGATATTATAAACGGGTACGGGTATGAGTACACTAAAACGCGCTCGAACCCGACCCATTTTGCCATCCCTGACCATGGCTTAATTTAAACATAAAAATATCACATTTGAACACACGTACCCATAACTAGGGCTGTAATTGAACCGGACGAACACGAACGGAGCCCTGTTTATGTTCGTTCATTTAATTTTAACCAGAAAAATAAACGGACACAGACGCTTAAACGGACGAATTTTCTTGTTCATGTTCGTTTATTAAGAAAATGAATTGTTCATGTTTGTTCATTAAGACACTAAACAAACATAAACGATCGAACATAAATAAAAATAGACAAACAAACATAAACCTTATTGAATTCTTCACAATATATAGATTTATAAGTATTACTTTGTTTAAACAAACCATTTTTTAAAATAATAAAATTAAAAGATATGATATATGAACATAAATAGATAAATAAACATAAACGAACTTTAACGAACGCCTAATTGGATATTCACGAATATAAATGAACGAACGAGACTTTTGTTCATGTTCGTTCATTTAACTAAACAAACGTAAAATATTGTTCATGTTCGTTCATTTAATAACGAACGAACATAAACGAACTTTTTACCGAACGGTTCATGAAATGTTCACTGAACGTTCAGTTCGTTTACAGCCCTACCCATAACACACTTACACGCCCTTTGTTTTTAATAAGTGGTATGCGTCACCTACTTTGTTTCTCACCTTCATGAGTGATACATGAGTGGGTGTAATTTAGGGTTGAGTATTTTGACCCGAATCCTGGTATCGGTTCCCATTAGATGATACGGTACCGGGACTACGAAATTAGGGTGAAAAAAATTTGGTATCAAAAAAATGGTACGAGATAAAAACGAGAAATCCCGGTTTGGTACCGGAATAAAAAATAAGTTATTTTTGAATAATGAAAAAAGACAACTACAAATTCAAACACAAAGTTGGAGAAAAAAAAGGCTCCTAAACAATATGTGGAAAGAGTTAACCCTTTACAAACCATCTCAAAATATAAACCGTGACATATTATCAATCAATAAAATCATCAATTTTACATCCATAAACTAACCCGATCATCATCATTCATATTTAAGTAATATTAATGATTTATAGTTAATGAGTTATGTTTATTGTTAATGATGTGTATCTTTGTTAAATACAAAGGTAAATATGTACTCGATATTATTCACTCAAAGTATTTATTTAATGAGTTATACTTCTTGTTAGTTAATTTTGTTGTCTAAGACGAAACATAGATAAAAATATATATCTTTGTCTTTGGTTTGTTTCATTTGGTTTTAAAAAATGGGAAAAACCGAATACGTATCGTTTTCCCAGTAACAGGAACCAGTACTGATATTAGAATCCTGTTCTAATACCGATACATAATTTTATGCTCGAGAAAAATATGATACCACCAATTTGATACTGATTCGGTACGGGATTAATATCGAGCTCATCCTTAATCTAATCACACGTGAAACATACCATTGTTATGCTTGATCTAGAGATCACTAACTTATAACACCGTAAAGTTTTAATATTAAAGTTAATTTAATCCAAAAAATAATGCTGTTATGATTGTTCCTTTTAAAATACCTTTTAATAATTTAGAAAGATGGAGATGTATAAGTTAATCAATTTAATATGAAGTTGCTACACAAGGTATAATGGAAATCATAATATATTATTCACTTTCTTTTTTTATTGGCCATTGTCTTTCTATTTGTTTTATTTTGAACAATCTAAGACCTTTCTTGTCCAAAAAAATTTATAGTCACAAATAACGAACAACTGAAAATATTGCTAGCAAAAAGGTTTGATTATACCTCTGTTGCCATATCGCATCCGAAATACGAGGACCGAAATGGAACATTATAAAAAAAGAAATAGCTTGCTTACAATTATCAAAGTTGTAACAACAAAATGGCTAATGGTCTATAAAAGTCATAAATGTTACTACTTCCGTCTTAAAATTATTGTCCACAGACAAAAAAATACACAGTTTAAGAAAAACATTATCATTACAGCTTTCTCTTTCTTACTTTTTGCACAAAGACAATTTTACCCTTAACCAATTAATTTACAACTTCTTTAAAGTTTGTAATAATAACCACAAATGAGGGTAATATGTTAAACTTGATTTATATTGAAATGGACAATTAATTTGAGACAACCGAAAAAGAAAAGATGAACTATAAATATGGGACGGAGGTAGTATTTTTTTAACTCGATTAATGATTGGTTGAATGGGAGTTAACTGCATATTAATGAGACATAATAATTGACATTATACCATGAGTTTCACTTGGTAGTATAAGGGTCAAAACTTTGGTGTTGTTTGGTTAATTGAATCAGATTAAACTAACCTTGTGTTCCTAAACCAAAAAGATACACACTACGGCCTATTGTTCCATGAGACTAAACACAAATGTCGGTGAAAATTTCAGGCATAGAGGTCATATCTAGCAGTACAATGTACTGTTTCGATCGTTGTACCCTAGTAAATGGACGGCGAATAAGCGACGAATCCGTTTTAAGTGAAGTGTGTCAAACACGTGCCTCGATCATGTTATTGTAAACTGTTTCATCTAATTTTTTGTCCCGTTATTTTATTGTGTTTACGTTAATATTTCTGTTTACAGATTTATGGTTTTATTGCATTGTATCATAGTGATTACAGGTAGCTTATTTTCGTTTTATTGTATCGTAATTGTGGTTTCTGATTTCAGTCCTATTTTCTACAAAATTTAAGATATAAAAAACTCTTGAACTACAGTTAGTTTTATAAAAGTTTGTAGAGGTTATAAACTATGATAGTTTGTAGAAATTATGAACGCACATTTAAAAGTTTGAAAGAACTTATAAGAAATCTTGCCACGTACACGAACATTGCAGTGGCGGGTACCATACAATTAAAACCTTTTAACAGTTAATGTTTTTAATTATATGATGATAACTTTACATATGACAAAAAATTTAGTTTAAAATAACTTTAAGCAATTGAAAAATATATTTCATATAATATACCCGTACGGAGTTGCGGTAATATAGAGAGAGTCGGTAGTGAGTAATATCATAAAGATAGAAGGTCAAAATGATTAGTAACAACTTAGATTCAAAATTAGTTAATTAACGATGTGACAAGCTTAATTTGGTGGAAGTTTCAAGGGGTGTTATGGTTTGTTATGGAGTAAATAACAAAAAAATATAAGTTTTAAAAGTCATAACATAAACTAAAGTTGAATTACATAATTATATATTACTATTTAAAAAAAAAAATAAATGTCCAATTTGTAAATACACAAAATTTTAAGAATTTTCACTAAATATATTTTTTAACAATCAAAATATCATCATCACTCACTAAACAATTTTTGATTGGTTAAAATAAAAAGTGAATATTTAATTTGACACATTTCAAAATGAAAACATAGACACTTATTTTTAAACGAAGAGAGTAATATTTTAATAACAATATGATGTTAATTGTCATGAGTAACTCAATCAATTGCGTTAATTTATTATATATTACAAATTTTCAAAACTAAAATGTACTGTACCATATAAGTGTGTAAACTTCAAAATTTTTTAGATTTCTATCAAGAAAAAGACTTAAATGTTTATAGTAAACAAAGATAAAGATTTGTAATTTTCAGCAATCTATACTAAAATAAGCATATCGTATCGTATCATATTCAATAAAAAATATTATTGTTAATTACTACATTGGTCCTTGAAACATGCAGGATTTATATTTTACCTTGATCCAGAAAATATATCTAAGTTACAACTACACACTTACTCTCTCCATCACCACCACCCGATCTAGCCACCACCACCGCTATCTCCACAGCCCGGTCTAGCCCGGTTTAACCGTAAAACGGCCGGGCCTAGCCGGGTTTAGCCGTGTAATGGCTGGACCTAGCCGAGTAGCCGGGTTTAACTGTAAAACGACCTGACCTAGCCGGGTTTAGCCGTATAATGGCCGGAAAAATGAGTATAATCTATTTACAAGGTTTACTTTAGATATTTAACTGGAGTTTATCTAAACTCTTTTGTTAATAGTTATTATGAGATTTTGAGGATATTTGATACTGCATTTTAAGGTGGTTCCATTTTGTTTTACTATCTAACATTTTGAATGTCTAGTTAAAAATTGCATTCAGATTTCATGTCATGTTAAAACTTAACATGAAGTTTATTGAAGTTCAGCATAATATTTCAGATTTAATTCTTCATTTGAAGCATCTAGTAAATTAAGTAGAGTAACTGAGTAACATAGCATATGACTTCCAACATGGTTTCACAGTAGTAAATTAAATAGAGTAACTGAGTAACATAGCATTGGACAATGCATATGACTTGCACAACAGTACATGAGACCTATCTCACTTGCACAGTCGCTAAACGGGTACCAACAGGGTTTCACAGTAGTACATTTGTGCGCGTTGAATAAAAGAGATACCTACTAGAACGTATTTAGAATTTGGTCAACGAAGGAATATGCGTACCAGCCGATATCAAGCCACATTTCAAGCATCAATATCGAATTTAACTATAACTTATCCATAAAGAACCATCACTTAACCGTTTGGTAACTAAAACTGGGTGTAGATAACCAAAACTTAACCGATCTTTCTATATATCTTTGCAAAATAAATGACCATGTCGGCCTATTCCATATGGGTTTGATCAAGTATATATATAACCGACAACAATTACTGTTAATTAGTACTCTCACCATTCTGAAGCACATTCTAGAATTAGACTTTTTTGTCGAAAAATAATGACTCTTTTGACAAAATTGCTATACACTAACGGTAGTTCTTCACTCCAGATTTAGCATCGGTGATGAATATAGTAAAAGAGTTTCAGACTATGTCATTTTTTTATAGAACTAAGTTTTTTTGTAGATTCATGATCACGCTTTTATTAATTACATTCATCCCATATTGACCGCTAGGCATTAGGAGTGGAATGAATGTAAAATATCAATCTCATACTTTTCTAATGCAAGTTGAAGAATATTTTGCAATTTCAGGGGTTACTGTTTTATTCTCATAAACATGTTTAAGGCATAAACAAAATAATTAACTCAACTTGTACATACCAACTAGTACATAGTGGTGAACCATCAATCCATTCTAACTAGAAAACAAATATGAATTCCTGTAATCTATAATAAAAAATTGTAGACGATCACTATAAAACAAGTTTGTAATCATCCATTTAAGAACATAATAACAAAATCTTAGTCTTGTTAAGGGAAAGGGTCTTTTGAATATGGGAAACAATGGAGTGTTGAGGCATTGGCCTCAAGTTGTGTATGCTTTTTCTTTCTTCTTGTTAGCCACCACTATTGTCATTGCTGATCATAAATCATATGGTTATAATTCTCCAAAGCCAAATGGCTGGAAATTGCCAAAGGTGAAGCACACATTGCCTAATTCACCTTACATTTACAAGTCTCCGCCACCACCGGTAAAACACAAAATGCCATATGTGAAGCCATATCTTCATAAATCTCCTCCACGTTCTTACGTCTACAAGTCTCCTCCACCACCGGTGAAACACAAATTCCCATATGTGAAGCCTTATCTTCATAAATCACCTCCACGTTCTTACGTCTACAAGTCGCCACCACCACCTAAGTATGTTTACAAGTCTCCAACACCATCGTCACATTATGTCTACAAATCTCCACCACCACCTCCATATGTTTATAAGTCTCCACCACCACCCCCACATTACGTTTACAAGTCTCCACCACCACCCCCGTATGTTTACAAGTCTCCTCCACCGCCGTCAAGCTATGTTTACAAGTCCTCACCACCACCTCCGTATGTTTATAAGTCTCCACCACCACCATCACATTACGTGTACAAGTCTCCACCACCTCCTCCATATGTTTACAAGTCTCCACCACCACCATCGCATTACGTGTACAAATCTCCACCACCACCTCCATATGTTTACAAGTCTCCACCACCACCATCGCATTACATATACAAGTCCCCACCGCCACCTCCATATGTTTATAAGTCTCCTTGTTGATCCCAGTTGAGCTTATACGATCTTATATAGAAGTTAACTTAAACAAACACTTAAGCTTAAATGCGGAATATAAAAGCTTAACTTAAGAAGATTAAGAATTCTCTTTCAACACTTCAATATTATTAATACGAGCACTCGATAATGCTAGGGTTTTACAACCTTGAAGTGAATAATAATACGTACATAATCTAACCCTAGGATCCTCCTTTTATAGGACAAGGAGTCCTACTAGGTTTACAATACCTTTCTCTACAAGATAAGAATAATCTAAATAGATAAACTATACAAAAAATCTATTCTATAATTATCCTATCGTATACAATGTTAATCCATTCAGCAGTAGTTTCACCAAGCAGCAGATTGTCTTCAGCAGCAGAGTCATTAACACCAGCAGCAGTTTCATTGTAGCAGCAGTATTACTCAGCAGCAGAGTCTCATAGCAGCAGTGTCACTTGGTCAAACCCAACAATCCTCCCCTAAACTTAATATTTATTTCTAAATATTCAAGTTTCTTCAAAGCTCAAATTATTACTAGGAGGATGCTTCCAAACACTTCATCCCTTGAGAATTCATCTGATCAAATATCTTCTTATACTTTGTCAGCAAATCAAATGCTTGATCATCAGAATCATAGTCTTTCTACAGCTTAAGTGTTCTATCACTATTAACCATCTGATTAACAACATTCCAGTATCTTACCACTGGATAATCCTTTTCAGCTAGCATATACAAGGTAATTGGTCCAAGAGTTAACATATGAACTCCAGAATCTTGAAAAAGTTTCCATCTTCTTACCTTGTAATCAGCTATCTCTGTCCATTCAGAGTCATCCATTGAAGGTTCAAACATAAGTTTAAGAGCTCTCCACAAAACATTATCAGAAGAAGTTAAGACATGATCAATTTTATCTATCTCATACTTTTTACCATCAAATTTCTTAGCTCCAAACTTTGCCTTGTATAACTTCCACAAGTCTTCAACATCCTCTCTATCAAAGTAATGTAACATTTGTTGAAATCTAAGAAATCTGTGAGACTTACCATCAGATCTCTGGACATCATGAAATGTTCCAATATTAGTATCATACCCTGTAGTTACTTTGACAATTGGATATTTGACTCCTAATGGTTTAGCATCCACAACTTCAGGATCTTCCATTTTGCCAACCACAGTATACACCTTCAATCTTTCTTTAAGATGCTCAGCAGGAATGTGATCAAAATCATGTTGAAACATATCTCCTTCTGGCATAAAACTGCTTCCTTCTCCAATCTTTCTCTTCTTCTTGGCAATTGATTTTTGAACAACACCTTTTCTTTTATCACCTTGCTCAGAAGAAGTAATCTTTGCTGCATCACCCTCAAGCTGTTTAGCTTCTTGAATTTGCTCTGCTTCAATTATCTTTTCAGGTACCAACTTCTTGTTCATCTGAGCAATTTGTTCTAAATCCTCAGCACATCCAATAGCATAAAAAGTATCTGTTCTCTTCTTTGTTTGTTGATACAAATCAAAAACTTCTTTATCAGAATAAGCTTTCAACTGCACCAATGTCCATCCACCCATATTCTTTAGATACCTTTCATATTCTTTCCTTTGCTGTTTAACAGTTGGACCTTTAAATACTTTAACCTTTCCTCTAGCAGCAGCATTCTCTTTTCTCTTCTTAGAAGCAAATTCACTATACCAAGATTGCACATTAAAATTTGGAACTTCATTTTCTTCAATCTTGATAAGCTTATTTAGTTCAATATCAGCAGCAATTCTGATCTTTTCATCATCCCATTCATCATACATTCTTAAGCCTTCAGCCTCCTTCTCAGCCAGCTTTTGATCTTCCAAGTTAATCAACTCTTGTGCTTTAATAGCAGCAGCTTCATCATGTTCAACTTGCAATGGCTTAGGCCAAGAATCAAAAGGTACATCAGTAAAATCAACCCCTTTATATATCCACCTCTGAACATCAACTTGCTTGCCTTTACCCTTATCTGTAGAAAATGATGTGATTGTCTTCTTTTGAGTAGCAGCAGGTTCTCTTATTGTTATTCCTTTTTGAGGTTTTCTTGTTGCTGATGTTGTATTTGTTGTTGTGATAGGTTGTAATAATGATTGAGTTGGTAATTGTTGTGTAAGGGTGTCAGCAGTAGTCTTCTTACTTAGCAAGACCATTGCCTCTGCAGCAGCATTGTCCATAGATCCAGCAGCAGAGTCTTGAACTTCAGCAGTATTCACTATTCCACTAGCAGCAGAATCAGAATAATTCTTAGCAGCAGAATTATGAACAGCAGTAGAGTCAGCAATAGCAGCATTTTCCACTGAATCTTCCAAAGTCTTTAACACATTACCCATCAACCCTGTTGCCTTCACTAGTTGCTTAGACTCCAAAGTTTTAAGAGTATCTACCACCTTTTCTTGTGCAGCAACCACCTTTTCCATAACAACTTCATTCCCAGACTTATCAGCAACCACAAGGTCTTCATCATTCTGAGAACTATCCACATCCATGTCTTCAATCACTGGAACCTCCCCTGAATCCATGACAATCTCTTTCCTCCCCTGTTTGGAAGCATCCTCTTCCAAATGAGTAGATGGTTCAGAAGAACTTACAACCTGATTAGTCCCCACTTTCTTCATTCTTTTCAATGAGGTTGAAGATCTTGATTTCTTGAAGCTCTTAATCTGTTTTCGCATTTTGATGATAACCTTGGCTTGACCAGCAACAACATCAGATAGATTAAGAACCTGCTCTTCCAAAGATTTACATTTCAACCCCAAAGTGGTACAAGTATCCGTCAATTCTTTTATAAGTTGCATTGTAGTCTCATCACTTCGACCTGTATTACCTGGTCCGAGAGGTGAATCACTGACATTGTCATCATGTACAAGTGGATCCGTCAATTCATGAGTCACTGGCCTGTCCTCATCACTTCGACCTGTGTAACCTGGTCCGAGAGGTGAATCTTGGGACAAAAACTCAGTATCAAACCTAGCTTGATCATCTGAGCCCCCTATGTTTTCCATTTGGCTAGGGTTACCATCCTGAGAAGCAAACTCATAAGAGTCCTTTTCTCTAGATGTTGCCTTGGTTTGGGTCTTAATGATGTTATCACTATCCTGCTCTGCTGCTAAGCTAGAAGCAGTAGTGACAGCCCTTGCCAACATGTCCTCTCCATCACCTAGGACAGCCTCATTTGGTACAGCCATACTAACACTATCCTGAGGTAGATTAGTGTTCTTTTTGGTTTTCCTACGGGAATATTGTTTTGTAGGTTGTGTAACAGATGTAGTAACATTGGGTGTGTGATGGGAATCAGTGGGATTTCCTGATCCTTCACCCTGGTTGTTGTGCACAATTTGTTCCATAAAAGAAGTCAGATTTGTATGTGCACCAGAAAAACCTTTGCCATGCTTAATCAAAAAGGTAAAAGTCCTTGAAGCCAATTTGGGAGCATCATATTCAGCAGTATGGCTTCTTGGTTTAGAAATTTGTTTTTCAATAAAGATTTGAAGAAATCTTGGATATAGCAAATAAGAACCATCTTCAACACCTTTAAACAACCCAGCCAATATCATTTTTTAAAAATTAAATGGTTGACCTTTGCACAGACATATCATTGCAGAAGCAATGGTAGTACTGAACTCATGCCACCCAGATGTTTTAGGACTCAAAAAATGAAGGAATAGATGTACCAAAAACTTGTATTGAGGACAGAGGAGAGCTTTTTGAAATTTTAAATTGTTATGTTTCCCCTCATATCCCAATTCTTTTTGTCACACATTTGTGAGACACTAAAAAGGTTAAACTTAAGTCCTTTCACAAGGAGCACCCTCTCAAAGTCCAAATTTCCAGTTCTCAGTGTTCCTATTCCAACAATCTTTCCACCTTTTGGATCATTCCCAAAAGCTACATAACCACCATCAAAAGCCTCAAGATCTTCAAGTTGAGACTCATCTCCTGTCATGTGTCCAGAACATCCACTGTCAACAATAACCATATCCTTAAGCTCATCCAGTAGATTGACCTGCACATGAAAAATAGAGAAATCAGTTTCTCTTGATGACCCAAGCCATTACTGACTTGGATCTGCCCTGTGCATCAGTATAATCAAATTTCTTTAAATCACTTGATGCACTACTATTCTTGGAAACAGTATTTGAAACATTAGATTTTGGTTTCCAAGTCCAGCAAGCTGAGGCCTTAACAGCATAAAAGTGATTACCAACAACTGTATTTGGAAGATGTTTTGGCTCAGAAGTAAAAAGTTTTGTACTAGCAGTAGTTTGCTTGCTAGCAGCAGAGTGCATACTAGCAGCAGAATGCTTACTAGTAGTAGAGCCACTAGTAAAACTAGTTGTTGATTTGAAAACACCATTTGGTTTAGCAGCATAAATAGATCTAGTAGCACCAGATCTCAACAAAACAGCTCTAGGAACCATGTTTCTATTTGGATGTGGGTGAGTTTGTTTTGTGACATATTTGTGATTCACCCTTGAATATTGATTCCAAACAGGTCTTTGGTGTTCAGGACATCTACCAATCAAGTGGTCAAAGCTACCACACTTATAACAAGCCTTCTTTTGTAATTCAAACTGGTTACCTAATCTCTGTGAAACTAGGTTGTTGAAGTTTCTTTGGTTACCTCTAGGCTTATTATCAAAACTTCTCAATTGTTCTCTAGGCACCTCATTGTACTCTACCATTCTCCTAGCAAGCTTATTTCCTAACACAGGCTTGACAAACTTAATCTGTTCTACCTTAGGTTTAACCTGAGTAGGAATCTCTTCCTTTTTAACTGTAAGTTTTGGTTGAACCTGTTCTTCTTCACTTTCACTATCAGAATACCAATCTTCTATAATAGGAGCTTCAGGAAATTTTCTAGCCTCAACCTTAGGTGTCTCATTAACACTTGTGCTACTTTCACCTACAGGTTTTTCAATATTCAGCTCACTAATGAAGGATAGTTCTTTTCCTGGTGGAGCAAAAGCACTTTTGGCTGGAGGAGCCACTTCATTATACCCAATTCCACTACCTTTTCTCATCAAATTATTCTCAATAGATTTATGAACTAAATCAGAAGCATATTGTTGTTTTTGTACTCTTACTACATGTTTATCTTTTTCAGCAAGAGCTTGCTCTTTTTCTTTTTCAGCTTCTTCTAGCTTATTTTTAAGAACTTCTACTTCACTATTTTTCTTAAAAATTTCTATATCTCTGAGATTAAGTTGTTCTACATATTCCTTTTCACACTCTTTGAGATATTCTAACCTTCTCTCAACATTTTGAATACCTACTTTATAACCTAAGTTATCAAGTTTTAGATGTTCAACTTCTTTATTTAAACTCTCATTCCTAGCCTTAAGAACTTCTATAGTGTCAGAACAAGATTTAAAAGAACATCCAGATGATTCAGAATCATTAGATACCTCAGAGTCAGAGCCTGATGATGAACCATATGCCATAAGTGCAAAGTTATGCACTTTGGGTTGAACAGCAGCAACCAAAGAGAAATTTGGTTCTTCTTCAGCCATATCACTCCAGTCATATTCTCCCAGCCCATCACAAGCTACCATTGCAGACTTTGATTCTTCAGTCTTCTTTGGAACTTCAGCATTCTTCTTTGGAGATCTACACTCTCTAGCAAAGTGTCCCTTCCTGTTGCAATTGTAGCATTCAATCTTAGACTTGTCAAACCCTGGACTCTCCTTAGCCTTGTATTTGACTTCTCTTCCAGTCTTTTTCCAGAACTTTCTTGCTCTTAAAGTCAACATAGCCATTTGCCATTTGAGATCAATTTCTTCAAGATCATCTGGATCAATATGATCCAAATCTTGATTTATAACATGTGATCTTATGGTAGTAGTAAGCTCAGCCAAGAATGCACATAAAGCAACATAACTGGTAGAAATCTTGTCATTTGAACTAGCAGCAGATACATCAGCAGTAGATACACCATAAGCAGTAGAATGAGTTTCTTGTGTCTCTTTGGATTTTGAAGACACAAAAGCAAGATTTTGTGTACTAGAAGATGAAGTAGAAGAAGTAGCCAATTCAGATTCATACACCCTTAAATTGTTGTAGAGGCTCTCCAACTTCATTGTTTCAAAGTCAGGCTTATTCCTCCACACCACTGTATGCATACTCCATTCAGGTGCAAGACTTCTTAGGAACTTGAGATTCACATCTTCCTGTGGAACAACATAACCAACAAGCTTTAGATGACTAACTAGTTGATTTAGCCTGTTGTATGTGCCAATTATCTTTTCTCCAGATTCAGAAGTAAAGTTTTCAAACTGATGCTTCAACATATTCTTCCTGGACTTCTTAGTAGCATCATTCCCTCCAAACCTGAATTCTACTGCATCCATCAATGCTTTTCCTGTTTCGCAATCATCAAAGTCCATTTGAAATTCATTAGGTATTCCCATTAAGAGAATACTATGAGCCTTGATTTCCAGCTTCCTTGTTGCATTAGCTTCAGCAGACTTAATAGGTATCTCTTTGCCATCAGCACTCTTCTCTGGTTCAGAATCACCATTAACAATCACATTCCACATGTTGAAGTCGATCATGCGAATGTATTGTCTGATCCTCCTTTTCCATAGCTCATACTCAGAAGGATTGAGCATGGGAACCCTTGAAGCAGTCACCATATGAGTTTCATCACCCATCTTATGCAAACGATTTGGAACAGCAAACTTTAAAGAAACAAAATCTTCTTGATTATAACTTCTAGATCACAAGCTCTGATACCACTTTTTGATCCCAGTTGAGCTTATACGATCTTATATAGAAGTTAACTTAAACAAACACTTAAGCTTAAATGCGGAATATAAAAGCTTAACTTAAGAAGATTAAGAATTCTCTTTCAACACTTCAATATTATTAATACGAGCACTCGATAATGCTAGGGTTTTACAACCTTGAAGTGAATAATAATATGTACATAATCTAACCCTAGGATCCTCCTTTTATAGGACAAGGAGTCCTACTAGGTTTACAATACCTTTCTCTACAAGATAAGAATAATCTAAATAGATAAACTATACAAAAAATCTATTCTATAATTATCCTATCGTATACAATGTTAATCCATTCAGCAGTAGTTTCACCAAGCAGCAGATTGTCTTCAGCAGCAGAGTCATTAACACCAGCAGCAGTTTCATTGTAGCAGCAGTATTACTCAGCAGCAGAGTCTCATAGCAGCAGTGTCACTTGGTCAAACCCAACACTCCACCACCACCATCGAATTACGTGTACAAGTCCCCACCACCACCTCCATATGTTTACAAGTCTCCACCACCAGCGTCGAATTACGTATACAAGTCCCCACCACCGCCTCCATATGTTTACAAGTCTCCACCACCACCGTCACATTACGGGTACAACTCCCCACCACCACCTCCATATGTTTATAAGTCTCCACCACCACCATCGCATTATGAGTACAAGTCCCCACCACCACCTCCATATGTTTATAAATCTCCACCACCACCATCACAGTATGTGTACAAGTCCCCACCACCACCTACATATGTTTACAAGTCTCCGCTACCACCTCCATACGTTTACAAGTCTCCACCACCGCCATCGCCTTCTCCCCCACCTCCTTATGTGTACAAGTCTCCACCACCACCATCACCTTCCCCACCACCCCCATATATTTACAACTCTCCCCCTCCACCAAAATATTATTAAAGCACAAGCTTTTTCAGCATGACATAATGAGACGAGGTTGACTTGTTATATCATCCTAGAGTCGGTGATGCTTTCAAATACAACTTTTTTTTTTGTTTTCTTCATTCTTAACAAGTGTATTTTTCTTGTTAATACGGCCTCTATATGTAATGAGCTTGATTTATGTACGTTTTACTAATCATTTATAACATGTGTTTATTTCATTCTATATTTGAGAACTCTTTAAGTAAAACTAAGTTTCTTTCTATTTGCCTATTAATATACATATTGTAGAGAAATATTGTCAAAAGTGCAAAATTTTTTCGACAATAAAATCCAATTTTTGAAAAAATTTTTGGGATGATAAGAGTACTACACAGTAAGCTGATTAGTATGGTATATAAATACTTTATCCAACTAATACAGCAAACTGATTAGTATGGTTATATAAATACTTTATCCAACTAATAAAGCAGAATATGCGGAAAACAGACCCTAGCTTAATTACCTGCCAATCATGCTCTTTACAATAGAGTTTAAGAGAATTCTTTTCCAAGAAGCTAAGTTACACGATTCCTCGAGGGGGACAACAATTCTTAAACAATTTCTAAATGGGATAATTACCAAAATAGACTAGGCAACCATGGTCAATTCGGTTACCGGCCCCAGATCCAATAATGTCTTTTTTAGTCCGGGGCAACTTGTACAATTGGGCAACTGACGAGGTGTTACTTTTCTGCAAGTGACAAGTGCCGCTTGTCTGTCAGTATTTTAAGCAATTTGTGAATTTTTTGGGCAACAGCCGTCATTTTTTGGGCAACTGAGGACACTTGTCATCATATGGGTCGAGTTGCCCGGTCTAGAAAAGACATTTTTGAATCTGGGGCAAGAATCGAATTGACCATGGTTGCCTGGTCTATTTTGGTAATCACCCCTTTCTAAATCAATCACTTATACTATAAGTGACATATTGCAACCAATTGGTCGCGGCATGACCAAAAAATTGATGCCAAAAGACGTTAAAAACTTGAAGAAATGACCTATATGTGAAACAAGACATCTACAAAGTTGTCAAAAGCACTTTGATTTCTTATGTTACACAAGATGCTTCACTATGTTTAGAATATCCCAATTAAATGGGTACAACCGGATCATGATTCTATCTATTTAGATTTCCATATCATGATCTATCTATTTCGGTTGAAGCATGGTTCCTCATTTCCATTCTGATCAAAAGTCTTTACATTGACCAGATTTTTTAGAGGTAGAATAATAGTTCAGAGGAAGGCACAAGTGTCAGAATTTGACAATCAAAGTACACGAATTTGCGGAAGATAGGATCAAATATAACACATAATATTAACTAAAACATAAACGTACCCGATTCACTTCAATAAATCTTGATCTTGTGTAATAATAGATCTATGATAAACCCCTTACCGTTTTGTTTATTGATCTCTTGATAATAACTACAGTGAGTCATTACCTCGTTCTTGTACACACAAATTAAACCGTATTAAGGTTATGCAAGTAACTACACAAGAATTAGTTTTTGACAAAGCAAAAATCGAAACCCTAATAATATAGAGGTGTTCGGCCGGTTTTGAAAGCAAGGAGAAAGAGAGAAAATCCTAGGGATAATTGTGTGCACAAAAGGTGAGAAACAATGACCCTAAGATTTGTATTTATAGTGTTTAGGTAGCTTTGGGAACAAGCTAGGGCAAGGGTGCCCCTTGTTGGTGTGTTCAGCCGACCCAACCCAAGGAGGGGGGGGGGGGGTTCTAGACCCTTCCTTGGTTGCCAAATTACATAAACACCCTTTTTTTCCTCTTTCGTCTAACGGTCGTTAGTCCCTTTTCCGTTAAATACTAACGGTCGTTATATTCTTGTGTCTAATAATAAATATAATAAAACATTTATTATTTTTCCTTAATACTCATTTGTAATGTGTGCAATCCCGAGGTCTCGGGTTCGATACTAGACATTTACACATTAATAATTATATGTACATTTAACAGCTCCCACTCGTATATTTATTAATAGTAAAATGACATTGGTTGGCGTCTTGCAGCACTCCAATGCCCCCAGCACGACCTGAGCTAGGTTTCCTGGAAAAACCTTTAATGATTCATCGTTATTATTATCCTTTTGTTTCTAATACTACATTAATAAAGATGTGAGATTCTTTATTAAATTTCTGTTTCTCGTCTCTTTATGATTGAACAAAATTACCAAAACATCTGAACGTATTCCAGATAGACTTTGGGCGTGGCCACGCAAACATTTTGTCAACCCTACGAGGGGCCCAGCATTATTGAACTTCTGAACAAATCAGAAGGAACAAATTCTTTCTTGAATACAAGAATAACCCATGAACTTTGCAACACTTTTGAAAACAACCCTTATAACTCCTTTTTACGGTGAGCGGTAGATTGCTTCACAAAAATGCACTACATCCATGACTCTTATCTGGTATCTCAAGTCTGAGGATAACTTTAAATATGATTCTCACATTAAATATTAAATCGTATTGTTGGGATAAGTCCAATACTCAATTCATTGAATATCAAGTGAAATTGGTATGACTACGCATCAATATACTTTCAAGTATATCCTAAACCAATAATTAAATATGTCTTAGTTTAATGATATTCCCATATCATTAATCGACAACAGACAATTTAGAATTATAATTTATTCATGGATTTAAGCATGCAAATATAGGACATATTATTAAGACAATAAATAGATAAACATAACAAATATTTTATTTCATTAAAATAATAATTGTACATTACATCCCTTATCCAAATACTAATCACAAATGGGCATGAAACTTTCAGCCAAACGAAGTCCTATGCCTTCAGCATGCTTGTAAAGCTTGGTGCCAGGTAGAGGCTTTGTTAACTGGTCTGCTAAGTTTTCATCTGTGTGAACTTTGAGCATTTCGATTTCACCTATTTCGACTTGTTCTCGAACATAGTGATGCTTAATCGGGAAATGTCTGGTGCCTTTCATGATTCCACGCTCATTGGAAAATGTAATTGCTGCTGAGTTGTCGAAATACATTTTTATAGGTATTTGAATCGAAGACATAACCCCAAGCCCTGAAACAAACTTCCTAATCCAAACAGCTTCCATTGCAGCTTCTGAAGCAGCTATATACTCACTTTCTGTTGCAGACATTGCTAGTGTACTCTGCTTTCTGCTCCTCCAATCCACAGCTCCTCCATTAATGACAAAGACATAACCCGTTTGAGACTTCGTATCATCCTTATCACCTTTCCAAGAAGCATCACAGTAACCTGTAACATCAAGTTCTGTAGATGGAGTACCCCCATAAACTAAGAACATATTTTTAGTAGCCCTAAGGTACTTAAGAATATTCTTAACAACAGTCCAGTGAGTTTCACCTGGATTCTACTGATATCGACTGGTTAAATTCTAAGCAAATGCCACATCAGGCCTTGTGCTTTTCACCGCATACATAATAGATCCCACAGCCAAAGCATAAGGGACTCTCTTCATGCGTTGCACCTCTGCAGGTGTTGAAGCACAAACTTTGCTACTCAAGCCATGTTGTTCTTGCATTGGCAAATATCCCTTCTTGGGATTTTGCATATTGAATCTCTTCAATATTTTATCAAAGTAAGCACTTTGGCTTAATCCAATTAATCGCTGAGATCTATCTCTATATATCTTGATTCCAAGAATGAATGCAGCTTCCCCTAAATCTTTCATAGAAAAACACTTTCCAAGATATGTGATACGTGGGAATCGCACCAGGCTTTACCTCTCAAGGGATCTTGAGAAGCTTACAACCCCCACCAGGCAGTGTACCTGATCGTTGTAGTATAGTATAGTGACAAGTACCGAGGGATTGATCGTTCAGCTGGGAATAGTGTCGCTAGGATTAGAAAACCTAAATACTAGTTCTAAAGGTGAAGGATGATTATTTTTGTATTTTTATATTTTTTAGAAAGCAAGTAAAATTCTCGGGTTTGAAGGATTTGGGCGGAATTAGTTGCTAGTCAACTAACCCAATACTAAAGATGCAATCAAAATAAAATACTAGAAATGAAAACAAACTAAATTATACTAAGGTTGTGAGCAATAAATGGAGAAAATGTATTTACTTAGATTTCACTACTCCCTAGACATCTTTTACACGTTAATTACTTGTTATAGTTGCATGGATGACGGATTGTATTCCTTAATACCATTCATGGGGTGGCGCACTTAACTCCCCAATCCTATGAGCTCTTATCTCCTCCTATACCATGCCCAGCACAACCATAGGGATTATAAACAGTGGCTCATGCATTAAATACAACCAATAAAACCTAGTGCACGTCAGTTTGTGTTTCCTAAGACGTTCAAGCATGTTACCATTTGGAAGTCTGCCAGTTTTCTTAAGCCTAACATCGAATTCATTCATCCAATACAATTATAAACAAGTAATCAACACATAATTAACATCTAGGTTTCATTAGATCCAAGCAAACACAAGATAGATCTAGCCTAGCATGATGGAATTAAGACAAGAACAAGATATAGACAACCAACACATAGACATATTGATTGAATTAAAAGAATACTTATCTCAATTACACATAAAAGGTATCAAGGGCTTGGAACCCTTGAAAAACCTGTAAAATTCGCACCAAGTTCGTACTAGGGTTTCTACAAAACTTCTCTCTCTTTTAATGTGTGAAAATTAGAAAACTATATATAGGAAATAGGGTCTGACGGTGTCAAGACCAAACTTGTGACGCCATCACCTCGCCGCCAAAACTCTTCTCGGACTGCCTTGATCTACTTTTGACGCCGTCATGTGTTGTCCATTTCCAGGCCGTCATGCATTTTACTCTTGACGCCCTACTTCGTGACGCCGTCAAATCTGTACTGGATCGTCATGGAAATTGCGCTTGACGCCGTCACGGATTCCTTCTTGACGCCGTCACCTACTGTTCCCAGTAAGGAAAATTAAGACTTTGTCGTTTTCTTCACTTTTATGCTCCAAAACGTCCAAAATGCTTCCTTTTCCAGAATTCACTCACAAAGTACCTAAAATCACAAAAGGAACGATTTAGGGCAATATTTGATCAAATAAATTCAATTCCGGGCTTAAATGACCCCCTAAAAACGGATCATTTTTCGCCTCATCATATACCCTTACACTTGAGATTTGCTTGTCCTCAAGCAAATGCACTTTTATTCTAATCAAAATACAAGTTAGGGGTCATTTAACACTAATATAAAAGTAATTACAACAAATAATCGTTCCACTAAAGACCAATAGACAAGCACGGAGGTCATACACAAGCACCTCACAAATAGTGTTTAGATACTCACATCTCTCGGGTGTAATAAAGTATAAATTACAATACGGAAATGGAAGATATCTCTCACTACCTGTCATAGCAAAATAGATTACCATAGGCTTGGGAAAGGATCAAACCTCCACCACATGGCGTAAGCACCTAGGATAAACTATCAAAGAGGTCTTTTAAAGGGTTGTAACGTTAGGTGTAGGGATATGAAATACACGGTTTTGTTGGATAAAGGAAGTTTTACTGGTGGCGAGTTAACAATCTTGATTAATTACAAGTACAATGTGGCGTTGCTAAGCGAAGACTAGACTCGACTTAAGCTAATAAATGAAAAATAACAAAAACGTAAAATGAACATAGAATAAAAAAGGGATGGTAGTCCGTTTGTTTTTTTCTCTTTTCCTTTTTATATTTTTTTTCTTTTCTTTTTCTTTTCTTCTTTTTTCTTTTCGATTTTTTTTTCGATTTTTTTTTTGCATACACTCTTACCCTACCATCCAAAATAATACATCATAGGGAATAAACATTCCCCTTACACTTGAATCTTTACATACTTTACAATTAACTAATCTAGTGACTCGAATCAAGAAAATCAAAACACTTGGAGTACTTTTAAGATTAACGTACATATGGGGGTAATAAAATGATGTTCTTCCCCATTACTCCATAAATAAGTACTTTACCCATGAGTCCCAATCGTCCCAAAACAATATGTACAAGGATATGACTCGACTTAGCAACCATGTAATCAATTAGAAAGTTAACTTAGGGTTTAACAAATAACAATAATGCACTAAAAATGAGCGCATACACGGAAGGCTAAGGCGATTTGGTTGTACATTTAAGTGGGGTGTAACAAATTCTTCCTTTAAGTAAGATGCTTAAAGTTAGAAACGAAAAGATAGGCTCGGAGGGGTGTACAAGGGGTTTCGTGTACTAAAAATGAGTACAACGCTAAGGGTGTGGGAAAAATTAGTTGACTTAACTAGCCAAGTAATATGACTTAAATGGTCAAGTAATTATAATACGGGTTTAACACAAGGGTGATCCTAATGCCTCTTATCATGTAGTAAATCCTACTACACGAATGTAGTCTCACTAGCGGTCTCGGGATGCATCACTAACGCAAGTTCTAGAATCTAAATGCTACCGGTACACTCATAAGCACTAATAATAAATGATTTTCCTATCAAATCTAAAGGCGAACCTCACATATTTGGGTGGAATTTTTTTTTTCTGAATATACGGTTATGTGCTAGTCATACAATCTCCTATCCACGAGACGCTTGCTATGGCTAAAGTTTCACTCCTAAATGTTGTAAAAAATTTTAAATTTGGCGCTAAAATTGCACTAACAAGTATTTCTCATAGTTTTATTACACATCTACCATTAAACAAAACAAACTCAAGCGAAAGTGTACATGTAAGGTATCATCATTTTACCCTCCCCTTACACTTAGAATGAACATTGTCCCCAATGTTCAAGTAAAGAATGTAAAAGTGAAAAAGTAAAAAGAATGAAATCAAATACTCCCCTGATTCGCTCGGTATGGATAATAAGGTGGCTAGGTTAAATCTTCCTACAAGAAAATGAACAATCAAAGCTTCCCTTCCAGAATGTAAATCATCTTCTTGTCAAACATAACCTGTAAATCTTGAAAAAAATAGACAAAACAACCTCGCGTAAAATCGGCGGCATCCTATATAAGTTACTAAATCATAGAAAACAAGATAAGATATAATGCTTGTGGAATGAAGTTTGCAGATTTCCTGGATATTATAAAACTTAATAATTCACAAAAACTATAAGACTCCGTTAGAAAAACAAAGCTGGTAAAATTTCCAGATTTTTACACGTGACGCCGTCAAGAGTTAACTTGTGACGCCGTCAGAAGTGACCTGCAGAAATTCTTATGTTAAGTTTCCGGAAAATTTCTGGAAAAACTTGGTCTTACTTCCTGGAAAATCCTGCAAAACTTCATTATGACTCAATACAAGCATTTGACTCTAACAAATACGAATACACATGTTCATTTAATATTGCGGAGAATCATGATCGGTTTGTTTCTTAAAAACATATTTGGGGTTTCCCCTTATACTTATTTTTTGCAAAAAATACCTTTTGGTGAAGTTAAGACTAGGCCAAAACAACAAAGTAAAGTATTTCCACTTTTTAATTTAGAAACATGATCTACCATCAATAAAAATAAAGCATGCATACGGAAGCAAATAAAATCAAATAAACAAACAAACAAACAAATAAATAAATAAAGCTTGCGTTGCCTCCCAATAAGCGCTTGTTTTTGTTCGAGTCACGAGCCTGACTCTACCCTTATTTAACGGAAATAGGGGAGGTTTTCCCTACACTTTGAATTAAGTGTGGGTGGAAGTAGCGATACACACCCTTAGGGTGTAAATATGCCTCGTGAGGAAAGAGTGGTGGATGAATTATATGCTCAAAGGGGTGTGCTCCAATCATCATAACCTTACCTAATTCAATCGGGTTAATGGGTGGATTAAGATTTTCTCCTAGAAAGGGATCATTTTCAATCAACTTCAAGAGACTCCTAGTTGGGAATCCATATTGACCTAATAAACCTGGTTTAAACCCATAATGTTTCTTGTGATCAATCATAAATGGGTGATGTAAGCATGTAAGGTCATTTTCCACTCCTACATTGGCTTCCTCTCTACAAGGCTTAGAGTCCACTACCTTTGTCCTAAGACTACCCAGACTATATGGTTTGATGGGTGGATCAGAACCTATTTCAATTCCTAAATTTTCATCCAAGGATGGAAGATTAGGTAACGGTTTTGGTTGAGGCTCCGATTCATCAAAACTAGGAACTTTCCTAAAACTAAGAGTAAGGTTATCATTATAAGTATTCAAACCTATATCCTCTAGTTGTGTTTGGTTCAAAGGTTCTACCTCAATTGGGGTTCCTATAGTCTCATCTACTTCTTCCGGGTAAGTCACGGGCGGTGTATGTGCCTCAAATGATGGTAGGACTTGTGGGGTACTTGGTGGGCTTAGATTTTCTATTTCATCATTCCTTGTGTCAGGATCACCTATATCCTCAACATGTGTTTTATTATAATCTAACCCTAACATTTTACCAAGTATCTCACGTACTTCTCTAGGCATCTCAACTTCTATATCCGAATCATAAGGATCATCCTCAATATTCTGACTGCTATATACGAATTGCCCAACAGATTCATCATGTGTTTCTTGAGATTCATCATCATCGATCATAAAACCTAGGTCTTTTTGATCAATGTGATCATGTTCGGCTACATCCTCCATCACATCAAGGTCACCTATGTGTTCATCCTGTATTATGGTAGTGCCTAACCATGACATGCAGCTAGGTGGCTCATACGAAACTATCCTAGGTGAAGGCTTATATGGTGCATAGGTTTCACTAAGTGAGGCATTTTGAGGGGTTGATGGAGCTCCTAAGGTGAATTATTTATAAGCATTATGCACTTGGCCTCTTTTCTCAAGGTACTCAATAAAATCAATATAAGATCCTGTCCTCCTCATTTCATTCCTCCATCTTGTTATATCCAAACTAGTGTAATTATATTTTTTCTGGTAAAACTCTAGTGTCGGACATGGTGGATTCGCGTTCTCCATAATGGCAAACGGAATAGTCAATGAAAATTACGAACAAACACACAAAGAAAAAGATAGACTAAAGAGAACCTAAAAATAAAAATAAATTCCAACTAGAAAGGAATCTAGCAAGTAGACCTAATAAAAAGAGATTCTAACCTAGACAATAACTATTCCCTGGCAGCATCGCCAAAAATTTGATACGTGGGAATCGCACCAGGCTTTACCTCTCAAGGGATCTTGAGAAGCTTACAACCCCCACCAGGCAGTGTACCTGATCGTTGTAGTATAGTATAGTGACAAGTACCGGGGGATTGATCGTTCAGCTGGGAATAGTGTCGCTAGGATTAGAAAACCTAAATACTAGTTCTAAAGGTGAAGGATGATTATTTTTGTATTTTTATATTTTTTAGAAAGCAAGTAAAATTCTCGGGTTTGAAGGATTTGGGCGGAATTAGTTGCTAGTCAACTAACCCAATACTAAAGATGCAATCAAAATAAAATACTAGAAATGAAAACAAACTAAATTATACTAAGGTTGTGAGCAATAAGTGGAGAAAATGTGTTTACTTAGATTTCACTACTCCCTAGACATCTTTTACACGTTAATTACTTGTTATAGTTGCATGGATGACGGATTGTATTCCTTAATACCATTCATGGGGTGGCGCACTTAACTCCCCAATCCTATGAGCTCTTATCTCCTCCTATACCATGCCCAGCACAACCATAGGGATTATAAACAGTGGCTCATGCATTAAATACAACCAATAAAACCTAGTGCACGTCAGTTCACGTTTCCTAAGACGTTCAAGCATGTTACCATTTGGAAGTCTGCCAGTTTTCTTAAGCCTAACATCGAATTCATTCATCCAATACAATTATAAACAAGTAATCAACACATAATTAACATCTAGGTTTCATTAGATCCAAGCAAACACAAGATAGATCTAGCCTAGCATGATGGAATTAAGACAAGAACAAGATATAGACAACCAACACATAGACATATTGATTGAATTAAAAGAATACTTATCTCAATTACACATGAAAGGTATCAAGGGCTTGGAACCCTTGAAAAACCGGTAAAATTCGCACCAAGTTTGTACTAGGGTTTCTCCAAAACTTCTCTCTCTTTTAATGTGTGAAAATTAGAAAACTATATATAGGAAATAGGGTCTAACGGCGTCAAGACCAAACTTGTGACGCCGTCACTTCGCCGCCAAAACTCTTCTCGGACTGCCTTGATCTACTTTTGACGCCGTCATGTGTTGTCCATTTCCAGGCCGTCATGCATTTTACTCTTGACGCCCTACTTCGTGACGCCGTCAAATATGTACTGGATCATCATGGAAATTGCTCTTGACGCCGTCAAGGATTCCTTCCTTCTTGACGCCGTCACCTACTGTTCCCAGTAAGGAAAATTAAGACTTTGTCATTTTCTTCACTTTTATGCTCCAAAAACGTCCAAAATGCTTCCTTTTCCAGAATTCACTCACAAAGTACCTAAAATCACAAAAGGAACGATTTAGGGCAATATTTGATCAAATAAATTCAATTCCGGGCTTAAATGACCCCCTAAAAATGGATCATTTTTCGCGTCATCAATATGCCTTAACCTTTTTCAAACTTAGAATGTCTTTTCCCATGATCAATATGTCATCAACATATAAAATAAGGAAAATTACATCACTCCCACTAGCTTTGTGATATACACATGGCTCATCAAGATTTTGAGTGAATCCATACTTTTTAATCTCACTATCAAATCTCTTATTCCATTGTCGTGATGCTTGCTTCAATCCATAAATGGATCTTTGAAGTTTGCATACATGATTTGGGAATTCTGGACTCACAAACCCCTCAGGCTGAGCCATATAGATGTCTTCATCTAGGCGACCATTTAAGAAGGCGGTTTTGACATCCATTTGCCAAATCTCATAATCATAGTAAGCGGCTATGGCTATAAGAATCCTAATAGCCCTAATGTCAGCTACAGGAGAAAAGGTCTCCTCATAGTCAACACCAAACATTTGAGTAAAGCCTTTAGCTACCAAACGGGCCTTATAGGTGTGTACAATGCAATCCATATCAGTCTTTTTCTTGTAGAGCCATTTACACCCAACTAACTTGGCACCCGGAGGCAGCTCTACTTCTTCCTAGACTTCATTGTCTCTCATGGATTGCATTTCCCCATTCATAGCAACCTGCCATTTTTCCTTTTCAGGACTATTCATGGCAGCCCTATAACTAGTAGGTTCATCAAGATCCCCTAGTATAGTTTCCTCGCACTCTACATTAAGACATAGATGTTCAGGAGCTTTCACAGTTCTAGTTGACCTATGAATGGGAACCACTTCAACTTCAGGTGGAGGACCTAAACTTTCAGGTTCCACAGGAAGTTGGCTAGTGTTTTCAGAAGGTGTTACATCTTTTTGACCTTCTTCCAGATCATATAGTCTCCCACTGAATTCTTGGGATATGAGCTCCTTTTCCAAGAAGTCTCCATACCTTGCAACAAAAACTTTGTTTTCAAGTGGGTAATAAAAGTAGTAACTCATAGTTTCCTTAGGGTATCCTACGAAGATGCACTTTACAGATCTTTGTTGGAGTTTGTTTGCTGAGTCAAGTTTAACATATGCCTCACAACCCCAGACCTTTAGATAAGACAAGTTAGGAGCTTTTCCAGTCCATAACTCATATGGTGTCTTATCCACCTTCTTTGTTGGAACCATATTTAGAATGCAAACCGTAGATTCTAAGGCATAATCCTAAAACGAAAAAGGAAGAGTTGTTAGATTAAACATAGATCGTATCATATCTTACAATGTACGATTCCTTCTCTCAGATATACCATTTTGTTGTGGAGTATATGGAGAAGTAAGGTGCTGGACAATTCCCTCCTTTGCTAAGTAATCTATAAACTCTTGACTCAGGTATTCACCACCTCTATCGGATCGAAGAACTTTAATCTTCTTTCCAAGTTGCAACTCTACTTCTGCTTTAAACACTTTCAATGTTTCAAATACCTCATGCTTATGTTTAAATAAACATAACCATAACGGCTATAATCATCCGTAAATGTTAAGAAGTAGCTAGCACCTCTCCTTGACACATGTCTAAGTGGTCCATACACATCTGTGTGAATAAGACCAAGTAGATCATTAGCCTTTTCAATCCTATTCTTAAAGGGTTTCTTTGTCATCTTCCCAGCAATACAAGATTCGTACTTATCAAATGATTCATCATTGATCTTATCTAAAAGCCCATCATGTTGCAGCTTTTCCATGCGAGCATTGCCAATGTGAGCAAGTCGACAATGCCAAAGATAAGACGAATCCAGACCTTTCTTGATTCTCTTATTATTGATGCTATACATTGAATTATTTTTAACAAAATCATTATCATTATCATTCATATCAATCTCAAAAATAACATTCATAGCAATAGCATTAGAATAAAAAACACCATTTAAAGAAATTGAAATTCCATTGCTAGAAATAGTATGATCAAAACCAAGGTTCAACAAACATGAAAATGAAATTACACCTCTAACAATTGACGGTGCATAATGACAATTATTTAAAGATAGTACTAAGCCCGAAGCAACACTAAATTAAAAACGCCTATAGCTTCAACTTATGCATGTGCTTTGTTACCCACGTGCAAGAATTGTTCTCCATAGGCCAGCTTTCTCTAAACTCTAAACCCCTGAAAGGTATTGCAAATTTGAATGCCACATGCCGTATCATATACCCATGAATTCAATTTAGGAGTAAGAGTGAATAATTCAATCATAAAGAACGCACCTGATGAACTGGGGTTACCAGCTTCATTATTCTGCTTCTTCTGTCGCAAGTCATGAATGTAGAGAGGACAATTGCGTTTCCAATGGCCCTTTTCATGACAGTGGTGACAATCCTGATCCTTCTTGTTTGGAGGATTCACCTTGTTCTGCTTAGGCTGATGCTGCTTCATCTTGGGTTGTGGTTGATAGGCCATGACCTGCTTGCCTTTATAACCTTTCCCTTTGCCCTTGTTCACATGCGATTTCTTCTGGATTCTCCCCCATGAATCGCCAACACTTGCGGGGTAGGAGCCTTGATCTTGGCTGGTAGACTTTTCTCATAATCAACAAGCAATGCGAGTAATTCTGAGACTGTCTTCCCCGAGCAGTGCATGTTGAAGTTCTGCACAAAACCAGCAAATCTAATTCTGTGAAGTTGATCAAAGTATTCTTTCATCTCATTCACATAATCTTCAACTGGTTTACCATCACCATGCTTGCAGTTATGTAGCTTGTCAAGTTCATCATACAATTCTACTGCAGGAGACTTTTCATAAGACTTTTGAAGTTCTTCAAGCATGTCTTTAGGAAAGTAGTACTCAAACTTGTTTTGTAACTGAGCACTCATGCTAGTGAGCATTAAACAAGTAACCTCATTAAATTTAGCATGCTCAAGTCTCCAAGCTGCCTTAACTGCTTCTGGTTCAGTTGCAGCAGGCTCTGCTTCGCATTCATTGGTCAAGTAATCGAGCCTTCCGGTCACCCTCAAGACAATTCTGAGTGAACGGTGCCAATCATTGAAATTCTTTCCAGTCAATTTTTCCCTTTCAAGATGACTCTTGAAAGCAGAAATCACAGATGGGTTATCGGGTTGAGCCATATCTACAGATTAAAGTTCAAACATTAGTATTTTCGATAATCAATATCTCCAAGAAAATATAATACCCAAAGGCTATATTCATATAACCAACTAATTTTCTTGAAAATCTAGGATCCAACTTTACATAGATTCCACTACATCAGTTGATCTGCTAGTGGTGAAAGTTTAAAAGATGGTAATTTGTCGAACAATAATTGGCAAACAAGATTTCCAATTTCTAAACCATTATGGGATTTACATAAAATTGATGCATCAATTTTCCTTGTAAGCATCTTTCATCCCATCTCATGCCTTATGTTCTAGGTCTCACGCACAACTTAATTAAGTCGTCTACCTTAGAAACTGTAAAATTACTATCTATGGTCTCACACATTAACATAATTTTACCTTGTTATAAAAATTTAGCCTAGGTCTCACGTTTACTAAATTAGAATTCCAAGTGTTCCTTATAGATAGATGACATGTAACTTAAATTTTAGGGTATTCAATTTTGATGTGACAATCAAAATATGTATAAAGATGCATGCACTCATCTTTATATTATAAGTTTTCAAAACCTTTTTATAGCCAATTCTTAAGATTAATACACAAAGTTTTACTTGAGGTAAAATACCTTAAGATGACTTTGTACAAGAATGATTTTAAAAGAAAATCGTTTAAGACGTATTCGTAAGTGTGATAACCAAGGCAGACTCTAAGGCTCTTTCCAAGCCTTCTTACCACGACTATGAATTTGTCTTAAAGGAGTTACTTTTAAAAACCATGTTGTACAAAACATCAATCAAGCAAAAGTTTATGGATTCAATCTCAAAACATGTAATAAAGTATGAATATTGCTAGTCTCGCCTTGGAGCGAATTACCGTGTGAAGCGAACCGTTGTTGGCACATAAGACACCGCAAAATTCAATCTTTATCACTTAAAGTTTCACCATTATTAGTCCATATTGTTTTCTTTATAAAAATTACCCTTTTATTGCTTACAATCATGTGTAACAATTAAAACAATAAAACAAGTAATCAAAGACATATCAAAACAACTAATAATCATAACAATTATAAAAGGTGAAACAATTAGCCACATACAATCTTGATTAGAAAAGATCCTGACAAAATCAATTCTAGGTTTTTATATGCATCTAATCAACTAGGGCCTTCCCCTCTTGATGGAGGTGGAGCCACATACATTGACAAGTCAATTGCGTAGGCCAAAGTCAATCACATACCACATAGCACATAAATTAATTTTTAATATATATTGGGGTTTTCCCAATTTTAGATCTATCTAATCATGTGACAATTAATAATAAACAATTAATAGATCCATGACTAACATGCATGTTTCGTCACGGATTAAGGCATAACAATTACCACATAGGTCACAAGATACGTTCAAATAACCGGTTAATGACCTAGGGTTTCTAATGATTTCAAGTTAATCAATTTAAAACCACAAACCCTAATTAGGGTTTCATGGAAATCGACCCCCCCATAAATTAGGGTTTAGGGTTTCTAATTTTTCAAAGAGAAAAACCCTAGATCAAACATGTGTCTAAAACAATTAAAGATCCGATTTTTATTACGTTTTAGTAATCAATTACATGTTATACATGGCTCGTGATGCCACTGTTAGAATTTGACAATCAAAGTACACGAATTTGCGGAAGCTAGGATCAAGTATAACACATAATATTAACTAAAACATAAATAGGAACGTACCCGATTCACTTCAATAAATCTTGATCTTGTGTAATAATAGATCTATGATAAACCCCTTACCGTTTTGTTTATCGATCTCTTGATAATAAATATAGTGAGTTATTACCTCGTTTTTGTACACACATATTAAACCGTATTAAGGTTATGCAAGTAACTACACAAGAATTAGTTTTTGACAAAGCAAAAATCGAAACCCTAATAATATAGAGGTGTTCGGCCGGTTTTGAAAGCAAGGAGAAAGAGAGAAAATCCTAGGGATAATTGTGTGCACAAAAGGTGAGAAACAATGACCCTAAGATTTGTATTTATAGTGTTTAGGTAGCTTTGGGAACAAGTTAGGGCAAGGGTGCCCCTTGTTGGTGTGTTCAGCCGACCCAACCCAAGGAGGGGGGGGGGGTTCTAGACCCTTCCTTGGTTGCCAAATTACATAAACACCCTTTTTTTCCTCTTTCGTCTAACGGTCGTTAGTCCCTTTTCCGTTAAATACTAACGGTCGTTATATTCTCGTGTCTAATAATAAATATAATAAAACATTTATTATTTTTCCTTAATACTCATTTGTAATGTGTGCAATCCCGAGGTCTCGGGTTCGATACTAGACATTTACACATTAATAATTATATGTACATTTAACAGCTCCCACTCGTATATTTATTAATAGTAAAATGACATTGGTTGGCGTCTTGCAGCACTCCAATGCCCCCAGCACGACCTGAGCTAGGTTTCCTGGAAAAACCTTTAATGATTCATCGTTATTATTATCCTTTTGTTTCTAATACTACATTAATAAAGATGTGAGATTCTTTATTAAATTTCTGTTTCTCGTCTCTTTATGATTGAACAAAATTACCAAAACATCTGAACGTATTCCAGATAGACTTTGGGAGTGGCCACGCAAACATTTTGTCAACCCTACGAGGGGCCCAGCATTATTAAACTTCTGAACAAATCAGAAGGAACAAATTCTTTCTTGAATACAAGAATAACCCATGAACTTTGCAACACTTTTGAAAACAACCCTTATAACTCCTTTTTACGGTGAGCGGTAGATTGCTTCACAAAAATGCACTACATCCATGACTCTTATCTGGTATCTCAAGTCTGAGGATAACTTTAAATATGATTCTCACATTAAATATTAAATCATATTGTTGGGATAAGTCCAATACTCAATTCATTGAATATCAAATGAAATTGGTATGACTACGCATCAATATACTTTCAAGTATATCCTAAACCAATAATTAAATATGTCTTAGTTTAATGATATTCCCATATCATTAATCGACAACAGACAATTTAGAATTATAATTTATTCATGGATTTAAGCATGCAAATATAGGATATATTATTAAGACAATAAATAGATAAACATAACAAATATTTTATTTCATTAAAATAATAATTGTACATTACATCCCTTATCCAAATACTAATCACAAATGGGCATGAAACTTTCAGCCAAACGAAGTCCTATGCCTTCAGCATGCTTGTAAAGCTTGGTGCCAGGTAGAGGCTTTGTTAACTGGTCTGCTAAGTTTTCATCTGTGTGAACTTTGAGCATTTCGATTTCACCTATTTCGACTTGTTCTCGAACATAGTGATGCTTAATCGGGAAATGTCTGGTGCCTTTCATGATTCCACGCTCATTGGAAAATGTAATTGCTGCTGAGTTATCACAATACATTTTTATAGGTATTTGAATCGAAGACATAACCCCAAGCCCTGAAACAAACTTCCTAATCCAAACAGCTTCCATTGCAGCTTCTGAAGCAGCTATATACTCACTTTCTGTTGCAGACATTGCTAGTGTACTCTGCTTTCTGCTCCTCCAATCCACAGCTCCTCCATTAATGACAAAGACATAACCCGTTTGAGACTTCGTATCATCCTTATCACCTTTCCAAGAAGCATCACAGTAACCTGTAACATCAAGTTCTGTAGATGGAGTACCCCCATAAACTAAGAACATATTTTTAGTAGCCCTAAGGTACTTAAGAATATTCTTAACAGCAGTCCAGTGAGTTTCACCTGGATTCTACTGATATCGACTGGTTAAATTCTAAGCAAATGCCACATCAGGCCTTGTGCTTTTCACCGCATACATAATAGATCCCACAGCCAAAGCATAAGGGACTCTCTTCATGCGTTGCACCTCTGCAGGTGTTGAAGCACAAACTTTGCTACTCAAGCCATGTTGTTCTTGCATTGGCAAATATCCCTTCTTGGGATTTTGCATATTGAATCTCTTTAATATTATATCAAAGTAAGCACTTTGGCTTAATCCAATTAATCGCTGAGATCTATCTCTATATATCTTGATTCCAAGAATGAATGCAGCTTCCCCTAAATCTTTCATAGAAAAACACTTTCCAAGATATGTGATACGTGGGAATCGCACCAGGCTTTACCTCTCAAGGGATCTTGAGAAGCTTACAACCCCCACCAGGCAGTGTACCTGATCGTTGTAGTATAGTATAGTGACAAGTACCGAGGATTGATCGTTCAGCTGGGAATAGTGTCGCTAGGATTAGAAAACCTAAATACTAGTTCTAAAGGTGAAGGATGATTATTTTTGTATTTTTATATTTTTTAGAAAGCAAGTAAAATTCTCGGGTTTGAAGGATTTGGGCGGAATTAGTTGCTAGTCAACTAACCCAATACTAAAGATGCAATCAAAATAAAATACTAGAAATGAAAACAAACTAAATTATACTAAGGTTGTGAGCAATAAGTGGAGAAAATGTGTTTACTAAGATTTCACTACTCCCTAGACATCTTTTACACGTTAATTACTTGTTATAGTTGCATAGATGACGGATTGTATTCCTTAATACCATTCATGGGGTGGCGCACTTAACTCCCCAATCCTATGAGCTCTTATCTCCTCCTATACCATGCCCAACACAACCATAGGGATTATAAACAGTGGCTCATGCATTAAATACAACCAATATAACCTAGTGCACGTCAGTTTATGTTTCCTAAGACGTTCAAGCATGTTACCATTTGGAAGTCTGCCAGTTTTCTTAAGCCTAACATCGAATTCATTCATCCAATACAATTATAAACAAGTAATCAACACATAATTAACATCTAGGTTTCATTAGATCCAAGCAAACACAAGATAGATCTAGCCTAGCATGATGGAATTAAGACAAGAACAAGATATAGACAACCAACACACAGACATATTGATTGAATTAAAAGAATACTTATCTCAATTACACATAAAAGGTATCAAGGGCTTGGAACCCTTGAAAATCTGTAAAATTCGCACCAAGTTCGTTCTAGGGTTTCTCCAAAACTTCTCTCTCTTTTAATGTGTGAAAATTAGAAAACTATATATAGGAAATAGGGTCTGACGGCGTCAAGACCAAACTTGTGACGCCATCACCTCGCCGCCAAAACTCTTCTCGGACTGCCTTGATCTACTTTTGACGCCGTCATGTGTTGTCCATTTCCAGGCCGTCATGCATTTTACTCTTGACGCCCTACTTCGTGACGCCGTCAAATCTGTACTGGATCGTCATGGAAATTGCGCTTGACGCCGTCAAGGATTCCTTCTTGATGCCGTCACCTACTGTTCCCAGTAAGAAAAATTAAGACTTTGTCGTTTTCTTCACTTTTATGCTCCAAAACGTCCAAAATGCTTCCTTTTCCAGAATTCACTAACAAAGTACCTAAAATCACAAAAGGAACGATTTAGGGCAATATTTGATCAAATAAATTCAATTCCGGGCTTAAATGACCCCCTAAAAACGGATCATTTTTCGCCTCATCATATACCCTTACACTTGAGATTTGCTTGTCCTCAAGCAAATGCGCTTTTATTCTAATCAAAATACAAGTTAGGGGTCATTTAACACTAATATAAAAGTAATTACAACAAATATTCGTTCCACTAAAGACCAATAGACAAGCACGGAGGTCATACACAAGCACCTCACAAATAGTGTTTAGATACTCACATCTCTCGGGTGTAATAAAGTATAAATTACAATATGGAAACGGAAGATATCTCTCACTACCTGTCATAGCAAAATAGATTACCATAGGCTTGGGAAAGGATCAAACCTCCACCACATGGCGTAAGCACCTAGGATAAACTATCAAAGAGGTCTTTTAAAGGGTTGTAACTTTAGGTGTAGGGATATGAAATACACGGTTTTGTTGGATAAAGGAAGTTTTACTGGTGGCGAGTTAACAATCTTGATTAATTACAAGTACAATGTGGCGTTGCTAAGCGAAGACTAGACTCGACTTAAGCTAATAAATGAAAAATAACAAAAACGTAAAATGAACATAGAATAAAAAGGGATGGTAGTCCGTATGTTTTTTCTCTTTTCCTTTTTATATTTTTTTTCTTTTCTTTTTCTTTTCTTCTTTTTTCTTTTCGATTTTTTTTTCGATTTTTTTTTTTGCATACACTCTTACCCTACCATCCAAAATAATACATCATAGGGAATAAACATTCCCCTTACACTTGAATCTTTACATACTTTACAATTAACTAATCTAATGACTCGAATCAAGAAAATCAAAACACTTGGAGTACTTTTAAGATTAACGTACATATGGGGGTAATAAAATGATGTTCTTCCCCATTACTCCATAAATAAGTACTTTACCCATGAGTCCCAGTCGTCCCAAAACAATATGTACAAGGATATGACTCGACTTAGCAACCATGTAATCAATTAGAAAGTTAACTTAGGGTTTAACAAATAACAATAATGCACTAAAAATGAGCGCATACACGGAAGGCTAAGGCGATTTGGTTGTACATTTAAGTGGGGTGTAACAAATTCTTCCTTTAAGTAAGATGCTTAAAGTTAGAAACGAAAAGATAGGCTCGGAGGGGTGTACAAGGGGTTTCGTGTACTAAAAATGAGTACAACGCTAAGGGTGTGGGAAAAATTAGTTGACTTAACTAGCCAAGTAATATGACTTAAATGGTCAAGTAATTATAATACGGGTTTAACACAAGGGTGATCCTAATGCCTCTTATCATGTAGTAAATCCTACTACACGAATGTAGTCTCACTAGCGGTCTCGGGATGCATCACTAACGCAAGTTCTAGAATCTAAATGCTACCGGTACACTCATAAGCACTAATAATAAATGATTTTCCTATCAAATCTAAAGGCGAACCTCACATATTTGGGTGGAAATTTTTTTTTCTGAATATACGGTTATGTGCTAGTCATACAATCTCCTATCCATGAGACGCTTGCTATGGCTAAAGTTTCACTCCTAAATGTTGTAAAAAATTTTAAATTTGGCGCTAAAATTGCACTAACAAGTATTTTTCAAAGTTTTATTACACATCTACCATTAAACAAAACAAACTCAAGCGAAAGTGTACATGTAAGGTATCATCATTTTACCCTCCCCTTACACTTAGAATGAACATTGTCCCCAATGTTCAAGTAAAGAATGTAAAAGTGAAAAAGTAAAAAGAATGAAATCAAATACTCCCCTGATTCGCTCGGTATGGATAATAAGGTGGCTAGGTTAAATCTTCCTACAAGAAAATGAACAATCAAAGCTTCCCTTCCAGAATGTAAATCATCTTCTTGTCAAACATAACATGTAAATCCTGAAAAAAATAGACAAAACAACCTCGCGTAAAATCGGCGGCATCCTATATAAGTTACTAAATCCTAGAAAACAAGATAAGATATAATGCTTGTGGAATGAAGTTTGCAGATTTCCTGGATATTATAAAACTTAATAATTCACAAAAACTATAAGACTCCGTTAGAAAAACAAAGCTGGTAAAATTTCCAGATTTTTACACGCGACGCCGTCAAGAGTTAACTTGTGACGCCGTCAGAAGTGACCTGCAGAAATTCTTATGTTAAGTTTCCGGAAAATTTCTGGAAAAACTTGGTCTTACTTCCTGGAAAATCCTGCAAAACTTCATTATGACTCAATACAAGCATTTGACTCTAACAAATACGAATACACATGTTCATTTAATATTGCGGAGAATCATGATCGGTTTATTTCTTAAAAACATATTTGGGGTTTCCCCTTATACTTATTTTTTGCAAAAAATACCTTTTGGTGAAGTTAAGACTAGGCCAAAACAACAAAGTAAAGTATTTCCACTTTTTAATTTAGAAACATGATCTACCATCAATAAAAATAAAGCATGCATACGGAAGCAAATAAAATCAAATAAACAAACAAACAAACAAATAAATAAATAAAGCTTGCGTTGCCTCCCAATAAGCGCTTGTTTTTGTTCGAGTCACGAGCCTGACTCTACCCTTATTTAACGGAAATAGGGGAGGTTTTCCCTACACTTTGAATTAAGTGTGGGTGGAAGTAGCGATACACACCCTTAGGGTGTAAATATGCCTCGTGAGGAAAGAGTGGTGGATGAATTATATGCTCAAAGGGGTGTGCTCCAATCATCATAACCTTACCTAATTCAATCGGGTTAATGGGTGGATTAAGATTTTCTCCTAGAAAGGGATCATTTTCAATCAACTTCAAGAGACTCCTAGTTGGGAATCCATATTGACCTAATAAACCTGGTTTAAACCCATAATGTTTCTTGTGATCAATCATAAATGGGTGATGTAAGCATGTAAGGTCATTTTCCACTCCTACATTGGCTTCCTCTCTACAAGGCTTAGAGTCCACTACCTTTGTCCTAAGACTACCCAGACTATATGGTTTGATGGGTGGATCAGAACCTATTTCAATTCCTAAATTTTCATCCAAGGATGGAAGATTAGGTAACGGTTTTGGTTGAGGCTCCGATTCATCAAAACTAGGAACTTTCCTAAAACTAAGAGTAAGGTTATCATTATAAGTATTCAAACCTATATCCTCTAGTTGTGTTTGGTTCAAAGGTTCTACCTCAATTGGGGTTCCTATAGTCTCATCTACTTCTTCCGGGTAAGTCACGGGCGGTGTATGTGCCTCAAATGATGGTAGGACTTGTGGGGTACTTGGTGGGCTTAGATTTTCTATTTCATCATTCCTTGTGTCAGGATCACCTATATCCTCAACATGTGTTTTATTATAATCTAACCCTAACATTTTACCAAGTATCTCACGTACTTCTCTAGGCATCTCAACTTCTATATCCGAATCATAAGGATCATCCTCAATATTCTGACTGCTATATACGAATTGCCCAACAGATTCATCATGTGTTTCTTGAGATTCATCATCATCGATCATAAAACCTAGGTCTTTTTGATCAATGTGATCATGTTCGGCTACATCCTCCATCACATCAAGGTCACCTATGTGTTCATCCTGTATTATGGTAGTGCCTAACCATGACATGCAGCTAGGTGGCTCATACGAAACTATCCTAGGTGAAGGCTTATATGGTGCATAGGTTTCACTAAGTGAGGCATTTTGAGGGGTTGATGGAGCTCCTAAGGTGAATTATTTATAAGCATTATGCACTTGGCCTCTTTTCTCAAGGTACTCAATAAAATCAATATAAGATCCTGTCCTCCTCATTTCATTCCTCCATCTTGTTATATCCAAACTAGTGTAATTATATTTTTTCTGGTAAAACTCTAGTGTCGGACATGGTGGATTCGCGTTCTCCATAATGGCAAACGGAATAGTCAATGAAAATTACGAACAAACACACAAAGAAAAAGATAGACTAAAGAGAACCTAAAAATAAAAATAAATTCCAACTAGAAAGGAATCTAGCAAGTAGACCTAATAAAAAGAGATTCTAACCTAGACAATAACTATTCCCTGGCAGCATCGCCAAAAATTTGATACGTGGGAATCGCACCAGGCTTTACCTCTCAAGGGATCTTGAGAAGCTTACAACCCCCACCAGGCAGTGTACCTGATCGTTGTAGTATAGTATAGTGACAAGTACCGGGGGATTGATCGTTCAGCTGGGAATAGTGTCGCTAGGATTAGAAAACCTAAATACTAGTTCTAAAGGTGAAGGATGATTATTTTTGTATTTTTATATTTTTTAGAAAGCAAGTAAAATTCTCGGGTTTGAAGGATTTGGGCGGAATTAGTTGCTAGTCAACTAACCCAATACTAAAGATGCAATCAAAATAAAATACTAGAAATGAAAACAAACTAAATTATACTAAGGTTGTGAGCAATAAGTGGAGAAAATGTGTTTACTTAGATTTCACTACTCCCTAGACATCTTTTACACGTTAATTACTTGTTATAGTTGCATGGATGACGGATTGTATTCCTTAATACCATTCATGGGGTGGCGCACTTAACTCCCCAATCCTATGAGCTCTTATCTCCTCCTATACCATGCCCAGCACAACCATAGGGATTATAAACAGTGGCTCATGCATTAAATACAACCAATAAAACCTAGTGCACGTCAGTTCACATTTCCTAAGACGTTCAAGCATGTTACCATTTGGAAGTCTGCCAGTTTTCTTAAGCCTAACATCGAATTCATTCATCCAATACAATTATAAACAAGTAATCAACACATAATTAACATCTAGGTTTCATTAGATCCAAGCAAACACAAGATAGATCTAGCCTAGCATGATGGAATTAAGACAAGAACAAGATATAGACAACCAACACATAGACATATTGATTGAATTAAAAGAATACTTATCTCAATTACACATGAAAGGTATCAAGGGCTTGGAACCCTTGAAAAACCGGTAAAATTCGCACCAAGTTTGTACTAGGGTTTCTCCAAAACTTCTCTCTCTTTTAATGTGTGAAAATTAGAAAACTATATATAGGAAATAGGGTCTAACGGCGTCAAGACCAAACTTGTGACGCCATCACCTCGCCGCCAAAACTCTTCTCGGACTGCCTTGATCTACTTTTGACGCCGTCATGTGTTGTCCATTTCCAGGCCGTCATGCATTTTACTCTTGACGCCCTACTTCGTGACGCCGTCAAATATGTACTGGATCATCATGGAAATTGCTCTTGACGCCGTCAAGGATTCCTTCTTGACGCCGTCACCTACTGTTCCCAGTAAGGAAAATTAAGACTTTGTCGTTTTCTTCACTTTTATGCTCCAAAAACGTCCAAAATGCTTCCTTTTCCAGAATTCACTCACAAAGTACCTAAAATCACAAAAGGAACAATTTAGGGCAATATTTGATCAAATAAATTCAATTCCGGGCTTAAATGACCCCCTAAAAACGGATCATTTTTCGTGTCATCAATATGCCTTAACCTTTTGCAAACTTAGAATGTCTTTTCCCATGATCAATATGTCATCAACATATAAAATAAGGAAAATTACATCACTCCCACTAGCTTTGTGATATACACATGGCTCATCAAGATTTTGAGTGAATCCATACTTTTTAATCTCACTATCAAATCTCTTATTCCATTGTCGTGATGCTTGCTTCAATCCATAAATGGATCTTTGAAGTTTGCATACATGATTTGGGAATTCTGGACTCACAAACCCCTCAGGCTGAGCCATATAGATGTCTTCATCTAGGCGACCATTTAAGAAGGCGGTTTTGACATCCATTTGCCAAATCTCATAATCATAGTAAGCGGCTATGGCTATAAGAATCCTAATAGCCCTAATGTCAGCTACAGGAGAAAAGGTCTCCTCATAGTCAACACCAAACATTTGAGTAAAGCCTTTAGCTACCAAACGGGCCTTATAGGTGTGTACAATGCCATCCATATCAGTCTTTTTCTTGTAGAGCCATTTACTCCCAACTAACTTGGCACCCGGAGGCAGCTCTACTTCTTCCTAGACTTCATTGTCTCTCATGGATTGCATTTCCCCATTCATAGCAACCTGCCATTTTTCCTTTTCAGGACTATTCATGGCAGCCCTATAACTAGTAGGTTCATCAAGATCCCCTAGTATAGTTTCCTCGCACTCTACATTAAGACATAGATGTTCAGGAGCTTTCACAGTTCTAGTTGACCTATGAATGGGAACCACTTCAACTTCAGGTGGAGGACCTAAACTTTCAGGTTCCACAGGAAGTTGGCTAGTGTTTTCAGAAGGTGTTACATCTTTTTGACCTTCTTCCAGATCATATAGTCTCCCACTGAATTCTTGGGATATGAGCTCCTTTTCCAAGAAGTCTCCATACCTTGCAACAAAAACTTTGTTTTCAAGTGGGTAATAAAAGTAGTAACTTATAGTTTCCTTAGGGTATCCTACGAAGATGCACTTTACAGATCTTTGTTGGAGTTTGTTTGCTGAGTCAAGTTTAACATATGCCTCACAACCCCAGACCTTTAGATAAGACAAGTTAGGAGCTTTTCCAGTCCATAACTCATATGGTGTCTTATCCACCTTCTTTGTTGGAACCATATTTAGAATGCAAACCGCAGATTCTAAGGCATAATCCTAAAACAAAAAAGGAAGAGTTGTTAGATTAAACATAGATCGTATCATATCTTACAATGTACGATTCCTTCTCTCAGATATACCATTTTGTTGTGGAGTATATGGAGAAGTAAGGTGCTGGACAATTCCCTCCTTTGCTAAGTAATCTATAAACTCTTGACTCAGGTATTCACCACCTCTATCGGATCGAAGAACTTTAATCTTCTTTCCAAGTTGCAACTCTACTTCTGCTTTAAACACTTTCAATGTTTCAAATACCTCATGCTTATGTTTAAATAAACATAACCATAACGGCTATAATCATCCGTAAATGTTAAGAAGTAGCTAGCACCTCTCCTTGACACATGTCTAAGTGGTCCACACACATCTGTGTGAATAAGACCAAGTAGATCATTAGCCTTTTCAATCCTATTCTTAAAGGGTTTCTTTGTCATCTTCCCAGCAATACAAGATTCGTACTTATCAAATGATTCATCATTGATCTTATCTAAAAGCCCATCATGTTGCAGCTTTTCCATGCGAGCATTGCCAATGTGAGCAAGTCGACAATGCCAAAGATAAGACGAATCCAGACCTTTCTTGATTCTCTTATTATTGATGCTATACATTGAATTATTTTTAACAAAATCATTATCATTATCATTCATATCAATCTCAAAAATAACATTCATAGCAATAGCATTAGAATAAAAAACACCATTTAAAGAAATTGAAATTCCATTGCTAGAAATAGTATGATCAAAACCAAGGTTCAACAAACATGAAAATGAAATTACACCTCTAACAATTGACGGTGCATAATGACAATTATTTAAAGATAGTACTAAGCCCGAAGCAACACTAAATTAAAAACGCCTATAGCTTCAACTTATGCATGTGCTTTGTTACCCACGTGCAAGAATTGTTCTCCATAGGCCAGCTTTCTCTAAACTCTAAACCCCTGAAAGGTATTGCAAATTTGAATGCCACATGCCGTATCATATACCCATGAATTCAATTTAGGAGTAAGAGTGAATAATTCAATCATAAAGAACGCACCTGATGAACTGGGGTTACCAGCTTCATTATTCTGCTTCTTCTGTCGCAAGTCATGAATGTAGAGAGGACAATTGCGCTTCCAATGGCCCTTTTCATGACAGTGGTGACAATCCTGATCCTTCTTGTTTGGAGGATTCACCTTGTTCTGCTTAGGCTGATGCTGCTTCATCTTGGGTTGTGGTTGATAGGCCATGACCTGCTTGCCTTTATCACCTTTCCCTTTGCCCTTGTTCACATGCGATTTCTTCTGGATTCTCCCCCATGAATCGCCAACACTTGCGGGGTAGGAGCCTTGATCTTGGCTGGTAGACTTTTCTCATAATCAACAAGCAATGCGAATAATTCTGAGACTGTCTTCCCCGAGCAGTGCATGTTGAAGTTCTGCACAAAACCAGCAAATCTAATTCTGTGAAGTTGATCAAAGTATTCTTTCATCTCATTCACATAATCTTCAACTGGTTTACCATCACCATGCTTGCAGTTATGTAGCTTGTCAAGTTCATCATACAATTCTACTGCAGGAGACTTTTCATAAGACTTTTGAAGTTCTTCAAGCATGTCTTTAGGAAAGTAGTACTCAAACTTGTTTTGTAACTGAGCACTCATGCTAGTGAGCATTAAACAAGCAAACTCATTAAATTTAGCATGCTCAAGTCTCCAAGCTGCCTTAACTGCTTCTGGTTCAGTTGCAGCAGGCTCTGCTTCGCATTCATTGGTCAAGTAATCGAGCCTTCCGGTCACCCTCAAGACAATTCTGAGTGAACGGTGCCAATCATTGAAATTCTTTCCAGTCAATTTTTCCCTTTCAAGATGACTCTTGAAAGCAGAAATCACAGATGAGTTATCGGGTTGAGCCATATCTACAGATTAAAGTTCAAACATTAGTATTTTCGATAATCAATATCTCCAAGAAAATATAATACCCAAAGGCTATATTCATATAACCAACTAATTTTCTTGAAAATCTAGGATCCAACTTTACATAGATTCCACTACATCAGTTGATCTGCTAGTGGTGAAAGTTTAAAAGATGGTAATTTGTCGAACAATAATTGGCAAACAAGATTTCCAATTTCTAGACCATTATGGGATTTACATAAAATTGATGCATCAATTTTCCTTGTAAGCATGTTTCATCCCATCTCATGCCTTATGTTCTAGGTCTCACGCACAACTTAATTAAGTCGTCTACCTTAGAAACTATAAAATTACTCTCTATGGTCTCACACATTAACATAATTTTACCTTGTTATAAAAATTTAGCCTAGGTCTCACGTTTACTAAATTAGAATTCCAAGTGTTCCTTATAGATAGATGACATGTAACTTAAATTTTAGGGTATTCAATTTTGATGTGACAATCAAAATATGTATAAAGATGCATGCACTCATCTTTATATTATAAGTTTTCAAAACCTTTTTATAGCCAATTCTTAAGATTAATACACAAAGTTTTACTTGAGGTAAAATACCTTAAGTTGACTTTGTACAAGAATGATTTTAAAAGAAAATCGTTTAAGACGTATTCGTAAGTGTGATAACCAAGGCAGACTCTAAGGCTCTTTCCAAGCCTTCTTACCACAACTATGAATTTGTCTTAAAGGAGTTACTTTTAAAAACCATGTTGTACAAAACATCAATCAAGCAAAAGTTTATGGATTCAATCTCAAAACATGTAATAAAGTATGAATCTTGCTAGTCTCGCCTTGGAGCGAATTACCGTGCGAAGCGAACCGTTGTTGGCACATAAGACACCGCAAAATTCAATCATTATCACTTAAAGTTTCACCATTATTAGTCCATATTGTTTTCTTTATAAAAATTACCCTTTTATTGCTTACAATCATGTGTAACAATTAAAACAATAAAACAAGTAATCAAAGACATATCAAAACAACTAATAATCATAACAATTATAAAAGGTGAAACAATTAGCCACATGCAATCTTGATTAGAAAAGATCCTGACAAAATCAATTCTAGGTTTTTATATGCATCTAATCAACTAGGGCCTTCCCCTCTTGATGGAGGTGGAGCCACATACATTGACAAGTCAATTGCGTAGGCCAAAGTCAATCACATACCACATAGCACATAAATTAATTTTTAATATATATTGGGGTCTTCCCCAATTTTAGATCTATCTAAACATGTGACAATTAATAATAAACAATTAATAGATCCATGACTAACATGCATGTTTCGTCACGGATTAAGGCATAACAATTACCACACAGGTCACAAGATACGTTCAAATAACCGATTAATGACCTAGGGTTTCTAATGATTACAAGTTAATCAATTTAAAACCACAAACCCTAATTAGGGTTTCATGGAAATCGACCCCCCCATAAATTAGGGTTTAGGGTTTCTAATTTTTCAAAGAGAAAAACCCTAGATCAAACATGTGTCTAAAACAATTAAAGATCCGATTTTTATTACGTTTTAGTAATCAATTACATGTTATACATGGCTCGTGATGCCACTGTTAGAATTTGACAATCAAAGTACACGAATTTGCGGAAGCTATGATCAAGTATAACACATAATATTAACTAAAACATAAATAGGAACGTACCCGATGCACTTCAATAAATCTTGATCTTGTGTAATAATAGATCTATGATAAACCCCTTACCGTTTTATTTATCGATCTCTTGATAATAAATATAGTGAGTTATTACCTCGTTCTTGTACACACATATTAAACCGTATTAAGGTTATGCAAGTAACTACACAAGAATTAGTTTTTGACAAAGCAAAAATCGAAACCCTAATAATATAGGGGTGTTCGACCGGTTTTGAAAGCAAGGAGAAAGAGAGAAAATCTTAGGGATAATTGTGTGCACAAAAGGTGAGAAACAATGACCCTAAGATTTGTATTTATAGTGTTTAGGTAGCTTTGGGAACAAGCTAGGGCAAGGGTGCCCCTTGTTGGTGTGTTCAGCCGACCCAACCCAAGGAGAGGGTGGGGGGGGGGGGGGGGTTCTAGACCCTTCCTTAATTGCCAAATTACATAAACACCATTTTTTTTCCTCTTTCGTCTAATGGTCGTTAGTCCCTTTTCCGTTAAGTACTAATAGTTGTTATATTCTCGTGTCTAATAATAAATATAATAAAACATTTATTATTTTTCCTTAATACTCATTTGTAATGTGTGCAATCACGAGGTCTCGGGTTCGATACTAGACATTTACACATTAATAATTAGACATACATTTAACAACAAGAACCTCCATTGTCATTAACTATTTTACCCTTTAACTTTATTAAACCGAAGATCGTTGTTCTTCCTAATCAAGATCGTTTGATCCTCTTACGAGCATAACAGCTAGATTCACCATTTTGACAATGGAATACCAATGTTCTTGAAACAAGCTTCCAAGTCTCCATTAACCTCTTGGATTTAAAGGGCGTATTTAGTCTTTCTTGGTATTAAGAGTATTCCGAGGCCGTTTCCCAAGGAACCCAGGGGAAATAAGTGGCTTCAGTTTTACTTCTACTGGTTTACTAGATTCATCTTCAATACCAATATTAGATGTCATGGTGGACTAGGGTTACTTGGACTTATAGCCTTATATCAAAGATTTATACCATTCAGTTAGCTTCTTCACCATTGCTAGAACTCGAGGGATCTAATTAGTATCAACGGCAAGATTCTGACTGGAATCATTTTCAGTACTGGATTCTTCTTTGCAATGTTAAATTTTGTAATAATTCCCTGATTTACAACTAGTAAAAAACTATGTGCACTTGATGATAACGAGTTTGGTACCCGCGCATTACTGCGGAATTCTTTTGCTGCCGTTAGCTACTTAACATGAAGTTAGTTACCTAGGACTGATTTTGCAATTGATGTATAACATGAAGGACCATTTATGTAAATTATTTGAGGACTAAATTTGCAATGAACCACTGAGATGAAAGACAAAGTGCGTACAATTTTTTTTTTAAATGTTAAAGATAACGGTCGTTAGTTAACAGCCGTTAAATAACTAACGACCGTTAATACTAAAAAAAAAAAAAAAAAAAACTGTAGCAAGCACTGTAGCAAGCACAGTGCTTGCTACAGTAAACTCTTACCCTTTAGTATATTATATAATGAGTCCTGGCCTGTGTACTCAATCATATAATCAATCACAGCATACTGCTAACTTCTAATCACAACAAAAAATAGCATAAAATAAAATAACTTAAATGTGTTGTCGATGACCAACATTACATTATTTTTTGTAACAATATTTAAGTCTAGACCAAGTACTGGTATTGCATACATAATCATTGGAATTGCAATAATATATTAAAATAACATTTAAAAGTAGATTAATGTACGGAATGGAGAAATGGAGCTACCTTTTTTTTTATTAACTTTAAGACATTCAGCTATCGTATATACTGGCTAGAACGTATTTAGGATTTGGTCCACGAAGGAATATATATGCCTACATAGTCAATATCAAGCCACATTTCAAGCATCTCAGTATCGAATTTGACTATAACTAATCCATAAAGAACTGTAACTTAACCGTTTGGTAACTAATACTAGGCATAGATAACCAAAACTCAACAGATGTGTCTCTATATATATTTGCAAAATAATTCACCACATCGACCTAATCCATATGGGGTTGATCAAGTATATATACAAAACTCTCTCACCATCCCGAAACACGTTTTAGAAGTAGACTTTTGGATCGAAAAAGAATAGTAACTTTTTTTGACAAAAGTACTCAACACTAAGAGCATCTACTATGTTAAACTTTTATAAAAGTTTATAGTTTTATTATAACATTAATTAACAAACCTTGAACCTATCTTCACTATTTATAAAACTCATAAAGCTTTATAAAAATTATACAAAATTAAATGCATTAAATTATGAAAAGGTTTAATATTCTAGACCTATTCATCATAAACCTATTAATAAACCTATTTTCACTATGGTTACAAGTCTTTAGACCTATTAATCATTTTATAAACCTTTTCATAAACTATCATAGTGGATGCCTTAACGGTTGGTCTTCACTGCAGATTGAGTATCGGTGATGAATAAGTTTTTTTGTTGATGCAATCAGCTCTGTTCTACGCATTAGAAATAGAATGGATGTAAAATATCAATCTTATACTTTTCTAATGCAAGTTGAAGAATATTTTGCAATTTCAGATGTTAATGTTTTATTCTCATAAACATGTTTGAGACATAAACAATATAATTAACTCAAGTTGTACATACCAACTAGTACATAGTGGTTAACCATCAATCCATTCTAACAAGAAAACAAATATGAAATCCTGTAATCTATATTAAAAAAATGTAGACGATCACTATAAAACAAGTTTGTAATCAATCCATTTAAGCACAGAATAACAAAATCTTAGTCTTGTTAAGGGAAAGGGTCTTTTGAATATGGGAAACAATGGAGTGTTGAGGCATTGGCCTCAAGTTGTGTATGCTTTTTCTTTCTTCTTATTAGCCACTATTGTCATTGCTGATAAATCATATGGTTACAATTCTCCAAAGCCAAATGGCTGGAAATTGCCAAAGGTGAAGCATACATTGCCTAATTCACCTTACATTTACAAGTCTCCGCCATCACCAGTAAAACACAAAATGCCATATGTGAAGCCATATCTTCATAAATCTCCTCCACGTTCTTACGTCTACAAGTCTCCTCCACCACCTGCGAAACACAAATTCCCATATGTGAAGCCTTATCTTCATAAATCACCTCCACGTTCTTACGTCTACAACTCTCCACCACCACCTAAGTATGTTTACAAGTCTCCAACACCAACGTCACATTACATCTACAAATCTCCACCACCACCTCCATATGTTTTTAAGTCTCCACCACCGCCCCCACATTACGTTTACAAGTCTCCACCACCACCCCAGTATGTTTACAAGTCTCCTCCACCGCCGTCAAGCTATGTTTACAAGTCTTCACCACCACCTCCGTATGTTTATAAGTCTCCACCACCACCGTCACATTATGTGTACAAGTCTCCACCACCTCCTCCATATGTTTACAAGTCTCCACCACCACCGTCACATTACGTGAACAAATCTCCACCACCACCTCCATATGTTTACAAGTCTCGACCACCACCGTCGCATTACGTATACAAGTCCCCACCGCCACCTCCATATGTTTATAAGTCTCCACCACCATCATCGAATTACATGTACAAGTCCCCACCACCACCTCCATATGGTTACAAGTCTCCACCACCACAGTCACATTATGTGTACAAGTCCCCGCCACCACCTCCATATGTTTATAAGTCTCCACCACCACCATCACATTATGTGTACAAGTCCCCACCACCACCTCCATATGTTTATAAGTCTCCACCACCACCTGCGCATTATATGTACAAGTCCCCACCACCACCTACATATGTTTACAAGTCTCCACCACCACCTCCATACGTTTACAAGTCTCCACCTCCGCCATCGCCTTCTCCCCCTCCTCCTTATGTGTACAAGTCGCCACCACCACCATCACCTTCCCCACCACCCCCATATATTTACAACTCTCCCCCTCCACCAAAATATTATTAAAGCACAAGCTTTTTCCAGCATGACATACTGAGACGAGGTTGACAGGTTATATCATCCTATAGTCCATGATGCTTTCGAATACAACTTTTTTTTTCTTCATTCTTAACAAGTGTATTTTTCTTGTTAGTAAGGCCTCTATATATATGTAATGAGCTTGATTTATGTATGTTTTACTAATCATTTATAACATGTGAACTATTTCATTCTATGTTTGAGAACTGTTTAAGCAAAACTAAGTTTTCTTCTTCCTTAATATCACTATATATAATGCGACGTTTCGACATATTGTAGAGAAATATTGTCAAAACTCAAAAGTGCAAATTTTTTCTACAGTAAAATTCGATTCTTGAAAAAAAACTGGGATGATAAGATTACTACACAGTAAACTAATTAGTATGGCTATATAAATATTTTATCCAACGAATACAGCAGAATATGCGGAAAACAGACCCTAGCTCAATTACCTGCCAATCAAGCTTTTTACAATAGAGTTTATGAGCATTGTTTTGCAGGAAGTTACTGGAAAGTACACTAAGTTATTTCCTCGAGGGGGACAATTCTTAATCAATTTCTACATCAATCACTTATAATATAAACAGCCCATATTGCAACCAATTGGTCGCGGCATGACCAAAAAAATGATGCCGAAAGGCGTGAAAGACTTGAAGAAGTGGCCTATATGTGAAACAAGACATCCACAAAGTTCTCAAAAGCACTTTGATTTCTTATGTTACACAAGATGCTTCACTATGTTTAGAAAATCCCAAATAAATGGGTACAACCGGATCATGATTCTATCTATTTAGATTTCCATATCATGATCTATCTATTTCGGTTGAAGCATGGTTCCTCATTTCCAATCTGATCAAATGTCTTTACATTGACCGGATTTTTTTAGCGGTAGAATAATAGTTCAGAGGAATACACAAGAACCTCTATTGTCATTAAACTATTTTACCCTTTAACTTTATTAAACCGAAGATCGTCGTTCTTCCTATCCAAGATCGTTTGATGCTCTTACGAGCATAACAGATTCACCATTTTGACTATGGAATACCAATGTTCTTGAAACAAGCTTCCAAGTCTCCATTAATAACTTAACCTCTTTGATTTAAAGGGCATTTTAGTCTTTCTTGGTATTAAGAGTATTCCGAGGCCGTTTCCCATTGAACCCAGGGGAAATAAGTGGCCTCAGTTTTACTTTTACTGGTTTACTAGATTCTTCTTCAATACCAATATTAGATGTCATATTGGACTAGGGTTACTTGGGTTTATATCAAAGATTTGTACCATTCAGTTAGAATCTTCACCGTTGCTAGAAATGGAGGGATCTAAATAGTATCAACGGCATGATTCTGACAGGAATCATTTTCAGTACTGGATTCTTCTTTGCAATGTAAAATTTGTGGACTCTAATCTCGACATTGCTCGGTTCAATATGTAATAAACGAAAGCCAAAGGGCTAAACTCGTTAGATAGATAGTTTATAACCGCTAGTCGGTTGGTGGTAGTTAAAGTTAGTTATGTTTCGGTTATAACTGTCAACCGAACGGTCATAATGGATCGCTATGAGCCTTTAAATACGCAGAACATGTAATGTTTGAATGGTTAGATCGATATACATTATTATTCAGTAACACTTGCAACTTGTATCGACTAGACTAGGGACAACAATTGGCATCAGAGCCTACTTTGTACGCTCGTTGATTCCAAGACAGTAAATGAGAAGGAAACTATACGCTGGGAACGAAAAGGTCTTGGTGGAACGTGTTGTTAAAACAAACAACAAAACCTGAATAATTTTGGAAGCGTTGGAAGACGATAGTGCACGATCAGAACCAACGAAAGTTGCAAACATGGAATAACTTCAATCAACTCTTGAAGGAAGAAGAGGAATACGTTGAAGGTTGAAGGATTATATGGCCAGAAAAAACACCAAATGATTTGGTGGGAGGACTTTGTTGGGGACAGCCTATTAAGCGCGACACAAAGGAACGAGAAAAAAAACTATAACGCTTCGTTGAGAAGAAGCTTGATACCGGGAAAGATCTTACAAACTTCTGTGGGGACTGCTATTGAATTGCGACATAGAAGGGAGAAAACACGCAACGCTTTTGTGATAAAAGCAAGTGGAGGACTTTTGTGGGTAACGTTTGTTGAGGAACGACACAAAAGGAAAGGAAGAAATAAAACACAACACTTGTGTTACAAGCATGTGATACCGAAAGGAAAGGAAAGATATTATTGGGTAACGTTTTGTGGGCAACGGCTGTGGTAAGACCGACACAAAAAATTAACGACGCTTGGAGATTGGAGGCGTGAGACCGAGAAAAGATTTGTGGGAAACGACTTGGAAGTCTACACAAAAAAAGGGAAACCAACACCGAAGTTTGGGAACAAGTTTGTGATACCGAAAAGAAAAAAGGGAGTTTCGTTTTATTTGGGTAACAAGTTGTGATCGATAAAATCTAAATAACAACGAGGCAACAACAACGAATCCTTGGGAACACCGAAAGAAGCAGAAACATTTGATGCACTTGGTAATATTAACGTGAGAAAGAAAAGGAGAAATTTGTTGCGGGCATCAACGTTCAAGTATCGACACAATTGGGAATACGGTTGTGTTTTAACACAACGTTAAGGTTAGAAATCTAATAAGTTTTTGGATTTCTATCATACTAGTAGTATAAATTTTATAGTTCTCGTACTATTAGGAATTCCCGAAAACTATTTCTGTTCCCGTACTATTAGGAAATCCCATACTAGTAGGACAATCCCATATGTTAGAAAGTGAAGATCATACGCACAAATAGGATGTTTATTGAGGATCTTAGTAGCGCGTTGATAACACAAAAACCCGTACCACCAATCACTCACTATCAATGCCCCAAGTTAAAATTTACAAACTACACCATTTGGGCTATCCAAATTAAAGTTATACTTGAAGTACACAGTTTACGGGAAATGATAAAACATAAGGAAAATGCGCAAGCAGATGATAAAAAGGATAAGGCAACGACGGCCTTCTAGGATAAGGCAACGACGGCTTTCCTATATCAAGCGTTGACTGAAGATATGATATTACAAGTCGCGGGTTGTAAATCAGAAAAAGAATTATGGGAATCGTTAAAGAAAAAACACGTTGGAGAAGAAAAAGTGCAGCAAGCACGTTTACAATCATTGATGATTGGATTTCAAACACTACAAATGAAGGAGGACGACTCAGTGGATGCATTTACGGCTAAACTAAACGGCTATGCCAATAAGGCAAAAGAATTAGGAAAAACATTGGACGAATCACTTTTAGTGCCAAAACTATTAGATTCCACACCAGATACCTATCTTTCAAATAGTCACTTCCGTAGAACAAAACAGTGATCTTGACGACGTTACCTTAGACGAGATCATTGGAAAACTCAAGGTATTTGAGGAAAGGATAAAACTTTGAAAAGGAGGACAAGTAGAAAGCCAGGAAAACTTATTATTCTCACATGGAGAACACTCGAAAAGGGGAAGGCGATTCGGTAATCGCGGAGGTAGATCAATCTTTTCACGAGAAAACTGGCAAAGTAATAGAAAGAAATATGAATCAAAGGAGGAAGGCTCAACTCACAAAGGAAAATCGAACACAAAGTGGAATAAGCGTGAGTGGGACATGAGCAAAGTACAATGTCACAAGTGTAGGAAACTTGGACATTTTAGAAATGACTGCACACAAGCATCGACAACACAGGAACAATCAAACCTTATCTTAGAAGACGAACCATCACTACTAATGGAAACACACGAAACTGAACACGAGGAAGTACTGTTGAATGAAGGACAAATTCAACCCGGAAAATATGCTACAATAGATGCAAGCATATGGTATATAGATAATGGTGCAAGTAACAATATGACGGGAACTAAGAGTCATTCATAAGATATTGACGAAAGCATAACGGGATGTGTTCGTTTAGGAGATGGATCGTATGTGGAGATAAAGGGAAGAGGCTCTGTATTGTTAGGTTGTAGGAACCACGAACAAAAGATAATATCATATGTATACTACATTCCACACCTCAAGAGCAACATATACTAAGTTTAGGACAACTCACAGAGATAGGATGTAAAATCATCATGGATGGAAACCAACTGACTTTGTATGATAAGAATAAGAAGTTGTTGATGAAGATTGAGAGATCTAAGAATAGACTTTACATACTACGAATAGAAACACCCATATGCCTCTTGGAAAATGTAGATAACCATGCATGGTTGTGGCACACTAGATTAGGTCATCTAAACTTTGACGACATCAATAAGATGACAAGGAAGGGTCTAGTGGAAGGAATACCAAGAATAAATCATGCAGGGCAAATTTGTGATGCATGTTTATTAGGAAAACACAGTAGGACACCATTCCCAAATCAAGCTAAGTTCACATCAAAGAACCCTTTAGATTTAGTATATGAAGACCTTTGTGTAACTTTAAGTCCAGCCACACACTCCGGAAAGAAACTCATTTTCTTGTTAGCGGACGACTATACATGTTTCATGTGGGCCTACTTTCTGACATCGAAAGATCAGGCATTTAACACTTTCAAGGAATTTAGACAACAAATTAAAATGGAAATGAAAATGAAATTAAGGATGCTAAGAACAGATAGGGGAGGTAAGTTCACATCTAATGAATTCACTAAGTACTGTAAAGAAAATGGAATAGCACGGCAATTAACGCACCATACTCACCACAAAAAAATGGAGTTATGGAGAGGAGAAATAGAACAGTGCTATCTACTATGAGAAGTATGATGAAAGCGAATAAGTTACCCTTAAACATTTTGGCGGAAGCAGTTAGACACGCCATATATATACTAAACAGGGTACCTACAAGAGCCCTGGTAAATAAAACTCCATATGAGGCACTCTACAACAGAAAACCAAATCTGGAAAACCTAAGGATATTCGGATGCACAACTTATGCCAAGATAACAATACCTTACTTGCAAAAGCTAGATGACAAAATTATTTACCGGGTCGTTGACCTTTTACCCAAAAAGCTGGATGACAAAAGCATACCCATGAGTTACTTAGGAATAGAGGAAGGATCGAAAGCATGTTGGCTATGATCCAAAAGGAAAAAGGAAACATGTTATCAGGGATATAAGGTTTATGGAAACAAAACCGTGGGATTTGGATAACAACAGAGAGGAAACAAGTACACAAGACTCATTTTAGGCAAGTTTTGTGGTAGAAGGAGTCGACAATGGAAACACTACATCAGTCAACTCAAAAAATAATAACGATACCTATCAGGAATATGAACCAATTACTGGTCTAAACTCTCCAATTACCCCACAAACATACACTTACAACCCCCACTCAGAAGAGGAAGAAGCTAATATTAGTTCATTAGGAAGCTCAGAACAGGGATTTGATGATACACGAATACGAGGTTTCAAAGACTTAACAGAAGTATAAGGATGCACGTATAGTTGAAACTGAAAGTCTGCTATTTACGGAAGAAGAACCACGTAACTACAAGGAGGCATCAACAGATAAGAAATGGATTGAGGCCATGGAAATTGAACTGGATTCAATCAACAAAAATAACACATGGACTCTTACTACTTTGCCTACAAATCAGAAGGCAATAGGATTCAAATGGGTTTTCAAGACCAAGAGGGATGCAAAAGGAAAAATCATCAAATACAAAGCACGATTAGTAGAAAAAGGATATGTAAAAGAACAAGGAATAGACTTCGACGAAGTATTTGCACCAGTTGCACGCATTGAGATAGTTCGTTTGATTCTAGCACTAGCAGCATATCATGGATGGCAAGTACATCATTTGGATGTCAATTCAGCATTTTTACATGGAGAATTGAAGGAGGAAGTCTATGTCACACAACCTGAAGGTTTCATACAACAAGGAAATTCATGGAAAGTCTACAAGCTTACTAAAGCATTATATAGCTTAAGGCAAGCACCACGAGCTTGGAATGTGAAACTTGATCAAACCTTAAAGTCATTAGACTTTAGAAAATGTAATCTCGAACAAGTAGTTTACATGAAGAGAAGCAAGACTTCCACACTGATAGTTGAAGTTTATGTTGATGATTTGATAATCACAGGCACTCCAAGGAAGGAAATAGACTTGTTCAAATCCCAGATGGAAGAAAAATATGAAATGAGCAACTTAGGATTGTTAGCTTATTACCTCAGGATAGAAGTTACTCAGACAGGATGAGAGATGTAACACCCCCAATTTTGGTGATACGTAGCGGAATTCAAATTGGGTGTTACTTCATGGCACAATAGTTGAATAGTAGAAAACGATCACCAATTTAGTGGTTTTAAAAGATTTATCATTCAAATTTGTATAAATACCAGAGTTTACAAAATGAGGTCCCATTAGTTTCAATATTTACAAATTACATTAAATAAGTTTTTGAATGATAATAGAATTCATAGCCTTCTTGAGTATTCGTGCTCCTCTGTGCCAGCCTCGTTCATTATGGACCTAAAATACATGCTAAAGTGTCAACACAAAGGTTGGTGAGTTCATAGAGTTTGTGAAAATAGTTGTGGAAATCTTGTAAAATTATCATGACAAGTATAGGTAAATACTAATTGTAGTTCTTAAAACTTTCGAGTGTATGACTATTGTACTACATACAATATCACATATAGGTAGTGTTTCTGCTACTCGTAATTTGGACCAAGCCCTGTTTGTCTCGTAGTTGGACCAAGTCCTGGTTGTTTCGTTTTCTTGCTCCAACTGAGTCGACTTAATGGTTTCATTAATCCTATAGATCTAATCATAATATTCGTACTCAATACGCATAATGCTTAATGGTCCATGATATATAAACTCTAAGTATGGCAATAATGTTACTTAGCATAAATAAAATTTAGTTCAGATACAACACATAGTTAGCAAATAATCAAAATTGAATTAAAGTAGTTGAGCATGTATCTCCCCCAAAGAGTTTGTAAACCAAGTAAAAGAGTAAAGTGGGGCTATGACTCACCGTGAGTTGGATGATAATTTAGTGCTTTAATGAGTTCGGTAGATAAGCTGGGAAACCTCTAAGTGCAACATAAAATAGAACGTTGCGACTTAGGTTTGGAGTAATGTCTAAGAATACAAATACGAGCCTATATATGTCTTGCATATTGTTCATGATGTATTACTTAGTATTTAGTGTAAGTCGTTGAATAAAAGTGGTTTATGAAACATGTATAGTTTGTATATCTCTTACTACCGTTCGGGCCGTCATAATTCAGAGGTCATGTAGTAAACGTTCGAGGAGCTAGGACACTTTAAATCGTAAATCCAGCAACTCGTCGATCCGTTTACCGAAATGAAACCCCTCACATGAAGCTCCCTAGTGTTGTAGTATTTGATAGAAAATATAAGTTTTTGATCATTAAAAGTTATATGTCCGAATAGTTGAATAAACTTAGGAAAGTTTATTTTAAATGAAGATTGTTATCTTTAATGAGTTTATTAAGCCTAGAATGGATATGATATTACTTGCAAAGTTTCATGGTCATTTGATGGAGTAGATCCAAATTGGATGATTATGTTACAACTAACACTTTAGTTCATGTTTTTGACTTAGAAAGTTATATGGTCTTTAGCCGTGGCTTTGCCGTGAATTTGGTCATTGCTACAATGGTCTTGAGACTCATCCTTGGCCTTAGCCATGGTTGTGGTCTCGGCTTTAAGGTCATTAGACCTCTTGGTTTTACTTAGCCATAACCATTACATAGTCATTCGGGTATTTAAAAGGGCTGTTAAGAATTTGAAGAAAATATCATTCATTATGGGTTTTCTGGACCCGTGCACCTGAGTTTTTGAAGAAAACATCGTTCCGGACAACTTTCGTGTTTTAACTTTTTGATGAAACGGAGCAGAAAAGTCTCTTTTTGCATGTTTTAGTTCTGTCACAGAAACTTTTGGGACAGTTTTGCCGCAAAGTTTTGGTAACTTCTATTAGCCATAACTTTTGACTCATATACTCATTTTAGGTGATTCATATTGCTATGTTTTCCTTGTTAAGTCCTCTACCAGAATATGTAATTTTCCAATATCATGTTTATACTATTTTGGTTGAATGTCTCAATATAAGTCACTAGTTTTCTAGTTTACTTAACATAAGTTAACATATAGTTTCCATAACTTGTTTTAATAGTTTTTGTGCATCATGAACATAACACAAAGACCATATATAGAATGAATGAATTATAATAAGCATGAAAATAATATTGAGCAAGAAAGTGTATTAGGGTCTCTTACAACTTTTGGCTTTCTAAAGAAAGGAAGTCAAGTATGAAACTAGGACACTAAACCTATGCTTGGAAACCCTTCACCACAACTCTTGCAAACCCTTGCTAACCTTACATAACCCTTGTGAAAACCCTTTAACCTCAGCCCCTAACACCTTGTGTAGCTCCTAATTCAACCATGGAATCACCAAACAAACTCTTGATTCATGTAGAGACTAACTATGCCTTCAACTTTGGTGTGTAACTTATAACTTGGAAATCAAAGGATCAAGGTTTATGGATTTATGTGTGTGTTGTTTGGAATCAAGAGAAAGGAAGAGACGAGCCTTGTATTTATAGCATGAAGAGGAGGTGCAAGGAAGGTGCCTAGGAAGGCTCATTGAGGAGGTTAGTTTACAAGACTTTTCAAAGCTTACCTAGGAAGCTTTAGCACATGTAATCATCCTAGAGCACAAGGCACAAGATCATGACACACAAGGGGTGACTCCCCCTATAGACGGTTCACATGGGTAGGGTGGATGACTTGGTCATTTTGTGGTATTATCCTACTTATGGAGCTAGTTTTGGTTCCGATAATTGCAAACTGTAAGTTGTTAGGCCACGAAACGTAAAACCGGGTATCGTAAAAACATGAAACTTGAAAGAATGACTAAACTTGTCAATATACTCCATAATAGGGCTGAGCATCGGGCCGGATCCCGACCCGACCCACCAATACCCGATACCGATTGAAGGCCAAATACTATACCGACTCCTGAACCGATTTGTGTCGGGTCGGTTTTGGTTACAAACGGGATAAGTCTGGCGGTTATTGGGCTGAAATGCCAAGCCCGAATTTACAAAATATTCCAGCCCAATAGAAGCCCAGAAACAGATCCAGATAAAGTAGCATCACAATAAGCAAATTCAAGTTCAAGATAACCAATTATTGGTTACCAATACAGTAGCAAGTTCAAGATAAAGTACCAAGTTCAAGATAACCAATACGACGTCTTGAATTACAGAAGATGATAGAAGGCAGAAGCATCACAAGTTCTTCTCTTTTAGATGATCTTGATCCATATATGCTTTCTTCGTTTGTGTTTTTACTAAAAGATGATAGAACTTCTATCATAGAAGGCAGAAGCATCACAGGTATATTTATTGTTAGATAATGTAGGCGTCTAATGAGGAGTGAGTATGTAGGCGTCTTTTTATACTAAACCTAAAATGAAAACGGGCCAATCGGGCTCATCGGGTTTCCGACGGTTTTGATACCGACCCGCCCCGATACCGACACAAGGCAACTATTACAACCGACTCCCGACCCGTATGACGTCGGTTCGGTTTCGGGCATATGTCGGGTCGGTCGGTTGGTCGGGCTAATCGGGTTATGGGCGGTTATGCTCAGCCCTACTCCATAATAAAATATAAAATGAGTGGTAAGTTCCATCGGGTTGCTCAAACCCTGTTAAAACTGAAAATGCGGGTCTAAAATACGTAATACGTAAAATGTTCGAAAGTTGCGTAAAATGGAGAAAATTAAAATGTAACTTTTCTAATATGATTATAATGAATTAAAATGGCCTATAATGTCTAGCTTGGGCTTAGTATGGTGTCGGTTGGTATTTAATGTCTTTTAGACATAAAACCATAAGCCTAAAAATCAAGGAATGATTTATAAAATCAAGGAGTGATTTTTGGTCAAAGGGGGAGTGAAAATATGTTGACTTTTCCAAAATATGAAAGTTTCTAATCGTCTCAGAAAACGCGGTGCAGGTATAGGCTAAGGTTACGGATAAGTAAAAGTGCTTAAAACTTAAATTTCTGTTTCGTACGGCACAAGGTCTATTTGGTAACATTTTACTTAATTATCAAAAAATTCTCTAATTGATAATGAGTGTACTAAACATTAATCTGATGCGGGGAAAATTGACGCAGTTGGTTTTTGTTATGCGTAGGGTGTTTAAACGACGTTCAAACTAAACGTATAGTTTCTTAATAACTTTCGCGAAAATGATCCGATGAGTGTCAAACTTTTATTTTATCATGAAATAATTTATCTCACGAGAATGTGAAATCAAAACCTCGGGAGTGAATAGTGAATAGTGAATGTGAATAGTAAAAATGAATAGTAATCCGAAAATGTGAATTGTTACAAGAGATTACAATCAAGCAAACAGGATACATAAACAAAATCTTAAAGGATACAAGTATGATGGACAGTAATGACATGAAGATACCTATGGATCCGGGTACTAAGTTGGTCAAGGCGGATGATGGAAACTTAGTTGTCTTAACTTATTATAGAAGCCTATTAGGATGTCTTAGGTATCTACTACATACAAGACCAGATCTTAGTTACTCAGTCGGACTACTCAACAATTTATGCAAGACCCAAAGGATCATCACCTTAAGGCAATAAAGCAAGTAATCCGATATAGCAAAGGAACAAAGGAGCATGGTATTATATACAAGAAAGACGGCGACTTCAAAATTACAGGTTATAGCGACAGTAGTTATGGAATCAATACTGATCAAGGAAAAGGAACTACTGGAATAGTATTTTACTTTGGAGAATCACCTATTACCTGGTGCACTCAGAAGCAACCAACGGTAGCACTCTTATCATGTGAATCAGAATTCATGGCAGCTACTGGAGCAACTTGTCAAGCTTTATGGTTAAAATGGCTACTTAGTGAATTAACGGGTTGGGAGGAGGAAAGAATAATTGTGTAGTCTCGTGAGGGTTTACAGGGAACACACCCACAAAGTTCCTTTAAAAACAAATACAATGTTAAAGTATGTTTGTTATTTAAAAGATATAAATTTTCTGGTATAAGAGAAAGTTACGGCGTAAACTAATGAATAGATTTACGCCGCAAGTAATGACACCTGACAAAATTGCAGATATTTGACGATGGTTACGACATAACCATAACTGAAGTTATACGGTAAAAAGTCTCTGAGACAAATTCCCGAAGTGAAAGACTCCATGGTTAGTTTCCAAGCCATCCTCCTTCCTATACTACCTGTAAAAGATCATAACAAAACACACCAAACCCAACTATACTAATAAAAAGGTAAAAGAAATGGATAATTTGGGTTGTCTCCCGAAAAAGCACTTTTGTTTATTTACGAGTCTGTAAGTTAGACTCAGGGCCATGATGCATTGTAACACCCCAAAAATTGATAAGCAGCGGAAGTCTAATCGGGGTCATTACAGTTTAGTACACAGTCATACTCATAGAAAACAATTCAAAATATAGTCAATATCATTCCATGAAAACTCAAATGTTCAGAGTTACAAACATTTTTCCAAAATGTTAAGTACAAATCCTATAATTCTATAAAATCGCAAGTGCATAAGTACAAATCCCAAACATCAATAACATGAGAAATAGTGTAACCAACTCATAATAGTCGAGATCATCACAAAGTACATATCACAACCACACCATAAATACATACATCAACATAAACCATATCATTCATAAATAAACATCACGACATGTAACAACACACATGGAAATTATAATGAATCTCAATATGGGAGCATAATAAAAGATCAAACAACTAGAACATCATAAATCAATATCAATACGTTACAATCGTAACCAACATAAAGTTTTAATAATTTTTGAATTCATTGTTACAAAACAATAAAATACAACAATTATTAATGCCACAGGCGGCAAGTTAAGATGTCTCTGTAAGTAATGACATGTCATAGATCTATGAAGGTCCAGGTGCGCCTCCTGATCTCCTCTCCAGCTCTCTGATGATCCTGATCATCCCCAACATCTCCATATCCCTGGATCTCTCACGGGCCTGAATCTCCTCAATAGTAGCTGAAAGTGTGTGGATGGTAGAACTAGATGCAGCTAACTCCTGTGCCTGATGCTCCATCATCTCCTGTGTGATAGCCGCAATCGCTCTCAAATCATCAATCTCATGCCTCTGAACATCTAGTCGATGACCAAACTCAGTGATGGTAGCCTGTGCCTCCTCAATCTCTGTCCCCATCATCTCAAATACCATCTCTAAAGCTGTCCTATGTACCACGAGGTTCGTGACCTCCTCCTGCATACACTCAATCCTCTCCAAGGATATATCCTGAATAACGCTCAACAGCTCATCAAGACGATCCTCATGTCTCACTAACCTAGCAGCCAAAAGAGGGATTGTATGGTGTATCGGCTCCCCAGTAACCGGTAACACCGCTAAAGAGCCATCTCCAAGCTCAGCAGCCCTAGGTGATCCCTCAACCAATCTCCATCTACGTATGTAGTCTAACAAAAACGACCATCGACGAGCATCAACCAATCTATAAATGCCAGGTGAGGTGGGTGTCTCGGTGGGAGCAGGTGATGGTACAGGTGATGTAGTAGGTGATGGTATCGGTACGGTAGTAGTCTGTGAATAGAAAACTGTAATTGGTGGCATGGGTGGCAAAACCTCAGAGGGGTGGGGTGCGGTGTAAGTAGGCAACATGTACGGATGTGGCTCAGGTGGGGGAGATACAGGTGATGGTGGGGGTGCTGGTGATGCCACAGGTGTCAGATCTGGCATAGAAACAGGTGGTAATACAGATATGGGTGATGATACAGGTGTAGGTACAGGTGTAGATACAGGTGGTGTAGCAGTAGAAGCAGGCAAAATACAGACTCGTTTCCGAGCCGTGCATTTGCGGGTATAGTCTCCCTCATGATATCGAAACAACTCTCCGAAAGGCTCAGGCTCATAGGGTTCAAGAATCCTCACTCGCTTGCGCCGACGAATCGGTGCAGGCGGGGATGGTGGTGGGATAGAAGCAGCAGTGTCAGAAGTATCGGAGTCAGAAGACTCGTCATCAGCATCTGAACCGATGTGGTGACTAGCAGGTGGTGTAGGATGATCATCAGCCGCAAGAAACTACTGAGATGTCAGGTACTGATCATAAAGGTACTACCCCTGTGTCATAGGTCCACAGACAGGACGAAAGAGAGGCTGAATAGCAAAAGAATCAATGGGTGTAGAAGCAACCTCACCCTCCTCAAAGGGCTCAGTATCAGCAGATGGGTCTCCAGATGGAACAGGAGATGGTATGGCAGGTGATACAGGTTGGGTGTCATGGTCAGAATCATGGGTGTCTCGGGTGTCGTGGGTGTCATAGTCGGATAAGTCAATAGTAGGGCGAGTGGATGATGCTGGTACGACGTCGTCACTATCGGACAAAATAATAACCGGGGGCGACATGGTACTGTAATATCCCAAAAATAGCAGTGATATAAGTCATTTAGTCTACATAATGCTACATGCACAGTGATCATAGTGTCGTAGTGAGCTAAATGCGATGGGTGCTAAAATCAAACCTTAAAACATAGCGTTGGCAAGCGCTGGCACGGAGGGCACTTCGGTGATAAATAGTTTGTTTAAAAATCCGGTGAGGTTATAGTCCAAATGTTTTGAAAAATCATTTGGTTCTCTATAACCATGGCTCTGATGCCAATTTGTAACACCCCGAAAATTGATAAGCAGCGGAAGTCTAATCGGGGTCATTACAGTTTAGTACACAGTCATACTCATAGAAAACAATTCAAAATATAGTCAATATCATTCCATGAAAACTCAAATGTTCAGAGTTACAAACATTTTTCCAAAATGTTAATTGTTTCACAAAAGAGGTGATGAGTTTGTAAAGAATGATATAATTATTGAAATCAAAAGGGAGGTCCTGTGCCCTTTGCCAGCTCCGTGCCTCCATGCTTGCTAATTTCCTGAGATAAACATGCTTAAAAAGTCAACACAAAGGTTGAGTGAATCCATAGTAGTTTAAATAGTAATAGTGTGAACACAAGTCAAGCATTTGAAATAAACAAGCCAAGATAGACAGGTCTTGACTAAATGGGTGTAATATTGCTCCTAAGCCTCACGAAACGCAAGCCTTAACATTGATTTGACATATCATAAAGATAATAATAATCATCTACACCACAGCGGATGTAAATGACAAGAGGCCCTCGGTGACAGGAAATGTGCCAAATTCCATAATACCTCGAATATAGCTCACCTCCTGCCAAGTGATCACCTTGACAGAGGCGGGCTGCCATTCCAATAGATCTATCAACTATATTCGCGCTCACTCGCAAGTGATTAAGGTTCGTGATATGAGGGACTTGTAGCACAGGTGTTAACTTAGGCAATATCAGGTGATAACAACATACAGAAAAATACTTGTGTTTGATTTATAGCATTTATCTCCCCACGGGGTTTAAAAATATGGGACCATGAACTCACCTGACAGGTGGGTAATCACAACGGTGCTCAAAAGTGACGGTGTATTGCTATGACTAGCAATGAAATTCCTCCGACTTGCGACCTAAATAATACATTGTAATCGGTGTTTTAGACTTGTGTTGTAAATGACATGTGACATGTCATGTGCACGGTGATATCCGTTCGGGTGTTTTAATATATTCCAAAATAACATCACGTAGTTATTTGCATCGTTGTTACGAACCGGTGTTTGGTAAATATTAACTCGTCGTAAGAAATAATGTTATTTAAAAATATTTATGATTAAATATTTTTAATAAAGTTATATATATGTTAAAGTTAAAATATATATATATATATATATATATATATATATATATATATATATATATATATATATATATATATATATATATATGTATTTGTAAAAAAAAAATTATACGAAATAATTAATTATAAAAATAACCTTGTCACAATTTAACCCTCAACTTTACAAAATTACACTTTTTATCCTTTTGGTTAAAAATAGTTTGTAATTTGGTCCTTTTGTACATTTTACACTTTATTCCTCAAACTTATGAAAAATACAATTTCCTACCCCTCGTCTTTCAACAGAAATCAATATTGTCATAGTTAATCCGAAAGTTTGCAATTTTAACACTTTTTGTCCCTTAACGTGGTACTTTTGCAAAAGTAGTCCAAAAATCAAATTTTCGAAAAGTTAACTTTTAGTATACGAATGATTGTTCAAACCTTGTAACACCTCTTCTAAATCAACCTTAAAAAATCGAAAACACCTCTAATCTTTCAATTTCCAACCGAACTTTCTTATTTGAAAATGGACTGGGCTCGTTAGCCCGTTTAAAGCCTAAAGGGTGTATTGTTTGTTTAAAAAAAATAGTGTTCGACTAGGTTTAGTTTAGGTCTTGTTTTCGTAGCGAAAGATCGTGTACAACTTGCATGTCATGTTAATTTGGTTGAGTGTGAGTCGATAGTTTAGGTTGTCGAAAAATATATATACATTGTACGCGTAAAAATGCAATGGCGAGACCCTTTTCTAGTGTGTCGAGGCATGTGATTTGTAGTTATAGGTGTAACAAAAACTCATACTTAAAAATATATGTGTGTCGTGTGATGATGCATGAATTGAAAGAGAGATAGTTAACTTACAACACCAAAAGTTGGTGGTGATGAGACCGTGTGTACGAGACGAACGAACAAGTAAAATGTGGTACTCCTTTCCGTCAAGTGATCCCCCTTTGATCCAATACTTTGTTACCCAACTTATACGACTCGAAACCTTAGCTCGATTTCTCCTTGGTCCTCCTCGGCAGCAACACTAGAGTGTTTGTAGTTTTTGGATGAAATTTTGAGAGTGTGTGGAGACTAGCATTTAATGAAGTTTATATAGGGTGTTCATGGGTGGTTCATTGTTCCTAAAGACACAACACATTTCAAATGGTCATGTCAAACTCGACATTGTTGTCTAGCTATCTGTCACACCCCGCCACGGCGGAAACGCGCGGGTGTAACTTCATGGATATCATCACAACACCTGGTGTCAACATAGAGAACAACTACATGCACAAAAATAGAGCAATGTACCAACACACAGTGTTGTAACAATACCCAAAGATAAACATAACCAAAACAAAACATAAATCCAAACATAGATGATAAACCACTTCCAATGCAACTAAGGTCTCGTCTATCCACATCCTTCTATCTTATCCTTAGAAAGCTCACCTGAAAATGATGCTTAAAATGTCAACATAACGTTGGTGAGATTCATAGGTTTAAGACTCAACACACAAGGCAACCGAATTTACTGTGATTACAAAATATAGCTGGACAAATAAATATAGTTATCATATAGCTACATGCATTTGCAAGTTAATATCCACACATAAAGGCAACAACACTCAAAAGGCAACCATTGGGCGGAACGTGCCCACCGATCCAAAGTAGTACCCATCAATATGCCATCAATTAGGTCGCATGCGCGAGCAACAGGGTAAGCACCCTCCCAATTGAATCCCAAAAACCGGTATCGAGTAGGAGTATTACTCTCCAATTGGATACTCCCCCCTAATTGGACCACACAACATTATCATTACATATCCAATCCACGTAATTTGGTACGAGTAGGAGTATTACCCTCCAATTGGATGCTCCCCCCCAATTGGACCAAACATATATATCCACACAAGCAAATAATCACACATAGCATACATACGACAACATTATAAGTCCAAGCTCTTTAATACCACACACATAATCACAGTAAACCAAAACATTTAAGACATGCATCATTCCCATCCCAAGTTTAAAACAAAGTAAAAATATGGGACTATGAACTCACCTTAAACTCCGCAGCTTCCACAAAAACAACTCACAATCTATAGCACACAAAAATAATCTACATTACACAAGGTCAAGCTAAAAGCTACAACCCATGCAATACACATATGATGGATGTCTAAGACTCATATGACCCACCATGGATCTCCTAAACACCATACTAACCACCACCATAACCTAACACTCACTAAATCCCTTGCACTCTAAAACTCAGAAAACGCAGAATTTTTGAGTACATTCACTCACATGAATTCACGACAAATAAAGCTTAACAACTCACACCAAAAATTTACCATGGTCTCTCATAAGCATAGAAGCTAATCCCAGAAGGCCATGGACCAATAACACACACAAGTACTCACAAGAAATTCAAACTTGACAACTACTCAAATTCGGATCTGAACGCACACCAAAAAATTTTGATTTTTAATAATTACTTCCACAAGTTTTTATCGCGAATCCTCTTTGTGGTAGTCTAATATAACCTAAAACTTAAATCTTACAAAAGGCCAAGTCAAAATACCACTTTTACTACCACATGCCACCCTCAAACTTTTACCCAAAATCTGTCCCGGTTTGACAGCTTTGACACCTTAACAAAGAAAAATCAAAAGACCGACTTCCCCACCTCAAAATTGATCGTGGCTGGACTTTTTGGAAAGATCTTTCATTATAATTCAATTTAGACTTAAAATTTGTGACTTAACTCATCACCATCTGTTATATACACTCACATCTTTACAGCCTTACAAATCTGTCCAAACCCTAACACATAATCTAACGCGTTTAACACTCAATTCCCTTAACCATTACCCATAATATTAACATCTAATCATCCTAACATGTTTTACTTCAATAATTTACAGAAGTTTACAAACCCTAGATCCATCATAATTAATATTACATGAATTCCAATAATTAATCAAACAATTGAACATATATTTTAAGAATTTTACCTTGATTCTTGATTATTGCTTCACAATTATAAACCCTAATTTTTTCCCTCTTGATTCTCCATGTGTCGACCCATAATTGCAGAAAAAATGTTTTAGGGGTGTTTGGTTTGGTATATATATTAATTAGGGATAATCCTTGGGCCTAAGAGTCATATTTGGACTCAAATTGGGTTTCCTTTTTCCCCCTTATCCCTTAAATCCGAATTTTGCATATATAAAATATATATTTTTATTTTTTTTATTAAATTTATTTATTACACTCAAAACCTCATACTTTTCATATTTTATATATTCTCATATCGAAACCTAACGTCTTACGCGATAAACCTTAATTTTACGATAAACCGGAAAAATATCATTTTCAAAACAAAGTTTCCAAAAATAGAATTTCACACTCTTTTTGAAATATAACTCATAAAAACAAACTCCTCGTAACTTGCTAACGCTCAAATACTTGAACGAAAACTTGTTACGCAAAATCACAAAAACACCAAAACTACACAAGTCATTTCTACACCACAAAGGTGATCAAAACGAACTTTCCCAAATTCCAAACTTTCCAAATCACAATAAAACCACTTACGCAAAGGGATTTAGTGCTAAAACTCACCTATAACACACATATAACACTACAACCACCTAGGATACAACAAACAAACGTCAACCGAGTCAAGACTATCAGTCAAACTGACCTGCCAAAACCACGGTTGTTACATCATCCCCCACTTAGGGAAATCGCGTCCCGAGATTTCAACTACTATAGTCACCACTCACAACATCAAAAGAAAATTTATGGATATTTAAGTGGAATAAATACCACCCCATAAACTCACAGAGAAAAAAAATCGCAAAAATGTGAATCGAATAAATACCCGAATTCACACAATAGAAAAACATTTCGTCACTCCAACGATACACACAAATAGATACACTCCCCGATCAATAACACCAACGATCAAAACGACTTCTCACAGGTAGGTACGATACTCTCGAACCAAATGAAAATCCAAATGGTAATCGCAAGACGCACTCACAAATAACAACTACCCATAAAACAAACATTAATTACCTCTGATTCCTCACGCTCCCAAGTAAACTTAGGACCACGCTTAGAATCCCACCATACCTTTACCAACGCTATCTCACCACACTTCAAACTCTTAACATCTCATTTCCATATTCTCAACAGGTTTCTCGACAAAACGAAAAGTCTTGTCAACCTTACTCTCATCTAATGGCACATGCAGACTAGCATCCGCCAAACACTTCTTTCAATTAGATACGTGAATCGTATCATGCACTTTACTTCACTCCTCAGACAAATTCAACCGATATGTTTCAAATCCAATCCTTTCCATAAATCTCAAATGGTCTTACGTATCTCGGTGCTAGCTTGCCTTTCTTACCGAAACGCACAACACCCTTCCAAGGAGATACTTTTATCCTCACGATATCACCAACACCAAACTCTAAGGCTTACAGCAATTATTCGCATAACTCTTTTTGGTGATCTTTTGCTGCCTTAAGTCTTTTCCTTAGCCAGAAAACCTTATTCGTAGTCTCTCGTTCTAGTTAAGGACCAATTAGTTGGCTTGTTCCAACCTTTGCCCATAGAACATTCCATACAACTTTTCACACGACACATACTCCATACTAGAATAATAGTTGTTGATATAGGAGAACTCAGCTAAGGATAAATGTATACCCTGGCTTCCTCCAAAATCAAACACACCCATGCTCTCAGCTCGCCATCCATCTCCTGATTTGTACGCTCACTTAGTTCACTCATTAGAGAATGATAAGTCGTACTCATCTACATACGCGTTCTCAAGACTCTATAACACATTTACCACAATCGCGAAGTAAGTATTTCATCTTGATATAAGCTGACTGACGCGACACCCCACGTCTCTCTACCAACTCATCAAATGAAATGTCTCACCAATTCCTTCTCAACAAAATCTCCAAGTATCTCTGACCGTTGCATCACCATAATAATCGTTGACATCAACACTCACCTTCAAGCGTATTAACCACTTGCTAAGGTAATAATACGTCTTACCCATACTCGGATGTATCAAATACCTTGCATGAATGATGTCCTTACGCTTCCTCTCAATGAAACCAATAGCTGGTCCGCAAAGTACATTCCTCCATCTTCGTTCCTTTCCATTTACTGGTCTAAACCAAGTAATTATTCTTCTTACATGTTCTCATCCTTGAACCTCTCTCTCTAGGCTGTCAACATCATCCTCTTAACTCCGAACTGAATTATCATAATCATTGCTCACAAACATCCAAGTTTCACTCGTTCATTCCCGCTCAGCGCTCTTACCACGATGTCCTCCCTTCCTTGACGATAGCGAATCAGACAATCGTAGTCACTGAGAAACTCCACACCCAACTTCTCTTCAACATATATTAACCTCTTGTCAAATATATGCTAAAGATTCTCATGATCTGGGTAGACCACACTTTCTGCTCCATACAAATATCATCTCCAAGTTCTACTCCCCAACTTTAAATCACGTATCACACAGTTCCTCTTATGGATCTTCCACCTTCGCGATGCCTACGCAATCTATAGAAAGATAGAAATGAATCGTCAATAGTACCTGCCAATCCTGAGGACAATCGTCTCTCAGATGATGTCTCAGGTACTTTCCACGCTTCACTACTTCTATCTTACTAGCGTCCACGAACACTCTCTATCGTTGACCACCTTCCTGAAGAACGTACATCTTAAAGCTACACCTCTCACTTGAACAACTTGGCAAACATCCTCTTCTTCTTCAACGAACAAATTGATAATCAAAACGACAATCTATCCTAAGTAAACGACGCGAACCATGAAACCGGTCGAACTAAAACGTATATCAACGAACTCAAAAGGGGTACGAATTATCGACTAGCGAAGTAACGAACATCAAAATCAAAGCTAGAAAAACACAATGAGAAATTTTCCCCCAATAAAAGTAGACACGGATAAAATGTTCATGAAACCCATACCAAGAAAATACACAACATGTTTGGTAAATGAGAACCATAGACAGTTCTTATTCCCGTACTCTACCTTCCCAAAAACAAATGAACACCATTTTTTTTCACAAAACATATCTTAAACTTATACATTTTTTTATAAAATATACCTAAACTATTTTATGTAAGACATCAACATAACCATTTTTTTTAACACTTCATTTCCCATAGAAATATTAGTTTCCATCAAACGACCTTGAAATACCCAAAACAAATTTGTAAAAGCCATAAAGACTCTATTACAACCTCTTAATCAAACGCAAAAGACATTGAAGAATTTCGTAATCAAAATAATCCTTAAACGAACTCATACCAGTGAACACTCACGCAAAAACATTGCAAACTAAACGATGAACTTACAGACTCATTCGTACAACGATCAAACCAAAATCATAGGAAAACACCGATACTAACAGGTCACAAAATTCAATTGGTGTGTATAAATGAGGGATTCAAATATCCACACCAACTCGTCATGAACCAACAATACTTGAAGAATAGCATAACATTCATCCGAAGAATGAATGCAAGGAATAACCAAAGAAATGAACCAGTATCCAACAGAACGAATTCGATTATCCAACACCTATCACGACGTCAAAGAGAAAGAATATGGCATCTGTACCATCATGGTACGAATAAGAATGCCAACCAAAGAATTAGGTATACAAACGGAGCGTCTAGCAAACGAATCAACTTAAATACCACAACATAAGTACCCACCGATAATTGAGGTATCAACATATGATAGGTAAGATGGAATCTTACCACCTACACACCCCAACATATAACGACTGCCCGAACGGTTAAGAGAATACTTCTCTAACCATACAGCCATCACCAACATGATATCACATACCATCTACCACAACATATAACAACAAACATCAATCAATGCAATAATGGTCACAAGTCCACGTGTGTGATACCCTTATAATTATGTTCGTGACCATAGTTATAAGCCTATTCCACACGCATACTTACTTCCAAAACCACACATCTCAATGATAACGCACATATATCACATAGAACCTAATACATCATGCAATCCATGCTATCATACTTGCAAGTCCACTTGTGTTGTGATGCATGTATAATTATGTTGGCCACCATAATTATCTATGCCCCCTTTCACAAATGTACTCCCCCCTATGACAACACATCATGCAAACCATCACGCAAACAAAAATAAAAGGCGTCGCAACAATCATCTCACATGGAACAATTCCAACGATCACGTAAACTCTATCATCAACATCACTTGGATAAGGTCGATCCAATATCCGAGAGTAATCACGCTCCAACATGGCTCCAGACGGCAAAAGACAATATACAAATTCCAAAACATAACACAAAACAAAAGACGTCGCATAATGGCTCAACTCCACTCTCGCACTTATCTCCCCACTCAGATCAATTCAACTTACTACTCGCTGTGGACTCTAGATCCGAATCCACACCATTTCATCCTAACTCCCTTTCATCTTTACTCAACCATTCATTCATGTTTCCTACATGTTGAGGTAGTCGACAACATGCAAAATCATCACTACTCTTTTCTTCCAATTCCACATAATTCACAAGCGCATACAAATCACGAGGTTTAGACTAAACCACATCTCCTTCCTCGGTTAAGTGAGGACACTACCAAGGGTATTTGGTAATGGCTCCATCTCTAGAAGTCATCGTGGTTCCAAACCTCTCCACTTCTTCTCCACCAACGTTTCCCATAAACGTCCTCTCCTTGTCCGAACATGGATACATGCTATCAGAAACTCGGATTCTGCGGTTAATCCGCTTTATCCGACCACTTCTCTCGCATTCGATAGCGACAATGGTAGTCCAACGATGCATCTTACACGCGGAAGACGATATAATAAAATCGATATATACAATACTACGTATAGGGGATAGAATATACGTCCAAAACTCAATAAAGCGTCACATAAATATAGGAAAATAGACATATAAAATACTATACTTACACATAGATCCTAAATGCAACTATATGAAGGACTCCTAGGCTATAGTCTAGGTTAAACCACCTAATTCTCTATAACCAAGGCTCTGATACCAATCTGTCACACCCCGCCACGGCGGAAACGCGCGGGTGTAACTTCATGGATATCATCACAACACCTGGTGTCAACATAGAGAACAACTACATGCACAAAAATAGAGCAATGTACCAACACACAGTGTTGTAACAATACCCAAAGATAAACATAACCAAAACAAAACATAAATCCAAACATAGATGATAAACCACTTCCAATGCAACTAAGGTCTCGTCTATCCACATCCTTCTATCTTATCCTTAGAAAGCTCACCTGAAAATGATGCTTAAAATGTCAACATAACGTTGGTGAGATTCATAGGTTTAAGACTCAACACACAAGGCAACCGAATTTACTGTGATTACAAAATATAGCTGGACAAATAAATATAGTTATCATATAGCTACATGCATTTGCAAGTTAATATCCACTCATAAAGGCAACAACACTCATAAGGCAACCATTGGGCGGAACGTGCCCACCGATCCAAAGTAGTACCCATCAATATGCCATCAATTAGGTCGCATGCGCGAGCAACAGGGTAAGCACCCTCCCAATTGAATCCCAAAAACCGGTATCGAGTAGGAGTATTACTCTCCAATTGGATACTCCCCCCCAATTGGACCACACAACATTATCATTACATATCCAATCCACGTAATTTGGTACGAGTAGGAGTATTACCCTCCAATTGGATGCTCCCTCCCAATTGGACCAAACATATATATCCACACAAGCAAATAATCACACATAGCATACATACGACAACATTATAAGTCCAAGCTCTTTAATACCACACACATAATCACAGTAAACCAAAACATTTAAGACAAGCATCATTCCCATCCCAAGTTTAAAACAAAGTAAAAATATGGGACTATGAACTCACCTTAAACTCCGCAGCTTCCACAAAAACAACTCACAATCTATAGCACACAAAAATAATCCACATTACACAAGGTCAAGCTAAAAGCTACAACCCATGCAATACACATATGATGGATGTCTAAGACTCATATGACCCACCATGGATCTCCTAAACACGATACTAACCACCACCATAACCTAACACTCACTAAATCCCTTGCAATCTAAAACTCAGAAAACGCAGAATTTTTGAGTACATTCACTCACATGAATTCACAACAAATAAAGCTTAACAACTCACACCAAAAATTTACCATGGTCTCTCATAAGCATAGAAGCTAATCCCAGAAGGCCATGGACCAATAACACACACAAGTACTCACAAGAAATTCAAACTTGACAACTACTCAAATTCGGATCTGAACGCACACCAAAAAGTTTTGATTCTTAATAATTACTTCCACAAGTTTTTATCGCGAATCCTCTTCGTGGTAGTCTAATATAACCTAAAACTTAAATATTACAGAAGGCCAAGCCAAAATACCACTTTTACAACCACATGCCACCCTCAAACTTTTACCCAAAATCTGTCCCGGTTTGACAGCTTTGACACCTTAACAAAGAAAAATCAAAAGACCGACTTCCCCACCTCAAAATTGATCGTTGCTGGACTTTTTGGAAAGCTCTTTCATTATACTTCAATTTAGACTTAAAATTTGTGACTTAACTCATCACCATCTGTTATATACACTCACATCTTTACAGCCTTACAAATCTGTCCAAACCCTAACACATAATCTAACGCGTTTAACACTCAATTCCCTTAACCATTACCCATAATATTAACATCTAATCATCCTAACATGTTTTACTTCAATAATTTACAGAAGTTTACAAACCCTAGATCCATCATAATTAATATTACATGAATTCCAATAATTAATCAAACAATTGAACATATATTTTAAGAATTTTACCTTGATTCTTGATTATTGCTTCACAATTATAAACCCTAATTTTTTCCCTCTTGATTCTCCATGTGTCGACCCATAATTGCAGAAAAAATGTTTTAGGGGTGTTTGGTTTGGTATATATATTAATTAGGGATAATCCTTGGGCCTAAGAGTCATATTTGGACTCAAATTGGGTTTCCTTTTTCCCCCTTATACCTTAAATCCGAATTTTGCATATATAAAACATATATTTTTATTTTTTTTATTAAATTTATTTATTACACTCAAAACCTCATACTTTTCCTATTTTATATATTCCCATATCGAAACCTAACGTCTTACGCGATAAACCTTAATTTTACGATAAACCGGAAAAATATCATTTTCAAAACAAAGTTTCCAAAAATAGAATTTCACACTCTTTTTGAAATATAACTCATAAAAACAAACTCCTCGTAACTTGCTAACGCTCAAATACTTGAACGAAAACTTGTTACGCAAAATCACAAAAACACCAAAACTACACAAGTCATTTCTACACCACAAAGGTGATCAAAACGAACTTTCCCAAATTCCAAACTTTCCAAATCACAATAAAACCACTTACGCAAAGGGATTTAGTGCTAAAACTCACCTATAACACACATATAACACTACAACCACCTAGGATACACCAAACAAACGTCAACCAAGTCAAGACTATCAGTCAAACTGACCTGCCAAAACCACGGTTGTTACACTATCCAAGTGAGTTGTCAAATCGATTGTGGCAAAAGGGAAGTAACTTTGGTTTAGTTTGATTAGTTTAAGCTTTAGCTTAGGTTGTAGGTAATAAACAATTAGTGTTTAAACCACATGTGGTATGCTTGTTGGGGAACCATGGGACACTCGAACCATAGGACAATAAACCTCTTGGTGTGTAATGCGATGGACCGAAGGTCGGACGGCTCTTGTGGTGGCTCATTGTCGAGTATTAGCAAAGTCAAAGGAATTGTGGTAAAGTTGTGTCGTGTAAATAGGGAGCTAAGCAAACAAACATGTGCAAAATCAAAATGTAAAGGAGTTGGTTCCTGCTTCGGTGACATGCTACGCAAGAGAAAGAAAACAGTACAAGCCATACGGGCTTGTGCAAATTTTCGGCCCATAGTGAAACAAAGAAAATACATCGTGTGGGCTGTGGTGGTTTTTAGGCCCAAGAACGAAACAAGAAATTGAATTAGTGTGGGCTAGTAAGGTGATTCGTCCCAAAAAAAAAAATAACGGGGTGTCGGTGTTCCGTAAAATTGTGAAATTAATCTCGGTGTCGGTGTCGGTTTGTGAAAACCATAAATATTTAAACGGTGTCATCATACATATGTATATATATATACTCATATATATAATAATAATAATAATTTGTAAAAGTTAATATACATATAATGTCGTATATATATATATATATATATATATATATATATATATATATATATATATATATATATTAATAATATCTCGGTGTTCAATTTGGGTGTCGGGTCGCAAGTGGGAGTTACCGGTGTTTAACCTCATTGGGTGACATCCAAGAGTGACATTCGGGTGATATCGGGTGACAAAACAATATCGGGTGCCAAATAAATGGTGATTCAAAACAATCGGGTGTTCAAACAAACAGTGTCTCATATAAAAATTTCAAATTAGCCCGCAAAAATGGCTTAGTTAGAATAGTGTCGATAATTAGCATTAATAAATGACCTGGGATTTTACGGTGTATTACAGTACCCACCCGTTAGATTGGATTCGTCCCGGAATCCAAAGTTGAATCGGTGCTCGGGGTTGTCTCATCAAATAGTTGTGGGTATTTGGCACGCATTTGATCCTCACGCTCCCATGTGTACTCAGGTCCTCTCTTAGAGTTCCATCTAACCTTAACAATGGGAATGCGACTATGCTTAAGTCGTTTGACCTCCCTGTCCATAATCTCAACAGGTTCCTCAATAAAGTTCAACTTATCATCGATTATGATCTCTTTCAACGGAATCACGAGTGTTTCATCTCATGAACATTTTTCAAATTTGACACGTGGAAGGTGTTGTGTACTCTACTGAGTTCCTCAGGTAGTTCTAGTTTGTATGCCACGGGACTGATCCTTTCAATGATCTCGAAGGGTCCAACGTATCTTGGGTTTAGCTTTCCATGTTTCCCAAACCTAATCATTCCTTTCCAAGGAGATACCTTAAGCATGACCTTGTCTCCAACTTGAAACTCTATTGGTTTCCTTCGCACATCGGCATAACTCTTTTGCCGATCCCTGGCGGCTTGTAATCGTTGCCTAATCTTTACTATTTTCTCAGTGGTTTCAAGAATCAACTCGGGACCTGAGAGTTGTACATCTCCAATCTCAGCCCAACAAACTGGTGATCTACACTTTCTTCCATAAAGTGCTTCAAACGGTGCAGCCTTAATACTAGCGTGATAACTGTTGTTATATGAAAATTCTGCTAACGGTAGGTGTTTATCCCAGCCTTTTCCAAAATCAATCACACATGCCCTAAGCATGTCCTCCAGGGTTTGTATTGTCCTTTCACTCTGATCATCAGTCTGTGGATGGTAAGCTGTGCTCATATCTAACTTAGTTCCCAAGGCTTTCCGTAAAGATCGCCAAAAGTTAGACGTGAAACGGCTGTCTCGGTCGGAGATAATAGAAATCGGCACTCCATGCCGGGAAACTATCTCCTTTAGATACAAACGTGCAAGAACATCCGTATCATCAGTCTCTTTGATTGGCAAGAAGTACGCTGACTTCGTGAGACGATCAACAATAACCCAAATAGTGTCCAACCCACTCGATGTCTTGGGTAATTTCATAATGAAGTCCATTGTAATCCTTTCCCATTTCCACATTGGTAGCTCGGGTTGAATCAAAAGACCGGATGGTTTTTGATGTTCAGCCTTTACTCGTGAGCAGGTCAAACACTTACCGACATACTCAGCAATGTCAGCTTTCATGTTTGGCCACCAATACAACTTCTTTAGATCTTGATACATCTTGTCCGAACAAGGATGAATGGAATATTTAGACTTATGAGACTCGTGCATGATGAGGTCTCGTATTCCTCCATACAATGGAATCCAACTTCTGTCCTTGAAACACAACCTTCCATCTGGTTTCTTGCCGTAAATCTTCTCGTACGGTCTATTCTCTTCCTTAAGGGCCTCAGCTTGAACTTCAAGAATTTGAGACAGAAGTGGTGATCTAATTGTCATACCCAATGACCTAACTCTGAGGGGTCTAAGTCGTTCCTTTTGACTCAAGGCATCTGCTACAACGTTTGCCTTCCCCGGGTGATAACGGATATCACAATCATAGTCACTTAACAGCTCTAGCCATCGACGTTGCCTCATGTTCAACTCCTTTTGATCTAAAATGTGCTGAAGACTCTTGTGATCGGTGAAAACTGTACACTTGGTCCCATATAGGTAGTGTCTCCAAATCTTAAGAGCGAATACCACCGCTCCCAATTCTAGATCATGAGTAGTGTAGTTCTCCTCGTGGGGTTTAAGTTGCCTAGAAGCGTAAGCGATTACTTTAAGTCTTTGCATCAATACGGCACCCAAACCTTGGATTGATGCGTCACAATATACCATGAAGTCCTCACTTCCTTCGGGTAGTGCTAATATCGGTGCTTCACAAAGCTTCAGCTTCAAAAATTGAAATGCCGATTCTTGTTCTTCTCCCCATTCAAACTTTTTCTTCTTCTGTGTTAACTCAGTCAAAGGTTTAGCAATCCTTGAAAAACCTTCAATAAATCTCCGATAGTATCCGACAAGACCTAAAAATTGGCGTATCTCGGTAGGACTCGTAGGTGACGCCCAATTTTTAACAGCTTCGATCTTGGCGGGATCAACATGAATACCCTTACTGTCAATAACATGCCCAAGAAATTGTACTTTCTCAATCCAAAAATCACACTTGGAAAATTTGGCGTATAATTTCTTTTCTCTGAGCAGTGTTAATATAGCCTTCAAGTGTTCTGCGTGCTCTTCCTTACTACGTGAATAAATAAGAATATCATCGATGAATACAATCACGAACTTATCCAAATAGGGTTTGCACACTCGGTTCATTAAGTCCATAAATACAGCGGGTGCATTTGTTAGACCGAATGGCATTACTTGGAATTCGTAGTGACCATATCTTGTCCTGAAAGCCGTTTTAGGGATGTCTTCTTCCCTAACTCTCAGTTGGTGATAACCCGACCTCAAATCAATCTTCGAGTAGACACTCGATCCTTGCAGTTGATCAAACAAATCGTCAATCCTTGGCAACGAATATCGATTCTTAACCGTCAGCTTGTTCAACTCACGATAATCGATACACATCCTGAAGGTTCCATCCTTCTTCTTTACAAACAACACCGGGGCTCCCCACGGTGACGAACTAGGGCGAATAAATCCTTTATCCGACAATTCCTCCAATTGCCCAGATAACTCCATTTCTGACGGTGCTAGCCTATAGGGTGCTCGTGCTACGGGTGCTGCTCCTGGCATCAAGTCAATTTGAAATTCCACTTGACGGGTCGGCGGAAGGCCAGGCAAGTCCTTCATTCACTCTACCCTACTTAGAAATGACAGTCTGAAGGATTCATCTTGCTTGTCTGGAGTAGAAACAAACTTTTACTTCAACAAATTGGCGCCATCCGTGGGACTCGTCATTCACTCTACCCTACTTAGAAATGACCGGTCCTACTCCAACAACACCTGAGGGGAGTGGGAAAAACTCAGAAGTAACTCCAAATAGCATTGAACAAATCCACAACTAACTCACTGCATTGAAAGCTCTAATCCAGCAACACAACGCCACAGGAGTAACACCGATCAAACCTATTCAACTCAATTTCGAAGACGAAGAACATCAGGATACCGAAGCTCAGAAAGCAGAAGAGGAAGTGATGGATGATCTGTCCAAGCCTTTCAAGGCAGCGTCCAAGAGCCCATTCACCCGAAGGATAATCGATTTCACCGGACCCAAAAATGCAAAATACTCGATGCCTTCTCACATAAAATTATATGATGGATCCACCGATCCGGATGATCACATCACAAGGTTCGAAGGAGCTGCCAACCAAGGTGCTTGGCCTATGCCCATATGGTGTATGATGTTTCAACAAACTTTAGATGATGCAGCTAGAGGATGGTTCGATAGCCTTCCCCGAGGAAGTATCGACAACTGGGATACTTTATGTGAACAATTCGTGCAAAGGTTTGCTCTACGAAGAAAGTGTATCCGAGACCCTATGGAGATAACTAAGATTGTCCGGAAAGCTAACGAAGCCCTATCTGAATTCAAGGAACGATGGACCGATGAAGCTAGTCATATTTCCGGAGTTCCAGAGGTGATGCAAATATATTCTTTTATGGGTGGTTGCAAATGTCCGGAGCTGGCAAAGAGGTTCTCCGAAAAGATCCCCCAGACGGTAACAGAGATGATGATGAGGGTAGACGATTTCATTCGTTCCGAGAGAGCATATCGGTTGACCGAGGTACCGAGGGGAGAACGAGCAGATAACTACAGGAAAGATTACCATCCTAACTCATGTAACCGGAACGACCAGAGCATGCAGCGATCCTCTTTCCGAGGGAATCGCAGGCGAGATACTCATCGGGAAGAATTCCGACCCCGGCGAAATGATCACTATGCACCTTACAGGCAAGCCAGGAATGAAAATCCAAACAGGAATGAGTACGAAACGGATTACCGCCGCAATGATGTAAATCGGAGGGATGTCCGGCCCTTAGACTTAAACGTACTTTCGAAAGCTCCCAAACAAATCCTAGCAACTGAACACCATCTTAGACTTCCGGCACCACCTCCATTGAGAGGAAGACCTGTCAGAGAAAACATGGATAAGTATTGTGACTATCATGGGGAAAAGGGTCACCTCACCAACGACTGTCACAACCTAAAAGAACAACTCAAAAAAGCTATGGAGACGGGCAAACTGGACCACCTGATCAGAGATGTTCGGCAAAGGGATAGAGCACCCCAGAGAAATAACAATCAAACCAACCAAGGACGAATCATCAATATGATTCGATATCCGACAAGAAAATACAAACGAAAAATCATGGATCAGGAAGAGGAATGGATGAACGCTCCTATAAGTTTCCCTCCCATACTCCCTGGAGATGCTTCCGAAGAACCGTTGATAGTGGAGGCAGAAATCAAAGGGTATACTGTACGCAGGATATACGTAGACCAAGGCGCTTCAATAGAAGTAATGTATGAACATTGCTTTCTAAACCTTGACCCCTCTATCCAGTCCCGATTGACAAAAACGAACACACCGCTAGTCGGATTCGCCGGAGAAGCGATAAATCCGTTGGGTAAACTAGAGCTAGAAGTGTGCTTCAGAAATGAAGGACTATATCGTCGGATGACTATGGTATTTGCAGTAGTAAGATCCCCCTCTCCATACAACGTAATACTGGGACGTTCCGGAATGAAGAAATTAAGAGCTATCCCTTCCACAATACATGCCATGATGAAATTCCCGACACCAAGAGGTATTGCCACTTTGGTCACCCGATCTGTCATCATATCAGAATGCAGGAAGCTAGAAGAAAAATTCTTGAGGGAAAAAGAAATGAAGGTTGAAGGTCTTCCAGAGCCCGCGACAGAAGAAGGAACAGCGGAAACCGAAGATATTGGTTCATCCGGCTTACCCAGAGCAATTGGTGACAATAGGAAAAAAAATTTCAAAAGAAGGAAGAAGGCAGCTAATAACGTTGCTTAAAAACAGCCAGGACGTTTTCGCATGGGATCCTTCGGACATGACTGGTGTTCCCCGATGGGCGGCGGAACACAAACTCAATGTGAATATTCAAGACAAACCTGTTGCTCAAAAGAAGAGATTCTTTTCGGAAGAAAAGAATCAAGCTATAAACAAGGACGTAGAAGAATGGTTAAAAGCAGGGATAATCAGGCCCGTCCGATACCCAACCTGGATATCCAATCCCGTGTTAGTAAAAAAGCCGGACGAGAGTTGGAGGATGTGCATCGACTTCAAAAATCTCAACTCATCGTGCCGAAAAGACTACTATCCGCTGCCGGAGATAGATTGGAAGATTGAATCAGTAATGGGATTCTGATATAAGTGTTTCCTAGATGCTTACAAAGGTTATCACCAAGTACAAATGGCAAAGGAAGACGAGGAAAAAACAGCCTTCTATACTGATCATGGGACATATTGCTATGTCAAAATGCCGTTCGGATTGAAAAATGCCGGGGCAACCTATCAGAAGCTGGTAGACTCCGCCTTCCGGACGCAAATCGGCAGAAATTTGGAAGTGTATGTAGATGACATGGTCATTAAAAGCCAAACGGAGAAAGAGCTTCTGGCCGATATTGCAGAAACATTTAATAATCTCTGGGAAATCAATATGAAATTAAACCCTAAGAAATGTTCTTTCGGAGTTGAAGAAGGTAAGTTTCTCGGATATATGATAACTTCCGAAGGGATTAGAGCAAATCCTAAGAAAACCCGAGCAATTGCCGATATGCAATCTCCAAAATCACTAAAGGAAATGCAAAGTTTAAGTGGCAAGTTGGCTGCATTAAACCGTTTCTTATCAAAATCTGCCGAAAGATCCTTGCCCTTCTTTGAAACTTTGAAGAACATTACCAAAGATAACAAAGAAAGATACCAATGGACGGAGGAAGCTGAAAAATCTTTTCAAGAAATGAAGAAGATGATCCTGGAACTACCATGCTTAACAACCCCAAAACCAAAGGAAGATATGTACCTATACCTATCGGCAGCAACGAAGGCAATAAGTGGGGTAATGATGGTCAAAAGGGGAGGACGACAGATCCCTGTCCATTACGTAAGCCGAACATTGCATGAAGCCGAGAAAAGATATGCTCCGGTTGAAAAGTTGGCTTTAACGCTGCTACATCTATCTAGAAGGCTAAGACGATATTTCGAAGCTCACCCTATCAAGGTCATAACGGATCATCCTATCAAACAAGTACTAAACCGAGCTGAGTCTTCCGGACGATTAGCCAAATAAACGGTAGAACTAGGAGCCTACAACATCACCTACGTACCCAGAAATGCCGTCAAAGGACAAGTGTTAGCTGATTTCATCAACGAGGTACCCATCGGAACCGTCTATCCGGATCCAAAAAGGAGGGGCAAGGAGATATGCAACGTCTCCCAAACCGGAGAATGGATCTTGTATACTGACGGAGCCTCCAGTAAAAAAGGTTCCGGAGCAGGATTAGTGTTGATCAGTCCGGAAAAAGAAGAATATACGTATGCCCTTAGACTAAACTTTGAAGCTACTAACAACGGAGCAGAATACGAAGCACTCCTTTCCGGACTACGAATCACAAGAGAAATGCATATAGAAGCGCTGGACGTAAGGGTGGACTCAAACCTGGTGGCAAGTCAAATCAACGGAGAATTCACTGCATACACGGAAAGCATGACCAAATATCTCACTAAGGCTAAAGAATATATTGCTTGCTTCAAAAATTTTAAAATAAAGAATATTCCGAGGGCACAAAACCAAAAAGCAGATGTACTAAGCAAATTAGCATCCGTAGCATTCAACCACTTAACAAAAGAAATCCTGGTGGAAGTGTTGGAGAAACCATCCACCGAGGAAGAAATAATCAGTGCAGTAGTAGAAGAAGAGGAGGAAAAATGGATGTCGCCCATACTCCGATGCTTAAAAGAAGGAATATGGCCGGAAGACCTAAATGAAGCCCGAAACCTTCGTATGAAAATAAGTCACTACACACTGATCGATGATGTACTATTCAAAAAATCCTATCTAGGACCAATGCTACGATGTGTAGGACCTCTCCAGGCCAATTATATCATCTGAGAGGTACACGAGGGAGCATGTGGCATGCACTCCGGACCACGATCTGTTGTAGCCAAATTAATGAGGCAAGGCTACTATTGGCCAACCATGCACCGGGACACCAGGGAAGTTATACAGAAATGTGACTTGTGCCAGATACACGCTCCGGTTCCTAAATTGCCAAAAACAGTGTTAACATCCGTCATGGCTTCATGGCCATTCTTCCAATGGGCAATGGACGTGCTGGGACCCTTACCTGAAGCTCCAGGTAAGGTCAAATATGTGGGAGATCCTTTCAAAAGTTGGTGCGAAAGGTTGAATATCACACAAATCAACACGGCTGTAGCTCATCCTCAAGCCAACGGATTGGTGGAAAGAGCAAACAAAAGCCTAATGAAAGGATTCAAGTCACGACTCGGAAGGGAAAGGTCCGGATGGGTAGACGAATTGCCGAACATATTGTGGGCATTCCGCACCACTTTGAAAACTAGCAACAGAGAAACTCCCTTTAGCCTGACTTATGGAAGCGAAGCGGTTATCCCAGCGGAAATCGGTATTCCCACCTTTCGGACCATGATGGCAGACGCAGAAAACAACGATGATGAGATCAACTTGAACCTAAACTTGCTGGAAGAAAGGCGGGAAATGGCAGCAATAAGAGAAGCCAAATACAAAAAGAAGGTGGAACAATACTACAACAGAAGGGTTAGGCCCGAAGCATTCAAGGTGGGAGATTTTGTATACCGGAGGAACGAAGCCAGTAGAGTGGAAGATCAGGGAAAATTAGGGCCAAATTGGGAAGGTCCTTATCGGATAACGGAAGCCTACCAACACGGAACGTACAAATTGCAAACCATGGACGACACAGAAGTACCTCGAACCTGGCATGCAATCAACTTGAAAAAATGTTTTATGTAATCAGTGGTTACGATAGACTTATTGTAAGGCATGAGCCATTTTCTTATTATCAATAAAGCATATCATGCAATTGGGCCGCAAGAAAAGTTGTTCTTATCTTAATGTAAAACTACTTAGCATGAAACAAAACCCCAAGTGGGTATAATCTAAGGCCAACAGTCGAAGGACACAAGTTGTCCATAATAACAAAACCCCAAGTGGGTGTAATCTAAGGCCAAGAGCCGAAGGACACAAGTTGTCCGGTATAATCTAAGGCCAAGAGCCGAAGGATACAAGTTGTCCGTAAAAATAAAACCCCAAGTGGGTATAATCTAAGGCCAAGAGCCGAAGGACACAAGTTGTCCGGTATAATAAAACCCCAAGTGGGTATAATCTAAGGCCAAGAGCCGAAGGACACAAGTTGTCCGGTATAATAAAACCCCAAGTGGGTATAATCTAAGGCCAAGAGCCGAAGGACACAAGTTGCCCGATATAATAAAATCCCAAGTGGGTATAATCTAAGGCCAAGAGCCGAAGGGCACAAATTGTCCGCAATAACAAAACCCCAAGTGGGCATAATCTAAGGCCACGAGCCGAAGGGCACAAGCTGTCCATAGTAACAAAACCCCAAGTGGGCATTATCCAAGTGGATGTTATCCGAGGACAAAAACCGAAGGGCACAAGTTGTCCGATATAATAAAACTCCAAATGAGTATTGACTAAGGTAAAAATACGAAGGTATAACCATGATTGATCAGTAAAGTAAGCTCAGACGGATACGATATAAAACCAATAGTCGAAAGGTACAAATGCCCCGGAACGTACATGACACAAAAAGCATAAACATAATAAAAATAACAAAGATAAGCGATATATATTCATCCGATCAAAATTAGTTACATTAAGTGTTCCGGAATAACAGAATAACAAAAGATAGAATGATTCTATTACAGAGAGACCAAATACATCAAAGTGTTCCGAAGGAACTATCTTACAAAATAACGGAACATCAAATACCCTATACTATTACATCTGCAGCAATGAAGAAATAAGAGCTTCACGGAGAGTCCGGAATACCTAAACCCATAGTCAAAATGGAGGTACCCGGACTCCGAAACATGGTTCACAACGGAAAGGATGTAGTAACAACAGCTTCACAAAGGATTTGCAATACCTATACCCATAGTCAAAATGGAGATATGCAAACCCTTAAAAACATCACTCAGAGAAAGGCTGAGGCAGTCTGATCCGTAGATGGATTACCGGAGGGATTCTCGGTATGAGATTCAACCACCGGTTCTTCAACTATTGGAATAGGGGTGGGGTCCGGAACCAAAGCAATTAACTCATCAAATTTCCTGTAAATGGTTTGGCGGATTTTCTGGATGAAAGGATAGTCTTGGGAGAGGGCCTGATCATATAACGAACGGTATTTCTCATCGGCCTCGAAATCCATCCCTTTAACTTCCCCTAAAAGTTTAGCCGCTTTCTCCGGCTCTTCGAATAATCCTGCCCCATCTATCAGTCCGGCTTGATAATACAAATTGAATGGTTCTGCCAATGCTAACCGGAACTCATGGCTACCAAGGAAACGATGAATAGCTTCCGGAACGAACTCATTAACTATGCGGTTTCTCTCCACTTCGGCGTTTCCGGCAGCTATAGCAATTTCTTGCTTCTCTTAGCTTGGTGAAGGTCCTTATAAGCCTTCTCTTCATCGGCTAACTTCAACTTGGCATCGGATAAACTACCCTCCAACAACTTTATCCTCTCAGCATGCTCAGCAGAAACTGTAACACCCCCAAAATCATCACGTCAGCGGAAGACTTAAGATGTCAGCGGAAGACTTTTTGGGTGTTACTTAGAGGATCTTTATCACAATCATAGAAAATGACACAAAAGTGACGCTTTAAAGTTTAATTCATTCAAAATACCAAATATTCGAGACATCAAGATGTTTCATAATTTAAACAACATGTTTATTTGAAATGTGTCAAAACGTTTATTTAAGCCCATGCCGGGTTACAAGCGCACTCCGTGCCTTCAAGTTCCTTCTTGTTTAGTTACCTGAGATAAACACATGCTAAAAAGTGTCAACACAAAGGTTGGTGAGTTCATAGAGTTTATAGTTTAAATCGTTAATTAGAAAATGAGTGATTTCCTTATCAATTCAATACAAATCAATCCGTTGGTTTGCCCTTCACCGGGTCAACATCAAAAATAGTAATTGGTTTATAAATCCATTTAACACGAGATTCGATATTTGGGCCACGTTATTTCATCCATAACATAAACAGTTTGCGGGGAACCGTATTTAAACAGTTGAAACTGTATCCAAACAGTTTGTAGAGAACCGTATTTAAACAGTTGAAACTGTATCCAAACAGTTTGCGGGGAACCGTATTTAAACAGTTGAAACTGTATCCAAACAGTGTGTGGAGAACCGTATTTAAACAGTTGAAACCGTATCTAAACAGTTTGTTCCATACTTCCAAATATCGATAGTAAAATCGTTAGAAAAGTTGTTACACATGCATCTCTTCCAAAGAGTTTATAAAACAGTTAAACGATAGAAAGTGTAGCTATGAACTTATAGTAATATGTAAATAGTTAACGAGTACTTGTAAAAGTATAAAACAATAGTTAAGCATGTATCTCCCCCAAAAACGTTTATAAATCATTGTAAAACAAGTAAGAGTAGGGGCTATGACTCACCTTAGTAGTACGGTAGACAGAGTATAAGTAATGTCAGAAGTGAAGACGGAATTGACTTCAAAGATAACCTGAATGTTATGGAAGTTCGAGATAAGTTCGACTTATCGAGAATCGTGATTTAAATAGTGTTCGATGACAAAATGACTTTTGTGGCAAAGGTGGCTTGCGTGGCAAAACGCTTAATAGTTCAAGAGCAAGTTATATACAATATAACTTGTCTTTATGTATACGTATCCTTTTATTATTTATATATTTCTCGTTATAAATAAATGATATGTATCAAAAGTTGGTGAATGATTATAGTAATTTCATGTTTACGCCTGGTTAAGTGAACCGATGAGTTTTATTGTATGAATAATCATTTCTTAACGTGTGTTCAAGTTAATCGATAATAACGTCAAGTTATATAATTTACGTTATAAATTATATATATTCTGAAATATATAGTTATTCATAATTATTACTTCATTATCGTCTAAAAATGTAGGTCTCGTTATATGTTACTATGATATAGTTGTAAAATATTAATTTGTCAAACGTAATTAAGTTTTATGTAAACCTTTAAGCTATGCTCACGTTACTCTTCTAAATGATTTCCGTATTTAGCCCAAAATAAATATAAAAGCTTTTAAGAAAACGATATATGTTTCTAAATTTAAAGGTTGAGAATGTAAAGTATTTATATTAATATTAAACTTATAAAAGTCTCTTTAGGAAATAGTAAAGGTGCAAAGTAGAGGGGCTAAAACTGTCAAAAGGCTAAAGTTTCAAAATAAGGAAAAATAGTAAAAATTGTACTAGATGGGATTCGAACCAAGGACCCTTTTGTTCAGCAACCCAGCGCCCCAACCAGTTGAGCCAAAGGTTCACTTGCGTTATTCTTTACAGTCCAAGTTTATTTAATGGTTTAGCGACTGATTTAATCTTGTTCTATTTACTACAGAATGTTGCATGTATATATCGTGTATATGTAATGTTTTGTATCTTCTTTGCTTCCAACTGATCTTTGTCATTTCCTTTAATAGGTAAGCTATCAAGTTTGGCTCAAGTTCACAAGGACGAGACTAATTAAGCTCAAATGAGTCTAGACTCATTTGAGTTTATTTGACTTAAGGTTCCATATGTGACGAAAAGTTCAACCAATTTTTATAGGCGAGTATTATGTGTTCGAAATGTTTTACGGTTTATTTTAAAGTCCGATGAGATAAGAAACTATAAGCTTTGCGAATGAGTTATACTATTTGATAAATAAGTTATACGAGCTATTAGCTATATAGCAAGTCGAGTAGTGCAAGACTATGCTAGCCAAACAGTTAACTTTAGGTTTCTTATATGTTTTAAGTTGTTTAGGATTTTGCAAGTTAAGTAAACTTTAACTCATCACACCAGTTATCATGATACATTAAGTTATTTAGGATCGTTAATTATAGAAAGAGTAGAAACATGGTTCAAACTTATGAGCTTGTCATTTGTGTCTTTAAAATGGGTTATGAAAACTTGTTTATCAGTAGTTATATATTTATATGTTAACTGTTATTGTATATTAGCAATCTTTTTGTTTATTAAGTCTTTAACTACACAAGACTTCTCATGATACACTAAGTTGTTTGGGTTTCATTTTATACGTGGCATGTGTGAAACAAAACAAGTTTAAAGGTTTGCCACACAAGCTTAATCACCAACTAAGCCATATTGTATGCATGTATGTGGTAACAGTGAAGGCAGTAAAAATGAAGGAAGGACTTACAACACCAACTGAGGTGGTGGAAAACGAAGACGAATGAGAAACGAGCTAGAACAAACACAACTTCATAGTTTCCAATGACGCGTACAAGGGCTAGAGATACTTGAAAACTAAGCCACGACTTGCTTACTTCACCCACTTCATTTCACGTTAACAGTAAAAGTAATAAGTTGTTTGTGTGAGTTAACTGCCAAAGCATGGTTTGCTTCTTCTTCTCGATGGACAGTAGGCAAGGAAAGTAAGAGAGGTATGTGTGATTTTATGTTGTGTGAGGATGTCGATTTGCATGGAGTCTTATATACTCGAATGGGAAGGTGATAAGGAGCAGGGATATTGCAAGGTGATTGTATGTTGTAGTGAGTATGTCGAACAGCATGTAGCTTATAAGTACTAATCTGGAATGCGACAAGTGACAATTGGAGCAGGAAGGTTATATAGGAGTTGCACATGGTTTCTTCTAGGTTACACCTAAGGTAGTAACAAGTGAGGGAGGGTGAAGGTGTGAGTTAGCTGCCATTTACATGTCGCCTCCTTCAATGACCAATCGAGATCCAACAGGTAGTATGGGCAAGGGATTGTGGGAGGATTGTGTTTAAGTATTACTGACATTCCTAAAGGTTTACATATGGGTTTCTAGGATTGGAGAGCAAGGGAGGCCAGAAGAAAGCTTATGACACGTTTCACCATTTTTATTCCAAGTGATCTTTCCAGGTTTGTTTGGGTCGTTTCTGGGGCAGTAAACGAGTAGGGAAGGTCATAAAGTTTATCATTCTTGATTCTTAGTTAGGTGGCCAATGGAGTGGTAACATAAAATGGCCATGTCGTGCGTTGAATTTAAGAAATATGGGGGTGGTTTTGGTGCCTTGGTCTCGACAGGAACATATAGAAAAGAAAAGATATAAGGGTCGTGTGAACTGGGTGTGGTTAGATCAGTTTGCATATAGTAACATGGATGATTTTTGGATGATAAATGGTATTTGTTGAAACTCAGTAGCATGTCATACGATAGGTGAAATAAGGAAGGTAATGTGGTTTGTCAAATTTACCAATGAAATGGGCAAAGCAACCCTTGGTCGTGGCTTGTAAAAGTGGTGTGTTGGGCTTGTGAGTCTGCTGGTGGATCAGGTTCGAAAGGAAAAAGAAAATTTAAGGGTCAGTTTGGTTTTGCTAGTCTGCTCGTATAACACCAACAAGGAAGCAATTTAGTTTTTGTAGTAGGTTGGAGGTGTGGTATGTACGTGGGATACTAGGAGTCTATGCAATATTATAAACGTGGCTACAAATGAAATGTGGATCGTTTGTGAGTCAGACGAGTAAGTTTTCAAGCAAAACTAAAAATGAGTCAAACCGTGATTATATTTGGGCTATCCAACATTCGTAAAAATGAAAGTGGGTTGTCACTTTTAATTCTCAGCTGGGAGAATAATGATGTCGAGCAAAAATATTATTGGGTTGTTGAAAGAAATTGTGAAATATATGGTCAAAGTAAACGCCACAAGTGACATGTAAAAATAAATAAAATGGTGCATTTGGGCTTATATTGGGCTCGTTGAGTTATTTGGCAAAACGTGAATTTATTATTTATAAACGTTTTAAGTTTCTTGCGATATTTAGATTTTTAAAACACATGAATGAATACCGTTTCAAGGTAAATGGTGAAAATGTTGTGATCATCAAAAGTATATATGAAGAAAAAAAAAAAAAATTGTCATGGGTAAGAATGGTTATTTTTATGTATTAATTGTAGGGATGTTATATTACCTACCCGTTAAACGGAATCCCGGGAAGGTAGCTGTAAAGGTGAGTGGAAAGGGTGAACAAATAGTCATTCCTAACGATCTAATCCCTGAGCGGCTTTTAGTTATTCTTTCCAGCTTAACGTATTTATTATTAGCTTCTTAATTGTACTTCCCAGCTTAACGTATCTACTACTACATTAGCTTTTTACTTGATGATAACCAATCTTAGTATGATTTTGAAAGAAAAACTTGGGGAAACTTTAGTCCAAAATTATAGTTGTTACTTGGCAGTATTATTTGTAGTTTTTAAGGTGTAAACAGTATTTTACCATAGTGGTGTACAGTACCCAACTCTTATTCTCTTTAAATAACCCACTATTACACTCCTTTTCACCTAACTTTTCTTTCACTTTATCATTTTCGTTCGACATGCCGCACTTCATCACCATTCTTGCAATCATGTATGCCATTGTTACTGCTATCTATCTAGTGTATGTTCCGAACGAAGATCGTGCTATGTTGGTTGGGATCTTAATGTTTCTTGCACCATTCGTGGTTCTATCGATCATCATTGACAAGTTTTGGAAGTGAGGAATAGTGTCGTAGTGTAGTGGTTGGAATGTTGAAATAAGGTTTGTTGTGTTTCCATGTAATTTCGAACGTATGAATGAAATTTTTATTTCGCTTTATGCTGTCTTAGTTTATGTTAATTTCTCGCTTGTTTTTACTACTTATCAATTGTTAGATTAATATATAGAAGGTTATTAGGTGTCAAAAATGTTTTAGAGTTGGTTGGTCAAGTTTACAAAGGTGGGTTTTAATAAATTTATAATCGAAACTATATATGGAAGTTTGCCTGTCTTTGTTTGGAACCGAGTATTTAAATACATATGATTTTTGGTATAGTTGGATATGGCAATTGGGTTGAGCTTTGATGAAAATTTGATCATCGAAGGATCGATTAATTGGAAAAGATTCGTCACACTTGTTTCTTGGGTACATGATAATTTGAGATGCACAAAAAAATATTGATAAGATGCTTAGAAATGTCACGGGAAAATGGTTCGAAACTATAGGTCATGAGACGGTTAGGAGTAGTATTTAGATTTTGGGCTTGAGTAATGTCGGGCTTAAGTTGTTGGATCAAGTCCAATGATAATACAACGGTGCGTTTGGTTACTGAAATCCTGTGGCCCAAAGGTGTGTTGGTATATGGAAGCAGTGGGTTAGGGCCCGATGTCATTAGGGTGGTTTGTCATACGAAGCAATGGCCAAAGCCCAAGTTAAGAAGGTGTATTTGGTTTAAGCGAGTATGAAGTGTTTTATCGATACGTCTTTTATAAGGTTACGAGATAGTTGGAGTTTCGTATAATATTCGAGAGTTTGTATAGATTATTGATAAGTTCAAAATTCTTAGAGGCTGAGGGGTCAATTTGTGTGAGAGTGTATTATTTATAGGTGGCGCGTTCATGATTTAAGTTATGTTGTTATGTATTTACGGAATCTGTTCCTGCCACTTGTGTTGAAATGCGAAGGCCAAGATAGAATTTTATCACATATCTCAAAAATTTGTTGCTAGTTTAAATAGACACAGGCTTTTTGAAAATTTTTACCGTTTGAAAAACAAACGGTCACATTTAATACAATAATTGAGAATTTTTTTTTTCAATTCTTTATAAATACCATTGGTACGTGTTGGGTTATCCATTCACACACACACAAAACAATCAATGGCCTGCAGGCTACCACATACCGCTGAACAATTTCGACAATTTATCAGGGCAGAAACCGAGAATAGTGATTTGGATCGCCAAAATGCTATTGTGAAGGTCATCCTGAAGTTTGAGGTCGCGAAACAACTGAAACAACGGCTTAGGGAACGCTACGTAGGGTGTACAGATATATCAGATGATAGAAAACATGTGATCGACACGTTCTTGCATGACGAATATCGTAAGGATGCTGCGGTGATTGAATCGTTATGGGCTTGTGTTCATCAGGTAGAGAATCAAATTTCCAACAAAATCCGTTGGAGTTTTGAAGAGAATGTTGAAGTTACTAGGGTTGAATTACAACAACAACAACCACAACAACAGCAACAACAACAACAACAACCAAATCCACTACCACCATCACAACAACCACAACAACAATCACTACAACAAGGTGCATCAAGTTCTTCTGCACCAAGAGTGGTTGTGCAACAACAACAATTGCCTCATCTGGATCAATTCCAGCCAAGTTTTGAGGAAAATGTGGCGGTCGATGATGGTGGTTGGACTTCTGACATGGAGCGGGAGCTGAGTAGGTTGGAGGCTCAAATAGAAGAAGAGAGGTTGGCAAGCTTCGACCCTTATGATGATGGATATGATTCTAACAATTCTCAGACTTGGGATCACCCAGACTACCGCTGAAGTGTGAGGTTTAATTTAGCGTTGTTTGTAATGTTTTTATGTATTTCCGTTCAGTCTGCTTTTTAATAATATGGTGTTTGAATAAAATTCCTTGTGATCATACTTTGGGTGAGAATTTATTCTGTTACGTTTAGATAAATTAATAATTACAAAAATCTGTGCGGGTAACCTACCCGTTAAACAAAAGAGTTTTGTTGATATAGGTTTTTACAAAAAGGAAGAGGGTAGAGAAATTTCTTGAATTATCAGTTTTTGTGGATAGAAATTTAGTTTGGGGAAAAGTGAGTGCACATGGTATTTTCATCAGCTGGGAGGATCAATCGTTGACGTCAAGGTTTACCTAATGATCTTGGTAACGTTAGCATTATTGATGTTAGTCATATCGTTGTGTATCAATATTCGTGGTTTCTAGTGAGATTTAGGGGTTCGTGGTTTCATATGCCTGTTAACTCAGAAGTAATTAAACCTATTTATCTATATTTCGTTATTTACATAGAGAAGCGTCCCAAACTATGTAACTAAGGAAATATAAACTTATGGTTCAATGATTTACAATTTCTTGATTTGAATAAAAGGGCGTCCCAATCCATTCAAATTAATACGTTGTAAATCATTTTAAGATTCTGACTTAACTATTTGACAAAATAATTTATGCGCGGATTTTCCGAGAGTACGAAAAGAGTATGTCGTAAGCATCTATAAAGATGAAAGCGAGACAATTAAAGAGGATTTGCATAGTACTCAAAATAGTTGGGGGAGCATATAAATATATATATTAATATACTAGAGTGTAGTTGTACCATAAACTATTTAAAGTCACATAATCGTCGGGCGAATGGAATTATGAAGACACGGTATTTGTAATAATCCCGATTAGTAAATATAAGTCATTAGCATAATCATAACATGTTAACATATATAAGAAATCATGTAAAAGTAATGTCTCTACCAGATGTTGGAAACGCGTAGGCACGGAGGGCATAAGGTGGTATTTTGTAAAAGTGGTCCGTTTTAAACGTGTAGTTATAGTCCAATGTTCAAAACACTTGGTTCTCTATAACTGTAGCTCTGATGCCAATCTGTAACACCCCCAAAATCATCACGTCAGCGGAAGACTTAAGATGTCAGCGGAAGACTTTTTGGGTGTTACTTAGAGGATCTTTATCACAATCATAGAAAACGACACAAAAGTGACGCTTTAAAGTTTAATTCATTCAAAATACCAAATATTCAAGACATCAAGATATTTCATAATTTAAACAACATGTTTATTTGAAATGTGTCAAAACGTTTATTTAAGCCCATGCCGGGTTACAAGCCCACTCCGTGCCTTCAAGTTCCTTCTTGTTTAGTTACCTGAGATAAACACATGCTAAAAAGTGTCAACACAAAGGTTGGTGAGTTCATAGAGTTTATAGTTTAAATCGTTAATTAGAAAATGAGTGATTTCCTTATCAATTCAATACAAATCAATCCGTTGGTTTGCCCTTCACCGGGTCAACATCAAAAATAGTAATTGGTTTATAAATCCATTTAACACGAGATTCGATATTTGGGCCACGTTATTTCATCCATAACATAAACAGTTTGCGGGGAACCGTATTTAAACAGTTGAAACTGTATCCAAACAGTTTGTAGAGAACCGTATTTAAACAGTTGAAACTGTATCCAAACAGTTTGCGGGGAACCGTATTTAAACAGTTGAAACTGTATCCAAACAGTGTGTGGAGAACCGTATTTAAACAGTTGAAACCGTATCTAAACAGTTTGTTCCATACTTCCAAATATCGATAGTAAAATCGTTAGAAAAGTTGTTACACATGCATCTCTTCCAAAGAGTTTATAAAACAGTTAAACGATAGAAAGTGTAGCTATGAACTTATAGTAATATGTAAATAGTTAACGAGTACTTGTAAAAGTATAAAACAATAGTTAAGCATGTATCTCCCCCAAAAACGTTTATAAATCATTGTAAAACAAGTAAGAGTAGGGGCTATGACTCACCTTAGTAGTACGGTAGACAGAGTATAAGTAATGTCAGAAGTGAAGACGGAATTGACTTCAAAGATAACCTGAATGTTATGGAAGTTCGAGATAAGTTCGACTTATCGAGAATCGTGATTTGAATAGTGTTCGATGACAAAATGACTTTTGTGGCAAAGGTGGCTTGCGTGGCAAAACGCTTAATAGTTCAAGAGCAAGTTATATACAATATAACTTGTCTTTATGTATACGTATCCTTTTATTATTTATATATTTCTCGTTATAAATAAATGATATGTATCAAAAGTTGGTGAATGATTATAGTAATTTCATGTTTACGCCTGGTTAAGTGAACCGATGAGTTTTATTGTATGAATAATCATTTCTTAACGTGTGTTCAAGTTAATCGATAATAACGTCAAGTTATATAATTTACGTTATAAATTATATATATTCTGAAATATATAGTTATTCATAATTATTACTTCATTATCGTCTAAAAATGTAGGTCTCGTTATATGTTACTATGATATAGTTGTAAAATATTAATTTGTCAAACGTAATTAAGTTTTATGTAAACCTTTAAGCTATGCTCACGTTACTCTTCTAAATGATTTCCGTATTTAGCCCAAAATAAATATAAAAGCTTTTAAGAAAACGATATATGTTTCTAAATTTAAAGGTTGAGAATGTAAAGTATTTATATTAATATTAAACTTATAAAAGTCTCTTTAGGAAATAGTAAAGGTGCAAAGTAGAGGGGCTAAAACTGTCAAAAGGCTAAAGTTTCAAAATAAGGAAAAATAGTAAAAATTGTACTAGATGGGATTCGAACCAAGGACCCTTTTGTTCAGCAACCCAGCGCCCCAACCAGTTGAGCCAAAGGTTCACTTGCGTTATTCTTTACAGTCCAAGTTTATTTAATGGTTTAGTGACTGATTTAATCTTGTTCTATTTACTACAGAATGTTGCATGTATATATCGTGTATATGTAATGTTTTGTATCTTCTTTGCTTCCAACTGATCTTTGTCATTTCCTTTAATAGGTAAGCTATCAAGTTTGGCTCAAGTTCACAAGGACGAGACTAATTAAGCTCAAATGAGTCTAGACTCATTTGAGTTTATTTGACTTAAGGTTCCATATGTGACGAAAAGTTCAACCAATTTTTATAGGCGAGTATTATGTGTTCGAAATGTTTTACGGTTTATTTTAAAGTCCGATGAGATAAGAAACTATAAGCTTTGCGAATGAGTTATACTATTTGATAAATAAGTTATACGAGCTATTAGCTATATAGCAAGTCGAGTAGTGCAAGACTATGCTAGCCAAACAGTTAACTTTAGGTTTCTTATATGTTTTAAGTTGTTTAGGATTTTGCAAGTTAAGTAAACTTTAACTCATCACACCAGTTATCATGATACATTAAGTTATTTAGGATCGTTAATTATAGAATGAGTAGAAACATGGTTCAAACTTATGAGCTTGTCATTTGTGTCTTTAAAATGGGTTATGAAAACTTGTTTATCAGTAGTTATATATTTATATGTTAACTGTTATTGTATATTAGCAATCTTTTTCTTTATTAAGTCTTTAACTACACAAGACTTCTCATGATACACTAAGTTGTTTGGGTTTCATTTTATACGTGGCATGTGTGAAACAAAACAAGTTTAAAGGTTTGCCACACAAGCTTAATCACCAACTAAGCCATATTGTATGCATGTATGTGGTAACAGTGAATGCAGTAAAAATGAAGGAAGGACTTACAACACCAACTGAGGTGGTGGAAAACGAAGACGAATGAGAAACGAGCTAGAACAAAGACTTCATAGTTTCCAATGACGCGTACAAGGGCTAGAGATACTTGAAAACTAAGCCACGACTTGCTTACTTCACCCACTTCATTTCACGTTAACAGTAAAAGTAATAAGTTGTTTGTGTGAGTTAACTGCCAAAGCATGGTTTGCTTCTTCTTCTCGATGGACAGTAGGCAAGGAAAGTAAGAGAGGTATGTGTGATTTTATGTTGTGTGAGGATGTCGATTTGCATGGAGTCTTATATACTCGAATGGGAAGGTGATAAGGAGCAGGGATATTGCAAGGTGATTGTATGTTGTAGTGAGTATGTCGAATAGCATGTAGCTTATAAGTACTAATCTGGAATGCGACAAGTGACAATTGGAGCAGGAAGGTTATATAGGAGTTGCACATGGTTTCTTCTAGGTTACACCTAAGGTAGTAACAAGTGAGGGAGGGTGAAGGTGTGAGTTAGCTGCCATTTACATGTCGCCTCCTTTAATGACCAATCGAGATCCAACAGGTAGTATGGGCAAGGGATTGTGGGAGGATTGTGTTTAAGTATTACTGACATTCCTAAAGGTTTACATATGGGTTTCTAGGATTGGAGAGCAAGGGAGGCCAGAAGAAAGCTTATGACACGTTTCACCATTTTTATTCTAAGTGATCTTTCCAGGTTTGTTTGGGTCATTTCTGGGGCAGTAAACGAGTAGGGAAGGTCATAAAGTTTATCATTCTTGATTCTTAGTTAGGTGGCCAATGGAGTGGTAACATAAAATGGCCATGTCGTGCGTTGAATTTAAGAAATATGGGGGTGGTTTTGGTGCCTTGGTCTCGACAGGAACATATAGAAAAGAAAAGATATAAGGGTCGTGTGAACTGGGTGTGGTTAGATCAGTTTGCATATAGTAACATGGATGATTTTTGGATGATAAATGGTATTTGTTGAAACTCAGTAGCATGTCATACGATAGGTGAAATAAGGAAGGTAATGTGGTTTGTCAAATTTACCAATGAAATGGGCAAAGCAACCCTTGGTCGTGGCTTGTAAAAGTGGTGTGTTGGGCTTGTGAGTCTGCTGGTGGATCAGGTTCGAAAGGAAAAAGAAAATTTAAGGGTCAGTTTGGTTTTGCTAGTCTGCTCGTATAACACCAACAAGGAAGCAATTTAGTTTTTGTAGTAGGTTGGAGGTGTGGTATGTACGTGGGATACTAGGAGTCTATGCAATATTATAAACGTGGCTACAAATGAAATGTGGATCGTTTGTGAGTCAGACGAGTAAGTTTTCAAGCAAAACTAAAAATGAGTCAAACCGTGATTATATTTGGGCTATCCAACATTCGTAAAAATGAAAGTGGGTTGTCACTTTTAATTCTCAGCTGGGAGAATAATGATGTCGAGCAAAAATATTATTGGGTTGTTGAAAGAAATTGTGAAATATATGGTCAAAGTAAACGCCACAAGTGACATGTAAAAATAAATAAAATGGTGCATTTGGGCTTATATTGGGCTCGTTGAGTTATTTGGCAAAACGTGAATTTATTATTTATAAACGTTTTAAGTTTCTTGCGATATTTAGATTTTTAAAACACATGAATGAATACCGTTTCAAGGTAAATGGTGAAAATGTTGTGATCATCAAAAGTATATATGAAGAAAAAAAAAAAAATTGTCATGGGTAAGAATGGTTATTTTTATGTATTAATTGTAGGGATGTTATAGAAACCTTTCTCCACTCCTCTTTCTCCACCACCAGTTGGGAGACCCTATCCTCCAGACCAGCATTCTCAGCACGCATTTTCTGAATCCCCTCCGGATTCACCGCTGCGCATTCAACATGCTTATCTTTCAACTCATTCAACTCCCCAACCACCTCATCCAGCCTCTTGCATTTATCCTCCAAAACCTGGTCACACCCTTGATGAGTCTCGGACAACTTTTGATATTCACGCTTAAGAGACTCAAAGCGGAAAATGACATCCGCCTGAGCCGTAGCATGCTTGCCCAGTAGTAACCAAGACCTTCGGATAGCCTCAGTATCATCTTGACCATCTAAATGCCTCTCTTCAGCCGGGGTGGCCAAGTTAATCAGCATGTCTCGGCAGATGTTCGCATTGTTCATGCGAGTCCCCCTCTTCACCACCCAGGCCGGAACAAAAGTATCATCATCATCGTCATCTCCCTCTATATCCACTTGGACATCCTCCTCATCAACATGTCCCTTACCCGGACGACGGGAACCATCCTTCGAACTCCCTGAAATTAAAGAACATTCGACAAATAAATGATAAAAACAAATCCAGAAAAAGTTATTAACAGAATGTTTACTGACATACCAGAGGGGATATCCTTCGGATGCAACGAGCGGATTGGCTCCGGCTCCTCAACCTCTTCCGTAGCATCCAGGTCAATAACATGGTCAGCAGACTGCTTGGGCCTCTTATGAACCTTAGATGAGATACTCCCTCCGGCTCTTTTGGACGGAGGTTTCTTGGAGCCCAACTTCGCTGCCTGCTCCTTCTTCTTATCTTTGGCAGCCAGCACCTTGTCATCCGGCACCTCAACCCTCTTCAACTCCTCATCCTTCTCTGGAACTTCAGCATTAGAGGCCAGGGGCGAGTGATATGCATCTCACGACCTTGCCCCTGCGGCAGCGGGTCCCCCTTGACCACATTCACCGTCTTTCGGAGAGGAGGTTTCTTCAAGTAGCTCAACATAGTTACACCTGCGAACAAACAAGGCGTATTGTTAAAAATAAAAATAAAAAATAAAGAGGCACAACTTGAAAATTTATATTTATAATAAAGGCTATACCCCTCCCCTGCTCATCCCTCAAAGCCGGACGGAAGCCGGTAAATTCCCAATGATCCGAAAGACCCAGCACGTATAAGAAAGACTGGGGAACTTGGCATGGCTCAATGATCATGTCAGCCAACCTGTCGGCATGAGCGACATCGTATTCACCCCTCTTCGGAAGTGGATCGGACACATCCGAGTCCGAATGCCTCCAAGGCATGGCAAAAGGAATGGCTCTCCTATCGATCAAGAAAAAGTGATATTTCCAGCCCTTCAGACAGGAAGGAAACTCTCCGAAACAAATTTTTCTGTCTTTGTGCACACGTTTTTCAAAGGAAAACCAGCAACGTTGTTTGCTAAGTTTGTAAAAGACACGGAATAGAGGAGTAGTAGGAGGAATGTGCATGCTCTGGCAATACACCTCAAAAAGAGTAGCACGATGCATACCCAACGGGACCAACTGAGATATATGAATCTTAAAATATCTAATAACATCTAAGAGAAAGGTAGAAAAAGGGACGGTAAGACCTCCATCAAAGAAATACTCCGCGTATAAGCCAATGGCATCCGCAGGTAATTGATCCATCGTCATACCCGACGAAGGTGCCCTCGGATGTAAATCCTTCGGAATCCTAAAAGTTTCCACTACCACAAGTACCTCACCATCATCCATCGTAGACGGTCTCAGATGTATATCCTTCTTAACGTGCGAACCCTCCGGCATGGACACATCCTCATATTCAAAGGACGCAGTAGATTCTGACATAATGAGTCCGACAGGGAGAAGAGTATAGCCAAACAACAAAAACTAAATGGACTAGGACGTACCTCAAAGATGAAGAGAATAATCGTTCGGAATACGGAAGGAAGAAAATGTGTCAAAAGTCTGTGTGTGCAAAAAATTTACAGTAGTAAAAATGAAGAAATGGGGACTATTTATAGGCAGTAAAAATGGGCGCGAAACGACACGTCACCCGTAGGGCAGACGTGTCCCCATCCAAACCGTATAAGCAGGAAGGATGTACACGTGTCCCCATCCCAAGGACGCAGTAAAAAATGACGGCACACCTTAAAACGACACATTAATTACTTTTGGCCTTTTGTACACGACTCTTGACAAACGACGAAGCTACCACTCGTGTTCCGGAAAATTACAAAAATAAACTAAAGTATCACACCATTGGCATAACTAATACTATGATACTGGGGGGGACATGTTGGCGTATGTACCCTCCGGATTGAGGCCGTATGATTAAACACCTTCCGGATTTTTATCAAACAAGGCATACACAAATATATCTAAACAGAACAGACCAATATCCGAAGGGTTGAGAATGTCCGCACGACCTCAACCCTCCGGAGATCAAGACCATTCGGATAAACCAATAAGTACATGAGTTAAAGTACAAACAAGTACATCAAGTATACGATAGTGGAGCATAAACTAGCAAACATTAAGGAGCTAAGTACACACCAGCCTGGCACTCCATGTTGGAGGCCTATAAATAGAGAGGAAATCTTCACTTAAAGGTTAACTAATTCTCTCACTCTCTAGTATTACTTACAATTTCTTTCTCTAAGAACACATACTTACTCTCACGCCAGAGGTTGGTCCTGGGATACACTCCCGGGGCGAGACTAACGGACGTACCTGTTTTACAGATATCCGAAGTAACCAATCATCAACAAGGATCACCCTGAATCCGGAGGACCAATAGACAGTCCAAAGGATTCATCTTGCTTGTCTGGAGTAGAAACAAACTTTCACTTCAACACTATCTCTCTCACTCTCATCCCGCTATGCCCTCTCCCCACCTCTCTGAATCAAAAACCAGATATTACCTACTATACGAATGGCTACAAAAGAGGATCAGGACCATTGTCCTCTCCATTATGTCCAAATGATACTGGGGTTACCTTGTCAAGTATCACACAGTCAACGCAACCCACCAAAGAAGTGATAAGGCTAAAGGGGTACGACTTCCATAATTGGCTTCAAGATCGACTGGGAGCGAAGAGGATATGAGGCAAACCTCCTTTGTTTATCTTTTTATAACTCAATCGGTTCAACAAAGGATTCCACACACCCAAGAATTATCAGAAAAAAGATTTGTATTTGGTACCCTTTAAAAGGGGTTAGATGTGAATCTGTATTAGAAAGTTTTGTGTGGTAGCAAATTTTAAATAAGTCGATATTAGGCAATGCTAAAATGATCATGGCTCGTTTTTGGCCTTCGTTTCCTGTCTTGGTGTTATGGCATAGCTAAGGTCCTTAAGGTCCTGGTTTATGTTGTGGACTCGTTTCATTTGTGTCGTTTTTGGTTAATCCGAAAGGGATGGTTTTTCCCTCACTTGTTTGTGTCGGTGCACCTTCTAAAACTTGTGTCAAGATAGTTAACAGACATTAGTCTAAATCTTGGCCGAGCCGAGTTGTGAAGCAACAGAGATAAATGGTTAAAAGAGTAGTTAGTCTAAAATGGAAAACTGTCAAAGTTTGCTATGGCCTCTCGTTTTGAACCGAGATGCGAAAGAAAACTAGAAAGTCTGTTTATTTTGATACTTGTGAAATAAATCTTGGGCCAAGTCCATTACTTAAATTTCAATACAGTCTTGTTTAAACCCACTTGGGTCAAGCCCATCTTAAGATAAGCAATTTAATAAACTAGTTGTGCTCCGGACCGCCGCGTTGCGACGGGGCATTATAGTTAGCGTTTTTAGTATACTTTATGTGAATACGGTGGATGGAAAAGCAAATTAAAAAACGAAAGTATCTAACATTAGGATATGATTCGTTTTTAGACTTTATAACTTGGAAAAGAGCAAAATAGTACATAAGTTTGGTATATTACAAAAGATCATGGCCACAAATACCTCTGCAAGGCATAGGGATCTTTGACACCTATACACCAACTTTTTTCATTGACTCTCCATGGTACAACGTTCAAGGATTATTTGTACCTACATCAGTATATTTTTTATTATTATTATTATTTTATTTTTTTATTTATTTATTTTTTTTACAATGGGCCACAGTCCTTCGAAAATGGCATTGGGCCATTGTATATGTAGGAGGCAGCGCAAAGTGAAATGGAGTCCAACAACAAAAACGAAACCGTGCATGATGGTGTATTATATATATAATAATTTTGGGCCAAAGCCCACTCAGACACTCCACAGCCCAACTATACTTTCTTTTAAAACAAAGACATAAATCTATTTGTACCCGAGCAATCCCGCGACACACACACTCGGATTCGTCACACGCATATAAACAACGAAACATTTCACGTCACCATATATACTTAAACGTAAAACGAGCACCACAATACAATATACGTAAGGGACGTATTTCAGAAACTAAACATAATACATAAACTATTTAAGTTATATGAGGTTGAAACGGAAATTTTATAAAAACTAATTTAAGTTTTATAAACTTACAAAACGACTAATACTTAACAAATATTTGCCGCATGTAAACAAACAAGATCATGTACACGAGTCATGCCCATATTTTTCAAGAAAAGAAATGTAAACTTATGCTCATTTTTATAAAGTTAAAACGTGACATTATTCACATCTTTCAAAGATGAATAAAACAACACTTAACTTAAACATTTTATACTACACTTAGCACTATAATGTCATTTAAGCAAAAGATTTTCAAAACTCGATAAAGTCAATATTTGTATGTGATTAATACTTATGTCTTGTTTTTGATTATTCCGAACCAAAGACTATTCATTCTCGACACCTTATTTGTTGCACGCTTACGCAATTCCAAGAGCCAATACACTCAAGCATTTAGAAAACCGTTTTCAAACTTAAATGCTACCACACAAGCAATAATAACACAACACTTTAAAACTTTTAAGTCTAACTAAACTACATTGAGTCTCGAGCTTAAACTATGGACTAAACCATGCCTTACTGATGGCGGTGTTCTATGTCGTGTGTAGTTGCGGTTTAGCAGTATTAATGCCTACTCAAGTTTTAAATTTGTATTTAGCCGACTTATCAATAACACACACACCTAACGAGCAGTGTACCCGGTCAGTTAGAATATAATGGTAAGTAGAGTGTCGATCACTAAGAGTGAAACGTATTATCTAGTTAACCTAATCAGAATTTTAATATCCTAACTTAGTTTTATAGTCTAATCTAACGAAAGGGGGTTTAGCCTAAGAGACTAGCACAATTTGGTTTTATTAAACAGTAATTAAACTAATGAGCACGAATTAGCGATTAGCAACATGTACACATATAGATAATAGATGCAGAAGAAGGCCTGTCCTGATAGTTAAGTAGCTTATAACTTGTTTTATTGCTAGTTTTATATGATGAGTATTGTAATCTAATCTGTCTCGTTGGATCCTAAATATCTGTTAGACCCGTTTCCCGGGTGTTGGGACCCCACCCTAGATGAAAGAGGATTAAAGACTTTACGTGATTGGTTAGTCATAGAATGTTACGTGGAAGTCAAACCCGATATTCAAAGAATGTGTAATGTGGTTTAGAAAGTATTATGAGTCACCAATATAAAGGAAAAGAACTTGAGGGACCTAAGTTGACAGAATCCGAAAATAGTACTAGAACCAACTTGTTCTAGTACTACAACTAACTTGTTCTAGTCTGCAGGGACTATTCTTGCCAAAACCTCAAACTAGCACTAGAAACAACTTGTTCTAGTACTAAGGATGAATGGTTACATGACCTAAGGGACTAATAATGTCATTAGGCCAAAGTTGTGGTGGCTTATATGAGAAGGAATTCCCAGACATTCTAAAATGTTCCAGGAAAGTGTGGTGTGTTCTTGTGTGTCGACATAGAGCAAGAGTGAAGAGAGGGAAGGCTTAACATATGATCTTTTGATGAAAGGATTAGACTCCCAATTAAAGAGATAAAGCCCTAGTAATGATTCTATGCAAGTAAGTGATCACTATCTTGAGTTAATTTATGAATATTGAATTAGGGTTCATATGGAGTAATTGGGGATTTCATCATATGATCAAGATATGATCATATGATGGTATATAAAGGATGATAAGTAAGTTATGGTGGGTTTTGTATAAACCTTTGTTTATGATTATTGATTGTTATGCTACTAGGTTTGGTAATGATGAAGGATGATGATGAATAGTGATGTTGTTGATGGTGATTTGGTATATTGATAGCTAGCTTGGAATGAAGGTAAGTAACTTGTACTAAAACATATGTTATATGTATATTATCCATATGTGTATTATGATTGTGATAGTGTAGCATATAGATTGAGTAATGAATGAAGACTATGTGGTGTAGTGAATGTTATGGATTGAAGTAAGTGATCATGATGCTTATGTGCTAATATGTGTATGATATATGTTTTATGTCAGGTTACTTACTAAGCGAAAGCTTATGGTTTAGTTGTCTAACCATGTTTTGTAGGTTCATATATCATGGAGATTCTACGGTTTGGAGTATGAGTTAAGACTTGCTTATATGCGAAGTGTAGAAGAGTTTGGTAAGATAGTAGGAGCTAGGTAGTATACCGAGCTCAAGTGTCATGTTTGTACCCCCGTTAGTCTTTTATGGGTTGTTAAAGGGCAGCCGTATGGCAAAGTGTATGTCAAGAGTTGTATGACAATTTGGTAGTCATTTGATAAGTCAAAGTGTGGTTTATGTGTTTTTGAGTAAAGTTAAAGGGGCGTTTGGTTTAAGTGTAAACATACCCATTTTGAGTAGTAAACGGGTCAAGTGTTATTGAAACATGTTTGATATGTTAAATGATTGATTTCTGGAAAGTTTGGTGAAAAACGAAAGTGATATAAGTGGTTTGTTGCGAAATGGGTCAAAACGGGCTATTTGCATAACCCGTCGTAAAGTACCCCTTCGGGGTATCGTAAGATAAATGTTTTTGCATGAAAATGAGCCCATTCATATATCAATTAAATCTGGAAAGTTTGGTTGAGTTTCGAGTTCGGGAGGTCGGGTTTCCGGCCGGGGATTTTGAAAGTGATTTCGGGACAACAAGCTGTCCAGATTTTCCGGGCAGACTGCGCAGATTTTTGGCAGTTTTCAAAAATTCATATCTTTTAATTCGTAAGTCGTCACGGGTCGTGCCACCTATTGTTTCGAAGGTGATTGAGTCTATTTTCATCTAAAAATAGCCCCAAGGTCTGATTATGTACTGATTTTTGTAAGTTTATGAAAGAGTAACAGCAGGTCAGTTTTAGTTAAGTCAAAGTTTTCAAAGTAAGCGGACACGGGGTGTTACAATATCGGCGAGTAAACTCTTAATAATTACTTATGTTTATCCTACCTTCTAGATGCTAGATAAGTAGGCGAGGAACAAGGTAGCCCAGAAAGCTCAACTAAACACAGAGGTTATCAATGCATAAATACAATTCACCAAAAACATCATCATATAAACTTTAATCGATGGGAAAGCAATTTTAAGGGGATTATGTATGGTAGCCTAGTATGCCCGTCAAATCCTGATGAATTAAAGCTTACTAATACCATAAAAGAAACTACTTAATGAATTAAATACACGCAGGACCTTCTTACAACTCTAATATCTTCGTTTTGCAGTGTGTCTTGTGATGCTTCTTCGACTGAATTCGTCTCCTTAGGGTTTTGTTGCACCCAAAATTCGTATCTGTCTTGGGGTATTTATAGTTTCTGTCCGAGGGCACGGTGCGGCGCATCGAGTAAGTAGATGCGGCGCATTGACTTAACTTCGCGTGGGGTTCAAGATTAATATATTCTGGAATATTCGTACACCATCTTCAGATGCAGCGTAACTTGATTTTGTATGCGGCGCATGTCCTTTAGTATCTTGGATAGTATCTGGTGAGGTCTGGATAGTGATACATCGTATGTCAGACGTAAAATGTGGCGTATCTGGAGTAGAACAAGCTTGATCTTCTTCATTGACCAAAGTTTCATATGTGGCGCCTGATAGAATTACATGCGGCGCATTCTTCAAAGTCAGACAATGGTCTTCGAATTCATCTAAGTATGATATTGCGGCATATCTGTTGATAGAGATACAACGCATCTTCTGGATTTGAGTAGACTTTTGACATCTTGCTAGTTTTGCTCCATAATTCATCCAAAATCGCTAGGTTTCACCAATTGCTTGTTTTATTCTGGGAATTACTAATGTAAACATTAAAGCACCAATTCACATAAAAAATATAATAAAACAAGTAAAATAAATAGGATAAATGATGATAATAATATGTACTTATTTGATGTCATCACTTATAATCTAGGTCGTGTGTTGGTGCCACACTCGCTCTGATTTACTTCGTTTACTACATACTTTATTGAGGTGACTTTCATAGCCCCACTTTTGCATTGTTTATACTTGCTTTCAAATACTCGGGGTGAGAATACATTGCTTGTTTTTAACATACTGACACAAGCACTTTAACGATTATACTTCCATAACCAAATGAATCGGCTAAGCCAAATGAACTAGCAAACCTGCCAAATGGACTGGCTAACCTGCGATGTACATACACAACCGAATGTATTGGTACACCACTGTGCGTTCCCGACCAAATGTATGGTTAAGTAAATATTGAACCTTGTGATCCACACTATTTTTACATACTTAAACCTATGAACTCACCAAATTTATGTTGGCACTTTAGCATGTATTTTTAGGCTTAATGATGATAGCTTACTTCCATAGGTGCTTGGCAAGGGGCATGGTCATAGGAAACTCTGATAAACGTTTTGGGACCGCTTATTTATTTTATGGGCCTTATTTCCGCACAACTTTTGCATAATGTAAACTTAATGCTTTTGATAATGAAAGTTATTTTAAACAATTGAGTTAAAACTGTTCCATGTACCTTGTATTGAGATACCAATTGAGTAGCACCCGAGTGACATGTATGCTTGCGCTGGACCTGAATTTGGGGGTGTTACATATACCACTATAGTCAAAGGCTACACCTTTTATGCTCATTGAAGCACGCCCATTCATTATTGAATCTTTTCAGCCAATTTTCTTCTGCCTTTTCTCCACCATTTCACTTTTTTAGATAGGGATTGCAGGTAGGCCATGCTTGAGTTACTCCTTTCTCCTTGATCTTCATAGGTTTACAGTAGTAGACTATCCATTGGATCTCGTCATCAAGGTTAGCGTTCATGAAGTGTGTTTAGAACCATATTTTTTATTACCTCTTCTTCCTCGAAGCACCACCATAAACTAGCTTACTTTTCCAATTCCCTGATTCTTATTATACCGCCACCATTGCAATGTTTGAATAAGGGGTTACAAGTTGGCAAGGTTAATTTCTCATTGTTATACTCGGTAGTCATAGGCTCATAACAGTGAAGCTTCCAAATAGCAGTTACTGAAGTAGAATTTCCGTTTCCTTCATCATCCTCTGAATCCAACCAAAACGACTCATCTCCATCGCTTCCCCCGGAGTCACATTCCTGTTCAAATCTTAAACACAAAGGAATCTCATAGGTAAAAAGATCTTAAGAAATATCAAGCATATACCAATGCTCCTCTTCATCCACAATATTAGTTGTATACACATTAGCTACTTCCTTATTGGTTTGACATAAACCTCCGTTCATAACTAACACTACCCTGTCGTTATTAATTCCTAACTAAATTTCTCTTTCAGAAACACTAACTCGGGCATATGAAGTAGCAAGGAAAGCTTTTCCTAATATAATACACATTTATCACTACAAAGTCGGTGGGGAACAAAAATTTGTCAACTTTGATTAACACATCTTCCACAATTCCTACCGGATTTGTCCTAGTCATATCAGTTGTTAGTGCAAAAAGTGTGAATGGGTTAGGATTGGGCTTAGTCCGTTATGGGCCGTCCTTGATGGATCATCCGATGTGTGATTTATGCAATAATCCAAGTAGTAGATTGAATTCCCTGCATAAACAAAGGTAAACCATTAGCCTTATCATGGGGACGGACCACATGATTAAACACCGGTGTGAGAGTAGGTAATCATGTTGTCAGATAAATATATATGTGTGTTGGGATGTGTGAGAAAGTCATACCTCGTAAATGTAATTTGGGGTTGCCTTTTATAGGTGGACGAGATACTATGGTTTCCTAATATTTCATATATCTTTGTAGTAGCCGGTGTGGGACCCTTGTCGGGCAAGGATCCGCAACTTAATAAAGGTTATAGACGCGGGTCATCATCCGGACTGGGGACCGGTCCGTGAGCTTACCTCAGAAGACTTGCTTAGATGGTCCGCGTCCGTTGTGGAGGATTCGGACCGTGACCTGCTCGTGGCTTGGGTCATGGTGATATCTGGATACTTGTTTTGTTAGGTCAGGGCCAAGTTTATAATACGGTCCGGGCCTAGTAAGCCTACTATCCGTATTATACTTCTTCATCAGCCATTTCAACCATTAATTTGGTTCCCTTTATATTTGTTAGTGCAAGACTTTGAAATAGTGATGTAGGCATAATATTGACTCTAGAACCCAAATCAGCTAATGCCGTTATATTCAAATTACCAATAGTGCACGGAAGAGTGAACCCTTCAAAGCAAAACTCTTTTTTTCTGGTAATTGGCGCACCATAACTTCTTTAGTTTTGTCCTGTAAGAAGGTAACCCCACAAATTTCATTTGTATTATGATGGTTTTCATTGGAGTCGTTTACCTCTTTGTCAACAAGTATCACCTTGCACGAGCCCATGGTACTCTTGCTTAATTCTATCACATTTTTCTTATGGATGTCATCAGCTAATTTTCCAATCATGGCTTCAAGATATTTGGGAGATTCATCATGATTAATTAGGCTCTTGTTAGTGGTTTCTTGAAAAATTTTCAGCCATAAGTTTAGCTCATTCTGTTTTTTGGTGATGTCTTCTAGGTACTTATTGATAATTTCCTCAAGATTGGATCTTTTTTCCCCATATGGTGCTCCATTATACCCAGGTGTTCCCACGCGATAACTATTGCTATAGTTTCCTTGGAAAGGCTTCCTTCACCATACTTGACCTTCTCAGTTTTCTTTTCTTCCTTCAATGGGCAGTCTTTAGCCAGGTGAGCACCCTCATAAATTTCGCATCCTACTTGAATAGCATGCACATTTTCTTTTAGCTTTTTCATATCCCTACCAATACTTTCAAGTTTGTTAGCAATTATTGCAATACCATCTGAACATCCTCCAATGCCTCTACTTCTACCCCCATCATGCCATTTTTTAGAATGGTCCGCATGTCTTTTATAACCTTTAGAGCTTGAATAGGAGTCATCCCAGGGATTGGCCCTTGAAAGTCAAGAATTTGCGTTGTGGAAATGTTGATCCCTTTGTAGAAGATGTTGACCATCTGTTGTTTGTTGAGGTCATGAGTTGGGCATCTGTAGAGTAGATCATTGTACCTTTCCCAGGCTTGGTACAATGTTTCATCACCGTCTTGCTTGTAGTTGTGAATTTCTTCAAGTTGTTTTGCCGTCTTTGAAGGAGGGCAATATTTTTAGATGAACTGTCTCTTTAAGAAATCCCAAGTGTTGAAAGTTCGTGTTGGCAATCTATCAACCCATCTCTTAGCTGCCCCCATGAGTCTCATAAAAAACACTCAGAGCATGATTGCATCGTGAGACATGCCAGGAATGTTGAATAGGCTCATGATGTACAAAACATTATCAATATGCTCATGAGCATCTTCCGTCTTGCTTCTCGAAAAGGGGTCTTTCCGCAACTCGCTTATGAACTGATTCTTTATCACGAATTGAACATCAGCTCCAATAATTGGCCTAACCAAACCAGGCCCTTGTTCCTCTCGCGTTAAAGCGAGATATTCTTCGAGAGTAAGAGTATCGATGCCAACGTCACCCATGGTACCTGAAACTAGAAAAGAAATCGTAAGATTGTGAAAAACTAAACAAAAATTTAAAATTTAAACAAAATCCTAAACAGCTCCTCGGCAGTGGTGCCAAAAATTTGATGCATGATTTTTGACCAGGTTTTACTATTTATAATTTCTCGTCTACCTAAGGTCTACCTAATGCACTAACGGGCAGTGTACTCAATCGTCTATAATGTAGTTGTTGGTAAAGCCGAGGTCGTCCCAAGAGCAATGCGTGCGGATTTAATCTAAGTCCTAATGTCACTGATTTTAAAAGGGGTTTTGTAGATTGATTAATTAAACTAAAGAAATTAAATAAAATAAACAAAAGCGAGTAAATAAATGTGAGATATCAGTAGGGAGAGAAGTGCTAGCCTAATTACTACTCTTGTTATGTCATGATTATGTTTTCTAATTAATGTAACCTATCGCTTCATACGGGGGTTTAATTCGACTAGACTCACTTGGTCAATTTGTCTAGCCCTATCTTCCACAACGTCCTATTCCATAACATAATGATTACAGGAGTTCATGGGTTTACGAAATGTAAGAGTCAATAAGCACTTCTACTAACCAAGACTCATTTAATGTAACCCAGCCTCTTGGAACTTAGATTCCCCTTAGTTAAGCATTTCTGTTTGAAAGGTGATCGCTAGGTGAAATTCTCACGCAAATAGTGATAGTCCTATGGTCAATTCCTGTCACTATTCGTAATCTGATTCACTAGGGTTCTATTGTCAATTCTCCTAGCTTCCTAGATACTACCCAAACTTCCCTGCTACCGAAACAAAGGTGTCCCAAAATAAGCTAAGAAAGTGTACAAACAAAGCGATAAAGAAACGAGAAAACTACATCATAACAATAACAATTTCTTAACAAGGCTAACACCAAAGCTGTTTAGCCAATAATATTAAAGCATGCAGTGAATTCAATGTTTAACATTATAAATGAAGACATGGAATTGAATATACAAATGTAATATGAAATACTAAAACTTATGATTCGTAAGCATGAATTCTCCCTTGGAAATGACTTGTATGCTACTAAAATACGTCCTCCTTGGATCCCTAATTCGTCCTCTGGTTGTTGTGTGTGAAAGAGATATGTAAAAATGCGGAATTGGGCCTTGTATTTATAGCCTCGACTATGTTACGGCGTAACCTCTAGGGTTAGTTACGCCGTATCCTTTGAATCTTGGACGATCTTATCCTTAGTGGTGAAGCTACGGTGTAACCTAAGGATAGGTTACGATCGTAGAACACTCGTACACCACTTTACGCCGTAACTTCCATAATGGTTACGTTGTAACATTATTCTAAGTGTTGAAGGCAAATATATGGCGTAACCTCAACGTAAGTTACGAACGTAAAACTCTCGTACCCGAGTTTATGCTGTAACTTCTAATGTGGGTATGTTGTAACCTCTTAGCTTCTGATGTGGTTACGTTGTAACCCCTTAGTCAGCGTTGACTTCAGTCTTCTAGTATAAATCATTGTTACGGTGTAAGTAGAGAGTTGATTTACGCCGTAACTCTTGTCCGGTCAGGATACTCAAGTATATTTTCATTAAACACCTTCCAAATCCGCGTCTCGTCGTTCCAATGCTCATTATTAGCCTGAAAATGAAATATAAATGAATAAGAGTATATATTCCAATAATATGATACAATTGATGAGCGTATTTGGGGAAATTGACACTAAAATATCATGACTATTTGATGTTATCAATTTCTCTATATTGTATTAAGCATTTATAAAATGTGATTCGTTCTTTCTATATTTGAGAACTTTTAAAGTAATCCTCAGTTTTCTTCCTTGCATAATATCACTATTTAGAAGGCGGCGCTTCTTTCTATTTGTCAAAAATGTAACTATTTCGATAATAGAATCAGATTCTTAAAAAAAGAATTAGGGTGACAAGCGTATCACACAGTAAACTCATCAGAACGGTTAGATGAATACTTATACCCAACCCATTGGGCATAATATATACGCGGAAAACCGACCCTCACTTTACCTGCCAAGTTTTTTAACAGAGTTTATTACATAAGTTTTTGAAAGTAGCCAATGGAGAGAGTATTCTAAATTACGCAATTGCTCGAGGGGGACCACAACTCTTAAACAATTTAAGAGTTTCTACATCATTTAACTAACTATAAATATGTAAAAAAAAAAAATCCCAAAATTCGCTAGTGAATATCATATCAAAAGTCTAAACGCTATAACTGATGATAAGAACAAACTATAGAAAGATAGGTAATTATCCTTCACATTTTCAAATTGGTCTAAGAATTCTATAAGAGATGCAACATCACCATGTATTTCAATAGTCATGTCCATCATATTTTAAAAGTTATTTGAGACATTATGGCAGTAGTACATTTTCAAACTACATGCAGGCCGTTAACAGAACTAATGATGCGTAAGTTGGAGTAACAAAATAAGAATAGATCACTAGCAATGGAAATCTTGAAGCAGTTATGCAAAGGTTGATATAAATAAAGCAATGATTAGTGCCTTCTAGAAGTACACTTATGCAGAAGACTATAGAGAGAGAGAGGGAGATTCCAGAAGATGACCCAATCATTGCTGGTGGTTATGAGCACAGAACAGGGTAAAGATAATCAATAGCCTAACAACGTACTAATTAAGGTTATCAGATATCACTTGGAATCGTGTTATCACTTTCCAAAGTAAACTATTCGACCCTAATGCCTGGGTATCATGAATATCTACTTGGGATAAGACCAAATGCTTTTTAATGATTTTGGCACAAATCAATAACCCTTCGTGTATAAGTGTTATATGTTTTATGTGTGTGTTTCATGCATCAATTGATTTACCTATTTATAGGTAACATTACTCAACCCTAGTCAATGGAATTAAGAGTGATTAACGGCCCATTAATACCACTTAATTTGCCTCCATAATTATAGGTATTAGTGGTTACACGACCAATTAAACGTGGTCATTAATGCAGTTATAACTGCCACTTGAATAGGTCAAAATAGTTACTAATCAAGTTTGAATTCAGTCCAGTGAGTTCGTTATACTCACTGATGAGCTAGTCCCTGAGGACATGACAACTCACTGATGAGAGCTGAACTCATCATCCGGATGAATACCATTCAGTCCAGAGTATCACTCCCTCAAGGAGTGAACTCACTGAACTTCATCAGATACTGAATAACACTTAACCATTATATGAGTCAGGGTGTTCAGGGGCCTGATGGGTGTACACTCCGTACCTCCTACCCATTGCCAAGTTTGAACTAAACCCTCAAGTGCACTAAATTTTCCAACAAGCCTCCCCAAATTTAGTTCACTTCCTTTGCATGAAAACAAACATTAAACAAAACATATGCATAAACGCAAATATCCTGAGGATTGAATTTCCATCTTAGTACAATACACGTTCAAATATTCGAGAATCATGGTGTTCCAAAGAATTGAACCCTTCAACCCATTTGAATACCTGAAGATAAAATACACATACATTTTCAAACACTCCTGACACTATACAAGCCATGTGTCCATATCCAGTTCATAAATGTTGTAAAAACTAAAAGTCCATAGTTTCTTGAAGCGGCAAAACTTCAACATTCACATAGGTGGTTCCTCTTTATTCATGCTCCTGCCAAGCACTTTTTCAAAGAAAATTAACCATTAAGAAGTAATGACTTCATCCTCCTTTTCAGCAAGTTCTGAGCACAACCTTGGGATGTAGAGTAATACATGTGCTCCAATACACTGAATGTTCAGCTTTCCACATTGAACTCAGCTCCCAAGTTTCCTCAGGAGGGAGTTGGGTGTCCTAGCATTCAGTGACTAAGTTGGACTTCAGACCCATCCTTTTAGCAGACTTTATAACCAAGTCTCTAGCAAGACCCTTCATCAAGTGACAACTAAATTCTGTTGAGATCTAACAAACTCTATAGAAATCACCCCATTCATGATAAGTTCACGAATCATGCTATGCCTGACACCTAAGTGTCTAAACTTCCCGTTGTACATCTGGCTATAAGCCTTTGCCAATGTAGCAGCACTATCACACCGAATAGAAATAGGTGCTATAGGTTTAGGCCACAATGGAATTTCAAGAAGCAAGTTTTTCAACCATTCAGCTTCTTTACCAGCAACTGCTAAGGCTACAAATTCTGATTCCATTGTTGAACTGGTGATGCAAGTTTGCTTCTTGGATGCCCAAGAAATTGCACCTCCACCAAGTAGGAATACCCAGCCACTGGTAGACGAATTGTCTTTAGTGTTACTGATCCAACTTGCATCAGTGTAACCTTCCAACACTGATGGATAACCAGTATATGAGAGACTATAGTCCATAGTTCTCTTCAAATACTTCAGTACCCTCTGAACTGCTTGCCAATGATGAGCACTAGGATTACTAGTATACCTGCTCAGTTTACCCACTGCAAAAGCAATATCAGGTCTTGTACAGGTCATGGCATACATCAGGCAGACAATTACCCTAGAATACTCAAGTTGAGATACAGCTTTGCCAGTATTAGGCATTAGCTTCTCAGTTGTATCCATAGGAGTACTCACTGGAGTACAATCAAAGAAATTAAATTTCTTCAGTACCTTCTCAATGTAATGAGACTGAGAAATTGATATAACATTGCTTTCATGTTTAATCCTTATACCAAGGATAACATCAGCCTCCCTCATGTCCTTCATGGAGAACCTTGATGACAAAAATTCCTTTGTCAGGTCAACTTGATTTTGGTCAGTGCCAAAGATTAACATGTGATCAACATATAGGCAAATGATGACTCCTTTACCAGATTCATCAAATTTGCTATATACACATTTGTCAGCCTGGTTAAGAACATAACCATTAGACAAAACCACTTCATCAAACTTTTGATGCCATTGCTTAGGTGCCTGTTTCAATCCATATGAAGACTTAATCAGTTTGCACACCTTGTTTTCATTTCCAGGCAAGATGAAGCCCTGAGGTTGGTTCATATAAACCTCCTCATCCAATTCACCATTCAAGAAAGCTGTCTTCACATCCATCTGATGAATAATCAGATTGTGAATTGATACTAAAGCAATCAGCAGCCTGATGGTACTGATACGTGCCACAGGGGCATAAATATCAAAGTAGTCTATCCCTGACTTTTGTTTAAAGCCCTGAATGACTAGTCTAGCCTTGAACTTTTCAATAGTTCCATCTACCTTCATTTTCCTTTTGAAAATCCATTTGCAACCAAGAGGTTTGCAACCTGGAGGTAGATCAACCAACACCCAAGTGTTGTTGCCCATGATGGAGTCAATCTCATCATTTATTGCCTCTTTCCAGAAAGCAACATCCTAGGACTTGATTGCTTCTTCAAATGTTTTGGGATCATCCTCAACAACGAAGCAATAGGAGTATTGGTCAGAGACCTCACTCCTAATACCTTCAATTAAGTATAATTGAAACTCAGGTCCAAATGACTTTGGAGTCCTGACCCTTTTGCTCTTCTTGAACTCAGGTTCAGGATGTTGAACCACAACCTCAACAGGGACCTGAGATGATAATTCATCAGGGACCTCTGATACACCAATGTCATCAATACCATTTGGAATCCTGTGACTTGGTCTAGGGACTGATGAGAATCTATTCTCATCAAAGAGTGCATCCCTTGATTCAATTATTGAGTTAATTGAAACATATTCATTATGTTCAATGACATAGAACCTGTATGCCTTGGAATGCTCAGCATATCCAACAAAGATGCATTCAATGCCTCTTTCACCCAGAGTTTTTAACTTTGGATCAGGGAGTCTTACAACTGCCTTACAACCCCAAACCCTGAGATAATTCAGGTTGGGTTTCTTCTTATTCCAGAGTTCATAAAGGGTAACCTTGTTCCTTTTATTTGAAACCCTATTTAATAAATAGCAAGCTGTTATCATAGCTTCTCCCCGGAACCCTTGACTCAGTCCTGAATAGGACAACATGGAATTAACCATCTCCTTCAGTACCCTGTTTTTCCTTTCAGAGATACCATTTTGTTGAGGAGTATAGGGAGCAGTCGTTTCATGGATTATACCAATAGACTGAAAATACTGAGTATCCATGTACTCACCTCCCCTATCAGTCCTGAACCTTTTGATCAGTGACCCAAGTTGCAACTCAACTTCAGTTTTAAATACTTTGAATTTATCTAATGCTTCATCCTTGGTATGTAATAGATAGACATAACAAAACCTAGAAGCATCATCAATAAATCTCACAAAGTACTTCTTGTTCCCCAAAGAGGGAGTGGCATGCAAATCACACAGGTCACTGTGTATTAGCTCCAAGAGCTCAGTCTCACGTTTTACACTTTGAAAAGGTTTCTTAGTTATTTTGGTCAACATGCAAGTCTTACACTTTTCAGTGTCCATCTCAAAAGCTGGGATTAACCCATCCTTAGACATATCTGGCATCCTTTTAAAGTGTACATGGCCAAGTCTAGCATGCCACAGGGTGGATTCGTTTAGTTTAGAGGTGTTGTTAGAGACAACATTAAGCCTAAACATTTGATTACACAAATATCCAAAACCAATAAACACACCATGTTTAGACAAAATAAATTTATCAGATTCAATAACTTGTTTATATCCATGATTATTCAAAACACTACTTGAAACCAAGTTCTTCCTTATATCAGGAACATGAATAACATTAAACAAAGTTACAATCTTTCCAGAACTAAAATTAAGATCTACACAACCACGAACATGTATCAAAGCTGTTGACTCATTTCCCATGTGAAGAATAGAACCATCATTCAGTGACTCGTAAGTCCTGAACCATCTTCTATCTTTACACACATGAAGAGTTGCTCCAGAGTCAACCCACCACGCAACATCATCATCCTACACATAGTTAGATTCAGATACATATGTAACATAATAAACCTAAAGAGATTCATTAAACATATTCTGACCTTTCAGTGAGTTAGAAGGACCTCCACTCCTTGAACCACTCTTGCCTGAACCATTGGATTTACCTCCAATCTTAACACCTTTGCAATCCCTTTTAATGTGACCAGATTTGCCACATTTCCAACAAGTAGGTGTTGCCTTCTTGTTAGGATCAGCCCTTGTGTTATCATGATGTTTACGTTTGCCATTGTTGTCATTGTACCTGGTGGAATTGTTATGTTCCACCATATTGACAACAGATGCACCAGTAGCATTTCTACTCTTTGGCTTGTCATTATCCTACACCCTGAGGGATTCCTCAATACGCAAATGACTACCCAACTGAACAAGTGTCAGTTCTTCCTTCTTATGTTTCAAGGTATGCTTGAAATCTTTCCAAGAAGGAAGGAGTTTGTCAATGATACAAGAGACTGAAATAGCCTCATCCATGTTCATTTTATGTTGTGTAAACCTTCCAAGTATTCCAAGAAGTTCATTATATTGTTCCATGACTGGTCTTGAATCAGTCATTTTGTAATTGGTGAAATTACTTACAAGAAACTTCTTACTTGAAGCATCCTCAGCCATATATTTGGCATCCAAGGAATTCCACAATCCTTTAGAAGATTCAACATTCTGATAAATGTCAAAGAGAGAATCAGACATACCATTTAGAATTAAACCTCTGCATACATAGTCATCATTCTCCCATTTGCTTCTTTTCCTTATCTATACCACATTAGCATCATCCCCATGATCTTCAGGAATAGCAGTGCTTAGAACATACACCACATTCATGCTTGACAGCAAGAAGTGCATCTTCTTTTGCCATCTTCTGAAATCAACACCTTCAAACTTTTCCAATTTGGAAAAGTTAGCAGCCATATGCCTCATAGCAGCAACCATTGATTATCACAAAATAGTTTACTTTGATTGTTGGTGGTTATGAGCACAGAACAGGGTGAATATAATCAATAGTATAACTACGTACCAATTAAGGTTACTGGATATCACTTGGAATCGTGTTATCACTTTCCAAAGTAAACTATTCGACCCTAATGCCTGGGTATCACGACTATCTACTTGGGATAAGACCAAATGCTTGTTAATGATTTTGGCACAAATCAATAACCCTTCGTGTATAAGTGTTATATGTTTTCTGTGTGTGTTTCATGCATCAATTGATTTACCTATTACTCAACCCTAGTCAATGAAATTAAGAGTGATTAACGGCCCATTAATCCCACTTAATTTGCCTCCATAATTATAGGTATTAGTGGTTACACGACCAATTAAACGTGGTCATTAATGCAGTTATAATTGCCACTTGAATAGGTCAAAACAGTTACTAATCAAGTTTGAATTCAGTCCAGTGAGTTCGTTATACTCACTGATGAGCTAGTCCCTGAGGACATGACAACTCCCTGATGAAAGCCGAACTCATCATCCTGATGAATACCATTCAGTCCAGAGTATCACTCCCTCAAGGAGTGAACTCACTGAACTTCATCAGATACTAAATAACACTTAACCACTATATGAGTCAGGGTGTTCAGGGGCCAGATGGGTGTACACTCCGTACCTCCTGACCCATTGCCAGGTTTGAACTAAACCCTCAAGTGCACTAAATTTTCAAACAATCATGTGTTTGACAAATCATAGTTTAACAAAGTAAGATCATCCACTTGCTTGCGATTAGACTTAAAATAAACGTAAGATTTAGACTCTTTCTTTTTTTTAAACTCGAGGGGGACCACTTGGCTGCGATTAGACTCTCATCAGTCCAAAATAAATATAAGATTTAGACACTTTTTTTTTCTTTCTTTTTTTTTTCTTTTTTTTTTTCTTTTTTTTTAATTTATTTATTTTTGTCCCAAAAACAAATTACTATCTGAAAAAATTGCTCTACAATATGGTAGTTCTTCACTGCAGATTTAGCATCGGTGCAGAATAGAGTAGAAGAGTTTCAGACTGTGACATTTTTCTGGAGAACTAAGTTTTTTCATTGATGCAATCATCTTCTTGCTTTTATTTGCTTAATGACATTCATCCTAAACTGACCACTATGCATTAGAAATAGAATGAATGTCAAACATCAATCTTATACTTTTCAAATGCAAGTTGATGAATATTTTGCAAATTCAAAAGTTAGTGTTTTATTCTCATAAACATGTCTAAGGCATAAACAATATAATTAACTCAACTTGTACATAGTGGTTAACCATCAATCCATTCCAACCACAGAAAACAATATGAATTCCAGTAATTTAAATTAAAAAAAAAATGTGGATGCCTACTATAAAACAAACCTGTAATCAACCCATTTAAGCGCACAAAAAAAAAATCTTAGACTTGTAAAAGAAGATTCACTCTTAATATGGGAAACAATGGGGCGCTGAGGCATTGGCCTCCACTTGTGTATGCTTTTTCTTTCTTCTTGCACTACAAGAAATCGGACATCAGGTGACGATAGTTATCCCGTCAACACAATGTCGACGGGACAAGGCAGAAAACGACAAAAAATCCGCTTGACCGAAGCCAAGTGCGTTGAATTTTTTGGATTGACATAATCCCGTCGACATGTCGATGGGAACAAATTCACCAAAATTTCCAGCCTCAATAATTGCCAAAACTTTGGCGCGGAATATCCCGCCTTTATTATCCCGTCGACATGTCGACGGGATAATATTAAAAATGAAATTACTGCGTGATTAACGTTTGGTTAGTTTTAATTACGTGTTTTGTTTATAATCCAGTCGACATGTCGACGGGATAATAAAGTGAAAATAATGATAGTGAATTAGTGGTCAATACAAATGGCGGGATTTTTTCCCGCGTGTTTTTCCCGTCGATATGTCGACGGGATTATCTCCCCAAAATACTCTCCCCCATATATACTCCACAAAAACATTCCCGTCTCATTTTTTACCTATATACATTCTCACAAAAAAAAATTCGTCTCATTTTACACATCGATTCTTGATTCTCACAAATAAGTCAATCGTCAATTGTTACAAGACACACATGACTTGGCGTGGTTGCATAGTTGAAGAGGAGTACTCAAAAATCTTGTCACACGAGCTCCTCTTTAATGAAGTTATGTTAACTTTTGGTCATGCAGTTTATGAGGAATATGGTGATTTTAAGGATGCTGAACCGTGGATGAGGAACAAGATTATCGAATGGTGTAGGAAAAAGCCGTACTACAAAGAGTACATGGACGAGCTAGATGCTGTTGAAGCTCAAGCTGCTGCTGAAGCTCAAATTGTTGCTGTTGGAGGTGACGACGAAGCTGAAAGTACGTTGGAAACAAAACTTGATAATCTGGGAAATAGGATCACAAATCTTGAAGCTACGTTTGCACATATCAAGGAAATGAGAGCAAGGAAGGGAAAAGATGGTGCGAGTTCGAGTAAAGCGGGAAGTTGCCGCAAAAAAAAAAATAAACGGGCTGTTTCGTTTGATCTGTTCCTTTGGTTGTCGAGTTGTTTAGTTTGAGTTGTTTCGTTTGGTTGTTGAGTTGTTTCGTTTGAGTTGTTTCGTTTGGTTGTCGAGTTGTTTAGTTTGAGTTGTTTCCTTTGGTTGTCGAGTGGTTTACTTTGTTTGTCGAGTTGTTTAGTTTGAGTCTGTATGAAAATGCATGTGGTTGAGAACTCTTGCTTGTTTTAAATAAACAGTTTGCCTTTGTGTTTGATAATTATTGCTCCTTCAGTTATATTATTTGTGCGTACGAATTTAAAATATAAAGGATGTTCAACATCAGTTAACAAAACAACAACAACATTTTATTAAACAACAATAATAACAATAACAGCAAACAACATCAACAACAACAAACAACATTATTTTATTAAACAACAACAACAAACAACATCAACAACAATAACAGCAAACAACAACAAACAACATCAACAACAACAGCAACGTACAACAACGATAACAGCAACAACAACGATAACAGTTCTACATATGAAATTTATCCATGTCACTTAAAAGGTCACGGAGTATTGCATCCGACTGACATGCGTGGTCGTGGTTGGGATACATTGCCATGTCAAGTTTTGCCTCCAGCATCCTTAATTTTGTCTCTAACACGTTTTTTTGTGCCTCCAACACCTGTTTTTGTGCCTCCAGCATGTTTATTCTAAGATTTTTTTCATGACACTTTGAGCACCTTGTTGGAGCAGATCCAGAACTGCTTGATGTTGAAGCTCCAAGAGAACCGATCATCATTTTGGCGAGTCGTTCCTCCTTCCATAAAAAAAATCACATCCATGGTCTTTTGTCCCAGGCTGTTAAAGAGTAAAAACTATTATTTTCAACAACTAACCAAATTATTTATATAATACACGAAAAAGTATGTAATTGTTCACCTGCGAGAAAGGACACGCATAGTATAGTTTACCACGGGAGTAAGATTTACACGATTCTCGCAGAATCACGTCTCCTCGTTCACAAGGACAAGGAAAAGCTTCAAATTCTGCCATCTTCTTCACCATGATAACAGTGTATGTTTGTGGTTGTGAGGTTGAGTGGTTGTGAGTGGTGGAATCGTGACCGGGGTGGCCCGATCTACAAGTTGAGGTGATAAAAGGTGGTGGCCGGAAAAAGATTCCGACGGCCGGAAACTGATGGTGTCGCCGGAAAACAGAAACTGCTAGAGTGAGAGAGAGAGAGAGAGAGATAGTAAGATGAGTGTGTGTGTGTGTGTGTGTGTGTTTTTATTGTGAGTATGAGTTGTTAGGTAGGGAAAACCATGTTAGGTAGGGAAAACCATATTCGTTCGTTTAACATCTCTTGTCTAACCATTGCATCTTGACTCGTTCGTTTAACATCTCTTGTATAACCATAGTCGTTCGTTTAACATCTCGTGTCAAAAAGAAAAACAACAAAAAACCAAATTTAAAATTAGTGATAGCTTCTATTTAATAGATTCTATATATTTTTTTTAATTTTCCTTTTAGCTTATTTATAAGCAATTTCATCATTTTCATATATCAATAATATCTCGTGTCTAACATCTCGTGTATAACCATAGCATCTCGACTCGTTCGTTTAACATCTCGTGTATAACCATACCATCTCGAGTCATTCGTTTAACATCTCATGTAGAACCATAGAATCTCGACTCGTCTGTCTAACATCTCGTGTATAACCATAGCATCTCGACTCGTTCGTTTAACATCTCGTGTATAACCATACCATCTCGAGTCGTTCGTTTAACATCTCGTGTATAACCATACCATCTCGAGTCGTTCGTTTAACATCTCATGTAGAACCATAGAATCTCGACTCGTCTGTCTAACATCTCGTGTATAACCATAGCATCTCGACTCGTTCGTTTAACATCTCGTGTATAACCATACCATCTCGAGTCGTTCGTTTAACATCTCATGTAGAACCATAGAATCTCGACTCGTCTGTCTAACATCTCATGTATAACCATAGCATCTCGACTCGTTCGTTTAACATCTCGTGTATAACCATACCATCTCGAGTCATTCGTTTAACATCTCATGTAGAACCATAGAATCTCGACTCGTCTGTCTAACATCTCGTGTATAACCATAGCATCTCGACTCGTTCGTTTAACATCTCGTGTATAACCATACCATCTCGAGTCGTTCGTTTAACATCTCATGTAGAACCATAGAATCTCGACTCGTCTGTCTAACATCTCGTGTATAACCATAGCATCTCGACTCGTTCGTTTAACATCTCGTGTATAACCATACCATCTCGAGTCGTTCGTTTAACATCTCATGTAGAACCATAGAATCTCGACTCGTCTGTCTAACATCTCGTGTATAACCATAGCATCTCGACTCGTTCGTTTAACATCTCGTGTATAACCATACCATCTCGAGTCGTTCGTTTAACATCTCATGTAGAACCATAGAATCTCGACTCGTCTGTCTAACATCTCGTGTATAACCATAGCATCTCAACTCGTTCGTTTAACATCTCGTGTATAACCATACCATCTCGAGTCGTTCGTTTAACATCTCATGTAGAACCATAGAATCTCGACTCGTCTGTCTAACATCTCGTGTATAACCATAGCATCTCGACTCGTTCGTTTAACATCTTGTGTATAACCATACCATCTCGAGTCGTTCGTTTAACATCTCATGTAGAACCATAGAATCTCGACTCGTCTGTCTAACATCTCGTGTATAACCATAGCATCTCGACTCATTCGTTTAACATCTCGTGTATAACCATACCATTTTGACCGGTTGTGATCTCGATGTTATCTAATTATTATTTATTTTATAAAAGTATTTATAATAAATAATTTTTTTAATTATATTATAAGTAATTAATTTTGAATTTAACTAGTTATTTTTTAATTTTATAAAACTATTTTTTAAATATATATATTTTTTTAATTTTAAAAAAGTATTTGTAATAAATAAATTTTTTTAATTATATAAAAGTAATTCATTAATTTTATAAAACTATTTTTTTAATATTTTATTTTTATTTTATAAAAGTATTTATAAAAAATATTATATTAAAGTAATTAATAGTAAATTAACTTAACTAGTTATTTTATAAAATTATTTATAATAAATACTCATAAAACTAATTTTTTAATATATTTTTTATTTTATAAAACTATTTATAATAATTTTTTTTAATTATATTAAAAGTAATTAATATTAAATTTAACTAGTTTTTTTTAAGTTATAAAACTATTTTTTTTATAAAAAGTTTCTTAATATATATTTTATCTTATAAAAGCATTTTATTTTATCTTATACCGTCGACATGTCGACGGGATAAGAAAGCGCCAAAATTTCACGAAAAATTCATTTACCCCGCCAAATGCTAAACGACAAATTATGTTAACGATCCCGTCGACATGTCGACGGGATAAGAAAAAGATATACCAAAACCAGATCTGGTCAAACACTTAGAAAAAAAAACGCAAAAACAACACCCCCTTCCTCTGGCGATTATTGACCCACCACAGCACCATCTCCGACGCCACACCTCACCGGCCACACCAACACCACCATCTCCGACACTACCACCACCACCACCACCACATTGTACCCCTCCAACACCACCATCTCCGACACCACAGCTCCACCACCACAGTCCAACACCACACACTAGCACCACTGTGCACCTCCCCCCCCCCCCCCCCCCCCCCCGCTCATATACTTAATTCTTTCCCAACCCCTCCTTTGTTTAATTCTTCTTCTTCCCCAACCCTCCTTTCTTCAACAACAGCAGGTAAAGAATTTTTATAATTTTTGTTATTATTATTAATTTAATTGTTATTATTATTGTTTATTTTTGTTATAATTATTGTTAATTTATTTTTTGTTTATTAATTTTTTAATTTATTTTTGACAGCAGGTAAAGAGGGTGAGAGCCGAGAGCGAGAGCCGAGGGTGAGAGCCGAGACAACCAATACAACAGGTAATGTACCTCATTTTATTTTTTTTATTAACTTTTGGTATCCCGACGACATGTCGCCGACAACAGTTTTTTGTTTAAACTTTTTGATATATTAATTTGCTATGTTTTATTATAGTCCGAACCCAAGACGAGACCACAACCGAGACCACAGCTGAGCCACAGCCGAGTCCACAGCTGATACAGGAGCCGAGACAGTATGTATTCTTTTTTTTTCATTTTTATGTCGTCTTTGTTGTAATGTTCCATGGGTATCTCTCGACAAACTTAAAAGCCACATAAGCCAAAATGGGTGGGACCCAACTTATACACAATGGGTAGATCACGGTGAACCGGATCCTCTTCCTATAGAAGATAACACAACACAATGTGAGATGAGTGACATGCGTGCGTGCCTTAATGATATTATTGATATTCCTCTAAATAATGAACAAAATGAGCCAACTCCTCCAAATATTGGCGAGACAAGTAACGAGCCGACTCAAGCAACGACACCTCCTGTACGTAACGAGTATGAAGAGTTACTTGCCAGTTCCACCCAGCCTCTTTACCTGGGTTGTGACTTTATGACAACCTTGGATTTTATGTCAAAGTTTACGCATCTCAAGGTCAGCGGTAAATGGAGTGATACTTCATTTAACAATACGCTAAAATTTCTCCAGGAGGTATTTCCTCCCAGGTTAGGTTACAATCTCCCACCATCATACTCTGCTATAAAAAAAACATTTAAAAAGGTCAGGTTAGGGTATGAGTCGATACATGCTTGTGAAAATGATTGCCTTTTATATCGGGGGACTGGTGCCGAAGATTTGGAGTATTGTGCGGTCTGTAAAATGAGTAGATGGAAAGACAAGAACACAACGGGGAAGAAAGTTCCTAACAAGGTGTTACGTTACTTTCCTATCATTCCTAGGCTACAACGTTTGTACAGATCTATTCACACCGCAAAACATATGACTTGGCATGCTACTGGAAAGTCTACGGTAAACGGTATGATGCAACACCCGGTTGATGGTGAAGCATGGCAGAAGTTTGACAGCGGTAAATATTCGGCTTTTGCTAACGAACCGAGAAACGTTCGATTAGGGTTGGCTGCTGATGGTTTCAATCCGTTCGGCAACCTTAGTCAGACTTACAGCATGTGGCCTGTTATCTTAACAACATACAACTTGCCTCCATGGTTATGCATGAAAGAGACTACTTTGATGCTAACGTTGTTGATTCCTGGACCTAAATCACCCACGAAGGACATTGATGTTTACTTAAGGCCTTTGATTGATGACCTTCAGAAATTATGGAAAAAACTAGGTGTCCCGACTATGGACGCTGTTACAGGCAAAGAATTCAACATGAGAGCGATGCTTTTATGGACCATCAATGATTTTCCTGCTCGTAGTAGTTTGTCAGGTTGGAGTGGGCAAGGTTACTACGAATGCCCTACATGCAAAGTAGGCACTCCGGCTACGCGTGTGATAAGCAAAACAGGTTATGTTGGCCATAGAAGATTCTTAAAAAAAAAACCATAAATGGAGGAGGGATACTACTACATTCAATGGTGCACCTGATTTTACAGATCCTCCTAAAAAAGATACTCCGGCTGATATCTTGAATCAACTTGCAATATTGCCCACACGTTTGCCGGGGAAACATCCAGATTATGGGGGTGGGAAGATAAAACGTAATACAACAACCGACCTGAACTGGACTAAACGGTCTATTTTCTACGAGCTTGAATATTGGTCTTCTCTTACTCTAAAACACAATTTGGATGTCATGCATATTGAAAAAAATGTGTTGGAGAGTATCTTGAACACTTTGTTAATGAATGAGAAATCTAAAGACACCGCCAAGGCAAGACAAGACTTGCAAGCTTTGGGCATTCGACGGGAGTTGTGACTCGGAAACAAACAAAACGGGAAGTGCTCGAAGCCTCATGCTAAGTACTCCTTTACACCCGATAAAAGAAAACTCTTCTGTCAATACATCAAAACAGTTAAACTACCAGATGGGTTCGGATCCAAGTTCAAGTCGAAAGTGACCAAAGATGATAACATTATAACGGGCATGAAGTCATAGCATGACTGTCATATAATGATGCAAAGGTTACTTCCTTATAGACTTCAGCAATACTTGGACGCACAAACTTATGCACCATTGATCGAGCTTTGTTCATTCTTTAAGCAAATTTGCGCCCGAATTTTGGTGGTGAATGACATGGTGAAAGCTAAAGACCAGATGATCAATATTTTGTGCAGACTCGAACAAATATATCCTCCTGCTTTTTTCGACATTATGATTCACTTGGTTATGCATTTACCTGAAGAGGCTCTTCAAGGGGGGCCTGTTTCATTCCGATGGATGTATCCATTTGAAAGATACATGAAGAAACTAAAAAACTATGTACGAAATAAAGCTAAGCCGGAAGGTTCAATAGCGGAAGGTTATGTTGCAGACGAAGCATTAACTTTTTGTTCTCGGTATTTTCGGGGTGAAATTGGGACAAAATTTAACCGTCCCACTCCATCTGAGGGTTGTCCTCGCCCAACAAGTGATTTTCAGGTGTTCCGATCACTATGTAAAAAGTCTGGTAAAGAGACAATCATTCAGTTAGGTCTCCCAGAAATGAAGAAAGTGATATGGTATGTACTTCACAACAGTCCAGAGATCGACGCGTACATGAACGAGTTCCAGAGGTACGCGTTTTTATTTTGAAATTTCTTTTTCCCAAGTTATCTTTTCGATTAATTCTAAAATCATGAACATTTTCAGTGAACGTCCTGAAAGCGACATGCAGCAAGAATTTCCTAGATGGTTTGAGTCGAAGGTAAACTTATTATATGTATTTCCTTGTATAAATAACGACTATATTACTCATCTCTATGTATTCTTATCTTTGTTCATAGATCGGTAATCTTTACACAGCCAATGACCCAAGATGTACCCCCGACTTATTCGCTTTGGCTTGTGGACCATCATCGACCGCAACCTCAGTCAACTCTTGCGTAGTCAATGGTGTGAAGTTTGTCGTACACAGCCGCGATGTAAAACGTACAACTCAGAACAGTGGAATTTATTCACCTGGCGAGAAGGAAGGAGAAATGTATTATGGTCTGCTAGAAGGAATTCTGGAGTTTGAGTATACCCAGTTCAAAGTAGTGTTGTTTCGAGTTAAGTGGTTCGACTTAGCCAAAAGAGGTAGAGTTGAACATTATAACACTAGAAACAACATGACACAAATTTGGGCATGTAGCACAGCGTTTGAAGATCAACCTTACATTCTCGCAACACAAGCAAAACAAGTCTTCTACCTTGAAGATCCTGCCAGACGACCACCCCATTGGAAGGTCGTCCAAGAAGTGAATCACAACACAACATGGGATGTCATCGTGGTAGAAGACGATGATGATGTGATACATGGCAACAACTCATCTAATCTTCGACTGTCTGCTAATTTTGATGCTTTGGAATTGTCCCCCTTAAATATCGATGGTTAATCAACGTTAGTTGAGGCACCACCACCAATCATTCCTGTTTATGACGACAATGATTTTATTGATGATGAAGAAGACGATCCTTATGATTTAGTAGATTCTGATCCAAACAATTCTGATGATGAAGTTAAAGTTGCGACTAGTGTTTATGATAGTGATGTTGATTTAGCAGATTGATCTTAAATTTTTGTAAAACGACACTTATTTGAATGAAATTGTTATGGATTGTTTAAATGTGTATATTTATTTCGAATGTGTATATATTTGAATGTGTGCATGCTTATGTTAATTTGTTCATGTATTTCTATACGTTATTCAACTTGTACTTTTACAGATGGCAGCAGCAGTCGCCCGTGGTCATGGTGGTGACGGTGCCGATGACCCACCACCTTCCCCTACCCGTCAGATTGATAGCGGTTGCCGCGGTGGTGGTAAGAAACTTAAACTTGATTAATTGAATTTTGTTACTTGTTATTTTTTGACGTTTTCACTCACTACATTTGTAGGATCGCGTGGACGACGACCTCAACGGGGAGGTAGGGCTAGCGGTGGAGGAGGCAGGGGTGGAGGTCGGGCTGGCGACATTGCACAGACCCGCCAAGCCAACAAGAACGTAGCGCTGAGGAAAGCTGTAGAGTTATATGGCCCGTAGTCGATCGAGTTTGAGACTAAGGATCTGGAGACGTATGATCATGTCGGGCCCCACCGCGCTTGGTTCAGTAACTACGTTGGCAAGCTGGTTAGGACCTTGCCGTTGCACTATCCCTCCTGGCACGATCTTGAGAAAGCGACTCGGGCTGCCTTCATGAACCGACTCGGGGTCAGTTATTTTATTTTCCTTTTAATTATATCTCTATATTTTAATATTTGAATGCGTACATTTATTTAAATTTGTTTAATTGTGTATATTTATTTAAATTTGTTTATTTATTTATATCTTTATGTTAATATTAACTATTAACTATATTTGATTGCAGCGATTCTTCGACTTGGAGACCCACAGGCGCAAGCCCGACTGGGAACTTATCAAGAACAGCCTCAATCAATATATAGCTAAGCGCTACTCCGACAATAAAGGCATCATGAAGAAAACTTATTTTACCCTAAAGGGTGGAGCTGGGGCGGCGGATGTCATACGACAGAACCCTCCTCCGAACCTTGAGCCGTCGGTGTGGGAGGAACACATGAAGTTCTACCTGAATGAGAAGAACATGGCGCGAGCTGCGGTGAACAAGGAGAACCGAAAGAAGAACAAGGTGTACAGCCGCCACGGTTCCAAGTCCTTAGCCGCTATTCGCCACGAATATGTAAGACACATTTTATTTTTATAAAAGTATTTTATTTTTATAAAATTATTTAATTTTAATTATATATTAATTAAAAATTTTAATTATATAAAAGTAATTAATTTTAATTTTTTAAAAGTATTTAAGTTTAATTAAAATATATATAGTGTTTGATTTGTCAGTTTTAATTTGTTTCATCTTATATGTATGTGTATATACAGTTTCAGAACAGCAAGGACAAGAAGTACCCATCACTCATCTAGAGCTTTTATGACACACACTGCGACGAGGATGGTGCTTGGTTGCAGGATGAGGCGCGGGCTCAGTATGTAAGTAACTTTTTTTTTATTTATTATTTATTTATTTATTTCCCCAAACATGCACTTTAATGATTCATTGAAACATAATCTTGTAATTAACCCGACATATATATTAATTTTCTCAAATTTTTTTCAACTAAATAGGAAGAGATGGTTCGTCTGAGAGATTTGGGAGCGAATACGCCTGAAGGGGTGGCGTATACAGAGGAGCAGATACTTGCCATGGTTATCAAGGGCAAGCAGCGGGGCCACATTGCCGGACGGGGTAGGGTAGTACCCGGCCTGAGGAGGCCACCATTACCAGACACCCTGCCTCCACCTCCAGGTATGTACAGTGTCATAATATTAATTATAGATTACTCATGACTCAATTTATGTATTGCAATGGCTGTTTTTAAATTTTGATTATTTCGTTTTTAGGTGTTGCCGAACTATCTGCTGAGCTTGCTGCAGCTCATAAGAAGATTGCTGAGGCTGAGAAGAAGAGCCAGGAAGATGATGAAGAATGCAAGAACATGATGAAGAAGCTCGATTTGTTGATGGGTTTTGCCTCGACGAACCCGCAATGGTCTCAGTATATTAGTCAAGTGGATTCTCAGCATGTGGATGGCTCGGGCAGTGGAGCTCGCGGAAGTGGGAGTGGAGCTGGCAGGAGCGGGAGCGATGATATGGATGTGGATGTTGATAGTGATCATGATGAGTGACTTTTGGGGATGTAGAGGTACAAACTTGGGTTATATATTTTGTGTTGTACTTATGGTTGAAACAATATTTTCGCGATCCTTATCTTAGTATTTTCTAGTTTAACCTTTTGACGATTTGAACATCGCGGGTATTGAAACATTTGTGGATATGGCAGCTAGGTTTAGATATTACCACACCCCGTTTTGTAGACATTATATGTTTTAATGCATTTTGAGGGTGTTTAGCGATAATTTGAAAGTGTTTTAGCCGATGGCGAATTGTATGTGTTAGGACATGTTGATATTGAGTGGTTATAGCTTATGGTTACAGGTTTAGGTATTACAGGTTTTGGTAATTTTCCGGAAAAAATCTGGAATATTGCCAATATTACAGCTTCCTGTCTGCTTTATATAACATTGGTACCGTCGACATGTCGACGGCACCATAAAAAAAATAATTTAATTGTTTAAGTATCCAGTCGACATGTCGACGAGACAATGATACAAAACATTGACCAACGCGTTGACCCTTGAAATTGTTCCCGTCAAAATGTCGACGGGATAATTATACGACGTTGACCAATGCGTTGACCCGTCAAATTTGTCCCGTCAAAATGTCGACGGGATAATTATACAATGTTGACCATACCATTGACTCGTCAAAATAGTCCCGTCGTCATGTCGACGGGATAGTATTAAGTTAATTAATGTTTGATAATTAAGTCTTTAATTATTTATACTATCCCGTCGACATGTCGACGGGACTATTTTGACGGACAACAGATTTCTTTTACTGAAAAAGGCCATGGGACCCACATTGTCGACGGCGATTGTCGACGGGGATGATGTTCCCGATGGGCACAGCCGTCGTCATGATCCCGTCGACATGACGACGGGACCATACGATGTCGTCGACATGACGACGGGAGAGACCAAAAAAAAGCGACGGGAGAAGTGTCGATTGTACTAGAGTTGTTAGCTGCTATTGTCATTGCTGATAAATCATATGGTTATAATTCTCCAAAGCCTAATGGCTGGAAATTGCCTAAGGTGAAGCATACCTTGCTAAAATCACCTTACGTCTACAAGTCTCCGCCACCACCAGTGAAACACGAATTGCCGTATGTTAAGCCATATCCTCATAAATCTCCTCCTCATTCTTACGTTTACAAGTCTCCAAAACCGCAACTGAAACGCAAATATCCATATGTGAAGCCATATCTTCATAAATCACCTCATCATTCTTATGCTTACAAGTCTCCACCGCCACCTAAGTATGCGTACAAGTCTCCACCGCCACCTAAGTATGCTTACAAGTCTCTACCACCACCTAAGTATGCTTACAAGTCTCCACCACCACCTTCACATTACGCTTACAAATCTCCACCCCCACCTCCATATGTTTATAAGTCTCCACCACCACCGTCACATTACGTTTACAAGTCTCCACCACCACCTCCGTATGTTTACAAGTCTCCTCCCCCACCTTCACACTATGTTTACAAGTCTCCACCTCCACCTTCACACTACGTTTACAAGTCTCCACCACCACCTCCATATGTTTACAAGTCTCCACCACCGCCGTCTCACTATGTTTACAAGTCTCCACCACCACCTCCGTATGTTTACAAGTCTCCACCACCGCTGTCACACTATGTTTACAAGTCTCCACCACCACCTCCGTATGTTTACAAGTCTCCACCACCTCTGTCACACTATGTTTACAAGTCTCCACCACCACCTCCATATGTTTACAAGTCTCCACCACCGCTGTCACACTATGTTTACAAGTCTCCACCACCACCCTCCCAATACATTTACATGTCTCCACCACCACCTCCATATGTCTATAAGTCTCCACCACCACCACCATATGTTTACAAGTCTCCACCTCCACCATCGCCTTCTCCCCCACCTCCATATGTTTACAAGTCGCCACCTCCACCATCATCTTCCCCACCACCCCCATATATTTACAACTCCCCACCACCACCAGAACATTATTAAACCACAAGCTTTTTTAACCTAACAGAATGAGACAAGGTTGACTTTTTACATCATCCTAAAATTTGCTTATTCTTTCCAAAACAACGTTCTGTTTTTGTTTTTCGTTCATTCTTAACAAGTGTATTTTCATGTTAATAAGGCCTCAATATGCAATGAGCTTGATTTTTGTATGTTGTATTGATCATTTATAACATGTGATTTGTCCTTTCAATATTTAAGAACTTTTAAAGTAATTCTCAGTTTTCTTCCTTGCATAATTTCTTTCTATTTGTCAAAAATGCAACAATGTTGACAATAGAATCAAATTCTTAAATATTAGCTAGGATGACAAGCGCATCACACACTATTAACTAACTATAAATATACATAAAAAAATGCAACTGAATATCGTATCTAAAGTCTAAACGCCCTACCTGTTGAAAAAAACAAACTATAGAAAGATAGGGAATTAACCTTCACATTTTCAAATTTGTCTAAGAATATACAATAGATGCAACATCACCGTGGATTTCAACAGTCATGTCCATAATATTTTCAAAGTCATTTGAGACATTATTGCAGTTAGTACATTTTCAAACTACATGCAGGCCGTTAATAGAACTAATGATGTGTTAGTTGGAGTAACAAAATAAGAATAGATCACTAGCAATGGCAATCATGAAGCAGTTATGCAAAGGTTGATATAAATAAAGCAATGATCAGTGCCTTCTATAAGTACACTTTCATGCAGAAGACTATAGAGAGAGGAAGGTTTCAGAAGCTGGCCCAATCATGTGTTTGACAAATTATAGTTAAACAAAGTAAGATCATCCACTTGCTTGAGATTAGCCTCAAAGATGTTAAGTACATGATTTGCTTCCTGTTAATTTGCTTTACAAGTCGATCTATGTCACACTTGAGAAACAAAACATACATTGAACTAGCATACTCAAACAATGATATTATACAAAAAAATTAGTAATGCTAGGCGTAGAAAACAAGATCTCAGCCGATCTTTCTATGTAGTAAAGTACTAATGCCAGACCGATTGCCAAACAATAAACGGAATAATCAAGAACAATCAAATAACCGAACGCCCAATATGGGGATTCTTTATTAGCCGTCAATAATGATCTATCACTGGGTAAAAGGGAACTTCCACCGTGGCAAAATATATTAACCAAAAAAACCGTTTCAAGTACAGTGGAATGTGGCTGAAACGCCACATTAACCTCAAGCAACCGCTTGAACAACCCCTATATCATTTATGACATGCCATAAATGAACAAGTAGCTACCAACAACTAGAACAACCATTGAGAACAAAACCGACATGCAAACAAATAAACAAATCCTAAAAAAGAGATTACTTCCTCGAACGGCCTTGAAGCTTGAAATCAAACTGCTTATTATATTCCTCAAATTGCCCAGGTAAATCAAAGACCTGGGCCGCATAATCATCAGAAAGATAACCTTCAAGCTCGTCATGTCCTCCAGCTGATGAAAAGTAACTATCCATAGGATCATTTGGCTCAAACACCTCATCTTCACTTTCAGAAACAACCACTTCACCCACCTTAGAGAATGGGTTGCCCTTCCTTATACCATCAGCCACCGGAACGGGTTTCCCATTATCGTCCACAAGGGTACCTTTCCCTTCAATAATAAGTTGTTCAAGCTTCCCAATTTTCTCAACAATAGGAGTGGTCATCATAGGCGACGGAGAAGTAGTTTTAGAAGAACTAGAAGTAACTTCAAGAGTATCTGTAGTGCCAATCACAGGTTCCAAAACCGAATCTTGTGCCTTAAGCACATCAAAGCTGTTCTTCAACTCAACAAAGTTGATATCCTCCACCCAATTATTATTCTTACCTTGGTCATCCCGGGAAGGAGCCGTACTACTAGTAGGATCAATCGTAGGTTCGTTACAAGAAGTAGAACCTACATTAACAGTTGGAGGACCTATATTTGATTGGTTAGACGTCGACGCTCCTCCATTCTTTGGCTTAGTAACCGGCCTATAGTAATACGACACTTTAGGCTTATCGAATCCCATCAACCTGACGATTAGTACCATGAAGCTTACCTTTACCTTTCTTCTTAGAGGGTTCAACGAAACCCTCTTCATCAACCAACACTTTATCATTCACAACCTGTTTCACTCGCTTAGTACATCCATCATCATTGTGATCAAAAACTTTACAAGTCTCACATCTTGGCGGCTTCCACTCATATTCAATATCAATCGTTACCAATGAATGACCGGACCCATTAGGGGAGGGGATAGCAACCACAAGAGAGTCAAGTAAGGCTTCCTTAGAAGACACTTCCACAAGGGCCCTAGCATAGGAAATACGACCCCACGACTTAAGGCACATCGTACTCGTGTAGGAATCAAGCATGATAGGACGACCAATTTGCGTTGTGATCAAACTAAGACCTACCTCAGAATACGCCACAACCGGAATATTATGAAGTTTAACCCAAACAGGAGCTAAAGTTATATCATCTTTTGTAAGAGTAGTATTCGGGGTCCAAATATTTAAAAAGATAGGAACCAATCGTATCAACCATGGACCTTCTTCCAACACCCTCTCCATACCCTCTTTGGTTTCAAATTGGAAAAAGAAAAAACCATTATTAAGCATAACCCTTTGTAAACCAAACTTTGCCCAAGTATTTCGAACGTAATTTTCAACAACCGGGAAAGCGAGTCTCTTACCAATAAAATAACCATACAACGTATTAGCGAATCTAGAGCGTACCTCATTGACAGCTTCCAAAGGGATGGTGACATTAGCACCAGCCACACAATTATCGTTTCGCATCTCCGAAATCTTAACGGTCTTCTTTAGTGTTTTATCCTAAAGCATATCCGCAAAAGATGGAGGATTAGAACCTGATTGAGTCTTAGGCACACTCGAATCAGCAGTACCCGGACACAACTTACCATCATCATGAGCCTCCTTGTGTTGTGTCGACTCATTATCAATGTTAATAGGAGTCGTATCAATCATATTCACATCAGATTGATACTTTTCAGCCGACTTAGACGCACTACTATCTCCACCAAGATCATGTTCCAACGTTCCCCCGCCTTTATCCCTCTCTCTCGTAACACCCATCATGAATAAATCACAGCAACAAGACCCTCAAAACCGCATCCAGAACAACGCCAAAATCACAAACAAGGAACCAGGAACCAGCGTAATAAAAATCTAAATGTTTGACCCTTAATATTCTTGAAACCGCACACGCTTAGAGGGGATGATCGACCGTAAATATGTGTTCAAGAGGGGATGATCGATCCTTAATTAAGTATAACAGAAACCGACTTCCCAAAGAAAGTACAGACCCGATCGAACTCAAAGTTGGTTTTAGAAAACCCTAAAAAAACAAATCTAACAATCCCACCAAAAGTAATTGTTTATCACGAATTTGATCAAGGATAACAACCCTATAACAAATTAATGATATCAGTTAATGAATAGGGAAGGATTAATTAGAAACGATTTGGATTAAAGGGATGTTAGGGTTTTCTATGATCTATCACTGAGTTTATGAAAACCCTAAACACATTATATGTCTAACCACAAAACAGGAAACAAAATCCCAGCAAATAACAAGAAGGAAACAAATTCGAAAGTTCAAAATAAAGCTTATAAAATAGAAAAAGGCTATTTTCGGCTTCTCAATGGCCGGATGTGTGGTTATGTGTCCTTAACTGCATCAAGTACTCTCATCAGTACAAAATAAATGTAAGAATTAGAACTTTTTTTCTTCCAAAAACTAATTACTATCCTCTACACTAAGGTAGTTCTTCACTGCAGATTTAGCATCGGTTCAGAATATAGTAGAAGAGTTTCAGGCTACTGTCATTTTTCCGGAGAACCAAGTTTTTTCATTGATGCAATCATCTTCTTGCTTTTATTTGCTTAATGACATTCATCCAAAACTGATCACTATGCATTAGAAATAGAATGAATGTCAAATATCAATCTTATACTTTTCTAATGCAAGTTGATGAATATTTTGCAATTTCAATGGTTAGTGTTTTATTCTTATAAACATGTCAAAGGCATAAAAAATATAATTAACTCAACGTGTACATACCAATACTGAGTAGTAGTACATAGTGGTTAACCATCAATCCATTGCCACCAAAGAAAACAATATGAATTCCAGTAATTTAAGTTAGATAAATGTGGATGCCTACTATAAAACAAACCTGTAATCAACCCATTTAAGCACACAAAAACAAATCTTAGTCTTGTAAAAGAAGATTGACTTTTAATATGGGAAACAATGGGGCGCTGAGGCATTGGCCTCCACTTGTGTATGCTTTTTCTTTCTTCTTGTTAGCTGCTATTGTCATTGCTGATAAATCATATGGTTATAATTCTCCAAAGCCTAATGGCTGGAAATTGCCTAAGGTGAAGCATACCTCGCCAAAATCACCTTACGTCTACAAGTCTCCGCCAGCACCAGTGAAACACGAATTGCCGTATGTTAAGCCATATCTTCATAAATCTCCTCCTCATTCTTACGTTTACAAGTCTCCAAAACCGCAACTGAAACACAAATATCCATATGTGAAGCCATATCTTCATAAATCACCTCATCATTCTTATGTTTACAAGTCTCCACCACCACCTAAGTATGCTTACAAGTCTCCACCGCCACCTAAGTATGCTTACAAGTCTCCACCACCACCGAAGTATGCTTACAAGTCTCCACCACCACCTTCACATTACACTTACAAATCTCCACCCCCACCTCCATATGTTTATAAGTCTCCACCACCACCGTCACATTACGTTTACAAGTCTCCACCGCCACCTCCGTATGTTTACAAGTCTCCACCACCATCGTCACACTATGTTTACAAGTCTCCACCTCCTCCTTCACACTACGTTTACAAGTCTCCACCACCACCTCCATATGTTTACAAGTCTCCACCACCGCCGTCTCACTATGTTTACAAGTCTCCACCACCACCTCCATATGTTTACAAGTCTCCACCACCGCCGTCACACTATGTTTACAAGTCTCCACCACCACCTCCATATATTTACAAGTCTCCACCACCTCCGTCACACTATGTTTACAAGTCTCCACCACCACCTCCATATGTTTACAAGTCTCCACCACCGCCGTCACACTATGTTTACAAGTCTCCACCACCACCCTCCCAATACATTTACAAGTCTCCACCACCACCTCCATATGTCTATAAGTCTCCACCACCACCACCATATGTTTACAAGTCTCCACCTCCACCATCGCCTTCTCCCCCACCTCCATATGTTTACAAGTCGCCACCTCCACCATCATCTTCCCCACCACCCCCATATGTTTACAACTCCCCACCACCACCAGAACATTATTAAACCACAAGCTTTTTTAACATAACAGAATGAGACAAGGTTGACTTGTTATATCATCCTAAAATTTGCTTATTCTTTCCAAAACAACGTTCTGTTTTTGTTTTTCGTTCATTCTTAACAAGTGTATTTTCATGTTAATAAGGCCTCAATATGCAATCAGCTTGATTTTTGTATGTTGTATTGATCATTTATAATATGTGATTTGTCCTTTCTATATTTAAGAACTTTTAAAGTAATTCTCAGTTTTCTTCCTTGTATAATCTCTTTCTATTTGTCAAAAATGCAACAATGTTGACAATAGAATAAAATTCTTAAATATTAGCTAGGATTACAAGCGCATCACACACTATTAACTAACTATAAATATACATAAAAAAAATGCAACTGAATATCGTATCTAAAGTCTAAACGCCCTACCTGATGAAAAGAACAAACTATAGAAAGATAGGGAATTAACCTTCACATTTTCAAATTTGTCTAAGAATATACAATAGATGCAACATCACCGTGGATTTCAACAATCATGTCCATAATATTTTCAAAGTTATTTGAGACATTATTTCAGTTAGTACATTTTCAAACTACATGCAGGCCGTTAATAGAACTAATGATGTGTTAGTTGGAGTAACAAAATAAGAATAGATCACTAGCAATGGCAATCATGAAGCAGTTATGCAAAGGTTTATATAAATAAAGCAATGATCAGTGCCTTCTATAAGTACACTTTCATGCAGAAGACTATAGAGAGAGGAAGGTTTCAGAAGCTGGCCCAATCATGTTGTGACAACTGGCAAATTAGGGAGCCATTTTAAAAACCCGCATTACGTTAAAGTTCGTTTATAATTATATATTTGAAATTTTATTCGTAACGAACTTGTAAAATTCAAATTGTGTTGACAATATTTAAATTTTTCATGGAATCAAATTTGGACTATCGATGTGATATGACTTTACGTTGAGATTTATCGATCTAAATATTCGTGACACTACGTTGACTCCGGCACTAGGTAACCTAACAAAATTAAATGTTTTGAGTTATGATTCGACTATATATTTATTAATGAACGCGTTGTGGAATTTTAAAATTAAAATTATTGGGAACGAGCTCGGTTCGAGAGAGAGTCGGAATATTCTAAAAAGTTACGGGTTCGGCCTTGGATTTTAATAACTAGCCATTTACCCCCTTAACACCATTATTATTATTATTATTATTATTATTATTATTATTATTATTATTATTATTATTATTATTATTATTAACCATCACTTTTATTAACAATAAATAGGATTTTTACAAGAAATTGGTGGGGAGCCGAGAAACCAGCTGGGCCCCCACACCCCTAGCAATAGCGAAACCAATCCTATTAAAAATATGAACAGCAGCCCGCGCTCCAATGTCTTGTGTCAAAGAGAAACGTCGAATACGCTTTAGAAGAGTTACTGCATCTTTCTCAAGTTTTCCAAAAGAGGAGAAAGAGAAGGGGAGGAACCCATATCCGATATCCACACATTTGGCCTCATACTTGACACGTTTATGTTGTGCAGCTTCAATAACTGCACGACCTGGTATAAAATCAATCATACCAGATTGCGTCAAAGGTGACGACCCCGTAAGATCAACACAAACATCAAGCCCACAATCCCAAGAGTAAAGTAATATATCAGCTGGGCGCAAAGATCTATCCCTATCACCATAAAGCCCAATATCCACCTCCTTACGAGCTGAAATTCCGGACCGAGAGCATATATCAACAAGAACATCACGCACAATATTATGCCGATGTTTAATGCCAACAATACCCGCATAAGAAACTGCGTGATCCCCATAAATATCTCCAGTAAAAACACGAGAACAAGCTGAACAAGGTACCTGAACAGTGAAAAGAGGAACACCCAACCAATAACATAACACACAACGGTATGTCCGGGCATTCATAGTTTGACCCAATCCAGATATAGGAGCCACCCTGAGCCAATCTGAAGTATGATCCTCCTTTAGAGAGCTCCATAACGCCATCTGTCGAGGAGAAAGATGGAATGTAGATTCAACAGTTTGTGTAACCCGATCGAAATATATATCTGCCAATTTCTTCATGAGTTTGGGGGCAGCGACCTCGCTTAGGTTACTCAAAAGGTCAATATCCATATCCATATTAAAAGTACATAAAGCATCATCAAATGAGGGACCAGCAGTTACAATACCAGAACTATGGAGAAGCTTAGTCTGTAAGCTAGCAGATTGAAGTCTAGATGCAAGAAAAGCATATTTCAAGACATCTCCTGCAGAATAAACACCAAGCCCTCCAAAGGCAAAGGGAAGGGTGGCAAGTCTCCACTGCCAATCACCAAAACCAGGCCCAGAAGCAGTGACAATACGTTCCAATGAAGAACGAAGTACCACATCAAAAGAAACCTGAGCACACTCAAAGACTCTAGGGGAACATGTGCGCATAGAAAAATACAACTTGGAAATACCTGCACATGCACGGAGTAGCAACAACTCACATTGGGGGTCGTTAAGTTTAGCAACAGCATCCATAAGATCAATGGTTTTAGCCACCCTTTTCAAAACCAGCTTACTACCAAACTCAAAATCAACACTAACAGGCCCACCCAACAATTTAACACCATGTAAAGGGCGAGAAATATTAGGAGGGAACACACCCGCATATCTACTTCTAGGGTCTTCCTTTGGCCAAAAGACCTCAGTTTTATCAACATTGAGGTGTAGGCCACGACTAGGTCCATCCATCATAATCAACTCTAAAACCTTACCAACAACCAAAGTATCTCCAATAACAGTACCATCATCCAGATACCATGCTTCAAAAGAAAGGTTAAAAGAGTCTCTAATCTTACATGCTAGAGGATGTAACACTAAAGCAAAAAGAAGAGGCCCAAGCGGATCACCTTGTTGCACACCTTGATGAGACCAAAGAGTATGCTCACCATAATATAATCTGGCAGGGCTAGAGTAACAGAATTCCACCCATTGTGAAATACCCGGAAAATGAAGCCGAACCTCACGCAACATAACAGCCCGATCCACCATGTTGAAAGCGTTTTTAAAATCAACCAACAACATAGAAAGACCAACATCACCCCCACGATCCTCAACCAAACGATTTACTGCATGAAGAATAGCCTCCCCACCTCCCGATACCCCAACACCAAATTGTAAATCATCTAAATAACCGTCTGAAGAATGGCCAATCATGGACGCACACAACACACACCAACACCACCCTCACCATATCACTTCTCTCTTTCTCTTTGATACCAAACCGCCGTCACCTCTTTTTCCGGCGACCATCACTACACTGCCGCCTCCACAACTAAACCAACACCACCATCTTAACCACCTCACCGAGATCTACCTTTTGGTATACACCACGCGCCCCACAACCTCCCCTAACACCACGTTCTCACCACCAACGCCACCTAAACACCATCTTTTTCATCTTTTCCTTGTTGGTTTTGAAGAAATAGATTCTTGGAGTAGTTTTGGAAGGTGAGTGACCACGAGTTCCACCCGTGTGTTTCGATGTGTCACCCAAATCGTCGGTACATGATTTTCTTTAAAGGGTTTTGATGAAATCTTGACTAAAAGTGATGGGGAAGCAATATTTTTGTTATAACTAGTGTTTGTATCCGGGTTTTTTTACCTTTTTGTGGGTGTCGAATGGGAACCGAGAGCCTAGGCTCTCGGCTTGATGTTATTCTTGAGCTTTTGTGGTTTTCTTTTGATGTTTGATACTAGTTATCTTGGTAACAAGGGTTTGGATTATGGGAGTTTGATTTTGGTGGGATTTGGATGACACCTCTTGATGTTGTTGTTGCTTTGGAATGCCGCGACCCAAAGGGTCATTTTGGCAAATTTTTGGCGTACTCGGATGAGCTCATGCCGTTACTAAAGTGGTCATGGATTCGAGTCTCTTGACTCGTGGTTTTTGCCGTGACCCAAGTGGGTCTCCGGTTCATGTTGTTGTTATTATTTGTTGTTGAGACTTGGGCATTTTCTGGTTATTGTTCATTGTTGTTGTTGACGGAAAGTGGAATGGGGACCGATTGTGAGACGGTCACACTAGTATGACAGAGATAGGTTAGTCGGGTGCCGTAGTTGGACCCTATTGTTGTAGCACGTGATATGAGATTTGATTGACGGAGATGGATTACTTGGTTATGATTGGTTATTATCACTTGGACTTGGACAATGAGCCGAGAGTGATGACTCGGACATGTGACCATCCTATATAACTCGATATTAATTAATCAAATTAATAATAAAGCTCGTAATAATATTATTAATAATATAAACGTTTATATAAATATATATACGTGAAAGCGTACATATATTTATACAAGTGCGTATATTAAAAATAAAATGATCACGAGTATATTATAATAACGTAACGATGTGTATTATACTATAAAAATAGTGTAATAAATGTCGGGAATGTTATTATGAGTAAACAACTATAAATGCCGATAAAATTTATAACGTTGGATAATTATACGAAATGAAATGTTTTGGAGAATAAAATGAGAAACTTATGAGTTATACGGGATCGTGGTCACTTAAGTCCAAGTGGGGCCATATTAATCTTTGAGTGGCTTTCGTGCTTGTCACGGATATGTGACGTTAATACATCTATTTTCTATAACTACGTAACTTATTTGATCGACGGATTAAATAGGACCTATTTAGTTATATAAAATGAGTATATTAATGGGTATTGTATCCTATGACGCCCATAGGTTGTGGTATATGTACGGAATTTATGAGTTACTAAATATGACGTGAGGTTTATCAAATTGACGAATTTGGTAAGTTTGACGATGTATTTAGGGAACTTATTAAATTTAGAAATATACCATATAGCATTCTACGTGCTATGTGATTTAGGTTTTGGGTATAATCTTGGAGTGATATATTAAGTAAATAAATATGGAGGGTTACCAAGTCGACGGATTTGATAAACTTTGATGATTTATTTAAATAATATATCGGACTAATATTAGACCTATAGATTGTATTATTATTTCTTTTATTCGTCATTTCTTGATTTTGAGTTGTGTCAACCCTCCACCCGCATGGATACCAAACGCCAAACTACTAACACGAAAATAACAAGAGAAATGGATTTTTGGAAAGTAAAATGGAATACGTCCGGGATTGGGAATATTTGATTTTGTGTAAATGATTCTGAAAAGAGTTTATATTGTTAGGAAGTGCCGAGTCCGTAGTTGCCGTCATTTGAGTTGTGATACATCTTACTTCTACCGATTTCTTTCTGCTGATTTCTGGACTTGAGGTGAGTCATAGCCCCACTTTTACTCTTGAACTTTGTTTTCAATACTTGGGGTGAGAAACGTGCAAATTATTTTACGTGAACATTTATCGCTTTTATTTAAAACTTGCTATGCTTATGGAACTAGGATGTTACATCAACCTTAGTCACATAGTGAATCTTGTTATCGCGTGTGGACTAGATATGGTTAGATGATATTGGAAGTTACATCAACCTTAGTCACATAGTGAATCATCGCGTGTGGACTAGATATGGTTAGATGAATGTTACATCAACCCTAGTCACATAGTGAACCATCGCGTGTGGACTTAATATGGTTAGATGATGAGAATGGTTTATTTGAGGATTTTATGGTTAGACTATAGTGTGCACCTATAGGATTTTTCGTTATGGATTGAGGCCTAGTCTAGCTAGCAAGCGTTTTGCGTATATGTCCACTTGATTGAATTATGAATATAAACCTATGATCTCACCAGCGAAAGCTGACTTTTAGCACGTTTTCTCAGGTAATTAAGTAATGACTATGGATGCTTGGATTAGAGGCTTGGCTTGGCATCGTGGTTAATGATCTATTTTTCTAAAACTCTGATATGTATTTGTGGACCTACTTTTAATTCTTTTGGGCCTTACTTTGGATAAATTTGGGATGAATGTAAACTTTAAAACCCCATTTTGGTTGTGTTTTACTTATGTTTACTTTATCTCGTTCTTTTATGACTTGTGTTGGATACCACCCCGAAAGCTTGTTGAGTCTTTCGTTGTACCAAATTTTGGCGGTGTTACAGATTGGTATCAGAGACAAGGTTATAGAGAACTAGGTAATAAACACCTAAACTATAAGATTTTTATAGAAAACAATCCTCGACCAATGCCCGCCAGCCCGCCAAGCCGAAGCATCTTCGATTTATTGAGGTATTATGAGATTTTGAGAGGATTTGAGAATATTGGATATCTTGATTTTGTGATATGATGGCGTTTGAGGAATTATATGGCTTAATTGTTTTATAAATGTTTTAGTAATGCGGTGTTTGAAAATCTTTATTGGAATTATATGATTGGGATTTTATGATGATTTTGATACGATATTTTGAGTTTCGCGGTTTATTTGTTTTGAAACACTTACACCTACCCTACGCCGTTGTCACAAACTATGACCTCCCGTACGTTCGATGTTACTGAGGATATTCTTGCTGACCCTTTCCGCCCAGCACAGATCACCATGGCTCCTGATGATCCCTACAGGATTGCCATGCATTCAGCTACTTCATCACCGACAGCAGCTACTTCTGCACCACCTGCTGCATCTACTTCTTAGGGACCCTCATCTTCTTTAGGGCTCCCTGGTACTTCGAGACAGCTTACTCTTCATCAGGCTTTGTCTCGTGTGGCTCCATGCTTTGCCCACCGAGCTACGGCATGCATGTCTGTACGCCCTTCGTCACCACCCATGCATTTTGATGCTCACGCTCTTCTGTCAGATGCACCACCCACATCATTGCGTCGTCGTCCTAGATCAACTACCCCATCACCACACGATTCACCTGTTCGGAGACGACGATTGATGGTGTACTCCTCAGATGAGGAAGAGGAGGAGTACGAGTGTTAAAAATACGTTTATTCATCTGAAGACTCGGTCACCCCAAGTATAGCTTAGCATGTCGTAGCTCGTAGTATTTATTATATTAGTTAGAACGTAGTCTAGTATTAGTTAGTATTTGTGGTGTCGGGTCGGGTCATCACCCACTGTCAGCCCGCTCCATAGCCCATTTCAAGGGGCGTTTAGTTGTTTGTATAAATACCCCTCTCCACTAGTGGAGAGGGTTGGACCTTCATTTCATCTAATCCAATCATTCTATTTCTCTCTCAAGGTTCCACTCTCCCTCTCTCTCTGGTAATTCCAACACCACACAAACCATTAGGAAATCATGTTTCCAACTTAATTAGTATTCTACAATTGGTATCAAGAGCCAAGGTTTCATCTTAGGGCCTTGTAGAATCGGATTTGATGTGGTTTTGTGTAGTTTAGTGAGTTTGAAGTCACTTTCTTGTAAAACATCTTGGTTTGATCTTTCTAGTGTTATTAGACATGTTAGTGATGTACTTTTATGATCACTGGTGTTAGTAGAACATTGTGTTTTAGTTGGTTAAAGCATATCTTTAATCTATTTGAAGTTTGGATTAGGTTTTGGGCGTATTTCTAAGTTGCGGTTAAGTCTACTATTGCATTGCTTGTCTGCGTTTAGTTTCTAATATCTGTGGTTAGTTTGACTGCGATTACTATTTTGGGAATACAAACAAATCGCAAGGAAGGTGACAGTTTTGGACCTTTCTCTCTGCGATTAACTCCTGCGGATAAGTGGTCTATGGTTAGTTCATTGGGTTTAGCTCCTGCGGTTAAGTGGTCTGCGGGTAGTTCATTGTGTTTAGCTCCTGCGGTTAAGTGGTCTGCGGTTAGTCCATTGTGTTTAGCTTTCTGCGGTTAAGTGGTCTGCGATTAGGTCCTTGTGGTTAGCCTCACTTGCGGTTTGACTATTCTGCAGCTTGCTTAGTTTGCCGTTGGATTATTCTGCAGTTTGCTACATTCTGTGGTTGGTGTCCTGCGGTCATTGTTCACTGAGGTTAACTTATCTGCGGTTCATTATTCATGCGGTTAGGTCAAATTGCAGTTAACTATCCCTGCGACTTGTGCACTTCATTGCGAGTATCTCCTAGTCTACGGTTTGGTAGTTTCAATTTTGTGATGTCGACATCCTCAGATGGCATTCAAGCTGCTGGGTCCGACACCCGACCTCTGATGTTGGACAGAACTGACTATGAATCATGGACACAAAGGATTCGTCTTTATTGTTTGGGTAAGGAAAATGGAGTCAACATTTTGAAATCCATCAATGAGGGACCCTTTCAAATGGGTACTACTAGAGACACGGTCGCAGCAACTGATCAACAACCGGCTGTAGTTGGTCCAGATAGACCTCGCACTTACAATGAGCTGTCGGATGAAGAAAAGAAACGCTATGATGCTGACATCAGAGCATCGAATATCGTCATTCAAGGGCTTCCCAAAGATGTCTACAAACTCATCAAATACAACACTGAAGCCAAGGCTGTCTGGGATAATGTGAAAATGCTTCTTGCGGGGTCTGAGTTAACTAAAGAAGATCGGGAGTCTCAGCTTTACGATGAATTTGAGCATTTCAAAATGAACCCAAGTGAAAGCATCACTGACTATTACGTCAGATTTCACAAGCTGGTCAATGATATGAGAGCCATCAAGATGACAATGCCCAATATTCAGCTTAATTCCAAATTCGTGAATAACATGGCACCAGAATGGGATAGGTTTGTTATAGCCGTTAAGCTCAACAAAGGTCTCAGGCATACTAATCATGAACAACTCTATGCATATCTCCAATAACATGAGAAACATGCTGCTTATGATCGGTTAATGCGAGAAAAGCTCAATCCGTCAACATCAAATGAATCTCTTGCCTTTGTCTCTAATGTTCAACAACTTACCCAAAATTCAAATGATCAATCTCAACCATTACAACCGTCTTCCAGGTCTACACCAACAAATGGTCAATCATCAACTCCCTCACCATCTGCTTTGAAGACACAACTGGATTCTGGGTATTCTCACACTGACATGATGATTGATAATCTCTCCAACCAAGTTTCCTTACTGGTTTAACAGTTCAGGGTTGCACTTCCATCAACTAATAAGCAACTTAGGACCTCGTCTAATCCACGTAATCAGGCAGTCATAGAAGATGGTATGGTGGTGGTGCAGAATGTGCAGGGAAGACAAAACTTCAATCAAAGAAATGCTAGTAGAGAAAATGGGCAGTACAGAGTTGGGAATGCTCTTCAAGTACAAGCTAAGCAGCCTAAGTGTTATAACTGCGGTGGGTTGGGCCATATAGCTAGGAATTGCACTCTCCCAAAGCGTCCTAAAAACTCTGAGTACTTCAAGGACAAGATGTTGCTGATACAGGCGCAAGAGAATGGGACAGTGTTGGATGAAGAAGCTCTGCTTTTTCTAGCTGGTAATGACGGGAACACGTTTGATGCTGATGTGGATGATCAGCCTGTTCAGGACATGGCTCTTAATGATCCGAATGTCTTTCAAGTTGAAGAATGTGATGCATTCGACTCAGATGTAGATGATGAACCTACAGCTCAAACCATCTTCATGGCTAATCTGTCGGCAGCTGCATCCTCTCCTCAGCATTCTGATTCCTCCATCACATCTGCTATTTCTGAGGTACCAACGTCACTTAATCCTGATCTGAATACTCTTACAAGTTCACAGGGGGTGTGTGACACTGTACAACTCAAGAATATTGTCAACACAGACACCACTAATATGGGAAATACCAATAATATCCCATATGAAATGTATGTGAATGACAATAGACTACCAGTTGTACCAAGTGACACGCCGTCTATTGATCCTTGTGAACATGAGTTACATGAGCACACGATATACAACCCTGATGATTCCTTGATTACTAGAGTTAACATCCTTAAGGATCAAGTGAATATATATGAACAACGTGCAAAATTTGAGCTTAATGAACGGGAGCAAAAAATGGAATGGCAAATGCGTACTTACATATCTAAAAACAATTCCAAACAAGAAACATTGAAAAGGGAGTTAGTTTCTTTAAAAAAACCATTGGATCAAACTGTTAAACAATAACAAGAATTTCAAAAAGGTTTGACTTCAATCAAACTCGAATACAAAGATAAAGAGATTAAACTTCTAAATGATTTCTCAAAACTCAAAATGTTGAAAAATAAATTGGAAGATAAGTTGTACACACAAGGCCAAACCATTCAATCTGCTCAAATGATGCAAAACCATAGGAAACTTAGTGATGAATTTAGTGAACAGGATGCCTCTAAGCCTAAAGCAAAATTCCTTAGAAATGGTATAGGTGCTCAACCTGCATTATATGATGCAAACACTATGCTTGAACCTAACCATGCCCCTCCTGATGTGAGATCCTATGATGAGATTGATGAGGCAGAGGATAGAACTAGGATAAAACTTGCTGAACAATTAAAGGATCCTAAGTGCATTGCTAATAATATTATGTTTCACTATGACTATGCGAATGACAATCATTCAGCCATTTTTGTACCTCAAAAGAGAATCCTTCCTGACAAAGTTTTTTGGAATATTGACATTGAGAAAATGAAAGCTGAAAGAATTGTGCGTAACACGCGCACTATCTTTAGAATTGTTGACCCAACTATTTATCCCCTGAATACACCCAGGCACCTTGTACCATTTACTCTTCCCACGCAGTGTGATACTCTAATTGGGTTGTATGTTCTAGGTCAATTGTTTAATGACTTTGAGAAAACATGTAAAATGAGAATTACACCAACAGGGATTACTGAAGGGGAAAGGGGATTTGAGCAAACAAAACAGTGTTACCTTACTGAAGCCATGCCATTTTTCAAATTTCTAAAAGAACACTTTGAGGGCCTTAAAAATACCATTAATGATGATGTGACATAAATGAAAAAGGTTTTTAATGAAGTGAAAAATGAGAGTAACCAACTAGCTATTGATCTCAAATACAGTGAAATTGACAGGAAAAACATTCTCATTATGAATGAAAACTTGCTGGCTAATTGCATTGCAAAAGATGTGTTTTACACTGTAACTGACTCTGCTCTATCTGCTCGACAATTTCACGAAATGTTGGTCACTTTGAATGTCTTTCAGAATCGTGTAATTGAGCTTGAGGGGGAGAATTACAAACTTAATGAAAAAATTCAAAACGACGACCATGATAACATGGTCAGGAATTTCTCAAAACTAGAAGTTGATAATCTTAACTTACAACTAAAATATCAACATCTAGAAGAAAGCATAAAAATATCAAATGCCAAGACATCTTCGGATGCTCCTGAGTTTGACACATGTTTTAAATTAGCCAAAAAGGATGAAGTAATTCAAGCTCACTCAAACACGATTCGGAAATTGAAGGTCCAAATTGCACAATTAAAGTCGAACAAAAGCGACGTGACCAATACCAATTGCCAGAAGTCGATAGATTCTCAAAACTTTCAGAAACAAGGCATTATCAATGAGTTACAACATGAAAATGAGTGGCTTCGTGCTGAAATGTCAAACGCTAAACAACATTACAAAGAGTTATTTGAGTCTATTAAGATAACACGTGACCAAAACAATGAAAGAGTCACTTCTTTGTTAAACGAAATTGAGAATCTAAAGACTATGGTGAAGGGTAAAATGCCCGTCGTTTCATGTGATCATGCAATTTCCAATGTACATGCTTGTAAGAAATATGCGTGCGATGCTGTGAATGTCTCTCTTCCCCTTAGGAACAATAAGTTAGTTCATAGCAACTATCTTAGATATCTTAAGGATTGTTTGGCCATACTTAGAGAAACCATTGATGATGAGAGGATACCTAAACTACAGGATGATGTTATTGTTGGTGCTTGCTTCCTCACTAATAGAGCCCAGGAATTATTAGAATATGCTATAGGATCATGCCCCAAGAATGATAACAAGTCGGATAGGTCATTTGCGTCGCACTCTAATAGTGGCAACAAACATGTTACATTAGATTATCCCCAAACCATGTCACAATCCACCATCATGATCACCGGTAAACAAGTAGCAACTAATCATACTAATGTTCCTGTCATTGCTTCTACAGGAGTAAAAGGTGTATCTAATGCTAGCAAGTCACAGCCTAGGTGCAATACAAAGAATGATAGGACTTTGCCGGCTAAGAGTACACTTATGAAGGAAGTAGAAGAATCCTCTAGGAACAATAAAGTTATGCTTAATGAAAGGAATCGAGTTGAATCAAACATTTGTGTTAATAATGATGTAATTAATTCGAATTCTTGTGCTATTTGTAAGACTTGTAACAAATGTTTATTTTATGGTAATCATGATGCTTGTGTTGTGTCTTTTCTAAAATCCACTATGAAATCTCCGGTTATGAATGTTTCGAGTGTTAAAAGGGTTAAACAAGTATGGAATAAAACAGGAAAAGTGTTCACTAATGTTGGTTATCAATGGAGATCTACTGGAAGGAAATTCACCCTAGGCAAAAAGTGTCCAATGACTAGGATCACTAACTCCAAAGTCGTGCCAATTAAGAAGTGGAGACCTACTGGTAGAATGTTCCCAATAGAAGAACTTAGTACCACTCCTAGTTCTAGTGCATCAAAATGTGAAAATTCCAGTGAGATATCTGTAACATATGATAATCCAATATTTTTGTGTGCTAACCAAACGGACCCCAACTATTTGTGGGGCTCCAGCTTTTTCAGTTATCCACCATTTTCTGGTTTCAAATGCAGGTCGTACAATCGTCCTTTGGTATTTGGTCTCAGGCTGCTCAAAACATATGAGTGGAGATCGCTCGCGGCTCAAGAATTTTGTGGAAAAGTTTATTGGTACGGTTAGATTTGGGAACGACCATTTTGGATCTATAATGGGTTATGGTGATTACGTCTTTGGAGACAGTATGATATCCAGAGTTTACTACGTTGAAGGACTTGGGCACAATCTATTTTCTGTTGGTCAATTATGTGATTCTGATCTTGAAGTTGCTTTCAGAAAGCACACCTGTTTTGTTAGAGAATTAGATGGTATTGATCTCCTTAAGGGGAGTCGGGGCACTAATCTTTATACCATCTCTATCGAAGACATGCTACGGTCCTCTCTAAATTGCTTGCTTTCTAAAGCCTCCAAGAACAAATCATGGTTGTGGCATCGTCGTTTGAACCATTTGAACTTCGGTTCCATCAATGAACTCACACGTAAGGATCTTGTTCGAGGCTTGCCTAGACTTAAGTATGAAAAGGATCATTTGTGTTCAGCATGTCAAATGGGCAAAAGCAAAAAGCACACCCATAAACCCAAGACTGTCAATTCCATCATCGAAGTTCTACATACTCTTCACATGGATCTCTGTGGACCAATGAGGATTCAAAGTATCAATGGAAAGAAATATGTGCTTGTTATTGTTGATGATTACTCTCGATTCACGTGGGTAAAGTTTCTACGATCAAAAGACGAAACTCCGAAAACCATCATCAAACTCATCAAGATGTTGCAAGTTCGTCTCAACAAAATAGTTAGATTCATTCGAACTGATAATGGAACGGAGTTTGTGAACAAACAACTTACTCAATTTTATGAAGGTGTCGGCATTAGTCATCAAAAGAGCATTCCACGTACTCCTCAACAAAATGGAGTTGTTGAAAGACGCAATCGCACCTTAGTTGAAGCCGCAAGGACTATGCTCATCTTCTCCAAAGCTCCTATGTTTCTTTGGGCTGAGGCAATTGCAACTGCATGTTACACACAGAACCGATCCTTGATACATCCTCTCCACTGCAAGACTCCATATGAACTGGTTCATGGCAGAAAACCAGACCTTTCGTTTCTTCGAGTATTTGGTGCATTGTGCTAACCAACTAATGACAGTGAAGACCTTGGGAAGCTCAAGGCCAAGGCCGACATTGGTTTCTTCGTTGGCTATGCTCCAGAGCGAAAGGGGTACTGAATCTACAACAAACGTACCAGAGACATAATGGAAACGATCCACTTTACTTTCGATGAGCTGACTGAGCAACCGGTTCCTGGACAATCAAGTTCTGGACCCGCGTCTAAACTTTTGTCCCCTGAACTAATCAGTTCAGGCCTTGTACAGTATTCCACGCCTGTAGTACTTTATGTACCTCCTAGAAGTGAGCATTTGAAGATCTTATTTGAATCGATGTTTGATGAATAATTTGAGACACCTACTGATGATACACCGACACCACCAGCTGCCGCTGCTCCGGTTCTGTACAACTCAAATGGTCCATCAGTGTCTACTTGAATTGATCAAGATGCTCCATCTGCTAGTTATTCACCATCATCGTTAAATCTTCAATCTCCTTCTTCAGGTTCTGTACAACTCTTCTGAGACACCTTCTTCAAGGGATGCAAACATGACTTCTTCAGGTTCCTACCCTCAACCACATCAAAATCTTAGAAAACGGACCAATGATCATCCGATTGATAACATTATCGGGAATCTTTCTCGACCGGTGTTCACACGAAGACAACTTACCACCTTCGCCTTGTGGTGCTCTTATAATTCTGTACTTTCCAAAGTCGAACCCAAAGATGTCAAGACTGCTATCTCTAAAGACTGTTGGGTTAATGTGATGCATGAAGAAGTTAGCATGTTCGATCGACTTGAAGTATGGGAATTGGTACTATCTCCAGACTGTGCAATGATTATTGCTCTAAATGGATTCTTCAAAGGTGTGGTGGATTAAGTTGAGAAAGGGCAGTGGTACTTTTACTTTGTGAGGATAGAATTTCAGCTGGCGGATTCCTTCACAAAAGCACTTCTGAGAGAACGGTTTCAATTCATTCTCTCATGATTTGGAATAAAGAGTCCGTCGCCAGTATCTCTCAAACGTCTTCAGGAAGAAAATGAGGAGAAATGGTTTTGCTTCACATATCCTTGTATATATCTTATACCATAAAGAAAATTGAAATATATAAAACCTATAAAACCCATAAAAATCAGAAAAATCATAAAAATCAAAAAATATTCTTCTCACGACATGTCTCTTGTGTAATCAATATTATGTACGTTTCTAGAAATGTCATTCAATAATGACACGGAAATATACATATGCTTGAGCAAGAGTTTTTCGGTTTCAAATAAAGTTTTTTCTAAAACATGTCGTTTCTCAAAATATTCTTCAAAATTATGGCTTGCAGTCATTTCAGACTATAACCCGGACTTCAAAACTTTGGTTTGCTATTACTTCAGATAGCAACCCATTTTTCAAAATGGGAAAACACGTCGCCAAAAAGACGGTGGTACCTTTTACCGGGTGAAGTTCACCTGGGCATGGATTACTTTATATCCATGTTTCCTCGATCTAATGTACGATTCAGTGCATTATTTCTGGTATAAGAAGAGAAATCTTCTTTGTATGCAAATGATTTTCATTCTATGATTCTTTTGAAAATTATTTGTGAGACACGTGGTGGTAATTTGTTGTTTGATATTCAATCAGATTTGGATTATTCATAAAAAAAATTTGTCTCTCAATCTAAGGACTACAACTCTTTAACTAGAATACGGGTCATTGATTGAGGGGGAGAGTGGTTTCATATTTTATATCATCAAATGGATTTCTTGGTTATCTGATAATTGTTAGAAAAAGATTTTGTAGTTAATGGGGTATTAGTTGAAGAGGAACTTACTGAGCTTTATCTCTATTGGCCAAATGTGTTAGTTGCTAGAAAGTTTAGGGCATTATGTGCAATCTGCTTATAGTTTCCTAGCTTTATGTAACTATTAAGTTCATTTGTGTCACTTTAGAATCCTCGTATAATCCCCTAAATACTTTTAAACCCAAAATCTAAAACAAGTTAGATAACCAGTGTGTTTGATGTTCATGTTTTCTCATCTGGCATTTGTATGATCTGATTGAATGTGTATTGCATGTTGTTAGCTGATAATTGCTCAACTACTATTGATTATGTGCTTAAGTTTTCAGGATTTGCTTAGGTATATAGCTACCGAGCTAATATCTAGTTTCTAAGCTCCTGATTTGAAAGTTGAAATATGTGTGAATTGCCACGTTAGTGATTGTTGTTTATGTCTAATAGTGGCTTGCAATGAATGTTTATGACTGTTAGTTGCTTTTTAATGACTAGATAGCATCTAGATGCGTTGCTTGAATGTGATTTGATCATGATATATATGGTATTATGAGTAGGCATGCTTCTACGTGGTAGTAGTTAATGAAGAATGAATCTGTATGTATGTATATCTGTGTTGATATTCTTGTGCAGATTCCATGTCCAATATGAATGTGCATGCTCCCGCTCTAACCATATGATCAGATGTTCACACTCTACTAACTGGTTCTAAATTCATCACAACAACAACATCAGCAGCAACAACAACAATGATTTCATCACCACCACCACCTTCACTTCAACAAAGCATTACTATTTTGGTCCTGCCAAGTGGGGATCTACAATTTCTTTTGGAAGTTTTTGTTGGTGGATGGATAATTGATGTTGACTAGTGACTCATTCATAGAAGTAAAAAGGTCAATATCATTGGTGTCATAATTGTTATCTTGTGCATTCCAAAGTAGTGTAATATCAAATGTTAGGTGTCAGAGTATGAATTTTTCATGAGTTTCTCGTTAAACTCTAAATCATTTAAAAACTCATCATTTCTGACACATAACATGCTCCCTCAAGGATTGAGGGGGATCAAATGTATCGTCTCGAAATCAGTCATTCTTAAATCTGACCACATATTTCTCCCAAAATCTTTAAACGTATTTAAATCACTTGGGATCACAAATCTCAAATGGTTTGAAATTTTTGATCAGGGGAGAAAATGTGATTTAAATATGAAATATGATATAAAATGTGATTGATTTGGACTTTAACAAACGATCCCCTATATGTGCTAAACTCTTTTGTATATCAATGCACATATTGAGGGGGAGCAAATGGTTTGGGAGCAAATGGTTTGTGAGCAAATGGTTTGTGAAAAAGGATCTTTAGCATCACATGTGAGCAAGACTCAGACTTCACCAATGAATTGACAAAACAATAATTGTCATGAATCGAAAGGACTAGTCCTGGATGGGTAATAACTTCAAGCTGGTCTAACCAGTGATGTAAGCGTGTCTCGAAAAGGACTTGTCTGAGTAGAATGTACCGTTTCGAGAAACCTTGTGTGGATTTGATCGGGCCGAGTAATAACTTCAAGCTAGTCTAACTAGTGATGTAAGCGTGTCTCGAATGCCCGTTCATATTCACTTAAGGTAGATCAATTCAAAAAGTGCAACTCTTCCCGACGTGTGCAAAATTTTCAAATCTATACATATGAGCACATGTTAAGGGGGAGCATTTGAAAATGACAAAACTCTCAATGTGTTAACAAAATGTGTTTCTTAATCATAAACACATTGAGAGAATTTTCAATGATTTGGTGTATGGCAACATAGGATAGTCATGAAGTTATAAGGTGGTTAAGGTTAAGAAAATCGTCCTATGATCCGCCAGAGCCGGAGGGATCTACCCATGGACAATACCAAATAGATAGTATTAGAAAGTCCATAGGTATGATTATGAAAAAAAAGAAGGAGAAATATGAGAATGGAGAAAGAAGGGGTTGAAGAATTAAAAAGAAATGAAATGAGAAAGGGTGAAAAGAAATAGCCCTCCAATTATTCAACCTTAGGGCAGAAATCGGGTTCAATTCATAATCTACTGATTGTTGCTAAGGCGACATTGGTATTGAAGACAAGACGTTATGGACCCAGTGACGCACTGCACTAAACCTTCTAGCCACTCAAGTTCTCTTAAAAGAACTTGTTTCATTCTCACGGGGAACCGGTGTAATCTATCGACATATCTCTTAGAGATGGTTGATATTGAAGCAGGAGACCTCTCCCTAATCTCTGCATAGGAAAACCAAATGCACTTATTGTGTCTAGAGCCTCGAGATACATAAAAAGATCTCATAGGAACACGTACTACTTCTACCCTGGTTGTTCAACATTAAGGATACCAGTGGTAAACTTATGAGTCCTACGCAGATCTTAGCAATCTGCCAGAACATTTATGAGGGATGTTGCTATAGTAACTCTAGTGATTGAATGGAAATTCCTGCCAGGGTCAACATCAAGCAGCTCTGAAAGCAGGTCACTTAGGTAATTCCTTGTGGATTATGCTTAGTGGTCGCGATGCTTATAAACGGTCAACATTCGTGGAGTGATCTCCAGCGACTCACCCATTCGTTGATCTACTTAGGTAGTTCGCGTAAATCCTCTCAGGGTTTACCGATTGGGAACGGTCTTGGTGAGGATTAGAAGGAGTCTTCACACTATGCTGTTGACAATCTCTAATTCTAAACCTATAAGTACCGGATGATTTGTTGCTAACTGTCTATTTGCAGGAATTTCTGACGGTTGCAGTTGATTGCTGAAAAGATGCAGATCCATGCTCACACATGCTCACACTTCGACATCACAATCTAAGAAATCATGATCATTGATTGGGCCAAAATCTATGCTTCCACAACTCTGATACAGAAGATCATGATCCTGAAAAGTGTGAGCATGCCAACACAAAGATGTTCATATCACATGGAGACGTCACTACTCAAAGATGACTTTCAGACACTCATTTGGATGATGAACTCGAAGATATTTCCAAAGATCATCCATCACATTGAACAAGTCATCCAGAGTCTACCACATAAAGCACAAAGATCACAACGATGAAGAATCAAAAGGCTACGAGCTACAAAGATGTCTTCAAAGACTTGTATGCTATGATTCAATATTTATTTTCCGGGGTGACCTCCCTTAGGGGGAGATTGTTAGGAATACGTTTATTCATCTGAAGACTCGGTCACCCCAAGTAAGCATGTTGTAGCTCGTAGTATTTATTATATTAGTTAGAACGTAGTCTAGTATTAGTTAGTATTTGTGGTGTCAGGTCGGGTCTTCACACACTGTCAGCCCGCTCCACAGCCCGTTTCAGGGGGCGTTTAGTTGTTTGTATAAATACCCCTCTCCACTAGTAGAGAGGGTTGGACCTTCATTTCATCTAATCTAATCATTCTATTTCTCTCTCAAAGTTCCACTCTCCCTCTCTCTCTAGTAATTCCAACGCCACACAAACCACAAGGAAATCATGTTTCCAACTTAATTAGTATTCTACAACGAGGCTGATGACCCTCAGGAGGCTGAGCAGGGGGATGATGACCCACAGGAGGGTGAGGAGGAGGATGACCCTTCTGAGGAGGAGATGCCTGATGATGATGGTTTGCCAACACAGCCAGCTCATGCCGAGGAGCCCAATTCTCTGATACATCCGTTAGAGCCGGTTTCACCTGATCACCCATTCTTGTTTGATTCACCACCTGGTAGTCCTGTGGCGTCGAACGCACCATCTGAGATATCTGCTGAGCCTGCAGATTTGGGTGAGACAGGTAGGATTTGGACTCGGATTACTGCACAGGGCGAGAGGATCTCGTAGATGGCTGATCGACTTGAGATGGTTATTACTGAGTTTATTGTTGAGTTAAGAGTTGATTTGACTACTATCGTGGGCAAGACGACAGCGATTAGGAGAGGTATGATGGAGATACATGAGCAGATAGAGAGTCTGCAAAGAGGTTTCCTCACGGCTCGCGAGGCAGATCGCAAGCTGTGGCAGAGGAAAACAGAGTTAGAGAAGGAGGTTGCAGACCTCAAGAGGGATAGAGATACACACAGTGTTGAGCTGGGATCGTTATGGAGATATTTGGATGGTTTGAGATCAGAGTTAAGGTGTCTATGCCAACATCGTGGCTAGATCGATTTAGATTTGTGTTGTTGTGTTGCTACATAAGCCAGGGAGTACTTGGTTAGGAGAGCTAGTTATTATATCTCTTATGTCATGATATTCGGATTGTACGTTCGTCTCGTATGGAACGATTAGTATCTATTATGTCTTTTGGTAGTATGGAAAGATGTATTGATCGCCACTTGTATGAATGTTGGTGATTTCGTATGATATTCCATGGTTTTTGGCGTACATGGAGAATTGTGTTTCAAATTGCATGGTTGATATCGTGTTGGTATTATGTTGATCAATGGCCCTATGATGAAACCCTGTTAGAGCTACCCAAACTGGAACTGCCGCGACTACCCCTGGTCGCCGAGGACGTCGTCCTACTCGAAATGTTGAAACCCCTACTCCTGACAACCTGGACACCACTAACCACAACAACATGAATCGAAATGTCGATGTTCAGGGAGACAATGATCATGTTCCACTGAATGTACCTACTGTGGATCAAGCAATGATCAATCAACTTGTGTAGCAACGAGTTGCTGAGCTACTAGCTGAGTCGAATCATTCCAACAACTCTGCTGGAATTTTTCCACCTATTCGTACTAATGTATGTAACTACAAGGAGTTCCGAATCTGTGGACCCATTGAGTTTGGTGGAACTGAAGGAGTGGTATACTTGATCAGGTGGATAGAGAAAACTGAGTCAGTGTTCACTGTTAGCAATTGTGCGGAGAATGCTAAGGTAAAGTTTGCTTCTTTTACTCTCAAGGATGAAGCTTTAACTTGGTGGAACAATTACCGAAATTTGGTTGGGAGTGAAGTGGCCTATGCCATGACTTAGGAGCAATTTAAGTCCTTGCTGATTCAGACTTACTGCCCAAGGAATGAGGTTAAGAAATTGGAGACTGAGTTCTGGAATCACAAAGTGAAGGTTACCGATATGGCAATGTACAATCGTCGTTACCAGGAGTTAGCCTTGCTTTGCCCGGATATGGTTAAGACTGAGACTCAAAATATTGAGCGGTATACCGATGGGTTGCCTATGGCTACAAGGAATGATATGATTGCTGCGAGACCCGCAAATATTCATGAGGCCATCACAATCACTCAACAATTAATGGATTCGTTGGAATTGGAAGGAGCTGAGAAGGATAAGAATGGTAAAAGAAAGAGAGACCATCACTCTAAGGGTAAGGATCACCGAAACAAGCGACAAGCTGTTGCTAAGGCTTATGCTATTGGGGATGGAGATAAGAGGAACCAAATTGGTGATGCACCCAAGTGTGGTCATTGCTACAAGAATCATTCTGGACGATGTAATGTGATGTGTCAGAATTGCTCAAGGAGAGGACACACAGCTAGGGATTGTAGAGCTCGACCCCTTGATATGGTACAAGCTACTCCCGAAGCTATGAGTAAGGCGAATGTTACTTGTTTTGGATGTGGAAAGAAGGGACACTATAGGAATGAGTGCAGAGAATCGTGGAACCGAGGAAATCAAGGATCAGGTGGTAATGGGTACAATCATGGGAATCATGGAGCTGGAGGAAACCGTGGACTTCACGACAATGAGGACCAACGTGTGGAAGCAGGAACTACTCATGGGAGAGTGTACGCATTTGGAAATGAGAGAGGAGAAGACCCGAACGTAGTTACTGGTACGTTCCTTCTCAATAATCATTATGCTTCCATACTATTTGATACTGGTGCTAAAGAAGTTTTGTGTCCACTACATTTGCACCTTTACTAGAAAAACCCCCGATGGCCTTAGGAATTATATATGATGTAGAGTTAGCTAACGGAAACATAAAAAGGATTAAGACTATCATACGCGGCTGCACGTTGAATTTCTTGAATCACCCTTTCAACATAGATCTTCTACCCGTCACGTTAGGAAGTTTTGATGTCATCATTGGTATGGATTGGTTGTCGAAGTATCGTGCTCACATACTTTGCGATGAGAAAATCGTACGTGTGCCGTATGGTAAGGAGATTTTAAATATACAAGGATATCGAAAAGGTTCGAGGAGCCCATCCAAATTAGCGGTCATTTCTTGAACTAAGCTACCGAAGCTAATGGAAAAAGGATGTTGCCTTTTCTTAGCTCAAATCTCTGAGAAAGGAGGGAAGGAAAAGAAAGAAGGATACATTGGAGATGTGTCTATAGTTCGTGACTTTCCGGATGTATTTCCCGATGATTTTCCGGGAATCCCGCCTACTAGACAAGTGGAGTTTCAGATTGAGTTGATACCTGGTGCTGCACCCGTGGCACGGGCACCTTATCGACTCGCACCTACTGAACTAGAAGAGTTGTCGAAACAATTGGCGGAGCTAGCCGAAAAGGGATTTATACGACAAAGTTCTTCACCTTGGGGAGCCCCAGTTTTATTTGTAAAGAAGAAGGATGGATCATTTCGTATGCGTATTGATTACCGAGAGCTGAACAAGTTAACGGTGAAGAATAGATACCCGTTACCGAGGATCGACGACTTTTTCAATCAGCTTCAAGGGTCAAGTGTGTATTCGAAGATCGATCTGAGATCGGTGTATCATCAACTTAGAGTTCGCGAGGAAGATATTCCAAAAACGGATTTCAGAACCCGTTACGGGCATTACGAGTTCCAAGTGATGCCATTTGGGTTGACTAACGCACCGGCGGTATTCATGGATCTCATGAATCGGGTGTGTAAGCCTTACTTAGACAAGTTTGTGATCGTGTTCATCGACGATATTCTAATCTACTCGAAGAGTGAGAAAGAGCACGAGGAGCATCAAGACTCATCTTAGAATTGCTCAGGCAGGAGAAGTTGTATGTCAAGTTCTCCAAATGTGAATTTTGGATTCATATAGATCCCGCTAAGATTGAAGCTATTAAAGATTAGGCTGCACCAATGACCCCAACTGAAGTTCGTCAATTTTTGGGTTTAGCCGGTTACTACCGAAGATTCATTGAGGGATTTTCGAAGATAGCTAAGCCGTTGACAAAATTGACTCAAAAGAATGTCAAATACGAATGGAGAGATAGGGAAGAGGAAGAGTTTCAATTACTTAAGAAGATGTTGTGTAGCGCCCCTATCTTGGCATTGCCTGAAGGTAGCGAGGATTTCATCGTCTATTGTGACGCTTCTCATAAAGGTTTAGGAGCTGTGTTAATGCAATGAGAGAAAGTGATAGCTTATGCTTCCCGACAACTTAAGAAGCACGAGAAGAACTACACCACCCATGATTTAGAGTTAGGTACTGTGGTTTTTGCCTTAAGGATATGGAGACATTATTTGTATGGTACCATGTGTGTTGTATTCACTCATCACAAAAGTCTACAACACATCTTGAATCAGAAAGAGCTCAACATGAGACAACGACGTTGGATTGAGCTGCTAAGCGATTATGATTGCGAAATCCTCTATCATCCTGGTAAAGTGAACGTCGTTGCTGATGCTCTTAGTCGAAAGGAGAGAATACCACCGTTACGAGTTAGGTCATTAGGAATGACTATCGTATCGCCGTTACCGTCTCAAATATTAGAAGCTCAAACGGAAGCGTTGAAAGCAGAAAACCGACATGCTGAGAATATATTTGGGATGGCAGAAAATGAGAAGGGATTTGTTAAGTGTTCTGATGGAATATTGTGTTTTGGAGACCGAAGTTGGGTAACATTGTATGGAGGAATTTGAGAGTTGATTATGCATGAGTCGCATAAGTCAAGGTACTCAATTCATCCTGGGTCTGACAAGATGTACCAGGATCTGAAGAAGTTATATTGGTGGCCAAACATGAAAGCAGATATAGCGTTGTACGTTAGCAAGTGCTTGACATGTTCGAAGGTTAAGGCAGAACACCAAAGACCGTTAGGATTATTGACGCAGCCAGAACTCCCGGTTTGTAAGTGGGAGCGGATTACGATAGACTTTATTACCAAATTACCAAAGACAGCTAGCGGTTGTGACGCTATCTGGGTAATTGTGGATCGTTTGACTAAGTCTGCTCATTTCCTAGCGATTAGTGAAGATGATGGTGCCGACAAACTTGCGAGGTTATATGTGTAAGAAATTATTTCTCGTCATGGTGTTCCGATATCAATTATTTCTGATCATGATAGCCGTTTCACGTCAGCTTTGTGGAGATCACTCCAAACCACTTTGGGGACGAGACTTGATATGAGTACTGCATATCATCCCCAAACCGACGGTCAAAGTGAGAGGACTATTCAGACTTTGGAGGATATGCTTCGTGCATGTATAATAGACTTTGGTAAAGGCTGGGAGAAGTATATACCACTTGCGGAATTCTCCTATAACAATAGCTACCACACAAGTCTTAAAGCTGCACCATTCGAAGCCTTATATGGTCGTAAATTCCGTTCACCTATTAGTTGGGCTGAGGTTGGAGATAGCCAACTTACAGGCCCCGAGCTTATATTGGAGACTACTGAGAAAGTGACTCAAATTCGTGATCGGTTACAAGCTGCTAGAGATAGGCAGAAAAGTTACGCCGATCAGAGACGTAATGTCACACCCCCAGAATCGGGTCCAGCGGAAGCATATATGTAGCTGGGGTGTAACTCAATTGATATCACAACACAAGTACAAAAAGGTTTTCACTTCAATCATTTAGAATAAAATTATTTAACCAAAATGTTGAATCTACATTGTTAAAAATAATGCGGAAGTAGGCCCTTAAAATAATTTAAAACAATCCCCAAATGAATAATCAGAGTCTTCTATGACCATGTCATGCCCTGCCAAAACCTCCTGTAGCGTGCCATTGCTAAATACCTGAAAATACATGCTAAAGTGTCAACACAATGGTTGGTGAGTTCATAGAGTCTTGTGAAAAAGAATGTAATGCATATGGATGAAGATGTCCCAGCAAAGGCATCGTAAATCCACTCAGTTCCAAGTCCCGCCATAAGAGACTTGTAACCTGTGTGTTTACAACCCACTGCCAAATATGTTATAGTCTACATGAACATAAGTAATACTTGTATCTAAATTCAAAGGTAAATATAGCAAAACGGCTATATAAATAATTCAGACAATGAGGTCATATGAACAATGATGACAAATCCCATGAAATGCAGGTAATCAAACATACCAATGAAATGCAGGTAATCAACCATGTAAAGCGAGTAAAGCGTTTAAGTAAAACGAGCATAAAGTTGAAATCATATAATTGAGCATGTATCTCCCCCAAAGAGTTTACAAAACAATTAAAAGAGTAGGGGCTATGACTCACCTGGAGTAATGAAGCAATGATGGTAAAATGATCGGGACAATAAGGCGCGAACACTAGCCGCAACCTAAGATGAATGATAGCGATCTAATTTAGATCATGAAATGATGTTATGAATATCCATGCACATGTTTCCTATACCACTTTACTCTTTGAAAAATACTTGTTGTTATAAAAAATATACATTTCCAAGACTTAGGAAAAATATGGCTATTAGAAAAAATAAAGCTAGTTGCAATATATATACTTATATATATATCGTATGTATCAATGTTCGTGTTGAAATCCTCGGGTTGAAATCCTTGAAATAACGCCTCGTAGTGATAAAATATACTTGTAATAACTAATACTTCATTAGTTATAAAATTGGGTACTTGGTTAATATTTCTAGAAAATCTAGAATTTAGTACGTAGTGTTATTATTATTTCTAAAAGCTGCCAATTATAGAGGATTTTTGCCGATATTGAAACGTGAATATCTTTGTCGTTATAAGCCCGTTTTACTTGTTCTTTATATCCACGGTTACGTCTTAGTATGTAGTAATATATTTTGGAAAGCTTGGCTCCTCCGGCTTACGTCTAAAGCCTCTTTTTGTCCGACGAAAAACGTCCAACAGCATGTATTTTTCCGGAAAATAGTTTTCGTCAATAAACTTGCAAAAATCATAACTTCTTCGTTATAAACTCTTTTTAATCCGTTCTTTCGCCTACGGATTCGTTTTTGAAAGTATTTTCTAAAAATTTTGCCAAAGTTTACTTTGTATTTACTGATTTTCCAGAATTTACCAAAATAGGACAGAATGTATATTTACTTGTTACAAATCCATTTCCAAGGTTCAAAACTAGTTTTTACTTCAACCAAATCTCTTGCAAACACCACAAATCTATACTAATCCTACCATACACCTTCTTAGGGTGCCATGGGTTCCTAATCACTAGTAATCATGTTAATTTTTACAAAGGAACACCTAAATCAAAATCTAGGGTTTGTATGTTCAAAAAGTATACAAAAATAAAGTGGTATAACTAGTTTGTGCATGAAATTAAGCATGAATACCATAAGATACATATGTTAATTAGATGAAAACATGAAAATAAATTTGAATACTCACTTTGAAATAATAGGTGGTGAGATGATGAGAAACCTTGGATTACTTGTGTTTTTGTGTTATGATTCTTGATTAGGATGATGAAATGAACAACTTTGATGCTTTGTACTTTGAAAATTAATGGATTTTGGTTGGGGATCTTAATTTGGGTCGTGGTCTAGGGAGGAAGACAAGAGAAAACCTTCCTTTGATTCTTGAAAATGAATGTAAATGTGTTAAAGGTGTTTAAGTATAAAATATCTAATGAAATGGCATTATGGTAAATATTTAGTCAAGTGGAAGACAAGGGGGGGGGGGGGGCTGCACATGTAAAGAAATTAGATGAGTATGTAGTAAGCTTGGTGTTATCTGGTTCACGGAGTCGGTTTTGGTTCCGTTATTCGCAAAACGTAAAGTTTTAAACCGCGAAACGTAAATTCGGGCATCGTAAAAATATGAAACTTGAAAGAATGACTAAACTTGTCAAAATACTCCATAATAAAATAAAAATGAATGGTAAGTTCCATCAGGTTGCTTGAACGTTGTTAAAACTGGAAACGCGGGTTAAAAACGCGTAATTCGCGTAAAACGCTGAACTAGAAAACGTAAAATTCCAAAATATTGGGTAAATGAATGTAATAACTTTTATGATGATATAATGGATATAAAAATATGTCGGGACCATTGTGGGAATATTTAGATATATTCGTCGTGTATAAACCGGGTGTTAACGTTTACTATAAATACTTATACGTAAAAACGTTAAATGTATCAAATATATAAATTTGACAATCCTAAGAGTGGTAGAACATGGAAATGCTGTAATGATGATATGCAGACTGTCTCTAGTCCGTATGCAGTGTCCTTAACACTAATGAAATGAATTCGCACCTAAACCAATCCGGTTACGCGAATTTGAATACCCGTAAACTAAATTTACGATGAAATGTGTAATGCAAGTGAATAGTGAAAACTTTTCCAGCAATGAATAGTGTTTAGTGAATAGTAATATTCCTGAATGCTTCTCGGAATGTCAAACTGACACAAAAAATGATGTATAGTAAACTGATGAATAGTGTTTTGATGAATAGTATTTGATGAATAGTGTTTTTCCAAAGTTCGGGAAATGACCTGAAATGACCTGAAATGGTGAGTTGTGATAGTCTTCCCCTCTAAAAGGAACTTCGTCACAAAGTTCAGTTTATGTTGGTCTCTGAAAACATATTGGTGAAAAGGTGATGATATGTGAGAATTCCAGCGAACTTTCACGGTAGGAATTCGACTTTGCTTCAACTGTTTGACCACACGGTCCATGATTTCTGTTGATTCTCTTACAAGGTCTGTGATTGTCATTTGGGTTGGATCCCTTCCAAAGGAAATCATGAGTGACTCATCTGAAAGTCATTTCTGGGGATTTGAAATTGTGAAATATGTTGGTATACCCTACTGTTTTCTAACAAGGCTCAAATCTGACGGCCACTAGGCCTATTCTGTCTGAAATATTAAATGATCCAGTGTATATCGATTTTAACTTCCCGAATTTTTCTAAATGGTATCATGCCTTTCCTAGGCAGAACATTCAACATGACTCTGCCACTAACTTGGAATTCCAATGGTTTACAACTTATCAAACTTGTAACTGATTCCTGATTTGTAGAAAATTCCTGGTTATATCATGAATGCTTACTGGACTAGTGAGTTGGGCTTTTTCCAAATTTCGATCCATCAATGGATGTTGGCACCTCGACCATAGAGTGCTCCAAATGGTGTAGTCTCTAAGCTCGTGTGGTAACTATGGTTGTAAAGGAATCTGATTTATGGCAAATGGTTAATCCAACCGTTTCTAGAGTCAATCACTCATGCGATGCAGTTAACCATACCCAATAAATGCAGGTAAATCCATACCCAATGCAGGTAAATCCATAACCGATGAATGCAGGTAAATCCATACCCAATACAGGTAAATCCATACCCGTTGAATGTAGGTAAATCCATACCCAATGCAGGTAAATCCATACCCGTTGAATGTAGGTAAATCCATACCCAATGCAGGTAAATCCATACCCGTTGAATGTAGGTAAATCCATACCCAATGCAGGTAAATCCATACCCGTTGAATGTAGGTAAATCCATACCCAATGCAGGTAAATCCATACCCGTTGAATGTAGGTAAATCCATACCCAATGCAGGTCTCCTTATATTTGAATCGTTCTCTAATTCTGACCATTGGTCTGAAGATGATAGGTGGTGTGGTTCCAAAGAAATCTTAATGTAATCGCTAGGTGTTTGAGGTGAATTAAATTCCTCTATTAGAAATAATTGAAATGGATATCATGAATCTTGTAGAAAACTTACAAGGTTAAGTCCGTCAAAGGGGTGTTGTTGAAAATAATAGATTAGGATAAGGTGGTGATCCTCCACAGGATGTCATGAATTGAGTCTCTCTCCACCTACGATGCTTAGTCTCCATTACTAAGATTTTTCCCAAGCTCTATGTCATCAAATCGCAAAATCCTAAATGTATTAGTGTTATAGTATAGTGATTGATTTTTCACAGTTTGTTTTGAGATTGTGTGTTTTGTTCAAAAACCTTCCCTGAATAAATAAATTTACAACTTTAAGCAAACGGCTTTTTAAGTAACATTTTTTTTTCTTGATGTTTCAGAATTTAATAGTTATGCAAGATAGAACTATTTTCAACATAAGGTGGATAGTATGATTTACCAAAAATCGATGTTTAAAATTTCTTAGCATCCAGTAGTTTTGTAAAAGATTAACCAAAAGGAATTTGCTTGTCAAAATAAGTGCCTCAGAAAAGTATTTCTTACAAGATATATGTTTTGTATAACTGTAGTTTGGAGAAAAATCCATTTAAAAGTGAAAGTATTAAGAGGATAAAATAGTCAGGTATGTATGTCTACACAAAGGCATAGGTGTCTAACATGTTTGGATAAAGTCTATTGGTGAGGACATGTTCAATCTATAGTCTCGGTTAAGAGGTTGGATTTATCTCTATGGTGTTTCTTAGTGAGCACTCGTATCTAAACGAATCTTGTAATTCAGTCAAGCCAATACTTTCTAGATGATGGAATTTTGGTGACCAGGCCAATGATAGTGGTTCGAATAGTTTTGCGATATCTTGATATTTCTGTTGAGTTTTGAATGGTCTTAATGTACCGAGAGATTCTCCTTATAGATGGTATGGAAAGTCTTTCCTAGGGAGGTCATTGATAATATCTACTTATCACTATAGGGAGTAGTGTGCGATGAGTGGCATAGGAATCCATAAAGTGTCAGCTAATTCTATATATATATGGGGATGGGGAAAGGAAATGATAGTGATGGTGAGAAGGGAAGAGACTGTGACAACTGCGACAAAATTGATATTGTGATAAAAGAAAATACTGTGATGTAAGTGTATTGTGCATAGACGTAAATGTTCATGAAATGAAATGATCAATTGACATGCTTCCAAGCGGCGGTTCACGAAATGATGAAAAGTATGAATGTTCTGACAACTAGGGTATACTCACACATGCATGAAACATTTGGAAAATGAGTAAAGGATTCAATCCAGACAGAATTTTATTATAACCATTCTCAGTGTTGCAAAATTCATTTCTGAGTCAGACATAGGTAGTCAGCCTATGTCCCACTATCCCGGGTTGAATATAGATGACTAGTCTATATTCCACCGAGGTTCCATGAATTTTGAAATACTCAGCTCAGTTATACTAAGACTATGTCCTTCACAAATACCAAGACGTTCAAAAAGACTAAGGCAGGTGACCAAACTCAAGGTCAAATGATGAAACTATGCAAGGAAAAACATAACGCGGTGACATATATGATACATGAGCATGCTTATATGAAAGACAATTATAGTAATCAACTATAATTAATGAATATAATATATCAGATAATGAGACACAAATCTCATCACCTATGTCAGCAACTAACCACAAATGAGGCTTCAGCTTGGCAGGCAGGCACGTGACGGTCATAGGGTTAAGTTTTCTTGAAAGTAGCAATAGTCTAGGTTTTAAAAACACTTAGTTCGCTATAGCCAAAGCTCTGGTACCAATCTGTCACACCCCCAGAATCGGGTCCAGCGGAAGCATACATGTAGCTGGGGTGTAACTCAATTGATATCACAACACAAGTACAAAAAGGTTTTCACTTCAATCATTTAGAATAAAATTATTTAACCAAAATGTTGAATCTACATTGTTAAAAATAATGCGGAAGTAGGCCCTTAAAATAATTTAAAATGGTCCCCAAATGAATAATCAGAGTCTTCTATGACCATGTCATGCCCTGCCAAAACCTCCTGTAGCGTGCCATTGCTAAATACCTGAAAATACATGCTAAAGTGTCAACACAATGGTTGGTGAGTTCATAGAGTCTTGTGAAAAAGAATGTAATGCATATGGATGAAGATGTCCCAGCAAAGGCATCGTAAATCCACTCAGTTCCAAGTCCCGCCATAAGAGACTTGTAACCTGTGTGTTTACAACCCACTGCCAAATATGTTATAGTCTACATGAACATAAGTAATACTTGTATCTAAATTCAAAGGTAAATATAGCAAAACGGCTATATAAATAATTTAGACAATGAGGTCATATGAACAATGATGACAAATCCCATGAAATGCAGGTAATCAAACATACCAATGAAATGCAGGTAATCAACCATGTAAAGCGAGTAAAGCGTTTAAGTAAAACGAGCATAAAGTTGAAATCATATAATTGAGCATGTATCTCCCCCAAAGAGTTTACAAAACAATTAAAAGAGTAGGGGCTATGACTCACCTGGAGTAATGAAGCAATGATGGTAAAATGATCGGGACAATAAGGCGCGAACACTAGCCGCAACCTAAGATGAATGATAGCGATCTAATTTAGATCATGAAATGATGTTATGAATATCCATGCACATGTTTCCTATACCACTCTACTCTTTGAAAAATACTTGTTGTTATAAAAAATATACATTTCCAAGACTTAGGAAAAATATGGCTATTAGAAAAAATAAAGCTAGTTGCAATATATATACTTATATATATATCGTATGTATCAATGTTCGTGTTGAAATCCTCGGGTTGAAATCCTTGAAATAACGCCTCGTAGTGATAAAATATACTTGTAATAACTAATACTTCATTAGTTATAAAATTGGGTACTTGGTTAATATTTCTAGAAAATCTAGAATTTAGTACGTAGTGTTATTATTATTTCTAAAAGCTGCCAATTATAGAGGATTTTTGCCGATATTGAAACGTAAATATCTTTGTCGTTATAAGCCCGTTTTACTTGTTCTTTATATCCACGGTTACGTCTTAGTATGTAGTAATATATTTTGGAAAGCTTGGCTCCTCCGGGTTACGTCTAAAGCCTCTTTTTGTCCGACGAAAAACGTCCAACAGCATGTATTTTTCCGGAAAATAGTTTTCGTCAATAAACTTGCAAAAATCATAACTTCTTCGTTATAAACTCTTTTTAATCCGTTCTTTCGCCTACGGATTCGTTTTTGAAAGTATTTTCTAAAAATTTTGCCAAAGTTTACTTTGTATTTACTGATTTTCCAGAATTTACCAAAATGGGACAGAATGTATATTTTCTTGTTACAAATCCATTTCCAAGGTTCAAAACTAGTTTTTACTTCAACCAAATCTCTTGCAAACACCACAAATCTATACTAATCCTACCATACACCTTCTTAGGGTGCCATGGGTTCCTAATCACTAGTAATCATGTTAATTTTTACAAAGGAACACCTAAATCAAAATCTAGGGTTTGTATGTTCAAAAAGTATACAAAAATAAAGTGGTATAACTAGTTTGTGCATGAAATTAAGCATGAATACCATAAGATACATATGTTAATTAGATGAAAACGTGAAAATAAATTTGAATACTCACTTTGAAATAATAGGTGGTGAGATGATGAGAAACCTTGGACTACTTGTGTTTTTGTGTTATGATTCTTGATTAGGATGATGAAATGAACAACTTTGATGCTTTGTACTTTGAAAATTAATGGATTTTGGTTGGGGATCTTAATTTGGGTCGTGGTCTAGGGAGGAAGACAAGAGAAAACCTCACTTTGATTCTTGAAAATGAATGTAAATGTGTTAAAGGTGTTTAAGTATAAAATATCTAATGAAATGGCATTATGGTAAATATTTAGTCAAGTGGAAGACAAGGGTGGGGGGGGGGGGGGGGGGGGCTGCACATGTAAAGAAATTAGATGAGTATGTAGTAAGCTTGGTGTTATCTGGTTCACGGAGTCGGTTTTGGTTCCGTTATTCGCAAAACGTAAAGTTTTAAACCGCGAAACGTAAATTCGGGCATCGTAAAAATATGAAACTTGAAAGAATGACTAAACTTGTCAAAATACTCCATACTAAAATAAAAATGAATGGTAAGTTCCATCGGGTTGCTTGAACGTTGTTAAAACTGGAAACGCGGGTTAAAAATACGTAATTCGCGTAAAACGCTGAACTGGAAAATGTAAAATTCCAAAATACTAGGTAAATGAATGTAATAACTTTTATGATGATATAATGGATATAAAAATATGTCGGGACCATTGTGGGAATATTTAGATATATTCGTCGTGTATAAACCGGGTGTTAACGTTTACTATAAATACTTATACGTAAAAACGTTAAATGTATCAAATATATAAATTTGAAAATCCTAAGAGTGGTAGAACATGGAAATGCTGTTATGATGATATGCAGACTTTCTCTAGTCCGTATGCAGTGTCCTTAACACTAATGAAATGAATTCGCACCTAAACTAATCCGGTTACGCGAATTTGAATACCGGTAAACTAAATTTACGATGAAATGTGTAATGCAAGTGAATAGTGAAAACTTTTCCGGCAATGAATAGTGTTTAGTGAATAGTAATATTTCTGAATGCTTCTCGGAATGTCAAACTGACACCAAAAATGATGAATAGTAAACTGATGAATAGTGTTTTGATGAATAGTGTTTGATGAATAGTGTTTTTCCAAAGTTCGGGAAATGACCTGAAATGACCTGAAATGGTGAGTTGTGACACGTAAATCCCTAGAGTTCCAGGTTGGAGACAAAGTGATGCTGAAAGTCTCGCCTTGGAAAGGTGTGATACGTTTCGGGAAACGTGGGAAACTCAACCCCCGCTACATTGGACCATTTCTTATTTTGGAAAGAATTGGGCCCGTGACTTATCGGTTGGAATTACCACAGGAATTGAGTAAGGTTCACGATGTATTTCATGTGAGTAATTTGAAGAAATGCCTTTCTGAGGAATCACTGGTGATACCGATGAAAGATATTCGAGTTGATGAGAATTTGAACTTTGTGCAAGAGCCGATTGAGATTTTGGATCGAGAGATTAAGCGACTCAAGCGAAGTCGCATTCCACTCATCAAGGTTCGTTGGAATTCCCGTCATGGACCGGAATTTATGTGGGAACGTGAGGATGAGTTTAAAAAGAGGTATCCGAAGCTTTTCACTTCGTAGATGGTTTGTTCCGAGAGAAACCCGGGACGGGTTTCTTCTGAGAATGTGACAACTGGCAAATTAGAGAGCCATTTTGAAAACCCGCATTACGTTAAAGTTCGTTTATAATTATATATTTCAAATTTTATTCGTAACAAAGTTGTAAAATTCAAATTGTGGTTGACAATATTTAAATTTTTCATGGAATCAAATTTGGACTATCGATGTGATATGAGTTTACGTTGAGATTTATCGATCTAAATATTCGTGGCACTACATTGACTCCGGCACTAGATAACCTAACAAAATTAAATGTTTTTCGTTATGATTTGACTATATATTTATTAATGAACGCGTTGTGGAATTTTAAAATTATTGGGAACGAGCTCGGTTCGAGAGAGAGTCGGAATATTCTAAAAAGTTACGGGTTCGGCCTTGCGTTTTTATAACTAGCCATTTACCCCCTTAACACCATTATTATCATTATTATTATTATTATTATTATTATTATTATTATTATTATTATTATTATTATTATTATTATTACTTATAAAAAAAAAAGAAAAAAGAAAAAGAAATAAACTACAAATTGGTCCTTGTTGGAGCCGGTTCACACACAACACACATCAACACCACCCGCACCTTATCACTTCTCTCTCTCTCTCTCTCTTTGATACCAAACCGTTGCCACCTCTTTTTCCAGCGACCATCACTACACAGCCGGCTCCACAACTAAACCAACACCACCATCTTAACCACCTCATCGAGAACTACCTTTTGGTATACACCACGCGCCCCACAACCTCCCCTAACACTACGTTCTCACCACCACCGCCACCTAAACACCACCTTTTTCATCTTTTCCTTGTTAGGTTTTGAAGAAATAGATTCTTGGAGTAGTTTTGGAAGGTGAGTGACCACGAGTTCCACTCGTGTGTCTCGATGTGTCACCCAAATCGTTGGTACACGATTTTCTTTAAAGGGTTTTGATGAAAATCTTGACTAAAAATGATGGGGAAGCAATATTTTTGTTATAACTAGTGTTTGGTATTCGGGTTTTTTTTTACCTTTTTGTGGGTGTCGAATGGGAACCGAGAGCCTAGGCTCTCGGTTTGATGTTATTCTTGAGCTTTTGTGGTTTTCTTTTGATGTCTGATACTAGCTATCTTGGTAACGAGGGTTTGGATTATGGGAGTTTGATTTTGGTGGGATTTGGATGACACCTCTTGATGTTGTTGTTGCTTTGGAATGCCGCAACCCAAAGGGTCATTTTGGCAGATTTTTGGCGTACTCGGATGAGCTCATGCCGTGACAAAAGTGGTCATGGATTCGAGTCTCTTGACTCATGGTTTTTGCCGTGATCCAAGTGGGTCTCCGGTTCATGTTGTTGTTACTATTTGTTGTTGAGACTTGGGCATTTTCTTGTTATTGTTCGTTGTTGTTGTTGATGGAAAGTGGAATGGGGACCGACTGTGAGACGGTCACACTAGTATGACAAAGATAGGTTCGTCGGGTGCCGTAGTCGGACCCTATTGTTGTAGCACATGATATGGGATTTGATTGACGGAGATGGATTACTTGGTTATGATTGGTTATTATCACTTGGACTTGGACAATGAGCCGAGAGTGATGACTTGGACATGTGACCATCCTATATAACTCGATATTAATTAATCAAATTAATAATAAAGCTCGTAATAATATTATTAATAATATAAACGTTTATATAAATATATATACGTAAAAGCGTACATATATTTATACAAGTGCGTATATTAAAAATAAAACGATCACGAGTATATTATAATAACGTAACGATGTGTATTATACTATAAAAATAGTGTAATAAATGTCAGGAATGTTATTATGAGTAAACAACTATAAATGCCGATAAAATTTATAACGTTGGATAATTATACGAAATGAAATGTTTTGGAGAATAAAATGGGAAACTTACGAGTTATACAGGATCGTGGTCACTTAAGTCCAAGTGGGGCCATATTAATCTTTGAGTGACTTTCGTGCTTGTCACGGATATGTGACGTTAATACATCTATTTTCTATAAATACGTAACTTATTTGATCGACGGATTAAATAGGACCTATTTAGTTATATAAAATGAGTATATTAATGGGTATTGTATTCTACGACACCCATAGGTTGTGGTATATGTACGGAATTTATGAGTTACTAAATATGACATGAGGTTTATCAAATTGACGAATTTTGTAAGTTTGACGATGTATTTAGGGAACTTATTAAATTTATAAATATACCATATAGCATTCTACGTGCTATGTGATTTAGGTTTTGGGTATAATCTTGGAGTGATATATTAAGTAAATAAATATGGAGGATTACCAAGTCGACGGATTTGATAAACTTCGATGATTTATTTAAATAATATATCGGCCTAATATTAGACCTATAGATTGTATTATTATTTCTTTTATTCGTCATTTCTTGATTTTGAGTTGTGTCGACCCTCCACCCGCATGGATACCAAACGCCAAACTACTAACACGAAAATAACATGAGAAATGGATTTTTGGAAAGTAAAATGAAATACGTCCTGGATTGGGAATATTCGATTTTGAGTAAATGATTCTGAAAAGAGTTTATATTGTTAGGAAGTGCCGAGTCCGTAGTTGCCGTCATTTGAGTTGTGATACATCTTAATTCTACCGATTTCTTTTTGCTGATTTCTGGACTTGAGGTGAGTCATAGCCCCACTTTTACCCTTGAACTTTGTTTTCAATACTTGGGGTGAGAAACGTGCAAATTATTTTATGTGGACATTTATCGCTTTTATTTAAAACTTGCTATGCTTATGGAACTAGGGGTGCGTTTGGTATCCCACTATGGGAATGAATCTATGACTTGAAAGTCATAGATGTTGTTTGGTTGGTTATGGGTCCCACCACAATGGAATGAGGATACCCATGATATGTGGATTTCCTCATAGGAGTATGATGTTGTGGGTTTGTGGATTCCCATGAAAAGTGATATCTACATATCCATTTCCATTCCACTCTATTCTCAAACCTATATCTATAGTGATTCCATCAATCATACCAAACGCACCCTAGGATGTTACATCAACCTTAGTCACATAGTGAATCTTGTTATCGCGTGTGGACTAGATATGGTTAGATGATATTGGAAGTTACATCAACCTTAGTCACATAGTGAATCATCGCGTGTGGACTAGATATGGTTAGATGAATGTTACATCAACCCTAGTCACATAGTGAACCATCGCGTGTGGACTAAATATGGTTAGATGATGAGAATGGTTTATTTGAGGATTTTGTGGTTGGACTATAGTGTGCACCTATAGGATTTTGCGTTATGGATTGAGGCCTAGTCTAGCTAGCAAGCGTTTTGTAACACCCCCAAAATTTGATACAGCGGAAGACTCAACAAGCTTTCGGGGTGCTACGGGGATTGGTATCCAACACAAGACAATATAGAACGAGATAAAGTAAACAAAATAACAACACAACCAAAACGGGGTTTTAGGTTTACATTTATCCCAACATCATTCAGAGTCAGGCCCAAAATAAAATAACAATAGGTCCAAATTTAATTATCAGAGTTTAGAAAATATAGATCCATAAACCGAGAGCCTTAGCCGAGCCTTCCAATCCAAGCATGCACCTCAACACTCAATTACCTGAGAAAACGTGCTAAAAGTCAGCTTTCGCTGGTGAGATCATAGGTTTAAGTTCAACTAACAATATAGTGGACATATACGCAAAACGCTTGCTAGCTAGACTAAAGATTCGCTAAAAGCCTGCGGATACCCTCCGCTCCAACATAACACACGGATACCCTTCCGCACTAACAAAACACACGGATACCCTTCCGTACTAACATAGATATTCGGGTAACCCCCGCAATACCAATAATAACTCGGATAACCTCCGAAGTATAATAACCTATAGGTGCACACTACAGTATCTAAATAAGTCAACCTTGAATAGTACACACAACATATATGTGACTAAAGCTGACAATTCCAAATAACCAAATAAGTCAACCTTGAATAGTACACACAACCTATATGTGACTAAAGCTGACAATTCACCAATAACCAAATAAGTCAACCTTGAATAGTACACACAACCTATATGTGACTAAAGCTGACAATTCACCAATAACCAAATAAGCCAACCTTGAATAGTACACACGACATGTGTGACTAAAGCTGACAATATATCCTAGTCCATACGCATAGCAAGTTTAGAAACAATATAAAAGCGATAATAGTCCACGTAAAATGATTTGCACGTTTCTCACCCCAATCGTTGAAAACATAGCTCAAGAGTAAAAAGTGGGGCTATGACTCACCTCAAGTCCAGAAAAATAGCAAGACGAGGTAGATAGAAATAAGATGTATGATAACTCACGAAACAGCAACTACGGACTTGGCACGACCTAACAATATTAACTCTTTCAGAAATCATTTCCTCAAATATATAATATTCCCAAACCCGGACGAGAATCCGTTTTATTTCCGAAAATCCTTTTCGTATTAGTTTGGTGTATTTGCGTTTGGTATCCATACGGGTGGTGGGTCGACTCAAAACAAACCAAAGAGAGATCACATATAGAAAGATAAATAAACTATAGATCTAATATTAGCCCAATATATCATTTAAATAAATCACCAAAGTTTACCAAATCCGTCGATTTGATAATCCTCATATTTATTTACGTAACATACCGTTCCAAGATTACACCCAACCTAAAGCACATAGCACATAATTACTATATAGTATATATCATAGTTTAATATATTCCTCATATATATCGTCAAATTGGCCAGATTTCCTGATATATACACTCGCAATCTATTACACTTTACATATACTACAACCTATGGGCATCGTAGGATACGATGCCCACTAATATGTTCGTGTCATATAACCAAATAACCCGGCTAAACCTTACGGTTAAGTGGTTATTTACTTATAGAAAACGTCTATATTAGTCGTCATGTATCCGTGACAACATGAACGTCACAAATAATAACTTACCTGGACCCGAGTGACAACAATTTCGCCTAACTCAATAAGTTTATTCGTTATATATCCGAAATGACGTTTTATTGAACGTTTCATAATTGTCGGGAGTTTCCCGTTTTATAACACAATTTTTATAATAACAATACGTTTAATATTATTACGCCACTTTCGTAGCCTAATATATATCTAATCGTATTATTTATAATACGACTCGTGATTATTATTATTATTAATATACGCGTTTATATAGTTATATATACGTTATTCACGTACATACTTTCATATAAACGTTCATATTATCAATAATTATTATTACGAGTTTTATTATTTCCGTTTCAATTTTAATAGTTATTGAGTTATACGAAATGGTCATATGTCCGAGTCATGACCCTCGGCTCATTGTCCAAGTCCAATAATAAGCAAAAGTCATAAATAACAATTCTCCGTCCAATCACAATCTCAAACCACGGGCTACAACAATAGGGTCCGACTACGGCACCCGACTAACCTATCTCCGTCAAACTAACGACCGTCTCACAATCGGTCCCCAAATCACATTCCAATCGACAACAACTCCTCAATACCAAATCAATGTCCAATTCGACCCATATACATTCGGCCGAGAAATAAATACCACAACAACAATATACACAAGTTCACATTTATACAAAAATATAACATTAACAAGTTAATGTGTGGGTCGGTTTACCAAGCCGACCCGAGCCCTCGACTCACTTGAGTCTCGGCTCCGAACCACGAGTAACTAGAACTCGAATCCAACATCACATAGCTCACAAGAGCTAACCAAGTAAGCATATACTCCATTCGACCCAAATGGTCAAATGGCAATAAGGTTGCATTCGGCTAAGAGCCGCGACCCAAAGGGTCAAACCACAATACCAAACGAGCCAATAGGCTCGAACCACACCCAAAGAGAACCCCCAAGAGGGTCTCGGTATGGCCAACGAGCACAAGAGAAATCCCCGAGACCACAAGGTCTCGGCTAGCAACGAATCGGGGTTCACCATACCCACGACAACCAAACAAATCAATCAATCAACAACAAGAACCAAGCCACACAAGGCTCGAACCAAATAAGCCGAGAGTTTCACTCTCGGTTCTGAGTCAACCATAACCAACCCAAGAAAAACCCGGATACCAAACTATATTCATCATTAAAACATCGTTTCCCATTAAAAACCATCTCGATTCACACGAAATAATCCGTGTAGCCACGGATTCATGCCATAACGTGGCACCCAAAACCAAAAAAAAAAGCTTCTTCTCACCTTCTTGGACCTCCAAAAGAGCGGATCTAGTAAAGTACTAAAAATTCGAACAGATTATTAGAGATTTGGTGGTGTTAATGAGGGTTTTAGGGCAAGTATTATACACCAAATGAAAGAGGGGAAGGAGAGGAGTAAATTGGTGGTGTTAGTTTTGTTGGGTGACCGGATATACGGCGGTGGTGGCCGGATTAGTGGTCGGCGGCGGCTAACTTTAGGGTTAGGGGTAGAGATAGATGGGAGAGAGATGAGAAGTGGGTGAGTGAGTGTTTGTGTTGTGTGGGTAGAACCGGACCAAACGCCCCCTTATATTAACTTTTCTCTTCTTTTTTTTCTTTTTTTTTTTATAAAGGTTTTAATAATAATAAGAATAATAATAATAATAGTAATAATAAGGATATTATTACGGTGGAGCGGGTAACGCGGGTAACTGTAAAAACACGTGGCCCGAACCCGAACTCATTTTAAAATTTCCATATCACACGAGAACCTCTCGTAATTAATTAAAATATAACGGACTCGTTAAGACGAATCATAAAACTATGTTAGGTAATCCTAGTGCCAAAGTCAACGTAGTACCAAGTGAGAATTCAAATATACATCACCGATCGTATAATCAAAAATGAATTATGAACATAATTCACGAATTCCATAACGTCATTAATTAAAATATCCATAAAATAGGTCTTACAAGTTCGTTGTGAAATGAAAATTTCAAATAAAAATTATAAACGAACTTAAGTCGTAATGCGGGTTTTAAAAATAGCTCCCTAAACTGCCGGTTGTCACATCCTCCCCGTCTCAGAAGGAAACCCGTCCCGGGTTTCACTCGGAAAAATTCATCTACGAAGTGAAAAGCTTCGGATATCTCTTCCTGAACTCGTCCTCACGTTCCCACGTAAATTCTGGTCCATGTCGGGAATTCCAACGAACCTTGACGAGCGGAATGCGACTCCTCTTGAGTCGTTTAACTTCACGATCTAAAATCTCAATCGGTTCCTCCACGAAATTCAGTTTCTCATCAACACGAATGTCCCTCATTGGAATGACGGGCATTTCATCAGAAAGACATTTCTTCAGGTTACTCACGTGGAACACGTCATGAACTTTGCTCAGTTCGGACGGTAATTCCAACCTATAAGCCACGGGCCCAATTCTTTCTAAGATCAAGAATGGTCCAATGTAGCGTGGGTTGAGTTTACCACGTTTCCCGAAACGTATTACACCTTTCCAAGGCGAGACTTTCAGCATCACTTTGTCTCCAACCTGGAACTCTAAAGGTTTACGTCTCTGATCGGCGTAGCTCTTCTGCCTATCTCTGGCGGCTTGCAACCGATCACGAATCTGAGTTACTTTCTCGGTAGTTTCCAAAATAAGCTCAGGGCCTGTAAGTTGACTATCTCCAACTTCTGCCCAACCAATAGGCGAACGACACTTTCTGCCATACAAAGCTTCGAATGGTGCAGCCTTAAGACTTGTATGGTAGCTGTTATTATAGGAGAACTCCGCAAGGGGTAAATACTTCTCCCAGCCTTTACCAAAGTCTATGATGCATGCACGAAGCATATCCTCTAACGTCTGAATGGTCCTCTCACTTTGACCATTGGTTTGGGGATGATATGCAGTACTCATATCAAGCCTCGTCCCCAAAGCCGTTTGAAGTGATCGCCACAAAGCTGACGTAAAACGACTATCACGATCCGAAATAATAGATATCGGGACTCCATGACGCGAAATAATTTCCTTCACATATAACCTCGCAAGCTTATCCACACTATCATCTTCACTAATAGCTAAGAAATGAGCAGACTTTGTCAGACGATCCACAATTACCCAGATAGCGTCACAACCGCTAGCTGTTCTCGGTAATTTGGTAATGAAGTCCATAGTAATCCGCTCCCATTTCCAGACTGGAAGTTCTAGTTGCGTTAGTAATCCTGACGGTCTCTGGTGTTCAGCCTTAACCTTAGCACATGTCAAGCACTTACTAACGTACGATGCTATATCTGCCTTCATATTCGGCCACCAATAGAACTTCTTAAGATCCTGGTACATTTTATCGGAACCAGGATGAATGGAGTACTTTGACTTATGCGACTCATGCATAATCAATTCTCGAATTTCTCCATATAAAGGTACCCAAATCCGATTTCCAAAACATAATAATCCATCAGAACGCTTAACAAATCCTTTCTCATTATCAGCCATCCCAAATATATTCTCGGCAGATCTATTTTCTGCCTTCAACGCTTCCGTTTGAGCTTCAAGTATTTGAGACGGTAATGGCGATACGATAGTCATTCCCAATGACCTAACTCGTAACGGTGGTACTCTTTCCTTTCGACTAAGAGCATCAGCAACAACGTTTGCTTTACCAGGGTGGCAGCGAATTTCACAATCATAATCGCTTAGCAACTCGATCCAACGTCGCTGCCTCATGTTGAGCTCTTTTTGATTCAAGATGTGTTGTAGACTTTTGTGGTCAGTAAATACAACACACTTGGTTCCGTACAAGTAATGTCTCCATATTCTTAAAGCAAAAACTACAGCACCTAGCTCCAAATCATGGGTAGTGTAGTTTTTCTCATGCTTTTTGAGCTGTCGGGAAGCATAAGCTATCACTTTCTCTCGTTGCATTAACACGGCTCCTAAACCTTTATGTGAGGCGTCACAATAGACGACGAAATCCTCGTTACCTTCTGGTAACGCTAAGATAGGAGCACTACACAACATTTTCTTAAGCAATTGAAACGCTTCCTCTTCTTTATCTCCCCATTCATACGTAACACTCTTTTGGGTCAATTTGGTCAATGGTTTAGCTATCTTCGAAAATCCCTCGATGAATCTTCGGTAATAACCAGCTAAACCCAAAAATTGAATAAATCAGAATGTCATCGATGAATACAATCACGAACTTATCCAAGTAAGGCTTACACACACGATTCATGAGATCCACGAATATTGCTGGTGCGTTAGTCAACCCAAACGGCATCACCTGAAACTCGTAATGCCCGTAACGGGTTCTGAAAGCCGTTTTCGAAATATCTTCCTCACGAACTCGAAGTTGATGATATCCCGACCTCAAATCGATCTTCGAATACACACTCGATCCTTGAAGTTGATCGAACAAGTCATCGATCCTAGGTAACGGGTATCGATTCTTCACCGTTAACTTATTCAGCTCTCTATAATCAATACACATACGAAACGATCCATCCTTCTTCTTCACAAATAAGACTGGGGCTCCCCAAGGTGAAGAACTTGGTCTTATGAATCCTTTTTCGGCTAACTCAGCCAATTGTTTCGACAACTCTTCCAGTTCGGTAGGTGCAAGACGATACGGTGCTCGTGCTACAGGTGCAGCACCAGGTATCAACTCAATTTGAAACTCCACTTGTCTAGTCGGTGGGATTCCCGGCAAATCATCGGGAAACACATCGGGAAAATCACGAACTATAGGCACATCTCCAATGCACCATTCCTTTTTCTTCGTCTCTCCCTTCTCAGAAATTTGAGCTAAGAAAAGATAACATCCCTTCTCCATTAACTTCGGTAACTTAGTGCACGAAATCACTGCTAATCGGGATGGGCTCCTAGAATCCTTTCGGTCTCCTAATATATTTAGGACCTCCTTTCCGTATGGTACACGCACGATCTTCTCGTCGCAAAGTATGTGAGCACGATACTTCGACAACCAATCCATACCAATGATTACGTCAAAACTTCCTAACGTGACGGGTAGAAGATCTATGTTGAAAGGGTGGTTCAAGAAATTTAACGTACAACCGCGAATGATGGTATTAATCCTTTCTAGGTTTCCATTTGCTAACTCAATATCATATCCAATTCCTAAGGCCATCGGGGGTTTCTCTAGTAAGGGTGCAAACGTAGTGGACACAAAACTCCTATCGGCACCAGTATCAAATAGTATGGAAGCATAACGATTATTGAGAAGGAACGTACCAGTAACGACGTTCGGATCTTCTCCTCTCTCGTTCCCGAGTGCATACACTCTTCAGGAGCAGCTTGAACCATAGCAAGAGGTCGAGCTCTACAGTCCCTAGCTGTGTGTCCTTTCTTTGAGCAATTCTGGCATTTCACACTACACCATCCAGTGTGATGCTGGTGGCAACGATCACACTTGGGTGCATCACCGTTCTGGTTCTTCTTGTCTCCATTCCCAATAGCATAAGCCTTAGCTTGTCTCTTGCTTCGGTGATCATTACTCTTAGAGTGACGGTCTCTCTTTCTCTTTCCATTCTTCTCCTTATCAGCTTCTTCTAACTCCAATGAATCCATAAGTTGTTGAGCAATTGTGATTGCCTCATGGATGTTTGCAGGCCTAGCAGAAATTACATCATTCCTCGTAGCTACAGGCAACCCATCAGTATACCTCTCGATCTTTTGAGTCTCAGTTTTCACCATATCAGGGCACAACAAGGCTAACATCCTGGTAACGACGATTGTAAGTCGCCATATCAGTACCTTTCACCTTGTGGTTCCAAAACTCAATCTCTAGCTTCTTGACCTCATTCCTTGGGCAATAAGTCTGAATCAGCAAGGACTTAAATTGCTCCCAAGTCATAGCATAAGCTACATCACTCCCAACTGCACTTCGATAGTTGTTCCACCAAGTCAAAGCTTCATCCTTGAAAGTAAAAGAAGCAAACTTTACCTTCGCATTCTCCGCACAACCACTGACATTGAACACTGACTCAGTCTTCTCAATCCATCTGACTAAGTAAACCACTCCTTCAGTTCCACCAAACTCAATGGGTCCACAAATCTTGAATTCCTTGTATTGACATCCATTCGTACGAACAGGTGGAAAAGTTCCAGCAGAATTGTTGGAATGATTTGACTCAGCTAGTAGTTCAGCAACTCTTTGCTCCACGAGTTGGTTGATCATTGCTTGATCCACAGTAGGTGCATTAAGTGGAACATGATCATTGTCTCCCTGAACATCAACATTTTGATTCCTGTTGTTGTAGTTAATAGTGTCCAGGTTATCAGGAATAGGGGTTTCAACATTTCGAGTAGGACGGCGTCCTCGGCGACCAGGGGTAGTCGCTGCCGTACCAGTTCGGGTAGCTCTGACAGGGTTTCGTCGTACAGCCATTAATATAATTCCAAGACAATATCAACCACGCAAATAGGAACACAATTCTCCATGTACGCCAAAACCGTAAAATATCGTACGAGATCACCATCGTCCATACAAGTAGCGATCGACACTTCGTTCCAAAATACCAAAGACATGATAATACTAATCGTTCCATACGAGACAAACGTACAATCCGAATATCATGACATAAGAGCTATAATAACTAGCTCTCCTAACCAAATACTTCTTGGCTTATGTAGTAACACAACAACCTGATTCCAAATCGATCTAGCCACGATGCTGGCGTAGACTCCTCAACTCCGATCCCAAACCATCCAAATTCCTCAATAACGATCCCTGCTCAACACGATGTGTATCTCCATCCCTATAGAGGCCCGCAACCTCCTTTTCTAACACTGTGTTCCTCTGCCACAGCTTGCGATATCCCTCGCGAGCCGTGAGGAAACCTCTCTGCAGACTCTCTATCTGCTCATGTACCTCTATCATACATGTTCTAATCGCTATCGTCCTGCCCATGACAGTAGTCAAATCAACTCTCAACTCAACAACAAACTCAGCAATAATCCTCTCAAGTCGGTCAGACATCCCCGAGATCCTCTCGCCCTGTGCAGTAATCTGAGCCCACATCCTACCAGTCTCACCTAACTCTGCATGCTCAGCAGAAACCTCAGAAGGTGCATCCGACGCCACAGGACTACTAGGTGGTGTATCAAACGAAAACGGATGATCAGGTGAAACCGGTTCTAACGGATGTATCGGGGAATCGGGCTTCTCAGCCTGAGCTGGTGGTGCTAACACATCATCATCATCATCAGGCATCTCATCCTCCTGATCAGGGTCATCCTCCTCCTCAGGGTCATCATCATCACCCTGCTCAGCCTCCTGAGGGTCATCCTCCCGCTCAGGGTCATCAGCCTCATCCTCACCCTCATACTCCTCCTCCTCATCGGAAGAGTACCTCATCACTCGTCGTCTCCTACTAGGTGAACCATGTGTAGATGTAGTAGGTGATCTAGGACGACGACGCAATGATGTGGGTGGCACCTCAGACAGAAGGGAATGAGCATCAATCTGTAAAGGTGATGGAGTAGGGCGTACCGACATGCGTGCCGTAGCTCGGTGGGCAAAGCGCGGGGCCACACGAGCCAAAGCCTGATGAAGAGTAAGCTGCCTCGATGTACCAGGGAGCCCTAGAGAAGATGAGGGTCCCTGCGTAGATGCAGCAGGTAGTGCTGAAGTAGAAGCTGCCTGTGGTACAGTAGCTGAAGACATGGCCATCTGGTAAGGATCATCAGATGCCATAGTGAACTGTGCAGGTAAAACCGGTGCAGTAAGAATATCCTCGACGACATCGGGCATATGGGAGGCCATGGTGTGTGACAACGGCGTAGGGTAGGTGTAAGTGTTTCAAAACAACTAAATCACAACTCATAATACCATACTAACTATACTCATCAAATAGTTCCATATATAATCTCAATAAAAGAATTTCAAACACCGCATTACTAAAATGTTTATGAAACATATAGACCATATAAATCCTCGAGAACGCCATCTTATTACTAAAATTCATAAACCTCAAATCATCTCAAATATCTCATAATACCTCAAATAATAGAAGATGCTTCGGCTTGGCGGGCTGGCGGGCGGTGGTCAAGGATCATTTTCTAATGAAATACGGTTATAGTTTAGGCGTTTATTTACCTAGTTCTCTATAACCTTGGCTCTGATACCAATCTGTAACACCCCCAAAATTTGATACAGCGGAAGACTCAACAAGCTTTCGGGGTGCTACGGGGATTGGTATCCAACACAAGACAATATAGAACGAGATAAAGTAAACAAAATAAAAACACAACCAAAACGAGGTTTTAGGTTTACATTTATCCCAACATCATTCAGAGTCAGGCCCAAAATAAAATAACAATAGGTCCAAATTTAATTATCAGAGTTTAGAAAATATAGATCCATAAACCGAGAGCCTTAGCCGAGCCTTCCAATCCAAGCATGCACCTCAACACTCAATTACCTGAGAAAACGTGCTAAAAGTCAGCTTTCGCTGGTGAGATCATAGGTTTAAGTTCAACTAACAATATAGTGGACATATACGCAAAACGCTTGCTAGCTAGACAAAAGATTCGCTAAAAGCCTGCGGATACCCTCCGCTCCAACATAACACACGGATACCCTTCCGCACTAACAAAACACACGGATACCCTTCCGTACTAACATAGATATTCGGGTAACCCCCGCAATACCAATAATAACTCGGATAACCTCCGAAGTATAATAACCTATAGGTGCACACTACAGTATCTAAATAAGTCAACCTTGAATAGTACACACAACATATATGTGACTAAAGCTGACAATTCCAAATAACCAAATAAGTCAACCTTGAATAGTACACACAACCTATATGTGACTAAAGCTGACAATTCACCAATAACCAAATAAGTCAACCTTGAATAGTACACACAACCTATATGTGACTAAAGCTGACAATTCACCAATAACCAAATAAGCCAACCTTGAATAGTACACACGACATGTGTGACTAAAGCTGACAATATATCCTAGTCCATACGCATAGCAAGTTTAGAAACAATATAAAAGCGATAATAGTTCACGTAAAATGATTTGCACGTTTCTCACCCCAATCGTTGAAAACATAGCTCAAGAGTAAAAAGTGGGGCTATGACTCACCTCAAGTCCAGAAAAATAGCAAGACGAGGTAGATAGAAATAAGATGTATGATAACTCACGAAACAGCAACTACGGACTTGGCACGACCTAACAATATTAACTCTTTCAGAAATCATTTCCTCAAATATATAATATTCCCAAACCCGGACGAGAATCCGTTTTATTTCCGAAAATCCTTTTCGTATTAGTTTGGTGTATTTGCGTTTGGTATCCATACGGGTGGTGGGTCGACTCAAAACAAACCAAAGAGAGATCACATATAGAAAGATAAATAAACTATAGATCTAATATTAGCCCAATATATCATTTAAATAAATCGCCAAAGTTTACCAAATCCGTCGATTTGATAATCCTCATATTTATTTACGTAACATACCGTTCCAAGATTACACCCAACCTAAAGCACATAGCACATAATTACTATATAGTATATATCATAGTTTAATAGATTCCTCATATATATCGTCAAATTGGCCAGATTTCCCGATATATACACTCGCAATCTATTACACTTTACATATACTACAACCTATGGGCGTCGTAGGATACGATGCCCACTAATATGTTCGTGTCATATAACCAAATAACCCGGCTAAACCTTACGGTTAAGTGGTTATTTACTTATAGAAAACGTCTATATTAGTCGTCATATATCCGTGACAACACGAACGTCACAAATAATAACTTACCTGGACCCGAGTGACAACAATTTCGCCTAACTCAATAAGTTTATTCGTTATATATCCGAAATGACGTTTTATTGAACGTTTCATAATTGTCGGGAGTTTCCCGTTTTATAACACAATTTTTATAATAACAATACGTTTAATATTATTACGCCACTTTCGTAGCCTAATATATATCTAATCGTATTATTTATAATACGACTCGTGATTATTATTATTATTAATATACGCGTTTATATAGTTATATATACGTTATTCACGTACATACTTTCATATAAACGTTCATATTATCAATAATTATTATTACGAGTTTTATTATTTCCGTTTCAATTTTAATAGTTATTGAGTTATACGAAATGGTCATATGTCCGAGTCATGACCCTCGGCTCATTGTCCAAGTCCAATAATAAGCAAAAGTCATAAATAACAATTCTCCGTCCAATCACAATCTCAAACCACGGGCTACAACAATAGGGTCCGACTACGGCACCCGACTAACCTATCTCCGTCAAACTAACGACCGTCTCACAATCGGTCCCCAAATCACATTCCAATCGACAACAACTCCTCAATACCAAATCAATGTCCAATTCGACCCATATACATTCGGCCGAGAAATAAATACCACAACAACAATATACACAAGTTCACATTTATACAAAAATATAACATTAACAAGTTAATGTGTGGGTCGGTTTACCAAGCCGACCCGAGCCCTCGACTCACTTGAGTCTCGGCTCCGAACCACGAGTAACTAGAACTCGAATCCAACATCACATAGCTCACAAGAGCTAACCAAGTAAGCATATACTCCATTCGACCCAAATGGTCAAATGGCAATAAGGTTGCATTCGGCTAAGAGCCGCGACCCAAAGGGTCGAACCACAATACCAAACGAGCCAATAGGCTCGAACCACACCCAAAGAGAACCCCCAAGAGGGTCTCGGTATGGCCAACGAGCACAAGAGAAATCCCCGAGACCACAAGGTCTCGGCTAGCAACGAATCGGGGTTCACCATACCCACGACAACCAAACAAATCAATCAATCAACAACAAGAACCAAGCCACACAAGGCTCGAACCAAATAAGCCGAGAGTTTCACTCTCGGTTCCGAATCAACCATAACCAACCCAAGAAAAACCCGGATACCAAACTATATTCATCATTAAAACATCGTTTCCCATTAAAAACCATCTCGATTCACACGAAATAATCCGTGTAGCCACGGATTCATGCCATAACGTGGCACCCAAAACCAAAAAAAAAAAAAAGCTTCTTCTCACCTTCTTGGACCTCCAAAAGAGCGGATCTAGTAAAGTACTAAAAATTCGAACGGATTATTAGAGATTTGGTGGTGTTAATGAGGGTTTTAGGGCAAGTATTATACACCAAATGAAAGAGGGGAAGGAGAGGAGTAAATTGGTGGTGTTAGTTTTGTTGGGTGACCGGATATACGGTGGTGGTGGCCGGATTAGTGGTCGGCGGCGGCTAACTTTAGGGTTAGGGGTAGAGATAGATGGGAGAGAGATGAGAAGTGGGTGAGTGAGTGTTTGTGTTGTGTGGGTAGAACCGGACCAAACGCCCCCTTATATTAACTTTTCTCTTCTTTTTTTTTTTTTTTTTTTTTTTATAAAGGTTTTAATAATAATAAGAATAATAATAATAATAGTAATAATAAGGATATTATTACGGTGGAGCGGGTAACGCGGGTAACTGTAAAAACACGTGGCCCGAACCCGAACTCATTTTAAAATTTCCATATCACACGAGAACCTCTCGTAATTAATTAAAATATAACGGACTCGTTAAGACGAATCATAAAACTATGTTAGGTAATCCTAGTGCCAAAGTCAACGTAGTACCAAGTGAGAATTCAAATATACATCACCGATCGTATAATCAAAAATGAATTATGAACATAATTCACGAATTCCATAACGTCATTAATTAAAATATCCATAAAATAGGTCTTACAAGTTCGTTGTGAAATGAAAATTTCAAATAAAAATTATAAACGAACTTAAGTCGTAATGCGGGTTTTAAAAATAGCTCCCTAAACTGCCGGTTGTCACACGTTTTGCGTATATGTCCACTTGATTGAATTATGAATATAAACCTATGATCTCACCAGCGAAAGCTGACTTTTAACACGTTTTCTCAGGTAATTAAGTAATGACTATGGATGCTTGGATTGGAGGCTTGGCTTGGCATCGCGGTTAAGGATCTATTTTTCTAAAACTCTGATATGTATTTGTGAACCTACTTTTAATTCTTTTGGGCCATACTTTGGATAAATTTGGGATGAATGTAAACTTTAAAACCCCGTTTTGGTTGTGTTTTACTTATGTTTACTTTATCTCGTTCTTTTATGACTTGTGTTGGATACCAATCCCCGTAACACCCCGAAAGCTTGTTGAGTCTTCCGCTGTACCAAATTTTGGGGATGTTACACATGTGTTTGACAAATCATAGTTAAACAAAATAAGATCATCCACTTGCTTGAGATTATTAGACTCAAAGATGATAAGTACATGATTTGCTTCCTGTTAATTTGCTTTACAAGTCGATCTCACATTTGAGAAACAAAACATACATTGAACTAGCATACTCAAACAATGATATTATACAAAAAAAAATAATTCTAGGCGTAGAAAACAAGATCTCAGCCGATCTTTCTATGTAGTAAAGTACTAATGCCGGACCGATGGCCGAACAATAAACGGAATAATCAAGAACAATCAAATAACCGAACGCCCAATATGGGGATTCTTTATTAGCCGTCAATAATGATCTATCACTGAGTTTATGAAAACCCTAAACACATTATATGTCTAACCACAAAACAGGAAACAAAATCCCAGCAAATAACAAGAAGGAAACAAATTCGAAAGTTCAAAATAAAGCTTATAAAATAGAAAAGGCTATTTTCGGCTTCTCAATGGCCGGATGTGTGGTTATGTGTCCTTAACTGCATCAAGTACTCTCATCAGTACAAAATAAATGTAAGAATTAGAACTTTTTTTTTCCAAAAACTAATTACTATCCTCTACACTAAGGTAGTTCTTCACTGCAGATTTAGCATCGGTTCAGAATATAGTAGAAGAGTTTCAGGCTACTGTCATTTTTCCGGAGAACTAAGTTTTTTCATTGATGCAATCATCTTCTTGCTTTTATTTGTTTAATGACATTCATCCAAAACTGATCACTATGCATTAGAAATAGAATGAATGTCAAATATCAATCTTATACTTTTCTAATGCAAGTTGATGAATATTTTGCAATTTCAATGGTTAGTGTTTTATTCTTATAAACATGTCAAAGGCATAAAAAATATAATTAACTCAACGTGTACATACCAATACTGAGTAGTAGTACATAGTGGTTAACCATCAATACATTGCCACCAAAGAAAACAATATGAATTCCAGTAATTTAAGTTAGAAAAATGTGGATGCCTACTATAAAACAAACCTGTAATCATCCCATTTAAGCACACAAAAACAAATCTTAGTCTTGTAAAAGAAGATTGACTTTTAATATGGGAAACAATGGGGTGCTGAGGCATTGGCCTCAACTTGTGTATGCTTTTTCTTTCTTCTTGTTAGCTGCTATTGTCATTGCTGATAAATCATATGGTTATAATTCTCCAAAGCCTAATGGCTGGAAATTGCCTAAGGTGAAGCATACCTTGCCAAAATCACCTTACGTCTACAAGTCTCCGCCAGCACCAGTGAAACACGAATTGCCGTATGTTAAGCCATATCTTCATAAATCTCCTCCTCATTCTTACGTTTACAAGTCTCCAAAACCGCAACTGAAAAACAAATATCCATATGTGAAGCCATATCTTCATAAATCACCTCATCATTCTTATGTTTACAAGTCTCCACCACCACCTAAGTATGCTTACAAGTCACCACCGCCACCTAAGTATGCTTACAAGTCTCCACCGCCACCGAAGTATGCTTACAAGTCTCCACCACCACCTAAGTATGCTTACAAGTCTCCACCACCACCTTCACATTACGCTTACAAATCTCCACCCCCACCTCCATATGTTTATAAGTCTCCACCACCACCGTCACATTACGTTTACAAGTCTCCACCACCACCTCCGTATGTTTACAAGTCTCCACCACCACCGTCACACTATGTTTACAAGTTTCCACCTCCACCTTCACACTACGTTTACAAGTCTCCACCACCACCTCCATATGTTTACAAGTCTCCACCACCGCCGTCTCACTATGTTTACAAGTCTCCACCACCACCTCCGTATGTTTACAAGTCTCCACCACCGCCGTCACACTATGTTTACAAGTCTCCACCACCACCTCCGTATGTTTACAAGTCTCCACCACCTCCGTCACACTATGTTTACAAGTCTCCACCACCACCTCCATATGTTTACAAGTCTCCACCACCGCCGTCACACTATGTTTACAAGTCTCCACCACCACCCTCCCAATACATTTACAAGTCTCCACCACCACCTCCATATGTCTATAAGTCTCCACCACCACCACCATATGTTTACAAGTCTCCACCTCCACCATCGCCTTCTCCCCCACCTCCATATGTTTACAAGTCGCCACCTCCACCATCATCTTCCCCACCACCCCCATATGTTTACAACAACCCACCACCACCAGAACATTATTAAACCACAAGCTTTTTTAACATAACAGAATGAGACAAGCAAGGTTGACTTGTTACATCATCCTAAAGTTTGCTTATTCTTTCCAAAACAACTTTCTGTTTTTGTTTTTCGTTCATTCTTAACAAGTGTATTTTCATGTTAATAAGGCCTCAATATGCAATGAGCTTGATTTTTGTATGTTGTATTGAACATTTATAACATGTGATTCGTTCTTTCTATATTTAAGAACTTTTAAAGTAATTCACAGTTTTCTTCCTTGCATAATTTCTTTCTATTTGTCAAAAATGTAACTATATTGACAATAGAATCAAATTCTTAAATATTAGGATGACAAGCTCATCACACAGTAAACTCAACAGAATGGTTAGATAAATACTTTATCCAACCCATTGAGCATAATACGCGGAAAACCGACCCTCGCTTTACCTGCCAAGTTTTTTTTTTAACTAAGTTTAATACATAAGTTTTTGCCAGTAGCCAATGGAGAGTACACTAAATTACACAATTGCTCGAGGGGACCACAACTCTTAATCAATTCAAGATTTTCTACATCAAGTAACTAACTAGAGATATACATATAAAAACCCATAAATCGCAACTGAATATCGTATCTAAAGTCTCAACGCTATAACTGATGCAAAGAACAAACTATAGAAAGTTAGGAAATTACGCCCTTAATATTTTCAGATTGTTCAAAGAATTCTACATGAGATGCAACATCTCCATGGATTTCAACAGTCTCCTTTCATATTTACGAAGTCCTTTTTTTTTTTTTTTTTTTTTTTTTGAACGGTGGAGATTTATTAGACACATGCTAGTAAGAAGCTAGCATGGACAAAACAAGAAAAGATTACAAATGAAGACAAAGAACACACCGATTGCAACTCCAATCAATCCAAGAAATACTACAAAGCTTAGCTCTATTTTTTATCCAAAGATAAGATGTCGCAATAATGTCATCAATCATTTTGATCGAATTAACCTTAACCGCCTGAAAAACTAGAAGATTCCGAGCCCTTCATATCCACACTATAGCACATAAAACCACAACATTGAAAAAAGAACTTGTTCTTTCCCAGAGATTCAAATCACCATTATCAGCCATATCAAGAACATTCAAGGCGTCATGTAGGGGGATCACATCCAAACCCCACCATTTTCGAATCAAATCCCAAATATTCCGAGAAAAGGTACAAAGAGCAAAAAGGTGATCTTCATTTTCAATTTTTTCCTCACAAAACGGACATAAAATAGAGTGAAGGTTTATTCCTCTTTTATCAAGATTGGCTCTCGTTGGCAGCCTATAATTTCGAATCCTCCATTCCAAAATAATGATTTTACCGGGAACAAGATTATTCCAACGAAGTTTGGAACCTGTTTGCTCCAACAACTTTGAATCAATAATTGCTCGTAAAGTAGAAACGGAGAACTCGCCTGATGGATTAAGAGACCAACGCCAAGTCATATTTTCAAAGTTATTTAAGACATTAATTTTTGCAGTTCGTACATTTTCAAACAACATGCAGGCCTTTAACAGAATCAATGATATGTTAGTAGGAGTAACAAAGATTAATTCAGAAACAAGCTAAGAGTAAATCACTAGCAATGGCAATCATCTAGCAGTTATACAAAGGTTAATATAATTAAAGCAACGATCAGTGCCTTCTAGAAGTAGTCTTTCATGGAGAAGACTATAGAGAGAAGAAGATTTCACAAGCTGACCCAATGCTCATGTATATGTTTGACAAATCATTGTTAAGAAAGTAATGTCATCTTGTGACAACTGGCCAAATAAGGAGCCGTTTTATAAAACCCGCATTACATTTATATAATAAATATGGAATTTCTGAAAATTTATTGTGACGAGATATTTTACAAATGTTGGTACGTGATTTAACCGTACGATGTATTTGGGATTTAGTTATTTAATTATGGTTTGGTTTGATTTGGTCGTGATGAATTATTTTTGAGATCGTTATTGTTGGCACTACTTTGACTCCGGCACTAGGTTGACCTAACAATTTAATTATATTTTTATGGAATTCGGATATTTTATTATTTTTGAAACGGGTTCGATTGGAAAAAGTGATTGATTATTAAAGGTTTCGGGTTTGGCCCGTGTGTTTATTTGGGGCTACTTAGCCCACTACTATCACTAATAATAACAAAACAAAATTTATTTTTTTTTTTTAACTACTATGAATCGTCCTTGTGTGAACCGACCCCCACAAAACACCCTCACCACTTTACTCTTTTCCCTCTCTCTCTCAAGATACCATCTCCAAAACCCTAACCTCCCTTAGCCGCCGCCCCTTTAGCCGGCTGCCACCACCTCACCGCCGCTCCATCAATATCAACACCACCATAAAACGACTCCCCAATCCATCTCCTACTCGATCTACCGTAGCACGCGCCCTAAACCCCTTATTTTTCATTCGATTTCACCTCGAATTCGTCACTCCTTGTTGTGGTATTGAAGACCATTCGAGTTAGTTTGGTGGATAAAGGTAGGCCGAGTTTTTGACTCGGGTTTGTGTTCAAATCGTGACCTTGGGTCACGGTTTTCTTTTTGTTTTCGGGTTCCATGGATTTGGAAACAAGATTATTTGGGTTTTGATGAAAATGGTTTAATGATGATGTTTGGTATCCGGGTGGATCGATTGGGATCCGATTGGTGGAAGGATTTCTTGTTTGATGGTTATCTTGGTTGGATTGGTGCTCGGATTGAGCATAACCGAGACCCTCGAGGTCTCGGAGTCGGTTTTTGTGGCTTGTTTTGTCGAGCCGAGAACCATTGGGGTCCTCCCCGATTCATCTTGTTGTTGTTGTTTGATCGTTGCCGAGACCCTAAGGGTCCGTTTGACTTGAGATGGCTCGAATGGGAGCAAGATCGCGACCCCCTTGGGTCCGGTCGAAGGTGTTTGATTTTGTTTTGACCCTTGTGGTCGTTTGGTATTTGGCCGAACACCCCCCCAAGGGGCTGTTTTGGTTCGAGCAAGCTCAAAGAGCTAGCCGAGACTCATTAGTCTCGGGTGTGGCTCCATTTCATGTCTTGAGCTTATGGTTGACCCGGGTTGACTTGGTAACTCAACCCGCTTATACTTGGTTTCGGATAATATATGTTACTTGTTATTATTTATTCGTGTGGTGATTACGATTTGGGCATTTGGATTATTATTTTGGACGCGTCGCGGTATCTATTGTTTTTGAGTATATTTGGAGATGTGTTGACGAAAGTGAATTGGGGACCGTTGTGATACGGTTATTAGATGACGGAGATAGGATAGTCGGGTGCCGTAGTCGGACCCTCATGTTGTAGCACGTGGATTTGGGATTGTTTGGACGGAGTTATTATATTTATTATTATGACTTGGTATTGTATTTGGACTTGGACTATGAGCCGAGGGTCATGACTCGGACATTTGACCAAATTCTATGACTCGATAAATCTTTAAAGGTTGATATTAAAAAAAAATAATAAAACTCGTAATAATATTATTAAGAATATAATCGTTTATATACGTATATAGACGTGTTAAGCGTATATATATATATAAATGCGTATATTAATAATAAAACGATAACGAGTAAACGTATAATAATAAAGCGATAGTTATTACACTATAAAAATGGTGCAATAAATGTCGAGATATTATTATAAATAATAACCATATAAATAATGACGAATTTTACGTCGTATAACTAACAACTAAAAACGTGAATTTTATTTATAAATTAGAAACTTATCGAGTTATACGAATTTTTGGGTCTTTAAAGTCCAAGTGGGCTTTATATTGTGACTTTGTGTTGTCACGGATATATGACGGTTAATATAAACATTTTATATATCGAATGACTTATTCTAGATCGAGTTATTTGACGATATAAAATGGATATATTAATGGGCATCGTATCCCACGACGCCCATAGGATGTGGTATATATTTTAGGGTAATGAATTACTATATGTCTCGTGGAATTTGGCCGATTCGACGATATATATAGGGAATTCATTGGGCTACGACATATACCAAATAGAAATTTATGTGCAATGTGTTTTAGGTTGGGTATAATTTTGGAACGATGTATTACGTAAATAAGTATGGGAGATTATCAAATCGACGGATTTAATAAGCTTCGATAATTATTTAAATAATATGTTGGGCTAATATTAGACCTATAGTTATCTTGTTATTGGTTCTTTGTTGAGGCTTTTTGGTTGTGTTGTGTCGACCCTCCACCCGTATGGATACCAAACGTCGAATTTCAAATGAATATGAAGTAAACTCGAGAAATGTATATTTTGGAAAGTAAAATGAATTACGTTCGAGAATGGGAATACTTGATTTTGAGGAAATGTTTTCTGAACGGGTTTAATATTGTTAGGAAGTGCCGAGTCAGTAGTCGCCGTTACGTGAGTTGCTTGAGATTTACTTACGTCTTTCTTCTAACGTTTCTTTTGAGGATTTCTGGACTTGAGGTGAGTCATAGCCCCACTTTTACTCTTGAACTTTGTTTTCAATACTTGGGGTGAGAAACGTGCAAATGCTTTATGTGGACTATTATCGCTTTTTGATTTCAAAACTTGCTATGCTTATAGAACTAGGTAGAGCGAGGCCTAGACTTGAACTAGGTAAGCTATTGTTTTGGTTATAGAGCGAGGCCTAGACTAGATCTAGGTAAGCTATTGATTTGGTTGTTGAGTGAGGCCTAGTCCCCGAACTAGGTAAGCTATTAGATTGATTATAGAGCGAGGCCTAGACTTGAGCTAGGTAAGCTATTGATTGGATTGTTTTGAGCTATAGCGTGCACCTATAGGGATGATTTGATTTGGTTGGTTTATTTTGGTTGGACGAGTGAGCCCTAGTCTAGCTAGCAAGCATTTTGCGTATATGTCCACTATATTGAATTAAGAATCTAAACCTATGATCTCACCAGCGAAAGCTGACTTTTAGCATGTTTTCTCAGGTAATTAAGTGATGCTCTGCGGATGCTTGGGATTGGAGGCTTGGCATTTGGCACTGGTTATGGATCTATGTTTTCTAAAACTCTGATAATTATTGGGGACCTATATTTATTTTTCTTTGGGCCTGACTTTGGATGATTTTGGGATAATGTAAACTTTAAAACCTCATGTGGTTGTACTTTATCATGTTTACTTTATCTCGTTCTTTTATGTCTTGTGTTTGGATACCAATCCCCGTAGCACCCCGAAAGCTTGTTAAGTCTTCCGCTGTATCAAATTTTGGGAGTGTTACAGATTGGTATCAGAGCCAAGGTTATAGAGAACTAGGTAAATAGACACCTAAACTATAACCGATTTTTATAGAAAACGATCCCCGACCATTGCCCGCCAGCCCGCCAAGCCGAAGCATCATTGTTTATTATTGAGGTATTATGAGATATTTGAGATAATTAGCGATTTGGGAATTCTTGAGATGATTTAAGGTTTTGAGGATTTATTGATATAGTGATATGATGGCGTTTTGAGGAATTTTATGTGTTCTGAGGGATTTTATGACTTAATTGTTTTGAGAATGGTTTTAGTAATGCGGTATTTAAATCTTTCTTGATTTTATATGATTTGGAAGTATATGATAATTATTGGATATGGTCTTTTGATTTCGCGGTTTAGTCGTTTTGAAACACTTACACCTACCCTACGCCGTTGTCGCAGACTATGGCCTCCCATGTACCTGATGTCGTTGAGGACATTCTTACTACACCGGTGTTGCCAGCACGGTTCACCATGGCCCCTGATGACCCTTACCAGGTTGCCATGCATTCAGCTACTATGACACCGACAGGTTCTATTTCAGCACTACCTGCTGCATCTACGCAGGGACCCTCATCTTCTCTAGGGCTCCCTGGTACATCGAGGCAGCTTACTCTTCATCAGGTTTTGGCTCGCGTGGCACCTCGCTCTGCCCACCGAGCTACGGCACGCATGTCGGTACGCCCTACTCCATTACCTTTACAGATTGATGCTCATTCTCTTCTGTCTGAGGCGACACCCACATCATTGCGTCGTCATCCTAGATCACCTACTACATCTCCACATGGTTCACCTAGTAGGAGACGACGAGTGATGAGGTACTCTTCCGATAAGGAGGAGGAGTACGAGGGTGAGGATGAGGCTGATGACCCTGAGCAGGAGGATGACCCTCAGGAGGCTGAGCAGGGTGATGATGATGACCCTGAGGAGGAGGATGACCCTCAGGAGGATGAGATGCCTGATGATGATGATGAGTTAGTACCACCAGCTCAGGCTGAGGAGCCTGATTCACCTGTACACCCGATTGAGCCTGATTCACCTGATCATCCGTTCTTGTTTGAGTTGCCACCTGGTAGTCCCGTTGAGTCGGATGCATCTTCTGAGATTTCTGCTGAGCATGCAGAGTTGGGTGAGATTGGCAGGTTGTGGGCCCGGATTACTGAGCTTAGTGAGAGAGTTGCACGTGTATCTGATCGACTTGAGAGGGTTATTGGAGAGTTTTTAGCGGATTTGAGAGTTGATTTGACTGTCGTTGTGGGCAGGACTACTGAGTTGAGGAGAGTTTTGATGGAGGTTCATGAGCATATCGATAGTTTACAGAGAGGTTTTGTTACTGCTCGTGAGGCTGACCGCAAGCTATGGCAAAGGAATGCCGAGCTAGAGAAGGAGGTAGCTGACCTCAAGAGAGACCGAGACACCCATAGCGTGGAGTTAGGATCATTATGGAGGGATCTTGATGGCTTGAGACAGGAGTTGAGGAGCCTCCGCCAGCCACGTGGCTAGTTGCTCGGGTTATGTTGTCTTGTTGCTTTCTTAACCGAGGAGTGTTCGGTTAGAAAAGCTATTTATCATATTTTGATGTATTTTGTTCAGTATTTGTCTCTTGTAGAACGATTAGTACGTTTTGTGTTATCCGTTAGTTGGAACGATGTTAGATCACTATTGTATGGTTGATGGTTATTAGTATATGGTATTATGTGATTTTGGGTGTTATGGAAATTGAGTCCTTATCCGTTTTATTGATGTTCCATGGTGTTTTGTTGCTATTCTTTCCGTGACTTGGCTTTGTTGATTTAATTCTTGTTGAGCATATGATAAGTCCTATCGGAGACTCACAAACTTACATGATGTTTCAGATCAATGGCCCCACGAAGAAACCTGGTTAGAGCTACCAGAACTGGACCTGCAACGGCTACCCCTAGTCGTCGAGGGCGCCGTCCTGCTCGAAATGTTGAAACCCCTACTCCTGATAACCTGGACACCACTAACCGCAACAACAGGAATCAAAATGTTGATGTTCAGGGAGACAATGATCATGTTCCACTTAATGCACCTACTGTGGATCAAGCAATGATCAACCAACTTGTGGAGCAACGAGTTGCTGAGCTTCTAGCTGAGTCAAATCATTCCAACAATTCTGCTGGAACTTTCCCACCTGTTCGTGCTAATGGATGTCACTACAAGGAGTTTAAGATTTGTGGACCAATTGAGTTTGGTGGAACCGAAGGAGTGGTTTACTTAGTTAGGTGGATTGAGAAGACTGAATCTGTGTTCAATGTCAGTGGTTGTGAGGAGAATGCGAAAGTTAAGTTTGCTTCTTTTACCTTCAAGGATGAAGCCTTAACTTGGTGGAACAATTACCGCAACTCGGTTGGGAGTGATGTGGCTTATGCTATGACTTGGGAGCAATTTAAGTCCTTGCTGATTCAGACTTACTGCCCAAGGAATGAGATTAAGAAATTAGAAATTGAGTTCTGGAACCACAAGGTGAAAGGTACCAATATGGCAACTTACAATCGCCGTTATCGAGAGTTGGCCTTACTCTGTCCCGATATGGTTAGGACTGAAACCCAAAAGATTGAGAGGTATACCGATGGATTGCCGGTAGCTACCAGGAATGATGTGATATCTGCTAAGCCTGCAAACATACATGAGGCTATCACTATCGCTCAACAATTGATGGATTCTTTGGAATTGGAAGAAGCTGAGAAGGACAAGAATGGAAAGAGAAAGAGGGATGATCACTCTAAGGGTAATGATCGTCGACACAAGTGACAAACAACTGCTAGAGCTTATGCCATGGGAGATGGAGACAAGAAGAACTACAATGGAGATGCGCCCAAATGTAACCGATGTTACAAGCATCATTCTGGTCGATGTACAGTAATGTGCAAGAATTGCTCTAAGATGGGACACATAGCTAAGGATTGTAGAGCTCGACCACTTGCTATGGTTCAAGCTACTCCTGAAACTATGAGCAAAGCGAATGTTGCTATGGATTTGGAAAGAAAGGACATTATCGGAATGAATGTAGGGAATCGTGGAATCGAGGAAATCAAGGATCGGGTGGGAATGGGTACAACAATGGAAACCGTGGAGCTGGAGGAAACCGTGGACGACAAGATAATGGGGACCAACGTGTGGAAGCTGGAGTTGCTCATGGGAGAGTGTATGCACTCGGGAACGAGAGGGGAGAAGATCCGAACGTCGTTACTGGTACGTTCCTTCTCAATAATCGTTATGCTTCCATACTATTTGATACTGGTGCTGATAAGAGTTTTGTGTCCACTAAGTTTGCACCCCTACTTGAGAAACCCCCGATGGCCTTAGGAATTGGTTATGATGTAGAGTTAGCTAATGGAAACATAGAAAGAATTAAGACCATCATTCGTGGATGCACGTTGAATTTTCTAAACCGTCCTTTCAACATAGATCTTCTACCCGTCACATTAGGTAGTTTTGATGTCATTATCGGCATGGATTGGTTGTCGAAGTATCGTGCCCATATAATTTGTGATGAGAAGATCGTGCGGGTACCTTACGGCAAGGAGATTCTGAGCATACCAGGAGATAGAAAGGATTTGAGAGGCCCATCCAGATTAGCGGTCATATCTTGCACTAAGTTGCCGAAGCTAGTGGAGAAAGGAAATTACCTTTTCTTGGCCCAAATTTCTGAGAAAGGAGAGAAGGAGAAGAAGGAAAAGTGCATTGGAGATGTACCTATAGTTCGTAATTTTTTGGATGTGTTTCCCGATGATTTGCTGGGAATTCCGCCTACTAGACAAGTGGAATTTCAGATTGAGTTGATACATGGTGCTGCACCTGTAGCACGAGCGCCTTATCGTCTTGCACCTACTGAACTGGAAGAATTGTCTAAACAATTAGCGGAATTAGCCGAGAAGGGATTCATAAGACCGAGTTCTTCACCTTGGGGAGCCCCGGTCTTATTTGTGAAGAAGAAGGATGGATCGTTCCGAATGTGCATTGATTATCGAGAGTTGAACAAGTTAACGGTGAAGAATAGATATCCGTTACCGAGGATCGACGACTTGTTCGATCAACTTCAAGGATCGAGTGTGTATTCGAAGATCGATTTGAGATCGGGATATCATCAGCTTCGAGTGCGCGAGGAAGACATTCCGAAAACGGCTTTCAGAACCCGTTACGGGCATTACGAGTTTTAGGTGATGCCATTTGGGTTGACTAACGCACCGGCGGTATTCATGGATCTCATGAATCGGGTGTGTAAGCCTTACTTAGATAAGTTTGTGATTGTGTTCATCGATGACATTCTGATATACTCGAAGAGTGAGAAGGAACATGAGGAACATCTAAGACTTATCTTAGAATTGCTCAGGAAGGAGAAACTGTATGCCAAGTTTTCGAAATGTGAATTTTGGATTCCGACGGTACAATTTCTAGGTCATGTAATTGATCGACAAGGAGTTCATGTGGATCCTGCTAAGATTGAAGTGATTAAAGATTGGGCTGCACCTACGACACCAACAGAAGTTCGTCAATTTTTGGGATTAGCCGGTTACTACCGAAGATTCATTAAGGGATTTTCGAAGGTAGCAAAGCCGTTGACCAAATTGACTCAAAAGAGTGTTAAGTATGAATGGGGAGATAAGGAAGAGGAAGCCTTTCAGTTACTTAAGGAGATGTTGTGTAGTGCCCCTATCTTGGCGTTACCCGAAGGTAACGAGGATTTCGTCGTCTATTGTGACGCTTCACATAAAGGTTTAGGAGCTGTGTTGATGCAACGAGAGAAAGTGATAGCTTATGCTTCCCGACAGCTCAAGAAGCATGAGACGAACTACACCACCCATGATTTAGAGTTAGGTGCTGTGGTTTTTGCTTTGAGAATATGGAGACATTACTTGTATGGAACCAAGTGTGTAGTGTTTACTGATCACAAAAGTCTGCAACACATTCTGAACCAAAAAGAGCTTAACATGAGGCAGCACGTTGGATTGAGTTGCTAAGCGATTACGACTGTGAAATTCGCTACCATCCTGGTAAAGCAAACATTGTTGCTGATGCTCTTAGCCGAAAAGAGAGAATTCCACCATTACGGGTTAGGTCGTTAGGAATGACTATCGTATCGCCATTACCGTCTCAATTATTGGAAGCCCAAACGGAAGCATTGAAAGCAGAAAATAAACCTGCTGAGAATATATTTGGGATGGCAGAAAATGAGAAAGGATTTGCTAAGCGCTCTGATGGAGTGTTATGTTTTGGAGAACGAAGCTGGGTACCATTGTATGGAGGGATTCGAGAATTGATTATGCATGAGTCGCATAAGTCGAGGTACTCCATTCATCCTGGGTCGGACAAAATGTACCAGGATTTGAAGGAATTATATTGGTGGCCAAATATGAAGGCAGACATAGCAGTATATGTTAGTAAGTGCTTGACCTGCTCTAAGGTTAAAGCTGAGCATCAAAGACCGTCAGGATTGTTGACGCAGCCAGAACTCCCGGTTTGGAAGTGGGAGCGAATTACGATGGACTTTATTACCAAATTACCAAAGACAGCTAGCGGTTGCGACGCTATATGGGTGATTGTGGATCGTTTGACTAAGTCTGCTCATTTCCTAGCAATTAGTGAAGATGATAGTGTGGAAAAACTTGCGAGGTTGTATGTGGAGGAGATTGTTTCTCGTCATGGAGTTCCGATATCGATTATTTCGGATCGGGACAGCCGTTTCACGTCAGCATTGTGGCGATCACTTCAAACCGCTTTGGGAACGAGACTTGATATGAGTACTGCATATCATCCCCAAACTGATGGTCAAAGTGAGAGAACTATCCAAACTTTAGAGGATATGCTTCGTGCATGCATCATAGACTTTGGTAAGGGCTGGGAGAAGTATCTGCCCCTTGCGGAGTTCTCCTACAATAATAGCTACCACACAAGTCTTAAGGCTGCACCATTCGAAGCTTTGTATGGTCGAAAATGCCATTCACCTATTGGTTGGGCAGAAGTTGGAGATAGCCAACTCACAGGCCCTGAGCTTATCTTGGAAACTACAGAGAAAGTAACGCAGATTCGAGATCGACTGCAAGCAGCTAGAGATAGGCAGAAAAGCTACGCTGATCAAAGGCATAAACCCCTAGAATTCCAGGTTGGAGACAGAGTTATGTTGAAGGTCTCGCCTTGGAAGGGTGTGATACGTTTTGGGAAACGTGGGAAACTGAATCCCCGCTACATTGGACCATTTCTTATTCTGGAAAGGATTGGGCCCGTAGCGTATCGTTTGGAATTACCTTTGGAACTGAGTAAAGTTCATGATGTGTTTCATGTTAGTAATCTGAAGAAATGCCTTTCAGAGGAAACACCAGTGATACCTGTCAAGGATATTCGTGTGGACGAAAGTTTGAATTTCGTGGAAGAGCCGATTGAGATAATGGATAGAGAGATCAAACGACTCAAGAGGAGTCGTATTCCGCTCATCAAAGTTCGTTGGAATTCGCGGCACGGACCGGAATTTACGTGGGAACGTGAGGATGAGTTTCGGAAAAGATATCCGAAGTTATTCACTTCGTAGATGGGTCATTTCGAGAGAAACCCGGGACGGGTTCCTTCTGAGGCTGGGAGGATGTGACAACTGGCCAAATAGGGAGCCGTTTTATAAAACCCGCATTACATTTATATAATAAATATGGAATTTCTGAAAATTTATTGTGACGAGATATTTTACAAATGTTGGTACGTGATTTAACCGTACGATGTATTTGGGATTTAGTTATTTAATTATGGTTTGGTTTGATTTGGTCGTGATGAATTATTTTTGAGATCGTTATTGTTGGCACTACTTTGACTCCGGCACTAGGTTGACCTAACAATTTAATTATATTTTTATGGAATTCGGATATTTTATTATTTTTGAAACGGGTTCGATTGGAAAAAGTGATTGATTATTAAAGGTTTCGGGTTTGGCCCGTGTGTTTATTTTGGGCTACTTAGCCCACTACTATCACTAATAATAACAAAACAAAATTTATTTATTTTTTTTAACTACTATGAATCGTCCTTGTGTGAACCGACCCCCACAAAACACCCTCACCACTTTACTCTTTTCCCTCTCTCTCTCAAGATACCATCTCCAAAACCCTAACCTCCCTTAGCCGCCGCCCCTTTAGCCGGCTGCCACCACCTCACCGCCGCTCCATCAATATCAACACCACCATAAAACGACTCCCCAATCCATCTCCTACTCGATCTACCGTAGCACGCGCCCTAAACCCCTTATTTTTCATTCGATTTCACCTCGAATTCGTCACTCCTTGTTGTGGTATTGAAGATCCATTCGAGTTAGTTTGGTGGATAAAGGTAGGCCGAGTTTTTGACTCGGGTTTGTGTTCAAATCGTGACCTTGGGTCACGGTTTTCTTTTTGTTTTCGGGTTCCATGGATTTGGAAACAAGATTATTTGGGTTTTGATGAAAATGGTTTAATGATGATGTTTGGTATCCGGGTGGGTCGATTGGGATCCGATTGGTGGAAGGATTTCTTGTTTGATGGTTATCTTGGTTGGATTGGTGCTCGGATTGAGCATAACCGAGACCCTCGAGGTCTCGGAGTCGGTTTTTGTGGCTTGTTTTGTCGAGCCGAGAACCATTGGGGTCCTCCCCGATTCATCTTGTTGTTGTTGTTTGATCGTTGCCGAGACCCTAAGGGTCCGTTTGACTTGAGATGGCTCGAATGGGAGCAAGATCGCGACCCCCTTGGGTCCGGTCGAAGGTGTTTGATTTTGTTTCGACCCTTGTGGTCGTTTGGTATTTGGCCGAACACCCCCCCAAGGGGCTGTTTTGGTTCGAGCAAGCTCAAAGAGCTAGCCGAGACTCATTAGTCTCGGGTGTGGCTCCATTTCATGTCTTGAGCTTATGGTTGACCCGGGTTGACTTGGTAACTCAACCCGCTTATACTTGGTTTCGGATAATATATGTTACTTGTTATTATTTATTCGTGTGGTGATTACGATTTGGGCATTTGGATTATTATTTTGGACGCGTCGCGGTATCTATTGTTTTTGAGTATATTTGGAGATGTGTTGACGAAAGTGAATTGGGGACCGTTGTGATACGGTTATTAGATGACGGAGATAGGATAGTCGGGTGCCGTAGTCGGACCCTCATGTTGTAGCACGTGGATTTGGGATTGTTTGGACGGAGTTATTATATTTATTATTATGACTTGGTATTGTATTTGGACTTGGACTATGAGCCGAGGGTCATGACTCGGACATTTGACCAAATTCTATGACTCGATAAATCTTTAAAGGTTGATATTAAAAAAAAATAATAAAACTCGTAATAATATTATTAAGAATATAATCGTTTATATACGTATATAGACGTGTTAAGCGTATATATATATATATATATATATATATATATATATATATATATATATATAAATGCGTATATTAATAATAAAACGATCACGAGTAAACGTATAATAATAAAGCGATAGTTATTACACTATGAAAATGGTGCAATAAATGTCGAGATATTATTATAAATAATAACCATATAAATAATGACGAATTTTACGTCGTATAACTAACAACTAAAAACGTGAATTTTATTTATAAATTAGAAACTTATCGAGTTATACGAATTTTTGGGTCTTTAAAGTCCAAGTGGGCTTTATATTGTGACTTTGTGTTGTCACGGATATATGACGGTTAATATAAACATTTTATATATCGAATGACTTATTCTAGATCGAGTTATTTGACGATATAAAATGGATATATTAATGGGCATCGTATCCCACGACGCCCATAGGATGTGGTATATATTTTAGGGTAATGAATTACTATATGTCTCGTGGAATTTGGCCGATTCGACGATATATATAGGGAATTCATTGGGCTACGACATATACCAAATAGAAATTTATGTGCAATGTGTTTTAGGTTGGGTATAATTTTGGAACGATGTATTACGTAAATAAGTATGGGAGATTATCAAATCAACGGATTTAATAAGCTTCGATAATTATTTAAATAATATGTTGGGCTAATATTAGACCTATAGTTATCTTGTTATTGGTTCTTTGTTGAGGCTTTTTGGTTGTGTTGTGTCGACCCTCCACCCGTATGGATACCAAACGTCGAATTTCAAATGAATATGAAGTAAACTCGAGAAATGTATATTTTGGAAAGTAAAATGAATTACGTTCGGGAATGGGAATACTTGATTTTGAGGAAATGTTTTCTGAACGGGTTTAATATTGTTAGGAAGTGCCGAGTCAGTAGTCGCCGTTACGTGAGTTGCTTGAGATTTACTTACGTCTTTCTTCTAACGTTTCTTTTGAGGATTTCTGGACTTGAGGTGAGTCATAGCCCCACTTTTACTCTTGAACTTTGTTTTCAATACTTGGGGTGAGAAACGTGCAAATGCTTTATGTGGACTATTATCGCTTTTTGATTTCAAAACTTGCTATGCTTATAGAACTAGGTAGAGCGAGGCCTAGACTTGAACTAGGTAAGCTATTATTTTGGTTATAGAGCGAGGCCTAGACTAGATCTAGGTAAGCTATTGATTTGGTTGTTGAGTGAGGCCTAGTCCCCGAACTAGGTAAGCTATTAGATTGATTATAGAGCGAGGCCTAGACTTGAGCTAGGTAAGCTATTGATTGGATTGTTTTGAGCTATAGCGTGCACCTATAGGGATGATTTGATTTGGTTGGTTTATTTTGGTTGGACGAGTGAGCCCTAGTTTAGCTAGCAAGCGTTTTGCGTATATGTCCACTATATTGAATTAAGAATCTAAACCTATGATCTCACCAGCGAAAGCTGACTTTTAGCACGTTTTCTCAGGTAATTAAGTGATGCTCTGCGGATGCTTGGGATTGGAGGCTTGGCATTTGGCACTAGTTATGGATCTATGTTTTCTAAAACTCTGATAATTATTGGGGACCTATATTTATTTTTCTTTGGGCCTGACTTTGGATGATTTTGGGATAATGTAAACTTTAAAACCTCGTGTGGTTGTACTTTATCATGTTTACTTTATCTCGTTCTTTTATGTCTTGTGTTTGGATACCAATCCCCGTAGCACCCCGAAAGCTTGTTAAGTCTTCCGCTGTATCAAATTTTGGGGGTGTTACACATCTGGATTGCGGATAGACTCAAAGATGATAAATACACGATTTGCTTCGTGTTAATTTGCTTTACATGTCAATCTATGTCACAGGTGAGAAACAAAACATACATTGAACTAGCATACTCAAGCAATGATAATTTCAATTTGTTATATATACAGGTGTGTTTGGCGAGGAGCATTTTGGAGAAGTGAGCGTTGAGCGTTATGATCATTAATGCTCGTTTGGCAAGCACCAAGTAGTTTTATTTATTTTTTAGGAATGCTTATTTTTGAACGGTCCATAAGTAACATTTATTAGCGTTGAGCATTTAGAGTCGTTATACACATTATGATTACGCCCACAGCTATGTTACCAAACGTTTTTATAAAAAATAAAAAATAAATAAAAAAATAAAAAAAATAAACATAGCCCACTGCTAGTGCTTAATGCTACTACTATTTTTGCCAAACACACTCATAGCAAAGTACTCTCATAGCTAGTCTCATCATTCGGAAATATATGTAAGAATTACTCTTTTATTATTCTTATTATTAATTTATTTTTTATTTTTTTTATTATTATTATTTTTTCTTTTTTTTCAAAAATGAATTACTGTCTCACAGAATTGCTCTACACAAAGGCAGTTCTTCACTGCAGATTTAGCAATGGTGGGGAATATAGTAGAAGAGTTTCAGGCTACGTCAATTTTCCAGAGAACAAAGTTTTTTCAATTATGCAATCATCTCTTTTCTAGCATTTAGGTGTGGAATATAGTAGAAGAGTTTCAGGCTATGTCATTTTTCTAGAGAACTAAGTTGTACCAATGACCACTATGCATTAGAAATAGAATCAACAACAAAACAACAACATACCTAATCCCGCCGGAATGATGAATGAATGTCAAATATCAATCTTATACTTTTCTAATGCAAGTTGATGAATATTTTACAATTTCAAAGGTAACTGTTTTATTCTCATGAACATGAATAAGGCATAAACAATATAATTAACTCAACGTGTACATACCAACAAGTACATAGTGGTTAACCATCAATCCATTCCAACCAAAAAAACAATATAAATTCCAGTAATTTAAAATAAAAAAATGTGGATGCCTACTATAAAACAAGCTTGTAATCAACCCATTTAAGCACACAAAAACAAATCTTAGTCTTGTAAAAGAAGAGTGCCTCTTAATATGGGAAACAATGGGGTGCTGAGGCATTGGCCTCAACTTGTGTATGCTTTTTCTTTCTTCTTGTTAGCCGCTATTGTCATTGCTGATAAATCATATGGTTATAATTCTCCAAAGCCTAATGGCTGGAAATTGCCTAAGGTGAAGCATACCTTGCCAAAATCACCTTACGTCTACAAGTCTCTGCCACCACCGGTGATACACGAATTGCCATATGTTAAGCCATATCTTCATAAATCTCCTCCTCATTCTTATGTCTACAAGTCTCCAAAACCGCAACCGAAACACAAATATCCGTATGTGAAGCCATACCTTCATAAATCACCTCATCATTCTTATGTTTACAAGTCTCCACCACCACCTAAGTATGCTTACAAGTCTCCACCGCCACCTACGTATGCTTACAAGTCTCCACCACCACCATCACATTACGCTTACAAATCTCCACCACCACCAAAGTATGCTTACAAGTCTCCACCACCACCTAAGTATGCTTACAAGTCTCCACCACCACCATCACATTACGCTTACAAATCTCCACCGCCACCAAAGTATGCTTACAAGTCTCCACCACCACCTAAGTATGCTTACAAGTCTCCACCACCACCATCACATTACGCTTACAAATCTCCACCACCACCTCCATATGTTTACAAGTCTCCACCACCACCTTCACATTACGCTTACAAATCTCCACCACCACCTCCATATGTTTACAAATCTCCACCACCACCGTCACATTACGTTTACAAATCTCCTCCACCACCTCCATATGTTTACAAATCTCCACCACCACCGTCAATCTATGCTTACAAGTCTCCACCACCACCTCCATATGTTTACAAGTCTCCACCACCGCCGTCACACTATGTTTACAAGTCTCCACCACCACCTCCGTATGTTTAGAAGTCTCCACCACCACCTCCATACGTTTACAAGTCTCCACCACCACCATCACCTTCTCCCCCACCTCCATATGTTTACAAGTCGCCACCTCCACCATCATTGTAACAACCCGCATTTTCAGGACATTTCTCCTATTCACTATTCATCAGTTACTATTCATCATTTACTATTCATCGGTCACTATTCATCATTTTACTATTCATCATTTTCGGAGTTAGTTTGTGATTCCGAGAAGTGTTTCAAAATTTTACTATTCATATGACACAATTCATTTCCGGAAGGAAATCACTATTCACGATTGCCGTTCATTTCATCGTAAACTGAGTTTACGAGTCTTCAAATTCGCGTAACCAATGTGGTTTCGCTGTGAATTCATGCATAATTCATTAATGACACGTCATATAGACTGGAGTAGTCTACATATCCTCAGTTACATCATCATCATATTTTAGGCCCTACACGGATATGCATTATTTCTATATACGTATGCTTAATTTGTGATTAACGTTACCACCCAGTTTTTACTACGAACGTATACCCAATACTCCCGACTACGATCCTAACATATTTTCATACTTATTATAATGATATAAAAATTATATTATTAATTTACCCGGTGTTTTGAAATCAATTACTATATTTCACGGTCGGAGCTTATAACTCTGTCGGTTTGCGAAATTTCAACACGATAATTATTTTAACACCCGATTATCATCAGGAATAATATTTTACAACTTTTACAACTTCATCATATTTTATTTCATCGTGTCATGATTTATTTTTAGTTAACTCGGTACCCGGTATTCCCTAAAACTATTAATATATACATAATAACACATTATTTACCCACTTTCTTACACAAAATCTCACATTTTCTTCCTACCCTTTTGACATTGCCGCCCCCCCCCCCCCCCCTAAGCCTCCTTAAATTATGGATCTTGTCTACACCAATAATATATATAGCAACAACTACACATTTTTATCTCATTTTTCATCCAATCATCCAAGATAACTCTTTCTACTTTCTCTATTTTCTTTCCTTTGGGGTGTGGATCGGCCAAGAAACAACCATAAGAAGAAACCATAAAGTTTTCAAGATCCAAGTGTTTATCAAGTCCTAATCATGATCTAGTTGGGGTTTTGTGGTAAAAACCCTAGGTTATTATACATTTTCTCCTCAAATCACTCCAATATTTCAAGTAAGCTTCAAAAATACTTTTGATCTTTTCATACTTTCATTTACTTTATATTTTTGTGTATTTTCAAGATATATTGGTAAAACATGCAAGTATGTATGATCCATACCACTTATTACTCATTTCTTTCTTTATGAACATAGATCTACAATTTTTACTAGCAATCTCATTAGATCCACTAAGATTGGTGATGTTTAGGACCCCATGACACCCTAAGAAGGTGTATGGTAGGATTGGGTACTTGTGGAGTTGATTTGAAGTAGATCGGTTAAGATTTGAACAAAGTTAGTAACTAGGAAACTAAGATTTGACAAACTTTCAAAGCTACTCTCCATTTTTGTTAAACGTGGGAAAATCAGTGGGTTTTGTGTAATTTTGGAACAAAGATTTAGAAAATACATTCCGAGACGAAACTATGGCCGAAAACGGGGATAAAAACAAGTTAATAACGAAGGAGATATGATTTTCCGAATATTAACAACGAAAAATACTTTCAAATATAGGTTCTGTCCCAAATCGCCAATTTCAGAAAACTCAGAGGTCTCCGGGTAACATTGGGTTAGATATTCAGAAAATACTTTCAAAAACGAAACCGTGGCCGCTTGAATCACTAAAATCCGAGTTACGACGAAAAAGATATGCTATTTTCAATTTTAACGACGAAAACTATTTTCTGAAAAATAGCTTGCTGTTGAACAGTTTTCATGGACTGTTTCGAGACATAAAACTTAATCTAGCCATCCCGACTTATCAAAAATATATTAGTATGTTGTCCAACGATTCCGGGGATATAAAGAACGTAGAAAATGAGCTTATAACGAAAAAGATACAAGCGTTTGAACTTAGACGATTTTTACAAATTTCCATCAGCTTTTCTATTATTATTTTGCCGCAAAACTGTCTTTGCGCTTTCTTGGCTGTTTTTCTTTATGATCGGATCAATTTGAGTCTGAGCCGTAGTTTTATGAAATCAAGATCTTCCAACAAGCTTTTCAAATCAATTGGCCGTTCGTCGAATAGACTTATAACGAATAAACTACGACCTCATCTATATACCCGATAAACTATATATATTTTGACAGCTTTTACTATAATGAAATTTTCTAAGTATTGAACATAATACTTTCAAGTAACAACAATAAGAGTCGATTTTCTCATCGATCGAGACCCGTATCGCCAAAAGTCAAATGAGATGACATTTAGATATGATTACAAGGTTTTCAAAAACGCCGAGTTTTATCACTAACCATAAACGTACAACATTTCGCGACTTGTTTTGCGAGGCCATTTTGGGCATATTTTCAAGTAATGAAAATGTTATTTTTGCGACAAAAACCTTATATTTGCCGATAGAACACCAAACAAGGATCATGGAGTACCGTTTCAACCTATTTCCATGAAAAGTGGTTATTAACCTAACGAGACGTCAAAAACGTATTTGTCGACGATAAACGTTATTTTCAAAACTAATGAGTGGTATCGATAACATACGTATTTGCATGTGTAGCATTACTTCATTTCTTACATTAGATCAGGCCATTCATATTAGGTTGCGGTTAGAGATCGTGCCTCATTTCGTGTATTCATTGTTGTCATCATAGCTATCGCACCAGGTGAGTTCATAACCCCTACTTTTACTTGTTTCACAACTGTTTTGGGGGAAGATACATGCTCCTTACTATTTAAATTCAATGCTTGTTTTACTTGAACGCGATTCATTTTCTCAAACATTACTGGATGGTTGAAATACTTGATTGATTACTTGAATACATTATGAATTACTTATTCCATCCTTGATTTCTTTCTTATGAACACAAGTTCTTGCTTTTGCGGACATAAATATAAAACTGTTACTTTGCCTGAGTTACCTATTACTGCCACTGAAGTCCCCTTTATCATGAACCGTTAATTACATGCGTGTGAGCGCGAATGCTGTGGATAGATCTATTTGGGTTGACACCCCGTCCGAGTACCTGTTAAACGGACGCATATCATTCGGATTAGTTCCGAGTGTCTGGCAAACACTTAATTGGGGCATTTTATGCTTGATTGCATACGATTACGTCGAGCTTCCGGGTCATGAGCTTAGGCACTGTATACCTTATTTTTAGCTGTGACATTGTATTTGTTATATTGTCTTGCTACTGAAAATCTCGTGTTCCGCAAATGACTTGTTTACTTAAACATATTACTTTTGGCAGTGGGTTGTAAACACACAGGTTACAAGTCTCTTATGGCGGGACTTGTAACTAAGTGGATTTTCGTTGCCTTTGCTGGGAAATACTTGATTTCTGGAAACACTCGTTTACGGGAAATACTTGTTTACTTAAAACTATGAACTCACCAGCTTTATGCTGACGTTTTAGCATGTATTTTCAGGTTTTAAGCAATGGCACACTACAGGAGGTTGTGGCAGGGCATGGCATGGTCATAGAAGACTCTGATATTCTTATGGGGACCATTTTAAACTATTTTAAGGGCCTACTTCCGCACTAATTTTAAACAATGTAAATTCAATACTTTTAGCTAAACAATTTTATTCTAAATGATTGAAGTGAAAACCATTTTACACTTGTTTTGTAATACCAATTGAGTTACACCCCAGCTACATGTATGCTTCCGCTGGACCCGATTCTGGGGGTGTGACAGATTGATATCAGAGCTTTGGCTATAGCGAACTAAGTATTTTTAAAACCTAGACTATAGCTACTTTCAAGAAAACTTAACCCTATGACCGTCACGTGCCTGCCTGCCAAGCTGAAGCCTCATTTGTGGTTAGTTGCTGACATAGGTGATGAGATTGTTATCTCATTATCTGGTATATTATATTCATTTATTATAGTTGATTACTATAATTGTCTTTCATATAAGCATGTTCACGTATCATATATGTCACCGTGTTATGTTTTTCTTTGCATAGTTTTATCATTTGACCTCGGGTTTGGTCACTTGCTTTTGTCTTTCAGAACCTCTTGGTATTTGTGAAGGACATGGTATTAGTATAACTGAACTGAGTATTTCAAAATTCATGGAACCTCGGTGGAATGTAGACTGGTCATCTACATTCGACCCGGAATAGTGAGATATAGGCTGACCACCTATGTCTGACTCAGAAGTGAATTTTGCAACACTGAGAATGGTTATAATAAGGTTATGTCTGGATTGAATTCTCAACTCAATTTCTAAATGTTTCATTCATGTGTGTGTATACTCTTGTTGTTGGAACCTTCATACTTTTCATCACTTCGTAAACCACCGATTGGAAGCATGTCAGCTAGTCATTTTATTTCATGAATTTTCATATTTATGCACGATACACTTACATCACAGTATTTTCTTTCATTACAAATCTTATTATGTTTCAGTTGTCACAGTCTTTTCCCTTCTCACCATCACTATCATTTCTTTTCCCCACCCCCATATATACAAAGAATTAGGTGACACTCTATAGATTCCGATGTCACTCATCCCTGACTACCCCCTATATTGATAAGTGGATATTATCAATGACCTCCCTAGGAAAGACTTTCCATACCTTCTATGAGGATGATCCCTCGGTACCTTAAGATCATTCATAACTCAACAGAAATCTCAGGATATCACAAAACAATTCAAACCACTATCACTGGCCTGATCGCCAAAATTCCAGCATCTAGAAAGTATTGGCTTGACGGAATTACAGGATTAGTTTCGATACGAGTGCTCACTAAGCAACACCATAGAGATAAATCCAGCCTCTTACCCAAGACTATAAATTGGACATGTCCTCACCAATAGACTTTATTCAAACATGTTAGACACCTATGCATTTGTGCAGACATACATACTTGGCTATTTTATCCTCTTAATACTTTCATTTTTAAATGGATTTTCTCCAAACTACCGTTATACAAAACATATATCTTGTAAGAAATACTTTTCTGATGCACTTATTTTGACAAGCAAATTCCTTTTGGCTAATCTTTTACAAAACTATTGAATGTTACAAAATTTTAAACATCGATCTTTGGTAAACCATATTATCCACCTTATGTTGAAAATTTTCCTATATTGCATAACTACTAAATTTTGAAACATCAAGAAGGATGTTACCTAAAAAGCCGTTTGCTTAAACTTGTAGATTCATTTATCCAGGAAAGGTTTATGAACAAAACACACAATCTCCAAAACAAACTTTGAAAACTCAATCACTATAATACATCATTTATACCTTTAGGAGTTTGTAATTTGACGACATAGAGCTTGGGGAAAACCTTAGTAATGGAGACTAAGCATCGTAGGTGGAGAAAGACTCAATTCACGACATCCTGCGGAGGATCCCAACCTTATCCTAATCTATTATTTTCAACAACACCTTTTGACGGACTTAACCTTGTAAGTCTTTCAAAACAAAATTCATGATACCCATTTCAATTATTCCTAATAGAGGAATTTGATTCACCTCAAACTTCTAGCGATTACATTAAAGATTTCTTTGGAACCACACCAACTATCATCTGTAGACCAATGGTCAGAATTTGAGATTGATTCAAACATAGGGAGATATGCCCAAATCGGGTGTGATTGACACTAGAAATAGTTGGATTAACCATTTGCCATAAATCAAATTCAGTTGCAACCATAGTTACCACACGAGCTTAGAGACTACACCATTCGAAGCACTCTATGGTTGAAGTACCAACATCCATTGATGGATCAAAACTTGGAAAAGCCCAACTCACTAGTCCCGTAAGCATTCATGAAATAACCTGGAATTTCCTACAAATCAATAATCAGTTACAAATTCGATAAGCTGTAAACCCTTAGAATTTCAAGTTCGTGGCATGATTATGTTGAAAGTTTTGCCTAGGAAAGGCATAATACCATTCAGAAAACTTCATAAAGTTAAACCCGATATACACTGAACCATTTACGATTTCTGACAGAGTAGGCCTAGTGGCCGTCAGACTTGAACCTTGTTAGAGCTCAGTAGCTTACACGATTATATCATCATCTTTTAACCAATACCACTCTAGAGACCAACACAAACTGAACTTCGGGACGAAGTTCCTTTTAAGGGGGTGAGACTGTAACAACCCGCATTTTCAGGACATTTCTCCTATTCACTATTCATCAGTTACTATTCATCATTTACTATTCACCGGTCACTATTCATCATTTTACTATTCATCGTTTTCGGAATCAGTTTGTGATTCCGAGAAGTGTTTCAAAATTTTACTATTCATATGACACAATTCATTTCCGGAAGGAAATCACTATTCACGATTGCCGTTCATTTCATCGTAAACTGAGTTTACGAGTCTTCAAATTCGCGTAACCAATGTGGTTTCACTGTGAATTCATGAATAATTCATTAATGACACGTCATATAGACTGGAGTAGTCTACATATCCTCGGTTACATCATCATCACATTTTAGGCCCTACACGGATATGCATTATTTCTATATACGTATGCTTAATTTGTGATTAACGTTACCACTCAGTTTTTACTACGAACGTATACCCAATACTCCCGACTACGATCCTAACATATTTTCATACTTATTATAATGATATAAAAATTATATTATTAATTTACCCGGTGTTTTGAAATCAATTACTATATTTCACGGTCGGAGCTTATAACTCTGTCGGTTTGCGAAATTTCAACACGATAATTATTTTAACACCCGATTATCATCAGGAATAATATTTTACAACTTTTACAACTTCATCATATTTTATTTCATCGTGTCATGATTTATTTTTAGTTAACTCGGTACCCGGTATTCCCTAAAACTATTAATATATACATAATAACACATTATTTACCCACTTTCTTACACAAAATCTCACATTTTCTTCCTACCCTTTTGACATTGCCGCCACCCCCCCCCCCCCCCTAAGCCTCCTTAAATTATGGATCTTGTCTACACCAATAATATATATAGCAACAACTACACATTTTTATCTCATTTTTCATCCAATCATCCAAGATAACTCTTTCTACTTTCTCTATTTTCTTTCCTTTGGGGTGTGGATCGGCCAAGAAACAACCATAAGAAGAAACCATAAAGTTTTCAAGATCCAAGTGTTTATCAAGTCCTAATCATGATCTAGTTGGGGTTTTGTGTAAAAACCCTAGGTTATTATACATTTTCTCCTCAAATCACTCCAATATTTCAAGTAAGCTTCAAAAATACTTTTGATCTTTTCATACTTTCATTTACTTTATATTTTTATGTATTTTCAAGATATATTGGTAAAACATGCAAGTATGTATGATCCATACCACTTATTACTCATTTCTTTCTTTATGAACATAGATCTACAATTTTTACTAGCAATCTCATTAGATCCACTAAGATTGGTGATGTTTAGGACCCCATGACACCCTAAGAAGGTGTATGGTAGGATTGGGTACTTGTGGAGTTGATTTGAAGTAGATCGGTTAAGATTTGAACAAAGTTAGTAACTAGGAAACTAAGATTTGACAAACTTTCAAAGCTACTGTCCATTTTTGTTAAACGTGGGAAAATCAGTGGGTTTTGTGTAATTTTGGACCAAAGATTTATAAAATACATTCCGAGACGAAACTATGGCCGAAAACGGGGATAAAAACAAGTTAATAACGAAGGAGATATGATTTTCCGAATATTAACAACGAAAAATACTTTCAAATATAGGTTCTGTCCCAAATCGCCAATTTCAGAAAACTCAGAGGTCTCCGGGTAACATTGGGTTAGATATTCAGAAAATACTTTCAAAAACGAAACCGTGGCCGCTTGAATCACTAAAATCCGAGTTACGACGAAAAAGATATGCTATTTTCAATTTTAACGACGAAAACTATTTTCTGAAAAATAGCTTGCTGTTGAACAGTTTTCATGGACTGTTTCGAGCCATAAAACTTGATCTAGCCATCCCGACTTATCAAAAATATATTAGTATGTTGTCCCACGATTCCGGGGATATAAAGAACGTAGAAAACGAGCTTATAACGAAAAAGATACAAGCGTTTGAACTTAGACGATTTTTACAAATTTCCATCAGCTTTTCTATTATTATTTTGCCGCAAAACTGTCTTTGCGAGACACCACTTTCTTGGCTGTTTTTCTTTATGATCGGATCAATTTGAGTCCGAGCCGTAGTTTTATGAAATCAAGATCTTCCAACAAGCTTTTCAAATCGATTGGTCGTTCGTCGAATAGACTTATAACGAATAAACTACGACCTCATCTATATACCCGATAAACTATATATATTTTGACAGCTTTTACTATAATGAAATTTTCTAAGTATTGAATATAATACTTTCAAGTAACAACAATAAGAGTCGATTTTCTCATCGATCGAGACCCGTATCGCCAAAAGTCAAATGAGATGACATTTAGATATGATTACAAGGTTTTCAAAAACGCCGAGTTTTATCACTAACCATTAACGTACAACATTTCGCGACTTGTTTTGCGAGGCCATTTTGGGCATATTTTCAAGTAATGAAAATGTTATTTTTGCGACAAAAACCTTATATTTGCCGATAGAACACCAAACAAGGATCGTGGAGTACTGTTTCAACCTATTTCCATGAAAAGTGGTTATTAACCTAACGAGACGTCAAAAACGTTTTTGTCGACGATAAACGTTATTTTCAAAACTAATGAGTGGTATCGATAACATACGTATTTGCATGTGTAGCATTACTTCATTTCTTACATTAGATCAGGCCATTCATATTAGGTTGCGGTTAGAGATCGTGCCCCATTTCGTGTATTCATTGTTGTCATCATAGCTATCGCACCAGGTGAGTTCATAACCCCTACTTTTACTTGTTTCACAACTGTTTTGGGGGAAGATACATGCTCCTTACTATTTAAATTCAATGCTTGTTTTACTTGAACGCGATTCATTTTCTCAAACATTACTGGATGGTTGAAATACTTGATTGATTACTTGAATACATTATGAATTACTTGTTCCATCCTTGATTTCTTTCTTATGAACACAAGTTCTTGCTTTTGCGGACATAAATATAAAACTGTTACTTTGCCTGAGTTACCTATTACTGCCACTGAAGTCCCCTTTATCATGAACCGTTAATTACATGCGTGTGAGCGCGAATGCTGTGGATAGATCTATTTGGGTTGACACCCCGTCCGAGTACCTGTTAAACGGACGCATATCATTCGGATTACTTCCGAGTGTCTGGCAAACACTTAATTGGGGCATTTTATGCTTGATTGCATACGATTACGTCGAGCTTCGGGGTCATGAGCTTAGGCACTGTATACCTTATTTTTAGCTGTGACATTGTATTTGTTATATTGTCTTGCTACTGAAAATCTCGTGTTCCGCAAATGACTTGTTTACTTAAACATATTACTTTTGGCAGTGGGTTGTAAATACACAGGTTACAAGTCTCTTATGGCGGGACTTGTAACTGAGTGGATTTACGATGCCTTTGCTGGGAAATACTTGATTTCTGGAAACACTCGTTTACGGGAAATACTTGTTTACTTAAAACTATGAACTCACCAGCTTTATGCTGACGTTTTAGCATGTATTTTCAGGTTTTAAGCAATGGCACACTACAGGAGGTTTTGGCAGGGCATGGCATGGTCATAGAAGACTCTGATATTCTTATGGGGACCGTTTTATGTGGAAAACTAGAAGGGGGGGTTGAATAGTTTTGCGTCTTTTTCGTTTAATAAGAATTTGCTTTTCAAAGAATTGATATTAATTGTAAAAACCTTTGAAGCTAAAGTATAGATACAAACCTAATTCACATATATCATATATATATACACTACTTGTTTAAAGTGTTGAATAGAAATTATAATTTCATATATCTCACTTAATTACAAGTTTGTACTAATATATATATATATATGTGTCTTAGTAATTGTTTATACTTGTATTTTACCAAAGTATAATTAATGTTTTGAATGTAACCTAGTTTGATCTTTATGTGAAATCAATATATGCACAACACACAATATTAGCAATATATGAAAAGCTAGTAAGTAAACAAGTAAAGAGTGAGACATGGAAAGATCAAACCGAGAGACAAAGGATTTATAGTGGTTCGGCTACAAGGACACCTTCCTTGCCCTACTCCACTCCCCGAGCACCGAACTCGAGAGTTTTCTTCACTAAGTCAATAACCTCCCTTATGGCGGAGAAAACCGTACACACCAAAAGCTTACACCAATTAACGACACAAAGCAAGATGTCGAGTTCTAATCGTAGCTAGAACCAATCTCACACCAAATATCACACCACTTCTTCTTCACACCTTTGCACTACTTCAATACTACTTCACACCACAAATATCTTCACACCTTCAAGGCACTAATGTCTTGACACCTTCAAGCCACCAATGTCTTCACACCTTTAAGCCACTAATGTCTTGACACCTTCAAGTCACTAATGTCTTCACACCTTTAAGCCACTAATGTCTTGACACCTTCAAGTCACTAATGTCTTCACACCTTTAAGCCACTAATGTCTTGACACCTTCAAGCCACCAATGTCTTCACGCCTTCAAGCTACTAAAGTCTTCACAACTTCAATCTACTAATGTCTTCAAGTCTTCTTCACTAGGAACCCTCAATATCTTCACAACAAGTTCCTATTGCTACAATCTCCTATCACCAATACTATCTAACCCTTCTTCTCCACTTCAAGTTCCACTTTACACTTACACCAATTCTAGATTCTTCAACCAAATCTAGCTAACTAATACATACACCTTATTCACCAATGAATGAAAGATTTACAAGAAAATATAAACAAGCAACTTAGATAGCAAGATGATACTAAGTTGTAATACTCCTAATAGAAGTATTCTTCTCTTTGCACTTTGAATGTTGAGGCTTGAATCACTTTGAAACAAAGATCAAAGTATATAAGATCAAAGGATTATTAGAGAAAGGAAATGGATGTTTAGATCTGAAAGTTTCTGGTGCAAAAAGGTGAGGAAAATGTGCAAAATGATCCAGTATTTAAAGGGCCAGATTTTACTGTTCGGGAGCGTGCCGGTCCCCTTAATTATAGGCCGGTCCCCTTAATGATTAAGGGGGCCGCCTAGTAAAATTAAGGGGGCCGCCCTCCTGAACGTTTGAAAAGATTCTCTGGATAAAATTTGCTCTTTTTGGTTGGAAATTTGAAATCATATTTTTGTGGTTTAATAAAGCTTTACCAAAAATGATTTACAAATATATATAAAATGTTAAAATCATTTTATAAAATGTTATGTCTTAAGACAAGATTTCCTTTGATCTTATAATGCACTAATCACTTTGTTTATTCATACCTTAAGTGATTAAATGGTGAAAGTGAGTATTTACTACTAAATACTTGTTTACGTCATAACCTTTGGATTTAATTAGTTTACGTTTTGTGATTATCAAAACATAGAGATATCGAAAGATATGAATAACGTTTTTAGTCATTTATTTATATCAACAATCTCCCCCTTTTTGATGATTACAAAACCTAAACTCATTAAATCCAAAAATAAATTTTTAGACAAGTATTTAGTGAGTTTATATTCACTTCTCCCCCTTTTTGTAGAATCAAAAAGGTTTAAGCCCATAAGGTAAAGGCTCCCCCTTGATGTATGCTCCCCCTCGTTTGAGGGCACCAAGGGTTCGAGATATAGAATTCTTGCAAGAAAAATATTAGAAGCACAAGCAAATACATATAGCATAATAATAACTAATAGTAAGCATGGCAAAGAAGAATTTTAAACACATATAAAAGCATTCATTAATTCAAGATGATTATGTCAACCACATATATCTCACTTAATTACAAGTTTGTACTAATATATATATATATATATATATATATATATATATATATATATATATATATATATATATATATGTGTCTTAGTAATTGTTTATACTTATATTTTACCAAAGTATAATTAATGTTTTGAATGTAACCTAGTTTGATCTTTATGTGAAATCAATATATGCACAACACACAATATTAGCAATATATGAAAAGCTAGTAAGTAAACAAGAAAAGAGTGAGAGATGGAAAGATCAAACCGAGAGACAAAGGATTTATAGTGGTTCGGCTACATGGACACCTTCCTTGCCCTACTCCAATCCCCGAGCACCGAACTCGAGAGTTTTCTTCACTAAGTCAATAACCTCCCTTATGGCGGAGAAAACCGTACACACCAAAAGCTTACACCAATTAACGACACAAAGCAAGATGTCGAGTTCTAATCGTAGCTAGAACCAATCTCACACCAAATATCACACCACTTCTTCTTCACACCTTTGCACTACTTCAATACTACTTCACACCACAAATATCTTCACACCTTCAAGGCACTAATGTCTTGACACCTTCAAGCCACCAATGTCTTCACACCTTTAAGCCACTAATGTCTTGACACCTTTAAGTCACTAATGTCTTCTCACCTTTAAGCCACTAATGTCTTGACACCTTCAAGTCACTAATGTCTTCACACCTTTAAGCCACTAATGTCTTGACACCTTCAAGCCACCAATGTCTTCACGCCTTCAAGCTACTAAAGTCTTCACAACTTCAATCTACTAATGTCTTCAAGTCTTCTTCACTAGGAACCCTCAATATCTTCACAACAAGTTCCTATTGCTACAATCTCCTATCACCAATACTATCTAACCCTTCTTCTCCACTTCAAGTTCCACTTTACACTTACACCAATTCTAGATTCTTCAACCAAATCTAGCTAACTAATACATACACTTTATTCACCAATGAATGAAAGATTTACAAGAAAATATAAACAAGCAACTTAGATAGCAAGATGATACTAAGTTGTAATACTCCTAATAGAAGTATTCTTCTCTTTGCACTTTGAATGTTAAGGCTTGAATCACTTTGAAACAAAGATCAAAGTATATAAGATCAAAGGATTATTAGAGAAAGGAAATGGATGTTTAGATCTGAAAGTTTCTGGTGCAAAAAGGTGAGGAAAATGTGCAAAATGATCCAGTATTTAAAGGGCCAGATTTTACTGTTCGGGAGCGTGCCGGTCCCCTTAATTATAGGCCGGTCCCCTTAATGATTAAGGGGGCCGCCTAGTAAAATTAAGGGGGCCGCCCTCCTGAACGTTTGAAAAGATTCTCTGGATAAAATTTGCCCTTTTTGGTTGGAAATTTGAAATCATATTTTTGTGGTTTAATAAAGCTTTACCAAAAATGATTTACAAATATATATAAAATGTTAAAATCATTTTATAAAATGTTATGTCTTAAGACAAGATTTCCTTTGATCTTATAATGCACTAATCACTTTGTTTATTCATACCTTAAGTGATTAAATGGTGAAAGTGAGTATTTACTACTAAATACTTGTTTACGTCATAACCTTTGGATTTAATTAGTTTACGTTTTGTGATTATCAAAACATAGAGATATCGAAAGATATGAATAACGTTTTTAGTCATTTATTTATATCAACAATCTCCCCCTTTTTGATGATTACAAAACCTAAACTCATTAAATCAAAAAATTAATTTTTAGACAAGTATTTAGTGAGTTTATATTCACTTCTCCCCCTTTTTGTAGAATCAAAAAGGTTTATGCCCATAAGGTAAAGGCTGCCCCTTGATGTATGCTCCCCCTCGTTTGAGGGCACCAAGGGTTCGAGATATGGAATTCTTGCAAGAAAAATATTAGAAGCACAAGCAAATACATATAGCATAATAATAACTAATAGTAAGCATGGCAAAGAAGAATTTTAAACACATATAAAAGCATTCATTAATTCAAGATGATTATGTCAACCACATAATCATTGTTACAAAAGCCATAATAATGGAATTCTAATACTAAGTAGAATATCCTATTGTGCCAACAAGGAGTGTCCCCAAACTTTCTTGAATCCCAAAATGGTTGAAAGGTTTTATTTGAAAATGAGAAACATAAGCATGTAAAATGCTTAGTGGTTTAGTGGAGATAAACTTTTGGTTGCATGGATGTTGGTGAGTTTGGAGATGTGGAACTTGTAGGTGGTGGATTTGAAGTTGGGTTTGTTGGTTGAGGATTTTGATGTTGTTCAAGTGATGGTGTTTGTTGAGATCTAGTAAGAAGATACTCAATCCAAGTAAAGTGCTCATTCAAAGCAATGGTTTGTTGTTGAAGGAAGATGCAACAAGGGCAATTGTTAACATGCTTCTCCATTTGGTTGATGTTATGTGGTGATGATGGTGAGCTTGATTGGGGTGGATCCAAATTGCGTTGCGCAAGATGTAATGCTAAAAGAGCACTAAGCTCATGAGCCTCTTTTAGCTCCTCAACGAACTTCAAGTGTTCGGAGGAAGGTGATGATGCTGGAACATGGTAGTTGTCTTGGGTGAAGGTTTGAACATGCAACATAGGAGTGGCATGTGAGGTTGTAGGATGTGGTGGTGGTACTCTTGGTGGTGGAGACATGATTGAGCTTGGGTAGTCATGAAAACATGAAATGGGTGGAAGAGATTCTCCGAGAGTGAGTGGTGTTTTTGTTGAATGAGCAACATGTGAGGTATTGATTGAGAGATTGGGATTGTTGTTTTGGGATTGAGCATGCTCATCATAAGAAGAAGCATGAATGAGGGAATGAGTGGGTGATAGGTTGTGTGATGAATCATTATTGTGGGTTTGAGGTTTAGTAGTTGGTTGACTTGGAACAACATCACTTGAGTTTTGACAAGAATCAAGTTTCCTCCTCCAAACGGGTTTGACGGAGATCCTTGCGGTTCTTGAAATTTTAGGTTTTTGGTTGTTGGGAGATGACATGTTTGGGTGTGATGGCATTTATGATGGGAAGAGGGTATTTATAGTGTATGAGAAATGTGGTTTAGGAAGGTAAATTTTGAGGGATAGCATGGGACAAAATATGTTTGTGAATTTTGGGAAGTATAGGCTGAAGTGGGTCAAAAAGTGATAAAGAAAACAGTATCCCCGACCATCAGATGGCTGGTCCCCTTAATTAGGGGTCGGTCCCCTTAATCATTAAGGGGGCCGCCTTATATAATTAAGGGGGCCGCCCATCTGGTGATTCCCAGAATGCCAGAAATGGGTTTTTAGCAGAAAATTTTCAAAAAGGTTGTGTTTTTGTTTTTGGATTCAAGTAAGTTCAACTCTTTGAGGCAATATAGGGCATACTATTCATGAATGTAGAGAATGATATAGAATTAATTAAAGTAGGCAATTAATTTCTAATAATCATGCTATCTATTAATTTATCAATTAAGAAATGCAACAAAGGAGACAATAAGCCAAATAAGCTAAATGAGCAACTATATGAAGATGATAACATTTTAGTCTAGAGCAAACATGTTGATGATAGTTGACAAGTAACAAATAGGTGGATATGATTATATGGACTTCAAGACTTGTTACAAACAAGATCCATATGGGCATGTCATGATTCTCATGAAATGATTTAATTAAATTGTAAATGTCATTTCTAATAGAAGTATATGATACTTGAGAGAGTTGAATGTGTTTTAAGCAAAACATTTTTAGTTTTATTCAACAATGTTTTTGAAGTGACTTCAAGTATGCATTATACTAACATAAATTGAATTTTGTTTCTTAACGTGTAACAAAAAATATTTCAATCTTGTTCTTGAGCAAAATAGTGGTTATGAAAGAAATTTTAGTCAAATAAATTGTTAAAGAAAATATTTCATTCAAAAAAAGAGAGAAGTTTTGAACATGATGTTTTGATCATGATAATCAAGAAGTTTCAAATCAGGGGTTTGATATGGAAACTTATCAAGCTCAGGAGAATCAATTAAGCCCATTGTCACACATAATCATCTTTAATGATACCTAAAGATATTAACGTGAAATGATAGATATTTATGATCTAAATGCAATGGGACAGGAAGGAGCAAGGTAAATAATTCATGAATACAAGATAGACATGTGTGTATATATATATATATATATATATATATATATATATATATATATATATATATATATATATATATATATATATATATATATATGTATATAAAGAACATCATAATATCAAGTTGCAAGCAAATATCAATTATAATATATCTATTAATGCAACTAGCAAGATCATATAGCATACGTGGAAGAGTTCTACTATAGATCATAGAAGATTAAGAAAAATGATAATATACTAAACAACAATAAGGTTAATAAAGCTAATATCATGTATGCATATATTAGTGTTAATAATCTAAAAGCATGGCAACTTATCAGTTAAATCGTATTGGCACACTAATTAAACCATTCTAGAATATAATGTAACGTTGACAAGTTTTTGAAAAGAAAACTTATCTCAGGTCCAGCTTTTCAGAGATAGTGGGCACGACGGTGATAGTAGAAATCTTAAGAGTCGGTCCAAAACATGTCGAAGTAGCCAAGTAGTATTCTCATGCATAGAAATCAAGGGAACTAGATCCGAGATGCTCAATTGATCACAACAATCATCACAAGTCGTGAAGGTTAATAGAAGTAGCACGTAGGAGGCTTCAACTTGAAATAGTAACGGGTACACCATGATACCAATGCTCCAAGAGTGAATAGCACAATGCCGAGACGAGAAAATTCCCGCAAGAACGTCATAGGCGAAACAATTGCAGAATGTGAAACAACGTGATAGAAGCCAATATTCGTCAAAGGTAATAGAGCGAGATGAGAGAATCAACATGCAATAGACTCTTCATTCGTTAGTTACCTAAACATGATAAACAGCTTGGTACCCAGATTCTCATGGGTCCTAGTTGGTTAGATGAGAACATCCATTGCATTTGAATGCACATGATGGGGATGTCGACGATAAGTACAAGAATTCATCCATAGTTTGTTTTAAATAACAAACAATGACTTTCTTGACTAGAATAATAAGTAATGAATGTTAATAGTATTAGTTCTAAATTTACTCACTAGATTTAACAAATTTTATTTGTTTTAATGCATTTGTTGAAGGATCATTTGTGATAAATCCTAATCCGGTTTTATCATAAAATGGCTTTTGAATGTCGAGAAGATATTTTAAAGATTTAGAGCTATTTTCAAACTTTGCCAATGTTTTAGCTTTTTCATTTTCAATTTTGATTTCATGTTTGTAGTCTCGACATTTTTTGCATTCAAGATCGATTTCGATATTACTTTTAAGTCTAGACATTTTATCTTCTAAAATGATTTCTTTTTCAAAGTTGTTTTCAGCGGATGTTGAAAATTCGTTCTTAAAAATGATTTTTGAGTCAATGTTGCAAAAATGTTTGAAGTTGTTTTCCATTTTTAAAAATTCTAATGTAAATTGATCATAGCAAAAATGTTTAGTTTTAGATTGTACCTTCTTTGTAGTTGTACATTCCTCACATGCTATATGGTGATCAATTCCATCTTCCATGTCGCTCCATGTTTTGTTTGTAGTATCACTTGGATCGAGAGACATGTAGTTCTTGCCATCAATACTTGTGTTCTCATTTGTTTGAATGTTCTCATAAGCCGTATCATCATCGTCTTCTTTGCACTTGTTGCACCATGATTTATTCACGCTCTTTCTTCGGATTTGGCTTATGTATTCTTCGTTGTAAATACCTTCAATGATCACATTTGAACTAGTAGTACATTTGTTTATTTCAACTAAATATTTATTTACTAAATTTTTTAGATTAACTATTTCTTGTGCAATATCAAGTTTATCATCTTTGGTTTTACATTCTTCTTGGTGAATCTTTAAAAGACATTTCCAAATATCATTTGCCGTTTTACAATGAAATAATCTTTCATATTTAACTTTTGGTAGAGTTTCGAAGATAAGTAATTTGGCTTTAGTGTTTTTATCAATTTTAGTTTGAAAATTATTATTTTGATTTTCAAAATCTATTTTGGTTGATTTAAGATCACCAATTGAAATGATATGCCAAAGATCAAGATCTATTGATTTCACATAATTTTCAAATTTGTTTTTCCATTCAAGAAAATGATCATTTTCAAATAATGGTGGTTGTTGCATAAATTCCCCTTCTAAATATTTTTCAGATTCCATAGATCGTTACAAGTTTTAAAATACAGTCTATTTTAAAAATCTTGCTAGACGTGGCTCTGGTACCAATTGTGGAAAACTAGAAGGGGGGGTTGAATAGTTTTGCGTCTTTTTCGTTTAATAAGAATTTGCTTTTCAAAGAATTGATATTAATTGTAAAAACCTTTGAAGCTAAAGTATAGATACAAACCTAATTCACATATATCATATATATATACACTACTTGTTTAAAGTGTTGAATAGAAATTATAATTTCATATATCTCACTTAATTACAAGTTTGTACTAATATATATATATATATATGTGTCTTAGTAATTGTTTATACTTGTATTTTACCAAAGTATAATTAATGTTTTGAATGTAACCTAGTTTGATCTTTATGTGAAATCAATATATGCACAACACACAATATTAGCAATATATGAAAAGCTAGTAAGTAAACAAGTAAAGAGTGAGACATGGAAAGATCAAACCGAGAGACAAAGGATTTATAGTGGTTCGGCTACAAGGACACCTTCCTTGCCCTACTCCACTCCCCGAGCACCGAACTCGAGAGTTTTCTTCACTAAGTCAATAACCTCCCTTATGGCGGAGAAAACCGTACACACCAAAAGCTTACACCAATTAACGACACAAAGCAAGATGTCGAGTTCTAATCGTAGCTAGAACCAATCTCACACCAAATATCACACCACTTCTTCTTCACACCTTTGCACTACTTCAATACTACTTCACACCACAAATATCTTCACACCTTCAAGGCACTAATGTCTTGACACCTTCAAGCCACCAATGTCTTCACACCTTTAAGCCACTAATGTCTTGACACCTTCAAGTCACTAATGTCTTCACACCTTTAAGCCACTAATGTCTTGACACCTTCAAGTCACTAATGTCTTCACACCTTTAAGCCACTAATGTCTTGACACCTTCAAGCCACCAATGTCTTCACGCCTTCAAGCTACTAAAGTCTTCACAACTTCAATCTACTAATGTCTTCAAGTCTTCTTCACTAGGAACCCTCAATATCTTCACAACAAGTTCCTATTGCTACAATCTCCTATCACCAATACTATCTAACCCTTCTTCTCCACTTCAAGTTCCACTTTACACTTACACCAATTCTAGATTCTTCAACCAAATCTAGCTAACTAATACATACACCTTATTCACCAATGAATGAAAGATTTACAAGAAAATATAAACAAGCAACTTAGATAGCAAGATGATACTAAGTTGTAATACTCCTAATAGAAGTATTCTTCTCTTTGCACTTTGAATGTTGAGGCTTGAATCACTTTGAAAGAAAGATCAAAGTATATAAGATCAAAGGATTATTAGAGAAAGGAAATGGATGTTTAGATCTGAAAGTTTCTGGTGCAAAAAGGTGAGGAAAATGTGCAAAATGATCCAGTATTTAAAGGGCCAGATTTTACTGTTCGGGAGCGTGCCGGTCCCCTTAATTATAGGCCGGTCCCCTTAATGATTAAAGGGGCCGCCTAGTAAAATTAAGGGGGCCGCCCTCCTGAACGTTTGAAAAGATTCTCTGGATAAAATTTGCTCTTTTTGGTTGGAAATTTGAAATCATATTTTTGTGGTTTAATAAAGCTTTACCAAAAATGATTTACAAATATATATAAAATGTTAAAATCATTTTATAAAATGTTATGTCTTAAGACAAGATTTCCTTTGATCTTATAATGCACTAATCACTTTGTTTATTCATACCTTAAGTGATTAAATGGTGAAAGTGAGTATTTACTACTAAATACTTGTTTACGTCATAACCTTTGGATTTAATTAGTTTACGTTTTGTGATTATCAAAACATAGAGATATCGAAAGATATGAATAACGTTTTTAGTCATTTATTTATATCAACAATCTCCCCCTTTTTGATGATTACAAAACCTAAACTCATTAAATCCAAAAATAAATTTTTAGACAAGTATTTAGTGAGTTTATATTCACTTCTCCCCCTTTTTGTAGAATCAAAAAGGTTTAAGCCCATAAGGTAAAGGCTCCCCCTTGATGTATGCTCCCCCTCGTTTGAGGGCACCAAGGGTTCGAGATATGGAATTCTTGCAAGAAAAATATTAGAAGCACAAGCAAATACATATAGCATAATAATAACTAATAGTAAGCATGGCAAAGAAGAATTTTAAACACATATAAAAGCATTCATTAATTCAAGATGATTATGTCAACCACATAATCATTGTTACAAAAGCCATAATAATGGAATTCTAATACTAAGTAGAATATCCTATTGTGCCAACAAGGAGTGTCCCCAAACTTTCTTGAATCCCAAAATGGTTGAAAGGTTTTATTTGAAAATGAGAAACATAAGCATATAAAATGCTTAGTGGTTTAGTGGAGATAAACTTTTGGTTGCATGGATGTTGGTGAGTTTGGAGATGTGGAACTTGTAGGTGGTGGATTTGAAGTTGGGTTTGTTGGTTGAGGATTTTGATGTTGTTCAAGTGATGGTGTTTGTTGAGATCTAGTAAGAAGATACTCAATCCAAGTAAAGTGCTCATTCAAAGCAATGGTTTGTTGTTGAAGGAAGATGCAACAAGGGCAATTGTTAACATGCTTCTCCATTTGGTTGATGTTATGTGGTGATGATGGTGAGCTTGATTGGGGTGGATCCAAATTGCGTTGCGCAAGATGTAATGCTAAAAGAGCACTAAGCTCATGAGCCTCTTTTAGCTCCTCAACGAACTTCAAGTGTTCGGAGGAAGGTGATGATGCTGGAACATGGTAGTTGTCTTGGGTGAAGGTTTGAACATGCAACATAGGAGTGGCATGTGAGGTTGTAGGATGTGGTGGTGGTACTCTTGGTGGTGGAGACATGATTGAGCTTGGGTAGTCATGAAAACATGAAATGGGTGGAAGAGATTCTCCAAGAGTGAGTGGTGTTTTTGTTGAATGAGCAACATGTGGTATTGATTGAGAGATTGGGATTGTTGTTTTGGGATTGAGCATGCTCATCATAAGAAGAAGCATGAATGAGGGAATGAGTGGGTGATAGGTTGTGTGATGAATCATTATTGTGGGTTTGAGGTTTAGTAGTTGGTTGACTTGGAACAACATCACTTGAGTTTTGACAAGAATCAAGTTTCCTCCTCCAAACTGGTTTGACGGAGATCCTTGCGGTTCTTGAAATTTTAGGTTTTTGGTTGTTGGGAGATGACATGTTTGGGTATGATGGCATTTATGATGGGAAGAGGGTATTTATAGTGTATGAGAAATGTGGTTTAGGAAGGTAAATTTTGAGGGATAGCATGGGACAAAATATGTTTGTGAATTTTGGGAAGTATAGGCTGAAGTGGGTCAAAAAGTGATAAAGAAAACAGTATCCCTGACCATCAGATGGCTGGTCCCCTTAATTAGGGGCCGGTCCCCTTAATCATTAAGGGGGCCGCCTTATATAATTAAGGGGGCCGCCCATCTGGTGATTCCCAGAATGCCAGAAATGGGTTTTTGGCAGAAAATTTTCAAAAAGGTTGTGTTTTTGTTTTTGGATTCAAGTAAGTTCAACTCTTTGAGGCAATATAGGGCATACTATTCATGAATGTAGAGAATGATATAGAATTAATTAAAGTAGGCAATTAATTTCTAATAATCATGCTATCTATTAATTTATCAATTAAGATATGCAACAAAGGAGACAATAAGCCAAATAAGCTAAATGAGCAACTATATGAAGATGATAACATTTTAGTCTAGAGCAAACATGTTGATGATAGTTGACAAGTAACAAATAGGTGGATATGATTATATGGACTTCAAGACTTGTTACAAACAAGATACATATGGGCATGTCATGATTCTCATGAAATGATTTAATTAAATTGTAAATGTCATTTCCAATAGAAGTATATGATACTTGAGAGAGTTGAATGTGTTTTAAGCAAAACGTTTTTAGTTTTATTCAACAATGTTTTTGAAGTGACTTCAAGTATGCATTATACTAACATAAATTGAATTTTGTTTCTTAACGTGTAACAAAAAATATTTCAATCTTGTTCTTGAGCAAAATAGTGGTTATGAAAGAAATTTTAGTCAAATAAATTGTTAAAGAAAATATTTCATTCAAAAAAAGAGAGAAGTTTTGAACATGATGTTTTGATCATGATAATCAAGAAGTTTCAAATGAGGGGTTTGATATGGAAACTTATCAAGCTCAGGAGAATCAATTAAGCCCATTGTCACACATAATCATCTTTAATGATACCTAAAGATATTAACGTGAAATGATAGATATTTATGATCTAAATGCAATGGGACAGGAAGGAGCAAGGTAAATAGTTCATGAATACAAGATAGACATGTGTGTATATATATATATATATATATATATATATATATATATATATATATATATATATATATATATATATATATATATATATGTATATATATATATGTATATATATATATATATATATATATATATATATATATATATATATATATATATATATATATATATATATAAAGGACATCATAATATCAAGTTGCAAGCAAATATCAATTATAATATATCTATTAATGCAACTAGCAAGATCATATAGCATACGTGGAAGAGTTCTACTATAGATCATAGAAGATTAAGAAAAATGATAATATACTAAACAACAATAAGGTTAATAAAGCTAATATCATGTATGCATATATTAGTGTTAATAATCTAAAAGCATGGCAACTTATCAGTTAAATCGTATTGGCACACTAATTAAACCATTCTAGAATATAATGTAACGTTGACAAGTTTTTGAAAAGAAAACTTATCTCAGGTCCAGCTTTTCAGAGATAGTGGGCACGACGGTGATAGTAGAAATCTTAAGAGTCGGTCCAAAACATGTCGAAGTTGCCAAGTAGTATTCTCATTTATAGAAATCAAGGGAACTAGATCCGAGATGCTCAATTGATCACAACAATCATCACAAGTTGTGAAGGTTAATAGAAGTAGCACGTAGGAGGCTTCAACTTGAAATAGTAACGGGTACACCATGATACCAATGCTCCAAGAGTGAATAGCACAATGCCGAGACGAGAAAATTCCCGCAAGAACGTCATAGGCGAAACAATTGCAGAATGTGAAACAACGTCATAGAAGCCAATATTCGTCAAAGGTAATAGAGCGAGATGAGAGAATCAACATGCAATAGACTCTTCATTCGTTAGTTACCTAAACATGATAAACAGTTTGGTACCCAGATTCTCATGGGTCCTAGTTGGTTAGATGAGAACATCCATTGCATTTGAATGCACATGATGGGGATGTCGACGATAAGTACAAGAATTCATCCATAGTTTGTTTTAAATAACAAACAATGACTTTCTTGACTAGAATAATAAGTAATGAATGTTAATAGTATTAGTTCTAAATTTACTCACTAGATTTAACAAATTTTATTTGTTTTAATGCATTTGTTGAAGGATCATTTGTGATAAATCCTAATCCGGTTTTATCATAAAATGGCTTTTGAATGTCGAGAAGATATTTTAAAGATTTAGAGCTATTTTCAAACTTTGCCAATGTTTTAGCTTTTTCATTTTCAATTTTGATTTCATGTTTGTAGTCTCGACATTTTTTGCATTCAAGATCGATTTCGATATTACTTTTAAGTCTAGACATTTTATCTTCTAAAATGATTTCTTTTTCAAAGTTGTTTTCAGCGGATGTTGAAAATTCGTTCTTAAAAATGATTTTTGAGTCAATGTTGCAAAAATGTTTGAAGTTGTTTTCCATTTTTAAAAATTCTAATGTAAATTGATCATAGCAAAAATGTTTAGTTTTAGATTGTACCTTCTTTGTAGTTGTACATTCCTCACATGCTATATGGTGATCAATTCCATCTTCCATGTCGCTCCATGTTTTGTTTGTAGTATCACTTGGATCGAGAGACATGTAGTTCTTGCCATCAATACTTGTGTTCTCATTTGTTTGAATGTTCTCATAAGCCGTATCATCATCGTCTTCTTTGCACTTGTTGCACCATGATTTATTCACGCTCTTTCTTCGGATTTGGCTTATGTATTCTTTGTTGTAAATACCTTCAATGATCACATTTGAACTAGTAGTACATGTGTTTATTTCAACTAAATATTTATTTACTAAATTTTTTAGATTAACTATTTCTTGTGCAATATCAAGTTTATCATCTTTGGTTTTACATTCTTCTTGGTGAATCTTTAAAAGACATTTCCAAATATCATTTGCCGTTTTACAATGAAATAATCTTTCATATTTAACTTTTGGTAGAGTTTCGAAGATAAGTAATTTGGCTTTAGTGTTTTTATCAATTTTAGTTTGAAAATTATTATTTTGATTTTCAAAATCTATTTTGGTTGATTTAAGATCACCAATTGAAATGATATGCCAAAGATCAAGATCTATTGATTTCACATAATTTTCAAATTTGTTTTTCCATTCAAGAAAATGATCATTTTCAAATAATGGTGGTTGTTGCATAAATTCACCTTCTAAATATTTTTCAAATTCCATAGATCGTTACAAGTTTTAAAATACAGTCTATTTTAAAAATCTTGCTAGACGTGGCTCTGGTACCAATTGTGGAAAACTAGAAGGGGGGGTTGAATAGTTTTGCGTCTTTTTCGTTTAATAAGAATTTGCTTTTCAAAGAATTGATATTAATTGTAAAAACCTTTGAAGCTAAAGTATAGATACAAACCTAATTCACATATATCATATATATATACACTACTTGTATAAAGTGTTGAATAGAAATTATAATTTCATATATCTCACTTAATTACAAGTTTGTACTAATGTGTGTGTATATATATATATATATATATATATATATATATATATATATATATATATATATATATATATATATATATATATATATATATATATATATGTGTGTGTGTGTGTGTGTGTCTTAGTAATTGTTTATACTTATATTTTACCAAAGTATAATTAATGTTTTGAATGTAACCTAGTTTGATCTTTATGTGAAATCAATATATGCACAACACACAATATTAGCAATATATGAAAAGCTACTAAGTAAACAAGTAAAGAGTGAGAGATGGAAAGATCAAACCGAGAGACAAAGGATTTATAGTGGTTCGGCTACAAGGACACCTTCCTTGCCCTACTCCACTCCCCGAGCACCGAACTCGAGAGTTTTCTTCACTAAGTCAATAACCTCCCTTATGGCGGTGAAAACCGTACACACCAAAAGCTTACACCAATTAACGACACAAAGCAAGATGTCGAGTTCTAATCGTAGCTAGAACCAATCTCACACCAAATATCACACCACTTCTTCTTCACACCTTTGCACTACTTCAATACTACTTCACACCACAAATATCTTCACACCTTCAAGGCACTAATGTCTTGACACCTTCAAGCCACCAATGTCTTCACACCTTTAAGCCACTAATGTCTTGACACCTTCAAGTCACTAATGTCTTCACACCTTTAAGCCACTAATTTCTTGACACCTTCAAGTCACTAATGTCTTCACACCTTTAAGCCACTAATGTCTTGACACCTTCAAGCCACCAATGTCTTCACGCCTTCAAGCTACTAAAGTCTTCACAACTTCAATCTACTAATGTCTTCAAGTCTTCTTCACTAGGAACCCTCAATATCTTCACAACAAGTTCCTATTGCTACAATCTCCTATCACCAATACTATCTAACCCTTCTTCTCCACTTCAAGTTCCACTTTACACTTACACCAATTCTAGATTCTTCAACCAAATCTAGCTAACTAATACATACACCTTATTCACCAATGAATGAAAGATTTACAAGAAAATATAAACAAGCAACTTAGATAGCAAGATGATACTAAGTTGTAATACTCCTAATAGAAGTATTCTTCTCTTTGCACTTTGAATGTTGAGGCTTGAATCACTTTGAAACAAAGATCAAAGTATATAAGATCAAAGGATTATTAGAGAAAGGAAATGGATGTTTAGATCTGAAAGTTTCTGGTGCAAAAAGGTGAGGAAAATGTGCAAAATGATCCAGTATTTAAAGGGCCAGATTTTACTGTTCGGGAGCGTGTCGGTCCCCTTAATTATAGGTCGGTCCCCTTAATGATTAAGGGGGCCGCCTAGTAAAATTAAAGGGGCCGCCCTCCTGAACGTTTGAAAAGATTCTCTGGATAAAATTTGCCCTTTTTGGTTGGAAATTTGAAATCATATTTTTGTGGTTTAATAAAGCTTTACCAAAAATGATTTACAAATATATATAAAATGTTAAAATCATTTTATAAAATGTTATGTCTTAAGACAAGATTTCCTTTGATCTTATAATGCACTAATCACTTTGTTTATTCATACCTTAAGTGATTAAATGGTGAAAGTGAGTATTTACTACTAAATACTTGTTTACGTCATAACCTTTGGATTTAATTAGTTTACGTTTTGTGATTATCAAAACATAGAGATATCGAAAGATATGAATAACGTTTTTAGTCATTTATTTATATCAACATTTTAAACTATTTTAAGGGCCTACTTCCGCACTAATTTTAAACAATGTAAATTCAATACTTTTAGCTAAACAAGTTTATTCTAAATGATTGAAGTGAAAACCATTTTACACTTGTTTTGTAATACCAATTGAGTTACACCCCAGCTACATGTATGCTTCCGCTGGACCCGATTCTGGGGGTGTGACAATCATCTTCCCCACCTCCCCCATATGTTTACAACTCCCCCCCCACCACCAGAACATTATTAAACCACAAGCTTTTTTAACATAACAGAATGAGACAAGCAAGGTTGACTTGTTACATCATTCTAAAGTTTGATTATTCTTTCCAAAACAACTTTCTGTTTTTGTTTTTCGTTCATTCTTAACAAATGTATTTTCATGTAAATAAGGCCTCTCAATATGCAATGAGCTTGATTTTTGTATGTTGTATTGATCATTTATAACATGTGATTCGTTCTTCTTTGTTTAAAAACTTTTAAAGTAATTCTCAGTTTTCTTCCTTGCATAATTTCTTTCTATTTGTCAAAAATGTAACTATGTTGACTGTTTAATCAAATTCTTAAATATTAGGATGACAATCGCATCACACAGTAAACTCAACAGAACGGTTAGATAAATACTTTATCCAACCCATTGAACGTAATACGTGGAAAACCGACCCTCGCCGTTACCTGCCATGTTTTTTTTTAACAAAGTTTAATACATATGTTTTTGCCAGTAGCCAACGGAGAGTACACTAAATTACACAATTGCTCCAGGGGGACCACAACTCTTAAACAATTCAAGAGTTTCTACATCAAGTAACTAACTAGAGATATACATATAATAACCCATAAATCGCAACTGGATATGGTATATAAAGTACGTGTCTCAACGCTATAACTGATGCAAAGAACAAACTATAGAAAGTTAGGAAATTACCCTTAATATTTTCAGATTGGTCAAAGAATTCTACAAGAGATGCAACATCTCCATGGATTTCAACAGTTTCCTTTCATATTTTCGAAGTCATTTTCTTTTTCTTTTTTTTTTTTTTTTTTTTGAACTGTGGAGATTTATTAGACACATGCTAGTAAGAAGCTAGCATGGACAAAACAAGAAAAGATTACAAATGAAGACAAAGAACACTCGGAAGCAACACCAATCAATCCAAGAAATACTACAAAGCTTAGCTATATTTTTTATCCAAAGATAAGATGTCGCAATAATGTCATCAATCATCTTGATCGTATTAACCTGAACCGCCTGAAAAACTAGAAGATTCCGAGCCCTTCATATCCACACTATAGCACATAAAACCACAACATTGAAAAAAGAACTTGTTCTTTCCCAGAGATTCAAATCACCATTATCAGCCATATCAAGAACATTCAAGGCGTCATCTAGGGGGATCACATCCAAACCCCACCATTTTCGAATCAAATCCCAAATATTCCGAGAAAAGGTACAAAGAGCAAAAAGGTGATCTTCATCTTCAATTTTTTCCTCACAAAACGGACATAAAATAGAGTGAAGGTCTATTCCTCTTTTATCAAGATTGGCTCTCGTTGGCAGCCTATAATTTCGAATCCTCCATTCCAAAATAATGATTTTACCGGGAACAAGATTATTCCAACGAAGTTTGGAACCTGTTTGCTCCAACAACTTGGAATCAATAATTGCTCGTAAAGTAGAAACGGAGAACTCGCCTGATGGATTAAGAGACCAACGCCAAGTCATATTTTCAAAGTTATTTAAGACATTAATTTTTGCAGTTCGTACATTTTCAAACACAATGCAGGCCTTTAACAGAATCAATGATATGTTAGTAGGAGTAACAAAGATTAATTCAGAAACAAGCTAAGAGTAAATCACTAGCAATGGCAATCATCTAGCAGTTATACAAAGGTTAATATAATTAAAGCAACGATCAGTGCCTTCTAGAAGTAGTCTTTCATGGAGAAGACTATAGAGAGGGGAAGATTTCACAAGCTGACCCAATGCTCATGTATATGTTTGACAAATCATTGTTATGAAAGTAATGTCATCTGGATTGCGGTTAGACTCAAAGATGATAAATACACGATTTGCTTCGTGTTAATTTGCTTAACATGTCAATCTATGTCACAGGTGAGAAACAAAACATACATTGAACTAGCATACTCAAGCAATGATAATTTCAATTTGTTATATACACAGGTGTGTTTGGAGTTGAGCATTTTGGAGAAGTGAGCGTTGAGCGTTATGATCATTAATGCTCGTTTGGCAAGCACCAAGTAGTTTTATTTATTTTTTCGGAATGCTTATTTTTCAACGGTCCATAAGTAACATTTATTAGCGTTGAGCATTTAGAGTCATTATACACATTATGATTACGCCTACAGCTACGTTACCAAACGCTTTTATTAAAAAAAAAAAAAAAAAAAAAAAAAAAAAAAAAAAAAAAAAACACCGCTAGTGCTTAATGCTACTACTATTTTTGCCAAACACACTCATAGCAAAGTACTCTCATAGCTAGTCTCATCATTCCAAAATATATGTATGAATTACTCTTTTATTATTATTATTATTACTTTATTTTTTATTTTTTTGTTATTATTATTTTTTCTTATTTTTCAAAAATGAATTACTGTCTCACAGAATTGCTCTACACTAAGGCAGTTCTTCACTGCAGATTTAGCAATGGTGGGGAATATAGTAGAAGAGTTTCAAGCTACGTCTGTTTTCCCGAGAACAAAGTGTTTTCAATTATGCAATCATCTCCTTTCTAGCATTTAGGTGTGGAATATAGTAGAAGAGTTTCTGGCTATATATGTCATTTTTCTAGAGAACTAAGTTGTACCAATGACCACTATGCATTATAAATAGAATCAACGACTAAACAACAACATACCTAATCCCGCTAGAATGATGAATGAATGTCAAATATCAATCTTATACTTTTCTAATGCAAGTTGATGAATATTTTACAATTTCAAAGGTAACTGTTTTATTCTCATGAACATGAATAAGGCATAAACAATATAATTAACTCAACGTGTACATACCAACTAGTACATAGTGGTTAACCATCAATCCATTCCAACAAAAAAAAACAATATAAATTCCAGTAATTTAAAATAAAAAAATGTGGATGCCTACTATAAAACAAGCTTGTAATCAACCCACTTAAGCACACAAAAACAAATCTTAGTCTTGTAAAAGAAGAGTGCCTCTTAATATGGGAAACAATGGGGTGCTGAGGCATTGGCCTCAACTTGTGTATGCTTTTTCTTTCTTCTTGTTAGCCGCTATTGTCATTGCTGATAAATCATATGGTTATAATTCTCCAAAGCCTAATGGCTGGAAATTGCCTAAGGTGAAGCATACCTTGCCAAAATCACCTTACGTCTACAAGTCACAGCCACCACCAGTGAAACACGAATTGCCGTATGTTAAGCCATATCTTCATAAATCTCCTCATCATTCTTATGTTTACAAGTCTCCACCACCACCTAAGTATGCTTACAAGTCTCCACCGCCACCTAAGTATGCTTACAAGTCTCCACCACCACCATCACATTACGCTTACAAATCTCCACCACCACCAAAGTATGCTTACAAGTCACCACCACCACCAAAGTATGCTTACAAGTCTCCACCACCACCTAAGTATGCTTACAAGTCTCCACCACCACCATCACATTACGCTTACAAATCTCCACCGCCACCAAAGTATGCTTACAAGTCTCCACCACCACCTAAGTATGCTTACAAGTCTCCACCACCACCATCACATTACGCTTACAAATCTCCACCACCACCTCCATATGTTTACAAGTCTCCACCACCACCTTCACATTACGCTTACAAATCTCCACCACCACCTCCATATGTTTATAAGTCTCCACCACTACAGTCACATTACGTTTACAAGTCTCCTCCACCACCTCCGTATGTTTACAAATCTCCACCACCGCCGTCACACTACGCTTACAAGTCTCCACCACCACCTCCATATGTTTACAAGTCTCCACCACCGCCGTCACACTATGTTTACAAGTCTCCACCACCACCTCCGTATGTTTACAAGTCTCCACCACCGCCATCACCATATGTTTACAAGTCTCCTCCACCGCCTCCGTATGTTTACAAGTCTCCACCACCACCTCCATACGTTTACAAGTCTCCACCACCACCATCACCTTCTCCCCCACCTCCATATGTTTACAAGTCACCACCTCCACCATCATCTTCCCCACCTCCCCCATATGTTTACAACTCCCCCCCACCACCAGAACATTATTAAACCACAAGCTTTTTTAACATAACAGAATGAGACAAGCAAGGTTGACTTGTTACATCATCCTAAAGTTTGCTTATTCTTTCCAAAACAACTTTCTGTTTTTGTTTTTCGTTCATTCTTAACAAATGTATTTTCATGTAAATAAGGCCTCTCAATATGCAATGAGCATGATTTTTGTATGTTGTATTGATCATTTATAACATGTGATTCGTTCTTCTATGTTTAAGAACTTTTAAAGTAATTTTCAGTTTTCTTCTTTGCATAATTTCTGTCTATTTGTCAAAAATGTAACTATGTTGACAGTATAATCAAATTCTTAAATACTAGGATGACAAGCGCATCACACAGTAAACTCAACAGAACGGTTAGATAAATACTTTATCCAACCCATTGAACGTAATACGCGGAAAACCGACCCTTGCCGTTACCTGCCAAGTTTTTTTTTTTTTTAACAAAGTTTAATATATAAGTTTTTGCCAGTAGCCAATGGAGAGTACACTAAATTACACAATTGCTCGAGGGGGACCACAACTCTTAAACAATTCAAGAGTTTCTACATCAAGTAACTAACTAGAGATATACATATAATAACCCATAAATCGCAACTGAATATGGTATCTAAACTACGTGTCTCAACGCTATAACTGATGCAAAGAACAAACTATCGAAAGTTAGGAAATTACCCTTAATATTTTCAGATTGGTCAAAGAATTCTACAAGAGATGCCACATCTCCATCGATTTCAACAGTTTCCTTTCATATTTTCGAAGTCTTTTTTTTTTTTTTTTTTTTTTTTTTTTTTTTTTTTTTTTGAACTGTGGAGATTTATTAGACACATGCTAGTAAGAAGCTAGCATGGACAAAACAAGAAAAGATTACAAATGAAGACAAAGAACACTCGGAAGCAACACCAATCAATCCAAGAAATACTACAAAGCTTAGCTCTATTTTTTATCCAAAGATAAGATGTCGCAATAATGTCATCAATCATCTTGATCGTATTAACCTGAACCGCCTGAAATACTAGAAGATTCCGAGCCCTTCATATCCACACTATAGCACATAAAACCACAACATTGAAAAAAGAACTTGTTCTTTCCCAGAGATTCAAATCACCATTATCAGCCATATCAAGAACATTCAAGGCGTCATCTAGGGGGATCACATCCAAACCCCACCATTTTCGAATCAAATCCCAAATATTCCGAGAAAAGGTACAAAGAGCAAAAAGGTGATCTTCATCTTCAATTTTTTCCTCACAAAACGGACATAAAATAGAGTGAAGGTCTATTCCTCTTTTATCAAGATTGGCTCTCGTTGGCAGCCTATAATTTCGAATCCTCCATTCCAAAATAATGATTTTACCGGAAACAAGATTATTCCAACGAAGTTTAATTTGGAACCTGTTTGCTCCAACAACTTGGAATCAATAATTGCTCGTAAAGTAGAAACGGAGAACTCGCCTGATGGATTAAGAGACCAACGCCAAGTCATATTTTCAAAGTTATTTAAGACATTAATTTTTGCAGTTCGTACATGTGGAGTTTGATAGACTCCATGGACCGTTTTGAGCACTAGGGTTAAACAATAACAATGAGAATAACATGCAGCGGAATAAGAATAAATCAAAGTTATTGACACAAGGTTTTTCCATCATCATCACCTCCAATTATTATTTGATCAGAACACACACACACACTTTTCTAGTCGACTACATTGTGAAAGACATATAAAAAACCTATACCCTATGTCTCTTTATATAGAGAGATATTAGGGTTTACAAAAGACTACGAAGGACTAAATATAAAATCTTCTTTATCAAGCAAGTCCTTCTTGTTTCAATCTTCATCTTTTGTAGAATTCCAGCTTTGCATTATAGTCCCTTTGTTTCATTCTTTTATCTATTTTGTCACATCAAATCAAGAATCCCAACAGTACATTTTCTAACAACATGCAGGCCTTTAACAGAATCAATGATATGTTAGTAGGAGTAACAAAGATTAATTCAGAAACAAGCTAAGAGTAAATCACTAGCAATGGCAATCATCTAGCAGTTATACAAAGGCTAATATAATTAAAGCAACGATCAGTGCCTTCTAGAAGTAGTCTTTCATGGAGAAGACTATAGAGAGGGGAACATTTCACAAGCTGACCCAATGCTCATGTATATGTTTGACAAATCATTGTTAAGAAAGTAATGTCATCTGGATTGCGGTTAGACTCAAAGATGATAAATACACGATTTGCTTCGTGTTAATTTGCTTTACATGTCAATCTATGTCACAGGTGAGAAACAAAACATACATTGAACTAGCATACTCAAGCAATGATAATTTCAATTTGTTATATATACAAGTGTGTTTGGCGAGGAGCATTTTGGAGAAGTGAGCGTTGAGCGTTATGATCATTAATGCTCGTTTGGCAAGCACCAAATAGTTTTATTTATTTTTTCGGAATGCTTATTTTTCAACGGTCCATAAGTAACATTTATTAGCGTTGAGCATTTAGAGTCGTTATACACATTATGATTACGCCCACAGCTACGTTACCAAATGTTTTTATTAAAATAAATAAATAAACATAGCCCACTGCTAGTGCTTAATGCTACTACTATTTTTGCCAAACACACTCGTAGCAAAGTACTCACATAGCTAGTCTCATCATTCCGAAATATATGTAAGAATTACTCTTTTATTATTATTATTATTAATTTATTTTTTATTTTTTTATTATTATTATTTTTTCTTTTTTTTTAAAAAATTAATTACTGTCACACAAAATTGCTCTACACTAAGGCAGTTCTTCACTGCAGATTTAGCAATGGTGGGGAATATAGTAGAAGAGTTTCAGGCTAAGTCAGTTTTCCAGAGAACAAAGTTTTTTCAATTATGCAATCATCTCTTTTCTAGCATTTAGGTGTGGAATATAGTAGAAGAGTTTCTGGCTATGTCATTTTTCTAGAGAACTAAGTTGTACCAACGACCACTATGCATTAGAAATAGAATCAACAACAAAACAACAACATACCTAATCCCGCCAGAATGATGAATGAATGTCAAATATAAATCTTATACTTTTCTAATGCAAGTTGATGAATATTTTACAATTTCAAAGGTAACTGTTTTATTCTCATGAACATGAATAAGGCATAAACAATATAATTAACTCAACGTGTACATACCAACAAGTACATAGTGGTTAACCATCAATCCATTCCAACCAAAAAAACAATATAAATTCCAGTAATTTAAAATAAAAAAATGTGGATGCCTACTATAAAACAAGCTTGTAATCAACCCATTTAAGCACACAAAAACAAATCTTAGTCTTGTAAAAGAAGAGTGGCTCTTAATATGGGAAACAATGGGGTGCTGAGGCATTGGCCTCAACTTGTGTATGCTTTTTCTTTCTTCTTGTTAGCCGCTATTGTCATTGCTGATAAATCATATGGTTATAATTCTCCAAAGCCTAATGGCTGGAAATTGCCTAAGGTGAAGCATACCTTGCCAAAATCACCTTACGTCTACAAGTCTCCGCCACCACCAGTGAAACACGAATTGCCATATGTTAAGCCATATCTTCATAAATCTCCTCCTCATTCTTATGTCTACAAGTCTCCAAAACCGCAACCGAAACACAAATATCCGTATGTGAAGCCATATCTTCATAAATCACCTCATCATTCTTATGTTTACAAGTCTCCACCACCACCTAAGTATGCTTACAAGTCTCCACCGCCACCTAAGTATGCTTACAAGTCTCCACCACCACCATCACATTACGCTTACAAATCTCCACCACCACCAAAGTATGCTTACAAGTCTCCACCACCACCTAAGTATGCTTACAAGTCTCCACCACCACCATCACATTACGCTTACAAATCTCCACCGCCACCAAAGTATGCTTACAAGTCTCCACCACCACCTAAGTATGCTTACAAGTCTCCACCACCACCATCACATTACGCTTACAAATCTCCACCACCACCTCCATATGTTTACAAGTCTCCACCACCACCTTCACATTACGCTTACAAATCTCCACCACCACCTCCATATGTTTATAAGTCTCCACCACTACAGTCACATTACGTTTACAAGTCTCCTCCACCACCTCCGTATGTTTACAAATCTCCACCACCGCCGTCACACTACGCTTACAAGTCTCCACCACCACCTCCATATGTTTACAAGTCTCCACCACCGCCGTCACACTATGTTTACAAGTCTCCACCACCACCTCCGTATGTTTACAAGTCTCCACCACCGCCATCACCATATGTTTACAAGTCTCCTCCACCGCCTCCGTATGTTTACAAGTCTCCACCACCACCTCCATACGTTTACAAGTCTCCACCACCACCATCACCTTCTCCCCCACCTCCATATGTTTACAAGTCACCACCTCCACCATCATCTTCCCCACCTCCCCCATATGTTTACAACTCCCCCCCACCACCAGAACATTATTAAACCACAAGCTTTTTTAACATAACAGAATGAGACAAGCAAGGTTGACTTGTTACATCATCCTAAAGTTTGCTTATTCTTTCCAAAACAACTTTCTGTTTTTGTTTTTCGTTCATTCTTAACAAATGTATTTTCATGTAAATAAGGCCTCTCAATATGCAATGAGCATGATTTTTGTATGTTGTATTGATCATTTATAACATGTGATTCGTTCTTCTATGTTTAAGAACTTTTAAAGTAATTTTCAGTTTTCTTCTTTGCATAATTTCTGTCTATTTGTCAAAAATGTAACTATGTTGACAGTATAATCAAATTCTTAAATACTAGGATGACAAGCGCATCACACAGTAAACTCAACAGAACGGTTAGATAAATACTTTATCCAACCCATTGAACGTAATACGCGGAAAACCGACCCTTGCCGTTACCTGCCAAGTTTTTTTTTTTTTTAACAAAGTTTAATATATAAGTTTTTGCCAGTAGCCAATGGAGAGTACACTAAATTACACAATTGCTCGAGGGGGACCACAACTCTTAAACAATTCAAGAGTTTCTACATCAAGTAACTAACTAGAGATATACATATAATAACCCATAAATCGCAACTGAATATGGTATCTAAACTACGTGTCTCAACGCTATAACTGATGCAAAGAACAAACTATCGAAAGTTAGGAAATTACCCTTAATATTTTCAGATTGGTCAAAGAATTCTACAAGAGATGCCACATCTCCATCGATTTCAACAGTTTCCTTTCATATTTTCGAAGTCTTTTTTTTTTTTTTTTTTTTTTTTTTTTTTTTTTTTTGAACTGTGGAGATTTATTAGACACATGCTAGTAAGAAGCTAGCATGGACAAAACAAGAAAAGATTACAAATGAAGACAAAGAACACTCGGAAGCAACACCAATCAATCCAAGAAATACTACAAAGCTTAGCTCTATTTTTTATCCAAAGATAAGATGTCGCAATAATGTTATCAATCATCTTGATCGTATTAACCTGAACCGCCTGAAATACTAGAAGATTCCGAGCCCTTCATATCCACACTATAGCACATAAAACCACAACATTGAAAAAAGAACTTGTTCTTTCCCAGAGATTCAAATCACCATTATCAGCCATATCAAGAACATTCAAGGCGTCATCTAGGGGGATCACATCCAAACCCCACCATTTTCGAATCAAATCCCAAATATTCCGAGAAAAGGTACAAAGAGCAAAAAGGTGATCTTCATCTTCAATTTTTTCCTCACAAAACGGACATAAAATAGAGTGAAGGTCTATTCCTCTTTTATCAAGATTGGCTCTCGTTGGCAGCCTATAATTTCGAATCCTCCATTCCAAAATAATGATTTTACCGGAAACAAGATTATTCCAACGAAGTTTAATTTGGAACCTGTTTGCTCCAACAACTTGGAATCAATAATTGCTCGTAAAGTAGAAACGGAGAACTCGCCTGATGGATTAAGAGACCAACGCCAAGTCATATTTTCAAAGTTATTTAAGACATTAATTTTTGCAGTTCGTACATGTGGAGTTTGATAGACTCCATGGACCGTTTTGAGCACTAGGGTTAAACAATAACAATGAGAATAACATGCAGCGGAATAAGAATAAATCAAAGTTATTGACACAAGGTTTTTCCATCATCATCACCTCCAATTATTATTTGATCAGAACACACACACACACTTTTCTAGTCGACTACATTGTGAAAGACATATAAAAAACCTATACCCTATGTCTCTTTATATAGAGAGATATTAGGGTTTACAAAAGACTACGAAGGACTAAATATAAAATCTTCTTTATCAAGCAAGTCCTTCTTGTTTCAATCTTCATCTTTTGTAGAATTCCAGCTTTGCATTATAGTCCCTTTGTTTCATTCTTTTATCTATTTTGTCACATCAAATCAAGAATCCCAACAGTACATTTTCTAACAACATGCAGGCCTTTAACAGAATCAATGATATGTTAGTAGGAGTAACAAAGATTAATTCAGAAACAAGCTAAGAGTAAATCACTAGCAATGGCAATCATCTAGCAGTTATACAAAGGCTAATATAATTAAAGCAACGATCAGTGCCTTCTAGAAGTAGTCTTTCATGGAGAAGACTATAGAGAGGGGAACATTTCACAAGCTGACCCAATGCTCATGTATATGTTTGACAAATCATTGTTAAGAAAGTAATGTCATCTGGATTGCGGTTAGACTCAAAGATGATAAATACACGATTTGCTTCGTGTTAATTTGCTTTACATGTCAATCTATGTCACAGGTGAGAAACAAAACATACATTGAACTAGCATACTCAAGCAATGATAATTTCAATTTGTTATATATACAAGTGTGTTTGGCGAGGAGCATTTTGGAGAAGTGAGCGTTGAGCGTTATGATCATTAATGCTCGTTTGGCAAGCACCAAATAGTTTTATTTATTTTTTCGGAATGCTTATTTTTCAACGGTCCATAAGTAACATTTATTAGCGTTGAGCATTTAGAGTCGTTATACACATTATGATTACGCCCACAGCTACGTTACCAAATGTTTTTATTAAAATAAATAAATAAACATAGCCCACTGCTAGTGCTTAATGCTACTACTATTTTTGCCAAACACACTCGTAGCAAAGTACTCACATAGCTAGTCTCATCATTCCGAAATATATGTAAGAATTACTCTTTTATTATTATTATTATTAATTTATTTTTTATTTTTTTATTATTATTATTTTTTCTTTTTTTTTCAAAAATTAATTACTGTCACACAAAATTGCTCTACACTAAGGCAGTTCTTCACTGCAGATTTAGCAATGGTGGGGAATATAGTAGAAGAGTTTCAGGCTACGTCAGTTTTCCAGAGAACAAAGTTTTTTCAATTATGCAATCATCTCTTTTCTAGCATTTAGGTGTGGAATATAGTAGAAGAGTTTCTGGCTATGTCATTTTTCTAGAGAACTAAGTTGTACCAACGACCACTATGCATTAGAAATAGAATCAACAACAAAACAACAACATACCTAATCCCGCCAGAATGATGAATGAATGTCAAATATAAATCTTATACTTTTCTAATGCAAGTTGATGAATATTTTACAATTTCAAAGGTAACTGTTTTATTCTCATGAACATGAATAAGGCATAAACAATATAATTAACTCAACGTGTACATACCAACAAGTACATAGTGGTTAACCATCAATCCATTCCAACCAAAAAAACAATATAAATTCCAGTAATTTAAAATAAAAAAATGTGGATGCCTACTATAAAACAAGCTTGTAATCAACCCATTTAAGCACACAAAAACAAATCTTAGTCTTGTAAAAGAAGAGTGGCTCTTAATATGGGAAACAATGGGGTGCTGAGGCATTGGCCTCAACTTGTGTATGCTTTTTCTTTCTTCTTGTTAGCCGCTATTGTCATTGCTGATAAATCATATGGTTATAATTCTCCAAAGCCTAATGGCTGGAAATTGCCTAAGGTGAAGCATACCTTGCCAAAATCACCTTACGTCTACAAGTCTCCGCCACCACCAGTGAAACACGAATTGCCATATGTTAAGCCATATCTTCATAAATCTCCTCCTCATTCTTATGTCTACAAGTCTCCAAAACCGCAACCGAAACACAAATATCCGTATGTGAAGCCATATCTTCATAAATCACCTCATCATTCTTATGTTTACAAGTCTCCACCACCACCTAAGTATGCTTACAAGTCTCCACCGCCACCTAAGTATGCTTACAAGTCTCCACCACCACCATCACATTACGCTTACAAATCTCCACCACCACCAAAGTATGCTTACAAGTCTCCACCACCACCTAAGTATGCTTACAAGTCTCCACCACCACCATCACATTACGCTTACAAATCTCCACCGCCACCAAAGTATGCTTACAAGTCTCCACCACCACCTAAGTATGCTTACAAGTCTCCACCACCACCATCACATTACGCTTACAAATCTCCACCACCACCTCCATATGTTTACAAGTCTCCACCACCACCTTCACATTACGCTTACAAATCTCCACCACCACCTCCATATGTTTATAAGTCTCCACCACCACCGTCACATTACGTTTACAAGTCTCCTCCACCACCTCCGTATGTTTACAAATCTCCACCACCACCGTCACACTACGCTTACAAGTCTCCACCACCACCTCCATATGTTTACAAGTCTCCACCACCGCCGTCACACTATGTTTACAAGTCTCCACCACCACCTCCGTATGTTTACAAGTCTCCACCACCGCCATCACCATATGTTTACAAGTCTCCTCCACCGCCTCCGTATGTTTACAAGTCTCCACCACCACCTCCATACGTTTACAAGTCTCCACCACCACCATCACCTTCTCCCCCACCTCCATATGTTTACAAGTCACCACCTCCACCATCATCTTCCCCACCTCCCCCATATGTTTACAACTCCCCCCCACCACCAGAACATTATTAAACCACAAGCTTTTTTAACATAACAGAATGAGACAAGCAAGGTTGACTTGTTACATCATCCTAAAGTTTGCTTATTCTTTCCAAAACAACTTTCTGTTTTTGTTTTTCGTTCATTCTTAACAAATGTATTTTCATGTAAATAAGGCCTCTCAATATGCAATGAGCATGATTTTTGTATGTTGTATTGATCATTTATAACATGTGATTCGTTCTTCTATGTTTAAGAACTTTTAAAGTAATTTTCAGTTTTCTTCTTTGCATAATTTCTGTCTATTTGTCAAAAATGTAACTATGTTGACAGTATAATCAAATTCTTAAATACTAGGATGACAAGCGCATCACACAGTAAACTCAACAGAACGGTTAGATAAATACTTTATCCAACCCATTGAACGTAATACGCGGAAAACCGACCCTTGCCGTTACCTGCCAAGTTTTTTTTTTTTTTAACAAAGTTTAATATATAAGTTTTTGCCAGTAGCCAATGGAGAGTACACTAAATTACACAATTGCTCGAGGGGGACCACAACTCTTAAACAATTCAAGAGTTTCTACATCAAGTAACTAACTAGAGATATACATATAATAACCCATAAATCGCAACTGAATATGGTATCTAAACTACGTGTCTCAACGCTATAACTGATGCAAAGAACAAACTATCGAAAGTTAGGAAATTACCCTTAATATTTTCAGATTGGTCAAAGAATTCTACAAGAGATGCCACATCTCCATCGATTTCAACAGTTTCCTTTCATATTTTCGAAGTCTTTTTTTTTTTTTTTTTTTTTTTTTTTTTTTTTTTTTTTGAACTGTGGAGATTTATTAGACACATGCTAGTAAGAAGCTAGCATGGACAAAACAAGAAAAGATTACAAATGAAGACAAAGAACACTCGGAAGCAACACCAATCAATCCAAGAAATACTACAAAGCTTAGCTCTATTTTTTATCCAAAGATAAGATGTCGCAATAATGTCATCAATCATCTTGATCGTATTAACCTGAACCGCCTGAAATACTAGAAGATTCCGAGCCCTTCATATCCACACTATAGCACATAAAACCACAACATTGAAAAAAGAACTTGTTCTTTCCCAGAGATTCAAATCACCATTATCAGCCATATCAAGAACATTCAAGGCGTCATCTAGGGGGATCACATCCAAACCCCACCATTTTCGAATCAAATCCCAAATATTCCGAGAAAAGGTACAAAGAGCAAAAAGGTGATCTTCATCTTCAATTTTTTCCTCACAAAACGGACATAAAATAGAGTGAAGGTCTATTCCTCTTTTATCAAGATTGGCTCTCGTTGGCAGCCTATAATTTCGAATCCTCCATTCCAAAATAATGATTTTACCGGAAACAAGATTATTCCAACGAAGTTTAATTTGGAACCTGTTTGCTCCAACAACTTGGAATCAATAATTGCTCGTAAAGTAGAAACGGAGAACTCGCCTGATGGATTAAGAGACCAACGCCAAGTCATATTTTCAAAGTTATTTAAGACATTAATTTTTGCAGTTCGTACATGTGGAGTTTGATAGACTCCATGGACCGTTTTGAGCACTAGGGTTAAACAATAACAATGAGAATAACATGCAGCGGAATAAGAATAAATCAAAGTTATTGACACAAGGTTTTTCCATCATCATCACCTCCAATTATTATTTGATCAGAACACACACACACACTTTTCTAGTCGACTACATTGTGAAAGACATATAAAAAACCTATACCCTATGTCTCTTTATATAGAGAGATATTAGGGTTTACAAAAGACTACGAAGGACTAAATATAAAATCTTCTTTATCAAGCAAGTCCTTCTTGTTTCAATCTTCATCTTTTGTAGAATTCCAGCTTTGCATTATAGTCCCTTTGTTTCATTCTTTTATCTATTTTGTCACATCAAATCAAGAATCCCAACAGTACATTTTCTAACAACATGCAGGCCTTTAACAGAATCAATGATATGTTAGTAGGAGTAACAAAGATTAATTCAGAAACAAGCTAAGAGTAAATCACTAGCAATGGCAATCATCTAGCAGTTATACAAAGGCTAATATAATTAAAGCAACGATCAGTGCCTTCTAGAAGTAGTCTTTCATGGAGAAGACTATAGAGAGGGGAACATTTCACAAGCTGACCCAATGCTCATGTATATGTTTGACAAATCATTGTTAAGAAAGTAATGTCATCTGGATTGCGGTTAGACTCAAAGATGATAAATACACGATTTGCTTCGTGTTAATTTGCTTTACATGTCAATCTATGTCACAGGTGAGAAACAAAACATACATTGAACTAGCATACTCAAGCAATGATAATTTCAATTTGTTATATATACAAGTGTGTTTGGCGAGGAGCATTTTGGAGAAGTGAGCGTTGAGCGTTATGATCATTAATGCTCGTTTGGCAAGCACCAAATAGTTTTATTTATTTTTTCGGAATGCTTATTTTTCAACGGTCCATAAGTAACATTTATTAGCGTTGAGCATTTAGAGTCGTTATACACATTATGATTACGCCCACAGCTACGTTACCAAATGTTTTTATTAAAATAAATAAATAAACATAGCCCACTGCTAGTGCTTAATGCTACTACTATTTTTGCCAAACACACTCGTAGCAAAGTACTCACATAGCTAGTCTCATCATTCCGAAATATATGTAAGAATTACTCTTTTATTATTATTATTATTAATTTATTTTTTATTTTTTTATTATTATTATTTTTTCTTTTTTTTTCAAAAATTAATTACTGTCACACAAAATTGCTCTACACTAAGGCAGTTCTTCACTGCAGATTTAGCAATGGTGGGGAATATAGTAGAAGAGTTTCAGGCTACGTCAGTTTTCCAGAGAACAAAGTTTTTTCAATTATGCAATCATCTCTTTTCTAGCATTTAGGTGTGGAATATAGTAGAAGAGTTTCTGGCTATGTCATTTTTCTAGAGAACTAAGTTGTACCAACGACCACTATGCATTAGAAATAGAATCAACAACAAAACAACAACATACCTAATCCCGCCAGAATGATGAATGAATGTCAAATATAAATCTTATACTTTTCTAATGCAAGTTGATGAATATTTTACAATTTCAAAGGTAACTGTTTTATTCTCATGAACATGAATAAGGCATAAACAATATAATTAACTCAACGTGTACATACCAACAAGTACATAGTGGTTAACCATCAATCCATTCCAACCAAAAAAACAATATAAATTCCAGTAATTTAAAATAAAAAAATGTGGATGCCTACTATAAAACAAGCTTGTAATCAACCCATTTAAGCACACAAAAACAAATCTTAGTCTTGTAAAAGAAGAGTGGCTCTTAATATGGGAAACAATGGGGTGCTGAGGCATTGGCCTCAACTTGTGTATGCTTTTTCTTTCTTCTTGTTAGCCGCTATTGTCATTGCTGATAAATCATATGGTTATAATTCTCCAAAGCCTAATGGCTGGAAATTGCCTAAGGTGAAGCATACCTTGCCAAAATCACCTTACGTCTACAAGTCTCCGCCACCACCAGTGAAACACGAATTGCCATATGTTAAGCCATATCTTCATAAATCTCCTCCTCATTCTTATGTCTACAAGTCTCCAAAACCGCAACCGAAACACAAATATCCGTATGTGAAGCCATATCTTCATAAATCACCTCATCATTCTTATGTTTACAAGTCTCCACCACCACCTAAGTATGCTTACAAGTCTCCACCGCCACCTAAGTATGCTTACAAGTCTCCACCACCACCATCACATTACGCTTACAAATCTCCACCACCACCAAAGTATGCTTACAAGTCTCCACCACCACCTAAGTATGCTTACAAGTCTCCACCACCACCATCACATTACGCTTACAAATCTCCACCGCCACCAAAGTATGCTTACAAGTCTCCACCACCACCTAAGTATGCTTACAAGTCTCCACCACCACCATCACATTACGCTTACAAATCTCCACCACCACCTCCATATGTTTACAAGTCTCCACCACCACCTTCACATTACGCTTACAAATCTCCACCACCACCTCCATATGTTTATAAGTCTCCACCACCACCGTCACATTACGTTTACAAGTCTCCTCCACCACCTCCGTATGTTTACAAATCTCCACCACCACCGTCACACTACGCTTACAAGTCTCCACCACCACCTCCATATGTTTACAAGTCTCCACCACCGCCGTCACACTATGTTTACAAGTCTCCACCACCACCTCCGTATGTTTACAAGTCTCCACCACCGCCATCACCATATGTTTACAAGTCTCCTCCACCGCCTCCGTATGTTTACAAGTCACCACCACCACCTCCATACGTTTACAAGTCTCCACCACCACCATCGCCTTCTCCCCCACCTCCATATGTTTACAAGTCGCCACCTCCACCATCATCTTCCCCACCTCCCCCATATGTTTACAACTCCCCCCCACCACCAGAACATTATTAAACCACAAGCTTTTTTAACATAACAGAATGAGACAAGCAAGGTTGACTTGTTACATCATCCTAAAGTTTGCTTATTCTTTCCAAAACAACTTTCTGTTTTTGTTTTTCGTTCATTCTTAACAAATGTATTTTCATGTAAATAAGGCCTCTCAATATGCAATGAGCATGATTTTTGTATGTTGTATTGATCATTTATAACATGTGATTCGTTCTTCTATGTTTAAGAACTTTTAAAGTAATTTTCAGTTTTCTTCTTTGCATAATTTCTGTCTATTTGTCAAAAATGTAACTATGTTGACAGTATAATCAAATTCTTAAATACTAGGATGACAAGCGCATCACACAGTAAACTCAACAGAACGGTTAGATAAATACTTTATCCAACCCATTGAACGTAATACGCGGAAAACCGACCCTTGCCGTTACCTGCCAAGTTTTTTTTTTTTTTAACAAAGTTTAATATATAAGTTTTTGCCAGTAGCCAATGGAGAGTACACTAAATTACACAATTGCTCGAGGGGGACCACAACTCTTAAACAATTCAAGAGTTTCTACATCAAGTAACTAACTAGAGATATACATATAATAACCCATAAATCGCAACTGAATATGGTATCTAAACTACGTGTCTCAACGCTATAACTGATGCAAAGAACAAACTATCGAAAGTTAGGAAATTACCCTTAATATTTTCAGATTGGTCAAAGAATTCTACAAGAGATGCCACATCTCCATCGATTTCAACAGTTTCCTTTCATATTTTCGAAGTCTTTTTTTTTTTTTTTTTTTTTTTTTTTTTTTTTTTTTTTTTTTGAACTGTGGAGATTTATTAGACACATGCTAGTAAGAAGCTAGCATGGACAAAACAAGAAAAGATTACAAATGAAGACAAAGAACACTCGGAAGCAACACCAATCAATCCAAGAAATACTACAAAGCTTAGCTCTATTTTTTATCCAAAGATAAGATGTCGCAATAATGTCATCAATCATCTTGATCGTATTAACCTGAACCGCCTGAAATACTAGAAGATTCCGAGCCCTTCATATCCACACTATAGCACATAAAACCACAACATTGAAAAAAGAACTTGTTCTTTCCCAGAGATTCAAATCACCATTATCAGCCATATCAAGAACATTCAAGGCGTCATCTAGGGGGATCACATCCAAACCCCACCATTTTCGAATCAAATCCCAAATATTCCGAGAAAAGGTACAAAGAGCAAAAAGGTGATCTTCATCTTCAATTTTTTCCTCACAAAACGGACATAAAATAGAGTGAAGGTCTATTCCTCTTTTATCAAGATTGGCTCTCGTTGGCAGCCTATAATTTCGAATCCTCCATTCCAAAATAATGATTTTACCGGAAACAAGATTATTCCAACGAAGTTTAATTTGGAACCTGTTTGCTCCAACAACTTGGAATCAATAATTGCTCGTAAAGTAGAAACGGAGAACTCGCCTGATGGATTAAGAGACCAACGCCAAGTCATATTTTCAAAGTTATTTAAGACATTAATTTTTGCAGTTCGTACATGTGGAGTTTGATAGACTCCATGGACCGTTTTGAGCACTAGGGTTAAACAATAACAATGAGAATAACATGCAGCGGAATAAGAATAAATCAAAGTTATTGACACAAGGTTTTTCCATCATCATCACCTCCAATTATTATTTGATCAGAACACACACACACTTTTCTAGTCGACTACATTGTGAAAGACATATAAAAAACCTATACCCTATGTCTCTTTATATAGAGAGATATTAGGGTTTACAAAAGACTACGAAGGACTAAATATAAAATCTTCTTTATCAAGCAAGTCCTTCTTGTTTCAATCTTCATCTTTTGTAGAATTCCAGCTTTGCATTATAGTCCCTTTGTTTCATTCTTTTATCTATTTTGTCACATCAAATCAAGAATCCCAACAGTACATTTTCTAACAACATGCAGGCCTTTAACAGAATCAATGATATGTTAGTAGGAGTAACAAAGATTAATTCAGAAACAAGCTAAGAGTAAATCACTAGCAATGGCAATCATCTAGCAGTTATACAAAGGCTAATATAATTAAAGCAACGATCAGTGCCTTCTAGAAGTAGTCTTTCATGGAGAAGACTATAGAGAGGGGAACATTTCACAAGCTGACCCAATGCTCATGTATATGTTTGACAAATCATTGTTAAGAAAGTAATGTCATCTGGATTGCGGTTAGACTCAAAGATGATAAATACACGATTTGCTTCGTGTTAATTTGCTTTACATGTCAATCTATGTCACAGGTGAGAAACAAAACATACATTGAACTAGCATACTCAAGCAATGATAATTTCAATTTGTTATATATACAAGTGTGTTTGGCGAGGAGCATTTTGGAGAAGTGAGCGTTGAGCGTTATGATCATTAATGCTCGTTTGGCAAGCACCAAATAGTTTTATTTATTTTTTCGGAATGCTTATTTTTCAACGGTCCATAAGTAACATTTATTAGCGTTGAGCATTTAGAGTCGTTATACACATTATGATTACGCCCACAGCTACGTTACCAAACGTTTTTATTAAAATAAATAAATAAATAAATAAATAAACATAGCCCACTGCTAGTGCTTAATGCTACTACTATTTTTGCCAAACACACTCGTAGCAAAGTACTCACATAGCTAGTCTCATCATTCCGAAATATATGTAAGAATTACTCTTTTATTATTATTATTATTAATTTATTTTTTATTTTTTTATTATTATTATTTTTTCTTTTTTTTTCAAAAATTAATTACTGTCACACAAAATTGCTCTACACTAAGGCAGTTCTTCAATGCAGATTTAGCAATGGTGGGGAATATAGTAGAAGAGTTTCAGGCTACGTCAGTTTTCCAGAGAACAAAGTTTTTTCAATTATGCAATCATCTCTTTTCTAGCATTTAGGTGTGGAATATAGTAGAAGAGTTTCTGGCTATGTCATTTTTCTAGAGAACTAAGTTGTACCAACGACCACTATGCATTAGAAATAGAATCAACAACAAAACAACAACATACCTAATCCCGCCAGAATGATGAATGAATGTCAAATATAAATCTTATACTTTTCTAATGCAAGTTGATGAATATTTTACAATTTCAAAGGTAACTGTTTTATTCTCATGAACATGAATAAGGCATAAACAATATAATTAACTCAACGTGTACATACCAACAAGTACATAGTGGTTAACCATCAATCCATTCCAACCAAAAAAACAATATAAATTCCAGTAATTTAAAATAAAAAAATGTGGATGCCTACTATAAAACAAGCTTGTAATCAACCCATTTAAGCACACAAAAACAAATCTTAGTCTTGTAAAAGAAGAGTGGCTCTTAATATGGGAAACAATGGGGTGCTGAGGCATTGGCCTCAACTTGTGTATGCTTTTTCTTTCTTCTTGTTAGCCGCTATTGTCATTGCTGATAAATCATATGGTTATAATTCTCCAAAGCCTAATGGCTGGAAATTGCCTAAGGTGAAGCATACCTTGCCAAAATCACCTTACGTCTACAAGTCTCCGCCACCACCAGTGAAACACGAATTGCCATATGTTAAGCCATATCTTCATAAATCTCCTCCTCATTCTTATGTCTACAAGTCTCCAAAACCGCAACCGAAACACAAATATCCGTATGTGAAGCCATATCTTCATAAATCACCTCATCATTCTTATGTTTACAAGTCTCCACCACCACCTAAGTATGCTTACAAGTCTCCACCGCCACCTAAGTATGCTTACAAGTCTCCACCACCACCATCACATTACGCTTACAAATCTCCACCACCACCAAAGTATGCTTACAAGTCTCCACCACCACCTAAGTATGCTTACAAGTCTCCACCACCACCATCACATTACGCTTACAAATCTCCACCGCCACCAAAGTATGCTTACAAGTCTCCACCACCACCTAAGTATGCTTACAAGTCTCCACCACCACCATCACATTACGCTTACAAATCTCCACCACCACCTCCATATGTTTACAAGTCTCCACCACCACCTTCACATTACGCTTACAAATCTCCACCACCACCTCCATATGTTTATAAGTCTCCACCACCACCGTCACATTACGTTTACAAGTCTCCTCCACCACCTCCGTATGTTTACAAATCTCCACCACCACCGTCACACTACGCTTACAAGTCTCCACCACCACCTCCATATGTTTACAAGTCTCCACCACCGCCGTCACACTATGTTTACAAGTCTCCACCACCACCTCCGTATGTTTACAAGTCTCCACCACCGCCATCACCATATGTTTACAAGTCTCCTCCACCGCCTCCGTATGTTTACAAGTCACCACCACCACCTCCATACGTTTACAAGTCTCCACCACCACCATCGCCTTCTCCCCCACCTCCATATGTTTACAAGTCGCCACCTCCACCATCATCTTCCCCACCTCCCCCATATGTTTACAACTCCCCCCCACCACCAGAACATTATTAAACCACAAGCTTTTTTAACATAACAGAATGAGACAAGCAAGGTTGACTTGTTACATCATCCTAAAGTTTGCTTATTCTTTCCAAAACAACTTTCTGTTTTTGTTTTTCGTTCATTCTTAACAAATGTATTTTCATGTAAATAAGGCCTCTCAATATGCAATGAGCATGATTTTTGTATGTTGTATTGATCATTTATAACATGTGATTCGTTCTTCTATGTTTAAGAACTTTTAAAGTAATTTTCAGTTTTCTTCTTTGCATAATTTCTGTCTATTTGTCAAAAATGTAACTATGTTGACACTATAATCAAATTCTTAAATACTAGGATGACAAGCGCATCACACAGTAAACTCAACAGAACGGTTAGATAAATACTTTATCCAACCCATTGAACGTAATACGCGGAAAACCGACCCTTGCCGTTACCTGCCAAGTTTTTTTTTTTTTTTAACAAAGTTTAATATATAAGTTTTTGCCAGTAGCCAATGGAGAGTACACTAAATTACACAATTGCTCGAGGGGGACCACAACTCTTAAACAATTCAAGAGTTTCTACATCAAGTAACTAACTAGAGATATACATATAATAACCCATAAATCGCAACTGAATATGGTATCTAAACTACGTGTCTCAACGCTATAACTGATGCAAAGAACAAACTATCGAAAGTTAGGAAATTACCCTTAATATTTTCAGATTGGTCAAAGAATTCTACAAGAGATGCAACATCTCCATCGATTTCAACAGTTTCCTTTCATATTTTCGAAGTCTTTTTTTTTTTTTTTTTTTTTTTTTTTTTTTTTTTTTTTTTTTTGAACTGTGGAGATTTATTAGACACATGCTAGTAAGAAGCTAGCATGGACAAAGCAAGAAAAGATTACAAATGAAGACAAAGAACACTCGGAAGCAACACCAATCAATCCAAGAAATACTACAAAGCTTAGCTCTATTTTTTATCCAAAGATAAGATGTCGCAATAATGTCATCAATCATCTTGATCGTATTAACCTGAACCGCCTGAAATACTAGAAGATTCCGAGCCCTTCATATCCACACTATAGCACATAAAACCACAACATTGAAAAAAGAACTTGTTCTTTCCCAGAGATTCAAATCACCATTATCAGCCATATCAAGAACATTCAAGGCGTCATCTAGGGGGATCATCCAAACCCCACCATTTTCGAATCAAATCCCAAATATTCCGAGAAAAGGTACAAAGAGCAAAAAGGTGATCTTCATCTTCAATTTTTTCCTCACAAAACGGACATAAAATAGAGTGAAGGTCTATTCCTCTTTTATCAAGATTGGCTCTCGTTGGCAGCCTATAATTTCGAATCCTCCATTCCAAAATAATGATTTTACCGGAAACAAGATTATTCCAACGAAGTTTAATTTGGAACCTGTTTGCTCCAACAACTTGGAATCAATAATTGCTCGTAAAGTAGAAACAGAGAACTCGCCTGATGGATTAAGAGACCAACGCCAAGTCATATTTTCAAAGTTATTTAAGACATTAATTTTTGCAGTTCGTACATTTTCAAACAACATGCAGGCCTTTAACAGAATCAATGATATGTTAGTAGGAGTAACAAAGATTAATTCAGAAACAAGCTAAGAGTAAATCACTAGCAATGGCAATCATCTAGCAGTTATACAAAGGCTAATATAATTAAAGCAACGATCAGTGCCTTCTAGAAGTAGTCTTTCATGGAGAAGACTATAGAGAGGGGAACATTTCACAAGCTGACCCAATGCTCATGTATATGTTTGACAAATCATTGTTAAGAAAGTAATGTCATCTGGATTGCGGTTAGACTCAAAGATGATAAATACACGATTTGCTTCGTGTTAATTTGCTTTACATGTCAATCTATGTCACAGGTGAGAAACAAAACATACATTGAACTAGCATACTCAAGCAATGATAATTTCAATTTGTTATATATACAAGTGTGTTTGGCGAGGAGCATTTTGGAGAAGTGAGCGTTGAGCGTTATGATCATTAATGCTCGTTTGGCAAGCACCAAATAGTTTTATTTATTTTTTCGGAATGCTTATTTTTCAACGGTCCATAAGTAACATTTATTAGCGTTGAGCATTTAGAGTCGTTATACACATTATGATTACGCCCACAGCTACGTTACCAAATGTTTTTATTAAAATAAATAAATAAACATAGCCCACTGCTAGTGCTTAATGCTACTACTATTTTTGCCAAACACACTCGTAGCAAAGTACTCACATAGCTAGTCTCATCATTCCGAAATATATGTAAGAATTACTCTTTTATTATTATTATTATTAATTTATTTTTTATTTTTTTATTATTATTATTTTTTCTTTTTTTTTTCAAAAATTAATTACTGTCACACAAAATTGCTCTACACTAAGGCAGTTCTTCACTGCAGATTTAGCAATGGTGGGGAATATAGTAGAAGAGTTTCAGGCTACGTCAGTTTTCCAGAGAACAAAGTTTTTTCAATTATGCAATCATCTCTTTTCTAGCATTTAGGTGTGGAATATAGTAGAAGAGTTTCTGGCTATGTCATTTTTCTAGAGAACTAAGTTGTACCAACGACCACTATGCATTAGAAATAGAATCAACAACAAAACAACAACATACCTAATCCCGCCAGAATGATAAATGAATGTCAAATATAAATCTTATACTTTTCTAATGCAAGTTGATGAATATTTTACAATTTCAAAGGTAACTGTTTTATTCTCATGAACATGAATAAGGCATAAACAATATAATTAACTCAACGTGTACATACCAACAAGTACATAGTGGTTAACCATCAATCCATTCCAACCAAAAAAACAATATAAATTCCAGTAATTTAAAATAAAAAAATGTGGATGCCTACTATAAAACAAGCTTGTAATCAACCCATTTAAGCACACAAAAACAAATCTTAGTCTTGTAAAAGAAGAGTGGCTCTTAATATGGGAAACAATGGGGTGCTGAGGCATTGGCCTCAACTTGTGTATGCTTTTTCTTTCTTCTTGTTAGCCGCTATTGTCATTGCTGATAAATCATATGGTTATAATTCTCCAAAGCCTAATGGCTGGAAATTGCCTAAGGTGAAGCATACCTTGCTAAAATCACCTTACGTCTACAAGTCTCCGCCACCACCAGTGAAACACGAATTGCCATATGTTAAGCCATATCTTCATAAATCTCCTCCTCATTCTTATGTCTACAAGTCTCCAAAACCGCAACCGAAACACAAATATCCGTATGTTGTTGGAAAATTTAGTGCACTTGTGGGATTTGTTCACACCTGGTAATGGGCTTGGAGGTATGGAGTGTACACCCATCAGGTCCCTGAACACCCTGACTCTAATAGTGGTTGTAGTGGATCCTGCTGCTATCGTCAGGATCCTGCTGATAGCAATTCTGCTGCTAACAGTATGACTCTGCTGCTGAGCAGTGATTCTGCTGCTAGTGATAAGTGGATTCTGCTGATGGTTATGTAACTGATTTGACCTATTCAAATGGCAGTTACATATACACTTATGACCTCGTTTAACTGGTCAAGTAACCACTATTTTAGGCTATAATGGGGATAATTATGTGGAGATTAATGGGCCGATTAATTCTCATAATTCCATTTGACTAGCCATGAGTATCTTCCTATAAATAGGAAATCATATTATGCATGAGTAGACACACAGAATACACACAACACTTAAACACGAAGGGTTATTGATTTGTGCCTAAATCACTAACAACATTTGGTCTTATCCCAAGTAGATATTCGTGATACCCAGGCATTAGGGTCGAATAGTTTACTTTGGAAAGTGATTACACGATTCCAAGTGATATCCGGTAACCTTAATTGGTACGTAGCTAGGTCTTTGATTATCTCTACCCTGATCTGGGCGAATAACCACCAACAATCAAAGTAAACTATTTTGTGATAATCAATGGCTGCTGCTATGAGGCATATGGCTGCTAACTTTTCCAAATTGGATAAGTTTGAAGGTGTTGATTTCAGAAGATGGCAAAAGAAGATGCACTTCTTGCTTTCAAGCATGAATGTGGTGTATGTTCTTAGTACTGCCATTCCTGAGGATCATGGGGATGATGCTACTGTGGAACAGATAAGGAAAAGAAGCAAATGGGAGAATGATGACTATGTATGCAGAGGTTTGATTCTCAATGGTATGTCTGATTCTCTCTTTGACATTTATCAGAACGTTGAATCTTCCAAAGAACTTTGGGATTCCTTGGATGCCAAATATATGGCTGAGGATGCTTCAAGTAAGAAGTTTCTTGTAAGTAATTTCACAAATTACAAAATGACTGATTCAAGACCAGTCATGGAACAATACAATGAACTTCTTGGAATACTTGGAAGGTTTACACAACATAACATGAACATGGATGAGGCTATTTCAGTCTCTTGTATCATTGACAAACTCCCTCCTTCTTGGAAAGATTTCAAGCATGCCTTGAAACATAAGAAGGAAGAACTGACACTTGTTCAGTTGGGTAGTCATTTGCGTATTGAGGATTCCCTCAGGGCGCAGGATAATGACAAGCCAAAGAGTAGCAATGCTACTGGTGCACATGTTGTCAATATGGTGGAACATAACAATTCCACCAGGTACAATGACAACAAAGGCAAACGTAAACATCAGGACAACACAAGGGCTGATCCTAACAAGAAGGCAACACCTACTTGTTGGAAATGTGGCAAATCTGGTCACACTAAAAGGGATTGCAAAGGTGTTAAGGTTGGTGGTAAAACCAATGGTTCAGGCATTAGTGGTTCAGGGAGTGGTGGTTCTGCCAACTCACTGAAAGGTCAGAATATGTTTAATGAATCTCTTCAGGTTTATTATGTTACATATGTATCTGAATCTAACTATGTGCAGGATGATGATATTGCATGGTGGGTTGACTCTGGAGCAACTGTTCATGTGTGCAAAGATAGAAGATGGTTCAAGACTTACGAGTCACTGAATGATGGTTCTATTCTTCACATGGGAAATGAGTCAACAGCTTTGGTGCATGGTCGTGGTTGTGTAGATCTTAGTTTTAGTTCTGGAAAGATTGTAACTTTGTTTAATGTTATTCATGTTCCTGATATAAGGAAGAACTTGGTTTCAAGTAGTGTTTTGAATAATCATGGATATAAACAAGTTATTGAATCTGATAAATTTATTTTGTCTAAACATGGTGTGTTTATTGGTTTTGGATATTTGTGTAATCAAATGTTCAGGCTTAATGTTGTCACTAACATTGTTAATTCAGCCTTTATGTCAACCTCTAAACTGAATGACTCTACCCTGTGGCATGCTAGACTTGGCCATGTACATTTTAAGAGGATGCAAGATATGTCTAAGGATGGGTTAATCCCAGCATTTGACATGGACACTGAAAAGTGTAAAACTTGCATGTTGACCAAAATTACTAAGAAACCCTTTCAGGGTGTAAAACGTGAGACTGAGCTCTTGGAGCTAATACACAGTGACCTGTGTGATTTGCATGCCACTCCCTCTTTAGGGAACAAGAAGTACTTTGTGACATTTATTGATGATGCTTCTAGGTTTTGTTATGTCTATCTATTACATACCAAGGATGAAGCATTAGATAAATTCAAGGTATTTAAAACAGAAGTTGAGTTGCAACTTGGGTCCCTGATCAAAAGATTCAGGACTGATAGGGGAGGTGAGTACATGGATACTCTGTATTTTCAGTCTGTTGGTATAATCCATGAAACGACTGCTCCCTATACTCCTCAACAAAATGGTATCTCTGAAAGGAAGAACAGGGTACTGAAGGAGATGGTTAATTCCATGTTGTCCTACTCAGGACTGAGTCAAGGGTTCTGGGGTGAAGCTATGTTAACAGCTTGCTATTTACTTAATAGGGTTCCCAACAAAAGGAACAAGGTTACCCCTTATGAACTCTGGACTAAAAAGAAACCCAACCTGAATTATCTCAGGGTTTGGGGTTGTAGGGCAGTTGTAAGACTCCCTGATCCAAAGTTAAAAACTTTGGGTAAAAGAGGCATTGAATGCATCTTTGTTGGATATGCTGAGCATTCCAAGGCTTATAGGTTCTATGTTATTGAACCTAATGAATATGTTTCAATTAACTCAATAATTGAATCAAGGGATGCACTATTTGATGAGAATAGATTCTCATCAGTCCCTAGACCAAGTCAGAGGATTCCAAATGGAACTGATGACATTGGTGTATCAGAGGTCCCTGATGATTTATCATCTCAGACCCCTGATGAGGTTGTGGTTCAACAACCTGAACTTGAGCTCAGGAAGAGCAAAAGGGTCAGGACTCCAAAGTCATTTGGACCTGAGTTTCAATTATACTTGATTGAAGGCACAAGGAGTGAGGTCTCTGACCAATACTCCTATTGCTTCATTGTTGAGGATGATCCCAAAACATTTGAAGAAGCAATGAAGTCCCAGGATGTTGCTTTCTGGAAAGAAGCAATAAATGATGAGATTGACTCCATCATGGGCAACAACACTTGGGTGTTGGTTGATCTACCACCAGGTTGCAAACCTCTTGGTTGCAAATGGATTTTCAAAAGGAAAATGAAGGTAGATGGAACTATTGAAAAGTTCAAGGCTAGATTAGTCATTCAGGGCTTTAAACAAAAGTCAGGGATAGACTACTTTGATACTTATGCCCCTGTGGCACGTATCAGTACCATCAGGCTGCTGATTGCTTTGGCATCAATTCACAATCTGATTATTCATCAGATGGATGTGAAGACAGCTTTCTTGAATGGTGAATTGGATGAGGAGGTTTATATGAACCAACCTCAGGGCTTCATCATGCCTGGCAATGAAAACAAGGTGTGCAAACTGATTAAGTCTTTATATGGACTGAAACAGGCACCTAAGCAATGGCATCAAAAATTTGATGAAGTGGTTTTGTCTAATGGTTATGTTCTTCACCAGGCTGACAAATGTGTATATAGCAAATTTGATGAGTCTGGTAAAGGAGTCATCATTTGTCTATATGTTGATGACATGTTGGTCTTTGGCACGGACCAAAATCAAGTTGACCTGACAAAGGAATTTTTGTCATCAAGGTTCTCCATGAAGGACATGGGGGAGGCAGATGTTATCCTTGGTATAAGGATTAAACATGAAAGCAATGGTAAATCAATTTCTCAGTCTCATTACATTGAGAAGGTACTGAAGAAATTTAATTGCTTTGATTGTACTCCAGTGAGTACTCCCATGGATACCACTGAGAAGCTTATGCTGAACAATGGCAAAGCTGTATCTCAACTTGAGTATTTCAGGGTGATTGGCTGCCTTATGTATGCCATGACTTGTACAAGGCCTGACATTGCTTTTGCTGTGGGTAAACTGAGCAGGTATACTAGTAATCCTAGTGCTCAGCACTGGCAAGCAATTCAGAGGGTACTGAAGTATTTGAAGAGAACTATGGATTATAGTCTCTCATATACTGGTTATCCTTCAGTGTTGGAAGGTTACACTGATGCAAGTTGGATCAGTAACACTGAAGACAATTTGTCTACCAGTGGCTGGGTATTCCTACTTGGTGGAGGTGCAATTTCTTGGGCATCCAAGAAACAAACTTGTATCACCAGTTCAACAATGGAATCTGAATTTGTAGCTCTAGCAGCTGCTGGTAAAGAAGCTGAATGGTTGAGAAACTTGCTTCTTGAGATTCCATTGTGGCCTAAACCTATAGCACCTATTTCTATCCGGTGTGATAGTGCTGCTACATTGGCAAAGGCTTATAGCCAGATGTACAATGGGAAGTCTAGACACTTAGGAGTCAGGCATAGCATGATTCGTGAGCTTATCATGAATGGGGTGATTTCTATAGAGTTTGTTAGATCTCAACAGAACTTAGCTGATCACTTGACGAAGGGTCTTGCTAGAGACTTGGTTGTAAAGTCTGCTAAAGGGATGGGTTTAAAGTCCAACTTGGTCACTGAATGCTAGGACACCCAACTCCCTCCTGAGGAAACTTGGGAGCTGAGTTCAATGTGGAAAGCTGAACATTCAGTGTACTGAAGCACATGTTTTACAAAAATCCCTAGGTTTGTGCTTGGAACCTGCTGGAAAGGAGGATGAAGTCACTTCTTCTTAATGGTTAATTTTCTTTGAAAAAGTGCTTGGCAGGAGCATGAATAAAGAGGAACCACCTATGTAAATGTTGAAGTTTTGCCGCTTCAGGAAGCTATGGACTTTTAGCTTTTACAACATTTATGAATTGGATATGGACACATGGCTTGTATAGTGTCAGGAGTGTTTAAGTGTTGGAAAACTTGTGTGTATTTTATCTTCAGGTATTCAAATGGGTTGAAGGGTTCAATTCTTAGAACACCCTGATTCTCGAATATTTGAACGTGTAATTTACTAATATGGAAATTCAATCCTCAGGATATTTTCGTGTATGCACTTGTTTTGTATAATGGTTATTTTTCATGCAAGGGAAGTGAACTAAATTTGGGGAGGATTGTTGGAAAATTTAGTGCACTTGTGGGATTTGTTCACACCTGGTAATGGGCTTGGAGGTATGGAGTGTACACCCATCAGGTCCCTGAACACCCTGACTCTAATAGTGGTTGTAGTGGATCCTGCTGCTATCGTCAGGATCCTGCTGATAGCAATTCTGCTGCTAACAGTATGACTCTGCTGCTGACCAGTGATTCTGCTGCTAGTGATAAGTGGATTCTGCTGATGGTTATGTAACTGATTTGACCTATTCAAATGGCAGTTACATATACACTTATGACCTCGTTTAACTGGTCAAGTAACCACTATTTTAGGCTATAATGGGGATAATTATGTGGAGATTAATGGGCCGATTAATTCTCATAATTCCATTTGACTAGCCATGAGTATCTTCCTATAAATAGGAAATCATATTATGCATGAGTAGACACACAGAATACACACAACACTTAAACACGAAGGGTTATTGATTTGTGCCTAAATCCCTAACAACATTTGGTCTTATCCCAAGTAGATATTCGTGATACCCAGGCATTAGGGTCGAATAGTTTACTTTGGAAAGTGATTACACGATTCCAAGTGATATCCGGTAACCTTAATTGGTACGTAGCTAGGTCTTTGATTATCTCTAACCTGATCTGGGCGAATAACCACCAACATATGTGAAGCCATATCTTCATAAATCACCTCATCATTCTTATGTTTACAAGTCTCCACCACCACCTAAGTATGCTTACAAGTCTCCACCGCCACCTAAGTATGCTTACAAGTCTCCACCACCACCATCACATTACGCTTACAAATCTCCACCACCACCAAAGTATGCTTACAAGTCTCCACCACCACCTAAGTATGCTTACAAGTCTCCACCACCACCATCACATTACGCTTACAAATCTCCACCGCCACCAAAGTATGCTTACAATTCTCCACCACCACCTAAGTATGCTTACAAGTCTCCACCACCACCATCACATTACGCTTACAAATCTCCACCACCACCTCCATATGTTTACAAGTCTCCACCACCACCTTCACATTACGCTTACAAATCTCCACCACCACCTCCATATGTTTATAAGTCTCCACCACCACCGTCACATTACGTTTACAAGTCTCCTCCACCACCTCCGTATGTTTACAAATCTCCACCACCACCGTCACACTACGCTTACAAGTCTCCACCACCACCTCCATATGTTTACAAGTCTCCACCACCGCCGTCACACTATGTTTACAAGTCTCCACCACCACCTCCGTATGCTTACAAGTCTCCACCACCGCCATCACCATATGTTTACAAGTCTCCTCCACTGCCTCCATATGTTTACAAGTCACCACCACCACCTCCATACGTTTACAAGTCTCCACCACCACCATCGCCTTCTCCCCCACCTCCATATGTTTACAAGTCGCCACCTCCACCATCATCTTCCCCACCTCCCCCATATGTTTACAACTCCCCCCCCCCCCCACCACCAGAACATTATTAAACCACAAGCTTTTTTAACATAACAGAATGAGACAAGCAAGGTTGACTTGTTACATCATCCTAAAGTTTGCTTATTCTTTCCAAAACAACTTTCTGTTTTTGTTTTTCGTTCATTCTTAACAAATGTATTTTCATGTAAATAAGGCCTCTCAATATGCAATGAGCATGATTTTTGTATGTTGTATTGATCATTTATAACATGTGATTCGTTCTTCTATGTTTAAGAACTTTTAAAGCAATTTTCAGTTTTCTTCCTTGCATAATTTCTGTCTATTTGTCAAAAATGTAACTATGTTGACAGTATAATCAAATTCTTAAATACTAGGATGACAAGCGCATCACACAGTAAACTCAACAGAACGGTTAGATAAATACTTTATCCAACCCATTGAACGTAATACGCGGAAAACCGACCCTTGCCGTTACCTGCCAAGTTTTTTTTTTTTTTTTAACAAAGTTTAATATATAAGTTTTTGCCAGTAGCCAATGGAGAGTACACTAAATTACACAATTGCTCGAGGGGGACCACAACTCTTAAACAATTCAAGAGTTTCTACATCAAGTAACTAACTAGAGATATACATATAATAACCCATAAATCGCAACTGAATATGGTATCTAAACTACGTGTCTCAATGCTATAACTGATGCAAAGAACAAACTATCGAAAGTTAGGAAATTACCCTTAATATTTTCAGATTGGTCAAAGAATTCTACAAGAGATGCAACATCTTCATGGATTTCAACAGTCTCCTTTCATATTTTCAAAGTTTTCTTTTTTTTTTTTTTCGAGATAAGGTACAAAGAGCAAAAAAGTGATCTTCATCTTCAATTTTTTCCTCACAAAACGGACATAAAATAGAGTGAAGGTCTATTCCTCTTTTATCAAGATTGGCTCTTGTTGGCAGCCTATAATTTCGAATCCTCCATGCCAAAATATTGATTTTACCGGGAACAAGATTATTCCAACGAAGTTTGGAACTTGTTTTCTCCAACAACTTGGAATCAATAATTGCTCGTAAATCATAAATGGAGAACTCGCCTGATGGATTAAGAGACCAACGCCAAGTCATATTTTCAAAGTTATTTAAGACATTAATTTTTGCAGTTCGTACATTTTCAAACAACATGCAGGCCTTAATTAACAGAATCAATGATATGTTAGTTGGAGTAATAAAGATTAAATCAGAAACAAGCTAAGAGTAAATCACTAGCATGTTTGATTAATCGTTTATTAAAGGGGTTCAAGCATGCATGGCTAGAAGATTTTAATAAGTATTTATGTTTTATATATATTATGTTTTAGTTTGGTAGTTTGAATTGTTACTTCATTTGACTTAGTATTTGAGTTGTTGAGGGTCATGTACCGATTCTTAGGGAGAGTCATGGGTAGCATTCTGGTCCTAGTTTTCTGTTCCACGTTTTTTATTCAAAAGACTATATATAGCCATATGTGATATGAATAAACAGCAAGTTTGGGTGTATTCTTTTATCCAAACGTCTTTCACATTCTACATTTGGCATCATAGCCGCGTTCGATTAAAGGGCGGGTTTGAGAGTCAACTTTCGAAGGTGAGGAGAATTTGGGTGCGGGGCTGCCATCGCAGCATAAGCGTGGACAGCAGGGGCTGTCATCATGACTGTTTTACAGCAGAAAATGAAGACCGAGAAGGTGTTTTGGGACTACGTTGTTGTGGGGAGACGGGGAGTACCGTTCAAGACGACGGGGTGAACGGTGATAAACATAGGCGGTCCGTAGCTGTTAGTCGTGATCAAAGGGTTGTGATCAAATCCGGCGGTAGGTTGTGGGTCATCGGAAAATGGAGAGATTAACCGGTTCACGGGATAAACAGACAGGAAGAGTCGGGAAAAGCAGGTGGCTTTGATTCAGTTTGTTTGGCGGGTGAAAGAAAACGGTAGAAACGGGTGGCTTTGTTTTCTTGATCGGTGGAATAATGCTCTCGTGTCACAGAAGTGTTATGAGCAAACAGGTTCTGTGTGGTGACAACAATAGTTGGGTGGTTGGAGACTTTGGATGAGACCGAGGTAGGTCGTGAGTCCGGGAAAAGTCGGGAACAATGGAGAATCAACATGTTGTGAACATTATGGCGGTGGAAGTTCAAATCGTGTGGCTTTGGATGTGGTCGAGGAGGAGGTCGTGGATCCAGGAGAAGTCGAGATGGAATTAACGTGTCCATCGGGATGCCATGTTACATGTTACATGTTACAAGTGTTGTGAAGAATCAAGGGTTGAGCTAGGTGATCTTTGGACGTGATCGAGTTGAAGGTCGGATATTCGGGAAAGGTCTTGAGCGTCGATGTGAACGAGGAAATAAATGATTTAGGGGGTGAATGTTGGATTAATCCTTTATTAAAGGGGTTCACGCATGCATGGCTAGAAGATTTTAATAAGTATTTATGTTTTATATATATTATGTTTTAGTATGGTAGTTTGAATTGGTACTTCATTTGACTTACTATTTGAGTTATTGAGGGTCATGTACCGATTCTTAGGGAGAGTCATGGGTAGCATTCTAGTCCTAGTTTTCTGTTCCACGTTTCGTATTCAAAAGACTATATATAGCCATATGTGAAATGAATAAACAGCAAGTTTGGGTGTATTCTTTTATCCAAATGTCTTTCACGTAAATCACTAGCAATAGTCTTTCATGGAGAAGATCATAGAGAGGGGAAGATTTCACAAGCTGACCCAGTGCTCATGTATATGTTTGACAAATCATTGTTAAGAAAGTAATGTCATCTGGATTGCGGTTAGACTCAAAGATGATAAATACATGATTTGCTTCGTGTTAATTTGCTTTACATGTCAATCTATGTCACAGGTGAGAAACAAAACATACATTGAACTAGCATACTCAAGCAATGATAATTTCAATTTGTTATATATACAGGTGTGTTTGGCGTGGAACATTTTAGAGAAGTGAGCGTTGAGCGTTATGATCATTAATGCTCGGTTGGCAAGCACCAATAGTTTTATTTATTTTTTCAGAATGCTTATTTTTCAACGGTCCATAAGTAACATTTATGAGCATTGAGCATTTAGAGTCGTTTTACACATTATTATTATGCCTACAGCTAGACTACCAGACGTTTTTATTAAGAAAAATAATAAAAAAATAAAATAAATAATAAAAATCATAGCGCACTTCTAGTGCTTAATGCCACTACTATTTTTGCCAAACATACTCATAGCAAAGTACTCTCATAGTCTCATCATTCCAAAATATATGTAAGAATTACACTCTTTTTTATTATTATTGTTATTACTTTATTTATTATTTATTTATTATTTTTTTTTCTTTTTTTCAAAAATGAATTACAGTCTCACTGAATTGCTCTACACTAAGGCAGTTCTAATGCAAGTTGACGAATATTTTACAATTTCAAAGGTAACTGTTTTATTCTCATGAACATGAATAAGGCATAAACAATATAATTAACTCAACGTGTACATACCAACTAGTACATAGTGGTTAACCATCAATCCATTCCAACCAAAAAAACAATATAAATTCCAGTAATTTAAAATAAAAAAATGTGGATGCCTACTATAAAACAAGCTTGTAATCAACCCATTTAAGCACACAAAAACAAATCTTAGTCTTGTAAAAGAAGAGTGCCTCTTAATATGGGAAACAATGGGGTGCTGAGGCATTGGCCTCCACTTGTGTATGCTTTTTCTTTCTTCTTGTTAGCTGCTATTGTCATTGCTGATAAATCATATGGTTATAATTCTCCAAAGCCTAATGGCTGGAAATTGCCTAAGGTGAAACATACCTTGCCAAAATCACCTTACGTCTACAAGTCTCCACCACCACCACTGAAACACGAATTGCCATATGTTAAGCCATATCTTCATAAATCTCCTCCTCATTCTTATGTCTACAAGTCTCCAAAACCGCAACTGAAACACAAATATCCTTATGTGAAGCCATATCTTCATAAATCACCTCATCATTCTTATGTTTACAAGTCTCCACCACCACCTAAGTATGCTTACAAGTCTCCACCGCCACCTAAGTATGCTTACAAGTCTCCACCACCACCTAAGTATGCTTACAAGTCTCCACCACCACCATCACAGTACGCTTACAAATCTCCACCACCACCTCCATATGTTTACAAGTCTCCACCACCACCATCACATTACGTTTACAAATCTCCACCACCACCTCCATATGTTTATAAGTCTCCACCACCACCGTCACATTACGTTTACAAATCTCCACCCCCACCTCCATATGTTTACAAGTCTCCACCACCACCTTCACATTACGCTTACAAATCTCCACCACCACCTCCATATGTTTACAAGTCTCCACCACCACCATCACATTACGTTTACAAATCTCCACCACCACCTCCATATGTTTATAAGTCTCCACCACCACCGTCACATTACGTTTACAAATCTCCACCCCCACCTCCATATGTTTACAAGTCTCCACCACCACCTTCACATTACGCTTACAAATCTCCACCACCACCTCCATATGTTTATAAGTCTCCACCACCACCGTCACATTACGTTTACAAGTCTCCTCCACCACCTCCATATGTTTACAAGTCTCCACCACCACCGTCACATTACCTTTACAAGTCTCCACCACCACCTCCGTATGTTTACAAATCTCCACCACCGCCGTCACACTATGTTAACAAGTCTCCACCACCACCTCCGTATGTTTACAAGTCTCCACCACCGCCGTCACCATACGTTTACAAGTCTCCTCCACCACCTCCGTATGTTTACAAGTCTCCACCGCCACCCTCACAATACGTTTACAAGTCTCCACCACCACCTCCATACGTTTACAAGTCTCCACCACCACCATCGCCTTCTCCCCCACCTCCATATGTTTACAAGTCGCCACCTCCACCATCGTCTTCTCCTCCACCTCCATACGTTTACAAGTCTCCACCACCACCATCACCTTCCCCGCCACCCCCATATATTTACAACTCTCCCCCTCCACCAAAACATTATTAAAGCACAAGCTTTTTCAACATAACAGAATAAGGCAAGGTTGACTTGTTACATCATCCTACAGTTTCCTTGATGCTTTACAATACATTTTTTTTTTTTTTTTTTTTTTTGTTAATAAGGCCTCATGTGCAATGAGATTGATTTATGTATGTTGTACTAGTCATTTAAATCATGTGATTCTTTCTTTCTGTTTTTGAGAATTTTTAAAGTAATCTGTTTTCTTCCTAGTATAATATCATTATTTATAATGCGACGCTTCTTTCTACTTAGAATCAGGTTTCTAAAGAAAACTTATTATGATGAGCGTACTATACAGTAAACTAATTTGATTTATTAGATTTACGTTATCCAACTTTAGCACAAAATATGCGGTAAACAGAGTCTCTTCAACTGCCAAGCTTTTTTAACAGAGTTTGTTGTATAAGTTTTGAAAGTAGCCAATGGAGAGTATGCCAGATTACACGATTGCTATAGGGGGACCACGACTCTTACACTCTGTTCTAAATTTTTTTTTATTATTTTTTTTATTGTTATTATTTTTTTTTATTATTGTTATTATTATTATTTTTTTATAAGATGGAAATATAAGGGATGTGAAGGGAAATTAAAAATACGGGTGTTCATAAGTTTTTTCTAGAGGGAAAGGTAAGGGACGAGAAAGGGGTAGGGAGGGAACGTATGGGCTTTTTTGTGTATATTGTTCTGCCCAAAATTAGGGGATTAGGAGGGGAAGTATAACGCCTTAGAATTCGGAATAACTTTTTTATTTATCTACATTAATTATACCATACGTTAAATAAATAAATAGTAATACAAATATAACATTGGGCCAATTGGTTTTAAAAAAAATGTTTTGGGCTTAGTTGTCTTAGTTAAACCCATACACCCCAAGCCCAACTATAATTTTAAAAAACCCATTAAAAAAAATCCGGTTGTTTCCCCCTCCCATAGACGAAATACAGAGAGAGAGAGAGAGAGAGAGAGAGAGAGAGAGAGAGAGAAAAGCCCTAGCCTCCATAATTTCTTGTCATCAAGAACTCAAGATCAAGATTCGTGGTAATCCCGTGAAGGTTTGGTATGATTAATCACCTATTTTCTTTAACATCTTTTGTTTTAATTTTTTTTCATGCAACCATAATTGATGGATATGATTAGGGTTTATTAAAATCTCAGTAATTAAACATGTTTGATCATTAAAACATAATTAGTGATGTGTTAGATGTTTAATCTCGCGTTGGTTAGGGTTTGGGTTTTGTTTGTGATGCTGTGCATAATTTGGGTTGGATTGATGAGTGTCCAAACTGAAGATGCAAACGTGTTTTTAAGTGATTTTTGAGTATAAACATAAGTACTATTTTTCTAATTTCTGGAAATATAAGATTCATAGCAATTGGAGATCCGGGAGAGTGGTATTTTGATTTTTGGGAGATTAAGTGTCAAAGCTGAGAAATCGAGTCTGAAAATCAGATGGTGTTTTTGATTTTTCATTTTCAAACCACAGGGAGTTAAGAGCTCTCCTTTTACAGGAGTGATATTTGAGTTATGTGTGACTACCTGGAATTTTTGTAGAATTTTCGTAGAATTTTCTGAATGGTATGAGTTGGGTTGTTAATTAGAAACTTTTGAGGTGTTTTCGCAGATCCGAATCTGGACATGTTTGCATAAACAATTTTTGAAAAGGGATTTCCACTTAATAATAAAATCTGTAAAAATTCAATTAGACTCCTAAGACATTATAGCTTCTGTGAGAATTTGGTGATTTTTTGTTTGAATTTCTGATACGTTTCTAAAATTCGTAAGTGGGCTTAATTTTGTTGTAAAACCTGTTAACTCCTATGCATATGTAATAATGTGCTAAGTCTACTATTCATATTGATTGGTACCCTAAATACATGGTCATGTGTCGTTTATGTTCTTTTATGTCATTTCGAGTAAATTGAGAGTGTGTTAACCTAATTGATAATCCCGAGCCCTAAAATCTAATTAAGGACTTTTATAAACCCTAAATTGATACTTGAAACCGTAAACTTGCTAATTTGGGAAACTTACTAAATATGAAAACTTACTAATTCGGGAAACTTGCAAAAAATAGAAAGTTACTTAAAATGACTAAGTTACTTAAAGTGAAAACTTACTATAAATGGAAGCTTACTAATTTTGGAAAGTTACTACTTTTGGAAAGCTGCTATAAATGGAAAGTTACTAAAAATGAAAAGCCGACTAAAGCAAGTAATCTTATTTAAAACAAGCATTTGAATAATATACCGATCATTAATTCGTATCTATTCGCTGAAGAATGGTGTGACTTCCTATTCGTATGTTATGGTTTCGTTGGCGGTTTAAGGTACAAATATTCTACCATTTTTCAGTAAGGGTGGTTTCGTTCTCATGACTTTGATCTTGATCTTTGATTCGTATCTTATTAAGATTTCCCTAAGCCATTGCTATGTTCCCTTATATTTGATTCATTCATTAGATATGCTTCGTTGATATGATATGATTTGTTTTGCTATGCTTCGTTGATATGATTCTTTGTTATACTTTGTTTGATGTGGTCCTTTATTAGGATCTTTTGATGTGGTCCTTGTTACGATCCTTTGATATGCTTTGATTATATGATATGATTGTGAATCGTTTCGTTCTATGCCCGAGTTTTTATTCTAGTCATGGATGTACCATGGCCATGTCATCAAGGCACTGATGGCATGACACTTTCTGTGGAGGTGTGATTGATCCACGGTGTCCCCATTTTGATATGATATGATATGTAATCACTTGGCCATTTAACGTATGTGTAGCCCTATCATGCGAGCAGGATGCATGTATGATTTTGTTTTACAGGGGGCGTATGGATGCATCCTAGGCTTTGTTTCATTTCGTTTCGTAGAGTGATGGTTGTATGTGCTCTGTACCCATACACCTTTGGGAGCTAGCTACTCCATGTGGTACCGAGAGTTGTTCCCCTCTATATCCTTTTATATGTGATACCGAGAGGTCTTCCCTCTCCGTATCCTTTGATATGTGATTATATGATTTCGAGACCTATTCGAGTGGCTATGGTAGGTCGGCTCGTGGCTTTCCTATATTTCTATGTGTCTATTCGAGTGGCTTTGGTAGACACGCCTTTGTTCATACGTGCTCATTATTCTCTTATGATATAATGCTTACGTGATATCTCTATGATTCTTCATTACCCTTTGACTTATGACATTCGTTCAGTTGTTCGTTGATCTCTTATTCATTTGACAGATGATATTCCTTTCAACAGAAACTTATGACTTCTTTTTTCTTATATTTATATATGTATCGTTTATCCGTTTGCTTTGTTATATATCTGTTCACCGGGCTTTTTAAGCTCAGTCGCATTTCCTTTCCTGCGGCAGGTGTTAAGTTGGAAGTTGAGTTTGGGTGAAGAGAGAGCATAGGAGCGTTAGTGGACTACCCCGATGATTAGAAGCCCATTTACATATGGATTAGATTTGGATTTGGATTCGATTAGATTTTTGTTTAGTTTTGTATTCTCATTTTTGTATAGAGTTCGTATTTCTTTTGTGTCCTTAGAATACCTTTGTAACTTAATGTTTATAAGTCTTCCACTTGCATTTGTATGTTCTGATTTGACACCATAATGTGACATTTTGACCCTTATCGGGTTGGGGTGTTACAGGAAGAGGGTAACAAACAACATGAGTTTTTGTTAAATTACAATTATATCCTCATTGCTATCATAACAAGGGACAACTACAAAGATGCAACTCGTATTTGTTGTTGGAAACTGTGATTTATTTTATTTTATTTTATTTTATTTTATTTGAAAAGCGAAACTATGATGGTAATTAGTCTTGATTTGTTTGTATTGCTACTGGTTTATTTAAGAGTACCTTATTTACCTTAAGATAGGTAAAGCATTAGTATAATTAAATTGATGTCTAAGGAATAGTCAAGTCCACAAATTGGTTACAGGTTGGGAATCTTTCTTTTTACTAATGATCACATATATGTTTTTATTATCTACTTATATCACGTACATTCCTATATCTTACATGACGTAACAGAACAGTTGAAGTTCCTTCATCTCGCATAGTCATTATTGAGGGTATATTGGTAATTTTGTTAGCTTTCCTATCTTGTCCTTGCTATTTAAAAATACAAACTCAAGAATACAATAACCACTTTCTTTACATAGTCATCCCTTACTTTGCCCTTCTCATCACATTCGACTTCAATAGTTTCCATAGAGTGTCCCAACCCGTCACAAAATGGAATAGCCACAAAAAGACAATCCAAAAGAGCAGATTTGGAAGACCTCAATAAGGGCATGCGCATATGTATTATGACCCCATGATTTGAGACACATGGTACTCTTATAAGCATCTAACATAATGGGACGACCCAACTTAGTAGTAATCAAACTCAGACCGACTTCCGAGTACGCAACAATAGGCACATTATGTAGTTTAACCCAAACCAGAGCCGTGGTGACTTCATCCTTTTTAAAAACCGTGTTAGGCTTCCAAATATTCAAGACAATGGGAACCAACCTAATAAGCCACGGGCATTAGGTTGAAAAAAGAAAAACCCATTTCTTAGCATTACACGTTCCAAACTAAACTTCGCCCAAGTATTCTTAACATAATTTTCGACAATGGGGAATGCAAGACGTTTACATATGAACATTGTTCTAAAAGGCACGCAAACGCCTGCAAAGGGGTGAGGCTTGGTCATGCTGTCATGCCACGCCTTATGCCACCTTATGTCACATTTTTTTGTAAACTCGATATATATGAAATATGATATAAATATATAAACATTTTCATATTTTGTGCCGCCTTATCTCACGCCTTATAAATTCAAAAGCTTCGCCTTTGCCGCTAAGATTTGATGCTTGATCATGCTGCCACGCCACGCCTCGCACTATTTATAACCTTGCCTATGAAATACCCATACAAAGTCTTAGCAATGCGAGTGCTGACTTCCTGCACCAATTGCCATGGAATAGCCACATCGGCAGCATAAACACATTCATCGCTTCTTAATTCAGTAATGTGAATCGATTTCTTTGGAACTTTATCCTTAAATATGGAAGCAAATGAAGACATATTGCCATTACTGTAGCAACTGGCATTTCCGGGGCAATACTTGTTCATAAAACTCGAAACTATTTGTGACAAACGGTAATTTTCCAAAATCATTTAATACGGAGTAGTAAATTTCATTTATTGTTATCTGTTATACAATTTCGAGCTTTTTGGAACTCATTTGATTTGAGAACGAGAAATATCTCGCACGCAACACCACCGCGTACCGACAAAAATCTAGTAACGGTATAAACTAGCACTTATTATTCGGAAACTGTGCTGGTTTTTTTTTTTTTTTTTTTTTTTTTTTTTTTTTTTTTTTTGAAAAGCGAAACTATGATGGTAATTAGTCTTGATTTGTTTGTATTGCTACTGGTTTATTTAAGAGTACCTTATTTACCTTAAGATAGGTAAAGCATTAGTATAATTAAATTGATGTCTAAGGAATCTAGATGTGCATTATATGATTTTAAGTCAAGTCCAAAAATTGATTACAGGTTGGGAATCTTTCTTTTTACTAATGATCACATATATGTTTTTATTATCTACTTATATCACGTACATTCCTTTAACCTACATGACGTAACAGAACAGTTGAAGTTCCTTCATCTCGCATAGTCATTATTGAGGGTATATTGGTAATTTTGTTAGCTTTCCTATCTTGTCCTTGCTATTTAAAAATACAAACTCAAGAATACAATAACCACTTTCTGTACATAGTCATCATTTACTTTGCCCTTCTCATCTCATTCTTTTTTATTCTTTAAAATTTAGACTCGAAAACAGAGCGTTAAACAATTTCGCTGTAGAATAGAATCCACAAACCACAACCAACTGGTCGCGGCACGACAATAAAATTGATACCAAACAGCGTGAAATAGTTGAAAAAGTGGCACATATTTGATACAAGACACAGAATTTTTCAAAAGCACTTAGATTTTATATCTTACACAAGATGCTTCAAGATGTTATATACCAAAAAGAAGGATGGATTGCATTATTTTCCAATCTGATCAAAATCATTCACATTGATCGGATCGATAATCAAGAGGTAGAATCAACAGAGTAATAGTCAAGAGTAAGGCTGTTTTTATTCACTTAATAATGGAAAAGGACCACTTTCAAATAATTTAAAATTTAAAAGAATGCACCCCCAAACTAACCACATTGTGACACATTACTATTACCATCTTATCCCCCCCTAAATTAACCAAAGATTTACCCATTCCTGCATCCGAGACTTCTATATTCCCAAATTTTCTCAAACACAGGAACCTTCATCATCATTAAATAATGTTAGCATTTAACTTTATTGAACCAAGGATCGCCGACCTTCCTTTCCTAGATCGTTTGATCCCCCATTTACGAGCATAACAGATTCACCATTTGACTCTGCAATATCAACGTTCTTGAAACCATTAACCGGTACGTCTTTCTTGGTATTGAGAATTTTCCGTGGTCGTTTCCCGAGGAAACCAGGGGCAATGAGTGGCTTCAGTTTTGCTTTTACTGGTTTACCAGATTCATCTTCAGTACTAATAGGAGATGCCACCGTGGACTCAGGTTTCTCAGGCTTACATCCAATGCTTACAGAATCCATCCCGAGGAAACCCGGGGCAATGAGTGGCTTCAGTTTTGCTTTTACTGGTTTCCTAGATTCATCTTCCATACCAATAGGAGATGCCACCGTGGACTTGGGTTTCTCAGGTTTACATCCAATGCTTACAGAATCCATCCCGAGGAAACCAGGGGCAATGAGTGGCTTCAGTTTTGCTTTTACTGGTTTACAAGATTCATCTTCAATACCAAAGGGAGATGCCACCGTGGACTCGGGTTTCCCGGGCTTACATCCAATGCTTACAGAATCCATTCTGTTAGCTTCTTCACCATTGCTAGAACTCGAGGCATTCTGAATATTATCACTGACATGATTCTGAATGGAATCATTTTCAGTACTGCACACCTGCAATGACGGTTCCGTATGTTCCCGAGTAGACATTTCTGTAAAACAATTATTATCTTCAACAGGCAAAGTATCTTCTTCAATGGGAACCACACCACCATTGTCACAAACTTCATCGTCCCCTGAAGCAGAAGAACATGTTTTTGTATCTACTGTATCTATGTCCATGGCACTGTCGGATGACTTTGGAGAAGTCAAAACAGGTGACAAATCCATGCCGCACTCGCTTGTGGTATCAGCTGACTCAGCAGTCAACGTACAGTCAAGAGGTTGACTTACAACTAGCGTCTTTTCTTGAGATGTGTTTGATTTTTTAAGTTCCTCATTTTTAGAAGTTTCCACAACAGGGTTTAAGCACGACCTTCTGGCAGAGACTCTGGAAAGAAACAACAAACATGCAGATGTCGATTAATATAACTGTGATAAATACAAAACCGAATATGCAAAAAACACGGTTTACATGCTCTTTGTGAGAAAACACGTACCTACTATACAGAAGCATATAGGCTCCCTGTGAGAGCACTTCATCCAATTCAACTGAATCCACCTGCAAGATATTGTGAGTTTAGAAACGAGTGTAAAGCCAACTGAATGCTTGTACATTGAATTAAAATACAGTAGTTGGGTGGTTTATTAGGTAGCATTTGGTTTGCACCAAGGAGTAACATGTGTGAGTTTGAGAGGTGAGGGGAATGGGAATGGGTTTCTAAACCCCGTTAGGTGGGTATGATGTATGCCTAATTTTACGGGTAAGAAACGCATTTTTTCAAACCCATACATATCCAAGCAGACACATGTAAAAGAAAAACACACATAGAAGGAGAGTCTACCTTGCAGTCATCGATTCGATACCAATTTCCAGAGAAGTCCTTAGTGTAACAAATGTAATGACCAAAATATGACGCATTCAGCATGTCCACGTGAACAACTACTGCATATAGCATGTACTTATCATTTCCATCTGCAGTTTCACTCATGTAAGGACTGAGATCTAGAGTCTCTGGAAACGCCACCCTCTTATTAAGTTTCCCGAATCTCCCACTCTACACAAAATAAAAATACCAAGAATATAAAAATTTTAATTACATAATGTTATAGTAGAAAGATAATAACTGTCAATAACAATTATAAACATCAATTAATAAGATGACAAATTATATACAGAAGTAAGATGATTCTAATTGCACGAACCTGAAACCTCTTTAATGCAATTGTGAGAATATTTGGAGCCGTATTGATGTTTAGCCGCTTCCATGCTAATACATAGTCGTTACACCTGTGCATAAATATTTCGGACAGTAGTAAGCTCTAAGCTGACAATACTAGCAAAATGTGCAAAAGTAAAAAACATGATTTATTGTTAATAAAATTCTGGCTTTGGATGATTCAAGAACATTATCAGAAAACTTATGATATACCTAGGAAAACAGATAAATGGTAATTGAATAATATATATAACTGAAGAAAACAAACAAACTAGGGGAAGATAGGAAATTACCCATCGCATTTGTATTTATTATCCCCCTCAAGCCATTCTTTGACTGTAAATTGGTCTAAGCATTCCTCAAGAGACGCAGCATCTCCATGGATTTCAACAGTCAAATCCATCATATTTTCGAACTGATTTGAGACATTGTTGCAGTTCGTACATATAACCTATAAAGCATAACAAACAAACTTACCATTAAATAAATGCAGGCCTCCTCAACAAGAATAATTAATCAGTTGTTAGGTGGAATAACAAAGAATAAAGCAGAAACAAAAGTCAATCACTAGCAATGGCAGGTAAAATGAATCTATTGTACAAAATGTCATCTGTCTGAAGCAAACTCTTCAAAAATAAAAACTTTTACAAGATGGTTGACATCAATAAAGCAATGATCAATGCATTCTACAACTTTTGCATGATGGTGGACATAGATTAACAGTAAGAAGTTGAGCAGCCATCTCAATTATATAAAGCATGCAAAAACAAAACAAAGCAAAGTAAAAAGAGGATCATTCTGTCAGATTGGTGGAGCCATGGAGGTAATTGGCTCAATAAAAAAAAAAAAAAAAAAAAAAAAAAAAAAAAAAAAAAAAAAAAAAAAAAAAAAACTTCATTATTTGCAGCCACTATACTTCAGTTACCTACATCTCTTATAAGAAAAGGGCATATACCATACATTCATCTCCAAAATTCTACCACCATTCCATTGTGTTCCACTCAAGTAATGTAGTTAATATCGTGATATATCGGCGATATATCGTCGATATATCGTGTATCGCCCCTAAAAAATATATCGGATCAAAATATCGCCCCAAAATATCGGATCCGATAATATCGGCCAATATCGCCGATATTTGGACGATATTTTGGAATAGCAATATTTTGGTATCGGCGAGATATTGACTTTTTGACTTTTTCTGGGTTTTTTTTTTTCAGCCCAACAGCCCAACCAACTATTAGCCCAATTTAATTAAACTATAACCCACCCAACTTTATACCCTAAATCCCCTAATTGAAACATGCGACATCAGAATAATCAGATAACATAAAACATGCGACATTCATAATTCTTTTCTGGGTTTTTTCTTCTTCCTGAACCCGTGGATTGCACTTAAATTCTGTTTGTTTTCTGTTAATTTTATGCTATGAAATACTTTTATGATTTTAATTTTAGACAATGTGCTATGTTTCCTGTTGGCTGTTTATTCTTTTATGATTTTAATTTTTATATGTATAATATATATATATATATATATATATATATATATATATATATATATATATATATATAAACCGATATCTCACCGCGAAAACCGATATTTCAAATATCGTACCTTGAACGATACGAGATTTTTGACCGAGATAACAACCCAGCACTCAACCAAATGGAAACCACAGAAGGCCATTAATTGTCACAATATGCAGATTTGCATACTTTTAACCTAGAAACCATTTCTAACATGATCATACCATACCTAATAGTTACTTATAATAGTAGATTTCTGTTAGTGTTATATTTTGCGAGTGGTACATGTGAATCATCTATATTCACCTTCTACGTGTGTGATACCAAGATACCAGGTTGCTTCAATCTTGACTAAAACCATTTCACAGGCTTAGGGTATCCCTTATAAGCAAGTTAGTCATGATCAAACATCTACGCACCAACTTGATGAGTGCTAGATGTGGGGATTGCATTTAATTAGTTTATGTTTGTGACTTTTATATGCTCTTTAAACAGTGGAACTACCTTTTTCAGCCCTTGATAAGCACACATAGACAGAACAAAATAGTACTTACGAGACTAGAGAGAAATGAGAGACAATGACATTAATATAAATCTACCTGAGATTGGAGGCGACCACCGAATATATGTTGAATAAGAGTTGTCTCCTGAGAGCTAGGATGAACAGCTTTTTCTCCGCCATATTCATCAAGGCAGACTGATTGCATAGTATCAATAGCAAACCTGGCATATGTGAAAGTTAATCAATGTCTGCATAAACAAGATTTAGAAATTGTGGAAGATCAAAGATGTAACATATGCTATTTAATTAATCAGATATGAAGCAATACCTCATGAACTCGTGCGCATCCTCCTGCTTTCCATAGCCAAGGTTCCCACCAATATTAGGCAATCGTGACAAAATGTTAATGGGTGAAAAAGCATGGTTACTTCGACAGGCTCTTTCCACATGGGCTTGAAGTTCACACAGGAAGCACCAATCATTTCGCCGGCCTGATAAACCAAATCCATGAAAAGTAAGAGTCGGACATTTACAGACAAAGTATTGAGAGAGAGAGAAGGTAATTACATTCCCTCCTGTGGCCCTTTTCAAGTAAATAAGCAGCAAGTGGTCGGGTGAATGTCAAACATTGTAAAACTACATTGGCAAAGCAGCTGCCAAACAAAAAAAAACGACTTTTACTCCTAAAACCACAGAAAAATATACTAATAGCAAAACATAAACAGATGAATTCCACAAGTGTCATAAACATAAACCTGTTTCCACAATTCAAAAGCCCACAAGGAGGGAAGCCTTGTTGCTTCCAGTTGTAAAGCTCCACAAATTCATCGTACGGAAAAAGGATCTGAAACAAAAAAAAGAATCAGCTGTCTATTTTAAAGACCGGAAAGTAAGTTCAGTTTGGACAAGAAAACACATGCATCAATTTGGACCTTTTTTATCTGAGTAGAATTTCCACTACAAGGAACTAGTGCAATTGAAGCGGAATTTCTCCTTCGTTGCAAACTTGATTTACTGGACGGCTGCAATTCAGCACATTTATCCTTATGCCCATTGTGCCAATGAGATCTTTGGCATGATGCTGAGCTGAAAGATAGAATACAAAATATTAAAACTAAAAAGAACACAATACAAATTAAAAAAAAAAAATAAAAAAAAAAATAATAAATAAATAAAAATAAAAAATAAAAAATAAAAACAAAAAAACAAAAAAAAACGGGAGCCTTAATAGATTCAGAAACCAAAGAGCAGCATTATGATCAGGTGAACTAGCATTATGCCCATTGTTATCAATAACTAGCATTTAGACCATTGCCGTAGGCCTCACCAAAAGAAAAAAGCCAAACTTCCAACGAATTTGTCGAGACAGGTTCTCAGACAATGGTGTGACTTCACACATGGATCCAAAGCTAACAGAAAGGCACTAAAGATTAATTGGGCAATATCTTTCATTCTTTCTAGATATAATCTTACTGGTAATTCACTCTCATTCCGAAAAACTAAAGAATTTGCAGTCAGCTACCCTCATTCTAATATTCTATGACCATTGTCCATTCGTCCTGCCGTAACCCACATAAAGAACTTTGAAACTAGGTTTTTATAAATATATATTATTGTTTTGGCATTTAACTTTTCAGCTATAGCTATCAAGCAAATAGTTAGTAACGGTGGTATTTTGAAGCTGAAAAGTTAACACCTAAAGGTAATGTCAGCTGAACTTTGAAATTAGGTTTTTAAAACTAGTGGTATGGCACCTAACCCCAAGTTAAAATCTTGCTGGGTATACATTTGGGGGTGGCCAGAAAAAAGGGCCGAAACGGTCACCGGATAAACCGAACAGGAAAAATCTTATCCATTTAACTATAACTATCACGCAAATAACTTCACGGCATACATATATAATCACCTAACGAACTAAACTAACCATCTATTAATCTAACAACCAATTCGACTAACTAAACGAACTCAAATTCAAATAAATAGCCATAAACATAAAGACAAATACAGACTTACAATAATCAAATCTATATGAGTTACAAATGCGTGATCGAGTCAAGCTGAACTCTAAAACTAAGTATTTGAACATATCATATCGTTTCAGCATTTAACTTTTACCAAGCAAAAAACTTGACTAGCATCAAGCCATCAACAACATACCCAATCCCTACAGGGCGGGGTATTGGAGAGGTGGAATGTAGACAGGTCCTATCCCTACCTCAGGATAAACCCGAGAAGGAAGACCTCTGGCAAGTGTATGTGTGCAGGTGTGCTCAGATATAAGTGTGTGTTTGAGTGATTGTGTACAATAACAGGATAAGGAAAATAGAAAAGACATAGGACGAAAAGCAAGCATACAAAGCTATAGACAAAAACCATCAAACGATATAAAAAGGATAAAAGCGAAAAGACATAAAAGCATACGCCGCACGAGAACATAGAAAATAGAATACAGAAAGCGCAAAAGAGACAAAGGGGAAAATAAGCATAAGCATAAAAGCATTAAAACACACGCAAAGGGGAAGGGCCTAAAAGCAAAAAAAGAGAATCCAGACCTAAGAAAGGGCAACGCAAAGGGGATCTATATCTACGGGCAAAGCAAAAAGAACAAGGGGGGCTACTTATACATACATATAATCACCTAACTAACTAAACTCTGCCAATTCTTACAATCAACTCATCAACTACATATAAATATCTATCAACCACAACATATACACACTTTGTCACTAGAATCAAACCTATATCAGTTACAAAATTCGTTCAAGTCTACCCGAACTCCAAACGAGATACTGGAACAGATTACATAGTTTCGGCATTTAAGTTTCTCACTAACACACCTATATATTAACTAAACTAAATTGTCAAAGGTCTTCCTGAAAGCAATCCCCCTACTTTCGGGTTTATCCTAACATGCTTATATAATCACCTAACAAACTAACTAACTAACTAACATTCAAATATCGAACTAAAACATAAACACAAAACCACAATTACAATCAACAGCAACGTATGATAACGCGTAAATACATATATGTATACCAATATTTAACAGTTTTACAAAGTTCATTCGTCTACCCGAACTCCAAAACGAGCTACTAGAACAGATTACATAGTTTCGGCATTTAAGTTTTTCACTAACATACCTATATATTAACTAAAAAACTAAATTGCAGAGGTCTTCCTGGAAGCAATCTCCCTACTTTCGGGTTTATCCTAGGGTACGGGTAGGATCTGTCTACATTCTACCTCTATAATCACCTAACTAACTAACTAAAAACATATTGAATAGTTTCGGCATGTAAGTTTTTCACTAACATACCTATATATTAACTAAAAAACTAAATTTCCAGGAAGCAATCTCCCTACTTTCGGGTTTATCTTAGGGTACGGATACGATCTGTCTACATTCTACCTCTATAATCACCTAACCAACTAACTAACTGTATAACTAACTAACTAAAAATATAAACACAAAACCACAATTATAACGCGTAAACAGATATATACCAATATTTAACAGTTTTACAAAATTCATTCAAGTCTACCCGAACTCCAAAACGAGCTACTAGAACATATTACATAGTCTCGGCATTTAAGTTTTTTCACTAACATACCTGTATATATTTTTTTTGAACGGCAATTGTGGCTACATGGCCCCTAGCCCAGAAGGCGTAGCGAGCCCACACAACCAGATTGGGTCCAGCCCAGAAGACAATAACACCCTTCCTTTTACGCACGCAAGAGGAAACCCTATCGTCCTAGACAAGACTCGAACTTGAGACCTTACCTAGGAGGGTAAAACCTCCATACCGCTAGACCAGAGGCCCGTTAGTACTAACATACCTATATATTAACTAAACTAAATTGCCAAAGGAAAGCAATCTCCCTACTTTCGGGTTTATCCTGGGGTACGGGTCGGAACTGTCTACATTCTACCTCTATAATCACCTAACTAACTATAAAACGAACTAACTAAAAACATAAACACAAAACCACAATTATAATCAACAGCACGTATAATAACGCGTAAACATAAATATACCAATATTTAACAGGTTTATCCTGGGGTACGGGTAGGATCTGTCTACATTCTACCTCTATAATCACCTAACTAACTAACTAACTAACTAACTAAAAATATAAACACAAAACCACAAGTACAACCAACAGCAACATATAATAACGCGTAAATACATATATATACCAATCTTTAACAGTTTTACAAAATTCATTCAAGTCTACCCGAACTCCAAAACGAGCTATTAGAACAGATTACATAGTTTCGGCATTTAAGTTTCTCACTAACATACCTATATATTAACTAAACTAAATTGCCAAAGGAAAGCAATCTCCCTACTTTCAGGTTTATCCTGGGGTACGGGTAGGATCTGTCTACATTCTACCTCTATAATCACCTAACTAACTAACTAAAAACATATTGAATAGTTTCGCCATGTAAGTTTTTCACTAACATACCTATATATTAACTAAACTAAATTGCCGGAAGCAATCTCCCTACTTTCGGGTTTATCCTGGGGTACGGGTAGGATCTGTCTACATTCTACCTCTATAATCACCTAACTAACTAAAACATATTAAATAGTTTCAGCATGTAAGTTTTTCACTAACATACCTATATATTAACTAAACTAAATTGCCAAAGGAAAGCAATCTCCCTACTTTCGGGTTTATCATGGGGTACGGGTAGGATCTGTCTACATTCTACCTCTATAATCACCTAACTAACTAACTAAAAATATAAACACAAAACCACAACTATAACCAACAGTAACGTATAATAACGCGTAAACATATATATACCAATATTTAAGTTTCTCACTAACATACCTATATATTAACTAAACTAAATTGCCGGAGGTCTTCCTAGAAGCAGTCTCCCTACTTTCGGGTTTATCCTGGGGTACGGGTAGAATCTGTTTACATTCTACCTCTATAATCACCAAACTAACTAACTAACTAACTATATAACTAACTAACTAACTAAAAGTCGTAAAAGCACAATTATAACCAAAACTAACGTATAATAACGCGTAAAAACATATATATACCAATATTTAACAGTTTTACACCGCGCACACTGCTTCGTAGTCCCACTCCCACACACGGCACACAAATCGCAGCTCCTAACAAGCCCCGGCATCGTCTCAACCTCACCGTAAACAACAAAATACTTAGCAGCTGTGTTCTTAACCAAATAAATCAATCCAATAACAATCAAAACAAGCGTAATTCCAAATTGAAGGTATCGGTTCAGATCAAGTGCGTTTTTATCTTCATTAATCATCGATTCATTACAAATTAACGGTTAATTGACGATTATGAACACAATTGAGTGGTTTGATAGGGGAATTAGGGTTTTGTAACGGATTAGGGTTTTGATTAGCGTGTGTGTGAAAAATTGGGGGTGGTTGGTTGTTAGGAGTTAGTTGAATTTAAAGTTTTTTTTTTTTTTTTTTTTTTTTTTTGGTCCGAGAATTATGGAAGGTGGTTGTGTATGGTAATGGGGGGAGAAGTTAAGGCAATTGATTACGTGGGGAAGTAAACTTGAGTTTTTGTTTTTTTTGGCATGTAATGTAATGTTTTGATGTGAAAAATCATGTCGATGGGGTGGATTTTAGATCTTTAGGCCAAGGTTGTCAGGATCGAGATCGGGATCGGGATCGGGATCTTGCTTTGGATCGTTTTCGGCTTTTAGTAGAATTGGATCATTTACGATCCTACGATCCTGTGTGTAATCCTACGATTCTACACAGATTTTGCTCCACTTGAGATAAAAATATGGGTTTGCAGTAGGAACGGATCGTTTACGATCCTACGATCCTAGACCGATCCTGATTAAATTAACATCCTACTACGATTCTGCTCATTTTTTATGTGTATGATTGTAGGATCGTACGATCCTACTATCAGGATCGCGATTTTGACAACCCTGGTAACGTTATTCGTGTGTCACTTCAGCGTCACCTTATCACACTTTCAATAACACACTAAGAGCATAAGGTATGGTGAAGAGCAAAATCTCTTCATCTGAGCCTCATCGGGTACCACCTCACTTCAACACTACCAGTTTAATATACCCCCTCACTCATAACACAAAACAACATCTTCATTTGGCACCACCCACACCCAATTTTCTTTTCTTTTCATTTTTTCAAATAAACTAAAATTCATTCATTAAAATAAAATTACAATACGAAATATAAAAAGATATGCAAACAATAAAAAATACAAAAAGCTAAAAAAGATTTAAAAAAACTGCAAATAACCAAAAAAAAATCTAGGCCCAAAAACAAATTGACTAACCAACCTTTGCATAAATTTGGTGTAAGCCCAAGATAAATTATATTACCCTAACCCTACATACACTAATATAAAAGCTTTCCTAATTCTCAACACACTTTAGCCCTAAAAATATCTCTTCACACATATGACGCAGTCACACTAAGAAAAATAGATCACCCTTTTACTTATTAAATCAAACACCACCAGACACAAATACAAATCACTTATTTCTTTAGATTACTTCAATCAAATAACAAAAACACTCTCCTAAATGTTTAGCCGTTGGTATTGCAACGAATAGTTTTTATAAAGGTTTTTTTGTCTTTTCTGCTTCATTTTCTCGGCGAGCTGCAAACGGCGAAGGGGTGAGTTTAGCGGCGAGCAAACGGTGAGACGTGGCGGAGTGCCACGTCGAAACGGTGAGCACAATTCTTCACCATGCCCCTTGTTTTAATAACTAAAATATCTTATCCAAAAAAAAAAAAAAAAAAAAAAAAAAAAAAAAAAAAAAAAAAAAAAACATATTATTGTTACATGTAGGTCCCGCGAACAACACACCAAAAATACCTCACTCACTCAAAAAAAATGACGAATGACACTAGCCATTGCAACTAAGGGACGAATAACACATTTGGACGGTGCAGTGTGGCATGTTGTTAGTGTGCCATTTGGCAAAAAAATACCCAATCACATGCAAATGGCACACCATACCAAGCACTCTAATGGTCACGAGGGAGAGCAGGTGAGGTCTGTGAGGAGCATCAGTCATTGGGGGTGGCTTGACACGCGGAAGGCCAAGAAAAAAGAAGACGAACGGTGAGGCTCTCACCAAATAGAGTTGTGTGCAAAGTGTTATTTATTTGTTTATGAGTATATGTAGGATATTTTGTGGAGTATTTTTTTTGTAAAAGTGGGTATTATAATGAAAAATGAGGGAGTGATGACCATTGGGGGTGAAAAGTGAGAAGTAGTAAGAAGCATTAAATAGAGAGAGAAAATTGATGTGGCGCATTAAAGTGATAGATGAAGTAGTGTGACCATTGGGAGTAGTCTTAGAGTTTAGAGCATCACGTGCAATCGGGTGTTATAGATCCGTGTTATGGGAAAATGTATTATCACGCCAATTTTTCATTCTATAACTTAGAATCTACGGAAAAAAAAATCATCTATCATCACTCAATTTATGGACATCCATGGACCTCAGTTTTTTTTTTTTTTTTTCTAATAAAGCAATACATTTCATTAAATAAAATATAAGGATACATTAAGAATACGAAATTCAAACATACAATCTAGTGATTAAGATTTCATAGATGCATCATAATATCTATTCGAAGATCATTGTGCACTTTTGCATCACAAACTTCTTTGTATTTCCTTCATTGTGTGGCGCATCTTTCGACCCAAGTATAAAGCATATACACATTTAGTAAAGTTTTGCAAACAATCACGTGAGCAATGTTCGCCAATTTGCAAATACTTGTCAAATGCATCGGGTGATGTGCCATATGTCAATTGGCGTATGGCCAATGTGTATTTCATGATAGCATTAATACTTAATCAACCCGTACAATCCGTTTGTTGTTTAAAAATTTGGAAGTACTCGGGAATCAGTTCAATATTATAATTGAAAATATTGTGCACAATTTGTTTAAAAAGTTTGGAGCTCATACGATACCTTTGCCTAAAATTCCTCTCCGAGTATTTAGGTGGGTTGTTTTCCTCGCCAAAATAGTCTTCTAAGAGTCAATGTTCCGCAACCTCTCATTAACGTGATACGGGTGTCCTTGTACGAGGACTTGAACTATCGGCTTCTTTATTACCCAAATATTGAAATTGTTGATAAGCTTCATAAAGGGTTGTATATTTACTCAGATCGTCTCCGAATTAAATATTGTAATGATCATAGTTGGGTTCCATAATGAAATTGAATTAAAATATATATTTTTGAAAAAAAAATGGGAATATTGTGTTGAAAACATAAGTGTGTTAAATGATAGACAGAAATGGTATTTATATGATTTTAAAAGGTAAAGATATATAAAAAGTGGGTTTTTTAAGATGAAAAAAAAGCATATATTTTCATTCTCTCTCTCTCTCTCTCTCTCTCTCTCTCTCTCTCTCTCTCTCTCTCTCTCTCTCTCTCTCAACTTGCCTTTATAAAAAAGAAAAGCAAAATGGGTTATAGCTTGCCTAGTGGGGATGGCGTCGGGACCTACAACACGACCACCGCTATGGTGGTTCGCGGCATAGGCTCACATTTTAGCCTATAACACACCCTCACCAGATGCTCCTATTCTCTTCTCTCCAAAAAAAAATCAGGAACACGAATTTATTTTATTTTCTTCTCACTTCTATTCTCTTTTTTCAAAAATAAAACTCGAGAACGCAGCCTTAGGATTGAAGAATTGGTAATCAAACAAACAAAAATTCTATAAAATTGAAGAGGAAAAAAGTTATTTTTACTCTTATGTTTAAAAATAAACAAACACAATTCTTTTATTTATTTTCTTCCCGCTTGCGTACATAAGAGAAAAAACAAACACACATCTTTTAATTTCTCTTCCCACTTGCAGATAAAAACAAATAGAAACAAACGTAGTTTTATTTTTTTATTTTTTATTTTTTTTTCGCTTGTAGAAAAATGTTTTTTAAGAAACACAAACACCATATTTAATGACTAAAGCAAGGTACTCATGCATAGCAGTGAGATGTTGTATAGTTGTCGATAAAATTTGGTTACGAGCATGTTTCTCAGCATGCATTTGGGAGTATTTGCAACAACTAGTGACAATGTTGTTTAGTAACAAACAACTAGCATTTGCAGTTTATATAACGGTCTTATTCAAAACGCTTAATGAAAAACATTAAATACTTCATGAAAAACATTTGCAGTTTAGTTACAGACTTATATTTGATTTTATACACCCATTTACATTTTATAGCTTTTCGATCATTAGGTAAGTCTCTGATTTCCCAAGTATTATTCCTATATAAAGCTTTTCGATCATCAACCCAATTTTTATCTTTTGATGCATCCAGTAACCAGCAGATTCAATATTTTTATTTAACTTAGTAGAAAAACAGTAGTTACTGGAGTTTAAACCAGAATAATTGACAAATTTTTCAATACCATATTTAACCTTATTGTCAACAACAAAATCATTTAATTTATTTGGAAAAACAGAAGTTCTTATAGACCTTCTAAGACCTTGATCACTATTTTGTTGCTACAAAAAAACTTGGTCCCTTATAAAACACCAGATCTTGAAAACCCTAATTTCTCAAAATAGTGATCAAGGGTTTTCAAGTTCGTGCTGCTATATATAGGCAACATCTTGTAGCGGCGGGAGCAACCTAAACCATAAAAACGAGGTTGTGGGAGAGCAATACAAGTTCGTGCTGCTAGGCGAAGCAGTAGAATGATGCACCCTAGCCAAAAGCATCACTAGCTTACACTCGGACCCGAGTAGAGCAATTCGCAGATGCAGTCCCCCTAGTTCCACTTATTCTAACTAAGACCAAGAACCTGAAACTTAGACACAAAAATACATAATAAGCCCCTCAACTTTTATAAACAAAAATAAGACTAATTTTAACAAACCTCAACTTTTTTCTAGATTACAAAAGATTATTCTAGCCAATGATTACACGGTAGTGCGTGATGCATTTTCATTTGTGCATAATTGGAATAACCCAAGCGGAACTAATATTAGGTATAGTGAATCTTTGAAACAAATGGAATACTTAACCATATTCCCAACCAAGCTTAAAGTAACATATGATTATATAATACATTGGCATCAGTTTGATATCTTTGTAAAGAAGACAAAGCACATAAAATGATCAATCGACCTTATTTGTTATTGTTTAAGAAGTGTGATTAAACATGTGTAGGACATGGTGCAAGGCCGAGATGCTAGTGTACAACTATCAATGCTTGATGCGTACTCACGTAGATACTGAGATTGGAAAATCTTTTAAACTAAGTATGTGTTTTGTGTGTTGGCGTGCGCACTCAAATTTTAAACCTGCAGGTGCATTACAATTTTGGAGTTTAACCACATATAACAACGAACAAACAATTGTTAGTGTTTAAACAAAAAGTTTAAAATTTTGCCTAAAAATAGATGTGTGAACAGTAACACACAATTATTTCATGATTAGTGTTTATTAATAACTGTGGCTTTTCACATGATATTACAACTTATTCTAACTAAGACCATGAACCTAAAACTTAGACACAAAAAGACCTAATAAGCCCCTCAACTTTTATAAACCAAATTAAGAGCACACGGTGTGTTAACCATGCAAGTCGGTGAAAGTTTCACATTTTCATGTTAAACCCATGTTAACCACACCGTGGTCTTGCGTTAAAGGCCAAAGCCTTCACCCACGTTAAACCTTTAACGCTGCATGAAGGGTGTTTAGAGGGGGGGGGGGGGGAACATTTGCCCCTTCTAACGTCTAGTATTTGAAATCCAAAAAAAAAATGTCCAAATAGTTTGAGCGAGATAACCAAATTCAAATTCAAAATTCAAAATTCAAATACGAGCAGGATTATTTAATTTCAAATTGGAGCGAGATTTTTCAAATTCAAATTCAAAGCTGCCTATATACACAACTCCACCGGAGTTGTTTATCACACACGCACAACTCATACACACATTCTCAACAATGTCTCGCAAAGACTTCTCCCAACAATTTCCAAGTCACCTTGACTGTCCGAACAATTCCCAAGTCACTGTGACTTCTATCAACAATTCCCAAATGAACACGACTTTTCCCTTTAATTCCCAAGCTCCAACATGATTCCAAATGAACCGGTGAGCAGTCCACCGGAATATATCTTTCTGGTATAAACACCCCACCAGTTGTGGAACACCAACCCAATCCACCAATTGTGGAACACCAACCAAATCCATTTGGACTCACTGAGGATGAACTCCGACTTCTTGAGCAGGATGAGGAAGTCAGGAGAGAAACAGAAGAAAGAGAACTTCGAGAGGAAGCTGCTCGTATGGAGCAGGAAGCCAGGGATGCAGAACATCTTAAGAAGAACTGGTTTGACATTATGGAAGCAAAGTATTATAATGGCGAGTTTAGGGAGTCTTCGAGTGAGAAGGGTTATAACTCAGACTTTTCATTGTAATTTGTAGTTTCATTTCATTAGCGTATCGTAGTTTCTATTAATCGCACTATGTATTTCATGTTTTCACTTTAATGTTTAATGTAATTTGTGTTTTAATTTTAATGTTTAATGTAATTCGTGTGTTAAATATTAGTTTTAATTTAGGGGTTGATTTTGAAAATAGTTGAGTTAAAGTTGAGTGATAATAAATGGTGTTTTTTTAGTTAAAAGTGAAAAGGTTAAAGCTGATATGACGTGCCACTTGATGAAAGTTTAACCCAGGGGAGGAGAACCTCTAAAGTTGTAATTACAACTTTATTAAAGTTGTGAGATTGTGAGCCATTGGATTTGATCCAATTGCTTAAATCAAAAGAAGTTTTTTTTTTTTTTTTTTTTTTTTTTTTTTTTAGCAATTGGATCAAATCCAATGGCTCACAATCTCACAACTTTACTAAAGTTTTGATTACAACTTTAGAGGATGCTCCTCCAACCTAAGGTGATGACACCCTCTGCTCTAAGACTATTGTTTTAACAAATGTCAACTTTTTTCTAGATTACAAAAGATTATTCTAGCCGATGATTACACGGTAGTACGTGATGCATTTTCATTTCTGCATAATTGGAATAACCCAAGTGGAACTTATATTAGGTATAGTGAATCTTTGAAACAAATGGAATACTTCACCATATTCCCAACCAAGCTTAAAGTAACATATGATTATATAATACGTTGGCATCAGTTTGATATCTTTGTAAAGAAGACAAGGCACATAAAATGATCAATCGACCTTATTTATTATTGTTTAAGAAGTGTGATTAAACATGTGTAGGACATGGTGCAAGGCCGAGATGCTAGTGTACGGCTATCAATTATTATGATTATTTTTTTTAGAAAGGCTATCAATGCTTGATGCGTACTCACGTAGATACTGAGATTGGAAAATCTTTTAAACTAAGTATGTGTTTTGTGTGTTGGCGCACTCAAATTTTAACCGTGCAGGTGCGTTACAATTTTGGAGTTTAACTACATGTAACAACGAACAAACAATTGTTACACCAATTTATACCAATGGGTCTTTGGTTTAACGGTCTTCCTAATAAGATTGTGAATGCTCCTCAACCAACTCGGAGTAAAATCCTACCATCTTTATCCAGTTACATACAGACACATACATGCATACATATACGTGTAGATATATAGGGTATGTTTGGCAAAACTAGCTGTATGCTATAAGCTGTTAAATGTAATTATAAGATGTAAAATAACATAAAAGGACATATTTCTAATTGTAAATAAATGTTTAGAGGGTATATCAGTAATTTAAAGTTTTAACATCTCAAAGATTTTTAAAAAGCTTCATGAATCAACTTTTCATTTATGAGCTATTTGTTTAAAATAAAAGCTTGAAGTTGATGTATCCAAACAGAGCTAATTTTAGAAGAGATTATTTTTTAAACAAAAATCTAACAGCTCCTTAAAAAGCTCTTGCCAAACAGGCCCATAATAAATTAAAGTATGAACGTTCGTTCTTTCATAATATGTGAATGCATCAAGAACCATGAGCGTGGAAATTAAAGTTTCATAAAACTTTACATGATGTGGAAGAATGTTCACTATTTATATAAACACAATCTATATAGTAATATGAAGCTTTATGAGATTTTAATTAGTTGTTCATTGTTTATATAAACAGAATCAATATAGTAGTACTATGATGCTTAATGCGATTTTAATTAGTTTACCTTTTGGTATGCTTATGCTAATTATGATCTAGAAACTATTTCAAGATTATCAAATTGCTTTGATATTGGATATGTTTAGAAGGGATTGATCCTCATTTGCAAGTGTTTAGGCCTTTATTCTCTACATAATATTCCTTAACCTAATTAGTGATATATTTAACCATTTTTTTTAGCTTTTGGTTATAATACTTCAAACTTTTCCCTTTGTGCAAAACCAACAAACATCCTTTTGCCGAAAATGTGATTTGTAACGAGTGGTTACCTGACGAATTGATGTCCTCTATTCTTATTTTATAAGAAATTGAGCAAATGAAAAGCGTGCACGTTACGTAATGGATTGATTAAGATCGATCTGGAATATTTGGATTATAATTTCAAAGTTATTTTACTTGCGTCGAAGGATTCACTGGTAATTAAGAATGCACTAGTCATTGATAATGTTCGTATCGAGACCCATCTTTCCATGAAATCTTTGCTTTAGAGTCAGAAAATTAGATTTCGAGATCTTTATTTCTAATTAAACTCCCTTTGTAGTATGCTTATGTCCCTTTCTTTGGTTCTCAATACCTTTCTTTCATGGCATGAGTGACTTATATTGATTAAAAATACTAGCTAGAAGGCAAGGATAACAAAGAAAACACAGACAATTTGTTATATAGATAATTATTAGATCGATATAAATGAACACTAACTTCATACACCATGTGCTAAACTTGTTGGGCCATATGCCACTAGTACATAAGAGGGTATATGAACTTTACTTCTACGGTTCTACCAATTTTAGGAAATTAGTATTATAGGCAGAGATATAGTATTGCTTTGGTTTATAAACGTCTAACAAAATTGAATAACCGCTAACAATTAGAGTCAAAGTGTTGCTTGTTAGCCATAAAGCTGATAACCTAGCTATGATGTAAGTTAACATCCATCTCTGACCTCAATATCGGCCCTCTTGCTAAGCTGCATAACACATCTAAGCGTACAAAACCTGTTGCATGTGTCTTGATAACCTATGTGGTAATTTAATAACTATCGTTATGGCATTGAAGTACTCCATTAATCACAAGGGCATATTATCTAATAGACAACAAATGTTAGTTGCAGACATATCTTTCAAAGTTTTATTGTTCTCATTTTGCACTTTCATATGCAGGCGCTAAATTACACTTATTTGATCCAGTACACTTACACAAACACATGCGAACTTTACAATCTTGGGTATCTTCTATGTCAACCCTCGTTACATCTAGGGCCACTGTCGTTGTTAGCTATGGTCAGGGTCAGGGTCGGTATATATTCCACCTGTTTCCATGCTTTTGACTAGGTGATTGCCCTTAAGTGGTTATGTGATTTTGTTTGTGTACGGGTGGCGGGCTTCCTCCTTTGATTGTCAGATTTTCACAATTGTAACATTAGGGTCGTTTGGTCATGTGGAATGTGGGTTAGTGTCTTTGTAATTTCTAGTTTTTTGCTAGTATTTAATTGAGCAATATAAATTGCTAGCTTTTCCAAAAATAAAAACATGTGTGCATATCTATATCAATATGTACATGTATATCTGATCAATACATATAGTTTTATGCACATAAATACACTAGCAGTATAGATATATAGTTACATCATATAGTTCACACATGTCATGAAGATTCTTTATTTAGAAATCAAAGTATTTCATCATATAGGATGCATCATCCCTATTTCTTATTTTATAGTTAAAAATTTAGGATTTTATTCCAGAGAATATATACCTCTAGCCCAGCAACCTTCAATTCCTATATAAACCTCAGCACCACCATTAATTCTACCATCTTCAACATTCTTATAATCCTTAATTCCTCATAGAAATTAAACCATGTCAGGTGTTTGGGTGTTCAAGAAAAATGGTGTGGTTAAACTCGTGGAAAACCCTGGTGCTGGCTCGTTACAAGGTGCGTCTCGTGGCAAGGTACTAGTGCACCTTCCCACCAATGAAGTCGTGACTTCATACGAGGTTCTTGAAAGAATGCTCACATCTATTGGGTGGGAACGTTACTATGATGATCCAAACCTTTTCCAGTTTCATAAAAGATCCACTGTTCATCTCATTTCTCTCCCTAAAAGTTTCAAGAAACTCAAGTCCATGCACATGTATGATATTGTGGTCAAGAACCGCAATGTCTTTGAAGTACGTGATTCATAATTCATGGTCATGTGATAATCTCAGCTCCTTGGTTTGATCTTTTGTTTGATAAACGATGTGTGTTTGTTGTATCGAAATTTCTTGATTCGTGTTATGTGTTTTGATCATGAAGTGTTATGTTTTAGGAAGCTAATCGATGTTGGTCAAATGGCTTTGTTTTGATTGTAAGAATTTGTATATTAATTAAAAGTTCTTGGGTGATTGAAATTTTGTAAGTGTACTTTGTTTTATTGATCCTTTTGTTTCACGAGTGAACACCGAATAGTTCCAAATTACATGCGCCTCAAAATTTTTATATGATATGCATATATATTCTATAAATCAAGTATTTGATTTAAGAAGTTGCATTGAAAATGTTAGCCGAAGCATTTTGAAAACAATTATTTTTCATTCTATCTCTTTAAAAAATTATTTACTTTCTATTTTAGGCTCCATTTTTGTTATTAAACAAAATTTTGCACAAGTTTTCCGTAAACTCAGGGACGGCACTGCAGAATCAATATGATGTCCATTCAAATATCCATTTCCTATATCATACACGATCCTTAATGTAAAAGTTTTTGTTTTGTTAATAATTTCACAGTTTTAGAAGAAAAAAAGGGGGCGGTTATAAAGACGGAGGTGTTTTTTCTATTTTTTTTTTTGTTTTTTTTTTTTTTTTAATTTTTATAATTTTGTTTATATCAAAAAACTATAAACCTGAAAGTGGGGAAAAGAAAATATAAAGTTTAATATATCAAACGCTTAAAACTGTCAAAAATACAGAACAGAAACTAACAAAAAACTGTGTTGTACTGAAAATAAAGGAGAAAAAATGGGAAAATTCAAAGGGGGCAGGTGGGCCACCCCCGTCCCGTTAACAGTACCCGAAAAAAATGCAAACTCTTCACTATTTCAGTAAAAGGTACATACATTATTGTTGGGTCAAAAAGTTGTCCAATGGTCTCTGATAATACTAACATGAAATAGCATTAAGTTAAGTTTACTCTGATATAAAATCATGGAGTGTTGTATAAAACTCTATCATGAACTAGCTTCAGGGACTACATAGAAGCATGGAGTGTTGTATAAAACTCAAAAAAGACGTGAGGCTTGGTTATGTCACCTTATGCTACGTTCTTTTGTAAACTCGGCATATATGAAGATATAAATATAAAATTATTTTTATATTTTGTGTCGCTTTATGCCACACCTTATAAACGCAAAAGCTTCACCTTAACTGCTAAGCCGTGAAGCATGGAGTGTTGTATAAAACTCTACAAAGGCGTGAGGCTTGGTCATGCCGCCTTATGCTACATCTTTTTGTAAACTCGACATATATGAAATATGATATAAATATATAAATATTTTCATATTTTGTGCCGCCTTCCACACCTTATAAACACAAAAGCTTCGCTTTGGCCGCTAAAGCGTGAGGCTTGGTCATTACACCACGCCACGTATCACGCTATTTATAACCATGTACACATGTGACTTCACTTTACATGCTTATGTAAGAGAAAGTTTGAAAAGATAAAAGTTAAATATTCTTTCAAAAAATAATACAAAATGTATTATAGTGAAAGGATCCTCCTCTCCTTGAATTATAAGCTAAGCTAACAGGTTTTGATTCATTTCTAGGACAATTTCACTTGTGAGATAGCCAAAAGATCAATATAAAACTCATATTTGCCATAGAACCAATGAACCATTCCTAGCCACTCATTTTTTTTTTTATCAAAATAAAAAAATAAACTTTCACCATTTTTTTAAAAATTAAATATCTCGCAAACCGTAAATCGTTACGCAAAAAAATATATCGCGACGAGAATTAAATTATCTTTCTATAGACATGCAATGTTATATATACTTTCGACAAATTTTTTTTTTCAACGAAATTTTTTTTTCAAAATTTCCACCTAGAAAATCATATGTGATTTGTAAAAATCATATATGATTCGTTAAAATCAAATCATTACGTGATTTTTACGAATCATATATGATTTTTATGATTTTTACAAATCACATATGATTCGTAAATGTGATTTTTACGAATCATATATGATTTTTCTGGACGGAAATTAAAAAGAAAAAAGAAAAAAAAAGTTCGTCGAAAGTATATAACAATGCATATCTAATTATCTATAGAAAGATAATTTAATTCTCGTCGCAATGGTTTTTTTTTTTCACTAGTACAATCGACACCTCTCCCGTCGATTTTTTTTCGCGTTTCCCGTCGTCATGTCGATGGCATTGTACGTTCCCGTCGATAATGACGACGGCTGTGCCCTGTCGGGAACAGCATTGCCGTCGACAACCGCCATCGACATTGTGGGTCCCACGTCCTTTTTCAGTCAAAGAAATTCGTTGTCCGTCAAATTGTTCCCGTCGACATGTCGACGGGATTGTATATGTTATTAACAACTTAATTATTAAACGTTAATTAACTTTATACTATCCCGTCGACATGTTGACGGGAACAATTTGACGGGTCAAACGTGTTGGTCAACGTTGTATAATTATCCCGGCGACATGTTGACGGGAACAATTTGATGGGTCAAACGTGTGGGTCAACGTTGTATAATTATCCCGTCGACATGTTGACGGGAACAATTTGAAGGGTCAACGTGTTGGTCAATGTTTGTATAATTATCCCGTTGACATGTCGACTGCTGATGAGACGAAAAATGATCCGTTTTTAGGGGTCATTTGTAACACCCCCAAAATTTGATACAGCGGAAGACTCAACAAGCTTTCGGGGTGCTATGGGGATTGGTATCCAACACAAGACATAAAAGAACGAGATAAAGTTAACAAGAGAAAATTTCAACCACGCGGGGTTTTAAAGTTTACATTTATCTCAAAATCAATCAAAGTCAGGCCCAAAAGAAAATAAATATATGTCCACAATTATTTATCAGAGTTTTAGAAAATTTGATCCATAACCAGGTGCCATAGCCAAGCCTCCAATCCAAGCATCCAAGGGCATCACTTAATTACCTGAGAAAACGCGCTAAAAGTCAGCTTTCGCTGGTGAGATCAAAGGTTTAAATTCATAACTAAATCAAGTGGACATATACGCAAAACGCTTGCTAGCTAGACTAGGCCTTAATCATCCAACCAAAACGAATCAACCCTATAGATGCACGCTATAGCCCAAATCAATCCAATCAATAGCTTACCTAGCTCAAGTCTAGGCCTCGCTCTAACCAATCCAAATCAATCAATATGCATTCGCAAGGATGCGACATGCCCAACATTCGTAAGGATACGACATGTTCATGTATTCGTAAGGATACGACATGCTTCTCAACAAATCAAATCAATATGCATTCGCAAGGATGCGACATGCTCTACACTACCTAGTTCTATAAGCATAGCAAGTTTTAAATAAATAAAGCAATAATAGTCCACATAAAACATTTGCACGTTTCTCACCCCAAGTATTGAAAACAAAGTTCAAGAATAAAAGTGGGGCTATGACTCACCTCAAGTCCAGCAATCCTCAAAAGAAATCGATAGATGAAAGACGTAAAGCAAACTCAAGTAACGGCAACTATAGACTCGGCACTTCCTAACAATATCAAACTCGTTCAGGAATCATTTTCTCAAAAATCAAAATATTCCCAATCCCGAACGTATTCCATTTAACTTTCCAAAAATATCCATTTCTCGAATTATCTTCATATTAATTTGAAGTTTGACGTTTGGTATCCATATGGGTGGAGGGTCGACACAACTCAAACCAAGAAACCGCAACGAAAAGAAATAATAAACCATCTATAGGTCTAATATTAGCCCAATATATTATTTAAATAAATCATCGAAGTTTATCAAATCCGTCGATTTGGTAATCCCCCATATTTATTTACGTAATATATCACTCCAAGATTATACTCAACCTAAATCACATAGCACATAGAATACTATATGGTAAATATCGTAGTCCAATAAATTCCCTAGATATATCGTCAAATTTGCCAAATTCGTCAATTTAGCCAACTTCACGAGATATTTAGTAATTCATTATCCTAATACACGTACCATAACCTATGGGCGTCGTAGGATACGATGCCCATTAATATACTCATTATATAGCTAAATAAACTCGATTTAACCCGTCGATTAAATAAGTTACGTAGTTATAGAAAATGGATATATTAATCGTCATATATCCGTGACAACACAAAAGTCACATAATAGCATAAAGTCCACTTGGACTTAAGTGGCCACAACCCCGTATAACTCGATAGGTTTTCCAAATTTATAAAAAGTCATGTTTTTATTTGTTAATTACCCAACGTATTAGATTTCGTCACCCATATAGTTATTTATTTATAATAACCATCCCGACATTTATTACACTATTCACATAGTACAATAATTATCGTTATATATATATATATATATATATATATATATATATATATATATATATATATATATATATATATATATATATACGTTTATCACGTCTATATACTTATATAAACGATTATATTATCAATAACATTATTACGAGTTTTATTATTAATGTTTGATTTTGAATATTTATCGAGTCATAAGAGTTGGTCACATGTCCGAGTCATCACTCTCGGCTCATTGTCCAAGTCCAAAAATAACATAATCAAGTCATAAATAAATAATCCAACTCCGTCCAAAATCAATCCCAATCCACGTGCTACAACAATAGGGTCCGACTACGGCACCCGACTAACCTATCTCCGTCATACTAGTTAACCGTCTCACAATCGGCTCCCAAATCCATACTCGTCAACACAACTTCACAATATCAAAATTAATTCATTTGCCGAAACCATGAGGTTACGGCCTCATCTCCACCTTCGGCCAACAACAATAAAATGCCCAAGTCTCAATACAAATAATAACAACATGAACCACAACAAGTAACATCAAGTTATACCAATACCGGGTTGGTTTACCAAGCCAAAACCCGAGCCTAGTGACCCACTTGGGTCTCGGCTAGAACCATGAGTCGCAAGGACTCAAATTCATGACCATGAGGTCTCGACATAAGCTCAAATGAGCGAACCAAATCTGCCCAAACGGGACCCCTAGGGTCGCGGCATACCAACGAAACAACAAGAGCCACAAAGATCCAAATCAAGCCACAAATCATACTCTAATAAAATCAACATCTCGTCAAAATGATTATTAGGCCAAAACTCATCAAACAAAACCACAAGGTTCAACGATTTGCACCAAGCCGAGAGCCTAGCTCTCGGTTACAAGTCGACACCCTCACAAACCCGGATACCAAACGAGTTTTTATTATCAAAATATCATTTCCCAATAGAGATTTGCAAAACCCAACAAGAAAACATTCGTGTACCCACGGTTTGGGTACGAATCGAGACACACGAGTTGGAACTCGTGGTCACTCACCTTCAAAATGACTCCAAAACTATGTTTCTTCGAAAACCCAACAAGAAAAAATGAAAAAGGTGGTGTTTATGTGGCGGTGGTGGTGATTTCGAGGTGTTAAAGGAGGTTGTAAGGCGCGTGAGTTATACCAAAAGATAGATCATGATGAAAGGGTTAATTTGGTGGTAGTATTTTAGGTGTGGGAGTGGCGGTGGTGGCTGTGGTGGCCGGCCTTGGTGATGGCGGCTAGGTATTCAAAAAGAGAGAGAGAGAGATGGAAGATGGGTGTTGGTTGTGTTGCATATGCAGGTTTACACAAGGACGATTTTTATTACTTACTCTAACAAAAAGAATTTTAATAATAATATTATTAAGGGTAGAATGGGTTAAGTGGCTTGGTGTTGAATACACGGACCAAACCCGAACTCATTCAAAGTAAAATAACTCTTCTCGAACCGAACTCATTCCAAATAATCAAAAATCTCGCGATACGTTCCAAAAATATAAAATTCCCGAACCAACATTTAAAATATATATAAAATTGTTAGGTTAACCTAGTGCCGGAGTCAATGTAGTGCCAACTAATCATCTCAAAAATAAATCACCGCGAATAAACCAAACCAAACCAAACCAATAATTAAAAAAATTCAATTTCCATAGATAACGTACGGTTTAAAAATCACATTTCAACGTTTACAAATCTCATCACAAATAAACTTTTCCAATATTCCAAAAGTCATAAATTTTAAAGTAATGCGGGTTTTCAAAATGGCTCCCTAATTTGCCAGTTGTCACATCATTTAAACCGGAATTGGAATTTAATTGATCAAATATTGCCCTAAATCGTTCCTTTTGTGATTTTAGGTACTTTGGGAGTGAATTCTGGAAAAGGAAGCATTTTGGACGTTTTTGGAGCATAAAAGTGAAGAAAACGGCAAAGTCTTAATTTTCTTTGCTGGGAACAGTACCTGACGGCGTCAAGAAGGAAAAGATGACGGCGTCAGGAGCAAAATGGATGACGGCCCAGAGAAAACATGACGGCGTCAGATCAAGGGCGTCAAGAGTAAATTTGGTGACGGTCTGGAACAAGATTACACATGACGGCGTCTGATCTGGATCTAGGCAATCCGAGAAGATTTTTGGTTGCGAGATGACGGCATCAGAATTTTACTCTTGACGCCGTCACCTCATAAAATCTATAAATACTTTTCTAATTTTCATTCATTAAAGAGGAACTTGTGTGGAGAATTTTAGGGCCGAACTTTATAAACCCTAGCTCGTTTGTAACAGTATTTTCAAGGGTTTTCACCCCTTGAAACCCTTCATGTTCAATTGAGATAAGTTTTCTTTCAATTCATTCAATATGTCTATGTGTTTTTTGAATATATCTTATGCTTGTCTTGATTTTAACATGCTAGGCTAGATCTTTTATGTGTTTGCTTAGATGTAATAAAACCTAGATGTTGATTATAGGTTTATTGCTTGTTTATAGTTGTAATGGATGAATGATTTCAATGTTAGGCTTAAGAAAACTCGCAGATCTCCATTGTGTAACTTGCTTGAACGTCTTAAGAAATATGAACCGATGTGTACTAGGTTTTTATGGTTATATTTAATGCATGAGCGAATTCTAGTGATCCCATGTTAGGAGCTTCTTGCAGGCTCGACATCACGCAACTGTAACAAGTAATTAACCTATAAAAGATATCTAGGGAGTAGTGAAATCTAAGTAAACACAATTCTCCCATTTATTGTTCACACCACATTAGTTTAATTAGCTCTATTTTCATTTTTGTTATTTTATTTTGATTGCATCTTAGTTATTGGGTTAGTTGACTAGCAACTAATTCCACCCCTCCATTCAATACCCGAGATTTTACTTGCTTTTCATAAAATATAAAAATACAAAAAGAATCATCTCTTACCTCTAGATCTGGTTTTTAGGTTTTCTAATCCTAGCGACACTATTCCTAAGTTGAACGATCAATCCCCCGGTACTTGTCACTATACTATACTACAACGATCAGGTACACTGCCTGGTGGGGGTTGTAAGCTTCTCGAGATCCCTCGAGAGGTAAAGCCTGATGCAATTCCCACGCATCAAGTTTTTGGCGCCGTTGCCGGGGAATAGTTATTGTCTAGGTTAGGATTTCTTTTTATTAGGTCTACTTGCTAGATTCCTTTCTAGTAAGATTTTATTTTTATTTTTAGGTTTCCTTTAGTCTATCTATTTCTTCGTGCCTTTGTTAGTAAAATAAATTCATTGACTATTCCATTGACCATTATGGAAAACGCGAATCCACCCCTTTCCCCTAGAGAAGTGGCTTTCTTGCGTGAACAGATTGAGAATGAGATTAGGGAACTTAGGGAGCTTAATAGGTTGATTACTGTTGAGCTCAACCATGCATTTAGTGACCTAGCGACCGCCTTGTATTCAAATAAGGACTTAGGAACTAAAGATTTTGAGGATGTTGTTGAGGAACTTGAAGAAGGGGAGATTGATCCAAAGCTAGATGACTATTTTAATCTATACCCCACTAAGGAGGAGATTGCGTACTATAATAATCTTATTGATAATCCTCGACCTCCTTTCACTAGAATCGAACCCAAGATAAAGAGAGGCGATCCTAAGAACGCTAAGATACCATGTATGATTGGGTATAAACATATTGACAATGCTTACATCGATTTTAAATCCCCAATCAACATTATGTCCTCAAGTGTTTATAATGATATAGTGAAAACAAGACTTGGACCTAGAAGAGATCCCAAATACTCCGATGGAGTTTGTAACTGATGAGGGTGTAAATACTCATCATTTTTGTCTTATATGAACTGCCAAAACATCCAAAAACACCCAATAATGCATCAAAATACTGAAATTATCTTAAAAGTGTGTTTTATATGGTTTAGATGCAAAATGTTTAAAAACAAATGAAAAACGAACAAAGTTTGCACAATTGGCAGTTTCAGTCCCTCAAGTTTCAAAAATTGACAAAACTAGTCCCTGAAGTTTTAAAACGAAAGAAAAGTCAACCCAAGGTATTTAAAAGTGAAATATGATCAAAAACGATCCTTGGGTAAAAAGTTTGAGAAAATTACACATTTGGTCCCTCAGAATCCAAAATTGACATAAAAGATCCTTGGAGTTTTGGAAATTCACAGAATTGGTCCCTGGTGGGATATTTTTGGAAGAAAAGTCAATATTCATGCTTAGAAATTCAAAAGTTATCATAAATGGTCCTTGGTTATAATGTTTGGTGAAATTACATTTTGGTCCCTCAAGTTTTAACATTTGGCATTTTTAGTCCCTGAAGGACCAAAAGTGAAAATTTGTATTTACAATCCTTGGACTATTGATATATGGCAGGAAAAACCCTTGAACCAAGATTGGAAAGTTTCACAAGTCAGCCCCTCAACTTTGCATAAAATACACTTTTGGTCCTTGTGGTTTTCCAAGTTAAAAAACAAACGGACCCTTGATTTATTATAACCCAAAAAACAAACACCCCATTTTACAAAAGCCCACCCAAGGCCCAACCTACAACCCAGCCCGTCCACCCTTTTTAAATAAAAACCAGGTCAACCCTTGGTTTGACCCTTCCTTTACCTCCAAAACCACCACCATCTGCTACTATACCACTCTTCCAAAACCAGTGGTATCACCACCCCACTTGACCACTTCCACACCCTTATCCTTCCATATCTCACTTCCCAACACCCATCACATCCCACCCCCTCCTAGTCTAAGCTCCTCAGAGCAAATTGCAAGAAAAGGTCTTTCCCGCCAAAATTGCAATAAGAGCAAAAGTGATCCAAGTGGCCATTTGATTGCTGGGATTTGACCTTGGGGGACCCACAAACCCTTTTGGAAAGCTATAAGAGTGAAAGAAGCAGAAGTGGAAGAGTATTAGTTTAGTTTTATTTTATTGTAATCGTAGGTAGGGTATTTTGATATTCAGTTGTAATTTCAATGAAAAACTTGTTGTACTCAGTTAAACTAGTGTAATACAAACTTTATTTACTCTTTAATTCAAGTCTTCCTTTGATTATCAAAAATTAGCAAATTTGATTGAATTTGACAAATTCATTTAAAGTTGTTAATTATTGTTATTCTGTGTCATTATAAGCTCATTTAGTCTCATTTACTAGTTATCAAAAGTTTTCAAAGCATTTCTTTCAGTCTTATCCGGTGCACTAGAAAATCAAAAAAAAATTACCTAAATAATTAGTGAAAAATAAAAAATCAAAAAGAAGAGAGAAAGAAGATTGGAGCAGTGGTGATTTGGATTGCTGTGGTTATTAGTAACCTCATGGGAGGTATAGGATGAGTTAAAGATCCTTGGTTCATTGTGTTTCAGCTTGATGCCCTTTGTAAGCATAATCTCAATTCTATGTGACTCACTGTAGCACCTCTTAATTATTGCATATCTCTGTGTTTCTAGTGTTATTTGGTATTTGTTAGTTAATATATTGCTTTAAATCACAAGTCTGATCCATAAAATTTATATTTGCTCTTTATTGTTATTTAACTGCCATAATTAGTATCTCATTGATTTTCATATTAGAGTTGTTAGTTTTAATGTTTAAGTGTTCATTTAAGCTTAGTTTATCTTTACAGATGATCATAAATCAGTTGCATGGTTTGAACACACCATATGCCTTGAAAGTCTTAAAATCATATGCATAAAGGGGTGTTTGGATTAAGCACTGTCAGTCTCCTTAGTATTGTTGTGGTGTTGTTTTCAGCTTTGGTACATTGCATCAGGTATTACTAGGTTAAAACAAGTTTCAAATACAAGTCCTAATAGCCAAAAGTCAAATTCAACCCTCAACCCACCCAATAGTTAACTGTTGGGGTTTATGGGTCCCCAATCTCACCCATTTTGACTACATAATGTTCTTTTAGTTTAATTCACTTTCTATATAGCATAACATCTCATTTTCAGTTAATTATAGCCACTCAAAGTTCACCAAAGTCAACATTTCAAGTTTTGATCAAAAGTCAAATTGTGCTTTCATCAGATTTTTACAAAAATGGGGGATTTGTTTAGAATTTAGGATAAGGTTTTAGACCTTGTGATTTTTAGGATAAGTAGTCCCCCAGCTCATCTATTAAGTCCCATAGTTCTCTTATTTTTGCCATTTTTTTCTTGGTCTCCACCAACGCCCAAAGTAGGCTGCAGGCACAAGCTGTGCCCTGCTACAGCAGCAGCATACCCAACCACCACCTTTGGTGGTGGTTTCCAACCACCACAGTGGGCCCCACACCTCCAAATCAGGTTCTCCCAACCCCCCTCCTACCAGGCTCTCCATAACACCCATTCTTGTGCCCCCAATCAACCTGGTGTGCCCCCTAGATGCCCATTAAATCTGTCCCACTTTTCAGTTCCAAACAAAGTATGCAAGAGCTTATTTGTGGCTTATTAGCTTAATCTGTGAACACCATTGGCTTTTTATTGCTTAAACATGTTCCCTAAACTCAGTTAAACCAGACTTAAGCATTGTGGGTCCCACTTTAAGCCATTTTAGCCCAATTCCTTGTTTGGTCAATGAAAGTCAACTGTCTCACATATAAGTTTGTATTTAGCTTAATTTTAAGTTCCATTAAACTTGTTTTCATAAAAGTTGTTAGTTTTTAGGTATTAAATAAGTTTGTAAAAGAAAATTCCAAAAAAGTTAATTTAAATTTAAGTGATAGTTTCTATTTAATGTAATTTAATTTTAATTTTCATTTTTAAATTTTAATTAAGTACTTAGCTTTTTTATATTTTTATTAAATTACTCATATATTAAAGTAGTTATAATAATTTTTTCAGATTTTTATTTTGTCATTTAGTATTTATTAGAATTAATTTTTGTTTTATTAATTATTAATTAATAATAAGTTTTAAATAGCATAATTAGTTTCTATAAGGTAAAACCTAGTTTTTATTTTTTTTATAGCTTTTATATGTTATAAAATAATTTTAGAAATTTTATTAGAATTTTTACTGTTCATTTAGTATTTTTCTTAATTTAAAATAGTTAATTAGATAATTAGTAATTAATTATAATTAATTAATATAAAAACCACAAAAAGACAAAAACACTTATTTTTAATTTTAAAACTTATTTTTAGTTATTTTATAATTTTAGAAATTTTATTTTCATTTTTCTAGTATTTAATTAGTGTTAAATTATATTTAAGTGTTTTAAATATTAATAATTAGTAATAATTAGTATTTAATTAATATTAAATAATTAATTAGGGTTAAAATTTATTTTAATTTTCTAAAAATTTTATTTTACCCTTAGGTTTGTAAAAAAGTCATTTTCACCCCCTGGGTGTTTTCAGATTTCTGTTTTTACTTTTTATTTCGTACGCTTACGTTTTATTTAAACGTGAACGTACGCGTTTTAAGTTTTAAACGTTTCTGGTTTTTCTGACTTTCCAGTATTGTTAATATAGTGTATTTAAGCTATTATCTTTCATATTCCAGTAGTATAATCATCACAACTCACTTATACCCTTTCCCGTCCAAATTCACCCGATCACAAACCCGTTTTAATACCATCCACACCTCGTCGGGACATAACGACCCGGGGAAACCCTATACTATCCACGGAGTATTGGCTTGATTAGTTTGACTTTTACGGTTGACCATTCACAAGTGGTTAATTAATAAAAGTTGACTAGTTCGGGTCCAATCAAATTTTGGCGCCGCTGCCGGGGAGGTTGTGCGCGTATTCTAAACGGTTTTGCGTATTAGTGAACCTGGATATACATCCATTGTATATTTACCATCCTTGTGTATATTTTCATAAAAAACTGTTTCTGAAAACTTTGTAAAATTAGTTTTCAACAAACACAAAAACACAAAAAGATTTTCTTTTTGATAAAATGTTTTGCAAAAACACCAAAAATATCCATCTTTACCCTCCTACCTTTTTGATTCTTCATCCCTTTACCCTCTATCCTTTTGATTCTACCTTCTTCCACTCATCCCATAATTGATTCTAATGGCATCTCTCGATGACGATTTCTTTGAACAAAGGGCCTTTAAAAGCGAAGTTGAAAAACTTATGGCTGAGTCAAAAATGTCGAGATGTCGTATTGATTATGATGGACCTTCGATTCCTATTCCCTCTCCGGTGAGGGAAAGAGATCATAAAACCGAGGTGACAAAGGACCCTGTGCTTTCCTCTAACGATGGAAGTGCTAAATACGTCCAACCTACGGTTATCCAAAAACCTAAGCTCAAAATTGATCCTAGCCTTTCACAATATAAGGTTATAAGGTCGTCAAGCAAACGTATAGAGCTTAGGGCAGTGACTGAAAAGAACGACTTGCCCAATCTTCACGTTTATCAAGAACCAAAACCCGAGACCATAACGGAAGTGGTGGAAATTGCTAGCTCTAAGAGCACACCACTTGTCCCACCTCCGGATTTTATCCCTTGTGTTGGTTGTGGTGAGCCACTTTTTGGTTTACCATGTCGTTGGTGTACATGTGTACAATGTGGTAATGATATTCGAGACGGGAGTTGTTTGTTTTGTGGTTCGAGGAATTCATTTGCTTATGATCCTAATCAGAACTCATTCAACAACTCCCCAAATTTTTCCAATTACCCATCACATTCATACGAGCAAGAATCATATTATCCAAACCACAATGATTGTTCGTATCAAAATACACCAAACATTTCTTGTGAGTATTGTGGAGGTCCTCACCAGGGTTTTGATTGTTATAATAGTCAAAATGTTGGTTACGACCAATATCCATACAACTCACCGTACCAGACTCAACAGTTTAACTGTTGTGAGTACTGTGGAGGCCCTCACTACAGCTCTGATTGTCAAATTAGGGATCAGTTTGTCTATGAACAGGTTCCTTGTAACAATCATGAATTTGGTTTTAACCAGCCCTCACAATACACAAACCCTCAACCACAGCCTCAAGACGAGTTAGCGGAAGCTGAATTGATTACTAAAATGATTATGAATCAAAATCAAGTCAACAAGACCATTCAAGATAGTATAAACTATCTTCAGGATATGATTCATAGGAAACAAAAGCCTCCTGTTAACTCATTTTATTTTGAGGATGAAAGTGATGAGGATGAATCATTAGAAGAAGTAAACCCTAAGGAAACTTCAGATATCTTGCCAATGGGGGACAAGGAAGTCAAAATCAATCCTCTCGAGGAAATTGATGACCTTGTTCCAATCCCAAAGGTATTTGAGAAACCTCTTGATTCAACTACAGTTGAAACTGTTTCGGTAGAAACACAGGGAGAAAATAATATGATTGAATCTCTAGCAGTAGAAATCATGGAACTTGTAGAAACCATGACTGCTAGTCCTTCTCAACTCCCCCAGTCTATTGATATCACACCCAAAGTTCACACTCACTCTCTTAACATGGGGGACGAGCATCTTGACACTGTTCCTGCAAAGGAATCGGACGAATTCATAAAGTCTAGTGTTGAGAACCTTGTCCCGATCCCAGGAGAGTCACAGGGGACTTTTGATCATGTGTGTGATTTACCTTATCACCCTAAAAATCCAAAAGATCATTTTGAGACATTCTCCGACTTTAATGATGATTGCGCATCTTATGGAGAAGTTGAGTATGAGGAGGCACCATTGCCTCATTCGGATGTTGACCCTCTTATTGAGGAAATCACAAACGAACTTACTCACATCAATCCACTTCCATTAGGAAGTGATGGTGGTCTCCTTGACTTTGAAGCCGATATGGGAGAAACTGAAAATCTTTTAAACTCTAATCCCAATATCGAGCTTAGTACTTCACATGCTGATGAAAATTCTTTATCTTCTGGAGACATCAGTCATGTGGAAGGATTGCCTTCTGAGCTAGTTAGCTTAGAAGAAGAGAATGATGAGATTGACACAGAAATCAAAGATGAAGCACTTCGTGCAACATTATTGAAAGTCAATCTCCTCATTTCTAAAATCGAGGCTTTCAATATGAAACCTATTTCATCTCCTATCCCCATAAAGGATAGTGACATTTTCTCCGATGATCTTATTCCGGAGTTTGAAGCCTTTACTTTTGATCATATGGGAGAGAAGATTAGTGGCAGTACCACTTCTCATTCTCAAATTTCTCTCCCCGAATATGACTCATTCACATTTGATGAGTTCTCCTGTGAACTCACTCATATCATGACTCCTCCGGAGTATGATGACCCGGGGGGAGATGTTCTCAATCATGAGAATTTGCAAATTCCCACCCACCCTCCCGGGATATTTACGAGCTTAACCCTTGAAATCCAAACTCAGGCTACGGAGCCTGATCTCGAGGAAGAAGATCAAATCATGATTTTCATCATGGTTTTCTTCCTTTTCTTCACCTACAGGGTGACTTCTCCTATTCTTCACTCCTTCGGGAATGAAGACATTATATTTGATCCCGGCATTTTCATGTATCATTATCTTGAGCCGGGATTATATCTCATCGGTGTGGAACTTTCACGTGCTTCAAATGTTTATCCAAACATCTTGAATGAAAGTCCGAGTGAGATTGTTTCTTCCACATCATGCTTCCCCAAGGACTAATGAATTCGGGGTCGAGTCACGCTAGCGACTCGGTAAACAAAAACAGAGCATGCTTATAGGGTTTTCACCCTAAGTGTGGGGGAGTCCCCCATGCTATGGTTACAAATGAAGTGAAAAACAAATGGTGTTTTCCACGCTTAGCTTGTAATGTTGCCCTTTTACGTTCAAAGGGTCGGCATAATAGCCGGGACTTTGAATATTGAGGACAATATTCATGCTTAGTGTGGGGGGGGGGGGGGTATTCGCTATTCTAGCGAATTTTATCACATTTTACTATATAATACCCCCGTTTTTAGCCAAAATTTTTTTTCAAAAATTTTTCACTGGAGCTCAAAATTTTTTGTGGTAATCAATCCGCCTTGTCTAACCGACAAAAGGGATTGGCTAGTCCAGGAGCAAACGGCTCTTGGTAAAGACAACTCAAATCCGTTCACGGCTTGCAATTTGCCCAAAATTGTATGGTTCCTCAACTCCTCAAAAACAAATGAGATGGCTAGCCCGCAAGATTATGGCTTGTGGTAAAGGCCGTGGAAAAACCATAATTGGTAATCAGCTCACCAAGATGTTGACTATTCCATCAAGAGTTGTCTAGTCCAGAAGCAAACGGCTTTTGGTAAAGACTAATCAAATCCGTTGACAGCTGGTGGTTTGCTCAAAATCACACGGTTATCAGGTGTGTCACAGATCTTACACCTGGCTACTCCAGAAGTGATGGCTTTTGGTAAAGAGTTTCAAATCCATTAATTTTTCTCAAAAGATTGCTAGGGACTAGCAATAGTTTAGTGTGGGGGATTGATGAGGGTGTAAATACTCATCATTTTTGTCTTATATGAACTGCCAAAACATCCAAAAACACCCAATAATGCATCAAAATACTGAAATTATCTTAAAAGTGTGTTTTATATGGTTTAGATGCAAAATGTTTAAAAACAAATGAAAAACGAACAAAGTTTGCACAATTGGCAGTTTCAGTCCCTCAAGTTTCAAAAATTGACAAAACTAGTCCCTGAAGTTTTAAAACGAAAGAAAAGTCAACCCAAGGTATTTAAAAGTGAAATATGATCAAAAACGATCCTTGGGTAAAAAGTTTGAGAAAATTACACATTTGGTCCCTCAGAATCCAAAATTGACATAAAAGATCCCTGGAGTTTTGGAAATTGACAGAATTGGTCCCTGGTGGGATATTTTTGGAAGAAAAGTCAATATTCATGCTTAGAAATTCAAAAGTTATCATAAATGGTCCTTGGTTATAAAGTTTGGTGAAATTACATTTTGGTCCCTCAAGTTTTAACATTTGGCATTTTTAGTCCCTGAAGGACCAAAAGTGAAAAATTGTATTTACAATCCTTGGACTATTGATATATGGCAGGAAAAACCCTTGAACCAAGATTGGAAAGTTTCACAAGTCAGCCCCTCAACTTTGCATAAAATACACTTTTGGTCCTTGTGGTTTTCCAAGTTAAAAAACAAACGGACCCTTGATTTATTATAACCCAAAAAACAAACACCCCATTTTACAAAAGCCCACCCAAGGCCCAACCTACAACCTAGCCTGTCCACCCTTTTTAAATAAAAACCAGGTCAACCCTTGGTTTGACCCTTCCTTTACCTCCAAAACCACCACCATCTGCTACTATACCACTCTTCCAAAACCAGTGGTATCACCACCCCACTTGACCACTTCCACACCCTTATCCTTCCATATCTCACTTCCCAACACCCATCACATCCCACCCCCTCCTAGTCTAAGCTCCTCAGAGCAAATTGCAAGAAAAGGTCTTTCCCGCCAAAATTGCAATAAGAGCAAAAGTGATCCAAGTGGCCATTTGATTGCTGGGATTTGACCTTGGGGGACCCACAAACCCTTTTGGAAAGCTATAAGAGTGAAAGAAGCAGAAGTGGAAGAGTATTAGTTTAGTTTTATTTTATTGTAATCGTAGGTAGGGTATTTTGATATTCAGTTGTAATTTCAATGAAAAACTTGTTGTACTCAGTTAAACTAGTGTAATACAAACTTTATTTACTCTTTAATTCAAGTCTTCCTTTGATTATCAAAAATTAGCAAATTTGATTGAATTTGACAAATTCATTTAAAGTTGTTAATTATTGTTATTCTGTGTCATTATAAGCTCATTTAGTCTCATTTACTAGTTATCAAAAGTTTTCAAAGCATTTCTTTCAGTCTTATCCAGTGCACTAGAAAATCAAAAAAAAATTACCTAAATAATTAGTGAAAAATAAAAAATCAAAAAGAAGAGAGAAAGAAGATTGGAGCAGTGGTGATTTGGATTGCTGTGGTTATTAGTAACCTCATGGGAGGTATAGGATGAGTTAAAGATCCTTGGTTCATTGTGTTTCAGCTTGATGCCCTTTGTAAGCATAATCTCAATTCTATGTGACTCACTGTAGCACCTCTTAATTATTGCATATCTCTGTGTTTCTAGTGTTATTTGGTATTTGTTAGTTAATATATTGCTTTAAATCACAAGTCTGATCCATAAAATTTATATTTGCTCTTTATTGTTATTTAACTGCCATAATTAGTATCTCATTGATTTTCATATTAGAGTTGTTAGTTTTAATGTTTAAGTGTTCATTTAAGTTTAGTTTATCTTTACAGATGATCATAAATCAGTTGCATGGTTTGAACACACCATATGCCTTGAAAGTCTTAAAATCATATGCATAAAGGGGTGTTTAGATTAAGCACTGTCAGTCTCCTTAGTATTGTTGTGGTGTTGTTTTCAGCTTTGGTACATTGCATCAGGTATTACTAGGTTAAAACAAGTTTCAAATACAAGTCCTAATAGCCAAAAGTCAAATTCAACCCTCAACCCACCCAACAGTTAACTGTTGGGGTTTATGGGTCCCCAATCTCACCCATTTTGACTACATAATGTTCTTTTAGTTTAATTCACTTTCTATATAGCATAACATCTCATTTTCAGTTAATTATAGCCACTCAAAGTTCACCAAAGTCAACATTTCAAGTTTTGATCAAAAGTCAAATTGTGCTTTCATCAGATTTTTACAAAAATGGGGGATTTGTTTAGAATTTAGGATAAGGTTTTAGACCTTGTGATTTTTAGGATAAGTAGTCCCCCAGCTCATCTATTAAGTCCCATAGTTCTCTTATTTTTGCCATTTTTTTCTTGGTCTCCACCAACGCCCAAAGTAGGCTGCAGGCACAAGCTGTGCCCTGCTACAGCAGCAGCATACCCAACCACCACCTTTGGTGGTGGTTTCCAACCACCACAGTGGGCCCCACACCTCCAAATCAGGTTCTCCCAACCCCCCTCCTACCAGGCTCTCCATAACACCCATTCTTGTGCCCCCAATCAACCTGGTGTGCCCCCTAGATGCCCATTAAATCTGTACCACTTTTCAGTTCCAAACAAAGTATGCAAGAGCTTATTTGTGGCTTATTAGCTTAATCTGTGAACACCATTGGCTTTTTATTGCTTAAACATGTTCCCTAAACTCAGTTAAACCAGACTTAAGCATTGTGGGTCCCACTTTAAGCCATTTTAGCCCAATTCCTTGTTTGGTCAATGAAAGTCAACTGTCTCACATATAAGTTTGTATTTAGCTTAATTTTAAGTTCCATTAAACTTGTTTTCATAAAAGTTGTTAGTTTTTAGGTATTAAATAAGTTTGTAAAAGAAAATTCCAAAAAAGTTAATTTAAATTTAAGTGATAGTTTCTATTTAATGTAATTTAATTTTAATTTTCATTTTTAAATTTTAATTAAGTACTTAGCTTTTTTATATTTTTATTAAATTACTCATATATTAAAGTAGTTATAATAATTTTTTTAGATTTTTATTTTGTCATTTAGTATTTATTAGAATTAATTTTTGTTTTATTAATTATTAATTAATAATAAGTTTTAAATAGCATAATTAGTTTCTATAAGGTAAAACCTAGTTTTTATATTTTTTAAAGCTTTTATATGTTATAAAATAATTTTAGAAATTTTATTAGAATTTTTACTGTTCATTTAGTATTTTTCTTAATTTAAAATAGTTAATTAGATAATTAGTAATTAATTAGTAATTAATTAATATAAAAACCACAAAAAGACAAAAACACTTATTTTTAATTTTAAAACTTATTTTTAGTTATTTTATAATTTTAGAAATTTTATTTTCATTTTTCTAGTATTTAATTAGTGTTAAATTATATTTAAGTGTTTTAAATATTAATAATTAGTATTTAATTAATATTAAATAATTAATTAGGATTAAAATTTATTTTAATTTTCTAAAAATTTTCTTTTACCCTTAGGTTTGTAAAAAAGTCAGTTTCACCCCCTGGTTGTTTTCAGATTTCTGTTTTTACTTTTTATTTCGTACGCTTACGTTTTATTTAAACGTGAACGTACGCGTTTTAAGTTTTAAACGTTTCTGGTTTTTCTGACTTTCCAGTATTGTTAATATAGTGTATTTAAGCTATTATCTTTCATATTCCAGTAGTATAATCATCACAACTCACTTATACCCTTTCCCGTCCAAATTCACCCGGACAAACCCGTTTTAATACCATCCACACCTCGTCGGGACATAACGACCCGGGGAAACCCTATACTATCCATGGAGTATTGGCTTGATTAGTTTGACTTTTACGGTTGACCATTCATAAGTGGTTAACTAATAAAAGTTGACTAGTTCGGGTCCAATCAGTAACTTTGTCGGGAGAATTAAAGGTCTACATGTCTTTGTTGGGAATTTTACTTATATCACTGACTTTATGGTTGTTGAAGATCTTGCTAGTGTTATTGATTGTCGCTTATCCAATGTTGTGTTTGGCAAACCGTTTGTTGAAGAATCTAAGTTAGAATTTGATAAGATAGAAGGGACAATTCGATTTGCTAGTAACACCGATAGGATCACTTATAGGATGCCTAATAGAATGAAAGAATTTCGTTTTGTGCCCCGATTTGACATGGATAACATTGGTTCTTTCGAGGACATCAATGAAGAGGATAAGAAAAAGGGCATGGATTATGTATGGGAAAAGAAGAGTCTTTTCTACAAAGATTGCTTGACTCTAGGACCAAAGTATAAAGTCGATAAGGAATTTGCCAATAGGATTATAGGAGCAATTGAGAAAAAGGTGGTTGGTCTTTATAAAGAACATTTACAATCAGAAGGTGAAACCAACAATGAGGTCACTACCTTGAGTCTAGCTACAAGACTCGTAAATAAAGAAAAGCGCTTCTTGGGAAGCAACCCATGTTTTGTGTGATTTTTATTTTGTTTGATTGTTATTTGTTTCCGTATGCATAATTTAATTTTATTGTTGGTAGATCATGTTTCAAAACTAAATGGTGAAAATACTTTATTTGTTGTTTGGCTTTGTCTTAACTTCATCCAAAGGTATTTCGCAAAAGATAAGTGTAAGGGGAAACCCCAAATATGTTTTTTGAGAAACAAACTCGATCATAATTCTCCACAATATTAAATGAACATGTATATTCATATTTGTTAGAGTCAAATGCTTGTATCGAGTCATAATGATGTTTTGCAGGATTTTCCAGAAAGTAGGACAAAGTTTTTCCAAAAATTTTCCGGAAACTTAACATAAGGATTTCTGCAGGTCACTTCTGACGGCGTCAGGAAGAAACTCCTGACGGCGTCACGTGTAAAAATCTGGAAATTTTGCTAGTTTTGTTTTTTCTAACGGAGTCTTAAAGTTTTTGTCGAATCTTTAGTTTTATAATCTCCAGAAAATCTGCAAACATCATTCCACAAGCATTATATCTTACTTTGTTTTCTAGGATTTGTTAGCATATATAGATTGCCTCCGATTTTAAGCGAGGTTTTCTTGGAAGAAGATCTAACCTTGTTACCATACTATCCATACCGAGCGAATCAGGGGAGTATTTGATTTCATTCTTTTACCTATTTTACTTTTACAATCTTTACTTGAACATTGGGGACAATGTTCATCCTAAGTGTAAGGGGAGGGTAAAATGATGATACCTCATAGGATACACTTTCGCTTGAGTTTGTTTGTTTGATGGTAGGTGTGTAATAAAACTATGAGAAATACTTGTTAGTATAATTTTAGCGCCAAATTTAAATTTTTTTACAACATTTAGGAGTGAAACTTTAGCCTTAGCAAGCGTCTCATGGATAGGAGATTGTATGACTAGCACAAAACCGTACCATTCAAAAAAAAATTTCACCCAAATATGTGAGGTTCGCCTTTAGATTTGATAGGAAAAGCATTCATTATTAGTGCTTATGAGTATACCGGTAGCATTTAGATTCTAGAACTTGCGTTAGTGATGCATCCCGAGATCGCTAGTGAGACTACATTCGTGTAGTAGGATTTACTACATGATAAGAGGCATTAGGATCACCCTTGTGTTAAACCCGTATCATAATTACTTGACCATTTAAGTCATATTACTTGGCTAATTAAGTCAATTAATTTTTCCCACACCCTTAGCGTTGTACTCATTTTTAGTACACCCCTCCGAGCCTATCTTTTCGTTTCTAACTTTAAGCATCTTACTTAAAGGAAGAATGTGTTACACCCCACTTAAATGTACACCCAAATCGCCTTAGCCTTCCGTGTATGCACTCATCTTTAGTGCATTATTGTTATTTGTTTAAACCCTTACTTAATTATCTAATTGATTACATGGTTGCTAAGTCGAGTCATATCCTTGTACATATTGTTTTGGGACGATCGGGACTCATGGGTAAAGTACTTATGTTATGGAGTAATGGGGAAGAATATCATATTATTACCCCTATATGTGCGTTAATCTTAAAAGTACTCCAAGTGTTTTGATTATCTTGATTCGAGTCATTAGATAGTTTATTGTAAAGTATGTAAAAATTCAAGTGTAAGGGGAATGTTCATTCCCTATGATGTATTATTTTGGATGGTAGGGTAAAAGTGTACGCAAAAAAAAAATAATAATAAAAAAAAAAATAAAAAAAAAAATTGAAAAATAATTGAAAACAAATCGACAAAAAAATAGAAAAAGAAAAGAGAAAAAAACATACGGACTACCATCCCGTTTCATTCTATGTTTATTTTCTGTTTTTGTTATTTTTCATTTATTAGCTTAAGTCGAGTATAGTCTTGGCTTAGCAACGCCACATTGTACATGTAATTAACCAAGATTATTAACTCGCCACCAGTAAAGATTGCCTATATCCAACAAAACTGTGTATTTCATATCCCTACACCTAACATTACAACCCTTTAAAAGACCTCTTTGATAGTTTATCCTAGGTGCTTACGCCATGTGGTGGAGGTTTGATCCTTTCCCAAGCCTATGGTAATTTATTTTGCTATGACAGGTAGTGAGAGATGTTTTCCATTTCTATATTGTGATATATACTTTATTACACCCGAGAGATGTGAGTATCTAAACACTATTTGTGAGGTGCTAGTGTATGACCTCTGTGCTTGTCTTTGGTCTTTAGTGGAACGATTATTTGTTGTAATTACTTTTATATTAGTGTTAAATGACCCCTAACTTGTATTTTGACTAGAATAAAAGCGCATTTGCTTGAGGACAAGCAAATCTCAAGTGTAAGGGTATATGATGAGGCGAAAAATGATCCGTTTTTAAGGGGTCATTTAAGCCGGAATTGGAATTTAATTGATCAAATATTGCCCTAAATCGTTCCTTTTGTGATTTTAGGTACTTTGGGAGTGAATTTTGGAAAAGGAAGCATTTTGGACGTTTTTTGAGCATAAAAGTGAAGAAAACGGCAAAGTCTTAATTTTCCTTGCTGGGAACAGTACCTGACAGAGTCAAGAAGAAAAAGATGACGGCGTCAGGAGCAAAATGGATGACGGCCCAGAGAAAACGTGACGGCGTCAGATCAAGGGCGTCAAGAGTAAATTTGGTGATGGCCTGGAACAAGATTACACATGACGGCGTCAGATCTGGATCTAGGCAGTCCGAGAAGATTTTTAGCGGCGAGATGACGGCGTCAGAATTTTACTCTTGACGCCGTCACCTCATAAAATCTATAAATACTTTTTTAATTTTCATTCATTAAAGAGGAACTTGTGTGGAGAATTTTAGGGGCAAACTTTATAAACCCTAGCTCGTTTGTAACAGTATTTTCAAGGGTTTTCACCCCTTGAAACCCTTCATGTTCAATTGAGATAAGTTTTCTTTCAATTCATTCAATATGTCTATGTGTTGTTTGAATATATCTTATGCTTGTCTTGATTTTAACATGCTAGGCTAGATCTTTTATGTGTTTGCTTAGATGTAATGAAACCTAGATGTTGATTATAGGTTGATTGCTTGTTTATAGTTGTAATAGATGAATGATTTCAATGTTAGGCTTAAGAAAACTGGCAGATCTCCATTGTGTAACTTGCTTGAACGTCTTAAAAACATTAACCGATGTGTACTAGGTTTTTATGGTTATATTTAATGCATGAGCGAATTCTAGTGATCCCATGTTAGGAGCTTCTTGCAGGCTCGACATAGGAGTGAAGTAGGAGCTTATAGAATTGGGGAAGTAAGTACGCCACCCCATGATTGATATTATGGAATATAACCCGTCATCCATTCAACTGTAACAAATAATTAACCTATAAAAGATATCTAGGGAGTAGTGAAATCTAAGTAAACACAATTCTCCCATTTATTGTTCACACCACATTAGTTTAATTAGCTCTATTTTCATTTTTGTTATTTTATTTTGATTACATCTTAGTTATTGGGTTAATTGACTAGCAACTAATTTCGCCCCTCCTTCCAATACCCGAGATTTTACTTGCTTTTCATAAAATATAAAAATACAAAAAGAATCATCCCTCACCTCTAGATCTGGTTTTTAGGTTTTCTAATCCTAGCGACACTATTCCTGAGTTGAACGATCAATCCCCCGGTACTTGTCACTATACTATACTATAACGATCAGGTACACTGCCTGGTAGGGGTTGTAAGCTTCTCGAGATCCCTCGAGAGGTAAAGCCTGGTGCAATTTCCACGCTTCAACTGCATAATTAAACAATTAATTTTTTTGTTTGATGGTGCCGTCGAAATGTCAATGGTACCAATGTTATATACAGCAAACAGGAAGCTGGAATACTAGCAACATTCCAGATTTTTTCCGGAAAATTTTCCGGAAAAATCTACCAAAACCTGTAATACCTAAACCTGTAACCATAAGCTATAACCACTCAATATCAACATGTCCTAACACATACAACTCGACATCGGCTAAAACACTTTGAAATTATCGCTAAACACTCTCAAAATGCATTAAAACATATAAAGTCTACAAAACGGGGTGTGGTAATATCTAAACCTAGTTGCCATATCCACAAATGTTTCAATACCAGCGATGTTCAAATCGCCAAAAAGTTAAACTACAAAATACTAAGATAAGGATCGCGAAAATATTGTTTCAACCATAAGTACAACACAAAATATATAACCCAAGTTTGTACCTCTACATCCCCAAGACACTCATCATGATCACTATCACCATCCACATCGATATCATCACTCCTGCTCCTACCAGCTCCACTCCCGCTCCCGCTCCCGCCAGCTCCACTCCCACACCCACCAGCTCCACTTCCCGAGCCATCCACATGCTGAGAATCCACCTGACTAATATACTGAGACCATTGCGGGTTGGTCGAGGCAAAACCCATCAACAAATCGAGCTTCTTCATCATGGTCTTGCATTCTTCAGCATCTTCCTGGCTCTTCTTCTCTGCCTCAACAATCTTCTTATGAGCTGCAGCAAGCTCAGCAGATAGTTCGACAACACCTAAAAATGAAATAATCAAAATTTAAAAACAACCATTGCACGGGTACTACCCTACCCCGTCCGGCAATGTGTCCCCGCTGCTTGCCCTTGATAACCATGGCAAGTATCTGCTCCTCTGTGTACGCCACCCCTTCAGGCGTATTCGCTCCCAGATCTCTCAGACGAACCATCTCTTCCTATTTAGTTGAAAAAAATTTGAGAAAATTAATATATATGTCGGGTTAATTACAAGATTATGTTTCAATGAATCATTAAAGTGCGTGTTTGGGGAAATAAATAAATAAATAATAAATTAAAAAAAAAACGTTACTTACATACTGAACCCGCGCCTCATCCTGCAACCAAGCACCATCCTCGTCGCAGTGTGTGTCGTAAAAGCTCTGGATGAGTGATGGGTACTGCTTGTCCTTGCTGTTCTCAAACTGTATATACACATGCATATAAGATGAAACAAATTAAAAATGACAAATCAAACATTATATATATTTTAATTAAACTTAAATACTTTTAAAAAATTAAAATTAATTACTTTTATATAATTAAAAATTTTAATTAATATATAATTAAAATTAAATAATTTTATAAAAATAAAATACTTTTATAAAAATAAAATGTGTCTTACATATTCGTGGCGAATAGCGGCTAAGGACTTGGAACCGTGGCGGTTGTACACCTTGTTCTTCTTTCGGTTCTCCTTGTTCACCGCAGCTCACGCCATGTTCTTCTCATTCAGGTAGAACCTCATGTGTTGCTCCCACACCGACGGCTCAAGATTCGGAGGAGGATTTTGTCGTATGACATTCGCCGCCCCAGCCCCACCCTTCAGGGTAAAATAAGTTTTCTTCATGATGCCTTTATTTTCGGAGTAGCGCTTAGCTATATATTGATTGAGGCTGTTCTTTATAAGTTCCCAGTCGTCCTTGCGCCTGTGGGTCTCCAAGTCGAAGAATTGCTGCAATCAAATATAGTTAATATTAACATAAAGATATAAATAAATAAACAAATTTAAATAAATATACACAATTAAACAAATTTAAATAAATGTACACATTCAAATATTAAAATATAGAGATATAATTAAAAGCAAAATAAAATAACTGACCCAAGTCGGTTCATGAAGGCAGCCTGAGTCGCTTTCTCAAGATCGTGCCAGGAGGGATAGTGCAACGGCAAGGTCCTAACTAGCTCGCAAACGTAGTTACTGAACCATGCGCGGTGGGGCCCGACATGATCATACGTCTCCTGATCCTTAGTCTCAAACTCGATCGACTGCGGGCCATATAACTCTACAGCTTTCCTCAGCGCTACGTTCTTGTTGGCTTGACGGGTCTGTGGCATGCCGCCAGCCCGACCTCCACCCCTGCCTCCTCCACCGCTAGCCCTACCTCCCCGTCGAGGTCGTCATCCATGCGATCCTACAAATGTAGTGAGTGAAAACGTCAAAAAATAACAAGTAACAAAACTCAATTAATCAAGTTTAAGTTTCTTACCACCACCACGGCAACCGCTATCAATCTGACGGGTAGGGGAAGGTGGTGGGTCACCGGCACCGTCACCACCATGACCACGGGTGACTGCTGCTGCCATCTGTAAAAGTACAAGTTGAATAACGTATAGAAATACATGAACAAATTAACATAAGCATGCACACATTCAAATATATACACATTCGAAATAAATATACACATTTAAACAATCCATAACAATTTCATTCAAATAAGTGTCGTTTTTCAAAAATTTAAGATCAATCTGCTAAATCAACATCACTATCATAAACATCAGTCGCAACTTCAACTTCATCATCAGAATTTCTTGGATCAGAATCTACTAAATCATAAGGATCGTCGTCTTCATCATCAATAAAATCATCGTCGTCATCAACAGGAATGATTGGTGGTGGTGCCTCAACTAACGTTGATTGACCATCAATATTTAAGGGGGACAATTCCAAAGCATCCAAATTAGCAGATAGTTGGAGATTAGATGAGTTGTTGCCATGTATCACATCATCATCGTCTTCTACCACGATGACATCCCATGTTGTGTTGTGATTCACTTCTTGGACGACCTTCCAATGGGGTGGTCGTCTGGCAGGATCTTCAAGGTAGAAGACATGTTTTGCTTGTGTTGCGAGAATGTAAGGTTGATCTTCAAACGCTGTGCTACATGCCCAAATTTGTGTCATGTTGTTTCTAGTGTTATAACGTTCAACTCTACCTCTTTTGGCTAAGTCGAACCACTTAACTCGAAACAACACTACTTTGAACTGGGTATACGCAAACTCCAGAATTCCTTCTAGCTGACCATAATACATTTCTCCTTCCTTCTCGCCAGGTGAACAAATTCCGCTGTTCTGAGTTGTACGTTTTACATCGCGGTTGTGTACGACAAACTTCACACCGTTGACTACGCAAGAGTTGACTAAGGTTGCGGTCGATGATGGTCCACAAGCCAAAACGAATAAGTCGGGGGTACATCTTGGGTCATTGGCTGTGTAAAGATTACCGATCTATGAACAAAGATAAGAATACATAGAGATGAGTAATATAGTCGTTATTTATACAAGGAAATACATATAATAAGTTTACCTTCGACTCAAACCATCTAGGAAATTCTTGCTGCATGTCGCTTTCAGGACGTTCACTGAAAATGTTCATGATTTTAGAATTAATCGAAAAGATAACTTGGGAAAAAGAAATTTCAAAATAAAAACGCGTACCTCTGGAACTCGTTCATGTACGCGTCGATCTCAGGACTGTTGTGAAGTACATACCATATAACTTTCTTCATTTCTAGGAGACCTAACTGAATAATTGTCTCTTTACCAAACTTTTTACATAGTGATCGGAACACCTGAAAATCACTTGTTGGGCAAGGACAACCCTCAGATGCAGGGGGACGGTTAAATTTTGTCCCAATTTCACCCCGAAAATACCGAGAAAAAAAAATTAATGCTTCGTCTGCAACATAACCCTCCGCTATTGAACCTTCCGGCTTAGCTTTATTTCGTACATAGTTTTTTAGCTTCTTCATGTATCTTTCAAATGGATACATCCACCGGAATGAAACAGGCCCGCCTTGAAGAGCCTCTTCAGGTAAATGCATAACCAAGTGAATCATAATGTCGAAAAAAGCAGGAGGATATATTTGTTCGAGTCTGCACAAAATATTGATCATCTGGTCTTTAGCTTTCACCATGTCATTCACCATCAAAGTTCGGGCGCAAATTTGCTTAAAGAATGAACAAAGCTCGATCAATGGTGCATAAGTTTGTGCTTCCAAGTATTGCTGAAGTCCATAAGGAAGTAACCGTTGCATCATTATATGACAGTCATGCGACTTCATGCCCGTTATATTGTTATCATCTTTGGTCACTTTCGACTTGAACTTGGATCCGAACCCATCTGGTAGTTTAACTGTTTTGATGTATTGACAGAACAGTTTTATTTTATCGGGTGTGAGGGAGTACTTAGCATGAGGCTTCGAGCACTTCCCGTTTTGTTTGTTTCCGAGCCACAACTCCCGTCGAATGCCCAAAGCTTGCAAGTCTTGTCTTGCCTTGGCGGTGTCTTTAGATTTCTCATTCATTAACAAAGTGTTCAAGATACTCTCCAACACATTTTTTTTCAATATGCATGACATCCAAATTGTGTTTTAGAGTAAGAGAAGACCAATATTCAAGCTCGTAGAAAATAGACCGTTTAGTCCAGTTCAGGTCGGTTGTAGTATTACGTTTTATCTTCCCAAGCCCATAATCTGGATGTTTCCCCGGCAAACGTGTGGGCAATATTGCAAGTTGAGTCAAGATATCAGCCGGAGTATCTTTTTTAGGAGGATCTATAAAATCAGGTGCACCATTGAATGTAGTAGTATCCCTCCTCCATTTAGGGTTTTTTTTAAGAATCTTCTATGGCCAACATAACCTGTTTTGCTTATCACACGCGTAGCCAGAGTGCCTACTTTGCATGTAGGGCATGCGTAGTAACCTTGCCCACTCCAACCTGACAAACTACTATGAGCAGGAAAATCATTGATGGTCCATAAAAGCATCGCTCTCATGTTGAATTCTTTGCCTGTAACAGCGTCCATAGTCGGGACACCTGGTTTTTTCCATAATTCCTGAAGGTCATCAATCAAAGGCTTTAAGTAAACTTCAATGTCCTTCGCGGGTTATTTAGGTCCAGGAATCAACAACGTCAGCATCAAAGTAGTCTCTTTCATGCATAACCACGGAGGCAAGTTGTATGTTGTCAAGATAACAGGCCACATGCTGTAAGTCTGACTAAGGTTGCCGAACGGATTGAAACTATCAGCAGACAACCCTAATCGAACGTTTCTCGGTTCGTTAGCAAATTCCGAATATTTACCGCTGTCAAACTTCTGCCATGCTTCACCATCAACCGGGTGTTGCATCATACCGTTTACCGTAGACTTTCCAGTAGCATGCCAAGTTATATGTTTTGCGGTGTGAATAGATTTGTACAAACGTTGTAGCCTAGGAATGATAGGAAAGTAACGCAACACCTTGTTAGGAACTTTCTTCCCCGTTGTGTTCTTGTCTTTCCATCTACTCATTTTACAGACCGGACAATACTCCAAATCTTCGGCACCAGTCCCCCGATATAAAAAGCAATCATTTTCACAAGCATGTATCGACTCATACCCTAACCCGACCTTTTTAAATGTTTTTTTATAGCAGAGTATGATGGTGGGAGATTGTAACCTAACCTGGGAGGAAATACCTCCTGGAGAAATTTTAGCGTATTGTTAAATGAAGTATCACTCCATTTACCGCTGACCTTGAGATGCGTAAACTTTGACATAAAATCCAAGGTTGTCATAAAGTCACAACCCGGGTAAAGAGGCTGGGTGGAACTGGCAAGTAACTCTTCATACTCGTTACGTACAGGAGGTGTCGTTGCTTGAGTCGGCTCATTACTTGTCTCGCCAATATTTGGAGGAGTTGGCTCATTTTGTTCATTATTTAGAGGAATATCAAGAATATCATTAAGGCACGCACGCATGTCACTGATCTCACAATGTGTTGTGTTATCTTCTATAGGAAGAGGATCCGGTTCACCGTGATCCCACCATTGTGTATAAGTTGGGTCCCACCCATTTTGGCTTATGTGGCTTTTAAGTTTGTCGAGAGATACCCATGGAACATTACAACAAAGACGACATGGATATTTTATGTTTCCGTAACTATTTAATAACGGCTTGCAATGTTCAATGAATGCGGCAAGACCATCAAAAAACTCTCTTGAAACACGAATGTCTAAACGGGTCCAACTCTTATCAAGTATCATAACTGCATTTTGTTTTGTTCAACTCTTAGTTATAACACATTCAAAATAATCGACACATAAACACATATAACCATGGAATTATTACGAGTTGTTTTGTTCACCTAGTGCAACTATGGAAGGCAATCCTAACCCACCCTTTGAATGATTCATCTCATATATGAATGCGTATAACTGATTTACTATTTGAGAAAATTTCGGCAGCATTTCCCCTCAACTCCCCAAATATGTGTATTAAAGACATATTCGTAGGAGTAAAGGAGTAACACTGTAGAAATCATCTCAAATAGTAAATCAATTATACGCATCCATATCTTAAATGAGACAAAACATTCAAAAAGCAGTCCCAAACAGGGGACTTTCCGAAATTAGTTTCTAATAAATTAATTTCGGACGGGTTTTCTATAGGATGATTAACTTCGGACGGGGACTTTCCGAAATTAATCACTAAAATCCTAAAACATTCACAAAAGTCTAACAATTAATAGCATATATTTTAAGTTAAACAATTAATAGAATATAAACAATTGTTTGGTTTTCGACTTATGTTTCATAAGCTTATTTTTTGTGACTTATTTTTAAACTATTTTGTTTATATAAGTTTATGATAAGTTTATGTAAAACTATTTTGTGTATTTTGAAACTTATTTTTTGTGACTTATTTTTGAAACTATTATGAAACATAAGCCGAAAACCAAACAATTAATAGACAGATATCAAATATATCTAAGGGGTTGTGTGTTTAGGCTTATATAACGGGATTATGGCTTATTTGGTTTTCGGCTTACGTTTCATAAGCTTATCTTTTGTGACTTATTTTGAAACTATGTAAGGTAAAAAGTTTCAAAATAAGCCATAAAAATTTAGCTTATGAAACTTAAGCAGAAAACCAAACAAGCAATAAGCTCGTTATATAAGCCGAAACAAACACCCTCTAACTTGAATTATGCTACATCTAATGCAAAAATTCTACATTTATCCAACAAGGTGCTATTTGCACCATGGGCAAACGCAATATCAAGTCCCCCAAGGTGCTACTTGCACCGTGGGTACACAATGAGCAAACGCAATATCCTATTCGCAATCCCATTCGCAAGCTAATATACTAAAACCTCACATTTCACAAACATACTTAAACGCTCACCTTTTATACTAATTAAATGCAACCTGATATGTAAAAAATAATATGGATATGTAAAAATTAACAACATACTGTCTCTGGCTCTCGGCAGTGGTCTCGGGCTCGCGGCTGTGGTCTCGAGCTGCAGTCTCGGCTGCTGTACGGCCTTGGTCTTGGGCTCGGGCTATATTAAAAGAGAGCAAATCAAAAGTTTAAAAAAAACTGTTGTCGGCGACATGTCGTCAGGATACTAAAAGTTAATAAAAAAAATAAAACGAGGTACATTACCTGCTTGTTATGTCTTGGTTGTCTCGGCTCTCACCCTTGGCTCTCGCTCTCGGCTATCGCGACCTCTTTACATGCTGCTGTATAAAATCAATAATAATAACAAAAGTTAACAATAATAATAACAATTAAATTAACAATAATTAACAACAATTAAATTAATAATAATAACAAAAATTAAAAACATTACCTTTTACCTGCTGCTGTTGTGTTGAAGAAAGGGGAGGTTGGGAAAGAAGAAGAATTAAACAAAGGAGGGGTTGGAGAAGAATTAAACGAATGAGCAGGAGGAGGAGGAGGTGGTGTGCACAGTGGTGCTAGTGTGGTGGTGGTGGAGCTGTGGTGAGTCTGTGGTGGTGTTGGTGCTTGATTACTGGTGGTGGAGGTGGTGTGGTATGGTGGTGTTGATTGGTGTCGGAGGTGGTGTGGTGTGGAGGTGCTGTGGTGGGTCAATAATCGCCGGAGAAGAGAGGGTTTGTTTTTGCGTTTTTTTTCTAAGTGTTTGACCAGATCTGGTTTTGGTATATCTTTTTCTTATCCCGTCGACATGTCGAAGGGATCGTTAACATAATTTTGTCGTTTAGCATTTGGCGGGATAAATGATTTTTTTGTGAAATTTGGCGCTTTCTTATCCCGTCGACATGTCGACGGGATAATAAAAAGGTATTAATTATAAATACTTTTATAAAATAAAAAATATATTAAGAAACTTTTTATAAAAAAATAGTTTTATAACTTAAAAAAACTAGTTAAATTTAATATTAATTACTTTTAATATAATTAAAAAAAATATTTATTACAAATACTTTTATAAAATAAAAAATATATTAAAAAATTAGTTTTATAAAATTAGTAACTAGTTAAATTTAAAATTAATTACTTATAATATAATTTAAAAAAATATTTTTATAATTAGAATATCACAAAATAGCAAAGATATACAACTCTTTTTTTTATCCCAACCATTAGATAACCTCGAGATCACAACCGGTCAAAATTCAAGTCTTGTATCCTTGACCCAATGTTTTACACGAGATGTTAAACGAACGAGTCGAGATGCAATGGTTATACACGAGATGTTAGACAGATGAGTCGAGATGATATGGTTGTATGTGAGATGTTAAACGAACGAGTCGAGATGCAATGGTTATACACGAGATGTTAAACAAATGAGTCGAGATGATATGGTTGTACGTGAGATGTTAAACGAACGAGTCGAGATGCGATGGTTATACACGAGATGTTAAAGATATGAGTTGATATGCTATGGTTGTACACGAGATGTTAAACAAATGAGACGAGATGCAATGGTTATACATGAGATGTTAAACGAACGACTATGGTTATACATGAGATGTTAAACGAACGACTCGAGATGCAATGGTTATACATGAGATGTTAAACGAACGACTATGGTTATACATGAGATGTTAAATGAACGACTATGATAATACATGAGATGTTAAACGAACGACTCGAGATGCAATGGTTATACATGAGATGTTAAATGAAGGACTATGGTTATACATGAGATGTTAAACGAAGGACTATGGTTATACATGAGATGTTAAACGAACGACTATGGTTATACATGAGATGTTAAACGAACGAGTCGAGATGCAATGGTTATACATGAGATGTTAAACGAATGACTATGGTTATACATGAGATGTTAAACGAATGACTCGATATGACTCCTGGATATATATCCCACCAAATTTTTCCTACCTAACAACTTATCCTCACAATATAAACACACACACACACACACACACACATCTCACTATCTCTCTCTCTCTCTCTCACTCTAGCAGTTTCCGTTTTCCGGCGACACCAGCAGTTTCCGGCCGTCAGAATCTTTTTCCGGCCACCACCTTTTATCACCTCAAATTGTAGATCGGGCCACCCCGGTCACGATTCCACCACTCACAACCACTCAACCTCACAACCACAAACATACACTGTTATCATGGTGAAGAAGATGGCATAATTTGAAGCTTTTCCTTGTCCTTGTGGACGAGGAGACGTGATTCTGCGAGAATCGCGTAAATCTTACTCCCGTGGTAAACTATACTATGCGTGTCCTTTCTCGCAGGTGAACAATTACATACTTTTTCGTGTATTATATAAATAATTTGGTTAGTTGTTAAAAATAATAGTTTTTACTCAACAGACTATGGATGTGATTTTTTTTATGGAAGGAGGAACGACTCGCCAAAATGATGATCGGTTCTCTGGGAGATTCAACATCAAGCGGTTCTGGATCTGCTCCAACAAGGTGCTCAAAGTGTCATGAAAAATATCTTAGAATAAACATGCTGGAGGCACAAAAATAGGTGCTGGAAGCACAAAAATAGGTGCTAGAGACAAAATTAAGGATGCTGGAGGCAAAACTTGACATGGCAACGTATCCCAACCACGACCACGCATGTCAGTCGGATGCAATACTCCGTGACCTTTTAAGTGACATGGATAAATTTCATATGTAGAACTGTTATCGTTGTTGTTGCTGTTACCGTTGTTATTGTTGTTGTTGTTGATGTTGTTTGTTGTTGTTGATGTTGTTTGCTGTTGTTGTTGATGTTATTGTTGTTGTTTAATAAAATGTTGTTGTTGTTGTGGTAACTGATGTTGAACATCATTTATATTTTAAATGCGTACGCACAAATAATAGAACTGAAGGAGCAATAATTATCAAACACAAAGGCAAACTGTTTATTTAAAACAAGTAAGAGTTCTCAACCACATGCATTTTTATACAGACTCAAACTAAACAACTCAACAACCAAACTAAACCACTCGACAACCAAAGGAAACAACTCAAACTAAACAACTCGACAACTAAACGAAACAACTCAAACTAAAAAACTCGACAACCAAAAGAACAGATCAAACGAAACAACCCTTTTTTTTTGCGGCTACTTCCCGCTTTACTCGAACTCGCACCATCTTTTCCCTTCCTTGCTCTCATTTCCTTGATATGTGCAAACGTAGCTTCAAGATTTGTGACCCTATTTCCCATATTATCAAGTTTGGTTTCTAACGTACTTTTAGCTTCGTCGTCACCTCCAACAGCAACAACTTGAGCTTCAGCAGCAGCTTGAGCTTCAGCAGCATCTAGCTAGTCCATGTACTCTTTGTAGTACGATTTTTTCCTACACCATTCGATAATCTTGTCTCTCATCCACGGTTTAGCATCCTAAAAAGAACCATATTCCTCATAAACTACATGACCAAAAGTTAACATAACTTCATTAAAGAGGAGCTCGTGTGACAAGATTTTTGAGTACTCCTCTTCAACTGTGCAACCACGCCAAGTCATGTGTGTCTTGTAAGAATTGACGATTGACTTATTTGTGAGAATCAAGAATGTATGTGTAAAATGAGACGAAAATAATTTTGTGAGAATGTATATAGGTAAAAAATGAGACGGGAATGTTTTTGTGGGAGTATATATAGGGAGAGTATTTGGGGAGATAATCCCGTCGACATGTCGACGTGACAAAACACGCGGGAAAAATCCCGCCATTTATATTGACCACTAATTTAGTATTATTATTTTTACTTTATAATCCCGTCGACATGTCGACGGTACCGTTAAACCAAACACGTAATTAACGCTAATCAAACGTTAATTACGTAATAATTCATTTTTAATATCATCCCGTCGACATGTCGACAGGATTATAAAGTCGGGATAAGTTCGCGCCAAAATTTTGACAATTATTGAGGCTGGAAATTTTGGCCAATATGGTCCCGTCGACGGGATTATGTTAACCCCAAAAATTCAACGCACTTGGCTTCGGTCAAGCGGAATTTTTGTCGTTTTCTGCACAGTCCCGTCGACATTGTGTCGACGGGATAACGTTCGTCGCCTGTTCTCCTGTTTCTTGTAGTGTTTGTAGCTTGAAGATTTTACCGTTTGCAAGATATGTTGTTTTTTTTAATAAAAAGGAGGAAATGGGTTTTTATTAATTTAGATAAAAAAAATTGGTGACTATGATTGGTTCATTGGTTTTATGGCAAATATGAGTTCTATATTGAACTCATCTCTGGTCCATGGTTTATTCGATCTGCGCCTATTTTCTTGAAGAAATGGACGCATAATACTAATTTACTTAAGGAAGATCTGAATTCGGTTCCCATTTGGGTAGAATTCTATGATATTCCTATTGTTGTGTTTACTGTAGATGGATTGAGTGTGATTGCTACTAAGCTTGGTAACCCGATTATGTTTTATTCATATATGAGTTCTATGTGTCTTCAATCATGGGGTCGTATTATGCTCGTGCATTCATTGATATTAGGGTTGATCAGAAGTTAAAGGGGGAGATGGTTATTGCTATTCCTAATGTGGAAGCTAATGGAGAGGTTCTTCACACGGTGAGGGTGAAGTAAGAATATGAACCATCTAGATGTGGTGTGTGTATGATATTTAGGCATGATGATATGTTATATCCAAAACGGGTTGTTGAAAAACCAAAGAATGACGGTTTCCAATAACCTCCTAGACAGACCTCTCGTGGTACTAATGTGGGATCTAAGTTTCAGTTTAAACCTAAGAAACAAGTTTACCGAGCCGTCTCTAATTAGAAGGTGCTAGTTCAAGTGGTATGAAAAAGAATTTTGAAGTAGAGACGAGCTCAGCTGATCCTTTTGATGCGCTTAATTTGATTGAGAAAGATGATGAGCTTGGATCAAGTGGCGGGTCATCAAATTCAGGTAAGAAAGTTGTCCAAGATGTGGCAGGTTCGACATCTGGTAGTCCAAGTACTACACCTTTGGTTGCAAGGATTAATGAACTGGAAAGTCAGATGTTTGATGGGAAGCTTGTGCTAGTGGTTGATAATGGGAAGCTGCTAAAACCTTTTAAATTAACGCTTCCTTGTTCTTCTACTGTGGCTTCTAAAAAGGTTGACAATCCGGTTAATAAGGATGCTGATAGTGATGTGTTTGAGGTATACAATAAAACTGCCAGGCTTATGGCTTTTACGTGCTCCAATGTTAATAAAGCTTCTAAAAGTGGTAGTAGAGTGGGAAATAAAAGCTTGTATAAACAATGGAAGGAAATTTATGATGAAGACCGTATGATGTTGATAATTGTGTTGATCCTGGTTTGACTTACGCTAAAATGGAGTTTGCTAATGCTTTTGTTATTAGTATTCGTGGTCAACTTAGATAGCATTTGTAGGAGGTCTCTGTCATTCTTATGATAATTTAGGTTTGAAGCATAGTTAGTGCGTTTGTTTTCACCTAGTTTTGAGCTGATATGTGGGATTCTCACATTTGTACTTAATTGTTTTTTGGAGTAATAAATTTACCGGGGAAAGCCTTTACCAAAAAAATAAAGTTGGATTTTTTATTTTTTATTTATTATTATTATTATTATTATTATTATTATTATTATTATTATTATTATTATTATTATTTTGTGTGGGTGGTGTGTAAGCTAACAAACACATACACTCTACAAGTATGTCCGTGATTTAACTAGAACCATCACCAATAATGAGGCAATGAGGCGTCTATCGGATACCGTTAAGCCAAGGTCATGTAGTTGGGACTTTAACTACGTGTTTTTCATGCTCCTGTTGAGGCATTGATCCATATAAAAACATGGGTCACTCCACATTATTTTTAAGTACACATGAATATAAACTAAAAATCGAATATCAATGTGCATTTCTTTTCTTTATCTCTGCTTTCTTCTAAATCATACCCTTAGCCTCACATATAATATACATGTACGTTCGGAGCTAGGACTAAATATGATCGGGTGCACAAAAAATTTTGAACAATAATACTAGAAACACATTTCGATAGAACGAGTGCATTTAAGATGACTTTAGGAAAAATCGGTGTTTTTTTCAAAAATTAACACTATATAGAAAATTTTCATGGGGTGCACGGGCACCCGCGGGAACACCCTTGGCTCCGTCCATGCGTACATAATGGACTCTTGTGTATATATTCTTTTTTTATTTTTAGCAAGTTTGTGTATATATTCCAAAAAGGTATTTCGTTAAGCAATGCCTCATAGAATACCATTTTCCATTACTATATTACTACTAGAATATATACCTCTACATCACCCTCTTATATATAAATCTTACCATGGTACCTATTTTCACTATCTTCAACATATTCATATTATTCATTTCCTTAAAATAAAACAATGTCAGGTGTTTGGGTGTTCGAGAATAATGGTGTGGTTAGGCTTGTGGAGAATCCGCATGGTGATTCCCCCCAAGGTGCATCTCGTAGGAAGGTACTGGTGCACCTTCCCACGAATCAAGTTGTCACTTCTTACGATGTTCTTGAAGAAATGTTAACATCTATCGGCTGGGAGAGATACTACAACGATCCTGATCTTCTTCAGTTTCATAAAAGATCAACGGTTCACCTCATATCACTCCCTAAAGACTTCAACAAGCTCAAGCCCAGGCACATGTATGATATTGTGGTCAAGGCTCGTAATGTCTTTGAAGTAAGGGATTCTTAATTAACTGTTAGTGATCTTGATCCTGCATCGATTGTGGGTTACCTGAATCAATCTTGTGTTTGTAACATGTGTGTTTATTATGTGTTTTTGGTCATGAATTTAGGTTTGTATAGGACTGCTGGTTTGGATCTCGATTCTCTGTATATGATTTTGTATGGTTTTTTTAGAGTGCAAAGTTATAAGTTTTTGTGTGAATAAAGATATCTTTGTGACATCATATGTATACACTACAAGTACTCATATATCTCGGGTAAGACTTGAACCCTCAACCGATCTTAGAAGTTGCAAGTCAAAGCACGCCGGTCATCATATGTATACTTCATGATCAAACAGTTTATGTCGCGTAAACTAATCAATGTATAAGCATAAATAAACGTTGTGATGTATTCTTATAATCAAGTCTTAACTGTACATGTTTCATCATATGGTTTGATTGCTTGCATGTATGTGGTGTAACTAAACTTGTGTACAAAATTAACCTATAGCATAGGTTAATTTTGTACACAAGTTTAGTTACACCACATACATGCAAGCAATCAAACCATATGATTGAAAAAAACTATACTGCAATAATACCAGTATAGTTTTTTTATTCTTTTTGTTTAAACTACAGACCCAATCTTCGTGTATAATCTTCCACAATCATTATTCATTTGAAGGTATAATTTATTCGATGATATGTATAAGTGTATAACCATTACAAATATTTGAGCCAATAAGTATTTAATCTTTTTTTAAGGTAGATTCAAGGCTTAATTCAAAAGATGCATATGTATATATTATCTTTACTTATAAACAATGAAAAGCAATTAGTAACTATTACGTACATCATTTAGTTTGTTATCTTTTTACTACTAGCTACATATTTAACTATGTCGGCATGCGGCTGATAACCCGCCTCTACGATCGGACCAAGAGCTTCGTATGTTGTTGGAACATGATTGAAATGTTCATTGATCGATTTTCCTAGCTCTTGATGGTTATGATATAATCTTTCCGTGTACTAATGATTAGACCATCCTCATATCGTAATTGAATGAAAATTTTCATTTCGTATTAGAAGTTTTTGCTATGGGCCGGTACTTCTTTTGCCTTGCATTTCTTTCTTTTTCACATTTTCAAATGCTACATTCTTTTCCAGGTTGGTTATTTAAGGTAAATATTTCAGCAAAAGTATGTTTGGTTATGGGCTGGCTTAATGTTTCTTTGACAATGAGGAAGGAAACTACCACCAAGGTAGCCTACTGGTCAGCACCTTAATGTTGTCACAAGAGGTCTCATGATTAAATCGTACATATATTGAGTGTAGTCAGCGGGTAGTCAGGAAAGGGTCGGAAATGGTTACCGAGCTACCTTATTAGACTAGGTACATTTAAGTTAAAGAATTGACCTTCTCGGGTAACATAATAGAAAAAATCTCATTTGTTTACCTGTTATTGTGAGTTAGGACTTCGGAGAGAGGTTGGTGAGATAGTTGTGCATGGGCCGACGGCTTGAGGGTATATATTGGACTATAATCTGGTGGCAATGCGTGTCGGGTTCGGGTTGACGGGTTAGCGGGTTCATATATCTCAACCCAAACCCGACTTGTTTAGTTAATTGTGTCGGGAAGTTTAACCCTAACCTGGACACATTTATTAAACAGGTTAGTCGTGTCGACCTAGCTACTTAAGAGTTGAATTGAAATTTAAAGATACACGATAGAATTTAGAAGATGAATGTTAGAAAACCCAACACGATATATATAAAGGCAACAACATAAAAACTTCAAAAGTCGATGACATATCATAAGTGCCACAAAGTAATTGGGCTTTTTGATAATTGAATGAAATACATAATGTTCAATATTTAATGTTTTAATTATATTTTTAAATGGGTTGGCGGCAGTGGCGTAGCTATGTAGAGAGTAAGATGGGCCATGGCCCACCCACAAAGCCTAATAATTTTACATGTGTATCATGCAATAAAGCCTAATATGATCAAGTGTATCAAGTATTGATTTTTAGCCCACCTTAAAAACTATTGACTTATACTAATCCATGTATCTTGTATTGATTTTGGGAAATGATTTGCACAATCTTAAAATTTATTGGCACACTCCATTCAATGCATTAGACAGTTGTACTTTACGTATATCCTGCTTTAACAGTTTGTACAGTTGAGTGTGCCAATAACTTTTGTGAGTGTGCCAATCACTTCCCATTGATTTTTGACCCACTTAAAAACTGATACTATAATTTTACTTAAGTATCACGCAATAAATAGTTTAGACTCATTTTTAGATGATTTTAATGATGTGGATGAACGTCGTGTGCAACTAAAACACGGAATGAACAAATTTTGTTGCTACATTTTTATGTTGTTATATATTATCATGTTTTTTTTAGCATTTGCTAACGTCTTGAAAAAAAAATTAGGCCACCCAAAAATAAATTTCTGGCTATGCCCCTGGTTGGCGGTTTGGAATTAGGTTGAGAATTTTAACCCAAATCTAACCTGTTTGTTAAACATGTTAGTTGTGTCAACTCATTTACAACAAAAACATGTTTAGCATCAACCTTAATCTGTTTATTTTCATGTCGGTCTCAGGTCACGTATTTCATGTCGGCACCCCTAGCTGATGTAGGTCTTGTAGGTGAATAGCATCTTTTCGTTGGAAGGTTGTACGATTCAACAACCTTTTTGTAACACCACATTAATTTGCTTTTGACCATAGAAAAATCAATCGTTGATCCCTCAACATAAGACGAAACATGGCTTAAGTGAATGAGGTGGAACAAGGTTTTATTGGCCACGTGTTAAAGCAGGAATACATCAATAATTGTAAGGAAATGTAATTTGTATAAACTCAACAATATAAGCAAAAGGTTATGTAAATTTGAAAGTGAAAAAATAGAGTATAAAATATTGTATATCATAAAAATCCAAGCACAAAATGAAAAAATTAGACAAAGTTGGACTAAAAGTATAAATCATTGAAAATATAGAATTAACAGTGTTTGTTTGAAAATTGATAGCAGGAGAAATTAAGGGTGTCAATTATTAACACAACACGAACCTTTTAAACATGTTTGGATTGAGAATAAATAAGGTTTAGTCAAAAACAGGTCAACCCGTCTAACCTGTATAATAAACGGGTCGTGCTTGGCTTGAGTAAATATTAAACATGTCAACCCGTGAACCCGTTTAAGTATATAAGTCTCTAAAAATAAAATATATAACTTCGGTTTTATGATGGATGTGGATTAAATATATTTTGTTATGTACTTAATATATGAGTGAATCAAATATCATTAAAATTAACGCTTATTACTCAATTATCATTGAAACTGTCGTATAGTCATTTGTATATTATTTTTATAATATTTTAGATCCTTATATCATTTTTGCATTAAAACTAGTTGTAACACCTCAACCCGTCAAGGGTAAAGGTATCACAATAAATAGTGTCTAACAAAGCAAAACACAAGCTTAATACTTTAACAATACAATGAGTACAAAGGTTACAAATGAATTCCAAAATAAGGAAGATACGATAATAAAATAAAGTCCATCATTCAAAGGAACTCTAGGATAGGTCCACACACTCTCATCCCCAAAGCTAAACCCCGCTCCTAGCTTAAGTACCTGCCGCATGATAAAGAAAGCGGCTGAACATAAAAAGCTCAGTGAACAGATATGAAGATAACAAGCACATCAAGTAATAAGATAAGAGAATACAAAATGAATTTACATACGGTGTCACAAGGTATATCAAAGGATTATCAAGGTTAAGTATGAAAAGTCATCAAAGTTAAGTATCAAGGATCGTCAAGTGTAATATCAAGGATTAACAAGTTTCAAGGATTTCAGTATTTAAACCTCAGGCCAAGCAATTATCCAAGTAACCAAGTCAAGTAGCCCAAGTTGGAGTGATCAACTCCCAAGATGTGAGGGGTTGCAATGCACGCAAGCCCAGTCACCAAGTAAATATATAATGTAGTCCAAGTCATAATCAAGATGGTCGTAGCCCAAGCAAGTAACAAGTCAAGACAAATCTAGGATGCATCCATATGCCCCTGCAGGCCAATAATAATCATAGTAGTAGTCGATAACAATAATCAGTGACGGTGGGGGACATCTCTCTAACCCCATTAGAGTACATAACATTGGTGCATCAATGCTATGGTTGTGGCTACTCCACAACAAGTAGCACCTGGGTAAAATACTGAAGGGTCAAGTAGTCAAGGTTCAATATCAAGTGTTCAAGTCAAGTTTCCATATCAAGCATATCATATCAAGTGTGTCATAACAAGGTTCATATCAAAGGTTCAAATCAAGGAATCATAGCATAGGATTCATATCCAAAGGACAAATATCAAGGGTCAATATCAAGGGTCAATATCAAAGGGATCAATGTCAAAGGGTCAAGCAAATAATATAAAGGAGAGAGAGAAAAGTCATGAGAGAGAAGTAGTTGCACTCTTGCTGAAAGAGTACGGAATATCTGTACCTTAGTCCAACACAAAGCAAGGTCACAAGACAATCAAGAGAGAAATGGATCACTCCCGCTTCCGAACCTAGATGAGAATGGAATACGAATCAAGACGAGTTCATTTCACATACGTTACCTCTTTTAGTTATCTTTCCATTTTTAGAAGCTTTCCATATTTAGCAGCCTTCCATTTTAGGTAACTTTCCATAATTGGTAACTTCCCACTTTAAGTAGTTTAAGTACTTTTAGAAGACTTTCCATTATTAGTAAGTTTCTTTAATTAGCAGGTTTCCAAAATTAGCAAGTTTCCAAATGTTAACATAGTCTTATAAGTTAGTTTTATCACCATATCAAGTTCCCATGTTTATAAATGTCAAGGGTTTCATTTTATACACGTTTTCCAAGATTAGGGTTGATGAGTGTCTAAATACTCATCATTTTATACTAATCTGAGCTGCCAAAACATCCAAAAACACTCAAATATGTATCAAAATACTTAAAATATCTTAGAAGTGTGTTTTATATGTTTCAAATGCAAAATATGCAAAAACAGATGAAAAACGTACAAAGTTTGCATAATTGGCAGTTTCAGTCCCTCAAGTTTCATAAATTGGCAAAACTAGTCCCTGGTTACTAAAAACTTGTACAAATATTATTTTAGGTCCTTGGGATTTATAAGTTGTCAAGAATAGTCCTTTGATTATCAAAATTTCAAAATTACAACTTTGGTCCCTCAACTTTCATAAAATGTCAAAAATGGTCCTTGGGTTTTAAAAATTGAAAAAATATCAAAAGTAACCCTTATACTATTCTTATTTGACATGATTGGTCCTTGTGATTACTTTGGATATTTTACAGGTTTGGCCCCTCAGCTTTGCAGGAATTACATTATTGGTCCTTGGGCTTTAAAGCCATACAAACCAAACCGGACCCTTAAATATATACTCCCAAATCCATAATCCAAATCCAGTCCAACCCAGTTACAAAACCTTGGGCCCAAAAATATACCAGCCCACCCCCTTTGTTTATAAATAAAACAGACAAACCCACACCCCCGTTTTCCCTCTCCTTCTTCCACCTCTCTCCATTCCACCTGTAACTCCACCTCATCCCCTTCCAGATCACACCCTACTCTTCTACCCACTCTCCACCACCTCTTTCCACAGAAACACACCACAATAAATGCTGTTCTCACCCCATTTTCACCCAAAACCACCACTGTACCAAACCAGCCCACGGTATTGTTCAATACTGCCCCAACTTGGACCAAACTATCACAAAATATCTCTAATATCTTCCACAACACACCAAGAAGCTTTAATTGTCCTAAATCTGCCTCAATTCCACGTGGAGTGTTTTGGCGCCAAATCTGAATTTAAACGGACAAGATCAATTACAGACTTTCAAGGGTTCAGATGAAGTGGGATATTATTATTGAGCAAGTTGGAAGAAAATTGGTGATAAATACAGAAGAAAGAGAGAAGAAGAAGGCATCATAATTTGTAATCTAGTTTATGATCACGTAGCATAAGTAAAATAGTTGTCACCATTAGTGTAATTCTCAATTTCTGTTTCTAAAATGTTGTTTAACTTTGCTAAAGTGTAATCAACAGCTTTGTGTTTTCAATTTCAATTTATCTTTCAGTTTCAAAGTAATTTTACTTTGTCCCATTTACATTTCAAGTCTTTTAATTTATGTTGATCAATTGTTAATTAGAGGACTCTAATCACACTATTTGGCTCTCAGTAAGCCATAGCAAGCTTTTAGATCATTCTAATCAGTAATTATCAATAAAAAAGGAAAAATCAAAAAGAAACAAATAATTAGAAAATAAATTAGAAAGAATCTGTGAAGAAGCTTGGAGCAAAGCTATTCTGGATTGCTTTGGTAATTAGAGCTTAGTGGTAAGCATATAGGTGTGGTACTCAGTCCTTGGTTCTCAGTTTGTGGCTTGGAATTCATTTGTAAGCCATTTTCACCATTTTTATCATTTTACTGTTTAAGTACTGTATCTGCTTAGATCTTTGTAGTTAATTGTTCCTGTGGTATTGGTTAATGATAATATAGAGTAAAATAAGTAGGTTGTTAATCAAAAATCTTAGTTGCTAGTTATATAATTTAGATAGTTTAAGTAGCTCATTAGTGATAGTTGGATAATGGTTGTTAGAAACTGTGTACTTGTGCTCATTTGATCTAATATCATCACAATAAACTGTTAGGATTCAATTTCATGGTCTAACTCAGTGTTATATAACACTAATCACAAAAACAGTCCTTGCTAAGGTGTGTTTGGATCAAGCTGTTTCTCTGAGTTGTAATGTGTTATTGTTGTTAATATTTGTTGCTGCATGTTAATTAAGGTTGTTTGAGTTCATATCAGTCACAATACATAGGTCTCATTAGTTAAATAGTCAAATTAGTCTTAAACTACTCTATCTGTTAACTGTTAGTATAATTTGTGTCCATATTCTTCAATCTAGCTTAGGATTTGATAACTTAGCTAAATCTCATCTTATTATAACATAACTTAACAATATCAGTCATATAATTAAGGTTCAAGCTCAATTAAGTCAAACTTAGTGTTAATTAAAAAAGTCAACTTGCAGTCACAACTATTTTTGAATAATCTTTGGAATTTAATTGTGATTTTGTTAGTTGATAATAGGAACTGAGCTTGTAGGTTTATATTCTCTTGTTGCTGTTCTACATGTTACTATTTTTGTTAAATTTTATTAAAGTGGTTTAACTGCTTAATTAGTGCTTAATTTTAAGTGGTTCTTCACAAACCTCCCCTGTACACAGATTCATAAGCTAACTTTGGAAGCTTTCACAAGCTTCATTAGTGCTTGATCCCCTGTGTATTTTGGATCTTTGTGATGCCCTTGTGGCTAGTTGCTTGAATTAATTGCTTATTTGCCTGTTACTGCTTATCTAAACTGCTTATCTTGCTTATCTTGTGCATCAAAATCAAATCATTCACTAATTACTCAGTGAAGTCAAGCAACTTCACAAGCTCATTACAAGCTCATTACTGAGCTTAAGCTTGTGATCTTTGGCTTTTTAAGTATCTGAGCAACCCATCTTCACATTTCAAGCTTAAACTTTCACTCACAAGCCCTTTTAATAGGGCTGCAATCAGCTTGAAGCTTGTTTTATTCACTCAGTTAACTGAGTGAACTAGTCAACCCACCACACTTCACAAGCTCTTTCTGAGCTCACTAGTGGGCCCCACACTTCCAAATTAGTTCCTTTGAAACCCCCTCCTACCAAGGAACAACCATTGACCTTTTGTTTGACCTGATTCCCAGTGGACCCCACCTGAAATAAGCCATCTTGTTTGTCCCTATTCTGTGTTGCTTTTGGTTTATCAAATTGCTTATTGTTGCTTATCAGCTTATCTACTGAGCTTATTTAGCATATTTTAGCTTAAACTTGTTCAAACAACTCAGAGCAATCAAGTTTTACCATAGTGGGTCCCACACAAGCTCATTTGAGCTTATTTGCTTAGGTGGTCAAATAAAGTCAACTGTCTAGGTTCTTAGCTTATATACAGCTTATTATTAAGTTATAAAAATATTGTTTTTACAAAAGTTAGTTATTTTTAGGTATAAAATAGGTTGGTAAAAGGAAATTCAAGAAAAACAAATATAAAATTAAGTGATAGTTTCTATTTAATTCAATTTAATTTTAATTTTCATTTTTATATTTTTATTAAGTAATTTGTAATTTTATATTTTTATTAATTTCCTTTTAGGTTAAAGTATTTTTAATAATTTTCTCAGATTTTTATTTTGTAATTTAGTATTTATTATAATTAATAATAGTTTTATTAATAATTAATCAATAAATAAGTTTTAAATAGAATAATTAATTTTTATAAGGTAACACCTAGTTTTTATATTTTTCCTAGCTTTTATAAGTCATAATATAATTTTAGTAATTTTTATAGAATTTTTCCTGTTCATTTAATAGTTTTTATAATTTAAATAGTTTAATTGGTAATTATTTAATAATTAGAATAATAATTAGTAAACTAGTTTAAAAATATATAAAATAAAGTTTTTATAATTTTTTAGGATTCCTGTGATGGTTAATTAGATTTATAAAAATCTTCTTAATTATCTAAGTCTTTTTAGTATTTATAATAATTTAAATCATATAAATAGTTAAATAATAATTAAATAGTTATTAATTAATAATAATTAGATAAATAGTCTTAAAAATCTAATTTTATTTTTAAAATAAGTTTTATAATATTTTAGACTTTTACAAAGTTTAATTTTATTTTTCTAAGACTTATTTTACATTTTCTTATTTATTAGTGTATTATTAGATAATTAATAATAGTTATTAAATAGTAATAATTAATTAAATAATTAATAATTATAAATTAAATAATTTAAGTTTATTTAATTTGCATTTAAGCCCCTAAGGTTTGCAAATTGCTACTTTACTTAAAACCGTTTTTGTTTCGTACGTTTACGTAGAATTAAATTAAACGTACGCGTTTTTAGATTTTATACGTTTTTAGATATCTAGGTTTCACATAATCGTTTTAATAGTTTATTTAAGTTATAAAACCTTAGTATAATCACACACACACACACTTATACCTTTCCTGTTCACATTCACTGATCACAGATTCGTTTTTAATACCATCACAACCTCGTTGGGACATTACGACTCGGGGAAACACTGTATTCCACGGAAGCATTTGTCTTGATTAGTTTGACTTTACTATTGACCATTCACAAGTGGTTGAGAAATAAAAGATAACTAGTTTAAGGCGAATCAAGGGTTTCGTATGATCTCCGAATATGTTTTAGGGTTTAAAGGGTTAATATCACAAGTTAAGGGTCACAAATGATCACGTTCATACAATAACACATCAACTTAAGTCAAGAAAGCCAAATATGCCAATATTACACTTCACACCCTTAAGTTTACAAAGTTTCCATGTTAATCCTTTAATTACGCAATTTTCCATAATTAAACCATTAAATAACATAATTACACATAGGCCACATAACTATACAAAAATGCCATAAACAGCCCCCATACTAATTTTAGGTCGAGACATGCCAACATATTCATATTTACATTTTTAGTCCTCCAAGTTACAATATTTACAATTTAACCCTTTTAATTATCAAATTAACATATAAATCACAAAATAAATCAAATAATCACATAATTCCACCAAGTATCACAAAATGACAAATTTAGTCCCTCCATATTATTTTTAAGTCGAAACATAAGTATTTACACTAATGGTCCCTCAAGTTTCAAATTTAACAAAACTAGCATTAAACTTATAAAACAAGTATCAAGAATCAACCAAAAACCCTAACAAGCATCCAATCATATCACCAATCATCATCATCATCATTAATTTAATCATTAAAATCATTATAAACCCTAATTCATCATTAATTACAATCAAACCAAATTAAACCCTAAACCAATTACCATTTTAATTCAACAATTTACAAACTAATCACATAATCATCATCATATTATCATCATAATCACATAATCATCATCAAGTATCAAAAACAATTAAGAACTCATAAAATAAAATATAATTCGATCCATGTAGGCATCCAAAATCCCATTTTCATCAATCTAAACCAACCAAATCAATTACATAACATACCAAATCAATCCATATATGAAATTAAACATCCATAACACATAACATTTATCAAATTAACATCCAAAATCATCTAGGTAAATTTTTTGGTTCGACCCTATTTTATACATCAAGAGAAAATTCGTTTTCAATTCAACCAAACGTATTAGATTGTTACAGATGTTACCAAAATCTTGTTTTAATCATCAAATCATCAAGTTAATCAAGGTTTATCAATTTTCTCATAAAAATTCATTTAGGTCGATTATCAATAATTTTTATATCAATTCGTAGCTTTTTGATTCTTGCGTATAATGATATTCATGATGAAAGGAAAACAAGGAATTAATCAAAGATGAAAGAAAAGATACCAAACCCTTCTATGGTTCTTGTAGGTTTCGAATGGAACAAGAAAGCACAAGAACAAGCCTCTAAGAGCCTCCAAACAATCTCTAATGTGCACCAAATCTTCTCAGGAACACGTATAATTTATTTTCAAGGATCAAGAAGCAAAGTTTTGGTGGTGGTGTTGTCTTGTGGCGTAAAGATGAGAGGAAAAGGAAGAAGGGTTTTAAAATTTTGGTTTAGCTAATTTTGGATGGAATAAATCAACATAATGAGCCTTAAATGATAATTTGCACCATTTTAGGGATTCTATCCCCCTTTGGCCGGCCTCCCTAATGGATAGGGTCAAATTTTTGTAACTTAATCATAAAAATATACTTAGGATATATTTTGGTATTTATTTTATAAGTAGTGTACAAGTTATATTAGTTTTGGACCCGTTAGGTCACGTAACGTGCAATATTCGTTTCTTAATCCAAGTTTCATATTCTTGAGTTTCTATGATGTGGTAGTAGCTCCCATGTTATTTACTTGAAGTTACATGTCCATGTTTGTGATCGTACGATAACCGTTTTTTATTTCGGGCTTGTTTGGTAAAAGTACTTAATTCTTCAAAATTTCAAATTAGATGGTATTTTAGTCATTTAATCTTGACATAAAAATGTGGGTTTTACACTAGTTAAATCGACAAATCACCAAACTTATTCATTGCTTGACTTATTTACTTAAACAGATTAACCGGTTCACAAACGGGTTACACGTATTATGCAGGTTTGGGTTAGAGTTGAGTTTCTTGACACGATTAATAAATGGGTCATGTTTTGGTAGAGATTATTGATGCGTAGGGATTGCACCAGGCTTTACCTGTCAAGGGATCTTGAGAAGCTTATAACCCCCACCAGGCAGTGTACCTGATCAATGTAGTATAGTATAGTGACAAGTACCGGGGGATTGATCGTTCAACTTGGGAATAGTGTCGCTAGGATTAGAAAACCTAAAGACTAGGTCTAGAGATGAGGGATGATTCTTTTTGTATTTTTATGTTTTATGAAAAGCAATTAAAAATCTCGGTTTTTGAAGGAGTGGGCGGAATTAGTTCTAATCAACTAACCCAATTACTAAGATGCAATCAAAATAAAATACTAAAATTGAAAATAAACTAAATTAAACTAAAGGTGTGAGCAATATATGGGAGAATTGTGTTTACTTAGGTTTCACTACTCCCTAGATATCTTTTACAGGTTAATTACTTGTTACAGTTACGTGGATGACGGATTGTATTCCTTAATACCATTCATGGGGTGGCGTACTTACTTCCCCAATCCTATAAGCGCCTACTTCACTCCTATGTCGAGCCGGCTAAGAAGCTCCTAACATGGGATCACTAGAATTTGCTTATGCATTAAATACAATCATAAAAACCTAGTACACATTGGTTCATGTTTCTTAAGACGTTCAAGCAAGTTACACAATGGAGATCCGCCAGTTTTCTTAAGCCTAACATTGAAATCATTCATCCATTACAACTATAAACAAGCAATCAACCTATAATTAACATCTAGGTTTCATTATATCTAAGCAAACACATGAAAGATCTAGCCTAGCATGTTGAAATCAAGACAAGCATAAGATATATTCAAACAACACATAGACATATTGATTGAATTGAAAGAGGACTTATCTTAATTGAACATGAAAGGTTTCAAGGGGTGAAAACCCTTGAAAATACTGTTACAAACGACCTAGGGTTTATTAGGTTCGACCCTAGTATTCTCCACACAAGTTCCTCTCTTAATGAATGAAAAATAGAAAAGTATATATAGATTTTGTGAGGTGACGGTGTCAAGAGTAAATTTCTGATGCCGTCATCTCGCCGCCAAATAAATTCTCGGACTGCCTAGATCTGGGTTTGACGCCATCACGTGTATTCCATTTGCAGGCCGTCACCAAAATTGTTCTTGACGCCCTTTTCTTGACGCCTTCAGGTTTTCTCTGGGTTGTCATGGATTTTACTCCTGACGCCGTCAAAATTTCCTTCTTGACGCCGTAAGGTACTGTTCTCAGCATGGAAAATTAAGTCTTTCTCGTTTTCTTCACTTTTATGCTCCAAAAACGTCCAAAATGCTTCCTTTTTCAGAATTCACTCCCAAAGTACCTAAAATCACAAAAGGAACGATTTAGGGCCAATATTTGATCAAATAAATTCAATTTCGGGCTTAAATGACCCCCTAAAAACGGTTCATTTTTCGCCTCATCATATACCCTTACACTTGAGATTTGCTTGTCCTCAAGCAAATGCGCTTTTATTCTAATCAAAATACAAGTTAGGGGTCATTTAACACTAATATAAAAGTAATTACAACAAATAATCATTCCACTAAAGACCAAAGACAAGCATGGAGGTCATACACTAGCACCTCACAAATAGTGTTTAGATACTCACATCTCTCGGGTGTAATAAAGTAATATCACAATATGGAAATGGAAAACATCTCTCACTACCTGTCATAGCAAAATAGATTACCATAGGCTTGGGAAAGGATCAAACCTCCACCACATGGCGTAAGCACCTAGGATAAACTATCAATGAGGTCTTTTAAAGGGTTGTAACGTTAGGTGTGGGGATATGGAATACACGGTTTTGTTGGATATAGGCAGTCTTTACTGGTGGCGAATTAATAATCTTGGTCAATTACATGTACAATATGGCGTTGCTAAGCCAAGACTCGACTCGACTTAAGCTAATAAATCAAAAATAACAAAAATATAAAATAAACATAGAATGAAACGGGATGACAGTCCGTATGTTTTTCTCTCTCTTTTTTTTTTTTTTTTTTTTTTTTTTTTTTTTTTTTTTTGATTTTTCGATTTTTTTTTTCATACACTCTTACCCTACCATCCAAAATAATACATCATAGGGAACGAGCATTCCCCTTACACTTGAATTTTTACATACTTTACAATAAACTAATCTAATGATACGAATTAAGATAATCAAAACACTTGGAGTACTTTTTAGATTAAAGCACATATGGGGGTAATATATGATGTTCTTCCCCATTACTCCATAACATAAGTACTTTACCCATGAGTCCCAATCGTCCCAAAACAATATGTACAAGGATATGACTCGACTTAGCAACCATGTAATCAATTAGACAATTAACTAAGGGTTTAAACAAATAACAATAATGCACTAAAGATGAGTGCATACACGGAAGGCTAAGGCGATTTGGTTGTACATTTAAGTGAGGTGTAACAAATTCTTCCTTTAAGTAAAATGCTTAAAGTTAGAAACGAAAAGATAGGCTCGGAGGGGTGTACTAAGGGTTTCGTGTACTAAAAATGACTACAACGCTAAGGGTGTGGGAAAAATTAGTTGACTTAACTAGCCAAGTAATATGACTTAAATGGTCAAGAAATTATGATACGGGTTTAACACAAGGGTGATCCTAATGCCTCTTATCGTGTAGTAAATCCTACTACACGAATGTAGTCTCACTAGAGGTCTCGGGATGCATCACTAATGCAAGTTCTAGAATCTAAATGCTACCGGTACACTCATAAGCATTAATAGAAAATGCTTTTCCTATCAAATCTAAAGGCGAACCTCACATATTTGGGTGAAATTTTTTTCTGAATGGTACGGTTTTGTGCTAGTCATACAACTCCTATCCATGAGACGCTTGCTATGGATAAAGTTTCACTCCTAAATGTTGTAAAAAATTTTAAATTTGGCGCTAAAATTACACTAACAAGTATTTCTCATAGTTTTATTACACACCTACCATCAAACAAGCAAACTCAAGCGAAAGTGTATCTATAATGTATCATTATTTTACCCTCTCCTTACACTTAGGATGAACATTGTCCCCAATGTTCAAGTAAAGAATGTAAAAGTGAAATAAGTAAAAAGAATGAAATCAAATACTCCCCTGATTCGCTCGGTATGGATAATATGGTGGCCAGGTTAGATCTTCCTCCAAGAAAATGAACAATCAAAGCTTCCCTTCCAGAATATAAATCATCTTCTTGTCATACATAACCTGTAAAACCTGAGAAAACAGACAAGGCAACCTCGCGTAAAATCGGCGGCAATCTATATATGCTAACAAATCCTAGAAAGCAAAGTAAGATATAATGCTTGTGGAATGATGTTTGCAAATTTCCTGGAGATTATAAAACTTAATAATTCACAAGTATTTCTCATAGTTTTATTACACACCTACCATTAAACAAAACAAACTCAAGCAAAAGTGCATATGTAAGGTATCATCTTTTTACCCTCCCCTTACACTTAAGATGAACATTGTCCCCAATGTTCAAGTAAAGAATGTAAAAGTGAAAAAGTAAAGAGAATGAAATCAAATACTCCCCTGATTCGCTCGGTATGGATTTTAGGTGGGCCAGATTAGATCTTCCTCCAAGAAAATGAACAATCAAAGCTTCCCTTCCAGAATATAAATCATCTCCTTGTCGAACATAACCTGTAAATCCTGACAAAACAACTACAAAAACCCAAAGCATCAAGCCGAACAAAGATAACTCACAACTAGATGTAATTCCAGACTTAGGAATAAAAACAAAACAATTAAAGATATAATGCTTGTGGAATGAATGTTTGCAGATTTCCTGGAGATTATAAAACTTAATAATTCACAAAAACCATAAGACTCCGTTAGAAAAACAAAACTGGTAAAATTTCCAGATTTTTACACGTGACGCCGTCAAGAGTAAACTCGTGACGCCGTCAGAAGTGACCTGCAGAAATTCTTATGTTAAATTTCCGGAAAATTTCTGGAAAAACTTCGTCCTACTTCCTGGAAAATCCTGCAAAACATCATTACGACTCGATACAAGCATTTGACTCTAACAAGTACTAATACACATATCCATTTAATATTGTTGTGGTTCATGCTCAATTTCGTTCTTATAAACAAATTTGGATCTCCCTTACACTTATCTTTTGCAAAATACCTTTATATGTAATTAAGACGAAGTTAAAAACAAAATAAAGCATTTTCACAATTTACTTTGAAACATGAGCCACAATCAACAAAAATAAAACATGCATATGGAAACAAATAAAATCAATCAAACAAACAAACAAACAAATAAAAACACACAAAACATGGGTTGCCTCCCAAGAAGCGCTTGTTTTTGTTCGAGTCACGAGCCTGACTCTACCCTTATTTAATGGAAATAGGGGAGGTTCTCCCTACACTTAGGATTAAGTGTGGGTGAAAGTAGCAATACACACCCTTAGGGTATGAATATGCCACGTGAGGTGAAGGGGTGAGTGAATGGCTTCCTTCATCCTAAAACTACCCGGATAATATTGGTTGATGGGTGGGTCGGTTCCTCTTTTGTCTCCTAGAAATATATCTAAGGATGGAAAGTTGTGTAAAGGTTGAGGTTCCGGTTCATCAACACTAGGAAATTCCCTAGAACTAGGAGTAAGGTTATCACTACAAGTGTTCAAACCTATATCCTCAAGTGGTGCCTGGTCCAAGGGTTCTACCTCCATCGGAAATCCTAAAGTTTCTTCTACTTCTTTCGGGTAAGTCACGGGCGGTGTGTGTGCCTCAAATGATGGTTGAGTATTTTGTGGGCTTATGTTGTTCACCTCATCATTCCATGTATCAGGATCTAGCCCTAACATTCTCCCAAGTATCTCACGTGCTTCTCTAGGCATCTCAACTTCTATGTCCGAATCATAAGGATCATCTTCAATATTCTGACTGCTATATACAAATTGCCCAAGAGATTCATCATCTGTTTCTTGAGATTCATCATCATCAATCATAGAACCTAGGTCTTTTTTATCAATGTGATCATGCTCGGCTAAATCCTCCTCAATTGTATTCTTAGGTAGTGATAATAGCAAACCTAGTGCTTCATCCAACTTATGATTTGTTGCAATGGCTCTCTCCATAATTCCTTGGCAAACTAGGTCGCATTTCCTATTGGCCTCACTAAAACTAGATCTTGAACATGGAGGTTGTTCATAAGAATCTATCCTAGGTGAAGGCTTATATGATTCATAGGTGTCTCTAAATGAGGTATTTTGAACTCTTTGGTGTGTTAGCCGCTCAACCCTATCTTGTAATCTTAGAAGTCTAAGTGTAAAGTCCATTTGAAGCAAATTACAAACAAAATCACAAAGAAAAGATAGACTACGAGAAAGCTACAAAGTAAAAAACAAAAAATCTCACTTGATAGGAATCTAATGAGTAGACCTAATAAAAATCAAAGTCAACCTAAACAATAACTATTCCCCGGGCTGCGGCGCCAAAAACTTGATGCGTGGGAATCGCAACAGGCTTTACCTCTCGAGGGATCTCGAGAAGCTTACAACCCCCACCAGGCAGTGTACCTGATCGTTGTAGTATAGTATAGTGACAAGTACCGGGGGATTGATCGTTCAGCTAGGAATAGTGTCGTTATGATTGAAATTAATCTAACTAGGTCTAAAGGTGAAGGATGATTCTTTTTGTATTTTTATATTTTATGAAAAGCAAGTAAAAATCTCGGGTTTTGAGAGAGTGGGCGGAATTAGTTGCTAATCAACTAACCCAAAAGCTACTATTTAAACTAATTAACAAGAAAACTAAACTAAGGTTCTACAAGATAAGTGAAGCATGTCTACCCATGATATGTTACTCCTTGCTAGCTATCCAATCCTACCTATTGAATTGTAACCTTGTTTTAATTGACGGGTTGTATTCCTTAATACCATTCATGGGGTGGCATACATAACTCCCCAATTCTATGAGCTCTTATCTCCTCCTACACCATGCCCAGCACAACTATAGGGATTGTAAACAGTGGCTCATGCATTAAATACAACCAATAAAGACCTAGTACGCCTCGGTTCATGTTTCTTAAGACGTTCAAGCATGTTACCATTTGGAGATCTGCCAGTTTTCTTAAGCCTAACATATAAATCATTCAATCAAAACAAGAATCAATAGGAAACAAGGATTATAAACTAAACCAACTAGATCTATTGAAGTTGTCACGCCTTAATTGATGGAGATAGACACAACATCAACAAGAAATCAATGAGATCTAATCAATTATATACAAGTTTCACATAATCATAAGTAGACACAAGGTGAATTAGCAAATCATCATCAAAGAAGAGCAAACAACAATGATAATGGAAAACATAATTAAGATAGAATCATCAAACCAATACATGATGTTTATGGAGTGATTGAAACCCTCTAAGTTGCTGGAAGAACACCCACCTAAACCCAGGAATCGACCTTAGGGTTTAGGGCTTACAAAAAGTGAAGTTATGAAGTTATATTTATAGGCATGTTTTCTGTCGGCCCTTCGTGACGGCGTCAGCCCGTACTCTTGACGCCGTCAAGACCACTTTTTCACCAAATTGTAGATCTCTTCGTCCTCTTCGCGTGGGCTTTTGAATCACCTAAATCCGAGTTCGTATGCAAAAGTTATGACCAAAATAATATCAGCTACTCCGCGCGCAAGTTTTGACAAATTTACACGTGACGGCCTTGGTGACGGCCTTGGTGACGGCGTCATCAACCACGGTATTATATTCTTGGGACTTTGATGCCATCAGGATGACTTCTGACGCCGTCACCACCTTCGGTATTTTAATCTTCATGTCTGACGCCGTCAAGATATTACTCTTGACGCCGTCACCTTGTATCTTCAGCATGGAAAATTGATACTTTGCCGTTTTCATCACTTTTATGCTCCAAAAACGTCCAAAATGGCTTCTTTCCCAGAATTCACTCTCCAAGTACCTAAAATCACAAAAGGAACGATTTAGGGCAATATTTGATCAAATAAAGTCGGATTCGGGCTTAAATGACCCCCTAAAAACGGATCATTTTTCGCCTCATCAATCGTCTAATGACACAACGGCTCCAGTTTTAGAGGAACTTTTCACCATAAATGGTCCATACCATCTAGACTTGAGTTTCCCTGGAAATAACCTTAACTGAGAGTTGTACAATAGGACTTTGTCCCCTTCTGAAAATTCCTTGGGTTTCTTAATTCTTTGGTCATGCCATCTTTTTGCCCTCTCTTTATATGTAATGGAGGACTCATAAGCTTCTAATCTAAGCTCATCAAGCTCGTGTAATTGCAATAACCTATTTGTTCCGGCAATTGTATAATCTAAATTACATGCCTTAAGCGCCCAATAAGCCTTATGTTCTAATTCTACCGGCAAGTGACATGCCTTACCGTACACCATGCGAAACGGGGTCATTCCAATAGGTGTCTTGTAGGCGGTTCGGAATGCCCATAAGGCCTCGTCGAGTTTAAATGACCAGTCTTTTCTATTCTGACTAACCGTTTTTTCTAGTATTCTTTTAATAGCCCTGTTTGTGTTTTCGACCTGGCCATTGGTCTGTGGATGATAGGCGGTGGAAAATCGATAGGACACCCCATACCTCCTCATGACCTTTTTCCATTTGCGCATTGCAAAAGTGGGTTCCCCTATCACTGATGAGGGCTTTAGGAATCCCGAACCTAGCGAAAAGTTTTTTTAGGAAATGAATAACCACCCTGGCATCATTGGTCCTAAGGGCTTGTGCCTCTACCCATTTTGAAACATAATCGATGGCAACTAAAATGTATTCATTCCCCCCTGAAGATGGAAAGGGTCCCATGAAGTCAATTCCCCAGACATCGAAAACCTCACATACTTGTATAAAATTCTTAGGTGCTTCATCCCTATGTGATATGTTCCCGGCCCGTTGACATGCATCGCATGCTTGTACCATTTCTTTGACATCCCGGAAAATTGTGGGCCAATAGAATCCCGCGTCGAAAATCTTTCTGGCGGTGGTGCTTATCCCATGATGGCTTCCAGAGGGGCCAGAGTGACATTCTCTCATGATTTTTACTGCCTCACTTTCCGAAACACAACGCTTGATTATTTCGTCAGGACACCTCCGGAATAGAAATGGTTCATCCCAGAAGTAGTATTTTAGTTGGGAAAAGAACCTTTTCCTTTCGTATCTAGTCATGTGTTCTGGAACGAGTCTACTTGCGAGGTAGTTGGCAAAATCGGCGTACCAAGGCTCAGAATCTGTCATTGACATGAGTTGTTCGTTAGGAAATGAATCTCGAATCTCACTTCGATCGTGCTCATCAGAGGGATTTTCAAGACGAGATAGATGATCTGCGGCCAGATTTTTTGCCCCCCTTTTATCACGAATTTCAACATCAAATTCTTGTAACAACAAGATCCACCGAATTAGTCGTGGCTTAGCATCTTGCTTAGCAAAAAGATATCGAAGAGCCGAGTGATCAGTGAAAACGACTGTCTTTGAAAGGACAAGATATTGACGGAATTTGTCGAATGCGAATACCACGGCTAACAATTCTTTTTCAGTGGTAGAGTAATTCTCTTGAGCAGGATTCATGGTTTTGCTAGCGTAGTAAATAGGTTGGAATAGCTTGTCACGCCGTTGGCCTAATACAGCCCGACAGCGAAATCGCTAGCGTCGCACATGATTTCAAACGGTAACTCCCAGTTGGGTGTAATCATGATCGGAGCTTGTGTGAGCTCTTTTTTCAAGAGATCGAATGCATCATTGCATTCTTGAGAGAAATCGAAAGGAGCATCCTTCATTAGCAATTGGGTCATTGGCTGAGCTATTTTGGAGAAATCTTTGATGAATCTCCGATAAAATCCGGCGTGCCCTAAGAAGCTGCGTATTGCTTTAACATTCGTGGGATACGGTAACTTGGATATAGCTTCAACTTTAGCTTGGTCCACTTCTATCCCATTCCCTGAGATCTTATGTCCTAACACAATCCCTTCTTTTACCATGAAATGACATTTTTCCCAGTTTAACACCAAGTTGGTTTCCTCACAGCGTTTAAGCATTTTTTCTAGATTAGCAAGACAGCGGTCGAAAGAGTTCCCGAAGACCGAAAAGTCATCCATGAAAATTTCCATGCTGTCTTCCATAAGTTCGTGGAAGATTGCGGTCATGCATCGCTGAAAAGTGGCGAGGGCATTACACAGCCCAAAAGGCATTCTTTTGTAGGCGAACACTCCATAAGGGCAAGTAAACGTGGTCTTTTCTTGGTCCTCAGGTGCTATGGGGATTTAAAAATATCCTGAGAATCCATCCAAGAAACAATAGTACTCGTGCCCAGACAATCTCTCCAACATTTGGTCAATGAATGGTAAGGGAAAGTGATCTTTCCTTGTGGCATCATTGAGCTTTCTATAATCGATGCATACCCGCCAGCCAGTAACCGTTCTCTGGGGTACCATCTCACCCTTGTCGTTCTTAACCACAGTCATTCCTCCCTTCTTTGGTACAACTTGTACAGGACTAACCCACGGGCTGTCCGAGATTGGGTAAATCAATCCTGCATCCAGGAGTTTGATGACTTCTTTCTTCACAAATTCCTTAATGTTGGGATTCACCCGCCTCTGGGGTTGCACGGTAGGTTTATAATCTTCTTCCATGAGAATCTTATGCGTGCAAAAAGTTGAGTTAATCCCCTTAATGTCGGCTACACTCCATGCAAGCACTCCCTTATATTTCTTTAGGACTTCTAAGAGCTTACCTTTTGGTTCATGTTCGAGGGAAGAGTTTATGATTACCGCCAGTTGGTCCTCTCCTTGAAGGAAGGCATACTCTAAATGGCTAGGGAGTTCCTTAAGTTCTAGCGTAGGGGGTTCGATAATAGAAGGCTTGAGCTTATTTTCGGGTTTTTGAAGTTCGAGATGTTCGGTGGCCTCCTGTCTAGGGTAGAAGGAGACTGCTCCAACATCCTCCGTCTTTTCTACCTCCAACAAGGGGAGAAAACTCTCATCCCGTAACCAGCCTTCCTCGATCTGTTCATCAACACAGTCATCAATGACATCCGTGAGTTCATCAACCTCTCCAATGAAATAGAGCCGGTTAGCTGCTTCGAGAGAGAGATCCATAGTGTCCTTAATGTCGAAGGTTAAGCTATCGGCTCCTACTCGTAAGGTTAACTTGCCGTCATGAACATCAATGACTGCACGAGCGGTAGCAAGAAATGGTCTCCCTAAGATGATGGGTACCAAATCATCCTCCTCCATCTCCAAGATTACGAAGTCAACCGGGAATTTGAATTTCCCAACCTTGACTAGCACATTCTCGCATATCCCTATGGGGTGTTTGATTGATCTGTCAGCTAGTTGGATATTCATATGGGTAGACTTTAATCCGGAGTATTCTAGTTTAAGGAACATGGAGTGGGGCATGAGGTTGATACTTGCCCCTAAATCGGCAAGAGCATTCTTAATCGATAGAGATCCTATGGAACAGGGCAAGGTGAAGCTACCTGGATCATCTACCTTTTTTGGTAACCCTCGATGGGTCACCAATGAGCATTCTTCCCCCATAGTCACGAGACCCTCGAGTTTCTTATGGTTGGCGAGTAATTTTTTAAAGTACGTGTTATACTTCGGCATGTGATAGCAAGCATCAAGGAGGGGTATGGTGATCACTGAGTCTTTAAGATATGACAAGAATCTTTTATTATCGTTCTCAGTTTTCTGGTTTTTTAGTCAGGATGGAAATGGGATTCTCACAGGCTGGTTAGGCGGGGTTGATGGGGAGGGGATCACCACGGGAGGTTGTTCGGGAGCCTCGCTGCTCACACCATCCTCCTCTTTGCGAGGCTTGTTTGGGTCGGGGGTGATAGGGTGCGAGATCGGGTAAGGGGGGTCCTTGGTCGTTGTTCCAGCTCGAGTGGTTATCGCGAGCATAGGGTCTTTTTGGCTTACTGACGGCATTTCTAGGTTATCGAGGGTGGAGTTAAGCTTGTTAAACCATTCTCCAATGTCATTCTGCTGCTCATCGATGAGTTCATCAAGACCTTTTAATTGCAAGCCTTTTTCTTGAGTGAAGTGACCAAGGTCATCTTCAAAAGTACTCCTGATTTCAAATTCAGGGCCCTCCTCTCCTTCTTTTCTTTTCACCAGATTTCCCCAAAGGGTGTAATCGTCGTTTTGGTAAAAAGGCAAAAGGGAGGGATCAGCATAGATGTCACCTCCTGACAAGCATGCATGCTCAATTGTGGGTCCTCCTCCGCATTCCTCTACCTCGTGCGGGCCCCCACAATAGTCGCAGATCAAGTAAGGATTTGAAAGTTGTTTAGGTAACTGCGACCCAGCTAGGTATTCCATTCTTTTGTGAATTTTTCATAACCGATCTGAAGATGTTGAAGTGATTTCAGATATGCTGGCAGTCGACTCAGGTTCATCCCAAGTGTCATCCTGGTCTTGAGCATATTCCTCAATCCTATCCCATCCTTCCTCGGCACTAAGATTGGCTAATCTCCCTTTTCTAGAATTGTTGATTCCGTTCCGATCATTTGAGGAGACATTGTCGTAGAAGATTTGGACCAAAAGCCAAAGTTCGATGCCATGATGGGGAACTTGTCTTATTAAATCCTTGAATCTAATCCACGATTTATGGAAGGGTTCGTCCTTCCCTTTTCGGAAGCGGATGCTCCTATCTCTAAACGCTGAAGTTTTCCCAGCTGGAAAGAACTTCTCATAGAACTTGGATATGAGTTGCTCCCATGTGAAAATAGATTCGGAAGGAAGTTTATTGTACCACTCTTGGGCTTTTTCGTAGAGGGTGAAAGGGAAGAATCATAATCGGGACGTGTCTCTAGTAGCCCCATCCGTATGGAGGGTGTCTACTATTTTCAAGAAGTCCTTGATTGTTGAATTGGGTCATCATCATCTAACCCACGAGGATTTGGGGAGGAGTAGTCCTTAAGGCGCTTAGGAATGGGAGTTGCGGGGGTACTTATCTCGTTGTTGGATTGAGAGCTAGGGGTTGTAAGGGGATTTTCCGAATTTTCTTCAGAAAGGGGCGCATCAAAATCGATGGCTATGCTACATGGTTCAGGTGTTGAGTGAGATCTTCTTAGCCTACGCATTTCTCTATCTGGTTCTGCATAAGGCAAAACAAGGTCTCTAGCGGAACTACGACTCCTAGTGATTCTAAGGTTAGAGAATTCGTCAGTTGCCATAATGGCGGATGGTGGAGATTACGAATAAAAACACGAAGAAATAAAATAGACTAAAGAAAACCTAAAAATAAAAATAAAATCTTACTAGAAAGGAATCTAGCAACTAGACCTAATAAAAAGAAATCCTAACCTAGACAATAACTATTCCCCAGGCTGCGGCGCCAAAAACTAGATGCGTAGGGATTGCACCAGGCTTTACCTCTCAAGCGATCTTGAGAAGCTTACAACCCCCACCAGGCAGTGTACCTGATCGTTGTAGTATAGTATAGTGACAAGTACCGGGGGATTTATCGTTCAACTTGGGAATAGTGTCGCTAGGATTAGAAAACCTAAAGACTAGGTCTAGAGATGAGGGATGATTCTTTTTGTATTTTTATGTTTTATGAAAAGCAATTAAAAATCTCGGTTTTTGAAGGAGTGGGCGGAATTAGTTGCTAATCAACTAACCCAATTACTAAGATGCAATCAAAATAAAATACTAAAATTGAAAATAAACTAAATTAAACTAAAGGTGTGAGCAATATATGGGAGAAGTGTGTTTACTTAGGTTTCACTACTCCCTAGATATCTTTTACAGGTTAATTACTTGTTACAGTTGCGTGGATCACGGATTGTATTCCTTAATACCATTCATGGGGTGGCGTACTTACTTCCCCAATCCTATAAGCGCCTACTTCACTCCTATGTAGAGCCGGCTAAGAAGCTCCTAACATGGGATCACTAGAATTTTCTTATGCATTAAATACAATCATAAAAACCTAGTACACATCGGTTCATGTTTCTTAAGACGTTCAAGCAAGTTACACAATGGAGATCTGCCAGTTTTCTTAAGCCTAACATTGAAATCATTCATCCATTACAACTATAAACAAGCAATCAACCTATAATTAACATCTAGGTTTCATTACATCTAAGCAAGCACATGAAAGATCTAGCCTAGCATGTTGAAATCAAGACAAGCATAAGATATAGTCAAACAACACATAGACATATTGATTGAATTGAAAGAGGACCTTTCTTAATTGAACATGAAAGGTTTCAAGGGGTGAAAACCCTTGAAAATACTGTTACAAACGACCTAGGGTTTATTCGGTTCGACCTTAGTATTCTCCACACAAGTTCCTCTCTTAATGAATGAAAAATAGAAAAGTATATATAGATTTTGTGAGGTGACGGTGTCAAGAGTAAATTTCTGACGCCGTCATCTCGCCGCCAAATAAATTCTCGGACTGCCTAGATCTGGGTTTGATGCCGTCACGTGTATTCCATTTGCAGGCCGTCACCAAAATTGTTCTTGACGCCCTTTTCTTGACGCCTTCAGGTTTTCTCTGGGTCGTCATGGATTTTACTCCTGACGCCGTCAAAATTTCCTTCTTGAGGCCGTCAGGTACTGTTCTCAGCATGGAAAATTAAGTCTTTGTCGTTTTCTTCACTTTTATGCTCCAAAAACGTCCAAAATGCTTCCTTTTCCAGAATTCACTCCCAAAGTACCTAAAATTACAAAAGGAACGATTTAGGGCAATATTTAATCAAATAAATTCAATTCCGGGCTTAAATGACCCCCTAAAAAGGGTTCATTTTTCGCCTCATCAGTTATACTACCCCGCCAACCTGTGAATCCGAATAGGTCAACCCGAACATGACTCGATTGCCACTCCTAGGTGCATCGAGAAACTTGATGGATCTGGTAAGGGTCTTCGATTTCTAGCTTCGCTTCATCGAAGAGTCGTTCAACTTTAGGTATCCCAACCTAGGTTAGACTATGGGCGTATGTAATTAAGTATGGGTTTTTTTTATAGTTTTTATATGCTTATGTAACTATTACTTAGTAATTGTCACTCATATTAGCGATGCGGGTTCGCTAACCATTGGATTTCAACGAAATTCAAATAGTAGGTTGAAGACACATAGGTCTAGGATCTCACAAGAGTAATCTTGAAACGGAGCTTCCAGGAAAGAGATATACGTTCTCGAAGTTTCTGATCTGGTGGTTGTGTTCTTTGTCGTTTTCGGTTATCGTTCGACTATCATTGTGTAGATTACAAAGTTCAAGGTTTCTAGGTTTACGAGTCAAGATTACTTGGGCAACAAGGTTCTTGAAGTTTTCTTGCAAGGAGGTGGATCGATTCTCTTAGGGTTATAGGAAATCGTTTTATTTTGTCGAGAGGTTCTTGGAGTTTCGGTTTAGAGCTTCAAAGGTGACAAAGTTTTGCAAGAGTTTCAATTTCAAGGTTTTAGTTTATAGATAGTTACTTGGTGGTGAAGTTTAATCAATTTGAGCAAGGGTTTCATCAAAGGGTTTCTTTGATCGATTTTGTTCAAGGTTTTTTTATTAGGGTTCTTCTATCATCAAGGGTTTGTCGACTAGTTTGTTACTTGGGTTCTAAGTTTTAGGTTTGATAGGGTTTAATCGACAAAAGATTTACTTCAAATGGTTTTTCAGGTTAGTCGATTTCTTGTTAGGGTTTTCTACAAGGGTTGAGTCGATTGAAGAGCGAAGAAAATCAATATTTTGAAGGGTTGCACACACGGTACTTGTTAATCAATTTTAGGTGAGGTTTTTCACTAGTTTCAATCGATTTTACAAGGGTTTACAGGATGTCAACGGTAAAGTTTAACATTTTCATGTTTGGGAGCATGGTTTTCTTTGAGAATGGTCGGTATAGGGATATTCTCAAAGGGTTTGGTTTAGGTATGGGTTCAACGCAAATGTTGCATGTACTTGAGTCTGAGGTGGAACCACAGGAAGATCTTGGATTTTAGGTGGAACCTCTAGGGAGTTGCGATATGGGTGATGGTTCACAGGGATTCCAGACTCAAGATTTTATCGCCTATCAGTTTGTGCACGATAACCACTGATATGCGGGATTGCGCCCTCGCAACAGGTTTTACCTCTCAAGGGATCTTGAGAAGCTTGAAATCACTGTCAGGCAGTGTACCTGATCGTTGTAGTATAGTATAGTGACAAGTACCGGGGGATTGATCGTTCAACTCAGGAATAGTGTCGCTAGGATTAGAAAGCCTACTAAACTAGGTCTAGAGGTGAGGGATGATTCTTTTTGTATTTTTTATATTTTATAAAAGCAAGTAAAATCTCGGGTTTTGAAGGAGTGGGCGGAATTAGTTGCTAGACAACTAACCCAATTAACTACAGATGCAATCAAAATAAAATACAAAGAAATGAAATAAACTAATGTGGTGGAAACAATAATAAGAGAAGATGTGTTTACTTAGACTTCATTACTCCCTAGATATCTTTTACCGGTTGATTAGCTTGTTACAATTGCATGGATGACGGGTTATATTCCTTAATACTAGTCGTAGGGCCGTGTACACTATTCCCTAACTCTATAAGCTCCTACTTCACTCCTATGTCGAGACGACTAAAAGCTCCTAACATGGGATCACTAGAATTCACTTATGCATTAAATACAACCAAAAATCGTAGTACACCTCCGATCATGTTTCTTAAGACGTTCAAGCAAGTTACCAATGGAAGTCGGCCAGTTTTCTTAAGCCTAACATTGAATACAATCATCCACAACAATTATAAACAAACCATCAACCAATAATCAACATCTAGGTTTCACTACATCTAAGCAAACACAATAAAAACCTAGCCTAGCGTGTTAAAAGAAAGACAAGCATAAGGTAGAATCAAACAACACATATACATATTGAATAATTATTGGAAGACTTATCTTTATTCAAACATGGATGAAAGAAGGGTTTGAAACCCCTACAATATGATAAAAATTCGACCTATGGTTTGTGGTAAAGTTCCTCCTAATGTTCCATACACTTTATGAATGAAAAATTGGAAATATATATATATATATATATATATATATATATATATATATATATATATATATATATATATATATGTAGAATACATTGATAAGGCGAAAAATGAACCATTTTTAGGGGGTCATTTAAGCCCGGAATTGAATTTATTCGATCAAATATTGCCCTAAATCGTTCCTTTTGTGATTTTAGGTACTTTTGGAGTGAATTCTGGAAAAGGAAGCATTTTGGACGTTTTTGGAGCATAAAAGTGAAGAAAACGGCAAAGTCTTAATTTTCCTTGCTGGGAACAGTACCTGACGGCGTCAAGAGCATTTTGATGACGCCGTCAAGAGTAAAAGTGGTGACGATCCAGAAGAAACGTGACGGCGTCACCCAAGGCCGTCACGTGTTAACTTGTCAAAACTTGCGCGCGGAGTAGCTGATATTGTTTTGGTCATAACTTTTGCATACGAACTCGGATTTAGGTGATTCAAAAGCCCACGCGAAGAGGACGAAGAGATCTACAATTTGGTAAAAATGGTCGTGACACCGTCAAGAGTAACGGGCTGACGCCGTCAAGATGGGCCGACAGAAAATTAGCCTATAAATATAACATCATAACTTCACTTTTTGTAAGCCCTAAACCCTAAGGTCGATTCCTGGGTTTAGGTAGGTGTTTTTCCAGCAACTTAGAGGGTTTCAATCACTCCATAAACATCATGTATTGGTTTGATGATTCTATCTCAACTATGTCTTTCATTATTATTGTTGATTGTCCTTCTTTGATTATGTTTTGTTAATTTACCTTGTGTCTACTTGTGTTTATGTGAAACTTGTATATAATTGATTAGATCTTATTGATTCCTCGTTGATGTTTGTGTCTATCTTCATCAATTAGGGCGTGACACTTCGATAGATCTAATTGGTTTAGCTTATAATTCTTGATTCCTATTGTCTCTTGTTTGGTTGATTGTATTCGATGTTAGGCTTAAAAAAACTGGCAGATCTCCATTGTGTAACTTGCTTGAACGTCTTAAGAAACATGAACCGATGTGTACTAGGTTGTTATGGTTGTATTTAATGCATGAGCGAATTCTAGTGATCCCATGTTAGGAGCTTCTTAGCCGGCTCGACATAGGAGTGAAGTAGGAGCTTATAGGATTGGGGAAGTAAGTACGCCACCCCATGAATGGTATTAAGGAATACAACCCGTCAATTAAAACAAGGTGTGACAATTCAATAGGTAGAATTGGATAGCTAGCAAGGAGTAACATATCATGGGTAGACATGCTTCACTTATCTTGTAGAACCCTAGTTTACTTTTCTTGTTAATTAGTTTAATTAGTAGCTTTTGGGTTAGTTGATTAGCAACTAATTCCGCCCCTCCTTCCAAAACCCGAGAATTTTAATTGCTTTTCATAAAATATAAAAATACAAAAAGAATCATCCTTCACCTTTAGACCTAGTTAGATTAATTTCAATCCTAACGACACTATTCCTGAGTTGAACGATCAATCCCCCGGTACTTGTCACTATACTATACTACAACGATCAGGTACACTGCCTGGTGGGGGTTGTAAGCTTCTCGAGATCCCTCGAGAGGTAAAGCCTGGTGCAATCCCTACGCATCATACATCCTGATGGCGTCACGTTGTAGCATCTGACGCCGTCAATTCGCCACCAAATTAAGGGTCGTATTGCCTAGATCCAGTCTTGACGTCGTCATGTTGAGAATAAGCTCCGGGCCGTCACTTGTAAATCAATCTTGACGGCCTTGGTGACGCCGTCAGGTCAATTACACTAAAAATGTTCTGGGCCGTCACGTGTATTTTCCTCTTCCACCTCTTTTGCCAAGCTTGACGCCGTCATGTGTGAAGTCTTGACGTCGTCAGGTACTGTTCCCTGCAAGGATTTTGAGACTTTTCCGTTTTCTTCACTTTTATGCTCCAAAAACGTCCAAAATGCTTCTTTTTCCAGATTTCTTCTCAAAGTACCTTAAATGACAAAAGGAACGATTTAGGGCAGTAATTGATCAAATACTCGTGAATTCGGGCTTAAATGACCCCTTAAAAGCGGTACACTTTTCGCCTTATCAACCACTCAGGTATAGAGGTGACAATAATATGGCTGTTTTAGGATTTTTTGCAGTGATATAAGAATATGCACATGAGTCGTTAACTTTCAAGGATGCAGTTTCTTGTGAGGTAATTTCCAAGTTGATGGCTATATTGAAAGAAGATATGGATACCCTCTCTAGTAAGTCTATGCTCAGCAACGGTTTCAGGCGAAGCAGTAACGACAGTAACATATATTGCTGGAAGTATGCACCAGGTAAGTTTATATATCTATTCCTCTATATAGATTATATGGGGTTTACTTGCAAAAGTAAGGCTGAGATTTGGGTTACCAAGGGTTTGCTGGATGAAGCAAAGGAAAATATACTTGGCATGGAGATCTTCAGGACTCAGAGTGGTAATACTCTGAGGGTGTCACAATTCTGGTTTTCCAATGGGATGTCAGTTTAGATAATTTTGGGAGGACACTCTATGCTGTCGTTAGAGGGTGATTTGTCAGAGAATCGTGATAAAGAAAAGAAGAGTAAGGGGTCATGTATATATGCAGTTCGAAGTCATGAGTATTAAGTAGTCTGCACGAGACCTGACATAGCATCTGCATGTATGGGTATGTTGGATTGTTTGATCGTGGATTACAAACGGGCGTACATGTTTTTCTGGATTCTGACTATGCCATGGGTGGGTAGATCGATCATTTTCATGGGTAGATCAATCACAATGTACGGATTTATATACAGGAATGTGCGGTGAACTGGGAAGCTATATTGCAGCACATGATGGCTTTGTTAACAATTGAAGCGGAGTATATGACACTTAATGGAGAATTGAAAGATGATGCATGGCTAAAGAAACTCTCTACGGATTCAAGATTTGAGCTAAGGTTAGTAGCAGGTATTGCTACTCGTGCCATGACAAAGGCGGTCCCCAGTCCGAGTTTCCAGCACTGGTTGAAGCTGTTGCGTATCAGAGAAGGCTAACTATTACCACTAAGGTGAAAATTCTTAGAATATTAGTGTGTAATAATTAAGATATAAGTTTAGGGGCTAGTTGTAGTTTAGCTCAAACTTAAGGAGGTTAGTCATGTATTAAGAAATCTCCTAACCTCCTCAATTGTATATTTCTTGTTCACCAAGGATTAGGTTTCTTCCCCCTCATTCTCTATAAATAGAGATGAGGGGGTGGGTTTATTTTGTAACTTATTTTCTTGCTCATGTTTAATAAATGTTTGAGTGTAAATATCTCGTGTGTGTGTGTGTGTGTGTGTGTGTTGGTGCCACTCGGCATTAAGGGATCATAACCCTTTGTCGAGGTCTTGTTGGAGTAGTTCTTGATTCATGGTTCCGCTCTAGAAACCGTTTTGTTGGATTTGTTCCTGAATCTAAATCAAGTTGAAAACATGATATTGTAGATGATTTGAACACTTCAATTTTTTATTTTCACGCTCTAACGTACAAATAATGTCAATATTGTACAAGTATTTAATGCATAGATTGAAGTATCTCGATCAATACTCAAGTGTAGGGCTGTAAACGAACCGAACATACATGAATGGAGCCTTGTTCATATTCGTTCGTCTAATTTTGACCGGACAAACATAAACGGACACGAATGCTTAAACGGACAAATTTTCTTATTCATGTTCGTTTATTAAGAAAATGAGTTATTCGTGTTCGTTTATGTTTGTTGAATAATACACTAAACGAACATAAACGATCAAACATAAATGAACATGGACAAACAAACATAAATTTTATTAAATTATGTACAATATATTGTTTTATAAGTATTGTTTTATTTAAAAAATCAATTATAAAATTATATAATTAAAAGATATGCTATACAAACACAAATAAATAAATGAACATAAACGAACGCATAATCGAATGTTCATGAACATAAATGAACGAACGCGACTTTTGCTCATGTTCGTTCATTTAACTAAACGAACGTCAAATATTGTTTATGTTCATTCATTTAATAAATAAATGAACATAAACGAACTTTTTATCGAACGGTTCATGAAATATTCAGTGAACGTTCAGTTCGTTTACAGCCCTACTCAATCGTGCAAATCAATTCTATTAAAAGTTAAAACATATCCATATTTACACTTCTCTGTTCTTCTTCTTATTATTAACGAGGCAGGCAGAACCCGTGCTACGCACGGGTTAAGAATCTAATTGTTAATCGTGTATTTTTTCTGTATATTAGCGAGTGTATACTTAATTATTGTTTAGTATGTTGTATGAAATGTTTTAACTTTCTTGTATAAAAATTTAAAAGTGTTTGATGTTGTTTTGGTTTTGTGGTGTTGTATTCTATATATGGGCTTTTGGCTATTAAGTTGTGATGGCTTTGTTTCTTTTGGCCTATTACTTATTTGCATGATAAAAAATGGCTTTGTTTCTTTTGGTTTATTACTTAGCCCTACAATACTTGTCTATTAGATGATTTTTGCATGGTAATATAAAGCACACGGGGTCTATCTAATTGGTCATAGTTTAATGTGCGTTAAATATTTTCGTTATTAAGTTTGTAAGTTAAAGTTTGTGTAATAATGCCATATAAACTGTATAAAAATCGTTACAAACCTTTTTAGCTCCATCTAATTTTATTGTACAACTAATTTCATTGAAATTTAACATTGAAGTCTAACTAATATTAATAAATTTTATCAATAAACTCAATTCTAAATAGCTAACTAAATGAATATTAATTAACACACAATTAATAATTCCTAAAACCTTTGGACTCCACTATTATGTCTTAAACTTAATTTTTTTAATTTACTAATGGGTTTGAGCAAAAATTATTTACTTTTTCTTTTATATTCATTATTCAAGTTGCATGCTTACATAAACTAATCATGCTTAAGGGTAGTCACCATGGGATTAGTCGGCTCGCAATGTCGAGTCGGAAACCCATGTTACCAGAAAAAAAAAAAAAAAAAAAAAAAAAAAAAAAAAAAAAACAACTAATCATGCTTAAAAGTATCATTTAACCATTTAAATGTTGCTTTACATGCATGCTCGTGCACATTTTCTTTAATCAATTCGCACATGTGAGCTACATCAATAGAAAACACACATAAATTACTTGTATACGAAAATGCATTAACATAATATATATATATATATATATATATATATATATATATATATATATATATATATATATATATATATATATATATATATATATATATATATATATATATATATATATATTGCATTATGTTAAATCATCAATTATTCTTGCAACCTTTTCAACTTCATCTCAATTCATAACCGACTTTTAATTGTATACTAATTACTAAATATCATGTGATAAATTCCGGCAAGTCTTGCACTTCCATCTCGATGTTGTATATACTTCACATTAAATGCACCGGTTTTGTTTTTCGATAAAAGTTTGAACTTTTGCTTATGTTTAAAACTCAACTTTTTTATTTGATATTATAATTTACAAACGGATTTAAGTCAAAATTATGCATTTTTTCCTTTCTATTCATTACTCAATGTGATATTTTTAATATGTCGTATTTTGCTATTATGGCAAACTCATTTAATTGACGTAAATATTGGTTTCTCACTAATGATTCTACATATAGAAAAAAGAAAACACTTTGCGATGCGCGACCTTCTTCTTTTCAATAATAATTCAATTGCACGCGATAAATTCATTCTAATATTTCTCAAAGAGCATTAGAAAGCAACTACTTACATAAACTAATCACGCTAAAAAGTCTCATTTAACCATTTAAATGTTGCTTTACATACATGCTCGTGCACATTTTCTTGAATCAATTCGCACATGTGAGCTACATCAATAGAAAACGCACATAAATTACTTGTATATGAAAATGCATTAAAATAATACATATATCTATCTATATATATATGCTTATCTATAACAATCACCTAAATATGTAAGAAACAAAGAAAATAGTTGGTATCACAATCTTTGGTTTCATTTATCTGAGCATGCATGATCTTGTGTAATTTTCATAGTACATGCGTATGATATCTAAATTAAGAAAAAAAGAAGACCAAGTTAATTACAAAGATCTAAAAGATGTGTGAATCATCTCCAAAATGTTGCAAAAGAGAATTTATATACCGCTACCAACAATCAAAGATCTAAAAGATGTGTGAATCATCTTCAAATGTACATACTAAATGTGATTTTGGCTGGTTTATATAGGCATGAATTAGGTTAAATCATTAATTATTCTTGCAACTTTTCGCAACCCTTGCACTTCATCTAACCGACTTTTAATTCTATACTAAATGCTATGTGATCAACTCGGGCAACCCTTGCACTTCACCTCCTTTCATGATTGTATATATATTATGAGGCTGCATTGAATTCCGAGCATTAGCTATCTTGTACTTTATGCAACTACTAAACGACTTCAACTTGTTTCTAACTCTAAAACTCTATCATCATAACTCCACATTAAATTTAGGGACTGAATCTTATAGTATTATAGATTTTATTATTAGTATTATTTTGACATAATGCATGATACAATCACCTTATATACTCTAGAATAGGACTAGAATAGGATGAGACAAAATCCCACTACAGTGTCAACGCTGCATGAAAACTAGAAAGTTTATTGGTACATTCTTTTAATTGATATGAAGAATCCTTAAAAGACAAATTCTTTTAGCTTAAGTCAAAGATATCACTAAACTATATTAGAGATATTCTCACTTAGAGGTGGTATAAATGAGAGGGAATTTTGTTTCTTTGATAATGATATTTGCACGTACTCTTATTCGACAAAGTTTACCGACACAGCTACACAAGTTAGAAGGGTTATGGTACACGGAAGTCACTAAAGTTTCACCAAAATTTGTCCTAAGGAAACAAAGTTTCATTTTGTACTTATAGGTTACTGAACTTTGAAACTTTATTCATTCAGGTAACTAAACTTACAAAAGTGAATATTCATGTTATTGAACTTTGAATTTTGCTCAGTCAGGTTACTGAACTTATCAAAAAATATATATCCAAATTACTCGGACTAACACTGAATTTTCGAAATGTATGCTTACCGAAAGTTCAGTAACCTAGAAGTACAAAATGAAACTTTGTTTCTTTAGGACAAATTTTGGTGAAACTTTAGTGATTTCCGTGTACCATAACCCAAAAGTTAGAATCAAAGAAACTTTCATTCCGTTACAATCAACATGACTCACGACAAATGATGATAACACAAAGGCTAGAACTAGAACCTTTCTTGTGTGCATGCTCCGCTGTTAACTTTAATCACAATATGATTGTATAAGAGAAATGAAGATGCCAAAGCAAGATAGAAAAATCATTGGTGTTTTGATTGATTTATATTAGGAGATGCTGATTCTCTTGGAAAATGACATCCATGTTAGGCATTGTATGAATACAATAGTTACTTATTTTAATATATAATGGCTTAATTCCTTCTATATAGTATAGAGGGGATCTCGAGCAATGAGCCAATTATAATATAATTTTGTAATTAAAAATTGGTTTTTTACCCACGTTTGGCCAATAAAAAACAAATCCTTGGAATATTAGTTAAAAAAAAAGGAAAACTTATAAAATACACCATGAACTTTTTAATATTTACAACTTTTTTATATAACAAATTTTATTTGCCAAATATCTAAAAGATACATAGCGGTTTCTTGAATAAAATGGCAAAAAGGCCTCTCGATAACGAACAAAACAAGCCAAATATTGATATACTTTTGACGTACGTATGGTTTTATAAAAAATATCGAAGTTTAAAAAGCATCTTATGAAATAACTTTAAAAGAATTTTTAAAATGCACCCTTAACCTCTGAAATAACTTTAAAAAGTACTATCTTAAATTATTTTTTTAAACTATAAGGACCAAAATTAGTCTCGCCGCAACACGCTGATGCCCGACACAACATTCATTCCAAAAAGGATATCGTACGACAACTACATATATAGCTTGACACAATATTTATTCCCAACAAATACATCACATGTCGGCAAAAAAAACATACCGCGATCTCACAACGAGAAGCCCGGCCCAAACATTGTTCGTAAATGATTGTCGCAAAAATTTCTTGAAAATTCCCGCTGCAACGCAGCGGGCACCTTCCACTTGTTCACTCTGTAATACATATCACGGATTTTATTTTAATGTTGGCCAAAACAACGTGTTTGGTATTTGATATTGCTGCGGCCAAAAAATTCTTAAATACAATTTCTTTCAAATCACAGTCGAACCGTTTTTTAAGTGGTCACATTAGTGATGAGGGTTTAGATATTGTCTAAAAGCAGATAAGCAGTTTATCAGTGTGATTTAAACATCTTAAACATCAGGAGCAATGAGAATAGGGAAAGTCAATAAGGTAAATTAGTTATAGACTTCAATATTAATCATACTTTTTTCCTATTGTATGTTACCCACTCTTATATTACTTTTGTAATTGGAAAAAAAAAGGGAATGAATACAATAACAATTCCATTTTGTTTGTTATGTCACTTACGTATGTGATGGATGTAATATAAATCTTTAGCATTTCTTCTGGCAATATTATTAGCATTTCTTCTGGCAATATCTATAGACATGGTTCGTCGTTACGAATGTTGTCTTCTGGTTTTTCCTGTACATAACAGGCTCTTCATAATAGGCCAAAGGGAGGTTCGGTCCTCCAATGATCAAGACACGTGCGTACACCTGCAGTCTCAACCTTTTTCCTTTACTCCAAGGTCATCGTTATGGTTGGTTTCTTAACACCGTGTTATGCACATGATTGTCACAATACTTAACACCATTCTTTATAACAGTGAGAGCAGATGCCCGACGAGGACGGCTGGTGTTGGATTTTATGTCGGGGATCGTTTGTCAGGACACTTTGGATGTACCTACTTCGACGGTTGGGCGAATGGGAGGCACCGTTTCCATAGATAATGCTCATCACTTTGAACGCCTTCCAAGTTGTCGTCACAGCGCGCAGCACAGACCAACAATAAAGGGAATAGACCGCTGGAAGGTACTATGATGCCGTAGCTTGCAGTCATATTCTTAGGTTCAATATGGGAATTCCCGCGAGTTTTAAAGGATTTTCGTGTAACATATGTTATTCATTTTGTTGTTGCAGATGCACCATCAGCAGCCGACATTCCAGCCCTGTGTACGAACGGCTGCCCAATTTCCAGCTCATTTCCGGGTAAGGGAAGCTTTCTCGTAGTAAACAGCCATAATATTCCATTCACTTATCTTACATGGTGCTCATGTTTCCGAATTAACATGTACTAGCCTGCCCGTACATGCTGCTCGCAGAAGGCGTATTGACCGTTTATGCAGAGATAGTTTCAAATGTTAATATACATATATTTAGAAAAACGAATATGTTTTGGGTCATAGTATTAGTACGTGGCTTACACTCTTAACGCTGTAGGTCACCAACATTTGCAAGAGCAACCTGCAACAGCAAATACTACAGTGCCACCAACACCTAGAGCTGCCCACCAAGGTGAGCATCGTACAATTACTAACCAGGGTGTGTCCATTTCATGTCACTATTGGTATTGCAACAAGAGTACTTACGAATATTGCAAAATCGATACTTTTGTCCAATATTGTTACCTATCTTGATTATACAAATACATATATGCTCGAATATTTAAATGCCATTCTGTTTTTTTACAATTAAAAAGACAAAAACAACTAGTCCTACTTCTTTCATAAGTAACATGCAACACTGCTGTACACGTCTAGGTAATGTGAATACTTCGTCGTTGTGTCTTTAAAATATGATTTCACATGCTAATTCGCCAAACCTTCGTTATGTTAGAGATATAGTAAAAGTGAGTTAAGGAGCTTCCTGCTAATTCACCAAACCTGCAGTTCTGTTAGACGTGGCAGCTCTGGCCGAGCAGTACACCATGGTAATTTACTTCGAATCATGTCCTTTTTTTGGTAACCCAGCGATTTGGTGGCATTTTTCTTAACCTATGCCACAATTTAATGCATCACTGCAGTTCCTCCAGCAGATGCAAGTACTTTGGTCGTTGCAACCAAGTATGCTCCTTTTGTCGCTCTCTTTTTTTGGTTTGAAGACTAACCGTACAGCTAAACACCCCTATGTAGTGTACATGACATTCGTAGGTAAGGAACAATTCCTATAATGTGTACAGTAAGTAGCACTAAGTTAGCGGAGGCCAGTGCTGCAACACCTGCAGGCTACCCCTAAGTTGCTTTCCTTGCAGAAACTGATGTAAAAATCTGCACTTTTTTTATTGGATAGCTGCTACAATATAAGTACTAAGTTTCCTACATGTGCTCCATTTGCCATTGCAGGTTTTACACTTGCAACATCAAAAAATATTATAGCAAATCCCCCCGCCGCAACGAGGCGGGCTACTGTACCTCGTTCTCTATATTTACTATTTCCTGCCTATGGAACAACATGCACTTATAAACAATTATTTTTTCCCCGGGTTATTATTGGGCTAAAGTTAGTCCATGCAGCCCGCCAGCCCGTGACCTTCTTTTGTTTTTGTATACCGATACATTACTATTTCCTGCCTATCGAACAACATGCACCTATAAAAAATTATTTTTTCCCCGGGTTATTATTGGGCTAAAGTTAGTCCATGCAGCCCGCCAGCCCGTGACCTTCCTTTGTTTTTGTATACCGATACACTACTATTACTATAAAAAAAAAAAAAAATGCAAAACATACCCTAAACTTCTTTATATTTTCGACTTTTTTATATTTACAAAACATACCCTAAACTTCTTTATATTTACGATTTTTTTATATAACAAACTTTATTTACCAAATATCTAATTGATATCTAGCCGCTTCTTGACTAAAAAAATACTGGCAAAAAGGTCTCTCGATAATGAACAAAACAAACCCAATATTGATATGCTTTTGACGTACGTACGGTTTTATAAAAAATGTTGACGTTTAAAGTTTTTAAATAAAAGAACTTTCAAACTGCACTCTTAACCTATCAAATAACTTTATAAATTATCTTAAATTTTTTTAAAACTATAAGGGCCAAAGACGTATAACTCTATAAAAGTTTATATACGGAGTATAATTATTTTCTTTTGTTTATATAGCAAAGTTTATTTACCAAATATATAACAAATATCTAACGATTTATATCGCTCTAAACGCCTCCGCATTACAAACAAAGCGAATATAATATTAATATACTTTTGACATACGTGCGCTTTAAAAAAAATGAAATTGAGCATATATTTCTTTTAGGAAAAAACTAAGATATCTACCAATTTTTTAATAATAAATATATAACCCAACATGCCGTTATATTATGAACAAAACGAGCCAGAGACTTTAATCTACTACATAATCATAACGCTTCAGCCATATCTTGCCAAAAATTCGTACAAAACATTGCGAAATTAATAACAAATAATTAATACAACACGGGTCGGCAAAAAACTTACTACGAGTAGTCCCGCCGCAACGCGGCGGGTGCCAGTTTCCTTGTTCATATAATAGCATGTTTAAATTTGAGATATTTTCATTGTAGAGTAAATTACACCATTCGTCTCTGTTGTTATATCAAAATCACTAGTTTCGTCCATCGACTTTATTTTTTGTATGAACCGTCCTTATCTTCAAAACTTGTAACACCAACCTTCCTTATCGATATCAATAAGGAGCGTTTGGTGTTACAAGTTTTCAATGGACTCTAATGTTAGTTATCGATAAGGACCGTTGGTGTTACAAGTTTTTAAGATAAGGACGGTTCAAGCAAAAAATAAAGTCCATGGACGAAACTAGTGATTTTGATATAACGACAAGGACGAACGGTGTAATTTACTCTTTATTGTATAATGGCTTAATTCATACGAAAGATGTTTCTATGGGCTCCTTATTGTGGGTTTATGACTAATTTACTCTTTATGATATATCTCATATCATGTCACTACTCTTGTAGCTAATGAAATTTGAGTTCACTAGATAAAATACAAATTCGAGTGCAGGCAATTATAATCTTTAGGTAAGTAATTTTCAAAAAAATAATAATAATAATAATAATCTTTAGGTAAGTGTTAAATAATTTATCCTGTTATAAATGTACATTCACATTCTTGAAGATGTAGTTAATGTATTTTTATGACTGAAAGCAAGTTTAAAACAAATGATCTTAAGTGGATACTTATTTTGCAAACTAGAGAACAAACAGCATAATACAAACTCTATTTTGGTATATATCTGGTGATCAATAATCTGAGAGTAGAATGAGACGATCTTTAAAAGTTTTGAGAAACTTTACCGCGCAAACCATTTGATAACCGGTGTGTTAAAAACTCATTTGCTTCAGCAAAAGGACAAATATTGTGGAAGGCGATTTTTACCAATATACAAACAGACTAATGTAACGAAAATTTGTAGTGAAAATTTTTTGTTGCAAATTTGTAGTAGTTTTGCAACGGATTGCCAACCAGATAACAACGTCCAAGAAAACGGTTGCAAATCTGTTGCAAAAGATAATTTTTTTCTTATATATTTACTTTAATAAATTTCGTTGCATAGTCGCAAATTTTGAAATTTTGTATTGGATTTACAACAATATTGGTTCCACTTGAAAATATTTTGCAACTGTTCAAAATTTGCAACTAGCTAGTAACGGCCTAATTGTGTCAAATTTAAACATAACTGAAACTATTACAAACTTTTAGTTACAAGTCCGTTGTAAATACTTGATATTTTGCAACGTGTTTGCAATTGATCAATTCTATAGTTAAATAAAATTTATATATTCTAATTCAAGGCCGGTCCTGAGTTTTTGGATGCCTTGGGCGACGCAATAGAAAAATGCCCCTCGTAAACAGACAACACACTATTTTTAGATTTTTTTTTTTTTTTTTTTTTCTTTTTTTTTTTAACTAGTAAAGTTACGCTGCTCATCCTTATCAAGAAAACAAATATCATAATCAAATGTAAATGAATATAAATCTTATGAATCCTAACACTATTTTGTTCAAAAGAATTCTAACTCTATGAAATTAATAACATAATCAACACATACTCAAAGATATTACAGCAATATGTAATGTAATAAACTAATACGATTGAGTTTTTCTACAGCATTATACATATGAGAACAATGGTGAATTCATATATTCTAAGAGTACTTTGCATATAATTGGATTTTTTGTATAAGTAAAGAAGCACACACTCAAGAAACACACAAGTAAAATTTTTGGAAACGTTTGATTACAATAATGAATAATCTTTTTAGAAAAAAACTTTATTTCTATTTGTTACATATGTACCCTTACCCACGTGGGTAACTACACAACAACTTAAATTTTTTTTCTCTCTCTTTCCCCAATGTACCATCTTCTTCTTTATATCTTTCTCCTCCATTCTTATCAAAAAAAAACATGCGATCTACGCTTTCGTATTTTGTTTCTACGCAATCTACATGAACCTAAAATTTGATGGCCCCCAAAAATTTGCTGCCCTGGGCCATCGCCCACCTCGCCCGATACTAGGGCCGGCCCTGTTCTAATTTTTGAAAAATTTTAATTCATGTCAAAACCCTTGAGAACACGAGTCTTATAAGTTATAACTAGTCTATATCTATATTACATATAAAGCATATTGAACTTTCTCTCCAAAAAATTAAGATGTAGAAAAAATGATGCAAGGTTTACAACACTTTATAGCAAGGAATTTTCAAAATTACAACAAGCAAAGCATTGTGTACAACAAAAACAAGCATGAATCAAAATTCAGACCAAAATCCTTAGAATTATACATTAATAGCATTAAAAACACCCCTACACCCAATATTACAATCATTTAAACACACGATGTACAAATAACAAATCCGTCCCTTCCAGCCCTTCCACACAATTGAGTTCCAACCCTTCCAAAGTAGGTTACACCACCACCACCACCACTATAGATTCCGCCTCCACAGCCCTCGACCCCGATTGTGTAATCCATGTAATATGTTTATTGATTGACTAGGGTTTGCAATGTTAGGTCGATTAAAACAGAAAGCATATATGGGTCGATTTACACAAGTTTTAGTATGTTATGTTTATGAGTTCATGTGACAAAATTCATGATACGACCCGGTTAGGGGTTGTATCGGGATAGGGCACCACTTCAAGCGGGCACAGGCTCCTTAAGAAATAGAAGAGAAGAACTAGATATTTGTTTATCTTAAACTTTGATTGATTGATTATAATAAATGATTACAAGAGTATTTATAAGACAAAGTAAACCCTAAGACCTAAATAAGCCATGGGCTCGGGCCTAGGCGTATCATTCCCCGCTCCTTCAAAACCACCTTGCCCTCAAGGTGTTGTTTTAAAACATTCTTAATCGACTTTCCTAAAGAAACATGAAAATAATCCTAAACAAAGACATGTAAATAAAGATAGATTATATGACATAATCTTTATGCCATACGTTTGGACTTCTTTGAGTCGTTTGTGCAGTCCGTCCTCCTGCAATATTGGCGTAATCTGGGATCCCATAATCTTCTTTGAATTGCAGCCTTCACCTTTTCCTTCTTTCGTATTCCTTTGCCTTGGACATAACACAACATCATTCTTCCGTCTTCCGCTACACATGCCATAACACTCCCCACTCCTTCAAAAATCACCTTGCCCTCAAGGTGATACGAAAAATAGGCAGATTAAGAGTCCGCTCAACGAGAGCTCTCAATGAAAGCACCAATTGATACGACCCGGTTAGGGGTTGTATCGGGATAAGGCACCACTTCAAGCGTGTGCTGGCTCCGTCAGAAAATAGAAGGAAAGAACTAGAGATTTTTTTATCTTAAACTTTGATTGATTTATTCATAATAATGATTCGGTATATATAACCGAATAACCCTAGCTTGTAAAACAAGTCAAACATAAAGATATATCTAAACATGACACTTTCCTAATACGACACAAAGACATATATCCTAAATAAATATAAAATGACATAAAGCCCGGGGCGTATCATTCCCCACTCCTTCGAAATCACCTTGTCCTCAAGGTGTGGTCTTGAAAAATTTCTCTTGATTCCGGGATCCCATATCCTAATCCCAATCCTACTCCTATCTACCACTCCCGTAGTTCTCCTTCCTTCCGCTACCGCAACCAACACCTTTTTCCTCTTCCGCCTTCCACTAACTTGGACATAACACAACACTATTCTTCCGCCTTGCTACCCATTCCGTAACACTCTCCACTCCTTCAAAAATCACCTTGCCCTCAATGTGATACGAAGAATATGTCGATTGAGAATCCGCTAATTCCTCGCTTAAATTCAAATTTATTTCGCCCAAACGACCATCAAATTCACGACCACCCACAACAATCTCTTCTATACTTTTCTTATTTTCTGAAAATTCTTCAAACTTGCTATGAACTTCATTACTCTCACCAATATCGAAAACAACATCTATCGCGTTATTGACCACATCAACACCAATATATTCATCAGCATCTAACGACCTTTTAATCTCAGATGAAGCGAATTCACTTTGTAATGATGGAATGGCATCTAATTTCTTTTCAATTATATGCTCTTTTTCCTTCTCTTTAATTGCCTATATGGCTAAGGAAAAGGCTTCTCCTAAAGTTGTAGGCCTTGCCCTCAACAGTTCTATTTGTAACTTCAGTTTAAGTCCGGAGATATAAAACAATGTAAGTAAAGATTCAGAGATTCATGTTTCTTGATTTGCAAGTACCACAAACTCACTCTGATATTCAGCCACCGTACCCATTTGCAAGAGCTTAGAGAGTGCGTATTCTACGTCCCGATTGCTGCCGCCGGATGCCATGAATAATACTCAAGCGATTAATAACTCAAAAAAAAAATTTTCTTTTTTCTGATGAATAGTACCCGCGATGAACAGTGGTCGATGAACAGTACCGTGAATAGTGATCGATGAACAGTACTTTATGGTGAATAGTGTCGATGAACAGTAACTTTTTTTTTTTTTTTTTTTTTTTTTTTTTTTAAATTGGAACCCTAATTGTAAACCCTCTCAACGAGAGCTCTCAATGAAAGCACCAATTGATACGACCCGGTTAGGGGTTGTATCGGGATAAGGCACCACTTCAAGCATGTGCTGGCTCCGTCAGAAAATAGAGAAAAAGAATTAGAGATTTGTTTATCTTAAACTTTGATTGATTGATTATAATAAATGATTACAAGAGTATTTATAAGACAAAGTAAACCCTAAGACCTAAATAAGCCATGGGCTCGGGCCCAGGCGTATCATTCCCCACTCCTTCAAAACCACCTTGCCTTCAAAGTGTTGTTTTAAAACATTCTTAATCGACTTTCCTAAAGAAACATGAAAATAATCCTAAACAAAGACATGTAAATGAAGATAGATTATATGACATAATCTTTATGCCATACGTTTGGACTTCTTTGAGTCGTTTGTGCAGTCCGTCCTCCTGCAACATTGGCGTAATCCGGGATCCCATAATCTTCTTTGAATTGCAGTCTTCACCTTTTCCTTCTTTCGTATTCCTTTGCCTTGGACATAACACAACATCATTCTTCCGTCTTCCGCTACACATGGCATAACAATTCATGCGTGCTTAATGATTAACGAACAGCCACCATATCAAATAGATTATGAAAACGATTAGGTTTAGATGTTGTTAAGTCGTATGATTAAGGGTCTGACAAGAACAGGACGTATGGTGTACCTTAGGGCTGGAACGAGACAAGGAGAAGGAACAAGATCACCACACCAAATCGTAATACCCAAACTGAAAGAACTCTTAGCACCACGATCACACACCACAGCATAAGCCTTCAAACCCTTCTTGGATCTTGAGAGAAAAAGCAATAACCTGAACCTATGTGTGTTATGTTTTTGTGTCGAATGAGAAGGAAAAAGAGAAGGTCGGATAATAAAGAAAAGGAAGGAGAGGAGCGTGTTTTCAAAGATGGAAATAATGGTGATACGTATCAATCACATTAGGTGATTGTCGATGGAATCAAGGAGTGACAACACGTAATTGCTATGTACTAATTGATTTGGATACGTACAAATTAAAAGGGTATTTATTATCTCTTAACAATTATGTATGGAAAGTGATATATTGTGTCGTGTGGTATAGTGACTAGGAAAATCAAGAAAATGAGAATAGCATGTGTACCAAGGAATTAAAGTCGTGTGTTTAGTGTAAAACTTATTTAGGAAGGTTACAAATTGTAGTTAATTAAATAAATCTTAGGTTTAGTACATACAATGTTTAATCTATACTACCTATAATGGAGATCGGTATTAATCCACTTATTAAGATTCACTTGACCGATAAAAAATGTTACCGTTTGTATGATCAGAAATTGAAAGTAGTATTTATTGAAAATGAAAATTTAGGGGATATATATAGTGTAAAATGAAAAAGATTTACTCGCCACAAAAATAGTCATCGGGTACCCGCCACCAGCCAATGCACTACAGCACTACAAATTTATGTCATTTGGCCAAACTACTTTATATACACTTTTAAAAGTGTGTAAAAAATGATTTAATTGTTTACATCTATAAATGTGTATAAAATTATTACATTAATAAGCGTGGGGATATGTCATCCCAGTCTTCACATAAAAAAAGAAATCACACTTGCAAGCGGAGAATTTTAAACTTGTCCACACTTATAAGTGTGGAGTTTAATCTTAACTGCTTATAAAGTGAAAATAGTCAAAGTGGAAAAGTGAAATCTCAATTTTTGGTCAATGCCCATTATACCCTTGCAAATGTAGAATTCGTGGTTAAGCCATGCAAATAATAAGGAAATGTGGATTTGGTGTAAAGCCATGAAAATATAATAAGGAAATGTGGATTTGGTCAATATTGAAAACGTTAACACCATGCAAATCTTAACTACATATAAATAAATGTGAAAAAGTGAAATAGTCAATATTGTGAAATATTGAAAAAGTTAAATTCGGTAAGTACTTCTTTAACAAGGTTGGAATACGAAAAGTATTGAATCATAATGTGAGAGATTTGCAGTGAAAACGGAAATTATTGTATTAACGGAAGGTACTGAATCATCATTAAAATACACACGTTGACTTCTTTATACAAGGCTGGAAAACGGAAAGTATTGAATCCTAATGTGAATGATTTGCAGTGAAAATGAAAAGTATTGTACAAGGTTCGAAAACATAGGGCCGACTTTTTCTTTGCACACGGCTGAAAAACATAATGTGAAATTGAAACTTATGAAACTATATATGGTAAGGGACTTTTCCATTGGCTATTTAAACAACCATAATGTGCTAATTCATTTGATAAATCAACCATAATGCCCTGGTGAACCAGTGCCAAGCAAGGCTGGTTTTGAAGCCTTTAGCAGATGAGAAAAGACGAAATCAAGGATTGCAAGTCTATTCTCAAGTGTGGGGTTTGCTTTGATCAGCCAAAGGAGGTAGGCACACTCTGCATAATCATTATAACGCTTGATTTTTTCATGCATTTTTCCATTTTAATGTTGGAATTATTGTGACAGGTTGTGATTGTGAAGTGTGTTGATCTTTTTTGCAATCCATGCATCCAGAGGAATTTAGAGATCCGTCACCGCAAATGTCCTGGTTGTGGAATGGCATTTGGGCAAAACGATTTGTGAAGATATGAGTAATTAGCTTGGAATATGATAATAATCAGGAGCATGGCTGTTCTTCATGGTTATGTAGTTAGTTCTGTTGATATAAATAATGCGTAAAAACGTTATTAATATTTTTCGATATCCCTATGTTTTGACGATCACAAAATATAAAATCATTAAACGCAAAATCATTACGTAAATAAGTATTTAGTGATAAAATATCATTATATCCAACTAATTCACTTAAGGTATGAATAAACAAGTGCCTAATACATTTTATGATCAAAGGAAGGTTTATTTACTAATTACAAATTATATAAAATGGTATAAACATTTTATATATTTAAGAAAAACACTTTTGGTAATTAAAGAAAATGTTTATTTCATAATAAATATATGAATTCAAATTTTTAACCAAATTCAGTTAAATTTTCACCAAATAAACTTTCCCCAGAAAAAGACAAAGAATCTGGCCGTTTCACATGGGCGGCCCCCTTAATTATAAGGGGCGGCCCCCTAAATTTTAAGGGGGCCGGCACACAATTAAGGGGGCCGGCATACTCTCCTGTGTCAATTTTCTTTGCCTATAAATACTGGTTCAAATCTGAATTTTTTCCTCACCTTTTGCACTAAAACTTTGTTATGACCAAGAAACACCTTCAGGAGGTCGCGGTTGATGAAAATACATCATTGTTCTTAGAGAGAGAAAGTAGAGAGAGAAAGGTGGAGAAAAGGGTTTATATTAAAAGAGAATAAATGAAACAACACACACACTTTCCCACACCCCTCATGGAGAGTCATGAGGGGTATTTATAGGCTCATTACATCACATGTTTGCCTATATTACAATAGTAGTCCCTAAAGTACTATTTGTATGATATCTAGTCCATTTCTTTATGTGTGACATTATCTTTTATAAAATAGCAAGGCTAACAATCTCCCTCCAAGATATTGTCACACATGAATGGATACAATGAGACCTATAAACACATAAACATGTAAATTACAACAATAGTAAACTATGTTGACGTTGTTGAAGCGCAGAGTCTCTGTAGTCTAGATACTGAGGCAGACTTGAAGTTCTCTCTTCCGACGATCTCGGCGTATGATCTTTGACACTAACGGCAAAGGTCTTTGTAGCTCTGAACTTCAACTGTAATGGTCTAGTTAGGTTATTACTCCCTCCTAACTAGTGAGCCTTTATTCTTATTCTTCTGCTCCCTCCTGAACTGACAACTCTCTTCTCATCTTGCAGCGGATAAGGTAGATACTAATGAGTTTGCACTGTGGTTGTCGTTCTGGGAGCATCATAGCATAACTCACATAGTATTGCACAGAAGGTTGGTAATACGCTCCGATGTACACATCATTAGTACTTCTTCAGTTCTAGTGTAAGCATAATTCCCTCGAACAACCAACGTACTAGAGATGAAACACTACTTCTTTTGGCATGTTCTTCTCCCTCCTGATGGTTGCGATGTATCGAAATCATCATACTATTGTGTGTACATGCCAAAATTACCCGTACTATACACTTCTGATGCAATGTAGATAGACCATGAAAGCATAATTTGTGAGAATATGTTGATAGGATATGACTCTCTTTATTCTACAATCTCATCTCTTCTCTTCAACCTTTAAGCGACCTCTTCAAATTCCAACTAACTAGTAAATGACCACTGTATGGAGAGAACCCAATATAACCAATTTGAGAATGAAGTAAACATCTCATAGATATGTGACTTAATCTTGTACGAAGGTGTGACTAAGAACCTATACTGAGCACTACAATGTAACTCCTTTAAGCATAGGTAGTGCCATATACCCAAACCAACAAACAGTATATGAAATATCCACCTCTTGGAATCTCCACAACTTCATGTGACACTGAGTACTACAACGTAACTCCTTAAGGTGATAGCTATAACCCGTGAGTACTACAATGTAACTCCTTACATCGGGTATAACTAGATAATCCAAGTCTTAATCACTATCTCTACCAGTGTTTGCCCAAATAAGTATCTCCGAAAGTCATGCATCCATCCACCCCTAGACTTTGAGATAAATAAGTACACATGTCCGTGAAATGAACTTGAAACCCAAATAAGCAATATCGTACAAAAACTTCGTAGTCACAAAAATCTGATACTAGCTGTTGTCATTTGATCGTGATTCTTGATCAGGATCGTTTAAGCAAAACGTGGTGTGTTTTTGGTGAAGCTAGAAATTCCATCTCGGTTGATTCGTAGTGATTTCGTATATTCCCTCCAAAAATAGAATTGGAAAATTTTCGCGCCCATAATTTGGAAATCACTATGAAATGCAATTCTAAGGTTACCAGAAAAATTTGAGTTTTGAAATTTTTACGCCAAATTTCACCGAAAAAATTTGAATTTTGGCCTAAAATTTGAATTTCGGGCCAAAATTTTCAACGTTATATCAAACTTTGAATTTCGCGTAAAAATTGAACGTTTAGTCTCCTCTCAAAAATAAATTTTACTCAAATTTTCCCGCCAAAAAACTCTTTTTTTTTTTGCTAACTCGATAATTGTCCCTAACTCGGTAACCTTCAAACTCGATAAGATCTTTGTAACTCGATAAGTCCCTAACACGATAAGCCCCTAACTCGATAAGCCCCTAACTCGATAATGTCCCTAACTCGGTAAAGGTATCAAACTCGGTAATGTTTCAGTTTCTGTCAAACTCGATAAGTTCTTAAACTCGGTAAGTTCTTAAACTCGGTAAAGTTATCAAACTCGGTAAGGTTAAGAAAATTTGGGCAGAGTTTCGCTTCGTAAGTAGCCACAAATATCCTTACTCGATGAACGATAAGGCAAAAAGGCTAACTCGCCAACCATAAGTCCAAACTCGGTATGACTTAAATCCTAACTCGATAAGATTTAATTACCAAACTCGGTAACTCTTAAATCCTAACTCGCTAAGATTCAAACTAGACCCAAACTCGGTAAAAACCAAACTCAAACTCGACAGAAACTTCAAACTCGATAATTAGGCGATGAACAGTACCCAGATTCGTCTTATTTCACCCAAAAACACGATTTTTCACCACAAAATACCACGATTCGCCCCCGGTTAGCTCTGATACCACTTGTTATGACCAAGAAACACCTTCAGGAGGTCGCGGTTGATGGAAATACATCATTGTTCTTAGAGAGAGAAAGGTGGAGAAAAGGGTTTATATTAAAAGAGAATAAATGAAACAACACACACACTTTCCCACACCCCTCATGGAGAGTCATGAGGGGTATTTATAGGCTCATTACATCACATGTTTGCCTATATTACGATAGTAGTCCCTAAAGTACTATTTGTATGATATCTAGTCCATTTCTTTATGTGTGACGTTATCTTTTATAAAATAGCAAGGCTAACAAACATTCTGTTTTAATTCCCTCAAATCATCTTCCTAAATCCTTTGATCATAAACATATTAGTTCTTGTTTCAAGTGATCCAATCCTTTAACATTCAAAGTGCAAGATAAGAATACTCCTCCAACATCTTGTTTAGAAGTATTGTAGGCTTGTGTATATTGTAATGGTGTAGAAGTTGTGTAATAGATAGATCTAGGTGTGTTAGTAGTTGTGAATAGAAGTATTTGTGTTGGGTAGAAGTAGAAGTAGTGTTGTGAAAGAGAAGTAGTGAAGTTGTGTAGTTGTAGTGGTGTGCATAAGTTGTGAAGAAGGTGTGTAGTGGTGTGAGATTGGTTCTAGCTACTATTAGGACTCGACATTTAGCTTAGTGTTGTAAATTTGTGTAAGCAAAAGTTGTGTAAGGTTTTCTCCGCCATAAGGGAGTTTGTTGACGTAGTGAAGAAAACTCTCGAGTTAGGTGCTCGGGGAGTAGAGTGTGCTTCGTAGCCGAACCACTATAAATCCTTTGTCTTGTTGTGCGATCTTTCCATCTCTATCTCTTTACTTATTTACTTATATTGTTGTTATTTCATTTCGTAGATATTAGTTTATATAAGTGTTGTTTATTGATCTCACATAAAACTTGAATCGATTATATTGCAAACAAAGCTTTTATAAAATAAAAATTGACGTAAAACTATTCAACCCCCCCCCCCTTCTAGTTTTCCACATCTATAGTCCTCTAAATTGTCCAATATAGCATTCTAAGCTTGAAATATTAAATAATATCAATTTCTATCCTAGACTTTCTATTTTTACAATTTCAGTCCTCATATTTCTCGGTTTAGCATTTTTAGTCCTTCTAGGTGTTGTCGCGTTACATTTTTAGTCCAAACGTTCAAAAATTATGGGAAAAATTATATTAAATTTTCTGGAGCTTCTTGAAGCTTATTAAAACTTATTTCTACTGCTTATTTGCAAAAATAGCTTATTTTTCAATAAATGGGCTTTAACGAGCCAAATTAAAGGCCCGTTAATGTTTTTAAAATCCGGGCTTCGTGAGACGAGTTGGGTTCATCAAAATAGTCATTTTTCTTGTTCTATTTTCATATTAAAAGTCCAAGATAAGCTAGCTTATCCAAACAGCTTATTGGGCTTAACAGCCCAACTCCCTAAAATGTTTAGTTTTTAATGGTTGTTTGTGCGATTCACTTTGCTCGTTTTTAAAGGCCTAGACGTGAGTATTTTTACAAGTTATTTATACGAAAGTGATAGCTAGCTAGGTGGTCTATTAGATGGTGTAAAAATATAGTATGCTTGTTAAGTTAGATTGTGAGATAAAAGGCTATTTTATAAGTGACTTGGGACATATTTTTACTAGTAAAAGACTTAGTTAAATTTTTATGGTTTTCTCATTTTTAACGTGTGACTCAAAGTTCCAAATGGGTTGCGATTTTAAGTGTAACAATAATAATAACGTGAAGTGAGAATACTTTGTGGTTCCTAGGCCTTCCACAAGGGAGGCAAACCATGATTGGCGTTCTAGTATGAAACGTATGCATGTATATATATACGTCCGAACATAATTAGGTGTATGGGCATGACAAAAAGAAAGTTAATGATGAAGCAATGCTACGTATTGAAATGAATTTGGAGACTTACGAACGAAGAGGAAACGTGAACTAGAAACGAACGAGAGATGAAGCCAAACGCCAAAGCTTCCTGGCCGATTGCATGGCTTTATATAGCCAGTTTTTGGAGTATTACAACGAGATGAAATGATGAGATATTATAAAGGTGTAAATGAGATTGCATGTATGCATGAGGGTTTGATTGAGAGCTCGACTAATCTTCTCGTTTACAGTCACAAGAAGGATTTAGCAAGACTTAGAAATTATGGAAAGGTGGAAATGGGAAGCTTGCATGTAGGTGTGTTTGTATTCGAATGGCAGGGAGAAAACAAGAGGAAATGGTTGAGTATTTGTATTTTTGATGAACATATGGAATAGTTTTCCTGATTTCTTTTTGGTGGAATTGCATGCACTCCATTATTTACCAAAGTTTGTATAGGGTAAATGAATAGAGTGAGCAGTGTTTGCAAGGATATCACATGGTTTTCTTTGTTGTCTAGCTTGTCGACACCAAAACCAAACTCAAAGAAAACAAGAGCTTGTGTATTATATAATTTTGATTGTACCTATGATTTCATTTTTAAAATGCATCTAGTACTAGCCTAGGGATTTTATAATAATCTTGTGAGAGCTTGAAACATGGGGGCTTGTCCTTGTGATTGATTTACATGTCGACAACCATTTTAATTTTGTGTACACGATTTGAAAATTATATAGGACTTAGTGATAGTTGATCAATTTTTAATATTTAAACATGAAATCATGCTAGGATTATTTTTAGGAGTTTAAAGAAACAAGCGGGGTTTAAAATGATTAAGTTTTGGATTATGTACAAATCGGATGGTTTATTTTTGGACCAACACTTGGCCTCGTAAAAATATAATATAACTCGACATATGATTATAAAATTTGACACACTAGTAATTGGCTAGGTGAGAAATGAGGTGGTGCAAAAATATATATACGTCGTGTTTAATAATTGAGAGTACGAGAGTTGTTTTGTAGGCTTGTTACTAGTCGATCTATATATAAATATAGAAATGAAAATGGGTTAAGGGTTTGGGCCGATTGGGCTTATGAAAAATTAAGGGCCCGTTTGGATTGTATTAGTGTATAATTAGGATTAGTGAATTATTTAGTTTTGTTAAACGTGTCGAGAATTTGTTTCGTCGTTTGGTGAATATAATAAGAAAAATTTCAAATTTTTCTATAAAGATGGTGATTAAAATAATGACAGAGATATTTATATAATTAACCGTTGTTAATTATATGGATTTTTGCGAGGTTTTACATAGGTAGTTTACTATACTTAACGGCAAGTAGACCCGATATCATGTTTAGTGTTTGCCTTTGTGCCCGTTTTCAAGAGGATCTTAAAACCTCTCACCTAGAAGCGGTTAAGCGTATCTTCCGATACATTAAAGGCACTATACACTTAGGATTATGGTATCCTAAAGGATCCGGCATAGAAACCATTGTCTATGCGGATTCGGATCATGCGGGAGACTACGTAGATCGAAAAAGCACTAGTGGTATTTGCACGTTTATGGGATGTTGCCTAACGTCTTGGTTTTCCAAGAAGCAAACCGTTCTTGCTATTTCGACCAACGAAGCTGAATATGTAAGCGCTGGAAAGGCATGTCAACAAGCACTATGGATGAAACAAGCTCTCGTAGACTATGGCATTAGGTTAGAAAACATTCCTATAATGTGTGATAATAAATGAGCCATAGATTTAAGTAAGAATCCCGTTCAACACTCTAGGACTAAACATATAGAAATACGTCATCACTTTCTTAGGGATAACGTACAAAAGGGAAACATAACTATAGAAAAGATAGCCTCGGAAGATAACATTGCGGATATATTTACTAAGCCCCTTAAGCGTGAATTATTTAACCACTTTGCGTTTAGGATTAAGAATGATGGAACAAATAGATTAAAATTTTATTTCTGAAATTTCTCAATTCTGAAAAAAAAAAATTATGTCAGATGGGCAGACCCCTTAAATATATAAGGGCGGCCCCCTTAAAATTAAGGGGACCGGCATCACTTTAAGGGGGCCGGCCATCTGAGCATTTAAAAACATCAAAATTTTTCTTTTCTGTCTTCTCAAATCTGAGTCTAGGATTCTGTTTTGCACAAAAATCAGGAATTGAGATATTTTGTTTTTGTATATATACTCTCAAAAGAAAACCTCAATTCATCTCGAAATTATTCTCACGATTAGGAAAACTCATCACTTTCAAATTTCACATTGTTGAATAATGGTAAAAACGTTTTCTAAAATCATGCGTAAGAGTTAACATGAAGTGTCAAAATATATAATTCAATATATATCTTTGGCAATCATGGACTAAGCAAATTAAATCAAGGAGTTTTTGGATTGCCTCTTAGGATACATGTTTTTCTTCGCATTAGGAGTCGAAGCAATTGCATCTCCACATTTGTTGCATATAGGCACACACTAGAAAAATGTCAAGTTTCACTTGGTCCTAATTTGTTCCATCATTAGTTTCTCCCTCACTAAGTTGCCCTGTAGCTTATTTGTTGCCTTAGGATACATAACTCGTGTATTTGTTCTTTATCATTATTACCTTTGCATGTAAACTATTATATTTGCTTAGTTGCCTACATATATATACTTTCCATGCATACTTCATCAAGATAATACTTGTTTAGTTGCCTAAAGAGATAGACTTGCCCAAAACCAAACCTCAAAACAAACATCTTTCTGGAAAAACCTGTGCTTAAAACCATTTCTGGCAATCTGGGAACCAAGCATTAGGCGGCCCCCATAATTATAACGGGCGGCCCCCTTAAAATTAAAGGGGCCGGCCATTAATTAAGGGGGCGGCCACCTGATGGTCGAGGTTCCCTGTTTGCTTTCCACTTTCTAGCTCATTTCACCCTATTTTGATTCCCCACTTCCCTAAATTCACAAACATACTTTGTCTATCAAATCTACCACATATTATCCTTCCATAAACACCAAATCATCACACTATAAATACCCTCATTCATCATTTGTCATCACTCACTCAATCATGTCTTCCCCCAATCATCCAAGAACCAAACCCACAAGAGGTGCAAGAATAACCGTCAAACCCGTATGGAGAAGAAAACTTGACACATGTCAAAAATTCTCATCCATTAATGATGTTGTCTCCAACCAACCAACAACCAAACATTCACTTCATCCAAATGATACTTTCACTCTACCTCCACAAGACAACCTTACCATCTCACTCACCACAAATCTTCCAAATGATCCTTTTGAGGAACATACTCAATCCCAAAACCACATCCATCTTTCTCATCAAGACATGAATCATATGTCTAATGTCCAAACCTCAATCCCCAACAACAACAACAACCCAACTCCTCCATCATCACCTTCCTCCGAACATAAAAAGTTCGTTGAGGAGCTCAAAGAAGCCCATGAGCTTAGTGCTCTACTTGCCCTACATCTTGCTCAACGCAATTTGGTTGAATAACCCTCTACCACTCCATCCTCACCATCCAACAACATCGTCCCACTTGAGAATCATGTCAACAATTGTCCTTGTTGCATTTTTATTCAAAAACAAACCATTGCTCTCAATGAGCACTTTACTTGAATTGAGTATCTCCTCACAAGGTCTTCCCCACCACCGTCACAAACACTACAATCCAACTCTTCTGCTCCAAGCTCACCCCATCCACCATTCCAAACTCTCCAACCAAAATTCCCACCAATGTCCACCTCCATTAAATCCATGATTCACATCTCCAAGCAAGTCCTAGAGATCTCAAGATGGCAACTTAGCATTATCTAATGTAGTTTACTAAGAAAAGCATATATGTATGCTTGTGTAACAAATGATTATATTTTCCAACATAATCTATTTTTATGAATAATAAATGCTTGTTGAGATTTATTGTTTGTTTTTTACATGTTTTCTAGTTATATATTTAGTTTATTGCATGCATATATATATATATATATATATATATATATATATATATATATATATATATATATATATATATATATATATATATATATATATATATTGTTTGTTCTTAATATTTTTGCAAGCATTTCATATCTCGATTTGTCATTTAACCTTAAAACGAGGGGGAGTACACATCAAGGGGGAGCTCATCCAACTTCGGGATAACCTTTTTGATATTTACAAAAAGAGGGAGAAGTGATACAAAACTCACTAAATACTTGCATATATAATAATTTATGATTTAATGAGTTTAGATTTTGTAATCATCAAAAAGGGGGAGATTGTTGATATAAATAATGCGTAAAAACGTTATTAATATTTTTCGATATCCCTATGTTTTGACGATCACAAAATATAAAATCATTAAACGCAAAATCATTACGTAAATAAGTATTTAGTGACAAAATATCATTATATCCAACTAATTCACTTAAGGTATGAATAAACAAGTGCCTAATACATTTTATGATCAAAGGAAGGTTTATTTACTAATTACAAATTATATAAAATAGTATAAACATTTTATATATTTAAGAAAAACATTTTTGGTAATTAAAGAAAATGTTTATTTCATAATAAATATATGAATTCAAATTTTTAACCAAATTCAGTTAAATTTTCACCAAATAAACTTTTCCCAGAAAAAGACAAAGAATCTGGCCGTTTCACATGGGCAGCCCCCTTAATTATAAGGGGCGGCCCTCTAAATTTTAAGGGGGCCGGCACACAATTAAGGGGGCCGGCATACGCTCCTGTGTCAGATTTCTTTGCCTATAAATACTGGTTCAAATCTGAATTTTTTCCTCACCTTTTGCACTAAAACTTTCTGTTCTAATTCCCTCAAATAATCTTCCTAAATCCTTTGATCATAAACATATTAGTTCTTGTTTCAAGTGATCAAATCCTTCAACATTCAAAGTGCAAGAGAAGAATACTCCTCCAACATCTTGTTAAGAAGTATTGTAGGCTTGTGTATATTGTAAAGGTGTAGAAGTTGTGTAATAGATAGATCTAGGTGTGTTAGTAGTTGTGAATAGAAGTAGTTGTGTTGGGTAGAAGTAGAAGTAGTGTTGTGAAAGAGAAGTAGTGAAGTTGTGTAGTTGTAGTGGTGTGAATAAGTTGTGAAGAAGGTGTGTAGTGGTGTGAGATTGGTTCTAGCTACTATTAGGACTTGACATTTAGCTTAGTGTCGTAAATTGGTGTAAGCAAAAGTTGTGTAAGGTTTTCTCCGCCATAAGGGAGCTTGTTGACGTAGTGAAGAAAACTCTCGAGTTAGGTGCTCGGGGAGTAGAGTAGGGCGAAGAGGTGCTTCGTAGCCGAACCACTATAAATCTTTTGTCTTGTGGTGCAATCTTTCCATCTCTATCTCTTTACTTATTTACTTATATTGTTGTTATTTCATTTCGTAGATATTAGTTTATATAAGTGTTGTTTATTGATCTCACATAAAACTTGAATCGATTATTTTGCAAACAAAGCTTTTATAAAATAAAAATTGACGTAAAACTATTCACCCCCCCCCCCCCCTTCAGTTTTCCACAAGTTCCATCGAATGTAAGCTTTATAAGAAGGCTTTCTTTCATATATCTCACTTCCTTTTTGGTAATAAAATTGGAAGACAATACATTGGAGGAAAATGGCTATGTAACTATTAGGTTTAATAGCATCATAGAAATACTTTGAGAAAAATTAGTGGCAAAATCTTTACAAATGTAACTTTAAAGATGCTGAATGCTTAGATTTCTGGTTGTAAAGTTTGTCGTTTGGGTATTTTGCTGATTTGCCGTCTTTAGCTGATATATACAAGACAGCTTGTAGACACGTTACACCAACTTTGCCCAAATTGAGTTCGAAACATCTCAAGTCATTCAATCATTAATTGATCTCGAGTCACTGGAGCATTAACTTGGTTTACATTTAGCCATATCTAGCTCAAAACTAGTTGAAAGGTTGGCGTATTACAATGATGTTTGTTGTTAAATCAAAAACCGGCTAAAAGATTTATAATGGAAAGTACAGTAATCTTGAGTCACGGTGATTGTCATGGATTTTTGACAGAGGCGGACCTACGACAATTGTAGGTGGTGCCCGGGAACCACCTTAGACACCGGATTTATATAGGAGCGATGTATAAAATTATTTGGGACCTACCTTAGAAATAAATGAAGCACCACCTTAGATTTAAATGGAAAAACAAAGAAGGACAAAACAAACAAAAACAATATACATCATGCCACGAGATCGATGCCGGAGAAGATGAAGGTTTTTGCAAGTGACTTTTAAAGAAAAAGTAATAAAGTATTATACAAAACTTCATTAGGTGAGAGAGAGAAAAGTGATAGAAGTCAAAGTATGAGAACTGAGAAAAGTGTAACTGAAACCAAATTGACATGTTGACGGCACGCTTGTGTGACAGCTTGTATACTTTGAAGACCTGTATACACATTATTTACCCGCTATTGCAACCGCCTTGTTATCAGATTTATCGTTACAGAAAATGTAAAACAAATGAAGACGTACCACCTATTCATCTGATGCTTTTAACATACTGAGATTACGTTGATTACGAGTTAAGTTATAATGACTTATCATTTGTTGTTACAAGTTGCAAAATACGTGAATTATCCAACTCAACTATAAATTAACAACACATTGTTTTTTCTCCCGCTGATGCCAATCCATTCAAAAGAGCAAAAGCTCACAAAAACATTTTGCATACACAAAACAATATGCAATGTAAAATGCATTCGTGGGCACTCAAGAACTATGCTTCCTTAGTTTTAGTTACCCCATAGTTTTAGTTACCCCACAAGTATAATTACATAAAAAATACACACAAATTAATAATATCGTACAACCCGTAAATGTTGTATCAAAGGTCACATCAGAACCACAAGTTCGCAAGTATAGTTATTTGAATTATCGAATGTTACAATCTTTTACAATTACATTTTGATCGTTTCTGTCCAATCGCTACATAGACACAATTATTTCATATTTTATGTATAAACATTATACAAAACACTACAGTTGTTTGCTGCTATATATCTCGTTGCTATGCATTTTGGTTGTTTCACGTTTTATCACAACCATAGTTGTTTGCCGCTAGAGAATTCTGTTGCTATGCACGGGTACTCGCCTAGTTTGTTAAATTGGAGCAAGTTCGTGTTCACAAATTGATTTCATAATTTCAAGTGTGGACAAGATTTATTTTTTAGGCACTCTAATAAGTGTGAATATTTTTTGTACAACTATATTATTATAAAAAAATACACGCTAACAAATTTGTACACATCTAAAAATGCGAACAAATTGTAGTTTTTTACGCACTTTTTAAATATATGTGAAAAAATGTGTGTAAAATCAACATTTTGTTGTAGTTACGGGATGATCTTCTAGAAGTGATCCATATCTTTTGAATGAAAAAAGAGATCCTTTTGAAACCTTTGCGATCGCAATTCCCTTCAAGGTGCTTGCTTCCACTGGTGGTGGGCGGGCGAAATGTTCAAAAGACACGTAGCCTGGGGCGAGTCAGAAAATCCAAGAATTCCAGTTTCCTTCTTGTTCATCAAACGGAAATCAAGACAAACCGGGCACTACAGTGAGACGTGAAAACACCCGATCCCATTCCGACCTCGATATGTGGAATCGTCTTGCGCCATATGTACTCTTCGGGAGATACGGTCCAAGCTCGGTACGAGGATGACTTGTGCCTAAAAGTACAATGAATTATTTCCTTGTTTTCGGTATGCTGCTCCGCGAGCTAGAGCAAATTATCAGCTGTTTATAAACATTTCTGTCAGAAGTATGGAAGCATAGACAAATGACTTGTTTATTAGTCAAATTCAACAACAAGCGTTTGTAGTCCAACGGTTAGGATAATTGCCTTCCAAGCAATAGACCCGGGTTCGACTCCCGGCAAACGCATTTCATTTTTTTATAAATTTTAACCTTTTTTTCATGAAACAACATATTCAGTTATGCTGTTCGAAGCCTCGCTTTCTTAGGACGGTCATTGAAAAGTTCGGAAACAATCATGAGAATTCCCGTTAGGCCAAAAAAGGCTCCCAACTTTTTCCGGGTAGCCTGAAATGGACCCTCTTCGTTCACCCGTTTTATATTAACTTATGGTGTTATCTATTTATGAGTTATATCATTATACTTAACTTTGTGTAGTTTATAGAACAAACGAACATTGCATCAGCATAAGACTTGGACTAAATGCTTGTACTGTATCATGATTACCTAGTAAACAAACAACGATTCCATCTGGAAACAATTTACATATTATCGACAACTCTATACAACAAGAGGCCACCGCCGGCTTAGCACTTCAGCAATATTCAAACCATCAAAACATATATATAATATCAAGTAGACAGATATCACTTTCATTGTCATTAACAAGTACAGGCGTACAGCCGCTTGGTAAGACCAAGGTATGTGTTCTAAGCAACTGGATGTTTCTGTTTCGAAAAGACACTTTCTTACAAGCAAACTTGATGCTAGATACCAAGTCTGTTTTTTGTATATATTATTCAATCTGATGTATGGTTTCTTTATCTTATACCAAGAACAATCTTCCTTCTGTGAATATACACAAACTAGCTTTTAGACAATAAGTGTTTTAAAAAACGCAACCATTTTCTTGCGAAGTCCTCTTCCCCGAAACTAATTGAGTTGCACATCTATAAGCTGAATCCAAAGTTGCTAGTTTTGGGATTTGAAAAACTTCATCTGTTTGCTCTTTGACAATGTAACTATCTGTGATGCATTTAATTTGGACTTTCGGTTAAGAAATTATAGGGCACAATACATAGAAGTATGGAACTAAATGTTGATTAAGAATAAATAGGGCACAATGGTGCTCGACTAAATGGATATAAAGCACAACGGTGCACGACTTTAATGAAATCGTTTGCCATCTATACATCAAGTTAGAATGAGTAACTGAAAGATGTATAGGCACGTTAACCTTTTAAAAATGATACAAGTTTTTACTGCACAGTAGTGGAGAACATCGGCCCAAGTCTTCCCCTCAACCTCGATGAATAGCCGTTGGTTGGATTTGCAACAATGCATAGATTCGTGTTTACTGTTTCAACTTGATATTGTTTAAGGAACTCAGACTTCAGATCCCCTCTAAGTGGTATGTTTGCCAACAATCTAAGTGACGCCCGAATCATAAGTGACTCGAACCCATCTAAGTATCCAACTAAGTTCTTTCTATAAATAGATGTAGATGATCAAATTACAATTGGTGCAAGCGGTTCAGACACCTTGCAGAACTGATTATTTTATGAAACTAGAGCGCTTCTCTTAGAATGAGCCCGGACTTTTCTCATGGAATAAAACAAATTCTAGCGCAACAGATAACACAACTAAAGCATATAGGAGAGAGCACGTGGAACTTCATCACTCTAATGAATTTGACAGTCATAACATGCAAAAATACAAGTACCCAAGACAAAAGCAACTATGACATTCTGTCAATAACACTTTTATCACAAAGTTTAATCAGCAAACGATGGAGATAGAATTATTCTTAATACGTGAACCTTAACCACCCATTATCTCCACTTTGTGCAAGTTGTCCCAGAACTGAATCATATACTCTGATGTCAAAAGTAAAGTGCAACGTCCACCAAAGCCACTTGGTTAGCCATCAATACCTTTGTCCCCACAGTAAGTATGCCCACAATGAACATTTGTCAACGCCGTCAAGTCCTATCTCAAAAACCAAGTAAACTAAAACTGCTAATATCATCTTTTTAAGCTCTTAACTAATGACGTCATAGCAGAACTTTGTGAAAGTGTGGAGCGAAAAGCAAAATTTTTAAGCATAACTAGTCACCGAGAAGATCTTTATGAAAAGTAATTCATAAATACAAAAAATAATCAAATAACCGAAGATGATAAAACTACACACATGGGATTGTTAACCTATGTTCATAAAGTGCAACATCCACCTAAACCACTAGTTTGGCTATTGATGCTCCCCACAATAAGCATGCCCACGATGAACATTCGTCAACGCTTACTATTCCTCTGTCAAGAACCAAGTAAACTAAAACCGCTAATCTTCTTAGGCATGACAAAACATCAAGTCACTAAGAAGATTTTACTAAAAATTACATCCTAATTACAAAGAATAACAAATAAACGAACGAAAATAATAATACACAAATTGGATTGTTAAAACTATGTTCTATCATAGTAATGGCAATTATTACAAAGGCAATTCACACCTCACATAGTTTTTTCATTATGAAAAATTATCTAACATACTTACAAAACACGCCTATGATCACATGCCACCGCAACCGCCACCACACCCACCACCGCAACCACCACCATCAGCAGCATCAGATACAATATCGCCAATCAACAAACCACCCAAAGCACCTCCCAACAACCCAGCACCTAACCCCATACCACCAAATTTACTCTTCTTCTTTTGCACCTGTTGTTGCGGCTGCACAACAGGCGGATACCCTCCATATCCACCATACGGAGGCGGCTGTGCATAACCACCATATGGAGGCGGCTGTGCATAACCACCATACGGAGGCGGCTGTGCATAACCCCCGTACCCTTGCTGAGGCGGAGGATATCCCCCGAAATTCCGCTGTTGCGGATCTCCACTCGGTGAACCAGGATACCCTGCTGGAGGCGGATAATACGCCCCTCCAGGCGGATAACCTGCGCCAACAGGAGCAGGATATCCTGCCGGTGCGCCACTAGCCGGCGCGGCTGGATATCCTGCCGGCGGCGCGCCACTAGCTGGCGCGCCAGGATATCCAGCTGGCGGCGGATACACCGATCCAGATCCAGACGCTACAGCTGGATAAGCCGTGACATGCTCATCCACCTTCCCAGGTTTCACACTCGGATAAGCCGTGTCAGCGTTCAAATTCGGATAAGCCACAACAGGCTCATCCGCCTTATCAGGCTTCAAATTAGGATAAGCCGTAACCGGCTCATCCGTCTTATTAGGCTTAGAACCCGCCGGATAAGCCGTTACAGGCTCATCCGGCTTACTCCCACCATACCCAGATCCTAAAACAGGAGCGTATCCCGTAGGATACACTCCTGTACTATACGCTGGCGCCTGACCAACCTGACCAGTCTGACCAGCAGGCGCCAGCGTATCACTAAATTTATAACTAAAACTAAGCTCCCCCTTAGGCTTCCCAGAGGGCTTCCTCACCTGATAACTCACAAACTGTACCATCTTACCATTATACCCTTGCAAAAGCTCCTTAACAGGAACATGCACTTCACCAACATCTTTATCTCCAAACATACCCTCAGTCTTGATCTTAACAACTAAGGTCAACCTGTTTTGTAAAGCGATGGCTTCGTTGACCGTGAACTTCATGGGACAGTTCCATGTAGGGTTGGCGTCCCCGTCTTTGTCTACGGGAGTTTTTTGCTTTTGGTCTTGGGATGTGTCGGTTCCTGTGATGTACACGACTGCGTAGACGTCCATTTTGCCGATGAGGTTGAGTTTGTTGAGTGATTTTGCCGAGACTATTGTCAGGTCTAGTGTTCTGTTGGTGTTGTTTGTGTTGTTTTGTGCCATTTTTTCGTTTGGTTATTTGGTTTTTGGATTGGGATTGAGATTTGGGTTTTATTTTTTATTTTTTTTGGTTGAAATGATGAAAAAGATGAGTTTGGGGGATGGAGAAGTATTTATGGAATTATGGGGCGAGGAACACGAGTGTACAGATAATGGTTAAAAGTAGGAGTACTTTAATGAGTTAAAGTGTGATACGGAGTATTTGAGGGAGGTTTGGTTAACGGTCAAATTTGACAACTCCAAACTTTTTTTTTTTTTTTTTTAATTATTTGAAAACGTATTATATGTGTCACCTGTTGTTATTGTTTATGCTGAACTTTTATTTTTATTATATGTATTGAACTTTTATTTTTTTTAATGTGTATACTAAAATTTTAAATTTTGATTATTATGTTTATTTTGTGATCATTTTACTTTTACTTTTTTTATTTTGAAATGTAAATTAGTCATTTTACATGGATGAATAGTTACAAATTTCAAACAATAATCGAAATTTAAAAGTTCAGTACGCACAATAAGAAAAAATAAATTCAACAAACAATATTAAAAAGTGACAAATATGATACATTTTTAAATAATTAACCTTTTTTTTCTCTTGTAAAATTATAAAACAGAAAACATGAAAATATAAGGTGGCGTTTAGTTGGAAAACATTTTCTTCATTTCCGATTTCTTGTTTTGTAGGAAAAATGAGGGGAGTTTGATTTCCACAAAACAATGAAAAATTTAGAAAACGCGTTTAGTTTGAGAAACATGTGTTTGTGTTTTCCATTTTCCAAAACTAGAAAACATGTTTAAGTGTTGTTGTTTTATATTTCAATTCACTATTCACCTTATTAATATTATAAAAACATCTTCAAAACACAAAAACAAATATTGTAAACTAACCAACTAAATTATAAAATAATTAAAAAAATCTAATACGAGAAAATAAAGAAATTAAAACAGTAAAATATAATATCAAATAACGTTTTCGTCCGATATTTTACGTTTCTGTCCGTTTTTGTTTGTTTTTTTCACGTTTTCATCTGTTTTTTTGTGTTTTTGTCTGATTGTTTACGTTTTCGTCAGATTTTTTACGTTTTCATCTGTTTTATTACATTTTTGTCAGTTTTTTTACGTATTCGTCTGATTTTTTGGGTTTTCGTTTGTTTTTTTACGTTTTCGTTAGATTTTTTACAGTTTTGTCAGTATATTTTACATTTTCTTCAGTCTTTTAAGTTTTCTGTCTGTTTTTTTACGTTTTCGTTATATTTTTTTACAGTTTCGTCAGTTTATTTTACATTTTCTTCAGTCTCTTTATGTTTCCGTCTTTTTTTTACGTTTTCATCTGATTTTTTATGTTTTCGTCCGTTACTTTACGTTTTTGTCAGATTTTTTACATTTTTATCAGATTATTTACGTTTTCGTCAGATTTTTTACATTTTTGTCAGATTTTTTACGTTTTCGCCAGATTTTTAACGTTTTCATCTGATTTTTTATGTTTACATCCGTTTTTATATGTTTTGTCAGATTTTTCACGTTTTTGTCCATTTTCTTACGTTTTCATCTATTTTTTTTACTTTTTTGTTTGAATTTGTATGTTTCCATATGTTTTTTTACATTTTGTCAGATTTTTTATGCATTTGTCTATTTTTTAATATTTTATTTTTTATGATTTCTTCCAATTTTTACATTTCTTTCTATTTTTTACGTTTTCTTCCGATTTTTACCTTTACATCCGTCTTCGTCTGATTTTATGTTTTCATCTTTCATTTACGTTTTCATCTTTGATTTATGTATTTTTAGGTTTCGTGTAACGAAAACGTAGAAAAATAGACGTAAATGTAAATAAACGTAAGTAAATGCAAAAAATGGACGAAAATGTAAAAAAACATAAAAGAACGGACGAAAACGTAAGAAAACATAAAAAAAAAAAAGAGCGATAATGGATGAATATGTAAAACACCCCACGAAAACGTAAAAAAACAAAAATGGACGACAAAGTAAGGAAACGTACGAAAACGTTAAAAAATGACAAAAACGTAAAAAATCATGCGAAAACATTAAAAAATAAAGAAAACAAAAATAACATAAAAAAGTTGACGAAAACGTAAAAAATGGACGAAAACGTAAAAAATCTGACGAAAACGTAAAAACAAACGAAAACGTAAAAACAGACGAAAACGTAAAAAATCAGACGAAAATGTAAAAAATCAGACTATAACGTAAAAAAACGGACATAACGTAAAAAATCTGACAAAAACGTAAAAAACGGACGAAAACATAAAAAATCTGACGAAAACGTAAAAAAACTTATTAAATCTGACGAAAACGTAAAAAAACGGACAAAAACGGAAAAAATCGGATGAAAACGTAAAAAATCTGACAAAAACGTAAAAAACCTGACGAAAACGTAAAAAAACGGACGATAACGTAAAAAGTCTGACGAAAAAGTAAAAAATCTGACGAAAACGTAAAAAAAACGGACGAAAATATAAAAAGTCTGACGTAAACGTAAAAAAACGGATGAAAACGTAAAAAATCTGACGAAAACGTAAAAGGTGTGACGAAAAAGTAAAAAATCTGACGAAAACGTAAAAAAACGGACGAAAACGTAAAAAATCTGACGAAAACGTAAAAAAATCTGACGAAAACTTAAAAAATCTGACGAAAACATAAAAAACTGGACGATAACGTAAAAAGTCTGGCGAAAAAGTAAAAAATCTGACGAAAACGTAAAAAAACAGACGAAAACGTAAAATATGTGACGAAAATTTAAAAAAACGAACGAAAACGTAAAAAATCTGACGAAAACGTAAAAAACGGATGAAAACTTAAAAAATCAGACAAAAACGTAAAGAATCAGACGAAAATGTAAAAAATCTGACGAAAAAGTAAAAATCTGACCAAAATAGAGAAAAAAAAACGGACGAAAACGTAAAAAATAGGCAAAAACGTAAAATATCGGACGTAAACGTAAAAAATCTGACGAAAACATAAAAAAATAGACGAAAACTTAAAAAATCAGACGAAAACTTATTAAATCTGACGAAAACGTAAAAAAACGGACGAAAACGAAAAATATCGGACGAAAACGTAAAAAACCTGACGAAAACGTAAAAAAAACGGAGGAAGACGTAAAAAAACGGACGAAAACGTAAAAAATCGGACGAAAACGTATAAAATCTGACAAAAACGTAAAAAAATGGACGAAAACGTAAAAAATCAGTCGAAAACGTAAAACAACTGACGAAAACGAATTTGGGGTATTTTAATGGAAAATAGGGGAAAACAAAAAAAAAGTGTTTTGTAGTTTTGTGTATTAAAGTTGGAAATAGGAATTTTGTGTTTTGTAAAGAATTTTATTAGAAAACACGAATTTGAACGCGATCTTTGTTTTCTTTTTTTTCCGCAAAACATTTTATGGAAAACAAGTGTGTTTTCCCTCAACTAAACGCACCCTAAAGTTTGATAGAGAAAAAAAAATAATAATAAAAAAATAAAAAATAAAAAATAAAAATTATGAAAATTTATGTTGTGACGTTAATAAAAGAATTAAATGATTGGTCAAGAGGTAAAAAAAATAAAATAAAAAAAATAATAATAAAAAAAATTCTGAAAATTTATGTTGTGACGTTAATAAAAGAATTAAATGATTGGTCAAGAGGTAAAAAAAAAAAAAAAGTCTAAAAGATATCAATAGTACCGCTTGAAAGAGATGAAGTGGACGGTTGGTTTCAAGGAAAGGAACAGTGTACGAGTAGTTGATATGTCAAAGTGACTTAATCGTGTTGATCTAAAGTTGCTAAAAATATGCGTCTATATCGAAAGCATTCATATCTTGCAACTTAACTCTTGTTTCCAAAGTTATCAAAATATATTTCTGAATCTATCTTAATATTAGCTATTTTTGGCAAAAATAGATGTTGTTGGCGTTGTTGCGAGTGTTAAAAAGAATTAAAATTGTAGTATGCGTTTAGTTGAGAAAAAACACCTTTAGTTTATACAAAATGTTTTGTGGAAAAAAAAAATTACATTCATATACGCATTTTCTAACAATATGTTTTGCAAAACATAAAATCACTCATCTCCTAACTTAACAATGAAAATTAGAAAATAAATTTTAGTTATTTTCCTACCCACAACCCTCCATCCCCTTCTTTAAAGTAGAAAATACAAATATCAACTAAACGCGTTTTGTATATTTTCAAGTGTTTTGTGAAAATAAATTTCCCTTTCAAATTTTTACAAAACTAGAGATAGAAAATAAGAGAATTTTTTCTCCAACTAAATGCACCCATAGATTCTTTTTGGAGTGGTGCTGGTTTTGACAGCTTATTTTTTGGGAACTTATTTTTTTTTAAATAATTTATAATTTTAGTTTGCCAGACAAAGATTATTATTTTACCAAAGATTATTTTTCAAAAAAAATAATGTTAAGCCTTCATAATATTTCATTATCTCTCGCGACAACATATTATCTTTTTTTTAAGTGTAATAATATGCACGGTGATGCTGAAAACAATAGACCACCTCCAATGACTGAAAAATTATGAATAACCATCAATGAATAGTGATAATTTATTTGTGTAGGTATATTTAATGTTATTTGTCAATTAGTTAGTACTTTTTTCGTTTCAAAATTATTATCATGAGAAAAAAATCACAAAGTTTAATTAAAATAGGATCACAATATATCTCAATCACTAAAAGAGAATATTCTTCGAATATATTATCTAATTTTTACTTAAAAAGGAAAATAAATCATTATTTTGAAATATTCTAAAAAAGAATTGTGGACTACAATTTTGAGAAAGAGAGTATATTTTAAACTCCGCTCAAACTATGGATCGAATGAGTATCCCATTGATGCCGTGATAAAGACATAATGTTTTCCTTTTACCATTTTGACACAACTTTGTTTTGGGTTAGGAATTTAATTAAGATTGTTAATCTACTGTCGGATCCAGTTTACAGTTTATTTTGGAGTTGACATCTATGCGTATGTTGTTTCAATTATTTGAACCGTTGGCCAACCTCTAGAATTTGACCATCAACAGCTTAAATGGAGTTGCAAAAATTGTCATTTGTTATTTAAAAAATATGATAATCTTTGACGATGACTTTTTATACAAAATAAAATGTCAAATACCTTTAATGTTGCATTGTTGTGTTAACACATGTATATATATTTTTATTGAAAAAAACTGTATGAAAATACAAATCATTTTGCGGAATTGAATATTCTAGAGATGCTTTGATTGCTTGGAACTTCGTCTAATTTAATTATTTTCTATTAATTGAATAATCCAAGAACATGACGTAAACGCGTTATCTAGGAAGAGAAAAAAAGACTTCCTATCTTTTTCGTGGGACAATCTATCTTTACTTTACATAAAAGTATTCGCTATACTTATTAAAGGTCTGTTTTAGTTTCTAAAAGGATTTAAAATCGGATTTGGATTCAATTTAAAAAAAAGAAAAAAATAAGATAAGAGAAAAAAAATAATATTTTATTAAAAAATTTATTTCAATAGTGGATAAATAATTTATTATAAAAAAGTGAGATAGTTTTATTTTTTTAATAATTAATTTATGTACAGAATATGAGTGAGAAGGATATAAATGTGGGGTTCATTATATTTTTGAATTTGCCAAAAATACCTCTTGTACCATGAATCAATCTATCATTTCTGAACTTATCTTTAATTCCATAAACTTGAAGCAAACAATTAAATTTTAGAATCAAACTATTCCTTTAATCTAAAAAGCTTAAACCAAACAGGCCGTAAAATCTATGAAACTTTGAGTAAATTACAAAGATGGTCCTTAGTGTTTGCGTTAAATCACACCCTTGGTCTTTTGACTTTTTTTTCGCACAAAAAGTCACCAACTCCAAAACCCTTAACACTCACTGTCCTTTGACCCAACAAACGTTAATTTTGACCGTTAAACCTTATCATGTGCAAAATACTTGAGGGTATCATTGTCTTTAACCTTCTTTTTATTTCCTTTCATTTTTTTCAAACAAATACCTCTCTCTCTCTCTCTCTCTCTCTCTCTCTCTCTCTCTCTCTCTCTCTCTCTCATCCTTATTTTTTTTCTCTTTGATCATTACTTTTCTCTTTTATATGAGATACAACTAAAAAACCACTCTAAACCGATTGCCATCTTTTTTGTCAATCTATAAAACACATACAAATGCTTTAATGAAAAACATAAAACACACACTCATAAGTTAGATATATTTTAAAACACATACTAAAGGTGACCGCTAGCGTAAAACAATGGAGGCTGGCGAGCAAGATTGTGATGTTTCGAGCATAAAAGAAAAACATAAAACACTACAAAAACACTTTCCCTTTCTCTTATGTTTCTCTTGTTCATATACCACAAACCTTTCCTTCCTTGATCTCTCTTGTTACAATCAAAACACACACCTTTAATCTCCAGTTCATCTATTAGTTGAATCTGAAACAGAAAAACGTAAACCTTTAATCTTGTTTTGAGCTCAATGGTTCGAATCAAGATTGTGATGTTTCGAGATGTGATGTTCGAACCTGGTAGGTATTGCTTTGTTTTTGTTTTTTCGTTTTGGTTTAAAACCAAAAGATCGATGGCGGGTATTAAATTATTTTTGCAATAATATTGTTAAGAACTTAATAAACCCGAGATCTGCTCTTGTTTCTTGTATTCGTATAAAAATCTTGAGAAAACGTGGGATTGATGTGGTGATTTGTTGTATTGGATGATGGGTATGAAATTATCCTTTGTTGTTATGTTCCAAAAACCGTGCACCGCTTTTTAAATTGATCTTAAGTTGGTTAAAAAAACAAAATAATGAAGAGCTTTAAAAAGTGATTATGTTAAGAGTGTTATGTTTGAGTTTGTGTGGTTTGTGATGTTTCGCACGAGGTAGAGGTAGTGATACAAGGATCAAGAAAAAGAAGTTGAGATGTTGTGTGTGAAAATCAAGTGTAGTGTGACAATCTTTGTTTGAGTGGTCGTAGGTCGGGATTGGATTTGTGTGGCTGGTTGTTATGGTTGTTGCCAGTAATCAATGTTGTAGGTTGGCCGCCGTTTGTTGTTGGAGGTTGTCAACCAGTAGTGGTGGTGGCTGGTGGTTTTTTAAAAAAGAAAAGAGGTTTGTTGTTGTGTGCGGTAGCTGGTGTTAGATTTGCGGGTTATAACTAATTGTAAATGATATCTTTATAAGCCGTACTATTGGCTTATTATTGTGGTTGCAGGTTTGGTTATGGTGGTTGGTGGTGTAGTGAGAGAGAAATGATGGGACATTTGAGAGAGAATATATTGTGTCAGAGAGAGAAAGTGAAAAATATGGGAAGAAGCTTGTTGAAAAAATGAAAAATATAAACAAAAATACTAAAATGACAATAATACCCTCATGCGCAAGCAAGTCACATGACGAGCTTTAACGGTCAAATTTAACGTCTGTTTGGTCAAGGGACTTTTAGTGTTAAGGGGTTTTGAGTTAGGGACTGTTTGTGCAAGAAAAAGAGTCAAAGGACCAAGAGTGTGAATCAACGCAAACCACAAGAACCATCCGTGTAATTACTCTAAAACTTTATAAACGTTTCATGTCATAATTTTGTATGATAAAATTAAGTTACAACTTTATAAATGTTTTTTCTCATACATTAATTTTTTTAAGGTTATGAAGATGTCCAAATACTTTTTCAAGCTTTTTTTACTACATCCGTCTCATATTAAGTGATCAATTTGACTTTTTTAATTCTTTCTTGTTTAATTTTGACCTTAAATTCAATTATTTATGTTATATAATACTTGATGCAAAATATATGAATGAATTGAGTTTTAAATGTGGGTATAATTTTCATCAAGTATTATATAGCACAAATAAAAATATTTACAGCCAAACTTGAACAAAAAAGACTCAAAAAAGTCAAAGTGAACACTTAATATGAGACGGAATGAGTAATAGATTTTTTCATGTCAACCGATATATAAATTATTTTTTACTGTGATTAAAATAAAAAATATAAACTTTTTAAAGTTTCTTAAGCTTATTCATACACTTCTTATAATGGATGATATAAACTTGACAATATAAAATATTTTATTTTTTCTGACTGGATACCAAAATTCAAAATTTTGAGTATTTTTTTTAAACCTAAATGGGCAAAGTGAATCATGTGAGTTTTTTGTTCGGACGCTGAAAATAATATGCATGCCATTATCAGGACAGACTCGTGCATGTAAAATGGATCAATAGAGCACATAAAAACAATAGTTTCTAATAATCCAAATCAAATAATTGTAAACCTGCACACCACCTGCATTGAGAAATTCTTCTCCTCTAATGGAAACGCTAACATCCCTAGTCATTCATCTAGATTGTGGCAAACGGTGTTGTGGACATCCGGGTACTTCATTTGGAAAGAGAGAAATGCGCGTGTTTTTAAAGGAAAGCTCCAAGCCTAAACAAAGTAGTTCAAGACATTTAACTTAAAAGCTTTTTCCATTGAGGAATTCTTCTCCTCTAATGGAAACGCTAACATCCCTTGTCATTCATCTAGATTGTGGCAAGCGGTGTTGTGGACATCCGGGTACTTCATTTGGAAAGAGAGAAATGCGTGTGTTTTTAAAGGGAAAGCTTCAAGCCTAAACAAAATAGTTCAAGACATTCAACTTAAAAGTTTCGAGTGGATCGTGAGAAGATCCGGAAAGAAAAGCGAGATGAATTGGCAAAATTGGCTTTTTGATCCGGTTAAATGTCGAGTTTGATTAGTATTCAGTTAAGTAATAATGATGCGCAGGTTGGTTCGTTTTAGCAAGCTGTGAGTCTGCAAGTTAAGGGGGTCTGCCATGCGAGTCTGAACTGCTCTGCATATATATTGCATCTGCTAATTAATTTTTTACTTGGTCTAGGTCTTGTTTATTTCGTGGTCTAGAGGTTCTTGTGAGAGTAAGTGGTGCTGCTCCCTACTTCCTAGTGTGTTTCATGTGAGTTTTTGGTTCTAGTATTCTAGTGTGATTAGTTTTAATTTACAGTAGATTTGGTTTAGCATTCTAGTGTGATTGGTTTAGGTTGTTTCTAAGTATTTGTCTTTTGCTATAAGTATATATGTAGCTTTTGTAATGTTTCCCGGGAACCATCTTGGTTATTTAGTGGATGCCTTTGTTTGTTTTGGTTTTTTTTTTTTTTTTTTTTTTTTTTTTTTTTGTGTTGGTTGGAATAAATTGCCTTTCAAAAAAAATATATATTTTATTAGTATAGACTTTTGTTTTTCTGTTTACCTGTTAGAAATCATGACTTTTGAATAAACTTTGTGGCTCCATTCTTCAGTTTTAAGTTTCAATTCATTAACATTATGCTTGTGGTTGATATGGCATGGCAATATGGTATGAAGGAAAATGACGTCTTCCTAAATTCAAACCTACACTAGAAGTTTAAATAACCTAATAAGACCAAACACTAACAAACCAAGACTAACTTTTATAATATACCTAACGTATTATTTTACTAGTTATTAACCAAATGTCACACTCATATTAAAGTTTTATTTTTTGTTTTGATACGATAGAACTACTTTTGAGCCATCTTTACAGGTCGTTCATGTACTAATCACTATTAATTAATACAATTGTAAATTATATAACTAGAACCGACAACTCATAAAGTTTGGTGGCAAAGGACGGAACCAGAACCAAATATGATCGAATTGCATAAATTTTTTGAAACCGTAGAAACACATTTTGATTGTACTATAAAAATACATTTTGATGGCCCGAGTTCATTTAAGAAAATTTAGTGTTGTATTTTTAAAAATTAACACTATATCGAAAATATCGATAGGGGTTCCTGACACGGAACCTGGTTCCATCCCTCTTGGTGGCTATTATATAAAATTAGTTAGTTGGAACATGATCATTGAAATCTATCTGACCGTTGCATGTTATGAAGCTGATCGAAATAAGGGAGATCAATAATTGCGTTTATGAATTATAGACTATGTTTGGCACACAAGATTGTTGGGAGATTGTGCTTATTTTTTAAAAAAAAATAAGATACTTAAAAAATAATCTTTGTTTGGCAGACATAACTTATAAGAGATTCTAAAAAAAATAATCTTTCATAATCTCTTAAAACCAAAAGTTACTTCATGTAGCTTATAAAAATAATCTCTTTTTATAATCTCCAGCACCAGCACCATCTCCAGCACCAGCACCAGTTCCAGCAACAGTTACTTTCACCAAACATACCTATAGTCTAACTTATATTTTACTTGATTCTAATTCTATATCTAAAGTACTCAAATTATGAGAACTAGTTAAAGAGTCGTTGCATCAAAATTGATTTTTTTATATAAATCGAAAACTGGTTCGTATCTTTAGTTTCCAAACAAAATTATATTTACCCTTCGAAATATGACATTACAATACAATGGCAGGTAGCCGGGCAACAAGTTGCGCCGCTACCCCTTTTGAATAGCGAACCCTATTCTACTAAAAACAAAGTTTGAAACCTTAAGGGACGAAGAAATGCTATTAACGACTTTCTGAACCCGATTCAGAAGTCGCACAGCTTCAGGAGCGAGAACACCAAAGGTATCAAAAGCAAACGGGGCAAACACGTGTTGATTCTTCAGGCATGTTTTCTCGTGTTTTGCCACTTTATTTGACTCTGCTTTGAGCGCCGCCTGCCCTGCAACAAAGCCAGTGTCCTTGAGCCCGACAAGGGGAGACCCCAGTTAGATCTACACAAGCGTGTTTTCCCCCTTCCCACCCAAACACATCAAAGTTCGTCAAATAATTAGCATATTCTTATGTAGTTGATGAAACATTATATTGTAACAAAATGTGACCCATGACATCATAACATTTAACACACTATAACACGACGTACATTAACTCTGAATGTGGATCATATGAAGAAGAAGAGCGGCGATGTCATGTCCAATATGATGATTAACAGACAAGAAGTTTTCAATGTACGTTTGACGTCTCTCAACCGATCGATCAGGTACAAGCCCAGAAATCTTTTTAATGATATGCACTTAACTCTAAACTACTGAAACATTATTATTTTCAAACTGCGGATGGTTCTCAAAGAATACGCACGTACAGTAGAAACTCGATAAATTAATACTCGATTATTTAATAAACTTTCTAAGATAATATTTTTTGCCGGTCCCGACTTGAGGATAGGGTGCTAAATTAATAATTCGCTAAAATTATAAGATAATATATTTTTGATAATTTATTTAGACCTCATATAAAATATAAATTAATAATTCCTTATATATAGCATATTACATGAATGATTTATGAAGGTTTCTGGAAAAATGACTCAATTGTCTTTTGTCTTTTGTTTTTTGTTGAAATCAATTTCCCCTTGAATCTCGTCTCTTTCTGGTGTTGTTTTCTCATAGCTCAACAAGAAGTTGTTAAATGTGATTGCTGCTTTAATAGCTTCGTTTCGCGAAGGGGGCTCCATTGTAGAACTTTCATCATCTTCTTCATCGATATCATTTTTATTAATTCCAATAACGCTTTCAATAATTTCTTCATCAGTCAATAACTGTGCAACTACATTTTCTTCTGGGTGGGAGATTGAAGGTTTCTTTCAAATTAGGCCGTTCATTTGATATACATGCATTGTATACAATAATTAAGTGGAAGCTTGAAATGTGTTTGTAAACTAAGTATTCTACTATAAATTAATAAAATATTAATTAATATATGAATTAATAATTATTAATTTATCGATTAATTAATAACTCTTTTAATTAATAAATTTTGGTAGTCCCAAGTGCATTATATTATAGAGTTTCTACTGTACATACAATTTGCATAATGCGTATCAAAATGGATTACGATAATCATAGACTTCGTTTCCATTTTCTACATGATAGATCATCTTGCAAGTGTTGCAAAAAATGATCCCCCCAAGAGCTAGTGTTTTTTCGTCGTGAAACATTGAAGGTGCGTTTAGTTGGAGAAAAAATTCTCTTGTTTTGTAAAAATTTGGAACGGAAATTTATCTCTACAAAACACTTGAAAATATAGAATACGGTTTTAGTTTGTAACACCCCGAAATTTGATAAGCAGCGGAAGTCTAATCGGGGTCATTACAGTTTAGTACACAGTCATACTCATCGAAAACAATTCAAAAGATTTACAATATCATTCCATGAAAACTCAAATATTCAGAGTTACAAACATTTTTTCAAAATGTTAATTGTTTAGCAAAAGAAGTGATGAGTTTGAAAAGAATGATATAATTATTGAAATCAAAAGGGAGGTCCTGTGCCCTTTGCCAGCTCCGTGCCGCCATGCTTGCTAATTTCCTGAGATAAGCATGCTTAAAAAGTCAACACAAAAGTTGAGTGAATCCATAGTAGTTTAAATAGTAATAGTGTGAACACAAGTCAAGCATTTGAAATAAACAAGCCAAGATAGACAGGTCTTGACTAAATCGGGTGTAATATTGCTCCTAAGCCTCACGAAACGCAAGCCTTAACATTGATTTGACATATCATAAAGATAATAACAATCATCTACACCACAGCGGATGTAAATGACAAGGGGCCCTCGGTGACAGGAAATGTGCCAAATTTCCATAATACCTCGAATATAGCACACCTCCTGCCAAGTGATCACCTTGACAGAGGCGGGCTGCCATTCCAATAGATCTATCAACTATATTCGCACTCACTCGTAAGTGATTAAGGTTCGTGATATGAGGGACTTGTAGCACAGGTGTCAACTTAGGCAATATCAGGTGATAACAGCATACAGAAAATACTTGTGTTCGATTTATAGCATGTATCTCCCCACGGGGTTTAAAAACAATTAAAATGTGGGACCATGAACTCACCTGAAAGGTGCGTAATCACAACGGTGCTCAAAAGTGATGGTGTATTGCTATGACTAGCAATGAGATTCCTCCGACTTGCGACCTAATAATACATTGTAATCGGTGTTTTAGATTCGTGTTGTAAATGACATGTGATATGTCACGTGTACGGTGATATTCGTTCGGGTGTCTCTAATATATTCCAAAATAACATTACGTCGTTATTTGTATTGTTGTTACGAACCGGTGTTTGATAAATATTAACTCGTCGTAAGAAATAATGTTATTTAAAAATATTTATGATTAAATATTTTTAATAAAGTTTTATATATATATATATATATATATATATATATATATATATATATATATATATATATATATATATATATAGGGGGCCATTCATGTGAGAAATCAAATTTATGTGAGAACGCGAGAAGAGATCCTAGCCATCCATCTAACCCCCTCCTTTTTTAATCTAATGGCCTAGATTAATTGATATACTAAACTTTTTAATTAAAAACCATCGCAACTACTATATAAAGAAAAAAACACACATATCCCACATACCTGAGGTGGAAAACAATACGATCCTCTCCAATCCAACTACCTTCAACAATCTCCGATCATAACCACCACTACACCGCCGGATCACTGCTGTTCAAACCACCACTACACCAGCACAAATATAGCTCTCACTGAATCACCATCGCTTCTGATCTCCACAGACCACAACAACACAAACCGCCATTGGAGTACTATTCGCCGCCATAGCAGCACCTTTCTATCACTAATATTGATCATCTCCTTGAGAGCATAGTTGCCATTGGAGGTTATTAGATTAAAATTTGCTCTTCAGAAGGTTAAATTCTTACACTTTCATCATCATTCACATGTTTGTAATCGGGGTTCAGTTTAACGATTGCTTGTAATAGTTGTTCATTTAATACTTTTATTGCTATCATTGCATCAAATTGATTCAAGTTTATCATGCATGTCAACTGTTTGATGAAATGCCTGGACCAATATAAGCTGTGAATTTTATTTGTTGATTCATTGTTTTAGTAGTCGTGACAGTACTTACGGTTATGCTTTCTTAACTAAAGATTTAGTTTTTGCTCGACAAATGTATAGGTGAACGACTTCAATAAGCACATTTACAACTACAAGTATTATAAGATGTGTGAAGAACCTGTGAAAATATACTCTTGTAGCTTTTTAAGGTGCGTGAACAACTTCGTCACATGTGAAAATATACGTCTTTTAGCTTTTTAAGAACTTTGTCACATGTGAAAATATAGGTCTTTTAGCTTTTTAAGAACTTTGTCACATGTGAAAATATAGGTCTTGTAGCTTTTTAAGGTGTGTGTCACATGTGAAAATATATGTCTCGTAGCTTTTTAAGAACTTCGTCACATGTGAAAATATACGTCTCGTAGCTTTTTAAGATGTGTGAAAAACTTCTTCACATGCGAAAATATACATCTCGTAGCTTTTTAAGAACTTCACATGTGAAAATATACACCTCATAGCTTTTTAAGAACTTTGTCACATGTGAAAATATACACCTCGTAGCTTTTTAAGAACTTTGTCACATGTGAAAATATACGTCTTGTAGCTTTTTAAGATGTGTGAACAACTTCGTCACATGTGAAAATACACGTCTCGTAGCTTTTTAAGATGTGTGAACAATTTTGTCACATGTGAAAATATACGTCTTGTAGCTTTCTAAGATGTGTGAACAACTTCTTCACATGTGAAAATATACGTCTCGTTGCTTTTTAAGAAGCGTGAACAACTTCTTCACATGTGAAAATATGCTTTGTGTCAATGTTGAACCTCTCCTAATAAAAATATATATTGTAGCAGTGTTTGAAGTTACTAGTATATGGAGCATGAGGATACTAGATACATGTTACACTTAAGGGGTGGTTTGCTAGCTTATCCTAGAAGTTTATGGTTCTTGCAATAACTCATTCTCAAAGTTCTTATATAAAAACCCCTTTTTTATAACTTGACTTTCTCATTGCTTAACTTTAGTTAATTTGTTAGTGTAATCAATGACGTGAGGTAAACATTTTTATACTATTTGGAATGTGTATATATGAATACGGAAGCTTACTTCTTACAGAACTATTTGCATATTTGCAGTCACTTTCGGTTTAAGTCAGCAGATTATTACTTGAAATCAAGCAGAGCAATTCTGTAAAGCATGTATCCACGCCTTTACTTTGCATCCATCTAATATTCTATAAAGCAGATTATTAGAAGTTTCTTATGCATTACTCCATGATCTACAGGCTGCAAATAATCCCATTTCCCCAACTAGAGCCATCCCTCGTGCATTTATCGAGGTATTAATGAATTAGTTTATTTTAGCTGTGGTCACTTATGTGAACATAAATAACTCTGTAATTTAAATAAACCGTCCATGTGGTTTCGTAAACATAAGGCAAATCGCTATCGTTGAGGCTATCTGCATATGGTTTGCACAAGTTGCCTTCACCTTTGGACCTCAAGTATGTACTTTTTTTTTCCTTCTTGTCCCCTTAAGGTTAACGTACAAGGGATGAAAATACCATTTGTGAAAAATAGTTGACGGTGTACAATATAAGAATGGTATTCATGGTGGGTTTGGTTTGAAAGAGAACTTGAAGTACTGATTGATAATGGCAACAATGTATAGCAATACAGAACTGATGACTTGATGTATAGCTGTACAGGACTTATGGCTGATATGAGGTACAAAACTAAGCAGCAATTTTCACATGTAAGATCCTTATCATAATTATTAGCTAATTTGATTCGTAAAAAATAAATTAGCTAATAATGACTAATTTTCAAAAATTTAATAATATTAGTTTACGAATAAGACCATTTTTTTCAAATGTTAATATAATAATAATAAAGTGGTATAAACTATTGTAATAAGTATTTATTTTACCATGAATATCTAATTAAAGTATAATGCTTAGTTAGAATTAAATGAATGATCTAATGATATACATTAATACACTGGACAGAAATTGACTTCGTCCTGGTCGTTTCTATGTTACTCACAGTAGGCTATACCTTGGAGCTACACTGGACAGAAATGGACTTTGTCCTGGTCGTTTCTATGTTACTCACAGTGGGCAAGTTATAATGGCAAGTGAAGTAGGAGTCGTTGATATTCCACCAGAAGATGTTTCCAGGAAAGGTAGACTTAACCCTAGAATGATGCTACTTGTCGACTTTGAGAAACATACCGTTGTAGATGATGAAGCCTTGAAACAACAATATTCACGTGCTAAACCTTATCGCACATGGTTAGAAAAGCAAAAGATTGAACTCAAGAACATCGTTGTATCTGCTACCAAGTCTTCCCGGGCCTGCCCTCCTATTGTTGGAGAGCGAAAGGTAAAAGACTCAGATAAGTAGATAATCGAAAAAAGAGGATACGACCACCATGGCTGCAAACTTAGTAAGCTCGCCCCGCCAAAACGGACGTAATCTCAACTTATCATCACAGCCTCTTAGAATCATTACCATCATCAGCTTATAAAAACTGCTCTAGACTCATTAATCGTATTTCAAGACAGTTCTTATCACTTTTGCATTTATTTTCACAGACCTTAAGCATAAGCACAAAAATTGTCACAATAAGTAATAACACTTGAATATCCACTACTCACTGATATTTTTTCAAAAATTCATTCCTAATTGATTATTGTCACATGCGAAGATACCATAACTAAACTTTTATGCACTTATAACATTAAAAATCCATTACTCACTGATATTTTTTCAATCGAAGATAATGTAATCCAAACTTAAATTGACTAATAACGTCAAAAATTCATTCCTAACTGATTATCTTCACATGTGAAGAAAATGTAATCCAAACTAAATAAGCTCATAAATCATTTACTAGTTAACCAAACCGAACAACACGACGATTAACAGATAAGTAAGGTACCTCAACAGCATATGTAATAGCAACACCAGCAAGCGTATCAAATCTCGTAACAATATGCTCAATACCACCACCATTACACATACTCGAACCAGCACCGACACTCGGAAAACCATTGCCGACACTCGAACCACCACCACCACCATGTGAAGATACTTTTAATATACTTAAATAATCAAAAAAATCGCTAATATCAATATTCTTCACAAGTGCAGATAATTTTAATATACTTAAATAATCAAAAAAATCGCCAATCTCAATATTCGTCACAAGTGCAGATACTTTTAATATACTTAAATAATCAAAAAAATCGCCAATCTCAATATTCTTCACAAGTGCAGATACTTTTAATATACTTAAATAATCAAAAAAATCGCTAATATCAATATTCTTCACAAGTGCAGATACTTTTAATGTACTTAAATAATAAAAAAATCGCTAATTTCAATATTCTTCACAAGTGCAGATACTTTTAATATACTTAAATAATCAAAAAAAAAATCGCTAATATCAATATTCTTCACAAGTGCAGATACTTTTAATATACTTAAATAATCAAAAAAATCGCTAATCTCAATATTCTTCACAAGTGCAGATACTTTTAATATACTTAAATAATCAAAAATAGCTAGGCATTTTATCAAACACTTGGTGTGCAATAACAAACAACCGGCTAAAGACAAACTCATATGGATCTATATCATCATCAGCTTCTACAAAGTCATTGAAATTATTCATCTAACATAACTAAAAAACATATAAACTAACTCATATTACAAGCAATTCAGAAATTTAGCACTGGACACTTAGATTTGAGTGATGAAAGTATGAGAATTTGACCTTTTTACGGACTAATTTCAACAAAATAACATTTCAATTTGCAAAACCCAGCACCAGGATGGACAGTGGAAGACATGAGCTGATCGAAGTCGATCTTCTTCTTCAATAATTGGGAGGATTTTTCGTTTTGGATGATGATTATCATCGTGATTATTGATTGGTGTGATTGGTGATGCTTATCGTGGTGATGGGGGTTAACCAGGTGAATGGTGGTGATCGGTGGGGATGGTGGTGATCGTGGTGACGGTGGTGATGGTGGTCATCGCTGGTGATGGAGCACTGTGTTTGTGATATGCGGATATATATGGTGGATCTGGTTTTCTTTGAGTTTGTGTGTGTTTATTGTCTGTGTTTAGTGTGTGTGATAGAAGTAGAGAGAAAAAAAGGGATAAACTTTAGGGGTATAGAAGCAAATGAGGATGATACACTTAGACCCTTAAAAATTTCGTTCAATATTTACAAAAATGCCATTCCGCCCAAAATCAAATTGACTTGATCCTACGGTCCAGATCTCTTCTCGCGTTCTCACAAAAAATAGACTTCCCATTTGAACGCTCCACTATATATATATATATATATATATATATATATATATATATATATATATATATATATATATATATATATATATATATATTTATTTATTTATTTATTTATTTATTTACCAAAATACATATGTGTTTACATAAATCAAATTATATAAAATGATTAATTATAAAATACCTTGTTACAATTTAACCCTTAACTTTACAAAATTACACTTTTTACCCCTTTTGTTAAAAATAATTATAATTCGGTCCTTTGTACTTTATTCCCTTAACTTTGGTCAAATGACAACATCTACCCTTGATTTCTACAAGAATTCGGTTTAGTTAATTTCAGTTTGCAAGTTTGTAGTTTTGACAAGTTTAGTCCCTTAACGTGATAATTTTGCAAAAATAGTCCTTGATGAAGTTTTCGAAAGCCAAACTTTTGATACAATTAAAAGTGACTTTTACAACTTATAAACTTATTCAAATTCAGTTTCTAAAGGCTTATATATCTCGACTTTTCTTAAGTTTCCAAACCGAAATCTCATATTGAAATATACTTTGGGCTCGTTAGCCCATTTAAAGCCCAGAAGGGTGTTTTGTTTGTTTAAAAACTCGCTCGACACAGATTTGGTTTAGGTTTAGTTTTCGTAGTATAAGACCGAGCATGACTTGCATGTTAAGTTGGTTTGATTGAGTGTGGGTCGATATTTTAGGTTGTCGAAAAATATACATGCAATGTACGTGTAATAATGCAATGACGAGACCCTTTTCTAAGGGTGTCGAGGTGTTGGCATCTCATGAGTTTAAGTGTAGCATAAGTATATTTTCGTAAATTCAGTGTGTCGTGATGTGCATGAAACTAGAGTAGGAAAATGAAATAGAAAGTGAAGACTTACAACACCAAAAGGTGGTGATGAGATCGTGTGATACGAGACAAGTAAACGAGCAAACGTGGTACCCTCTTCGTGAAATGATCCTCGATCCAAACTAGTTTCCTAATTCTTAGCAATGTGACCCAACTCTTTCTTCTCCAATTCCTATACGAACGCCTTCCCTTGGTCTCGTTAACAAGCAAAGTGTGATGGAAAGTGTTTGTAGTTTGGGAAGTTTGTGAGATTTGCAAGTGTGTGAAAAATGTGCAATAAATGTGACTTATATAGGAGGGCAAAGGTGGTTGCATGTTTGGTATGGTGAGACACCTTTCTAATAGGTCATTCGAAGGGAGACAAACATGTCTCTTGGCCTTGGCTCTTGTCATGTCGAGTTGGGTAGAAGGAAGCAAAAAAAGTTGACTTTGGATTAGTTTAAGTGTTTCTAGGTTTAGTAGGGTGATTAAACTATTGAGGTTTAGACCACATGTGGTATACTTGTTGGGGAACCATGGGACACTCGAACCAAAGGGTAATAGATCTCTTGGTGTGTAATGCGATGGACCGAAGGTCGGACGGCTTCAAGGTGGCTTCTTGTCTCAAGATACATAGTTAATGGAGAGGTGGTAAGTTTGTGTTGTGTGAGTAGGGAACCTAGTATCAAAACGTGGGAATTATTTGGATGGAATACGAGCTGAGCTCGTTGAGTACTTGTATCACAAAGAAATTTGAAAACAGCCATGCATCAAAGAATACATACGCAGCCCTTGGGCTTGTGAATCGTTCGGCCCACACAAAATAAATAGAAAAGTGACTTTGGGTGGGCTTGAGGTGTGCTCGGCCCAATAGGGTGAAAGAAAATAATCTTGGGCTTGGAGTGACATGCGGCCCAAACAAACATAGGGTGTCGGTGGCTAGTGTCTTTGGAATTTTTAGTTTCGGTATCGGTGTCGGTTCGTGAAAACCGTGAAAATATAAACGGTGTCGTCATATGTATACACATACTTATATATACATAGTAACAATAATTTGTCATAATTATATATATATATATATATATATATATATATATATATATATATATATATATATACTTCATTATATATATATAATATTAATATACCGGTGTCTAATCAAAGTGTCGGGTCGCAAGTGGAGTTACCGGTGTTAACCTCGTTGGGTGACATCCAAGAGTGACAATCGGGTGATATCGGGTGACAAAACATAATCAAGTGTCAAACAAACGGTGTTCAAAACAATCGGGTGTTCAAACAAACAGTGTCTCATATAAAAATTTCAAATTTGCCCGCAAAAATGGCTTAGTTAAGAATAGTGTTGATGATTAGCATTAATAAATGACCTGAGATTTTACGGAGTATTACATAGTTGATGTTTGTATTTTCTATTTTGAAGAAAGTGAGGGAGTGTTGTGGGTTACGAAGGAAAACAACTAAAAAAAATCAAGGTTTTCCTCATAGTGCGAAGCCGTGAGTTCTAAGGGTTTCTCTTCGCGGGTCTCTCCTAGTGGTTCGGGTCCCCGGGCCTGCCCGTTTGGATGGTTTAACTCGGGGGGTCGGATTTCAAGTGTGGTGCCGTTCTAAAAATAATAATAATAATAATAATAATAATAATAATAATAATAATAATAATAATAATAATAATAATAATAATAATAATAATAATAATAATAATAAAAAAAAAAGAAAAAAAAAAAAAAAAAAAAACTACTACTAAAATTTGTTTTGTAGTTTTTGTTGTTAAGTTAGGAAATAAGGTATTTTATGTTTTGCAAAATATTTTGTCAGAAAACGCTGATTTGAACGCGATTTCTGTTTTCTTTGTTTTTCACAAAACATTTCGTAAAAAACAAAGATGTTTTCCCTCAACTAAACGCACCCATGAACATTACAAAATCAACATGAAATCAATTTAGAAAAGCTTGTTAATTTTATAAGGTGCATGTTAGCCCAAATATAAACCCAGTTACTCAGCCTATGTTAGCATACAAATGGGCTCATTCTTGATGTTAGGCCTAAGCAAAATAATACTCTGTATCCAACTCCAAAACAGGCTATATATGCAAGGGGTGGGAGAATACTAGTAGGGGGTGGTAATCGAGAATGTTTGGCTTGAGTTGTTCGGGTTATTGGGTCAATGTCAGTTCAAACACGACTAATTTATTAATCGTTTCAACTTTCAAGTTTCAACAAACCTAACCCATTATAGTCTCACGCATACTTGTGTAACATGCCCGTGTAAATTATTTAGCTAAATATGTCAAACGGGATTGTAGGTTAATTGGTAAAAGGGTAATTAGTTTGGGTTAACAAATTAATTATAAATAAGAAAAAAGGTTATGAAACTAGACATAATTACATATAAAGTTTAGTAAAATATAAAATCAAGAACACAAATCTAATTAAATTTTCACCAAGTAACTACATATTTAAAACTCTAACTCATCATTTTCAGCTCTCAATATTTATGTTTTACTTTTTACTAGTTATAAGTCTCGTGAAATCAAGAACACAAATCCAATTAATTTTTCAAAAAGTGACGACATATTTAAAACTCTAACTCATCATTTTCAGCTCTCAATATTTATGTTTTACTTTTTGTGAGTTACAAGTCTCGTGCACACATAGAGCTTATACATAAATCAAATTTATTTTAAAATGTTAGTTTAACATATGGGCATATAAGAATTTGACAATGTTTAATATTTTGTAAATATGATATTACATGCACTGGGTTCAAACTATAAGTTAAAACTAACAATTATATTTTAAATAAATTTTTTTGTGCGTATTTATAATTCGTACTTTAATTTGATACTTATAATCTTGTGCATCTACAGATTTTGGGTATTTTTACAATTAAATTAATCTATCGTTTTCCGTATTCTAGTTGTTGACCCGTGTATGCATGGGCAGGGGCAGAGCTACGGAGGGAGCACGGTGGGCACGTGCCCCCTCAAAACTTTCCGGCGTAGTGTAATTTTTTCTGAGATTCTCGTGTCCGTCGTTATTTTGCCCCCTACAACTAATGTCTTCGTCGAACTCAATGATTTGGTGGAACAGATTGGGATTAAAAGAAAAAAACTTGAAATTTTAGATCTCAGCTTTTTGGAGGATGAAGAAGAAGATGTATAATTGGAGAGAGAAATTAGAAATAAAAAAATCATATTTATTGGAGAGAGAGTGTAGTACACGTGGGTAATGGCTTAATATGTTTAAAAAGATTGATAATGGTACATTATTTTATTTTATTTTTGAACATAAACAATGGTACATTCACAAATTCAGGAACATGTTCAAAAAGTTCAACACATAATTTGTTCAAAAAGTTCTACCTTTTTGCAAGCTACTCGTATGATTTATATTTTTACCGTGGAACCATCTTAGTGTTACGGCCGGATCCGCCACTATGGATTCTTGGTTTTAATTGACGTATTTAGTTGTTATCGGTTTGTCAAAATCTTTTTTTAGCGGCACTTTGCCCAAGTTTTTTTTAGGCCGCAGCGGTAAAAATTATTTTTGCCCCCCTCAAAAGATATCCTGGCTCCGCCTCTGCGCATGGGTTAGTAAACGCATATAAGAATAATTGTTGTAGTAGATGTTGTTTAAAACAAGCTAAAAAGTATATAAGTTTTTGTAGAATATATGTATATAAAATTTTAAATTACAAGAATTAAGTATTTTACACTTTAGTCCATAAAATTAGATTTAATATTAGCATTTTTTTAAAGCTTACGCTTTGATTGTAAATTCTATTTTTTTCTGCACCAAGTTTCTCCACCGAATTTATGAATTTTTTGACCAAGCTAATTCAATTTTAACTTTTATTAGCTAATAGAAGGGCTCGATTTTGCAATAAAGCACTCAGATTGTTCAATAAAAGGATGGATTGTAACAAAACATTACTCTCTTATTATATAAAAGATTGGTGTACATAATTAACGGGTATGCCTGTTTAACACTTTCCCAACCCGAACCTTTTATTTTTATTAAACGAGTTAGGCGGCTTCACATGTTTTGACATAAACCCATTTATTTATAACTTGAAACTTTTTACTTTTGTGTCGATTTCGAATCGTGTATAGAATGCTACCCTAAAGAACATGGGCAAACATGGATGAAATAAATAATGAAGACGGTTATTGTAAATTTTAGACATTTTGACCAAAGATCTTTTTCCTCCTCGTATAAATGCATACTCAATGAAATAAAAATATAGATAAAAGTTCAATACGAAACAACATTTATTTAAAGAACAAATAATAAGATCTCAATCATTCATTATTCTTCCATCAAATGGTTTAGATTAAAATGCACACATATACTGAGGGCAATTTTAGTCATTCCATACTTTCTACCTAACCCCCTAAATACACACACTATACACACACTCACACTCGTCTCTCTCATCTCTCTCACATCCCCAATTTTACCATCATATCTACTCCTCCGTCATCACCACCACCGTCATCACCACCGTCACCGGAATCTCATCAGTAACCTTTCGATCCATCGGAATATTCTTTCAGTTATATATTCATCAATTTAAATTTAAATTAGGTTTTATTGAATAATGAATTAGTGTAATTTATTGTTTGATTTATTTAGATCACGAATTTGCTTATTTACTGTTTGTAATTGTGTGTTTATATGTCAGATCAATTGAAATTCTTAATTTAGCGATGAAGAGAGTGTTACGAGTTTTCGCGTGTTTCGAGTTCGGCATCATACGCGTAATTTATGAGGTTCATTTAAGTTTTTGGTGACAAAGTTCCGTAACTTGAGAGTGTTGATCCATCCGGTCATTCTATATCATTTTGTTTGCAAAATTAATTGAATGTTGGAATAGTGTAGTTTGTATAAAAAATTAGGGATAGATTTGGACTTTTGGTGTCACACGTGGTTGGACTTTTGGCGTCACACGTGTTTGACATTTTGTATCATTTTGTTTGAAAAATTAATTGAATGTTGGAATAGTGCAGTTTGTAGTTGTTGATGATAATTGTGTACGTGATGCATAATGTATGGATTTTAGTTAAGATATAGGAAGGATATGACCATTTTGTACCATTATTCTAGTAATGATGTGAATTCAGGGTTATGTTCCGCGTTGTATGACTTGCACATGGGATTTATACAGAATCTCATATGATTTTATACAGAATCCTTTGAGATTTATATAGAATCTCATGTGATTTTATACTTACAGTTTATATAAAGCAAAATAAAAATTTCATGAGATTTATACAGAATCCCATATGATTCTCTTTGATCCCTTGTGATTCATATAGAATCCCATGAGATCCATACAGAATCCCATGAGATTCTTTGATGAATCACCTGTAATTCATAAAGATTGCCCATGTGATTCATACAGAATCCCATATGAATCTTATAAAAAATACTCGTCAAGTATCTTTATTAAATCCCATGAGATTTAGTATGAATTCCAAGGGATGAGAGAGAATCACATGAGATTCTGTATAACAACAGACAACTTTTTAATAAAGAGATTACAAGAGCTCATCAACAATCATATAAAAAACATCTACCCTTAAAAGGTTGTGACATAAAAGTATAAAACTCAAAAATAGTGATTTACTCATTTTTACAAATCACTTGTAATTTTTTAAAAATAACAAATCACAAGTGATTTTTTTACGAATCCCGTGAGATTTTTCTGGACGGAAATTTTGAAAAAAAAAGTTCTTCCAAAGTATATAACAATGCATATCTATACAAAGATAATTTAATTCTCGTCGCGATGGTGTATTTTTCGTAGCTTGAAAATTAACGTTTGCAAGATATATTGTTTTTTAAAAAAATGTGGAAAGTGGGTTTTTATATTAAGTTAGCTAAAATGCCAATTTTGCCCTCTCTTTGTTATTTTTTTGTTTAATTTCAGCCATTAAATGAAAGGTGGATGGATGACTGAGATTCACTTGCTTGTTATTTAGAGAATACATGTTTTGCAAGGAACTTACCTCACACACACACAAGATTCACACACACAAACTCAAACTCATGCACACAAGATTCACAAACTCACACACACAAGATTCACAGCGGATTACCCTGCTTCAGCAAAGGGTGACACAATTGAATCAACGCATGTGACTCTTAACATGATTGAAAATACCGTCGTCTTAAACTCTAATTATATCAATTAATTCATTCGCTTAATTACAAACCCTAATTTACTCGACAAATAAATATACGCACATGATTGTCACTTCACTAAATATATCAATTGATTACAAGCCCTAATTTTGCTCGACTTAATATGTATTCAATACATCGTTTGTATTAACTAACAATTGAATCAACGCGCTTGATTGGCACATGACTAGATACATCAAATTATTACAAGCCCTACTTTTACTCAGTAGAATATGTAAATGGGTGAATGGATGAAATTTTCCCTGTTTAGGTATTCCCGGATGGGCAATCGAGCCTTTTTTACTCAGATGTACGCGGCCTCGCCAGGTTAATATCGGGACAGTTTTCGACCCTTCCCCAGCCACCACCAAATGTACACACATAGAAAGATTGAAACCCTTGACCTTTTATAAGAAAATGGTCCTTACCACTATGGCATTTGGTGATGGTTTACTTAGTTCAATATGTATTCATTCAAATAGTTGAAATAATTAGCAAATAAATTAAAGAACGCGAGTCACACGTAATTTAGATAGCTTGAATTGATGATTGGAATTAGGTCAAAAGTCGGTCGGATTTTCGAAATTAGTGAGGCAAGCAACGGATGAATCATATATTTTGTTAAGGAGTTAGTGGAGAAGTAAAAAACGTCAAAAATATCAGATTTTGAGAAGAGGATTAGTAGACATAGGTATCTTGTTTCAGATGCGATTGATTATCACAAATATAAATGAAACTCTTAAAGATTGACATGTGCAAATCTTGTTATTTAGGTGTCTAAAATGGTCACGAACTAGTAGTGTACTAGTAATTACATTGTTTGAGTTACTTTGCATGGTACACAGATGGCATGCATGCATGCATGCATGGGTGAAAAATAATAAAGAAATAAATAAATTAATTAAAAAAATGATGCAATATGGGTCACCACTGTGAAGAGAGAGGTGAATATGGGTTGAGAAGAGAGAAAGCTGAGGTAGCAGCCAGAAAGATGATGCAATATAGGTTGCCACTGTCAGCAGCCTAATGAAGGATATCTTGGATGCACAAATGAACAAGTTTTGTTAAAAAGAAAACTGATTTGACATGACCTGACATCTAAATGGTGTTTTAGCTTGAGCCATAACGTCTTATGCTCTAATCTTCAATAATCACATAGTATGATATATGCTATGATGCCACGTACAAGCACAGGCAGTGGTGACAAGAAACTACGGCTAATAACTTCGATAAGCAACTTGAATGTTGTTGGAAGATAATGTTGAGAAAACATTGTGGTAGCTACTCAAAGGTCCATTCTACAAGTCATGACTCAAATAAACGTAGGGTGTGTTTGGCGTGAGATTTATATGGGTTTAAGTTTTAAAAATAAACTAGCTTATAAAATAAGCTTTGTTTGTCATATTGGCTTATGAAAGCTTTTATAAGTTATAAGCTTCCAAAAGCCCAAGCATATTGATAGAGGCTTATGAGGGATAAGCGATTTTATAGCTAGTCAAATTACTTAAATACCTTTTTTAAAATAGATTAGCACACAAAAGCTAAAAATATATCTGAATTTAATTTGATATATTTTTACGCAATGTTATATTAATAAACTTCAATTTCAACTAATTTGTTAAACAACTTTATAAAAATAGTAGCACCACCTTTCGAATTACGTATGACATAATCCTCAACCCTAGCCCTACCTTTAGCTCTAACTCATTTTGCCAAACCCTTCTTAGGCTGCCTATAGTAATGACCGAGACCGAGTCGGTCGAGCCACAAACGACCGGTCAACAGAGATTCGGTCGCGACCGAGTAGAGGGACGAAAACAAGCGATTGAGGTCCTGATCTCAACCGAGTTTCATTTCCAATCCATTTCACTTTTTGATCCAATTTAACGGTATGAAATTTAGTTTTAGCCGTTTGAGTGTGTGTGTGTGTGTTTAGTGCGTGTGGTGAGGAAGATGAAGTAATATATATATTTTTCAAGGTAAAGTGGGCTGGGCATGATATGTTTGTAAAGAAAAATTGAACTTGTATTTTTTTTTCAAGGTATAGTGGGCTGTGTTGCATGGCAAGGATTTTTTTTTTTTATCTTGTATTTAAAAAAAATAAAAAATAAAAATGGAACTTGGTTGCTCTTACTGTGACACTGAATCGCCTGCAGGTCGCTGGAGAAAGAAAGCTGACGTGGCAGAGAAAATAAGGGGATTAACCTTTATTATTAGTCATTATTGCATGCAGCCTTATAAAAACAAAATTGTTTCTACGCATGTTCTAGTGTTCTACTGTTCTAGAGATTAAAAGAGAATCTAATTGAAAATACGAGGACTAAAACTGCAATAAGCTAAAGAATAAAATGATGTTTCTACGCATGTTCTACTGTTTAAATGAGGGATTCAAGTATTCAACACTTCGAATATCCAGCTTCGTACACAACACCCCTAATAAGTTTCACCAGTCAACGACTCCTCAAGCCGGCAAGCTTACTATCAACATAGTACTACATTTCAAGCTGGTATACTCTCTATCTTTAGCATTTCGTTTTAGCTCATTTCTATAAATGCAGCCATCAGAATGAATTTATTTTTCTATAAATGCACCTAGTTTCCATATTCAGGGTATTATTGTAATTGGCATTTATGATTTATTTATTTATTTTTTTGATTAAAAGTTGTACTTCCTGGATTTATTGTTTAGTAGTACAAAGATTCAAGGCTGTTAGCACTTAGCGATGTCTTTTTTTCGTTAGCTAAGAGACTATGTGGGTCCTACGTCGGTCATGTCTGTTAATGCCTCTATATAGGGGAGAGGGACATATTTTATGGCTTGTGAATATAAAGGGATCAGTGGAAATTTGTGGTCTCCACATAAAAAAGAAACATTATTAAATGCTTGTGTGGACCCATGTGGTCTCTATCCTTAGCTAAGGGAAAAAAGAAACACACCCTTAGTATGCCAAGTTACATAGAAGTTATAGCCTTATAAGTTAGCATATGACTTGACACCCCAACCCTCATCTAGAGCATCTACAATGCTTTATATATTTAATAACTAAAGCTCTGAGGAAATATCTTGATGTTTATCAAGTCTTTGTATAAAAACTTTTCAAAAAACTTTAGTTGCAATGCAAAAAACTCTTTCAAAAAGCTTTTTAGAATAGTAAAAAGCTTTACACCACTTTACCCATTGTATGCTCTCTGGCCGGCCCGAGTTATAGGTCTTTTATTATTATTATTATTATTATTATTATTATTATTATTTATTTATTTATTTATTATTATTTTTTTGTGTATGTGTGTTTTATTGGGTTAAAGTGTGGGCGGTGATGTCCTATAACTCTGGGCAGCGGGTGCTTTAAGGATTGTATTTTAAAACCTTTTTAATAGTTATCTCCTTAAAAAGTTGATATCTCGTTTCATTTAGGTAGGAGTTAAATTGAGATAATAAGTAAAATATTTTGTTTTTCGTAAATAGTTAGGGTTCGTTTAATTGGAGAGATTTTTTTTTTTTTTTTTTTTTTTTTTTTGTAAAAGTTTGGAAGAGAAATTTATATCCACAAAACACTTGAAAATATAGTAAACGTGTTTAATTAATGTTGTATTTTCTATTTTGAAGAAAGGGAAGGAAGGTTGTGGGTTACAAAAGAAAACAAGGAAAAAACCTAAATTTTGTTTTGTAGTTTTCCTTGTTAAGTTAGGAAATAGGGGATTTTGTGTTCTTCAAAACATTTTGATGGAAAACATTGATTTGAACGCGATCTCTGTTTTCCTTGTTTTTCACAAAACATTTTGTAGAAAACAAGGGTGTTTTCCCCCAACTAAACGCACCCTTAACAGCTGAAAACTAAAGTTTTCTTTTAAAGATTATTAACTCGCTCTAATTTAAGGGGACTTTATGTAAATGTTATGGGATGTTAATGTAAATGCTTATGAACATGGATTGGGCTTGGCAGTTGGCATTGTATATATGAGATAATACTAAATCAAACTAAAATTAAGCCTAGCTAATTTATTATCTTTTGGATACATGACAAACAAAATTTCTCTATATTTGCTTTTGATCTTTATAAAATGGTTACCATGCTAAATACTGGAGTAATACAAAATTTTATTACTTTCATTATTAAAGAGCCCGATTTAGGAGGTTCTGTATAATTTAAATACATTGTGGTTTTGAAAATTGTTTAAAGGCTATTTGAGCTTTAAATGTTTATTGCTTGAACAGCTAGATTGCATCAGTAGACAATGGCATCCTTGACGAAGGAGCTTGAACATCTTGAAATCAAACTTGAAGATATCAAATTAGCCACTGACAACTTTAATGAAAAAAATGTTATCGGAAAGGGTGGTTTTGGTAAGGTATATAAATTATAAAGGAGAATTGTCTCAATCGAGTGGGAAAACTAAGGTTGCTTTTAAGCGTTTAGATAGTAAATTTGGGCAAGGAGGCTCAGAATTCGTTAAAGAGATCAAGATGCTTTCATGTTACACCCATAAAAATCTTATCTCCCTCCTGGGATTTTGCAGCCAAGAGGATGAGATGATCCTCGTATACGAGTTCGCAGCTCGTGGAAGTCTTGATCATTATTTGAAAGATGCCAATCTTACATGGACGCAACGTATCAAGATATGTCTTGATGCTGCAAAGGGACTGAATCACCTTCATGATCCCAGAGAGAGACTTTCCAAAGAATTATTCACTGTGATATCAAAAGTGCCAACATCCTACTCGATGTGAATTTCAATGCTAAAGTTTCCGATTTTGGGCTATCAAAAATAAGCCCAGCTAATCAACAAAACTCAATGCTTGTCACAAATGCCTTAGGAACCCTTGGATACTGTGATCCTTTGTTTATGGAGACGTACTGCCTAACGAAAGAGTCGGACGTTTACTCTTTTGGGGTAGTCTTATTTGAAGTCTTGTGTGGGAAACTATTCTTTGAATATAGCAATCATCGGTACAAGGTTTTAGTGCCTATGTGGAAAAAGAGCTATAAAGAGAATAAGCTGGACGAGATTATCTTTCAAGATCTCATGCAACAAATGGACCCAAGCTCTTTGGAAACATTTGCAGACATTGCATATCAATGTTTGCAGAATTCGCGTGAACAACGGCCGGTGATGTCTTATGTTGTGGAAAAACTTAAGAGTGCACTTGAATTGCAGGAAGCACATGATGTGACTTCGAAGCTGCCAAAGGAATATGCAGAGATTGTTGAGTCAGCTGTGGATCGTCTGACCTACACATCCTTAGAGGAGCTAAAAGCGCTTCTCTCCGAATGGGTCATCCTTAACGGGGGCAAAACGGTAAATAGTCAATTTGCGTCATATTATATTTTCAGTCTCTTGAGAAATGCTAAACTGTGATTTATAAATTGTTACCATACAAAAGTATTTAACGCTACATGAAACTTATTAAATAACATAAAATGCCGCCTCATAAAATTTTTGTTAGGTACATGATCAGTAAAAAAACTTATCATTCTTTTATTTAACTACTTTGAATAACTTGTATAGATCTACTTTTTTATAAACATTCCAAAACAATAGATAAAGTCATCAACAACAAAGACTCTCCCATATGAAATGAGACCAATCCCTTCAACCCAAAGCTGAAGAACCCCTTCTCGGCTTCTCTTAGCTTGTATAGTACTATTGTATCAAATTGAGAATGGAAAATTGTTATTTACATATATTTCCAGTTTTCCACCCATCATATACAAATGCACATCTTATAATCTTAAGGTAAATAATCCCAGCTTATTTAATGGACAGTTATTTTCAATAAATGACAAGGGAGAACACTGTGAAAGGATATGCATTGAAGGCTGTATGAATCCGGATGAATATAAAGATGGCAGTTTAAAATACCAGTCTTGCTATTATAATTCAAGGTGACTTACTGACTTGTGCTTCTTCTGCTACACCGATCCCTTTTGTTTCGGTATGGTTTTTAGTTTGTCAATCTTTAACTGCCTCTCCTTCATGCAGATTTCCAGGGGGGGCGCTGTTACGAATATAAAAACAAATTCAAAGCACGTGTGAGAGCTGATTTCTTGTCACCACAAATCACTTACACCGTGAACCTTAATTTCAGATACAGAGATGAATCGAATCTCCCAAAGTTAATGCACATCAGATACAAATTAGATGGGGAGACAAAACTTATCACAGTTTACAAGACAAATCAAGGAGACGATGGGTGGTTCATGGCTGAGTTGCATCAGTGTACTTGTGAACACGGAAGTCTTGAAATTATGTTTGAAAGATGTCAGTTCAGTTTATTAGTAGCAGGCATCGAGTTTCAACCCTTCAAAGAAAAAGTAAGCCAAATACCAGATTGATCATTTACATAATATTTGTTTATTATTCATTGATGTAACATTTTCAAAAAGCACTCTTGGAAAATGGGTCGGTCACAAGCATACTGTGAATGAAAGATAATTGCAATGGCTTACTTGCTTTGTATATGTTGTATTTCATATAAAGGTGGAAGATGATGAAGTGTTAGAGTACCAAGACATAATTAAGGCTGCGTCACATTCTCTTGCCTACAGATCCCTTGCGGAACTGAAAGTGCTTCTCTCCAAAGGGATCCACCTTAATGAGTACAAAAGGGTGATTGGCTATGTCTATATAAACCCCACTACTTGAGTTTTTATTTTATTTTATTATAGTAAGAAAAAAGATAAAATCTTCATAACGAATTCATCGTATCTTTTTAACAAATGTACAGTGGTTTTCATTAAATGAGAATGGAGATAACTGTGAAATGATATCCATAGCAGAGTGTTTGATTCCAGATGAGTCAAATAAAGATTACGCTTTTCATTATGAGCCTCATTATCTTTCAAGGTGAGTTTTCATCCTCTACCTAATCAACAGTGTTGTTCTGTAATTGTATATAAAGCGATGCATCATTTGTTGCTTCTTTGCTATGCAGATTTCCAGCAGGTCTCTATAAAACGATGAATGAAGGATTTAGAGTACACGTCAAAACTCAATTCTTATCCCCACTAACCACATACACAGTAAACCTTGTCTTTAGCTATTCCTATGGACCCTACATATGTTATAAATTTGGATATCTTGGTCTCCAATACAAATTAGAAGGGGAGACAGAAACTTCAACTGTGTACTTCGCAGATCTTCGAGAAGATGGATTGTATTGGGCTGAATTGTATCAATTCACTAGTGACGGGAGAAGTGTCGATCTTATAATTAGTTTTGAAGAAATTAAAGGTTGTTTAGAAGTAGAAGGCATCATGTTTCAGCCCTTGGAAAAAGTAAGTTGATGAATTCAGGTTATTCATCTTAGTGATTTTTTAATGACGAATACTGGTAGATGAGATTTACTTATTTTACTGACCAAAGCTTGAACTTCAGCTCTTTTCTAATTTTGGATTAATAGCTGATATATGTTATATTTCATAGATTGAAAATCAACTGTTAGAGGATGAGAAAGTGGATATGCAAACCGTAATGGATTCAGAAATAATGAAAGTGTCCAAAGATAGTACAGAGTGGACAACGAAGAAGGATCGCAACTCAATTCTTTGCCAATGCTTCCGTATTGAAAATAGTCAAGAGGTATATTTTATATGAAAGCTTCATTGCTGTCATTATCAAAATCTTTTTAAATGTAATTATTCCTATATTTGTTTCTCATATCTATTTTGATTGATAGTTGTTTTCTGTTGATAAAAATGGGAAGAAATGTCTAAAGTTATCAGCAAGAGCATCCTGCGATGAATACGAGAGCTGCTCTACCTGGGAGTCTTCTCCCGATTCAAGGTTTTTTCTCTATTTCCCTTTGAGTTCTCTTGAACAAACTTGTATCTTTTGCAACCACCATTGTAAAATCAGCTGATGTCATACACATTCTGAATATTAGTACACATGTTCTATGAGGAAATTCTATATATAAATATTTCTCACACACACACCTTAGGCTTGTGTAAACTGTGCCAGAACTTGCCGAAATCTCATAATTATATTTTGAAGTGATGCTATTATTTACCTCAAGTGGTCAACAAAAGTTGTGTATATGATTCATATTACAAAACAAAAACATTAAAGTATAGTAAATGATGGATTTTGTACCTCCCGGGTATGCCAAATAATCGTTTAGGACTTTCTTTGGTGTGCGATGGCATGGTATTTTCTGTTGACTAATTCCACTTGGTTTAAATATCACCCCTCTTTAAAGTTGTCATGCGTTTTGAACAATTGTTCAGTTTATCAGTTATCTTTAAGAAAAGTGCGTTTAGTTGGAGAAAAAATTCTCTTGTTTTCTATCTCTAATTTTGTAAAAATTTGGAAGGGAAATTTATCTCCAAAAAACATTTGAGAATTTAGAAAACACGTTTAGTTGATGTTTGTATTTTCTGTTTTGTAGAAGGGAAGGGATGGTCTTGGGTTACAAAGGAAAACATGGAAACAACAAAAATTTATTTTGTAATCTTCCTTGTTAAGTTAGGATATAGGGAATTTGTGTTATGTGGAGAACTTTTTTGAAATAAAAGAGATATGAACGCGATCTCTGTTTTCTTTGTTTTGTACAAAACATTTTGTGGAAAACATACATATTTTCCTCTAACTAAACGCAATGTATAACTTTTTCCTTGTCATGAAAATTGAGCAGGTGCACATGTTAAATATATAAGCAACACATTAATTGGCTTGTACTACTAGTTACCTTTAACACCCTTTAGATCTTTTAGCATGAGGAATTTGTAACACACAAGATAGACTTTTGAGTTAACTACATTTTTGGTCCTCGTGGTTTACCGGGTATAACAGTTTTGGTCCAAAATTTTGAAATGTAACGGATCTTGTCCAATATCCGCTGACCCGTAACACTTTTGGTCCAATTTTTGTTGACCGCTAGTTTGACTAGTTAAAAACATGCGAAATGACTAAAATACCCTCAAATGTTGATGTACAATGACTAAAATGCCCTTTCCTCCATTTATTATTATTATTATTATTATTATTATTATTATTATTATTATTATTTACTTAATTCTATTATTATTATTATTTAAAAACAATAACACATAACATAATCCAAACACCTCCGGCCATTTTTTTTCTTCATCTTCATCTTCCCGGACAACCAAACCCAGAATCCGGCGAGATTCCGGCGACCAAAAACCACTGAATGAATAAATCCCACTCTAACAAATATATGTAAACACAACCATCACCACAAACATCTTCTGGGCAGTCCACATATCACCACAAACATAGATCCACAACCATCACCAAATCGGTAAACACAACCATCACCAAATCCTCACCACCGCAATCCTCACCACAACCACTACCATCACCAAAACCTCACCACCGCCATCCCAACACGAAACCACCACAACAACTAACTACAACAACCCTCAAACCTACCTCCATATCCACAACAACAAAGATTCGAACTCGAAAAAAAAAAAAAAAAAAAAAAAAAAAAAAAAAAAAAAAAAAAAAAAAAAAAAACGGATCTCACCTTTTTTATTTTCTTGATTGACGAACACAAATCTTAATATGTTTTGTGTTACGAATAAAACTTGAATCACCCTTTCTTGTGCTTCTTTCTTTTCGAAAACAATTGACACTCTTTTGTGTCTCGATGTTGTGTTTATGATGGTTTTGATAAAGAGTGTAATGGTTTCTTGTAGATCTTTGAGGTCTCGATTGAGAAGATCTATGTAAAGGTCTTGTTGGTTTCGACTAAAGATCTTGTTAAAGGTCTTGTTTGGTGTTTAGTGAGGTCGTGGTGGTGTTTGGTGTTTATGTGGTGAAGTCGTGGTGGTTTTTGGTGTTTTTTTGGTGAGGTCATGGTGGTGTTTGGTGTATCGCCAAGGTAGTGTGGTGGCCGGTTATGTTGGCCGGAGATCTAGGGAGGGAGAAGGGTTTGTGTTTGTGTTTATGTAAGGGTTTGTGTTTGTGAAGAAGGGTGTATTTAATATATACTCTAAATTTAATAAAAATATGTGAATGACATAAATACCCCTAAAACTAACGGTCAAACGTAGTCAATTTAACGGGAGTGTTAACATTGGACCAAAAGTGTTACGGGTCAGCGGATATTGGACAAGATCCGTTACATTTCAAAATTTTGGACCAAAACTGTTATACCCGGTAAACCACGAGGACCAAAAATGTAGTTAACTCTAGACTTTTTATGTTTTGTTATTTTCTTTATTTCAGTTTTGGAGAAGTGATTGTAGGAACGAGCTGTTGCCAAGTTATCATTCGTTGCTGCATTAAATCCCAAGTAGTATCACCCAAAACAAAATATGCATGTTACCTTGTCTACAAATTACCACAAGATCAAACCGCACCTGCTGCTCTCATGGAAGTGAACAGAGAATCTGATTCTTGGTATATCTATTTAAGCAGCCCTCCACCAAACACTCCAGTTATTGGGCAAAAGCTTGATAAAAACACTCACAATTCATTAAGTAGACCGAAACTGAATGCAAAACCACAACAGAGGAGCGATGGTTGGATGGAAGTAAAATTATGGGAGTTTCATACCCAAACTACCTTTAGAACAGTCTCTTTGCGTCTTACGTTAAGACCTATATGGTCCACGGATAGTAGAATTATTCTAGAAGGCATTGAGCTTAGACCTATATAATTCTCTTATCTAAAGACGGGGCTTAATAGAACCGAGTGTAAAAATACTATAAGTTTGTATTCATGTTACTTATTGTGATGAAATTTGTAGTGTGTACCAATTTCGATTCAACAGTTATATTTTGTGCACTCTCAATTCACATAATTGGCAAAAGTCGTAGGAACTGTTCAACACCATCCTTCGAAGCTCATGACAGCATGACGAGGGTGGCACTAGTGAGTTATGACAATTTTATGACAACAGTTGTAGACTTTTTTGCGGGTGAGGGAGCGGCTGCTGTCTTCAATGAGGATGGCAGGGTGTCATGGAAATGGTGTATGGTGGTGTAGGCGTTGTTGGTGATAGAAGCGCAGGCAAAAAGAGAGAGTTGTGTGATGACTGATGAGTGTTGTAAGGAGTATGGTGGCTGATGTATGTGCTGCTATGTATTACATAAGTTTAGACACGAAATAAAAGCCTCTGCGTCTGGTGTTTTCTACTATGCAATTTTTTGGAAGTTGCTCATTTGATAAACTAGTACTTTAGATATCGTGTTTTCACAAGAACAGCTATTAGCTTACTGCCAATAAGTTAGAGGCCTCGGGCGAAAATTAAAAAGAGACCCCAAAAAAAAAAAAAAAAAAAAAAAAAAAAAAAAACACTTAAAGGCGTGCATAAAAGGTGTTTATTTATAACAATTTCTTATAATGAGGCCCCTTAATGAAGTTTTATTTATCTATAATACTATAAGATTCAGTCCCAAAATTTAATGTGGAGTTATGATGATAGAGTTTGTAGAGTTAGAAACAAGTTGGAGTCGTTTAGTAGTTGCATAGAGTACAAGATAGCTAATGCTCGAAATTCAATGCAGCCTCATAATAACTATACAATCATGAAAGGATATGAAGTGCAAGGGTTGCCCGAATTGATCACATAGCATTTAGTATAGAATTAAAAGTCGATTAGATGAAGTGCAAGGGTTGCGAAAGGTTGCAAGAATAATTAATGATTTAACCTAATTCATGCCTATATAAACCGGTCAAAATCACATTTAGCATGTACATTTGTAGATGATTCACACATCTTTTAGATCTTTGATTGTTGGTAGCGGTATGTAAATTCTCTGTTGCAACATTTTGGAGATGATTCACACATCTTTTATATCTTTGTAATTAACTTGGTCTTCTTTTTTTCTTAATTTAGTTATCATACGCAGGTACCATGAAAATCACACAAGATCATGCATGCTTAGATAAATGGAACCAAAGATTGTGATACCAACTATTTTCTTTATTTATTACATATTTAGGTGATTGTTATAGATAAGCATATTTAGGTGATTGTTATATATATATATATATATATATATACTAGAAGGGTACCCGCGCAATGCGGCGTCGGGTACCGGGTGACTGTTTGTGGCGAGCAAATATTTTTCATTTTAAACCTTTTTTATTTAGTATTGTCTCAAATACTTTAAAACGTAGTAGATATATGTTTTTAAAAAAATAGAACATTTAAATTATTAATAGTGTAATGCGTGTTTAGAAGCTGACATGAAACTGTGTTAGTTTGTGGGTTAATTTGTAGGCTTTATATATATAAAATATGCATTAAAAGGTAGTTAATTGGGCTCTTATATCACATTGATTAAATTGTCTATTGCAAGTTAATGAGGTTCATAAATATTAGTTGCTCCTACAATTAAAGATATTAAAATTCATAATGTAACTTAACTCCTATTCATTATATGTGCTAGTTTGAAATCCTTCCAATTAAATAAATGTTTTTGGTCTTATTTTTTTAAGACTTCCTTTTTAGGAATGGCTTAAATGCATTATAATGTAGTTAAGATATGTATTATGTTAATGCATTTTCATATACAAGTAATTTATGTGTATTTTCTATTGATGCAGCTCACATGTGCGAATTAATTCAAGAAAATGTGCACGAGCATGTATGTAAAGCAACATTTAAATGGTTAAATGATACTTTTTAGCGTGATCAGTTTATGTAAGTAGTTGCGTTCGAATGCTCTTTGAGAAATATCAGAATGAATTTATCGTGTGCAATTGAATTATTATTGAAAAGAAGAAGGTCGCGCATCGCAAAGTGTTTTCTTTTTCTATATATAGAATCATTAGTGAGAAACCAACATTTACGCTAATTAAATGAGTTTGCCATAATAGCAAAATACGGCATATTAAAAATATCACATTGAGTAATGAATAGAAAGGAAAAAATACATAATTTTGACTTAAATCCGTTTGTAAAATATAATATCAAATAAAAAAGTTGAGTTTTAAACATAAGCAAAAGTTCAAACTTTTATCGAAAAGCAAAACCGGTGCATTTAATTTGAAGTATATACAACATCGAGATGGAAGTGCAAGGCTTGCCGGAATTTATCACATGATATTTAGTAATTAGTATACAATTAAAAGTCGGTTATAGATTGAGATAAAGTTGAAAAGGTTGCAAGAATAATTGATGATTTAACCTAATGCAATATATATAAATATATGTATTATGTTAATGCATTTTCATATACAAGTAATCTATGTGTGTTTTCTATTGATGTAGCTTACATGTGCGAATTGATTAAAGAAAATGTGCACGAACATATATGTAAAGCAACATTTAAATGGTTAAATGATACTTTTTAGCATGATTAGTTTATGTAAGCATGTAACTTGAATAATGAATATAAAAGAAAAAGCATATAATTTTTGCTCAAACCCATTTGTAAATTAAAAAAAAATTAAGTTTAAGACATAATAGTGGAGTCCAAAGGTTTTAGGAATTATTAATAGTGTGTTAATTAATATTCATTTAGTTAGTTATTTAGAATTGAGTTTATTGATAAAATTTATTAATATTAGTTAGACTTCAATATTAATTTTCAATAAAATTAGTTGTACAATAAAATGAGATGAATCTTAAAAGGTTTGTAACGATTTTTATACAGTTTATGTGGCATTATTATATATACATTGTTACACAAACTTTAACTTACAAACTTAATAAAGAAAATATTTAACGCACATTAAACTATGACCAATTAGATAGACCCCGTGTGCTTCAAATTACCATGCAAAAACCATCTAACAGATAAGTATTGTAGGGCTAAGTAATAGACCAAAAGAAACAAAACAATTTTTTTTATCATGCAAATAAGTAATATGCCAAAAAAACAAAAGCATCACAACTTAATAACCAAAAACCCATATATAGAATACAACAGCACAAAACCAAAACAACATCAAACACTTTTAAATTTTTATACAAGAAAGTTAAAACATTTCATACAACATACTAAACAATAATTAAGTATACACTCGCCAATATACAGAAAGAATACACGATTAACAATTAGATTCTTAGCCCGTACGTAGCACGGGTTCTGCCTGCCTCATTAGGATTAATTTCATATATCACCCTAATTATATATATATCCAAACCGCAAGTTTTAAATGCATAATATACAAAGTTTTAATACATGTTTGGGTATATAACAAAAATCACCATAATTCCTTAATTTCTTAACATTTTCTAAATCTGAGTACACCATTCGATTCGTCTCATTGTTGCGCATCTAACGATGGTAATTGATTAGATTTTTGTTAAGATATGAGGAAACCCCCAATTTGTTGATTTTTGGCGCCAAAATTCGAGTTGAAGATTAACCTCGGTAGTATTCATTTCTTTGCTTCTAGTTCATTTTTTTAGAATAATAAGTGCTATGTCGACTAATAATAGGAGAAATCTAAAAAGAAATATCCGTAGACCTAACAGGTATGCGAATACTGATTATGCTCTGAATACTAAGAAGAAGAATAATGATGATAAGGTTGACAATGAACAAGATGATACTGAGACTAGGCGTGTAAGTGGTTGTTCAGGGGGAAAGGATAAAAGTGGGGGGAAAGTTAGTATTGAGAATGAGATTCAGGATATTGAGGATGGTGAGGTAAGCTTGGCTGAGAATCAATGTGATGATAGGATGAATTCTGAAACTGCTAATAGCAAAGATGATGGTATGGGTAAGAAAGAGGTTAATGTGGTTGAGAATTGTGAAGGGAATAATAAGGTGAGTGAGATGTTGAATGTGACTATGAATCAGGAAGAAACAATGCCAGCAACCACTGTAAGTGATGCTATGCAATCTAATAATGGTAATAATGATACTAAAAACAAGAAAACTTATGCTAATATGGTTAAAAGTGATTATGTTGGATGTAATAAACTGTGTCATGTATCTACAAGAGTTACTGAAAATGGTGCAGAATATGTCATATTTGATGAAGAAATTGTTAATGAGGGAAGCAAAAAGTGGGAACTAACATCTTGTGGTTATTTTGTTGGCTATAAAATGTACATGATGGAGCTGAATTATCACTTTTTTAGGATGTGGGGTAAATATTGACTAAAAAGTATAATGAACATTGGGAATGGGACATTTGTGTTTAAGTTTTCAAATGAACAGGGCTTACAGAATGTGATTGAAAATGGAGTTTGGATTGTTAATAACAAGGCTATGGTAGTTCAAAAATGGGATGCTAGTATTGATCTTAACAAAGTTAAACCTAATGTGTTGCCACTATGGGTTAAATTAGTGAATCTACCACTTGAGGCATGGACTACTAAGGATTTAAGTTCTATTGCTAGCAGACTTGGAAAGCCAATCATGATGGATACCATGACTACTAAAATATGTAATCAGGGTGTTGGAAGACTTGGATATGCTAGGGTCCTGATTGAAGTAGATGCAAAGAAAGGAATACCTGATTAGGTTGATATCATGTACTGTGATAAGTTGGGTAACCAAACTGCAATTAAAAAACCACCAGTATGTGATATGTGTAAAGTGTTTGGACATGCAAGTGATAAGTGCAAGTTGAGCAAAGAAAAGGAAGAGGTTAATCAACCTGAAAAGGTAAAACTGAATGCAAAAGGAATAAAGGAGAAGAATGTGATTAATGATAAGCAAGCAGGGATGCAGAAAGATGGTTTTAAAATGGGAGTGAAAGGAAGAAGTAGGCAATCCAAGTTTGTATATCAGCCTAAGCCTACTGTGTCAAAGCAAAACTCTGAAGATGCAAGCACTAGTCAAAGTACTCCTAAAAAGAGCTGGAATGTGCAGGATAGTATAATATCTGAAATCAGGAAATCAATCAATAAATACAGTGTGTTACAAGATGATGTGGAGGAAGGTGAAGTAAGTGAGAAGGAGAATTGGAAAAGTATTGTGGATAAGTATGTCATGTTAAAACAGAAACCTGCTCAAAGTGTTTTAAGTAAATGGGACAAACAAATGCATCAGGAAAAGTGGAATGGAATGTATGCAAAGGAAAAGCAAAAGGAAGGACTGAATGAAAGTATTGAATTGGATCAGAATGATGTTTTTGTGGACAAGTCTGCGACTGCTAAATTCATGACAGAAAATGAGGTCAATAGCAGTGGGAGTAATATACTACATAATTAGTTTAACATGGATTGCAAAATAGCAGCATGGAATATAAGAGGTTTGGGGAAAGTTAGCAAGCGGAATGAAGTCAAAAAGCTGATAAGGAATGAAAATTTGTGTATATGTGCAGTTTTAGAAACTCGTATGAAGAATGATAGGATTGGGAAGATTGGTGATAGAGTGTTTGGCAATTGGAAGTGGCAATATAATCTCCATGTTAGTAAGAAGGGTTGTAGGATTATGGTGGGATGGGACAACAATAAAGTGGAGTGTACTTTGGTCCACCATACTGAACAAACTATGTTCTACCTTATTGAGGTTCTTCAAGCACCAATAAAATTCTACTGCACATTCATATATGCGGCAAATTCTGGAAGAAATAGAAGAGAGTTATGGAAAGATTTGAATATATATAAACACATGAATAATAATGAAGCATGGGTCATAATGGGGGATGTTAATGAGAGCCTAAACACAAAGGACCATTCTGAAGGAGGCTCAAATGTGACTCAGGATATGCTGGAGTTTCAAGATTGTGTGAATGCTATTGAAGTGGAAGATATTTACAGCACATGCTTTCATTATACATGGACACAAAGTTTATTAAACCCTGATACAACACTTCTGAAAAAGATTGATAGGGTTATGGTAACATGGAATTTCTTTCTAAATTCAATAATGCTACTGTTGTTTTTCTTCCTTATGGAATTTCAGATCATAGTCCTGTTGTTCTCAGTTGCCCTGAAGTTCTTATAAAGAAGAGAAGGTCTTTTAGATTTGCAAACTATGTTGCTGATAAAGATGATTTCTTATCAACTGTGAAAGAGAATTGGAAGGATCCTGGTCATGGGCATGCAATGTACAAACTGGTGCAACAACTCAAAGCTCTGAAACAAATGACGAACAAGCTTAATTGGAAGAATGGTAATCTGTTTGTCAAGATAGAGGAGTTAAGGAAGAGGCTGCATGATATTCAAAATATGATTGATAAAGATCCAGTGAACAAAGAGTTGAGGAAAGAAGGTATATTGATATTGAATGATTATAATAATGCACTTCAAGATGAGGAGAAACTATTATGTCAAAAAGCTAAAAAGTTGGATGGCTTAAAGAAGGTGATAGGAATTCTGCTTACTTTCACAAAGTTCTTAAAGGAAAATTGAATAGAAGTAGGATTCAGAGTATTTGTTGTGAGGATGGTACTATAGTCACTAGTGATCAAGTTGGTATACAATTTAAACAACATTTTGAAAAGTTTCTTGGTACTAAGTCTGATGCAAGTCCAATGGGAGATGAGATGGCTGATATGTTCATTCAGAAAGTGTCAGATATGGAAGCTATGGAGATGATCAAAATGGTGACTGAAGAGGAAATTAAACATGCTTTATTTGATATAGAGGATAACAAAGCACCTAGGCCTGATGGATTTACATCAAAATTCTTCAAAAAGTCATGGAGTGTGATTAAGGAGGATTTTTGTAATGTTGTTAAGGAGTTCTTTGATTCAGGAAAACTACTTGGACAATTAAATGCAACACTTATCACCTTAGTACCTAAGATCCAAACACCTCAAAGAGTCACCGATTTCAGGCCCATTGCTTGTTGCAATGTGATTTATAAATGCATTAGTAAAATTCTAACTAATAGGATCATGAGGGTGCTAAATAGCTTGGTGGACCATAATCAAAGTGCTTTTATACCTGGAAGGTCAATCACAGATAACATTCTTCTTACTCAGGAGTTACTTAAGGGTTATAATTGTGTGAATGAGCCAAAGAGATGTGCATTTAAGATTGATATTCAGAAAGCCTATGATACAGTTTCATGGGAGTTTCTCAGTTGTATCCTACATAACTTTGGCTTTCCAGACAGACTGATTCAGTGGATTCTTACATGTGTTACAACTCCTCATTATACCATTTGTGTAAATGGAGACAGATATGGATACTTTAGTGGTGGTAAAGGGCTTAGGCAGGGGGACCCTATATCACCTTACATTTTCACAATGGTTATGGAAGTTCTGAACCTGTTCATTAAAACGGAGATTGCTAATGAAAGAAACTTCAAGTATCATTTTGGTTGCAAAGGTATAAAACTGACACATCTATGTTTTGCTAATGATCTTCTAGTTCTATGTCATGGTGATGTCACATCTGTGAAAACTATGAAAGAAGCTCTTGGGAAGTTTAGCAGGTATGCTGGTCTCCATCCTAACTTGGGAAAGAGTACTATGTTTTTGTGGCAGTTTAAAGATAGAAGAAATTGAAAAGCATTCAAACTATATTGCCTTTCAAGATTGGTAAGATGCCTTTGAGATACTTGGGTGTTCCATTAGTCGATAAAAAGATTGTAAAGGTGTGATTGACAAAGTCAGACAAAAGGTGAATGATTGGAAAAACAAGAGTCTCTCTTATGCTGGGAGAGGCCAATTAATTACATCACTACTCTCATCTATGCAGGTATATTGGGGTTTAGTGTTCAAGTTACCTAAAGCTGTTATAAATGATATTGAGAAACTGTTTAAAGGGTTTTTATGGTGTAATGGTGAGCTCACTAGAGGAAAAGCAAGGGTAGCATGGAAAGATGTGTGTAAAGCAAAGAATCAAGGTGGAACATTAAAGATGAAGTAAGACTCAAGCTTATGTCCATTAAAACCAAAAACAATAATGCAGTAAGGGAGGCTATTACTGTTTGGGAGGTTCCTTTAGCTTGATGTGCTGAATCAGGAGAGTTACAGGGGTGTTTGGATGATTGGTTTATTATTGTTGCAGATGGCTAATACCTTACATGTTCTTCTTTTAGATACTCAATGGGCATCTATACTCCTCCTATGTGGTACTGGGGTAACATAATTGGAATATATATCTCATTGCTGTTATTTTAAAAGTTGAATGGGTATAAAGTAGTTTCCTGCTATGATTGATGATCTGCTCTAATTAATTGGAATGATCACTGATTAGTTGATTAAAAGATACAATGTTTCTTTGAGGAATTCAAGATTGCAGCATTTGAGGTTCAAGATAAGTTGCACTTCAAATCTCTTAGTAACTAAGTTTTGAAGTCAAAGGTTATTAACCTGTGCTTTTCAGTTTCAGTATACATGAGAAACTGGAAGTATTTTTTAAGCATGCTACAGATGATGGCCTTGTAACTTGGTGGCTTAGAACCTGCATTGAGTATAATCATTCTCAACTTTAAGCTGACCTTTGTTAGGTGCTTCAAGGTTAGGATGCTTTTATATTAAGTTCAGGTCTGCTAAGATCATCATAAAGTAGGTTTCTATACTGTGAAGGGTAAGCATGCTTGGTGGGACAATGTATGATGCTAGGAATAGTGAGGAGTGAAAGATGAACCTACTTGGTCCTAGCAATACATTGTCTAAAGAAGGTAATGGAGTGTTCCCCTCAAGGTGAGTGTTTCCAATATTTTTGAAGCCATTCTAGAGATAGAAATGTAAGAAATTTGGAAGAGCCCTTAACTGGTAGAGTGAATGGGCGGCTATAGCCCACACAATGTTGCCCATCCACCCTCTCCTTTTAGTTACTGTGGTGGCATGTTGAATGACTAATTTGGATGGTGTTTGGGAAATGTATATTGTGAGGCTATGGTCTTGGTGCAAATCTTGGGTGAATGGAGGTATGCATAGGTATGGGATATATGCTGCTTCCACTGATGTGTGCTCCACCAAATGGCTACATCATACTATATGTTTGTAATAGTACTAATGTTGGATATCAGAAATGTTATCTGATATAGGATAAGAATATACTGGTTTGTTTCTTGACTACTAAATGGGCCTGTCCATTTACAGTATTGAATGTTTTGTATAAATTGTTGATGATAATAATATATTTCACCCTTTTGCACAAAAAAAAAAGATGAGTTGAATTTAACTAATAGGATTTACAAAGAAGGGGCATTCGAATATATAGCATAAGTACACAAAAGGAGAGCCCTTAGATTGTAGGGCCCTGTGTTACAGCCCTACTTGCACACCCTCTTCACCGCGACTGCAGACTAATTATTAGTGAAAACAGGTTAAAAGAAGATAAAGTTTCTTCTGCCGTTCAAAAAACAAAATGAAAAAAAGAAGATAAAGTTTATTTATTTTTAATGGAATTCAAAAAGCTATAAGGAATTCAAGGAATGTTTCATCCCAAACAAACTGACTAATCATTGAACAAATTTTACGACATGGTGCGCTGCAAGGTTACACGTTTCATCCATAAAATATGCAAATTCATAGCCCAGTTTCCATAACAAGCTAGAAGCTTACATCACCCAAGTTCCAGGTGGGTCATTTTATGAGGAGTAAATTGCAAGAATCGTCCCTGGGGTTTGCCCAAATTGCAAATTTCGTCTTTGGCCTTTCATAAGTGCAGGCGGACTCCTTGTGGGGAAAACTTTGGTCCGTTTTGGTTCTTTTCTTATGATAGATCAGGGATGATTTTTGCAATTTTGGCAAACCACAAGGAGGCCACCTATATTTAGAAATGACCAAAACGGACCCAACTTTTCCCCACACGGAGGGCGTCTGCACTTATGAAAGGCCAGGGACGAAATTTGCAATATGAGCAAACCACAGAGATGATCCTTGCAATTTACTCATTTATGAGGAATCACAACTAGTGCTATTGTGCTAGTACACGATGCTGCATCTCATAAGAGATCTTTAAGCTCCAAGTTACCTTGATGGTAAATAGTCAACATTATATAATCTTGCTTCCACGTTTCCAGTTTCAAACCTCTAACAAGTATACTTTCCTGAAAGTACACAACGTTCATCACATAATTAGCTTACAAACCTTTAGTCTAGCATTTATATAACTAAGTGGTGTGTCACATCACCATTTCACTTGTTAGACAAGGTGAATTGCATACAACGTAAAAACAGTTTTTTTTTTGTTTTTTGTTTTTTGTTTTTTGTTTTTTTGTTTTTTTTGTTTGTTTTTGTTTTTTTTTGGATACAACAATGAAGAAGAATCTCTACTCACTTCTCAACATGAAGAACTTAATGCTATCATAAAGGTTTTCTCGCACTCTTGGATTGTTAATAAAAATAGAGTTTTTAAACCCAAGTTGTTCAATTGGATTTGTGATCCAAAATCTTCTTGTAATCTTCTTCTTTCTAGCTTCTTGCTAGTTTAGAGCCTTAGGTGTGGTGAGGAGGCAAACCTCCTCATTTGGGGCCCACGAGGTGCCACATCACTTTAACAAACCTCCCTTTACAACCCCCTCACTCACAAGTAACTTCAACTTACTCATTTAGGGCCTACCACTTACAACTTTGATTTTTTTATTCAATTTTTCACATAATATAAATTCATTTCATTCAAATACAAATTAATACAGACAAAACATAATTTATTTACACATAATTTAACTTACTGAGATATTCACATACACAATTTAACTTTGGTACAAGCCCACATCCTACATTTGCCAAGCCCACTTCCTACCCAGCCATAACAAAAAAAAAAAAAAAATTAAAAAAGAAAAAGAAAAAAAAGAAAAGGTTATCTTCTCTACCTTTGACTATTGCACACACACATTATTCATACACACTAAACCAGATCTAATATCTACCAACAAAAAAAGAAGAAGAAAGTAAGGGTTCTGACAAAAAGTACAAGTTGGAGCCTCGTTGTGCAGGTGAGGAGCACCTCTTTGGCGAAGGATGAGGAACACCCCCGGTATTGTGGCGAGGCATGGTGAGGAGGCCACACTGGCACGACGAGGGATGAGTAAACCACACCATCCGCTCTTAATGAAAATGTCGTTATAAAAAAATGTTATCATACTATGCCGATTTCAGTTTGATCTACTGAGATAAAAGCTTGTTAATCAGTATTTTACATGTTCAGACAAACTTGCCAACCCAAGTTTACATACACCAAGGCTCATTCTTAGCATTGGGCCAAGATAAAAGCATTTGTGTATTGGTGACAATGTGTTAACAATTATTTTCTTTGTTGTTTACATGACAAACAATCACACTCCTTTTGCTAATTTGACTTTAACTCTGGCATGTAGTTATTATTATTTTATTTTTTACCATTTTTACGCCAACTAATATACTAGGTTTTAGTTCGCCACCAACATGCACAAACCAGATAACATCCTCCCATTTCAAGAGGTTGGCTTGACCACTAATGTGTTATTTTTCACGAGTCATGATTTAAGTTTACCATATGCTTTAAGACTACAATTTAGTTGTAGTAAATAAATAAAATAAATAACTATATTAACTCAACACGGGATGATATCATAGTCCATCAAGATTAGACTCAATTAAGCAAGTAAAAGCTTGTATGTGGATCAGTATTTAATAGATCAACACAAAATTGGCATGTTAGCCCCAAAATTAAGCCCAACGCATGAACGACACTCATTTTTTAGACTTTGGTGTTGGCCCATATCAAACCAAAATTTTCTATCCAACATCCAACATAAAAGATTAAAAGTCGTAAATTATACAGTGTTTAACAATGAAATTTTCTAAAGTCTCGTTTTGATATGTCAACTACAAAAGGGAAAATTGTCCAGAAATGCATCTAATTTGCCTCCTTTTGCTTTTGTATACCATGAACTTTTTTTTTCCTATTGTATACACGAACTTTCTTAATCTTCCTATTGTATATATGAATCTGACGTGGCATGAAGTTAATTAGATAAATTTACATGAATCGTCCCTGTGGCTCAAAACAATTACACCGTTCGTCCTTGAAATGATTACATAAAAGGTCCCTGTAGCTCAAGAGTTAAAATATTTGCATTGTTAGTTCTCATTGACTATTAAGTTAAAATATTTGCATCGTTAGTCCTCATTGAGTTAAAATATTTGCATCGTTAATCCTCGTTGATTTCCCCTTGAGTAATTTAACTAACTATAAGCCATCATAAGCCCGTTTTAATTGGTTTGGGTTTATGAATGCTTATGGCTTATAAATACTTTCATAAACCCATAAGACAAATAAAACTTATTTTAAAAGCTCAAGCTCCCAGTGTCGCGCGCCAAAACAACTGTTATTGAAACATGAGCTTGGAGCAAAGTTTTCAACCACTTAATCTAGAAGGCAGTTTTTGTAACTTTCACACCTTTTGACCTTTAACATCTTTTTTCCTCCTATATATACAACACCCCACCCAACAAAACAACCATTTGACACACACACTTTCACACACCGAAAAACACACACAAGATTCACGCCGCTCCGGCCAACGGCGGCGCAACGACGGCGCCACTTCCTTCTCCGATCAAATAACCGCACGTGACTATCACGTGACTCAATTACATATCAATTCCTCATTTGTTGCGTTTTCAATCTCAAACCCTAATTTCATCAATTGAACCAGCTCACGTGACAGGCACGTGACTGATTACATCAATTGCTCACTTTTACCCTAGTTTTATCACCTCACGTGACAGGCACGTGACTGAATACATTACAAACCCTAATTTTGTTCAATTTCAACAATTGAACCAGCTCACGTGACTGGCACGTGACTGATTACATCAATTGCTCACTTTTGCCCTAGTTTTATCACCTCACGTGACAGGCACGTGACCGAATACATTACAAGCCCTAATTTTGTTCAATTTAGTATGTATTTGAAGTAATTGAATAGCTGCACGTGACTAGCACGTGATTTGGATAGTTTAGGGTTTGGCAATGGGGGAATTAGGTCAAGAGTCGGTCGAATTTTCGACGCTGGTGACTCGGGCGGCGGAGGAGTCGTATATATCGTTAAAGGAGCTGGTTGAGAAGTCGAAAACGAGTGAAATGTCGGATTCGGAGAAGAAGATTAGTTTGTTGAAGTATTTAGTTAAGACGCAGCAGCGGATGCTCAGGCTTAATGTTCTTGCGCAGTGGTGTCAACAGGTTGTTAAATGGCGATATGTTTATTTGTTTCGATAGTCAATTATTCGTGTTGTTTTGAATTGTGTTTGATAATGTGATGCAAGTATGTAACTTTATGTGAATGTGATAGTGGACGAGATGTGATGATAGCTTAGTATGTGTGAAAATTTGTTGAGAAGTGGTTATCGAGACGAGTAGTGATTTTGAATGGTTAAGGGCGTGTTTGGTAGGGGCTTTTTGGGGGAGCTGCTAGCTTTTTGTTAAAAAATAATCTCCTTTAAAATAAATAGCTCCGTTTGGATACATTAACTTCAAGCTTTTATTTCAAACAAATAGCTCCTAAATGAAAAGGAAAAGCTGATTCACAAAGCTTTTTAAACATCTTGGAGGTGTTAAAACTTTAAATTACTGATATACCCTCCAAACATTTGTTTACAATTATAGATATGTCCTTTTATGTCATTTTACATCTTATATTTACATTTAACAGCTAACTTACCGAACACTTTTATTGAAAAAGAGATACAACTTGTAGCTCATGTCAACAACTTTGCAGTAGCTTACAGCTAATTTTGCCAAACATACCCTAAATGAATATATTATTTGGCAATATTTAGTTAAAGATGTTATCTTTGATATGGCTGAAGAAACTGTGTTTAGCTTATAATAAATGGAAATCTTAACCGCGCTGTATCTGAGGGTTAGTATTCAAATATGTTGAACTTTCATTTTGTTCATTTGGGTTAATGAATCAATGAAACGAGACATTTTGAGGTCGCTGAAGTTATAAAAATATACGTAAAAACACGACATTTATTTTACCTAGCTATCCAAAAATATGAGTTCAGTAACCCTGAAAATAGGGAAAGTAATCTAAATTATAAGTTTAGTAACCCAAATGAAAGTTTGTTACCGTAGGCGTATTTTTTTTGGAAAGTTTAGCGACATATTTGAATATTAACCCTTATATCTGAACTAGGAGAATTGCCCGTAGATTAGTTCCCTAGAACAATTACTGTTAAAGTTGTTATTTTGAATGCTCAAATGGTTCTTTGTGGTATAAATTAGTTAAAGATCTAATCTTTGTGATGACAAGGAATCATCTAGATTATGTTAAAAGTATTGTTAGTATAATTGATATTGGTATTGTACATTGTTATATGGGCATAAGATATTAACTTGAGATAATGCACACGGCACACGGCACACATAAGATGTTCTTCCTTTCTCCTGTAGTGCAGTGTTTTAACCTTAGGAGTCGAGCCAACTTGCTTTATGAATCATAATGATGGATTTATATTTATATTAAAAAAATGAAAATCTTAACTAAACTGCCTGTTGAATTCAAAAAATTTCTATTCTGAAAAAACAATTTTCTATACTGAAGAGCCATATATGTTATTTACTGTTGTGTTTATTATCTATGTTAGAATAATGACAAATATGCTCTCTAAAAATACTGACTTCTGATATGCAGGTGCCACTAATACAATACAGTCAGCAACTTGCGTCGACCTTATCAAGTCATGAAACATGCTTCACACAGGCTGCAGATTCAATGTTTTTCATGCACGAGGGACTACAACAAGCTCGTGCTCCAATATATGATGTTCCATCGGCCATTGAAATTCTCCTTACTGGAACTTACGAGCGTTTGCCTAAGTGCACAGAAGATGTGGGTATCCAGAGCACGTTAACTGAAAAACAGCAGAAGCCTGTGCTGAAGAAGCTAGACACCCTTGTCAGATCAAAATTACTCGAAACTGCACTTCCCAAAGAGTTTTCAGAGGTCAAAATTTCTGATGGTACGGTAACTCTTATTGTCCAAGGAGAGTTCAAGGTGTTGCTAACCCTTGGTTATCGGGGACACCTTACAATGTGGAGAATATTGCATTTGGAGATACTTGTTGGTGAGACAAGTGGTCCAGTGAAGCTTGAAGAAACGAGGCGGTTTGTTCTCGGAGATGATTTAGAACGCAGAATGGCTGCTTCCGACACTCCATTTACAACTTTGTATACCATTTTGCATGAGTTTTGTGTAGCTCTTATTATGGACACTGTCATAAGACAAGTTCAAGCACTTAGGATAGGTAGATGGAAAGATGCTATTCGGTTTGAGCTCATATCTGATGGTAATCAGGGTCAAAGTAGTGCTGCTGGTTCTATGCAAACGAGTCAAGATGGAGAAACTGATACTGTTGGTTTACGCACTCCGGGAGTTAAAATACTTTACTGGTTGGATTCTGAAAAAAATAGTGGAACATCAGACTCAGTATCATGTCCTTTTATTAAGATTGAACCAGGGACAGATCTTCGAATTAAGTGTCTACACAGCTCATTTGTCATCGATCCTTCAACTAACAGAGAGGCTGAACTTTCCATTGACCAGAGCTGTATCGATGTCGAGAAATTGCTACTAGGAGCTATAGGTTGTAACAAGTATACCCGTCTGCTTGAAATCTATAGAGAGTTGGGGGATAATAGTCATATCCGCCGAGCTGGGGGTGATGTTCTTCTTCACACCCGAGTTGAAGAACCTGGTTCGGAGTACAATAAGGTCAGTTAATACAAAACAACTTCTTACTATTTTGAACCGAGCCTTTATCATGTCTATTGCTCCACAGGCCTAATATTTTAAATGTAGTTCATGAAAGTATTTAGAATATATGATTCGCTGAACTGTTACAGTGTAAAAGATCCAGTAGAAATTTTTTAAAATGAAAGTGGATAGTTTTGAATAAGTTTCGACTACCTTATTTTGATCACAAGAACTTTGAGGTGGCTCATAATCGCATATATTTGTATTGTGGTTTGAGCTCTCATGACCCTCTTTTTTGTTTTGCTATGTTTGTTCAATGCTGCATGAAATCATGTACAAGCTGGGGTAACTCAAAATGAGAGTATTTGTTAGTCTATTAAGACTTCTTGTCTTTGTAGTCAAAGTGTGCTATGTTATTCGACTCCTTCCTATACACTGCCTGCTCATTCCTATGAGGTTATTAAAAAAGATGAAGATAGGGGAGGTATAAGAAAGTGACAGAGTAGAGCAAGTGACATAGAAATTCGCCTTAGGCATATCTTGCAGCCAAGGTTATATGACTCAATAGTTTACCGAAGTGATAATTATTTACCAAAATTCCAATATAGGAATCAATATTCTTAATTGAACTTCAGATAAGTATGAGAATTAATAAATTCATTTCCGTTCTAAAGTACACGATCTGTTTGTATCTTAATGATCTCTGCTTGTTTTTATCAACCACTCAACCTCCTCAATTGATCTGACATACCATTCTGAGAATGTAGCATTGTAGCTTTATGAAGAATTGTGTCTATCAGTGATATTGAATTTCTGCTCTAAGCATTCTAGTTACCACTTGACGACCCAAAGTATAATCAGTAGGTTTAAATCCCAATCATTGAGAAGTTCTTATCAAAGACAATTATTGTTTGTACAGATTGTTATGGCAGCTCATTCATCTAAAGTGACTATGCACTGCTTCTCAGATTGTTAAAACTTATGTCGTTGATTATTTCCATTTTGCTAATGGTATTGCTTGGCCTGATTTCTATATGCAGGACAGCACATCAGATTCTGAAGGACAGGAAGTACTACGTGTGCGTGCCTATGGCTCATCATTTTTTACACTTGGAATAAGTATAAGGTCTTACTCCAACCCATGATATATTTGTTTGTATATGAGTTATGATAATTGGCTTTATCTACACCAAATGCTTTTGTTCTTGAATATAATTAGCTGGTAGTTGTATATGAGTTATGATAAATGGCTATATCTACATTGTCTGGTACTCGTATTAAACTGGTGGTAAAATATTGTTTGGATGTCTGCATTATGTACTAGCTTTTGGGAAAGCTTCTTGGACGCTCAAATAGTCAATGATATAGACATATTCTTTTGTGGGTGACATGAGGCTTTATGTCTTTCAACTCATCATCTGCTTTTCTTGCAATTTGCAGGACTGGGCGCTTTCTCCTTCATTCCTCAAGAAGTACCATTTCGTCTTCAGCGCTAAAAGAATGTGAGGAAGCACTAAATGGGGGAAGTGTGACTGCAGCTGAAGCATTTATAAGCCTAAGAAGCAAGAGTTTTTTGCATTTATTTGCGTGTATAGGGCGGTTTTTGGGTCTTCAGGTAAGAACTGTTTTTAGCTGCACTTGAAGCTGTTATCATTTTGCGTACGTACTCATGCTATTTATTAAGACGGAAGTTTCTAGCAAAAATCTTGAGTTATATTAAGGCTGAATGTATTATCTGAATTTGCATCATAGATCACAAATAAAACTATCTATTGTGTGTTACTGATGTCATTTTTATTCTTGCAGGTGTATGAGCATGGGTTTTCTCCTGTGAAGGTGCCAAAGCATGTCTTAAATGGTTTCAGTACGCTTCTCTTGGGATTTCCTGATTGTGGGAGCTCTTTTTTTCTGCTGATGCAACTTGACGAGGACTTTAAGCCTCTTTTCAAGTTGCTAGAGACTCAGCCAGATCCATCAGGAAAACCCGAATCTTCTGGTGCTATGAACATTGTTACTCGTATAAAAAATCTTGATATAGATCAAATGCATCTGCTTGAAGGTGAATTAAATTTGAGCCTTCTAGATAATGGTGCCCTGACATCTTCTGCGAATGACACGGCCACCATTCAGACGTCTGAGCATGTTCTTTCTAACGTGAGCATAGAAGGTTCCACTCTTCTATCTGGTTTTTCTTCAATCGTTGACGAGATATTTGAGCAAGAAAGGCGTTCCTCAGCACCTGCTTTTCCTGGCCAAAGTTTCAACACTACATATAATACTACCCCTAGTCACGGGTCTGCAGTGTCTCAGTTATCTCATATTGACAATCCTGTGAGTTCCAGTTGGAATGGTTCGTTGTATCCTATGAGTAATTACAAGGGCAGGACACAGTCTGTTTCTACCAGTTCAGGCCCAGGAAGGAGTTCAGCCATGAAGAAACTGTCAGGTTCAAAATCCGATCAAGATTTGGCTTCTAGATCTCCACATTCTGCTGAAGTGGGTTCTTACATAAGTGGCCCTCGAGGTTCTGCAGCAAATGCGAGAACAAATGCTTTCAGAAATCCTGTTACCGGAACTCCAGGTGGGTCAGTTAATTGTTAGCTTGTTTGCTATAACTGAAAACAAAATTCTTTTCGCCTGCCATGTTTTGTTTTAGGGATAATTGCATAAAAGGTATATTTTAGACGGAAAATGAAATGTTTCCCCTTTAGAAAAACCATTATGCTTTCTAAAAATTTGATGTTAGGCAAAATTGAAAGTTAACCAGTTTCTAGACCCCATATCGAATCCAAGTCAGATCTAAAATCTTATCGACATTTCAGCTGCCTCGTGTCATTATTTTGATTTGGTAATCGGGTCAGATTACTTTAAATCGAAATTACTAGAAATTGCTTAAACAAGCTCGTTTAAGCAATGTTAATAAACAAAGTTAAAAGTACGCCAAGTATTTTATATTTCTATGTAACTTTTACTTGAATAACTTTGCAATTTATAGCAACAAATACTCTGGCAACTTACACTACTTTTTTTTGTAGCTTCAGCCCCAGATTCCACTGCCGCGCATATGCCTGGAGATAATGGATCACGAAAACGCACATTGTCAGACATGTTAGACCTACTTCCGTCGCTTAAAAGCCCAGAGATCCTTGATCAATCTCTCAAGAAAAGAAAAATCACTCAGAAGTCTTCCTCACTGACACACATTCAGTCAGGTGTTGTCAGTAACATTGAAAAATACAGATATGTGAATCTTATAGCAGAGGCAAATAAGGGCGACGCACCATCTAGTATATATGTCTCAGCTCTTCTGCATGTGGTCAGGCATTGCTCACTCTGTATCAAACAAGCTCGTTTAACCAGTCAGATGGATGCACTTGACATCCCATATGCCGAAGAAGCGGGCCTGAAACAAGCTTCTACAAACATATGGTTCAGGCTCCCGTTTGCTGTTGGTGATACATGGAAACACATATGTTTGAGACTCGGACGCCCAGGAAGCATGTATTGGGATGTGAAAATTAATGACCCGCACTTCATGGACTTATGGGAGCTTCAAAAGGGAAGCATTAGTACTCCGTGGGGTTCCGGTGTCCGGATTGCAAATACATCTGATGTGGATTCTCATATTCGTTATGATGCTGATGGTGTTGTTTTAACTTACAACTCTGTTGAAGCCGATAGCATAAAGAAGTTAGTTGCTGATATTCAACGGCTATCTAATGCTCGGACATTTGCTTTGGGAATGAGGAAATTATTGGTTGTGAGATCCGATGACAAAACAGAAACAAGCCGATCTAATGGTGATGTTAAAGCAGCACCAGGAGCAAAAAGTGGTTCTGAAGTTGATAAATACTCTGAACAAATGAGGAAGGTGTTTAAAATCGAGGCGGTTGGACTTATGAGTTTGTGGTTCAGTTTTGGCTCTGGGGTTCTGGCTCGGTTTGTTGTTGAATGGGAATCTGGTAAATCTGGCTGCACAATGCATGTGTCACCAGACCAACTCTGGCCTCATACAAAGGTATATCTATAAAGTTATATTTGATTGTTCAGTATGGTTCCTTTTCCGATTTTCCACCACCAGAATAACACTCACTTCGTCCCAAAATTATTGCACACTTTACTTTTTTCTATGTCCCAATTCGTGCTTGTTTCCGATAGAATTTTGGTAATCAATAAAGTTTTTTCATTGTTAAAAATCATTATCACAAATCTCTAAAAAAACATTTAATAATCAGTCAGCGGGTAGAACTTTCACTTTATGCTAAATAAAAGTTGTTATACATCTGTTTTCTTAAACTGTGTTTTTTGTCTACTGGCCAATTCTTTTTTGGACGGGAGTAGCTAGTGCGTGTTACACTTTAGTTGACTAATTAAATTATTTCCAATTTCAGTTTTTAGAGGATTTTATCAATGGGACCGAAGTTTCATCCCTCCTGGATTGCATTCGCCTTACGGCTGGACCATTACATGCTCTTGCTGCTGCAACACGGCCTGCACGAGCAGCTCCTGTTTCTGGGGTTCCTGGTGCTGCTTCCTCTGTCCCCACAGCATCAAAACCAAATGCGTATGGGCAAATGCCAAACAGTTCTAACCCAAATGTTGGCCAGGGTTCTGTGCCTAACGGGAATCCTGGTGCATCTGCAATGTTGGCTGCTGCTACTGTTGCTGGACGTGGTGGGCCTGGAATCGTTCCGAGTTCCCTATTGCCAATTGATGTCTCTTTTGTTCTTCGGGGCCCATATTGGATTCGGATTATATACCGCAAGTATTTTGCAGTTGACATGAGGTGTTTTGCTGGAGATCAGGTATGGTTACAACCGGCAACACCACCAAAGGGTGGTCCTACAGTTGGAGGATCATTACCTTGTCCCCAGTTTCGACCGTTCATAATGGAGCATGTTGCTCAGGAGTTAAATGGGCTAGACCCTAATTTTACTGGCAGTCAACCGTCTGGTGTACCAACTACTTCTGGTGCATTCTCCGGTCCACAACCCTCAGCCAATGGCAACAGAGCTGGCCTTGTTGGTCCTACCGGAATGTCTCGCTCCCAACCGGCTGGGTTTAACCGCCCTACAAACCCTTTGGCAGTGTCATCAAACTCACCATTGGGATCGGGATTGCCTCTACGCAGGGCACCTGGTACAGTTGTTCCTGCACATGTTAGGGGAGAGTTGAATACAGCCATTATTGGGCTTGGGGATGATGGAGGTTATGGTGGTGGATGGGTCCCGCTTGTTGCTTTAAAGAAGGTTCTTCGAGGCATTCTAAAATACCTTGGAGTATTATGGCTCTTTGCACAGTTACCAGAACTCTTGAAGGAGATTCTTGGATCGATTCTAAAGGACAATGAAGGTGCACTCCTAAATTTGGATCAGGAGCAGCCAGCCTTGCGCTTTTTCGTGGGGTAAAATTTAAACCTTAGCTTTAGCTCAATTTATCGAATCCTGGTTAGGCATGTATATATGCTTCTTTATTGTCAACAACAACAAAAAAATAAAAATAATAATAATAATAATTAAAAAAAAAAAAAAAAAGCATATCATAAGAGATATAACTCATTATTTTGTTTTGACATTATTTTTTTCTTCATTATTTACTACGGAGTATTACCATTATTATCACTAGTAATATTTTACCTTAAGTTTTTTTTTTTTTTTGAATAAAAAAATTGTTGAGGGACGAAAACAATGTGAAATAAACCAATTGGTGAAAGTTTGAGGATTAAACCGTTATGAACTTTATTTGACCCGTTGGAAGTGAAAAATAACCAGATTAGACCCATTCATAGTAAATTGGTCGATAAGTATTTCTTGTATTAACCAAATATTTTTCTACAGGGGCTATGTGTTTGCAGTCAGTGTCCACAGAGTTCAACTTCTTCTTCAAGTTCTAAGTGTAAAGCGGTTTCATCATTCACAGCAACAACAGCAACAGAATGCGGTTGTCGCTCAAGAGGAATTAAGTCAGTCTGAAATTAGTGAAATCTGTGACTACTTTAGCCGTCGTGTAGCATCAGAACCGTATGATGCATCCCGTGTTGCATCATTCATAACTCTTCTTACGTTACCAATATCAGTTTTACGTGAGTTCTTAAAACTAATAGCCTGGAAAAAAGGTTTGGCTCAAGCCCAAGGCGGCGACGTTCCACCAGCACAAAGATCACGCATTGAATTATGTCTTGAAAATCATACTGGAGTTTATACAGATGGTAACACCAACAGCGAGAACACTTCAACATCCAAAAGTAATATTCACTATGACCGCCCTCATAATGCTGTTGACTTTGGGTTGACTGTTGTTCTCGACCCTGCACACATACCTCACATAAATGCTGCTGGCGGTGCTGCATGGTTACCATACTGTGTTTCAGTGAGGTTGAAGTATTCATTTGGTGAAAACCCTTGCGTGTCTTTTCTGGGTATGGAAGGTAGCCATGGTGGACGATCATGCTGGCTTCGTCCGGAAGATTGGGAAGTTTGTAAACAGAGAGTCATCCGGACAGTTGATATGAACGGTGCCTCTGGTGGAGATGTGAATCAAGGAAGATTAAGGATAGTTGCTGATAATGTCCAAAGAGCTTTACATATGTGTCTTCAAGGATTGCGTACTGGCAGCAGCAGTAACGGTGGTACTGGAGCCATTGTGGCATGACACGTGGTTTTTATACATATACTGATCAGTCGAGAGGTGACGGTTTGTATGGTTTTGGTGGATAATTACATGTATTATTAGGTTAAAATAGGGTTAAAGTTTTCCCTTTGTATAGCAGTCAGTTTCATTTTCGGCTTGTATAAACATTTTGTGTCATCCACTGTTTTGAACAATAACAAACAGTAGCTTCAGTGAATTAGGCTATTTTGAAAGTGTCGAGCAGACGAGCACTTGATATCATAATTTTGTTTTTGTATTATTAACTTTTTTTAGTAATATTAGATATTACTACTAGATTTGAGTCCCCCATGATGTTGATGGTAGTGGTGAGGGAATGAAAAAAAGTTGAGGCTCATACATAAAAAGGTTGACTCTTGCTGAAGAATATTAAATATTGTGTCCCTTAACTTGATTCGTATAGGAATGAAAAAAGTTGAGGCTAAGAAATAAACTTTTAATTTGAATATTGAATATTGTAGTAGATATGTGATTGTTTTATTATATGCATTAGAATATATTAAAACTCAAAATTCATAACATACAAATTAAAGGTAGGGATTCAACGAGAAGAAAACTTCGGCGAGAAAGAAAAGTGTAAAACCTCAAGAATATAAAACCACATAGGACATGACATAACATGAGATAAAAAGGAGCATCTAATGTCATTTTCAAAATAGCATCAACTCTTGAGTGGAAATAATTAAACCACTAGTTAGTTATACAAATTATACTAAAAACACACACACACAACTCAAACTAGTTTAGCTTCCATGGAAGCACCATATCAACCTTTTCCTCCTACTCAAGAAGAACAACACACTCCAACACTAACATATCAGGTATGTATATGTCTTTCTTTCGTCCACAATGTTAACTCGTTAAGCATCACATTGAGAAAGAAGACAAAAGATCTCATGTTGGAATATGAACATGAGCCCTTTTGATTTACCTCTTTCATGTTGTTGCGTTCACCGTTTTTTGTTGTTAAACCTTCTGTTTCTTGTGCTGTTTATGTATAAAGTACGGCTTATGCACGTTTTTTTTTTTTTTTTTTTTGTTTAGGCATGTGTTCTCAAAGTCTCCATTCACTGTGTTGGTTGCAAGCGAAAAGTGAAGAAAGTGCTTCAAACCATTGAAGGTATTTAATCTTTACAATCTTAACTTGTTAACACCACCTTTTATTCTTAACAAGATACTTTATTTATATGTATTTTAACAATGGATAGAAATTGGAAGTTGTAAATATCTATATGCAATTTTTTATAAATTCTAACCAAGATATATTAGTTTTGCAGGAGTGTATACAGTTGATATTGATGCAAAGCAACATAAAGTTACAGTTTTAGGTAATGTTGATGTTGATACACTTATAAAGAAACTAATCAAGGCTGGAAAACATGCGGAAAAGTGGCCCGAAAACACCCCAAAAAAAGTAAAAATGGCCGCCGAAGGTGAAAATAAAGAGAAAGAAAAAGGGTCTGATAGCAGTGGAGATAGTAGTGGTGATGAAGGAAATAAAAAACCGGCACCGGAAAATGGTAAACCTGGCGGTGGTATGACGGTGAGGTTTGCCGGTGTAACGGAAACTATTCCGCCATCGGGCAATGGTGAAATGGTTGGTCAGATGATTGGGTCCGGAAACAGAGGCGGTGGCCCTGGCGGTGGAGGTGGTGGCCCCGGCGGTGGAGGTGGTGGCCCCGGCGGTGGTGGAGGTGGCGGTGGCGCTGGAGGTGGCCCTGCCCCCGCTGGTGGTGCTAAAAAGAAGAAAAAAAAGAAAAAGAAAAAGAGCGGAAGTGCTAATCCCCCTGGTCCCGGTGGACCAGCAAGCACCGGAATGGTAGCACCACAAGAAGCGGGGACAAACCAAGTGGTTGATCAAATGCATCACAACCCTCCACCTGGCTATCAGTATCCGATGTCTGCTGGTCCATCGTATGTTGTATCTTACAATGAGGCGCATCCTAGTGCTAATGACGGTCCTGCGTACTATATTCCTCCGACGCCATACATGTATGATTATACCGAGGATAATGATGATTATATAACATCAACACGACCATCGGATACATTTGAGTTACTTAGTGATGAAAATCCTGTTGGATGTTATATCATGTAATTATGTAAGAGTTTGTCCTTTATTTGAATGTTATAATGAAGGCATTTTGGACTTTTACTTCTTTAGTTCTTACAGTTCATGCTAACAATAAGTACACTTGTAACTTGTTATGGTAAATATATGAATTGCTTACTTAAAACTAGTTATTTGATCCCCAAATGAACATATAAACTTTCCCAAACATTACACACTAATCATTACAACTTTTAAACACAATAATTAGTTACAAGATACAAATCAAAACACCCTTCTCATAAGACTAGTCGTAATGGGTGGGCGACCTTGTGGTCGGTCGCCACCCATAGCGCGTCCCCCTCCCCTAAGAGCAAACCAACGAACGCATCCCCCCTTGTAAAAATTGAAGATTTTCGGTTGGTCAGTCGCCCGAATGGTTTGTGTGTGTGGGTGGATTTTTTAATTGATATTTGTGAGGTATATTTTTTGTGATGATCGTTGTCGTTTTATTACGGGCATTTGGTCATACATTTGGTCCTAGAGAAAGAAGCTGAGTTGACGCTGAGATGACAAATACATTTGATCACCCATTTGGTCACTAATACTACTGGTCTAAGGTGACAACAAAATAGTCCAATTTTCTAAAACAAATATAAAGTAATAAAGTTGAAGCAGCTAAACCTCAAAACTCTAGTATAGTTTTTAAATGTTGTTATAGGGGGCACAAAGCTCCATATTTACACTTTAACGTAATTTCCGTTTGTTAGGTAGTAATGTTATTAGTGACAAAAATGTCTTTATTCGTTCGAATTTGTTTCTTCTAGCCTATTGTTTAACCACTTGATTCCCTAAACTAGAATTTGGGATTAAGTAAGTGAAGAACTTTGTAGAGTACACGTGTTGAAGAGTTGAATATTTTGGTGTAGAGTAGATACGCAAAACCGTCCTGTAGTTTTGAATATGCAGACACAAGACTTTTTGATGTGCAATTATCGTCCTTGCTAGGACGATAACTATGCACACAAAAGTTTCCCACAAGAAACACGCCGTGCACTTTAAAAAAGTGTATGGACTGCGCCTGCAATTTGTCCCAACCACGATGACAACTTTTACAATTTATTATCTTGTATATATACTGTATATGGCTTGCTCTAGAGACGTGGTTAGTCATTAGGAGTTTGATATTCTGCACAGAGCCAAAACATTTTACGGCTTTAGGTCGGAGCCAAGACTTGAGATCTGGCCTACAGGTTTGGTTCGTTCAGGTTTAATTACAAGATAAGTTTTGAGGGTTAATCAATTAATGTCAATTCCATAAATAGATTAGCACATTCAAAAAGTTACCATTTTTTTACCCTACACGTTTTCACCTGTTACTCAGCCCGCCCATTTTGCCACATGCATAAAAAATACAAATAGAAACACACACACAAGGTTAAGATGCAAGATGCAAGATGCGCAATTAAGATTGCACGTTAAAATCTACAAACCAATCGAAACAAGTAACCCAATAGTCCAAACCGGCCATCACACTGTACCTGGGATGGTAGGTCTTATTCCTATCTATCTCCATCAGAAAAAAACTAGAGGCTTTTATGTAAGAAAAGAATATGATCCTTTAGAATCTATGCTCTCCATGCATAGATCAGCACGGAATTATCTCAACTATTCTAGAGCTCTTTATTGCGGGTTTTCCACCCACAAAGAATATATTCATAAAGATCGATCACAAACTAAAGCAATAAAACAAAGTTCGTTCTATGTATTGAAAGTGCCTCCACTTTAAATTATGCTTCATCTAAAACCGTATACGATAAATATGAAGTCTTTTGGGACGGAAGGAGTATTTATGATTACAAAATGGAGTTCATTTCAAATATTTACTAATGTATCAATAATTCAATATCCATAAAGAAACAATAAAGGACTAGACGCGAAATAATAATGTTGAGTGCAAAACTGTACAGCACTAGCTACAACTACTGCAATAAGAAACATATTATATGCAAGTCGAAGCCTTTGAAGTGCGTTTATTTGTACCTAAGCTTATAACGATAACAGTTACATCATCATGATATTTTCTTCTTCGACCAGCAGGGACACTCATCAGCTCTTCCGTACTAAACCCTGCAAAATATTCACAGCGTAGGTAAAAAAGCATGACAAAAGCTCAACAAACACGACCCACAATTTTTTTATTTATATCGAACAATGTAAAAATCACTCTTGGTAGTTCTTTGGTTAAACAAAATTTTCATGTCTACAAGACTTGAATCTCATACCATCAAATATTTGATAATTATCTTGAAACTAATCTTTTATATAATACAACAAAACCCTTAGTGGGGACTTTCGTATTTCAAAAAAAAGATTATTTCTTTATTAAGTAATATTTTAATTAATTATTATTTTTTAATTTATAAATTTCTAAATTCGTTTTGTTGATATATACTACACAAGTAGAAGATAAACACAAAAAATATAGATAAGATGCAAAATTATTAAATGATTATCTTTAATAATAAAAAACTATAATTTTAAAAAATATAATTATTTATTTTAAAAACTATAATCATAAATCAAACAAAACAAAAATTAAATTATTTATTTTTTAATAAATAAAAATATGTTATTCAAAAAACTTAAAAAAAAACCCGCGCGTGCGCGGGCATTATAACTAGTAATAATAATAATAAAAGGCTAAAAAACATGACCCATAGTTATTTCTATATCCGAACATAATTTATTTCATATCTTGTTGCAATTTACAATTTTTTGGTCAAAAGTATAAACCTTTTTATGCCTACAAACTTGAATCGTCTACAAAATATATTTATAATATATTCTAAGAATAGAATTAGAACATATAAAGGTCACTGACTTACTGAACATGACCCATATGTATGAAATTCTCACTTATTTTTATATCCCAACAAGATATACTTCAATCTCTATGTAGTTTTTTGGTCAAAAGCATATAACTTTTCATATCTACAAGCCTTCAATCTCATAAAAAAAAGGAACATTTTGATAATTCTGATTAAAAAATGTTGGTCACTGATATGCAGAATCCATGTTGATTCGAGGTTGAAAACTACTAGGTTTGACCGTCGATATCAAACCTACACACAACCCTTTTGGATCTTTGCAATTGTTTGTATCTTTTATTTTACGAGAGAAACCTATGAATATACCTGCAGAACGAGCAGCTTTGAGTACAAGCTGCTTCAGTAGATATCTGGCTGGATCCCCTGAAGGTTTTGAGGATATGTAGGAGTGAACAAGTTTCACAGCTTCATCGTTTGTGAAAAAATCAAATAAACCATCGCTACCGAGTATTACAAAGCGATCAGAGCTTGTAACTGTATGCATATAGAGTGATGGTTCTACAGAGACGTATGGAGGACTTAAAAGGTTACGCACCCGAAGAATGCCCATCAACGCATCGTTCAAAACTTTCTGCAGAAAATAAAGATCACAAAAACATATTGACTATAATGCATACTAAGGGGCTGTTTTTGAAGTGAATATGGGATATCAAATCATCATAAATAGATAATCAGGTGTAATATGGAGCGTAGAAGATCATATTTGGATGTGCATTTGTTGTTTAAAGGTGTACAGTAATATAAAGATGATCATGAGTGATTTGCATATTCTGATTATTTAAGTAAAAGATCGTGTTTGGATGTACATTTATTTGTCTCTCCCATTAGGTTGAAGAAAAGGTAAATACGTATTTTTTTAAACCCTTAACTAATCAGTTTTGTTGCACTTGTATGAAAACATTATAATTTGTGAAGAAAAAAAAAAGTCGTACCTTTTTCAGATAACCAACTCCAAACGCTCGAGTAACCTTCAACTTTCCTTTAACTCTTCCTTGCACAATCGTCTTAGGATCATCAGGATGTTCCCTAATAAGTTGGTTTCTTTCCACTTCATTATCAACCGTATGACTATCAGTCAACTGCACTGCTTTCAATCCCTTGTTTTCGTCATCATCACTTGCTAAAACCGCTCTACTATCACCTAAATTCATTATATACAAATCTTTCCCTTGCAAAAGCCCAACAAGAACACAAGAGCCTACCGACACAATATCCGGTCTGTCCTCCATTTCTTGCTCAACCATATACAAGAAATCATTTTCAGCTTGATTAAGAGCACGGTGTAAGCTATCAAGCACTCGGTTTTTAGGCCTTGTTATGTTATCTCCATCTTTAAGAAAATAATCAAATTCAATATCTAATGAATTTAGATTACACCTAATAGTTTCATAAAATGTGCCAGCTAGAAAATCAGCTGCATCACGCCCATTAAATCCATCATAAATTGCACAGAAAACCCAACCGTTTTCTTCAGAACAAACCGCTTGAACTCTATCTTCACCAGCGGCTCCACCTGCCACTTGTACTTCATCTGCATTGAGGAAATCATCGTTTCTTGAAGGTGCACTATATGGCTTTGATAAAAATGAATCAAAGTCAAGCATTTCAGGGGTTGACGGGCTGCAACTTAAGTTCGACATGCTACTTTGGAAAGATGATGATAATAAATCTAGTTTTGTGAATGAGGGTGAAGAGGGTATTCTTCGAAATGATTTTGGAGAGTCTAAGGATGGAAGAATTTCTGAGCTAATTAAACCATTGCATATATTTGTGTTGGCTAATGTTGCATTTGCGCTTATGGCGGCTCCTGAGAGGCACGAGAATGAACTGCTATTTCTTTGGAGTTTTTTTCCGGAAGGGATATCGTACGCGTCGGTTGTATTACATTTATAGCCAAAACTTACTTCCATTTCTTCACCAGGATCAAGAATTGATTTTTCATGCATCATTTTGATCTGAAACATCAAAAAGAAAACGTGTGATTCACTTAGCAAACTTAAGCAGAAAATGCATATATTTTATCAAAATTTGATCTAAAATTGAGCAATTCAAGGATGTCTCTCAGTCATGACACACCGTCACACGTTTCGGGTTATTTTATTTAATGGGTTAAGAATATAAAATTATACTTGTCCATCTCAAATCTCAGTTTCATCTTCACTAAAGGTGGAAATTTATTACATTCGAAAGGGTGGATTTGGGTTATGTTTTTCTTAATTAAACGGGTCAGGTTAATGAGCTAAAAAATGCTCAAAAGAAAGCTGGTCAAACAGGTTAAAGTCGCTCACAATGTACTCTTTTTACAAATATTAAAATAGTATAAATCTCGTAATTATATTGTCACACTATTATACATAAAAAGGTTAATTTTATTTTATTTTATTGAGATTTAGTTCCATTCAACCCAACCAAACCCGGACAAAAAAGTACTCATTTGATATGATTGTTACCAAACCCGCCCCACCCACCCATACACACAATTGTAAAAAGACCAGTCAAATAAACAATGTTCACACTTTTTATGTTTAGAAAAATGATAAATTTGATCAACTTTATAATTTTCCAAATTTATAAATTTGAACAATTTTATTTGTGGCATCACCAAGAAGCCAAATATGTGTAACATGAAAACTAAATGTTTGATTTCAAGCGCATATGATGTCGAGATTGCTCTTCAAACTTGGTGCAGTTATTTTAATGACAATGCAGCAATCAGCAAACGGATAATTATTTATTAAAACGACAATATGATTTCAAAATCATTATAAGAAATTCATTTACATATAAGGGTCAAGAGTTATGATAGTGAAATGGGTTCCGAAAAATCATAAACAAATATAACTTAAACAAACAAAGAAAAGGTCAAAACTAATGACACAATGCACAACCAGTAGCCACATAATTACCTCATAAAAAACACATTATAATAACAAGATCCGTCATTAATCTAACCTAATCTGACCCTACTGATACACAACTAAGAATTAAAAATGAAAGCATCACGAAATGTGAAAATGAAAAGGGTTTAAAAGTTGTTTTTTTCACTAATTCACAAAACAAGAAACCTTAAATCTAAATAATAATGATTAAAAAGAGACCGTTCAACACAATAAAATTTACCGGTTTAAGCATCCCTTATATATACACATTACAATATCAAAACCTGCAATAAAGTAAAGCCTTGAGGAAAATAACAAAATTAAACATATAGCTAATTCCAATGCATGTAATCAAGATTTTTCATTAGTGACAACATATAATTACAGAGCGTGACATGAAAGACTCGAGAACAGTGAAATGAAAAGGGGTTTGATTAAAACATGTATAATAACAAGATACACAAAATTAAGAAACAAAGCTTCACGATTCCTATCATAGAAACACAATTAATTTATAATCATTAAGCGCAGAACTAATCTCAATGCAGAAATCAACATCCAAATAAGCTCCCTTTTATGAATCAGCATAGAATTACAAAGCTTGCAATGGATATGATTTAGCTCATTCAACAAGAACAAAACTTAACAAACAGTGTTCAAAATAAAGACAAAAAAGTTTATAGATTTAAGTAAAAGAACAAAATCTTGAACTTAGCTCCTTGAAGAACAAAATATTTTCAAAACTTAACTAATGACAAGGCAATAATCAATGTCCATATAAGCATTCATTAGGCAGTAAAATCCGAAAGTTTTGGTTGAAATAACCACATAACAAGAATCACCAAATAAAAAATAAAAAAAATAAAGATCACAAATTTAAGCAAGGAATCAAATCTTGAACTTACAAAACTTTTTTTTTGAAAGGCATTATACTACATAAAGTAACAAGACTAGCAAGATGCTAGGATTACAACGCAAACAAGGGTTTAACCCCAACAATCAACCCTAAGAAATACAACCAAGAAAATCCAAGAACTAAAAGAGAAAACATCCATTATTGAAACATAATACAATTGCAGGAAAATGGTTAGAACCCAATTCAAGAAACAAAAAATACAAACACCCATTACAATAAACACAACAAAGATCAGAAATTCAAGCTAAAAACCAATCTCAAACTTACAAAACTAATGACAATGCATTAACCAATTAACAAACTAAGGATTTAACTAATACCCATCAAACAAAACACGATAAAGATTACAGATTTAGACTAAAAATCCAATCTTTAACTTACAAAACTAATAACAATATAAAAACAAAAATTAACAAATACCCATTACAATAAACACAATAAAGATCACAAATTTAGACTAAAAATCCAATCTTTAACTTACAAAACTAATGACAATGCATCAATTATTGCAAAGTTTATATATAAACAATAAAAAAACAAAAACAAAAACTAACAAATACCCATTACAATAAACACAATAAAGATCACATATTTAAGCTAAAAATACAAATCTTTAACTTACAAAACTAAAAACAATGCATCAATTATCACAAATTTTATACACTAACAATACAAAAACTAATAAATACCCATTACAATAAACACAACAAAGATCACATATTTAAGCTAAAAAACAAATCTTTAAACTACAAAACTAATAACAATGCATCAATTATCACAAATTTTATACACTAACAATACAAAAATTAACAAATACCCATTACAATAAACACAATAAAATAACAATAAAAAAACTAAAACTAACAAAAACTAAAACCCAAATCTTTAACTTACAAACTAATGACAATGCATCAATTATTGCAAATTTTTTATAATAACAATAAAAAAACTAAAACTAACAAAAATACCAATTACAATAAACACAATAAAGATCACAAATTTAGACTAAAAATCCAATCTTTAACTTACAAAACTAATCACAATGCATCATTTTATGTAAATTTTATACAATAACAATAAAAAAAACTAAAACTAACAAAAATAACCATTACAAGAAACACAATAAAGATCACAAATTTAGACTAACAAAATACAAATCTTTCACATACCTCCTTGAAGAACACCAAAAACCCAAATGAAAAACACCAAAAAGCAGTCAACTTTATGTAAAAAAAAGAATTTGTAGTAATGGGTTTTATAAGGAAGAGAGTTTAGTTTGGAATAAAAGAGTGGATGGTTGAGAGTAGTGACGGACGAAGGAGAAGGATACGGGAAGGAAAGGTCAAATATTTGATTGTCTAAAAATTCGGTAAATTTGTTAAAAACCACCCATTTTAAAGCTTGAGTGGGTCCCACTATCCCCCACTTGGAGTGTGCTTTTTCTAGCTGCCCAAGAGCCAAACACCTTCTCAAGATGTTTTTTTGTTTGTTTTGAGTTGAGTTGTTTGAGATTAAAAAATATTCATCACATCACATCTAACTACAGTGGATTCTTTGGTAGATTTTTAGGGAAAGAGTCGAAAATGGTTACGGCTGTATATGTGTTAGGTTGTGTTAAAAAAAGTCGACGAGGCGTTTAAATTGAACAGAAAAAACCTCATCCGTTTTAAACTAGTAATATAATTCTTTAATTGAGGAAATTGATTAATATGGTAAGTCGATAAGGTTTGTTTATTTCAAACGTAATTCAATTCAGATTGAGATCCTTTTATTTTTCACTCTCTCAAGTTCTTTTCAAGTTAATACTAGTAGGGTATCCACGCGTTGCAGCGGCGGGTACCTTAAAATAAATGTTAACGACATCAAAAAAAAAAGAGTGATAGCTAAGAGTTGTAAACCTTTTGGGATCGAGCCCGTTGGCCCGTGCTCGTTCGGGATCGAGCCCGTTTGGCCCGTGCCCATTTAGGCTCAAGCCCATTTGGCCCGTTGCCCGTTCGGGCTTAAATATTTGTATAATGTGTTTTATTATTTGTATTAGTGACATTTAGTAGGAATTGTGTTTAATTTTGTTGTACAATAATATACTTGATAATTTGTTTTTCTTATGTAAGGGGTGTTTTAATAAGTGCATTAATTGTATTTATTGACCAGTTAATTAATGTTAGTAAATGTGTTTTAATTAGTTGTACTTTAAGCTTAAAACTTGTAATGCTGAATTTTAAGTATTTCTATTTAAAGATTGTATTTAATGTTAGAAAATGTGTTTTAATTAGTTGTATTTTTAGCTTAAGAACTTGTAATTGTATTTAATGTTAGAAAATGTGTTTTAATTAGTTGTAATTTTAGCTTAAAAACTTGCAATGCTTAATTTTAAGTATTTTTTTTTAAAAGCCTTTATAAAATAATATGATATTGTAAGAGTGAGTAAATTAATGGGTCCCATATTTTTAACATACAAACTTTAGAGAAACTTTAGAGGATCTTAATACAATTCGGAAGTATGACTTAACATGAAAAATCATGAGGGTGTTGGTTTTTCCATTAAGTCAATGGTTTATTCAAGTTGTTTTTTTTGTTTGTTTTGAGATTAAAAAATATTCATCACATCACATCTAACTGCAGTGGATTCTTTAGTAGATTTTTTTTGAGAAAGAGTCGAAAGTGGTTACGGCGGTATATGTGTTAGGTTGTGTTAAAAAAAGTCGACGACGCCATTTAAACCGAACAGAAAAAACCCCATCCGTTTTAAACTAGTAATATAATTCTTAAGCATTGCTAAAGCCTCCTACAACATCCTCCTACTAATCCCTCCTACACACATAATAATATTATATATAATTTTTCCACTTATTCTCTCTCTCTATCCAAACCGTCAGTTCTGACACTTGTCATGATCCTTTGAGTAGGAAGATAAGTAAAATGTTTTGGTAGGAAGATTTATCATTTCTCATAATTCTTTAATCGAGGAAATTAATTAATATGGTAAGTTGATAAGGTTTGTTTATTTCAAACGTAATTCAAAAGTATGATTAACTGAAAAATAACTGGAAAAATAATGAGGGTGTTTGTTTTTCCATTAAGTCGATGAATTATTCATAATTATGGTGATTAAGCACTTATTCAGCATACGAAACAAACAAAAACCACTTATTTACAAACATACCATTATATATATGCACAAACGCTGTAGATAGACAGAACTTAACAACAATTGAAAGCAAACAAGTCCTTAGTGTGATGTTGCTTTGACAAAGAAACAATAGTCGCCTAGTCAACTAGTAAAAAAATCGAACTCAGATAACTTGAATAAAGAAAACCTCATTCGTTCTACACTAGTAACGTACTTGTGCGATGTTAACGTGACAAAGTAGTAGTCACATAGTCATTAGAAATACGATCATCTAATGGTTCCAACCCCACTTCTAAATGGTTGATATACCTTGTTAAAGACATTTGTTTTTTTATTCATGTATTATAAGAAGGCATGTTGATGTAAAACAATGAATACACAATAGGTATTATATTTTATTGATCAAATATTTATATTTGAATACATAGAATCTTATAAACCTTAATGGAAACCCCTACTAACTTAATACAACTGTCCATGGGTGTAATAGTCAAATTGCTAATGGAGTTGAGTTATAAGATTTTGACTGTCCATGGGTGTAATAGTCAAATTGCTAATGAAGTTGAATTATAAAATTTTAGGTTAAACCCTTTATAGGGTGTGTCGATTATGTAATAACTCGTCAAAACTTAACATATTATAAAGCTTGGGTTGTGAGTTGTGGCTACTAACAATTTTGATTTTCTATTGTGGTTTGTAACTTGTAAGTATATTTACTTGTAATTAACAATTTGTGGCTTTTTACATGACATGTTTTCGTTAATCTGAATTGTCATAACTATCACATCAAAAGATAAAATGCCTATATATCAAGATTAGAGCAAAGGGTATGGTGAAGAGGAAGGGCTCACCGTTGTGAGGTGGCACCTCTTCACCCTTCTTCGTTCCTCTTCATCACACCAGCCCACCTCTTCACCCTTCGCCGTTGCAATGAAGTAGAAACGGACAAAAAACTTTTGTAGATAATAGTGTTTAATTTGTGTTACGAGAAAGGAAAATAAAATAAAATTAGAGGTGGATGGGGCCTAAAATGAAAAGTTTGTTTTGTGTTATGAATAAGTGGTATTTTGAATTGGGAGTGTTAAAATAAGATGACACCGGTGAAACCTAAATGAACAGGAAAAGTTCTTCATTACACCCTTTGCTCTTAGAGCAGCCGGTGCAGCTCTTCAAATGGTGCTCGCCACTCCAACGTGGCATCTCCCTTCCCTCGCCGTAGCTCGCCGCTGCACCCCTCGCCATCCTTCGCCATTTTGTTGCTACTCGTCTGCACAACGAGCATATGGTCTGACAAAGGAGTACATGTATACGTTGAGAAGTGTTAAGTTCAAACGGATAAAAAAAATAAAGTTGTAAGTAGTGGACCTCAAATGAGTAAGTTGAGGTTAGTTGTTGATGATGAGAGGGTTAGTTGTGAAGAGGATGTAAGGTGATGTGACACCCGTAGCACCCAAATGAAAGAGATTTGATTTGTCACTGCACCCATGCTCTTATAGCTTTTTCATGAACGTGATATTCTCACTATTGAAAACCTACTTTTCTGAAATAGTACTGTAGTACATGAGTTCTTTGACTAAGATATACTATGTTTTTCAAAAGTGGTGTGCTATGAACAGTTCTTTTCACAAAAGTGTCCTATTCAAACAGCCATTTTAATTTGTGGACTAAATTGCCTCCTGACTAAATTTGCTCTTTCAAGATCACTTTTGTAGGATGGCTTCTGCCTTTCTAATCAAATGTCGTTATAGAGTACCAAACAACTAAAACCTACACAACTAATTTCACTTATCCATTCTTGAAAAGTTAAGTTGTCAAACGTTTTAATTTTAGCTTTGGTTAAGAAAAGTTAAGTTCTGCCTAGCATTTTTCTCCAAATCTAATCTTGAATTAATACCTAGCTTGATACGTGTTGTATACTTGTATTTGTGGTATTTTGATACCTATTTTTGTGTGTGAATAAAAGAGGTAGTTAAGGTGTAGCTAGCTCACAAATTTCAGATCATGATATTGATTGGGTTCGCTGTTAGGATTATAATGTTATGTAGAGATGATCGTTCGTCCCTTTACAAGTATTATCAATTTTGAGGTATAAGACTCGCTTAATTCTTAGGCTGGGCACAGAAGGACCATTCGATCGATCCCATTCGGTCGACCCTAGTGTGGCAAATCGGTCGAGTAAGGAAAAAAAGGGAATTAAGTCGCATGTAAGATCGAATTGCATTTTCATTTGCTTTTGAAATTTGATCCATGTGACCATTTGTAGCTAACGTTTAAAGGTAAAAACAAGAAAAAAAAACCCTACCGTTTGATTTTTAGAACACTTTGGAAAAAAAAATCTTAAAAATTACCTTATAAATACACGACACATACACACTTCAATTCACAAATCTCATTTCAAACATTCTCTATTTGAATAAATGTTGTAATGTTTTAATAAGTGTTGTAATGTTTTTATTTTATTTGAATTAATATGTAACGTTTTAATTATGAATGTAATTTTAGTTTGTGTTAAAAATGTTTTTTTTTGTTAAAAAAAAAAAAAAAAAAAAAAAACAAAAAAAAAAACAAAAAAAAACAAAAAAAAACTGAACTAGGTCGCCCTTACTGGGGCACTGAATCGCCTGCAGGTCGCTGGAGAGAGAAAGCTGACGTGGCATGGAAAAGTAAAGGGATTGAATCCCCTTACTGTGCCCAGCCTTACGTGTAGATTAATAGAGTTTTGGAAAAAGACTGCAAACACAATAAGATATCATATATGTACTAAACAAGATCCAACGGAAAAAGACTACAAACACAATAAGATATCATATATGTACCAAGAGTTGCGATCCCCTACAAAGGATCAAAAATTAAAAAGGCTAAAAAGTGTTTCTAGCCACTAAGCTAGTGCCATGTGTCCCCCACCCACTCCCTCCCCTTTTTTTTTAATATTTTTTGTTAAAGAACATTTTGGTCATTTGACTCATTTTTTTAATTCCAGCTTAAATTTTAAATGCAAATAACTTTCAAACGAGAAACTTTTACAAAAAACCGATTTCACCATAATTTTTAAAATTTAATCCTCTTTAATTTGGTATAAATCTTTTTAATTTTTTCGAAACTTTTTTTTTTGACATATTCATTGGGTCATGATTTTCTTGAAAATTTTAGCATTTTCGGCTCTAATTTTGTCTAGTTTAAAGGCCGAATTTTGCAAAACTTAAAACACGAAAGTTGTAGCTTCTTGGCCATTCTTTACCCAGAAATTTGAATCACTCAAATCCAATATGATATGAGTGAGATATTGTATGTTAAAGATGACGTTTTAGTCATATTTGTTGCACACAACGTGTTTGATGAAATGTTTAGCTTAGATTTTTAGTCTTAAAATCAAGTTAAATGCACTAATTTTTGTACAACAATGCACCTTTAGTTATTTTATTAATGTAAGATTCAAAAAGTTTTGTTTTTTTTTTGTTTTTTTGTTGTTTTTTTTAACTGATGAACCATATGATCTGATGAACCTTATTAACTGATTTTTAAAAAAGACATTTCGTTCATCAGTTACTTTGGTTGAACTTATTAACTGATGAACCTTATTAACTGATTTTTTTAAAAAAACATATCGCGTGTTAAAGAGCCTTATTAACTGATGAACCTTATTAACTGATGAACTTATTAAATCAATTAATAAGGTTCATCAGCCTTATTAACTGGTTGAACTATATTAACTGATGAACTTATTAACTGATGAACCTTATTAACTGATGAACTTATTAAATCAGTTAATAAGGTTCATCAGTTAATAAGGTTCATCAGTTAAAGATCCTTATTAACTGATGAACTTATTAAATCAGTTAATAAGGTTCATCAGCCTTATTAACTGGTTGAACTATATTAACTGATGAACTTATTAACTGATGAACCTTATTAACTGATGAACTTATTAAATCAGTTAATAAGGTTCATCAGTTAAAAAAACAAAACTTTTTGAATCTTACATTAATAAAATGACTAACTGATGAACCTAATAACCTAACTGATGAACCTAATTACCTAACTGATGAACTAAATGTATATTTTAAAAATATAATGATTAAAAAAGTTTACTTTTTGAGTCTTACATTAATAAAATGATTAATAATGCATTGAGAAACAAAAATTAATGCATTTAACGCAATTTTAACACTAAAATTCTAAGCTAGATATTTCATCAAACACATTGTGTGCAACAAATATGAGTTAAACACCATCTTTAACGTGTGATATCTTACTCGTATGACATCGGATTTGAGTGATTCAAAAACCTGTGTAAAGAGTGAATCAAAATAAAAAACTTTCGTGTTTTAAGTTTTTAACGATTCGACATTTATGAGGGTAAAAAATAGGGCCGAAAATGACAAAAAAAATCAAGAAAATCACTAACCATTTGATATGTAAAAAAAAAAGTTTGAAATATTTAACAAGATTTATACCAATTTAAAGAGGATTAAATTTTAAAAATTATGGTGAAATCGGTTTTTTGTAAAAGTTTATCGTTTGAAAGATATTTGCGTTTGAAAATTGAGGTGGAAAAGTAAAAAACGAGTAAAATTACGATTTTGCCCCTAAACGGATATTTTAAATAAAATATGTTGGGGACACGTGTCGCTTGCTGGTTATTTTTTATACTTTTTAAATTTGTTTCCCTTTCTAAGGGATCCGGTACCTATGTACCAAACAAGATCCAATGATGTCCCCGTGACCCAGATAACTCCCTAAAATATTCCTTCCATTTCTTCGATCTTTACAAAAAGTTAATAAATCATGTACATGAATAAATATGTTTGATCATAATAAGATATCATGTGATCATTTTCCAATTCCTTTTATCTCTATGGATCCTTTGGCGCTTTCACAAAGAGTCCACTCTTAACTTAAAATGTCCAAACTAAAGTCTCATTCTCAATGACATGTTAGAATATTGAGGATCATAGTAATTTGAAAGTCGTGTAAACACTTTCAGATTGAAGTATTTCGATGGTTCTATCGAAATCTTAAATCGGATAAAACTTAAATTTTAGAATCGAGATTGTGTTTTTGTTGTTATGAAAACAGAACCAGACATAGAAGATATATTATGACCACAAAAATATAGGTCCAAAATTACAGGAATTTTATTTTTAAGTGCTCTTTGTTAAGGCTTTCATTAATAAAATGTCGTTCAAACTTTTTTTTTTCCGAATTCCTTTGCTACAACAACAACAGCGATACAAAATCCCACATGAGCGGTGTATAGGGAAAGTATAGTGTAGACGGATCATATCCTAACTTTGGGTAAACCCAATTACTTAGGTAAAACAATTATATATCCATACACAATCAATTTAGTAATACAGTATATATGATGTTATATATTAAATATTACCTATCATTACATCCATTTATGGCCAACATGAATGTATAAGAGGGCCTTATTATGATATATGTACTTAATTCATTAGTCACAAATAGAACACAACAAATCCAAAATATATCTATAAGTAGATTTTAGTTCACTTCACTTCTTTTAGTCAACCTGACCTTGAGATCATGCTTCATTTGAAGTATCATAGAATCTGCTGGAAGCACAGGATGCCCTTCCATGAGCTCCATGTGGTAACGGTATATCATCGTAGCTAACACTATCCTCAATTGATAGAAAGACATGTCTTTATCCACACAAGTTCTTGGCCCATTATTAAATGTCGTCGACTTGTAAGATGGCTCATACTTGATTCCCCCCCCCCCTCCCCCCCCCCCCCCCCCTCCCCCGTCCTTTGAAATCCACCTCTCGGGCTTAAACTCCATGCAGTCTTCTCCCCATATTGATTTCGTCCTTCCCCTGGAATAAAAAGATTATGCAATTTTGGTGTGTTTATCTACTTGGTGGCCGCTTGGAAGGATATCTGGCTGTAATCATGGACGGACCTTAGTGGAGACCCGCCCTCCCAAAACATTGAGGTTTTATTTATATTTGCTTAAAGGAAATTTAACTTTAGCCGTCCCAAGTTAACTATATTGAACTCGGCCCTCCCAATAAATTCACCCAAGTTCCGTCTATGGCTGTAATGGAGATTTGTGGTTACTTGGAACAGATGGAAAAAGCCTTAAGGATTCACATAAAGCTCCATGCATGAAGGTATTTCAGTTTGCTTAACTCTTTCGCGTTCAATCTTTCACCTACTTTGGCTTCCAAATGTGTGTAAAGCTCTTCTTAATTGAATCTTATCTTCTACAACCGGGTTTCATGCAAGGTTATAAAAGAACCAAATTAGAACACCACTAAGAGTATCTCTTCCCACATCCATAAAATCCAGGATGTCTCTCAAAAGTTTGTTAGGATCCCCAAAACTGGAATATCGATCTCTGGTCTCTCTAAGAAGAGTTGGTAATATATACTAAGAACGATTTATCTAGTCCACAAGTCATGGTGTTGTACTCGTTTTGTTTCTTTGCTAACCATGTGTATATGAAATCATCCATAGTTTTTCATAGCATCACTCAACTTCTCATTTCCTATTCCAAGAAGTTGTTGCAATTTCCAAAGGATTAAGGGTCTTACATGCCTATGCAAGATAGCTTCTTCCGCATGCGAGAAGGCCTTCACACATGCATGAGATGAAAGGTAAATCAGTAGAGAAGGTTTTTGGATCGTTATCTAAGCGTATGTTGCATGTAGTGTAAAAATTGAACTTTTCAAATACTTCTTGCAAATCCACCTCTATGCCTTGTTAATTTAGAAAAGGACTCAAGTACAGGTAGAAGCCCTTTTTCCACCTAGCTTGTTCCAGATAACTGTTTCCAAATTAAAGACTTTTATACTCCCCTTATTTTCAAATTAAAAACGCATACACCATTACTAAATGTGGTAGTTTGCAAATCATTTTCCCCATATGTGTGGCCTAATGCGCATTGCTCATATTTCCATATAGCTAGTGGACAGTCATACCCTTAACTCAATCACGCCATGAAGTTGAATCAAGTTTAACTTCTGCACCTTAGGAATGTAACCGGGGAGGCGATCACACAACCCAGAAGCCTCTTCATATGATTCTAAATATGCAGGAAAGATAACATTTCATTTATACCAGAAGCCGTGTCAAACTAATGAATGATAAAAAATGTCAGTTTCATTTAGATCAAAAGATATGTCAAATTAATGGATGATAAAAATGATTCTAAATATTTAGAAATTAAAAGATAACAGTTTCATTTATAACAATTCAGTCTAAAATCCATCGCATATGACAAGATTGGTTCTAAACTATTTCAAAAGAAACACTAGTTTAACCTTTAATATATTGAAACCTCATGTATGATGCATTCAAATAATTTCAAACGGTATTTTCATCAACTTTTTGGCCGAAATTTTTATAAACAAATGATTGACACTCACGTACATGTTCAAGAAGTGCATGTCTCCTATAAAACTGTATGAACCACAAAAAGCAAAGTTCTTAAATCATACATAAGTTATGCTTTCTAATCCATTTCACATTTCCTTTATATGTATATATGATGTCATACATGCATTCAAATTTCCAGGTAAACGAGGTCATATCCTTGTGAAAAGATAATATCACCTTTTATTACATGACCCATACCCCGCTCATGCGGGATTAATGGGGAATCGTTGTTGCTTTTATACATGAGGACTTTATTATGAAATACTTGGTTCACATTATTCAGTCTCACCTTCAGACCATTCTTCAACTCAAGTACCATCAAATCTGTTGGAAGCACGGGATGACCTTCCACTAGCTCAATGTGACAGCAAATGATCGATGCTAACACTATTTTTATCTGAGATAAAAACATCTCTTTACTGACACAAGTTCTTGATCCTGCATTAAATGTCGAGAACTTATAAGATGGCTCATGTTTTATTCCACATTCTTTAGAAATCTATCTTTTGAGCTTAAACTCCATGCAGTCTTCTCCCCATATTGATTTCATCCTTCCCATGGAAATATAAGATAAAACAATTTTAGTTTTTTAATACTTGATGGCCGCTTGGACGTTTTGTTGTAATGGAGTTCTGTGGATAAATATAAAATGTCTCGAAGGGGTAAGCGAGGCGCATCATTGGGTAAGAAAAAATATGTGCCTGAATCATACAATGTCGAATTCAATCATCTTGGAACAACTACCCAAGAAAACGATAGCATATTCAATACATGGTTTTCGACACAAGTAAAATCACGTATTCCTCACCATTAGAAATGGAATGAAGTAACAGATGAAATGATCTTTGTGGTAATTAATATACTGAGATGTTATTCAAATAAATAAATATGTGCTCTTTTTTGAATCCATCAGGAGACTTGGAGTACACAACTTAAGAAATCCAACCATGAACATGAAAGTTAAAATGTATGCTTGTTACAAACTTTGTAAGGAAGAATCGACGACCATTTCAAAAGTTCTCTTTTATTGAAGCTTTACATTGATAAATTTCATTGCTTCTAAGAGCAAGGAAAAACTTGTGGTTTATGTTATGACGTTGCTTATGCAGTTATAGTTTATGTATGATCATATTTTCAAATAGTGTTAATTGTTTTTCAAAAACATCTGTGTGTAGACAAAAAGTGATAAAGCAAGCAAAGTGCACTAAAGAACAAGGATCCAGCTTGAGTGGATAGTTGGGGGTATAGTGGGTTGAGAGCTTATTGGAGGGCTAATAAGGATGCTCTAGTTGCACGGTTTCCAGAACTAGGTTTTGAGGTTCGATACTTCATGGTTTGGGTAGATTAAGATCAAGGAACAAAGACATGGGCAGTGTTCATGAAAGACTAATTGAGTTGGTATGAGATGTACTAATATGTTTTAACTATTGTTAGAATAAATCTTCTGACGACTATATAAATACACGAGTAATATGTTGTAGCTATTGTTTGAGCAGGTTGAAATAGAGCGTCAAATAAATCTGATGGTTCTTTCTTATAGGAGAAAATGATCAACTAATAGGGGTGCTAGGACCGGAGCACCCATGGAACTAGGGCAGTATCAAGTGTTCTTGGAATTAAGAAACCCTTACTTAGGGGGTAAGAGGAATAAAAGGAGTAACAATTAAAGATTAGAAGACACGGGGAATTATGACAAAGGACACAACAGTCGTAGTGAGGGCTAAGGTGATTGAAAAGTTGGCCGTGCATGAGATTGATAGGAAAAGTGAGAACCTCTATTGGGCACTCTACTTGTGTAGTCCACTTTTCGTATTGTTCTCATGTAGGGCCAATTCTTCTATCATCTTAGCCCTCACCAAGATCGCCCTATCGTCCATCATTTGAGTCCTCAAGCCTGTTAACTTTTTTTTTTTTTTTCTTTTTTTCTTTCTTACTCCCTAAGTACCCTAAGGTTTCCTTAATTCCAACAACACTTGATATTGTCCTGTTGGTTCGCCTTGGGGGCTCTGTCCTAGCACCCCTATTTGAGATCATTTTCCACTATAAAAGAAGAACCAACACATTTCATTTGACTTTCTTTTTTAACCTATTCAACGAAGAGTTATTACAAACATATCAATACATCTCATACCAACTCATTAAGTCTTTCGTCTGCTCCTAAAACCTCGTGTCTTTGTTCCTTTGTAATCTAGCGAAAAAGTGAAGTTTTGCGCGGTACACCCCTAGTTATGGAAACTGTGCAACTAGAGCATCCTTATTAGCCCTCCAATAAGCTCTCAACCCACTATAGCCCCAACCATCCACTCTAGCTGGGATCCTTGTTCTTTAGTGCACTTTGCTTGCTTTCTCACTTTTTGTCTACACACAGATGTTTTTGAAAAACAATTAGCACTATTTGAAAATATGATCAGACATACATAAACTATAGTTGCATGGAACAAAGTCATAACACAAACCACAAGTTTTTCCTTACTCTTGGAAGCAACGAAACTTATCAATGTTAAGCTTCTATAAAAGGGAAATTTTGAAATGGTTGTTGATTCTTCCATAACAAGTTTGTAACAAGCATACTTTTTAACTTCCGATGTTCATGGTTGGCTTTCTTAAGTGGTGTCTTCTTCACAATGGATGTTGGAGTAAAATCCCAAGTCTCCTGATGGATTTTAAAAAAGAGCATATTAACTATTTATACTAATATCAAATAGGCGAAACAACACACGTATTTGTTTTGAATAACATATCAGTATATTAATTACTACAAAGATCCATTTAATCTGTTACTTCATTCCATTTCTAATAATGGTGAGGAATACGTGATTTTACTTGTGTCGAAAACCATGTATTGCATATGCTATTGTTTTCTCGGGTAGCTGCTCCAAGATGATCAAATTCAACGTTGTACGACTTGGACACATATTTTTTCTTACCTGATGATGTGCCTCGCTTACCCCTTCGAGACATTTTATATTTGTCCACAAATCTCCATTACAACAAGACATCCCTCCAAGCGGCCACCAAGTAAATAAATAAAAAAAAACTAAAATTGTTATATCTTATAATTCCATGGGAAGGATGAAGTCAATATGGGGAGAAGACTGCATGAAGGTTAATCCCGAAGGATAGATTTCTAAAGAAGAAGGAAATAACATGAGCCATCTTATAAGTTCTCGACATTTAATGCTGGAGTGCAGGATCAAGAACTTGTGTCAGTATAGAGATGTCTTTGTCTCAGATGAAAATAGTGTTAGCGTCGATCATTTACCACATTGAGCTAGTGGAGGGTCATGGCGTGCTTCAAATAGATTCGATGGTATTTCAGATATGATGAAGAATGGTTTGAAGGTTATAAATTGACTAAAGTGAACCAAGTATTTCAAAATAAAGTCCTCATGTAATAAAAGGTACAACAACAACGATACCCAATCTAGCATGAGCGGGGTATGGTTATGTAATTAAAGGTGGTATTATCTTTTCATTTCACAAGGATATGACTTCGTTTACCTGGAAATGTGAATGCATGTATGCCATCATATATACATATGAAGGAAATGTGAAATGAGTTAGAAAGCATAATATCTTAATTATGTATGATATAAGAACTTTGTTTTTTGTGGTTCATACAGTTTTCCAGGATACATGCACTTCATTCCATTCCAAATGGTAAGAAATACATTATTTTACCTGTGTCTAAAACCATGTTTTGAGCTATTCCAAGATTATTGAATTCAACATTGTACAACTTGGGCGCTTGATTATTCTTCCCAGTGATCCACCTCACTTATCCCTTCGAGACATTTTATATTTATATGTATACTAGTTCACGCCTGAAAAAACAAGTTACAAAATTTAAACTAAATGTTAATATAATCACACGGTTGCACAATTTGTAGAGCTACTAATGTAAATTTCATTATACACATCAACGGACCAAATAATAACAGTAACACCATATCAATATCTATTGAAATTCAACACCATCCTGTTAGCTAACTAAGGCATTTCATCCAATACATGTTAGGAATTTCATCCAATACATGTTAGGAATTTCATCCACATTATTTAATGGACCTAACAGTTCTTTTATGAATTTCATCCTGTTAAGAAAAAGTTTATTGGCACAAAACAACGCCTAAAAATTCAGCAACAATGTCTTAAAACTTAAGACACGACTCACATACAGAGAACCAGCATATGTATGCTAAAAAAACACAAACACTAAATAACTAAAGGGCCAAAAGACTAAAGAAGATCCAACTGAAAACAAAACTACACGTCATCAAATGACTATGAAAACAGCAAAACATATCACACCAATTGCACAAAACAGCACAAGCGAACAGTCAAAATTCCATAAGCAATGGCAGCTCGACAGACAAACGTATGCTGATATCTAAGTTTAGGTAACTTTGGTGGATTATCGATTGCTGATATTCTAAGTTTTTATGACATTTGACTCCCTTATATCAATAAAAGGTTTCTTAAATTTTCTTTTGAAGAAGCTAAAGGTTGTATTATAAACATGTAAAAACTACAAGAAACAATTACAAAAATGGATGAGGTTTTCTAGCGGTGTTCAGATTACCCGGTGAGTGCGAGTCTTTGACTCATATTTACGTGGCCTAAGCGAGGTATCTTATTAATGTTTCCGGCCCTATCAAAAACTAATTACAAGTCATAAATCTAAACTATGGCAAATCCAACTCTCCCTAATAATATCTCTGTGAAAAAGTAATCACAAGGAAGACAAAGATTGGGAATATAGTTCAACCAGTCCACATACATTTTTAAGGAAAGCTTCTGAAAGGATCATGGGGATACCCGGCTTAGACCGCGCACATGTGAGTTAAAAGACTCGCCCTCCCCGGTTAACCTAGACACGGAAAATCTCATATATTTATAGGAAAGGATTTATTTATCACTATTAATCCACATACATATAAAACACAATTTTTTTTGTTTCATACTTTAACATATTTTGACATATAATCACTATGAACAAATAAAAAAATAAAAAAATAAAATAAAGAATAATTACCCCAAAAGATTGAATGAAAAAGCTTTAAACCCCAAACCCTAATTTTTCCCCCAAAAAATGTGAATTTTGTTCTGAATTGTGGATGATTATTGGTTTCAATATGTTTGGGTGTTAAACTGTTGGTAAAGGTGAAAGATTTGGTGGCTAAATGGTGGGTTTGAAAGGGTTTTGGAATATTTGTAGTTTTGTACTAGGTCTTTTATGCTGTTAGCCATTATTCTTATTATAAAATGCAAAATATTTTTACACAAACGAATTAGATATGCAACTAAATTTACTAGAATTGTGTAAGTTAACATATTATATGCCGTAAAATGTGTCTACCGCGTGAGTTTTTTTGGTAAGCATATTACTTTAAAAAATTATTTAACAAAGTATGTATCTTTAAAAGTATGAGTCAAGTTATTCTACAAACCAAACATTCCTCACATACCAAGAGACTCATCCCACCATCCATCTAAAAAGGAAATCAATGGTTGAGATTAAAAGCATTTTATTATTTCAACTATTTTTTATAATTTAAATATCTCTTAAACCGTTAATCGTTTAGCGAAAATAATTACACCATCGCGACGGGCATTTAATTATCTTTCTATAGACGGGCACTTTGATATACTTTCGAAAAAAAAAAACGTTTTTTTCACGTTTTTTTTTATGGCCGGAAAAAAAATCATATATGATATTGCATATCATATATGATATGTAATATCATATATGATATTACATATAATATCATATATGATATCATATATGATATTATATGTAAAATCATATATGAAATCATATATGATATATGATATTGCATATCATATATGATATGTAATATCATATATGATTTTACATATAATATCATATATGATATTACATATCATATATGATATTACATATCATATATGATATTATATGTAATATCATATATGATTTTTTCGGCCACGAAAAAAAAACGTGAAAAAAACGAAAAAAAAAAAAATTTGTCGAAAATATATCAATTAGCCTATCTATAGAAAGATAATTAAATGCTCGTCGTAACGGTATATTTTTTTTCGCTTAACGATTAACGGTTTGAAAGATATTAATATTTGAAAAAAAAAGATGAAAGTGGGTTTTTAAATTGTTGGGATTAATCTCATCCATTAGATCAAATAAAGATGGAGGGAAGATGGAGGGTGGAGATTAGTCCCTTGGTATGTAAAAAAAGTTTAGTCCTCAAATGATCTTTACTCTAAAAGTATTTAATGTACTACACTACAAGGATAAGGAGAACAGGCGACGAAGCCCGTCCAGTCGACACTTTGTCGTCGGGACCATGCAGATAACGACAAAAAAACGCTTGACCGAGACCAAACACGTTGAATTTTTCGGATCGATATGCTCCCGTCGACAAGTCGACGGGATCATATTGGTCAAAGTTTTCAACCTCAATAATTGCCAAAACTCGGGCGCGAATTTATCCCACCAATATGTTCACGTCGACATGTCGATGGGAACATATTAATCACGAATAATAACATAATTAGTGGTTGATTAGCGTTAACCATTGTATTTAGTCTTATATTCCCGTCGACATGTCGACGGGAGGATATAATTAAAAAATATTGTAAATACTGGCGAATAAAAAGGCGGGATTTTTTCCCGTCTCTTTGTTCCCGTCGACATGTCAACGGAAATATTTTCCCGCCAAATTTTTCTTTTGCCCCGCCAATATTTTACTTGTATATACCGAATCATTTAACGTCTCATTTTACACGTAAATTCTCACAAAAATCCGTTTGTCAATTCTCACAAAACACACATAACAATGGATGGTTTAACGCCGGAACAAGAATGGTCAAATGCTTTATCACACGAGCTCCTGTATAATGAAATTATACTTCATTGGGGCTGGGAAATTTTTGATGAATATGGTTTTTATGCGAACTGTGCACTGTGGCACAGAGACAAGATTCTGGAATGGTTGAGGAGAAAGCCATACTATAGAGAGTATTTAGAAGAGCTAAATGCTGCTGAAGTTCAACGTGCTACTGAACCTCAAGCTGCTGCTGTTGGAGGTGAAGATGAAGCTGAAAGCACGTTTGACGTCAACACCGGAATTGATAATCTGGAAAATAGAATAACAGATCTGGAAGCTACGTTTGCACGTATCAAGTAAATGAGAGCAAGGAATGAAAAAGGTGGTGCGAGTTCAAGCAAAGAGGGAAGTAGCCGCAAATAATAATAATAATAATAATAATAATAATAATAATAATAATAATAAAAAAAAAATCCTATTATTGTTAATAAAAGTGATAGTTGATAATAAAAAAAAAAAAAAAAATAATAATAATAATAATAATAATAATAATAATAATAATAATAATAATAATAATAATAATAATAATAATAATAATAATAATAATAATAATAAACGGGTTGTTTCGTTTGGTTGTCGAGTTGTTTAGTTTGAGTTGTTTTGTTTGGTTGTTGAGTTGTTTAATTTGAGTTGTTTTGTTTGGTTGTCGAGTTGTTTCGTTTGGCCTGTTTTGTTTGCTTGTCGAGTTATTTCGTTTGAGTCTATATGGTATGTGGTTGAGAACACTTGCGTGATTTAAATAAATGGTTTGCCTTCGTGTTTGTTAATTGTGATATTGTTCCTTCTGTTCCATATATTTTTTGTGCATATGTTTTCACAACAACAATAACATTTTATTAAACAACAACAATAACAATAACACAACAAACAAGGTTCCTAGTGGGCAAGGTTACAACAACAACCTACATACGAAGATTTCCCATATCACCTACCATGTCATTATAGAGGTCGTGAAACAAGGCAACTGAATCAATGGTGTGGTTGTTGGGATGCTGATACACTTCTAGCATTTTGTTGATTACCATTATCTGGTGATTCAGTTTGATGCAGTTTGGGCACTATGTATTTCCAGGACTCGATGTTGAAGGTCCTGCAGTGTAACGAGTTGGTGTTATGGATGGTCCTGCTGAATGAGTTGGAGGCGTTGAAGCTCCAAGAGAACCAGTCATTTTTGCGATTCGTTCCTCCTTCCATAAAAAAAAATCACATCCAAATTCTCTTGTCCCTCCCTGTTAAAGAGTAAAAACTATTATTTTTAACAACTAACCAAATTAGTTATATAATACACAAAAAAGTATGTAATTGTTCACCTTCGATAATGGACACGAATAGTATAGTTTACCCTTTGAGTAAGGTTTATGCGATTCTCTCAGAATTACGTCTCCTCGTCTACAAGGACAAGGAAAAGCTTCAAATTCCGCCATCTTCACCATGATAACAGTTTGTGTTTGTGGTTGTGAGGTTGTGTGGTTGTGAGTGGTGGATAGGGCGTGTGTGGTAGAATCATGACCAGGTGGCCCGATCTACAAGTTGAGGTGATAAAAGGTGGTGGCCGGAAAAAGATTTCGGCAGCCGGAAACTGCTAGTGTCGCCGGAAAACGGAAACTGCTTGAGGTGATAATTGTGTATATTTATTTATATCTTTATGTTAATATTAACTACATTTGATTGTAGGAATTCTTTGTATTGGAGCGCCACATGCGCAATGATGATTGGGAAAACATTCGGAAGGGCATCGATACGTATGTGGCTAAGCGCTACTCCGACAACAAGGGCGACATGAAAAGGGATTACTTTACGAGGCAGGGTGGGCCTCCGGCGGTGAATGTGATACGAAGTAACCCTCCTACGAACGTGGAGCCGTCAGTGTGGGAGGAGAATATCAAGTTTTACATGTTAGAGAAAAACCTGAAGCAAGCTGCCATCAACAAAGAGAACCGAAAGAAGAATAAGGTGTACAGCCGACACGGTTCCAAGTCATTAGCCGCTATTCGCCACGACTAGTTAAGACACATTTTATTTTTATAAAAGTATTTGATTTTTATAAAATTATTTAATTTTAATTATATAATTAAAAATTTTAATTATATAAAAGTAATTAATTTTAATTTTATAAAAGTATTTAAGTTTAATTAAAATATATATGGTGTTTGATTTGTCATTTTTAATTTGTTTAATCTTATATGCATGTGTATATACAGTTTCAGAACAGCAAGGACAAGGAGTACCCGTCAATCATCCAGACCTTTTACGACACACACTGCGACAAGGATGGTGAGTGGTTGCAGGATGAGGCTCGGGTTCAGTATGTAAGTATTGTTTTTTTTATAATTAATTAATTAATTTATTTATGCACTTTAATGATTCATTAAAATATAATCTTGTAATTAGCCTGACATATATATTAATTTTCTCAATTCTTTTCAACTAAATAGGAAGAGATGGTTCGGCTGAGAGATCTGAGAGCGAATACGCCTACAAGGGTGGCGTACACGGAGGAGCAGATACTTGCTATGGTTTTGAAGGGCAAGCAGCGGGGCTACATAGCCGGACGGGGTAGGGTGTTACCCGGCATGAGCAGGCCACCGTTACCATACACCCCGCCTCCACCTTCGGGTATGTTTAGTGTGATAATATATTAATTATAGATTACTCATGACTCAATTTATTTATTGCAATGGCTGTTTTTAAATTTTAATTATTTCGTTTTTAGGTTTGGTCGAGATGTCTGCTGAGCTTGCTGAAGCTCAAAAGAAGATTGATGAGGCTGAGAAGAAGAGCCGGGAAGATGCTGAAGAACGTAAGGCCATGAAGGCGCAGCTCGATTTGTTGACCGGTCTTGCCTCGAGCAACCCGCGATGGGCCGAGTATCTTAGTCAGTCGGGTTCTCAGCACGTGGATGGCTCGGGCAGTGGAGCTGCGCTGGAGGTAGTGGCTCAACTGGCTGGAGCGGGAGTGGCCATGATGATGTGGATGGTGATAGTGATGATGAGTGACTTGTGGATGTAAAAGGTACAAACTTGGGTTATTTTGTGTTGTACTTATGGTTGAAACAATATTTTGGCGACTCTTATCTTAGTATTTCGTAGTTTAACATTTTGGCGACTTGAAAATCATGATATTGAAACATTTGTGGAAATGGTAGCTAGGTTTAGATATTACCACACCCCGTTTTATATCTATTCTTATGTTTTAATGCATTTTAAAGGTGTTTAGTAATAATTTGCAAGTGTTTTAGCCGATGTCGAGTTTTATGTGTTAGGACATGTTGATATTGATAATTGGTTATAGCTTTTAGTATTACAGGTTTTGGTAGATTTTTCTGGAAAATTTTTTGAAAAAAATATGGAAAATTGCTGCTTTGCAGCCAGCAATGCTTATTGGTACCGTCGACGACACTACTAAACATTATATATTACCAGTTTATTGGTACCGTCGACATGTCGACGGCAACAATAACCAAAACATTGACCAGTCAGTTGACTCGTCAATTTGTTACCGTCGACATGTCGACGACGATATATAAAACGTAATTAACGTTTAGTAATTAAAACGTTAATTAGTGTTATTGTCCCGTCGACGGGAACAATTTGACGGACAAGTCATTCGGTTGACTGAAAAACCAAGTGGGACCCACATTGTCGTCTGGTGTGGTCGACGGGACGGCCGTTCCCGACGAAGCATCCTGACATGCTGATGCCGACGCCATGACGTCGGGACGAGATGATGCCGACGTCATGACGTCGGCACGACGCCGAAAACGTCGATTGTACTAGTGCTACGTAATATTATATATTTTTTTTCACAGAATCATTAAAACCCATATATGAAGTTTTGTTAGCATCGAATGAATTGTGGTAGATATTCATGATAATCAACATTTTATCAAATTCTTATTTGATTTTAAAAGATGATGAAAAAACAAAATAATAAAAATTCAAGCATGTTTCTAATGTGCATTGAATTACTACTATCTCATCTCCTACATCTTCATCATCACTGAATCTGTGATTGTAATGGTGCTAATGCATGGTATATGATTCTGACCATCGCTTAAAAGAATCGACAATGAGTAAAATAAAACGTGATATTTGATTTGATTATGCAAGTTAAATGATGATGTTCAATGTCGGTTCGATCAACTACCTTTCATATGATAGCATTTATGAAGGATTTGATCAAGGTGATCAATACTAGAGTACTTTCACATAAATTTTGCGATAATTATGGTTTTTATATTCTTCGTTAGTTTGTTATGATATTAGGTTTTCTTTTTTGGTCGAGCAGTCAACACGAACACAAGGTACTTTATGTGGTTCTCCTCATAATCATCAGAAAATATAAAATTTCTTTCAGTGACGACATCGGAATCATGTAGTGCCTCATCATTAGTTGAAAGAGGGAAAGAGATGAAGACGTGATGGGGATGATGGCTGCTATTAACATTTTTGTTATTTGATAGATACAAAAAAAGATTAATTACATACTTTGTTAATTATTTCTATGAATACATACTTTGTTAATTAATTTTTAAAACTACTATGGTTGCCTACCGCAATGATGCATTATACCCTTTTGATCAACACCTCAACAATAGCACAAAAACCATATAATAAAAATAATTGCATATGTCACCAATTCAGTGATTCAGACTCTCAAACCTATTGCCCTAAAAACTAACATAAAACAATTGCTTAATTAAGTAACAAACTGTATCCTGTTGATAAATTCTTACAATTCCTAAGATTAAATAATCACCCCAGGAAGTTATATAAAAATTTACTTTTTGCACCTTCATATTGATCTGATAGGAGCGGCCACCATGCCACACAACTCAGAAGCTTCTTCATATGAGTAGCAGGTTGCAAGTACCAAACGAACAACCATGTCCAAAAGACATGTCAAACTAATGAGTGATGCGGATAATTCTACGTATGAAAAGATAACAGTTTCATTTATTAATTCGGCTAAAATCCATGTCAAATGACGAAAAGGGTTCTAAACTTTAACCTATAACGTTTAAACACCGCATGTATTTATATCATTTCAAAGGGTTTGGCCGAGATTGTTATTGTAAACAAATGAATGACCAACATTTGAGGAAGTACATATCCAAGAAGTGCATGAATCTAATCAATGGATTTTAATATGTGTAGATACACTTTATATATCTTCAGTCTTGCAGATTGTATCAACCATACAAATTGAGTTCTTAAATCATACATAATATATCAGCATGATTCATTCACTTATATTGATGCATTGCATTCATATTTCCAAGTAATTTACTGAAGCAACTGAAATTAAGAAAGAAAGGAAAATACTTTTCTTCATTCATAAACAACAGAAATAAATAGGTTAGAAAAGTACTGAAAAATGCTAGTAAAAGATAAGGGACATGGCCATGATCTGCTAATTGGCCACTACGTACCTTAACTAATTCAAATACTCAAACATACTAGAAATAGGAAATAAACAAGGATGTTATATTTAATCAGACAACAATCAATATCCTTGTCCAAACACAATATTATTACCTTCTATTGCATGTCCTGCATGAATGCACATGAGGACTTTATCATGAAATGCTTAGTTCACTTTAAATTCTTCTTTTGGTCAGTCTCACCTTGAGACCATACTTCATCTGAAGTACCATAGAATCTATTGGTAGCACACGATGACCTTCCACAAGCTCAATGTGGTAATGGTAAATGATTGTAGCAATCACTATTTTCAGTTGAGAGAAAGACATTTCTTTACCCACACAAGATCTTGGCCCAGCATTAAATGTCGAGAACTTGTAAGATGGCTCATGTTTGATTCCTCCTCCTTTAGCAATCCATCTCTCCGGTTTAAACTCCATACAGTCTTCTCCCCATACTGACTTCATCCTTCCCATGGAATAATTAGATAAAACAATTTTGGTATTATGGTCGACTTTATGACCGCTTGGAAGGATGTCTGATTGTGATGGAGATTTGTGGTTAAGTGAAAGAGGTGGGAAAAGCCTTAAGGATTCACATAAAGCTCCATGAAGATAAATCAATTTGCCTAACTCTTTTGCATTCCATCTCTTGGCTACATTCGCTCCAAAATGTGCGTAAAGCTCTTCCAAAAGCTTATCCTCTACATGCGGATTTTTTGCAAGAATATAAAAGAACCAAGATAAAGCGCTACCAATAGTATCTTTTCCTGCAGCCAAGAAACTAAACAGGACGTCTCTCAAAAGTTTTGTAGGATCCCCAAAGCTTCCAAATTTATCCTTAATCTCTCTTAGTAAAGTTGGTAGTAATAAGAAATGCTTCTCTTGTTGCTCACAATTCTTAGTGTTGTACTCATTTTGTTTTTGAGCTAAGCATGAGTATAAGAAATCATCAATAGTTTTCCATGCATCACTCAACTTCTTCTCATTCCCCACTCTAAAAAGTTGTTGCAATTTCCAAAAGCTTCTTGGTGCAATATGCCTTTGCAAGAGAGCTTCTTCAGCATGTGAAAACGCCTTCACACATGCAACGTATGGAAAACCAATACTCAAGCTTTTTGGGTCGTGATCTAAGATTATTTTGCATGTGGTATCGAACGTGAACCGTTCAAATATTTCTTGCAAATCGACCTCTACACCTTGTCCACTAATGGAATCAAGTATGGGTAGAAGACCCTTTTCCACCTTGTTCCAAGTTATTTCTTCCAATAAACTTGGATATTTAGGATGTTTGAGTAAGGACATGGTGACTTTGCGATGGATCTCCCATAACTCACCATCAGAAGTAAAGATTCCATCTCCTAAGATATCGAAGATCTTACGAAATTCATCACCTTTGGGATAATTAGTGAAGTTTTTGCATAGAACATGTTGGAAGTCTAAGGGGTCAGCAGTGATTAGGATGTTCATTTTAGCAAACCAAGGGCCTTTCCACATAAAGGTGCCACCTGTATGCATGAGAGTTTCAGTCATGTAATCCAACACTCGTTGGGAGTTTACAAGAACCCCTGGTATCATACCAAGAACAGGCCAGTTTGTAGGGATAATGGCTCTTTTGTTTAGATGTATAAACATGAACATGAAAATTGAAATGATAGCGAAAAATATAGAGTGAATGGTTGTGTGTTTAAGGAAATCCATGGGAAAGAATGAAAATGAAAAATAAAGAAATGAGTTTTTGTTTGCTAGGAAAGTTTATGGTGTGCAAATGTGATATGCTTGTTGGTCCCTTAAGTAGACACACAAATCTATTAATCTACTCTAATAAGAATTTACATTTTTATATTGCATTTTGAAACAGTACGTATAGTATAAGCTAATTCAAACACTATTTCATGCATTACATCTTGAAACAACATAAGACATAAGCTCGCGTGCACATTTCGAAGCCCATTTAAGGCTACTCGCACTAAGAAGAGATAATCCATCTCAATTTCACTGTCACGTCAGCTTTCTCTCCAGCGACTTTCAGGCGATTGGGTGCCTCAATAAAAACGACCTACACTACAAAAAGCGACTTTGAGGCGATTGGGTGCCCCAGTAAAAACGACCCACACTACAAAAAACATATCCAACAAAAATACATTTTCTACACACAAAAAAGAAATAAAAATAAAAAAAGAAACCAGGGTGTGATATCGATCGAGTTCACGAACGAGTTCTAAAAAATATGCTTGGTGATCGATTTTGTACAATAGAGCGATCGACAGCAAATCGATCGTCCATGTCGATCATGTAAGCTTACTGCAACTAGCCTAAGCTTGTGATACTCCGTACAAGCTGATTTATTACTCGGTCCCACAACCTGAGGACAAGATATGCACCATGTGGCAAATCAGGAAGAGTACTAGGATACTATTAAACAGCAGCTAAAACAGCGGCCAAGGCTGTGAGGCTAAATCTATTGGCTCGCTGAATTCTATTGGCTCATGCACTCTTTTACCCTCTTTTTATTCGCTATATTAATATGATAAGACATTTTTTTTATAATTTTTTGTTTCACATCTTTTGTCTTTTATTACTTTTTAATTATCAAACTTTATATTTTATGTTCAGTATTTTTATTGACAGTTTTACATACTTTATTAATAGGATAAAACCATTTTTTTATAGTTTTATGCTCTGTATTTATTGTGTTTTATAGTATTTTTGACTTGTTAAACTTATAAAATATTGTTCCATACATTCTACTTCGCAGTTTTACAATAAAAACAAAATTATGAAAATAAAAAAAGTTAATCTTGGTATTAGTTGGGTTAAATGGAGTAGTATTCTCCTCAACTCCAACTTGGGTGGTTTGGGAGTCGGTAGTCTTTTTGCTAAAGATCTTGGACTCCTTAGCAAATGGAAGTGGTGTTTTCTTATGGAAAAGAACGCTCTTTGGCGTTTGGTCAAAGAATTTTACGGTGAGGATGGTGGTTTTGACTCTGTGGTCAGCTTGTTTAATTCTAAAGGTGTTTGGTGTGATATTTTAAAAGCTGTGAAGTGCACCAAGACTATCGCCCTTGTCTTTAAACACTCCTTCTGTTTAGAAGTGTCTAATGGCCGCAATGTTTCGTTTTGGCATGACCCTTGGTGTGGAAATGTGTTTTGTATTAAGGACTTATTCCCAAGATTGTTCGCACTCGATGTTTACCAGGATTACCAAATCTCATATAGATGGCAGTTTGTTGATGATGTTTGGAAAGGCGTTTGGAACTGGAGATGTCCGCCATGGGGTTGTGCTATTGATGATTTTAACAATATTGGGTTGTTGATTGGTAATCTCTCTTTATCCGACGCCTCTTGTGACAAACGGACATGGTCTTTGGATGGTTCGGGGAACTTCAAGGTTAGTACTTTTTCGTCTATCATTCAAAACGTTTATTTGGCTAGTTCTATTCTTGGAGTTCATCATAAATGGAATTCGTGGATTCCTCGAAAGGTTAATATTTATGTTTAGCGAGCCTCTCTAAATAGACTCGCTACTCGTCCCAACCTTCTTGCTTGTGGAGTCCCCATTACCACTGTGTCGTGTCCTTTTTGTGACAGCTATGAAGAGGACCTCTATCATTGTCTCATTAGATGCCCATATGTCTCCCCCATTTGAAGAAAAGTATGGAATTGGTGGCATCTTCCTTCACCCTTGTCGTTACCTTCCTTCTCGGTTTTGGATGTCGCGTTGGGTAATATTAGTGGATGCTCGAAGCTCAAGAAGATCATCAATGAGGTGTTTCAAGTTTCTATTTGGGCGATTGGAAGCGAAGGAATAAAATGATTACCACGTCCTCGGAAGATGCTGAAAAGGTTGGAACTGAGGACGTGTTCCCATTCATTCAGAGAATTACCAAAACTTGAATTGTCGGTCGTTGTACGTCGAAATCTACTTCATGGGATTGTTGAATATCTCGGCATTTTGATGTTTTTTTGTAATTTGTTTAGTTTCTTGGGTTTTGGGTTTTCGGGCGCTTTCTTATTTTAGCCCATGTTTCGCTCTTTTGTATATACTTCTTTGTAGATGTTGCTCGACCTACTCCTTGGAGCCGGGTTTTTAATGATATCTTAGCCTTTCAAAAAAGTTAATAAAGAAAATTAGGGGTGGTATTGAAATAACTTTAAGGGTACCAATAACTTATACCTTTTTTTATTGCTGCTTTATTAACCAAACAAGCATAGTTCAATCAGTTGAAAAACCCTTTACTTTTAGAAACAGAGGTTGAGGGTTCGATCCTCAATTCCTACAAAAAGGTAGGAGGTCCTCTGAAAGCAGTCTCTCTACCTTCGGGTAGTTGTAAGGTTGTCTACATCTCACCTCATCAATACATCGTGGGAAACGGAATTGTGTTAACTTGATTTTATTATTAGACTGGAGGGAGTGGGAGGGTTTTTTAAGAGTGAGTGACTCACTCACAGCATGAGTGCCACGCCCCCATTACCAACTCACGACCCAAATTCACTATTATGGTGAGTAACTCACCAAATATTGTAGCATTTAATGGTGGGGCCACAAGCAAAAGTAATGTTTTTTTTTATTTGTTGTGTGAGTGTGTGTGGAATATTTAGTGGGTATATTTTGTATAAAATATGTATTTTAATAAATGGTGAGTGGGTGTCACCACTACATTTGTATGGTGAGTGGGAGTGAGTGGAATTAAGAGGAGAGATAAAGCTGAGGTGGCGGTGATTGAGTGTTGCACCACTCCCTCCTGCTTTAACCAATTTTTTCCTTTTCACTTCGTACGTCCTTTTCCCCTACCTTTTCGTATGTCATTTCAAAGAATATGTGTGAATGGAGTAAATTGCAAAAAAATTTCCCCAAACTTTCCAAAAAATGCAAATTATGTCCGCCAAAAAAAAGTGCGAGAAATGTCCGCAACGTTTCATTTTTCTGCAAGTTATGTCCATGAAGAGTTACTGTAGTTGCAAATTCTTGTTTTGGCTAACGTTCGTTAGTTTTTCACGTTAACAGCCGTGTGAGATGACTATTTTCCCCACATTTTCTTTAATAACCGCAAATCTACCTTTTTGCCTTCTTTCCCGAAACTATGCGAAATGACTTATTCACCCTCCAAACCTTGAGGGACAAAATTCGCGATAAAACTTTCATATGAAACCTCTTCATTTGGGGCTGTTTGTTCACCTAACAACTGACACAATCATAAACACATTGTATATTCATCTAACACATACAAACATAAACCTTAATTGCTCAAACCCTAATTTTTTAACATGGATAGTGGTTGTACTGGAAGCGGGAATGGGGTTTTCGTAAAGAAAAACAAAGGGAGAGTGAGGCCTAAAAAATACGGTCCGCTACCTGCGCCTTCGGTTGCATCCCCTAACCCATGTACACCTACGCCACAACAAAAGAGCGGAAGCCCTATTGGTAGTGGAAGTATGCAACGAGTATTGGATGTTGTTCAGTTCCTTTATTTGTTTAAAATTGGCATAGTTTTATTTGGTAATTATAGCATAGGTTGGAAGTATTAATGGGCTATTATTGACTGTGAGTGATGCAAAAAAGTAGCATTGACTGAGTTTTAAATTTTTGTTTCATAGTACTTTCAATTAATTTTTGTTGGTAGTGCACTGGTAATCATTTGTTATCTAGGGTAATGCCTTCAAGTAAATTATTTTTCAGTTGCTTGTGTTAAGTGATCACATCTAGTCTTGGTGTTTCATGTTTCATTTTGTATTAGTAATCACATCTACTCTTGTTGGCTATCTTTATAGATGACAAGGAAAATGCGGAGAGCATTTGTGATCGTATGGAAAACAGGATTGCAAAACTTGAGGATTGCAAAACTTGAACATATGTTATACAGGGCAAATTCCTGAAAGGTTCATTTTTTTCAATCTCTTAATTATAATGTAATGTAAATAGAGTTTGTATTACAGTTTTGCTATCTTAAATAATCTTTGCAGGTATCATATCCAATGTTGGGCTTAAATTGATTGAATGTTTGGTAGATGATGAAGAAGTATAGTGTAACCTAGGCAATAACGATGAATTATTGGATGAGATGAAAGCAAGATATGGGCAATAACTTTAAACTGATTGAATGTTTGTGAATAATATTATCTCGATGAGAATTAAATTGTCTTTTTTTAGATGAACACTTTTATATACTTTTGACCGATTTTTTTTAGATTGTTTTATGAGTATTGAAATTTCACTTTCAAAATCACATGTGATTTTTAAAATAACTAATCACATGTGGATTTTTAGGGTGTAAATTTTAACACTAAAAAAACTCAAAAAAAAAGTTCATTGAAAATATATCGAAATGCCCGTTTATTGAAGATAAAAAAAAAAAGTTGTTGTCGCGATAGTGTATTTTTGTCGCTTAATGATTTACCGTTTGCAATATATTTATATATTTTTAAAAGTGAAAAGTAGTTTATATTATGTGTAAATCCTCTAAATATAGGGAATTTATAATTAATAATAGGGATGATAACTTTAAAAAGCATCATACTTGTTCACAAAACTCTTGTTGGTATCGAACAAATTTTTTTACTTATATGAGTACTGAATTTTCAATTTCGGACAATTTGAGGTACTTTGTGACATTTTTGCCCTTCAAATTATTAAAGATCCAGGGGCAAAAATGTCACAAAAGTACTTCAAAAAGTCTGAAATTAAAAGTTTAGTACCTCAAAAAGTCCGTATAAGCAAAAAAATTTGTTTGATACCCAGAAAAGTATATTTGGACAAGTATGATAATTTTTAAAGTTATTATCTCTTAATAATAATCTAACATATATTTCGTAAAACTGGTGTTGAAGGTTCAATACCACAATCAAAAAAACATTGTCAAAAGTGCATCACTACGTATATAGTTTTAATGTTATATACTAATACTAATGTTATGAGAGTATTATATATTAAAACTTATAAAACAAAAGAAACATAATAATATTAAAGTCATTGATGAGAAATTTGATAGGTGATTAGGCATGTATCACGAGTGCAAATAGCAGCAGTCATATGTAGCATCAGCTTTACTGCATCAATGAGACACTGCTGATAATTATTAAGTGACCACTTCTTAGATCTTCTCACAAGTCACAACCCATTCGTGACCTTTTGAGCAATTGAGCTTTATGTCTAGAACTATTGTTATCACACTTGATACCTTAGCTTTAAGAGACCGGTCACCACTTTTCAAGTGAGCGTTACCATGATGTTCAAGCATATCCATAGTGGTAATTGGTAAATGAAAACCCCCACCCCAATCGCGGAATTGTCACCACCCCAAAACGTTTTCTCTAACACATGAAGTCACGATATATGCAAATGGCATCCATAATTTTCTACCGTATAACTACTAGCTAGCTATAGTTTGAGGTGGAAAATACCTTGTATCAAAAGACAACACACAATTAACAACGAAATTCTCTATAGTCAAAGTCAAGTTGCCAACCACTCGGTCCAACGAGCCATTAAAACTTCTCGTGTTTATACAGGTGCTTTCAACCCCTAGGTCCACAAAAAAGGCAAGAAAATTTGGTTCTCCTATTTTGGTCAAGAATGTCGAGGCCTAAAATGACCGCTAAACCACTAAAAGATAGTGTTGTGTTCTACCTATTTGATGTTGTGATAACTAAAATCGGATGCTAAACAAACCCTTAATATCTATATAGAAATCTCCAGCCTAAACGGCATCATATGATGCAGAATTAGGATCCAATCTGGTAATATACTTCTGTTATTCCCTTCTTTGTCCTCACTTGAGTGACCTGAACAAGCAAACCAAACAAATTTAATGAACCGACTTGAGCATAATTACTTGTAACAATCCACCTTCGTCATGTTCAAACATGTAAAAGATTGATTATATTGTGTTAGATATTATAGAAGTATAGAACATGTTTTTTGTTATATGTACCTATTAATGCATTGTATGATTAATAACGTAAATTATATAGGTATATACCTTGATGTTGACAAGATCTGAAATGTTGGAAACATGGGTGCCACCGCAAGGGCATCCGGGAAAATCACCTAACTCACAACACGAGGAGTGCTTTCCTGGATAATAAAAACCATGTTTGACTTTCACAGTCAATGAGCATACTCTATAGATGTAGTTCAAATTGTAGCCATCACTAACAGCGAAAATTAAAAAATTTAAATAACACCAAAATAAAATTATCGTGTTTATTTCATGTCGGGTTTATGAATTCAAAGAGTTGTCCATTTGACGGTTTGACCTAAAAGTCAAAATGTACAATGAGTAACTGATTTTAGTTAATAAAATCTAAAGATTTCACTACATAAAACAGAAAGTTGGTTGTCGCACCTTAGGAATGTAATCGGGGAGGCCACCTGCACACAACTCCGAAGCTTCTTCATATGAATATACGCCAACAGAGACCTGAAACGTAAAAAAAAAAAAAAAAAAAAAAAAAAAAAAATTATAAATCAATTTGTGCATGAATAAATGGTTTCCTGTTTGCGGAAAAAATCATAAACAACCATATATAAATACCACCTTTCCTCCCCTCGAAATCAAATTATTTGCTTCTAACTCTAGTTCCTTCTGCTTACTTTGCAATTCAGCCTGTGGAACAGTACCCCTATATTCAACATACGGCCTAAAAAGATAAAAGTTGATTAATACGATCGATTTAGTGGTCAGCAAAAGAAAAGAAAATTACTACTTGTAAGCTTTATTAGTACTTATAAGTTCATAAAGGCCAGAAGGCGAGAATAGCATGATAAAGAATAGAGGTGGCAAGATGGGTGGCTTAAGGAACGAGTCAACATGGATTTGAGATGATACTTGTCATTTCTTAGGATGAGTGAAACAATCCGGGTTGGCTCCACAAACTATTTTTCATCCATTTCAGAGAAAAGTTATAGTTAAGTAATGTGTTAATTATGATAACAAAAACAAAAATCATCATCTAAATCTTTACACCCCTTTTCTGTTAAAATACTTTAGATAAAATACAACCCAAATCGACCCATTCACATGAAAACGGATGAATTATCCACCTCTAATTCACTTACTAAAACAATTCCTTACAACTCCCCCAAACTTTTTAAAAACTAAAAAAAGACCGAAAACATTAACATGTTTGAGAACTTAGGTTTCGTGGACATAAGCTGCAGCAGCAATCACCAAAAAAAAAAAAAAAAAAAAAAAAAAAAAAAAAAAAAAAAAAAAAAAACCCACTAATAGTGACCAAAGAGTCAAATACCATGAAGATCATTCACGAAAACTGTATCTAATAAGGCATTTAAGAGAAAAGAGAAGTAAACTAGCTGTAGCATAAGTAATCATATTCATACCCATCAGGGAAATGATAGCCTTTGCTTGGATCCAAATGACTTAATCCTACTTTTTCCAGACATAAATCCAGTAAATGTCCAGCTGAGTGTAACCTGCACAGAAAATGAAATCTTTAGCATCAAATATACACATTTAGGACTTACTTTACCTTCTAATTAGCAATGATTACGTGAAACTTTTAGCTGTTCATTTCTCTACATTAAGATGTGAACAGTCTTAAATTCATATGGTATAGCTATGTTGGTTGCTCTAGACAGAACTCGTAGCCTCATAGTGATTGCTTATCTGGGGAATAAACCAACACAAGGTAAAAAAAAAAAAAAAAAAAACTAAGTTGCGGAATGGAGCTACTAAAGACCGCAATGATCAAAGTAACTTGACAATACTTGATAGATTCTGTGAAAGCCTACGAGTCGCCCAAGGTTTATAAGGCTACGCAGATGCAATTACAGGCCAAAATATTAGCAAAACTACTGTGGCTCCTAAGCCCAAAGTGACTCAAATAGCTCAGTGATGCTCCATTCGAAATTAAGCATCTTAGAATAAAGTATTTTTTATAAACTCCAATACTTGTAAGCATAACCTATGTCAATTTTTTTCAAGAATTTAACTTTTTTCCACTCAGACTCGCAAAACATGTATCTCGTTTCATTTATAGTGCTTTGTGAAAAGACAACAAAGTGTCAAATTTAAACTATAATCACGTTACCTAAATTTTTCCTACTCAAGAACCAATTACGTGCTTGAGGGCGACGGTATTGAGCTTGGGTCTATAATGGAAAATACCTAAAACTTAGGTGGGAGGATCGACTTAAGTTGGACATGAAGGAGCTTCTCTTGTCCGAAGACATGACCTCATATAGGAATGCGTGGATGGATAGGATTAGAATTTGCGGGTAGTTCGGGCTAGGTTGGTTGAGGGTTTGAGGTAGTTTTTGCGTCTAGGCTTTTCAGGCATTTCTTAGTAGTTTTGCCTCTTGCGTTTTAGATATAGAGTCCCATAGCTTGTCCATTTAGGCTTATTAGGCGTTTAGTTGCCTATCATGTTCCTTTTGCTTAGCCCTTAGCTATAGGCCCCTATAGTGTTGCCCTGCTTAGATCTTAGCCGCTCTCTTTAGGTCTTGGTTGTAGTTGCTTTAGCCCCGTTCTCTTAGTGCCCTTGCCCTTTTGCGTTTTTTTCTGCTTTTATGTTTGTATGTTTTGCTCGTGTGTGTCCCCGTCTCTTTTGCGCTTTATCTATTCTATTTTCAGTTTTCTCTTGCGGCATCTGCTTTTATCTTTGTATGTCTTTTTTGTCTTCTTTGTTCTTTTGATGGTATTATGCCTAATTGCTTTGTATGCTTGTATAATCTTTTTAATCTTTTGTATGCTTTGTTTGTCTATTTGTCCTTGTGTATGTGTTTCTCCGGTGGCATACGCTTTTGTTTGTTTTTCCTTTTTCTCTAAGTTATTATGATGGTTTTTGTTCATGGCTTGTTTGGTTGCGCCCCATCGTATGTTTTATTTGTCTCCCAATACTTTTTTTGTACTTTATGCTTATTAGCCATTTAGTTGCCTATCATGTTCCTTTTACCTTACGCGAGGGATTCGGTTTGTTGATCTTTTTATTAGTTGTCAATGTGTTTTTCTTATCAAAATTTTAAGTTTGTAACCCGGCGTACTACCATATAAAGTTTTAGTGATATTACTTTGTTAGTTTGGGGAAAAAAAATTCCCTCCCCCTATTGCTAATATCTCGCTGCGTCCCTGTGTGTAGGTATATATATGTGTACAGGGATATAATCATGTATGTAAGATGTAAAGAAAAAACAACAAGAATGTGTGTTAAATTGAAAAAACTAACCAAAAATGAAGAGATTAAGGGATAATTCCTAATATGCCCCAGTTGCCCAATTGATTTGCTTATTTGCCCCAAAATTCGGAGTTTCTTAATTTAGACCAGGGCAACCTGTAGTTTTTGGGCAAATGAAATCTGCAAGTGAAAAGTGTCACTTTTCAGATTATTTTTTGGGCAACTGTAGGACACTTGTCATCATATGAGTCGAGATACCCAGTTGCCCGGTCTAAATTAAGAAACTCCGAATTTTGGGGCAAATAAGCAAATCAATTGGGCAACTGGGGCATGTTACGTATTATCCCAGAGATTAATGTAGCAGTTGAGTTAAGGTTGAACATGCCATCATAGTATTTGAGGATGGTTGCTGGAGTTGTTGTTGTTGTTGAAGGTGCTTGATGAGGATCGTTATTCATGATGGTTACTAGCATAGTAGTGTCTAAAAACACATATAGTGAGACAGAGATATGGTTTTTAACCGTTGACTATTGAATTAGTTCCGTTGGTTCCTAGGAAGTTGCAATCCTTAAAATCTATCCATATGTACTTGTACAATACTTTTAAAAATCTGATTATTTAGTACTTTAGTTATATCACGAGTACTAGAGCACTGGGTGCAGTCCTTGTTGAGGCTCGCCACAGTGACTTGGCACCCTTGCCACACCTCTTCGCCACACCAGGTGAGCTTGTTGTAGCTTGCCACTTTATTGCTACTCGTCTGCATGACAAAGCAAATAAACGTCCTTGTTTGTCAGATTTGGTATGTTACTCACTCAGTTAAAAAGAAAGAAAAAAAAAAGTAGTGGTGGTATCCAAATGAGTAAGTTGAGGTTAGTTGTTAGTGAGGTGTTAGTTGTGAATGTTTGTTAAAGTGATGTGGCACTCGTGGACCCCAAATGTGGAGGTAAACTTCCTCACTACACCTAATGCTTTTTTTTTAAAAAAAAAAAAAAAAAAAAAAAAAAAAAACTCCCTCCAACTTAAAATAATTCTCCATTAATAAAAAAAATACACAATTATCAGCTTTCTTTTTCTTACTTTTTATACATTGACAATTTTACCTTTAACTAATTAAATTAAAACTTTTTTAATGTTTGTAATACCCTCAAATGAAGGTAATATGGTAAACTCGAACTAAATTCCTTATCTATTTTTGAAAGCTGACAATTTATTTGAGACAACCCGAAATAAAAATGTGATCAATAAATATGGGACAGAATGACTACTAAACATAGCACCGAGACAATTTAAACTTTAAAATATTCAAACATGCGGAAGGATAATAATTATTGATATCTATAATACTTAAAGATTCATTTTTGGTATATTTAACGTGCACAAAAATTTGTACGGTGCAACATATCAAATACAATCATGGTTCACTTCAATGCAATTAATGTACAACTCTTCACATGCCTGCAATTAGTCTAGTTACAACCAAAAAGAGAAGGGAAGATGAATACGAAGTGTAACATATAAATACCATCTAATTAAATCAAAAAAGTCTTTAAATGTGAATCTTTTCAATTGTCTCTTTGAAGATTATAAATAGACAATTATGACCATCTTCACCACATAATTTTTTTGGCACCAATCTTCACCACCGCCCTATGTATCATCATGCTCGAGTGAACCAGTGTTAGAATGGTGACGACGGTGACTATATTTCCAAGAGAAATATGGAGCAATCATACAAGTATGCAGAAAGTGTTAGCATATTCTATATAATGTGGCCTTAATCTATTTACGTCTAATATCATTGTACATTATATAAGTTGATTTATTTAGGTAATAATTAATTGATTACCATAATGTGGCTCCTAAATCTTGATGGAAGATTTGACTAAATAAAGATTATATTACGTATTGTAATCTATACCTTATTTGGAGTTGATCCCTACTCAATCTCTCACTATAAGTAGGGGATTAGTTTCACCCCATTACACACATTAATATTACCATCATCTTTGTGAGAGGATTTGGTAGAAGATCTAAGTTCCACTGTGTAACTCTATGGCGTTCTCCTCTCTCAACTCAAGTAAGCTTCCTTTTAATGTTTATGGTTGTGATCGTACATTATGTTATTCATGTTTATTGGGAATAAATCAAATATGTGGCATCAGAGCAATAGGTCCGAATCTTGTTCATTTTATGATGTCCCAATCTGTTGTTTTTATTGCATGACTATTATATTAATTTTACATGTCAATCAATTACTTTATGATTCATTTATTATGTTGATAAGGATAAACCGAATAACAAAAAAAAAAAAAAAAAAAAAAAAAAATATGTATAACAGAAGATAACTCATACTAGTAAAAAGAATTAACACCTTTTGATTTGTTTAAGTTATTATTGTTTTGCTAGTATGATTGGATCTGCCATATAAATATTTAATATATATATTAATGAAAATTAAAGATCATAACCAGATTGATTTACTTACGTGTTTTTATCCTATGGCTTATTTATTATTTTATCAATCATGTAAACGTACTAGTTGCATTCTTATCGATTCATATGATGTGCGTTCATGCTTTATGTATTATTCGTTTTGGATCTCATATTGTTTTCCGTGATATATCTTTTGGCTAATACAATGCTGCGACTCAACTGTTTAACTTATGAGACTATTATTTTGATTATGTGACTTTACTTTTGTCCTATGTACAATCAATTATGTCTCCTATTTGAACTTTATTAATGTTCGAAAGAAAGAAAAGTATATTTATATACATAATGAAAATTGTTTTCTTTCATAATGCTTAAATAAAATAGGGTACTTAAGACATGTTATTTGGCTAACTAATTGTTAAGATTGAATGTTGGCCCAACGGAAAGCACTTAATCGAAACAATTATGTGAATTAAAGTCATACTAAGTTACGTGTTGGTGTGTTCGTGATTGTGGATTACCCCAACGGATAATCATAGTTTTGACCGCCAAACGGTATTTTGCAAATTAGAGAATTAGTTAGCAAATATTTCTGCCCAACGGTGATATATTTTGTTGATTGATTTTGCATAATTTAATTGTGAGGTTATTAATGGGTTGTTAATGGAACCAACGAGAAGTTAACAATTACATTCAACTTCTAATATGAATCTAATATGGTGTTGTGGTTAGATTTGTATAACTAGCTTTTACCCTATAGTTGGTTATTATTATGATATAGTCTTTATGTGATTTGTACCGTGGAAATAATTTTAGTCCTATATGAGCTTAATGATGAATTTGTTGTTACAGCTTTGACACCTAATGCAATTACCAACTGTGTTTCTGGCATTGAACCTCTAAATGGAACTAATTTTTCATCGTGGAAAGAGCAAGTGAAAATTTCCCTCGGCATAACTGATTTGGACTATGCATTAAGGTTCGACAAACCTAACCCTCTAACGGCTACTAGCACGGCCGATCAAAAGAGGACTTATGAAATATGGGAAAAGTCGAATCGCATGTCCCTAATGATAATGAAGAACTCTATTTCGGTAGCTATTCGAGGAGCCATTCCGGACTCTGAGGATGCTAAAGAGTACTTAAAATCAGTTGAGGAACAATTTAAAGGCTCGTCTAAAGCTAATGCGAGTGCTCTTATTCTTAAAATGCTCACCACGAAATATGATGGTCTTAGTGGAGTTCGTGAGCATATCATGATGATGAATGATATGGCCTCTAAATTAAAGGGCATGGACATGGAAATATCTGAAGGTTTTCTCGTTCATTTCATAATGACATCTCTCCCCGCTCAGTTTGGTCCTTTTAAGATCAACTATAATACGCAAAAGGAGAAATGGAAAATGAGCGAGTTAATGGCCATGTGTGTCCAAGAGGAGGAAAGGCTTAAAATTGAAAAGCCGGATAGTGCTTACCTTGCTACCACTAAAGGCTACAAAAAGAAAAGTTTTAAAGTTAACAAAGGTTCTAAATGGGAAAAAGGAAATTCTGACAAGGCAAGTTCAAGTAATGGCAAAGAATCAAGCCCTAAATGTCGATTATGTAAGAATCCTGGCCATTTCCAAAAGGAATGCCCAAAGTTTCGAGAATGGTTAGATAAGAAAGGTTCGTTATTTTCCTATGTCACTTATGAAAGTTTTTTCATTGATGTCCCTTCAAACACTTATTGGATTGATAGTGGTTCCATGGTACATATAACAAATTCATTGCAAGGATTCCTTTCAAAGAGGATGCTACAAAAGGAGGAAAGAACCATTAGAGTTGGCGACGGGTATGAGAGACATGTTGAAGCCGTAGGAACTCTTAGATTAATTTTAAAGAGTGGTTTCAATATGTATTTAAAAGATACACTTTATGTCCCATCCATTACTCGGAACCTTATTTCTGTTCCTAAGTTACTTTTTCATGATTATGAATTTATGTTTGGATTTTATGGTTTGAAAGTGTATTTTAATTCTCATCTTGTTGGCACTGGTTCATTAGAAAATAACCTCATTAAATTGCAATTAGATAGCAACTTTGAAAAATCCCTATTATCAATGGATGTCAATGTCATTAGTAATGGAAAAAGAAAATATTTAGATGAAGAAAGTTCCTCGAGATTGTGGCATAAACGTCTTGGTCACATATCTAAAGATAGAATGCAACGTCTTGTAAAAGAAGGAATTCTTCATCATCTAGATTTTTCTTTTATCAAGTAAACATAAGTGTAACGAGAATAATCATCAATAAACGTAATAAAAGACTTATGTCCACCTATGCCATTTATAAAAGGTCCACAAATATCTGTATGTATAATCTCAAGAAGATTTTTACTTCTTGTGGATCCTTTCTTAATAGTCTTAACAAATTTCCCTTTAATACATTCTACACATTGATTAAAATCAGAAAAATCTAGATGATGAAGAATTCCTTCTTTTACAAGACGTTGCATTCTATCTTTAGATATGTGACCAAGACGTTTATGCCACAATATCTAAAGATAGAATGCAACGTCTTGTAAAAGAAGGAATTCTTCATCATCTAGATTTTTCTGATTTTAATCAATGTGTAGAATGTATTAAAGGGAAATTTGTTAAGACTATTAAGAAAGGATCCACAAGAAGTAAAAATCTTCTTGAGATTATACATACAGATATTTGTGGACCTTTTATAAATGGCATAGGTGGACATAAGTCTTTTATTACGTTTATTGATGATTATTCTCGTTACACTTATGTTTACTTGATAAAAGAAAAATCCGAATCTCTTGATGTATTTAAAATCTTTAAGGCAGAAGTTGAAAATCAACTAAACCGTAAGATCAAAATAGTGAGATCAGATAGGGGCGGAGAGTATTATGGTAAACACTCTGATCTGGGTCAAAGCCCCGGGCCATTTGCTTTATTTTGTCAGGAAAATGGAATTGTTAATCAGTTTACTGTGCCTTATACACCACAACAAAATGGTGTTGCAGAAAGGCGAAATCGCACCCTTATTGATATGGTGCGAAGTATGATTTGCAATTCTAGTCTTCCAGAGTTTTTGTGGACTGAGGCATTGAAAGCAGCAACTCATATACTTAATAGGGTACCTTCTAAATCTGTCCCTAAAACGCCATTTGAGCTTTGGACAGGAAGGATACCTAGCTTAAGTCACTTTAAGGTATGGGGTTGTCCAGCTGAAGCAAAGATTTTTAATCCTCAGATAAAGAAACTTGACTCTAGAACCATTAGTTGTTATTTTGTTGGATACCCTGAACGATCTAAAGGGTATCGGTTCTATTGCCCTAATCATACCACTCGAATTGTCGAAACAAGGGATGCTGAATTTCTTGAAAATGGTGAAATTAGTGGGAGTGGTAAAAGAAGCATTGACCTAAATGAAAGTTTAATGGATGCTCCTAATCAAGAGTCATCAATACCATTAGACACGGAAAACACAACAATCGTACCTTCTGATGAAGTTGTTGATATTCCAATAGTCGATGCACCACCACATGATCAAAACCCAAATCCACCTATTGACCAGCAACCATTAAGAAGGTCTGAAAGGACCAGAAGACCTGTTGTTCATGATGACTTTGTAACCTATCTAAATGAGGATGATTATGACTTGAGTAAAGTTGATGATCCCATATTCTATAAAGAAGCCATTAATAGTAACCAATCAACTCAGTGGCGTGACGCCATGAATGATGAGTTGAAATCAATGCAAATTAATGATGTTTGGGAACTTACAGAATTACCAAATGGTGTAAAACCTGTTGGTTGTAAGTGGGTCTATAAAACCAAATTAGACTCGAAGGGAAACATCGAGAGATATAAAGCACGTTTGGTTGCTAAAGGCTACACTCAAAAGGAAGGGATCGATTACAACAAGACATTTTCTCCTGTTTCGAGAAAGGACTCCTTACGTATAGTCATGGCATTGGTAGCTCATTTTGATTTAGAGCTACATCAAATGGATGTTAAAACTGCATTCCTTAATGGTGATTTGCATGAAGATGTCTATATGACACAACCAGAAGGTTTTGTGGTTGAAGGCAAAGAACATATGGTTTGCAAATTAAAGAGATCCATATATGGGTTAAAACAGGCTTCTCGACAATGGTATTTGAAATTTCATGAGGTTATGGGTAAATTTCAGTTCAGGAAAAATGCAGTGGATCAATGCATATACCTTAAGATTAGTGGGAGTAAATTTGTCATACTTGTGTTGTATGTCGATGACATTATTCTAGCAAGTAATGACTTAAATATGTTGTTTGAGACTAAAAGGTTTCTTTCAGAAAATTTTGAAATGAAAGATCTCGGGGAAGCCTCTTATGTGATTGGCATTGAAATATACCGAGATAGGTCTCGTGGGATATTAGGCTTGTCCCAAAGGGCTTATATCGACAAAGTCCTTAAGAAATACAACATGCAAAATTGCTCACCAACTGTTGCCCCTGTTGTTAAGGGTGACACTTTTGGTACATATCAGTATCCTAAGAATGAGTTGGAACAAGCAGAAATGAGACTTATACCTTATGCTTCCGTAGTTGGAAGCCTTAATTATGCTCAAGTATGTACACGCCCTGATATCTCATACATTACTGGTATGCTTGGACGTTATCAGTCCAATCCGGGAATGAAACATTGGAAAGCAGCTAAAAAGGTTTTGCGATATCTTCAAGGGGCTAAGAACTCAATGTTGACTTATCGAAAAATGGATAACCTTGAAGTCATAGGTTACTCAGATTCCGATTTTGCTAAGTGTAAGGACTCTTCAAGATCCACATCATGGTACATCTTTATGTTTTCAGGAGGTCCTATATCATGGAGGAGTCGTAAGCAAGAACTCACTACAACTTCCACTATGATGGCTGAATATGTTGCATGCTATCACGCAGCTAGTCATGCCATACTATTGAGAAATCTAATTTCTGGACTAAAGGTAGTTGACTCTATTTCAAGGCCTCTCAGGCTATATTGTGATAATAGTTCAGCTGTTAGATTTTCAAACAGCACTAGTTCCACTGGAGCTGGTTTATATCTCGAGACTAAGTATTTATATGTTCAAGAGAAGGTTGAAGACAATAGCATTGTCATAGAGTATATTAGCACTCATGACATGTTGGCGGATCCGCTTACTAAAGGTTTACCACCCAAGCTCTTTTTAGAGCATGTTGTCGGCATGGGTTTATGTGATAGCCAAATTTAAGGATTTTATTGTTTTTGTTTTCACATTATGTTTGAAGTTTGTTATTCTCTAGTTTGCGCACATTAATTGAGATCTTATGAACAAACAATTATTTTGGATCATTTTGAATGGATTTATTTTATTACCATTTTGTATTTTCCATTCATATACATTATGGATTATGATCATGATCATGTAGAAAAGCTAATAGTATAATTAGTAGGGGTCCCGTGTCAATAGCGATGCTAGTGACTATGTTAGTTTGCGTTAGTGATTCTATATGGTTATGATAATGTTATGAAATCAACTTGGCCAATCTAATGTTGTACAAAATGTAAATAGAAATAAGGCCAAGTGGGAGAATGTTAGCATATTCTATATAATGTGGCCTTAATCTATTTACGTCTAATATCATTGTACATTATATAAGTTGATTTATTTAGGTAATAATTGTAATTGATTACCATAATGTGGCTCCTAAATCTTGATGGAAGATTTGACTAAATAAAGATTATATTACGTATTGTAATCTATACCTTATTTGGAGTTGATCCCTACTCAATCTCTCACTATAAGTAGGGGATTAGTTTCACCCCCATTACACACATTAATATTACCATCATCTTTGTGAGAGGATTTGGTAGAAGATCTAAGTTCCACTGTGTAACTCTATGGCGTTCTCCTCTCTGTAAGCTTCCTTTTAATGTTTATGGTTGTGATCGTACATTATGTTATTCATGTTTATTGGGAATAAATCAAATAGAAAGTAACCGATAATGTCATTTAGCCATGGGTAGTCGCTAAAATCTTGGTGTCCACACTCATGGCCAATAACACATAAACCCATCTGGACACTACCTTAAAGGATCGAGTAAATCGGTCACTCCACATACGAAATGAGATCAAGGAAAAGGTATGATGAGGATCAGAGCAAAGAACGGTTGTAATGGAGATTTGTGGTTAAGTTACCCAAATAATGTAACTTAACATAGTAGAAAAAGAAAGAAAAAAAAAAGAGAACAAGGAAAAGGTATGATGAGGATCAGAGCAAAGAACGGTTATAACAGTGTGGTGGTATTGCTTTTTTTATGTTGCTAAAAGTAAATGGTGGTCTCGATGTGTCTCCGTTTTCAGTTGGGAGAGAAGAAATGAAAGAGATGCGGAGGCTATATGATTAGGGGTGTGTGACATTATAACTTTAGCCTAATGTCATAAAGGGTTAAACCCACGTGTATCTTATTTAATAACAAAGTGTCATAGTAGATTAGAAATTGGGTCAGGCTGTTAGAATTAGTTTTGCATGTCCATGTCTGTTTCGTTTATCTAATACGCAAATACACAACAGTAAACTAAATAGCCATCAATCACTTTCAATAATCTAATAGATAGTTACAATATTTTAATCATTAGTCGACATGCACTATATATTCATAATTAGTGAACTTTACGACTCAAATATACACCATATGTTACATATAATGGGTCATGTATGCATGTAACTTTATGTACAATTACTTGAAAAGACATACACTTTTGTTTCTCAATAAATGTAACATATTTGAAAAAATTCTCTTCATGTATACTCTTTTAATTTGAAGAAAATAACTTAAATACTCGAATGCCCTTTACGTGAGATGTCGCATCAATTACAATGTTATCGAATCGTGATACTTGATCAAAGTACATTGCTTTTGAATATACAAGTTATATATTGTTATATATTTTAGACTCACCATCACGTTAATAAGTCAACAAATTATTACTACGTACAACATTGCTCAATTAACATCAAGATACAATTTGTGCAACGCACGGGATTTCCACGCCTCATATTTACTAATAATTGCCTTATTTTTGCATTTAACCTCTCTTAACTCATTTTAAATCACATTAAGCATGTTTTATTTTTTAAACTTAACCCTAAAGATTATGTTTAGCGAAACATTTTTATTAAGTGACAAAACAACTATTTTATTGATTTGTTTCACAGAATATTTTTAAAAGAATTGTAACGTGAATGAATTGAAATGTGTTATAATTGTAATGTCTTGTAATTGAAATTTGTAATGTGGATGAATTGTAATGTGTTTTATGGTGAAAACGAGTTTAGCGGAATTTAAGAGTGTTTATGCTTTCTAAAAAAACATAAAATTACCAAAAATAATCTTTTTTCAATCCTTATACTTATTTCGTCATATACTTCGAACCTACCTCACTATTCCCCTTGAGAATGATCAATCCTCCGAGTCTTGCCTATACTACACTACAACAATTAGATACTCTGTCTAGGATAATTGTAAAACTTAGTGGTTTTGCAAATTTTCGCATCATTAGAGTTATGTTAGATTGTTCTCTAAATCATGTTCTATTATAAATAGACATGAAATTTCATTACGTAAACATCACAAAACACAATTCAATAATATATATAAAAGTACTGAAAAACACACAAAACACAAGTCAATAATATATATAAAAATACTGAAAAACACTAAAAGAAAAGGATTAAGTAACATGCCCATAATCTCCTAACTTGACACCAAATTAAATATTTCTAAGACTCAAACATACTAGAAATAGGAAATAAACAAGGATGTTATCTTGATGCAGTCAACCAACAATATCCTTGCCCAGATTATTGCATGTCCTACATGAATGCACATGAGGACTTTATTATGAGATTCTTACATCACTTTACTTCTTTTAGTCAATCTTACCTTAAGACCATTCTTCATTAGAAGTATCATAGAATCTGTTGGAAGCACAGGATGACCTTCCACGAGCTCAATGTGGTAGTGGTAAATGATTATAGCTAAAACTATTTTCAATTGAGAGAAAGCCATGTCTTTACCCAGACAAGATCTCGGCCCAGCATTAAATGCCGAGAACTTGTAAGATGGCTCAAGTTTGATTCCTCCTCCTTTAGAAATCCACCTCTCGGGCTTAAACTCCATGCAATCTTCTCCCCATATTGATTTCATCCTGCCCATGGAATAATAAGATAAAACAATTTTGGTATTATGGTCGACTTTATGACCGCTAGGAAGGATGTCAGGTTGTAATGGAGATTTGTGGTTAAGTGAAAGAGGTGGGAAAAGCCTTAAGGATTCACATAAAGCTCCATGAATATAAATCATGTCGCCTAACATTCTGGCATTCCATCTCTTGCCTACATTCGCTCCCAAATGTACGTAAAGCTCTTCTAAAATCTTATCTTCGACGTTCGGATTTTGTGCAAGGATATAAAAGAACCAAGATAAAGCGCTACTAATGCTATCTTTTCCTGCAACCATCAGACCCAATACGGTGTCTCTCAAAAGTTTAGTAGGATCCCCAAAACTTCCATATTTATTCTTGATCTCTCGTAGTATAGTTGGTAGTAATAAGAAGCCTCTCTCTTGTTGCTCACAAATCATAGTGTTGTACTCATTTTGTTTTTGAGCTAAGCACTTGAATAAGAAATCATCAAAAGTCTTCCATGCATCACACAACTTCTTCTCATTCCCCACTCTAAAAAGTTGTTGCAATTTCCAAAAGCTTCTTGGTGCAATATGTCTTTGCAAGAGAGCTTCTTCAGCATGCAAAAACGCCTTCACACATGCAACGTAAGGAAAATCAATAGACAAGCTTTTTGGGTCGTGATCTAAGATTACTTCACATGTGGTGTCGAAAGAGAACCTTTCAAATATATCGTGCAAATCCACTTCTATGCCTTGTCCACAAACGGACTCAAGTATTGGTAGAAGACCCTTTTCCACCTTGTTCCAAGTTATATTTTCTAGAAAACTTGAATATTTAGGATGTTTAAGTAACGACATGGTGACTTTGCGATGGGTCTCCCATAACTCACCATTAGAAGTAAAGATTCCATCTCCTAAGATATCGAAGATCTTACGAAATTCATCACCTTTGGGATAATTGATGAAGTTTTTGCATAGAACATGTTGGAAGTCTAAAGGATCACTAGTAATGAGTGTGTTCATTTTAGCGAACCAAGGGCCTTTCCACATAAAGGTACCACCTGTATGTATGAGACCTTCAGTCATGTAATCCAACACTCGGTGGGAGTTTACAAGGATCCCTGGTATCATACCAAGAACAGGCCAGTTTACGGGGATAACGGCTCTTTTGTTTAGATGTCTAAATATAAATATTAAAACTGGCATAATAGTAAAAAATATAGAGAGAATGGTTGTGTGTTGAAGGAAATCCATTGGAAAGAATGAAAATGAAAGATAAAGAGATGAGTTTGTGTTTGCTAGGAAGGTTTATGGTGTGCAAACATGATATGCTTGTTGGTCCCTTAAGTAGGCATATAAATTTACTCCAATAAGAACGTACATTTTGATCTACTTGACTCCCGGCCAAGATTTAATTAATCCATATTGGATGTTTAAAAACATATGCACATGGCTTTTCTGAGTATTCCAAAGATAGTTTTCAAAATTAGGTAGTTACATTTAATAAGTTTAAGTTACTATCTGTTCCAAAATAATTGTATTTCGATAAAAATATATATATATATATATATATATATATATATATATATATATATATTTAGAAAAAAAATAATTTTTACTAGTTTTTATCCTTACTTTTTATAGAATTACAGTTTACCCTTAACTAATTAATTGTTGTTTTGTTTAAAGCTTGTAATAGTAATATCAAGTAAGGATAATATGGTGATTTACATCAAATTTTCATATCTATTTTTAGTAGTAGACAATTAATTTAGACATTTAAAAAAAGAAACGTGAATAATAATATTGAGACGGAAAGACTAGAATTTAAGAAATTTAAAAGGTTAGTTGACATATGTTTCAAAGCATTTTTTTTTAACGGCGATGTATTATTAAAAGAAAACTAGCAAAGCTCTAGCAATTACAAATGCGATTTTAGCTAGACAATCCAACTACTACAAATTTTACCTCTAAACTTTAATTAAAAAAATAAAAAAATGATATTATCATAAATGTCGTATTTCCTCATAACTTGTGAGTTGAAAGTGATGTTATTCCGAAAGCGCCAAAGCATCCAACATGTTGCAACAAAAATGACATAAGTTCGATCTCTCGACTCCTTTGAAGCACACCAAGACAGAAACCAGGAATCCCAATCCTCACAAGTGTTCAAAATCGGGAACCTTGAATCGCTCCAAGCGCGGACAAGCCTCCAAACATTAGAAGCTGTATCACAAGAAAAGAAAGCATGTGCATTCAACTCCACATGCTCATTGCATAACGGACGCATTATCGAATCAATATCCAAACCCCGAGATGAAAATTAAGACGAAGGGAAGTCTATCCAGATACAAACGCTACATAAAAATGTCTTCCTATGAATTACCTTATACCACCTTGTGCATGAAAGCATATTAGGGAGCATGCAATAATCTATATGTTTCCTTACGATACTCACCGAAAAGCTACCATCATTGGAAACAAACCGGATACAAGAATCACCATCATCATCGATGTCCAAAAAGGTGATTTCGCCCAAGAGATTATTGAACTCAGCTTGCGATCCCCCTACATTAACCTGTCTACGCCAATCCCACAACCAAAAGCCATTATCAATGTGAATTAAAGATTATAGGTAAATGAATTAAAGATGTTTTCTCTGTTTCCATTATTTGGAAAAGGTTAGCCTTTCGACTCATACACGGGTTAATTGATCTAATTACGTGATTGTTTTTTACTTTTTTTACCACCATTAAATGTGTACAATGATGCTTGAACCTTATACCCTAGTATGAAGAGGTTTGATGCGTTACCATTTTAATTCACTTGATGGTGGTTGTGTTGCTTTAATATTGTTGTTGGAAACTTAGAATATTAGATGCTAGTGTGGGCACTCACGACCCTCTCATTCACCAGTGTAGGCACTCATTATAAAGAGAGTGTGTAAATTTTATTACTCGTAGTTTATTAACACTTAATAATATGTAAAAATTGGTTACATTAATAAGTGTACAAAAAATTGTAAAACGTAGATTTTTCACACTTATAATTGTATTAAAGAAAAAAGTTCACACTTTTTTACTTTTAAGTGTGAAAATAAAATTAATTGCAACACCCAATTTCTCCACATGTTACAAAGGACTTTCACCCTATAAATGTGAACATTTTTTGAATTTCTACACATTTAAAAGTGTGAAAAAAAATTGATACAATTATAAGTGTAAAAAATAGAAAAAATATTTTGTTTAACAAGTTTTTTTCACATTTATGAATGTAACTCTATTATTAAATGTTAATAAACTAATAAAAGTTTACACATATTTTAAAAGTGTGAAAAGAAAATGTGTAATTGAACTACTTTCTTGTATCGACTCTTTGATAAATTTCCCATTTACTAGTTCAAAAACTATAGTTGGTGGCTGACACTTTTTGTCTTTTATGCAGTCGACGAAATATGCTTATAAGTGATAAAGGATAAACTTTGCACTTTACGCACACAAAATACCATTAATTTTCAAACTTGTCATTTTAGTCATCTTAGGTGGTGTTACATGTTTGAATTCGACTTAATTAACTTAATGTTGAAAAAACTGGATTTATTAAGTCATATGAAACTGTTTGTTTGTGACTTAATAGAGAAAGATGATTAAAAATATTAAATAATAAAACTGAGCGTGTGTGCATTAAGTCATCTTTTAATTAAACATGCCTTTACAGAATATTTTAACAAACAAGCTAGCCCTTATAGTCATAAGCCGAAAGTGCCAAACACTAGTGAGCTTATTGTATTTAGAAACAGTATAAGCTAATTCAAACACTATTTCATGCATTACGTTCTGAAATAACATAACTAAAAGCCACTTCCTTCAGATAAAGTCATAAAGCTAACTTAAACACCCCATGACTCATTTAAACTTCTGATATTTCGTACAAGCTAAATTATTACTCGATCCCACAACCTGAGAACAGGAATTGCAGTATTGCACCATGTGGCACTAATCAAGAAGGAAAAGAAATTGAAACACTAGTACTAGATTATCAAGCAATAGCCAAGACAGCCCATTCATACCAAATTGTCAGAGAAATAGGTTTGTTGTACACTATTAGAAATGAGGCTTTTAGGGCATCCGGAGTCGGCCAACATGGCATCATTCAATAGAAACTATTGTTCAGTCCATGGTTGGATTTTTAGTATAGCCATACCCGCGAAAATACTGAAAACATAAAGTGCATAACCTTAAAAGTTGAAAATTCAAAACACTAACAAGATTTAAGTAAACTAGCAGGCTCCCCGTGCAATATGATTGCAGATATCCTATAATTTAATTTTTCCGGTTAATAATTTATTTCATTTGTACATTGTTTGGTAATAGCTTTACTGATTAGTTTGTTCGTTTAGAGACTATAAGCAATGACAAAAGTTGGGTGAAACTTTGCTTAGTTTTTATTATTTTATTTGTTTTTTTTTTTTTTTTTTGTGATTAGTAGCTTATTTGGTTTGTATAATGTATTCATTTAATTATATTTTTCATTGAAATAGGGTTTTTAAAATATCATTAATTAGCAGCTTGCATTACTTGTACAATTTATAAGTAATACTTGTATTTATCATCAATGATTGTTTTTATTAATTATGCATCAATGAATCGTAAACATTGCATGAATGCATATATTGTTGAAAATTAAGTTTTGAGGTATTTAATGTTAAAAATTTATGTTTAATTTAATTGTACATTTAGCTTTTATACTTTTATTGCTGAATTTTTAAGAATTGGTGCGTTAAATGCCCCAACATGGCTAAATGCATTATAAGATAGTAAGATAAAAGTAAATGTGTTCAATTGCAAAGTGACTAAAAAATAAAAAGTTTCATCATCCAACATGTGTCACCATTCCCTTTTATTCAAAAATCCGCCCAAGGGTAAAAAGGTCATTTGACTCATTTTTTGCATTTCTCCTCAAACTTTCATAACTTTTGAATGGCGATTTCACCATAATTTCTAGAATTTAATCCTCTTTAATTTGGATGTGTGAGATAGAGATCTTGTCTTTGCCTACTTGAATATCATGAAAGATGTTGTTTGTTGCTTAAGCATGGAAAATTGAGGGCTAGCACCACCAAACTAAATAGAAAAAAGGAAGGGGATTCCCTTGTCTAATCCCTCTTTCAATTTAAATTCCTTTGTAGGTGAACCGTTGACTAGGACCGAAGCAAAAGCCGAACTGGGACAAGCATAAATCCAACTTCTCCATGTAGAACTAAACCTCATTTGCTATTAAATGGAGAGGAGAAAAGACCAACTTAATGTATCAAATGCTTTCTCAAAGTCTACTTTTGAGAAACATAATGTGTTTTTTATGTTTTTTAGCCCAAGCAATAATTTCATCAATCAAAAGTGGACCATCAATGATTTGGCGGCATAAATATAAGCCATTTGGACCTCTTCAACAACTAAATGAATTACACGAGATGGGTGGTTAGCAAGAATTTTGGCAATAAATCTTATATTGGCCCCCCAATGAGACTCATCAACCTAAAGTCGCCAATCCTCAACCTTAGGATGATGAAAGAAGAGTTACATGTGCATGGAATAAAATCCGAATTCTCAAATTCTTTCACATAGGAAAGAATATCTTGTTTAAGAGTAGTCAATGATGTTTAAAGAATTTGAATGTAAAACCATCAGGTCCGGTGGTTTAGCACTACCACATTCTCACACCGCATCCCTAATCTCATCAAGAATGAATGAACAATCTAGGGTTTGTGGTTATTCAAGGATAGGTGCCTAAACATAGTACTAGAGAATAGGGTCTTGAGCAAAAATTTTCTTTGAACCGGCGCTTACTAAAAGAGTCGGATATATGAAGTTTAATTGTTGAAGGATCCGAAATCATTCACCTTGAATGTTAAGCTCATATTCTAGAACGATTCCGGCTACATTGATAATACCATGAAAAAAATGTGAGTTTTCGTCTCCTTCGGAAGCCCATCGCATCTTTGCTTTTTGATTCAAATCTTTCGCCTTTATCATAAATTGTGTGTTAGAGCGTAGGCTCGTCGCCCAAGGGTGATAAAGCTAAGCTGATGCAATTATGGGCAAACTATATATTAGGCTGGTCACAGTAAGGGTTGCGTATCCCCCCCCCCCCCCCCCCTCCATTTTCCATGCCACGTCAGCTTTCTCTCTCCATCAACCTGCAGGCGATTGGGTGCCCCAGTAAGGCGACCTACACTACAAAAAAATATACCCCACAAAAATACCTTTTATATATAATTTAGACACAAAAAGCACTCACATGAAATAAATAAATAAATAAAATAAAATAAAAAGGAAGCAATGTATATCGATCGAGTAGGTGACCAAGTTCCAAAAATTTCGCCTGGCGATCTAATAGCCACAGTAAGGTGACCATGATGGAATCGATCGACTATGTCAATCGTTAGGCATTACTGTGACCGGCCTTAGCCGAACCGCCAGGGCTCCTAGGCCTAATGTGAGTCGAATAGTTCAGTCTTCATATGAAATTAAGCATCCTAGAAATAAAAAATTTGTAAAAAATTTACAGAGATCATATTTAGAATGATTGATACAAAAACTAACCAAAAGACAATAAAAGAAGTGTCAACTTTCTATGACACCAGGAGTCCAAGACAATAACTTAAGTTGCCAGCCACTCCCAATACATATAGGCACGGTATTGAAGCTTATCAACATTTAAAACATCTATGCTGAAATGTTTTGATAAATTAACATAGTTTTCATTTAGAACTTAACCTGATCAAATTGCATAACTTCGTCTTAAAGAAGCTTGAAATCAATTAAAACCACAAATATATACACACCCATATTACCTGGAGTTAAGCCTCCTTTTGGACTCATCAACTGATAGCAAATCCTGAATATGTTCCTCAAGATCCTCAACATTTTTTCTCAAAACCCCATTAACGATAGAGCTAATATATGTCGTTACCCTAATAACGTAGTGTGATAACCATCAACACATCAAATATTCAACTTTTTTGTTGTAGGTATCTTTTTATCTATGTCAATTCTATCCATTCAAGACATCAAGCTTACTTCGAAGTTATGCAATATGCTCAGGTTAATAAAGAAAGAAATAAAATACATTTCTGCATTCATAAACTACTAAAGTACACAGGTTCAAAAAGTACCAAAAATAACTACAAAAATACCAAAAAAAAAGGACACGTCCATGATCCGCAAACTGGCCGCTAACTAAAACTTCTAAGACTTAAACATACTAGAAATAGGAAATAAGCAGCGATGTCATCTTGAATCAGTCAACAAACAATATCCTTGTCCAAACACAATATTGCCTTTTATTGCATATCCTACACGAATGCAAATGAGGACTTTATCACTAGGTCAAGTAGCCAACCACTAGCTCCAACAAGCCTCTAAAGCTTCTCTTGGTTGTACAGGGTCTTTCAACCACTAGGTCCACAAAGAAGACAATAAAATTTGGTTCTCCTATGTTGGTCAAGGAGAAGTACACATGTGGTCGAGCAAAAGTATACAATATAATGGGAAACAAAAAACAATAATAATAATAAAAAAGAAGAAAAAAAAAAAAAAAAAAAAAAAAAAAAAATCTATTTAAGACAAGTATGTTGAACAAAAAAATTTTTATACTTTTACAGATCAGAAATATGCCAAGTGTCATTTTTTAGTGAGTCGAGCGGTCTAGCAAGTTCGGGTGTCGACATTCGTGACCAAAATGGAAAAAACAAAATTTTTAATGTCTTCTTTGTGGACGAATGGGTGGAAAGATGACCATTTTGGGAATTTTCTTTTAAAGTAAAGCTAAGGGATAGAAAATGACTTATCCTAAGTACATGAAAGTAAACAACATTCACAGAAAAATTAGTAGCATCATATATAAAATGGGGATTGCAATATACTACTACTCATAGTCCTAATTATCCCCCCTAGCATGTCGAACATATAATAGCATGTGAGAAAGTGGGCCATGCTTACATTGATGAATGACATATGTGCATTAAGGGCATACGTGAGTATAAAGAAATAGCACGTTTAATTTAAGATTCATAGGAGATGGAAACGTAACATGTTTTTGAATTCAGGGAGGGATCCTAAAATGATAGCGTTGTTATGTGCTCAAACTATTTTAAGCAGTGAATCAAAATGGGGTGCTAAACAACCCTAAATCTATATAGAAATCTTCAGCCCAAAGGGCATCATATGATGCAGAATTTATCTAACATCCAATCTGGTAGTATACTTTTGTAACTCCCTTCTTTGTTCTCATTTGAGTGACCTGAACAAGCAAACCAAACAAATTTAAGGAAACAGGCTTGAGCATAATTACTTGTAACAAAGTACATTCATTTAGTTACAAACATGTATAAAATAATATTTTTTTTTTTTTTCGTTAGATAATAGAAAATGTTTTGTACCCACATTAATGCATTACATAATTGAATAGCTGAAATTAGCTAAGAGTACCTTGATGTTGACAAGATCTGAAATGTTGGAAACATGGGTGCCACCGCAAGGGCATCCGGGATAATTACCTAACTTCACAACACGAGGAGTGCTTTCCTGCATAATAAGATCAATGTTTGACTTTCAGAGTCAACGAGCATATTCCAAAGAGGCAAAGACATAAGTTAATATTGTAGCAATTACTAACAGGAATATGAAAATGAAAATTTTAAGACTTCAGCAACTGATTTTAATTAATAAAATCTTAAGAATTCAGTAAGTTAAGACTGAGAGTTGGTTGTAAGTTAACTTTCGACCTTAGGAATGTAATCGGGGAGGCCACCTCCACACAGCTCAGAAGCTTCTTCATATGAATATACACCAACAGATACCTGATACATTACCAAAATAATAATAATAAATAAATAAATAAATAAAATAAACATTACTCAGAGTAAATGCTTTCGTGCATGAATAAATAGTTTGCTTTTTGCAGAAATACTCATAATCGACTATATAAAAATACCACCTTTCCTCCTCTAGAAATTAAGTTGTTTGCTTCTAACTCTAGCTCCTTCTGCTTACTTTGCAATTCAGCCTGTGGAACTGAACCCTTATATTCAACATACGGCCTAAAAAGATAAAACTTGATTAATATCAATTTAGTAGCAACCATAAGAAAAATATTACTAGATGTAAGCAATAACTTTGAACTGGCCAGAAAGCGAGAATAGCATGATAAAGAAGAGAGGTGGCAAGATGCGCGGCTTAAGGAACGGATCAAAATGGTTTGGGCTAATACTGTCATTTTTTTGGATGAGTAGAAATAGTCTGGGTTGGTTCTGTTAACCCACAGACAATTTTTTCTCTGTTTCAAAAAAAAAGTAGTTATGATCAAGTAAAGTGTTAATTATGATAACAAAAACGAAATAGCATCTAAATTTTTAATTCCCCTTTCTGCCAAAAATTGAGATAAAACACAACCCAAATCGACCCATTCATAAGAAAGCAGCAGAATTTCCTACCTCTAATTCTCTTACTCAAAAAACGTCTTTACAAATCCCCCGAACACCCAAACTTTTTAATAACTGAAAACAAGACCGAAAGACCTAAGTTGCTAAATGGAAAAAACACTAACCAACAACCATGAAGACCATTCACGAAAACTGTTTCTAATAAGGCATTTATGAAAAAAGAGAAGCAAACTATCTGTAGCGTATTTAATCATATTCATACCCATCAGGGAAATGATAGCCTTTGCTTGGATCCAAATGGCTTAATCCTACTTTTTCCAGACATAAATCCAATAAATGTCCAGCTGAGTGTAACCTGCACAGAAAAATGATATCACTTTAGAGTGAAATTGATAGATTCTAAAGAGATTGTAGGTAAACGATACTTGAATTGAGTAATTATTACGTGAAACTTTTAGTTGTTCTAGACAGAACTCGTAGCCTCATAGTAGTAATTGCCTATCAAAGTAAGTTGCGGAATGGAGCTACTAAAGACCGCAATGATCAAAGTAAGTTGACAATACTAACTTGATAGATTCAGTGAAAACCTACGAGTCGCCCAGGGTTTATAAGGCTACGCTGATGCAATTACAGGCCAAACTATTAGCAAAACTGCCGTGGCTCCATACCCAAAGTGAGTCAAATAGCTCAGTCATCTTAGAATAAAGTATTTTGTATAAACTCCCAATACTTTTAAGCATAGCATTTATAAATTAACCTGAGCAGATTGCAAAAATTTATGATAAAAAGGCTTGAAATCAACTAAACCCACATAAACACACCCATTTTACCTAGAATTAAGCTTCCGTTTGGACTCATCAACTGATAGCCAAACCTGAAGACCTTCCTCAAGTTCCTCGGCATTTCTCTCAAAAACTCCATAATGATAAACCTGATATACGCATTTACCAAAAAAAAAAAAAAAAAAAAAAGGAGATCAGTGAAACCAAACATATGGATCTGGTTATATCTATGTCAATTTTTTTCAAGAAAGTGTCAAATTTATCTTGTTTCATTTATAGTGCTTTTTGAAAAGACAACAAAGTGTCAAATTTAAACTATAATCATGTTACCCGAATTTTTCCTACTAAAGAACAAGTGCTTGAGGGCTCGCTCAAACTTGGACCCAACGGTATTGAACTTGGGTCTATAATGGAAAATCCTAAGTCCCCAGCACTAGGCACACCCTTAACACCTCATCAAAAGCATTTATAGCTTCTCAAAGGTTATTTTAGTCGACTTGTTGGCCTGAATTCTTATAAATGAAACAAGAAACATAGAATATATGGTTTAAAGAAAAAAGTTGAATACTTGTGCTCTCTACATACATTATCCCATAGATAAACGAAGCAAGAAACATACAATATAAGGGGGTGTTTGGGATTGCTTATTGGTGGCTTATCTACTTAAAGTAAGCAATCCCAAACATCCCATAAAAATGAAATGGTTAAAAACTTATAATCTTAGGAAAATAAACACATACAATACCATTCTTGGACCGAACATCTTGTACAGCAAACTTAAACCTTGAACAATCAACGTCAGTTATATAACCACCATCAGCTGGTTGACCACCACCTTGCGGATGAAAAACAGTTGAATCCAACACCAACACATGTCTTCCATCATCACTCTAACACAAACACAACAAATAAGCGGGTCGAGTTTTCATTGTTATGATAGCAGGTAAATAAGGGGTTCCATGTGGTTTTCAGTGTAATGCTGGTGTGAACTAGGACAAAAATGGACCAGGTGCATTTAAGAAAAACTAATCAAAACTAAGAACAAGCTCTTTTAGACCGGTTGCATTTCAGAAAAAAATCTATGTTTTTTTACGAATATTAACACTATGCCAAAAAAAATCCACGGGTGTCCCATGAACCCCGGTACCCACCCTGGGTATGCGTGATGGCACCTTACGCTCTAAGTTTTTCATGTGTATGAGGGTACTAGAAAGGTAAGATATAGACAGTTATACGCTTAGCAAAAGCATGTGTAGACACGGACAGAGACAGTGGAGGAGCCAGGGGTGTTCGCCCCCTTCAACACGCCCCAATCGGCAATCGCTTTGCTATTTATCTTATAAAATTTAAGCCTATGACCTAACTATAGGCAAATGACCCAAAACCTTTAGATGAAGACAGAGGTCAAGGGTTCGATCCTCACCCTTGCAAGGCCGGAGGTCCTTTTCTACCATTAGTAGAACCGGAAGCAGCCTCTCTACCTTAGGTAGGGGTAAGGTTGTCTACGTCTCAACCTCCCCCATACACCGTGGAAGACGGTATTGGGAGTTACTTTACTTTTGTACTTTTACATAACTATAGGCAAATGACCCAAAACCTTTAGATGGCAAAAGAATTAAGAAAAGCTTCACACCATTCATTTCATGCACAAGGTATATATATGTGCACAAGGATATAATCATGTATGTATGTATGTATGTTAAAAAAAAAAAAAAAAAAAAAAAAAAAAAAAAAAAAAAAAAAAACTAACCAGAAATGAAGAGATTAATGTAGCAGTTGAGTTAAGGTTGAACATGTCATCATAGTATTTGAGGATGGTTGTTGTTGTTGAAGGTGCTTGATGAGGATCATTATTCATGGTGGCTGCCAGAGTAGTAGTGTCTAGAAACACAGACAGTGAGACACAGATATTGGTTGGAGTAAAGTAACTGACTTTTTTAACCGTTGACTGTTGAATTAGTTTCGGGATGCCCTATTAGAACGGGGTCTAGATGGGCTCTGCAAACCCTCCCTATACATTAGGGAGGGACTTTTTACTGTTTTTTACTGTTGTGTCAGGTTTTGCAGCTTTTTTTTTTTTTTTTTTTTTTTTTTTTTTTTTTTTTAAATCTTTAAGTTTTTTTTTTTTTTTTTACTACAAGTGTTTTAATTTATTTTTTGAAGTGTTTTTTTTGACAAGTTTTTTTTACAAATGTTTTGTCCAAATGTTGTGTCCAAATGTGCAGATTCACACAAAAATAAGTCCAAAGTCCAAAGTCCAACCAAAGACCAAATGTGCAGATTCACACAAAAAAGTCCAACTCCAAGTCCAACCAAAGACCAAAAGTGCAGCAACCAGAAAGTGCAACCAAATACCAAAGTGCAGCAACCACAAAGTGCAGATTCATGTTTAGGCAGTTCACACAATCAACACAAAGTAAACACAAGAAATATTCGTCATCGCCTTATCGGCTCAGATTTTTAGTAAGGCTCGGATAATGAAGGCTGCAAAGTGATAAAAATATCACTTTGCCATGCCATTCGGTTTTAAAAACCATTCGTCATCGCCTTAGTTACAAATTGATAGTTACACAAACCTGTAAACAGCATAAGTAACCTGTATCAGAATCACAAGTACTATCACATGTATAAACAAGAACGGGGGCTATTTCGTTATGGACTTAAGGCTCGGATAATGAAGGCTGCAAAGTGATAAAAATATCACTTTGCCATGCCATTCGGTTTTAAAAACTATTCGTCATCGCCTTTGTTCCAAGTGCACCTAAAGTGTAGCCCCCGTTAGTCTAAAAAATGTACCCCCGTCCTTATAAAGCACATGTTACATAACCTCAACAGCATCCACAAGCCATTCCAAAAAACATCACAAGCATGTAAACAGCAAGATTCTCACAACAAAAGCCTGCAAGTAAACAGCAAGATTCTCACTTGCTTTTGCAGCTTTCCTCAAGCAACCCTCAAATCACCAAGAAAAGTAGTATCAGAAGCATGTGAAATACTCACAAGCTCAACAGTTACAATCAGCTTTGCTCCACTATAAACAAAGCTCAGATTATCACAACAAATGGCAAACATCACAACAAAAGCTCAACAAGTAACAAGTAACAAGGATTGGGGCAGAGTATCACAACAAAAGGCAAGAGCATCACAACAAGGGTTGGGCCAGAGCATCACAACAAGTAACACCAACAAAAGCTCAGATTATCACAACAATAGGCAGAGCATCACAACAAAAGCTCAACAAGTAACAAGTAACAAGGATTGGGGCAGAGTATCACAAGGGTTGGGCCAGAGCATCACAACAAGTAACACAAAATGTCTAGGTCACGATTTTCCACAAATGAGGTAACAACAAGTTTTACACTTTTACATTAGGCTCAGATTATATGGCTGCAACTTCAAATGTTGCAAAATCAAGTTTCTATTGCCATCCATTTGGAAATGCCACGCCAATATCAATTTTTTTAAAAAATCATCATTGCCTATAATATGCTTAAAACTAGAGCCTGTGGACTGGGGGTAGGCCAGAGCAGGTATTCATACCACTCAAAGGTGGCAGATCAAGGTGTTAACCTACCCACATCCACAGGTTAACCACCACCATAGACCCCGTTCTTATAGGCATTTAAGTAGTATCATAATAAGCAGTTTTTTTTATAAAAGTACACCTAAAAGGCATGAGATATAAAGACGGGGGCTACTTTTTTATTCTAACGGGGGCTATACAGAACCACCACCACATAAGAACACAGAACCACCTACACAGAACCACCACCACATAAGAACACAGAACCACCACCACATAAGAACACATAACCACCTACACAGAACCACCACCACATAAGAACACAGAACCACCACCACATAAGAACACATAACCACCTACACAGAACCACCACCACATAAGAACACAGAACCACCACCACATAAGAACACATAATCACAATAAACATCACAAATCACCCAGAAACAGATGACTTTTTTCCCAAACCCTAATTAAAAAAATTGGGCGTTTTTTAATAATCAAATAGATCTGGCTAATTAAACATGAAACAAACACATAATGACAATAAACATCACCAAATCACCCAGAAACATATAAATTTTTCCCAAACCCTAATTAAAAAAATTGGGCGTTTTTTAATAATCAAATAAATATGGCTAATTAAACATGAAACAAACACATAATCACAATAAACATCACCAAATCACCCAGAAACATATAAATTTTTCCCAAACCGTAATTAAAAAAATTGGGCGTTTTTTAATAATCAAATAAATATGGCTAATTAATAATGAAACAAACACATAAATCACAATAAACATCACCAAATCACCCAGAAACATATAAATTTTTCCCAAACCGTAATTAAAAAAATTGGGCGTTTTTTAATAATCAAATAGATCTGGCTAATTAAACATGAAACAAACACATAATGACAATAAACATCACCAAATCACCCAGAAACATATAAATTTTTCCCAAACCCTAATTAAAAAAATTGGGCGTTTTTTAATAATCAAATAAATATGGCTAATTAAACATTAAACAAACACATAATCACAATAAACATCATAAATCTAACCCAGAAACATATAAATTTTTCCCAAACCGTAATTAAAAAAATTGGGCGTTTTTTAATAATCAAATAGATCTGGCTAATTAAACATGAAACAAACACATAATAACAATAAACATCACCAAATCACCCAGAAACATATAAATTTTTCCCAAACCCTAATTAAAAAAATTGGGCGTTTTTTAATAATCAAATAAATATGGCTAATTAAACATGAAACAAACACATAATTACAATAAACATCACAAATCACCCAGAAACAGATGACTTTTTCCCAAACCCTAATTAAAAAAATTGGGCGTTTTTTTCTAATCAAATAGATCTGGCTAATTAAACATGAAACAAACACATAATGACAATAAACATCATAAATCTAACCCAGAAATTAACAAAAACCCTCAAAAAGTTATCATAATCTAACCCAGAAATTAGATAGAGAAAAGAGAGAGAGAGAAAAGAGAGAGAGAGAATAACACACACACAAGTGAGTGGGTGAGTGTGAGTATGTGAGGGTGAGGTGTACGCGTAAACGCGTTTTTACGTTTTTATTAATTTTTTTTTTTTAAATGTAAAATGTTAGTAAATGTTAAATGTATAAATGTAAAAGGTTTAAATGTTAAATGTAAAAAATGTAAAAAAAAATGTTATACAAATGTAAAAAAATTATAAAAATGTTATAAATGTAAAAGGTTTAAATGTTAAATGTTAAATGTAAAAAATGTAAAAAAAAATGTAAAAAAAATGTAAAAAATCTAAAAAATGTAAAAAAATGTCAAAAAAAAATGTTATAAAAAATGTTATACAAATGTAAGAAATAAAAGTTATAAAAATGTAAAAGTTGTAATAAAAACTAAAACCAAAAGTATTAGTAAAAAATGTTATGTATTTTCAGGTTTTCGGTTCTCACGAGGAAGTAACTGAGTGGGCGCAAAATATAGCTCGTGAGCTCGGTTTTGTAATTGTTAAAGATAGAACCAAATCAGAAAATGGTTATATGAACGAAATCAATTATAGGTGTACAAAGGGTGGGCCGTATATACCTCAAGGTAGTGGCAGACGGAAAACCAAAACATGCAAAACTGGTTGTCCATTCAGATTAGATGCGAAATATCATCGAACAAAAAATTATTGGGTATTGAGGGTGAAGGATGATACGCATAATCATGATATGCTAGAGTCGTTGCATGGTGTGCCATATGCAATGCGATTAAAGGATGATGAGTTGGGCATGGTCAGAGAATTGACAGATTATAACGTACGACCACTTAATATACTTTCGACAATAAAGGGTCGTAATCCGGATAACGTGTCTAGCGTTAGAACTATATATAACGCACAAGATAAGTTCCGGAGAGTCAGAGTAGGTGATAGAACTCCAATTCAAGTCCTTTACTCGCATTTGCAAGAATCAGGGTATACATGGTACCCGAGGGTAAATGAGCATACCAACGAGCTTGAGGAGCTATTTTTTGTGCACCCCACGTCGTATGCTATATGGTGTACATTCCCTGAAGTCATGCTGATGGACTCCACGTACAATACCACGGTGTTTAAATTGCCGTTGTTGGAAATTGTTGGACTAACTTCAACAAACAAAACATTTTCAATGGCGTATAGCTTTTTATCCAGTGAACAAGGGCATAATTTTAGATGGGTATTTCAACGTGTGAAGCAAGTGATTGGCGAAAGATATTACCCACGTGTTATCGTCACTGACAGAGATTTAGCGTTAGTTAGGGCAATAAGAGCAGAATTTCCTGACGCTCACCAATTACTCTGTCGATGGCATATACAGCAAAACATACTTAAGTTTTGCAAAAATAAATTCACAGGTGGGGATATTGACTATGACTCCGTTAAAAAACGATGGGATTGGATGGTTAAAGCTCCGACCTTCGAATCGTTCGAGCGACGTTATCGACGCCTACAAGAGCTATTGGTCAACCATCAGGGTACTTAATTATTAATTGATTGTTTTTAAATATGCACCCGAATGACCTTTAATTAATTCATTGTTTTTTTCAGATGTCGCTTTGTATCTGCATAACTGGGTGCAAGATTACACACCCATGTTTGTCTCGTATATTACCGACCGATATAAATCCTACGGCCAGACAACAACGTGCAGAGTTGAGGCTCACCACGCGTTGTTGAAATTATATTTGGACGGCACACAGTCCAAATTAGACAGGTTGTTGAGGTCGGTCGATAAGATTCTCATGACGCAAGAAGATGCGATAAAAGAGACTTTCAACAGAAGCATGAACGAGAAACTAATTAAGTGTGATGTACCACTATTTTACGAATTAACGTATAAAGTTTCTAAACATGCTTTGAACCTCATGCACAAAGAACTCCACCTGTCGATCGCCCCAGAAGACTGTAGCCATAATAATCGAGCAATATACGGACTACCATGCTTTCACGAGATGCGAATCTATGTTATTCAAGGTAAGTATATTAAATTTATAACTATGAAGTTGTTTTCCACATTAATATCAGTAATTTATACAAGTCACTTTAATTGATTTCAGGAGTACCCATTCCACTGGAACGAGTTGATATTTTTTGGAGAACCCTATCTGTTCTGTGGCCTGTTATCAATAGGCCCCCGGATAAAGATGGCTCTTCGTTTAACGATGATGATGATGGTGGTGTTGTTGATGATGGTGATGATGATGATGATAATACTAAGTTTAACGATGGCATGCGACAATTCAAGAATATTTTTAGCAAATCAACATCGTTTGTCAAGAAGAATATGTTAACGAAGTTAAAAGATATATTCCAACCTGAATCTGCTGACACACGTGAACCAGCTATTCAAAAAAATACCCGTGGACGTCCGAGCGCAAAGGACAAAAAGGGCAAGGCTACACAAGTCCCGGACTTGAATGAAGTTCCGGACTTGAATGAAGTCCCGGACTGGAATGACTTGAATGATGTGCCAACCATGAATCATCGAAGAAGCACAAATTCAAGATCCACGAAAGTCCCGAAACGCGCCAAAGAACCTGCGAGACATAGTTCGTACACGGGTCAAAAAATAAGACACAGATTTTACGTTGGAGATAAGGATAGCGAGTATTTTATTGATCGCATTCCAGAGATTTTCCGTTCACAGGTAATAAGTATAAATAATGTGGAGGGTGACGGAAATTGTGGGTTTCGGTGCATTGCCCATTGGATTGTGCATGACCAAGATAGGTGGGCCGATGCTAGATACATGTTAATGCAAGAGTTACAAAGACATAGTGTAACTTACGTGAGTATGTGGGGGGAAGAAGACTTTAACCACCTTCTTGAAACATTAAACTGGTTTAATGGACCAGCGCCTGAAGATTACTGGATGACGATGCCACATAACGGTCTGGTCATCGCTTCAGCTATTCGCCGACCTCTTGTATATATAGACCGTCATGGTTGGTTCACATGTTTACCCCTATTTTCTGCTCCAAACTTATCACATGGAATTTACCCCATTGTGATTGCGCGCGTGGGGGAGAATAGTGGTGCTCATTACATTTGTCTCAATATAGACAGAGATTCAGATCTACCACATTACCACCCACAATGGAGGTGGTTCAAACAGCCAGTTGCAAACGAATGGGATGCAATATATAACAATCGATGTATTTTGTAAATGTTGTAAATGATTATTCATTTATTAATTGTTTGTAAATGTTGTAAATGATTATTCATTTATTTAAATGTAAATTGTTTGAAAATGTTGTAAATGATTATTCAACATCGTTTAAATGTTAATTGTTTGAAAATGTTTAAATTAGTAATAACATTATTGATTGCTGATGTAAATTATTATGCAAATTCTTTTGTCAGATGAGCCAAAGAAATCCTTTCTGGTGCCGATGTAATAAAGGATTTATTGTAGAACGGAAATCCTGGCAAGATGGTAGTCGTGGGCGACTGTTTTATGCATGTCCTCTTTCAGTGGTAAATAATCATACGTTTGCTTAGTTATGTAAATAATTTGTTTGTTAAAAATACATTTCTTATTATTTTCTTAACATGTAACAGCCAGGTACACAAGACTATGGGTGTCGATACTTCGCGTGGAAAGATGAATTTGAAGCAGAACACTTTAATCAACCCTCTTCTTCAACGCATTGCTCAAACTGCGTTGCTACAAAAAATGAGTGCGTTGCTACAAAAAATGAGAACAAGTTGTTGAAGGCAAGAATAAAGGCGCTGGAAATGGAGTTAGAAATGGCAAGGAATCCTGAGGATCACGCTTGTCAGTCAAGTGCCCGGCTCCATGATCTTTTAAATGAGATGAATAATCTTCATATGTCGTAGATGTTGTTGTTTTTAAATAATATGTATAACGTTGTCGTTTAATTTAATAATAACAGTTTTTGTTGCAGTTATTTAACGTGGTAATATTTAACGTGCTATTATACAAACAAAATAATTATACAAAACATTACACATATACAAAACATTATTAAACACAAAATATTATACATATACATCCCATTTACTTTAAACAAAACAAAAAAAAAATAAATAAAAAAAAAATAAAAAAAAATAACCGGCGCTAAACGACAAAATAGGGTAAAAGTCAAAAAAAATATATATAAAAAGTACACCTAAAGTGTAGCCCCCGTTAGACTAAAAATTCTACCCCCGTCCTTATAACTCATGCCTTAGTTTCCGTTGGTTCCTAGGAAGTTGCAAATGGTAAGGCGCAAATCAATGCGATTTCATTTGCACACATGTGAGACACTCCGAGAGTCCAATCCATGTAACTTGTACAATATTAAAAAGAGTACTGCCATATCTTTTGCCAATATTCATTTGTATCTCCCCTCATGTAAGGCGTCGATTTTTTCACTTGTCATGATCATGTAAATTAAAAGATTATGTGAATAATAAATATCATTTCTCATAATCATTGTTTAGTACTTTGGTTATCTTATGAGTATTATTTTTTCAAAAAAGATTACTAAACATTGAGATATAAAACGGACCGCGGATCAAATCAAACCTATTTCGGTTTGGTCCTTGGTCCAACTTTACTTTATGTTCGATCCTTAGTCCGGTCTTATGTACAACCAACTATTTTGCCTTCTTGGACCGGATCGAACACATTCGGTCCGATCCTCGATCCGTAGTTTTGGACTAAATCGGTCACGTCCGATCCGGGTTTGACCCGATTACACACCCCTAGTTGACAGTATTGAGACATGTGGAAGGATAATAATTATTGATATATTTACTAATAACTGCTTTATTTTTGCGTTTAACCTCCCTCAACTGATTTTATATATCACATTAAGCATGTTTTATTTCTTATACTTAACCGTAAAGATTATATTTAGCAAAACATTTTTATTAAGTGACCAAACAACTATTTTATTGAGTTGTTTCATTGAATGTTTTTAAAAGAATTGTAATATAAATTAAGTGAGATGTGAGTGACTTGTAACTAGAATTTGTAACGTGGGTGTTTTATGATGAAAACGAGTAGAGCCGAATTCAGGTTTATGCCCGAGAAGTGTTGTCAAAAATTGTAAGGCTTAAAATAAAGCTCGTTTTATGCGTTTATCTTTTCAAGTCGAGTTCAATTCTTTGACTTATACAACTAAGCTCAAGCTTATCTTGATCCTTATATTTTAAACTAGAATAGAAATTTAAGTCCAAAGAATTGTAATTTTGTATGTCTGGATGGGTCTGTCCATACCAATAGTGCTGATCATTGTAATTTGTTTGATGATTAATATAATTATCACCCTTTTTGCACCAAAAAAGAAATTTTACCTGTAATCGGACATACTCTATACCTTGACATCTTATTTGTGCTACACATACTAAACTAAGAAAGTCCGTGTGAACGTGATGTATTTCTTTTAAGGGGAAATCGCTAAAAGAATAGTTATAAAGAATATCAAAATCATAGTTACTACGACCATTTTTAGCCCTACAATTTTTATTTTTTTATTTTTTTTTAGGGAAAATTGTCCAGAAATACATCAAACTTGCCACCTTTTGCTTTTGTATACCATGAACTTTTTTTTTTTTCCTATTGTAACTATGAACTTTGTTAATATTGCTTTTGTATCCTGAAATGCCCAATTAGCTGACGTGGCATGGATTACTCATCCTAATTACCCTCACTTAATCACATTACACGTTTTTTATACTTTGGGTGTGTTTTGAACATAAACGAAACTTTGGGGGACAAGAACAAACAATTTGATGGTTTGTAACCTAACACCAACACTTAATCCCCTTTTCCCTCCTCCCCCCCCCCCCCCCCCCCCCCAATACTAAACGGTCCACAAAAAAATCCCAAGAACCCTAAAAAATGAGCACTTCCAGTTCTGCCCAATCTCGGTTAATTGGAGGCAACATTGAATTTTTTTGCAACTGCAATCGTCAATTAAGGGTTCAAACATCAACCTCACGTGCAAATCCAGGTAAGAGGTATGTGAAATGTGATATTTGTCGAGTGTATGAGTTTCTAGATGATGACCTTCCTAGCCAATACTACAAAGACCTCGTATTTGGGTTTTATCAAAGGCAAAGAGGCAGGGATAATGGACCAATGATCGAGGCAATTGGTTTGGAGAAATCAAGGTTGGAGGAAGAGTTGAAGGCTACAAAGTCAACCTTGGAGCATGAGTTGATGACTGGGAAGGCAAAGTTAGAATTGTATGATAGGTTGTTTATGGTAATGTTAGGATGTTTGTGCATAATCTGTGTTGGGATAGGTTTGTCACTATCCAAGTAGTGTAAGCAAGAACAGGTGTGGGCATGGTATGTTGATTATGTGAATGCTAGATGTAATAGGTAGATGATAAGGAAGCCATGATCCCTATAATGTAGTGTTTTGTAACTTTGGATGCTAAGTTAGTTGGAAATGAAATCCTTAATCTGTCTTGCTTCCTATATGAGTTATTTTTATAAGATTTAGAAAAACATTTCATTGATTCAAAGTAGGGGCTACAAGTGTTTTATTTTAGGGCATGGTGATTATCAGTACACCTAAACCATGGTCAATACATACAAGTCTTGTAACCAAATAGCATAGCTTCATGAGAGTCATCAATTTAACCCATCCTTTTCTTCCCCTTCCCTTTTGGATCATTGGGAAGTTTTGGTTCCCATACTTTGATACCAAAGTCTCCCCATTTTGTTGGAGCTGGCAGACCCAATACCTTCTTCCTAGTAACAAAAGCCAATTTATCTTCATATTCTTTTGTCACTTTTGAACTGCTATCAGCCCTATCTGAAGACACTTTGAATGGTTTTGGACTTTCAATTTTTGGAAAGTAATTCGTCCATCCAGAACTCTCACTAGAGGTTTCTTCAATGGCATATGAAGGTGGAGTACATGATTTGGCCTGAGAACTGTCATTGAAATACAAATTATTTCTACAAAAAAAGTGTTAAGAAAACAACAACTAATCAAAACTATAATCAAAATAGACATACATACATGTTAAAACAGTTGGTAATACCTTTCTTTTTGTTGGGATCCATTTGGATATGAGTTGTTCAGTTGGTGATGGTATGCACAAAGATATAGACCTTGGTTGATTATATAGTGCAACTACTTGCTAAGGACAATAGGTTTGTATAGAGTCACAAGTTTAATGGTCAAGATTCTTGCTAATATAGAGGTGCTTTTGCAGTTGCAGGGTTGAAAATAATAGTGCATTCAATGGACATATGAAACTGCATATTTCAGTTTCCTAAACTTGTTTGACCCATTCAATTGACATTGTAAATATGAAACAGCATACTTCTTTTTCCTAGATTATTTGACCCATTCAATGCACAAAGTGAAAGTGAAACTGCATATTGCATTTCATAAACTTGTTTATGAATGACCATCAAAAGTGCCCTGTATGATTTACAAAATGGGCTATTGTGTGATGGTCATCTCATAAACAATCATAGTTGTTGCTGTTAATCATTAGTGTTTCTAGTTATGGGTTATAGTTACATTATAGACCCAAGCAACATTAGTTATAAGACTTTACATGATTTCCCTCAAAAGATATACAAAATGGGCACACAAAATAATGTTGCTTCAAGCAACATCTACATCCAGTGCAGAATCAGGAGTGTTGCCCTGGCCATGGTGGTTTTTTGACAATTTGTTCTTGATGATCCTTTCACTAGGCCTCCTAACTCTTACTTGTAGCACTGGTTGCCTCCTAACTCTTACTTGTAGCACTGGTTCTTGTATTTGAACTTCATGTTGAACATCTTCAACCACTGGCTCTATGTGATCTTCATCTTGAACATCTTGAGTTTGACTTTCTTCAACTTGTGTACCTGTCAACTCAATCTCTATCTGATCTTGATTATGAACCAGTTCATGTTCCTCTTCTACCTGCACTTCATCTTGAACATCTTGAAATTGACTTTCTTCAACTTGTTGGTCCATAGCATCTTCATTATGAACCAGTTCAGGCTCACCCAACCATTTTGCAAAAGCTGATGTACATGATCTTTTTAAGCTTTTCCTATTTAAGTCTCCTTCAAGCATCTCCAAAAACCAGCTCCAGTTATCTTTGTTTTCAACATTGACCACTGCCCAAGCCACTGGGTAAATGTGGTTATTTCCATCTCTCCCAATAGCGGTCAGAATTTCACCTTGGTTAGGCCTCTTCAAAAAACATCCATCTAAGGCAATTACTTTCCTACACCCACTTTTCCAACCTTCTGCTAGACCAGCAAAACATACATAAAACCTATCAAAGTATGTTTTCCCATCAGGATTGTTAGTGACCCCTAATTTCACAGTGGACCCAGGATTAGAATCTAAGATTGCTCTTCCGTAAGACCTAAGCAAGGCATAATGTTCATCAACTGATTTTTCATACTCTGTCAATGCAAACCTCTTGGCATTGGTACACTGATGTGCTGTTACCTTACACTTGTATTTTTTCATTACTAGGTCAGCTATGGCAGACAACCTAATCTCAGGGTGAGCCCTAATCTTATCACCAAAGACTGTTCCTATCCACTTATAGTTCACTAAAGACCCAAATTCAAAATTCCTAACACATGTATGTTCAGCATTTAGTGTCTGAATTTGAAAAGTTTTCTCTTTAGTCATCCACCTAGCATAACATCTCCAAGGACATGAAGGTAACTCAGATTCATTAACACAAGGATACCTTTTATTCTTCCTCTGTTTACCTTTGTCGGGATCAGTCAGCCTTGGTTTCCTCTGACCACATCTTGCAGTAACATACTTGCTTCCACTCCTCTCATACCAAATTGAAAATCCATTTGACAGTGCATAGTATGTTAGACCCTCTTTAAACTTGTCAATAGTCGGATACTTTTCACCAACCTACATTTAAAAAATAACATGTTCAGTTTATAAACAACATTTGTATACATTATAAGAATAACAAATAAATGGAAACATACCTTTGGATGCCTCAATCTCCAATGAGTACTTTCATCATACACTGGATACCTATCAGCTTGTTTTTCGACACATACAAATGGATCATCATGATTTCCATTCTCATCTGATGATTGAAGAGTTTTCATCAAATTAGTCATGTACACATCATGCTCTCTGAAAGTCTCACTTCTATGATTCCCAATGTTTTCAGTGGGTACATTATCATTTTCACTATCCACCATATCTGGCAAAGACTCATGTTCCTTCTCTCTTCTAGCTTTAATCCTCTTCCTAAGTTCTATCAACTCCTCTTCACCAGGGCTGAGATAGTCAATTGATTTATCAGAATCATATTCACTATCCACCTCAGAATCATAATCAGTCTCCTCTTCATTGTTGTCCCCAATATGCTCCCCATCAACACTACTTATACCATTCTGACCATCTGGTACACTACTCCTACCCACATCACCAGCTGCACTACTCCCACACACATCAGCATCTATGTTTCTAGGTTGGTGACAAGATGAACCCTCATACTCCATCTCAGCCCAATCAACCAACTCCTGTTCTGAGAACTCATTGCAATACCTATGTTTGGTGAGGAGTTTTGCTTTGTAAACAGATTCATCCATCACAGAGGTTTCTGCTTTTTCTAAATACTCTGACAGATTCATGTGATAGTGATCAAGATAAAGTTCTAGCCTACCATACAACTCAGCAACATCAAACATGTAAGCTATTTCCTTATCATTACTTACTCTAACTAAACCTTTCTCCAATTCAACATTAGGAACTCTGTAATACAAACCTTGAAAGTAATTACCAGCTTGTTTTTCCAAAATTTCTGCAAACCTTTCATAAGGCATTCTCACAGCAGCCACATTAAGAATAACACCATCTTTGTACCTTAAAGGTAGATGAGCAAAGTATCCATCATTCCACACATCAAATTGATGCAAATTCGTACCAGGTATCATCCTGTTTCAAAAATGACAACAATAACGATTTAGGGTTTGTGAAGAAATTAATAATAACACAAAATATTGTCACTAATACATACCTGAAATATGACAACACACATCAATTGTACAATCTGATTAAATATTTGATTCTGGAAATTTAGGGTTTATGTGTGAATTATTACGCGATTGTGGATTTGGGGGAAAATTGGGTGGGGGTTAAACGTTTATAAGTTAAAAATTATCCCCCCAAAGTTTCGTTTTTGTTCAAAACACACCCAAAGTATAAAAAACGTGTAATGTGATTAAGTGAGGGTAATTAGGATGAGTAATCCATGCCACGTCAGCTAATTGGGCATTTCAGGATACAAAAGCAATATTAACAAAGTTCATAGTTACAATAGGAAAAAAAAAAGTTCATGGTATACAAAAGCAAAAGGTGGCAAGTTTGATGTATTTCCAGACAATTTTCCCTTTTTTTTATTTCCACTTTATCACAAATTTTACCCTAGAATATCACCTCCCACATTTTAATTATTTAATAAGAAAAAAAAATTCGGCTTCACCAAGAGCATCAAAGCCACATCACCACCACCACGATCATGCTAAAATGTCATTACGGACGCTTTTAGAAAAGAATATGATAGAATCGAATAGAACTTGTTTCTAGAGCATGGGGTACGATGGGCTGATGGCTTCGCGCCATCCCACCAGTCAACACCATGGCGCCAAACACCACACCAACTCTTGCGTTTTCGTGTGTCGCGTTGTCACCACCAACTCACGTTGTGAGATTTTTTCTTTCTTTTTTTTTTTTTTTTTTTTTTTTTTGTAGTATTTGTGTTTTATTGGTTCATGTTCGAACTTATGTCACCATTTTATATTAGGGAGAGGTGTTTTGCGTTGAGTGATAGATTTTTATGTTACAAAAAAAAATTAAAAAAAAATATATATATATATATATGAGGATATCTTAGCTACACCATGGTGTAGCCAACTTAGCTACACTAATACGCCAATTTGAGGTATAAAACATTAAATTTTATGCCCGATTAACATCATAAATCCATTTCCACTCCAAAATATCTTAGAACTAACATCTATCATTGACATTTACACTAAAGTAGTTATTGTTGCAAATGTATGATGTTATTAGCCATTTTAGTGACCGAAACTAGATTCAATAAAACACACATAAAAAATAGCAACAATATCAAATAATAGATGTTGGAGGTGATGGATTAGGAAGGTTAGCAAGTTTAGGATGTTAAAATGACATCATAATTAGGGTTTTATGCATGGAAATGGCATTTTAATGTAGCTACGTTGGCTACACCCTTGGTGTAGCTAAGATTTCCCCTATATATATATATATATATATATATATATATATATATATATATATATATATATATATATATAGAGAGAGAGAGAGAGAGAGAGAGATAACAACACTTTTACTATGACACGACGCCCATAAACCAACTATATCCGATGCTCTTAGCATGTTCCTACATGCTAAACTGAGGACGTATGCCTAACTCCAATTTGTTGTGAGGTACTACATAATAAATGGTTTCAGACAAATTAATGTGCACAAAGCCTATTTCTATCGTGGTCCAAATCTGATGAACTCAAACCACGTTCCACTTTTATTCTATGCAAAGGCGGACCTATGTAGGGGCAGGGGAGGGCACATAGTGTAAATATTATAGGTTTTAAGGGTAATTTAGTTGAGGTTACAAACAAATCTTCTATTCGACCCCTCCAAAATAAATCCGGCCCCATCAAAAAAAATGTTCTAGTTTCACCATTTTTTGACATTAACACTGTCTCACAAAATTGGGGTTAAAGGTATATAACGGTTATATACTTATATAATTGTGGCAAAATTATATAAGGGTTTTATTCTATGTATTGGATGAGGTGAGATCCATGACAAACAACAAAAATCTAAAGAACAAATAAGCATATCCTATCCTTCTATTTTGTTTACGGTATAGATCAAACCAAAAAATAATAAATGAGTGGCAAAATTGACATTATAGCTTATTTAATATAAAAAACCCACTTTCCACTTTTTTTTAAAAAAAACAACATTCTTGCAAAAAGTAAATCTTCAAGCGACGAAAAATACACCATCGCGACGAGAATTAAATCATCTTTCTATAGATACGCACTTTTATATACTTTCGACGAATTTTTTTTATTCAAAATTTTCGTCTAGAAAAATCCCACGTGATTCGTAAAAAAATCACTTTGTGATTTGTTATTTTTAAAAAATCACAAGTGTTTAGTAAAAATGAGTAAATCACTGTTTTTGAGATTTATACTTTTATGTCACAACTTTTAAAGGTAGATGTTTTTTATATGATTGTTGAAATGAGCTCTTCGAATATCTTTATTAAAAAGTTGTATGTTGTTACCATAATCACATGTGATTCTCTCTGATCCCTTGTGATTCATATAGAATCTCACGTGTTCCATAAATATACTTGATGAGTATCTTTTATGTGATTCATACAGAATCCCATGGGATTCTGTATAAATCACATGTGTAATCTTTATGAAGTACAAGTGACTCATCAAAAAATCTCATGGGATTCTGTATGAATCACATGGGTAACTTTATGAATTACAAGTGATTCATCAAGAATCCCATGCGATTCTATAGATTACATGGGATTCTATATGAATCTCAAAGGATCAGAGATAATCACATGGGATTCTATATAAATCCTATGGGATTTTCATTTTGCTTTATATAAATTGGAAGTACAATTCACTTGAGATTCTATTTTTGTTGTGAATGGTATGAGAAAAATCATTGCTCACTTTGAATATATCATGTTTACTTTGAATATATCATGTTTGTTACTTATATTATGTTTGATCACATGGGTAATTTGTATGAATCACATGCGATTAGGGATGATTCACAAGTGATTCATCAAAGAATCCCATGGGATTCTGTATGAATCGCAAAGGATTCGTCAAAGATTCATAGGTGATTCACGAGTAATTCTTATTTTTTTTATTTAGTCTTGACCAAATATCTATTTTTTACAAAAGTTGTCTGAGATAGAGAGCTTTTGGGTTTCTTTATTTTATTTAGATAAAGAGCTTTTTGATAGGTGTTCAAATGGACTAAAATTTTTTAGAATTTCTACCTCACACTTGTCTTCATAGATATAGATGATTTGACACACGTTTACACACAACACACGTATCTAGATCTACTAAGGGTGCGTTTGGTATCCGCCTATGGTAATGACACTATCACTATGAAAGTGATTAAATGTGTTTTTTTAAGATGAGAGGGCCCACAACTACGGTAATGAATGATAGAAATCCTCCATACTCTATATACCTCAAAAGAGTAAGGTATGAATCTTTCATACCGAGGGGCCCACCACTACTATCAAAATCATTCCTATTGTGATTGATGGCGACATACCAAACGCACCCTAAAGCAAATGTCTTTGTTCTTCTATATGTACTTTTCCATCCTTTACTTTCTCATAGCCTTCTTACCTGTTCATGCAGAGAATGAGAGAAACATTGATTACAATTTTCAAACACTAGAAAGAGAACCATAAACTCAATACCATCCTTTATACTTTATCCCCTTATCTGAACGCTCCACAATTACAAATTCAATTATGTTATCTCTTTTCCCCTTAGTTGGTTTCATCTCATCCTCTTGACTTTTTCTTTTTTTTTTTTCTTTTTTTTTTTTTTTTGATCTGTAAAAACATATAATGGACTTCCTTGAAGGAGGAGTTGCTTCCATTTTTTTCGGATGATCTACTCATCCTATTGACTTGATTAAAGTGAGAATGCAGTTGCAAGGTGAAGCGTTGCCTATTGACGCACCTACTTTTGCTCTCAAATATGGCGCGTTGATTCACACGCCGAATGTTGTTCAAGCGTCGATGCAAGTTGTTAGATATGGACCGGTTTATGTCGGAGTGAAGATTTTCAGAGGTGTTGGTGCGTTGTTTTCCGGCATCTCTGCGACGGTGCTCCGGCAGACTTTGTATTTGACGACGAGGATGGGGTTGTACAAGATATTCAGGGAGAAATGGACTAATCGGACCACCGGAGAAATTGACTAACTAGACCACCAGAGAAATGGATTGACCAAAGAATGTTGGGGAAGGTGAGAGAGTGAGTAGAGAGAGTGTGTGTGAGTGAATGAGAGAGAAAATGAGGGTATGCGAAAGTATCTGAGTGTTTCATAAATGGACCAACCTACCCCTCTGTGAAATTAAATGAAACACTGATACGTGAGATCTAACCGTTAGATGTATAAAAGATCAATGTGCATGAGGGTACTAGAAAGGTAAGATATAGAAAGTTATACACTTAGCAAAAGCATGTGTAGGCAGCACGGATGGAGACAGTAGGGGAGCCAGGGGTGCTTGACTGCTCGGCCCTTCCAACACTCCAAATTGCTTTGCTATTTATCTTATAAAATTTAATCATGTGACCTAAATATAGGCAAATGACCCCAAACCTTTAGATGGCAAAAGAATTAAGAAAAGCTTCACACCGTTCATGCACAAGGTTTTCATCTGATATCTTTTTATTAGTTTCCAATGTGTTTTTCTAATCAAAATTCTAAGTTTGTAACCCAATATATGTGATCATTAGAACCTATTATCTAAAGTTTTAGTGATATTACTTAGTTTGAGAAAAAAAAATCAGCCTATTATTGCTAATTTCTAGCTCCATCCATGTGTGTAGCCGTGTAGGTATATATGTGTACAAGGATATATAATCATGTATGTAAAATGTAAAGAAAAAACAACAAAAAAGTGTGATAAATTGAAAAAACTAACCAGAAATGAAGAGATTAATGTAGCAGTGGAGTTAAGGTTGAACATGTCATCATAGTATTTAAGGATGGTTGTTGGTGTTGAAGGTACTTGATGAGGATCATTATTCATGGTGGTTGCTAGAGTAGTAGTGTCTAGAAACACATACAGTGAGACTGAGAGATATGGTTGGAGTAACTAACTTTTTTAACCGTTGACTGTTGAATTATTTTCCGGTGGTTCCTAGAAAGTTGCAAACGGTAAAGCACTATGGATGGTGGTGCACCACCTCCACCTAGGCCACCACACGCAGTCCCCCATAGTGAAGACCCTGGAATCTATTCGGTGATGCAAACCACCAAAAAAGTTCAAAAAATGCACCGTTGGCGAGCGATTGGAAGTGGTCACCAATGTTTTCAAGATCGGCATCCTACCCAGGATCGTTTTTGTCTTTGCAAGATCGTGATCGTAAGATCAGATCGGGATCTTAAAATCCTACTCTAATGTTATTTCTTAATAGTTTTTGTAATAATATACAAATCTGCAAATTATTATTCATTATAAACACAAAATATATATTATGAATGTTTCAGAGAAATATTGTGCTAAATTATGATTTATGAAATGTTTAAAAAGATTAACATGTTGTTTTTTTAATTCTACATAAAAATAACCCATAAATTTGAAGTTTGTAGGGTTTAAACTCGAGCTCGTTTTGAGCCTTGTATATTTTTAACTTGAGTTTAGCTCTTGACATATACCATAAGCTAAAACTCGTTTCAGGCCTTTATTATTAACTTAAATAAAAATTCTATCATCATGTATAAATAATGGAGCATACCATTTACTTGACATACCTTGCGTCTTAACATCTTATTTGTGATGGACTATCTTTAGAAGTCATTATGAATGTGCTCTTATTTTTCTTTCAAAAGGGGAAATGCTAAAGGAAAAGTTATACTGTATAAAATTTCAAAATCTTAAAAGTGTAGTATTTGGTTCGGATTGTGAAAACTATATATCTATGAGACTATTGTTCACCAATGTTGTCACTATATCGTCACGTCACTATACTCTCTCGCCACTTTATCATAATTTTTACATCGCATATTCACTACCCACATTTTATTACTACATGAAATAACAAAAACAAAGCCATAACCACCAGTCCACCACCACGATCAAGCAACGAACTTTTGTTCGGCTTCACCAATAGCTGCAAATCATGGTGACCACTTGCGACTACTAGCCACATCACCACCAGTCTACCACAGTGCCGTTCAAAAGATATATATATATATATATATATATATATATATATATATATTAGTTTGGAATAAAACTTGTTTTTCGCATGTACCAAAAAAGAGCATGCAAATTTGGAAGACGATTTGCCTAACTCCAATTTATGGTGAGGTACAGGACCATAATAAGTGGTTTCAGACAAATTAATGTGCACAAGCCTATTTCTAATGTGGTCCAATTATTTAATGCTGATGAACCCAAACCATGTTCCTCTTGACATAGAAAACATTTTAGACTTTTAGTACAGAACTAGATATACCACTTTCATTCTAAGCATAAAAAATTGACATATTAGTATTCTATGAACTCTTACTCTATTGCCTCTCGCAAAGTTGAGGTTAAAGGCATCTAACGGTTACATTCTCTGACAAAAAAAAAAATACTAGGCAAAGTACCTTTAATCATAAACAATGTATCAATCTTATTATATCCAGAATGATACGCGTTTTGAGTCATGTAAGTTGCTGCAAGTTAAGAATCACATAAGACTTGTTTGCATGTTGCTAATGCATACAATCATATCTCTTGGATGAGATTTTTATCTCATCCGGGTTATTAAAAGAGCTTGTGACTCAAAGTTCAGACAAATAAAATACTAATAATAACTATATAGGAATATATTAGCTACAATTTTTTGTAGTTAATTGGCTACAATTTTATGCTATAAAATATGGGTTCTTGATTCTTTTTGTGGGTTCTGATTCTTTTTTGTGCATCCTTGATTTATTGCTAGTATATTTTGTGAAAGTTTGTAGCCAATTGGCCACAAAAATTGTAGCCAAGATATCCCCTAACTATATGAGAATATATTAGCTACAATTTTTTGTAGCTAATTGGCTACAATATTATAGTTAAGGGGTCGTATCAAAATTTAGAAATCATGGCATCTCGATGATCACTTGTGACCTTTTTCATGGTTAACCCTAAAAGGTATACCTAGCGGTGTTTGATAGTGAGACCTCTTATGAAAATATGAGAGCGTCAACTGTGGTAGCAAGCTTCTAGGCGCGTTTTGAAACAACTAGTGATTAGCATTACACAAAATGCTTGTTTGGAAACAATCAACTAGCATTCTTATTTTTTCTAAACGCTTCAAACTAAAATGCTACTTCTAGTAGCTTTTACGAGTAACTAATTTTTTCACTTATTAATTATGACTATACAACTATGTTACCAAATTATTTATCAAAACAAACAGCTACTACTTAATGTTACTGATACTTCTTACTATAGCTATACTCCTCAAACATACCCTGAGTCATCTTTGTGATTGTTACTAAATATGTTGCTATAAGCCTATAATTGACTATACATTTTAATTCTAGTAGTTCATATCCATATGATACAGAGGAGTGCCGTATGTAACATGGTATTATATGGTAACATAGTAATGAAGTATTTCTAGTAGAGGAATGAATATCGAGTCTATTCTTTGCCTATGTGCGGTAAGGCGTCTGAATCTTCTAGGCATATTTTCTTCACTTGTCACATTGCTAGAGATATTTTGCACAAGATTTCTCGCTGGTGGGACGTTTCGTATATGGAGTTATCTACTTATGAAGAGTGGCTTGAATGGATCTTTAATATCCGGCTTCCGATTAAGCATAAAAGAATTTTCGAGGGAGTTTGTTATGTGATGTGGTAGCATATTTGGAGTTTTCGTAATAAATGCATCTTTGGTTCGGAGTCTCCTTCTCAGACGGTCATTTTTTAAGATGTGCAATCTCTTTCTTTTTATTGGTGTCGTTATAGATGTAACTGTTCTTTTAGTTAGATTGAGTGGCTCAAAAACCCTCATATTGTTTCTTTGTAATTTTCTAGCTCCTTGCTAGTTTTTTTTTTAAATTAATAAAATCGGCCGTTAAAAAAAATAATTAAAAAAAAAAGAAAAAAAAAAAAAAAAAACAACAACAACATAGTAATGGAGTAATGAAAGCTTCACAATACGACCAAGATGTCTTATGTTGATACAAAATGACAAAACTATTATGTCGATCTAGTTTACCTAAAAAACAGAAAGTTTAATCCTATCATAAACAAATCATTGAGGAACCGTTTCTAATTATTGGATTAAACGACCAACTTATATTATTAAATTACAACATATTCGAATGTTTAGACTTTTTTTAAAGTTGGTTTACACCTTTCTTTCATCACGGCGAAGCCAATCAATTTGTTTCCGCGTTGAGATAAAAAGGCGTTGATTGAAAATACGTGTATTTCTTTTCCTAAATAATCTAGATTAAATACTACTAATTGGCCCACCAAAAACAGCTACTAGAAAAAGAAAATTAAAATGGAATTTCGAATATATTCATAGAATTTAGTCATCTTATGCGGTTATACTTATAAATTTCGATATGACTAAGTTTACTCAGAAAATGCAACCGGTGAAACCTGATTCAGCTTTCGCTCCTTCCGCTTCCTTAGGGTCCTCATTTTCTCACTCAACTCACTTAGACACTCGTCTCACGTCATTTCGTTGTGTGATATCTAATTGATGAAAATAATCATGGCCACTGCTTTTAAGAGGTAATGATTAAATGCAATGAGTCGAGATGAACTCGACGTTTGATTGTATCAGACTAAGCTCGACAAATCTCTTGATATAGAGCTCACACATTCTCTTGTCTAGTTCGGCTTGTGGTTGGTAGCTTAAATAGGGTAAAATCGCACACATAAAATGTATTTTATAAGAAAATTCAATTTAAGAGCTCGAGTAAAAGCTACATACGAGTAAGTTGGAATTAGGATAAAATTAAACCAAATGTATTTAAGAAAAACTAAATAATGTTAGAAGCACAACTTTTTTAAAACCGGATACATTTAAAAAAGTCTAGGCTTTTAACAAAAATTAGCATTAGGCCATCGCAAGTATTCACGGATACTCAAATATCACATAAACTTAGAGCCCACCCTAGTTCCGCGATATACAACAAATAAGCTCGATTCAAGCTCAATTTGAAATAAACCTACAAGCATTTGAGTCGTGCAATTTAATTAATGTAAACTCGAGTCCAAACATAGAATTGGGGCTCATTCATGTATTCACATTGTGAGTCAAACTTGATTAACTTTGTCTTAGTTTAGCCGTAAATTATGCTTAAATTTGGAAAGCTCTATATAAAACTCAACTCATTTGTTTGTTAGTAGCTTTTTAACCACATAAAAAACTAGTACAGATATTTAATAAAATACTGTACTAAGATAAAGAATAATGGTATTAAAAATAAAAATAAAAAAGGACAAAAAACAGAAAAACAGCTCAAAGTTAGTGGGCAAGCATCACCCATGTATCATCACACCATATGCAAAGGTCAAATTAGTAAACGGCACTTAATTCTCGTGTCATTTTCGTAAATACATAGAACTTTGATGGCGATGTCACAACTACGGACCACATCTTTATTCTCGTATGAGAGTTTTTGCAAATTAGGGGCTTGAACTTTGTTTAACAGGGCAAACAGCCCTTTTGAAATATGTGATGTCTTTTATTGAGCTACAACAACAACAACAAAATATCCAATCCCATCAGAGTAGGGTATGGAGGAAGTAGAACGTAGACAGATCATACCCCTACCTCAGGATGAACCCGATACTAAGGAGACTGCTTTAAGGATGACCTCCGGCAAATGAGATACATATATGTTTAAATATTAGTTTTTATGTCACATTTTTTCTACCACAAGCCACGACAATATACGAATTGACCCTCATTTAGGGGTGAACCTAGTATATAGTTAACTAGGTTCACAAACTTTTTTACAATAGTACAGTAAATTGTATAAACAAAACATATGATACAAATTCATGAGGTTCTCGAAAACCTCTTAGGTCTGCCTCTGTCGTTAGTTGTTGGTTGCATTTTATCGTTGTTATAATGAGTTGAAGTATTTATATGTAAGTTATTTTCAAAAACTTGATATGAGCCAAACTCAAAAAACGTAATATGTTAATAGTCTGTCAGCATAGATCGGCATTGGGATATGTACTTTAGATTCAAATCTCTAATCAATTAGATCTTAAATTATTAAAATAAAAGGAGGAAGAAGTAAATCAGCAATATGATGCCAACCTCCCACATTGATAAAACAACGCAACGTAGAGCTAAACTAACCCTTATGCCAAAAACGACTCTGAGCCATAGCACATTTCACTAATATCACAAGAATCTTCTAATTTTGCACAAAAATATCACTAACTTTTGCTAAACATTATAGAAAAAAATCAACAATCTCTTTTATAATCCAAAACCAACAGTCAAACATAAAACTGGTCACTGTACAAAAACCGAGTTGGTAAAAAAAAAAAAAAAAAAAAAAAAAAAAAAAAAAAAAAAAACCGAAATGTGTTCAATCCGGTCAAGCAAATTGCTACATTAAAGCGTATTGGTCCATTATATTACCCTCAACCTAGTTCAAGACATTATTCTTCAAACTATACAAATGATTCAAAGTGACACAACAACATACTCAATTCGGCTGAGACGGGGTATGAGGGAGGTGAAATGTAAACAGATAAATCGAAAGTAAATTGACTGCTTCCAGGATACAAAGTGACAAGCACTTAAAACCCAAAGGCAGCAAAACAAAATTCTCCCAAAACTCCAAGGATCCAAACCCAAACACCCCTCTTTAAAACCCCCTTTTCCCACATCTCACCACCACTCATTTCCCATCTCCGATAAATCTCTCATAAATCTCCGATCAAAACCCAAACCCAAAACCCAAAAATGTCAAAACCCACAAACCTCCTACTCATCCTAGCAACCCTCCTCATCACCCACATGATCTCAACAACCACAACAGCTTCTTCAGAAAACTGGATCTCCGACACCACCACCTGGATCCCAACCCCCACATCCCAAACCATCGGAGATCTCGATCTAGACGAGATGGAGTTCGAAATGGACTCAGAATCCTCCAGGCGCATTTTAGCAACCAACAAAAGGTACATCAGCTACGGCGCACTAAGCAAGAACAATGTCCCGTGTTCTAGACGTGGAGCGTCGTATTACAACTGCCGGTCTGGTGGTCAGGCGAATCCGTACTCGCGTGGGTGTTCAAGGATCTCACGGTGCCGTCGTTGAATAATTTACGGTGGTTTACTGTGGTGGTGAGGGTGGTTAATGTGTGTGTTTGTTTATTATTACTACTATTTTATTTATTAATTTGAATGGAATATATACTCTTTTTTTTTATAAAATGTTTATTATTATTTTATGTCATGCTAATGTCAACTGATGATGAGTTTGTTGGAATATATACTTTTTTTGTTGGTTTATACAATAATTTTTGTGTGGTTAGTATTAGTTGTACTTTGTGCATTAGATGTTGTACCTTGTGCAAAGATGGATGTACTTGCTAACTTGCATATGAAAAAGTTAAATATGTTACCAGCACTATCACTATGTTTGTGAGTAGCGGTAGCAGTTAGCAGTAGCTGTTTGTTTTATAAAAATGATATTGGGTGTTAGTTTATAAAAAATTAAAAATGTTATTGACAGATAGCAGTAGTTGTTTGTTTTATAAAAATGATAATGGCAGTACGCAGTAGCTGTTTGTTTTATAAAATTTCCTGCTGCCGTTAACATAGGTATGTTAACGGTAGTGGTTTGTTTTATAAAAATGTTGTTTTGTAGTAGCGGTATGTTCATAAAAAAAGTTGTTTAGCAGTTAGCAGTAACAGTTTAATTTAAAAAAAAATTGGTAACAACTTGATTTCGGAAACAATTGTGAGATCTTTAGACGAAATGGAGTTTGAAATGGATAGTGAGTTGTGCTTAAGTGAGTTGTACAATGTTGATTGCAAGCTGTACCTTGTGTTATCAAGGTTGTATTGTAATAATGTGTTTGTGGAAAAACGTTTAAGTTAGCCGTTTTGATGTCATTCTTTGCGTTCAAATCTCACTAGATGGACATTACTTTTTGATTGCTGGTGAAAAAGTCCGGAAAATTATTTTTATAAGACGCATACATCTGAGTAAAAAACTAACAATGCTCTCGCCTTTTTCGACGAAGGCCGCTAACACGTTCGATTTTGGCTGTGAGTGGGTTATGTGGGTTGTAAATTTTTCTGTAAAAGCTGTACGTTGTGCAATGAAGGTTGTAGTTTAATGCGATTAGGAGTTCTGTTTTGAATCGGTGACATGATGAGTTGTGCATCGTGCAGAAAACGTTGCACTTATGCGCTGGCACTTGTATGTTTTTTATTTTTGATTTGTGCTCAAACATGACTCATTGACTTGTGAATCATGCATTAGAAGTTGTATCTCAGTGGTTGTCACATTTTGGTTCCCCTTTTGTTTGGTAACTTGTTTAGACCGAATGTAATAAAACGATACGGTTCGGTCGGTCCACCCTAAACCATTCGGTCCCCCCTCTACCCCAACCGAACCCAATGGTCTCCCCTCCAAAAAAAAATCAATTGGTTTGGTTCAGAAGTGGACCGAATGAATTGAGAATTGATTGGTTTGTGTGTGATTTTTGTTTATATTTAATTTTGTGGGGTATGTATTTTGGTGTGAGTGCGGTCTGTGTATTACGAGTGTTTGGTCTATCTTGTTTTATTACTATCAATCTTATCAATCTTTTGTGGATTACTATCAATCTTATGGATGAATAAAGTTCTACTTTACACTCCTGATATCCTCCTATCTGCACAAATATAAAACAAATGTTAGCATTCATTATGGTTGTGTTTGACGGAGTACTTGGAGGCGGTTTGAGCTTTTAAAATAATCTATCTTAGAAAATAAGCTTTGTTTGTCATGCATATTTATAGAAGTTTTATAAGTTATAATCTTTTATAAGTCAAAGCCAGTCGAAATGAGCTTATAGGGACTTATAGTTAGTCAAATTACTTAAATAGTAAATACCATTCAAAATATAGTAAATTATAACATTAAAAAATTAAAAATATATTTGAATATAATTTGCTTATGTTTATGCGATTGTATATTATTAATCTTTAGCTCACGCTAATTTTTCAAACAGCTTTATGAAAATATAAGCTCCATCTTCCGGCTTATAATATAAACTTCAACCTCAATTGCAGCTCCAACTTGAGTTTCAGCATATTTCGCCAAACATGTACTCTATATTTTTGTTACATGTTACCATCTTAGAAGCAAGAGGATAAATAGGACTACAAAATCATTTGTATTTATGGATTAAAAGTTGGTGTTTGTAATCCCCTCATTTGGAGCCTATATTGATTTTGTAGTACATGATGACTACATGGTCCAAATAAGGTTGTAGTTCAATGAGGTGGCATTTTTTGTTCTTGTGTATTTTTAGCTATGTCTAAAATTAGGCCATACATATATACACGATCAGAACTACGCAAATTGAGGGATATGCAATCTTCATTGTGATTTTTTGCGTAATCGGTTGATATTCAATCATTGGTAATTTGGTATAAGTTAGGACCACGACTCGTGGTCAAGCCGTAAATGGTTTGGCTAAACTGTAACTGCATGCATGATACGGTAAATGGTTTGGCCAACTGAGCTAAGTCTCGGAAGCAAGTGCAAGTTTGATTGTATTAGAGGCCTCATTCTTCATCGTCTTCCAAACACATCTTTTGTGTCATTTGATTGTATATTCTCCAAAGCATCGTCAATACCTTGTTAACCACGACAATATGTATAATCTCTAGCTTTTATGTCCGAACATGGATGTCATCAAATTTGTTAGACATGTTACTTGACTATAATCTGATACGCCGTATTCATGTGCAGATGATGTGTAAACGAAATGTTGCAGGTTTAGAAACCTAAGGTTCGATGTCGATAAAAAGTTTTAGATGCACATGACTCTTTTACAATAAAAATGAACTTTAATCATAAATACTCGTAACTTGAAAGTGAGAATGTTTAATTTGTCACTAGAATGCCTGTCGAAGATCGAGTAAATTTAATAGTTAATGTCTTTAATTAAATAAAGATCATAAGTTAATGGAGTGGTTATATTTAAATTCTTTGACCTCTTATTTAATTCATTAATTTCTATATAGCCGTTTGAGTTTTCTTTATCTTTTTATCTAGTTGTTCAGTTTGTTGTCGAAGCATATGGCATTAATTTGGTAGACAACATTAAACAGCATTGACATGTTGTTTTATACCTTAGATATATTTTAATAGACAATTTAAAAGGATTTTGATAGCATACAATGTGAACTATTAGCAACGTTAAAATTCAAGGTTATAAAAGGCGCGAGCTACCGCCACGCTTCAAGTCTTACGCGTCATGGTGGAGCTTTTACGTTTCTTAAGGCGTCACTAAAACGGCAAAAAAATATTTATAGATTTATGTATTTATAATTTTAGATCATATTACTCGTATTATATATTAGAGATTTAGACTATTACTTAATATATAATTACCAATTTACCATACCCATATATCAAATATCACAAATTCCAAATATTAGTTCAAAATTAAAAAATAAATAAATTAAAAAATTAAAAAATAAAAATAAATTTGTTCAAAAAGTAGCGCCACACCTTACCAAAAGGCGCGCATTTTCTCGCCTTATTTCACGTCTTTTTCTGGCACGCCTAGATCAGCCGTCAAGGTTCATTTCGTGGCGGCAAGGTCACGCCTCATACTTTGATGACGACTTGACACGCCTTTTAGAACACCGGTTAAAATCCTCTTTTTTAGCACTTGAAATATTATAAATAGTAAATATACTACTCCGTACTACACAATTTAAAAGTATGAATGTGATGATTAAAGCTATTTCAACAACTAGCTTTAAAGAAAACGTGCATACCAAATGCATTGATAATGTCTTAGAAGACAAAGCCATTATTCCACTAAACCTACTCACTTCCACTTGTAGCTTGCTCGTACTTTGTTTTAAATTTCATACCAAATTATATAGTTTTGTGTACAGAAAAATGAATATGAGGTTTGTGAATTGTCATTTAAAAATAGGGCTGAGCACCGGGCCGCTCCTGACCCGATACCGACAAGCCGAAAAACACAAACCGAGTCCCGACCAGATTAAGTTTGGTTCTGTTTTGGGACAGTCAGGACGGGACGGGATTTGTCGGTTTGATCGGTTTTGTTTTGTTTTTGGTTTTCGGCCCGTCCCGATCCGATCCCAACTATCCCGAATCCCGACAAAACTGGAAACCCAAACCGAGTCCCAACCCGTTTGAGATCGGTTCGGTTTCAGGACAGGATTCGGGACTCGGGATCGGAACAGGATTCGGGAGTCGGTCGGTTTTGCTCACCCCTATTTAAAAGCATGCCATGTTGATTAAAGTCTCCGAAAAGTAAGAACATAGAAATCTAAAGACCATAATCGTGGCACTTCTCCTTTTGCAGTCAATTAAAGAGTATATATCTAAACCAGAGAGTATGCATATGTATATACCTTTTTAGCACCATCAATAATATAAAATGGTAACTCAAAAACCGATTTTTGGTTCTTTTTACCCAAACACTCATTTTGGATTAAATGTGTTTCAAAAACTCAATAATCGGATTAAAAACGTAATGCCAAACACCCCTTTAATAATCGCTTCAACCCTAAGGCATTAAGTTAATTAAGTATGAGTTAGTTAAGAGGTATATCGATGATCATTTAAGGTATCATCTTGGTCGTTAGTGGGCTCAGGAGTTTTCTCTGTTGCTTCAGTCAGGAGGTATCTCGATGATCATTTGATAAGTGATGTTTCTTCTAAAACTCGTTGGGTTAATGTTGTCCCAATTAAAGTAAATGTTCTTGCTTGGAGAGTAAGTTTAAAGGCTTTACCCACTCGGTTTAGTCTCTCGCGAAGAGGCTTATAGCTCCAATCCATTCTATGTCCAAGCTGTGGAAACGGTGTTGAGTCTTCTAATCATGTTTTCTTTGCATGTCCTATGGCGAGAGATATTTTTCATAAGATTGTTACATGATGGGATGTAAGCTTTTTGGAGCTTTCATCGTATGAGGAGTGGTTAGTTTGGCTTTTGAATCTTCATTTCCAGCCTAAGCTTAAAAAAGTGTTGGAAGGTGTTTTCTATGTTATGTGGTGGTTTGTGTGGAGTTTTCGGAATAAATCCATTTTCGGTTCGAGCACTACTTCCAAAGCGGGCATTTTTGATGATATTGTGGCTCGTTCGTTTAAGTGGTGTAGATATAGATGTAATTTAGGCTAAATTTAATTGGGTAGATTGGTTGAAAAATCCTTCTTTTTTTTCTTGTAATGTTTTTTTTTTTGTGTTTTTTTTTTTTTTTTTTTTTTTTTTTTTTTTTAGCTTTTTGCTATGCCTACTTTTTAGTATACGACATAACTTTATAATAGAAATCATTGTTACTCCACTATATTGGAGAATAAACCATACACAAAAGTTAATCAGCACTATGAACCAAAAGTCATATTAGCAGTTTATGTCCATCTCATACACCAAACTATGACTACAACTTGTGAGGTGAAAGTAGAACTCTTTTTGGGAAGAATAGAATCTAGATGTTTCCGTTAAAAGCGTCTCCAATGCAAATATGACTCAACATTTTCAAGTCATTATTCAACTTTTTCCTCCAATGGTAAAATTTCTTGTTTATATCTCAACCTATTCTCGTCACACACATATCAACTTGTCAATAGGTTGAGCAATCTCAAGTTCTCAACCTAAGTCAATTTTAAACTTTGACTCAAATGCATTAACCCATGTTCAACCTTTTCAACCTCACCGTTGGAGATGCTCTAAGGCATTAAATAAATGTTTTGAAGGGCTCACTTGAACCATCGGCAAGTCATGCCATGTGTGATGACAGATAAATAAATCGTAACTCGCAAAAATTTTTAAGAAAAGTTTACAAATATGTGCCAGTGAAATATAATAAGTGTGATATAAGAAATAGAAAACATAATACAATTTGATTGATGCAACTTTTTTGTTAAATATTTTTTTGCAAATTTTTTGAAATCTTTTTGTAAGTCTAGCATACGGCTTCATTTAAATACCTTAACGAGACGTAAAAGTACTTATATCCATTAATAGGTTCTCTAGTTGGTTAGAAAATGTGATTACTCAAGCTTCTAGTGGATAAGAGAGGTTTTATAAATTCGTCGTTAAAAGAAGAGCCATATAAAATATCAGTGGCTCATACGTTTCTTCAAAGGCAATAATATATGTGTTTACTTGTCTCCAAAATTGTAAACATTGTAATCAAATTTCCCGTCCGACGCAACACATAAAAGGTAAGCCGTAAGCTCAAATGCACCTCGAAAAACTAGTTCCTAGCCTAGCAAATAGCAATCATCGATCGTCAACTTACTATTCATAAGTGGTGGTAAGGTACCCATATATTCTAAAATTCATTTATCTTTCTTAATAATTAGTTGCATTTTGTCACCATAACTAATATAGTGCATCATTCATTCTAGTAAATTGCCTCTCGTCTCATGTATATATATATATATATATATATATATATATATATATATATATATATATATATATATATATAATACACCATTTGATACGTCGTCCGATCAATGGGCTTCGCTACCTTTTTCTACGGCCTTTTCCATTTACAATGATCCGGCCCAGTCCATTTCCGGTTCGTTTTTCTTATTCACAAAACAGCGACACCCACATAAACCTAGAACATTCCCGATCCTCTTATCAAACCCTCCATCATCCATTTTACCCACAAGTTTCCACACACACACACCTGAAGGCAGATGTTGAAGAAGATGCTCAGAGTTGCATATTAAAGGCTTTAAAAAAACGACAAGTTGAGGAGCGGCGGATTCGTGGTGATGTCCTGCCGTAGACTCGCATACTGAAAAGATGGGTTTCCGCCACGAACGATGACTTGACCAAGCTTTTACTTGATAGGTAATTGGGTTAAAGTTTTGATTTTTATTGTTAATCAAGATTAGGGTTTTAATGTGTTTGTGGTCTTATGAATTGGGTTTTTTGAAATTTGGACTTATATATTTCTCATCTATATTGTAATTGTTAGCCTTAAAAGTAATGTTATATTCGGGAATAGCATCCCCTTCTATGTACAAGGACTAGTTTAGACAATAGTGCTAAGTTAGGCTTGTATTCTAGTATAAATACCCCTCCTAGTCTCAACTAGGAGGGTTGGATGTCTCATTGTATTTCTAGGTGTGTGTGGTTTCCTTCTTTCTCTCTCTAGAAAACACACACACCTTCCCCATTCTTTTATTCTAATAATACCATGTCTATTCTTTATTTCGAGCATCCTCGACCTCCTGAAGGTGTTTTTTGATCATAACAAGTGGCATCAGAGCTAACCAGGGTGAATCGTGGTGTTTTTGGGTGAAAAATCTCGGATCTGGTACTGTTCATCGCCATTTTATCGAGTTAGGATTTGATGATTATCGAGTTTGGCAGATGATTATCGAGTTTGGCAGCTTTTTATCGAGTTAGGATATCGAGTTAGACGCTCGTTATCGAGTTAGGCCTGTTTTTTGGCGAGTTAGGGCTGTTTTTTGGCGAGTTAGCCTTGGTTCCTTATCGTTCATCGAGTAAAGATTTTTATTTGGTTAACACTAAATGAAACTCTGCCAAAATTGCTCTAGGTTATCGAGTTACAAAGATCTTTTCGAGTTACAAGATCTTATCGAGTTAGAAAAGACTTACCGAGTTTGAAGGTTTTACCGAGTTAGGGGATTTATCGAGTTAGATGAAGCTATCGAGTATGGGAAGGGGTTACCGAGTTACAAAGGTTACCGAGTTAAAGAGTTTTTTGGCGGGAAAATTTGAGTAAAATTTATTTTTGGGAGGAGACTAAACGTTCAATTTTTACGCGAAATTCAAAGTTTGGGATAACGTTGAAAATTTTGGTCCGAAATTCAAATTTTTAGGCCAAAATTCAAAAAATTTCGGTGAAATTTGGCTTAAAAATTTTCAAAACTCAAATTTTTCTTGTAACCTTAGAATTGCATTTCATGGTGATTTCCAAATTATGGGCGAGAAAATTTTCCAATTCTATTTTTGGAGGGAAAATACGAAATCACTATGAATAAACCCGATTGAATTTCAAGATTCACCAAAACACACCACGGATTGCTTAAAAGATCCTGATCAAGAATCACAATCAAACGACAACGGCTAGTATCGGATATTTGTGAATATGGGGATAATTCGTTATTATTTATTCGGGTTTGAAGTAACGTTTTACGGGCGCGTGTACTTATTTCATCTTCTTTCTTTCTTCACTTCCGCGAAGATGACTTGTTTGGGCATATATTAATAGTGACGAAGACTTGGATATCTAGTTATTTTTGTGATTCTTTCTCTCTATACTCACAAAGTAGCTATCACTTTAAGGAGTTACGTTGTAGTGCTCAGTGTCTCACGTAGTTGAGGATATGTCAAGATGGATTTTGCTTATTACACTTCTTTAGGGGTATAAGGTACACCGTTCTTAGTCAAAGGATAGTACAAGCTTAAGTCACAAGTCTGAGGGATTTTACTTCATTCTCAAGTTCGTCATATCGGGTTATCTTCATATGGGGTTACTACAGAGAGCCGTTGTTGATTCAGAGGTTGATAAAGAGTAAGACAATTTTAAATGGTATTGTTAGTAGATTGGGTTTATCGACATCTTCTCACGGGCTTATGTGATTAATGATAAAGTGCTTTCAGTTAATACTTCATGTACACAATGTTATGCTGATTCCGATGAGATCGCAATCATCAGGGGAGAGAAATGTGTACATCGAGGACGCACAACAAGTTCACGTGATCGGGCTTAATGAATTATGAAATAATTTGTGTCGGAGATTGGTTGATTCTATATCCTTATCCTCTTAAATTTTTCTACGTACTTCTACCTTATCCACCTTCACCAATTTCGGGCAACAAACTCAAGATGATCGGTGTTTCAACTTGTTACTTTGGTGTTATCATTTCATGTGTACGTTATGGACTGATTTGCTTTATGCAAGATAACTGGAATGCATTTGGTGAGATGAAGATGTTGATATTCAGTTCCCCCAATTGGACAATCTTGAAGAAGGTCGAGTCTACAGTCTGTTCTACATTTTCCGCTGTGTGTTTGAAGACTAAAGACGGTTTGCATTTAAGTATCAAAAGACTTCTTCAGTTTCAGGGCATTCATCAGAAAGGTTGTCAGTTTGGGGGAGAGCACTAATTAGGGGAGAGTGTCAAGCCAGATTTAATCCCTAATTAGATTTGCTCACATTGTTCTTCTGCAAGTAAAGAGATGGCAACTGAGAAGATTCAGGAAGCTGAATGAATCAATGAAGTTTGAAGACCACTCTCGGAGCTGCTGCGCTTATGTTTTGTATTTAATCTTACTTGTAGGGAACGTTGTAAGTTATTCCCATATAACATCACTTTGGGGAGAGATTGTTAGCCTTAAAAGTAATGTTATATTCGGGAATAGCATCTCCTTCTATGTACAAGGACTAGTTTAGACAATAGTGCTAAGTTAGGCTTGTATTCTAGTATAAATACCCCTCCTAGTCTCAACTAGGAGGGTTGGATGTCTCATTGTATTTCTAGGTGTGTGTGGTTTCCTTCTTTCTCTCTTTAGAAAACACACACACCTTCCCCATTCTTTTATTCTAATAATACCATGCGTATTCTTTATTTCGAGCATCCCCGACCTCCTGAAGGTGTTTTTTGATCATAACAGTAATTGTTGTAGACAACTTCATACATATAATTATTGGGTCATTGATCTCATTACGTGTCATTTTTTTGGTAGATTGATGCTTTGGTTAATGACCCAGCAGGGGGGGGGGGGGGGTCTGTCATTTATAAAGATAATAGTAAAAGACATAATCTTGGAGCTAAAAGGCAATATTATGTGGTATCATTAGTATCAATTTACTTTCTGGAATTTATATAATTGCAACTGCTTCTAAACCTTTGTACTTCTAATATAAGGTTGTTGACTTTTTCAAAAGATCTTGAAGCCTTTATTTGGCTAAGTTTTGAGGTTTCGACTCTCCAATTTTGTTTATTAAATGTCGACTGTTAATTTTGAAAGGTTGCTATATTATATCTTACTTTTCGTACAATGATATTGCAGCAGAGACTTCCAAACACTAATCAAGATGCATCACTTATTCACGGCATTAAGGAAGTGTTGTGTCGCAGAGGAATAATTGGCAAATGCAATCGTCCTTTAAAGGTATGTTAGGTTACCAATTTTTGTGTATGTACACAATCGGTGTATAAGTATGCTATCAGTATGTTGGATGCGGTGTACAATTAATGGTACTCATTGTTGACAATTTGTTGTTGTAACAGCTATTAGAGACGAGATACAAAATAGTTGCAGCAGTTCACGCACACACATTGGCCGGTCACGTTCTATGGGCCAAGGTATTGTGTTTTTGGTTATCGTGTTATGTTTCATTTAAGCAGTTTTTCGATATTCAAAATACCTTTCATAAATTTGGTGTATGCCATTTAACCTTATTATAACAAAGTTGTTGAACCAAGTATTGCAAGTTTTATGTGAGTTTTACGTTTGAATGATGAGATTTTTATTACATCTGTTTTTACAGCCTTGAAACCTATCAACAGTTCTAACACTAGGAATCCATTCCCATTTCCGGCCGCAATTGAGATTACTATTCCGCCTATCAAGTTGGAGCCTGATCAAGGTTAGTTTGCAGCAGCAGACAATGTTGGCAAACACCTAATACAAGTAAGATTTATACTAGCTTCAATCATATCTCAATGTCCATTTAAGTAGTCATGCCATGACTTTAAACGTAGCCCTTTATTAGGTAAAACTGTAGGCTGCAATAGGCATTATTTATTATCTGTTTAATGATCAACGCCATGAAACAACGCCTTGCCGCAATGCGGCGGACCGAGGCCCAACTTTATATATCTGTTTAATGATCAATGCCATGATTAGCTGGGGGTGTTTGGGAAACTTTATATATCTCATTTAATTATGTTGCGTTGGACATAATACAGTAGAGAGTATTTGTATTTTATTTGCACAACTTATGATGAAAAAACTCATGCTTTATTATTTTGGATATATCTAAACACTCAGAGTTCATTTCAATTGTATGAAAACATAATATATTGTTTATGGAGACGTGAATTGTTAGTATTTCTGGCATTTTAGACAATGTCTAATTTTATTTTAGTATTTATATTTATTTATTTCTTTGTGCAAGAGTTCATTTCAATTGTATGAAAACATAATATATTGTTTATGGAGACGTGAATTGTTAGTATTTCTGGCATTTTAGACAATGTCTAATTTTATTTTAGTATTTATATTTATTTATTTCTTTGTGCAGGTACAAAAATTGACCAACTTTCACTATTAGTAGCATTGAAGGACCCTCTTGGATGATTTTCAAACAGTACAAGATAAGACTTATATTTATTACCAATTAATTCCCGACTATGATATGTAACGGTGAATCTGTTTTAAGGGTGTTTGGGCTTGAATTTTAAAACTAGCAAATGTATTGTGTTTTTTTTATTTTTTTATTTTATTTTTTTTTTTTTTTTTTTTTTTTTTTTTTTTACTTTGAAAGCTACTGAAGGATGCCACTCATGCAGGCTTGATGATGATTGCAAATGGGTGACGATTGTTGTTTATTGCTTCTGGCAGATTGCTGCTGATGAGGCTTGCTGATGGTGTTGCCTTTCTGCTGGTGACGCTGCCAACGACATATTGGTGCTAACGGCGGTTACCTAACTATTGCGTTAAACTTAAATGAGATATAAACATACAAAGCTATAAACTTTGTCACCATCAGCAAGGTAATATAAAGGTAAACCTTTCTTATACTTTTCCCTTATTTATAGTATTCCAGCCATTAAACATGATTTTTGGGTACACATGTAGGTGCGGACAAAAGAAATGGCATGTAATGTTGTTCGCAAAACTTTCTGCTAGGCCAAACTTTTAACAATCATACGATTTCCTTCGCCATAAAGATGCATAACAATTCTCCGTCTTTTCTGTTTTGAATTTGATATGCCTTCTTAGTTTTATTGTTATTTTCAGTTGTCAATTTATATGACGATGCCAATTCCGTTAATTGCCGCCACATTTGTCGCAAACCAGGATTACTACAGGTAGTTTATTCATCATGGTTTACATCACAGGTTAGCACTTTCACTTTCTACAGCAAACATTCAACTATTTTCTCACTAGAGAATTTAATGATGTCAAATGATTTCACCATTAATGAAGTATGATTCTTTGTCATCTGCTAATAGGAAGACATGTTCTGTCAACTTGATTTCAGGGGAAAAAGAAAATTCTTAGAATCGATTGTTGTGATATAGGAGTGATTTTAGGAAGGAGTCCAAGGAAGCGCACCCTGATAACAGAAAAATTACTTTGGTAATATTTGAATACTAATGTCGGGATTTGTATCATTTGTGTGTACATTTGGTTTCTTAGTGATTGATACATATGCTTCTATTTTGAATAGGTTGCGAAAGAATGTGGTGACAAATGGAGCTCACGTCATAAGCTATGCTAGCAGGTACTACGAACCCTATGTCCCACACATTTAACTGGGTCGCGTGCTTCACAGGTTCCACCATTTACACATTAACAAGACACGAATCCCTTGTTCCACTGTCCAGGCATCAGTTTGTAATTGTTTTCCACCTATGTAACAAGCGTATGCAGCCACTAGAAGATTTAAACCCATAGAAATTGCACCCATTCTCGCAGCGTTAGAAGGAACCACAAATCTGTTTCAACTGCACTTCGCTTCATAAGGTACAAAAGAACAAACGAGTTGCAAGAAAGCAAAGCTACAGGACTAGCAACAATGATACAGTGACTCTTAGTGGTAATTTTCCAGTATGTATAATAATATAGGTACATAAACTCTTAGTTGGAACGTATCTATGTGTTGCCATTACAATGTAACAAGCTTCATTAGGTATGTTCTCAACTTCATAGTTTAAATATGTATTATGGCTGCAATAGCGTTACCTCTGTTTTTCCTTGCGTTGTGTTTTGACTAAAAAAACATAAACAAATGCTAACTATACCCACTATAACAAAATTAACTAAATCCGATAAAACAAACACTTACGAATAACATTTTAAAAAATAACCGACAACTACGACGCTCCGCCGCAGCGCGGCGGACCGGTGCCCAACTAGTTACTATAATACTATTTAGTTTTAGTTTATATAAAGTTTTCTGGCACTTTTGGACTTTTGGTCCAAATTAGACAACCTTGTATGGGCTTCCTATAAAGCATATTCATGGTTTATTCATGTACCGACAATCAATCTTCAATTTTTTGGATTTTTTTGCCTAGTATATCTTTTTCTTCAACTTTAAGAAAATCTACTCCATATAAAATAGTTTTGTTGTTTCAACAATTCTAATATTGTTTTACTAAGAAAAAGAATGATTGTGATGTCTCAAAACACATAACTAATTGAATGTCTAAAACTCTGAGTCGAAAGCAACTCTATTTGCAACAAACTAAATACCAATACGTCAGTTTATACATAAGACTAAAAATGTTTCTAGTCATCTAAAACATTTCTTCAATTACTAATTTAGAACGGCACCACGCTTGAAATCTGACTCCCGAATTAAATCATTCAAACGGATTGGCCCCGGGACCCGAACCATTAGGAAATAACCGCTAAGAAAAACCCCTAAAACTCACGGCTTTGCACTAAGAGAAAAACGAATTTTCTTTGTCACTTGCGAGACTCGAACCCAAGTGAAACCCTCCCAAACTCCAAAAAGAACTCAGGTGGCCAACTGAGCTTAATAAAAAATCCTTCTCAATTTACATTATAACAAAAATTAAGTCAGTTGGTTCTTCAATTACTAATACTTCTAAAAAACTTTTGTCAAATAATCAATTGTTATTTGCCCATAGCATTGATAACATGTACAATTAGGGTAGATCATAATAGACCGCGAACTAGATCGAATCCGAAAAATCGGATTGAATTAGACCGATCGGACTAAATCAAACGTATTTCAGTCGGTCCATCTTTTTTCTTATATTCGGTCTTCGGTCCGAGCCAATGTTTAAGGCCAAATTAGTCTCCAGTCCTTTCTGATTTTAGTCGGTCCGGTCCGGTTTTCAGGCCACGTTTAGCTTTATCGACAATACTAAAACAAAAAACAGCCACTCTTTTATCAAATATCTCAATCAAATGCAATTATTTGTTATGAGAAAACAAACAAAGTGATGAAATAATTCATTTGGATTTTGGACTAGGTCTAGGAGATGAATTATTAAGAAATGTTTAGTACCGTATTTGTATTTTGTTTGCAAAACTAAAAAACGTGTCATTCAAATTTGGATTGTGTATGCGCGGGTCCACAGGAAGCTACGTAGACCCTCGACCATCTTCATGTGTTGGGGTCCGGCTAGCTCTACGTGCATACTAGCAATTTACAGCTTTCATATTTTTAAAATTAAACCAACATAATGGGTTTATTATCCATTGACCCTTTAACTATTTGCTTTCAAATTTTTAGCACCATTGCTAAACCATCCGGGTATCTTTGGTGTACAACGTTTGAAGTGTTTTGAAGCAACTAGCATTTAGAGCCCAACCACACAGCGCCACAACCATACCCCATCTCGGCTGGTCAGCCTTCACGTCGTCAGGACCAACCCACGCTTTAGTGGGTTATGTATGAGTCAGAGGGTGTCCCATGGCACCAGAATTATGAGGGGTATTTTGTGCTGAGTCATAGGTTATCGTATTATAGGTAAAAGTGCTGAGGTGACACTACTTTTCTCTCAGGGCATCACCCCAATGCACCAACGATACCTTATGCTCTTAACGTTTAAAAATACAAAGTCAGTATGGCAAAGAGCGTGTAACATTTAAAATTTGGTTTAATGCTGATTTTTGTTACTTAAAGGACGTTGAAATATAACTGTCATTGCTTACTACTACTGATAGTTTGTCAACTCATTCCTACTTTCGTTAATTTTTCTTTTGCTTTTATTTTCGGATAATTATCTTATTTTAAATTAAATAGAAATATTGAAGTAAATAAAATTTGCTATTAGCGAATGAAATTTCATTATAGTAAAAGGCCACTTTATATTCTTGGCAAAAATAAATTTTTAACAATTACTTAAATGAAACAGGTTTGCTTTTGGTAAAGAAAAAAAAAATTATGCTTTTGTTTTAATAAAAGTACAAAAAAATATAGTTGAAAAACATATTACAGTGACGTTCATAAGTTAAAACAAATATTCATTTCTCATTTCCATGTGATGTATGATATTTAAAACCTCATTAAACATATGAACAATGAACTTATATTTAAGGTTGCTTGATTTAAGTGAAAGAGACAAAGCATTATGATCACCTAAAATGTCTTTTAAATAGTGGAAAGGTCAAAGGTCAATGAGTAAGTCTTAGTCCAATAATGCTTGTTGATCACTTTATAATCAAAACAAAATGTTATAAGCATTTCATTAGAGGTTAAATGTCATCAGCATTAAAATTGTTTTGAAATCTTAGTTCTAGCCTTAAGTGTAACAATTCGCAATTTCAGGTAAACTTTTATTCCCAAAAATTTTACTATTCACTTTTTACTATTCACTTTTCACTATTCATCTCAGAAATTTTTATTTCATATTCTCGTAAGTTAAACTATTTTAACGATAATCCGAGAGTTTGACGCTCGTCGGATCATTTCTGCAAAAATCACAAAGCCGTGTCCGAGATTTACTTTTAGGTTTAAACGTCATTCCAACATCCCGATATGTCCATAAAACATTATAAACAATAGAAATATGATTTTCTCTCATTTTAGGACAATTCCAAAAGTTTTGGAATTTTATGTTTTTCAGTTCAGCGTTTTACGCGAATTACGCGTTTTAGACCCGTGTTTCCAGTTTTTAGCAGGGTTTTAGCACCCGATAGAACCTACCACTCATTTTATATTTTATTAAGGAGTATCTTGATAAGTTCTAGCATATTTATAAGTTTCATATTTTTAGGATACCCGGTTTTACGTTTCGTGGCCTAAAAACTTACGGTTAGCAATTTACGGAGTCAAAACTAGCTACATACTTAGGATATTATCATCCAAAGACCATGACTACTCATCTAGTCACCCTTATCCATTCCAAACCGACTTAGGAGTGGGGGGAGTCACCATGTGTGGTTAAATCTTGACCATTGATTCTTTAGATCATTACAAGTGTCTTAAACTAACCATGGTTAAATTCTAACCCAATATATGGTTAACTATTTTTCCTACCCTATAAATACCAAGCTAAAACACATAGAAAACTTGCACCACACCTTCTTATAACCTTCAAGTCCTAAAACCTAAGGCACTTTTCTTATATTTTGTAAGAAAGTTAACTAGTTTTTGAAAGAAAACTAGTGTTTGATCTTCAATCTTGGAAATTTTCTAAGAAAAGTTGTTATAACTTTAAAGTCTCCTAAAAGACGTAGTTATAATCTTCAAATAGCTTTGGACTTTCAAGAAGGCGTCGTTATAATCTTCAAATAACCACGGTTTATCATAGATTGCAAAGAGTGAAGCTTAAGTCTATCAAAGTCCGTACCTTACTAGTTACTTACCTTTCTTTTAGAAAGCCTCAAGTTGTAAGCAAATCCTATTACACTTTCTTGCTCATTATCATTTTCATGCTCTTTGTGTTCCTTTCATGCTATATATGTTCTTGTTATTGTGTTCATGATGTTTAAAAATGGATAAAACAGGTATTGATATACATATGTTAACTTATGACAAGTAAACAAGCAAACTAGTGATTTTTATGGAGAACCACGACCAAAATAGTATAACTATGATATTTGACACTTACTTACTGTTAAAGAGAACTTAACAAGGAAAACATAGCAATTTGAATCACCCAAAATGAGTACACGAGTCAAAAGATACGGCCATAAGAAGTTAGCGACACCAAAACGCCGAAACTGCCTATACCCTACTGTTTTGCATTCTGCCAATTTGAAAGTCACTCTTCTGGTCCGATTCATCAAAAAGTTAAAACACGAAAGTTGTCCGGAACGACGTTTTCGTTCAGGACCAAAGAAGCTCGAGCCCTGAAAACGCTTTCTGAGTGATAATTTTCTTCAAATTCTTAACAGCCCATTTTTAGACCAAAGTAACTATATAATGGTTATAATTAGATGAGACCAAGAGGTCTAATGACCTAAAGCCAAGACCACAACCATGGCTAAAGCCAAGGTTGAGTCTCAAGACCATGGTAACAATGACCAAGGTCACGGTAAAGCCACGGCTAAAGACCATATAACTTTTAAAGATCAAAAAGCTTATATATATATGTTATCAAATACTACAATAGTAGGGAGCCTCATGTGAGGAGTTCATTAAGTAAGCCGTCGAGAAGAGTTGTGGATTTACGAATTAAAGTGTCCTGGCTCCTCGAACGTTTACTCCATGACTTCTGAATTATGTCGGCCCAAACGGTAGTAAGAGATATACAAACTATACATGTTTCATAGACCATTTATATTCAAAGACTTACACTATATACTAAGTACTACATCATGAACATTATGCAAGACATATATAGGCAATTATTCGTATTCTTAGACGTTACTCCAAACCTAAGTCGCAACGTTCTATTATAGGCTGCTCTTAGAGACTTTCGCGATTCGACTATCACTATCATTTCTCATTACATAAGCTTAAGGTGAGTCATAGCCCCTACTTTTTCATACTTGTTTTAACTCTTTGGGGGGGATACATGCACAACTACTTGCTTACTTGTACAAATACTCAAAACATTTATACTTGATTGTTTTATACTTGATTGTCTTATACTTGATCGCATTATACTTGATGTCATATATACATGATTGCATTATACTTGATTGTGAGACTTCCAGTGGCTCCAGATTAAGTTGCTGGATGACCATTGAGACTTCCGGTGGCTCCAAATTAAGTTGTTGGATGACCATTGAGGCTATTGATACATCCTAACATTTGCGAATGTTGGATACATCATAAACGTGAGGTCTTCGGAGATGAAGAGTAGACTCACGACTAATTGCTTAATTGTTTTGATGAACTTATACATGTCTTAATCAAACTATATTGTAGCAGTGGGTTGTGAACACACAGGTTACAAGTCTCTTATGGCGGGACTTGTAACTGAGTGGATTCACGATGCCTTTGCTGTGTGAACATTCTTTTAAGGCTTTTCAACTGTTTTAAGACAAACTCTATGAACTCACCAACCATTGTGTTGACACTTTAGCATGTTTATCTCAGGTTAGTAAGGCGATAGCTAGTGCGTGGAACTTAGAGTCAAGCTGCATATTCTGAAGACTTACGCTTTTATCATTTACCATTCAAAACATTTTGTATACATTTATGTATCATACATTGGAATCTCATGTTTGTAACTTTGAATTCATTAATCGAATGGTAACTTTTCAAAACGTCTCATTTAGAGTTCGTTTTCTATAACTTATACTTTGTATTATGAAGTAGCACCCCTATGACACAGACTTCCGCTGCGGTATTTTGGGGGTGTTACAGATTGGTACCAGAGCCTTGGTTATAGAGAACTAGGTTGCATTTAGTGCCTAGACTATAACTGCTATATACGTTAAGACTCTCCTCTTTATTTGCCTTACACACACTACATACACATACGCTTTTTGTTAGTTGTTGGTTTAGTTTCACGCTGTTAGATGATGTGACTTTATTATTATAAGGAACCTCAGAGATTAGCCGAGTCATTAAAAACATGGAGCTCAGTAATAACTAATTATTTAACTTGATCTTGTGACAGTTCTTGTTTGATGAGACACAAGATTTGAGTTAAATAATATTATTGCTTAGCTTTAGGGATTTGATGACTTGATTATCTTACTATCGGCCTCAGAAGGCGGATTTTTGTGTCGGAAATTCTTAAGTAGGATGATTTAGAATCTCCTTATTTAAATGGATTGGGACGCCTCTTCATTTAAATAAAGAAATAGTAAATTCTTCATAAGTAATCATTAAGGTGTCATTTGGTTTGTAGAAGGATTTAAAACTAAAGGCATGCTTGGTAGGGGTTATAGGGGGTGAGGAAAGAGAAAGATAATGAAAAAATTGCTTGGTAAAGTATATGCAATGACCTCATTACCCAATAGTGGGTAATGGGTCATTACCCAATAAATTAGGGGGAATGCTTTCCTTACTCATTCCCTTAACTTAGCATTCGCTTTGCCTTTCCCTTTCTCATTCCTTATTTTGAACCAAGCGCAGCCTAAGTAATTTTCTTAGTGGAATAAAAAGAAAATGTAAAGAAAGAAAAACGACAATTAATCAATAATTTTGTTGAGTATGGGCCAATCGGGTTTTTTCCTTAAAACTGGCTTCTGGTTGCGCGACCGGTTGAACCGGTTCATGGTTCAACCGGCCGGGGTTTTAAAAATTTGGTCGAAGGTCTTTCTATAAGTAGTCCCTGTACCCCTAGGTTAGGATGTGATTGTCTACATCTTACCTCTTAATACATCGCTTCAACGAGATTGATAATTGTTGTTGTGGTTTGTACACTTAAGTTAATCGTCCTCTTTTACCATTTTCAGAATTACTAGCAGGGCACCCGCACGTTGCAGCGGCGGGTACCCTGTAATTAAAGTTCAGGCACTAACAAAATAACAATGACAAACTGATTAATCAGAGAAAACATAATCTCGGTTCGACCCAATTCACCCGTTTTTACATGTTCCGACTGGTCATATCCATTTCGTTTATGAACGACTTTTATTAGCTACCCGAACCGATGGCGACTCTGGATTCCGGTTGAACCCGTTGGTCTGATCCGGTTTTCAAAAATCATATGCACCATCAATTTGTTAGCATATAAATTGTATAAAGCTTTGTGTGTTTTATTAGCTTGTACAATATGTATAATATCATGTATTTTTTTTAAGGGTGTTTTAAAAATTATATTAATTAATGTGTTTAATATGTTTGTACCAAAAGCTCTATAGATTGTATATCAAAATTTCAAGTCTTTAAGTGCATTTAATATTTTATGACTACATTAATAGTGCTTTATTTTTTGTACATTATGCTTTAAGACTTATTTTATAACTACATTAATAGTACTTTGTATTTTATACATTATGCTTTAAAACTTATAAGTCTTAATTTTAAGACTAAGAAGATATAGATTCATCCTTACATTATGAGTACTAGCATGGTACTCGCGCGATGCGGCGGCGGATATCTTGTAACAAAATTTGTGGCGATTAATGTCTTTTAATTTTGTGTTTTTAGTTACAATAACTTTATAAATTGTGAGAATTTTATATTTGAGTAACTTTAACCATGTTGTTCCTTCAAGTTGTACATGTTGGTCCTTTAAGTTGCGTAGGTTATGTTATTTTGCTGGTGTTTTAAGTGTTTGGGTTATTGGATTTTAACAATAGATGATTAATAGCTTGATTAGATTGTAATATATGGTAAAATGGTTGCATTTTTTAGTAAATGAGTGATTTAAGAAAAGTATTAATTGCATGTGTTTAATATACATGGTTGTGCATAAATTAATTATACATAAAGCTTTAATATGTGTATTTACTTAAAATCGAAATCATAAAAATTTAATAGGAGAGAGGGTCTAATACGTATTATAAGTAGTATAGATATTTGACGAAATGGGCTGTTGCTGGAGCTGGGGCTGGGTTTAGGACTTATATTAAAAGCCGAAATTAAAATTTGTATTTTTATAAACTTGTTTGACAAATGGGATGGGGCAGGAGCTTATTATTGCGAAATTACTAAAAAGGTCATAATTAAATGAGTTTTTGTATATGTTAGATATTTTTGTGGGTAAATAAGTAATTTATTATTTAAAAGCCCCGGGCTAAAGTTTTTAGCCCCTTTTATAGGGCTAAAGTTTTTAGCCGGCTTATTTTACAAGCATATCCATAAGCCACATGACAAACGAGACTTATTTCATTAACCGGCTTATTTTAAAAGCTCAACCCCCAATAAACTCCATATAAGCCTCCGCCAAACATAACCTATATAGAGTTGAGATAAAGATAGAGATAGAGATAAGCTCAAACTACAACTACTTTGCTAACATGGGCGTTTTTGGGCCGGCGCACCATCAGCAACCGAGCCGGGCCCAACCCACTAAGGGACACTGAAATTTTTTATACCCATTATATGTACTAGGCTCAACCCACTTAAAAATAAACTCTATTAATCATTTAATCCAAAAAGTTAAAAACGATTGTGAAAGGACAAAAGGGTGAAGGCTCAACCGTTGGGCCTTCAGGCCCCAACCCACTTAAATATATTTTATTTTGTAGAAGTAATACTTTAGTTGTAAGAATGATTTTTGTTCGTATTTTTGGTTTTTCGTACTTGATTATGCTTTATGAATATTATAATATAGAGGCATATATTTTTTTTTTGTGTCGAGCCTAATTTTTTTTTACGTTCTCAGCACCCCTGTTTGCTAAGTACAAAGTATCCACAAAACTAAAAATTCCTACAACTCAACTAGACAACAACTAGTTTAGCCAAACCATCACTTCCACACAACTTAAAGTACCATTCATGTAAAAAAAAACCTCTTTCCAAATCACCAACTAGACAACAACTTCTTTAGCACCATTCCCCCCACCGACATTTCCATATCTATAAACCTTCACTAATTTTCATAAAATCACTCCCATTCACAAACCCTAATTTTATAAACCCCCAATTTCACCAATTTGACCCAAATTCACACCCAAAACCCTAACCAAATTTGGGCAAAACACTAGATCGGAGCAATTAAACCAAATCCAATCCTAAATCCGATGAATTTAGCCGAAATGCTGGACCGGATCATCGGCACGCGCCGCACGCGCCAGATTCAGCGCGTGTTACGCAACGGCAAGGTGACAATCTTGTGCCTGGTGTTAACCATCGTCGTCCTACGTGGCAACCTCGGCGCCGGGAAATTCGGGACGCCGGAGCAGGACTTTAACGAGATCCGGGAGACTTTTTACTCGTACAGAAGCCGACGCGCCGAGCCCAGGCGCGTGTTGGAGGAGCTGCCGTTGACTGGTCAAACTGAGGTTAAGGAGAGTGTTAGTAGTAATAATTATAATGAATTTGATATTAATAAACTGTTTGTAGATGAGGAGGATGATGTTAGGAAAGACCCTAGTGCGAAATATAGTATCGGCCCGAAAATCGATAACTGGGATGAGCAGAGGGGGGAGTGGTTAAGTAGGAATAGGGATTTCCCGAGTTTTTTAAACGTAAATAAGCCGAGAGTGTTGCTAGTGACAGGTAGTTCGCCTAAGCCGTGTGAGAATCCCGTAGGTGATCATTACTTGTTGAAAAGTATTAAGAATAAGATAGATTATTGCCGGGTTCACGGGATTGAGATTTTTTACAATATGGCGTTGTTGGACGCGGAAATGGCGGGGTTTTGGGCGAAGTTGCCGTTGATTAGGAAGTTGTTGTTGAGTCATCCGGAGGTGGAGTTTTTGTGGTGGATGGATAGTGATGCGATGTTTACGGATATGGCGTTTGAGGTTCCGTGGGAGAGGTATAAGGATAAGAATTTGGTGATGCACGGGTGGAATGAGATGGTTTACGATGATAAGAATTGGATTGGGTTGAATACCGGGAGTTTTTTGTTGAGGAATAGTCAATGGGCGTTGGATTTGATTGACGTGTGGGCGCCGATGGGGCCGAAAGGGAAGATTAGGACGGAGGCGGGGAAGTTGTTGACGAGGGAGTTGAAGGATCGGCCGGTTTTCGAAGCGGACGATCAGTCGGCGATGGTGTGGATATTGGCGTCGCAGAAGGAGAGATGGGCGGATAAGGTTTATTTGGAGAATCATTATTATTTGCATGGTTATTGGGGGATTTTGGTTGATAGGTATGAGGAGATGATAGAGAGTTACCATCCGGGATTTGGTGATCATAGATGGCCGCTCGTTACTCATTTTGTCGGTTGTAAGCCTTGTGGGAAATTCGGTGATTATCCGGTTGAAAGATGCTTGAAACAGATGGACCGCGCGTTTAACTTTGGGGATAATCAGATTTTGCAAATGTATGGGTTTACACATAAGTCGCTTGCTAGTAGAAGGGTGAAGCAGACGAGAAATGATAGTAGTAATCCTCTTGAGATTAAGGACGAGCTCGGTTTGCTTCACCCTGCATATAAAGCTGTTAAGGTATCATCTTCTTAAAATGAATACTGAATAGGCTTCGATATTTGATTTAGTTTGTTGTTTCCACTCAGGAATTGGTATTGTGATGTAAGTTATGATACATTTGGATTTTGTATCGTTCTTTTATTTGTCAAATGTCATAGCCTGTTGATTGTATCGAGCTCTTTTTCGTCTTGTTATTAGCTACTTAAATTCATATATGGAAAGCAATCAAATAGTTTTTGAGCCAACTTTTGTTACCTGTTTTTTGTCTTGACTAGCATAGCTTGTCCATTGTAAGCATTCTGTAATTGTTTCCGTAATCATCTACAACATTAATTTGCTAAATCCTGTTAATAATCATCTACAACATTGGTGTTCTGAAAACAAGTACATGATCATCACCTTTCCAAGTCGTAGATAATCAGTTTTTAGTGTTCTAACTCATAAGCAATCAGTTTCTAGTGTTTGGGTTTCGTGAAACTGTTTGTATATGGTTTTGCTGGATTGAAATTACCAAGCTGCTTCTGACTATTTATGGTCATTTTTTTATGTAAATCCCTACATGAAAAGAATTTGCCGAACACTGGAACAGTTTATAACCTGATCATTACGACTATAAACCACAAATATACATCCAAACACCACCTCTTGTAGCCCATTTTGTTCCAACATGTTATCTAATTATCTTCATGTTATACCTCACGTAACTTGCAATGCCATACACTCCTTAAAGAATTGACACTAAAAATATCAAGTTTACTTTAGTAGGGAAATGTAGTAGAATTGATGCGTTTGATATAAATATTCGTAGTCAAATTATACGTTAGTTTATATTTGGTCTTGAGTCAAATGTATTCTAGTGGGTGGTCGTTTATTTCCTTATTGGAATAGTAGTGTCTTGTTATGTTAGCTTTACCGCTTATGTAACGGGCTGAAATGCGAGATTTACCCACATCGTACTTCAACGTTTTTTGGATTAATATATTCATCGGGTGTAAAAACCTTTTACCCAAAAAAGAAATTTAACAGTTAAAGCAGAAACAAGTCTTCGTCCTTTTTTTTGGTTCCAGTTAGGTTTTGATATCATGCGCGGTTGTCAACTTTGATGCTTGCATCATACAACATGCTTGTTAAATCAGAGAACATGGTGATCATGGAGTCAAGTCAGATGAGATCTAGATTTATTTACAATAATGGTTGACCTGGCTAAAAGTCAGGTTAGATCTTAAATCATGCAAATTTTATTCTTGTTATTACAAGTATATATTATTATTGGATTTTAAGTCAACGGTTGGTATATAGCGAGTTCTCATTAGGGGTCCAACAATATGTGGATCTTACATCACATGCACATGGCGAATAATGGTGGTTATATCCTGTGTATGATGCTGATCGCATTAAAGATTTGATTAGGAAAGGTTTCTGTATATGAGATTTGCACGACCCACATGTCTAAGATATTTAGCTCATTGGATTTTAACCAAATAAATCTCTACTAGATCTCATGCACAAAATCAAAATGTCTATAAGTTGACTGTATACATAATTTACTATATAGTTTGATATCCAAAGTCTAGTGAAGATCGATGTGCTGCACAAAACCTGATGAACTGTTTTACAAGTATCCGGTTCCTTCATTCGTTTTCACATACAGAATTCAAGACAATTTTGTATGATTCTTGAAAGTTGAAAGTATATTTCTTGAGGCTGTACTAGACTTTATAACTTTTTGCTGCAATATTAGGATTATATTGCTGTATTAGGATTCCTAGTAGTATATAAGTTGTCATAAATATATACAACACCCCAAGCACCAACCCCGGTACTCGCAATTCCTTAAGAATCGTCAATTGATGAGCCATCAGCACAGGCATTGTTTTAATGCATCCATTTCTGTTCCAACCATTTTTTTTCTCTTGCAATTGAGCACAATCTGTATGCAATAATTCAGTCACATCACAATATCTGATAGGTTTCTGTTAATGTCAACACAACTGAATCTTGGATGATAGTATCAAACTATCAACCGATGAAATAAACATTCAAAAGTTAACTGGTTTAACATCCACCAGAAGTACGGCTAAAGTGAAACCTTCGAGAAATTGAGCATGAAACGTGAAAGTGTTAGAATTCAGATGTTGATCTGATAGTGATGAAAGCAGTAAGATGTGACATGCATACCTTTCTAATAAGAGGCCGTTATGAGTTATGACCCATTCACAAGTTGTTTATAAAGCTACACCATTTTCTGATGATGACATGCGATAAAAGGTCACAGATGTATTTCCACTCTTCTCTCCCAACTTATTCTGCCATAAGTTTTTACCAACTTTACAGCTAACTAGCTAAGGCTGTTTAGAATAACTTTTCACATATACTCGTATTATAACAAAGCAAATCATAACTTATAAACATTGACGGAATTAGGGGGTGTCACGGGAGTACGGGACCCTGATGAAATTATTTTTCATAGTGTTAATTTTTGTAAAAAACTACAATTTTTCCTTATTGCACTACGATTTTTCCTTATTGCACTCGGTCCAAAAAATGTGTGCCCTTATATTACAGCTGAAATATTTTGTGCGCCTTCTCTTTAAAACTTGGTTCCGTCACTGCTTTTAAACCATGTATCGATATGATTCGCTAGTCGTTAGAAGATAACGTGGAGTTGTATATAATGGCTTATGGACCTAACCTCGTAATCGGATGATGTCCTGAACTGTGTAAGAACTAAGAAGATGGTAAGGTTTTGTTTGATAAACCCAAGGCTGATATGGACCAGACCAACTATTTTGTTGAGGTTTTATCTTGTTTTGATCACAGTCCAATACATGAGAAAAATGCCATATCTAACGAAGCCAACTTTCAAAAGGTCTCGGCTCTCCCGATTCTATTTCGGGTGAATGCGCGCGATCTTAAGCGGGGACATAATTATAAACTTGATTTTTCCTTGAAAATGATGCATTATTCAAAAAGAAAAATCTTTATATCAAATTATCAATGTATCATGGATGAAAAAATTATAGTTAAATAATACATACAAATATGGATGATGTATGATGTATGAACGATGTATGAAGGCCCGAGCTTCGCGGCGGGACTTTTGAATAGAAAATTATTGATTTTCGTTCAAGCCGCTGCGGAGCGCAAGGGCCTATCTGTAACGGATAGATAACCCCAAGGGCTATTTCTGTAAAAAAAAATATTTAGTTACGGAAATTGTCCTTATGTTAGCCAATGAAGGATTAACTTTGCAACGGACCTGTTATATGAAAGACCAATTACGTAAAATTATTTGTTGTTTTTTTTTTTTAAAAATTATTAGAAAAAAATTAAAGATAATGGTCGTTAGTTAGCAACTGTTCGACCATTAATATATAACAGTCGTTAACTAACGGCCGTTAATACTGTATAGAGTAATTTACGTCTGTATTCGTTTCATACTCAATACATTGTCATCTCTATCTTCTAGTATCGGAACGTAGCACAAAGGTTTATAAGAATTTAGTTATTTATTCATCACTTAACATATGAGTTGTGTATTTATTTTTATCTTCAATTTTTATGTTGCTATATGTCCCAATCTTATTGCTAGTTACTTTTTCATACATAAAACCACTTTGCTGACAAATATAGAACATGATAACCATTTTGGTGAGACACAGCATGATAAGAATTTTGGTTATGATAGTTACTAAAAATGGTATGAAAACGAGTACATATGATACATGTCTATTGTTGGGACTCGGGAGGTACTACCGAAAAAAGAAAGGAAAAATGTTAGATCTGTGTACTGGTTATCGCGTTCATCACCGTCACATTAGTTTTTCTTTTCACCATCAACTCCACCACTAAACAAGTATAATAATTAACATCACCAACTTCATCATTCAAAATATACATCACTTAAAGACAACTATACCGACAATATACTCACACACACTAAATATAATTTATGTCTTCACACAATTCAATTGGCTGCACGACCGAGTTCTCACACAATTGAGAGGACAATGCGTTGTGGGAGAAGAAATGGAGGGGGACAATGTGTTGCATGACCCCATTACACTTATTGTTAAAAAGAATGAACTAATCTATACTACTATATAATGCATTTGGAACTATTCTATAATTAGAAAGACTTAAAATTCAGACTTTTATTTGCTTATTATGGAAGGATTTCAAAATTAATTGGTTAGGAAGTAAGTTGGTTAGGAAGCAAGTTGGTTGTTCAAACTAAAATTATTTTGCTTAATCATCTCTATCATCTCTACTTATAAAGCATAAACACAACTAAATGTGTAACCGAATAACCGAATAACGCAAAATATAGTCACAGGTACCCGCCGCCGCATTGTGCGGGTACCGTTCTAGTTATTTTTAAAAACAGAAAAAAAATATCAATTCTTTTAAAATGCATAAGTCAAATAATAATAGTGTGCAGATAAATTGTGAAGTTTCATTTTTTCCCCTCACTCTCTATAGGCTTGTTTAACGGACGCCTATCTCAAACTTTCTTTCTTAATCTTAGAGTGAATTGCATTTTTGGTCCTTAAGGTTTGGCCAAATTGCAGATTTGGTCCCTAAGGTTTTGAAAGTGCAACAATAGTCCTCATTTTGAAGTTTTTGTTACATGTTTAGTCTCTAATCAACATCAAATGACCAAATTACCCTCGCCTTCTTCTTTTTCTATTTTCTTTTCAATTTTCTAACACAAATGGTCCATGTTATTTTTTTCGGAAAAAAAAATTCCAAAAAAAATAATTCAATATATTTTTTTTAATTCCTAATTTTTTTTCTAATAAAATTTTCTTAAAAAATCCAAAAAAATCTAAAAAATAGTTTTTTTTTTGTCAAAAAAATTTTTATTTTTAAATTCAGAAAAAAATTTCTAATTTTTTTTCTAAAATAAAATTCTAAAAAATGCGAAAAAAATTCACAAAAAATTCTAAAAAAAAACCTTTTTTCCGAAAAAAAATAATTTGAGAATACTTTTTTCAGAAAAAAAAAAATCTAAAAAAAATTTCCTTAAAAAATTTCTAAAAAAATTTCTAAAATTTTTACACACGTTTTTTTAGCATTTAAAAAAAATTATAAATTTTTTTCGCATTGCCATTTTGCGTTTTTTATTTTTTTTTTAACTTTTTTTAGATTTTTTTTTCGAAATAAATTTTTTTTTTAGAAAAGTTTTTTTTTAGAATTTTATTTCTAAAAATAATTTTTTCCGAGTTATTTTTTAAGATGAAAAGTTTTGACAAAAAATACTTTTTTTAGAATTTTTTTCGGATTTTTTAAGAAAAATATTATTTGAAAAAAAGTTGCGGTCCTTAAAGAGTTAATTTTAAAAAGTTTTTCGAATTTTTTTAGAAAAATTTTTATTTTAAGTTTTTTTTAGAAAAATACTTATTTAATTTTTTTTAGAAAATCTTTTTTAGAATTTTTTTCGAAATCTTTTTCGCATTTTTTTTAGAATCTTAATTTAGTAAAAAAATTTAGATTTTTTTCTTCTGAATTCTTTTTAGTAAAAAAAAAAAATAGAATTTTTTTAGGATTTTTTAAGAAAATTTTAATTAGAATTTTTTTTTTCTTAAAAAAATTTTCGAATTCTTTTTTTGGAAATTTTTTTTTCGAAAAAAAACATGGACCATTTATATTAGAAAAGTGAAAAGAAAATAGAAAAAAAAAAAGAAGGCGAGAGTAATTTGGTCATTTGATGTTGACCAGGGACCAAACTTGCAGCAAAAACTTCAAAATGAGAATCACCGTTGCACTTTCGAAACCTTAAGGACCAAATCTGCAATTTGACCAAACCTTAATGACCAAAAATGCAATTTACTCTTAATCTTACTTTGATCAAACATTGTTTCAATAAGTTAATTACAAATTACGAAAACCAAGTATATTTAGTAATGATTTGTAATTATCGTCTATGAGACCCCTAACGCCAATAATTCAAAGTTATAAAAAACAAAATTCAATATGATATCATACTAGTTATAAAAATGCAATTTACTCTTAATCTTACTTTGATCAAACATTGTTTCAATAAGTTAATTACAAATCACGAAAACCAAGTATATTTAGTAATGATTTGTAATTATCGTCTATGACAAAATGATTTACATCTAGATTAATGAGACCCCTAACGCCAATAATTCAAAGTTATAAAAAACAAAATTCAATATGATATCATACTAGTTATAATGTCCGCGCACGCGCAGGTTTTTTAATTTTTTTTTTGAATCATACATTTTTATTTATTAAAAAACAAATAATTTAATATTTGTTTTGTTTGATTTATGATGTTTAATTATAGTTTTTTATTATTAAAGATAATTATTTAAAAATTTTAATCATATTGTTAATTATATCTTATCTATATTTTTTGTATTTATCTTCTACTTGTGTTATGGATAAACATAAAATGTTACCTAATAAGAAAAGAATCTTTTTTTTAAATAATATTATTACTAAATAAGGTATGGTTTAGTTTTTTTGAAATGGAAAAGTCCCCACTTGGGGTTTTGTTTTATCATATAAAAGATAACAACGAAGAGTTCTGAAAAAGAAAAAAATGACAAACTGTGTGAGAGAGAGTGTGTGGGATAGAGTGAGGTTTGATGGGAAAGGGCAACATGGGACTAGAAAGAAATATAGTGGTGAATCTACTAGGACACGCAATCTAAACGCTAGGAAGATCTCGTTTGCATCGTTTATGTTCTACAATTATCCAAAAAGTTTGAGCGTGGGGGATTTATGGAGAATGTTCAAGGGGTATGGAACTGTCTTCGACATCTACATGGTGAAGAAGAGGTTAAGAAATGGACAGAAGTATGGATTTGTTCGTTTCAAAAATATTGCAGATGTGGAATTTCTTTACAATAGGCTACGTTCGATCAACTTTTCTGGGAAACAAAGGTTGTTTGTCTTCCCTGCCTATGACAGGAAGACGGGCATGGCAAACATGGGAAAAGAAAAGGGTGGATTTGACGGGCCGAAGATAAAAACAGGGACAGGGGATAGAGATAGCAGAAGCTACATTGATGCTCTGAAGGAGAGAAGCAGGGTGGTTAGTGAGACCAATAGAAAAAAGGACAAGAGAGAACAAGAGACATGTGGGGTAATGAAGGAAGTGGTGATAGATGAAGATGACATGGATGGTTATGTGATAAAAAGGGGTTTCATTGGGAGGTTAAGAAGATAGATTTCATAGAAAAGTTACCTGATCTTTGTAGCACTGTTGGGTTACTAAATGTAGAGGTGAAATGCATGGGAGGGATGGAGGTTATGATTGTGACGGAGTCGAAAGAAACGGTCAAAAATGTGATCGAGGATACCGAGCATGGAGTTAGACGATGGTTATGGAAGTTACAGAGGGCGGATGCACTTAGTCGCTCTTCAAGAAGGTTGTCATGGTTAACAATTATTGGTGTTCCAATAGTATGTTGGAAAGAACGTGTCTTCAAGCGTATTGCGGAGCGGTGGGGACTGCCCATGGAGATGACCAACTGTAAGCTGGAAAGTTCCCAAGGGGTTGTAGCCGGAAGGGTCTTGATACATACGTGTTCTGAACCCTTTATCAGTGATACGATCGACATTAAATTAGGGAGGAATGTATGTAAAGTCATCGTCAAAGAAGAGATTAGGGATATCGTAAAATTTGAAATTAAAGAGTCGAGTGACAAGTCAGGGGCCTATGAAGTAAAAATTAAGTCTATGAAAGAAGAAGACAATGTGATGATGGATGAATCAGTTGGGTCGGAATCCTTTGACGAGGATGATGAAGATGACGATGTGCGAGTGGTGAATCAGATGGTGGTGGGTGATGATTTACGAGACGGTGACAGTGGCCGTGAGCAGACGGAGGACCAACAGTCAAGTCCTAGATGTTCGAGAGAATTGAACGTTGAGAAAGTAGTAGGTGTGGAGCTCGAGAAAGAAGCTTCAACTTCCAAGAAAAAAGAGAAAGTAAACGTCCAGAATGCGGCGGATGAATTTTTAAAAAGAATGCAAAAAGTGGTTACTGACATTGCGCATGATGAATATAATTTGAATAATGGGAATAATAGTCAATGTTTTGAGGACCGAGATGAATTATTAGCTGGAAATATAAGTGTGGATCAGATTGGGCTTCAAGAAGGGGAATTCAGGCCCAATGTTAATAAAGTGAGAAGTCAGAGTGGGCCATTTGGAAATTCAGACCATCCTTACAACAATGTTAACAGTCCAGAAGTAAAACAAAATAGAATGCGTACCCCAATAAAATCAAACCAAGATAAGCATATCAACACTGAAGCAAATGAAGAAAAAGTTGGTAACAAAGATAAGGGCAAAAACAATGACCAGGAGAAACAATTCACTTGTAGTGAAAGTTGATTGAGTAAAAAGAGAAAGATGTCAAACGAAGGCGTATATGTTTGGGGTCGTGTAGATTCTGATGATAGCGAAATGAAAATTAAAGGATCTTATAGAAGAACTAAACACGTGACTAAGAAATTTGCAACAAGAAGAAGATCCTCGGGCGATTCAAACCATGGGCCAGAATATAGAATGGAAGATAATTTGAACGAAGATAAAGGTTATCAGAATGATAAATCATCTTGTGGGATTAATGAGTGTAGAGACAGTCCTCAGCCAATGGAAGATAGTGTGTGCTCGTTTGTAATCATGAAACAGATTGGTGGAAAAATTGGGGTGGTATGGGATGAAGATGAGTCTCGGGGCGGCTAAGGAGACAGAGGAAGTTGGAGGCTCAGTTAACTGAGGTTTTTGTGGGCATGTCGTGTTTTACATTATTTTGATGAAGATTATTACTTTAAATATTAGGGGAGTGAAGAGGAAGGGTAAGGTGGGGTGGATTAAAGAGATTATCAGGGCTGAAAATCCGTGTGTGTTAGGTTTACAAGAAACAAAGTGTAGAGATGTCAGTGACCAGTGGGTCGAAGACTTATGGGGATCGAGAAATTTTGGCTTTGTGAAATCGGATGCCATTGGGAGAGCGGGAGGCATTTTGATGATATGGGATACTACCGTGTTCACAGGTGTTGGGGCTTTCAGTGATGACAGATTCGTTGCTGTCAAAGGTAAGTGGAAAGGTATGGAAGGGGAGGTAGTGTTGGCAAATGTTTATGGTGCTCATACTTTTGATCAGAAGGTCGGTTTGTGGAGACGAATTTCGTCTTTGATGGATTGTGTGGGCGGAGCGTGGTGTCTCTTCGGTGATTTTAATGATGTGAGAGATCCAGTTGAACGGATAAATTCAGAAGTTAATATTCGTGATTTGCAGGATTTTAATGATTTTATAAGGCATAATTCGCTTATAGAAGTCCAGCTTGGGAGCAGAAGATTTACTCGCATTAGTGACGATGGGATTAAATTTAGCAAATTGGATCGATTTTTGGTGTCGACTGATTTTTTAGCTCTTTGGAGCAATCTTTCGGCAATCGCGCTTGATAGGAAACTTTCAGACCATTGCCCTATTGTTTTGAAAGACGTGGATTTGGACTTTGGGCCTAAACCATTTCGAGCTTTTGACGTTTGGCTTGAGGACGGGGAAATAGAGGATGTATTTAAAGTTGCGTGGGGAAAGCATATTCGAGCCTCTAAACCCGATTGCGTGGTTCGTGATAGATTCAAAAGTGTTAAAGAAGCATTGAAGGGATGGAGTAGAGCTAAATTTGGTGATTCTAACAAGTAAATTGAGATGTGGAAGAGAGAGGCCATGAAATGGGAATTGGAAGCGGAAACAAGAAACTTAAGTGACTTGGAGCTAAGAGCATGGTTGGATGCTAGAAAGGAATGGCTTGTAAAAGAAAATGAGAAGGCTAGTATCCTGAGACAAAAATCTCGAGTTAAGTGGGACATTGAGGGGGACGAGAACTCGAAGTTTTTTCATTCTATGGTGAACCGAAGGTGTAACAAGAACTCTATTCGGGGCTTATTAATTGGCGGGGTCTGGTGTGAGGATCCAGAGAAAATAAAAAACGAAATTTTCAACTACTATAAAGGCATTTTCTCATCTAGAGGTTCGAGAAAATTGCAAAAATCGTCCTTGTGGTTTGGTCAAATTGCACGTTTCGTCCTTACTGTTCATTAATTGCAAAAATGGTCCGGATTTGACACTGTTTCATTCACTTTTGGTCCTTCGGCATTGCAAAAATCGTCCTTGTGGTTTGGCCAAATTGCACGTTTCGTCCTTGTGGTTGCAAGGACGAATGACCAAAAGTGAATGAAACAGTGTCAAATCCGGACCATTTTTGCAATTAATGAACAGTAAGGACGAAACGTGCAATTTGGCCAAACCACAAGGACGATTTTTGCAATTTTCTCTAGAGGTTCTAAGAGGCCGAGATTCGTTAATGACCAGGTTACAAAAATTACAGCGGATGATGCGGCCTGTTTAGAAGCACCATTTTCGGAAAAAGAAGTATGGAATGCGGTTTGTGGTTGTGGGAGTGATAAGGCGCCGGGGCCAGATGGGTTCAATTTTAGATACATTAAGCGGTTTTGGGATGTTATAAAAGTGGATGTTCTCAAGGCAGTTAGATGGTTTTAGGAGACAGGTGAGTTTTCTAAGGGTTGTAATGCATCTTTTGTGACCCTTATTCCGAAGGTGGGGGATCCATTGGGGCTTTCGGATTATCGGCCTATTAGTCTTATCGGAAGTTTTTATAAGATTATTGCAAAGCTATTAGCACAAAGAGTGAAGAAAGTTGTTACAAAGGTTATTGGAGAGGTACAAAATGCTTTTATTGAGGGGCGTTTCATCCTTGATGGTGTTCTCATTGCGAATGAAACCATGGAGTTCTTGAAGAGGGCGAAGAAGAAAGCCTTAATTTTTAAGGTTGATTTTGAGAAAGCATATGATAGCCTCGAATGGGGTTTCTTAGTGGAAATAATGAAGCGTATGGGGTTCGGCGCTAGATGGTGTAAGTGGGTAACCGCTTGTCTCAGCTCATCTTCCATTTTGATTCTTGTCAATGGCTCGCCTATTAAGGAATTTGTAATGGAGCGAGGGGTGAGACAAGGTGATCCATTGTCTCCTTTTCTCTTCATTTTAGCAGTAGAAGGTCTTAACGCCTTAATCAAGAAGGCGGTGGATAGCAATATTTTCAATGGTGTTCGGGTGGGAGTAGATGGTGTCATGGTATCTCATTTACAATATGCCGATGACACCATTATCTTTGGGGAATGGAATAGAGAAAATGCTTGTACTTTAATGAACATCCTTAAGTGTTTCGAAGAGGTGGCGGGGTTGAAAATCAATCTTCATAAAAGTAAGTTATATGGGGTTGGTGTTGAAACTAATGAGGTGGAAAGAATGGCTCGATTTATGAGATGTGGGGTGGGGGAGTTCCCGTTTATGTATTTAGGCCTTCCTATTGGGGTGAATATGAAAAGAGTGTCGGCGTGGAATGAGGTCGTTGATAGATTCAAGTCGAGACTATCCGAGTGGAAGGCAAAAGCGATGTCTTTCGGGGGAAGACTAACGTTGGTGAAAGCAGTTCTTGGTAGTTTACCACTATATTACTTCTCGATGTTTCGTGTCCCGTCAAGCATTATTATTGCCCTTGAGAGAGTCCGAAAAAATTTCTTTTGGGGTGGGGTGGGAGAGGGAAAAAAAATTGCTTGGGTTAAATGGGATAGGGTAATTTATTCTTTCAGGGATGGGGGGCTTAACATCGGATCTTTAAAAGTTAAAAATCAAGCGCTTCTAGGAAAGTGGTGGTGGAGGTTTAGAGTAGAAAGTGACCCTCTTTGGTGTAGAGTTATAAAAAGTATATATGGTGTTGATGGCGGGTGGGGAAGTGTAGGGGGACTCGGTTAGTTGGGGGAGGTGTGTGGGCTGATATTATCCGCGTTGGGAGGGAGTTGGATGTGTTAGATGGGGGTTTTGTAAATCAATTCTCCAAAAAGGTTGGGGATGGGTTATATACGTCATTTTGGAAAGATAAGTGGGTAGGAGATGTGGCTTTCTGCGATCGTTTCGCTAGATTATATATGATAGAAAGTAACAAGGAAGCGAAGGTGGGACATAGAGGAAGATGGGTTAATTGGGAGTGGGAATGGTGTTGGGAGTGGTCTAGAGCTCCTAGAGGTAGAACTGGTGGGGAATTAGAAGAGCTTGAAGCGATTGTAGCTAATGTTAGGCTTAACCAATTTAATAAAGACATATGGGTGTGGAAGTTGGATACAAATGGTATTTTTTCAGTGAAGAAGTTATCTAGGTGGATAGAGGAGAGGCAGATGATTGATGTGGCGGATGTAAACAAGACGTTATGGAACAGACTTGTGCCTAGAAAAGTCAACGTGTTTGTGTGGCGGGCTTTAAACGGGAGACTTCCTGTGCGTTTCGAGCTCGATAAAAAAGGTATTGATCTTGATTCTCTTCTTTGCCCGGGGTGTGATAATGTAGTGGAATCACTTGACCATTGTTTGGTGTTATGTGTTCACGGTAAAGGAGTTGTTGGGTCATAAAGGGGGCGGTTCGATGGGAAAGGAGAGTAGATTATTGTGGTAAACGACTATATGGGTGGCTAGTTATTTTGTCTGGAAGAATAGGAATAATCGGGTATTTAAAGGGAAGTTTGAGAACAGCTCAAGACTCTTTAATGAGATTCAACTAAAGACTTTTGAGTGGATATGCAGGAGGGCTAAGAAATGGGAAATTCAATGGGAAAAGTGGCTGGCGAGACCTACCGAATATGGTGTTATGAGAAACGGGAGTGCGGTTGGTGGTTCTGATGGTTGATGTAGAGTGTTGGTTCATGCATAGTTTTTCCTTGATATGGTCTAGTGTTGGGGTATTGTATACTGAGGTGGATGTGTGGTATAATAGCTTTGCCATCTTTTCACTTTGCATTTGTTTAGTTTCTTGCACATAACTCATGTGTCATGGATGTTTAGTCCCCTTTATGGTAGTTTGTGGTGTATTTATATCGTGAGGGTCTCTTTATGTGTGACTGACATCTCGTGAGGGATGTCCCTATGGGGGTTTGTAGTGTATCTATTTTGTTTTTGTGGTTATAAAAGTATTGCCTTAAAAAAAAAAGAAAAAAAAAAGATAACAACGATAACAAAAAAAAGCATACTTTTAGAACAATAAGCTAACTCCAATTTTCAAACTTTTTCCATTAACCGAACGTTAATCGAACGACATTTTGATAACCAAATTAAGCTCATATCACAACCCTCCACCTCAAATACACATAATGGCGCAACCAGAAACCAATATAATACTAATATATACAAATCCGGTATCCAATTCTCATAATCATATTATCCATGACACTTCAATACAATAAAATTTCACACCATTACACACCCAAATCAGAATAATTCACATCACTTTACTTATATTCTATAATTTTACTTTACTATTATTCAAAGAAACCGAAATATGTAAGTACTTTTTTGTTTTACTTTTAACTTTTTTTCTTCGAGTTTAGGTCACAAAATAGCAATTATTTATTTATTTATTTTTATTTTATTTTTTAAAGTTCCGTCTTAGTATGTGAACTATAAAAATATCATTAACAAACTTGCATAAGGTGTTACCGTATACATGTTTCAATGTATGTTCATACTTCATACCTAGTGACAGAACATAGAAGCCATGGTGGGCATGGCCAACCTAAGAAACTTCGTAACATGGCATGCATATGTATAATTAAGTCCAAAAGTTAACATACGGATAATTTGGCCCATCCACTGATAATTTATAAAGCGTGAATTCAAAAAAACGAGTATTTAGTTATTTACCTTGGACATATATGTTTTTTTATTGCAAATTTATAAGACGTGTGGGTTTGTTATAGGTAACATTTATACAATGTATGAGTTCGTGAGTTTAATATGAGTTTTTGACTAACTTTTGCTATGTAAGAAAGTGTACACCGTTAGCCTTAAAAATGATCAAATTTATGTATGTTATACGATATAACACTTCATTCTGCCCACCTGAGCTCAAAAGTCTCACTCTGTCACTTGTCATACCAGAAAACACTAACACGTGCCACTATCTTTAACGTGACAACACATCACAATGTAAATATCACAACACTTAATGAAAGTTAGTTTCATTTAATAATACTTTTTATAATTCACGTATGAACACAAAACTATGGCTGAGCACAAAACCGAGAAAACCAAGCCGAACTGAACCAACCGAAACCGAACCGACCATATTTGGTTCAGTTTCGGTTCTATATACTAATGGTTTTCGGTTTCGGTTCGAGCCAAAACCAAAAAAACACACATAAACCATATGAACCGAACTAAACCGACCGAAACGACATAAAACCGAACCTAACCGTATCACTTCGATTCGATTCGATTTTGGACGGATGCTCAACCCAACACAAAACTTATAAAAAAGCCTTCATTTACATTTTTGTAACCTAAAACACTTTTACTTTTTTTCTTCTTTTGTTATTATGAAAGAAACTAAAAGTATCTAAAAACACTAGACCACTAGAGTATAGACTCACCACCAAGCAAACTCCACCAAAAAGCAAAAAAAACAATTTGCGGCCTCAAACTCTCCCTCTCTTAAACCCTAGCTCCCATTTCCCCACACACACTAAAAACACACACACACAGTTAGATACAAATCCATATATCTATATATATATGCACTAACAATGGATATTAACAACAATCACACTTTCACCGTTCTTTCGATTAGTTTACTGGAATCGAATCCGGTGAAAACAGTGACCGGATCTTTGTCGGCGGTATTCCGGTCACCGGAGCTGCAGTTCTTTCTTGAACCTGATGGTGGTCAACATTCTATCATCTTTGACATTGGAGTCACTCAGGTTGTTATTTGTTTAGTTGGTTAATTAGGGGGGTGGGGGGGGGGGGGTTGTTTTGGCTAATATAGCTGGCTTATGGCTTGTTTGGTTTTGGGATTATGTTTCATAAGGGCATTTTTTGTGGCTTATTTATATAAGTTCATTATGACAGGGCGGAGATAAAGGGGGTTTTTTTTGGGGGGGGGGGGGGGGGGGGTTGGTCACATGACCGCGGCGAAAAAAATTGTAGTGTAAATTTTCGAAAAATTTCGGCTATTTTTGTAATTTGCCCCCCCACCCCAAAACGGACCAATTGTTAGTGTAGTTTCTAAAAATTATCATATTTTGCCCCCTCGACAATAAAGTTCTGGCTCCGCCCCTGTCACATAATGAAGTTGTATAATAAACCGAAAAGTTTCGAAATAAGGTACAAAAAGTGCCCTTTTGAAACATAAACCCGAAACCAAATAATATAGCTGGCTTATGGCTTATTTGGTTTTGGGTTTATGTTTCATAAGGACACTTCTTGTGGCTTATTTTGAAACTTTTCGGCTTGTGATTGTTGTATGAGTTCATTATGAGATAATGAACTTATGTAATAAGCCGAAAAGTTTTGAAATAAGCTACAAAAAGTGCCCTTACGAAAAGTTTTGAAATAAGTCATAAGCTGGCTATATAAGCCGAAACAAACACACGCATATGTAGCTGGCTTATGGCTTATTTGGTTTTGGGTTTATGTTTCATAAGCTCATATTTTGTGGCTTTTTTATGAATATGTCATTGATGTACGCGGTATTTCCGGTCACTTTTTTGGAATGTTTTCTAAGGAGGTGTTTGTTTAATAAGCTTATTTTTTTGGTTTATGAGCTTATCTCATTTTGGTTTATGTTTCATAACCGCAATTTTTTGTGCTCATTTAGGTATTTATGGGCTTGTATAAGCTTGTTATATAACAAGCTTATGTATAACCCGATAAGTTTTGGAATAAGCCGGAAAAATTGGGCTTATGAAACGTATGCCGAAATGAGATAAGCTTGTAAGCCAAAAAATTAACCTTATTAAACAAACACTTCCTTAGAAAACATTTCAAAAAAGTGACCGGAAAAGGTCACTGGAATACTGGTTGTATGTGTTGCTTGTAAACTGCTTATTTATAAGCACTAAAGAAACGGTGTTTGGATTTACTTGTATAGAGGCTGTTTGGGATTGCTTATCTGCTTTTTATTAAGCTGAAAAACACTTTTTTCATCCAAGCTGCTTATTTCATGTTAGGTATTTGATATTGAATTGAAATTACTTTTTTCCTCTCGTATTTAACCTAAAACCTGTTATAAATGAACTTGATTGAAAATATTGTTTAATAAAATAAGCAAATCCAAACACTGGATCCAAAAGTACTTATTTTTAAGCAGAAGCACAAGCGGAAAAAATAAGCAATCCCAAACACCAACATAGTAAAAAATGCAATAACAATACTCGTAAAAATAATAATTCAATGGAAATTTTCAATCAAGTTTATTAAGAGAATGTTTTAGTTTAATATCAAATAAACAATACAAAATAAACAGAAAGTGTGGATGGAGAAATGGCTTTTCTGCTTAAAAAAGTGGAAAAACAGAAAAATAAGCAATCACAAACACCTTATTGAGGTATCGAAGATAAAATATTTTTAGCTAAAACGGTTAGCTAAGATGTAACATTCTAGTTGGTTATCTAAAAGTTATTTCGGCTAACTTATTTCTGGTAACCTCTTTCAAAATGACACAAAAACAAAAACCTTACACTGTACAATGTTTTCAACTTCGATACCTTAAATTCAGATAAAAAAAAGTTGAATACCTTATAGTTAACTTGGCTTAAAGTATGATACTTTCTGTGCCATTTTCCCTTTGATTAATAAATGTTTCGAAATAAGCGGAAAAAAAATGCCCTTATGAAACATAAGCCCAAAACCAAATAAGCCATAAGCCGGCTATATAAGCCAAAACAAAACCCCCTTATATAGCTGGCTTACGGCTTATTTGGTTTTGGGTTTATGTTTCATAAGCTCATATTTTGTGGCTTGTTTTGAATATGTCATTGATGTACGCGGTATTTCAGGTAACTTTTTTGGAATGTTTTCTAAGGAGGTGTTTGCTTAATAAGCTTATTTTTTAGCTTATGAGCTTATCTTATTACGGCTTATGTTTCATAAGCGCATTTTTTTTTTTTTTTTTTTTTTTTGCTTATTTAGGTATTTATGGGATTGTATAAGCTTGTTATATAACAAGCTTATGTATTAGCCAATAAGTTTTGGAATAAGCCGGAAAAATTGGGCTTATGAAACATATGTCGAAATGAGATAAGCTTGTAAGCCAAAAAAATAAGCTTATTAAACAAACACACCTTTAGAAAACATCCGTGAAGTGTCAAGAAACGGTCACCGGAATGCTAGTTGTATGTGTTGCATATATATAAGCGCTAAAGAAACGGTGTTTGAATTTTCTTATTACGTGTTGGGTATTTGATATTGAATTGAAATGACTTTTTACTCTCATATTTAACCTTTTATAAATGAACTTGATTGAAAATGTTGTTTTATAAAATAAGCAAATCCAAACACCGGTCCCAAAGGTGCTTTTCTTATAAGTACTTATTTTTAAGCAGAAGCACAAGCAGAAAAAATAAGCAGTCCCAAACACTTAACATAGTAAAAAATGAAATAACAATACTCATAAAAATAATAATTCAATAGAATTTTTCAATCAAGTTTATTAATAGAATGTTTTTAGGTTAAATCTGATTGTAAACTGTAATTTTAGTTTAATCTCAAATAAACAATACGAAATAAACATAAAGTGTGTGGTTGGAGAAATGGCTTTTTTAAAAGAGCGGAAAAGCAGAAAAATAAGCAATCACAAACACCTTATTGAGGTATCGAAGATAAAATTTTTTTAGCTCGGTTAGCTAAGATGTAACATTCTAGTTGGTTATCTAAAAGTTATTTCGGCTAACTTATTTCTGGTAACCTCTTTCAAAATGACACAAAAACAAAAACCTTACATTGTACAAAATTTTCAACTTCGATACCTTAAATTGAGATAAAAAAAAGTTGAATACCTTATAGTTAACTTGGCTTAAAGTATGATACTTTCTGTGTCATTTTCCCTTTGATTAATAAATGTTCTGAATTTCTAACATAAGGTAAGCATTGATGCTTTGATTTGCGTGATTGTGCTAATTTAGCAACATTGCTATTAATTACGCTGTTTGATTTGTTAATTGATTAGTCGAAGTTGTGAATTTATGCTATGCGTCAAGCTTGATGCATTGATCATGTGTGTACTAATTAGGGTTTTGTTTTGACTTTATTTCTGTTATTGTGTTCTATACTGTTTGTAAATGTTAATCATGCAACACTGATGTTGAACACTGACGTTGAGTGCTTACTATGTCAGAACCCACTTATTTATTTAAGTATATGCTGTTTGAGCTGTAAAATTTTCCATTTTGTGGGTCCTGTTTACGGGGATTTTGTGTACATTGGACTTTGGATGGAGATGATAGATTGAGTAAAATAGATTTAAAGCTCTTTTGTTTATAGTTTGGGTATATGTGTTAATTTCTTATTGTTTTGGATGTTACAGCTTTACAGGTTAAGTGAAGTTCAATCACTTTGTGTATCCGAAGGTTCTGAATCGACGAAAGAGGTATGCCTCTGCACTTGTCGGATCATACTTACTTAACTGAAATAATGTGTATTCTTCTAGTATGTCTCCTTATTGCTTATGACATTGGTTGATCGTAACTGTTGGTATTCTTACCCTTGAAACAGAAAACTTATTCAAAGGGAATCACTATCCAATTTAAAGACGAGGAGGAAAGTAGCTCCTTTCATGGTGCATTTGAGCAATGGAAAAGGGAACTAGTTATTCAAGGTCTGTTAACTTATTAAAAGATTATTCTTCATATTGCGTTGATACCGGCTCTATAAATGCTTGTACATTCTTTTATCATCTGACTACATATATTGACATAAAATAGAAAAGATTTTTTTTTGTTTACTGTAGGATGGTTATGGTAATTACGCTGCATGAAAGTTATGTTCTTGAAGGAGTAAATGACTTTATTTATTGTTTCCTTTTACAGGATCAAGTTTAGCAAATGGAACAGTGTCTTCCTCCAAAAGCAAGTTCGACGATAAAATTGAAGCATCTTCTGCTAAGATGTATTTCCATTACTACGGGCAACTGCTTCATCAGCAAAATATGATGCAGGATTATGTGAGGACAGGTGAATATACCACCTTTCTTGTTCTGTTTTTGAGGCACATGTACCGCATTGTGCTGTTAAGGTGTCTTGTAATTTATTTAAATAATCTGTTTTTGGCCCTCAACGGAGCTGAAATGTATGATTAATGTTGCTTTCTTTTTTTAGGTTCCTACTATGCCGCGGTTATTGAGAACCAAGTAGATTTTGCTGGACGGGTAGTGGTTGATGTTGGTGCTGGAAGCGGCATACTATCATTGTTTGCTGCACAGGTGATACTAATGAATACTATATAGGGGTGTTTAGATTTGCATTTTGGAATCCTCTGATTATTGGGACTTGAAATTGTGATAAGCAGTGTTTAATGTTTGGATATACATATTCTGGTTCTGAGTATATAGGGGTCAAAATATATTTTCTTAACTAGGTTTTTACCGGCTACTTCAAAACCAAACAATCATGTTTTAAATAGAGTTACTTATGTATCTCTTTTTTTGACCCAATCTTGGAATCTTTATATATCCATTTCATAAAGCCTACATCTAAACACCAACACAGTATCATGTACTCTTATTGAGAAATGGATGTCATATGTTATGGACTAATCACACAGTTTCTCATCCTCTTTGTTTCTTCTCTTGTTTAGGCTGGTGCAAAACATGTTTATGCTGTGGAAGCGTCGGAAATGGCTGACTATGCTCAAAAGCTTATTGCTGGGAATCCTCTCTTGGCACAACGAATTACGGTTAGTGCCCTTAGTACTAGTACAAGGTTGGTTGCTTATGTTGTTGGATGCTTATCATTTGGAGGTATTCTTGCCATGGTCATGTAGGTTATCAAGGGCAAAGTTGAAGACGTAGAATTGCCTGAGAAAGCCGATCTATTGATCTCAGAGCCTATGGGTAAGCTCATCATGTCATGTTCATATTGCCTTATGAATGTTTATTGGATGAATAGTTGTTTACTTGTTTATGCAATTTAGTTGGTAAAAAAGCTGGTTTTTCTATAATCTTCTTCTTTACAGGCACATTGTTGGTGAATGAAAGAATGCTCGAGTCCTATGTCATTGCTAGAGATCGTTTTCTTGTCCCAAATGGGAAAATGTTCCCTAGTGTTGGAAGGTGATTTTAATTTAATGATGCATTTTCATGTTATCATGATTTATAGGCGTTTTTTTATTTTAACTATATATATAAAAAAGTGCAGTTATTTATTTGATTTTAACTTTCTTGTACTTGCCATATATGTACGTATATGCCTTTTGACTTAGGCGTAATAGTATCTCTGTGTTTGTTTTATTTTGTAGAATTCACATGGCACCATTTAGTGATGAGTATCTCTATGTTGAAATTGCAAACAAGGTATGCTTTCTTCTTCTTCTTCTTCCTTCCCTTTTCTTGCTCATTTGTCCCGACAAATGAGCAAAAAAAAAAAAAAAAAAAAAAAAAAAAAAAATCTTTTGCTCATGAAACATTTAGACATTAGAGTAGATCAAGAATATCTTGATTATTATATGCAAAAAGTAATCTCGTAAGTGTTCTTGATCTTTATTCCTTGTTTATGCATGCAGGCCCTATTTTGGCAGCAACAGAACTATTATGGGGTTGATTTGACAGCTTTACATGGAACTGCATTTCATGGATATTTTTCACAGGTTTGTCTTGGTTGCATACATTCTAAATAAGCCAACATATTTGCCATTGATGTTAACACAAGGTTTACGAGAGCTTTTATGTTTAATGATCATGCTATTCTGTTCGCAAAAAACCTGGCTTCGTCCCTGATGGGATTTTGTGCAGTGCCTTTTTTCAACCAGGGTTTATTACTGAACGCCTACTAGCAGAACGTTCAAATGAACACAAGTACTGAGATGCTCTAAGTATCATCCATAACAAATGCACCATAACTTGGATTAAATTACTAAAACAGTTTACAAAAAGATTAAAAGTTTTAACTTTTGAAGATTAAAAGATCGAGGATTAAGAATTAAAGGATTGGAGATTAGAGAATTAAGATGTGTATAGATTTAAAAAAATACAAGAAAGGAAGTGTCAGTTCTAATTTCTAACATTGTGAAGATTCACTGGGAAGGTTTAAGGTATTTGAAATATTATCTGTCTATTCGATGGTATCTCAACCGAAAGAACACGCAAGATTATACTGTTCAAAATTTCTAGAATATGCCATATATATTCAAATGCACAATCGTAATTGCCAACTTTTTTTCTTTTTCATTTCTCTTCTTTTCTTCTTCTCTTTTTATTTATTTATTTATTTTTATTTTATTTATTTATTTATTTTTTTGTTTATTTGATTGCTTTTTCATGTAGGATTTTGTTCTTGTCATTTCTCTTTCATTTGTCTAAAGTATGGTTACGTTTGATACTGTTTGCAGCCAGTGGTTGATGCTTTTGATCCAAGGTTATTAGTGGCACCTGCAATTTCTCATGTCATCAATTTCACCACTGTCAAGGTATTGCTCTTTTTAATTGCTAATCACAGTAGATAATGTTACCCTCTGTCCTCCTTGAAGACTTCTACGATGTTCTTTTAAAAGATAACTATGTTCTAAAGTGAATCTCGGAGCTAAAAGCCTAAAAGATCTTGGTGCTATTATGCCGAGACAACTCGATCTTATAAACATAATAAAATCCTAATATAACCTAAAAAGGATAATTATGCTTGATTCATGTCACTAAATGAAAATACACATCACAATTGCTGTATAATGTCATTTTCAGGAAGAGGACTTGTACGAAATCAACATTCCTTTAAAATTCACCGCTTTTGTTGGAACAAGAATACATGGTTTGGCATGTTGGTTTGATGTTCTATTTAATGGCAGGTAATAGTTTATATGCTTATAAATAATGAACGGGATTTTATTTTATATGGATCGAAACAGGGTGTTTTTTTGTCGAAAGAACGATAATAATCTATTTATTATTTAGTGTTAAGTATGATTAAAAAACAATTACAATGCATTAAAATTTTACTTTTGGCAACTTTTAACTTGTTTTTTATCCCTTAAACGCATTTGACCCGTTTCTTTTATGACTGATGTTTTGACTTAGCCTAAGAGCATGAGCACGCGTAACGCAAGTTAAAACTTAACGCAGTGCCACGTCAGCGCCACATCAGCTTTTACACTTTAACTTTAACTCAGAAAAAAACACCCACAACAATAACTCAGCTTTAACTCAAATATTTTCAAATTGTACCCTCAACTAAAACAAACAATTCAATTAATAAACCACATAACATTAAAAGTTAATTTCTTACAATACAAATTATAACAAACTTAAAATAACAACAACGATTAATAGAAAAAAAAAAAAAAACATAAGAAATTAAACGATACGAATTAAAACTACTTATGCGTCGTCTTCGGAATATTCTTCTTCTTGTTGTTGGTGTTGAAGACGTTGCTGCCAAACATGGTCCATAAGATCTCGTTGGAGTTGAGTATGCACGCCTGCATCGCGCATTTCCCTTGTCTTGCACCTCTGCGTATCACACCTGTCGATCAACCTTTGTTGATTCAAATGTGGTGCCGGATCTACCCACATTCTTTTATACTCGCGGAGTGTAAATTTTTGATCTTTTAGAATCATGTTATGCAATATAATGCATGTATACATGATTCTTTGTATCTTGACAATTTCCCATGCACGTGCCGGTTGCTGTAGTATACCCCAACGTCCTTGAAGCACGCCAAAAGCACGTTCGATATCTTTACGTGCACTTTCTTGCTTCCTTTTAAAATAGCTATGTTTCTCATCGGTCGTTGCCGTGAAAGATTTGACGAAAGTTGCCCACTGCGGGTAAATTCCGTCAGCTAGGTAATACCCCTGTTCATACCTTCTTCCATTTACTGTATATGGTGCCCTTGGGGATTCACCAGCAAGAATGTTGTCAAACAAGTTAGAGTTATCTAAAACGTTAATATCATTATTTGCCCCTGCCATACCAAAAAAAGCATGCCAAATCGACAAATCATGTGAAGCAACAGCTTCAAGCATTAACGTTGGGTATCTTTTATCACCCCTACCAAATTGCCCCTGCCAAGCTACCGGACAATTTTTCCACGCCCAATGCATGCAATCAATACTACCAAGCATACCCGGAAAACCATGTCGATTCTCATGCAATTGATAAATATGTTGCATGTCGGACCATGTTGGTGTTCTTAAAAACTCGTGCATAAACAAATCCATAACACACATGTTAAAATTATCAAGACAAATACGTTGAGTAGACTCACCTATTTGCAAATACTCATCAAACGCATCTGGGGCGGTGCCATAGGCCAATTGTCGTATCGCAGATGTACACTTCATAAGTGGACTAATACATGCTCGACCCGTACAATCGATTCCTCTCTTAAAGTATTGAAAGTGTCTGGAATAACATCGGCTTCGTAAGACTCAATACCGTTCACTATTTGCATAAATAGTTTCCGGCTCATACGAAACCTCCTACGAAATTTACTGTGCTTATACTTACAATCTTCAACGAAATAGTCGTTTTTCAAACGTTCTTCAGCAAGCTCACGTTCACGACGTACGGTGATACGGGGCACATGAGGATGAGATTCTTCTTCTTCTAAGCGTTGCTGTAGCTCGTACGCTTGAACCATAAACTGTATGTCTTCTTCGTCATCACGGTCTGACCAACTCGGATCAAAATCGTTATTTTGATTTGGATCCATTATGAACGAGGAAGGTTTTTTTCTTATAAAGGAAGTATAAAAGAGTAGAAAATTAGTAGTGGATGTGTGAAAAATATGTGTGTGTTAAGTTGGTATTTATAGTTGGTTTAAATGGTTTAAATGTAATTTTTGGGTGAAATTTAAAAACTAGCCGTTTTTAATTATAGAGGGGGTGAAAGTGAATTTTTTTTTTCAAAAAAAACGGCTATATATTGGAACGTTGGAGGGGGTAAAAGAATTTTTTTTTAATCAAGCATCACGTCTAACGCTGCGTTAGCAAGCTAACGCAGCGCGTTAACGCTCCTTTAACGCCGGTATCCACATACGTAACGCAGGTTAACGCCGGGCAAAATTGCCTTTAACGCATGCCCTGCGTTACGTGTGGGAATGCTCTAAGTATCTTTTATCTTTACTAATTTTGTTTCTACATTAAATGTTTTGACCTACAGCACGGTACAAAGGTGGCTGACAACGGCTCCTGGCGCACCTACGACTCACTGGTACCAACTACGCTGTGTTTTGTCTCAACCCATATACGTCATGCCCGGGCAAGAAATCACTGGCCATCTTCACATGATTGCGCATAGTGCTCAGAGTTACACTATTAACTTAACCATGTCAGGTTGGTTGTCAAATTGCTATTTTCGTTTCTTTCATATAGTTGTTTCAAGCGTTTAACAAATTTTGGTTACAATAAACTACAGAAATCATTCCTGTGGGTTGGTGAAATCATGGAAATCGTCCCTCGCCAATACCATTTTGCATAAATGATCCTTAAATGTGGTGTTTGTTTTCAGTTTTGGTCCCTAACTGCTGATCTTTTGTTACCAAAAGCGAATCTAGTCACGTACTCGAGGGACCAAAAGTGAATGCAACAGCTGCATTGTAGAACTATTTATGCAATCAATATTGGCAAGTGATGATTTCTATATTTTTACTAAACCACAAGGAAGATTTCTGTAATTTACTCTTTCAATTATCTGAAAAATTAATGCATAAAACGACGAACATGATATCTTGCAAAAGAAAGAAGAGACGGTTTGTGAGATGCATCTGAAAGTCTCTTTAGGTTAAATGATTGGTAATTAAGTAGCTTTGTAGTTCCTGGTAGCTGAATATGTGTATCTGAATACTAAAAAACTGAATATTGAGGCTTTAAATCACATTAATCAGATCATCAATTTACAAATGCAAAATACAAACACTCGGTAACCTTTTTCTGATTTCTGTTGTGTAGCTAAAATGTGGGGCCCGGGTGCTGAACAAGGAGGAATACTACAAACGTCAAGCTGTAGACTGGATCTAAAAGAGCCATATTATCGAATGTCTCAACCACAAGCCTACTCATCGTCCCAAGATCAGCAGCCCAATCAGCTCTTACAATCGCAGGTACCCATTACCTTCCTTCATTGAATGGATTATTAATAAAACAACAAATAATTAGCTCTTTTAGTTTTCTCCTAAATTACCCGTGATCATATTTTTTAGACAAGATTTACAGGCTGCTCTTATTTTTCAGTGCTTTGAATAGAAATCTACTATGCTTTTTTGGAAGTAGAAAATAGATAGTTGAGAACAATTTTCATGCACCCTGCGAACCAATTGGGTCAAAAGGTGCCCATTTATAACGTCTATTAGAAAATGCTCCATCATATATGGATTATATGCATGAGTCTATTACAGGAGTGATCCTTCCTTTGACTTGTTAGAAAAAAAAAAAAAACATCACTGCAATTGATCCTTCTCTTACGTGAGTAAACAAGTCAATTACAGGAATAATAAACAATTGTTTGGTAGTTTGACTGTTTTTCGTTCAAATTACAGGATTTACAACTTTCCTCTCTGGATGAAGATGGGTCGGATTTCATTCAACAACCGATAAATGATTCCGGAGTCCAAATTCATTGACCTTTCAGTGACGTAATGCATTTGATATACACAAACGGTCTAAGCTTTCTGGAAACGTGATCCATCATGTAACATTATACTAGGCACCTAGAAATGTCAGGCGGGTTCTTTAAAGACTGCCCTTTACTCTCATGTATCATTTCAATGCCTGTAAATTAGGTTGTCATGGTTGACCGATTTATTGCTCTTAGAGCGTTTGCATTACTATGTTGAAAAAGTTGACTAATAATTAATTTTTAGCCTCAAGATGATGTTGATGACTTTTGTGCCCATAAAGTCCCTAACTATATGATGTGCCCTTTTAGTTAGTTCGTATCTGGGTTATTCTATTGCCAAAAGAACCGGACAGTTGAGGCCGGTGTCAATTGTGTGTTTAAGGCTGATAGTGAGCTGGGTCTTGCTACTGGTATCAAGGAAGGTCTTCGGTAAATGTACGGCTAGTTTATTGGCGTAATACAAATGTATGTTACCCATGGTTCTGTTCTGGTTTGCTTCTTTTGTTTTGTTTGAAGAAAACTTGACTTACGGTATTCACTATAAGTTTTAAGACTTTACAGCGTAACTAGATGTAAACATGCTGATTTTGTATCACAAAACGCAAAAGAACCAGACTTTACGATGTTACAAACCAAAATTTTAAAAATAATCTAAGTTATTTTATTTATTTATTTATTTATTTATTTTTACATGGGTTTCAACTCGACATTGATAGCCGACTAATCCCAGAGCGACTGCCTTTTGACAAGTTTTTTGCTACAAGTCAATTAGATAATAACTAGGTATAGATTTGAGAGTAAAATAAAGACATCTTGATACCAACAAAAGGTAAACTTTTCGAATTATGTTGGTTTTGTCGTGATGATTTTTTATTGCTCTAGAACTATTTATCAATGACTATCTTACATACGATAAAAGTTGTACATGCTTTCATATGTAACGAATAGGAGATTTTTTTATTTTTATTTTTATATATTTTCCATGATCAATAAGCATTCTTCTCATCTCATTCATTCTCGCCCCAATCTCAAAAATTTGGCATTTTGAAGAAGTCTCCGAGTTGGTTGCTTGTTCATATAGCCATTGCCGCCCAACCATTAAATAGCCTGCCAAAAGAGCGTAACATTGACGATATATATCATTAAAACCAAGATCACCCATCATAAAGAGTTCAATTTTATAGGTTAACATACACCGAGGATATTATGGTTTGCATTTTTGTTCACTTAATTTAATCTGAGTAGAGTAACTTAAGTGAACAAAAATTTCATGTTTATTTTGCATGTGGAGAGTAGTAACTTGGGTAGCTAGTTGAAAAGCCCAGAGTATGTGTCCAGCACAATCCTTGCTAATTTTATTTGTCTTATCAAAAAAATTCACCAATATAGAATGAGCTTTTCTAAAACATATGCGAAGAATGGAATTTCATCTATATAGCATGGACTTTAAAGTTTAGACAGTACCTTTGCCAATCCTAGAAGTTTATAAAAATGTTTCCAATCATATTAATTGCTGGACTATAACAGGGTGAATGTACTGCTATACTCTTGGTATAGATAGATGTCTGTTTGCATTGATGAAGCCTTGTTGGATGGCCACTCTGAACTAGACTCGGCGAGTCTTCTAGAGTGGACTGCTACTCTGGTTTGGCTTGTGCTATTTCAATCCAAGGAAATGTAGTCAGTACTTCTAGTTTTTCCTATCAGTATGGTGGTTCAAAAATTAATCTTATTTGGCTTAAACTTTCAAGTTGGTGGTAGTCACATCCTGTCATAGCCCGACATTTGGTGATATATATTCTTTCCAAGAACCTGAATTATCTTTGCAATAAGTGGACATCAAAGGCCTACAACGCAACAGAATTCTCAATGCATCGGATGCGGAGGTTGGCTCAATCCGAAATGAATGTTGACCAATAACAAATTAGATTTACATAACTTGATTTTGTTAGCGAAAAATGAGAGTACAAGAGATTGAATAGAAAACTAACTTACAAAACTATTATGGGTAAACAAACCTTTATTAAGCTAACATCCGCTCAAACTCACAAATGCTACATTAAGATGTATTGATTGGTTGAAAAATAAAACTGAAAAACACACACAAGCAAAATTAAGCATATGTAGACGAAACCCGAGCAGAATCAGACTAATGCAAACTCAATCCGAATCATATGGAATCGGATGCATGCAGAACCATAAGTGCGAATCAGATGGAACATGGTAGAATCAGGCAGAGAACCATAAGTGCGAATCAGATGGAACATGGTAGAATATGTTAGAGTTGTGGATAAATATTAATACGTATATGTCTAGAATCGAACTCGAGACCACGGGATTGCACACTTTACGTATGAGAATTAAAGTTTAATAATTTAATATAAATAGTTATATTTAATTATTAATTACACAAAACAAATAAAGAATATTAGTAATTGGTGAAAATTGACTAACATACAAAGATAAGGACCATGGATAAAAAATGGAGAACCTTAAACTTGTTCCCTAAGTTTTGTATCCTATAAAAGCAAATTTAAGGTTTTATTTTTGTGTCTCTTGTACACGTGAAAATCTAAACCGTAACAATAGTTATTTGCTTTTCTGTTTGTCGACATGTATCAGAGATACATACATGCATGATCATGTTATGCGTGTACATGTATTGTATATTTAATACTTCACTTTTCTTTTGGTCTCTGTACGTGATTGACAAACAACAATATCACAAAGGTGTTTTCTTTTGGTGATTTGTTTCTTTGTAAATTGTTTTGTTTTTTAAAACAAACTAGGTGGATTACCCGCGCGTTGCCGCGGGGTGTTTTGCCAAAGTAACCGTTAAAAAAAAATAAAAAAATAACGGTCGTTGCTACAGTACCTAACGCCCGTTAGTAACTGTAGCTACCGGTGTTACTGTAGCAGCTGATCGAAATTACTGTAGCTGCTCTCACAAAGCTGGGCAGCAAAGGGGGCTGCCCAGCCTGCTAAATGTATAATAGGGATAATATAGTTTTGTGTATACATTAACTAGCATTAACTTTAATTCGTTATTAGTACGTGTGTACAAGAACGTGGTACAATCACACTATTGATTGTATCTTGGATCGATTAACAAAACGGTAAGGGGTTAATCTATAGATCCCTAATTCATATAAACCCTAATTAGGGTTCATCCAAGAATTCAAGATTGCATACGGTACGTTCTTTATTTATGTTTTAGTTAACCTTTATATGTTATACTTGATCCTACGCTTCCGCATTCTTGTGTACTTTGGTTATGGGTTTAATATATAATTGTCATGATTATTTAAATTCTAACAGAATATATAAGACATAACAAACCAGATGGAAAGCCATATCATAACTATAGCGAAATCAGGTAGAATGGGATGCAGAACCATGCAGAACCATGCAGAATCATTGCAAAATCGGACATAGTTCTGTCATCTTTCATCTTTTTTAGGCTGAATGTGCGGGTTTGGGAACTTCATCCTGCAGCCTTTCCTTCTTTTCTCTTTGCCTTTGAATATCATCGTTGTTTCTAGAAAACATTGGTCTGAACTCAAGGCCACATACAATGAGGCCAGACATGATTCCTTCATGACTTGTAAATTTCATATTCATAGAAAGAGAGTCATCCTTGAATTCATGAGCCGAGTTAAATTTCCACAGTTGAATCTCCATCCATCCATCTTCCCTTTGTTTTGTAACCCTAGTAATATCATTTATATTCGATGGACTCGGGGTTATAAAATAAACAAATTCAGCCTCGTTGTTTTCTTTATGGTATGCATCTTGTACTTTCACCGGACAATGTAGCCCTTGGCATTTTTCTGAAAGCTTGAACACAAGGTAACACACATATTCCGTAACTGGTGACAACATTTGACTTTTGATCGTGCATTTGAGATGAAATACTTGCTGTGGTAAAAGCTCAATTACCTCTTGAAATCTGCATGTAAGGTATATTTTCTGATTACACACTTCTCAAGAACAGGAAACTAAATCCTAGAAGTGAAACTTTAATCAACCATCTATTCACGAATTTTAACTATTTAACCAGAAAGCCATTAGAATTTGGACCTTGAATAATCAAATATAGTTATTCGTGACTGTAACAAATTAGTTATATAACAATAAAAAAAAGAAGCAAACCTGGATTGGGCTTGTGGTTTTGAAGTAAAAAGATCCACATTAGAAAATTTGTATAAAACTGCCTTTGCCGAAAGCAAAAGAAGTTTCTTTCCTTCGACTTCGCCCAACCAGAACAAGTCGTCATAGTTTCTGCATATCTTGAATATTTCTTCAAAGTTAGTTGGCAATTGTTGAGCTTGACTCACATTAAAGTCTGATTTCAAGACTTGTTGGACTTCCTTCCTTTTTTTGATCTCTTCGTGGTTCACCTGTATACAATTATCAATTATGTTAGACATGCAACTTATAACATGATTCTTTTTGTTACCGTGCATTCACATCCCATATATACAACTTAAACAAAAGAACATAGAATGGAACCAAGGGATATTTTCAAGTTTACTTTCTCAATGGCTCGAAATTCAATGCCTTCAACATAAACTGCAGCATCTCCACAATAGTACGATGAAAAGCTATCAAGTAGAAACTCAAAAACGAAATCTTCGTTCTGATTCGAGAAACGGTGCAACTCTATCATCATCCACTGCTCATCTCTCCATGTTGCGAAATACGCATGCAGACTTTCGTGTCCCTTTCTATACTTTAGGTTAACACGCACAGGTTTACTTGAAAAGTTTCTTGAATCACAAAATTTGAAGACTAAATAGACCCCATAGACAACATCTAGAGATAAAAATTGAGCTCTTGTCTTGATTTCAATGTTCAAGTCGGAAATATCTAACATCTCCACCACTGTCCCAAACCTGTGCATATTATAAACATCCAAGTCTAAATCAGTCATAGCCTTTCTTCCCATACACTTCTACTTTTGAATTCGTAATTTATTGGAACAAGAGTTTAAATTCTATATTAAAATTTATTGTATCAAACAAATCTCTATTTAAATAAAGGTAAGAATATTATAAAAAAACACTATCAAGATGCTAGCAAAATTTAAAATTCAGTCATGAGAACAGAGGACCCACAACAGGGGCATACCTCAACTACCTGATTAGAAGGTTTACAAATACTAGTATATAGTAAGTATTAAAATTTATTTTGTCTTGTACAACATCAGTACTCATTGTTGATACGTATGTATGCAGGACTACTTTTGTTATTAACCTGATGAGTCGAGGTCTCAAGTTTAGTCATACAGAAGGTTTGGGTCTCAAGTGTAAAAGAGTTATAGATGAAGGGCTATTGCTCTGTTTGATTAGTGCAGGGGATTCAAAATGTAAGTGCAGGAAGTCATTGTGATAAGTAAGTGTAATACATAGTCAAAGGGGTTCTTAAGTTGATCCGATTGGACGATAATTATATATTTAGTTATTAAAGAAGCATAAATAAAATGTACTTACGCTTAACACTTAATATTAACAAAAACACAGAGAGTTAGAGAAAATAACCTTGATTCTGGAAGAGATTTCCTTTCATGGGGACAAGTGTTTTTGTACGAAAACAGTGTCGCTGAAACCATTTCATTTCTTTCTCCAATACCATCGAATGACAACAACTGATATATAACAAAACATAAATCAGGCTCAAATTTTTTGATGTGTAAATGCATGTGTTGAATTGAATTATCTCTCAAAAAGGAAAAGATATATAGAAAACTGGAAAACACCAAATAAACAAGATACAAGATGAACTGATTACCACTTTGTCTTGTTGAAGGAGGATTCCCTTAGAAAAAATGTTGTAAAGTTCCTCTTTCTTTTTGGCAGAATAGACTTCTGGGCACTTTGACATCTGGATTATTTCTTTATAGTCTGTGGGCAATTTGGGCTCCCATTTCTTATGGTCCTCCTGTATATACATTAATCAATTAATAAACTCATATTTCATATAGTTACTTTCTTACAGTTTCTAAAATAGTTAAAGGCCATAGTTTAGATATATATAAGTTAGCGAATTTTATCAAAATTTATAAACTTACCTGGAATTCCAATGCTTTCTTAAGCTGTATGACCACTTCACCAGCTGTTGGCCGTCTTTCTCTCCTGTGATGTATGCATTGATAGGCAATCCTTGCAAATGTAATTAATGATTGTGGCACAATTTGTTCTTTGATACCCTCAAACACTAACTTATCAAGTTTTCCTACATGATAGTGGTGTTTCGCCAAAAAGGGTAAATAAAGATACTCATCATCTAGCTTTTCGGATGATAGTTTCCCACACAATATGTCAAATAAAACCGCACCCAGGGAGAATATATCAGACTCTTTAGTTAAGAAGCCTGTTTTCGAGTATAGTGGGTCACGATAACCGATTGTGCGCGTAACATTATCGATGACAAAGCCTACATCCTGATTTGTTGGACACACTAAGGAAAGCCCAAAATCAGAAATTTTTGCTTTCCAATCATCAAACAGTAGAATGTTGCTGCTGCTAATGTCCCTATGTATTACCATCTCTGGACATGAAACAGTTCCATGAAGAAACTCCAACCCGATTGCAATATCGATGCATATTTTAAGTCGCATCAACCACGTAAGACTATAATCGCTCAAGTACTTATCAAGACTTCCTATCGATGCATAATGATAAACAATTATTTTCTCATCCTCTTCATCACAGTAGCCTACAAGACCAATGATATTTTCATGTGTATATTCCATAAGGATTTCCAGCTCTGTCATAAATTCAGCTTCTCCTTCAGCAGACTTCTTATCCAACCTCTTTGCAGCAATGATGTTATCTCGAGCAGCTACTCCTCTGTATACATTCCCAAAACCTCCATGTCCAATGATATTGTCTTCACTAAAGCCTTTCGTGGCCAACTTTATGTCTTCAAGTGACAGTTTGAGGTTGTCCTTGTGGTTCTCCTGTGATTCATTACACAGTCAGTCGATTTTATTAGTTAAAAAAACAAAAACAATGACTACTGGGGGGGGGGGGGGGGGGAGGTTGTTGAGGAGGTTTACAATTGCTAGAATTTGATAAAATGGTTAAATCACTAAGTAAATTATAAGATTAAAATAATGTGAGGAGATTATAAAGTTATATTTTAAATCCATTACTTACCATAAAGTTTAAGGCTTTTTTGAGTTCGTTGATGACAACATCTATTGATGGACGTTCGACTTGAGTTTCTGCTATACATCGAATAGCGATTTCTGAAATTATGTCCAAAGACTCTTTATTGGGTCCTTTATTTAAAGAAAAGACATGTTCATTGGTCTCTTCCTTTATCTTGGGATCAACAATTTCCATTAGTGTTCCTTTCGCAAAATGATCTCGTGCAATGGGTGCAATCCCATTCCCATCAACGTCGGTGAAAATACGATCATAAGCCAACCTCCCAGTCAAGATCTCAAACAATACTATTCCAAAAGAGTAAATGTCTGATTTTTTATTTAATCTTCCAAACTTCTCATACTCTGGATCCAAATACATATTTGTACCTGCAATCATATTGGTGTAGATAGTGCTAGCCGCTTGATCTGCTGGGTGGAATTTGGAGAGCCCAAAATCCGCAATCTTTGCCTTCCAATTATCTCCCAACAAAATATTATCGCTTTTGATGTCACGGTGTATCATCTTTTGTTTGCCATGATCTGTGTTGTTGTGAATGTAATTCAAGCCGTGTGCAATATCAAGACATATATTTAGACGTTGCAACCAATTAAGATTAGTCATTTTATAGCTGCTTCCCAAATAGTTTTCAAGACTTCCTTTCGAAGCATGCTCATAAACCAAGATCATTGCACCGTTACCTTCATAACAAAAACCAAGAAGAGAGATAACATTCTCATGCTTACAACTAGTTAGAGTTTCAATTTCTGCAATGAACCCTTGTTCTCCTCCTTGATTGTTAATGCGCTTTATAGCTACTGTGCTTCGCTTTCTGGGTAAATCACATTCATTCACACCTTCTATCGACGAGGAACTACTGCTATCAAAATGTTCAAGATCTGCTTTGTATACTTTACCGAATCCGCCTGACCCGATGCAATATGCGTCGTCAAAATTCTTGGTAGCCTCGTTTATAACAGCTAGACCAATCTTCAAGTGTTCCAAGTTCTTCTCCTGCAATATTATGGGTCATGCATCACCTCATTAATGCTAGTAAGGATTGGAGTGAAATTAATTTTCTTTTTTATAATTAATTAAACATTTTGGATCAAAAAAAAAAATGTAGATTGGCAGGGACACCTCAAACCTGTGTACCATAATGGTACCCATCAACCCTACCCAGCAAAGGTTTGATGCCTGTGAAATACCTCCACCCTATACCCATCCATGAATCGAACACGCGTCCTTTTGTTGGATCAAGACATCACATGGTTCGGCCTAGCCTTCTAAGGTAGCTGGTGGCCAACTGCACTGGCAGTTGGTTGATATTATTAGAGCTTGTGGTCCCCAAGTGAGGACTTCCCGGTTTGTCACCCAACCCGGTACTACTCTCACATAGGCTCGCTTAACTTAATAAGCTTCACCCAGTGGACCACAAAGCCTCATGATAATTAATTAAACATTTAAAGAGAATATGAAAACGTTCAAAAGCAACAGTAGATTTGTTTCAAGTTAACTAGTAGGAAAATGATTTCACCCCTAAAATTAATGTCAAAACTGAAAATGAAGATTACGAGAGAGTAAATATGGCATGTTTCAAAATGATAGGGAGAAGTCAAACTGGATAATAAGTCAAACAGTTCTCCTTTCTTGGGTGCCTTTTGTAAAATTGTTTTTCCATTTTTAGAAAATCGGGAAAGAGTAATTAACGTTTTATTAGTGGTTGTGTAAAGGGACAAAACAATAAAGCTTTGGGTATAATCATTTTAATTCCTTAAACCAAATATATATGTTATATCATACCTATACATGTTCCTTCCGCGTAAAACGCTTAATCCAAACTTACCTTTATTCTTTTGTAAACGGTAGACACTAATATGATTGGCCATTCAAGTAAATTATAAATTAATAATGATATACACATTAAGCAAATGAAAATCATAATAACGTAAACTGAAAATCAAACGCATACAGTTTTTTACATCATTACTCATGCTTTTTTGATAAAAAATGGTATAGTGAGGATATATTGGTTATATGTTAAACTAGAAAACAATAGTTAATAATGTAAGTAACTATTGTTTATTAATAGGATAATTCGTAGTCGGCCTCAAATTAAATGTTTAAGGAAATTAATTACCTTCAAGCGATTGAATGATGTACGGTCAACTGGAATTTCGCGTCTCGACTGATGTTCCAAAGCTTTCTCAAGTCTTTTGACAACCTGATCTATATGCGGACGCTTTGCCCGTTCCTCTTGTATGCAGTAATATGCTGTCTCTGAGAAGATTTTGAATGCTTCTGGGTCCATTTGTTTTCGTAAATGTGGATCGATCATATCATCCAAATTAGACTTGGCCAGTTGACTTAATAACCCCTCTCCCAACTCTTCATCTGGAAGAAGTGCGCTCCTTCGGCACAGGACTTCGAATAATACAACACCGAACGAATACACATCTGACTTGTGGGTCACACCCCCAGTCTTTTTATATTTTGGGTCCAGGTATGCATTCTTAACAATATCACGAGTAAGAAGAAGACGGTGCCTTCGAGCTACTGTATTTTTCAACGAAAATTTAAAACCAGATAACTTGGGTTCCCATTTGTCATCTAGTAAAATTTTCGAGCTCCTAATGTTGCAATGTATGACACTAAAATCTCGTCCAACATCATAGTGGATGTAGCTCAATGCATTTGCAACACATACACAAATCTTCAACCTTTGCATCCATGTGAGGTTCTCGTCGCTTAGATATTTTTCAAGACTTTCGTTGGCCTCCTTCTTGTATACGATAATCTTCTTGTACTCAGTATCATAGAGCCCAATAAGAGAAACTAGATTCTTATGTTCGAGACTAGAAAGCATCGAAATTTCCGTCCAAATCTTTTTGCTCTCATCTTGTATACAATCAGTATAGTAACTCTTGGCAATAATATCGATGGAATGTTCAGAAAGCGAGAGACAGCCTTTGTAAATCCTTCCAAAGCTGAATGTTCTAATGATATTTTTTTGACTAAAACTGTTGGTTGCTGACTTTATATCTTCATATCTGAGTTTTGAGTGAGAAAGGTCTTTGAGGGAAGACATTTTCTTTTGGCTGACATGGGATTCCACGTTTGTTGACATTAAGGTCACTGATCCCTGTATGTTCCAGACAGAGAAACATTTATTACAGAATATAAATGGTGAGTGATATGTATAAGAGGGGAATTTGTGTACTACTCTGTGGAATAGTTACATGGTGAAACAATATTTGGCAAATGTGATTTTCATCAACTTCGGAGACAATGATTTATATAGACAACTTAACATGACTTATCATAGCTTCAACATAGAGAATCTGAAACCCTTTTCAAAATTTCTGTGACTTACTACAAGAGTTAAAAGAAAATAATTACCTTGTCATGATTGGATGATGTGCCTTGAACTTCGGCCGCAGCTATTGAGTTTTCCTTTAAAGTCGTAAAGAAATACAGTAATAAGTAAATTATGAATTAATAATGATATACACAGTAGCCATTAAGATACAGATATGAAAGAAAAAAACGTCTTACAGGCCTATTTTGACTTTCCAATTGAAGATGCAAAGCTTTCTCAAGTCTTGTGACAATCTCATCTATATTTGGGCGTTGTGATCGGTCTTCATTCAAGCAGTCATAAGCTGTTTCGGCAAAAACGTTGAATGATTGTTGATCCATTTGTTTAAACAGATCCGGATCAATTAAATCATGGAGTAGTTTCTCCTTATAGTAGAAAATGGCCATTGGAGCCAAATACTTATTATCTTGATCATCACTTACAGACCGCCTACCACAGAGTAGTTCAAACAAAACTATCCCAAACGAGTACATATCCGACTTGTGGTTCACATTGTTAGTCTCAATATATGTTGGGTCTCCAAACCCATCCACATACTTAAGTTTACTAGTATGAAATGAATGGTGCCTCTGAGACGCTTCAATCTTCATGGAACATTCAAAGTCAGATAGCTTGGGTTCCCAGTCATCATTTAATAGAACTCTGGAGCTGTCAATGTACCGGTGTATGACGCTAAAATCCCGCCGCTCGTCATAATGAATGTAACTCAATGCATGTGCAAGACCCACAGAAATCTTCAATCTCTGCACCCATGTCAACATCATTGGGTCACTTAGATATTTTTTGAGCATTCCCCTGGTTTCATCATACATGGTAATGATGACCTTCTCATCTTTTTCATCACAAAAGCCAACAAGAGAAACCACATTCTTATGCTTGAGACTCGTAAGCATGGATATCTCCGTCCAAAACTCTTGTTCTGCTTGCTTCCTTTCTTTATTAAACCTCCGAGCATTGATATTAATCAACTCACCGGACCACAAGAGCTGACCCTTGTATTCCTCTGCAATTGTCCTTGTACTGATGTGATTATTCCGATCAAAGTTGTTGGTGGCGGATAGTATGCTTTCAATGGGGATCTTGAGGTGAGCAAGATCGTCCTTTGGTGAAGACATTATCTGTTTATCAAGTAAAAAACGTGAATTAATACACAAGATAAGATAACACAATAAGAGAGTTAATGAAGTGCCTACAAAGTGTTTGATGAAATTCCTGAACCTTTTCAAACACATGTTGCGGTATATACTTGCCTTGTATGTTATATTGATCTTGAATTTGAGTCAAAATCTGTTTATATTTTGCATTTCATAGCTATTATTATATTATGTTTGTGGATAAAAAAAAAGTAAGATCCTTTTAAAGTTTAGGAAGTGCATGGTCTTATTAACTAATAATGTAAGGGTAGAAAGTGATTAAGTGGATTGGAATGGTCAAGATAAGTTAATAAAGTGGTACCCAGAAAACACTATGGTGTGTACTTTGTATAAGACATTCTAAGAAAATTAATTCTAGCTGTTGTAGATTTATACTGCAAGAAAAGTTTAAGATGTATGCAAGGGTTGACAAGTTGACTATCAAGATGATTGGCCAACCTATGTTTGCAGAAACTGCAAAAATATTGCAAAATAGGAGTTCAAGATTTGGTTTATCTTTCGGCTAGGATGGGACAAAGGCATTTATGGAATTTAGAAGTGTGAAGTCAATAAGCAGGAAGGAATTGAGATAGTTTGTGTTTCTTGTAGTAGCATACATGATAGTCTTGTTTAGTATCAGGTTATGATGTACTTGGATTCAGGATTGCGTTGTAAAATATATTTTCACCTTTTCAGCAAAAAAAAAAAAAAAAGTATTAATCTCTTTTACGTTGTTGCAGGTACCATCTTTCATGAACTTTCAGCACCATAGGACCATCTACTATTTCTCCTAATCATGTTCCTAAGGTGTTGCATGCATTTTATCCCTTTTACTAGTAACATGCATGGGCAAGTAAATATTCTACTGATCTGACACGATATTGCATTCATAACCACATTGGGCATTCGATTTGATATAGAAAAAACTGCTTATTATAACTCTTTGATTCTGCTTAAGTCTTTTTAAAACTTCTTGAATCCAGATGTATGTAACTGTGCTGATACTGCTTGTTGCTGTTTGCTGTTTGCTGAATGAGTCAACTAGGTAAGCATATTGCTTGATTTTGTTTATTCCTAATTGCTGAATGATTATATTTGATTGATTGCAATTCTGATGATTGAATTGATTAAAAGCATCAAAGGAAGCTCTGGTACCGTAAAACTAATCTACACTAATCTAACTAACTGGAAATTAGAGTGTGTAATTGTAGTGTATAATAAGTATAATACACTACATTCTCATTCAAGGTGTGTGTTCCTAATTGCTGATGCCTCTTAGCTTTGCTAAGTTGGAAATGTAAGTAACTGGTATAGGCCTTGTTTGGAGGGGAATGGGTGCTATAGCTTCCATAATGATGCCTATCCACTCTTCCCCCTTGATCATTGTGGATGTTGGTTGAATGATCTTGGTGGGGAAATGGGTAGGAAATGTAGTTTTGAAACTATGGTATTGGTGCATTAGGGCGAATTGTGAATACTTTGTTGCTGTTCAGTTGAAGTTCTACTGCACAGATGAGTATGTGTGTTTCTCTGTTTGTTTCAGTGGTATCTGAGATAGGAGTTGTCTGAGATGTTATCTTGTTTGACCCGATATCTGACATCTCTAGTATTTGTTGGTTAGCATGCTGATGGGCATGTCCATTGCAGCTGTGTGGTTATGTGTTGTAACACGTTTTTTGATTAATATATCTTTGCACCAGAAAAAAAAAGTATAATAGTATAGATGATACTATAGAGTGTTCAATGACACTATATATATGGTAAACTTAAACAGATTCTCATGTGATGCAAGTATATAATAGGTAACAGAATCTAAAATCTCATGTGATACAGGTGCAAAATCATGTGTATGATAAGCTTATGTGATGCAGCAGGTATGTACTTTTGAGTATGTCTTTGTTGAAATTGTGTACTGGCTTCATGGGATATTCTGCAGACCGTATGTTGGTGGCGTTTTTACTTTTATTCCAAAAACTTCTATCATAAGGCTAGGTTGGTTTATTTCTATACTTAAAGTAGTGCTATCGTCTTTTTACCTTTATGGCAAATTGGTGGTAACACGTGTAATTTTGATTACGATCACAATGTCTCATCGTCATGTATTGAACTGCATGTTCCTTGTTATGTCTACAATTCATGTGAAGAATGTTTTGTACATTTGTTTCAGTAGACTAATGTTCTTTAAGTCACTTTGTAGTGAAATACCTCTTGAACGCTATTAATATACAATGTATACATTATGCTGGATTCCATAAATAATATACAAAGTATCTCACATAAATAAATCGTAACTGAACGCTATTATCTAAGACTAACTGATAATAATTTAGTGGCCATCTATGGCACAGTCAACTCTGATAACATCCTTTGTTTTTAATGATTAAAAAGCACTTCTATGCAAATGTTTTGGTACAAAGCCTCTGCTGCTCAATAGAAGTTTGTGGATCGCCAAGTTGTGCCAAGTTATGTAACAAGGTACCATTTTCTCTGTTTTACAGTGCTAACTAACCAGTTTTGCTTTATTTCATCTTTCCAGTATTGCTATTGTTCGTTATTATCTCAGCTTGGTAAATATTTATGGTAGTTGTTTAAATTGGCTTACAACCTGACACATATGATTCATCTGAAACTACTATTGTGATTCTAAATTGTTATATGATCTAAACTAGTGTATGTTTAACCATGCTCTTCATTTGGACTTTTTTGGTGATTCAGTATTGTACACCATCAGCAAATGAAGTCGAGACTCGAGTTTGAAGGGACATCCTAGTAAGGTGCTTTCCTTAGCGTATTGTTTGCTCTTTGATGTTCTTCTTCGAGTTTGACACATTTCTAGTAAACTGTCACATAGGTGTGTTTATCATTCATATGGTGTGTTGCCATTGTAGGTTATGAGATGGTGGAAGTTTTCTCCAAAAGGTGAAGAACGGGGGATCACCCTTGTCCCATGCATCCCAAGGATGAGACGGTAAAGTTTTATATATGCTTTTGGATAGATACATCAAAGGTTCGGCTGAAGATTCTGAAGGAGATGACGCTGGAAGCTTTTAGGTTTCTTTTATTTGTTTATCGCATAAGATAAAGGCCTTTATAGAATTTTACCGGAAATATGTACAACCTCGGCAATATTAAGGGTGCGTTTAGTTGGAAAAAAATCTCTTGTTTTCTATCTCTAGTTTTGTAAAAATTTGGAAGGGAAATTTATCTCCACAAAATACTTGAAAATATAGAAAATGTGTTTAGTTGATGTTTGTATTTTCTATTTTGAAGAAGAGGAAGAAGGATTATGGGTTACAAAGAAAAACAACTAAAATTTGTTTTATAGTTTTCCTTGTTAAATTAGGAAATATGGGATATTGTGTTTTGCAAAACATTTTGTTGGAAACGTTGATTTGAAATCGATCTTGGTTTCCTTATTTTTCACAAAACATTTTGTTGAAAACAAGGGTGTTTTCCCCAACTAAACGCACCCTTAATGTTTTGTACTTTTGTTTTTACAAATCAATAATTATAGTTTTATTAGAACAACATTTTAATAAAATAGCGTAATTTTCTGGTTATATATATATATATATATATATATATATATATATATATATATATATATATATATATATATTTGTGTTTGTATTGTATTTGTATGTTTATAAATATTATACGAATACCCGCGCAAAGTGACGGTGTGTAACTGCAATAATTATACTTGCGAAATTCTGATTATAGTTCGACCCTATATGCAAAACGTGTGTTTTATCAAATACAAAGAGTATGTTTTTAAAAATTCATTTATTAGTGTGTGTTATTGAAAAGTTGTCAAGTTTAGATTTGATCAAGAAAGGACATAATTTAATTTGCTAAGTATTTAAAAAGTTGTCAAGTTTAAGAGGTAATTCGGGGTAATGGGTTTTTCTAACTTGTGCCAGTACAAAAAGTACGTAGGACTCACGAAAAAGTACAAAAAAGTACTTAGGGACCCACAAAATTCATGGGTCCCTGAGTATTTTTTTGTACTTTTTCGTAGGACCCTATGTCCTTTTAGTGTGCTTAACTTGTGTCCACAGAGCACAAGTAAGAAAAACTCTTATGAAAATATTACGGAACGGAACACTATTATTAACTAGAAAATGTATCAGATATTTATATAAGTTTCAAAATTCCCCCAAATTATCAAATAATTCAGAAACCACTAGATTAAGGCAATATTTTAATTACAAGCTAACTTGACAATATAATTTACAAATAGATTTATTAAACTAATTTAAAATGAAAATCAAATATATACTTCCTAAAGAATTTGATAACTGAAAAGTTTTAAATTAAGTACGTTTAAGTTGAACATAATACCACAACATTTTTTATTTTGAATTATTATAAAAAAGATAATGAAAACGTTTTACCCTTACTATGTCTTAATGACAAAAAGTTTACACGTATAATTTTTATTTAACTCATATACAAACCAAATTAAGAAGTACTTGCTTTTTTTAAATTATTGTAATAAAGGTTTTTAAAGCACGATTATCATGAGCTCAATATTAAGATACTTAAAACTTTTTGACAGTTTATAAAACGCATAAATTGTATAAATATACTGAAAACTCTTTTTTTAGTAACTTAATTGTTTTTACTAAGACTTCTGGATAAACAACTATAAAACAGAAAATGTTTTAGTTTTGATTTTTATGTTTGTAAGGTAATACAGATGTACGTTTTCTTCAAAAATCACAGTATTTATTCACATTAAATAAATACTTTTATGATTTACGTATATGATACTGGTCAGTGCGGGTTGATAAAAAATATAAACATATTTATTACTAGTACATTCTACTACATACATGCATGCAAGTGAAAGAGGGATGAAGATGATCGTCCAACTTGTGTGAATGAAACTAGAGAGCACTAAGACACGTGAGTATGTTGGAAAGTATTTTGCGGTACAAGGTATTAGTAATAAGGGTTACTATTTAAAAATTTCCATCCTATGTAAAAATATAGGCAACTTCCTCCAAATAACAGGGGCGGAGCAAGAAACTTTTAATCGAGGGACACACTTCAATTAATTTTAGAAACTATCCTCTTTTCTAAAATCCTAACTAGATCTACAAGTTTTGCTATGCTTATTAATATTTCAAATATTAGAATTCGATATCCTTAAAAACTACATATCGTTAATAAAATAAACGTGCCACGTTTGTTTCTTAAGGTACATTAATAATTTCTCTTGTTACGTGAGCAATAATAGATGAAAAATAAGATAATTTTATGGCCAACAACTTTTAATTTTAAATTCAAGAGAGATTTGCATATATATCCGCTAAAACTCAAGAACTTGCATATTTCCTCAAAATACAAGTTTTCAATGCATGATATACAATGCAAGTTAAACATGTTTTTGGTATATATGCAAATATGCAATTTTTAGTTGGTATATATGCAATTGCTCCTAAATTCAAATTCTATACAAAACATGTATTTTTTTTTTTATTATTATTATTTTTAAAGATACAAGTAAGCAAGTACTAAAAGTATGTCGATATATATCTTTGTACATCTTTAGTTAATTACTCCGTATTTTTGTATTAGGCCCACTTATGATTGTGTAAGCCTATCCCATTGTTAGTCTAGAATTTTGATAATCAAGGCAAGGAAACTATTCAATCAATAAAAAGGTCTTTTACCTTTATCACTTTACCCTTAAGTTTAAAAATGATTGCAAAACTTGGATATATATAAAATTCTCGCTATCATTTACTTATTGATCAGTAACCAAGTGTTGATAATATATAAACTTATTATTAACCTTATAATACATGCATGTAAGCACACGAGGGATATAAGAACTGAGCAAACATGGTCTCTTTGGGGAAGTCATGCAGAGTAAGGTCTAGCAATTGAAGAAGACATGAATTAAAGGGCTATTAATTATGTGTAATCAGATTTATGGGGTCTAGCTAAAGTGCTAACTGACGGAGTGAAGGTGTATACTCAAACAAAAATAGAGTATAGTAGTACTCATTTTGATGGAAAGATGGAAGGAAAAAACTGTCTTACCGCATTTTGATGTTCCAATTGAAGTTCCAAAGCTTTTTCAAGTCTTGCAACAATATCATCTATATTTGGGCGTTGCGATCGTTCTTCGTTCAAGCAATTGCACGCCGTTTCCGCAAACACATCGAATGACGGCGAGTACATTTGTTTCCACATGTTGAAATCAATTATTTCATTGAGTTTCTTCTCCCTATAATGGGTAATGGCTAGCGGAGCGAAATGATTATCGTCTTTGCTGTCAATTGTTGATTTCCTACCACACACTAGTTCAAACAAAACTATCCCAAAGGAATACATATCTGACTTGTGGTTTGCAAGATCAGTCTGTTTATATATTGGGTCAATGTACCCGCTTGTACCACATGCATCATCAGTATGGAAAGAATGGTGCCTTTGAGATGCTGTAATCGACATGGAAATTGTGAATTCAGATAACTTAGGTTCCCAGTTATCATTCAATAGAACTACTGAACTGCTGATATTTCGGTGTATTACGCTAAAATCGCGAGGCTCGTCATAGTGAATGTAGCTCAATGCATGTGCAAGACCCACAGAAATCTTCAATCTTTGCACCCATGTCAACCTCATTGGGCCACTTAGATATTGATAGAGCATTCCCCTGGTCTCATGCTTGCTGATGACGATCTTCTCACCATTCTCGTCACAAAACCCAACAAATGAAATCAGATTTTGATGCCTGAGACTAGAAAGCATCGAAACCTCCGTCCAAAACCGTTTGTCACTATCCTTGTATTCTTTATTAAATCTCCGAGCACTGATATCAATCAACTCACCGGACCACAAGAGTTGCCCCTTGTATCTCTTTGCTAATCTACGTTTGCCGATGACATTTTTTTCATCAAAGTTGTTGGTGGCGGTAAGTATGTTTTGAAGGGGGATTTTTAAGTGAGCAAGGTGGTCGTGATTGGGTGAAGACATTATTATGTTTCTGTTTAGCAAGTAAATGCGTGAGCTAAAAGGGTGTTTGGGTTAGGAAAGGATGTGAAGGAGAAGAAAGACGGTATATTCAATAAATACCAACAGATGTGTGTATATATAGTGGCAAGTGGCAACCTCCACCGACGGTCTTCATTTTTAAATCCTATTAGTAGATCTACTAATTTTGCTGTGGTTATTTATATTTTTACATTTTGTTCAAAAATTAAACTTAATATTTTTAAATGAGGCTTTTTTTGACAATTCTGTATCCATAGCACCCCTATTAAACTTAACACCGACCCTTTTTTTTTTTTTTTTTTTTTTTTTTTTTTTTTTTTTTTTTAATACTTAAGGCATCCACTATGGTGGTTTATGAAAAGGTTTATAAAATTATGAAGATGTCTAAAAACTTGTAAACCATAATGAAAATCCATTTCATGCTTATGTGTCATGAAGAGGTCTAAGATATTGGACCTTTTCATAATTTAATGCATTTGAATTATATGAGATGTTGATAAAATTTGAAAAGGTTTATATATAGTGGGAATAGGTTTATAAAACAAAAAGGTTTATAAATTAATGTCATAACACAATTATAAACCTTTACAAAGGTTTACCATAGTGGATAACCTTAGAGCGGGTTCTTCTATTGACGTTTATATGCAATCAAATTAAGTTGTATTTCAAATTACCTTTTTTTCCCCCTTCTTCTTCTCTTTCTGACTTTCTCATACAAACAACACTTTTACTTTGTTAATAGTTCCAAATTCAACATTGTTGGTTGAATGGTCCAAAAGCAAAATTCAAGCTAAATCGAAACAGGTTAATATATATAGTTTTATTTTATTGAACCGACAAGTGTATGACATTCATAATATTAATTAAAAAAAAAAAAATCATTATTTGATTCTTCATTTAGTTACATTGTCTTTGCACCCCGAAGATCGTGAAAATGTCAGATCTATTTTATTCTCACTTTGTTTTCATAATTGAATTGTCTACCCGAATGGAGCATATAAATAAAGGGTAGTGATATCTCCATATAAATTTTACAAATAAAATTTATCAGAGCCTCATCAAAATTATGTGTATGAAGTAAATTCCAATGTGGAGATATCATCTCCCATAAATAAATCATGGGAAAGATGGTAATAAGAAAAGAAGAAAAAGAAAAAGGATACATCTTGCTGTTTTGGAGTGGGTTATAGAATACTAGACGAATATTCGCGCAAAGCAACGGTCTATAGTGACAAATAATTATACTTGCGAAATTGTAGTTCTGATGTGGCTCTTGATGCAACACTTACAAGTTCAATTTGTAGTCATTGCGAAAGAATAATTTATGAGTTATAAATAAAAAATGATAAAAAAGTTGAGAATTTAAAATATGTAATATATTAATTTATTGATGATGTTGTTACCATTTTTAATCAATGATGTTATGGGTTTATACGTTAATCAAATTTAAGAACTCTTAAACTCAAAAGAAATATTATGCATGCATTATAAATTGTATAGATAAAAGGATATAATAACACATAATAAAAATTTAACAAATGGTTTTGTCACACCTTGTCTACTTGCAACATGAGCCGGAGAATGTGATGCATTAACAACAACACGACCTTGATATATTGTACTCATAGTCAACGATGACAAACAAGAAGATTAATATTTATTATAGATAACGATTCAAGACATCCAATGAAAACAATTGCATGTTAACTTATTCAATTTTGATACGTTTATTGCGGTACTTAAAATGATAGCAGGTTACCCGTCGATTGCGACGATGTGTACCATGTAACTAATTGTTCAGCGAGAGATAATTTTGTTATACGGTTTTCATTACACTAATATTTTCATTATTTTTTATAGTTAGAAATTTAAATTTTAACAACTACTTTATAGTAGCAAACTTTTCTTGGGTTTACCAATCATACAAATATAAAACTGCATATCTTTTGCAAGTCTTGTACCCGTATTTTACTTGGCTTAGGAATGCACTCTTATATAGTCTTATTTACGATACTTTTATATCATTGAGAATGTTATTAACAAGGATCGTTTTTAGCCGTGCTCCACGGTGGATGTTACGACCCAAGATTATGTCATGGGCTACGTTATCTTTATTTATCTTAATTATTATGTTATGTTTGTCGTGGGCTCAGGGCCGTCTCATGGATTTCGGTGGCCCCGTGCCACACCACAAAGAGGCTCTTAAAAACACATACAAAATAAACATATATCACTAGTGCGTGAACTAATTAAACTCAAGCCTCATGTTGTGTATATACATATATATTAAAGTGCATAGAATTTTGTGGCCCTCGTTAAGCGGTGGCCCTGTGCAATGGCACCTCTTGCACTCCCTTAAAGCCGGCCCTGCGTGGGCTAAGCCCATTATCATTATTAGGTTAATTGTCATCATTGTAAGGCTATAAGTACCGAACTATTATAATGAGAATCATCATCGTTTCAATACAAAAACAAGTCTCTTTTCCTAACCCTAATTCTTAAGGAGCTCGCGCCCGCTTGAAGTGGTGCCCTATCCCGATACAACCCCTAACCGGGTCGTATCAATTGGTGCTTTCATTGAGAGCTCTCATTGAGAGGGTTTTTAATTAGGGTTCCAAAAAAAAAAAAAAAAACACTGTTCATCGCCACTATTCACCGTACTGTTCATCGGTACTGTTCACTGATACTGTTCATTCGTACTGTTCATCGAGAAAAAAAATTCTGTTTTTCGAGTTATTGTTCATGGCATCGGGCAATAACGATCGGGACGCACTATCTAAGCTATTGCAAATGGGTACAGTGGCCGAATATCATAGTAAGTTTGAGGTACTTATAAATCGATTAACGGGGATCTCTGAAAACTTACTTAAATCGTTTTATATCTCTGGCCTTAAACCGGCTCTACAATGTGCACTCTTGAGGTCAAATCCCACAACTTTAGGTGAAGCATTTTCATTAGCCCGTGCAACGGAAGCACGCTTCACAGATCTACAACTTTGGGAACTGTTGAGGTCGAATCCTACAACTTTTGGAGAAGCCTTATCTTTAGCCTTTAGAACAGAGGCTTGTTTGGACGTCAATTCATGGGAACCAATTGATCAGAAAGTAAATGATCTCCAAGTACCAATCAAACCAATTACAGCAGAAAAGAGTATGGAAGAAAGTAATAGCCAACGTCAACAAATTCCTCTCGTAGCAACAAAAGAAGATGGAGGAAACAAGCTGGAGCCTCATGGCCGGGTGAATAAGATAGATGATGTTGAACAGAAACATAAGCTACCTGATGTAGCGTTAAAATATGCATTTGTGACTAAAATATGCATTTGTGAATCAAAGTATCCCGCTGCGAGTCCAGTTTGGTTGATTTTCAATCAAAGTAATGAAGTTTTATGCTATGAAAGAATATTTGAACTCATTGTTACACCGATGTGCCAACATTTGTGTAGGCATACTTTGCGCGGTGGGTATGATCTGCAAGAGGCAAATTCACAACTCAAAACATGTGATCTACAAGGGACTAAACTACAAGTAAAAGTTTGGGATCCTGGGGTTACATGAGGCGAGATTTTTGAAGCAACACCTTGAGGACAAGGTGACTTTGAAGGAGAGGAGAATGTTACGACCCAAGATTATGTCATGGGCTACGTTATCTTTATTTATCTTAATTATTATGTTATGTTTGTCGTGGGCTCAGGGCCGTCTCATGGATTTCGGTGGCCCCGTGCCACACCACAAAGAGGCTCTTAAAAACACATACAAAATAAACATATATCACTAGTGCGTGAACTAATTAAACTCAAGCCTCATGTTGTGTATATACATATATATTAAAGTGCATAGAATTTTGTGGCCCTCGTTAAGCGGTGGCCCTGTGCAATGGCACCTCTTGCACTCCCTTAAAGCCGGCCCTGCGTGGGCTAAGCCCATTATCATTATTAGGTTAATTGTCATCATTGTAAGGCTATAAGTACCGAACTATTATAATGATACGCCCCGAGCTTTATGTCATTTTATATTTATTTAGGATATATGTCTTTGTGTCGTATTAGGAAAGTGTCATGTTTAGATATATCTTTATGTTTGACTTGTTTTACAAGCTAGGGTTATTCGGTTATATATACCGAATCATTATTATGAATGAATCAATCAACCAATCAATCAAAAGTTAATAAACAAATCTCTAGTTCTCTTCCTCTATTTTCTGATGGAGCCAGCACACGCTTGAAGTGGTGCCTTATCCCGATACAACCCTTAACCGGGTCGTATCAATTGGTGCTTTCATTGAGAGCTCTCGTTGAGAGGGTTTCCGATTAGGGTTCCAATTATTAAAAAAAAAAAAAAAAAAAAAAAAAAAAAAAAAAAAAAAAAACTGTTCATTGAACGCTACTGTTCATCGAGTACACTGTTCATCGATCGCTACTGTTCATCGGGTGTTACTGTTCATCGCGGGTACTATTCATCGGGAAAAAAATATTTTTTTTGTTATTCATCGCTTGAGTATTATTCATGGCATCAGGCGGCAGCGATCAGGACGCAAAATACGCACTCTCTAAGCTATTGCAAATGGGTACGGTGGCCGAATATGAGAGTGAGTTTGTGGTACTTGCAAATAGAGTAACAGAGATATCTGAATCTTTACTTACATCGTTTTATATCTCCGGACTTAAACTGGATCTACAATGTTTACTCCTACGGTCAAATCCCAAAACTTTAGACGAAGCTTTTTCATTGACCCGTGCGGCAGAAACACGCTTCGCGAACCTAGATATTTGGGAATTTGTGAGGTCCAATCCTTTAACTTTGGGAGAAGACTTCTTCAAAGCTCGTATCACCGAGGTTCGTTTTGAGACAATTGCAAGGGAAGAGAAAGAGCATATCGTTGAAAAGAAAATAGATGTCATTATACCATTAGAGGGTGAATTTGCTTCACCTAAGGCGGCTGAAGAGTCATTTAATGTTGATGACTATATTGGAGTTGAAGAGGTTATGGGTGGTGGCGAAGTGCTTAAGGTTGTCGAGGATGAGTTGAGTAGAGTGATATCGACACTTAAGGATGGAGGTGGTGAATTTGATAGTCGTTTGGATGAAATAAATTTGAATTTAAGCGAGGAATTAGCGGACTCTCAATCTGCATATTCTTCGTATCACCTTGAGGGCAAGGTGATTTTTGAAGGAGTGGGGAGTGTTATGACATGGTTAGCAGAAGGCGGAAGAATGGTGTTGTGTTATGTCCAAGGTAGTGGAAGGCGGAAGAGGAAAAAGTTGTTGGTTGCGGTAGCGGAAGGAAGGAGAACTACGGGAGTGAAAGATAAGAGTGGTATTGGGATTAGGATATGGGATCCCGGAATCAAGAGAAATTTTTCAAGACCACACCTTGAGGACAAGGTGATTTCGAAGGAGTGGGGAATGATACGCCCCGAGCTTTATGTCATTTTATATTTATTTAGGATATATGTCTTTGTGTCGTATTAGGAAAGTGTCATGTTTAGATATATCTTTATGTTTGGCTTGTTTTACAAGCTAGGGTTATTCGGTTATATATACCGAATCATTATTATGAATGAATCAATCAACCAATCAATCAAAAGTTAATAAACAAATCTCTAGTTCTCTTCCTCTATTTTCTGACGGAGCCAGCACACGCTTGAAGTGGTGCCTTATCCCGATACAACCCTTAACCGGGTCGTATCAGTGGACTTGCGTTTTTAGGCATTTACTTCGATCATATACACGTATACATCATGATTATGTCAAATTTTTATAAGATTTGAACTCTTAACTTTTTTTTGAACGGCAAATTTATTGGAACTAGCAAAGAGCTAGAAAATTACAAACTAAAGGTACTAGGATTTGAACTCTTAACTGCTTAAAAGGAATATTTAGATTTACACTCTGTTCTCTAAATTTTTTTAGGAAAGAAAAGTAAGTGGATGAAAAGGACGGGAAGAGAGAGGAGAGAAATGAGTAGGAATGGAGAGTGAAAATATGTTTTTGAGTTAAAAGAAAAGTGAGTGGAAGTGAAAGAATTTTGGGTTGACTTTGAAAAAAAATTATAGAAAGAGAGTGTTATTTTTACAATTATATCCTTGTTTTTAAAAGATGCAAGTAAATAAATGAGGGTAATATTGTAATTACAAATAAGATGTATTTGTTCCTTTAACTTCCTTTTGTCACCCGCCCACTTTTGGGCTGTAACTTTTGGCTCCATGTCCCCACCCATTTACTCTCATTCCCTCTCACTTACTTTCTTATAAAAATCTTGTGAACACCCCATCACTTTTAGTTTCTTTACTTTCCATCTACTTTCTTTCCTATTTTTAACTAGAGAACACAGTGTTAATATTGATGTTTGACACCCCTAAAGTAAAAGAACCCATTAAGTTGTACTAATAAATATTTGGGAAAACAAATATAGTTGTGATAAAAATTAGCACACTATACCGATAATATACATCATAAAGACATAAATCGACTACTAGCTACTTTCACTATATCCTTTCTGATGATTCTACACTAAAATGACTAGCGAACAACTTGTAGAAAACATTCGAACACTTAACACTATATAAGAAAAGGTGGGCATTATATTTTTTGACTGTCAAGTAAATGTGAGCTAAAGAGGGTGTTTGGGTTACGAAAGTATGTGAAGGAATGAATGCGATATTGTATTAATACATAAGTATGTATCATGTATATACAGGCTACCTACCTCCACACCAACTGTCCTCGTTTTACTTTAATCCTAATTAATAGTAGATCTGCAAGTTTTGTTTATTACTAGTAATATTTTACTATCATAATGATTTTTAGTTTGTGCATTTGGGATCGTGGAACCAACCTTGAATACAAAGTTCAATGAAATGAATTAATAAAAACTACGACTTGAAATGTCCAACGAAAAAATAAATAAATAAAAGAAGACGCAGTAGCTCATCAAACACATGGGTTTTAGTAACAGGCCTTTGTGATACAATAGAAGGTGTCACTAAATCTTACTTTAGTGACACTAAATATTACTCGGCATGGTCTCGGCATCACTCGGCATCCCCAATGCCACTGTCTCGGCATCATGAAATCGGCAAGCTCAGCGGGGATCTTCACCGAATCGGTATGATGGAGAACATTTAATTTTTTGACCGTTGGACATTAATTTTTTTCCGTTTGAGCTACACCTGCTTGTAAATAAAGAAATTTGGGTTTTGTTTTTAAAAGGAAAGAACGAACCTGAGGTTGAAGATGAACTCCAATATGTTCTGTTCTTATTTGTCTTTTAGTCAATTTTTTTTATTAATTCTTTAACACATAGATGTAAGAGGTAGCCATGTGGCCATAAGAGGTCTAGGTATGAAATGTATAACACATAGATTAATAAAATTTAATGTTTTTAATTAAATTGTTTAATATAATTATGAATTTGAAAAATAAAAAAAGTTGAGCCATGGTTAGGCATCACATTTTCACTAAAAATAACAAGTTAGGCATGGTTAGGTATGAAATGTGTTGTATTCATTCTATTGGCTAATTACAATTTAGTTTGAGCCATTGTTAAGCAACATTGCCACCCCCTAATTAAGCCATGATGTGGGTAACTGAAAAAACTAATCTCATTGACTGCTCATATGTATCATCAAATTATAAAGATGTCTTAAACTAAGAAATCTAGTTGATCCCATTGTCCCTGTTTTACTCATTTAATTTGCGAAACCCAAGTGTGTTTTTGTCACTGTGGAAAATGTAATTTTTACGTAACTAATATCATGGTAATCTAAATCATTTGTATCATGCGAAAATCGAAACTTACGTATACTTTCATACCAGATTATATATAAATTTTACTATTTGGCTAAGTTCCACGGATATTAACTGTCTTCTCAAACACTAATAAAGTTCCAAGTTATTGAGATGTCTTAAACTAAGAAATCTAGTTGATCCCATTGTCTAATGTACATCACATGGAATATGTTAACCACTTAATTAAAAAAATTGTTAAATTACATATGCATTAAATTCGAGATATTAATGTTACTACCCACAATTTGAATATAACATTTTTTTAATGGGTCACATGGATTAACAAAAAGGTAACATGGATAAACAAGAAATGCAACAAAAAAAACTGAGAATTATTTAATTAACGAATTTTTTGATGGAACTAATTAAAATAATTGGAATGGATGCTTGAACCCCATCGGAGGTGCCTTAAAATACGGCGCTGGTTTTCATTAATTTACACATGACATGTTAAGTTTAGTTGACTTTTTTTTTTTTTTTTTTTTTTTTTTTTCTCTCTCTCTCTCATAATATTATGTATCAATCGGAATGCTTCAAAGGTTACAGTTAAAACATTATCTGAAAGCAATCGTTTTTTATTTTTTTATTTATATTTATTTATTTATTTTTTTTGAACGGCAATTTTTTACAACCTATCTCATATGTCTCTAACGAGACTTAAATGGACAACTTCTACGTTGATGGGCTACTCAAATACCGTCGGGCCAAAAGGCCTTTGGTAATCGTATATTCTTTTTAATATAGATCCTGTTGTGAATAAGAATTGAGGGAATGAAAAGTAATCTTCAATATATCTATAATGTCAAAGATACATGTGGTATATATAAGATAAATAGTAAGGTAAAAACCCTAATAGCTAACTGGGTCGTGGGCCTCTTATTAACTATATAGGCCGGCTCCACCAACTGTCCTCTTTTCTTTAATCCTAATTAATAGTAGATCTGCAAGTTTTGTTTATTACAATATTTTACTATCATAATTATTTTTAGTTTGTGCATTTGGGATCGTGGAACCAACCTTGAATAAAAAGTTCGATAAAATGATTTAATAAAAACTGTATGACTTTTTCTGTAAATGTGCTTTGCGTAAATATATGAACTTCATAGATAATTGGCAGCTAGCTGACTTTCTATATAAATGACTAATTAAGCCATGATGTAGCTGACTGAAAAAATTAAGCTCATTAACTGGTCATATATATCATCCGATGATTTTTTACTCATTTAATTTGCGAAACGCAAGTGTGTTTTTGTCACTGTAAAAAATGTAACTTTTTACATAACTTTCATGGCAATCTAAATCATTTTTATCATGCGAAAATCGGGACTTAGGTATATACTTTCCTACCATGTTGGAAATAAATTTGACTATCTGGTTAAGGTCGACGGATATTAGCTGTCTTCTCAAATATCAATAAAGTTCTAAATTATAGAGATGTCTTAAACTAAGAAATCTAGTTAATGCCATTGTCTTATGTACATCACATGGAACATGTTAGCGAGTGTATTAAAAAAATTTGTTAAATTACATAGGCATTAAATTCGAGATATTGATATTACTACCCACAATTTGAATATTACATTTTTTTAATGGGTCACATGGATTAAGAAAAGGGTAACATGGATTAACGAGCGAAGACCATTTTTAGATAAAATAGGGTGTATTAAAAATGTAGAAACCGAACCATCTAATATGGTTTTGATGTTTTCTTAAATGTTGTCTACTAATTAAATGCAAAATGAGCTGGGCATGTTGACACTTTAATCAAAGTCAAACAAATTAAAATAAATTGACTATATAGGCTAGATTCAAGGCATCCAATGAAACAATAACGTGTAATCATATTTGATTACAATACTTAAATTAAACAAATACCTAAAAATAAAAAACTATTAGTAGACTTGATCATGTAAATGTGAGCTAAAGAGGGTGTTTGGGTTACGAAAGTATTTGATTGGCTCAAGGCGATATCTTTTATATAATAAAATAAAACCCTATTGGAATTTTGCATTTCAAAAAAATCAATTCATACCTGATTTAGTAATAATTTTATTAAAAAAAAGATTATTTTCTTATTAGGTAATATTTTATATTTATCCCTAACACAAGTAGAAGATAAATACAAAAAATATAGATAAGATATTTAAAAAAAAAAGATTATTTATTTTATATTTATCCACAACACAAGTAGAAGATAAATAAAAAAAATATAAATAAGATGCAATTAACAATAAGATTAAAATTTTAAAATAATTATTTCAAAAAATTTAATAAAAAACTCGCGCGTGCACTGGCATTATAACTAGTTGAATTAATACATAAGTATTAAAGTATGTATCATGTATATATAGGCTATCTACCTCCACCGACTGTCCATTTTTCTTTAATACATAAGCAGTAGCTCATTAAAGATTAAACACATTGGTTTAGTAACAGGCATTTAGTAATACAATCGAAGGTGTCACTATAGCTTACTTTAGTGACACTTACAAAAAGTAGGTCCTCGTAGAATAAAACGAGGTTGTATCAACACTTTTTCTGTAAATGTGCTTAGTGTAATTTAGTGAACTTTATAAATAATTAGTACCTAGCTGACATTGGCGCAGCTATATAGGGCGGGGAGGGGCGCCCGACCCCTCGAAATTTTTTTTGCGATGTAGAGGGTATATAGTTTTCGTGTAGAAAAAATTTCGGTATATTCGGTTTCGACCCCCCATTTTAATTGTAAAATTTTTTTTATACATTAAGCAATAAAATTGATCCATTACATTTTACATAAGTCCATCTCCCCAAACTGAAATCCATTAACAAACCAAATCTCAAACTAAAACTCATTACTTAGCCCATTAAAAAAAAAAAAAAAAAAAAAAAAAGAAAAAGGAACAATTCCTAACAATTAACAAACCAATTAACCAAATCCAAAACCCTCCCCATTCGACCCTCAGAATCTAGCAAACAGTATGCTGATTTACATAGAAAAAGAAATTGCTAACAAGTTTGATGGCGGAGTCCATAATTGAATAATTCAAGGATCTTAAAGGTCGAAAGGCTGAACTCTAATTTCTTCAATAAATCGAACCAAGTACCAACCGTTTGTCTCCTTTTTAATGTTTAGTTGTCTTGGACAAATGGTTAGTTTTTTAGTGATTGAAACTTTTTTTTTTATATAATAATAGTATTTAATTTTTGACCCGACCCGAATCGAATCACCGACCCGAACATATTACCTGAAAAATAGCGTTAAACAATTTTAAATCCCGACCCCCACTGAAAATTTTCTAGCTTCGCCACTGCTAGCTGACTTTCAATAAAAATGACTAATAAGCCATGATGTATCTAGCTAGCTGAGAAAACTAATCTCATTAACTGCTCATGTGTATCACCAGATGCTTTTTTACTCATTAAATTTGCGAAACCCAAGTGTATTTTTGTCACTGTCGAAAATGTAATTTTTACGTAACTAATATCATGGTAATCTAAATCATTTGTATCATGCGAATATTGGAACTTACGTGTACTTTCATATAGTAGTACTAGATTATAAATAAATTGGACTATTTGGTTAATTAATTAAGTTCCACGAGAGATTCATAATAACAACCAATATCAAACACCAACATAATGTTCCAAGTTATGGAGATCTCTCAAATTAAAAAAATCAAGTTGACCACATGGAACATGTTAGCCTGCTAGTGAACTAAAAGAAATGTTAAATTACATAGGCATTAAATTCGAGATATTGATGTAACTACCCACAATTTGAATATAAGCAAGTAGAATGGATCCTTGAAAACCGGAGGGCGCATGTTTCAACAATCTACACATGACATGATGCTGGGCTAGTTCAGTTGACTTTGTACATTATAGTTCCAAAATCATATGGCATGAGTTAACCGGACCCCCTGTTGGGAGGGTTTGTGGAAGACAGTGCTGCCGCCGCCTGTACTGCCTGCATTAAAACTTGTACATTTTGACTAAAGTAGGTGGACCCCCATAGTAGGGAGGGTCCGGTTAACACATCCCAATCATATATTTGAGACTTTGAGTAGTGCATTATTTATGAGTGGTTTCAAGAAATCGAATTTTTCAGATCCTCAACTCAATATTTCCTTTAATTAGAAAATCCCAAGCTTTCGTTGCTCACCTACCCCTATGTGGTTAGACTGTTAGAGTAGTTTTCTAGTTTAATCATTCACGTTTTGTTATGATTATTTAACTATAAAACTACCGTGTTGATATTTACTACTATAGATATTTATGAAATGATCAAGGAGTTCTTTTTGGCAAAAGCTAATTATTGTTCAATCGAAACGTCAACTTCAACGAAATTGAGATTTGTTTGTGAATCTTTCATTTCCATAAATTACAGTACGTTACATTAGAACTAGGGATGCCGGTGGATCATTTTATGGATCGGGTGAAGACGTATCTACGTCAATATACATTTAATTATCCATCATCCATATCAATATCAATATCCATTTACGCTTGAAGAAAACTTAAGGTGGACCGCTATAATGACTTAGAAGGCTCAAATGCTTTTCTTGAGTAGTATTGTAATGTTTTATGTACTTTTGTCATTATTAGTTAGGTTCATTTTTTGATGTTATAGGAATTGTGTGTCATTCTTTTATTTGAGTCTGTAAGTGTCTTAAGGGACGGAGGTGAGGGACATCACCCTCATCCTATTGTACCTTAACGTTTTCCGGAGTAATGAATTTTACTGGGGTGAATTAACCCTTTTACAAAAAAAAAAAAAAAAAAAAAAAAAAGATTGTTAGATGAATTTATCGGTTGAATAATAAACAATGTTCCGTGCTTTTAATTACATGTTTATTTATGCACCGAAAACACAATCTTAAATTTACATCACGTGAATGAAGTTTATATCTTTTTCCTAATAAAATAAAACCCCTAATAGGGACTTTTTCATTTCAAAAAATCAAATCATACTTTTTTAGGTAATATTTTTTATAATTTGAATTTTTAAAAAGGTTTTTAATTATTAAAAAAACCTAAAATCTTTCTATATTTGACAAATAATTGTTAAAAAATCATTTTTACACTTGAACATTAAAATTGGGTAAAAATACACATGGGCTTCATTGTTATTTTTAGATATTTTCAGGCCTAAAGTGTAAATGTGTTATCAAAGCCGGAGTACATTAGAAACACACCCACATATCCATTATTACAATTATCAGTGGAAAAACACATACATTAACCTAATATCCTTTATCAATCCTTTTCTTCAATTCAATCCTTGATCGATCCACTTAATAACCTAATAATCTTATTAACCAAAATTGCTACAGCTTACGGTAGATGTAGCCACGCCCCAGAACTTGAAGAGGAAGAGTTCAAGGTTAATTGTTATTATAAGTTTGTAGTTTATTGGTTTGAATTTGATTGAGATTTTGTTATAGACTTGAGTTATGGTCCAGATAATAAAATGGAAGGCATTACCAGTCATGAGGAGCTCAATAAAGTTGTTCCTGCTAATAATCAAAATGCATCTGGTATTGATTTTATATATTCATGTGATGTGAAACTGTAGGGAGATGGTATTGATGATTTGGCATAGTTTGTATTAGGTCTCCACACGGGACCAATATAGTGGTTAGTTGGCAAGAGTAAACAGCGAAAAAAGATCAAAATAGGATTAGGAGTTGTTTGATTAATTGTAAGGTTTCTAAAAGTTTGATTACTAATGGTTTTAAAAATACACATGTTGAAAAGTTTTATGGTTTTTTGTTGTTGTGTCATTGTGGTTATGTTTATGTTTTATATGTCCTGAGATTGGTTTATGTTAGTATGATCTACGGATGTGTAATTATTGTACTATATGGCCTTATCAAGCTTGAAAGCAAAATTAGAAAGTCTAACTGTCTAATAGCGATTCTTCACAAAGGTCTTAATTTTGACTTAGTTATCTTTTGAATAAGTAGTCCTAAAAGAATTTCGCTATTGTCAAATTATAGCTTCGTCTCTACTCCTAACCCCTAAATGACTCATTTGACCATGCGAATCTTGATAATCTTCAAATGGTCCATTGTCCAAGTTCTAGCAATCAAATGCCCAATATACCAAGAGTTCCGAAAATGAAAAGAGCAGACCTTTAAACCCTTTGTGCAGACCATCAGATTTGTTATAAGTGCAACTTTCTAATTTGTCCATTATAAGCATATGTACTTTCTTGCTTTGACCAAATGATGTCTCAGTCAAATTAGAACGATTTAGCATCGTGCGGGGATCATATCTTTTGTTTTCACCAGTTTAAATCTCATTAAAAGCTCTATTGGACATCCTGTAATCTTCAGATACTTCTACTGTTTACAAATTCCAATAACTATGTGAATTATCAGTTTTAGGAGGATCTTTTCCCCGACATATCTAACGGGTCAAAAGTTTTTTTAACTGTATTCCGAATGTTTGAAACCTTGGAAATTTTTTCTTAAATAACAGTAAGTAACATGTTAATTATCATAAGATACATTAAAGGTAAGACTCTAAAAATTTACCCGTTTTGACCCTTCACCCAACCCATCGATTTTGCCACCTTTAATGATTGATGTACAAATATGAGTGTGTGTGAGTGCAATTTGTTTGACATAATTAGTGTATCTCATATCAGGACAACAATGTATTTGAGGGGTGCTGGTGGCTTTTTGAAATCTTATATTCCTTTTTTAAATATCCAAAGGATCAGACATCTTCAAAAACTCCCAAAACACGACCGTTTGTAGTACATGAGTAATGCACCCAGCCACAACAGGTGTGTTAAAGCCTTTCCCCTCATATGTTATATTTCTTAGTCAAAATATTCTAGAGCTCATATTGCATCTTACTGGCATTTGGTAAAATAGATGTAGAATGTCAACTATATACTTTACTCCCTCGATCTACAAAGTATTGCTATGTTTGACTTGACACATAGTTTGTTTGATTATTTGTCAACTATCTGAAGATACCCATTAATATAGACAACGTAACAAATCTTTTGGACCTAAGATTTTCTAAATGGCTTTGAGTGTTCATTTTACTTTCCTTAAGAAAATTACCCCCCCCCCCCCCCCCCCCTTCCTATTTTGGCTCCATGTTAATGTCAGATTTCCAGGATTAATATGGCCTAACAGAAGTTATACGGCGTCGTTATAGTATGCTAACCAAAAGCCCATGAAGGGATAAAAAGTATTGTCTAATTGTAATATAGTTTTTCAGTTTCACTGTCTATAGATAACCCTTTATAGCTTATATTATTAGATTGGAATAAGCAATGAACCACCAACTTTCCTTAGTATACAGTATACCAATTAAGAATGAATTTGTATAACTAATATCCAAGTGCCCTGTGTTTTACCATCAAGCTCAAGATCATATGCATAGTGTATAATATTCCTTATGTGGTACAAGGAATGACTAATCATCTTTTTACCATCATTAGAGCTAGGTGGTTTAACATTAAATCTCCAATGTGGGAGCAAATACGTTAATATAGATAAAATATGCAGATATGTAAGTCAGTTAAAGATGTCCTTACATTATGACATCATAAGCTTTCGTGCAGGGATGTGTAGCATTTTAAAGTGTAGTTACAATGGGCCATTCAAAGTAGTAATTAAAAGCCACAGGAAGCACCTGATGAAGGTAATAGCCACATGTCCGAGCCTGCAACAACATATTAAAGTGCTGTTTCAATGGGACGTTCAAAGTAGTCATTAAGAGACACAAGAAGCGACTGATGAGATGACGATACATGGAAGATGTGAAGGTAAATGTGGGTTTTTTTTTTTTTTTTTTTTTTTTTTTTTTTTTTTTTTTTTTTTTCAGTTGTGTTAAATGGATCATGGTGTTGACACTGGAACAAAGATAGAGAATCTTACATAATATGTAATATCAATAGCTTAAATCATAGAAGAATCTTTGAAGGTAAGGAAGTAAAATAATATGCACGTCATGTGATGTACATAAAAAGAGATGTACTCTAAACAACACAAAAGTATAATGTTTCAGTTTTACTTGAAAGACTCATAGGTTAGATCGATGAATTTTTTTATTATAAAATTGACATTAGCTAATAACTATACTATTTACATATGCAGTAGTGAACTGAACTTGCATGTTCACAAAACGGCCGTGAATTTTCTCTGATGAATATTAGATAGACAGTTGCACTATGAAAATGTTATCTTATAGTTCAATTTATATAGCATTCTATCACAGGCAGGATATGATTCACATTTTTTATTAAAAATTACCTTCGACTGCGATCACATCAAGCCTTACAAAGCATCATATTGTTGTGTCAATGTCGTAATAACAAATCATTTGTTGCTCATACAAGATGGTCGCGACCCCATTGTGTCTGTGAAGTTTACTCTTATAATCTTAATAATGAGGTTGTTTTTTTATTGTTGTTATGTATGCTTTTACTTGCTGAAAATAGACTTTAAGGGTGCCACGGTTATGAGGAAAAGATGTACACTTTTTGAACCGGCAATCATCATTCAGATTGTATTATAGATATAACAAGAAACGCATATGCGCTAAACTATAACAGCTATTTAGCAGACATATTTCTTGGACGATTAACCTTTTATGACATAGACATAAGGTGGATGAATATATAAAGATGCATGTGAGAAATAATGTAGTATGCATAGGTAAAATTTGACTTATTGTTTAAGACTGTTAATATGCCAACGTATGGCCCCAAACCCGATAAGAATTTAGCACAACCCGCTTTCGTATTTGAACATTACTTATGATAAATTACAGTAAAAAGCTTCGGGTCCCATGAACTATGTAGTTCAAGGCTGGTGTCGCATACCCAAATTATGCCTGAAATCTAAATCATTCACAGTACGCAATATGATGTATTCAGTATGATGTTCTTGAAGACTATTATATATTCTTTAAAGATTATTCAATTATCTTTGGAATTATATTGAGCTTATATTTGCAAAAAACATGTAAAGACATGAAGCATATCTGTTAGACTAATAATTTTGCAATTAAGTATTTGTATGCATGCCTTTCATGATTCTTTATCATTAACACACATTTTCAAATCCACTTTATTTTGGTTCTAAACTTTATTGATGTTTAGATATAAACTAACAGCGTCATTTATTGACTGAATTCTGCTTCTAACACAAATATTTGTGTGAAATTTAACAGATGTGTCTCCATTACTTTTAAATATACGTACGGCTTATTACAAGGATTATAATATCCTCTTCACTAAATTACTACTACTACACATAGACAATAAAAAAAACATAAATATTTATTAAATTTGACACTAATAAGATGCCACTTATTCTCACAAGGTTTGGATTACGGAGTATTTAGGTAAATTGATTCCTTTATTGAATCATACAAATTTTCTCATATATCTTTTTCCGGTAGCACTTTGAGGTTTATTTTCTTTGAGCAAGCACTTTGGCGTTCCAGTAACCTTTAGGAGCGTATTAATTCTAAAATGGATTTATCTAATTATAATAAGAACATTCGAAGAATTTTGCCTAAAAAGTAACACTAGCCTAATTAGAAAAAATTGTTACAGTAAAAGTTTCAAAAACAAAAACAAAAAAAGAAAATAAAAATCACATGGACTTAACGTCAAGCATACCATACACAAATTAAATACATTTGTAAGTTGTAAAAAAAAAAAAAAAAAAAAAAAAAAAAAAACTTGAATATATTTTACGATAATATATACGGTATCAATACATGAGGAACACCTTCTTCTTAAAGCTCCTTCACATTGACTTAACGTCAAACATTCCATAAACAAATTAAATTCATTTGTAATAAACTAAACCAAAATAATAATAATAATAATAATAATAATAATAATAATAATAATAATAATAATAATAATAATAAAATAAATAAATAAAAAATGATAACTTGAGTATATTTTATGACAATACATACAGTATCAATACATGACAATGGAACACCTTCTTCTTGAAGCACCTGGTTTTTAATGTTTGTTAATTGATACATTCATACCTTAAAACGTATTTACATAAGATGTCTTATTTTCAATACAACATGTAAAAGCATATACAACATGTTAATATGTTTGTATTTTAATCGATAATAATAAATAATTAAAAAAAAAAAAAAAAACCCTTGGGTATTATAACTATAATACAAACACGTGTGTTATTTAAAAAACAAAATTTTCCAAAGATTTTATCAAATAAGGAAATAGCTTAATTTATTATAATTTATGTTTTTTATAAAAAAATAAATAAAAATGATTTAATTATAGCATAATAAGGAAGATTTAGTTTCCTTGAAATACAGATTTTCTCACTAAAGGTTACGTGCTTAATCAGAATTCCCCACTAAGAATTTTTGCTTTATTATATAAAAAAATCGCATATAGAATTTGTTGGTGATAAAAAGATTGAGACAAGTTTTTGGAAACTTTAGTAATTTGAATGGTATTAGCACAAAAACTTTTAATCACTAATCCATCTAATAGTTTATTCAAATCTAAAAAAAAGAAATGCATTTTTGTTAACATTATTCCACACACAAAAAATAATAATAATAAATAAATAATAAAAAAAAAAACAGACAACAAAAAAAAAAAAAAAAAAAAAAAAAAAAAAAAAAAAAAAAAAACGCTCACTACAGCCAGAATTTTAAAATTTTATTAAAATAAAAAACATAAGTTTACGAGAATTCTAACAACAAATACTCGAGTTATCTTAATCCTATAATAACTTGGTTTATAAAGTTTCATGTAAAAACTTATTGTAAATAAAACCCTATATATAACCACTAAATACGTTAGCAAAAAAAATAATTAAAACCCAAAATTAAATATAATAAATTATTTAAAAATTAGAAAAAACCCCGCGCATGCGCGAGCATTATATCTAGTGATACTTTTATAAAGCAATCCAAGTTTTTAGAATAAGAAAATTAAATTAATAAACAAATGTAATGAACTTGCATTGCTACAAAAACTATCTTACGAATAATCCCTCGCAAGATAAAAGATATAACAAGATGTAAATTTATCATTTTATTTCATTCGAGAAGTAATAAATGTTTAAACTTTTAAATAATATATCTGCTTATGTATTGTTTCACGTGGTAATCGGGACTTCGTCGATATTTGATTCATTAAATTTTTTTACACACCCATTAGGTTCATCCATATCCAACAATTTCAAGAGTACCATCAAAGAACGGCAGAAGTGCGTGATCGTTTAGTACATCATTAACTTCATTCAGATCTGGCCCAACATGTTTGGAAGCGCTTTGGACACGGCGAAAAAAAAAAAAAAAAAAAAAAAAAAAAAAAAAAGTTGATTTACTTGATGGAGTACACTTGGATTCATCAATATCGAAACTTTTATTTAATAATATTAATTTATGTTGGAGTAATTTATAAACTTCAAAAGTTTATCCATAACCGGAATATGTTAATAATAAGAAAACGTTTATTAATTAAAAAAAAATGGTATTTGGCGGAACCATCTCAAGTCCGTGTACCTTTTTGGTACCGAGCCCCCCACCCAACAAGGAAGGCATATCCCAGTAAATTACCTAGACAACACTGGCTGACCAAGTACGTTTATTAATTATGACATTATTTGAGGAGGCTTTTTTATAAATCTTTTGATGGATTCACCATAGTAGATGCTCTGAGGTGGAAATGATGATACATAACTAAAGCATGATCAACCGTGATATATGATAATCAAAGTCTACGATGTCAAATTAAAATAATGAGACCATAAAACAAGATTAACATTAATGAATATAATGATTCAAGGCATCCAATAAAAAGAATAGCATGTTAACTTATTCTATTTACTATTTATATTTACTACAATATATAAAATGATATCTATTTACCATTTATTATGAATCAAATCTCATGTAATCATTCTTTGAATACAATAAAATATATGTGAAGTTTTGGAATAAGGAAATGACTACCACAACCCATTAGGTTGTGATTAAGAGTATCATTTGTGTAAATATAACATTTAATGAACTCATTATTTCAAAATTTATGCATATTTAGTGATTCTAATTATAGAATGTGTTGATAAGCATGGAATGTTTGATGTTTATTAATTGTTAAATTTTCAATTAAGGATAACGTAATCACAACCCAGTGCGTTGTGGTTAGCAAAACCATTTCGAGTTTTCTCTTTTTATACTATATGAATGTATCAAACACTAGACTATGAAAAATAATCTACTAGGTTATCAATGTTGTGTGACTATGGTGGAAAGATTAATCATCCAACTAAACGTGAATTTATAACATAGTTATACCTGTATTGCTAGATGATGAGGTAGATAATGCTAAAACTAACATGCTTTACATGATATAAGTCTAGTATAGAAATTGAAGTAAATTATTAGGACGTCGTCTTACGTTATTAAGACACATTATTGCAAGTTGATTTTTATTTATTATTATTTTTTTTTTGTCACCAATATTACGGGAGTTTGATTTAAGAGTGATAACAATTTAAATGAAAATTGTTAGTTGGCACGTTATTGTAGAAAAATAACCATAAACAATGTAAGTTCACACAAATTTATAGCTAGCTTTGTTTTTTATTTGGTAACCATAGTGGTTGTCTACACAATATTTATATTGAATAGTCATCACGTGTGTCAATACTTAGATGCAAATATGTTTTTATTTATTTATTTATTTATTTATTTATTTTTTATTTTTTTAGGTCATTTGTAAAGTTCTTAATAGTTCTTTAGTGATTCATGAAGAGATAAATAATTAACATCTTTACAAGAAAATCAAGTTCTTGCCTAAACTTGTTGAAAGTTTCAACATTGTATTTAATTGATTGTAGATGTGTATATAAAATTAAGGGTTTATTATGACTTCATCAAAAAATCTAACAAAGTCGTCAGTGCATAGATCATCCTTTAATTTCTTCATAATTGAAAATTCCATACATGTTTATCATGATAAAACATGACATTTAAAATTCCTTGTTTCTTCAATGTTGAAAGAGTTTACTAAATTCCTCTTGCATACTCAACGAAATATCTATCGCAACATTGAACTCGTCTCTTTACACTCACTTTGACCTAAAACATTACAAGATTGACCACAGTTAGATTATTATACATGGCTGATACAATGAATAAAATATGAAAATGGACAATATGCTATTGATTACTAGACTTGCAACTAACTTTAAGTTAAACATAAGGGGTTATTAAAATCTACCACAGATAAATTGCAAGAATACTTTAAACTAACGGTATTTTGAATTAGAAGGATTTTGTATGAATCCGGATCATCAGTATCGCTCCATGTTAAAGAACACCTAAGTAAAATGAGCAATATGAACCCTTTATGTACATGTATTGAAGTAGAGGTGAATTTTCTAAGCCGATAGACTTCATTTTAACTCTAATGAGACCATATATAATTGTGTACCAAAAGCGCGTTGTAACCTATGAAACAACTCAATCTTTAGATAGAAAATATGTGACCAGAAGCATGGGCATTCCTAGTAATTTACCCTTTATTTAACATTCCATCACCTTCATTGCTCTAAATAAAAGAGAGTATTCATTATCACACCAGTGGCGCACGATGACATATTCAAAAATTTCTGGAGTACCTTCAAAGGATGGCAGAAGTATGTGATCATTTAGAACATCATCAACTTCGTTTAGAGCTTGTCAAACATGTAGGAAGTGATTTGGACACCACGAATAAAAAAGAAAAAGAAATGTTGATTAACTAGTTCAATAATTGGATTCATCAATATTGAAACTTTTATTTTATAACATTATTTTATGTTGGAACATTTTATATGCCTTAAAAGCTTTATTGATAGTGGGAATAGGTTCATGATAAGAAAAAGTTTATGAATTGATGACATTATTTTAGTTGGCTTTTTGAAAACCTTTTGATAAATTCACCATATTGGATGCCCTAAGTTGGAAATAGTGATACATTAACTAAAGCATGATTGACCTATTGGAAGGTTAATGATTTTCCTTGATTCTCATTGATCACCACAATCGGTATATATAATTACATATGATAATTTCTAGTGAGACTGGTAATGGACTAGGCCTAAAATACATGTGGGCCTTAATAAAACAATGTATCGACTAATACTCCCCCGCAGTCGGAGCGGGAGGAGGCCGGACGCACAAACTGGATCAAAATTCCTCAAACAAAGCAGAGGGCAGTCCTTTGGTGAAAATGTCCGCGTACTGATAGCGAGAGGGTACATGTAGGACGCGCACCTGACCAGCAGTAACCATGTCACGAACAAAATGTATGTCTATCTCAATGTGTTTTGTTCGCTGATGTTGAACAGGGTTGGTAGATAGATAAATGGCACTCACGTTATCACAGTAGACGAGAGTGGCAGACGATAAGGGAGAGTGTAACTCACGGAGCAGATTACGAACCCATGCAGTCTCAGCCACAACATTAGCAACACCTCGATATTCAGCTTCGGCACTGGAACGGGAGAGGGTGTGCTGGCGCTTGGATGACCAAGAAAGAAGATTATCACCTAGAAAAACACAATAACCCGAGGTAGACCGTCGTGTAGACGGGTAACCTGCCCAATTAGCATCAGTATAACCAACAAGAGAAGTAGTGGAGGATGTATATAGATGTAGACCAAAATCCAAAGTCCCCCGAACGTATCGCAAGATACGTTTGAGAGCTGCAAAGTGTGGCTCCCGCGGATCGTGCATATAAAGACAAACCTGCTGTACCGCATAAGAAAGATCCGGACGTGTAAACGTGAGATACTGTAGCCCACCTGCAAGACTGCGATATAAAGTAGGATCCTGAACATGAACACCTTCGAGACCCAGTTTAGACTCCGTATCAACTAGTGTCCGAGAAGGGTTACAATTAACCATGTGAGCACGCTCAAGAAGCTGAAGAGCATACTTTCTCTGAGACAAAAATAAACCTGTAGAGTGACGAACTGCAGATATACCAAGAAAATAATTAAGTGCCCCGAGATCAGTCATGTCAAACTCTCTGTGTAAAGATGTAATAATCTGCTGAAGGAGAGCTGTAGAAGAGGCTGTAAGAATAATATCATCCACATATATAAGTAAATAAGCAACTTCTGAGCCCTGTCGAAAAATAAATAATGAAGAGTCACACCGACTGTGATAAAATCCGACCCTGGTGGCATAACCTGCAAAACGCTAAAACCAAGCACGAGGTGCTTGTTTCAGCCCATATAGTGACCTGTGCAATAGACAAACGTGGTTGGGGTACCTAGAATCAACAAACCCCGGAGGTTGATGCATGTAGACTGTCTCCGATAAATCACCGTTAAGAAATGCATTCTTAACGTCAAGCTGATGAATAGGCCACTTACGAGATACAGCAAGGCTAAGTACAGTGCGAATGGTAGCCGGTTTTACAACCGGACTAAACGTCTCATCACAATCAACACCAAGTTGCTGACTACTGCCATTAGCAACCAAACGAGCCTTATAACGGCTCAAAGTCCCGTCAGCATGAAACTTATGCTTAAATAACCACAAAGAGCGAACCAGATTAACACCCGAGGGTCGTGGTACAAGAACCCAAGTACCATTTTTAACTAACGCATTATACTCATCATACATAGCATTACGCCACTGAGGGATTTTTAAGGCAAGAGATGGAGATTTAGGTATAGGAGAAATGGAGGACGTGTGTAGGGATAGACGATGAATTGGTTTGACAATGCCCGATTGAGACCTAGTGACCATGCGGTGAGTACGAGGGGGTTCATTAGTAGACTGTGGTGAGGAGGATGAAGAGGTGTTGGTTGTCGGGTTTGTGGTGTCTTGTTGCAAGGGTGGTATATTAACGGGGGAAGCGGGTGGTGTTTGATGTTGTTGGGCTTGTAGTGGTATGTTCGGTTGGGAATCTGGGATTTGGGCTTGTTCGGCTGTAGGTGTAGGTGGGGTTAGGTTTTTGGTATTATTAAGAATATGACTAAGTAGTGGAGTTTGTACAGGTTCTAAGAAGGTGTATGAAGGGGAGTTGTGGGAGTCATGGAGCGGTAGGGAAATTGGGTTTCATCGAAGGTGATGTGTCGAGAAATAATAATTTTGTTTGTTTCAAGGTCTAGGCAACGGAAACCGCGGTGATATGCAGGAAAGCCCAAGAAGATGTACGGGGTGGCACGTGGTGCAAGTTTATGAGGTGAGTGAAGGTGAGGGTAACATAGGCATCCAAAAATGCGTAAACGGGAGTAGTCGGGTTCTTTTTGAAAAAGTCTTGTGTAGGGGATGTCGTTGTTAATAGCGGTGGAAGGGAGAAGGTTAAGTAGGTAAGTGGCCATATGGAGAGCCTCGACCTAAAAGGAAGGGGGTAGGTGTGCTTGAAAGAGGAGCGTACGAATGACATTATTTATGGTGCGTATCATGCGTTCCGCTTTGCCATTTTGTTGGGAGGTTTTTGGGCAAGAAAATCTAAGTTGAATACCATTTTTAGCAAAGACTGTGTGTAGTTGGTTATTATCGAACTCACCACCATGATCACATTGGAAACTCTTGATTTCACATTTAAATTGACTTTTAACATAATTACGAAAATGTAAAAACTTATCGAACATGTCAGATTTAGAGCGTAGGGGATAAATACATTAATAGTGAGAGAAATGATCAAGAAAAAGAACATAATATTCAAAACCACTAGAACTAATGATAGGAGAAGTCCACAAATCAGAATGAATAATATCAAAGCAATGTTCAACAATAGAATCCGAACTACGAAAAGGAAGCTTCACATGTTTGCCAAGTTGGCAAGCGTGACAAACATGTGTAGACTTATCTTTATTACAAGAAATAAATTGACGTGAAACAAGAGAACGTAACACTTCGTCACCGGGATGACCGAGACGTTGGTGCCACGTGGAGGGACTTGTGGAGACGAAAGCAGTAGGGATAGTTGACAGCTTGGTAACTGGATAGAGATCGCCCGAGCTGTTACATCGAAGGAGGATATGGCGAGTCAAGAAATCCTTCACAGAAAATCCAAAATCGTCAAATTCGATAGTACAATTATTATCCCTAGTGAATTGACGAACAGAAATGAGATTTTTAATTATGTTGGGGGTGACGAGAACATTATGAAGGTGAAGGGGACGATGAAAGGAAGGAATAATGCTATGTCCGGTGTTGGTGACGGGAATAGAATTTCCATCACCAACGTGTACAGATGGGTATAAACGTTTATTATAAATGGTAATTAAATTACTTGCATTAGAATTTAAATGAGAAGAGGCACCTGTGTCCATATTCCATGTCGGGTCTTGCAAAGTCATAGTGCTAAACGCACTAGGAAGTGATGTAGCTTGAGACGGATACAAAACGGGTGCATGTCCAAGAATACCAAGGGAGTTAGGCTGCTGTTGGTAGGGGGCTGGGTAATGAGCTGGTTGGGGCTGCTGTTGGGTTGGGGAAAGGTATTGGGCCGGACTGGATGGAAGTTGGTTATGGTGAGCCTGGTACTGTGGAGTTAATAAAGCATGTTGGTTTTGTTGATGGGTTATAAGTGGACCATGTGGATGATATTGTTGAGCCATATGAGTCTGGTAAAGACCAGGGGAGCCCACGACATGTTTTGGTATGACATTTGTGATTTTATTCGACCAGTATTATTCCCCCCAACATTGTTCACAATTGACCCCCATTAAGTTTCAAGGTTAGTCCCACTCGGTTACGGTGATCATGTATAAACTTGCAACGATCCCCGAATTTACACGTCCCTTTATTAAAATGATTACACAATTGAGGCAAACTTTGACTTTTATTGGATGGAGCATTAAGGTTACCTTTTTGTTCCAAGTGATTGGTGGTCACAAGAACAGTAGGGGAAGAGGAGCTACTGTCAAAAGTGGAGGTGGAAGAGCCGGCTTGTTCATTTAACGTGGACTCTTCTAACAGCAACATGGTCCTCGCCGTATCAAAGGTTGGAAGAGGTTCACGGTGACGGATGATTTTAACAATAGTAGCAAATCGAGAATCAAGCCTGTTGACCGCATAGATAACGAAATTTTTTTTCACTAACCGAAGACCCAAGGTTTTTAAGCCTATCGGCCATAGACTTAATTTTGGTTCAGTAATCGTTGATAGACATCGTTCCAATTTTGATAGAACGAAGTTCATTATCAAGATTAATAGCCCTAGCATCCTTATTATCATGAAATAAATTTTGTAGATGGTCCCAAAGAGCTTTTGCATTACCCGGTGTGGAGACGACTTGTTCTTGAAGGGAGTCACATAAGGATCCAAGGATCCACATCTTGATGAGATCATCAAGCTTGCACCACTCCGGAATAGGTTCACTAGATGAGGCTTCTTTTTCTACGTGAGACTTAAGACCGAGATTACCAAGATGTATTTTAAAGAAAGAACTCCAAGAATTGTAGTTATGTTTTTCAAGGCCCAATTTAATGGGAACCTTGTTGGTAATGCTAAAGGGGATTAGTTTATCAGCGGATGTAGATGGAGGAGAAGGTGGTGGGGTGTCTTCATCACCGGCCATAATTGCCGAGGTTGGTGTTTAGGGTTTAGAAGCGTACGTTAATTTTGGAGGAAGGGAGGTTGTTAGAGAGAAAATAAATGGCTGTGATACCATATTGGAAGGTTAATGATTTTCCTTGATTCTCATTGATCACCACAATCGGTATATATAATTACATAAGATAATTTCTAGTGAGACTGGTAATGGACTAGGCCTAAAATACATGTGGGCCTTAATAAAACAAGTATATGAATACAAAACATATGTATCGACTAATATGAATGATGCGTGGGATTGATCGTTGTAGTATAGTATAGTGACAAGTACCGGGGGATTGATCGTTCAGCTTAGGAATAGTGTTGCTAGGATTAGAAAACCTAAATACTAGTTCTAAAGGTGAGGGATGATTATTTTTGTATTTTATATTTTATGAAAGCAATTAAAAATCTCGGGTTTGAAGGATTTGGGCGGAATTAGTTGCTAATCAACTAACCCAATACTAAAGATGCAATCAAAATAAAATACTAGAAATGAAAATAAACTAAATTATACTAAAGTTGTGAGCAATAAATGGAGAAAGTGTGTTTACTTAGATTTCACTACTCCCTAGACATCTTTTACACGTTAATTACTTGTTATAATTGCATGGATGACGGATCGTATTCCTTAATACCATTCATGGGGTGGCACACTTAATTCCCCAATTCTATGAGCTCTTATCTCCTCCTATACCATGCCCAGCACAACCATAGGGATTATAAACAGTGGCTCATGCATTAAATACAACCAATAAAGACCTAGTGCGCGTCGGTTCATGTTTCTTAAGACGTTCAAGCATGTTTCCAATTGGAGATCTGCCAGTTTTCTTAAGCCTAACATATAAATCATTCATCCAAGACAAGTATAAACAAGTAATCAACACATAATTAACATCTAGGTTTCATTAGATCCAAGCAAACACAAGATAGATCTAGCCTAGCATGATGGAATTAAGACAAGAACAAGATATAGACAACCAACACATAGACATATTGATTGAATTAAAAGAACACTTATCTCAATTACACATGAAAGGTATCAAGGGCTTGGAACCCTTGAAAAACCTGTAAAATTCGCACCAAGTTCGTACTTAGGGTTTCTCCAAAACTTTTTTCTTTTTAATGTGAAAATTAGAAAACTATATATAGGAAAAGGGGTCTGACGGCGTCAAGACTAAACTTGTGACGCCGTCACCTCACCGCCAAAACTCTTCTCGGACTGCCTTGATCTACATTTGACGCCGTCATGTGATAATCATTTCCAGGCCGTCATGACTTTTACTCTTGACGCCTTACTTCGTGACGCCGTCAATTCTCTACTGGACCGTCATGGAATTTTGGTCTTGACGCCGTCACCTACTGTTCCCAGCATGGAAAATTAAGACTTTGGCGTTTTCTTCACTTTTATGCTCCAAAAACGTCCGAATTGCTTCCTTTTCCAGATTTCACTCCCAAAGTACCTAAAATCACAAAAGGAACGATTTAGGGCAATATTTGATCAAATAAATTCAATTCCGGGCTTAAATGACCCTCTAAAAATGGATCATTTTTCGCCTCATCATATACCCTTACACTTGAGATTTGCTTGTCCTCAAGCAAATGCGCTTTTATTCTACTCAAAAAACAAGTTAGGGGTCATTTAACACTAATATAAAAGTAATTACAACAAATAATTGTTCCACTAAAGACCAATAGACAAGCATGGAGGTCATACACTAGCACCTCACAAATAGTGTTTAGATACTCACATCTCTCGGGTGTAATAAAGTATAAATTACAATATGAAAACGGAAGATATCTCTCACTACATGTCATAGCAAAATAGATTACCATAGGCTTGGGAAAGGATCAAACCTCCACCACATGGCGTAAGCACCTAGGATAAACTATCAAAGAGGTCTTTTAAAGGGTTGTAACGTTAGGTATAGGGATATGAAATACACGGTTTTGTTGGATAAAGGAAGTTTTACTGGTGGCGAGTTAACAATCTTAGTTAATTACATGTACAATATGGCGTTGCTAAGCCAAGACTAGACTCGACTTAAGCTAATAAATGAAAAATAACAAAAATATAAAATGAACATAGAATAAAAAGGGATGGTAGTCCGTATGTTTTTTCTCTTTTTTTTTTTCTTTTTCTATTTTTTTTTTTTTTTTTTTTTTTTTTTTTTTTTTTTTTTTTGCATACACTCTTACCCTACCATCCAAAATAATACATCATAGGGAATGAACATTTCCCTTACACTTGATTTTTTACATACTTTACAATAAACTAATCTAATGACTCGAATTAAGAAAATCAAAACACTTGGAGTACTTTTAAGATTAACGCATATATGGGGGCAATAAATGATGTTCTTCCCCATTACTCCATAAAACAAGTACTTACCCATGAGTCCCAATCGTCCCAAAACAATATGTATAAGGATATGACTCGACTTAGCAACCATGTAATCAATTAGATAGTTAACTTAGGGTTTTAACAAATAACAATAATGCACTAAAAATGAGCGCATACACGGAAGGCTAAGGCGATTTGGTTGTACATTTAAGTGGGGTGTAACAAATTCTTCCTTTAAGTAAGATGCTTAAAGTTAGAAACGAAAAGATAGGCTCGGAGGGGTGTACTAGGGGTTTCGTGTACTAAAAATGAGTACAACGCTAAGGGTGTGGGAAAAATTAGTTGACTTAACTAGCCAAGTAATATGACTTAAATGGTCAAGTAATTATAATACGGGTTTAACACAAGGGTAATCCTAATGCCTCTTATCATGTAGTAAATCCTACTACACGAATGTAGTCTCACTAGCGGTCTCGGGATGCATCACTAACACAAGTTCTAGAATCTAAATGCTACCGGTACACTCATAAGCACTAATAGTAAATGCTATTCCTATCAAATCTAAAGGCGAACCTCACATATTTGGGTGGAAAATTTTTCTGAAAGTACGGTTATGTGCTAGTCATACAATCTCCTATCCATGAGACGCTTGCTATGGCTAAAGTTTCACTCCTAAATGTTGTAAAAAAATTTAAATTTGGCGCTAAAATTGCACTAACAAGTATTTCTCATAGTTTTATTACACATCTACCATTAAACAAAACAAACTCAAGCGAAAGTGCATATGTAAGGTATCATCTTTTTACCCTCCCCTTACACTTAAGATGAACATTGTCCCCAATGTTCAAGTAAAGAATGTAAAAGTGAAAAAGTAAAGAGAATGAAATCAAATACTCCCCTGATTCGCTCGGTATGGATAATGAGGTGGCCAGGTTAAATCTTCCTCCAAGAAAATGAACAATCAAAGCTTCCCTTCCAGAATATAAATCATCTTCTTGTCATACATAACCTGTAAAACCTTATAAAATAGACAAGACAACCTCGCGTAAAATCGGCGGCATCCTATATAAGTTACTAAATCCTAAAAAACAAGATAAGATATAATGCTTGTGGAATGAAGTTTGCAGATCTCCTGGAGATTATAAAACTTAATAATTCACAAAAACCATAAGACTCCGTTAGAAAAACAAAACTGGTAAAATTTCCAGATTTTTACACTTGACGCCGTCAAGAGTAAACTCTTGACGCCGTCAGAAGTGACCTGCAGAAATTCTTATGTTAAGTTTCCAGAAAATTTCTGGAAAAACTTGGTCCTACTTCCTGAAAAATCCTGCAAAACTTCATTATGACTCAATACAAGCATTTGACTCTAACAAATACGAATATACATGTTCATTTAATATTGTGGAGAATCATGATCGGTTTGTTTCTTAAAAACATATTTGGGGTTTCCCCTTACACTTATCTTTTGCAAAAATACCTTTAGGTGGAGTTAAGACTAGGCCAAAACAACAAAGTAAAGTATTTCCACTATTTAATTTAGAAACATGATTTACCAACAATAAAAATAAAGCATGCATACGGAAGCAAATAACAAACAAACAAAAATAAAATCACACAAAGTATGGGTTGCCTCCCAAGAAGCGCTTGTTTTTGTTCGAGTCACGAGCCTGACTCTACCCTTATTTAATGGAAATAGGGGAGGTGTTCCCTACACTTAGGATTAAGTGCGGGTGGAAGTAGCGATACACATCCTTAGGGTGAAAATATGCCACGTGAGGTAAGAGTGGTGGATGAATTATATGCTCAAAGGGGTGTGCTCCTATCATCATAACCTTAACAAATTCAATCGGGTTAATGGGTGGATTAAGATTTTCTCCTAAAAAGGGATCATTTTCTATCAACTCCAAGAGACTACTAGTTGGGGATCCATCTTGACCTAATAAACCCGGTTTAAACCCATAATGTTTCTTGTGATTAATCATAAATGGGTGATGTAAGCATGTAAGGTCATTTTCCACTCCTATATTGGCTTCCTCTCTACAAGGCTTAGAGTCCACTACCTTTGTCCTAAGACTACCCGGACTATATGGTTTGATGGGTGGATCGGAACATATTTCAATTCCCAAATTTTCATCCAAGGATGGAAGATTAGGTAACGGTTTTGGTTGAGGCTCCGATTCATCAAAACTAGGAACTTCCCTAAAACTAAGAGTAAGGTTATCATTATAAGTATTCAAACCTATATCCTCTAGTTGTGTTTGGTTCAAAGGTTCTACCTCTATTGGGGTTCCTAAAGTCTCTTCTACTTCATCCGAATAAGTCACGGGCGGTGTATATGCCTCAAATGATGGTAGGACTTGTGGGGTACTTGGTGGGTTTAAATTTTCAACTCTATCCTCCATCTTATCATGATTACCAATGTGCTCAGCTTGTATTGTGGTGAAATCAAACCATCCCGTGTGCCCAGTTATCTCATCTATAGGTTTATCCCCAAACAATCTTCTTGCTTGTTCCCTTAAACTTGCTATCAATTGATCCGTAACAACGTTTGTTGGGTTGTCCATTTTTTTGGCAAGTTTGGCACAATTCTCTATGGTTTCCCATGCTTCATTAACACTTAATCCCCAAAGGTCCCCATCTGCGGCATGGTCAATGTCCATTTTGGTATAGTGGTCGACACGATGGTAAAATATTTCAATTTGGGACCACAGATCGAAATTATGATGAGGGACTTTTCTGAGTAAATATTTAAAACGACCCCAGGCATCATAGATAGGTTCATCCTCATGTTGTTTAAACATCAAGATGTCATTTGGAGTGGGTGAATTTCGTGGTTGGTAGTATGGTGGATTCGCGTTCTCCATAATGGCTAACAGAATAGTCAATGGAAAGGTTTTTACAAACAAAGACACAAAGAAAAGATAGACTACAGAAAACCTAAAAAATAAAAATAAAATCTTACTAGAACGGAATCTAGCAAGTAGACCTAATAAAAAGAGATTCTAACCTAGACAATAACTATTCCCCGGCAACGGCGCCAAAAACTTGATGCGTGGGAATTGCACCAGGCTTTACCTCTCAAGGGATCCTGAGAAGCTTACAACCCCCACCAGGCAGTGTACCTGATCGTTGTAGTATAGTATAGTGACAAGTACCGGGGGATTGATCGTTCAGCTTAGGAATAGTGTTGCTAGGATTAGAAAACCTAAATACTAGTTCTAAAGGTGAGGGATGATTATTTTTGTATTTTATATTTTATGAAAGCAATTAAAAATCTCGGGTTTGAAGGATTTGGGCGGAATTAGTTGCTAATCAACTAACCCAATACTAAAGATGCAATCAAAATAAAATACTAGAAATGAAAATAAACTAAATTATACTAAAGTTGTGAGCAATAAATGGAGAAAGTGTGTTTACTTAGATTTCACTACTCCCTAGACATCTTTTACACGTTAATTACTTGTTATAATTGCATGGATGACGGATCGTATTCCTTAATACCATTCATGGGGTGGCACACTTAACTCCCCAATTCTATGAGCTCTTATCTCCTCCTATACCATGCCCAGCACAACCATAGGGATTATAAACAGTGGCTCATGCATTAAATACAACCAATAAAGACCTAGTGCGCGTCGGTTCATGTTTCTTAAGACGTTCAAGCATGTTACCAATTGGAGATCTGCCAGTTTTCTTAAGCCTAACATATAAATCATTCATCCAAGACAAGTATAAACAAGTAATCAACACATAATTAACATCTAGGTTTCATTAGATCCAAGCAAACACAAGATAGATCTAGCCTAGCATGATGGAATTAAGACAAGAACAAGATATAGACAACCAACACATAGACATATTGATTGAATTAAAAGAACACTTATCTCAATTACACATGAAAGGTATCAAGGGCTTGGAACCCTTGAAAAACCTGTAAAATTCGCACCAAGTTCGTACTTAGGGTTTCTCCAAAACTTTTTTCTTTTTAATGTGAAAATTAGAAAACTATATATAGGAAAAGGGGTCTGACGGCGTCAAGACTAAACTTGTGACGCCGTCACCTCGCCGCCAAAACTCTTCTCGGACTGCCTTGATCTACATTTGACGCCGTCATGTGATAATCATTTCCAGGCCGTCATGACTTTTACTCTTGACGCCCTACTTCTTGACGCCGTCAATTCTCTACTGGACCGTCATGGAATTTTGCTCTTGACGCCGTCACCTACTGTTCCCAGCATGGAAAATTAAGACTTTGGCGTTTTCTTCACTTTTATGCTCCAAAAACGTCCGAATTGCTTCCTTTTCCAGATTTCACTCCCAAAGTACCTAAAATCACAAAAGGAACGATTTAGGGCAATATTTGATCAAATAAATTCAATTCCGGGCTTAAATGACCCCCTAAAAACGGATCATTTTTCGCCTCATCAATGACCATGATATATGATAATCAAAGTCTACAATGTCAAATTAAAATAATAAGACTATAAACCAAGATTGACATTATCAAACATAACGATTCAAGGCAATGGCATGTTAACTTATTCTATTCAGTATTTATATTTACTACAGTATATAAAATGATATCTAATTACCATTTATTATGAATCAAATCTGACATAAACCTTCTTTTAATACAATAAAATATATGTGAAAAGTTTTAGATTAAGGAAATGAACACATATATATGGATTGAGACATTGGAGTTTTCCCTTTTTATACTATGAATGTATCAAATATCATACTATCAAAATTAATCTTTGTGGTTATCAATGTTGTGTAACTAGGGTGGAAAGATTAATCAACCTACTAAACGTGAATGCATAACATAGTTGTATCTGTATTGCTAGATGATGAAGTAGATGATGCTAAAATTAACAAGCTTTATATATAATATATGTCTATTATAAAAATTAAAATAAATTATTAGGACATCTTAAGTTATTAAGACACATTATTGCAAGTTGACTTTTAATTTTTTGGTCACCCATATTATAGGAGTTTTATTTTAGGGTGATAACTATTTAAATGAGAATCATTAGTTGGCATGTTATTATAGAAAAGTAACCATAAACAATGTATAAGTTCACACACAATTTTAGCTGGCTTTATTTTTTTATTTGGTAATCCGAGAGGATGTCTATACGAGTGAATAGCCAATTAGAATTATAAGTTTATATTAAAACATGTTCAAACGGTGCCGTTTTACTCGCTATTTTGCCGCCAAAATTACCAGGCTAACTCAAGCCCACTTCCTTGGCCCATTTTCTTTCATCCTGGCCCAGTCCGGTTACTTGGGATAAAGGCGGCGCTTCTAGCTTTCTCCGACACATACCAAAGCCATCGTCATCTACACACAGAAAAATTTCATCAAAAGCCATGGTCCTCAAGCCGATGTGTGGTTGCAGCTGCAAGAAAAGTAAAGATAAAACTGAAAAATCTGGACCATTCCACAAACCTAGAAGATTCTACAAATCCTCAGCAAACTATTTTATGTTGCTGCTGGTGATGATCAATGGATGGGGAAGTTCAGAAAACCAAAAGACGATGCAGTCCATTTCCCACACGATCTACAGAAACCCACCGCAAATTCACAGTCAGCGGAAGTAGAGGGGAATTAGTAGAAAATCGAGAAACAAAAAACTAAGGTATGAAATTCTTTGTGCGAAATTAACTCTTAATTCTTTCAAGTATAACAATTTACAGCTTATACATATATAAAAATTTAATTTTGAAATTAGGGTTTTATGAGTTTGGGGGTTTTGTTAATTGCAGTTTTTTGTGATAGTTTGGGGGTTTTTGTAACACCCCGTAATTTACCGAGTCATTTATTAATGCTAAACACGAAGTAATTTATTTTGAGAGTCTAATTAACCATTTTCGCGTTCAAATTTTTTTTTTCCATTAACACAACTACGAAATACGTTTGCAAACTAATTATGTGACGTATCTCACATCTCACTTCGAACGGGCTCACACGCGTACCGACACCGAATTAGTGATGACTTAAATTCTATAACTACTTTACGGAGTCAATAACCTTGTCTTTATATTATTTTTATAAAAACGTTTCCAGAAATATACTTCTCGCGTCTACGAAAACAAGATACCGCGTTTACACTTGAGATTAACGGGACACGAAATACACGCTATAATAATAAAAACAAAACAAACCACTCTTTTTTTTTTCCTACCTGCCGCCCCCTATACATTACACATTCCCACGTTCATTTTTTTTTATCTCTCTCAAAGTCAACCAAGGATAGATCATTTCTACTTTCTCTTCCCTCAAGTCCAGGTCACGAGACCTCCTCAATTCCATCAAGATGAATGTGACTTTTGCTAGTTTCATCCCTATCACAAGATCTATATCACCAAAGCATGTCGAGACATCCCTTTTTTGTTTCCTTTATCCCTTGTTTCTACTGCCACCCCACGTTCATCTGATAAACATAGACCTATCATCTTTCTCTACTTCCAAGGATACATCACGAGACCACCTAAGGAGTTGCAAAGGAAAACGATGTTAGCATAAACAAGCTTCTCACAAAGCTCCATGTAAGAAAGTATGGTCAAAACTATCCTTTTCTCCTTCTTTTTAACCCAATCGAACCAAGGTGACAGTCACACACTCAAAACTCACTTACAAAATTCTTCTCAAGATCAAGGTCTTCAAAGGGTTTCGAATTGCAACCGGCTGTTTGGGTTTTGCTTGAAGTCGTGGGTTGAGAATCCTTGTTTCTTGTTCTATTCTTTGGTTTTTCTTCTAAGCTCGACTTCCATCACAAGCCCACTGTGAGCTTTGATCTTTCCTTTATCTTGTTGTCATTTCCTCTTTTAATGCCCACTATAAGTGTTACTATGTTCACAGTTGCACTCGTTTTACACACATTAGTCATTGCATGAATACTCTTTGGTTGTGTCTAAAAGCTTGTGTGGTAACTTTGAACCTTGTTTAACACTACTAAGCTCGCTACAAATAAGCAAGTGTTTACCGACACCCACATTTTTTCTAATGACGAGCTTGTTGAAGTTTCGGATACAAAACGATGAAAAGAAACTATAAAACTAAACTTAAGTTTTGGCTCTTTTGAACGAGTGCTTAAAATACTCACTTAGTACGTATAAGCTTAAACACTTATTTGGTTTTCGAAACGACACACTCATGGTGAAGATTAATCGCGGTTTTGAACTTAAAACGACTAAAAGAAAACGTTAAGGAAACGCAAAGGTTAAGTTTTGGGCTCGTTGGACATGTACTCATACGTAATATATTGCATACTCGACTTCATTTAGCTTACGTTCGAGTTATGAATTTTATAAACAAGCTTATTGAAACATTACACTAAATCGGATTATAGTTTTTGGGTTCGTTTGGAACCACTTGGTTTTCATCTGGAGTTGAGTCGTAAAAACTCAAATAAGTTGTGGCTTATTTGAGCTTATTTTGGTCCCCCTCTTCGTAAACTTGTGATTATTTAAAAGCTTAAATACTCACTACATATTTGATAAAGTAAGATGAAAGCAGTATGGGAGAAATGAAAACAAAAACAAAACTCATGCACGTTAGTACACTGAGAAAGTTATAACAAAATATAATAGACTCGTGAGCCTATATAAGCAAATCGTTGGGTGATATAACACAAAAGAAGGACTAGTCCAAATGGTTGATTCGCTTGGGTGTTGAGCTTAAGGTCAGGGGTTCGAACCCTTCACCTGTCATTTTTATTTTTATTTCCTTTTGACAATTTTCACAAACGGTACTTGAACTATTAGGGGTTGGCTAATATTCTTTCGACAAAAATTAATACTACACATGTTAATTAGCTAGTCTATTATATAAACTATATTTTGACATGGGATATTTTTGAGGCAATTGATTTATAAAGAGAACTAATATTTACGACCTAGTCATACCCAATTATTGTCAAATTCTTATACTTAGTCTATTTTCACAAACAAGACCAAACTACGAAAACTAGATAATATGATAAATTACTTTTTCCAACTTATCATTTATTAACTAAACAAATACATAAACACATTTATATATACACCGTATCATGTAACTGTTACTAATCAAAATGCTTAGCGTAAAGTATTTATTACTATTTTACTGAGCGCTTTACTTGCGAATGCTTTTCGTATTAAGTCTTTCTATTATTCTCAAACCATAGACTTATCCGTTTTGAATACTTTTGTATATACATCTGCTTGTCCACTTTGTCCAAGAGCCAATACTTACAAACACTTTGAAATGATTTAAACGTAAACTCTGCCACACAAGCAACAATGACACAAACGCTTTAAAAACTTTTAAACGTATTTAGACTTCACACATCGAGTCTTAAACTAGAATTGTAAACTAAAACTTACCGTATTAATCTAGGTCGCGTGTCGGTGCCGCTCACTATCACTATTTGACTTTACTCTATTCAGACTGCTATTGCTAAGGTGAGTCATAGCCCCTCTTTTATCTATTTCGAACTCTTTGGGGGAGATACATGCTCGTTTATCTTAAACTCTTTACTCGTTTATCTTAAACATTTTACTCGATTTATGAAACACTCTATTTGTTTATTGCAACGTATTAAATGTTACGAACCTGAACACAAGTATTTCTCTGTATGATATCCTGATTGATATTGCCTAAGTTACCGTTTCTGCCAAAAGTCCCTCATATCATGACCCATTAATCACTTGCGAGTGAACGCGAATATAGTGAATAGATCTATTGGCAGTTGACGCCCCATTTGAAGTTAGCCTGGAATGGTAACCGAATGCACTATATTTGAATATCATAGGAATCTGGCAACCTCCTAGTATCCGAGGGCACTATTACCTGCATCATATTTTTATGTGTAGGCTTCCCATAAGATTTTTTTATATAACTCTTATGGCTGCAGAACAGTGTTAAGGTTTGCGTGTCATGAGGCTTAGTGCAATATCCTATGTTACGATGCTATTGCTTCACTACTACTTGACTTGTGTTCAGATGTTTTACACAACTACTATGGGTGCAACAACGAGGCCCAATGTTTCTTTATGGGTGCAACAACGTGGCCCAAATCTTGAGACTTGTGTTCAACTGATTTATAAACCAACTATGAGCGTATAACAACGTAGCCCACGATTCATTTTGTTGCAATTATCAAAGGAAGTCGAAACTCTTTCAATCAACTGTTTTACTTATAAACTCTATGAACTCACCAACCTTTGTGTTGACACTTTTTAGCATGTATTTCAGGTTTCCTGAGGTGATAACTTACTCTTGGAGGCTCTTGGCGAATGGCATGGCATGGTCATAGATGACTCTGATAATCATTTTGGACCGTTTAAATACTCTTATGGGCCTATATTTCCGCACTATTTTTGAAAGATGTAAACAGAGTACTTTTGACAATGAAATTTCTCCTAATCGATTGAGGTAAAAACCATTCTTTATACTTTGTGTTATGATATCAATCGAGTAGCACCCCAGTAACATATGCTTCCGCTGGACCCGATTTTGGGGGTGTTACAGATTGGTATCAGAGCCTTGGTTATAGAGAACTAGGTATTTTTAAAACCTAGACTATAACCACTTTTGCGAAAACTTAATCCTATGACCGCCACGTGCCTGCCTGCCAAGCTGATGCCTCACTGGTGATGTTTGTTCACTAATATACTTTTTGAGATGTGTGTCTTACTATTGAATGATTTATATCCACTTGTTTCACTACTTACTATAAGTATTTTCTTATATACTTATGCTTGCGTATCATACTTATCACAACATTACGTCTTTTCCTTACGTAATCCCATCATTCGACCTTGAGTTTGACATTTGCCTTAGTCTTTCAAAACATCTTTCTAAAGGGCATAATACTAGTATGACTAAGCCGAGTATTTTAAAGTTCATTGAACCTCGGGTGAATATAGATTGATCACCTATATTCAACCAGGGACAGTGGGACATAGTCTGATCACCTATGTCTGACTAAGATGTGAACTTTGCGATATTGGGAGCAGTTATAATGGAGTTATGTCCGGTTGATTTCTATTTGATTTCTAAGAACGGTAAAATGTCTGCATATGTTCACGAGCATTACATGAGGAGATTTACTTTTACACACAACACACTGGCATCACAATACTTTCTTATTGCAAAACTATTCACTTAAATGGAACACTATTCTCATTGCAATACTGCGCTTTCTAAACGGACTATTCTACACTATACGCCCTTGTGCCTACACTTTACCAAAACTATGCATGGAGATTTGCTTAGCAGATGATGCATAACCATTTAAACATAACATATATTAATAATTTATACTTACTACTACGGGTTGTGTTACAGTCACCTCTTCCCCAAACCACATACAATTGACGAATCAGGGTTAAACCACTAGCCGTATTAGGAACGACTCCCTATAGTACCTAAAAGGAAGACCTTCTAATGGAAGTAAATAACGAAGGAACCCATGAACCTTTAAGCATACAATAAGTTAGACTTGAAGCCTTAAGACTTTACGGAGTAACTTGAACCACCATCTTCGGAACACATGATCCTTCATTCATCCCTCGGGAATACTAGTTACCTATTTCCTTCTTATAAAATAATACACTATGTCACTAGTAACATACGAACCATCCTACAACACACTCTACGAAACGTTTTACTACTCTAAAAAAAAAATTTCAGCCTTATTTTCCTTTTATAAACAATGAATCTCTTTTCCAAATGTTTTATAAACTATTTTACAATTCATTTCACAAGTTACTATATAAACCGATTTGTTGTATCACAAACTATACTACAATTTTTCTATTATCTTGCAAATAATATATTGTTTTCCTATTACTCTATAAATTGTTTTTACAAATCATCTTATGAAATATTTTTACAAATCATCTTATGGACCATTTACTTCTATGAAAAGTATTTTTATACTATTACCTCACAAACAGAATAACCAACATTTTCTTTTGGATATAAACCAAACGCTAGAAGAGAATCACGTGCCTCTGTCAGAAACTATAGACAACAACCCACCAAGCCTTGACGCCGTTTCATCTCTAAACCAGTTACTCACTCGCTCCTTACAATTAGATCCCCTTATTGATACACAACTCTCCCTTGTAACCAAGGAAAACACCCCACAACATAATACTTGATTGACTCGTTTACTTCAGACCACTAGCACAACAATATAAGTCATGATACATCCCAGTACTGCCCAAGTAAATTAAGTACCACAACTATAAGATTCACCTGATATCTAGCCACCAAACACTACCAAGCATTGGAAACTAGACTTTATCCTTGAACCTTCATAAACTTATATATATGCCATACCCAACTATACCTTCATCTTCACTGATTTCACTTTCAAAGATCTTTCTTTAAAAACGTGTTTAAATCAACTGCAAAAATGTTTTTCCGAGGTACTCAGTTTGTGGAGTTAAAAATTTTCTCTGGTCAAAACCATATCAAAACTTTTGTGTATTAAAGAGCGACTAAGTGTTAATTTTTGTGAAGTTACTTTTATTTACGCGGTGCTTAAAAACCCACGCTACTAAATTATATATCTATTTTAGGCAGACCTTTAACTTTCACCAGCAACAAGACAAATATCCCCCGACTGAGTACACCTAGAAGCGTAAGGATCAAATTCGTGTTAAATACCCACACTTAGTTCCCGAGACAACCCCGACCACTACCACAACTTAGGATTCCGGGACGGAATCCAGTCTGAGGGGTAGGTAATGTAACACCCCGTAATTTACCGAGTCATTTATTAATGCTAAACACGAAGTAATTTATTTTGAGAGTCTAATTAACCATTTTAGCGTTCAAAATTTTTTTCCATTAACACAACTACGAAATACGTTTGCAAACTAATTATGTGACGTATCTCACATCTCACTTCGAACGGGCTCACACGCGTACCGACACCGAATTAGTGATGACTTAAATTCTATAACTACTTTACGGAGTCAATAACCTTGTCTTTATATTATTTTTATAAAAACGTTTCCAGAAATATACTTCTCGCGTCTACGAAAACAAGATACCGCGTTTACACTTGAGATTAACGGGACACGAAATACACGCTATAATAATAAAAACAAAACAAACCACTCTTTTTTTTTTCCTACCTGCCGCCCCCTATACATTACACATTCCCACGTTCATTTTTTTTTATCTCTCTCAAAGTCAACCAAGGATAGATCATTTCTACTTTCTCTTCCCTCAAGTCCAGGTCACGAGACCTCCTCAATTCCATCAAGATGAATGTGACTTTTGCTAGTTTCATCCCTATCACAAGATCTATATCACCAAAGCATGTCGAGACATCCCTTCTTTGTTTCCTTTATCCCTTGTTTCTACTGCCACCCCACGTTCATCTGATAAACATAGACCTATCATCTTTCTCTACTTCCAAGGATACATCACGAGACCACCTAAGGAGTTGCAAAGGAAAACGATGTTAGCTTAAACAAGCTTCTCACAAAGCTCCATGTAAGAAAGTATGGTCAAAACTATCCTTTTCTCCTTCTTTTTAACCCAATCGAACCAAGGTGACAGTCACACACTCAAAACTCACTTACAAAATTCTTCTCAAGATCAAGGTCTTCAAAGGGTTTCGAATTGCAACCGGCTGTTTGGGTTTTGCTTGAAGTCGTGGGTTGAGAATCCTTGTTTCTTGTTCTATTCTTTGGTTTTTCTTCTAAGCTCGACTTCCATCACAAGCCCACTGTGAGCTTTGATCTTTCCTTTATCTTGTTGTCATTTCCTCTTTTAATGCCCACTATAAGTGTTACTATGTTCACAGTTGCACTCGTTTTACACACATTAGTCATTGCATGAATACTCTTTGGTTGTGTCTAAAAGCTTGTGTGGTAACTTTGAACCTTGTTTAACACTACTAAGCTCGCTACAAATAAGCAAGTGTTTACCGACACCCACATTTTTTCTAATGACGAGCTTGTTGAAGTTTCGGATACAAAACGATGAAAAGAAACTATAAAACTAAACTTAAGTTTTGGCTCTTTTGAACGAGTGCTTAAAATACTCACTTAGTACGTATAAGCTTAAACACTTATTTGGTTTTCGAAACGACACACTCATGGTGAAGATTAATCGCGGTTTTGAACTTAAAACGACTAAAAGAAAACGTTAAGGAAACGCAAAGGTTAAGTTTTGGGCTCGTTGGACATGTACTCATACGTAATATATTGCATACTCGACTTCATTTAGCTTACGTTCGAGTTATGAATTTTATAAACAAGCTTATTGAAACATTACACTAAATCGGATTATAGTTTTTGGGTTCGTTTGGAACCACTTGGTTTTCATCTGGAGTTGAGTCGTAAAAACTCAAATAAGTTGCGGCTTATTTGAGCTTATTTTGGTCCCCCTCTTCGTAAACTTGTGATCATTTAAAAGCTTAAATACTCACTACATATTTGATAAAGTAAGATGAAAGCAGTATGGGAGAAATGAAAACAAAAACAAAACTCATGCACATTAGTACACTGAGAAAGTTATAACAAAATATAATAGACTCGTGAGCCTATATAAGCAAATCGTTGGGTGATATAACACAAATGAAGGACTAGTCCAAATGGTTGATTCGTTGGGTGTTGAGCTTAAGGTCAGGGGTTCGAACCCTTCACCTGTCATTTTTATTTTTATTTCCTTTTGACAATTTTCACAAACGGTACTTGAACTATTAGGGGTTGGCTAATATTCTTTCAACAAAAATTAATACTACACATGTTAATTAGCTAGTCTATTATATAAACTATATTTTGACATGGGATATTTTTGAGGCAATTGATTTATAAAGAGAACTAATATTTACGACCTAGTCATACCCAATTATTGTCAAATTCTTATACTTAGTCTATTTTCACAAACAAGACCAAACTACGAAAACTAGATAATATGATAAATTACTTTTTCCAACTTATCATTTATTAACTAAACAAATACATAAACACATTTATATATACACCATATCATGTAACTGTTACTAATCAAAATGCTTAGCGTAAAGTATTTATTACTATTTTACTGAGCGCTTTACTTGCGAATGCTTTTCGTATTAAGTCTTTCTGTTATTCTCAAACCATAGACTTATCCGTCTTGAATACTTTTGTATATACATCTGCTTGTCCACTTTGTCCAAGAGCCAATACTTACAAACACTTTGAAATGATTTAAACGTAAACTCTGCCACACAAGCAACAATGACACAAACGCTTTAAAAACTTTTAAACGTATTTAGACTTCACACATCGAGTCTTAAACTAGAATTGTAAACTAAAACTTACCGTATTAATCTAGGTCGCGTGTCGGTGCCGCTCACTATCACTATTTGACTTTACTCTATTCAGACTGCTATTGCTAAGGTGAGTCATAGCCCCTCTTTTATCTATTTCGAACTCTTTGGGGGAGATACATGCTCGTTTATCTTAAACTCTTTACTCGTTTATCTTAAACATTTTACTCGATTTATGAAACACTCTATTTGTTTATTGCAACGTATTAAATGTTACGAACCTGAACACAAGTATTTCTCTGTATGATATCCTGATTGGTATTGCCTAAGTTACCGTTTCTGCCAAAAGTCCCTCATATCATGACCCATTAATCACTTGCGAGTGAACGCGAATATAGTGAATAGATCTATTGGCAGTTGACGCCCCATTTGAAGTTAGCCTGGAATGGTAACCGAATGCACTATATTTGAATATCATAGGAATCTGGCAACCTCCTAGTATCCGAGGGCACTATTACCTGCATCATATTTTTATGTGTAGGCTTCCCATAAGATTTTTTTTATATAACTCTTATGGCTGCAGAACAGTGTTAAGGTTTGCGTGTCATGAGGCTTAGTGCAATATCCTATGTTACGATGCTATTGCTTCACTACTACTTGACTTGTGTTCAGATGTTTTACACAACTACTATGGGTGCAACAACGAGGCCCAATGTTTCTTTATGGGTGCAACAACGTGGCCCAAATCTTGAGACTTGTGTTCAACTGATTTATAAACCAACTATGAGTGTATAACAACGTAGCCCACGATTCATTTTGTTGCAATTATCAAAGGAATTCGAAACTCTTTCAATCAACTGTTTTACTTATAAACTCTATGAACTCACCAACCTTTGTGTTGACACTTTTTAGCATGTATTTCAGGTTTCCTGAGGTGATAACTTACTCTTGGAGGCTCTTGGCGAATGGCATGGCATGGTCATAGATGACTCTGATAATCATTTGGGACCGTTTAAATACTCTTATGGGCCTATATTTCCGCACTATTTTTGAAAGATGTAAACAGAGTACTTTTGACAATGAAATTTCTCCTAATCGATTGAGGTAAAAACCATTCTTTATACTTTGTGTTATGATATCAATCGAGTAGCACCCCAGTAACATATGCTTCCGCTGGACCCGATTTTGGGGGTGTTACAGTTTTGTTAATTGCAGTTTTTTTAGTAAGGTTAATAATAAGTATAGTTTCATGTAGTGTTTTGATTAAGTATTAAGTATAGTTTAAGGGCATTTGGCTTAGTTTTTATATAAAAAAATTGCGTCTTTAATCGCCCTTGGATAACGTTTGTTATAGTAAAATTTATGTGAAAATTTTGAAATTCCTTAGGAATTTGCATAGAAATTTGATGTTTGTTATAGGTTGATGTATAGGTTGATGTAACGGGTACGTCTATGGAAGAAAGTGAGGCTCAAAAGGGTGTATTTAGGTGCTGAAAAGGGTGCAGGCGTTGGTATGGTTACAAGCTGAAATGGGCGAGTTTGGGGGTGTCTCACGTACGGTAGTCTGATAATTTTAAGATACGTGTCTATTGTAATCCTCATCTCTGCTAACAATTGGATTCATCGTGTTTTATATTAGATTGACAAAAAAGACTGAGATGATTATTGTAATCTGAACAAACTGAAACGGGTCTTTGAAAATCCGACCGTTACTTGGCGGGGCAACAACTGGGTAACATAGTTTAGGTGATTACTACCATCACAAGTACGACCGCCATCTATTTATTTAAACGAGAATGCCCATGAAATTTGACTTTTTTTTGTTGTTTGTTAAAACGATGCCCTTATACAGGTTCAGTGCTGGTATATTCGTTAGTGATTTAGTGGTTGTGTGCCACTTGCAAGATTCATGATATGTGACCGATTGTTGTTTCGACAGAACTTGATACGTGCCCCGTTGATGAACCACCATTGGTGCAACCGCGCGCCGGTTATGGTAAATTATTGGTTGTTGTTTCTTACAGTTTATACCTCTTTAGGTACTACTTTCTTTACGATTTATTCTGTTGCAGTTCAAGGACACCATTGACCAGTAGTGCGTGCAATGTCATCGTCCATCAAGGTAAGGTCCTACGTGTTTATGTATGCCATGCTTGCGGTGTCATTTTTTTACTACTTCCTCATGTGTTTCCCTCAAGTGTGGGTGGTGATGCTTTTTTTGGTATGTGTATAGCTGCACTAGATGCTCTTACTTCTGTTTGTTATGGCGCAAGTGCATTGCCAAGTGTGTCTATAGGTACTTATGACTGTAACTTGCCCATCATGCTGCTATTTCCAGCCTATTTTAATTTAAAAAATACTACTGTTTTCTTATCGGAACCTTCTTATGCAGGATATAACTGTGTAACTGTTATCGTGACAGAAGAAATAAGAAGGCCGTTTCTTGGAATTGCGATTCTTACGACAGGGTTTGGGAGCAAAGCCATCATAATTGGAACATTCTCTATTATCAAACAGTGTTCAGCGTTAGGTTGCTTTCATCTTCTTCTTATGCACCTGCTATTTTACAATTGGTAGTTATAACTGCACATCTTTGCTTCTGATCACGTGTTTATAAAATCATATGATTAACTGAAAGTTAATGACTTCATTTTGTTGTTGTTGATATTGTTTACTTTATATGTAAATTTTAGTTTGCTCGCATAGAAAATGTTGATACCTTTTTGTGTATGTGCAGACAATACCTGACTTTGATGATCAACTACGCGAATGAGGCTGCTGCACTGCCAGAGGTACTAGCATCAGTAGGTTTAGTGTAGCACAAGGTTGAATATACAACGCTTCTCGTTAATGGACAATTTGTTGACACACGTATGGTACGCTTCAATGAAGGTACATTGATCAAACTCTTTTATACAGTATTCTATGAGTAGCATTTTAGTGATATGCAATTATAGCATATACGCATGTAGGGCTGAACATCAGGTCCAACCCAAACCGAACACGGTGGATCTAATCAAAAAATGAAATGTATGAAAAGGCTCAACCAAAACCAAACTGGATAGGTCTCAAGCTGACCTTTTTTTTTTTTTTTTTTTTTTAAGTTTACTCGGGCCAGTTTCAGTTTCAGTTTTAGATAACAGTAACCGAATCCCAAAAAAATTATACTAATTTGTATTTTAAGGTTAAACACAATGCTTGAAGTTAAACACGATGCTTAGACAATGTACTTTGAACATGAACAAGTATATTTTCTGGCTAAAACACAATAGAAAAGTAGCCATATGCTCCTGCAGAAGTGGCAAGAGGTGGCAGTTTCGACCAGTTTACCATAAATGGGTCGATTTGGTTTATGTTTTTATACAAATGGTAGAAACATGGGTGGAATTTGCAAACTTATTGAGTATTTATTTAATAATGATCTGTTTCAACCCTTGCCCACAATATACCCTATGAAAATATAAACGTAGAAAACCATTGTAGTACTACTCATATCTTGCAAAATATGGTGTGGTGTGTTTTTTTTTCTTCAGAAATGCGAGGTAGAAAACCGTTGTACTATGATATATCATGTATGATTGTACATGTTTTTCTACAGTTTATGCATAGAATATGAAGTTATAGAAGATAAAAGTAGATTATATCATATGAGCGTATCCGGTTACTGTAAGCAATAACTCAAATTCAAACTGCTGAAAATCAGACGGATTGACCTCCCATTCTTATGTCCAATATTTTAGAAACTTTCTCTAGAAAAAGTATTTTCTGCTTGCTGTTTCTAGGTTTTAGACATTAGCAAACTATCTCAATGTTAATGAACCTGGGTAATCTAGAAGCATACGGCTCACTTTCTATCCATCTGAACTTTTACATTATCAGGCCTTTTGTAGAAAAACCATCCATTAGTTTATTATTAAATGTAAATATACTCTTGCATTAAAGTTATAATAGTTGTATCTAAAGGATTATAATGAAATGTTGTTGTCTTATAATGAAATGTTGTTGTATCTTAGGTCTTCGTAATTTTGCATGTTGGTTACTAATTCCGTTAGCTTAAGAATTATAATTTTAAATTTTGTTTTATTCCGTTAGCTTATAATCAAATGCTGGTGTCGCTGTTGGTACACCTTGCTACTATGCGGCTTGCTACTGATGCGTTGCTGCGGATGTGGCTCTAGCATACATACATCGTATACCTCGGCTTTATTGGAGGAAAATGAGGCAAAACAATTGTTGAACTATTTTTTTTAACTTCTGAGATATCAAAATATGTAAGTTTCTGTATACATGACTGATACGGAGTTGTGCATTGATGTTTAGTCGAAAAAATGATCTAAAAATGTTAGTTGAAATCAGATGGTTTATAAGACACACATACGATGACGGAACCAGATTTAAAAGGGGTAGTGTGAAAAAAAAATCAACTGTAATACAAGGGATGCCTCTTAGAACTAAACTATGTTGCATTGCTTAAAATTGCGATATCAAATTAAGGGCTGTTTGGATTAGGGGTGTACTTCGGTCGCTTTTGAAACACATAACTGAACAATGCTTGCATTGCTTCCAATTATGGCCTCAAATTAACAGCTGTTTGGATTATGGATGTACTTTCGCCTGTTTTGAGACACATGACTAAAGGTGTTTGCATTGCTTAAACCTGCATCAAACTAAGGGCTGTTTGGATTAGGAGTGTAACATAACTGAACTGGGCCGCAAAACGAAACTGATGTCAAACCAATTGGTCAGGTTCATGAATCAATAGGAGGTCTGGAAATGGGGTTCTGTGAATTAAGTCTATAGATAATTGTTTTTAGTTAGAAATGCAAGAATGAACTATATAGCTAAATGATGTTGTGTTTACAAATTAGAAAAAATGGCTTATTTTTCTCACCAAATTTATAAACTTTGAACCTGTTTTTATTTGTCTTAAGTTTAGTTTAATCTATCTTCTGTTTCATTGTTTATTGTGGCTTCTATAATGCTCATATATCTTTAAAAGTAGTTAATAATACTAATGGTCAATTATTTCTGATGTTATGAAATACTAATCGCTCAATTACTAATGGTAACTATTGATACAAACCGGTGGAGTTTATAGGCTATAGATATTCCACCTAGAGTTCTAAATAGACAGGTTTGAAATGGATTTTGTTACCATGTTTCCGCTTTATTGCAAATAAAATGATTTTCAAGTATTTTCATGTTGCAACGCTTAAATATTCTACTTTATTTTTGTAAAATCGCCTCGGCCGAAAAACAGGCCCGCCCGCAACGCGGCGGATTATTGCCAGTCTCGTATGCTTTAAAACTCAAGTCATACAAATATGTCATCAAATAATAACTTTTTTTATAGACAGTCTTTGATTTTTTTAAAACAAACCCATGCCGAAACCCAAGGCTTCACTAACCCTGCAAACCTATAGAACCAAATAACTAGTATTATTCAAAAATATGGATTGTTTCACTTGAGATGGTCGCCCTAGGAGGTTGAAGTTGTTGTGATCTAAACCCAAAACTCTCATGATAAATCACAACATGCCACTTATAAGGTTAAAGTTGTATAGTGTAATTGTACATTTTTTATAATAATTGCATGAAACTAATCCAAAAATGAAGGATTTCTTTTTGGGCAAAACATCAAGCTTGGTTAAAAACTTGAAATGAAACATCAACGCGAACTGTGTCCCACAAGAATACAAGATCTTAAAGCGAAATTTGGTTCTAAATCTTTCATTTCCATGAATTACTAGACCTACACTTAATTACAACAAAAGATTGGCTAAAAAGTCCTCTTTTCAAAGGGTTGCTTATGATTGTAAGAAACAAAAAAAGTCATAAAATACAATAACATGTGAGATAAATAATTAGCATCTTTATTAGCTTTGTATCTTGTGAATTCTGTAGAAAAATAATAACTTCAACCACCCTGATAAGCCTCTTTTATAATTTATTCGATCAATCCCATAATTTATCTAAAACTTTCAATTGTTGATGTACCTAATTTACATGAAAATCAAGTTCTTCCTTAAACATGTTGAAAGTTTCAACATTGTATTCAATTGATTGTAGATTTATTTATAAATTATGGGGTTTATCATGACTTCAATAAAAAATAAAATAAAGTTGTCAGTGCATAGATCATCCTCGATTTATTCATAATTAAAAATTTCATGGATGCTTGTCATGATTAAACATGACATTTAAAATTCTTTGATTCTTCTATGTTAAAAGATTTTACTAAACTCTTCTTACATACTCAACGAAATATCTATTGCAACATTGAACTCGTCTCTTTTCACTCACTTTGACCCAAACATCATAGACTTGACCACAGTTAGATCATTATACATGGCCGATATAATGAATAAAATATGAAAAAGAACAATATCACTAAAAAAAGGGGGCCTTTTAGGACCTTTTTCTGTGACACTTTTTTAAGCCGCGTCGTAAAAACACATCTAATATGACGAGCTAGTTCATGAGTTCTATTATCATGTAACCTAATAAGACATTTCATGTATTGGTCTTATTAGATGATTTTTATAGGACACTTACTCATTTGAGTCTCTTTATGATATAACATAATATGACACTTACTATTTAGGTCCTATTATCTAATGTTTTATAGGACTCTAAGACGTAGAGATCATATTATATATAATCTAATATGACACAAGTATATGCGTCCTATTATATTCGATTTTATAGGACACTTATATGGTTTGGTTGTATAATGAAGAATTTTAATAGGACACTTAGTATACTGGTCGTATTAAATAAGCTTTATGAGACACTTATTTACTTAGGTCTTATCATGAAAGAAACTTGATATTTAGTCTTATTATCACAATTTTTATCAAATACTAGTTCGTTGGTGTGTGATTGTATTTGACCTTATAGAACACCTAATGTATACAAGTTCTAACACATTGATATATGTGTTACTAGTTTTTTACAGTATTCTAAAACATACACCACTCTTCGAACCAATTAGGTGCCATTTGGCTCATTGAACTTAACTTAAAGCATGAAAGTGAATGCTCGGCAGAACTCAAGTGAAGTTTGATCATTGAGTTTCATAGTCAACTGAAGTTTTGATATTTCAATGCTATAATCAAGTCAAGCTTGGCAAGTTTGTACTACGATTGAGGAATACAAACATATAGTGGCTACACAAACTCTTCAAAATTAAATAAGGTTTGTTAGCACTATTTTGCTTCACCAACGCCCTTTCACCTGATTCCTTTTTGTACCTGCTCATACGCCTGTCACGAACTTCTTTGAACTCTACCACCCTTCTCCCATACATTTGAGTGCTTGGGGAACCAATCCTCAAAATTGGAGTGGTTTCGTTAGCACGTATCGGTCTAGGTTACACGAAACACTTAACCACAATATCTTAACTATAACTATTTGCCGTTATAAAATCTCATTGCTATGCACGAATACACGCCCAATCTTTATGATTCTTTTGTATAAGTAATTTTTTGACTAATGGGGTGTTTGGCTAAGCTTATGAATTGAGCTTATGCTCATGTTATATAAGCAACTCATGCTTTATATATCATGAGCTATTGCTAAGTGTTTGACTTAGCTTATTATAATTATATGGTAAAATGACAAAAATGTGAATGAACATTAAATAGTGTAATTATTAAATAAAGTTATAAAAGTATTTTTTTTATAATATTATTAAATAAGCTAGGAGTGTTCATCGGTTCGGTTCTCGATTAATCGGTTTATTTGGTTCGGGTTGTTCGGTTAAAAAAAATTTTTTGGTCAATGACCAAAAACCGAACCGAAAATATATATGACCGAACCGAACCGAAGTTCGATTCGGTTATGAGTCAAAACCGAAAACCGAATTTTTTACTTGAATTACATTATTTATATATTTTTTTTTAAATTTAATTATATATATTTTTGAAAAAAATTTTTTTTTCAAATATAAAAAAGTGTTTTTTATATTAGTATAAAATTTTAATGAACATTTTTAATATATAAAATACTCTTATATATAAACACTAAAAGTATTCTTATATAAGTTTCAGTCTCCCGCTTAAACTTTTCATAGTCCCGCCCATCTTTTCCCAAAAATCAAAACCCTACACTTCTATATCCCTATAATTTCTGCCTCCGTTACTTGTATTTCAATATAGCCGCACACACAAAATATTGACTCTGCAACATCTAATTTTTTTGCTTCTTCTCATGACTTCTTTCCACCAAATTCATCTATAATAAAGTCCTATAGATCAACCGACATCAATTTTGTTGATTCGAATTTCATATGGCTTTTGCCTACCTATTGTTCGAAAATTGGGTTTGACATTTAATCCGCCATCAAAGGTCGTATCAAGCCTTATTTTTCTTAACTTTATGTGATTATTGTGTTATTATATACGAGTATCATTTATTCAATACAACATACTCTAGACCCCACAAGTCAATATTTTTGTGAAACGAAACTAGGATTGAAATTAGGCCTAGATTGTGGTTTTCTTAGATCTTAATATCTGTTTAGTTGTACTTATTTCATGGTTGATGTAAGCTAGATGTTGCACGAATAGTTGTTAGTTAAAACAGTTAGTGACACTTGAGGTGCACATGCCTAGCATAGTTGGTCATGTGAGGTACACGTGTACACTTCTACTTCTGTGGACTAACAGCTTTTTCCGCCAAGGATTCCCTATAAATGTTGTTGTAATTTCCATTTCACAATCAATGAATAATAATCACTTTCTCTTTTAATCTCTCTTTCTCTCATCTCCAATCTCACCTATCTTCTTCTATTCTTTAACCTCCCATTTCTGTTACATCTCTAACCTCCATTCTGTTACTAGAATTACCATTTAGCCATTAATTCTGTTATAATTCTTGGTTAATTGTATTCTACTCATATCAAGTGGTATCTAGAGCCCTTTCTTGGCACCATTGTTCTTCAAGAAGTGTTACCCTGACATTTCTTGATTCCGGTTATCTTCTCCGGCGTAATTCCGATAAGAAACCAAGATTCCGGTTTAGAAATCAGCCACCACTGATTTCACTGTTCTGTTTTCATTTGGTTAGTGTCAATCAACTGTACGGCCACAAGATAAGCCGAAATTCTCGTTAAATTTTCTTATCTTGAACAAGCTGGCAAGCAGCAGTTGGATTGAGTGACCCAGAACAGTTCCAGTATTCATTATCCCATTTGGTCAGTGAGAAATCATTGTTGTTGAGTGGTAATATTACTGGAAATTGGTGGATACTCTGTTTTCTTTCACAATCAAGAAAACATAAAATGGTAGTTAATACAAGAGCTGGTGTGTTGCAACCACCACCAGTGACTGTTGAATCATTACCAGCAGCTGTGGAGGCTTTACAGAAAAATGTGAGTGATTTGTTGGCACAAAATCAGGCTTTAAACACTGCCTTGCAAAATTTGATGGCTGGTGAGGGAACAAGCCATAACAGAGGAACACAATATGGAAGAATGGGTAAGATTGAGTTTCAAAGATTTAGTGGAGAGGATGTGAAAGGGTGGTTGTTTAGATGTAAACAGTTTTTCAAGATTAAGGGGATCTTGGATGAGATGAAAATAGAAATTGCTTCAATGCATCTTTATGATAAGGCTTTGAATTGGCATGAACAGTACATCAGGAGAAATGGTGATGGTACTTCTTGGGAATTGTATGAATCAGAGGTATTGCAAAGGTTTGGATCAGTTTATGAGGACCCAATGGTGGACTTAAAGAATTTGAGACAAGATGGTTCAGTGCAACAGTATCAAGATTTGTTTGAAGTGATCTTGAATAGGGTTGATTTGTCTGAATCATATGCTGTGAGTCTATTCATGGGTGGATTGAAGAAAGAAATCAGTTTGCCATTGAGAATGTTCAACATGAGAACTTTGCCAGATGTGTTTGCTATGGCTAAGTTGCAAGAAGCCACGAATGCTGCTCTCAAACCAAGGTATTCACAACCTTCACCAACTGTTACAAAATATGTGCCTAATAATAGTCATTATGCTAATAAGAATGTGTATGATCCACAAAAGCCTGCTAATGTGGTGGGTAATAATGCACCATTAGTAAAAAATGTGGGTAATAGACCTTATAGATTGACTCGGAAAGAAATGGCAGAAAAAAGGGCAAAGAATCAATGTTTTTACTGTGATAGCAAATATGCGCCTGGTCATAAGTGTAGTGGACAGTTGTTTTCACTAGAAATTGTAGTAGAAAAAGATGATATGATGCAATGGGAAGATGAGGTAGAATTACAATGTTCTGAAGAGATGTTTGGACATGTGGATAATGAGGATGTAGTTGTGCAAGAGGAACATCAGGAGTGTAATAATGAGTTTGTTATGCCTATACAACCCCAAATCTCACTTAATGCTTTATCTGGAATCAACACTTATCACACCATGAGGGTTACTGGACAATTCAATGGCCAACCTCTCAATATTTTGGTTGATACTGGTAGCACCCACAATTTTCTGGATACTAACACTGCAAAACAAATGGGTTGTCAATTGAAGCAAACCTATCCTTTACAAGTTTCAATACCTGGAAGTAACAGCCTTATTAGCAGACAAGAGTGCAAGGGTTTTGTGTGGCAAATGCAGGGTGAAATGTTTCAAACTGATGTGATATTACTACCTTTAGGTGGGTGTGAGATGGTTTTAGGAATGCAATGGTTGTCAACATTGGGAGATGTTTTGTGTAATTTTTTAAAGCTAAGAATGCAGTTTGTGCACAAGGGTAAAAAAGTAGTCATTACTGGTACTTCACAACCAATGATTAAGTGGATGGATGGGAAGAAATTGAGCAAAGAAGTAAATGTGGGACATGCTGGTTTGTACTCTATGGCTGTGTGTGTGTACCCAACCAGTGGATTACAAGCTGAATGTAAGAGTTCCAATGTTGAAAATGTGGAAACTAAAGTGAAATTGTTGTTGGAAAAATATGAGAGTGTGTTTGCTGTTCCAAAAGGTTTACCTCCAAACAGAACACATGATCATAGAATACCCTTGAAGGATAACACCTCTCCTATCAACATCAGGCCATATAGACATCCTCCTACTCAGAAGGATGCTATTGAAGAGATGGTAAAAGAATTGCTTGACAGTGGAGTCATTAGAAGTAGTCACAGTCCATTTTCTTCACCCATTGTGATGGTTAAGAAAAAAGATGGATCATGGAGAATGTGTGTGGATTATAGAGAATTGAATAAGCAAACTGTGAAGGATAAGTTTCCTATTCCAATTATTGAAGAGCTTATTGATGAGTTGTATGGGGCAAAAGTGTTTACTAAACTGGACTTGAGATCAGGTTATCATCAAATCAGAATGTGTGAAGAAGATATACACAAAACAGCTTTTAGAACACATCAAGGTCATTATGAATTTCTTGTGATGCCCTTGGTTTGACTAATGCTCCTTCATCCTTTCAAGCTCTTATGAATGAGGTATTTGCAGCTTACCTTAGGAAGTTTGTATTGGTATTCTTTGATGACATTTTGGTGTTCAGTAAGACAATGGAAGAACATGTGCAGCATTTGGAATTGGTCTTAAGTACTATGAAATCACATGAGTTGTTTGCTAAAGCAAGTAAGTGTGTGTTTGGAACAGATCAAGTGGAGTACTTAGGTCATGTTATATCTGGAATGGGTGTTTCTACTGAGCCTTCTAAGATCAAAGCAGTACAAGAGTGGCCTATACCTGTGAACATTTAGAAGTTAAGAGGGTTCCTTGGTCTCACAGGTTATTATAGAAGATTTGTGAAGAATTATGCTGCAATAAGTAAGCCATTGACTGAATTACTTAAGAAAAATTCATTTGGGTGGAATGAAGCAGCCCAAGAAGCATTTGAAAAGCTGAAAATGGCCATGATTAGTGCACCTGTCTTAGCTGTTCCAAACTTCAATGAAGAATTCATAGTAGAGACTGATGCATCAGATGAAGGTATTGGGGCAGTTTTGCAACAAAATGGACATCCAATTGCTTTCTTAAGTAGGACTCTAGCTCCTAGACATAAAGGTCTGTCTACATATGAAAAAGAATTATGGGCAGTAGTATTTGCATTGGAAAAATGGAGGGGCTATTTGCTTGATAGACACTTTAAAATCAAGACTGACCACTTCAGTCTAAAGTATTTGATGGAGCAGAGATTGACTACTCCCTTTCAAATCAAATGGCTACCAAAGTTATTGGGGTATGATTATGAGATACTATACAAAAAGGGGAGTGAGAATGTGGTAGCTGATGCTTTGTCCAGGACACCTACTCCATCATTAAACACAATGTTGATCTCTGATATCTCAAATGATTTACTGCAAAGGATTCAAGCTAGTTGGTTGTCTGACCCAAGTGTTCAACAGATTCTTAACAAGCTTAAAAATGGTACTACTGTCAACTCCAAGTTTGTTTGGAAGGATGATCAGTTAAGAAGGAATGGAAAATTGGTGATTGGTTGTGATAAAGTTTTGAGGCAAGAGTTGCTTAAATACTACCATGATGAGCCTATGGGTGGTCATTCAGGAGTAGAAGCTACCTATAAAAGACTCAAATCTATGTTCTATTGGAAAGGGATGAAAAAGTCAATCAAAGAACATGTCAGGATTTGCTCAATTTGTCAATGCCACAAGCCTGACCTAGCTCCATATCCTGGCCTGCTACAACCTCTTCCAATTCCCACAAAAATTTGGACTGATATATCCATGGACTTCATTGAAGGTCTTCCTTCCTCCCATGGCAAAACAGTCATTTTGGTGATTGTTGACAGACTAAGTAAGTATGGGCATTTTATTCCTTTATCACACCCTTTCAAAGCTGCTCAAATTGCCCAAGTGTTCATGGATACAATTTATAAGTTGCATGGACTGCCAAAGTCCATCACAAGTGACAGAGACAAAATCTTTATCAGCAACTTTTGGAAGGAGTTATTCAAGAGGTTGGGAGTCACATTACAACTTTCTACAGCCTATCATCCACAGACAGATGGACAGACAGAAGTGGTTAACAGATGTTTGGGTTGTTATTTGAGGTGTATGACCAGCGAACAACCTAAGGATTGGGTTAATTGGTTGGCATTAGCTGAGTTCTGGTATAATACCAACTATCACACAGCCATCAACACAACTCCATTTGAGGTAGTTTATGGACAAAGTCCTCCTACTCATGTGTCTTATATGGCTGGTGATTCTAAGGTTGAAGCTGTGGACAGATCACTTAAAGCAAGGGAATCTGCTATCTCTTTACTCCAGTTTCATTTGGAAAGAGCTCAACAGAGGATGAAAACATATGCTGATAAAGGAAGATCTGAAAGAGAGTTTGCTGTTGGAGATTGGGTTTTGCTTAAACTACAACCCCACAGGCAAGTTACTTTGAGGCTACATAAGCAAAACAAGTTGTCTCCGAAATATTATGGGCCCTTTGAAGTGATTAAGAAGTGTGGAGCAGTTGCTTATGAGCTGTCATTGCCTAGCAATGCAGCCATTCACAATGTATTTCATGTCTCACAGCTAAAAGCTTTCAGAGGACAAGTCACAGCTACAGTTCCATTACCACATTGTTCGAATGATGGGTTAATTGCTGCATTACCAGTCAAGGTGTTGGAAAGGAAGATTGCTAAGGTGGGAAACAGAGCTGTGGTTTATTGGTTGATTCAATGGTCAAATGGGTCAGTTGATGATGCAACTTGGGAAGTGGCAACTGAAGTTCAAGCCAAATACCCAAGTTTTGATCCTGATGCTTGAGGACAAGCATTTGTTTAAGGGGAATGGATTGATGTAAGTTAGATGTTACAGGAATAGTTGTTAGTTAAAACAGTTAGTGACACGTGAGGTGCACATGCCTAGCATAGCTGGTCATGTGAGGTACACGTGTACATTTCCACTTCTGTGGACTAACAGCTTTTTCCGCCAAGGATTCCCTTTAAATGTTGTTGTAATTTCCATTTCACAATCAATGAATAATAATCACTTTCTCTTTTAATCTCTCTTTCTCTCATCTCCAATCTCACCTATCTTCTTCTATTCTTTAACCTCCCATTTCTGTTACAAAATTCTGTTACATCTCTAACCTCCATTCTGTTACTAGAATTACCATTTAGCCATTAATTCTGTTATAATTCTTGGTTAATTGTATTCTACTCATATCAATGGTTAGCTTTTTATATTACTTCTTCAACTTTGTGATGTTAAGCAGATTCGAGTTTAGGGAAGAAGCGATATACAGTAACATATTTTACCAAGTCTATTTACATGTGAAAAATAATTGTAAACCCATTTAAGGTTTGTAAACCCATATTTTTATTTATACAGTAACTGTTATGGATCATTATATTGTGGATGTCCATATAATTAAATAGAGGCCCATGGCCCAATTAGCTATTAGGGTTTTACCCTAATATTATCTTATATATACTCTTCTTGTATTCTCTTTATGATTATCAATAGAAGAATATTCATTCCCTCAATATTGTTCATAACACGTTATCAGCACGCTCTAAAGCTTTCGGTCCGTTTTGTTTTCTCGTTTTTTCACCATCGGTATGTCTTCAAAACTTTTACATATATGATTCGGCAGTATGATATAATTTTATATGATATTTGTATGTAGTTTTTGTTTAACGTGTCACAGTAACATGTATATGAATGTATGACTCTTATACTATTATTCTATGTTTAGTAATTAGTATTGTTTACTATGATATGTTCGTAGTATATTATATGATCAGTTTGCATACAACGTTTTGTTTAATATGGATATCATACATGCTTTCTGTTATAGATTTACGATTATTTGCTAGAACTATAGATCTCGTATTTACATCTTTGTGTACTGTCACTTTCATGAGACATGTTTTCAATAGATCTGTCGTTTTCATGTACATTAATAATTTATATGTTTACCATGAATTGTCGTTTTCATTACATCTATGTTTTAATTTAGTTTCCTATATGCTCTTACTCAGATATATAATTATTATGTATTAATGTGGTAATTATTAGATCATGTTCTGTTATATCAATTAATTCTTGGGTCATCAACAATAAATAAATAAATAAAATTCATAGAGTAGGAACAATTATGTAGTATTGATATATACATATATCTACACAGATTTAATCATATGTTTTTATGGTATTTTTATTTTTTGCTTGATTATTGTTCATAGTATGTTATAAGTTGTTTATTGTCTTGATTTGTTTCTATGTATTTTATCACTATTTTTATAAAGAAAATATATGCATGATTCGGTTTATTTTGTTTATAAAGAATGAAAATAGATCAACTCATAATTATTTGTTCAGTGTTATACATATAGGTTTGTTTTATTTGTTTGACTTATATGTTTTAGAGCTAACAACTAAACAAGTTTCAATTATAACTAATAAATAAATAGTGTATATAATGTAACACAAGTCAGAACTATATATTGTTTATAATTTGGAATTTGACTTATATTTATTTAACACGCATTTACTGTGAACGTATAGTTATCATGGAGCAAAAACTTGCAAATCTCACTATTGTGGCTTTAGACATAAGTGGAAAGAATTATTTGTCTTGGGCATTGGAAGCCGAGACATACTTGGATGCACATGGTCTTGTGGATACAATACAAGCAGAAAAAGAAACAACTAATATGCAAAAGGCTCAGGCATTGATGTTTTTAAGACATCACCTCCATGTGGACTTAAAAACTGAGTACCTAACGGTAAAAGATCCACTGGTCCTTTGGAATAAGTTAAAGGATCGATATGACCACCAGAAAACGGTTATCTTGCCTAGGGCACGATATGAATGGACTCACTTAAGGCTCCAAGATTTCAAAACAGTGAGTGAATTTAACTCGGCCATGCATCGTATTACCTCCACATTGCTATTATGTGGGGACTCAATTAGTGATGCCGAGATGTTGGAAAAGACTTTTTCCACATTCCATGCTTCGAATATATTATTGCAACAGCAATATCGAGCCAAAGGCTTCACAAAATATTGTGACCTTATTTCATGCTTACTTGTGGCCGAACAAAATAATGAGCTTCTAATGAAAAACCATGATAATCGTCCAACTGGTACTGCTCCTTTATCGGAAGCGAATGTGACAACTTATCACAATGGAGGTCGTGGTCGTGGTTATGACCATGGACGAGGACGTGGACGAGGTTATGGTTCTGGTCGAGGTTATGGTTCTGGTCGAGGTTATGGTTCTGGTCGAGGTCGTGGTCAAGGGCGTGGCAATGGTAGAGGTAATTATCATGCTGTTAATCAACGTGTTAACTTTAAGAATAACAATGGCCACAAGAAGTGGCAAGATAAGGGAAATATTAATAAGCATGAAGGAGGAAGAAAAGATAAGGCCTTGGCAGCCAATGATGCATGCTATCGTTGTGGTAGTTTTAATCACTGGGCAAAATTATGTCGTACACCAAAGCATTTGGTGGACCTCTATCAACAGTCTATTAAGAATAAAGGAATCAAGGTAGAAGCAAATCTTGTCTATGACAATGATAACAATGATAACTATGATGATGTTAAAGAATTTACTGGTGCAACCCACTTGGAGGTTGGGGATTTCCTAGCAAATGAGTGATTGGAAGTTTGAAGCCATGAATAATTTTTTTTTTTAATGTTTTGTTTGGGATTTTCTTTAGGTGTTTTATTTGTTTGGGATTTTCTTTGGTTGTCTTCGTTATGTTTGGATTCTTATTATTCATGGCTATGAAATATATTTATTAGACTTAATTTTCTTTAGTTATATCATTATGTGCAATATTTTTGATATTAATAATATAAATTATACACAATTTTCACATGATTCGTAGACCATGATGCACTTTATCTGTTTATTAATATAATGACACTTAGCATATTACTATTATATTATTATACAAGTGCATAATATAATGATGATAATAATTACACAAAGTTGCCCTATATATTATTATACACTTAAGTCATGATTTTGCACTTTAACGTAGCTCATGTTTGTTTAACGTGCAATATATATAAAGTAAATAACAACAGGGATGTTGAGCATGAAAAAAAAAATGTAGCCTATATTTATATTACATGTTTGTTTTTCTGATATCGTATTGATACGGGGGTAGGCTATATATTTATGCGTGTTTATTTTTAATAACATAACTCATATTGAGAATATATCTGTTTTATATTTTTTTTAGAAAAGGTAGCCCATGGATCGTATAATGATCGATGACGAAGATATATGTCTTGTGGATAGTGCAACTACTCATACAATTCTTAAGAAAGAGAAATATTTTTCACATTTGAAATTACAAGAATCAAATGTTAGCACTATATCTGGTAGCGCCAAATTAATTAAAGGTTTTGGCGTGGCAAGTATATTATTACCGGGTGGAACAAAAGTTAAAGTTGATAATGCATTATTTTCCCCCATGTCTCAAAGGAACTTGTTGAGCTTTAAAGATATTCGTAAAAATGGATATCATATTGAGACAGTTAATGAAGGACATGTTGAGTGCCTTCATATTACAAATATGATTTCGGGTAAAAAGCATGTACTAGAAAAATTACCCGCATTTTCCTCCGGTTTATATTACACTCATATTAGTGCTATTGAATCAAACGCAGTCATAAACCACCAGTTTATGGACCATGCGAATTTTATTATTTGGCATGACCGGCTGGGACATCCCGGGTCAATAATGATGCGAAAAATCATAGAAAATTCAAAAGGGCATTCTTTGAAGAATCATAAAATTCTACAAAGCAAGGATATTACATGTGTTGCTTGCTCACAAGGAAAGTTGATTACACGCCCATCACAAGTTAAAGTGAAACATGAATCACTTAATTTTCTGGAAAGGATACAAGGGGATATATGTGGACCAATACATCCATCTTGTGGACCATTTAGGTATTTTATGGTTTTGATTGATGCATCGACTAAATGGTCACATGTGTGCTTATTATCAAGTCGCAATATGGCGTTTGCGCGATTACTTGCACAACTAATAAGATTGAGAGCACATTTTCCAGATTATCCAATTAAGACAATTCGTTTGGACAATGCTGGTGAGTTCACATCTCAAGCATTTAATGATTATTGTATGTCTATTGGAATAAATGTTGAACATCCTGTAGCTCATGTCCATACACAAAATGGGCTTGCTGAATCACTTATTAAAAGGATTCAGATGATTGCAAGGCCAATGATTATGAAAGCAAACTTACCAGTTTCTACTTGGGGCCATGCTATTCTACATGCAGCAACACTGATTCGCATCAGGCCAACAAGTTATCATACTTACTCCCCATTACAGTTGGTTTTTGGTCAGGAACCAAATATTTCCCATCTAAGGATTTTTGGTTGTGCAGTATATGTTCCAATTGCTCCACCACAACGCACAAAGATGGGACCTCAAAGGAGATTGGGAATATATGTTGGATATGACTCACCTTCAATAATTAAGTTTTTAGAGCCATCCACGGGGGATCTATTTACAGCTAGATTTGCTGATTGTCATTTTGATGAGTCAATGTTTCCAACATTGGGGGGAGAGATAAGACAGCTGGGAAAAGAAATAAGTTGGAAAGAATTATCATTAAATAATTTTGATCCTCGAACTAAGGAATGTGAATTGGAAGTTCAAAAGATAATTCATTTACAAAGATTAGCTAATCAGTTACCAGACGCATTTACTGACCCAAAGAAAGTGACAAAGTCACATATTCCAGCTGTTAATGCTCCAATTAAGATTAATGTCCAAGAGGGACAGCCTCAAATAGGCAAAGAATCTAATGCACGTTTAAAACGTGGTAGACCAGTCGGTTCCAAAGATAAAAATCCTCGAAAGAAAAAGGGAGCAAATATTCAAGATAGTATAATCGAGGAAAGAGAAACGCCAGAGTCTCCCAAAGAGACACTAGACATGTTGGTTCAAGAAGAACCACAGGTACCTGAAAATGAAGAGATCTCAATAAACTATGTTATGTCTAGAAAAGTTTGGAATCGAAGTGAAATAAACGTCGACGATATATTTGCATATAATGTAGCGCTAGAAATAATGGAAGATGATGAGGATCAAGAACCAAAATCTATGCATGAATGCAGAAATAGACATGATTGGCCAAAATGGAAAGACGCAATTGAGGCAGAATTAAAATCTCTTAAGAAGAGAAAAGTATTTGGACAAATAGTTCAAACACCTAATGATGTCAAACCTGTTGGATATAAGTGGGTTTTTGTTCGAAAGAGAAATGAGAAAAATGAAATCATGAGATACAAGGCTCGATTGGTAGCACAAGGATTTTCTCAAAGACCTGGAATTGACTATGAGGAGACATATTCTCCTGTGGTGGATGCAACAACCCTTCGCTATTTGATTAGTCTGGTAATACAAGAAGGAATTGATATGCGTCTAATGGATGTAGTGACAGCTTATTTGTATGGCTCACTAGATACTGAAATTTACATGAAACTTCCTGAAGGGTTTAAACTGCCTGAATCATGTAAAAATAGTTCTCGAGAAAAATATGCAATTAAGTTGAATAAATCTCTATATGGGTTAAAACAGTCAGGACGAATGTGGTATAATCGTCTTAGTGAATATTTGTTAAGAGAAGGCTATAAGAATGATTCTGTTTGCCCATGCATTTTTATTAAAAGATCCGGATCTGAATATGTTATAATTGCTGTGTATGTTGATGATTTAAATATAATTGGAACTCCCGGTGAACTTCCTAAGGCTATTGAGTGCTTAAAGAAAGAATTTGAAATGAAAGATCTTGGAAAGACAAAATTTTGTCTTGGATTACAATTTGAACATCTTAAGAATGGAATCCTTGTGTATCAAGAAGCATATACTGAAAAGGTGTTGAAAAGATTTTATATGGATAAATCACATTCACTAAGCACTCCAATGGTTGTTAGAACACTTGATGTTAAAAATGACCCATTTCGACCTCAAGAAGCTGATGAGGAAATTCTTGGTCCTGAAGTTCCATATTTAAGTGCTATTGGAGCTTTAATGTATCTTGCTGGTCATACACGACCAGATATAGCATTTGCTGTAAACTTATTAGCAAGATATAGCTCTTGTCCCACAAAGAGGCACTGGAATGGAATAAAACAAATATTTCGCTATCTTCAAGGTACAAAGGATATGGGGTTATATTTCACTAACCCATCAAATACAAGTTTAGTTGGTTTTGCAGATGCGGGATATATGTCTGACCCTCACAATGGTCGATCTCAAACTGGATATGTTTTTACAAGTGGAGGAACCGCAATTTCATGGCGTTCAGTTAAGCAAACTATCTCAGCAACTTCATCCAACCATGCGGAAATTCTAGCAATACATGAAGCAAGTCGAGAATGTGTGTGGCTAAGAAGTGTGATACAACACATACGTAGATCATGTAGTAATTCTTCAGAGAAGGAGGCACCAACAGTTTTGCATGAAGATAATGCAGCTTGTATTGCTCAACTTAAGGAAGGTTATATCAAGGGCGATAGGACGAAACATATTTTACCAAAATTCTTCTTTACTCATGACCTACAGAAGAATGGTGATATTATTGTTCAACAAGTTCGTTCATGTGACAATTTGGCGGATCTATTTACCAAGGCACTTCCTACCTCAACATTTAGGAAACTAAGTCACAACATCGGGATGCGTCGACTCAAAGAGCTCAAGTGATATAGTCATCAGAGGGAGATAATACACGCTGCACTCTTTTTCCCTTAGTCATGGTTTTGTCCCACTGGGTTTTCCTGACAAGGTTTTTAATGAGGCAGCAATTCCTAAGTGTATTTAAAATATGGACATCCAAGAGGGAGTGTTATGGATCATTATATTGTGGATGTCCATATAATTAAATAGAGGCCCATGGCCCAATTAGCTATTAGGGTTTTACCCTAATATTATCTTATATATACTCTTCTTGTATTCTCTTTATGATTATCAATAGAAGAATATTCATTCCCTCAATATTGTTCATAACAGTAACATATTTTTATTTATACAGTGACATTTGTCTAAGGTTTGTTTTCATGTGTTATAATCTATAATTGTAAACCCATTGCTTAGATTCTTCTTCATTTTTTTTAACCCATTTGATATTTTTAACTCATTTAAGTTATTTGTTAAAGTTAATTGTTAGCTAAACAGACTAACATGATAGATCCATTTAATTTGTAGGTACATTGAAGACGCTTGGGCTTAAAGTGAGATTTAAAGATACCAACAAATGTATATCGAGGAATGACACCGTAGGCGACCTCAAGATATGTTGTACTAGCGTTCCTTGGAAGTGAAAGAAAGCTATTGAGCAAGCTAGAGAAATACTTACGAATATTTTTTTGTCGTTAGTGTAATTTACTATTTGAATATTTTTTAAATATGGGTTCAATTATATTACAATAAAATTAGCAATATAATGCTATTAGTTTTACAATGGATTCTTTGTTGCTAAATTAGTTTTTACTTTCTACCAAGTCTACAAATTTATACCCGTTGAAATTCGGTTGCAAATTTATGTTATTGCAAATCCGTTGCAATATTACAACAGATTTTCTTCCATCGCAAAACTGTTACTAAGTTTTTTTTGCGATTGCAATTACGTAGCAAAAAAATTCCATGGAGCATTATGCAATGATATGTTCATTTGCAACAGATTTACAATGAATTCCTACCGTCACATTAGCCCTATTGTGTTGTAGTGAGACTTTAATGCAACACAAAATTTCGTCCTAAGAAAACACTTTTTAGGACGCATGAATGCGTCTCAATAAGTGATAGAAGGTTAGTATATTTTAGAACACTTTAAAGTGTCATATTACCTTGTCTATTAGGACATAACTTGCGTTGTATAAAATGTTTTGATGAGACCATTTTTTTTGTTTCATAATATTGGCACTTATTAGGATGCTTATAAGTGTCTTAATAATTTTTACACTTTATACAACGTCTTTATATGTGACACTTATATCATTGGTCCTATTATGCAAAAGGTCCTATAAAGTAACGTGATAGGACACTATTCGGCGTCCTATAAAATCTGATTTGTTGTAGTGTCCAATTGATTACCAGATTTGCAACTAATTTTAAGTTAAACATAAGGGGTTAATAAAATCTACCAGAAATAAATTACAAGAGTACCGGTAATTAACGGTATTTAGAATTTTAAGGTATCTTGTATGAAACCGGATCATCAATATCGCTCCAAATGGTATTTAGAATTATAAGGTATCTTGTATAAAATGAGCAATATGAACCCTGTGTGTACATGTATTGAAGTAGAAGTGAATTTTCTAAGCTAATAAGTATCATTTTAACTCTAATGAGACAAAAATATAATTGTGTATCAAAAGCACGTTGTAATCTATGAAACAGCTCAATCTTCAGATAGAAAATATGTGACCAGAAGCATGTGCATTCGTTATAATTTACCCTTAATTTAACATTCCATCACCTTCATTACTCTAAAAAAGAGAGTCTGCATTATCACACCAGTGACATAATGACATATTCATCAATTTCAAGAGTACCTTCAAAGGACCGCAGAAGTATGTGATCGTCTAGTACATCATCAACTTCGTTCAGATCTGTTCGGACATGTTTGGAAGCGCTTTGGACACGATGAATAAAAAAGAAAACAAAAAGTTGATCGACTAGTTCAATAATTGGATTCATCAATATTGAAACTTTTATTTAATAACATTATTTTATGTTGGAACAATTTATAAACTTTAAAAGCTTTATCAATAGTGGGAATATGTTCATAATAAGTAAAGGTTTATGAATTGATGACATTATTTTGATTTGGCTTTTTTTGTAAACTTTTTGATAGATTTACCATAGTAAATGCCATGAGTTTTAAAAATAGTGATACATTAACTAAAGCATGATCGACCATGATATATGATCATCAAAGTCTACAATGTCATATTAAAATAATGAGACCATGAAACAAGATTAACATTATTAAATATAACAATTCAAGGCATCGAATGAAAACAATAGCATGTTAACTTATTTTGTTTACTATTTATATTGACTACAATATATAAAATGATATCTATTTACCATTTTTTATGAATCAAATCTCACGTAAACCTTCGTTGTATAAAACTAGACCCGTGCTAGGTTTCTGCAAAAACTCTAGTCCAAAAATTTCCATAACAGCCGACAAAATTTGTGAAGGCATTGATGAGAAGTTTCTTCCCCCATATATAAATATTCATTAAGGGCGCCAGAAATGGTGCCGTATGCCAATTGATGAATTGCGGAGATGCATTTCATCAATGGGGAAATGCTTGGTCTTCCGTATGCGTCAGTGGTATTAGCAAAGAATGGATTATGAAGACGTATTCCTTCAACTATCCATGTGAATAGCCTTCGACTCATTTGAAACCTCTCGAAAGTTTCTTATGAAAAAATCGAATTCGCACTAAAATAAGTCTTGACTAAACGATCATGAACACCGGAATGTTCTCGGATTACGTTTGTTTTCTTCGATAGTTTTGGTTTTCATCTATTAATAATAAACGATAACGCTTTGCTTAAAAACATCATGTCTCGACTAATTACTTCTTGTTCTCCCTCTTCGTCGAACATTATTGTTTCAGAATTTATATCTTCCATAATAAGTTTTGTTTGATCAGGGATGTATCAAATAAAAGAGTTTGAAAGTAACGGTGAATTTGTGTTTGAAAATACTGAAATTTTATAGAGTATTTATAGGTAAAAAGGGTGTAGTGATTTTTAATTTTTTTTTCTTTTATTTTTTATTATTATTTTTTAACAAAGCAAACCGTTACAAAAGCAAACGCATCCCACAGTTACACACTTCCCCAAAGGTGAGATCTTCACTGTTCGCCCCTCCTACCGATCACTCACACCACCGACCCAATGGTGGCTGCCGCGTGAAATTGCTGCCCGATCCCTCATGCTACAAGCGTTGGGGGTAGCCTAAGACTGAAAGTAGTGGTCACGTCCCTCACCATTCACATTAGCACCACTTCACCTTTCTCTCTCCTTTCACACCTCCTCACCTTTCACTCGTAGTGGTCACCACTCTCCTCGCATTTCATTAAAATACTCATTTTATAAAACATACCCCACAAAATACCCACACGCACTCACAAACAAAATAATAAATAATAAAACACACACACTATAAAAGGTGAATGGCTCGACTTCCATTTCTCTTTTTGTCTCCCTTAACTCGTGACACAAGGTGAGGGGAATGGGGATGAAAGTTGAGTGGCTCACCCACCACTCCCTCCGGCCTGAACAAACATAGAGAAAACAGACATGATTCGAAATTTTTAAGAAGGATTAAACATTGATTTACTCAAATAAACATCCAACACTACCTAAAAGTGCAAGTTTTAAGCTAATAAAAGTATAAAAATTGATTGAAAAATATCTAGTTATAAGTGATGTGTAATAAGCAATAAGAAAAAAGATTTGAAACAGGTGATGTGCAAATGACGTAGACAACTAGAAATGACGTGTACTTTAGTCTAGTGACGCAGGCTATAGTAATCCGGTTAGTAACAAGTTACTAGTCAATGACTTAAATAAGAATGTAGCATTTCTAATTGGTAAGTTGAATGAAAAAACAAAGCAATAATATCTCCCACCTATATAAAACAAGGTTGGTTTTTGGCAAGTCAACCCTCCAAAAATCTTTAAAACTCGACACGTGGCATTTTCCCCCATCCAATGGTCCGCAAACAATTTGCTCCCTGAAAAGTAGCTCCTCAATTAATAACGTTAGACTGATTCTCCCCAAATCATTCATCCCCTAAAACACAAATATAACCGAAACATTCACCCCCTAAATCAAATCATCCCTAAATCAAATCAATTATCATACCCGAAAACCAGTTATCATGATCCCATCATTTTCCCCAAATCAATTATCACAATAATAATTTTAAAAATGTTCAAATAAACGGCCGGAGAAATCAATCAATAACCAAAATCAATTAACCTAAACGTTCAAGGATGTTTGATGTTCGGGAAAACCAAATAAACCAAGTGATTAAAATTGGATACTTGATTGTGGTAAGATTTATCTTTTGATTTCCCTTCATTTTTTTTAATGTTTTTAATTTCATTAATCTTGGTGGTTTTCAATAATTCTTATTTTTTCTTGAATATAGGATTGAATTCGTGTATCAAGGAATCATCTGATGGAGGTAACTTCTTAATTTAGGGTTTAATTGAATTTAAATCAATAATTAGTGTATGTATTGATTGATTTAGGTTTTCAATTCGTGTGATTTTGATTTGGAATTTGTTGAGAAAATATTAGGTACCAAGTGTTTGCTGAAATCTCTCTTGGAGAGAAGTTTGTAGATTTTTTTTGGAATTTGTTAAGTTTGAGTAAAAGTAGAGTATCTTATGATTTTGTAGAAAAGGTTATAAGTGATAAAGAAATTGAACCTACATAACTTGAAAGACGATGTGGAAGGATCAACTTAAGCTATAAATACTTCATGAGAAACAATAGTCAACCTATGAAAAGTTGGGATAGATGTAATTGGTGCTTGATTCTCTAAAACATTAACTGAGGATAGTAAAAGAATTCCCAAAAGTGAATATGTATTCCAACTGATATGGCATTCAATAGTGAATATGTATGCCAACGATATGTTGCATTTTTGTGTATCATAAAAGGTGAATATTTTGCCAGCTTGGTGCCAACTTATATGGCATTCTATGTGAATATTTATGACAATTGATATGGCATTTAGGTTGCCTTATTTCAGCAACTTATTGTGTTTTGATATAATAAGCACTTTTGTGTATTAGATGGTTAAGGGTCTTTGGATATTGTAGCATTTTTGTGTATTAGATGTAATGTAATTATAATATATTGTAGCACTCCTTGATATTTTTTCTTTGATTATTCTATAGGTGATTTATCTTTTAGCACAAAATGAAGAGAAGCTAAAAGACGTTTGATGACGTATAGCCTATAGTTGGGCCACGAGCCCAAATTATAGACATTACTAAGCCCAAACCTACCACGAGTGGACTATCATGACAAATGATTTGGGCCATAACACCAATGGCTTGGACTCACGAAGCCCAAAGCCCAACCAAAATATCTGGTTATAGGATAAAGATCTTCTATTTACGGAATAGATATCCTTACCCCAGATAAGCACCACGTGTGCGAAGAGTAAGGAGCAAGAAACCTACACGGTCTCTGCGCCCCTATATATAGAATAATATATTCTCATTAAAGGTACGATTTTACACAATCCCTAACTCTTCAACTAAACCCTAAACCGATTACTTACTCTCACGCCGGAGTCTAATCGTGGGAGACAATCCCACGATAAGCCTAACGGTGTTGTTTACTTTCTTAGTGTGCAGGTTTCACAAGCACTAAAGTTCTAATTGGTACGAGAGTAGGAGTCCAAACAAGGTAAGCCCAACTTTTGTATCAACAAGTGGTGCCATCCGTGGGACCCTACACTAAGAACTCAAGACCACAAGAACTCAGGCCAGCGGACTCCGCAGCCGGAGAAAACACGTGATGATTCACATAGGAAGAAGCATCAAGATTCAACTCCAAGGCCAACCCCTGGAACAACCAGTACGCCTAGTCATCGCGAGTCGAATGTAACTCCAATCCCTGCCACGGTAGAATTGCCTTTGGGGACAACCCGAACCACTACCGTAGTCCCAAGCGCTGAGGATATTCAGCGCACTCTCTTTACCACTCCCCACCAAGTGGCATCCATAGTGGACAATACTGTGCCACCAGGAGCACCTAATAGAGAGAGGGAACCCCATGCGGAGACGGATATCCTCGCAGTAGAACAGGATGCACCTGAGGTGACATTAAACGATTTTGTATCCCAACATTATGAGACTTTAACTAGTCTCATGCAAGAGGAGGCAAGAAGAAGGTTAAGCCGCGATCTGCAAAACCGGCTGGACTTTAGCCAAGAAAAATCTCTACCGCGCCACTATGAGCGCAGAAACAATGAGAGGCGCACCAATGTCCACGCTAGACTTGGTAGCCTTGGTACATCATCTAACTCTCAATACTCGAAGGATTACGAAGACAACGTGCGGCACACCAATGTCCACGCTAGGCTTGGTAGCCGCAGGATACAAGATAGGCTTGGACGACAACGTTCATCGAGCGTAAGCATCTCAAGGTCAGGAAGTAGAAGAATCCAAGACAGGCTTGGGAAACACCACTCCCCAAGTACAAGCCCTTCAAACTCAGACTCCGAGGAAAAACAGCGCAAGCGCCGCAGAAGGAACAACTCCTCTTCTAGCAACTCCTCGGACAACGAGGATAGAGAGACGGGACATTGGAAATCTAAAAACCGGCGTCGGTACGAGGAGGATGAAGATATTTCCCTTCCTTGGCATCGCCAAAAGGTTGATGCGTTCACGCGACGCATAAGCGATTTCTCAGATGACAAGAGAAGGCGCATGCCTACCAATGTTAAAACATATGATGGAACAGGTGATCCTGATGATCACCTAAAAATTTTCGAGTCAGCGGCTGCTATCGAAAATTGGCCACAACCTGTGTGGTGCCATATGTTCAACTCTACCTTAGTAGGAAATGCACGAACATGGTTCAGCAAGCTTCCACGAAGAAGCATAAATGGGTTTGAAGAGTTGCGGAAGGCATTCCGCCTAAATTTCACGCAACGAAAGAAGTGCGCAAAGAACCCTGTGGAACTAGCCAGAGTGAAACAGCGCCAAGGGGAATCCACAAGCGCTTATATGGAGCGCTTTAAGGATGAATGCATGCAAGTCAAGGCATGCCCCGAGGTACTAAAAATCTCAGGGTTCATGAACGGGATCAATAACCCAGAGTTGATACGGAAGCTAAATAATAAAGTACCCCAAAGCTTTGATGAGCTAACAAAGCGCACCAGATCCTTCATCCAAGGGGAAGCAGCGGCGGCAGATAGCAAAAAAGGTTACTCAACCTTTAAACCACAAGAAGAGTCTAGGATACAATCCAATGACCAAAGTGGCAACCGCAACAGGAATTACCGCAACCGAGGTAGTGGAAGGGATAACGACAAATACGTCCCACTCAAAAAAACCCCTAAAGAAATATTCGCGACAGAAGGAGCAAATTTTCCAAAACCCCAACCTATGAGCACTCCAGAAGAGAAGCGCATAGGAGGAGGATACTGCGAATACCATGGGCAGAAGGGTCACACCACTAACGAGTGCGTCCAACTACGTCAGCTAATTGATAAATTAGTGAGAGAAGGAAAGATGGACCACCTCATTAAAAACATCAAAGAAGGGAAAGATAGACAAAAGAATGGGGCCAAAAAAGAGATACCAAAAAGTAAGGCTGACACAATATACATGATACAATCATGGCAGCGAAATACGAAACAAAAAGTCAGCCAAAAATTCTCCAAGGGGAACCAAATCTCTTTCCCCACTCTTACTGCGGACAACGCAGTGGTAGAACCACTCACCATCGAGATTTATGCGGGGGGTCACGATATCCACCGCATGTATGTTGACAGAGGAGCGTCTGCAGATATCATGTACGAACACTGCTTCAAGAGGCTACAACCTGAAATACAAAACCAGTTAATTCCGGCCACGACGTTGCTGACTGGATTCACAGGTGAAAAGATTTGGCCCATGGGACAATTACGCATACTTGTGGTAGTCGGTAATGAATACCATTCCACAACCGCCTGGATGAACTTCATGGTAATCAGATCCCCCTCGTCATACAATGGCATCATTGGGAGACCAGGAATATCGGCCATACGTGCAGTTCCATCCACAACACATGGAATGCTAAAATTCCCAGTAGAAGGAGGGATCGTCACTCTCTACAATACCACTGCATCTCCAAGAGAATGCAACATAGTGACAGATGAAGTTCCGCGCGCTCCAGAACAGCACACGACCAAGGTGACAAACCTAAAAGTTGCAATCCACCCAGATTATCCTGACCAAGAGATATCAATTGGGGGATCACTGTCCGACAAGGGCAGAACAGCCGTGTGCGCATTATTGCAAAAGAACCTAAACATCTTTGCATGGGAACCCAAACACATGACCGGAGTGCCAAGAGCCATTACAGAACACAAGCTCGAAATCCGACAAGGATATCCTCCAATACGGCAGAAAAAACGCGGCCAGGCTCCAGAACGCGCAAAAGCTATCCTAGAGGAAGTGCACAAGCTCGTGGACGCAAGGATCATGCGAGAAGTTTATTACCACGATTGGCTTTCCAACCCAGTGATGGTAAAGAAAAGCGATGGTAGCTGGAGAATGTGCGTGGACTTCACCGATCTCAACAAAGCATGTCCACAAGACTGCTATCCACTACCAGAAATCGATTGGAAGGTAGAATCCCTGTGCGGGTATCCCTTTAAATGCTTCCTAGACGCATACAAAGGATACCATCAAATTCAAATGGCCAAGGAGGATGAAGAAAAAACAGCTTTCCACACGAGTCAAGGGGTGTATTGCTACACAAAAATGCCCTTTGGCTTAAAAAATGCAGGAGCCACATACCAACGGTTAGTGGATAACGCATTTGAGAAGCAAGTAGGCCGCAATTTGGAGGTCTATGTTGATGACCTAGTCATAAAAAGCCATACCGAAGAAGAATTGGTGCGTGACATAGAGGAAACGTTTAAGACATTGGGAAGAATAAACATGAAGTTGAATCCCAAGAAGTGCACTTTTGGAGCAACAGAAGGCATGTTTCTCGGATACCTAATAGAACCCGATGGTATTAAACCTTGCCCAGAAAAAACAAGAGCGGTCATCGAACTACCTTCACCGCGCACACTAAAAGAAGTCTAGTCACTAAACGGCAAATTAGCTGGACTAAATCGATTCTTGTCCAAATCAGCGGATAAGTCACTTCCTCTCTTTAAAACACTCACGAAGTGTATGAAGAAGGGAGACTTTCGATGGACTCCAGAAGCGGAAGAAGCTTTTCAACAGCTCAAACAAAACCTAGCAGAGCTACCCAAGCTTGTCGCACCCCGACAAGGGGAAGAATTGATCATGTATCTATCAGCGACCCATGGAGCAGTCAGTGCGGTGCTACTAACAGACAGAAACTCTGTTCAAACACCCATATACTTTGTAAGCAAAGCTCTCAAGAAGACAGAGACTAACTACACCTCTATGGAGAAACTGGTCCTAGCCTTAGTATTCGCAGCTAAGAGACTATGCAAGTACTTCCAAGCGCATCCTATAGCCGTAATCACGGACCAACCCATCAAGCAGGTTATCTCTAAACCTGATGCATCAGGGCGGCTACAAAAGTGGAGCGTGTTATTGAGTGAGCATAACATCTCCTATAGGCTGCGCACCGCGATCAAGGGACAGATATTGGCTGATTTCATTATCGAGAAGCCAGAGGCTGATACTCCATCACCAACAGTTGACGTACCATCACAAGAACCATGGGTTCTATTTACGGATGGATCCTCGTGCGCAGAAGGATCAGGCGCAGGCCTTATCCTTACCAGCCCAGATGGAACAGAACACACTTACGCACTGCGTTTTGAATTCATAGCCACAAACAATGAGGCAGAATATGAAGCATTACTGGCTGGACTCCGCATAGAAAACCAAATGGGTATACGCAACCTAGAAGCTAATGTGGATTCACGATTAGTAGCTAACCACGTGTTAGGCGAGTATGCGGCCCAAGAGGAACACATGATCCAATACCTCGATAAGGCCAAGTCCTTGATCAAGAATTTTGACAAGTTTTCTATCAAACAAATCCCACGAGGAGAAAACAAAAAAGCAGATGCGCTAAGTAAGATCGCATCCACAAGCTTCGCACACCTGTCAAAACAGGTATTGGTGGAAATCTTGAAGAACAAATCCATCTCTGAGATGGAAGTATCCACAGTGATAGAAGAAGAACATCCCACGTGGATGACACCCATCATGGATTTTCTTAGCAAGGGAACACTCCCCCAGGAACAAAAGGACGCTCGACAGATACGGCGCACAGCGCAGAGATTCGAACTTCGAGATGGTATCCTATACCGGCGTTCATTCCTACAACCATGGCTTAGGTGTGTCGGACCTCTTCAGGCAGACTACGTACTCCGGGAAATCCACGCCGGATCTTGCAGCATGCACTCAGGACCACGGTTTGTTGTAGCGCGTGCCTTGCGATCCGGGTACTATTGGCCCACCATGCACCGCGACGCGCGAGACATGATTAGAAGATGCAACGACTGCCAAGTCCACAGACCCATTCCGCGTCGACCACAACTTGAGTTAACACCCATCACCTCACCATGGCCATTCCATAAATGGGGAATTGACATTGCAGGACCCTTTCCAGTAGCGGCATGAGGACTCAAGTTCCTCATTGTCGCCATTGACTACTTCACCAAATGGATCGAGGCAAAAGCAGTGGCAAGTATCACAGGTAACCAGGTCAAACAATTCGTTTGGGATAACATTGTATGCCACTTTGGCCTACCTGGAGAGATTATTTCGGACAACGGAAAACAATTCTGTGATAACCCATTCAAAGACTGGTGGCGCAGTTAAACATCACACAGCACTTCGCATCAGTTAAACATCCACAAACAAATGGATTAGTAGAATGCGCGAATCGTAGTCTGGGTGAAGGAATTAAGGCGCGCTTGGACAGACATAAAGGAAGATGGGTGGACGAATTATCGCATGTTCTGTGGGCCCACCGCACAGAAATCAAAGTCAGTAACGGCGATACACCTTTTTCTCTTGTCTACGGGACAGAAGCTGTTATACCAGCAGAGATTGGAATGCCAACAATCTATACATCGGAAGTTAACGTCACAACAAATGAGGATGAACGACGCATTAACTTAGATCTTTTGGAGGAACGACGCGAAAGGGCAGCTATCCGCGAAGCAAAAAGCTAAATCAAAGATGAAGAAGTATTATGATGCAAGAGTCAGAAACACTTCTTTCAAACCAGGAGACTTTGTATACCGCGCCAACGATGCAAGCCACGCAGAAAACACGGGCAAGCTCGGACCCAACTGGGAGGGACCTTACGAGGTCACAGAGGCATTAGGCGACGGTGCGTACAAAGTGTGCGACATGAAAGGCCACGAGCTACCACGTACCTGGAACATTTGCAATCTCAAGAGATGCTACCTTTAGGCCACGACCCACACACTGACACCTCTGCACTTTAGTAAGCGCTCAATAAATGTCGGTGTATTTACTTTTTTTTTTTAGGAAATTGTCTTTTTTCACTTGCAAGAATTAGTAAAATGTTGTGGTTTCTAGCTAACTCCACAACACATTTCAACATTATTGCTTACATCATTCATTTACGTTTCAATTCTGTTTATATTATTGCCTACATGGCGTGCATGCACATATTAAGACCACACGAGGGCAGACAGGATGAGTAAACCTACTAAAGTACTCGTTGAGTAAGAGGGTTGCAAACCCATCAACATTGGATCACGTATCCCTGTTAAACACCTTACTATCAAGACGTTGGAGTAAGTTAACAGTACATCCCACGATGGATGCACTTTATCGCACACTGTGCGCGTTTAACAAAACATGGATTCAAGACAATTGACTCCTAAATAGTGGAATTCGCAGTACGCTGCACTCCACCACACGGATTCAAAACAATTGACTCCTAAATTCATACACAAACTCACTAACTTCATACAAGACTATGACTTTAGTACGCATCCCATAATGAATGCGCAACAACAAGTTTAAACGAACTAAGAAACCAAGACACTTGGTATTATAAATGTAGCACGCTACACATCTACTTGTACGTTTGCTAACGTTATGGACCGCAAACGTTTATTAAGTTACGGACTTAATGCATAAGTTATGGGCTAAATACAAGATATTATATGCACATCGTACCTCTGGAAAAGTCTTTCACATACTAAAGACAAAAAATCTAAGTACAAAACGATATACGCGTGCAAAAAGTTCCATACTTTTATTTACCAAAAACCACGAGTTTTTACAACAAATAACTACAAGTTATACATAAATATCTACAAGCTACGGCAACGCTGAGGGCTGCGTCCTTGATCAGTAGAACTCCAAGCCTCTTGGAGTTTCTTCAAAAGCAACGCATCTTTTGGGGACACGGTTGCCACACTGACTGCAACCCCATCTGATCTAGGGATATGCGCAGCACCTACACCACAGAGAGTGGATTTTCCTTTGACACCCTTTTTCTTGGCCGCCCTCTCTGCATGATGCTCTAAAACCTCCTTCAGAGGAACCTCCGTCTCAATGGCGAAGGGGTTAAGGATGTCGCACGGCTGTACGAACACTGGAACCTGCAACTGAGACTCATCAGGCTTCAAGAAAAAGTCAGGTTCAGCCTCTGCATTCTCCGTTATGTGCCTCCCAAGAGTTAATCCCTGCATAATCAATCTGATAGGATAATCTTGGTCGCGCTCCAGCCGCGCAATGTGCGGAAGCTCGAAGAGCCTCATTCCCTCCATCGCCTTCACAAGTTCCTCAAAGGCACCAGCATTATAGTCAGGAACCTCAGCGGGGGGAACGGTCAGCAGTTGACCCTCAGCAAGCTCTTCCACAGCCTGCGCCTTGCCACGAGCAACGACGCACTCCACCACCTTACCAAAGGCACCCACGACCTCTGGGGATTCCAATGTGCCCATGGCAGCCAGGCGCAAGCCATGGCTGATCAACCACCTGCACAAACAACAACAAATACATTAGCAATATATATATATATATATATATATATATATATATATATATATATATATATATATATATATATATATATATATATATATATATATACAAGAATTAAAGAGGAATGTACAACAAGTACCTGCGCTCCACAACTGTAGACATAGGATGAGGATACAACTCCTCATCATACTCTATGCTTAACCGGCGCAGCTTTTCCTCCTGCGCCTCCACAGAGCTTTCCACCTTCTTACCAAAGACGGCAAGCTGGCTGCACAGCTCAGTCTTCTTCTCTTCCAGGTACTTAACCCCCCAGGCGAGGTCAGCCTTGTACTGCTGCGACTCTCCACGTTCGCGCTGCAGCTCAGCCATCACCATCAGCTTCTCCTCAGTAGCCTTCTTGGCGCGCTCATCGGCAGCCAACACCTCTGCGCCTCAGCCAATTGCGCCTTGAGCTGAGCAATCTGCACATCCTTCTGAGCAAGGTTGCCTCCCTCCACAACAGCCCGCGCCTTTAGCTGAGTGACCAACTCAGCCTGGCGAGTAGCAACACCAGCTAGCTCCTCCACCAACTCCTGCGCAGACATCTGCGCTGCTGCCTTCAAAGGCTCCTCCACATTAGCAGTCTGTGGTGATGCGGCACGATCAACAAACGCCGCATCACCATCCGCAGCATGGTCCCTATAAAATAAAGAAGGTAAAGTTAGTACGCAGATACGGCAAATAAAGAAGACTATAGTTATAGATACTTACACAAGAGGTGGAGACTTGGCCAGATTCTTCTCCGCGCCAGAAACGGACATATCATCTGGCGTAGCAGACTCCTCATCAGCAATCAGATGGCGCCTCCTCTTGGAGGTACCAGTACCATAACCACCAGAAGACGCTTCCTTGCGCTTCTCTCTACGAACCTCCGCAACAGGTTCCAAGATCTCCACGCTGTTGGATGATTCAACATGCGTTTCCTCCTCCCCGGGAGACTGCTCCCCAGTAGGCGGAACACTCTGCACCGGCGCAACAAGCGCGGCTGCGGGAGGAGAATCTTCACGTGCAACGGGCCCAAACACCGTTAGATGCCCCTAAGTGGCCTGTAAGATGGGCTGCTCACCTTCCCTCAGAGGACGCACCCCCACCGTCATGCGCTTGGGCTCCTTCAACTTTACAACAGCGAACAGGTCCATCTCTGCGACAGACAATAGACAAATAACAAGAACAACTTAGTTATTCAAGCAAAATAAACAAAACACTTACATTATAGAGGCAAGAAAGGATGAGCACCCACCCTGGCTGTTCTCATTAATGAAGGTTGGAACCTCGTCCGCACCATCAAAATAATTGCGACTCAGCCCCATATGCACCAAGAACTCCTCAGGATAGGAGTTAATGGGAATGCGGTTACTATCAATTATGTCCGCATCCGCGGCGCTGTAAGAACCAGGGATAGGACGCTCATCCCTCGGCAGCGACCCTTGAGTATAGAACTCAAAGCGCGATGGAAATACAACATCATCCACCCAGAAAAAGTACTCTCTCCAATGCCTTAAGGAATTTACTTTATCGGTATAGCATTGAAGGCGCCCTGCACGTTTTGCAAACGAAACCCATCCGTGCGACCACGTTATGTGGTAAAACGCACGAAATAGGTCAACTGTCGAATTGATAGCAAGTAACCGACAATTTATTTCAAAATTAGATATCTTCGCCGCACCAATACAGTGCAGCTGTGAGATATGGAGTTGGTAGTGATTGAGCATGTTGCTCAAAAATACAGATATGGGTACGCGATAATTCGCGTAATCAAAAAAGCGTGTATATAAACCTATCTTCCCATCGGGGAAATCGGCAATACACGCGTCCACATCTGGTGCTTCAGGATGGACGTCGAGAGAAATGAAGTAGTCAGAAGAAAACTGACGTACGTCATCCTCATCCAGCTTAGAGCGAAACTTGTGTAACTGAGCAACCATTTTCAAGATATAAATACGGTGTACTAAATTGCGCACGCGCAGTTACCTAATAAGAACAGAAGATCGAAGAGAGAAAAGCTTGGAAAGGTTCGCAAATGGCGAAAATAATTTTAACTGTGTGAACCACAGTGAAAAGGGGGTGGTGACTTTTATAAGTACCAAAAACCCTAAGAGACGCGCCACGTGGATTCCACTAACAAAACGTGTGGCTAGGATGAGAGAAGGTACAACACTTTTTCCTCTTTCCAAGGTACACGTGGACACTCTCCCCATTTTTCGAAGCACTTCTTATGATATTTTGGGACTTGATACATTGTTTCAATTTTTGGGCGGGAAATATTTGGTTCGTTCCCGCCACGCTTACCGCTAGTCTCACTAGTCTAGTATCCGCGGCTACGAGCCGCCCACACTAGACTGGGGGGACATGATGACGTATAGCCTATAGTTGGGCCACGAGCCCAAATTATAGACATTACTAAGCCCAAGCCTACCACGAGTGGACTATCATGACAAATGATTTGGGCCATAACACCAATGGCTTGGACTCACGAAGCCCAAAGCCCAACCAAAATATCCGGTTATAGGATAAAGATATTCTATTTACGGAATAGATATCCTACCCCGGATAAGCACCACGTGTGCGAAGAGTAAGGAGCAAGAAACCTACACGGTCTCTGCGCCCCTATATATAGAATAATATATTCTCATTAAAGGTACGATTTTACACAATCCCTAACTCTTCAACTAAACCCTAAACCGATTACTTACTCTCACGCCGGAGTCTAATCGTGGGAGACAATCCCACGATAAGCCTAACGGTGTTGTTTACTTTCTTAGTGCGCAGGTTTCACAAGCACTAAAGTTCTAATTGGTACGAGAGCAGGATTCTAAACAAGGTAAGCCTAACTTTTGTATCAACAACGTTTTTGTATGACGGTAAAAACAGCTCACTCATATGACCTTATAAGGCTTTTGAGGATGTGCTACATGAAAGGTTAACGCTATTTAAAAGCAGTGACTCCACTTTCAGATTTAACAAACGGGTTGTAACTCTCTATACATTTATGTTACTTTTTAGTACTACATATATGTTAATGCTAAGCTTCATATACTACCGTATAAAGTTAAATATGTATTTTTAAGTTTGTATATATTAACAAAGATTTTTATCGATTAAGTATTCAAGTTAATAGGAATTTTTATGCAACAATCTTTTAAAAATCTAATGCTTTATCTTTGTAGTTTTGAGATCGTATTTTGAGAAGAGGGCTAGAGTTTTAGGAAATGTTGGTAAAAGTGACTATCTATGCACTTTATGTGAAGAATATGTGAGTGAAGCTCTCATTTAACCTTTAACAAAACGAGATTCGACACGTAGTCATGCTCAAAGCTGCAATTATTGAAGAAACATGTCTTGTTTTACCCTCTTTTCTTTCTCAACAATGAGTCATAATTTGCGCCTAATTAACCCAAAGTGATTTATTTCTTTAAATATCATACGTAGAAGACAAGTGTTGAGTATGGATTACTGTAGTGATATTTATGTTTTAAAAAGAAAGCATTACTAAGTTCTTGCTACACATATTAGCTAAAACGGATCAAATTGGGTTGATAATGAAGTAATTCACCTGAAATGACGGAGTATATTGGAATGTAAAATTTAATTGAGGCATTAAGACAAAGTGTTTGACAAAGATGTGGAAAATTAGTTTTTGGCATTGGTATGGACATACTTATGTTGTTTGAACATGTAATTCTCGCCATTTTAAGTGTTTGACAAGGTCTTAATTGTATTAAGAAAATTTACATGGAAAAAATGATTGATAAATAATTGCATAGCGATAGTCCAAGCTCTAAATTATTATTGCAAATTAGTTCAAATGTACCTAAATGTGTAGTGATCACTGTAAAAACAAATTATAAAATATCTCCTTATGTATGCCAACAAAGTTATATTTTGTTAGCGACTCATATGATAACCATTATAGAGATATCGATTACTAACTATGGATGGTTTTGCATCACATTGATATATGGGTTTTAGGAGATTGTGCAACATGAAGTTGTAATAAATTCTTTTGTTATTGAGCTTTTCAAATTCTATACTTATTGAGCAGCTTCTTTTCGGTTTTTACCTATTCAGGAATGGTGGCAATTCTGACTAACAAGAGCATTACCAGCAACACAGTGTATTTTGCACACTGCACATCAGAAATGATATTCATCACCGATTTATTGACTGAGTAGCCAGAGAAGCTTGTGGGCCCATTGCTTGCAGACCCTTATGTGACACTTTTGAGTTGACGTAATGCATATTATGGGCAAATGATCGTAAAGGGACAACTGAGCCTCGATATAGGTGACAACATCAATGGTAAGATAATGACCCAGCTACCCAATCCGACGTATTTCAGCCAATATCAAAATCATTATTGTTCCGTGACTACAGCTACCTTTGGAATTAGTGCAACTTGCTTATGGGTCAAAGAAGAAGAAAATATGTTAGTTGTTTCACGCTTAAATAATTAGTTAATATAAAACTCATTATCATAACTCCTTATCATCTTTAGATTTGTTAGATAGATGTTTATCCAAACATAAAAAGCTGACTATAGTGATTTAACTTATTATAATTCTGATGTTCATGTAACCTGTCAGAACGTGAACAAAAGGATTCATTCATAAGGTATACATCAAAAGGAACTCATTTATAAGGTATACAGTAAAAGGGATTCATTCATATATTTTGATGTACATTCTTGTCTTACATGTATAAAATTATTGTTGAATTTGATATATATATATATATATATATATATATATATATATATATATATATATATATATATATATATATATATATATATATATATATATATATATATATATATATATATATATAATTTTATTAATATTCTTTGTTCTATTCCCACTTTTATGACATATAAAGCTCAACTATCACAAAATAGATACTTATTCTTCACTTACCATTTGCTTTGGCATATGTGTGTAAAGAGGAGAGAAGGTATGCATATTTCATGGATAGTGACTTCAAGATGCAAGCCTTAGTATCCATAGCATTCTGAGCAGGATGGTTAAATACTAAGACAGTGTTTTGTTAGGCATTTTCATTTTACCAGTTACTTATTATAACAATCGAAAGTCACAAAGTATTCGGCTCCCTCAAAAGTGATTGTTACAGGTTTACAAAAAGAAGAAAACCATTAAAAAAAAGAAAAAAAATGTTATGCACCACCTCTTATTACTAATAAGACAACCATTTCCTCATTTGATTATGTGAACCCTTTGAGCAGTGCTAAGTAATGCATCATTTGTATCATAATATGTAAATATCATATCAAGTAGTTAGAAATATGTGTCGGTTATTTTTATGTATGTGTTATCGCTTAATGATTTGCTAAATGAGGACAGTTCTCACTAATGTTTTTCACTTTTTCATCATTTTACTATTTTTTATGAGACATATAAATTGTTTTCCATCCAAATCTGTTTTGTTTATACCTTTATAATGTATCGTTCAACGATTTGATGATTTTCATGACATTTTTTTTCCATGTGTAATGCCCAAGTATTTTAGCTCGGTGGCATAAGACAGATGCAATAAACATTTTGTGCATTTTCTTTAAATCCCACCTTGACCCAAAAGTAGGCGGGGAGATGACTCGGTGGAAATATCACAACTTTATGAAGTCAGACGACTCTTTCTAAGTTCTGAAAAAAAAAATGGAAGCTATTGTATCTCTTCATGGTATGTTTGTTGTTCATCCGCTGCTCTTTTGGGTCATCTACCGGTTTTTTCACACGAACAACTATATGTAGCCGTATAAAAGGTAAAGAGCAAGACGGGTTTAAAGTGTTATGTTGTGACAAAGATGTCAACCATTGCAATTACATAGCAAACTTTGTGCGTAATGAAGTCCTTCATGGACTATAAGTTTTTCGTTATTTATTTAGTTTTTTTAAAATTTAAACAATACACTCAAGGTTATTTAAGTTCATTCCGGATTATTTACAATTGCCATATTACGTTAACTATTTATCTTTTCAACATTATGTCGATTTTATATTTAAATCATCTTTGTACAACATTTTTATTTTTCATAATAAGGCTTAAAGCTAACCGCCTATCGGGTGAGCCTTAGGAAACATTATCTAAGGTGGGTCTTTACTTGGAGTCTTATGTTGTGACAAATATGGCAACCATTGCAATCACGCAACTAACTTCGTGTACAAAGAAGTCCTTCATCAACTTTAATTTTTCCATTTTTTTTTAATTTTATATTTATATCTTTTAAACAATACATTCAAGGTTATTTATGTTGCATTATTTATTTTTCAACATTATACATTTTAGCGTATTAAATTGTTACATCATGTTTGTACTGCATTTTTATGTTTAATAATAAAATTTTAAGCTAGCCGACCAACGGCCGGGCCTTAAGCTAGTATTTGTATATTTCCTTTTCTTATTATTATCACATAATAATCTCTAACAAAACCCACAGCCAAATAACGAGACACTAACACGTGCTCTTTGAAACATGGTCATCTGGATACCGCATGAAAGAAGGTCATTTTTTCATAGGCTATTTAGCATACATCGAACCATTCCAACAAGCAACAACTCTCAACTCAAGGGTGTCACTACCATGACCAATTTACAGGCAGACGTTTTATCAAACAGTTGGTGTGCAACTCAATCACATCGATAAATATAATCTCACTTGTTGTAATGACTGAAGATACACTTCATCTCCCTCTTTGTTCCTTCTCTTGTTTATGCCGCAGAGACAGTGGCCGGACCTTTGTCGGCGATATTCCGGTCACCAGAGCTGCAGTTCTTCCTTGAACCTGATAGTCATCAACATTCTATCAACTTCCATATTAGTAACACTCAGGTAATATAAATTTATATAATTTATGTTTTTATAAATTGTTTATTTGATTATTAGTTAATTAATTAACTATAGTTTGAATTTATGTGAGGTAATGTATGTTGGTTGATTGATTGATTTGAATTAGGGTTTTTGTTTTTGGTTTGATTTGTGTTAATTGATTGGGCGAGTATTTGACTTAGATGTACGTGTCTCCGTGGCCGTTTTACGGGCCACCACTAAGATGTGTACAGACCTTGTGAGAGGAGTTTAGGTACTAGGCCATTTGGTGGTGGTTTTTATCTTTGTGTGGTGGTGGTTTTTATCTTTTCTTCAAGGTGATCTGTTATCTCCCTTTTTATTCATCATTGTTGCAGAGGCTTTACAAGTCTCAGTTCTTGATGCTTGCGACAATGGGATTTATAATGGTTTATCCCTTGCAAATGATGGTTCTAATTTATCCTTATTGCAATATGCTGATGACGCCCTTTTTTTTGGCGAGTGGTCTGCTAAAAATGCTAAGAACTTGGTGAGGATTCTTAGTTGGTTTCAAGATGCGTCAGGCCTTAAAGTGAATATCTCGAAAAGTAGACTTTATGGTATTGGTGTCAATGTAAGTGAAGTAATTAATGTTGCTAATTCTATTAACTGTCAACACAACTCCATACCTTTATGTTACTTGGGTTTACTAGTTAGGAAAAACATGATAAATAAAGAAAGCTGGCTTGGAGTGGTGGATCGAGTTAACTCTAGGTTATCTTCTTGGAAATCTCGTCTACTTTCGATAGGTGGACGTCTCACTCTTTCTAAAGTGGTTCTCCGAAGTTCACCACTTTATTATATATCGATATTTAAAGCTCCCATTATGATTCTAAAACAACTAGAATCCATTAGAAGGCGCTTTTTATGAGGTTTTAAAGATGAGACAAAAGGAATTTCGTGGGTTAAGTGGGACAACGTACTCCAAAGTAGTGAGTCGGGAGGTTTGGGCATCGGTAGTCTAAGAGCTAAAACATGGGGCTTTTTAGAAAATGGTGGTGGAGATTCTTAAATGATAAGAATGCACTTTGGTGCAAAGTTATTGCAGCATTTTATGGTGTTGATGGCGGTTTGAGTTCTAGAATTGGTTCAGGTCTTTACAAAAGTGTTTGGGAAAATGTTATTAGTTCTGGTCAGGTAATTGATACTATTGGTGTCCCCTTTGGTATTTCTTTGCAAGAGATGTGAAAAATGGAGGCGAAACTTCGTTTTGGAATGATATTTGGGTAGATTCAGGGCAAACGTTAAGTTCTTGTTTCCCGCGCCTTTATGCCCTTAAATCTAATAAACATTGTCGTGTAAATGAGAGATGGACGATGTCAAATGGTATTTGGGGTGGAAATTGGGAATGGTGTTCGAGCCCTCGTGGTAGGACTTTAGATGAAGTTAGCGAGCTATCTCGTCTCATTGGGAATCTTGTTCTATCTTCCAAGCAACAAGATGGCTGGAGATGGAAACTTGACCCAAATGGTAAATTCACTGATAATAAAACTATCTAAGCTTATTGATGTTGCTATTTTAGACTCCAATGTTGTGTCATATATGGTAGATTGGAACCGGCTTGTCACAAAAAAGTGAATATATGCATTTGGAGAGCGGTAAATAATAGGCTTCCGACCCGTGCCAATTTGCTTCTTCAGGGCTTACACATTTCATCTTCTATTTGTCCCATGTGTGGCCTTGAGGAGGAATTTATAGAACACAACATCCTATCTTGTGCGGTTGTCTCTCAGTTTTGGAGCAAATTTTGGAATTGGTGGCGTATTAATGACCCCCTAATATGTCTTCGATATCAGACCTGTTGGAACTTTCACCTCATATCTCAAAGAATCATTGTAAAATCTACCAAGCGTCGCTATACGTCCTTATCAGGGAGATTTGGTCATGGCGTAATAGATTTGTTCACGCGGATTTGGTGTCTCTAAGCTCGATCCGTAATGAAGACATCTTTACTCAAGCCCAACTTCTTTTTTTTTGGTGCAAATGGTGAATTTATATTAATATCAAAACTTTACACAAGTTACAATAGTGATACACTGGATTGAAACATGCTTCAACCAGTAAACATTCAAAGTAAAAGATACTAATTGCTATTCTATGTCCAATATCAGATACAATCTTATCAGGGATCATATACCACAGGTTCAACATCATTAACAGAAACAAAGTTTCTTCCATTCTCAGAGATAAACTGCATTCTAACCGAAACCATGCCAGTCTACTCTATATTCACCATTAAGCATCCACCATCTAGCTACATTTCCATATCACTTTCTATTTAAACCATTCAACCAGCAACACCCACAATGGTAAAAATAGAAAAGTGTATGGCTTCACTAGGAACCCATAACCCATCCATGGGGGGGGGGGGGGGGTCTTCCAAAGTAACCTACATTTCCTTCTCTAGAAAGGCTTCAGTTACTTTGGAAACACTCACCCTCCATGATGACCATCCTATCCTCCTGTGGTGATGTATTGAGAAGACCAAGAAGTTTCATCTTTCACACCTCTCTATTCCTCTCATCATACATCACCCTCCTAGATCACTTACCCTTCACAGTGCACAACCCTTCATTATGGTACATCTCTCCAAATTAGACCTCATTCTTTTCCCCATGTACTCATGAGTTTCCTCCCTAGGCCAAACAAATGAGCATATGTATACTAAGAAGGTATAGTCACACCAGAGAGACTCCAAGGTACAAGGTATTGCATACACTGTAGTGATCTGAATCATAACTGATTATGAAAAGAATCTAATCAGTAAAATGTACCATCTCATTCCACTGCACCATTCATCATAAGGTCAACTGCTCAAACAATCATTGTTTTCAAACACCCTCTTATTAATCACTACTTTGATACACTGTTATCCAGCTTTATTTGCATTCCAATCATCCATTATTGTTTCATTTCCTTCCCTGATATTCATAGGAACTTGCCACTGAGTATATACCTTGATTACCATTGGAGACCTTTTCACACTTAAACTTGCCAATTTTAGCCTGATATTATGAATAATTGCTTTGAGGATGTCCTGGGAGCTCTTCTTCTCATTACTAAATACTCTTTTGTTTCTTTCATTCCAGATAAAGTATATGCATGCTGCAAATACTAATCTTCTCAGTATAGTCATAATTGAGTTATTGCAATGCATACTAAACATATTGTTCAGAATGTTCTCCCAATTACCATCCCAATAATCTTGATTAATCCTTTTTCTCATATCATTCCAAATCTCAGTAGAAAACTTGCAATCAAAGAACAAATGAGCAACTGAATCAGGACACTGATTAATCCTTTTTCTCATATAAAATAGTTCTTCTTTAATCTCTTTATCAGTCACATGATCAATCATCTTAACAGCATCTTCAGGGGTTACTTTAGTTGTGATGTTAAGAGTATTTGAGTTGAACTCATTAACATAGCTTGCTTTACCAAGAAAATTCTCAAAGTGTCTCACAAATTGTTCAGCAACATCTTTCCCTTCAACCATTTCCCCTTGCTCATTACAGATAGAATCAATTTTATTTCTATGAATTCTTCCTTTAACTACTGAATGAAAAAACTTACTATTCTTGTCTCCATCACTTAGCCACTCAATCTTAGCTTGCTGAAACAATAACTTCTCTTCATCTTGAACTGCACATTTGTACTCTTTCAAAATCATAGCTTCATTTTCTTTAAGACTAGCATTGTGAGGGTCCCTGTCCACTTCAATTTGAGCAGCTTGCAACTTATCTCTCCACTTAATCACATTCTCATGAAGGTTGCCATGTTTCTAGTTTAGCTTCTTCATATGATACTTTAAAGCTTTCAATTTCTTCACAAGTTTATACATTTTGCACCCTTTAACTTCAATATCCCATTCTTTCTTGACAATCTCTTTAAATTCAGGCTTGTCAGTAATGAAATTCATAAATCTGAAAGCTTTTCTTTTCTTCCTCATAGTTGTGGGTAGAACCAAAACAGCAGGACAGTGATCAGAGGTAAGATGGGGCAAAAATACAGCATTTGAGTTAGCAAACTTGCCCTGGAAGCTAATATTACTGATCACCCTATCAATCTTCTTCAAAATACCATTTCTTGGATTGAGTCTGCTTTGAATCCATGTGAAATGAGTGCCTGGGCTGTTCAAATCTTCAACTTCAATTCTGTCCAGACATTCTTGAAATTCAATCATATCTTGTGTCATACTTGAACCTCCATCTGAGTGATCTTCAATCTTTAGGCTTACATTCCAATCTCCCATAAGAACCCATGCATCATCTTTAATTAAGTTTTTATGTTTTTCAAGGTTCCTCCATAATTCTCTTCTTTCTTTGCCAGTGTTTGCTGCATACACAAAGCTACAAAAGAATTGTTTTTTGCTATTAGTAATTTCAATTAAGCATAACATAGATTGACTACTAGAATGAACTAGCATCACTTGAACATCATCCGGATTCCATCCCACAATGATTCTGCAACCTCTTGAACTCTCTTGAATATTACTAATATATGGCCATCTCCCAAAAACAAATTCACAAGCTTTGTTTAACTGTTTAGAATTGAGATGAGTCTCCAGAGTAGCACAAACACTAAGCTTCTCATTTCTAATAAACTTTTTCACCTCCTTTTTCATATCTTTATTACACATTCCTCTCACATTCCAAGCTGCAATCCTCATATCAGCATTCAAATCCATATTCACTGTTTGGTTTCTTAGGTTAGCAAATCATTTGCCAAACCATTAATTACATCTTCTGCCATATTCTTTGCTACACCATTCACTTCCTCATACACATCTTCCACTTCTTGATTCTCACCATTCCATTTAACCCTATAGTATTCTTGCATTTCCTTGTTCCATTTCCTGAATTCGTCCTGACTAGGTTTCCTCTGATAATCCACATACTTATCAACAAGAATCTTCCCCTCTGTGGTTAAACCTTCTTTGTCACTATTCTCCTCCAATGTTTCAACTACAGAGTATTTATTAGCACTTCTTTTTAAAGTATCCATATTCTCCTTGCTAATATTCCAACTTTTCATAGGACTCTTAGCAGATTTTTCACTAGAATTTTCATTAGAGGTAGCAACCTGATCACCTTTTATACTACTATTTCCAATTTGACCACCCACATTAGCTTCATTCATACTACTAGCTTTATTCTTTGGTCTGTACACTTCTTTGCTTTTACCTTTATCAAACTTATTCCATCCTGCATCTCTATTATTCACATTTCCTTTATCAAACTTATTCCATCTTGCCATACCTTGAATTCTAGCCTTAGCCTGCATGTTGTTATTTCTATTACCTCTGTTCTGCACATCTTTTACCCCTTCATAAGCACTTTTGTTAGCCTCTTCTCTGGCAATTTCCACTTCCTCTTCTGTTCTAGGCCTTACCTTACACTGACTAAAGCTATGCCCAAAAACTTTACAGTGCTCACACTTTCCAAGAGTATTCAACATCAATTCTTTTAGTTCTAATAACTGCTCCATTACCATCTCTGTATTGAACCATTATAAACTCCCTGAAATCATGTTTTGCCTGAACATCAACAAGTACTCTAGCATAACCAATTCTTCCTTTACCATATTGACACATCTGAGCAGTCATATCATCCATAAGAAGAGGTGTACCTAGATAACTTGCAAGTTTACTTATACCCTGAACTGTCCATGCTTCAAGAGGAATATCATACCTTTTAATCCACAGAGGTACATTAGGAGGTTCTTTTTTCTCAAAACTTACATCAGGGCTCCATTTTTGAACAATCAAAGGTCTACCTCCTACCATCCAAGGACTATTTTCAATAACTGCATTCATGCCATTTTCATGCTTAAACTTGAAACAAAACACATCATTATTTGTAGTGAACATTTCCCCAATCCCATACTTACCCCACATTCTCATTAGATTGTATCTAAGTTCATTAAAATTCATTTTACTACCCACAAAGTAACCACATACAGTTAAGTCCCATTTAGTACTTCCCAACATGACCAATTCTTCCTCAAATATCACAACCTCTGAACCATCCTCACAAGTCATAGTAGGCACAAAACAGAGTTTCTTATCTAAAGCCACACTAGTATTACCAACAACTTTAGAAAATAATTTCTTATTATTACCATTAGTACTATCTATACTATTAAGCATACTCACATCATTATTTGTAGTGAACATTTCCCCAATCCCATACTTACCCCACATTCTCATTAGATTGTATCTAAGTTCTTTAAAATTCATTTTACTACCCACAAAGTAACCACATACAGTTAAGTCCCATTTAGTACCCCCCAACATGACCAATTCTTCCTCAAATATCACAACCTCTGAACCATCCTCACAAGTCACGGTAGGCACAAAATAGAGTTTCTTATCTAAAGCCACACTAGTATTACCAACAACTTTAGCAAATGATTTCTTATTATTACCATTAGTACTATCTATACTATTAAGCATACTGGCAGAGTCATTACGATTTACCTTATCACTAGCATCACTAGGAGTACCAGGAGTATCAGAAGTAGTACCAACAGCATCAGAAGTTGTACATTCAGCATCCACTTCAGTTGTCTTACCATCAGTTTTATTCACAACTCCATTTCCAGTCTTACTACTCTCAGCATCAACACAAACTTCATCCTCCATAATCTGACCTATACCTGTTCCATCACCAATATTTTCCTCCATCACAATCTCCTTATTACTAACCCTAACTTCCTTATTCACAACCTCATCCAAATCACCACTATTTTCCCCCAATTCTTCAACCCTAAATTCAACAGTATCCTTTTTAGCAGCAGTATTTGACCTAGAACTGGTTAAATTGCCAACTACAAAATCATTATAATTCGACGGCCTCTTTATTTGTCTTTTATTATTTCTTTTCTTATTCGACATACTACAATTAATACTAGAACAATTAATTCTTCTTAATAAAGACAAAAATTACTCAATCAAAAAATTGGTGCTAAAATGTGAAAATTGGGGATTTTCTCAATACATGCTAAAAATCAGATCGAAGCTAATCATTAGATGCGCAATGAAAAGCTGAATCCAATGGTGCAATCAGAATGAGAATTCACTAAGTATTGAGAGAGAAATTGGAGAAACAGTTGAAATATTGGCAATGGTGAAATGGCGGAAATTAGTTAGAGGAGAGAGAAATTTCAAAAGTGAAATGGCCAAACTCCTCAAGCCCAACTTCTTTCATTGCTTTGGATTTCCAACCGAGGAATTAACAGTTCCATCGATTGGATCACTTGGAAGTCGAACCCGTTTTCTCTCTTATTGTTGGTGATGTAGCTCGGTAGCTTTTCTAATTGGAGGTTGTTTGGTTATTTTGTGTTTTAGGTGGTAATCTTTGTTTTCCTTTTGTAGATTTTCTTCTTGTAGATCTGCTGTTTTGTACTTTTATTCCTCCTTTGCGAGGCTTGTTTGTTATATATAAGCTTGGCCGTTTAAAAAAAAATAAAAAAAAAAGAAAATAAAAAAATAAATAAAAAATAAACTCATTTACTCAAATCAACATCCAACACTACCTAAAAGTGCAAGTTTTAAGCTAATAAAAGTATAAAAATTGATTGAAAAATATCGTTATAAGTGATGTGTAATAAGCAATAAGAAGAAAGATTTGAAACAGATGACGCGTAAATGACGTGGACAACTAGAAATAACGTGTATTTTAGTTTAGTGACGCAGACTATAGTAATCCAGTTAGTAACAAGTTACTAGTCAATGAAGTAATATGAATGTAGCTTTTCTAATTGTTAAGTAGTTAACAAATACTAACAAAGTTTGGTAACTTGAATGAAAAAAACAAAGTGAACATTTTTGCAAAGTTCACAAAGATATTTGTATATTTCCCTTTCTTATCATCACATAATCTCTAACAAAACCCAACAGCCAAAATAACCAGACACTATCACCTCTTTGAAACATGGTGATCATCTGGATACCGCATGAAATAAGTTCATTTATTCACAGGCCAATTAGCATACATCAAACCATTCTAACAACCAGCAACAACTCTCAACTCAAGGGTGTAACTACCATCACCAATTTACAGGCAGACATTTTAACAAACAGTTGGCGTGCAGCTCAATCACATCAATAAATAAATATAATGTCACTTGTTGTAATGACTAATGACACGCTTCATCTCCCTCTTTATTCCTTCTCTTGTTTATGCTGCGAAGACACTGACCGGACCTTTGTCGGCGATATTCCGGTCACCGGAGCTGCAGTTCTTCCTTGAACCTGATGGTCATCAACATTCTATCATCTTTCATATTAGTAACACTCAGGTAATATAAATTTATATAATTTATGTTTTTATAAATTGTTTGTTTGGTTATTAGTTAATTAATTAATTAATTATAGTTTGAATTTATGTGAGGTAATGTTGATTGATTGATTGATTTGAATTAGGGTTTTTGTTTTTGGTTTGATTTGTGTTTTAATTGATTGGGCGAGTATTTGACTTAGATGAACGTGTCTCCGTGGCCGTTTTACGGGCCACTGCTAAGATGTGTACCCAGTGAAAGTTTCAAAATAAGCCAAAGAAAGTGAGCTTATGAAACATAAGCCCAAAACCAAATAAACCGTAAGCAGGCTATATAAGCCGAAACAAACACCCCCTTATTAAGCAGAAAAGCACTTTTTTCATCCAAGTTGCTTGTTTCATGTTAGTCTGTTAGATATTTCATATTGAATTGAAATGACTTTTTACTCTCGTATTTAACCTAAAACATTTTATAACTGAACTTGATTGAAAATGTTGTTGTATAAAATAAGCAAATCCAAACACCGGTTCCAAAAGTACTTATTTTTAAGCAGAAGCACAAGCAGAAAATATAAGCAATCCCAAACACCAACATAGTAAAAAATGAAATAACAATACTCGTAAAAATAATAATTCAATTGAAATTTTCAACCAAGTTTATTAATAGAATGTTTTAAGGTTAAATATGATTGTTAAATGTAATTTTAGTTTGATATATCAAATAAACAAAACGAAATAAACAGAAAGTGTGTGGATGGAGAAATGGCTTTTCTGCTTAAAAAAGCGGAAAAGCAGAAAAATAAGCAATCACAAACGCCTTATTGAGGTTTCGAAAATAAAATATTTTTAGCTGAAATGGTTAGCTTAGATGTAACATTCTAGTTGGTTGTTAAAAAGTTACTTCGGCTAATTTATCTATGGTAACCTCTTTCAAAATGACACAAAAACAAAAACCTTACATTGTACAATGTTTTCAACTTCGATACCTTAAATTGAGATAAAAAAAAAAGTTGAATACCTTATAGTTAACTTGGCTTAAAGTATGATACTTTCTGTGTCATTTTCCCTTTGATTAATAAATGTTCTAACATAAGGTAAGCATTGATGCTTTGATTTGCGTGATTGTGCTAATTTAGCAACATTGCTATTAATTACGTTGTTTGATTTGTTAATTGATTAGTTGAAGTTGTGAATTTATGCTATGCGTCAAGCTTGATGCATTGATCATGTGTGTACTAATTAGGGTTATGTTTTGACTTTATTTATGTTATTGTGTTCTATACTGTTTGTAAATGTTAATCATGCAACACTGATGTTGAACACTGACGTTGAGTGCTTACTAGAACCCACTTATTTATTTAAGTATATGCTGTTTGAGCTGTAAAATTTTGCCATTTTGTGGGTCCTGTTTATGGGGATTTTGTGTACATTGGACTTTGGATGGAGATGATAGATTGAGTAAAATAGATTTAAAGCTCTTTTGTTTATAGTTTGGGTATACGTGTTAATTTCTTATTGTTTTGGATGTTACAGCTTTACAGGTTAAGTGAAGTTCAATCACTTTGTGTATCCGAAGGTTATGAAACGGCGAAAGAGGTATGCGGAATGTTGTTAATCTGTATTTTTAACTGCAACTCGTTCGTTTCTATTATTTCTCTAATCGAACCAGTTTAAATGATATCCTGATACGGGTATGCGTTAGCATGTTTCCATATTACTTATTCTAGGAGAGACCACATTCCTATTTATTTTTTATAAATATAAGTAAAGTTGTTGCTGTATATGTGTGTTGTTATGATGTGCAACATGCATACATTGCTAGATGTTGACTGTCAATATTCTTACGTTTGAATCAGAAAACTTATTCAAAGGGAATAACTATTCAATTTAAAGACGAGGAGGAAAGTAGCTCCTTCCATGGTGCATTTGAGCAATGGAAAAAGGAAGTAGCTATTCAAGGTCTGTTAACTTATTCAAGCTCTATTTATCATATAGTGTTGATACCAGCTCTTAATTTTTTGTAAATTTCTTTTTCATCTAATTACGCATATTGATTGACACTAAACACTTAAACAGAAGAGCGAAAAAATTAAATTACTGTAGGATGGCCATGGTAATCACACTCCATTAAATTAATATACATGAAGGAGTAAATGAGTTGTTTATTTAATTTCTCTGTAGGGTCAAGTTTACCAAATGGAACAGTGTCTTCCTCGAAAAGCAAGTTCGATGATAAAATTGAAGCATCATCTGCTAAGATGTATTTCCATTACTACGGGCAACTGCTTCATCAGCAAAATATGATGCAAGATTATGTGAGGACAGGTGAATATACCACCTTTCTTGTCCTGTTTTTGAGGCACATGTACCGCATTGTGCTGTTAAGGTGTCTTGTAATTTATTTAAATAATCATGTCTCAGATGATTTTTTTGGCCCTCAATGGAGCTGAAATGTATGATTAATGTTGCTTTCTTTTTTTAGGTTCCTACTATGCCGCAGTTATTGAGAACCATGTAGATTTTGCTGGACGGGTAGTGGTTGATGTTGGTGCTGGAAGCGGCATACTATCATTGTTTGCTGCACAGGTGTTACTAATGAATACTATATAGGGGTGTTTAGATTTGCATTTTGGAATCCTCTGATTATTGGGACTTGAAATTGCGATTATCAGTGTTTAATGTTTGGATATACATATTCTGGCTCTAGGAATACAGGGATCAAAATATGTTTTCTTAACTAGTTTTGTACCGGCTACTTCAAAACCAATTAATCATGTTTTAATAGAGTTACTTCTGTAACATCTTTTTTGCCCCAATCCTGGAATCTTTATATTTCCATTCCATAAAGCCTACATCCAAAAATCAACACACTATCATGTACTCTTATTGAGAAATGGTTGTCATATGTTATGGACTAATCACACAGTTTCTCATCCTCTTTGTTTCTTCTCTTGTTTAGGCTGGTGCAAAACATGTTTATGCTGTGGAAGCGTCGGAAATGGCTGACTATGCTCAAAAGCTTATTGCTGGGAATCCTCTCTTGGCACAACGAATTACGGTTAGTGCCCTTAGTACAAGCTTGGTTACTTATATTGTTGGATGCTTATCATTTGGAGGTATTCTTGGCATCGTCATGTAGGTTATCAAGGGCAAAGTTGAAGACGTAGAATTGCCTGAGAAAGCCGATCTATTGATCTCAGAGCCTATGGGTAAGCTCATCAGGTCATGTTCATATTGTCTTATGCAGTTTTATTTGACGAATAACAGATTACTTGCTTATGCAATTTAGTTGGTAAAAAAAACTGGTCATCTTTTTTTTACAGGCATTGTTAGTGAATGAAAGAATGCTCGAGTCCTATGTCATTGCAAGAGATCGTTTTCTTGTCCCTAATGGGAAAATGTTCCCTAGTGTTGGAAGGTGGTCTTAGCTTAATGACGCTTTCTCATGTTATCATGATTTAAAGGCATCCTATGAATTTTTGATGTGATGAGTGGTCAATATATAATTAAAAAGTTGCAGTTATTTCTTCAAATGATTGACATTTTATGCATTGAAAGCTTGTAGTATATTTTTAAAACATAATATATGAAGTCAAAGTGATATCTTGTACTTGCCATATATGTACGTATACGCCTTTTGACGTAGGATATCTCTATGTTCGTTTTATTTTGTAGAATTCACATGGCACCATTCAGTGATGAGTATCTCTATGTTGAAATTGCAAACAAGGTATGATCTATTTTATTGTTTGTGATTCGTTTTGTATTGTGTGTTAATGCTTCTTGTTCTTTTGCTCATTTATCCTTGGACAATTTATAGAATGTTCAATTCTAGTTCTCATGAAATATTTAGACATTAGAGTAGATCAAGAGTATCTTGATTATTATATGCAGAAAGTGAAAGTGTTCTTGATCCTTGTTTGTGCATGCAGGCCCTGTTTTGGCAGCAACAGAACTATTATGAGGTTGATTTGACAGCTTTACACGGAACTGCATTTCATGGATATTTTTCACAGGTTTGTCTTGGCTGCATAAATTGCAAAATAACTGAACATGTTCTAGATTTTCCATGAATGTTAACATGAGGTTTACGAGAACTTTTATGTTTAATGACACCTTCTGTTCGCAACCAGCTATGTCAGGTTTATTGTATTGTTGTATTGATGTTCCGTGATCGGTTTGAACCCTGATAGGATTTCTGCAGCGTCCTTTTTTCAACTAGGCTTTATTATCAAACGCTTACTACTAGAACTGTTTGATTGAACCCAAGTATTGTGATGCTCTAAATATCAACCATAACAAATGCACCATAACTTAGATAAAATGACTAAAACAGGTTGCAAAAAGCTTAGAAGTGTTAAACTTTGGAAGATTAAAAGATTGGGGATTAAGAATTAAAGGACTGGAGATTAAAGAATCAGGATGTATGTATATTAAAAAAAAAGAGTAAATTACATATATGGTCACTATGGTTTGTTGGTTTTTGCACATTTAGTCACTGAACTTTTTTTTTTCACCAGGTCTAGTCATTGAAGTTTCAAATGGATATGGATCCAGTCCAATTTCATTACATAAAAATATAAAATGCTCATTGTGGTTTTGCTAAAATTACATAAATGGTCACTGAGGTTGACTGTATCCGTAACTATTTGAAACCTTAATGACTGAACTTGGTGAAAAAAAAGTTCAGCGACTAAATCTGCAACAACCGACAAACCATAGTGACCATTTATGTAATTAACTCTAAAAAGTTTAATAAAGAAGGTAGTATTAGGCCTAATTCTAACAGTGTGAAGATTCACTGGGAAGGTATAGGGTATTTATAATATCATCTATAGGATTATTTGACGCTATCTTAAGAGAAAAAGTATGCAAGATTGCACTCTTCAAAATTACTAGAATATGCCATATATATTCAGATGCACAAGTTATAAGGGGATCAAAATTACGGAATTCACTAGTTTTTTTAGTTTATTTAATGGCTTTTTTATGTTGAATTTTGTTCTTGTCATTGCTCTTTCATTTGTTTAAAGTATGGTTATGTTTGATACTGTCTGCAGCCAGTGGTTGATGCTTTTGATCCAAGGCTATTAGTTGCGCCTGCAATTTCCCATGTCATCAATTTTACTACTGTCAAGGTATTGCTCTTTTTGATTGCTAATCATAGTAGATAATGTTACCCTCTGTCCTCCTTGAAGACTTCTATGATGTTCTTTCAAAAGATAAAACTATGTTCTAAAGTGAAGCTCGGAGCTAAAAGCATAAAAGATCTTGGTGCTAGTATGCCGAGACAATTCGATAGGGCTGAGCAAAGGTTCAAAACCGAACTGACCCGACAAAAACCGAACCGAAATGGAACCGAATATGGTTGGTTCGGTTTAGGTGTGTTTTTGTCAGTTATGGGTCGAACTGAACAGACCCGACCCGAAACCGAAAACAGGAAAAACATGAAACCGAGACCAAACCTAAAGGCTGCTGGGTCGACTCGGTTTTTGTCGGTTCGGTCGGTTTTGTCGGTCCGGTTCGGTTTTGGGTCGTCCATGCTCAGCCCCACAACTCGAGCTCATAAACATAATAAAATCCTAATATAACCTAAAAAGGATATTTATTCTTGATTCATGTCACTATATGAAAATACATATCACAATTGTTGTATAAATGTCATTTTCAGGAAGAGGACTTGTACGAAATCAACATTCCTTTGAAATTCACTGCTTCTGTTGGAACAAGAATACATGGTTTGGCATGTCGGTTTGATGTTCTATTTAATGGCAGGTAATAGTTTATATGCTTAATGGGAATTTTATTTTATATGGATAGAAACAGGGCTGTTTTTTTTGAAAGAATGATAATAATCATTTTTTGAAAGAATGATTAAAAACAATTACAATGGATAAATTTTTTACTTTTGGCAACTTTTAACTTGTTTTTTATCCCTTAAACACATTTGCCCCGTTTCTTTTATGCCTGGTGTTTTGCCTTACTAATTTTGTTTCTGCATTAAATGTTTTGATCTACAGCACGGTATTAACTTAACCATGTCAGGTTGGTTGTCAAACTGCTATTTTCGTTTTTCTTTCATTTTGCAAGTGTATTACGGCTATAGTTGTATTAGTGTGGTTTGGTGAAATTATGGTTATGGAAATTACAGAATTCATTCCTGTGGTTTGGTGAAATTATGGAAATTGTCCCTCACTGATACCATTTTGCATAAATGATCCTTAAATGTGGTGTTTGTTTTCAGTTTTGGTCCCTAACTGCTGAATACCAACATCGAATCTAGTTACGTACTTGAGGGACCAAAAGTGAATGCAACAAGTTCATTGAAGAGCTATTTATATTCGCAAGTGATGATTTCTGTATTTTTACTAAACCACAAGAAAGATTTCTGTAATTTACTCTTCTCTACTTTTTCAGTTATCTGAAAAGTTAATGCATAAAACGACAAATATGACATCTTGCAAAACAAAGAAGAGACAGGTTTGTGAGATGCATCTAAACGTCTCTTTAGTTTAGGTTAAATGATTGGCAATTAATTAGTTTTGTAGTTCCTGGTAGCTGATATGTGTATCTGAATACTAAAAAACTGAATATTGTGGCTTCAAATAGGGATGGCAACGGGTCGAGTTTGGGTCGGGTTTTAGTGAACCCGTACCCATACCCGTTTATAATATCCATACCCAAACCCGCTTCAAAACCCGTCGGGTACCCAATTAATATTATCCATCGGTTTTCCGGGTTTTCCCGCGGGTTTCGGTTATCCCCAATTGAATAATATATAGACAAAATGACGGTATTAAAATTAAGTGACACTAAAATCCACCGGAAAACAAAGAAAACACCCTAATATAATCATTTTTTTAAAAGTTAAAGAAAATGAATATAGTATCAAACGATTTAATACTTTAATAATTCATTTACAAAATAAAATATGTTATGTAATAGAGATACGTATATAAAAAAAAATATAATGGAAGAAATTATATATAATACATATAAATTCTAGTTAATTTTAATATCAATAAAACGGGTATAGATTCGGATAAACGGATACGGGTACGGGTAATTGGGCGGGTATTACCAGAACCCGTACCCGAACCCGTACCCGGCTAAAAATTATATCAATACCCAAACCTGCATCCAAACCCGCCAACCCGCCCCCGAACCCGACCCAACCGGTTCGGGTTTCAGTTTTCCCCGTCGGTTTCGGGTGCTTTTGCCATCCCTAGCTTCAAATTACATTAATCAGATCATCAAGTTACAAATGCAAACATAAACACCCCCGTGACCTTTTTTTGATTTGTGTTGTGTAGCTAAAATGTGGGGCCCAGGTGCTGAACACGGAGGAATACTACAAACGTCAAGCTGTAGACTGGATCTAAAAGAGCCATATTATCGAATGTCGCAACCACAAGCCTACTCATCGTCCCAAGATCAATAGCCTAATCAGCTCTTGCAATCGCAGGTACCCATTAGCTTCCTTCATTGAATGGATTATTAATATAACAACAAATAATTAGCTCGTTTAGTTTTCTCCTAAATTACCCGTGCCGTAATCATATGTGCATGAGTCTATTACAGGAATGATCCTTCCCTTGACTTGTTAAAGAGAAAAATATCACCATAATTGATCCTTCTCTTACATGAGTAAACTAGTCAATTACTGGAATGATAAACAATTGTTTGGTAGCTTGACTGTTTTTCGTTCAAATTACAGGATTTACAACTTTCCTCTCTGGATGAAGATGGGTCGGATTTCATTCAACAACCGATAAATGATTCCGGAGTCCAAATTCATTGACCTTTCAGTGACGTAATGCATTTGATATACACAAACGGTCTAAGATTTCTGGAAACGTGATCCATCATGTAACATTATACTAGGCACCAAGAAATGTCAGGCGGGTTCTTTAAACACTGCTCTATACTCTCGTGTATCATTTCAATGCCTGTAAATTAGGTTGTCATGTTTGACCGATTTATTGCTTGTAGAGTGTTTGCATTCTTATCGTTAAAGTTGACTAATTATTAATTTTTAGCTTCGAAATAAAGTTGACTTTCGTGCACATGAAACTTAACTATATCGTGTGCCCTTTTGCTTGTTTTGTATATGGGTTATTTAAAGGATTTCTGAGTGAGTGAGGTGGTGTCAAAAGAACGGGACCAGTTGAGGCATTGTATCGATTATGTGGTTAGGGCTGATGTAGCTAGGTTGAGACTGGTAGTGATCAGTTAGCAGAGCCTGCTACTAGTATCAAGGACGGTCTTCAATAAATCTACGGCAGTACCTATTATAAAACTCTGGTTTGCTTTCTAGGTTTTATAATCAAACACTATAATAAGAAATATATTTTACTGCCTAATAACAAGATGTAAATATGTCAAAAATCTAACTAAAGCTTTTTCTTAGTTTGTGACCCAATAAACCTAATTCAACAAGTTGGGTGCTTGTTTATGTAGCCATTGCCATGCAAGCATTGAACAGCCCTGCTGAAAAAGCTTAAGATTGACGATACATCACCGAAATCAAGTTCATGTGTTATGAAAGGTTCATTGTGGTATCTATACATGAGTGTTATAGTACAGAGTGATGAGATACTTGGCATTTAGAGAGCAACTTGGTTGTTCAGAAGCCCAAAGGATGAATTTGGTACTACTCTTGTAGCTGTCTTTTTGAAAAATTTCTTCATAGACAAAGAGCTTTTCTGCCAAAGGGCTTCTAGCTGGAACAAGCCTTTTTTTTTTTATTTTTTTATTTTTTTTTTAAATAAATAAAATTGTAATGTATATACTGTGAAGTCGTTAATTTGTCTCTTCTAAAGATGATAGGGATCATGATGTTGTGAACACATCTCACTGAAGAGGGAGCTAAACTTTCTCCTTGTATAAACCAAGACCTCCATATGATAAAACAAACGTGAAGTGGTCACGCTAACCTTCTAAAAAAAGGGGATTTACTTGGTGTGACTCTGTGTGCCGGTGGATTCAAACATAGTTTTTACTATTATCCGGAGCAACAAATAGACTAAATAGTTCTTTTACAATGGCCGAAACTCGAGGCCACATACAATGAGGCCAGACATAGTTCCTTCAAGACTTGTAAATTTCATATTCATAGAAAGAGAGTCATCCTTGAATTCATGAGCTGAGTTAAATTTCCACAGTTGAATCTCCATCCATTCATCTTCCCTTTGTTTTGGAACCCGAGTAATATCATGTATATTCCATGGATCTGGGGTTACAAAATAGAGAAATTCAGCCTCTTTGTTTTCTTGGTGGAGTATATCTCTTACTTTCACCGGACAATGCATTCCTTGGCAGTTTTCTGAAAGCTTGAACAAAAGGTAGCACACGTATTGGGTATCCGGTGACAGCATTTGACTAGTGATCATACAGTTGATATGAAATACTTTTTGTGGTAAAAGCTCAATCACCTCCTGAAATCTGCATGTACGATATAGATAATACAATTACTCAACAAAGTCGAAATTGAAGACATAACCAAATCCAAGAAGCTAAGTGATACTTTTGTCAACCATCTATACATTATTCTTCAATATCTTACTCGGAAATAAAGCATAGATGAGCACAACCTAATTTAATTTGGATAAGTTTTTGGTTGAAGAAAGTCGTAACAAAATTAGTTCAGAAAAGCAAACCTGGATTGCGCTGATGGTGTTGAAGTAAAAAGATTCACATTCGAGGATTTGTATAAAGCTATCTTTGCCGAAAGTATAAGAAGCTTCTTTCCGTCTACTTCACCCAACCAGAACAACTCGTCATAGTTTCTGGATATCTTAAATATTTCTTCGAAGTTAGTCGGCAATTGTTGCACCTGATCCGCACCAAAGTTTGATTTCAAGACTTGGTTGACTTCCTTTAACTTTCCGATTTCTTCATGTTTCAACTGCAAACAGATCATGTTATGAATATGCAAAATTAGAATATGAGCTATTTTTTCCATGCATCAACCCCCTCTATACAACAACATAAACAAAAGAATATAGTATAAAACAAAGGAGTATTTTAAAACTTACCTTCTCAATGGCTCGAAATTCAATGCCTTCAACATAAATCGCACCATCTCCACAATGGTAAGATGAAAAGCACTCAAGTAGAAACTCAAAAACAACGTCTTTGCTTTCATTCAAAAATCGGTACAACTCAATCATCATCCATTCGTTGTCTCTCCATGTTGCAAAATATGCATTAAGACTTTCTTGTCCCTTTGTATAATTTAGGCCAACATACATGGGTTTTCTTGCAAAGTTTCTTGATTCACAAAATTTGAAGACTAAGTAGACACCATAAACAACATTTGGAGATAAAAATTGAGCTCTTGTCTCGATTTCCATGTTCAAGTTGGAAATATCTAACATCTCGGCTACTATCCCAAACCTGCACATATTATGAATATTCAAGTCTAAATCAGTCATAGCCTTTATTCCCGTACACTTCTTCTTTTGAATTTCGTAATTTATTGTAACATGAGTTTTAATTATATACAGTATTAAAATTTATTGTATCAAACAAATCTCTATTTAAATAAAGGTAAGAATATTATCAAAATTTATAATTCACGTACATGAGAACAGAGCACTCAAAACAGGTAAACTTATAGTTCCCAATCATATAGTGAGTATTAATATACTTTTCATGCATTAAACGGTAGAGTAACTAAATTAAAAAAAAAAAAAAAAAATACTTAATTAAAATATACTTCTATTAACACTGCATATGTATGCTTATGACTTAATACTAAAAAATTAGAGATAGGGGAGAGAGAACAACCTTGATTCTGGAAGAGATTTCCACTCATGCGGACAACTACCTATGTAAGAAAACATTGTGGCGGACACCATTTCATTTCTTTCTCTATCTCCATCGAATGATAGCAACTGTTATACAAAAAAATAAAAATAAAAAATAGACTCAATGTTATGATGTGTAATATAAACGCATGTGTGAGTATGAACTATCCTTCAAAAGGTAAAAGAAGCATAAAATACCAGAAATACAACATAACCGAGATATGAGAATGAACTGATTACCACTTTATCTTGTTGAAGGAGGATTCCTTTTGAAAAAATGTTGTAAATATCCTCTTTTTTGATGGTGGAATAATCATCAGGGCACTTTGACATCTCGATTATTTCTTTATAGTCTTTTGGCAATTTGGGTTCCCATTTCTCATAGTCCTCCTGTATATACATTAACCAATTAATAAACTCATGTTTCATACAGTTACCTTCTCACAGTTTATAAAATAGTTAAACGCCATAGTTTAGATATATATGAATCAAAAGTTTACCACTATTGTCAAACTATAAAAACTTACCTGAAATTCCAATGATTTCTTGAGTTGTGTGACCACTTCATCAGCTGTTGGCCGTCTTTCTCTCCTGTGATGTAAGCATTGAAAGGCAATCCTTGTGAAGGTAATATATGACTGTGGCGCAATTTGTTCTTTGATACCCTCGAACACTAACTTATCAAGTTTACCTTCATAGTAGTGTTGTTTAGCCAAAAAGGGTAAATAAAGATACTCATCATCTAGCTCTTCAGATGAAAGTTTCCCACACAATATGTCAAATAAAACTGCACCCAACGAGAATATATCAGATTCTTTGGTTAAGAAGCCTGTTTTCGAGTATAGTGGGTCACGATAGCCGATTATGCCGGTAACATTGTCGATGACATAGTCTACAATATTCTGATTTGTTGGACATACTAAGGAAAGCCCAAAACCAGTAATTTTTGCTTTCCAGTCATCAAACAGTAGAATGATGTTGCTTTTGATGTTCCTATGTATCACCATATCTGGACTTGAAACTGTTCCATGAAGGAACTCCAACCCTATTGCAATATCAATGCATATTTTAAGCCGCATCACCCATGTAAGACTATCATCGCTCAAGTACTTATCAAGACTTCCTTTGGATGCAAACTCATAAACACTAATTTTCTCATCCTCTTCATCACAGTAGCCTACAAGACCAATAACATTTTCATGTTTATACTCCATAAGGATTTCCAGCTCTGTCATAAACTCAGCTTCTCCTTCATCAGACCTCCAATCCAACTGCTTTGCAGCAATGATGTTATCTCCATGAGCAACTACTCCTCTGTATACATTCCCAAAACGTCCATGTCCAATGATATTGTCTTCACTGAAGCCTTTCGTGGCCAACTTTATGTCTTCAAATGACAGTTTGAGGCTGTCCTTGTGGTTCTCCTGTGAATCATAAGACAGCCAGTCGATTTTATAAGTTAAAAACAGAATGAACTACTTGCTATCTAAAATGCGTTTGTGAATTTTAGGTTCTCAGTCTGCAAGTTCATGTCAAGAAAAAAATATATACACATCAAGGGGGGGGGGGGGGGGGGGGGGGGGGGGGGGTTTACAATTGCTAGAATTTGATAAAATGGTTAAGCACTAAGTTTGAGGATTAAAATAGTATTTACACAAGGTATAATGTATGAAAGGTCACATACATGATGAACAATATGAGGAGATTATAAAGTTATATTTTAAATCCATTACTTACCTGAAAGTTTAAAGCTTTTTTGAGTTCGTTGATGACAACGTCTATTGATGGACGTTGGACTTGAGTTTCTGCTATACATCGAAAAGCGATTTTTGAAAATATGTCCAAAGACTCTTTATTGGGTCCTTTACTTAAAGAAAATCCATTTTCATCGGTCTCTTCCTTTATCATGTGATCAACAATTTCCATTAGCCTTCGCTTCTCAAAATGATGTCGTGCAATGGGTGCAATCCCGTTCCCATCAACGTCGGTGAAAATACGATCATAGGCCAACCTCCCAGTCAAGATCTCAAACAATAGTACTCCAAAAGAGTAAATGTCTGATTTTTTATTCAATCTTCCATACTTCTGATACTCTGGATCAAGATACATATTTGTACCTGCAATCGTATTGATATTGAGAGTGCTCGCCTCTTGGTCTACTGGGTGAAGTTTGGAGAGCCCAAAATCCGCAATTTTTGCAGTCCAATTATCACCCAATAGAATATTTGCGCTCTTGATGTCACGGTGAATCATCTTTTGTTTGCCATGATCTGTGTTGTTGTGAATGTAATTCAAGCCATGTGCAATATCAAGACATATCTTTATACGTTGAATCCAAGTAAGATTAGCCATTTTATCACTACTTCCCAAATAGTCTTCAAGACTTCCTTTAGAAGCATGCTCATAAACCAGGATCATTTCACCATTACCTTCTGAACAAACGCCAAGTAGAGAGATTATGTTATCATGCTTACAAGTAGTTAGAGTTTCAATTTCTAAAATGAACCCTTGTTCTCCTTTTTTATTGTGAATGCGCTTTACAGCTACCGTGCTTCGTTTTCTGGGTAAATCGCACTTATTCACACCTTCTATTAACGAGGAGTTACTGCTATCGAAATGTTCAAGATCTGCTATGTACACTTTACCGAATCCGCCTGACCCGATGCAAAATGCCTCGTCAAATTTGTTGGTAGCCTGGATTATATCATTTAGTCGAATCTTCAAGTGTTCCAAGTTCTTCCCCTGCAACATTATGGAGTTATGCAACACCAAATTAAATAGAAAAGAACTTTTTTTATGCATGACCGACATTTATAAAATGTGAGAACACCCAAAAGCTAACAGTTGATCTGTTTTAAGTTACTTAACATATGCCATGTTTCAAATAACGAATGAATTAGGCATAGTTTCTTATTGGGTATCGCTTTCGGTATTGGTACGATAAATGTATGAAGCGAACAAAAGCGCGTTTTCATGGCCGCGTATTGTGGTGCCACACATATAGTTTCAATAGATTGATAAATTAGTATCGAAGAACAATATGTAGAAGTTATAATGTTGAACTCGATAGTTATATTTTAAAACAAAAAATAGAAAAAGAGTGAAAGAAAAGCACGGTGCTATGTGTAGTTTGGTCTCATTTATAGTTGTAAGCTAGTATGTAACTCAGGTGAATTTAAAATCTTATCAACTTTCTAATACTATTTATAAAGAGAAAATGTTCAAAAAGTCAAGAATTGATAAGTGAAAAAATTAAATTAATGTTTTGCTTAAATTACCTTTAATTAATGCATTTACCACTCTTTAATACCTCTAATTTAAAATCTAATCAATACTTAAATGAATACATGAAAACTTACATTACATGTTCAAATTTTTTGTCAACTTAAAAATATGGAAAGTTAAATGAATAATTAATAAATGAAAACATGAAAATGTAAAATTGTTTTGTCAACTTAAGAATGAATACACATGTATATAAAAACAAACTTTTAAATAGCAGTGGCGAAGCTAGAAAATTTTGAGTGGGGGTCGGGATCTAAATTTTTTTTTCCTAACCCTATTTTTCGGGTAATATGTTGGGGTCGGTGATTCGATTCGGGTCGGGTCAAAAATTAAATACTATTATTATTAAAAAAAAAAAAAAAAGTTTCAATCACTAAAAATGAAGTTATGGTATTATTCTTCACCATTTTTTTTAATGGGCTAAGTAATAGATTTTAGTTTGAGATTTGGTTTGTTAATGGATTTTAGTTTGGATAGATGGCTTATGTAAAATGTAACGGATCAATTTTATTGCTTATGTATAAAAAAAAATTCACAATTAAAATGGGGGGTCGAAACCGAATATACCGAAATTTTTCTACACGAAAACTATATACCCCCTACATCGCAAAAAAAATTTCGGGGGGTCGGGCGCCCCTCCCCGCCCCTATATAGCTACACCATTGTTAAATAGTAGACGAGTACCCGTGCATAGAAACAAAATTTTATAGCGGCAGATAGTTATAATATTTTGGTTACACAAAACGTTACACAAACCGCTTAACCAAAATATCATTATAATTAAATGTCGCTATAAAATCTCGTTGATATGCACGGGTACTCGTCTAGTAATAATAATAAGCCTAAATAATTAGAATAATTCATACTTGGGTTAATTAGCATAAAATAAATTACTTTACATGTGGTTTAAGATGTTTTATACGTGGTTGATATTTGAAACCCGATATTTTATATAAGGTTTTCACTATCTTCTCAACCATTTTATAGCGTTTTCTTCATCATAGCCTTATAAATGATATACCATTTTAAAACATAGTCCTTGAACATATAGTTAGCTATCCAAAGCTAAATTGACATAAGAATGGTGTTAGTTTGTTATTTTTTGTTTTTAATTCTATATTATATTTATTTAAAAGTTCGCTGGCCTAAATTAAGAAATAATATTTGTTATGATTCATGGTTGTATATATAGAAGCGATGTAGGTTCCATAAATGTATGAATGGAATTGATTTTCTATCTAGCCACCTAGGTATCATTTTTATGGTTTTTATTGCATCTATGGGGGAAGGAAATTTTTTATTATTAAGTTAAACCATTATCCATTTGTTTACAGGGGTTGGTCGACGGGGATCGAATCCAGCTAAGGTTGGTGGATTTAAAAAACCCCAACTTTCACATATGTCTCGAGGTTTATAGTTTGATGACATGACTAGTTTACAAACTTTTTTAAAGCTCTATTTATACAATCAATGTTATCTATAAAAATCTTAGTTTTATTATAAAAAAAACCCTAACTTTTAGATATGATACAATTTCTTTGGTGAGGAATAGTGGTTATACAGTAAACCAGACAATAACAGTTGGTTGGTTTAAAACATATAAGTGACCTATTTGTAGAATTAAAAAATGGTATAGTGAGGTTATAGTGGTTATACAATAAACCAAACAATAACAATTAGTAATGTAGAGTAACTCTTATTTACTAATTCGGATAACCGGCATCAAATTAAAAGTTTAAGGAAAATAATTACCTTCAAATGATCTGATGATGTGGCGTCAAATGCATTTCTTGGAAGTTCCTAAAATGTTATTTGCAAGAGAATAGGAAATGAGTTTGAAAAATATAACAATTATTATTACATAAAGATGAGTAGATGATAAACAAAGCTGATGTTCTTACTGGATTTTCTTGTTTCCGTTGAAATTCCAACGCTTTCTCAAGTTTTTTGACAACCTGATCTATGTATGGACGACCTGCTCGTTCCTCTTTTATGCACCAATATGCTATATCTGAGAAGATTTTTAATGATTCTGGGTCCATCTGTTTTCGTAAATGTGGATCGATCATATCATCCAAATGAGATTTGGTCGGTTGACTTAACAACAGCTCTCTCAACTCATTTTCATCTTCGTCTTCATCTTCATCTCCTACACTCCTTCCGCATAAGACTTCAAATAATACAACACCGAACGAATACACATCTGACTTGTGGGTCATACCGCCAGTCTTTTTATATTTTGGGTCCAGGTATGCATCCTTAACAATATCACGAGTAAGAAAAAGACGGTGCCTCCGAGCTACTGTATTTTTGAACGAATGTCCAAAACCAGATAACTTGGGTTCCCATTTGTCATCTAGTAAAATTTGTGAGCTCCTGACATTGCAATGTATGACACTGAAATCGCGTCCAGCATCATAATGGATGTAACTTAATGCATTTCCAACACCAACACATATCTTCAACCTTTGCATCCATGTAAGAGTCTGGTCACTTAGATACTTTTCGAGACTTCCGTTGGCCTCCCACTTGTATATAATAGCCTTCCCCTCCTCATCATCATAAAACCCAATAGGAGACACTAGATTCTTATGTTTGAGACTCGAAAGCATCGAAAGCTCCATCCAGAACATTTTGCTCTCATCTTTTTCATAATCAGATTTATAAAACTTTCCAAAGATATCGATGGACTGTTCGGAACGCAAGAGACGACTTTTGAAAATCATTTCATCTCTGTTGATAATATTTTCTTCATCAAAATTGTTGGATATTGATTCCATATCTTGATCGCTGAGTTTTAAGTGGGATAAATCTTTGAGGAAAGACTTTGTGTTTTTGCTGACTTGGGATTCATTGCCTATAGATGCGAAGGTTACTGATCCCTATATGTGTAGATTAACAGGATGTAACACTTCAGTTAGGTTGATTGATCAATTAAAATATTTATTAGACAGTCTAAATGGTAAGAAGTAAGTACATATAATACGGGATCTTGTGTATCACTCTCAAGATATTTTTTACATGAGTCATTTTCAATGGGCTGATAATTAAAGCTGGTACAGTAAGTGTAAAGAAGATAGATATGAAAGATAATCATGTTTTAACTTGGGTGAAGATTGTTGAACTATAGTTATAGAAGCTAACCTCCAAAGTTAAATAGCTTAGCAAATCTCTAACAATATACTCCGTAATAAATTAGTAGACAAAACATTAACCAATCAGTTGGCAACCAAGGTTTCCTTAAGGTTTCTGGGGGAGGGAAGGTCTCAAGTTCGTGTCCCACCCGGGACTTTTACCCTTCAGGCGGTAAAGGAGGAACATGCGGGTATGAGGGTCAGGGTCAGGGTCTGTCCAATTGGATGTCACGGAACATGCGGGTATCAAGGTCAGCATACTGCCCAATTGGATGTCACTACTGGACGTGAACAACTAACAAGCCGGTTCTTAAAAAAAAATAGACGAAACATTAGATCATTTTTCCCCCTTTTTAAAATAAAACGTAATTACCGTTAAATGACAAAAGAACAAATGAATGATCTTTTAAAATTATGTAAAGGAATAATTTAAGACTAGAAAATAAGTAAACATGGGAAACAATGCATGGGTGGTACGTGGTATTGTGGTAACGTGGACCACTTCAAAATTAAAATTATGTAAAGTTGGGAGAACTAATAAATAGAAAATGTATTTGGTATTCACTCCCTGAAACGTATGGGAAGTCTCTTGACATGGTTGGGTTCGGTTGAGACTTGGTCTTGGGTCTCAGGGTTTGTTTCATATGTGACAATAGTTGATACTAGTCAACTTCATTTTCATTTTGTAAAATTGCAAGGCGAGGATGTCTCAACGATTACAAGTTAACTAGTTAAGCATACATTTATAAATTGTCGGAAAATGATAGGAGACCTAAATGTATGCCTAATTTCATTCATAAAATTATGTGGCATGATCGTGTTGTTTTGTGAAAAAGTGGGTCCTTTGGCTGATATGGCACATAAGTTTAGCCATGAATTTAGGCATATTTTTTAAGCCTCACAATCACCTCTCATAAAGTGTCATGTGTGTTCACCTAAAGGATGATGTCACATAAGTTTAGGCATGAATTTAAGCACATCTTTTAGACCTCTCAATCACCTCTCATAAATTGTCACGTGTCTTCACCTAAAGGTTAGACGGGTTTTATTCACGAATATCATTTTCCTAAAACTAATAGTACATGTATTTTAATTATTTTGTGCCAGCACCTAATTATGTGGTTCTTACCTCACACCTATATCTTAACTTTTTTTGGAACAACACACCTATATCTTATTTAATAGGACTTTTTATTTGTAACCATAATTCAAGAACTATATTAATATATAGGTAGAGTGACCATAATTTAACTAAATTTACCCATATATAAGTGACATGTTTAATCTTTGACTCTTCACCGGTCATCACGTTATAAACGGAAGAAAAACACCCACTTTAAATGACTTTGTCCTTTAATTTTCTCTTGTTTTGACAAATATCGTTTGAGTATGAGCAGATAAGATTTAACTAGAAAAATATATCATTACCTGTTTTCCTCTCTCCTAAAAATTCCAGTGACTTAACTTTAGAAGCTCACTGAGTGTTCTTTTGACCCGACACGATAACACCCATAGTTGCGAGTTACAACGATAGTTTAAATGAAATAATTACCTTCTCATGATTGAATGATGTGCCTTCAACTTCAGCTGCAGCTACTGAGTGTTCCTTTGACATCATAAATACAGTAATAAGTAAGTTACCATTGTTGATTATTATTATTATCATTAAACACAGAGTAGTTATTATGATATAGAAAGAAAAAGAGGAAAAACCGTCTTACAACATTTTCACGTTCCAACTGAAGTTTCAAGGCTTCCTCAAGTCTTGTGACAACCTCACCTATATCTGGGCATCGGGATCTTTCTTCATTCAAGCAGTCATATGCTGTTTTCGTGAAAACGTTAAATGATTCCGGATATATTTGTTTCAATAGATCCGGATCGATTATATCATCGAGTGTTTTCTCTCTATAATGAAAAATTGCCACCGGAGCCAAATACTTATTATCTTGATCGTTACTTACTGATTCCCTCCCACACAGTAGTTCAAACAATACTATCCCAAAGGAGTACATATCAGACTTGTGGTTCACAATGTTGGTGTCTAAACATGTTGGGTCTGTATACCCCTTTTTAAACCAAACTGAATTAGCATGGAAAGAAAGGTGCCTTTCAGATGCCTTAATCTTCATGGAGTGCTGAAATTTTGATAACTTGGGTTCCCAGTCATCATTTAATAGAATTGAGTAACTGCTGATGTTGCGGTGTATAACGCTAAAATCACGTGGCTCATCATAATGAATGTAACTCAATGTATGCGCAATACCGACACATATCTCCAATCTTTTCACCCATGTCAACAACGTCGGGTCACTTAGATAACGGCCGAGCCTTCCCCTTGACTCATGCTTGTAAATGATGGTCTCTGCACCAACTTCATTACAAAACCCAACAATAGAAGCAAGATTCTTATGCTGGAGACTAGGTAGCATCGAAATCTCTGTCCAAAACTGTTGTTCTTTCTCATCCCATTCTTTATTAATTAACCTCACAGCAGTTATATCTATCAACTCACCGGACCACAAGAGCTGTCCCTTGTATCCCTTTCCAAATCCATTTTCTTCATCAAAGTAGTTGGTGGCCGATAATAAATCTTCAAAGGGGATTCTTAGGTGAGAAAGGTAGTTGGGCGGAGAGTGTATCTATTACAAAAACAAGAGCAGAGTTTGGGTTACAAAAGGATGTGAGATTACACCATATTCAATTAATACAAAAATTAATAGCAAATGATGCATCACCAGAAAATATGTATAGGTGGCGATATCGACTGAACGTCCCTTTTTTAATCATTATTTTTAATCCTAAGTGATATTCATAAAGTTGGTTTTATTTCTTTTCTATTTATTGTTACTGAAGATTGTATTGCATATGTCAACGTCATATGCTATATTACATTTCTGATTACTTAGACTATCCGACACGACCCATAATACGTCGGATTTTTTGGATTTTGATGCTTATGTTATCAATTCTTTTTTTAGTGGAAAGGGATTATTACTATTCCTAAAAATTGTAATTTAATTAATACATGTTACTTAAAGGGTTTTGAAGAAAACAAACTTATGGCCCCCTTGATTTAAACGCAAGAAAAATTGTTAAGTTAATAACTAAAAACCGCAAAACGCAACGTATCATGTGTCGGAACGGGTAATCAATATAATAGGTCATTTAATATAATACATTAAAAAAGTTATCGATTTTAGTTAAAAGATTTTGTCAAATGGTTATCCAAAGTTATTTATATCAAACAATCATTGAAAGTTAAGCAATCTTTTTAAATGGTCAAAGAAAGTTACGAATGAAAACGTTACGAAAAGAGGTTAAATGGTTATATCAATAATTTGACCAAGAGTAAAGAGATTAATTGTTGAATAATAATTGACCCTTAAATTTACAACCATGCTATCAAGTAATAGTAAAATATGTGAATAAAATATGAAGTGTTAAATACTAATTATACCACTTATATAGAGGTGAGTACTCGTGCATACCTGCGAAAATTTAAAGCGGCAAGTAATTATAGTTGTGAAATTGCTATTAAGTGTTTCGTGTATGAAATAGATGTATATTTTTATCGGGTCAAACTTTCAGCTTATAATTAGTCATGAAAGGAAAATAATACATGGATGTAAAGTACAATATTGAAAGGAATAGGAAGTATGGGTAGATTAACAATTTCACATTTTTCACTAGTTTTAAGCAAATGCGATTTTTCTTTATATATAACGAAGATATGTCTTTGTTTTATCAAAAGTGATTCAATATGCTAAAATTGGTTTGTTTATGTCTTAAAATTTGTTTAAAACAAATAAAATGAAAAGGGAAAACATATTGTGGTGGAACCATAAAAGAGAAAATATACCGGCCTCTTTTCATGTGCTAGTTCCAAAGCTTTCTCAAGTCTTGGAACAATGTCAACTATATTTGGGCGTCGCGATCGTTCTTCGTCCAAACACTCATACACAATTTCCGTGAACATGTTAAGTGAATGCAAGTCTATTTGTTTCCACAGATCCTCATCAATTACATTATCGAGTTTTTTCTCCCGATAATAGGTAATGATTAGCTGAGCCAAATCTTTTTTATATATTGATGTCCTACCAGACGACAGTAGTTCAAACAATATTATCCCAAATGAGTACATATCCGACTTGTGGTTCACAATGTTCGTCTTTATATATGTTGGGTCTTGATACCCATCCGCATACTTACGTTTACTAGTAGGAAATGACTGGTGCCTCTGAGTCGCTTCAATCTTCATGGAATGTTCAAAGTCAGATAACTTGGGTTCCCAGTCATGAGTTAATAGAACTCTGCCACTGCCAATGAGCCGGTGTATTACACTAAAGCCGCGTGGCTCGTCATAATGAATGTAACTCAATGCATGTGCAAGACCCACAGAAATCTTCAATCTTTGCACCCATGTCAACCTCATTGGGTCACTTAGATATTCATCGAGCATTCCCCTGGTCTCATGCCTGCAAATGATGACCTTCTCATCTTTTTCATCACAAAACCCAACAAGAGAAACCAGATTCTTATGCTTGAGACTCGTAAGCATGGATATCTCCGTCCAAAACTCTTGTTCTGCTTCCTTCCTTTCTTTATTAAACCTCCGAGCTAAGATATTAATCAACTCACCGGACCACAAGAGCTGTCCCTTGTATTCCTTACAAAATGTACTTGTTCTGAAGATATTTTCTTCATCAAAGTTGTTGGTGGCGGATAGTATGCTTTCAAGGGGGATTTTGAGGCGAGCAAGATCGTCCTTTGGTGAAGTCATTATCTGTTTTTCAATTAAAAACGATAATTAATACACAAGATAAGATAACAAAATAAGAGAGTTTGATGAAGTGCCTACAACGTGTTTGATGAAATTCCTGAGCCTTTTAAACCACATGTAGTGGTACATACTTGCCTTGTATGTTATATTGATCTTGAATTTGAGTCTATATCTGTATATATTTTGGACTTTATAGTTATTTATGTATCGTGGATAATAACTGAAATAAGATCCTCTTAAATTTTAGGAAGTGCATGGTCTTATTAACTTGAAATATTTTGGTTTTTCATGTTGTCTTATTCACTAGGTTTCGACATTACATGAAAAGTTTGGGAACTGATGTTTGTTACGGTTTCATGTTGAGATATAGTCTTTGATAGTGCAGTTAAATTTTGATCCATAATCAGATGGTTTAAGTATGTTAATACATGGGTGATACTTTGCATAGTGGTGAGTGGAGTTCCTCCATTGTAGGCTATTACATGTTCTTTGTCTACCTGATGCACTTACGCAGTTTTGAAGGAATAATTTAGATTGGAATTGTCTTGTTTGATTCCCTCATTGAATTCAAAGATAAGTTCATAAAGTGGTATTTGGAAAAAAGCTATGGCATGTGCTTTGTGTAACAGTGAATTATTTAACGTTGCAATATAATTTATTGTTTAGTGTTGATACCTAGTCATCTTAAGTTTTAAGTTGTTTCCACACACATCTTTCGTAGCTCTTGCAGGATACTTTATTTGGCAATAAGGGAATTGGAGGATTTTTCATGTAATGGAAACTTTAAAAGCCAAACTGTTGACTTTGAAAGTGAAGAACTCTCCTGCTGTGGTAAAGTTTCAGAAATATGGAATATGCAGCTCATGGTCGATACTAATGGAAAGAAAAACTAGTAGCAAGATGCTGATATTTGGTTTCAGATGTATCATGTATGCAAGGGTTGACAAGTTGAATATCGAGATGTTCGTCCAACCTGTGAATAAAATTGGAGAGAGCACTGAGATTCATGAGTATGTTGGAAAGTATTGTTCAGTACAAGGTATTAATGAGCAAGACTGTTGGCACAAATTGTTTTGAATGTGAGAGATTGGGAAAAGATTGCAGACGAGGAGTTAAACATTTGGTCTATATATCATGAAAGATGCAACTACTTCGTCTTGCTTAAAAGATATGACAAAAGGCAGTTATGGAATATAAAATTATGAAGTCAATAAGCATGAAGGAATTGAGTAGTGTTGCTGAAATGGACTGGTTAAGGAGAATGGATGACGGGTTAAGAGTCTTGTTTTTTGATGCGGCTAGCGGGTTGAATAACCCAGGACGCCTGTATTCTTTTAATGCACAAAAATACATACATACATATATATATATATATATATATATATATATATATATATATATATATATATATATATATATATATATATATATATATATATATATATATATATTTAATACTTCACATGCTAAATATGATCACAAAACTTATATCATATATGTACTGGTCAGTGCGGGTTGATAAAAACTAAACATATTTACGTTCTACTACATGCATGCAAGTGAAAGAGGGATAAAAGTCCTGAGCAAATATGGTCTCTTTAATTGGTCAACTTGAAAAACTAGTAGAGATGCTGATAGTATTCTGAAGGTTGTGATGTATGGAAGGGTTGAATATCAAGATGATTGTCCAAATTGTGAATTAAACTGGATAGTACTAAGACACATGAATATCAAGATGATTGTCCGAATTGTGAATTAAACTGGATAGCACTATACTACATATAATACACAAAACACTCTCTCTCTAAATTTTAAGACTTACAAGAAAAAAAAAACATAATGTACAGCACTTTAATGCATATAATTTTTAGACTTACATGAGAAGAAGCATAATATACAACACTTTAATGCACATATTAAAAAAACAAAACACCACATTAATGCTATTTAATGTAGTTAATTAATTAACTGATAAATAAATACAATTAGTACAGTTATTAAGACACCCTTACATAATAAATACAAATTATCAAGCATATTGTACAACCAAATTAAACATAATTCCTGTATTAAAGGTCACTAATACAAATAATAAAGCACATTATACAAATATTCAAGCCCGAATAGGCAATGGGCCGAATGGGCTTGAGCCCGAACGGGCACGGGCCAAACGGGCTCGAGCACGAACGGGCACAGGCCAACGGGCTTGAGCCTGAACGGGCACGGGCTAAACGAAATTCTTGATATTTGTATTTTTTATTTAAAAGAACATAATAAACTAAAATACATGATTAATCGAAAAATTTTATTTCGGAATAACTAATAAGGGTTACTATTTAATAATTTCCATCATATGTAAAAATACAGGCAACTTCCACTAACCGTCCACTTTTCAAAAATCCTAACTAGATCTTCAAGTTTTTCTATGCTTATTAATATTTCAAATTCGATATCCTTAAGAACTACCGATCGATAATAAAATTAACCTGAGACGTTTGTTTCTTAAGTTGCGTTAATAAATTCTCCTGTTACGTTTTTGGCATATCAATGTGCTACTTGGGCTCCTGGCTCCTGATTGTTTTACTTTGTGGTTATTTTTTATTAGTTTCTTTGAGTTTTTATTTGTCTACATGCAAGCCCATTCATATGGTATTATTATATGTAGGCCAACTTGGTTGATTTTTTAGTGGGAAATCCACTATATCTCATTCAAAACTCCCACTTATAAGTTTAAAAAATTTTACCGTCGTAAATATTCTTTTATCCACAAATAATATTAATAATAATAACAGTAATAATAATAATAAAATCCGAACATGCAATTTTTATTCAATGTTTCGATCAAAAGGAGATTTAAAGTGAAAATAGTCACACATCAACAATTTTGCCAAAAGAAAATGTTGATTGCCTTTGCGCAAATGATGTACAATATGGTCAATACATCAAGTATGTACAAGTATATTGGTATAAAAGAATTAAATAATAGAAAACCATTTGATGTAGCAATCGGGAAAAATATAACAATCTATTGACCATCAGACTCTTTAGTTTAGCCTTCGTGAGCAATAGATGAAAAATAAGATAACTTTATGGCCAAAAACTTTTAATTTTAAATTCAAATTCTGTAAAAAAAAAAATTGTAGTAGATATATCTCTTTGTACATCTTTAGTTAATTGTTTTGTATTAGGCCCACTTATGATTGTGTAAGCCTAGCCCATTGTTAGTCTAGAATTTTGATAATCAAGGTAGGGGTGTTCACGGTTCGGTTAATTAACCGAATAAACCGAAAACCGAACCGAACCGAACCTAAATAAAACCGAACCGAACATATAACCGAACCGAACTTGTTAAAACCGAACCGAACCGAATTAAAATTTCGGTTTTCGGTTCGGATATGGGTTTAGCTATCTGAACCGAAAACCGAACTTATATAAATATATATATTTTTTATATATTTATATTATTTTAAATATAAAAAATATCCATTAAAATTTTATACTAATATAAAAAAACACTTTTTTATGCTTGAAATATTTTTTTTGCTAAAAATATGTATAATTAAATTCAAAAAAAAATATAAATAGTGTAATTTAAGTAAAAAATTCGGTTTTCGGTTTTGACCCATAACCGAACCGAACTTCGGTTCGATTCTCGGTTCGGTTCGGTTATAGATATTTTCGGTTCGGTTCGGTTTTCGGTTATGACCCAAAATTTTTTTTTAACCGAACAACCCGAACCGAATAAACCGATTAACCGATAACCGAACCGATGAACACCCCTAAATCAAGGCAAGGAAATTATTCAATTACCTTTATTGTAACACCCCCAATTCATGGTTGCAGCGGAATTCGAACTGGGTGTTACTTGACAGCACAATAGTCACAATAATAGAAAACGAACTCCAATTGAGTCGTTTTAAAAGATTTATCATTCAAATTGTATAAATATCAGAGATTTACAAAATGAGGTCCCAAATGGTTCCATGTTTACAATGTATAATAAATGTGTTTTTGAATGATAATAAAATTTATAGCCCTCTTGAGTATCTGTGTCCTTCCGTGCCATCCTTGATCGTCATGAACCTGAAATACATGCTTGAGAGGTCAACACAAAGGTTGAGTGATATTCGTAGAGTTTAGTTAAATCGTTTGAACACAATAATCGTAGTGTGAGTTATAGGCTCACACCAATGTTTGGAAAACAAAATCGTTATTTATTTCACTAAGCTCATACAACCAAAACATTAACATCGAACCAACAAAATTGGCATTATAGAAGCCCTATCAAGGTACTTTTGCCGTTATACCGCTAAATCTCAAATATAGTGCATTTGTGTGAACTCATCGTTGCTCAACACAAATGGGATTCGTCAATCCCAATAGATCTATTCACAATATTCGCGCTCACTAAAGGTAGTGACTAATGGTTCATGATATAGGGACTTCGAACATGGCAATCGTTACTTAGTGATAATAAAACATCGTCGGGTAGCATACAGTAGAAAGCATCGTGTTCGAGTAGAAAAATAATAGCATGTATTCCCCCCCATGGGTTTGTAAAATAGTTAAACAATAGAAAGTGGGGCTACGAACTCACCTTAAGTTATGTAGTGAGTAGTGAATGTGATGGTCGAATCGCGAAGGTTTCTACGAGCAACCTATAATAGAATGTTGTGACTTAGGTTCGGAGTAGAGAATATGAAGTAGTGCCTATATATATATCTTGCATTTAGTCCATGATGTGGTATGATGTATATTGTATGTCCTTGAAAGAAAAGATTCATGAACATGTATGTTTTGTATATCGTTTACTACCGTTCGGGCCGACATAATTCAGAAGTCATGTTAGTAAGCGTTCGAGGAGCCAGGACACTTTAATTCGTAAATCCACAACTCAACTCGACGGCTTACATAATGAACTCCTCACATGAGGCTCCCTACTATTGTAGTAGTTGATAACATATATAGATATAAGTTTTGATTCGAAAAGTTACATGTCCGATATTTGAATAAACTTAGGAAAGTTTATTAGTACATGAAGATTGTTATTAGGGGTAGTTTCATAAGTCTTGAATGACCATTTTCTCTTGGTAATATCTCATGGTTTACTTTTAGGTGAAGTAGATCCAAATTGCTTGTTCATGTTATCGCCTAATTCATTGTTTCATGTTTACGCCTATGTAAGTTGGTATGGTCATTTCGTCATGGCCTAGCCATGACCTTTGGTCCTTGTTCCAAGGTCATGAGACACAACCTTGGCTCTAGCCATGGTTGTGGTCTTGATTATAGGTCATAAGACCTCTTGTTCCTTTCAAAGTATAACCATAATCTAGTGACTTTCGCCTAAAAATGGGCTGTTTAGAATTTGAAGAATTTTATCACTCGGAAAGCATTTTTAGGTCTCGAGCTTCTTTACTCCTGAACGAAAACGTCGTTCCGGACAACTTTCGTGTTTTAACTTTTTGATGAATCGGACCAGAAGTGGGACTTTTAAAACCCAAATTTGATCAGAATGGTATTTGGCAGTTTTGCCGGAAATCTTTGGTAATTTCAAATCGCCATAACTTTTGACTCGTATACTCGTTTTGGGTGGTTCAAATTGCTATGGTTTCCTTGTTAAGTCCTCTACTGTAATTTGTAATGATCCAATATCATAATTTTACCATTTTGGTCGTGGTTTTCCAAGAAAGTCACTAGTTTACTTGTTTGAATAACATAAGTTACATATATGTATCAATACTTGTTTTACTCACTTTTATACATCATGGACATTAATACAAGACAATATATAGCACAAATAGTATGTAAATAACATGAACATGATTATTTAACAAAAATCAAGTTAGGGTTTGGCTCACAACTTTTGGCTTTCAAAGATGAAAGGAAGTTAACATGTAAGGATATGACTTTGATAGACTTGCTTCAACCCACTTCACTTCATGCAATCTTTCTACCCTTGGTATTCTTGAAAGATGGATGATGAAGGTTTAGGTGACTTGAGTGGATTCAAACTCAAGAGAAATCACCAAGTATATTAAGGTTATGGAAGAGTTTTGGTAACCTATGATCAACTAGGGTTTCTACCTTGAACTTGCACTTGAACCTTGCTAGAATTTAGAGGAAATAAACTAAGTATGGAATGGTTTTGGGGTGTGGTGTGTGGCGTTCAAGTGAAGGAGGAGGGGAGTATTTATAGTGAGTTGAGGAGGTTAGGAAACAACTAGGAAGTTACCACAACTTGGTCACCAAGTTTTACTTGGAGCCAAAGTTGTACACATGTAATCATCTAAGGAATCAAGGATCAAGATCAAGCCACAAGTGTGAAACCCCCCTCCTAGTGGCGGTTCACAAGGATAAGGAGGGAATGAGTTGGCTTGTGATGATATTATCCAAGTTACTAGATGAGTTTTGACTCCGGGAAATGCCAATCGTAAATGATTAAGCCTCAAAACGTAAAACCGGGTGTCGTAAAATTATGGGATTTGAAAGTATTGTTAGACATGTCCATATGTCCCATAATAAAATATAAAATGAGTGGTAGGTTCCATTTGGGTGGTAAACCCTGCTAAAAACTGGAAACACGGGTATAAAACGCGTAATACGTAAAATGTACGAATATTGCGTAAAATTGAGAAAAGTAAAATATTACTTTTCTAATAGGTTATAAATGATTTAAAATGACTTATAATGTCTAGACTGGGCTCAGTCTAGTGTCGGTTGGTGTTAAATGTCTTTTAGACATCAAACCGTAAGCCTAAAAATCAAGGAATGACTTATAAAATCAATGAATGATTTTTGGTCAAAGGAGGAGGGAAAAATTATGTTGACTTTTTCTAATAAGTTTGAAAACTCAAAACGTCTTAGAAACTCGTTTTGTGGTCTAACGGTTAATCGCCCATTCGGTTAAGCGTGCTCATGTGAGAGTAGTACCGACTTGGGTGACCTGCTGGGAAGTCTTTGGTCATGTTTTTCTCAGTCACGATTAATTCTCAAATAAATCATGAGTGTGTCAAACATTTTTCTGATGCGGGGTCACTTAACGCGGTCGAGTTTCGTTGTACGTAGAATTTCTGAACGACGTTTTACCCTAAAACGTGTAATTCCTTAATAACTTTCACGAAAATGATCTGACGAATGTCAAACATTTAATTTGCCATGGAAATGATTTATCACTCGAGAATATCAAATAAAAATCAACTTTCGGGAAAGTTTCGGGAAAAATGAATAGTAAAAGTGAATAGTGAAATTTTCCGGGAATGGTAATTAACCTGAAATTGCGAATTGTTACATTTATCACTTTACCCTTAAGTATAAAAACAATCAATATGCATGTGCTACAGGCGAGTGGCAAATTTGTCTTAATCAAGGTTGCTTAAAGCTTTTCACCCAAGTTCAAATCACAACACCTGTGTTTTTTGTGCTTTAAACTAGTTGCTAAGCCGTTGTTTTTATATAATTCATTGTTAATTTAAATAAATTAAAAGCTTGGTGCGGGTGGCGGATCAAATAACGTGAATCTCAATTATGTTAATAACCCACAAAAATATGTAAACCGTTTTTATCACATACTTCATGCGTCAAAAATAATAACAAAACTTGGATATATATTAACTTATTAACCTTATACCTGCATGTAACTATGTAAGTAAAAGAGGGATATAAGAACTTAGCAGATATGGTCTCTTTGGTCGCCTTGAAAAATCTTAACTTGCTTTATATTAGCATTGCATATATTGGGAAGTAATAGAGTGAGGTCCAGCAATGGAAGACATCATATCATATCAAGTGGCTATTAATTATCTATAATCAGGTTTATTCTAGCTAACGTGTAAACTGATGTAGTGAAGTTGTATAAAGAAGAGATCTTACAGGCATGTTTTCACGTGCAAGTTCCAACGCTTTCACAAGTCTTGGGACAATATCATCTATATCTGGCCGTTGCGATCGTTCTTCTTTCAAGCAGTCATACGCTATTTCAGCGAACATGTTGAATGACTGTGAGTCCATTTGTGACCATATACCCCAATCAATTATTTCGTAGAGTTTTTTCTCACAATAATGGGTAATGGCCACCGGAGCCAAATACTTATTATAGTCGTTGGCTATTACTGATTTCCTGCCACACAGTAGCTCAAACATTATTATTCCAAAGGAGTACATATCAGACTTGTGGTGTGCACTTTTAGTCTCTAAATATGTTGGGTCTGTATACCCATCCTTACTCCACACCTTATCAGTATTGAAAGAATTGTGCCTTTCAGATGCTTTGATCTTCATGGAATTTATAAAATCACCTAACTTGGGTTCCCAGTCATCATTTAAATAAATCAATTCACTGTTGATGTTGCAGTGTATTACGCTAAAATTACATGATTCATCATAATGAATGTAGCTTAATGCTTGCGCAATACTGACAGATATCTCCAATCTTCGCGCCCATGTCAACAACATCGGGTCACTTAGATGTAATGCAAGACTTCCCCTGGTCTCACGTCTGATAATGATGATCTTCTCATCATTCTCATCACAAAACCCAACAAGAGAAACCAAATTCTTATGCTTGAGACTAGAAAGAATGGAAACCTCCTTCCAAAACTGTTGGTCTCCATCAAACCGTTCTTTTTTTAACCTCCCAGCGTAGATATTAATTAAATCACCGGACCACAAGAGCTGTACTTTGTAATATGTTTGAAATGCATTTTTACCGCAGATATATCGGTCGGAAAAGTTGTTGGTGGCGGATAGTATATCTTGAAGGGGGATTTTTTGGTGAGAAAGGTCGTCGTGATTGGGTGAAGACATTATGTTTCTGTTTTATCAAAGGGAGTTTGGGTTACAAAAGGATGGGAAGGAAGGAAGTGGTTATTTAATTAAAACAGAGACTGATGCTGTATCACACTATATGTATTATGTATATATAGCCAACTACTTACCGACCGTCCTCTTTCTTAAATATTATTATTAGTAGATCTACAAATTTTGCTATGGCTTTTAATATTTTTACATAAGGTTCTTTTGACAATTCTATATCCATAACAACCGTTGACGCTAAAAGTAAACACCGATTTTTTTAAAAACTAGAACGAGTTATTTTGTTGATGTTCATATGTAATTAAGTTTTAATTAATTGAACAAATCACATAGTATTTGAGTTTCTCGTTTACCCATACATACTAAAATTTAACTTCGTTTATCATTTCAAATTCAACTTTATGGGTTGAATGGTCCCAAGAGCCAAATTTATGCTTAAATGGAAATAGGCTTTTTACACAACCGCAAAGTCTTTCTGAAGGTTTTCTTTTCACTACTAGACCATTTCTAATCTCACAAATTAATTACCATTATTACTGTTATTATCATTATAACTGTCGATCAATACTTTTTTAATGTTAAACCTATTAAGACTTTCCAGGAAATGAGTGTAAACGAGAGAAGACCATTTTTGTGATAAAATAGGGTGTATATATCTTTAAAGATAGATATACAATGTTAGCTGGTTCGGTTTCTCCAATTTTAAATACACCCTATTAAGACTTTCGAGGAAATGAGAGAAGACCGTCTAGTCGGGCGACTAGTCGAGACCAACCCACATCTATCAATAACAATCCGAATGGATCTAACTAAGAACAAGTTCGATTTGTTTGGCAAAAAATTCCAACTGTCTTCCCCTGTTCCTAAACGGAAGTTACAAAGTAAATCCAAGTTCATTAATTCCGGACGCGACAACCTGACAATTGTTCAATAATAGGGAGTATTAATATTTGTTATCATAACTTTGAGCTATTAAATAATTTGCTTTTTTCCTGAACCGTGGATTCATTAAAATGAATAGCAAGTAGCTAGCAAAAAGTTAATTAAGAGTACAAAAGAATTGCGTTCAAAGTTATGAGAGAATTATAACCACTCTATCCAATTAAGATTCCCTTTCTTGTTCCTACTCGATATATATCCATGTAAATGAAAACTTCTTTCTGTTTCATTGCCTTTACAGGCCTTTAGAGTCTAGATCAAAAGTTGTAGTGTGTGTGAATGCCGTAATTGGTGTGTTAATTCGTTCAAAGTCTTCTCGCGCTGCACACATTTTAAGCTTACCAGGTGATCCATTACGGGTCTTAATTGATTTATATCATTAGCCAAATTGCAATATAAATATGTATCATTCATTTTGCTTATTAGTTGTGTGACTAAACTGATTTTATATAATTTGAGTGACACTACTTAATTGACCGGTTTGGTTTACCTAAACATTTACTTCTAATGTTTTTTTAACGGATGTGACATTAAAAGATAGCATAAAAATTACAAATTAAGATTTTGTAACCCCTAATCTACTAGTTGTCTGTCGTATTTAAATGTGGGTTTTGACGTTTTCTTACATGTTGTCTACTAATTAAATTGCAAAATGAGCTGGGGATGATGCATGACACTTTAACTACTACGGAGTACTACTTAAGCACTGCTAATCATAGTCATACAAATTAAAATAAATTACAGGCCGGCTAGATTCAAGCAGGCATCCAATGAAACAATAGCGTGTAAACATATTTATTTACAATACTTAATTGCACAAATATATTAAACAACTATTAGTAAACTTGATCAACCTTTCATATAATTTTTTTCTAGAAAGAAATTTGTCACGAGTACCACTAGGCCGAAGTCTGTTTAGTAATTATATCATTAGCACAATTGCTAATGAACTAGAAAAACCAGAAATACCATCTTGCACAAGAAGGATTCGTTTATACTAGTTTGACGATTCATGAAATTCGCATTCTACCAAAGGGTTTTTATCTGTGAAACAGTTACGTCCTTTGTAAAGAGGTTGTAGATTTAAGTCTTACTAAATTAAGGAACAATGTGAGATTCACGTGGCTGCATGAGAATGCATGTGGTAAGCAGGTGTGTAAGTTTGCCATACCAAAAAATCCTCATTCTTGCAACTTTTCGTAATTATGCGTGTGTATTCACCAGCAGTTCCATGGGATTACATGCCCAGAGAATTAGAGTTGTCAAGTTTTATTTACAAGTTTTGCATTAAGTATGTTCCAAAAATAAACTACTCCGTAATATTTAGTAGATAATTTGGGGATCAAGAATTGTTTTTGGAGCAAATAACAAGAACCGGTTGAAATGAAACAAAAACTGAAAACCAGAGCACAAGCTCATGAAATGATATTTTGCTCATTCATGTTTCATTTCAAGACATTACTAAGATGCTGTTAGGTTTATTAAAAAAAACATCTTATTTGCCTCTTGATTGATCTTAGCTCTTATTCAGTAAGAGGTCATCATAATTAAAAGATTTTGTTTTATTCATGTCATCAAGAGGCGGTAAGTGGCAATTATTAAACGTGTTGACCACCCACTTAAATACAACCCTAACCCGTTTATTTTTGTGTCGATTTCGCGTCTGACTTCGTGACGGGTGAAAAATTGGCACCCTCAATTATATTGATGATAATGGAGATGTTGAACCATATGAGAGTCCTATTAGCAGCATGACTGGTTTCTGAAATAGTGATTGTTGTTTTAGAGTCCAACTTAACCTATGAGTTGGATTGTTGTTTTAGATCGACCCTTGTTCAAATGTGGGTTTTGACGTTTACTTACATGTTTTCTACCAATTAAATTGCAAAATGAGCTGGGGATGATGACTCTTTAACTACTATACTTGACCGCTTCTAATCATAGTCATACAAATTAATATAAAAAGACTATAGAGGCTCGATTCAAGGTCATCCAATGAAACAATAGCGTGTAAACATATTTAATTACAATACTTAATTGCACAAATACTTCTGACAACTACTATTAGTAGACTTGATCAAGTTGTTCACATATTATTTTTTAGAAAGACATTTGTCACGGGTACCACTAGTCATTTGCACAATTGCTAATTAATTAGAAAACCCAGAAATACCATCTTGCACAAGCAGGAATCATGAAATCCACATTCTACCAAGGGTATTTGGCGGAGTAGGGGCCGGGGCATCATTATTTTAAATTTATACATTATGTCTTACCTTTAGAAAATAGTGAATAAATTCAACCTCTTATGAAAGTTTAAAACTTAAGTTATTAACATGAAAAAAAAAAATGTAATTATACATTTGAGGTATGAACCCTGTGTGTACATGTGTTGATGTGCACATTCTAATTATGCTAAGGCTGTAGGGTGTGGGATACGGGAAATAGTAAAAGATTCTTTTTTTAGTCCTTTTCTTGCGGGAACTGTGCACCATATATACCGACGAAACCAAAGTAACATTTCAAGCGGGACTTGAGTCCAGAGTGAGTAAAGTGATTTTTAGGAGAGAGAAATAGATTTTTAGGAGAGAGGGTTTATTTTATTGGTTGTTGTGTGGGGTATGTGTGTTTTAAGGGTATTTTTAAATTATAAAAAGTAGAAAATAATTAATGGAAGATAGAGAAGGTACTGCAATGGTTGAAGAAAAGTTGAAGGAAAAATTAAAGTGTTTTTTGATAATGTAGAGCTGGTGTGGTGAGGAAAACCCTCAACCACACCCTCCACACTAATGAGCTCCTTTTAAACCTAATGAGAGGGAATGTAATTCCTTCCCTCAAACAAGCTGTGACATATTGAGCATCTGAGTTTATTTTCAGACAAAAAAGATGTTGCTAAAATCATGTGCACTCCAGGTAATTTTGGCTTGCCTTGACTTTCCTTTACTTTTATTGCTCTCTAACAAGGTTGAGATTATCGACTTGAGAACATGTACTCCTGCATCGCAGAATGGATGGGTTCAGAAAAAAGTCAACATGGGTTGAGTTAATGTTGAAACGAGTTACATATAGGTCTTTGCAAAACATTCTTTTGTATTAACGAACTTCTTAGAATCTTTAAAGTTCGTGAATTTTGTGGTTCAATACTTGGACTATTTACAAAGCATAACCTATCATATTGGATTTTTGTGGGGCTTTTGTTAATGGAGCACCAACAGGATGTTGATATGCTAGGAGTACAAAATTACCCATTACACCAAATATTTACGGGACATAATGAAAAGAAACTGCACCAGCTACAAAAACTCAATTCACCCGGCAGAAAAATCATATCGAACTTTAAATACACTCTATCATGACTTTCAAGGAAATGAAAGAAGACCATTTAGTAGGCGGCTAGTTGAGACTGTAACACCCCCAAAATTTGGTACAGCGGAAGACTCAACAAGCTTTCGGGGTGTTACGGGGATTGGTATCCAACACAAGACATAAAAGAACGAGATAAAGTAAACATAAGGAAACACAACCAAAACGGGGTTTAAAAGTTTACATTTATCCCAAATTTATCCAAAGTAAGGCCTAAAAGAAATAAACGTAGGTCCACAATTATATATCAGAGTTTTAGAAAAAACCGGGTGCCAAAGCCAAGCCTCCAATCCAAGCATCCAAATCATCACTTAATTACCTGAGAAAACGCGCTAAAAGTCAGCTTTCGCTGGTGAGATCATAGATTTAAATTCATAACTAAATCAAGTGGATATATACGCAAAACGCTTGCTAGCTAGACTAGGCCTCAATCATCCAACCAAAACTAACCAGTCCTATAGGTGCACACTATAGCCCAATCAATCAAATCAATAGCTTACCTAGTTCTTGACTTGGCCTCGCTCCATAACCAAATCAATAGCTTACCTAGTTCGGGACTAGGTCTCGCTCTATAATCTACCTAGTTCTATAAGCATAGCAAGTTTTAAATAAACAAAGCAATAATAGTCCACATAAAACATTTTGCACATTTCTCACCCCAAGTATTGAAAACAAAGTTAAAGAGTAAAAGTGCGGCTATGACTCACCTCAAGTCCAGATATCAGCAAGTTGAAAAAGGTAGAATCAAGAAGTATAGCACTCAAAAGACGACAACTATGGACTCGGCACTTCCTAACAATATAAACTCGTTTCAGGATCATTTCCTTAAAATCAAATATTCCCAATTCCGAACGTATTCCTTTTTACTTTTCAAAAATCCATTTCTCGTATTATTCTCATATTAGTTTGGAGTTTCGTATCCATGCGGGTGGAGGGTCGACACAACTCAAAACAAGAAGTCACAATGAAAAAGAATAATAAAACAATCTATAGGTCTAATATTAGCCTAATGTATTATTTAAATAAATCATCGAAGTTTATCAAATCCGTCGATTTGGTAATCCCCCATATTTATTTACTTAATATATCACTTTAAGATTATACCCAAAACCTAAGTCACATAGCACGTAAAGTACTATATGGTAAGTATCAAAGTTTAATAAATTCCCTAGATATAACGTCAAGCTTACCGAATTCGTCAATTTGGCAAATCTCGCGAGATATTTAGTTATTCATTATTCCCGTACACATACCACAACCTATGAGCGTCGTAGGATTAATATACTCATTTTATATACTAAATAGATCATATTTAATCCGTCGATCAAATAAGTTACGTAGTTATAGAAAATGGGAGTATTAACGTCACATAACCGTGACAATCACAAAAGTCATAAAATAAATAATATAGCCCACTTGGACTCAAGTGAACACAATCCCGTATAACTCGATAGTTTCCTCGTTTTATCTTTCAAAAAAAAGTATTTCATTTAATATAATTATCCAACGTTATAAATTTCATCGGCATTTGTAGTTGTTTTGATCATAATAACCCTTCCGACATTTATTACACTATTTATATAGTATCATTGTGTTATTATAATATACTCGTGATCGTTTTATTATTAATATACGCACTTGTATAAATATATATACGTTTTTACGTCTATATACTTATATAAACGTTTATATTATTAATAATATTATTACGAGTTTTATTATTAATTGTGATTAATTAATATCGAGTTATATAAGATGGTCACATGTCCGAGTCATCACTCTCGGCTCATTGTCCAAGTCCAAGTGTTACGGCGTTTTGCCGAAATCAACCGTTGACTAGAAAGTCAACGTAACTTCGACACGCACAACCAAAGTCCAAGTAATAATGATCAAGTCATAACCAAGTAATCCATCTCCGTCCAATAAGTCCCATAACACGTGCTACAACAATAGGGTCCGACTACGGCCCGACTAACCTATCTCCGTCATTCTAATTTGACCGTCTCACAATCGGTCCCCATATCATTACGTCAACACAACTCCACAACAATAATCATTACCATCCCATTCTCGGCTCCCGAGCAACGACAACAACATCAACAATGTCCCAAAGTGATATACCTCAACAACAAAACAATAATAACAAGAAGAAATGAAAAATATATCAAGTAGCCAAATAAAATCACCAAACAATTCATGTCATCCGGGTCGATTACCAAAACCAACCCCGAGTCGAGGGACTCACTTGGAGTCTCGGCTCACACATGAACCATACAAGGCCACACCCGAAACCATTATGGTCTCGGCTAGCTCATCCGAGCTCGACCCCAAGGGTCACGGCATCATCCAAAGAACATCAATATCATATAAATCCTTGGCCAAGAATCGACCATAGCCAAGAAAAGCATCTCCAACACCCTCGATACCATCCAAAATACAAAACCAAAATCAAAACTCCACCAAGCTCAAAAATAAAATAAGCCGAGAGCATGGGGCTCTCAGTTTCAATTCGACAACCTCCAAATCAAGAAACCCGGATACCAAACTATCAAAACATTACATTTTATTTAAAACCCACTTGTATTTCATGTTTATAACCAAAAACCATACGAAAATATTCAAATTCGTGACCCTTGGTCACATTTTCCCCAAAAATACGAATGAAAACTCGTCTCACCTTTGATTCTCAAGACCTAATACGTGTCAAACTTCAAAAACAATAAGATGGTGATGATTTTATGGTGATATCGAGATAAAAAATGAGTGGAAAGGGCGCGTGTGGTAGTAGATCGGAAAGAGTAGGTGATGGGGATTCGAATGGTGGTGACGGTGTAGTTGTTGGAGCGGCGGTGAGATGGCTGTGGTGGCCGGATTAGGCGGCGGCTAGGGTATGTGGTGAGGGAGGTGAATTATTTTTAGAGAGAGAGATGAGGGTGATGGTGTTTGTGTTTGTGTTTCTGTTTTGTGCCAGGCAAGACCCACAAGGACGATTTTTGTATCTCTCAAACGAATAATAATAATAATAATAGTAATAATAGTAATAATAATAATAATAATAATAATAATAATAATAATAATAATAATAATAATAATAATAGAGTGGGTGAGGTAACTAGGTGTAGAATACATGGACCAAAACCCGAAACTTTTTAAAATAATCAACTCTCTCGAACCGAGCTCATTCTCAAAATTATGAAATACTACGATACGTTCCAAAAATATATAAACCGAACCAATCATTCAAAATATTAAAATTTCGTTAGGTTATCCTAGTGCCGGAGTCAACATAGTGCCTAACAAATATCTCAAAAATAAATCACCACAAATATTCCAAACCAAATCAATAATAAAAAAATTAAATTCCATAAATATCTCGAAGTTCAAAACCACGGTTCAACGTTTACAATTTCCTCACGAATAAATTTTCAAATATTCCAAAAATCATTAAATTTAAAGTAATGCGTGTTTAAAATAGCTCCCTAATTTGCCAGTTGTCACAGAGACCTACCCACATTTATCAATAACAACCCGAATGGATCTAACTGAGAACAGTTCAATATTTTAGTATGTTACATATTTCAGTACTTTTGGAAAGTATGTTGCGTATCTTTAGACTTCTCCCTAAATAGAATACTTAATTGCACAAGTACTTATAACAACTATTATTTTTTATTATTTTTTTTTTTTTTTTGCAAAAAGGTGAATTTATATTACTAATCAACAAATTACAAGTCATACAATAAACTGAAGATGGACAGTTCCCATCCTGTTGCAAATTCAACACTAAAGCATTCTATCCGATGTCTGAAGACAGTACTATCATATATCAGACAACAGAGATACATACAAAAAGTAGAAGACTTCCCTTGTCTGACTACTTTTCAATTCACCCAATAGGTAATGCACCAAGATCATACCTTCTCAACTACATTTCCACACCCAACTTCTCACCAAGCTCATTCAACCTACCACCACACTGAGACAAAGAGAGACAGTTGGAGGGCATCATTGAGCAAGGTATAGCCACCCATTCACTCAATCCAGTCAAAGGCTCTTCAAAGATTGCTACATTTCTATCTCAAGAATGGCTTCATAGTCTTTGAAACACTCACCTTGATGGAGAAACACCATTACCTTTTGTAGATAGTGTATAGTATAGACCAAGTAGACTCATCTTTCACTCCTCACTATTCCATACTTCATACACTACCCCATCTTAGCTCACTTACCCTTCCAAATAGGAAACCTACTTTATGGTGTTAGATCCTGTCATACATCAATAATATCTCAAACTGCTTGGTCATTTCCTCCCAAGGCCAAATGTCAAGACAGAATGATCTATAATGATGTAGCAGGTTAAACACCAAGATACAAGGCCCTCCATTTGAGTGAGCTAAATGAATAAAACATGCATTTAAGGGGCAAAAGCCTGAGTCTTTTGGCTTAAAACCATTCATTTGCAGATCTTGCATTAAACTCGTTATCTGCTATTGACATTTTGTGAAGAAATGATAGTAGACTTGATCAAATTGTTCACATACTATTTTTTAGAAAGATATTTCTCACGGGTACCGCTAGGCCGATTGGTAATTATATCATTTGCAGAATTACTAATTAATAAGAATAACCATAAATACAATTTGCACAAGCAAGATTCGTTTATACTAGTTTGACGATTCATGAAATTTGCATTCTACCAAGGGGTATTTTGGGCAGTAAGGGGCAGCCATGCGAAGATTAGAGGGGCGTTGCCATGGCCTCGACAAATTTAGAAGAAAGTGAATATACGTGGTAGTTGTTTTGCAGTTTTTATCTTTTATCATATCTCCAAATTACTTATTCAAACTTATTTACATGTATAACTACCTAACGTATAGGCATATAGCATCATATTTTCGATATATACATAATGTTTAACCTTTAGAAAATAGTAAATAAATTCAACCTCTTATAAAAGTTTAAAACTTAAGTTATTAATATTAAAATTAAAAACCAAAAACAAAACAAATACTTTGCCTTTTATACATTTGTGAATCATATTTTGCTATTCATAAGCATATTAATTAAATTAATTATTATATACCTTGTTTATAACTAATTGTAGACCATCAAATAAAAATGAAATATAATTGTCATTTATGAAGTGATGAAGATGAAAGTTTTTTTTTTTTTTTTTTTTTTTTTTTTTTTTTTTTTTTTTTTTTTAATTAATAATTATATACGACAAGCTATCAAACCCATAAAAATGAAATTGAATTTAGCCCCACAATTTATTTATATATTTCAAATTCAGAATGTACCTGAATTGCAAGAATATCACATTCTTCCCATGTTAATTTAGCTATGAATTCTAAAATTTTAAACCCCATCATTTTCACACCTTTTTTTGTAAGTATCATTGACTTTATTTATAATTAATTGTAAACTCATCAGTGCATATGTCATGATGAAAATGCTTAAAAACAAAATTCATAAAATACATTAAAATTTGTTGATGCTTAATATAAAAAAAAAACCAAAACGCTCAATTTCTTATGTTTCGATCCTTCATGATTATCAGCCTTTTTTGTTATTATTATTATTATTATTATTATTTTTGCGCTAAAGTCTCTCTTTTGAGTTAGTCACATATTTTTCTCTCAACGGCAAGATCTACCAGAACATGGAGCTCATCTCCTTAAACTCTCTATGACCCGAAAATTGAATCGACCATAGTTAAAATTAATTATAAGAAATTTGCATCCACCCCTAACAATTAAATTTAAACAATTGGTTTCTATATATGAGTTCGATAAAATCTATCACAAATATATAACAGAGCAGTAATTAACGGTGTTCAAAAATATAATCTGACCACCATATCACTCCATGGTAAAGACAAACCAAGTAAAAATGAAAAATAGTAATCTGAAACCTATGTGTACACGTATTGATGTGCATATTCTAAGCTAATGAGTTCCTTTTAACCCTAATGAGAGAGAACGTAATTCCGTCCCACCAACGAGGTGTGAACAATTTTATAATCAATTGTTAATAAGTATTACATGATTGGGCAACTAGCTAATGGTATACGTTCATTGATTAGTGATTATATATTCGCATGTGTCATCTACCAATCTACGTGAATTCTAAGAATATCATATTCTTCCGATGTTATTTTACCTATGAATTCTGAAACTTTCAAACTCGGAACTTTTCACACCTTTTTTTATAAATACATTAGACTTTGTTTATAATTAATTGTACACCATCATCAAATAAAAACAATTAAGCATCCATCACTTAATATAAGATGTATCGAAACTCGTGAGTGCATATGTCATAATCAAAATATTAATTGTAGACCATCAAATACAAACAATTAAGCATTCATCACTTAATATAAGATGTATCGAAACTCGTGAGTGCATATGTCATCAATCAAAATGTTCAAAAACAAAATTCATAGACTACATTTAAATTGTTGATGCTTCATACGAAGCAACACACCAAAATTCTCAATTTTATCTTTATTTCAGTCCTCCATCAGTTAGTTTCGTCATAATCCACGCTCCTTACTTCAGTCAGTATATTTCTTGAATTTTTTTTAGTTAAAGTCTCTCTTTAGAATTAGTCACATATTTTCCACTCAACGACAAGATCTATCTCAAAATGGAGCTCATCTCTTTAAGCTCTCTATGACTCGAAAATAGGCCCGACCATAGTTAGAATTAATTATAAGAAATTTGCATCCACCCTTAAGAATTAAATATAAACGAGTTGTTTCTATATATGAGTTTAACAAAATCTATCACAAATATTTAACATAGCAGTAATTAATAGTGTTTAAAATTATAATGAGACCACCCGTATCACTTCATGGTAAAGAAAAAACAAGTAAAATGAACAATAGTGATGTTGTCATGGATAGAGAACCATTTTTCGAGAGGTCGGGAATGATCTAACCAAGTAAAACGTGACATAGTTCTAGTGTGAGAGTAAAGAGAGGGTGGAAAGTGGAATGAAATGTTTATTAAGAATAAGAGAATGAATACAAGCTACACACTAAGAGCATTAGGTGTAGATGGTGAGCATCTTCTCCCCATTCAGGTCCCACTCCTGCCACATCACCCAACACCTCAACTTCAACTCTTCACAACAAACCTCCTCCTCACCAAACAACAAACCTCAACTTCCCCATTAGGGCCCCACATCTTACACATTTATTTTTTTATTCATTTCATTAAATTAATTAAATTCATTCCACAATTACTTAAAAATAATACAACATACTAATTTTATTTCATTAAATCACAAATAAAGCCTAAAAGTCTAAACAGCTTAATCCAAAAAGGGTCAATCTTTTTCATATAGATTGGTCTAAAACAGCTTATTTAGCCATTTACAAATGCTTATTATTGGCTGAATCAACATCCAATATCCCCTAAATCATATTTTACACATACAAATCCAATCTTTAAACCAAACCAATGATAAAAATCAAAACTTTATATAAAAAAAACACATACCCAAATAAAGCCCTGTACGCAAAAGGTGTACTAGCAGCCACAGCAGCAGCAGATGAAGCAGCCAAAGTGGAAAATAAACCACCAGTGGAAGGAACAAATTGACCATTAAAACTTGGGTTATTTTTTACTATTACATCCATTAATGAACCCCATCTCGCCATTGTTAAAAACTATCAATTTGACTTTGTGGGTAATGAACCGATCGAATCTTTATCCAAAAGGGTCTTCAAATCTGATGAAAAAAGATCAGGTCTTTGAGTTCAGTTTGTGAAGCCAAGAGACAAAGTACATTTGAAAAACCATCAAATTATACACCTAATATTCAAAGGAAAAAAAAATGGAATGTCAGAAACTCCAGCTCTTCGTCGTCATGGGGAGGAAGCCAACAGGGAAGAACGGCAAGCATCATCTGATGTAGTGATACGTGGGAATCGCACCAGGCTTTACCTCTCAAGGGATCTTGAGAAGCTTACAACCCCCACCAGGCAGTGTACCTGATCGTTATAGTATAGTATAGTGACAAGTACCGGGGGATTGATCGTTCAGCTAGGAATAGTGTCGCTAGGATTAGAAAACCTAAATACTAGTTCTAAAGATGAGGGAAGATTCTTTTTGTATTTTTATATTTTATGGAAAGCAAGTAAAATTCTCGGGTTTGAAGGATTTGGGCGGAATTAGTTGCTAATCAACTAACCCAATACTAAGATGCAATCAAAATAAAATACTAAAAATAAAAATAAACTAATTATACTAAAGTTGTAAGCAGTAATTGGAGAAGATGTGTTTACTTAGATTTCACTACTCCCTAGACATCTTTTACACGTTAATTACTTGTTATAATTGCATGGATGACGGATCGTATTCCTTAATACCATTCATGGGGTGGCACACTTAACTCCCCAATTCTATGAGCTCTTATCTCCTCCTACACAATGCCCAGCACAACTATAGGGATTGTAAACAGTGGCTCATGCATTAAATACAACCAATAAAGACCTAGTGCGCGTCAGTTCATGTTTCTTAAGACGTTCAAGCATGTTACCAATTGGAGATCTGCCAGTTTTCTTAAGCCTAACATATAAATCATTCATCCAAGACAAGAATAAACAAGTAATCAACACATAATCAACATCTAGGTTTTATTAGATCTAAGCAAACACAAGATAGATCTAGCCTAGCATGATGGAATTAAGACAAGAACAAGATATAGACAACCAACACATAGACATATTGATTGAATTAAAAGAACACTTATCTTGATTAAACATGCAAGGTATCAAGGGGTTGGAACCCTTGAAAAACCTGTAAAGTTACATCAAAATCGTACTTAGGGTTTCTCCCAAAACTTCTCTCTAAATGTGAAAAATTAGAAAACTATATATAGAAAAATGGGTCTGACGGCGTCAAGACCAATTAGGTGACGCCGTCACCTCGCCGCCAAAACTCTCCTCGGACTGCCTTGATCTACATTTGACGCCGTCAAGTATTAATCATTTCCAGGCCGTCATGACTTTTTACTCTTGACGCCCTACCTTCATGACGCCATCAAATCTCTACTGGACCGTCATGGAATTTTGCTCTTGACGCCGTCAAGGAGTTGCTCTTGACGCCGTCACCTACTGTTCCCAGCATGGAAAATTAAGACTTTGGCGGTTTCTTCACTTTTATGCTCCAAAAACGTCCGAATTGCTTCCTTTTCCAGATTTCTCTCCCAAAGTACCTAAAATCACAAAAGGAACGATTTAGGGCAATATTTGATCAAATAAATTCGAATTCGGGCTTAAATGACCCCCTAAAAACGGATCATTTTTCGCCTCATCATATACCCTTACACTTGAGATTTGCTTGTCCTCAAGCAAATGCGCTTTTATTCTAGTCAAAATACAAGTTAGGGGTCATTTAACACTAATATAAAAGTAATTACAACAAATAATCGTTCCACTAAAGACCAATAGACAAGCACGGAGGTCATACACTAGCACCTCACAAATAGTGTTTAGATACTCACATCTCTCAGGTGTAATAAAGTATAAATTACAATATGAAAACGGAAGATATCTCTCACTACCTGTCATAGCGAAATAGATTACCATAGGCTTGGGAAAGGATCAAACCTCCACCACATGGCGTAAGCACCTAGGATAAACTATCAAAGAGGTCTTTTTAAAGGGTTGTAATGTTAGGTGTAGGGATATAAAATACACGGTTTTGTTGGATAAAGGAAGTTTTACTGGTGGCGAGTTAACAATCTTGGTCAATTACATGTACAATATGGCGTTGCTAAGCCAAGACTAGACTCGACTTATGCTAATAAATGAAAAATAACAAAAACATAAAATAAACATAGAATGAAACGGGATGGTAGTCCGTATGTTTTTTCTCTTTTCCTTTTTTTTTTTTTTTTTTTTTTTTTTTTTTTTTGCATACACTTTTACCGTATCATCCGAAATAATACATCATAGGGGATGAACACTCCCCTTACACTTGAATTTTTACATACTTTACAATAAACTAAACTAATGACTCGAATTAAGAAAATCAAAACACTTGGAGCACTTTTAAGATTAACGTACATATGGGGGTAATATATGATGTTCTTCCCCATTACTCCATAAAATCAGTACTTACCCATGAGTCCCAATCGTCCCAAAACAATATGTACAAGGATATGACTCGACTTAACAACCATGTAATCAATTAGAAAGTTAACTTAGGGTTTAACAAATAACAATAATGCACTAAAAATGAGCGCATACACGGAAGGCTAAGGCGATTTGGTTGTACATTTAAGTGGGGTGTAACAAATTCTTCCTTTAAGTAAAATGCTTAAAGTTAGAAACGAAAAGATAGGCTCGGAGGGGTGTACTAGGGGTTTCGTGTACTAAAAAGGAGTACAACGCTAAGGGTGTGGGAAAAATTAGTTGACTTAACTAGCCAAGTAATATGACTTAAATGGTCAAGTAATTATGATACGGGTTTAACACAAGGGTGATCCTAATGCCTCTTATCATGTAGTAAATCCTACTACACGAATGTAGTCTCACTAGCGGTCTCGGGATGCATCACTAACGCAAGTTCTAGAATCTAAATGCTACCGGTACACTTATAAGCACTAATAGTAAATGCTTTTCCTATCAAATCTAAAGGCGAACCTCACATATTTGGGTGGAAAATTTTTCTGAATATACGGTTATGTGCTAGTCATACAATCTCCTATCAATGAGACGCTTGCTATGGCTAAAGTTTCACTCCTAAATGTTGTAAAAAATTTTAAATTTGGCGCTAAAATTGCACTAACAAGTATTTCTCATAGTTTTATTACACATCTACCATTAAACAAAACAAACTCAAGCGAAAGTGCATATGTAAGGTATCATCTTTTTACCCTCCCCTTACACTTAAGATGAACATTGTCCCCAATGTTCAAGTAAAGAATGTAAAAGTGAAAAAGTAAAAAGAATGAAATCAAATACTCCCCTGATTCGCTCGGTATGGATAATAGGTGGCCAGGTTAAATCTTCCTCCAAGAAAATGAACAATCAAAGCTTCCCTTCCAGAATATAAATCATCTTCTTGTCATACATAACCTGTAAATCCTGAGAAAATAGACAAGACAACCTCGCTTAAAATCGGCGGCATCCTATATAAGTTACTAAATCCTAGAAAACAAGATAAGATATAATGCTTGTTGAATGAAGTTTGCAGATCTCCTGGAGATTATAAAACTTAATAATTCACAAAAACCATAAGACTCCGTTAGAAAAACAAAACCGGTAAAATTTCCAGATTTTTACACCTGACGCCGTCAAGAGTAAACTCCTGACGCCGTCAGAATTGACCTGCAGAAATTCTTATGTTAAGTTTCCGGAAAATTTTTGGAAAAACTTGGTCCTACTTCCTGGAAAATCCTGCAAAACTTCATTATGACTCAATACAAGCATTTGACTCTAACAAGTACGAATATACATGTTCATTTAATATTGTGGAGAATCATGATCGGTTTGTTTCTTAAAAACATATTTGGGGTTTCCCCTTACACTTATCTTTTGCAAAAATACCTTTTTGTGGAGTTAAGACTAGGCCAAAACAACAAAGTAAAGTATTTCCACTTATTTAGTTTAGAAACATGATCTACCAACAATAAAAATAAAGCATGCATACGGAAGCAAATAACAATCAAACAAATAAAATCACACAAATAAAAACACACAAAACATGGGTTGCCTCCCAAGAAGCGCTTGTTTTTGTTCGAGTCACGAGCCTGACTCTACCCTTATTTAACGGAAATAGGGGATGTTTTCCCTACACTTAGGATTAAGTGCGGGTGAAAGTAGCGATACACACCCTTAGGGTGAAAATATGCCATATGAGGTAAGAGTGGTGGATGAATTATATGCTCAAAGGGGTGTGCTCCTATCATCATAACCTTAACAAATTCAATCGGGTTAATGGGTGAATTAAGATTTTCTCCTAGAAAGGGATCATTTTCTATCATCTTCAAGAGACTACTAGTTGGGGATCCATATTGACCTAATAAACCCGGTTTAAACCCATAATGTTTCTTGTGATCAATCATAAATGGGTGATGTAAGCATGTAAGGCCATTTTCCACTCCTATATTGGCTTCCTCTCTACAAGGCTTAGAGTCCATTACCTTTATCCTAAGACTACCTGGACTATATGGTTTGATGGGTGGATCGGAACCTATCTCAATTCCTAAATTCACATCCAAGAATGGAAGATTAGGTAACGGTTTTGGTTGAGGCTCCAGTTCATCAAAACTAGGAACTTCCCTAGAACTAAGAGTAAGGTTATCATTATAAGTATTCAAACCTATATCCTCTAGTTGTGTTTGGTTCAAAGGTTCTACCTCAATTGGGATTCCTAAAGTCTTTTCTACTTCTTCCGGGTAAGTCACGGGCGGTGCGTGTGCCTCAAATGATGGTTGAGTATTTTGTGGGCTTATGTTGTTCACCTCATCATTCCATGTGTCAGGATCTAGCCCTAACATTCTCCCAAGTATCTCACGTGCTTCTCTAGGCATCTCAACTTCTATGTCCGAATCATAAGGGTCATCCTCAATATTCTGACTGCTATATACAAATTGCCCAAGAGATTCATCATCTGTTTCTTGAGATTCATCATTATCGATCATAAAACCTAGGTCTTTTTGATCAATGTGATCATGCTCGGCTAAATCCTCCTCAATTGTTTTCTTAAGTAGTGATAATAGCAAACCTAGTGCTTCATCCAACTTATGATTTGTTGCAATGGCTCTCTCCATAATTCCTTGGAAAACTAGGTCGCATTTCCTATTGGCCTCACTAAAACTAGATCTTAAACATGGAGGTTGTTCATAAGAATCTATCCTAGGTGAAGGCTCATATGATTCATAGGTGTCTCTAAATGAGGTATTTTGAACTCTTTGGTGTGTTAGCCGCTCAACCCTATCTTGCAATCTTAGAAGTCTAAGTGTAGAGTCCATTTGAGGCAAATTACGAACAAAATCACAAAGAAAAGATAGACTACGCGAAAGCTACAAAAGAAAAAATCTCACTTGATAAGAATCTAATGAGTAGACCTAATAAAAATCAAATTCAACCTAAACAATAACTATTCCCCGGGCTGCGGCGCCAAAAACTTGATACGTGGGAATCGCACCAGGCTTTACCTCTCAAGGGATCTTGAGAAGCTTACAACCCCCACCAGGCAGTGTACCTGATCGTTGTAGTATAGTATAGTGACAAGTACCGGGGGATTGATCGTTCAGCTAGGAATAGTGTCGCTAGGATTAGAAAACCTAAATACTAGTTCTAAAGATGAGGGAAGATTCTTTTTGTATTTTTATATTTTATGGAAAGCAAGTAAAATTCTCGGGTTTGAAGGATTTGGGCGGAATTAGTTGCTAATCAACTAACCCAATACTAAGATGCAATCAAAATAAAATACTAAAAATAAAAATAAACTAATTATACTAAAGTTGTAAGCAGTAATTGGAGAAGATGTGTTTACTTAGATTTCACTACTCCCTAGACATCTTTTACACGTTAATTACTTGTTATAATTGCATGGATGACGGATCGTATTCCTTAATACCATTCATGGGGTGGCACACTTAACTCCCCAATTCTATGAGCTCTTATCTCCTCCTACACCATGCCCAGCACAACTATAGGGATTGTAAACAGTGGCTCATGCATTAAATACAACCAATAAAGACCTAGTGCGCATCGGTTCATGTTTCTTAAGACGTTCATGCATGTTACCAATTGGAGATCTGCCAGTTTTCTTAAGCCTAACATATAAATCATTCATCCAAGACAAGAATAAACAAGTAATCAACACATAATCAACATCTAGGTTTCATTAGATCTAAGCAAACACAAGATAGATCTAGCCTAGCATGATGGAATTAAGACAAGAACAAGATATAGACAACCAACACATAGACATATTGATTGAATTAAAAGAACACTTATCTTGATTAAACATGCAAGGTATCAAGGGGTTGGAACACTTGAAAAACCTGTAAAGTTACACCAAAATCGTACTTAGGGTTTCTCCCAAAACTTCTCTCTCTAAATGTGAAAAATTAGAAAACTATATATAGAAAAATGGGTCTGACGGCGTCAAGACCAATTAGGTGACGCCGTCACCTCGCTGCCAAAACTCTCCTCGGACTGCCTTGATCTACATTTGACGCCGTCAAGTATTAATCATTTCCAGGACGTCATGACTTTTTACTCTTGACGCCCTACCTTCATGACGCCGTCAAATCTCTACTGGACCGTCATGGAATCTTGCTCTTGACGCCGTCAAGGAGTTGCTCTTGACGCCATCACCTACTGTTCCCAGCATGGAAAATTAAGACTTTGGCGTTTTCTTCACTTTTATGCTCCAAAAACGTCCGAATTGCTTCCTTTTCCAGATTTCTCTCACAAAGTACCTAAAATCACAAAAGGAACGATTTAGGGCAATATTTGATCAAATAAATTTGAATTCGGGCTTAAATGACCCCCTAAAAACGGATCATTTTTCGCCTCATCATGTAGTGAAGAGGAACAGCTCGTCGTTGACTCTTCCACGTCGGACGACGAGGGTTCCTTCTTCATCTACACCTAATGCTCTAAGCCACACCCCTCATGGAGAGTCATGAGGGGTATTTATAGGCTTAAAACATGCTATCTATTGCATTATGTCAACTTAAGTCCCTGCGTTATACGCATCTAATATAGTTAGTCCAATTCACTTGAATGACGCCAGCTTCTCAAAATAGCAAAGCTAATAATCTCCCTCCAAGATGGCGTCACACATTAATTGGTTACACTGTTTCCTACAAGAAACAAAAAAGTAAATTACAATAAGAATGGAATCCAATATTCCTTGAAATTGTCTTCACCGACCTTGATCTTCATGAATACTCGAGCGTATTTCTTTTGCTTGTAGATGAACACATTGTAGTGATGTAGTTGGGTTATTACTCCCTCCCAACTAGTAACCCCTTTAGAAAAAAGGAAAGAAGAATCTTTTTGGTCCTTTTTGATTTTCTGAAAAATAGAAACAAAATAGATGATAGAATGTAGAGAGCTCCATCTTAGACTTACAACCCTTTGCTGAAGAAGGGCTTCTAAATCAAGTGTCTCTAGCCTTCTACCATGCAACAGAGAAGGAAACTAGAATATACTGTAGACTGTAACTCCATGATTGTACGTTCGGGAAGAATAGACTGTAGACTGTAACTGAGACTTGTAACTTAAGCTTGTACTATAGTGTGACTCAGAACAGTGTACCCTATACCCAGAACCAAAGTATATTGAGCACAATCTCTCTTGACATAGCCTCAACTACGTGAGACACTGAGCACTACAACTTAACTCCTTAAAGTGATAGCTATATTGTGGGTATAGGAAGAAAGAATCACAAAAATAACTAGATAGTCAAGTCTTAAATCACTAAGGAGGAATGTTTAAACAAGTATCTCAAAAAGTCGCGCATCTAACCAACCCCAAGACATTAAATAAATAAGTACACACACCCATGAAATGCTACTTCAATCTCAAATAAGTAATACCGTACAAAAACCTGTAGTCACAAAAATAGCGAATTAGCCGTTAAAATTTCGTAAATCTTGATAAGGATCGTTTTAAGTTATGTTTGGTTTGTTTGATTCATGAAACGTACGTGTTTTGATGTTAGGAGATTTTATAGGTAACCCTAATTCTGTATATGCACCATGTTCCGTGGATCTAAAATTGAGGTTTTGTATGTTAGGTTTTGACATAATCACACAAAAGTACCACTTATCTTGCTGAAATTCATAATCTCGCACAACCTCGCTAACAAAACCTTACTAGAGAAACCTCGCAACAAAAACCTCGCTATTTATCTCGCTAGTTTGTCTTGCTGAATTAGTGTTTCGGTTATCACGCTGAAGTATCTAGCTAACACTATCTCGCTAGTTATCTCAGTAACCCTTATCTCGTTAAAAGAGGGTTTCAAAACCTCGCTAGTACTTGTAATCTCGCAAAACTCGCTGGAATTCAAGAAACGAGAAAAAACCACTAAAAACACGGTTTTGAAGGTTTTTGGTTCGAATCTTTTGTGTAGTTTTCATCTAGAACATTTAATACATCATAAGAATGCAAACTTTCAAGTGTTTGAATGATTTAAGCTCGAGTCTGGATGAAAAAGAACACATAAAACTTTAAGTGTTGTGTAGCGAGGTTCACCAAAAACACAAATTTGACGAAATGGATTCGTTATTTTTGCAAAATAACCACACAAATCGCAAACCACAACCCAATAACATATGTTATTGAAGTTATGATCCATATAGAGTGGTTTTAAGATGGGAAAGTACATGTTTAAGAAAAAAAACATAACCTCGCTAAGACCTTATACGAACCTCGCTATTAAAAACCTTTTAAAGACAAGAATTTTTTTACAAAACAAACCATGGATCACCCTTGGTTAGCTATGATGCCAATTGTCATTGATCAAGAACCAACTTTTAGGAGGTCGGGGATGATCAAACCAAGTAAAATGTGACATAGTTCTTGTGAGAGAGTAGAGAGAGGGTGGAAAGTGGAATGAAATGTTTATTAAGAATAAGAGAAAGAATACAAGCTATACACTAAGCCATACCCCTCATGGAGAGTCATGAGGGGTATTTATAGGTTTAACATATCATATCTATTATATTGTATCAACTTAAGTCCCTGCGTTATACGCATCTTAGGTAGCTAGTCCAATTCGAGTGAATGACGTCAGCTTCACAAAATAGCAAAGCTAACATGTATGAACCTTGTGTGTACATGTATTGATGTGCACATTCTAAGCTAATGAGTTCCTTCTAACCCTAATTAGAGGGAACGGAATTCCGTCCCACAAACAAGCTGTGACCAAGTTTTATAATCAATTGTTAATAAATAATATATAATTGGCCAACTAACTAATGGAATATATTCACTGATTACACATATTCGCATGTGTTAGTTGCTAATCTATTTTTGTACTTTTCCTAAAATTCCTAACAGCTCAATTGTCATTTTATGAAGTGATGAAGATGAAATTTCTTTTTTTAATATATATAGATAGTGTGACAAGCTACCAAACCCATAAAAATGAAATAGAATATAGCCCCATAATTTATTTATAGATTTAAATATTCCATATGTGTGTGAATTTCAAGATTATCAAATTCTTCCCATGTTATTTTATAAGTACAATAGACTTTGTTTATAATAAATTGTAGAACATTAAATAAAAACTATTAAGCATCCATCACTTAATATAAGATGTATCGAGACTCGTCAGTGCATATGTCATCGATCAAAATGTTAGAAAACAAAATTCATAAACTACATTTAAATTTGCTAATGCTAAATCTGAAACAACACACCAAAATTCTCAGTGTCTTCTATGTTTGATTCCTTCATGATTTAGTTTAGTCGTAGTCCATGCTCCTTAATTCAATCGATATTTTTCTTGTATTTTTTACTTTTGACGTCTCTCTTTATAATGAGCCACATATTTTTCTCTCAACGGCAAGATCTATTCCAACATGGAACTCATCTTTTTAAACTATGTGACCCGAAACATTATAGGATCGACCATAGTAAGAATTAATTCTAAGAAATTTGCATCCCCTTTAACAATTAAATTTAAACGAGTAGTTTTTATATATAAGGAGCTTAATAAAATCTCTCACTTATATTAATAGAGCAGTAATTAATAGTGTTCAAAATAATAATTTGACCACCCATATGATGGTACAGCCAACTAAGTAAAATGAACAATAGTGGTATGAACCCTCTGTGTACATGTATTGATTTGCACATTCTAAGCTAATGAGTTCCTTTTAACCCTAATGAGAGGGAACGTAATTCCTTCCCACAAACGAGCTGTGACATATCGAGCTACTGAGTTTATCTTTAGACAGAAAAAATGTCACTAAAACCATGTGCCCTCCTGGTAAATTTCAGCTTGGTTCGACTTTCCTTTACTTTTATTGCTCTAAAACAAGGTTGAGATTATCGACTTGAGAACATGTACTCGTGCATCGCAAAATGGATGGGTTAGGCAAAAAGTCAACACGGGTTAATGTTGAAGCGGGTTTCATACAGGTTGCCAGTAAACATTCTTTTGTAGTAACGAACTTCTTAAAATCTTTAAGAGTTCCATGAATTTCGCGGTTCAGTACTTGGACTATTTACAAAACATAACCTATCATATTGGATTTTTGTTAAGATAGAAAACTGGAACTTAATAGAGCACCAACAAGATGCCGGTATGCTAGGGATACAAATTACACATTCCACCAAATATTTACAGGATAATAATGAACAGAGACTGCACCAGCTACAAAAACTCAATTCACCCAGCAGAAAAAATAGATCGAACAGGAAGTCCTAAAAGATTTCTGACTTTGGAACTAAAATATTACTGTACTAACTGGGTCAAAATTTCTGTTCCAGGGATTCAAACGAGTTCAGATATTCACCATTTGGATTCAGGCATTCAAACGAATTCCGAATATTTTGCTAAAAGAGAACCAGCTCAATCTACTGCAGTCAAGATTGGTTAGCATGTTCGTGTTAGGGCTTTGATATCAGTATTATCAAACCTCAATATTCTAGGCAGTGTGTTGGTCAAACACAAGTGTATCATATATGTTTATAGATTAAGATTAAACCATATCCTTAGGTCATAATAACCGAAACAAATATACGAATAAAAATGAGAATTTCTAGTCATCCTTGAGCAAAAAATAAAAATAAAGGTCACATACTCTGGTGCTAAATTAAATAACAAGTGTTACTAAATTAAATAACATTATATCATCCACACTTGTCATGTTTGTTACTCAATCTCTATCCCAAATTAGTTATTTGTGCTAACTTATCGTTACGTTAATATATTTGCATTTCATTTGAAATGTAGAAAATGCATTCATAAAGTGATAATAATAGTTTGAGTAAACTGCAAAAATCATCATTGTGGTTTGTCCAATTTGGCACTAATCATTCATTACTGATACTAGCGGCAAGTATTATCCCTAGGTTCATATTAATCTTGTAGTCCCCGCTTTACCCCTTTTTGAACTTACAAGGCACTTTTTCTCTAATAACATCACTCCCAAACATATCAACACAAAGCTGCAAGAAGAGGAAGTGTGGTTGACCAGCAATAACATCATAGCAACGTATGCAAAGTGTGGGGTGATCAAGAAATGAACCAACTTGGGGGCATCGTTCACATTTTGAACCTTCTGCACGTGAAACGCCAATCCATATTTTCTTTTCTCCATGAATCAAATAATCTCCAGAATGTGGTATATTTTCGCTTGGTGCATCCTCCAAGGTAGAAAGAATCTCAACCTACAGCACGAACAATGGAATTTAGATACCAATATCATCAAACGTGTAACACATGAAATACGTGCAATGATGTATAAATTAAAAGTGGTGAGTAGAATTTCTTAAACTTTGTACAAATTAAAAGTGGACTTATAATTTGGGCGGAGGGAGAATATAATACTGTTGGCAATTTCAGTTATGAATCAATCAATTCACGCTCTTGCTGAAATTCCACATTGAATGGACCACTAATTTCTGCTATGTCTATTTCAGCAGAATCTTCAAAGATGCCCATCAGCATGATAATGGAAAATACATTGACAGTTATTTAAGGTGATTCATAACTATTTTAGATAAGAGTAACTTTTTCCAAAATTGTGAGCACTTTTAACAGGTTTATTTAAGAAAAATCAAACTCACAACATAAACGAGCAAAAACACGTCCAAGATTTTTGACATGTAAGAACTAAAAACAACAAATGATAGAACTTATTCGAACATAAACTTGAGTACTTGACTCATCTGCAATATATTATAAGTGGAAATACTATATTAGTAAGGGTAACAGGTCAAGCTCGTACAAATTTGACAAAAGTCTAAATTTAATGCCAGCTTCCTAATTCTGAATTGCTTTTAAAAAGATTCCATTGAAACCTGTGGTGTTGTGACCTGTGACCCAACTTGTCCGACCCAACCATCTTGCCAGTACTACCAAATAATGATTGGAAATACCTGAGATGTTATGAATATGCGATTCAGAGAGCCGGCATCAAGTATGGCTTCCCACATGTTCCGTAATTTCTGTGCAAGGCTATTGTAAGAGCTATGGAGGTACACCTTTGCTTCTAGGCTGGAACCAATGAGTTTGCCAGTGCGAGCAGTCTCCAAAGCTTTATTTACCTCGGTTCTCAACTACCAAATTCATACAATTGATGATCATTAAAAAAAATTAAAATTTACAGATATGTGATCAGCAAGACATAATTGTAGTTACCTCAAGTAAATTTCCCCAAAAATCAATATCTTTTTCAGGAAAGGCAAGCCATCTTTCATTGACTTCGGGCCATCAGTGTTGTCAATTCTATACTCGAAAGTAAGATTTTGCCACACGTCTTCAGCTAAATGGGGTAGAATTGGAGCAATTACTCTCACTATCGAGAGCAAATGAGCTGCAAACACAGTTTGACAACTTCTCCTTGTAAAACTTGAAGCAACGTATCAAAGTCAACTAATTTGACTATAAAATCAATCAAATTTCGTTATATTACAAAAGAAAAAAGTTACCTGACATAAAGGCGATCTTTGGCAACATGAAAGTAGAATTTGAGAGATCGACAATTGCAAAACGTTGAATCAACTGAAATGAAAAGAATTCAGTTAGTATGAAAAAAACTGAGAAACCATGTATCAAGTAAAAACAACACCTTACCTGATACATTTTGAAGAATTCACAATGTTTTCAAGCTGAAACAGAGCAGGCTGATCGATTTCTGGAAGATCGTGATAGGCAATAGAATTTTCTGCCTAGAAAATAAAAGCACAAAAGCATATCAGAGGAATATTTTGGGGAGGAAAAAAAAAACAAAACAACAACAACAACAACAACCCATACTTTCCAATCTGAATGTCTCCTGTAAAATCTACACTTAAGACCCAAAGCCGAAGCACATCTGCTCCATACGAAGGTTCTTGCTAGAGAAACAAATAGAAAATGTTTGATTTACTATTAAGCAATATTATGATTTTTAATCATAGCTAAATGACCACAAACCTCTTGATTCTTCCCCCTTCAATCACAGTACGTGGATCAACAACATTACCCACAGATTTACTCATTTTTTACCCCTCTCATCGAGCACAAATCCATGCGTCATAACTCCAGAATATGGAGCTTTTCCTGCCACATATAACGAAAATATAATAACAGTAATGAAGTCAGTTAAATTAAGAATATACTGATGGTCACGATACCTTTGGTTGCAACACTGGTCAATAAAGAGCTTTGAAACCAACCCCGATGCTGATCGGTACCTTCAACATACAAATCAGCAGGATAACTGAGGCCATCTCTACTTTCTAAAACAACAACCCATGAAGATCCTGCAGTTTATGTATGTTTAATAGGTTAATATACAGATCTAGTCGCATGTAACTGATACAAGAACTGTTTATGTTTAACATGTAACTAACAAGTAGACCTGAATCAAACCAAACTTCCATCGTATCAGTTCCCTTAACATAATCTGATGCTTTATCACGATATTTTTCAGGAAGCAACTCCTCTACTGACATGTACCACCATGCGTCACTGCCCTTTTGGAAAATGATTGCAGCCAAACACCAAGATTCAAACGCAAATTCCTTAAATGTAATTTCAAATTTACTCAAAACTTTCCAGCAACTTTGTTTGGTGCTTACACTTGATATGATCAACAGTCTCTTAATTTAGCAGAGGTTCCTTTGTCTCTGTATGACAGAAAAGTGGAATTGGGACAACCCATGTCCTCTGACGAGATATACACCAATCTGAATGGCTAGAAGTTCTGTTTTCTGCCTGCAAGACAATGATCATAATAATTTAGAGGAATACTACCACCAAAATGCATAAACTAGTTGGCAACATAGGATAGTCATAATTTCTTAACTACTCCATATCATTTATAAACTAGTGGTAAGGCACATTACCTACCAACAAGAGGTCATGGATTCAAACCTCACTAGGTACACAATTGTGGGTAGCCATGGAAGGGTTGGAAACGTTTTGTATCCATTGAGCAAATACAGGTTGTAATTGTATAGCGGTATCTGAAAACATATCGTGAGGACGCCCTAAAGGTCACGGGGATATCCCGGTTAGGCTGCGTACATCAGATTCAAAGACTCCCCCTCCCCGGGTATCCTAAAGAGGAAAAACCTCATCCGTTTACCCGTTTTGCAAACATGTACAGATACAAACCTGTAGCTGCCATTAAAATGGTTTATTAATCTATGGTCCTATCCTATTTTGGTCTTTATAGTGTTCCTAAATCATTCCTACTGTTGCTTATGAAAAGGGGTTTACTAATTGCTCAAAACTCTGGTTCTGTGTTACATGAACATGAAACCAGCTCGGAAACTAATAATGATAATTCGTATGCACTTAAATCAATCAAATCCTGGAAGTGAGCAATTATGAGTTTTGAAGATCAGAGCAATACTATGTACTAGTTATATATACTTGTACCTGAGATGGAGTCCATAGTACTTGATTAATCGCATTCATAGCAGCCTCTCTGAATCCTTCAACAAAGGCAAACCATTGTTCTGTTGCCCTAAAAATTGTAGGCTTTTTTGTTCGCCAATCATATGGATACTTGTGCTCTAAAAGAATGAAGATTAATGGCATTTAATTATACCAACCATATGGCATCAACAGAAGCAAATAAATAAAAAAAAAAAAAAAAAAAAAAAAAAAAAAAAAAAAAAAAAAAAAAAAAAAAAAAAAAAAAACAATTTTATTGTTACTTCTGGATGAATGATACTACTTACTACAAGGTTCCACCATGACTATTGATAACGTCCATCCAAGTTATGTATGACAGCAGCATTGCCATCACCTAATACATCAAGCCCGCAAAAGATTCCAGCTTCTTCAGTGAACTTTCCTTCATCATCTACTGGGGATATTAAAGGCAAGCCATATTTTAATCCGGTTTTATAATCATCTGGGCCATGACCGGGGGCTGTGTGGACAAGCCCAGTTCCTGATTCGGTTGTAATATAATCTCCACCAATGACAACAGGACATTCTTGACCATTTATCAGGTGAGCATATCAATCACAAAATATAAAAGATGTGCATAAGGAAATTTAAAAGAAGAATATTTTATTTTAATTTTAGTTACCTGCAATCTTCAGAAGAGGAAGCAACATCAGGTGAGCATGACTGCACTTCAACAATAGCATACTGGAGCTTGGAATTCACGGCAACCACCGAAATAAAATATAGAAAGAAAGGAAGTGCAGATAAGCAAGCGTTAAAAAAAAAAAAAAAAAAAAAAAAAAAAAAAAAAAAAAAAAAACGCACACACACACCAGCGTTAGCAGGAATAGTCCAGGGAGTGGTGGTCCAAATTGCTAGGGATAATTTGGGGAGAAACTCATCGAGTAATCCACCTTTAGTTGGAGTACTTAGCATTTTGAAAATTGCATACATGCTCTTTGAAATATGGCCTTCCTCATACTACATGAAAAATTCTATTTGTTAGTATATCTGAAGAACTAAAACTAGAACCTATTAAAGAGTTGCCAATTTTGATTAATCAAAAAATCCTATCATTCACCAAAGAAGCTCTTAATCCCTTTACCTCTAACTCAGCCTCAGCAAGTGTAGTGCGGGATGAGGGACTCCAGTGCACTGGCTTTCTGCCCCTATATATGTACCCTTTGAAAACCATCCGCCCAAACACTTCAATCTGGAAGGCCAAAAGGATTCATATGATTACGATAACAAGAGCAATATAACAATAATATGCTAGAGACTCATTTTACCTGAGCAGCTTCATATTCTGGATCAAGGGTGAGATACGGATGATCCCAATCAGCCCATACTCCAAATCTCTGTAGACAAACAGTAAAAATGTTTGATGTTCTATTAATCCTTAATAGTTTGAATATGTAAAATTGGCTGTTTAAACTGACCTTGAATGATGCCATTTGAGCCTTCACAGTTGCTATGGCAAATTTAGCTGCTTTGGCTCTCAATTTTATTGGTGTTAGCCCCTTTCGGGCATCTTGGTCCAGAGACTGCAATACTAAGATCATTCAACAGAAAATTACCCATGATTGAATCTAAAAGTTACAAGAAGAAAATTACACAGCAACAAACCATCACTTGCCTTTCAACTCAATAGGTAGACCATGGCAATCCCAACCAGGAACGTATTGAACTTTACAGTTTTGGAGAAGCTGTCATTTCCAATTGTATAAGTAATTCCATAAAAAAGTAATTACATGTCGTGCATCATTCTAGCGCACACTTTCAAATATCGCAGTGCAAAGTGATTGTTGCAACCAAACCTTATACCTGTTAATGATTTCTTTTATAATCTTGTTTAATGCATGTCGGATGTGTAAATCACCATTAGCATACCGAGGTCCATCATGAAGAATGAAACTTCCCTATCGAAAGCAGAAGAAATATCAAATGAGTAGAGATAGAAAGTTGGTAGCAGACAAGATGAACTCGATTGAGCTTGTAAACTAACGTGTTATTCTTTTCAGCAACTTTCATAAAGACCTGATTTTCATCCCATAACTTCTGGACTTCAGGTTCCCTTACTGCAGAATTGCTCTCATGCCAAATGTTGTCTTACACTCTTACGAAGATCAGCAGTATGCTTGTACTTTCCATTTCCTTGCTTTGTTCCTAAACAACAGAATAAAATCATTTTAAAGTAAAAAACCTCGATAAGAACTTCAGATAAGACATTTTGACTCACTACGAAGATCTATAAAAGTTGTAATCCAGTATGTACCTTTAGATTCTTTCTTGGCTTTGACTGAGTACAAAAGGCACTTCTAGGATTTACATAGAAATATGTAAGATGGAAGAGCGATGAGAGCTCAATGGAAGAGCACCGTCGAAAATCAATGATGCTAAAAGAAGACGATTTTGTAAATAACGAGCAATTTCTCAGTGACAGAACCTGAACAGCTTTTTGCAGGATAAGATTAGTGAATACTATAAATTACACAACAACCAAATGATATATAAAACTTGACTTTCAAACTTTCGAATAGAGATATGATTAGATTAATCAATTAAAGGAGTTTTCGTGATTGCGATTTCAAATATGCATACAGACTGCAGAGATATTAAGAATATAAATATAATGGTGGACAGATTCGCCCAGGATAGATAACCGCTTTTTTAAAGAGATGTTCAAAACACCAGTACATTTATGCATATCAAAACACATAAGTGGCCGTTTCACATCCTACGTCAAGTACAAATATAATCAAACAGCAGCCATCAAACCCAACTCTCATAAACCTAATAAACACAAATACACCTTAAACTATATCACCATTCAACACTACTAATATCTAAACCTACAAATTGTCTAAAAAGCCGCCATTATGGCATTATCATAACATAATCCTACTAGTTTATCCGATTTCACTTCATAAAATCAGTTCTAAGTCTCTAACCAACAAGAAGTCAAATGGGCCAGACATTTCATTTTGGGTTCAAGTCATATATTAACAACTTACTTCCAAATCTGTATCAAAGTGAAATCCTTGCTTTTTTATGACTGTTATGAACAACCAACTTTCAATTTCGTGCATACATAATACATTTTGCTGACGTCTAAGCACCTTAACAATTACCAGCAAACAGTCACCATAAAACACAACTCATGTAAGCAAATAAACACATAAAAGCCTTAAAATTTATCACCATTCAACAATTACCACCTTCTTAATCGCTACTAATATCCTAAACCGCAAACTATCTAAAAAAAATCCACTATCATAACATTATCTAATGCTACAAATTTATCCGAAATCACTGGAAAAATTACCAACTTCTTGATCACTACAAATCTCTTAAATCATAAACTGTCTGGAAAAGTCATCACTACAACATCTACTGCTACTAATTTATCCAAGGGTAGAGAGACTAATTCCAGCAAGACAAAGACCTCCAGCTTAAACCATAAACGGTCTAAAAAAGTCCCATTATCATAACATCTAATCCTGCTAATTTAACTGCTTTGGCTACATAAAAACAATCTAACCAACAAAAACTCAAATGGGTGACACTAACATAACAAATTCACTTAAACTATTCACTCAAGCATTTCTTCAAACAGTTGGTGTGCAACTAACAAAAAACCCATTTAAAAAAACCCAAAAAGAAGTCTACAGAATAATTGTAAACAACAAGAACTCAAATGGGTCGTCGCATTTACATCAAACAGTTGGTTATATAAATTTTCTGTTTAAACTGACATTGAATGAGGCTATTTGAGCCTTCACAGTTGCTTTGGCAAATTTAGCTGCTTTGGCTCTCAATTTTATTAGTGTTAGCCCCTTTCGGGCATAACTTAAAGATTTGAGTTAAGGGTTATGACTATGGTGAAGATGGTTGTAGATGGGTACAATGGTGGCAAAAGGTGGGTCGATGGTTGATGAAATGATAAAATGACGATGGGGTGCTATTTATGGGTGGTCAAATATGGTTGTGTAGTAGTGTTTGTGTTGGCTTTCCTTATTATAATTAATAAAATAAAATATAAATATTAAATTAAGGTATAAAAATAGTTTTATATGATATCCTTTATATAAGTACATCATTCTTCAAATAAGCCACAAAGTTTAAGCTTATCAAAACCACCTTATATAAGTTCATAAGCCCACTCATATATACTTAGCCAAACACTTAGTTTAGGCTTATTTAACACACATAAGCTAATAAGCTCATAAACCGATCATATAAGCTTAGCCAAACACTAATTAATATAGACTAGCGAAAGACTAATGATGTTTGTGTTACAAAGAAAATTGTGACGTTATACTATAAGTAATGCTCACATCATTTCACCATCCATCTCAACGTCATCTTATCTTTCTCTCTTCATTCACTTTTGCTCACTCTCTCACCTTCTCTCCTAGTGGTCACACCCCCTTACCTTTCACCCTATTTTTTTAATTTAAAACTTTTATAGACTTACTAGTTATAATACCCGCGCATGTGCAAATTTTTTTTTAATTTTTTGAATTATATATTTTTATTTATTAAATAACAAATAATTTAATCTTTGTTTTGATTGATTTATGATGTTTAATTATAGTTTTTTATTATTAAAGATAATTATTTAAAAATTTTAATCTTATTGTTAATTGTATCTTATCTATATCTTTTGAATTTATCTTCTACTTATGTTATGGATAAATATAAAATGTTACCTAATAAGAAGATAATCTTTTTTTTTTAAATAAAATTATTACTAAATAAGGTATGGTTCCAATTTTTTTGAAATGAAAAATTTCTAATATGGGTTTTGTTTTATTATATAAAAGATTGATTGATGTATTTTTCAGTACGCTTTTGAAATTAAAACATAAACGTAACCGTAAATGTAAACGTACGAAATTAAAACTTTTATTCATAAATTAAAAACATTACATAAATTCAGAATATTAAAAACATTTCACTTAAAATAAATATGAGAAGTTAAAACATAAATTAAACATCACGAGAAAGGTGTTCGACCAAATCGGCACGAAGGATTTGATGCGCTTGTGATGATTTGATTTGTCTCATAACTTGTAGCACTTGTTCTTGGGGTTGTAAGAGATCATTTGGTTGATGTATTTTCTCCAAATACCAATCGGGAGATATCACCTTCCTTTTGTTTTTACGAATCATATTATATAATATGATGCATGTATACATCATATTCATTATTCTTTCTTTTTTTGTCGGTCATGTGGGCTTGGCTAATATAGCTTAATAAATAGACCTGAATCAAACCAAACATCCATCGTATCAGTTCCCTTAACATAATGTGATGCTTTATCACGATATTTTTCAGGAAGCAACTCTTCTACTGGCATGTACCACCATGCATCGCTGCCCTTTTGGGAAATGATTGCTGCCAAACACAAAGAGTCAAATGCACATTCCTTAAATGTAGTTCAAATTAACTCAATACTTTCCAGAAAAATTGTTTGGGGCTTACACTTGATATGATCAACAGTCTCTTCATTTAGCAGAGGTTCCTTTGTCTCTGTATGATAGAAAACTGGAATTGGGACACCCCACGTCCTCTGACGAGATATACACCAATCTGAACGGCTAGAAGTCATTGTAGAAATTTTGTTTTCTGCCTGAATGACAATGATCATAATAATTTAGAGGAATACTACCGATGAAATGCATAAACTAGTTGGCAGCATAGGATAGTCATAATTTCTTAACTACTCCGTATTATTTATAAACTAGTAGTAAGGCACATTACCTACCAACAAGAGGTCAATGGTTCAAACCTCACTAGGTACACATGCACAGATACAAACCCAAAAAGAAGTCCACAGAATAATTGTAAAAACAAGAAACACTAACATAACAAATTCACTCAAACATTTCTTCAAACAGTTGGTTGTATAAATTTGCTGTTTAAACTGACCTTGAATGACGCCATTTGAGCCTTCACAGTTGCGTTGGCAAATTTAGTTGCTTTGGCTCTCAATTTTCTTAGTGTTAGCCCCTTTCGGGCATATTATTCAACAGAAAATTACCCATGATTGAATCTAAAAGTTACAAGAAGAAAACAAAACACAGATTACCCAACAAAAAGAACTCTGCTTGGTAATGACATGTGTCTATTTTGTGTGATTAGTGTGTGACTGGATCAGGATTTGGGATTTTCATTCTTGTTTATATGCGTTTGGTTTAACTTAAAGATTTGAGTTAAGGGTTATGACAATTGTGAAGATGGTTGTAGATGGGTAAAATGGTGACAAAAGGGGTCGATGGTTGATGAAGGATGAAATGACGATAGGGGTTGCGTTTATGGGTGGTCAAATAATACCTACCAACAAGAGGTCAAGGATTCAAACCTCACTAGGTACACGTACAGATACAAACCTGTAGCTGCCATTAAAAAGGTTTACTTATCTATGGTCCTATCCTATTTTGGTCTTTATAGTGTTCCTAAATCATTCCTACTGTTGCTTGTGGAAAGGGGTTTACTAATTGCTCCAAACTCAGGTTCTAGTTTTACATGAACATGAAACCAACCCAGAAACTAAAAATTATCACTCTTATGAGCTTACATCTATCAAATCCTGGAAGTGAGAAATTTCGAGTTTTGAAGATCAAAACATTTTTACCTGAGACGGAGTCCATACTACTTGATTAATCGCATTCATAGCAGCCTCTCTGAATCCGTCAACAAAGGCAAACCATTGTGTTGTTGCCCTAAAAATTGTAGGTTTTTTTGTTCGCCAATCATATGGATACTTGTGCTCTGAAAAATGAAGTGAATGGCATTTAATTGTACTATTCATATGGCTGGCTCTCATTGGGAAAATGTTGATATTTATGGATGAACGATGCTACTTACTGTAAGGTTCTACCATGACTATTGATAAACGTCCATCCAAGTTATCACAGCAGCATTGCCATCACCTAATACATCAAGCCTGCAAAAGATTCAGCTTCTTCAGTGAACTTTCCTTCATCGTCTACAAGGGATATTAAAGGCAAGCTATATTTTAATTCGATTTTATAATCATCTGGGCCATGACCGGGGGCTGTGTGGACAAGCCCAGTTCCTGATTTGGTTGTAATATAATCTCCACCAATGACAGCAGGACATTCTTGACCATTTATTGGGTGAGCATATCTACACAAAATATAAAAGATGTGCATAAGTAAATTTAAAAGAAGAATATTTTATTCAAATTTTAGTTACCTGCAATTTTCAAGATCTGAGCCCAAAACTGTTTATTTTACGACAAGCTTCACACCCCACTTGGGTTCCAGTGTTGGCACAAGGTCCAGTGCAACAACGAAAAATGGTTTTTCGTCATCATGTAAAGCACTACCAAATCTTTTCTTTTTGTCTTCAGAAGAGGAAGCAACATCAAGTGAGCATGACTGCACTTCAACAATAGCATACTGGAGCTTGGAATTCATGGCAACAACTGAAATAAAATACAGAAAGAAAAGAAGTGCAGATAAGCATGTGAATATATTATATATGTAGATAACTTCACATCCGTACCCAAAAAAACAAAAAAACAAAAAAACAAAAAAAACAAAAAACACACACACACACACACACACACACACGTGAAATAAAGGCCGTGTTACAAGTGAAATAAAGCAGGTATTGGTACATGTATGGGTACACAACTATGTGGTAAATACATGAACTGCAGCATGTATATATGAACTCTTTAACTAGGCGTCACAGATTGCAGCAACTGCTTCACTAACAAATTTACTTAAATTAACACTTCTTAGTTCATCCATCAACCTTTCTCGCTGCTCTTCATTGATCTGCTTAAGATTTTTATGCTCATCAAAAAATTTGATTATGGTTATCCAAATTTTAGTTGTTCCCAAAACACTTTGGAATTACCTCAACGGACAGGAAGTTCATCATATTCAGAAGCAGCAGACAGTATATTAAGGAAAACCTGAAAGAAATATGATCTATTATAAGAATCACAACTTACAGATGATTGAAAGATACAACTAAAACCAAGGTGGAAAATTGGTAGTTCAAGTGGGTGGGACGAAGATGCCACAAAATGTCAAGTTGGGTTGACCGGAAACAATTTTTACGCGAAACTTTTAACAAACTTTTAATCATTTTATTGGTTTAAGACAGGTCTTTCCATCAAGGGAAGGGTTTCACACTTTATGTTTCTAATCAGATATACCAGCAAAGAACGCATTGTTTCTTATATAATTTCACCATAAATTTTTTTCCCAATCTTCTCAGTTAATTCATTTTGAGAATCCGTTATCACTGTTCATCCATCTTCACAACGGACCAAAAAGAGGCAATATCAAGTATGGGTTTTAAATCATTGTTAGACTTTGAAATTAATGTCATGCCAAGTCGTTTAGGGTATTGATTGCTTGAGAGGTTTGATGCTGAATCTGGAAATCTAACCGTCTTTGGTGATACTATACACATAACACCTGAGTTAATCCACCATACCTTCGGATTCCCAACGGGTCAGTATGCAGTTGATGTGTGTGATGTTGTTAAGGAAAGATCAAATGAAGCATACATAGAATGGAAAAAACAATTCAAAGGTGTTCCTAGACTTTATGCAAAAAAAGATTTGATGTCGGTAATTAAGAATCAAATTAGGAAAAATGATAGTGGAAACCTATTTTTGAAGAACATAATATCATTGTTTTGTACTATTTTGTCTTATGTGGGAACGATGGGGACTTTGAATATTGGAGTCATCCCTTCTCTTACTGATATGGATGTTGTGAAACAAATGGACTGGTACGAGTATGTGCTACATAATTTGACGGACGAAAGGAAAAATTGGAGACCGGGAACACGATTCTATAGTCCAATCTTGCTATTGGAGGTAATTACTATATACTTTATGTTCATCAGTTAACTTATAGGTTCATCAATTAGGTTATAGGTTCATCTGTTAGATTATAGGTTCATCAGTTAGGTTATCAGGTTCATCAGTTACATTTTTCTTAATTTAAGATTTACACTTAAAATTGCAGGTGATATTTACCAATTCACTGCTGAAGAAACCAAAATACCTAGCGTTTAATTATTGGAAAACAGAAAATTTGGAAGAATTGGAAGAGATGATGTTTGGCAAAATCAAAAGAGGAAGAGCTCCTAAAGCTAAAAAAGTGAAGAAAAAAGAAGAACCGGAAGAAGATCAAGAAGAAGAAAATAATGATGAGGAAAATAAAGAAGAAGAAGAAGATCAAGAGGATGATGATGCAGAGGAAGATGATGCAGAGTGTTGACCTAAATAATGTCTTAAAACATTGTTAGCATATTAACAATGTCTATATGTTTTGATAATTACAAAGCATAAACTCATTAATCTAAAACTTATGACGTAAACAAGTTTTAGTACTTAATATTTGTCTTTGCTTCCATATCACTTAAGGTATGAATAAACAAAGGGTTTATTACATTTCATGATCAAAGGAAATTTTTCTAATCACTAGAATTTTTATAAAATGTATTAAACATCTTATATCTTTTACAAAATTACTTTTGGAATTAAAAGAATATGTTTAATTCATTATAAATATATGATTTCATATTTCTAACCAAAAATGGCAAATTCTATCCAGAAAAATATTCCCCACTAAAAGACAAGAAAAACCAACGTTCTGAAGGGGCGGCCCCCTTAATTCCTTAGGCGGCCCCCTTAATCATTAAGGGGACTGGCCACTAATTAAGGGGACCGACCACGCTCTAGAACAGTATTTTTCTCTCCTATAAATACTGGTTCTCTCCTCAGAATTTTCTTACCTTTTGCACTTCAAAACTTTCAGATCTAGATCCAATTCTCTATTCTCTTATCCTTTGATCATAAGTGTATAATTCTTTGTTTCAAAGTGATCCAACCTTCATCCTCTCAAGTGCAAGAGAAGAATACTTCTATCCCTCAAGACAAGAAGTATTACAACTTGTTGTGATCTCCACATCCAAGTTGTTGGTCCATCATCAAAGATCATTTACATTATTCTTTGTGAAGTTGTGAATATTTGATTGTAGATAGTTGTGCTAGATATACATTGTGTGATTAGTTAGTAGCTTGGTGTGAAGAAAAAAAGTTAGGAACTAGATTGGTGTGAAGAAGATAGGTGTGGAGTAGTTAGTTGTGAAGTAGATTGATTTGAAGAAGTTGTGACTTAGGTGTGACGAAGTTGTGGTGTGAAAAGTGGTGTGTAAATTAGTGTGTAAATTGGTGTGTACGGTTTGCTCCGCCATAAGGGAGCTTGTTGATATAGTGAAGAAAACTCTCGAGTTAGGTGCTCGGGGAGTGGAGTAGGGCAAGGAAGGTGTCCTTGTAGCCGAACCACTATAAATCTCTTGTCTCGCGGTTCGATCTTTCCATCTCTTACTTATTTCATTACTTATCATTGTTATATATTGTGTAGTATTATTTATTTATATTGTACAAGACTTGAGATCACATATTATCGAATCTAAGTTTTCAAAAGCTAAGTAAACTCTAAAACTATCTTTTATAACGAATTAAAAAGACGTAAAACTATTCAACCCTCATTCTAGTTTTCCACAATTGGTATCAGAGCCACGTCTAGCAAGATTTTTAATATATATTGTATTTTAAAACTTGTAACGATCTATGGAATCTGAAAAATATTTAGAAGGGCAATCTATGCAAAGACCACCACTATTTGAAAGTGATGGATTTTTATATTGGAAAAATAGATTCGAAACATATGTGAAATCAAAAGATCTTGATCTTTGGCATATTATTACCTTTGGTGATTTTCCTCCTATTCAATATAATGTTGAAACTAAAATGAATGAAATTGTATCTTTTGAAGAACAAAATGATGATTTGAAAAAGAAATTAGCAAAAAATAATGAGGCTAAAATGGTAATTTATAATGCGTTACCACGCAAAGAATATGAAAGAATTTTTATGTGTAAAACCGCCAAAGAAATTTGGGATTCTTTACTAATTACTCACCAAGGTAATAGCCAAGTCAAAGATAATAAAATAGATCTTCTTGAACAACAATATGAACAATTTACGATTCCGGAAGAGGAATCAATTGATAATGCTTTTGCTAAGTTTAACACTATCATCACAAGTTTAAAAGCACTTGATGAGACATTTTCTAGTAAAAATTGTGTTAGGAAATTTCTTAAGGCATTGCATCCAAAATGGCGAGCTAAGGTCACGGCAATTGAAGAATCAAAGAACTTGATGACGTTATCACTAGATGAACTAATTGGGAACTTGAAGGTTTATGAAGAAATCATAAGAAGAGATTCAGAAACGGTCAAAGTCAATAAAGAACAAACCAAATCCATTGCTCTAAAAGCCAAAAAGGAACCTGGTGATGATGATGATTCAAGTGACGAAAGTGAAGACGAAGAATATGCAATGGCCGTAAGAGAATTCAAGAAATTCTTCAAGAGACGAGGAAGATTCATTAGATCATCACGAGACGAAAGAAAAGCATTCCAAAGGAATAGAAGTGACAACTATGGGAAAAGAAAGTGCTTTAGATGTGGAAGTCCAAATCATCTTATTGGCTAATGTCTAAAGCCACCGGGTTATGAAAATCAAGGTGCTTTTGTTAGTGGAACATGGAGTGATAGTGACAAAGAAGAGGTTGAAAAGCCAAGAGAAGAAAAGTGTTTTATGGCAAAAGAAACCGACGAAATATGTTTAGGAATTGACTTGGAACCTGACGAATGGATCAAAGATAGCGGATGTTCGAGGCACATGACGGGGAACCGCAAGCTATTCTCTACATACAAGGCATACAATGGAGGTAACGTTATTTTCGGTAGTGACTTATGTGGAAAAATCATTGGCAAAGGTACGATTTCTCAAGACTCACTTACTATTGAAAATGTAGAGCATGTAGATAAATTAACATATAACTTGCTTAGTGTAGGACAAATATGTGATAATAAATGTAGAGTCACATTTGCCGAAGAGGATAGCGAAATAGTTAAGAATGGAAAAATTATAGGTAGAGGAATTAGGAAAGGCGGCATATATGTTATGAAACTAGGAAACAAACCTGAGGATAGGATATGCCTAACGACCCTAGATGATAACTCTACATTGTGGCATAGGAGATTAGGACATGCTAACATGCAACAAATACAATATTTGGCCTCTAAGGAATTAGTTAGAAATTTGCTTAATCTAAAATATGACAAGCATTTTTGTGATGCATGTAAAATTGGAAAACAAGCTCATGCTAGTTACAAAGCTAAGAATATAGTATCACTACTAGGTGCTAGAATTATTACATATGGATCTTTTTGGTCCATCCGCTGTGCGGAGCTATGGAGGAAACAAATATACCTTAGTAATAGTAGATGACTACTCACGATACACTTGGACTAGGTTTTTAAGTGACAAAACCCAAGCCTTTGAAAAATTCGAAATATTTAGTAAAATGATTCAAAATAAATTAGGATGCTCAATAGTTGCCATTAGGACGGACCATGGTAGGGAATTTGATAACGAAGTACAATTCGGAAAATATTGTGAGTTAAATGGAATATCTCACAATTTCTCCGCTCCCCGTACCCCTCAATCAAATGGGGTAGTAGAAAGAAAAAATAGGTCACTACAAGAAATGAGTAGAATTATGTTAAATGAACAATCCATTCCACAAAAAATTTGGTGTCACGCCGTAGATACATCAACTTATATTTTAAATAGGGTATCAATTAGAAGAATTCTAGGAAAAACTCCCTATGAGTTATTAAGAGGTAGAAAACCAAACTTAAGCTACTTTAGGGTATTTGGAAGTAAATGCTATATTTTAAACACTAAGGACTACCTCACTAAGTTTGATCCAAAATCATATGAAGGAATATTTTTAGGATACTCACAAAATAGCAAAGCATATATAATACTTAACAAACACTCCATGAAAGTAGAGGAATCACTAAATGTAACATTTGATGAAATACCACCACCTCCTAAAACACTACCTTTAGAAGATGATGATTTAGTCGAAGATGAAGCTATTGAGGTTAGTAAAACAAAACCCATAGGAAATGATAATGAAGACATTAACTTAGAAAATAACGAAACTGTTAATGTTAAAGAATCTAGATCACATCCATTAGATAACATAATAGGACATCTTAACCAAAGAACCCTTAGGTCACAAGCCCAAGATAAAAACATCTTCTTTTGTTTCCTCTCAGCAATAGAACCTAAGAATATTAGCGAGGCTTTAAAGGATGAAATTTGGGTTATAGCTATGCAAGAAGAATTAAATCAATTTAAGGCAAATGATGTTTGGGAATTGCTCCCAAATCCAAAGGATATGACCATCATAGGAACCAAATGGGTATATAGGAATAAGTTAGACGAGAATGGAATAGTTACTAGGAATAAAGCTAGGTTAGTTGCCCAAGGTTATAATCAACAAGAAGGAATTGATTATGACGAAACTTATGCCCCCGTAGCTAGACTAGAATCGATTAGGATATTACTTGCCTATGCTTGCGCCCTAGATTTTAAGTTATTCCAAATGGATGTGAAAAGTGCATTCCTTAACGGTTTTATCAATGAGGAGGTATATGTGGCACAACCTCCAGGATTCATTGACTTCGCAAAACCTGATTATGTTTATAAGTTAAAGAAAGCCTTGTATGGACTCAAACAAGCTCCGAAAGCTTGGTATGATCGATTAAAAGCTTTTCTTATTAAACATGATTATTCCATGGGAATGGTAGATAACACTCTTTTCACTAAAAGGAAAGACCCAAATCTCATCATGGTCCAAATATATGTTGATGACATTATATTTGGATCGACTTGTCAAGACATGTGTGATGAATTTGCCAAAATCATGCATGATGAGTTTGAGATGAGCATGATGGGTGAACTTAACTTCTTCCTAGGATTACAAATAAAACAATTAGATGATGAAATATTTTTTAACCAATCTAAGTACATTAAGGAAATGCTTAAGAAATTTGGCCTAGAAGACTCAAAACCCATGAAAACTCCCATGTCTACAGAGGTAAAGCTCACAAAGGACGATGAAGGTGAGTCCGTAGATAACACCAAGTATAGAGGAATGATATGTAGTTTACTATACTTGACGGCAAGTAGACCCGACATCATGTTTAGTGTCTGCCTTTGTGCCTGTTTTCAAGAGGATCCCAAAACCTCTCACCTAGAAGCGGTTAAGCGTATCTTCCGATACGTTAAAGGCACTATACACTTAGGATTATGGTATCCTAAGGAATCCGGCATAGAAACCATCGTCTATGCGGATTCGGATCATGTGGGAGACTACGTAGATAGAAAGAGCACTAGCGGTATTTGCACGTTTATGGGATGTTGTCTAACGTCTTGGTTTTCGAAGAAGCAAACCGCTCTTGCTATTTCTACCACCGAAGCCGAATATGTAAGCGCCGGAAAGGCATGTCAACAAGCACTATGGATGAAACAAGCTCTCCTAGACTGTGGCATTAGGTTAGAAAATATCCCCATTATGTGCGATAACAAAGGTGCGATAGATTTAAGTAAAAATCCGGTGCAACACTCTAGGACTAAACACATAGAAATACGTCACCATTTTCTTAGGGATAATGTACAAAAAGGAAATATATCTATAGAAAAGGTTGCATCGGAAGACAACATTGCGGATATATTCACAAAACCCCTTAAGCGTGAATTATTCAACCACTTGCGTTTAGGATTAGGAATGATGGAACAAGTTGACTAAATTATATTGAATTAATTCAAATTTATACTTGCATGAATTATTTTTTTTCATTTTACCTTTTCTGAGTCTAGGAATCTATTTCGCACAAAACTAAAGATTGAGAAAATTTATTTTCTTTGCAAAAACCTTTTTGTAAAACTCAATCAATTTTCTCTAAAAATTATTCTCACAATCTAGGAATCACATGAAGATCATTTTCCTTGCATTGTTGACTAATTGTTAAAACATTGTCTTTCAAAATCATGCATAAACTCTCACATAAATTGTCAAGGTATATAATATAATATATGTCTTTGACATTCATGATCGAGCAAAAAATGAATCAAGGAGATCATTTGGATTGTTTCTTAGGATCGTTATTTCTTTTTGTATCTAGGAGTCGAAACAATCACAACTCCACATTTGTTGCATATAGACACTCACTAGGACAAATTCCCTAATAATGGTGTCATCTTGATCCATCACTAGTTTTTCACTCACTAATTGCCTTTGCCTTTAATCTAAGATAGGTGCCTTAGGAAGCTTAAGTGTGCTTGCCTTTACTTACCTCCTATTGCTTATTATGTGTTGATTATTTGCTCTTTTGCCTATGTGTTTTTGCATGCATGCTATATCTTGATTAGATTAGATTCTATATTGCCTAAGAGAATTTAACTTGCTTGAATACTAATCCAAACACATAACCTTTCTGCAAATTTTCTGCCAAAAACCCAATTCTGGCAACCTGGAAATCACCAGATGGGCGACCCCCTTAATTTTGTAAGGCGGCCCCCTTAATCATTAAGGCGACCGCCCCCTAATTAAGGGGACCGGCCATCTGATGGTCGGGTTTACAGAATCTTTTCTGCTTTTTAGCCCATTTCAACCTACATTTCCTAATTTTCACCAACACAATTTGTCCTAATCTCCCAAACAAACTTTATCCATCCATAAACACACAAATCTTTCATTATAAATACCCCCAATCCTCAAGACTCTTTACTCATCCCTTCATGGCTTCTCCAAAAAACCCAAACCAAAAGCCTCAAGGCTTGCAAGAATGACGGAAAAACCCGTTTGGCAAAGAAAAAGCCCTCGAAACAAATCCATCATAACAAATGAAGTTGAAAGTCATTCAACACCACCAACCACTTACTTCCCAAACTTTCCACCAAATTTACAAGGACATTCATTTGATCCTACTTACAAACCATACAACATTGGCCAAACATCTTCCTTCATGCCAACTCACTCACCTCTTCCTCCAATCACTTGTAATGATCCATACAAGTTTGATCAACCATCCTACTACAACTCCAACTACACAAACCCAATTCATCCATATCAACACAATGACTTTCTCCACATTACCACGGAAAAGCAAAAGTTCCGTGATGAAATATCACAAATCAATGATCTTCGTGATCTCAATGCCATGCATCTTGCACAACGCAACAAAGGGCAACCTCCATCATCACCCTACAACAATTGCCTTCCTCACTCTCTCAACTTGGATCAAGTTACAAACCACACTCACTATTGCCCTTGTTGCATCTTTCTCCAAAAACAAATCCTTTACTTGAGTGAAGATATTTCTTGGATTGAATATCTCATCACTCGACCTCATCCCATTCCACCCCTAACACGATACAATATCGTAAGGGCCACCTCTTCCGCTCCATACTCCATATCCCTCTCCATCTAACAACTAAGCTTTATGCTTATGTTATCCTTCAAGCAAATAAAACAATCAACCATGAGTTGCAAGCAAGTCCAAGTGCTCTTTCTAGGAAATATAGGACTATGTCTTTTCATTTGTTTTATTATGATTAATATGCCTTAAGCATATTAAATGTTGTAATGCTTTCTATGATGCTTGAATGAATCTATTTTTATAACTATTGCTTTGCATGTATATTTGCCTTGCTCTCTTTTAATATTTTGTAGCCAAGATTTCCTTAGCTCATTCCCTTGATGCTCTCAAATGAGGGGGAGTATACATCAAGGGGGAGCAATAACCTTTTTGATATTACAAAAAGGGGGAGAAGAGAATGTTAAACTCTAAATTCTTGTCTAAAAATTATTTTTTAGACCTAATGAGTTTAAGGTTTTGTAATCATCAAAAAGGGGGAGATTGTTGACATAAATAATGTCTTAAAACATTGTTAGCATATTAACAATGTCTCTATGTTTTGATAATTACAAAGCATAAACTCATTAATCTAAAACTTATGACGTAAACAAGTTTTAGTGCTTAATATTTGTCTTTGCTTCCATATCACTTAAGGTATGAATAAACAAAGGGTTTATTACATTTCATGATCAAAGGAAATTTTTCTAATCACTAGAATTTTTATAAAATGTATTAAACATCTTATATCTTTTACAAAATTACTTTTGGAATTAAAAGAATATGTTTAATTCATTATAAATATATGATTTCAAATTTCAAACCAAAAATGGCAAATTCTATCCAGAAAAATATTCCCCACTAAAAGACAAGAAAAACCAACGTTCTGAAGGGGCGGCCCCCTTAATTCCTTAGGCGGCCCCCTTAATCATTAAGGGGACCGGCCACTAATTAAGGGGACCGGCCATGCTCTAGAACAGTATTTTTCTCCCCTATAAATACTGGTTCTCTCCTCAGAATTTCTTACCTTTTGCACTTCAAAACTTTCAGATCTAGATCCAATTCTCTATTCTCTTATCCTTTGATCATAAGTGTATAATTCTTTGTTTCAAAGTGATCCAACCTTCATCCTCTCAAGTGCAAGAGAATAATACTTCTATCCCTCAAGACAAGAAGTATTACAACTTGTTGTGATCTCCACATCCAAGTTGTTGGTCCATCATCAAAGATCATTTACATTATTCTTAGTGAAGTTGTGAATATTTGATTGTAGATAGTTGTGCTAGATATAGATTGTGTGATTAGTTAGTAGCTTGGTGTGAAGAAGAAAAGTTAAGAACTAGATTGGTGTGAAGAAGATAGGTGTGGAGTAGTTAGTTGTGAAGTAGATTGATTTGAAGAAGTTGTGACTTAGGTGTGACGAAGTTGTGGTGTTAAAAGTGGTGTGTAAATTGTTGTGTAAATTGGTGTGTACGGTTTTCTCCGTCATAAGGGAGCTTGTTGATATAGTGAAGAAAACTCTCGAGTTAGGTGCTCGGGGAGTGGAGTAGGGCAAGGAAGGTGTCCTTGTAGCCGAACCACTATAAATCTCTTGTCTCACGGTTCGATCTTTCCATCTCTTACTTATTTCATTACTTATCATTGTTATATATTGTGTAGTATTATTTATTTATATTGTACAAGACTTGAGATCACATATTATCGAATCTAAGTTTTCAAAAGCTAAGTAAACTCTAAAACTATCTTTTATAACGAATTAAAAAGACGTAAAACTATTCAACCCCCCTTCTAGTTTTCCACATAGAGGAAAATGATGATGAAGATAATAATGATGTTGAAGCTGCAGTAAATAATGATGATGATGATTCAGAGAACGATGATGAACAGCAGATAGAGAATGCTGGAGCAGAAATTCAATTGGAGGAAGAACCGAGGGGTGATGATGAAGACAAGATTGAATTCTCATATGGACCTGGACCACATTGGGCTACAGCTCATTTGAAGGATAACTCTCCTATAAAGCCTGAAATTCTCATGATTGAAGGTCTGATCTATTATTTTATTTGGTTCATCACTTACTGTCCCGTATAATGTGTTTTTTTACGGATGATTGAATCTTTACACATTGTGTCTAAATTCAGATACTAACATTGTGCCGATAAAAGATAGCGATGAGCCGATAAACAAAAAGAGGATTAGAAAAAAGAAACAAAAAACAAACGCTGATGAACCTTATAATATAGGTATACATTTTACTATATGTTCATCAGTACTTTTTGTATGTGTTGGCATGAATATTACGATATTTAATCTAAACATTCTCTTCATGTTTTGATGATGACAAAGATGTAAGTACAACATATAACGTAAAGTGCTTAAGTTACTTGTGATCACAATTCATCTATGCATTCTTACGTCAACAAGCCTCGACATCTCAACGTCTCGAGTTTGCCTCAACAATCACTTAAGGTATATACAAACAAATGTCTAATACATTTTATGATCAAAGGGATTTTTTTAAACATTACAAAGTTTATAAAATGATATAAACATGTTACATATTTTTTTGAAAAACAATTTTGGTAATTAAAGGAAAATGTTTAATTCATAACAAATATATGAATTCAAAATTTTAACCAAAATCAGTTAGTTTTTCACCAAATAAACTTTCACCAAAAAAGACAAAGATTTCTGGCCGTTTTAGTAGGGCGGCCCCCATAATTATGGGCGGCCTCCTTAATAATTAAGGGGACCGACCATACAATTAAGGGGACCGGCACACTCCTCTATCAGAAATCTTCTCCTATAAATACCACCTCAAACCTGGTATTTTTCTCACCTTTTGCACAAAAATTTTCAGCCCCAATCTCTTCAAAACATCTTTCTAAATCCTTTGATCATAAGATTATAAGTCTTTGTTTCAAGTGATCCAATCCTTTACCACTCAAAGTGCAAGAGAAGAATCCTCCCTATCATAAAGCCAAAGATGTATTAGGATCTAGTTAGTGTTTATTCAATGTTGTGAGTTATGTATATGTAATAAGTAGATCAAGATGATCTTACTTAGTAGTGAGTTTATGAGTGAGTAAGAAGTAGTGGGAAGAAGTAGTAGTGTGGAGAAGTCATGAAGTTGTGAAGAAGTAGATGTGTGAATATGTAGTGGAATATAGAAGAAGTTGTGAAGAAGTCGTGAAGTCGTGAAGCCATGAAAAAGTCATGAAGTCGTGAAGCCATGAAGAAGTCGTGAAGTCGTGTAGAAGTTGTGTAGTGATCGAAGTAGTGTTGTGAGATTGGTTTTAGCTACTATTAGAACTCGACATTTAGCTTTGTGTCGTTAAATGGTGTAAGCCAAAGTTGTTTACGGTTTTCTCCGCCAAAAGGGAGCTTGTTTAGTTGTGAAGAAAACTCTCGAGTAGGTGACTCGGGGAGTGGAGTAGGGCAAGGAAGGTGTCCTTGTAGCCGAACCACTATAAATCATCGTGTCCGGTTTGCATTTCCTTTCTCTTATCTCTTTTCATTTATTCTTGCATTTATCTCTTTACATCTATGCTTGCCTATATGTCTTAGTTGTTGCTTATATAGTTGTGATGATTGATTGTGTTGTACATAGAAGTTAATATTGTGATTGTGTGTATAATTATATGATATGGTCAAATAGATTATTATTCACACTTCTCATATTAAGTTTAACTTGATAGATAATTTGATACAAAACGTTTTAAGATTTTAAAAGGAAAACGTATTCACTCAAAGACCGACCAAAGCTCCATTCATAAAACTAAGTTTTTCCAAAAGCTTACGTATATAATTGATCATATTGATTACATGGTGTTTTCATACTAAACTCTAATTAAAGGTTTTCCAAACAAACAATTGAATAAATTCGAATCAACATTTTGAAACAAAGTTTTTATAAAATGAAAAAGAGGGGAAAACTATTCACCCCCCCCCCCCCCCCGCCTTCTAGTTTTCCACAATTGGTACCAGAGCCACGTCGCTCAAATTTTCAAAACAAATGGTTTTAAAAATTGAGTACGATCCATGTATCAAATTACCCATTAAGGAGGATTAAATATGAAAAGTGTTTTGTTCATTAACTTGTATTAGTTTTGATGATATATACACTAATTATACTAACTCGAAATAATATTATGCTTAAAATAAGTGTTATATGTTCGGTATCAAAATTAGAAAGTTACACACCTTTCCGAAAAGTCAGAAAACAATTTTTTACAAAAAAATAAAATTTTGAGTACCAGATGGGCGGCCCCCTTAAATACTGGGCGGTCCCCTTAATTATTTAAGGGGTCCGCCGGTCTGTTCGACAGTTTATCGAAAACTTTGAAAAATCATATAAAATTAACCGTAACTCAGTAGAAGTCGTGCCACCCGGCGTTTTAAAGGTAATTGAGTCTAATTTCATTTAAAAATACTTACAAGTAACCATTACAAACTTAAATAAGTAAGAAAGTCAAAATACTATACGGTGGTCAAAAATTTGTGTTTCGTTTTAACGTAAAACTTTTGTTTTGCCTTTTCCTTCAAGTGGGGCATTCTTAGTTGATATACTTTTGAAAAATTAAGTATTTATGTTTTCAAAATATTGATCTTAATTAAATTATAGAATGGGGAGGAAACTATTTTACATTCAAATAAAATCGTGCTAAGTAAACATTGGTGTATATAATACACAACACGACGACAAGTGCTTTATATGTTATGTGAACTTCTTTGTGATTTTATTTTTGGAATACATTAGATAATTGTTGTTACTTGAAGTTTAGCTATTTTTATATCTATGCATATGTGCCATATTTGTTTATAGCTAGCTTTCCGGTTTATACTTAACTAGATCTTATGCTGGATTTCTTGCGTTAGGATTGTTATAATATGCTTGCATTGCATATAGGTATAGATGGCTTAATGTTACTCAAACATCTTGTAAATGAGTTAAATCTAGTCACCTAAATATTTCAAACAATTTAATCTATTCTTCCCAACATACTTAAATATTTTCAACAAATTACCTTGTTTTACCTTAGGTTGTTTGAATAAGAGAAATTAAATTATTTTAAAACATTAGTAGTTATATAAAAGAAAAAGTATTTTCAAATTCTAAGTGTGTTAATAATAAGTAATAATGAAGAGTCTTTAACATATAACAAACATGAAGTAATAAGTTAAATTTCAATCATTCACTAACCTCACTCATAAATAATCTTAGGATTAATGGAACACACTATCAAAATGTCTATTTATTTTAAATGAGTGTTTGTAAGGGTCAAGAAAGATCTTGATATTATATCAATTCATTATTCAAATTATGGTTGATATATTCATCAAATCTAATTGACGTGTTTTTGAGTGTGGACAAGAAATTGGATTGCTATTTGTTTAGCTTCAAGATTATATCAAATTACAACAAAAGATATAGTCTTGAATCTACATACTCAATCACACTAGATTGATATGAAAATAGTTACATCCTTTGTAGATGAAAAGAGTATGCATTGGATCATAACTTACACTTGTGTTGATAATGTCATATTGAATCTACTTGTTCAATAATTGTGTTCCAAATATTAAAATAACATTTTAAACACATCATAAAATATACATTGAAGTAGGATTGACGACTTGGATGTTTCGCCCGAAATATTCAAGCAATTTACATTGCAATGCAATGGATAAATGTGTCATATCCGAAAAACCAAACATGAGCAAACTAACAACATATGTAAACTTTGCTCACACTACTTAAAATTATCACTTCAAGATAAAATACATATTTAAGGATAATACACACTATATATTCTATGTATTTCATTTTCTTTGTAGCATGAATGGTTGTGTTACAAGATAATGCACTATATTTTTTTTGAAATAATATAAGTTATTAGAATTGAAAAATAACTTGTCACAATCCATAAAAAAGTAATTTTTTTTTCAAATACTTGTTAAAGTATGATATATAACATTGGCAAAAATCATAGAAAATAATATTTGTTTAAAAATATATTAATGTCTAGTTTTGATATCATTTGAGAATCAAAAACTCATTTAAGATAAATAATCTTAATGAGATTCATTTCACAAGAGATGCTAAAGTGCACTCTTAAGTCTAGCACAATTATTAAATCAAGTAATATGTCATCAAAACTAAACAACCGGTAAATCATGAACAAAAGATTAAAACTTTTTGTTTACTTTTATCTAAACATTCAACACATCTCTATTGGGATAGCGAGTAAAATATATCATGTAGATTTACCTTCATAAAAACATGATGTTTGAGTCACATTAAGCCAAGTATTAGTGAATCAAGCAAACTTCATATTTGGTACTCTTCGATAGGTAAATTTAGGAACTCAATTTCTTCTAAAAAGAGAATGACTACTAGAGAATCTATTGACTAGAAATTCAATTTAACCTAACGGTTGAATTGCTTCTATGTGAGAAGTTGGGTGTGTGTAACCCGTAAAAATGGTCGTGTTTAGCCTGAATTGAGCACCACTAGTAATAGTCTCATACTCATTCTCCAACTTGATTAAATTGCTCTTCCTAAATATACCTAACGCTAGTTTACTCTTATGAACTTTGCTTCTCATTAGATTATGTCATTCCTAGATTTATGGCATATCGCATATATGTTGTTTCTAGATGTTTATTTGCTCCTATGTGATTTGATTGTATGCCTTTACATGCTTAACTCTATGTCCGGATGGGCACGAATTTAATGGGAAGGGAAAACACACTCACTCATATATATCCTTCTACCTTACACTCAAACCTCATAACCCTTCTTCAGTACATCCTCAAACCACCCATGTGAAATGAAAAACCGAATCATCCTTTATACTACCAATCTTGAGTCATCCACCATTTCCATGTCCTCAATATTTACCTTCCTAAACCACACCTTTCCTATACTATAAATACATCTCCTTCATCCTTAATGATCATCCAACCAAACATGTTATCCCCCAACAACCCAAGATCTAAACTCTCAAGAGTTTCTAAGATCTTCGTAAAACCCGTTTGGAGGAGAAAAATTGACTTTTGTCAAAGCTCAAGTGATGTTGTTCCAAATCAACCAATACCCAAATCCTATGCTCATACAAATAACCCATCTCACAAACAAAGCCAAAAACCCATGCTTGGTTCCACCAATGCCTCTTCTCATGATGAGCATGCACAATCCCAAAACAACAATCCAAACCTCATCACCAATACTTCACTTGATGCTCATTCAACAAAAACACCATCCAATCATGAAGCATATCTTCCATCCATATCATGCTTTCATGATTACCCAAGCTCAAACATGTCTCCACCACCAAGAGTATCACCACCACACCCTATAACTTCACATGCCATTCCTATGTTGTATGTCCAATCATCCATCCCTAATAACAACCACATTCCACCATCACCACCTTCCTCCAAACACTTGAAGTCCATTGAAGAACTTAAGGCAGCCTATGAGCTTAATGCTCTTCTTACACCTTGCTCAATGCAACTTGGAATAACTTCCCTCTAGCTCTCATTCATCACCCCACAACTTGAAACAAGTTGCAAAATATGTCAACAATTTTCCTTGTTGCATCTTTTCCCTAAAACAAGCCATTTCATTGTAAGAACACTTCACTTGGATCGAGTATATTCTCGCTAATTCTCATCCAAAACCCTCTCTTGAACAACATTCAAACTCTCAATCAACCTCTTCCGCTCCTAAATCTACACCTTTAAACTCCATACAGTCTACTAAGTGCGTCATCACCATCAAAACTTAAATCCCTAAAAGTCAAGCGAATTTCTTTATGAAATGCATCTTTTCCACTTCCTAGCAAGTGAAGAACACAAAGAAGATATCCAAGCTTCAAGTGTTGTCGAGCCATCACCACCTCATTCACATATCCATCTTCGGTCGTCAACCAACAAAACACCTAAAAATCCTATGATTCCCAATCATCCACCCTTGTCAAACGATAATCTAAACCATATTTGTCAACCTTTTGTCATTACCTTCCCTTTTCATTCACGCTCATCCTTCTTCATTTTTCTACGTCTTTAAAAAGAACGTATCTTTATCATCTTCATTTTTTTAACTCTTTGAGAATATATATTTTGGCATCTTTTTCCAAAATATGTCGGTAGAATCCTTGCATTAGGTTCTAATTATTATCATGTCTTAAGCTTTGGTCATGGTAATTTTTTTTTTGGAGTTAGGTTGTTGTTTTTAAAACTATAATTGCATGTGTCGTTTTTTTTAGTGCATATACCTTTTACGTCCATATATTGTTCCCCTATTAGTATCATACATATATCTATCATCATCATTATATATATTTGCACTTGTCTACTAACTTTGTTTTGAAGGATTACTTCATCGCTTGATTCTTTGGTAGCCGAAACAAGTTTTGAGCATACACCAAGGGGGAGTATACACCAAGGGGGAGCATACACCAAGGGGGAGCATTAAGGTTGTTAGGATCAAGGCTTCACTTACGATGATGCAAGCTCGCCTTTTACATTCTTTCTCAAGGGATCAAGCGTAGTAGAAGTTTCGTCTAAGAGTCCACCTTTTTGCTTCGACAAAAGGGGGAGAAGAAGTGTAAACAAGTAACTTATACATTTTACTATGAGTTATAGTTTACATAGTTTGTCATCATCAAAAAGGGGGAGATTGTTGGCATGAATATTACGATATTTAATCTAAACATTCTCTTCATGTTTTGATGATGACAAAGATGTAAGTTACAACATATAACGTAAAGTGCTTAAGTTACTTTTGATCACAATTCATCTATGCATTCTTACGTCAACAAGCCTCGACATCTCAACGTCTCGAGTTTGCCTCAACAATCACTTAAGGTATGTACAAACAAATGTCTAATACATTTTATGATCAAAGGGATTTTATTTAAACATTACAAAGTTTATAAAATGATATAAACATGTTATATATTTTTTTGAAAAACAATTTTGGTAATTAAAGGAAAATGTTTAATTCATAACAAATATATGAATTCAAATTTTTAACCAAAATCAGTTATTTCTTCAACAAATAAACTTTCACCATAAAAGACAAAGATTTCTGGCCGTTTCAGTAGGGCGACCCCCTTAATTATGGGCGGCCCCCTTAATAATTAAGGGGACCGGCCATACAAATTTTCAGTCCTATAAATACCACCTCAAACCTGGTATTTTTCTCACCTTTTGCACAAAAATTTTCAGTCCCAATCTCTTCAAAACATCCTTCTAAATCCTTTGATCATAAGATTATAAGTCTTTGTTTCAAGTGATCCAATCCTTTACTACTCAAAGTGCAAGAGAAGAATCCTCCCTATCATAAAGCCAAAGATGTATTAGGATCTAGTTAGTGTTTATGTAATGTTGTGAGTTATGTATATGTAATAAGTAGATCAAGATGATCTTACTTAGTAGTGAGTTTATGAGTGAGTAAGAAGTAGTGGGAAGAAGTAGTAGTGTGGAGAAGTCATGAAGTTGTGAAGAAGTAGATGTGTGAATATGTAGTGGAGTATAGAAGAAGTTGTGAAGTAGTGAAGAAGTCGTGAAGTCGTGAAGCCATGAAGAAGTCGTGAAGCCATGAAGAAGTCGTGAAGTCATGTAGAAGTAGTGTAGTGATCGAAGTAGTGTTGTGAGATTGGTTCTAGCTACTATTAGAACTCGACATTTAGCTTAGTGTCGTTAAATGGTGTAAGCAAAAGTTGTGTACGGTTTTCTCCGCCAAAAGGGAGCTTGTTTAGTTATGAAGAAAACTCTCGAGTAGGTGACTCGGGGAGTTGAGTAGGGCAAGGAAGGTGTCCTTGTAGCCGAACCACTATAAATCATCGTGTCCGGTTTGCATTTCCTTTCTCTTATCTCTTTTCATTTATTCTTGCATTTATCGCTTTACATTTATGCTTGCCTATATGTCTTAGTTGTTGCTTATATAGTTGTGATGATTGATTGTGTTGTACATAGAAGTTAATATTGTGATTGTGTGTATAATTATATGATTTGGTCAAATAGATTATTATTCACACTTCTCATATTAAGTTTAACTTGATAGATAATTTGATACAAAACGTTTTAAGATTTTAAAAAGAAAACGTATTCACACAAAGACCGACCAAAGCTCCATTTATAAAACTAAGTTTTTCCAAAAGCTTACGTATATAATTGATCAAATTGATTATATGGTGTTTTCATACTAAACTCTAATTAAAGGTTTTCCAAACAAACAATTGAATAAATTCGAATCAACATTTTGAAACAAAGTTTTTATAAAATGAAAAAGTGGGGAAAACTATTCAACCCCCCCCCCCCCTTCTAGTTTTCCACAGTATGTGTCATCTTAAAAAAAATGACATCTTTTTTTTTTTGTTTTGTTTTTTTTTTTTTTTTTTTTTTTTTTTTTTCAGAAGTCGTTCAAGGGAATAATTCAGAAAGGGAAGGTTGGATGCCTATAGAAGGTACACAAATTATAATCTGATGAACCTTATATTATATTGTTATTTTAAACATTTACCTAAAAAAAATTGTATCTAAACTTAGTGGCCGATGGACCAATCCAACAAATGCTGGAAGACACACCACAAGAAGCAGGGGGGGGGGGGAATGATCCAGAAGGTATGTATATAGACATTATTTATAATATATTATTGTTTTATAAGTAAATTTTGTTATAAGTAAAAATTGATGAACCTCAAAAATTTGATGAAAATCTTGATGAACTTATCTGATGAACTTGAAAAAAAAAATAACTTTTATAATCTGATGAACATGTTATAACTTATGAAAAATGGTGTAAAACATGTAGGAGGAAAACAGAAAGCAAAAAGGAGTTCACTATCTCCTAAAAACCGCTATTCGATGAACATGTGCAAAAACATTGTTGGATACAAAAGGAAAAGAACATCAAAATCTCCAAAGACAGACGACGTTGGTGAGCAAGTGACTGATTTTCATATAGATGATATTGAGGAGCATCAATGGGTTGATCAACAGGCAAACGGTAAAAATATATTATGTTTCATAACTTACATATTATCGGCAAAAAATTTGCGTATATTTGAATTTCTTATAATTTGTTCATCAATTAGCAGATGATGATATTCAAATGACCGAAACAAATGAGGATATTCAAACGACCGGAACTGATGAAAACACTGAAGTTGCTGAACCAATTACCGGAACCGATCAAACACCTGAAAATGGAAATGATGAACCTTCATCCTCAAGTATTAAGCTCACCCAACAACAGTTATCCACAATGATTTTAGAGTTTCAAGGGGAGTATTCCCAATTCAAATCAGCTGAGGTAAAAATATATAGACATTAAAATGTTATTTGATTATAGGTTCTTCAAATATAGGTTCATCAGTTATTATAGGTTCATCAGTTAATATAGGTTCATCAGTTATTATAGGTTCATCAGTTAATATAGGTTCATCAGTTTTATGTTAATATAGGTTCAAAGACTTAATTGATTATATTAATGAAAGGAATTCAATCACTCACTGAGGAACATGTTATGCTTATTTCAAGAGATGAAAATTAATATCGATGACATGCTAAGGGCTGGATTGGAGACGTACCCCGGAAATGAATCGTTGTTGGAAGTCCGAGACTGGATGAACAGTTTGGTAAACAGGACAACTTTTGAGAGCGCACAAAGTGATGATGAGAGCTCAATGCTGATGATAACGATGGGTGATGATAAGGATGCCTCCGAGGCAAAGGAAGCATCTAAACAAACTGATGAACCTCAAACAAAGGATGGCACCGACGCTAAGGTTGCATCTAAACAAACTGATGAACCTCAAATGAATCATGGCTCCGAGTTAACAGATGAATCTCAGACGGACAAACAGGCTGAGTTAACGTTAACTCAAATGTTCATGGATCCTGCCTTTTTGAAAGAATATGAAAAGATTGAACGTCAGGTAATAACCTTATTGATGAACTTATAACTTATTTGTTTTATGAACTTATTGATGAACTTATAATTTATTGATGAACTTATTGATTAACTTACTGATGAACTTATAAAACAGTTGCATAGGCCAGAATTCCCGATACTCAATACGGGGCAATTTGAGAATAAGTATTTACCTTTAGTTTGTATGAAGACAAGAAAGACTTGGAGCAGTTCTTGGATGAGTTGCTCAAAAAGACACCGTTCTTGGACACATCCTCAGAAATGTTGAGCAAGACTAGTGATGACAATCTTTGGAGAAGAATTCAAGCAGAAACTTTAGCATTGAAAAAAACATCACAAAAATGTAAGAACTCTTCCCCACAATATAAAGAATCCCCAAAGATAACATCGATATCATATGTTCCCCCATCAGCAGAAGAAAAATTAAGATGTGAAACAGTAGATGAAGGTTTTTCCACGCCTCTAAAAGCCACGCCACTTAATTCTTTCAACACAATTGCTCGAAAGCTTAAAGTTCTTCAAACGGAAAAGAATATCAAAGAAGGTGAAGAAGGTCAAGAAGACTTGGAAAATATAAGAGAAAAAAGAAAAACAAAGCCTGCTGAATCTCTAAAATCTCCGTATTTACAAAGAGTCGTTGTGATGAAGAACAAAGTACAAGACAATGAAGGAAAGGTGGCGGAAACAATATTCGCTGCAAGAGGAGAACTCGAGTAAGTAATATATATTTGGTTCATCAATTTAAAAATCATATTTCTATAATAAGTAGTTTCTTTATTTTTCTAAAATATTATCTTAAAATGAAATTGCAGTGATGTGTTATTTCATTCATACTTTGTTGACGGTCAAAGAATCCACTTTGAGAGCTTCAAAGAAGGGAATGAAATTAGTTCAGGAGTGATTGATATGTGGGTGTATATACATAACATGGCAGAAGAGAAAAGGAACGTAGGATCATTGAAGAAGCTATATGGCCACACATCAATGATTGTAAGTTACAAAAATCTTTATCAATTATGATTCAATATTTGAAATCATGTAATATGCTTTGACTTATATTGATGAACCACAGACAAAAGAAATGGAGAATATGTCTCACAACTCGAAAGCACTCACACAAAAGTTTAATGAAAACATGAAGAATCTTTTGTTTTTGTCTCCTGTTTATCAATCTATTAGAGACATTGACCTGGTAAGCACTTCTATTTTACTAATTTGTTTTAAGATAAATAACTGGTGAACCTTAAAAAAACTGATGAACCTATAGTTAATTGTAAATAATTGATGAACATCTATGTTTAACAGGCGCTTTTCCTGATGATGCTCGGTGATGATCACTACTACGTCGTTTGTTTCAACTTGAAAGAACCTCAAATCCATATCCTTGACAACATGGATCACAATCAATTAATCAAGGATAGATATAAGAAAAAACTGGTTAATTTGGTAAGAATGTTAGGTATATTAAATGTATGTTCATCAACGTAGTTAAATTGAATCTCATTGTTTTTAATTTATTATTACAAAGATTTCAATTTATAAAGTTCTTGAAAGACAATGGGCATCCAAATTATCAAGCACTGAACAACTACAAAGTGGATAATATCAAAATGCCATGGCAAACCAAAAACAATTTCATTGATTGTGGAATTTTCGCCATGAGACACATAGAAACTTATTCAGGGAAAAAAGACTTTGATGCTGGGTTTGTAAAAGAAGGTGCTGAACAAGACAAACAGATTGAAGACTTGAGAAAGAAGTACATGTCAAAGATTCTGTTGTCCGACTACAATGAAAACAAACATGTAGTGGAGAGCGAGGTAGAAGAATATCATCGTTTACCTCTGAAGAAAAAGCGAACGCTCCAGCAGATGTCAAAAAAGAATATTGCAAAACGTGCCAGCGAATATTTCGAACGGGAAGCTAGTGCTCTTCTTCGACAGACCTAAAAACAATTTGATCTAATAGTTTGTTATGGTTAAAAGTTTGGCAGTAGTAACCTAATCTAATTAGGGAATGTTCTAGTATAAATACTACTTTTTGGTTGGTTGTTATGGACAAGTTATTTTAGTTTAATAGAACTATCATTTTGTTATGTTAAATAAAATTGATGAACCTGAATTTATTTCTTGTTTGTTGATGAACCTGAATTTATTGATGAACCTGAAAAAAATTGTTAAATTTGATTAACTTTTGATGAACTTTAATATGTAAAAAATGATAAACCTCTAAAATTTGATGAAAATCTCTTAAAAGAAGTAACAGTTGATGAACCTGAAAAAAATTGTTAAATTTGATTAACTTTTGATGAACTTTAATATGTAAATTTTGATGAACTTTAGTATGTAAAAAATGATAAACCTCTAAAATTTGATGAAAATCTCTTAAAAGAAAGAACATACTATAAGTAAAATTTAATAAACCTGAAGAACTTTTTTTTAGAAACTTTGATAATTATGATGACCCTGTTATAAGTTAAAATTGATAAACCTCTAAAATTTGAAGAACTTTTATCTCAACTTTATAAGTAAAACTGATGAACCTAAACAATAAATTTTATCAAAATAGAATACTAGAATACTATTATCTCAATTCAAATTTACTTTGAATATTATTTAAAAAAAAAGGCATTCTTATCAAACAAAACGTCACATTTATTTGTCTAATAGAAAAATCAAAGTTACTTTGAGCACTCTTATCAAACTAACACCACATTTATTAAGTAACTACACAAGCAGTCTTCTCAGCCAACTTCGCATTCCTAGCAGCAGTCTTTTTAGCCAAATTCGCCTTCCTAGCAGCAGTTTTCTCAGCCAACTTCGCATTCTTGGCAGCCAATCTTGCCTTCTGTTTCATCTCCTTTGCAGCAGCCTTTTCACTAGCTTTCTTAGCAGCAATTTGAGCTTTGATGGCATTGCATTTCGCCTGGTTATGATCGTTCATACTAGATTTGCAGGTTGTACAGTTCTTCTTTCTACGCTTCCCACTAGCAATAAGTGAACGTTCAACACTGCTCTTAATCCTCTTTTGCGAACCCTTAGTACTAACCTGTTTTGGACCAAAAAACAAAAATGATCAAAAAATATGTTGAACAATTGATGAACAACTGATGAACCTATAAAAACTGAAAAACTATGATAACTGATGGGCCTAGGATAACACAGAACAAAAAACTGATGAACCTATATTAACTGATGAACCTATAATAACTGATGAACCTATGTTGATGAAAAAATATGTTGAACATCTGATGAACCTATGATAACTGATGAACCTATAATAACTGATAAACCTATAATAACTAGAAATATAACTAAATTGCAAAAATTTAACATGTTCATCAACTAACCTAGATAACAAAAAAGAGAATAAATAGTCTAACCTATAAAAACTGATGAACCTATAAAAACTGATAAAACTATGATAACTGATGGGCCTACAATAACACAGAACAAAAAACTGATGAACCTATATTAAATGATGAACCTATATTTGATAAACCTATGATAACTCCTAACTTGTGATAACATAAATCAGATGAACCTATGTTAACATAGCAGCTAAAAACACATAATAAAGGAATAAAAAATGATGAAAAAATATGTTGAACATCTGATGAACCTATGATAACTGATGAACCAATAATAACCGATGAACCTATAAAAACTGATGAACCTATAATAACTAGAAATATAACTAAATTGCAAAAATTTAACATGTTCATCAACTAACCTAGATAACAAAAAAGAGAATAAATAGTCTAACCTGCTTTGGAACATTCACAATAATCTCATTCGCTTGCGACACACCAAGAATAGAAGCAATCCTATCCCGTTTATTAGTCTTTAGAGGTATAGGAACATCAGCATCTGCCTTCGCCATTAACTGAACCTGATGATCTCTAAACTTTTGCAGTAGCTCAGGATCATTAGCATAACGATTCACACAATACTCTACTGATCTGAATATCTCACGCAAGATCATATCAGGACTGTCACCGGTGGCTTGAATGACTGATGGAGGTGGTAATGAATCTTTTGACCAATGCCTAAGCACGTACTTCTTGAGAAAGTTTTTAACATTTGAAAACCGAATAACATAATAGATATGACGACATAACAGTCCATATGACTCAAAACGTTTGCACGTACTGATGCGTGGGAATCGCACCTTGCTTTACCTCTCGTGGGATCTCGCGAGGCTTACAACCCCCACCAGGCAGTGTACCTGATCGTTGTAGTATAGTATAGTGACAAGTACCGGGGGATTGATCGTTCAGCTTAGGAATAGTGTCGCTAGGATTAGAAAGCCTAATTAATAGTTCTAGAGATGAAAGATGATTATTTTTGTGTTTTTATATTTTTATAAAAGCAAGTAAAATCTCGGGTTTTGGAAGAGTGGGCGGAATTAGTTGCTATTCAACTAACCCAAAAACTATTATATAATTAATTAAACTAATGAAAATGAAATTAAACTAATATTAAACTAAGGTTGTGAGCAGTATTTGGAGAAATTGTGTTTACTTAGACTTCATTACTCCCTAGATATCTTTTACATGTCAATTACTTGTTACACTTGTATGGATGACGGATTGTATTCCTTAATACCATTCGTGGGGTGGCATACATAACTCCCCAACTCTATGAGCTCTTATCTCCTCCTACACCATGACCCAGCACAACTATAGGGATTGTAAACAGTGGCTCATGCATTAAATACAACCAATAAAGACCTAGTACGCCTCGGTTCATGTTTCTTAAGACGTTCAAGCATGTTACCATTTGGAGATCTGCCAGTTTTCTTAAGCCTAACATATAATATCATTCATCCAAAACAAGAATAGACAAGTAATCAACACATAATCAACATCTAGGTTTCATTAGATCTAAGCAAACACAAAGTAAGTCTAGCCTAGCATAGTAGAATTAAGATAAGAACAAAAGATAAACAACCAACACATAGACATATTGATTGAATTAAGAGTATACTTATCTCAATTACAATGCTAGGTCTCAAGGGTTTGGAACCCTTGAAAAACCTGTAAAAGAGGCACCAAAATCGTCTTTAGGGTTTCACCAAAACTTCTCTTTTTTTTTAATGAAAAAACTAGAAAACTATATATAGGAAAAACACTCTGACGGCGTCAAGAGTTAATTCTGACGCCGTCACCTCGCCGCCATATACTTCCTCGGACGCCCTAGATCCACTTGTGACGGCCTATGTGACGCCGTCACCACCTACGGTATTTTATTCTTTGCCACTTTGACGCCGTCACCTATCCATCTGACGCCGTCACCAGCTACGGTATTTTATTCTCCATGTCTGACGCCGTCAAGAAGGAGGTCTTGACGCCGTCACCTTGTAACTTCAGCATGGATTTTTGGTACTTTGCCATTTTCTTCACTTTTATGCTCCAAAAACGTCCAAAATAGCTTCTTTTCCAGAATTCACTCTCCAAACACCTAAAATCACAAAAGGAACGATTTAGGGCAATATTTGATCAAATAAAGTCGGATTTGGGCTTAAATGACCCCCTAAAAACGGATCATTTTTCGCCTCATCATATACCCTTACACTTGAGATTTGCTTGTCCTCAAGCAAATGAGCTTTTATTCTACTCAAAAGACAAGTTAGGGGTCATTTAACACTAATATAAAAGTAATTACAACAAATAATCGTTCCACTAAAGACCAATAGACAAGCACGGAGGTCATACACAAGCACCTCACAAATAGTGTTTAGATACTCACATCTCTCGGGTGTAATAAAGTAATATAACATTATGGAAATGGAAGATATCTCTCACTACCTGTCATAACAAAATAGATTACCATAGGCTTGGGAAAGGATCAAACCTCCACCACATGGCGTAAGCACCTAGGATAAACTATCAAAGAGGTCTTTTTAAAGGGTTATTGCGTTAGGTGTAGGGGTATGAATTACACGGTTTTGTTGGATAAAGGGAATTTTACTGGTGGCGAGTTAACAATCTTGGTTAATTACATGTACAAGATGGCGTTGCCAAGCCAAGACTAGACTCGACTTAAGCTAATAAATGAAAAATAACAAAAACATAAAATGAACATAGAATGAAAACGGGATGGTAGTCCGTATGTTTTTTCTCTCTTTTTCCTTTTTCTATTTTTTTTTTCTTTTTCTTAATTTTTTCGATTTTTTTTTATTTTTTTTTTTTATTTTTTTTTTTGCATACACTCTTACCCTACCATCCAAAATAATACATCATAGGGGTTTGAGCAATCCCCTTACACTTGAATCTTTACATACTTTACATTTAACTAATCTAATGACTCGAATTAAGAAAATCAGAACACTTGGAGCACTTTTAAGATTAACGTACATATGGGGGTAATAATATGATGTTCTTCCCCATTACTCCATAAAATAAGTACTTTACCCATGAGTCCCAATCGTCCCAAAACAATATGTACAAGGATATGACTCGACTTAGCAACCATGTAATCAATTAGAAAGTTAACTTAGGGTTTAACAAATAACAATAATGCACTAAAAATGAGCGCATACACGGAAGGCTAAGGCGATTTGGTTGTACATTTAAGTAAGATGCTTAAAGTTAGAAACGAAAAGATAGGCTCGGAGGGGTGTACTAGGGGTATCGTGTACTAAAAATGAGTACAACGCTAAGGGTGTGGGAAAAATTAGTTGACTTAACTAGCCAAGTAATATGACTTAAATGGTCAAGTAATTATAATACGGGTTTAACACAAGGGTGATCCTAATGCCTCTTATCATGTAGTAAATCCTACCACACGAATGTAGTCTCACTAGCGGTCTCGGGATGCATCACTAACGCAAGTTCTAGAATCTAAATGCTACCGGTACACTCATAAGCACCAATAATAAATGCTTTTCCTATCAAAACTAAAGGCGAACCTCACATTTTTGGGTGGAAAATTTTTCTGAATATACGTTTATGTGCTAGTCATACAACCTCCTATCCATGAGACGCTTGCTATGGCTAAAGTTTCACTCCTAAATGTTATAAAAAATTTTAAATTTGGCGCTAAAATTACACTAACAAGTATTTCTCATAGTTTTATTACTCATCTACTATCAAACAAAACAAACTCAAGCGAAAGTGCATATGTAAGGTATCATCTTTTTACCCTCCCCTTACACTTAGGATGAACATTGTCCCCAATGTTCAAGTAAAGAATGTAAAAGTAAAAAGTAAAGAGAATGAAATCAAATACTCCCCTGATTCGCTCGGTATGGATTTTAGGTTGGCCAGGTTAAATCTTCCTCCAAGAAAATGAACAATCAAAGCTTCCCTTCCATAATATAAATCATCTTCTTGTCATAAATAACCTGTAAATCCTGACAAAAGTAGACAGGGCAACCTCGCGTAAAATCGGCGGCATCCTATATAAGTTACTAAATCCTAGAAAACAAAGTAAGATATAATGCTTGTGGAATGAAGTTTGCAGATTTCCTGGAGATTATAAAACTTAATAATTCACAAAAACCATAAGACTCCGTTAGAAAAACAAAACCGGTAAAATTTCCAGATTTTTGACTCCTGACGCCGTCAAGAGCAATAGCCTGACGCCGTCAGAATGGACCTGCAGAAATCTTTATGTTAAGTTTCCGGAAAATTTCTGGAAAAACTTTGTCCTACTTCCTGGAAAATCCTGCAAAACTTCATTATGACTCAATACAAGCATTTGACTCTAACAAATACGAATATACATGTTCATTAAATATTGTGGAGAATCATGATCGGGTTGTTTCTTAAAAACATATTTGGGGTTTCCCCTTACACTTATCTTTTGCAAAAATACCTTTAGGTTGAAGTTAAGACTAGGCCAAACAACATAATAAAGTATTTCCACATTTTAATTGAGAAACATGATCAACCAACAATAAAAATAAAACATGCATACGGAAGCAAATAACAATCAAACAAATAAAATCACACAAAACATGGGTTGCCTCCCAAGAAGCGCTTTTCTTTATTTACGAGTCTTGTAGCTAGACTCAAAGTCATGGGTTACTACGTAATTCGGGTGAGTTCCTCGTTGAGGATATCCTTGGGATGAAACTTGGGTTTCAACTTTCTATCGGTCTCCTTAGTGCGATATGACCTTTCAAACATTTCTCCATCCGGATCATACAAGGTCATTCTAATATGCCATGACCCGTCACCTTCTTTGGGTGGCTTGTCCCACCTCCACTCACACTTATCTCCCTCTCTTTTCCATTTATTCCTTTCTATGTTGATGGGCATTACGCTTAATAACTCAATCATCTTCCTAAAGACTAAGGGATCCTCAAAGGGGTCTAGCTCCTCATCTCTAGCAATGAGTTATTCTACCGAATGTGTCTTCTCAATAAAGTCCTTCTCTAGATAGAATGGGCATTGAGGTCCTATGAAATTCCTTTCTATCCAAGGCCCATATCTAGACGGTCTCCTATTCATCTCTACCCAATATGGTGTTGGTTCATCATTACAATCATAACTATGCTTCTTAACATCATATACCGACCAAGTATCGCCTTCTCCTACCGTTATCTTTGATTCCTTGCAATCTATCATGGCACTAGCGGTTGCTAAGAATCCTCTTCCTACCAATAATGGGCATGTAGTGTCACTAACCATGTCTAGGACGTGAAAATCCGCTAATATAGTTAACTTTCCTACGTGAACAACTACATCCTTAATCATTCCAACCGGGTGTGCAATACTCCCATCCGCTAGACCTATCAATACCTCCGTTTCCTCTAACTTTCCTAGCTTAAGAGTGGTGAATAAGGATAAGGGAATCAAGTTGAGGCTTGACCCTAAATCGGCTAATGTGTCGAAAGCTTCGGATCTTCCTATCTTACAAGGCAAAACAAATATACCCGGGTCATCAAGCTTTTTAGGTAACTTGTTTTGAACGAAAGCGGTCCCATTTTTGCCTAGCTTACACTTCTCATATTTTTCTAGGAGGGCGCTATAGTATGGAGCACGCGCTAAGACATCAATGACGGGGCGTTCAACGTGAAGTTCTTTGAATTCATCGTCAAGGTCTTGCGTAAGAGGTGTTTCAACAATGCTTTTGACCGGCTCTATAGTGGGAGTTTTAGTTGATTGGTCCTTTTGGGGAACTTGGTTTTGCTTGAAACACGTGCTCGTTGATTTGACCGAATAATATTGTGGACACGAAGCGGGTGACGAAACAGATGATATGGAATTAACGGTTAGTTTCGGATTCTTGATTGTGTCACTTGGGAGTGCTCCCATTTCTCGGTCATTGAGAACTTTCAACAATGTGTCAATTCTAGTGGTCATCTCGCTTTGCTTTTGTTTGAAATCGGCTTCAAACTTGGATATGCGAGCTTCTTGAGATGCCATGAACTTTGACATTAATCCTTCAAGATTGTTGGTACTACCATAGTTGTTAGAAGGATTGTTGTTGAAGGTACGGTTGGATGGTGGACCGTTTGATTGGTAACGATTAGGCGGATTGGAAGAATTGGATTGATTTTGTTTCCACCTAAGGTTTGGGTGATTTTTCCATGATGGGTTGTATGAATCACCGTATGTGTTTGGCTCGAGCTTGAAAGTGTACCACTTATCTCCCTCTTCGTCGGTACGCATGGATGCGTAGTCCGCAAAAGCTGTTCCGGGGAGTTCCATACAATCACGAGTGTCATGGGGACCACTACATAATTCGCATGAAGAAGTGATTTTGTTCACTTGGCTTGAATGCTTCGGAGCTTCGTAAGATTTCATGAGAAACTTGACTTGGTCCTCAAGTTCCATGATCCTACGGTCGGGAATGCTTGAATTGTTCGAAGGCAAAGATATTGCCTTGACCGTTTTGTTCAAATCACGGGGATCATTCCAACTTTCATTGTCATAGAGAGCAAGATCTTCTATGAGTTCCCATGATTGTTCCGCACTAAGATCACGTAGCTTACCACCGGCCGATTGGTCAATGGTTCGCCTCGTGGGGATATCGATATGGTCATAAAAGATTTGGACTTGGAGCCAAAGATCTATGCCATGATGAGGGACTTTTTGGAGTAAGTCCTTGAAACGAGTCCATGCTTCATAAAGAGATTCATTTTGACGTTGTTGGAACATCAAGATGTCATTCCTAAGCTTAGTAGTTCTCCCCGGTGGGAAAAATTGAGCAAGGAAACGAGTGGTGAGATCATCCCATGTGGTGATGGATCCCGCGGGTAAACGCTCAAGCCATTGACTAGCTTGATCCCGTAGAGAGAATGGGAATAGGCGTAAACGGGTAGTCTCTCTAGTTTCAACACCTAGGTCTATGGAATCTACGATTTTGAGGAAGTCCTTAAGGTGTTGGTTTGGATCTTCGGAACGAAGTCCATGGAATGCACATCCGCTTTGCACCAACCGGATGGTGTCGGATCGCAAGGGAGTCACATTGGCTCCGGTGAGCTCAATGGTGTTTCGGTAGCCTTGGTAGCTAGGTCGGGAATACTCTCCTAAGGTTCGGGGCCTAAGGGGTTCAAATGGTGGGTTTTGTTGTGGTGGGATGATGGGTTCAAAGATGTTACCACCTTCCATGATGTCGGATGGTAAAGAGTTACGAACAAAGGCACGAAGAAATAAGATAGACTAAAGAAGACCTAAAAAAATAAAAAAAAAATCTTACTAGAAAGGAATCTAGCAAGTAGACCTAATAAAAAGAAATCCTAACCTAGACAATAACTATTCCCCGACAACGGCGCCAAAAACTTGATGCGTGGGAATCGCACCTTGCTTTACCTCTCGAGGGATCACGCGAGGCTTACAACCCCCACCAGGCAGTGTACCTGATCGTTGTAGTATAGTATAGTGACAAGTACCGGGGGATTGATCGTTCAGCTTAGGAATAGTGTCGCTAGGATTAGAAAGCCTAATTAATAGTTCTAGAGATGAAAGATGATTATTTTTGTGTTTTTATATTTTTATAAAAGCAAGTAAAATCTCGGGTTTTGGAAGAGTGGGCGGAATTAGTTGCTATTCAACTAACCCAAAAACTATTATATAATTAATTAAACTAATGAAAATGAAATTAAACTAATATTAAACTAAGGTTGTGAGCAGTATTTGGAGAAATTGTGTTTACTTAGACTTCATTACTCCCTAGATATCTTTTACATGTCAATTACTTGTTACACTTGTATTGATGACGGATTGTATTCCTTAATACCATTCGTGGGGTGGCATACATAACTCCCCAACTCTATGAGCTCTTATCTCCTCCTACACCATGACCCAGCACAACTATAGGGATTGTAAACAGTGGCTCATGCATTAAATACAACCAATAAAGACCTAGTACGCCTCGGTTCATGTTTCTTAAGACGTTCAAGCATGTTACCATTTGGAGATCTGCCAGTTTTCTTAAGCCTAACATATAATATCATTCATCCAAAACAAGAATAGACAAGTAATCAACACATAATCAACATCTAGGTTTCATTAGATCTAAGCAAACACAAAGTAAGTCTAGCCTAGCATAGTAGAATTAAGATAAGAACAAAAGATAAACAACCAACACATAGACATATTGATTGAATTAAGAGTATACTTATCTCAATTACAATGCTAGGTCTCAAGGGTTTGGAACCCTTGAAAAACCTGTAAAAGAGGCACCAAAATCGTCTTTAGGGTTTCACCAAAACTTCTTTTTTTTTTTTTAGTGAAAAAACTAGAAAATATATATAGGAAAAACACTCTGACGGCGTCAAGAGTTAATTCTGACGCCGTCACCTCGCCGCCATATACTTCCTCGGACGCCCTAGATCCACTTGTGACGGCCTATGTGACGCCGTCACCACCTACGGTATTTTATTCTTTGCCACTTTGACGCCGTCACCTATCCATCTGACGCCGTCACCAGCTACGGTATTTTATTCTCCATGTCTGACGCCGTCAAGAAGGAGGTCTTGACGCCGTCACCTTGTAACTTCAGCATGGATTTTTGGTACTTTGCCGTTTTCTTCACTTTTATGCTCCAAAAACGTCCAAAATAGCTTCTTTTCCAGAATTCACTCTCCAAACACCTAAAATCACAAAAGGAACGATTTAGGGCAATATTTGATCAAATAAAGTCGGATTCGGGCTTAAATGACCCCCTAAAAACGGATCATTTTTCGCCTCATCACGTACACTGATAAAACTCTTCAGCTGGTTTACACAAAACCTGAAAAAAAAAGGTAGTACATATAGTGTTTGAGTACCAAAAACATGATAAAAGCAATGATGAACCTCATTCATATCTACAATGACTAATGAACCTCATTCTAATATACAATGACTGATGAATCTGATGAACCTAATTCTGATCTACAATGACTGATGAACCTCATTATTATCTACATACATTATCTGAGTACAAAAAACATGATAAAAAGCAACGATGAACCTCATTCTAATCTACAATGACTGATGAACCTCATTCTGATCTACAATGACTGATGAACCTCATTATTATCTACATACATTATCTGAGTACAAAAAACATGATAAAAAGCAACGATGAACCTCATTCTGATCTACAATGACTGATGAACCTCATTATTATCTACAATGACTGATGAACCTCATTCTTATCTAATTAAAAAAAATAATGAAACAAAACTGTCGGTATAAAAAGATGTTACCTCATAAAAAAACATCATACTGTGGTTTCCCTTTCACTATACGATGTCGCCTAGAAATCTGCTCATCTTTGCCAGTATCTTTTATAACAAATTTTTTTCCAGAATCAACATCCGAAACACTAACCGACATACAAGAAATCACAGAAGCATAAATCTCATTTTGAACATCAAAGAAAATGGACCGAGTGTATAATTCTGATGCCTCCTTCTCTATTTGAAGTTCTGTGTGCATATCTGGAATAGTATACCGACTGTCATGATCATTTTTACGTTGAGAAAAACTTTGACAACCCACCATAAAGTCAAATCAATACTCGTCAAGCGATCGTACGCATTGTTTTCACTCTCAGACCTAGAAGAAGTACGCATCAAACCCGACATCAACTCATCCCTGTAATAGGCTGGAATCCATTTATACCTCAAATCATACATATCAGAAAGCCATTTGTGACTCTTCAAATCGAAATCAACTAATAATTTCTCCCACAAAGCTTCAAACTCTTCAGGCTCTATTCTATCAGTCCAAACAATATATGATATTCTTCGTTTAAAAGTTTCATCTTTAGCTAGATCAGGACCAACCTACAAAAATCAAGATGAACCTTATTCTATAGAACTAACTGATGAACATTATTATATAAATGATGAACATTATTCTATCAGTCCAAAACAATATCCCATAAATGATGAACATTATACTGTAAAACTATCTGATGAACCTTTAAAATATAAGTAACTAATAAACAAAAATAATTAAAAAAAAACACATTGATGAACATACCTTTGAAGTCAACTTCTGCATGATATGCCACATGCATAATCTATGACGAGATAACGGGAAAACTGTCTCTATAGCAACTTTCATTGATGCGTCTTGATCAGTAATAATAACCTTTGGTGCTCGCACGAAGGCTCTTTGAAAACATTCAAGCAACCAAATGTAAGATTCTTTAGTCTCCGATGACAGCAAGGCAGCTCCAAATGTAACACAATTATTATGATTGTCGATCCCAATAAATGGTACAAAAACCATTTTGTACCTATCAAAAATAAATGATAAACATTATTATAAAACCGATGAACCATTATAATATAATTGATGAACCATTTAAATGTAATACCTTTCAATAACATAAGTTTATACAATCAAATACAGCAGCTTTGTAATACTGATGAACTTATTTACACCATCTTTAAAAAATTTTGTTTAAAAAATACTGATGAACCATATCTTAAAACACTGATGAACCATTTAAATTCAACAACATCAGCTTATAACAATCAAATACAGCAACTTTAAAAAAATGAAATTTTTCTAGCTTCAAATGTTTCCCCAGAAATGGTCGTTGGTGACTCTGCATAGGCTTTGAAACTCATTGATAATCTCAAACACACATAAACTGCCAGAAAAAGATGATGGGCAACGCGAATTAACTTTTATACCGTTGACAATCATCTTGTTGCAGCAAAGTTTTTGTGTGTTTGAGCTTATCAATGAGTTTCAAAAAGCTACTCACACTCACCCAACGACCACTCCGGGGAAACAATTCAAGCTAGAAACATGACCTATTACACTCATTTCATCAGTATTAAAAGATATGAAATAGATAAAGAGATAGGATATGTGGGGTAGAGGAAAAATATAGGATAATTGGGAGGAGGATTTTCTAATAAAGAGATAGGATATATGGGGTAGAGAGATAAGAAAAGTGGATTTTCTAATAAATAAATAAGATAGGTGGGGTACAATCAAATAAAAATATCTATCTTATCTTAAAATACAGATGAACTTATTAATTAAAAGATGTTCATCAGTTGAAAAATAAAAAACATATATAAAATGAACTTACTTATTAGTCCTGAATGTAGCATCAAATGACATAACATCGCCAAAAGCATAATAATTCCTTTTTGCGTACTCATCAGCCCAAAAAAGATTCGTCAATGCGTTATTCTCACCAGTTTGATACTCAAATGAAAAATTAGGATGAAAATCCTTCTTGTTCAATAACATCTCAACTAACATCTGAGCATCATTCTTACCAATGAAATCAAGCACATCTCTCCTATAGTTTTTACAATCAACCGAAATAACCCCAACAAAATCGTAGTCCCCATAAATCTGCCTAAGTAAATGAAAGCCCTTCACTGGACCAAGATTCACTTGCGATGCTTGATATAGAAAAACTTGTTGAGTATAAGAAACATCACGAGACGAAACCAGAAAAACGCTATCTTCCTGACTAACTAGGCTATGGTTATGACCCTCAACAAATTCATAACACCAATATCCTCTTCCTTCAACATACCTCACACGTAAAACAGCCTTACAATCAGTACGCTTAGACGAATGTTTCCTATGTTCTCTTTGATCCAACTTTCTTTGGGGCAGGATTTATACCTTCTTTACTACAAACAAAATATTGCAGATTAGGATTATTGTCCTTATTCTTTGTAGATTTATAATGTTGACCTAAACGAATCTCAAAACCACCTCTTCTTGCATAATCTTTGTAATACTCATAAGCCTGCTCCAGAGAATGATACATCATACCATAAGCCGGCTTCTCACCATCAGGAATATCAGGAATCCATAACTTCTCACCCCCCTCATCAGAAACAATACCAACAGAATATGGAACAAGTTCATAATCATCATCTGAAAAAACAATATATACAATGAATGACTGATGAACCAAAAACACTTTATCACTGATGAACCTCATTATTATATATTATTACAATCAATAATTGATGAACCAAGACAAATAAAATTGATAACATTTTATCACTGATGAACCTCATTTTAATCCATTCTAAAAAGTTATTCTAATGAATCTACAGCCTCTAATTAAACCACGATAACTAGCAATTACTGATGAACTGTAACACCCCGAAATTTGATAAGCAGCGGAAGTCTAATCGGGGTCATTACAGTTTAGCACCCAGTCATACTCATAGAAAACAATTCAAACGATAGTCAATATCATTCCATGAAAACTCAAAGTAGTCAAAGTTACAAACATTTTCCAAATGTTAATTGTTTCGCAAAAGAAGTGATGAGTTTGAAAAGAATTATATTAGTATTGGAATAAAAAGGGAGGTCCTGTGTGCCCTTTTGCCAGCTCCGTGCCACCATGCCTGCTAGTTTCCTGAGATAAACATGCTTAAAAAGTCAACACAAAGGTTGAGTGAATCCATAGTAGTTTAAATAGTAATAGTGTGAACAAAAGTCAAGCATTCGAAATAAACAAGCCAAGATAGACAGGTCTTGACTAAACTGGTGAAATATTGCTCCTAAGCCTCACGAAACGCAAGCCTTAACATCGATTCGACATATCATAAAGATAATAGCAATCACCTGCACCACAGAGGATGTAAATGACAAGGGGCCCTCGGTGACAGGAAATGTGCCAAATTTCCATGGTACCTCGAATATAGCACACCTCCTGCCAAATGATCACTTTGACAGAGGTGGGCTGCCATTCCGATAGATCTACCAACTATATTCGCGCTCACTCGCAAGTGATTAAGGTTCGTGATATGAGGGACTTGTAGCACGGGTGTCAACTTAGGCAATATCAGGTGGTAACAACATACAGAAAATACTTGTGTTCGATTTATAGCATGTATCTCCCCACGAGGTTTAAAAACAATTAAAAATGTGGGACCATGAACTCACCAGACAGGTGTGTGTGAATCACAACGGTGCTCAAAAGTGATGGTGTACTGCTACGACTAGCAATGAAATTCCTCCGACTTGCGACCTATATATATATTGTCATCGGTGTCTTAGATTCGATTCATAAGTGACAAGTGATATGTCTCGTGTATGGTGATATCCATTCGGGTGTCTTAATATATTCCAAAATAACTTTACGTAGTTATTTGTAACGTTGTTTCGAAACGGTGTCTATTAAATATTAATTTATTTGTGAAAATAATATCGTTTAATAAAAATATTTATAATTAATTATTTTTAGTAAAAATACCTATTTATTTTAAAAGTTACCATATATGTATTTATATAAAAAGTTATAATGTGTAAAGTAGTAAAGTATCCTTTTGTCAAAATTTACCCTTGACTTTAATAAAGTTACACTTTTCACCCCTTGGTCAAAATTAATTACTTTTTAGTCCTTTTAGCACTTTTTACACTTTATTCCTTAAGCTTTTAAGATTTACAGTTTTTACCCTCAACTTATATTAGAAATCGATAATATGATCTTTAGTCCGAAAGTTTTTATGATTTGTCACTTTTAGTCCTTTAACGCGACTCTTTGCAAAAATAGTCCTTGGTTAAGTTTTTTGAAAACAAACTTTTTGGTACAATAAAAGCAGTAATTACGACCGGTAAAAATCCTTAAAATCTGTTTTATGCCTCTCGCTATTTTCCAAATTTTGAACCGAAAATCTCTTATTGAAAACAAAATGGGCTCGTTAGCCTATTGATGCGTAGGGATTGCACCAGGCTTTACCTCTCGAGGAATCTCGAGAAGCTTACAACCCCCACCAGGCAGTGTACCTGATCGATGTAGTATAGTATAATGACAAGTACTGGGGGATTGATCGTTCAGCTAGGAATAGTGTTGCTAGGATTAGAAAACCTAAAGACTAGGTCTAGAGATGAGGGATGATTCTTTTTGTATTTTTTTTAGTTTTTATGAAAGCAAATAAAAATCTCGGGTTTGAAGGAGTTGGGTGGAATTAGTTGCTAGTCTACTAACCCAATGCTAAAATGCAATCAAAATAAAATACTGAAAATGAAAATAAAACTAATTATACTAGAGGTGTGAGCAATATGTAGGAGAATTGTGTTTACTTAGATTTCACTACTCCCTAGATATCTTTTATAGGTTAATTACTTGTTATAGTTGCGTGGATGACAGATTGTATTCCTTAATACCATTCATGGGGTGGCGTACTTACTTCCCCAATCCTATGAGCGCCTACTTCACTCCTATGTCGAGCCGGCTAAGAAGCTCCTAACATGGGATCACTAGAATTTGCTCAAGCATTAAATACAACCAATAAAACCTAGTACACATCGGTTCATGTTTCCTAATACGTTCAAGCATGTTACACAATGGAGATCTGCCAGTTTTCTTAAGCCTAACGTTGAAATCATTCATCCATTACAACCATAAACAAGTAATCAACGTATAATTAACATCTAGGTTTCATTACATCTAAGCAAACACAAGATAGATCTAGCCTAGCATGTTAAAATCAAGACAAGCTTAAGATATATTCAAACAACACATAGACATATTGATTGAATTGAAAGAAGACTTATCTCAATTGAACATGAAAGGATTCAAGGGGTGAAAACCCTTGAAAATACTGTAAAATACGACCTAGGGTTTACAAAGTTCGGCCCTAGTTTTTCCACACAAGTCCTCTCTATATGAATGAAAAATAGAAAACTATATATAGATTATGATAGGTGACGGCGTCAAGAACAAAATTCTGACGCCGTCATCTCGCCGCCAAATAGTTTCTTGGACTGCCTAGATCTGTGTCTGACACCGTCATGTGTACTCCTTATGCAGGTCGTCACCAAAAATAGTCTTGACGCCCTTGTTGTGATGCCTTCAGGTTTTCACTGGGTCGTCATGGATTTTACTCTTGACGCCGTCATGATTTTCTTCTTGACGCTGTCAGGTACTGTTCTTAGCATGGAAAATTAAGTCTTTGCCGTTTTCTTCACTTTTATGCTCCAAAAACGTCCGAATTGCTTCCTTTTCCAGAATTCACTCCCAAAGTACCTAAAATCACAAAAGGAACGATTTAGGGCAATATTTGATCAAATAAATTCAATTCCGGACTTAAATGACCCCCTAAAAGTGGTTCATTTTTCGCCTCATCATATACGCTTACACTTGAGATTTGCTTGTCCTCAAGCAAATGCGCTTTTATTCTAGTCAAAATACAAGTTAGGGGTCATTTAACACTAATATAAAAGTAATTACAACAAACAATCGTTCCACTAAAGACCAAAGACAAGCACGGAGGTCATACACTAGCACCTCACAAATAGTGTTTAGATACTCACATCTCTCGGGTTTAAGCTAATAAATGAAAAATAACAAAAACATAAAATAAACATAGAATGAAACGGGATGGTAGTCCGTATGTTTTTTTTATTTTTTATTTTTTTTTATTTATTATTATTTTTTTTTTGCATACACTCTTACCCTACCATCCAAAATATACATCATAGGGAATGAACATTCCCCTTACACTTGAATTTTTACATACTTTACAATAAACCAATCTAATGACTCGAATTAAGAAAATCAAAGCACTTGGAGTACTTTTAAGATTAACGTACATATGGGGCTAATACTATGATGTTCTTCCCCATTACTCCATAAAATAAGTACTTTACCCATGAGTCATAATCGTCCCAAAACAATATGTACAAGGATATGACTCGACTTAGCAACCATGTAATCAATTAGATAATTAACTTAGGGTTTAACAAATAACAATAATGTACTAAAGAAGAGTGCATACACGGAAGGCTAAGGCGATTTGGGTGTACATTTAAGTGGGGTGTAACAAATTCTTCCTTTAAAAATGCTTAAAGTTAGAAACGAAAAGATAGGCTTGGAGGGGTGTACTAGGGGTTTCGTGTACTAAAATTGAGTACAACGCTAAGGTGTGGGAAAAATTAATTGACTTAACTAGCCAAATAATATGACTTAAATGGTCAAGTAATTTTGATACGGGTTTAACACAAGGGTGATCCTAATGCCTCTTATCATGTAGTAAATCCTACTACACGAATGTAGTCTCACTAGGGGTCTCGGGATGCATCACTAACGCAAGTTCTAGAATCTAAATGATACCAGTACACTCATAAGCACTAATAGTAAATGCTTTTCCTATCAAATCTAAAGGCGAACCTCACATATTTAGGTGGAAAATTTTTCTGAATAGTACGGTTTTGTGCTAGTCATACAATCTCTAAATAGAACGGTCACACTACTACAAAAAATGCTATGAACGGTCACACTACTACAAAAAATGCTTTTCCTATCAAAATTTTTCTCTAAAATGTTTCTGAATAGAACGGTCATGAGACGCTTGCTATGGCTAAAGTTTCACTCCTAAATGTTGTAAAAATTTTTAAATTTGGCACTAAAATTGCACTAACAAGTATTTCTCATAGTTTTATTACACATCTACTATCAAACAAACAAACTCAAGCGAAAGTGTATCTGTAAGGTATCATCATTTTACCCTCCCCTTACACTTAGGATGAATATTGTCCCCGATGTTCAAGTAAAGAATGTAAAAGTGAAATAAGTAAAACAAATGAAATCAAATACTCCCCTGATTCGCTCGGTATGGATAATAAGGTGGCCAGGTTAGATCTTCCTCCAAGAAAATGAACAATCAAAGCTTCCCTTCCAGAATGTAAATCATCTTCTTGTCATACATAACCTGTAAAACCTGAGAAAACATACAAGGCAATCTACATATGCTAATAAATCCTAGAAAACAAAATAAGATATAATGCTTGTGGAATGATGTTTGCAGATTTCCTGGAGATTATAAAACTGATAATTCAACAAAAACTTTAAGACTCCGTTAGAAAAACAAAACTGGTAAAATTTTCAGATTTTTACACGTGATGCCGTCAGGAATTAATTCCTGACGCCGTCAGAAGTGACCTGCAAAAATCCTTATGTTAAGTTTCCGGAAAATTTCTGGAAAAACTTCGTCCTACTTCCTGGAAAATCCTGCAAAACATCATTATGACTCGATACAAGCATTTGACTCTAACAAATACGAATATACATGTTCACTTAATATTGTGGAGAATCATGATCAGTTTTGTTTCTTAAAAATATATTTGGGGTTTCCCCTTACACTTACCTTTTGCAAAAATACATTTCGATGAAGTTAAGACTAGGCCAAACAACAAAATAAAGTATTTTCACTATTTTAGTTTTGAAACATGATCTACCAACAATAAAAATAAAGCACGCATACGGAAGCAAATAACAAACAAACAAAATAAAAATCACACAAAACATGGGTTGCCTCCCAAGAAGCGCTTTTCTTTATTTACGAGTCTTGTAGCTAGACTCAAGGTCATGGGTTACTACGTGACCTCATCCCTTGAGATGATGTACCCAATGTAGTTGCGGTCATTACTATCGTGGTGGTGGTGTCTCAACATGTCGATACTTGCAATAACCTTTCCTCCTACCTTACTTCTTAAGTTAGCCATCCCATCTTAGCTTATGATTTTAATTGTGAAAGGCCCATACCACCAGGGACTCGGTTTATCGGGAGGTATCGTCGTCTCCAAGTGTCTTAAGAGTACTGAGTTCCCTTCTTCGAATGGTACATGGCTCCTTGTTGGTTGACTGTGTTCGAACTCGACATGAACTTCATTGTTTTTGCTTCTTTCATGTTTAGCCTCCTTGTAGCTTTTGATTCTTGCCTCCCATGCAAGTATTTTCTCCTGAACATGAATAGGTGACGTGTCGATGTTGTTTTTGAGCTTTCTCCCCCTCAAACTCTCTTGCCCATATTGTGGGGTCATGGGGAAGCTGATCTTTCTTTTTCTTGATTTAAGCTCAATCTTCCTACTTTCATACTTGATGACAGCTCTTGCGGTGGTAAGGAATGGTGCCCCAAGGATTATTGGCATGCATCCATCTCCCTTATCATCAATGATCATAAAATCAACGGGATACATGAATCCTGCGACGTTGACAAACACATCTTCTGCGATTCCTAGGGGGTATACGTAAGAGTGTCCAGCGAAGGACAACCTAACACGAGTGGGTGCCGGCATTTTTGACGTTAATTGGGTGTAGATAGTTAAGGGCATAAGATTTACTTCTGATCCTTGGTCGGCGAAAGCACTTAGATATTTCAAATTCCCGATGCTGGTCGGTATCTCAAAGTTCCCACACGCCACCTATTTAGTAGCCACTTTTTGTACCAACAGTTTCTCGAATATCGATCTTCCAGGTAATGTATCATACTCATCTTTTCCTTCTTCCTTCTTCTCAGAACCCTGTTTGGAAGATTGGTTACGCCCGTCACCCTTTATCCAATTTGTTATAGTGTTTTCGTTTATATCATGTTTCAGGTAGTAACTTAAGGATTGGGATTTTGGTGGCTCTTCTACGGTTTGTTCAGTAGGGGTTTCTACCTTCTCATTATCCGTGTGGACAATTGTGATGGAATTAACAAATCGGGTAGTGGGGATGACGCTTTCTTTCCTTAGTAACATCCTTTCGGGTGTTCTCTGGTTGGCATACTCTTCCATCAGGCTCATCATCTCATTCATTTTCTCTTGAATCTCCTCTTTTTGTTTATAAATTGCTTCCTCGAATCTAGCAAGCCGATCTGAATGAGTTGCCATGTATTCTCTCATTCTGGCTTCAAATTTCAGGCTAAGTTTCTAGGGAGGGGAATAAGGTAGGGCATAGTTTTGAAAAGTCTCAACATTCTCTCTAGAGGGTGACTCAGATAACGGCGTTGAAGTTTTTTTCTCTAGAGGGTGACTCAGATGAGGGACTTTGATGAGGCGAAAAATGAACCACTTTTAGGGGGTCATTTAAGCCCGGAATTGAATTTATTTGAACAAATATTGCCCTAAATCGTTCCTTTTGTGATTTTAGGTACTTTGGGAGTGAATTCTGGAAAAGGAAGGATTTTGGACGTTTTTGGAGCATAAAAGTGAAGAAAACGACAAAGTCATAATTTTCCTTGCTGGGAACAGTACCTGACGGCGTTAAGAGGCTTTTCATGATGGCATCAAGAGTAAAAGTGGTGACGGCCCAGAAGAAACGTGAAGGCGTCACCCAAGGCCGTCACGTGTTAACTTGTCAAAACTTGCGAGCGGAGTAGCTGATATTGTTTTGGTCATAACTTTTGCATACGAACTCGGATTTAGGTGATTCAAAAGCCCACGCGAAGAGGACGAAGAGATCTACAATTTGGTGAAAAAACGGTCGTGACGGCGTCAAGAGAACGATCTGATGCCGTCAAGCCTTTCCGACAGAAAACATGCCTATAAATATAACATCATAACTTCACTTTTTGCAAGCCCTAAACCCTAAGGTCGATTCCTGGGTTTAGGTAGGTGTTTTTCCAGCAACTTTGAGGGTTTCAATCACTCCATAAACATCATGTATTGGTTTGTTGATTCTATCTTAATTATGTTTTCCATTATATTGTTGATTGTTCTTCTTTGATTATGTTTTGCTAATTCACCTTGTGTCTACTTATGATTGTGTGATACTTGCGTATAATTGATTAGATCTCATTGATTTCTTGTTGATGTTGTGTCTATCTCCATCAATGAGGGCTTGTTGATGTGTGTGTCTATCTCCATCAATTAAGGCGTGACATCTTCAATAGATCTAGTGGGTCTTGTTTATAATTCTTGTTTCCTATTGATTCTTGTTTTAGTTAAATGAATTCGATGTTAGGCTTAAGAAAACTGGTAGACTTCCATAGGGTAACATGCTTGAACGTCTTAAAAAACATGAGCCGATATGTACTAGGTTTTTATGGTTGTATTTAATGCATGAGCGAATTCTAGTGATCCCATGTTAGGAGCTTCTTAGCCGGCTCGACATAGGAGTGAAGTAGGAGCTTATAGGATTGGGGAAGTAAGTACGCCACCCCATGAATGGTATTAAGGAATACAACCCGTCAATTAAAACAAGGTGTATAATTCAATAGGTAGAATTGGATAGCTAGCAAGGAGTAACATATCATGGGTAGACATGCTTCACTTATCTTGTAGAACCTTAGTTTAGTTTTCTTGTTTATTAGATTAATTAGTAGCTTTTGGGTTAGTTGATTAGCAACTAATTCCGCCCACTCTCCCAATACCCGAGATTTTTACTTGCTTTTCATAAAATATAAAAACATAAAAAGAATCATCCTTCACCTTTAGACCTAGTTAGATTAATTTCAATCCTAACGACACTATTCCTAGCTGAACGATCAATCCCCCGGTACTTGTCACTATACTATACTACAACGATCAGGTACACTGCCTGGTGGGGGTTGTAAGCTTCTCGAGATCCCTCGAGAGGTAAAGCCTGGTGCAATCCCTACGCATCAAGTTTTTGGCGCCGCAGCCCGGGGAATGGTTATTGTTTAGGTTGAATTTGATTTTTATTAGGTCTACTCATTAGATTCCTATCAAGTGAGATTTTTTTTTTCTTTTTATTTTGTAGCTTTCTCGTAGTCTATCTTTTCTTTGTGATTTTGTTTGTAATTTTCTTCAAATGGACTTTACACTTAGACTTCTAAGATTACAAGATAGGGTTGAGCGGCTAACACACCAAAGAGTTCAAAATACCTCATTTAGAGACACCTATGAATCATATGAGCCTTCACCTAGGATAGATTCTTATGAACAACCTCCATGTTTAAGATCTAGTTTTAGTGAGGCCAATAAGAAATGCGACCTAGTTTGCCAATTAAGGAATTATGGAGAGAGCCATTGCAACAAATCATAAGTTGGATGAAGCACTAGGTTTGCTATTATCACTACCTAAGAAAACAATTGAGGAGGATTTAGCCGAGCATGATCACATTGATAAAAAAGACCTAGGTTTTATGATCGATGATGATGAATCTCAAGAAACAAATGATGAATCTCTTGGGCAATTTGTATATAGCACTCAGAATATTGAGGATGATCCTTATGATTCGGACATAGAAGTTGAGATGCCTAGAGAAGCACGTGAGATACTTGGGAGAATGTTAGGGCAAGATTATAATAAAACACATGTTGAGGATATAGGTGATATTAACACATGGAGTGATGAGGTCAATAACATAAGCCCACAAAATACTCAACCATCATTTGAGGCACACACACCGCCCGTGACTTACCTAGAAGAAGTAGAAGAAACTTTAGGAATTCCGATGGAGGTAGAACCCTTGGACGAGACACCACTTGAGGATATAGGTTTGAATACTTGTAGTGATAACCTTACTCCTAGTTCTAGGGAATTTCCTAGTGTTGATGAACCGGAACCTAAATCTTTACTCACCTTTCCATCCTTAGATATATTTCTAGGAGACAAAAGAGGAACCGACCCACCCATCAACCAATATCATCCGGGTAGTTTTAGGATGAAGGAAGCCATTCACTCACCCCCTTCACCTCACGTGGCATATTCACACCCTAAGGGTGTGTATCGCTACTTTCACCCACACTTGATCCTAAGTGTAGGGAAAACCTCCCCTATTTCCGTTAAATAAGGGAAGAGTCAGGCTCGTGACTCGAACAAAAACAAGCGCTTCTTGGGAGGCAACCCATTTTTTGTGTGTTTTTATTTGTTTGTTTGTTTGTTTGATTTTATTTGTTTCCATATGCATGTTTTATTTTTATTGTTTGTGGCTCATGTTTCAAAGTAAATTGTGAAAATGCTTTATTTTATTTTTAACTTCGTCTTAATTGCATATAAAGGTATTTTGCAAAAGATAAGTGTAAGGGAGATCCAAATTTGTTTATAAGAACGAAATTGAGCATGAACCACAACAATATTAAATGGACATGTGTATTAGTACTTGTTAGAGTCAAATGCTTGTATCGAGTCATAATGATGTTTTGCAGGATTTTCCAGGAAGTAGGACATAAGTTTTTTCAGAAATTTTCCGGAAACTTAACATAAAGATTTCTGCAGGTCACTGCTGACGGCGTCATGAGTTTACTCTTGACGGCGTCATGTGTAAAATTCTGGAAATTTTGCTAGTTTTGTTTATACCGGAGTCTTAAAGTTTTTGTTGATTCTTTAGTTTTATAAACTCCAGGAAATCTGCAAACACTCATTCCACAAGCATTATATCTTTAATTGTTTTGTTTTTATTCCTAAGTCTGGAATTACATCTAGTTGTGAGTTCTCTTTGTTCGGGTTGATGCTTTGGGTTTTTGTCTGTTTTCTCAGGATTTACAGGTTATGTATGACAAGAAGATGATTTATATTCTAGAAGAGAAGCTTTGATTGTTTATTTTCTTGGAGGAAGATTTAACTTGGCCACCTTATTATCCATACTGAGCGAATCAGGGGAGTATTTGATTTCATTCTTTTTACTTTTTCACTTTTACATTCTTTACTTGAACATTGGGGACAATGTTCATCTTAAGTGTAAGGGGAGGGTAAAAAGATGATACCTTACATATGCACTTTCGCTTGAGTTTGTTTTGTTTAATGGTAGATGTGTAATAAAACTATGAGAAATACTTGTTAGTGCAATTTTAGCGCCAAATTTAAAACTTTTTACAACATTTAGGAGTGAAACTTTAGCCATAACAAGCGTCTCATGGATAGGAGATTGTATGACTAGCACATAACCGTATATTCAGAAAAATTTTCCACCCAAATATGTGAGGTTCGCCTTTAGATTTGATAGGAAAAGCATTTATTATTAGTGCTTATGAGTGTACCGGTAGCATTTAGATTCTAGAACTTGCGTTAGTGATGCATCCCGAGACTGCTAGTGAGACTACATTCGTGTGGTAAGATTTACTACATGATAAGAGGCATTAGGATCACCCTTGTGTTAAACCCGTATCATAATTACTTGACCATTTAAGTCATATTATTTGGCTAGTTAAGTCAACTAATTTTTCCCACACCTTAGCGTTGTACTCATTTTTAGTACACGAAACCCCTAGTACACCCCTCCGAGCCTATCTTTTCGTTTCTAACTTTAAGCATTTTACTTAAAGGAAGAATTTGTTACACCCCACTTAAATGTACAAACCAATCGCCTTAGCCTTCCGTGTATGCGCTCATCTTTAGTGCATTATTGTTATTTGTTAAACCCTAAGTTAACTATCTAATTGATTACATGGTTGCTAAGTCGAGTCATATCCTTGTACATATTGTTTTGGGACGATTGGGACTCATGGGTAAAGTACTTGTTTTATGGAGTAATGGGGAAGAACATCATATATTACACCCATATGTACGTTAATTTTAAAAGTGCTCCAAGTGTTTTGATTTTCTTAATTCGAGTCAATAGATTAGTTCATTGTATAGTATGTAAAGATTCAAGTGTAAGGGGAATGTTCATACCCTATGATAATAGAAAAAGAAAGAGAGAAAAAACATACGGACTACCATCCCGTTTCATTCTATGTTTATTTTATGTTTTTGTTATTTTTCATTTATTAGCTTAAGTCGAGTCTAGTCTTGGCTTAGCAACGCCATATTGTACATGTAATTAACCAAGATTGTTAACTCGCCACCAGTAAAGACTGCATATATCCAACAAAATCGTGTATTTCATATCCCTACACCTAACGTTACAACCCTTTAAAAGACCTCTTTGATAGTTTATCCTAGTTGCTTACGCCATGTGGTGGAGGTTTGATCCTTTCCCAAGCCTATGGTAATCTATTTTGCTATGACAGGTAGTGAGAGATATCTTCCGTTTCCATATTGTAATCTATACTTTATTACACCCGAGAGATGTGAGTATCTAAACACTATTTGTGAGGTGCTTGTGTATGACCTCCGTGCTTGTCTTTGGTCTTTAGTGGAATGATTATTTGTTGTAATTACTTTTATATTAGTGTTAAATGACCCTAACTTGTATTTTGACTAGAATAAAAGCGCATTTGCTTGAGGACAAGCAAATCTCAAGTGTAAGGGTATATGATGAGGTGAAAAATGAACCACTTTTAGGGGGTTATTTAAGCCCGGAATTGAATTTATTTGATCAAATATTGCCCTAAATCGTTCCTTTTGTGATTTTAGGTACTTTGGGAGTGAATTCTGGAAAAGGAAGGATTTTTGACGTTTTTGGAGCATAAAAGTGAAGAAAACGGCAAAGTCTTAATTTTCCTTGCTGGGAACAGTACCTGACGGCGTCAAGAGGCTTTTCATGACGGCGTCAAGAGTAAAAGTGGTGACGGCCCAGAAGAAACGTGAAGGCGTCACCCAAGGCCGTCACTTGTTAACTTGTCAAAACTTGCGCGCGGAGTAGCTGATATTGTTTTGGTCATAACTTTTGCATACGAACTCGGATTTAGGTGATTCAAAAGCCCACGCGAAGAGGACGAAGAGATCTACAATTTGGTGAAAAAATGGTCGTGATTGCATCAAGAGAACTAGCTGACGCCATCAAGCCTTGCCGACAGAAAACATGCCTATAAATATAACATCATAACTTCACTTTTTGCAAGCCCTAAACCCTAAGGTCGATTCCTGGGTTTAGGTAGGTGTTTTTCCAGCAACTTAGAGGGTTTCAATTACTCTATAAACATCATGTATTGGTTTGTTGATTCTATCTTAATTATGTTTTCCATTATTATTGTTCATTGTTCTTCTTTGATTATGTTTTGCTAATTCACCTTGTGTCTACTTATGATTGTGTGAAACTTGTGTATAATTGATTAGATCTCATTTATTTCTTGTTGATGTTGTGTCTATCTCCATCAATGAGGGCTTCTTGATGTGTGTGTCTATCTCCATCAATTAAGGCGTGACAACTTCAATAGATCTAGTTGGTTTAGTTTATAATTCTTGTTTCCTATTGATTCTTGTTTTAGTTGAATGAATTCGATGTTAGGCTTAAGAAAACTGGCAGACTTCCATAGGGTAACATGCTTGAACGTCTTAAGAAACATGAGCCGATGTGTACTAGGTTTTTATGGTTCTATTTAATGCATGAGCGAATTCTAGTGATCCCATGTTAGGAGATTCTTAGCCGGCTCGACATAGGAGTGAAGTAGGAGCTTATAGGATTGGGGAAGTAAGTACGCCACCCCATGAATGGTATTAAGGAATACAACCCGTCAATTAAAACAAGGTGTATAATTCAATAGGTAGAATTGGATAGCTAGCAAGGAGTAACATATCATGGGTAGACATGCTTCACTTATCTTGTAGAACCTTAGTTTAGTTTTCTTGTTTATTAGATTAATTAGTAGCTTTTGGGTTAGTTGATTAGCAACTAATTCCGCCCACTCTCCCAATACCCGAGATTTTTACTTGCTTTTCATAAAATATCAAAACATAAAAAGAATCATCCTTCACCTTTAGACCTAGTTAGATTAATTTCAATCCTAACAACACTATTCCTAGCTGAACGATCAATCCCCCGATACTTGTCACTATACTATACTACAACGATCAGGTACACTGCCTGGTGGGGGTTGTAAGCTTCTCGAGATCCCTCGAGAGGTAAAGCCTGGTGCAATCCCTACGCATCAGACTTTATGGAGGAGATCCTTAAAACGAGCCCATGCTTCGTAGAAAGTTTCACCCTGATGTAGTTCAAACATCGAAATGTCATTTCTAAGCATCGCAGTCTTCCCCAGTGGGAAGAATTGGGCAAGGAAGCGATTGGTGAGATCATCCCATGAGGTGATGGATCCCGCGGGTAAACGCTCAAGCCATTGACTAGCTTGATCACGTAGAGAGAATTGGAATTGGCGTAATCGGGTTGACTCTATAGTTGTAACATCAGGGTCTATAGAATCTATGATTTTAAGGAAGTCCTTGAGATGTTGGTTTGGATCTTCGGAACGAAGTCCATGGAATGCACATCCGCTTTGCATCAACCGGATGGTGTCGGATCGCAAGGGGGTCACATTGGCTCCTTGGGTGAGCTCAATGGTGTTTCGATAGCCTTGGTGGCTAGGTCGGGAATATTCTCCTAGGGTTTGGGGCCTAAGAGGTTGGTTATCTAGTGGTGGGTTTTGTTGTGGTGGGATGACGGGTTCAAAGATGTTACCATCGTCCATGATGTCGGATGGCGAAGAGTTACGAACAAAAACACAAAGAAATAAGATAGACTAAAGAGAACCTAAAAATAAAAATAAAATCTTACTAGAAAGGAATCTAGCAAGTAGACCTAATAAAAAGAGATTCTAACCTAGACAATAACTATTCCCCGGGCTACGGCGCCAAAAACTTGATGCGTAGGGATTGCACCAGGCTTTACCTCTCGAGGGATCTCGAGAAGCTTACAACCCCCACCAGGCAGTGTACCTGATCGATGTAGTATAGTATAATGACAAGTACCGGGGGATTGATCGTTCAGCTAGGAATAGTGTCGCTAGGATTAGAAAACCTAAAGACTAGGTCTAGAGATGAGGGATGATTCTTTTTGTATTTTTTTAGTTTTTATGAAAGCAAATAAAATTCTCGGGTTTGAAGGATTTGGGCGGAATTAGTTGCTAGTCAACTAACCCAATGCTAAAATGCTATCAAAATAAAATACTGAAAATGAAAATAAAACTAATTATACTAGAGGTGTGAGCAATATGTGGGAGAATTGTGTTTACTGAGATTTCACTACTCCCTAGATATCTTTTATAGGTTAATTACTTGTTATAGTTGTGTGGATGACAGATTGTATTCCTTAATACCATTCATGGGGAGGCGTACTTACTTCCCCAATCCTATGAGCGCCTACTTCACTCCTATGTCGAGCCGGCTAAGAAGCTCCTAACATGGGATCACTAGAATTTGCTCAAGCATTAAATACAACCAATAAAACCTAGTACACATCGGTTCATGTTTCCTAAGACGTTCAAGCATGTTACACAATGGAGATCTGCCAGTTTTCTTAAGCCTAACATTGAAATCATTCATCCATTACAACCATAAACAAGTAATCAACATATAATTAACATCTAGGTTTCATTACATCTAAGCCAACACAAGATAGATCTAGCCTAGCATGTTAAAATCAAGACAAGCATAAGATATATTCAAAAAACACATAGACATATTGATTGAATTGAAAGAAGACTTATCTCAATTGAACATGAAAGGATTCAAGGGGTGAAATCCCTTGAAAATACTGTAAAATACGACCTAGGGTTTACAAAGTTCGGCCCTAGTTTTCTCCATACAAGTCCTCTCTTTATGAATGAAAAATAGAAAACTATATATAGATTCTGATAGGTGACGGCGTCAAGAACAAAATTCTGACGTCGTCATCTCGCCGCCAAATAGTTTCTCGGACTGCCTAGATCTGGGTCTGACGCCGTCATGTGTACTCCTTATGCAGGCCGTCACCAAAAATAGTCTTGACGCCCTTGTTGTGACGCCTTCAGGTTTTCACTGGGTCGTCATGGATTTTACTCTTGACGCCGTCATGATTTTCTTCTTGACGCCGTCAGGTACTGTTCTCAGCATGGAAAATTAAGTCTTTGCCGTTTTCTTCACTTTTATGCTCCAAAAACGTCCGAATTGCTTCCTTTTCCAGAATTCACTCCCAAAGTACCAAAAATCACAAAAGGAACGATTTAGGGCAATATTTGATCAAATAAATTCAATTCCGGGCTTAGATGACCCCCTAAAAGTGGTTCATTTTTCGCCTCATCATATACCCTTACACTTGAGATTTGCTTATCCTCATCATATACACACACATAAATGAAACATTTGGAAAATGAGTTGAGAATTTATTCCAGACAAAATTTTATTATAACTATTCTCAGTGTTGCAAAATTCATCTCTGAGTCAGACATAGGTGGTCAGCCTATATCTCACTATCCCGGGTTGAATATAGATGACCAGTTTATATTCCACGAGGTTCCATGAATTTTGAAATACTCAGCTCAGTCATACTAAGACTATGTCATTCACAAATACCAAGATGTTCTGAAAGACTAAAGCAGGTGACCAAACTCGAGGTCAAACGATGAAACTATGCAAGGAAAAAACATAATGCGGTGACATATATGATACGTGAACATGCTTATATGAAAGATAATTATAGTAATCAACTAGAATAAGTGAATATAATATACCAGATAATGAGACACAAATCTCATCACCTATGTCAGCAACTAACCACAAATGAGGCTTCAGCTTGGCAGGCAGGCACGTGACGATCATAGGGTTAAGTTTCCAGAAAGTAGCTATAGTCTAGGTTTTAAAAACACTTAGTTCGCTATAGCCAAAGCTCTGATGTCAATCTGTCACACCCCCAAAATCGGGTCCAGCGGAAGCATACATGTAGCTGGGGTGTAACTCAATTGGTATTATAAAACAAGTGTAAAATGGTTTTCATTTCAATCATTTAGAATAAAATAGTTTAATAAAAAATGTTGAATTTACATTGTTAAAATAGTGCGGAAATAGGCCCTTAAAATAGTTTAAAACGGTCCCCAAATGAATAATCAGAGTCTTCTATGACCATGCCATTCCCTGCCAAAACCTCCAGTAGCGTGCCATTGCTTAATACCTGAAAATACATGCTAAAGTGTCAACACGAGGTTGGTGAGTTCATAGAGTCTTGTGAAAAAGAATATAATGCATAAGAATGAAGATTTCCCAGCAAAGGCATCGTAAATCCACTCAGTTACAAGTCCCGCCATAAGAGACTTGTAACCTGTGTGTTTACAACCCACTGCCAAATACGTTTTGGTTTATGTAAATGAAAGTAATCACTACAAGAATCATGTCGATTACCCACGGACCAAATTCATGGGTATAATGCTCAAATACGTGGGTAATTGAGTGTTACCCACGGATTACCCACGAATGAATGTGTATGGGTATATCCTTCGATGCTAAATATTTAACCACGACATTCATGGTACATGGGTAATGTTACCCATGACATTTTGAGTGGGTACCTCATTTATTTCATGGGTAAAATTTTGATGGGATTTTAATAAAGACCACAAAACTACCCATGAAAATAATCGTTGGTATTCTGTGTGTAATTCTACAAAGAAATATAAAAGATATCGAGGGTAAATATTTTAGGCTCACCCGCAGTAACTCGTGGGTATAATTACTCACAAACAATGTTATGTGTAATATCTAAGGGTCGATATTAAGAATATACACACGATAGTTCGTGGTTACATACAAGACTAGACCACCCATTGTAGTTTTATTGGTTAACGAATGCTAAACACATAACAAAAAATATCATTAATTCATATGTGAATCAGTGAGTATTACATACTGGTACAAATTTTCTGTGTACCTAATACTCTAATAGGCCAATATTACATTTGAACATTGTGCAATCAATTGTTGTTTGCATGTTCATACAATAACAATTCAATGAAAATCTGTGACCAAATAACAATGATGTATGAAGAGGAAAAAAACATAAATACACAAGTGCTAGTGCTATAGATTTACTATGCAATTATCCAATTCCCCAACCAATGCATCTTCTTATATCACCTACATAAACATAATTGAAAATTCTTCAAAACTCTTAGCATTCAAATCTTCAAGCAAGAAGCCAAGTCATTGTTGCAATTCTTCAAAGCCTCATATAAAACAATTTTGGAATTCCCCTGTTATCTGCTCACAAGATAGCAAGCATGTACATATTAGTAAGAGCATGATAATAGTGAAATTAAACATATGTTAAAAAGATATTAAACATCAAATGTGTCGCCTTACAATCACAGCCATTTGCAAGTCATCTTTAATTAAATATTAATTAGTAAATCCAACGATCAAATTAAGCGTATTCCGGTTTATCAATTATTCTTGCCTAAATTGATACCGAATGTAAAATTCAGTGACATAATATTGACTAAATGACTACAAGTACTTGAAAATGTTCAAGTTAAATGATATATTAATTAATTCCACAACTCGATTTCAAATATACATAAAATTTAAAAGAATTTGTATTACTAGCAGTACTATCACAATTATTTGCAAAGTCATTACCTCCATATCAACAAAATGTATTCTTGCGTTGGAAATTTAATTTCAGTTCAACAAGATAAACCACCAACTGCAAACAACAATAGTTGACTAGTTTAGCAAAATTACAAGGATATAATTACTAGAGACCAAGAATGAACTGAAAGAAGGATTTTTGATACATTGGTTTAGAACTCCTCGCGTATACCTGTGTATCATCATATCAAAAAGCGGTTGAACCAATTTCAACATAGGATAATGTTGTTAGTAGTTGGTACCGTGAGTCACTTGAGAAAGGTAAGGCGATTGTTGCCCAGAGATTGGGAGGCTATATATGATATATGTGAAGGCGTGTGAGTCGACGGTTGTTACCAGTTCCAAAAGTTTATGAGGAAAAAATGGAATAAGAATAGGTGGGACTCGTGGAAGTTACAATAAATTTGGGGGGATTTCGAAATGTAGCGGGAGTTCAAAAATTGAACGGAAGTTTTAACATAAAACAAACTCTTTTACTTGACTTTTTGATAAATAATTAATACTCTGTATGAATGGAGTTATCATTTGAACGGAAATTTTGTGATAGTAGTGGTGGAAAATTCTCTTATGAAAATAAATCTTCTTTATTATTAGATTAAGGGTGTGTTTATTTCATTAATATGTTTAGGTCTAAATCTGACTATCACATTTTACACGTAAAAGGTGACTAAAAAATCTAAATCTGAACGAAATAATGTTGTTTGTTTTGTATAATTGTCCGAATAATTTTAATTGCTCGTTTCTGTAATTTATTTATTAAACCAACGCACTGCGATAATAAATAACTTATGTGAATAAAAAACAAGACTTTTTATCATAAATATAACATAGTAAATAAACCATAAAATATATTATAACACAAGTCATCAATCACTTATCGAGTAAGAGGCAAAAGACAAGCCCCACACCTGTTATTGAGTAAGATGTCATATGTCTGATCGGGTCTGACTCAAAAGAAGAAGAAAAAATAAACAACACTGATGTCTGACCACCTCTTACCAACTCTGACTCAGTAAGAGTAAGAAGCTAGTAAGACATTTTTTCAAAAGACAAACACACCCTAAGTTAATTCCGTATCCAGTTGCGTTAATTTGTGTGTTCGTAAATTTTGTAATTCACTCCATTTTTAATCGGGTTCACATAAATTTTCTACATTGAGTATATTTCATGCTATAAATACTTTATATGAGTTTAAAGATAATGGTATGATACCCCGCATAAATCAGCGACAGAAAAATGGTTTATTGCAATCGAGTCGAACCGAGCTCAAGCTCGACAGGTCTTGAGCTCGGTTAGAAATATATAAGGTATGTTGAGCTAGGCTTTATAGATTGACGAACCTTAATCATCTGGGCTTGAGCTTGGTTCAAGTAACATTGGATTAAGGCTCGAGCTCGGCTCAAAGGGTATGTTTGCCACGGAATGGTGTGGAGCTTTTAGGGGCGGTGAGCAATGGGCATTTTGAATTTAATGGTCGTTTGGCAAAAAAGCAATGAGCTTGGCTAATTTTTAGCAAAGCTAATTTTACAATGCTTTTTTAAGAATCGTTGAGCGGTAAGCTTCTGTGGCTACTGCTCACAGCTGATAGCTACTGCTTATCACTACTTTAAACAAACACACCTAAATGCTCGAATTTATATATAAACAGTGTATTGGATATCTAAATTCGTCGATAGTTTCATGAGAAATGATATATGATGAACTCAACAAGATATGCGATAAATTTAAGAGTCAAGAACGTATCGTTCATAGTTTCAGGGGAAATGATTTTATTTTGTATGAGATAAACCATTCTTTTTTTAAGAGTCAAGAACGTGTCGGTCATACTACATGCATGTCAAGCATTCCAAGTGAAGTATATTGTACATTACATGCTTTTTTTTATGAGATAAACCATTCTTTAGGGAACATCGTTTCTCACATTTATACCAACTTTTGGAAGGTGTTAACTTCCATTGAAAATTATTAACAACAAAATACCCATGAAAAAAAACGTGAGTAAATTTATGGGTACCTGTTTACCCACAAACCACCCATAAACAAATTGGATGCTTGTATTTTGAGATAACAAAAACTTACCCACAACATTACCCACACATTTACCCACAATAAATTTCTTTATGGGTAATGCGTGGGAAAAAATTGAGTGGTAAAGTATTACCCGCTAAATTAGCCACATATGTATCCGCAATAACACACGACGTGGGTAATCCGTGGGAAATATTTTGGCGCCAACTATTTACCCACATATTACACACCAAATATATTTATGTGGCTATTTGTGTGGGTAAATCCATGGGAAATTCGAGGGAAAATAAAATCGACATCGCAAGTCACCGATTGTGGGTAACGGGTGGGTATTAGGTGGGCAAATTCCCTTAAAAGGATGTTTGTGGGTAATTGTCGTGGGTATTCCATCAGATTCTTGTAGTGAATATGTGGACCAAGATTCAAAGATAAGTGTAGCAATGTCGTTATATAAAGGTAAGATTGATAATGTAGCCATGGCGATGTCGCCATATAAATGAATCTGACCATAAGCAAAATGCATAAATAGTTTATCGAACAAAGTTTCATAGCACCAGTTTAGGAAATAATATTGATTGCACTAAATTCAAGGCATCGAAAAAGGTTTTCTAGCTATATGTAGGAGGTTACGCTCCCAAGCACATACCTAGGAAATGTAGGTAATCACACATACCTAGGAAATGTAGGTAATCAAACATACCTATGAAATGTAGGTAATCAAACATACCTATGAAATGTAGGTAATCAAACATACCTATGAAATGTAGCTACCGGTTCTTAACTTAGGCAATCATAGGTAATCTGTAATAGTTTAAATTTATGCACTCATGTCCATGAGTAAATAGCAAGTAGGTAACAAGTGAATAGTATTGTACTCGGATAATCAAACAAGTATTTAGATAAAGCTGAAAATATTTGAGTAATCAACCATGTATAGCAAGTAATGCGTTTAGGTAACAAGTGAATAGTATTGTACTCGGATAATCAAACAAGTATTTAGATAAAGCTAAAAATATTTGAGTAATCAACCATGTATAGCAAGTAATGCGTTTAAGTAAAACGAGCATGTATTCTCCCCCAAAGAGTTTACAAAACAATTAAAAGAGTAGGGGCTATGACTCACCTGGTGCGATAGCTACGATGACAAAAGTGGATACACAGAAATGAGGCACGATCTCTAACCGCAACCTAATATGAATGATATGATCTAATGTAAGAAATGAAATGATGCTACACATGCAAATACGTATGTTATCGATACCACTCGTTAGTTTGAAAATAACGTTTATCGTCGAAAAATACATTTTTGACGTCTCGTTAAGTTAATAACCACTTTCCATGTAAATACGTTGAAACGGTACTCCACGATCCTCGTTTGGTGTTCTATCGGTAAATATAGTATTTTCGTCGTAAAATGACACTTTTCATAACTTGAAAGTATGACCAAAATGGTCTAGCAAAACTAGTCGCGAAATAGTGAATATTAAGAGTTAGGAAAGAAGCTCAATAGTTTTAGGAAGATTTTCACCATATCTAAAAAGTCACAGAACTGAAGTTTGTCCATACGGGTCTCGATCATAAAGGAAAATATCCGTCAAGTGAGGTGTTTCGGCTGTTTTGGCAGATTCTGGGCAGTTTTCGGTAAAGTTTGGAAGGCCATAAGTTATTCGTTATAAATCCTTTTGACAAACAGTTGGATGTTTTGAAAACTAGGCTGGGTGAACTAACTTTTTCTTACTCATGTAAATTTTCCAGAAATGAGTTTATCAATGAGTAAATTGGCTCTCAACCTGGTCACTCGTCGAAATGGTTAATACTTCGGAAAATTTTCCAAGTGTTTTGCTGAAGCAAAAATATTAAAATCGTCTAAGTTCAAACGCTTGTATCTTTTTCGTTATAAGCTCGTTTTCTGCGTTCTTTATATCCCCGGAACCGTATTGACATATAGTAATATATTTTTGATTGTTCGGTTCCTCTAGGTTACATCTAACGCCTCGATTTTACCCATAAAAATCGTGTGACAGCAAGTACAATTTTCAGAAAATAGTTTTCGTCATTAAACTTGCAAAAATCATATCTCCTTCGTTATAAACTCGTTTTAATCCGTTCTTTCGCCCACAGCTTCGTTTTTGAAATTATTTTCTAAATCTTTAGCCCAAAGTTACCCGGAAACCACTGATTTTTCTGTATTTTACAAAATGGGACAACAACATATATATAGTGGTTAAAATTCATTTTTCTAGTTTAATACTTGTCCAAATCCACTCCAATCAACTCCACAATTACTAAATCCTACCATACACCTTCTTAGGGTGTCATGGGGTCCTAAACATCACCAACCTTGGTGGGTTTCATGGGGATAATCATAGGTTAATTATAATCTCATAATAATTAAGAAATACTTGAAAAGTGGTATATATAACATAACTACTTGCATATTTAACCAATATATCTTGAAAATACAACATGTTACTAATGAAATGAAGGTATTAGATGATGAAAAAATAACACTTGAAGCTTACTTGAATATATATGGAGTTTGATGAGAAATGGATTAAGAAACCCAGGTTTTTATTTCAAAACCCTAACAAGGAATGAAAGTAGAGCTTGATTATCACTTGATCTTGAAAAAGCCATGGTTCTTGCTTGCTTCTTGATGTTGGCCGATCCACAAGAGAGGAGAGAAAGAGATGGGTTTTGCTAGTTTATTTTGGGAAATGAAAATGAAAGAATGAAATAAATATCTAGTTCTTGGATGGCATTTTGGTAAATAATAGCTCAAGTTGAAGTAACCTTGGGATGGGGGGGGGGGGGGCACATGGGTAAGAGTGGATGAGTGTGTAAGAAGCTTGGTGTTATTTGGTTCACAGAGTCGGTTTTAGTTCCGTTAATCGCTAACCGTAAAGTTTTAAACCACAAAACGTAAATCCGGGCATCGTAAAAATATGAAACTTGAATGAATGACTAAACTTGTCAAAATACTCCATAATAAAATATAAAATGAATGGTAAATTCAATCGGGTTACTTAAACGCTGTTAAAACTGGAAACGCGGGTCTAAAACGCGTAATTCGCGTAAAACGCTGAACTGGAAAACGTAAAATTCCAAAACTTTTAGAATTGTCGTAAAATGAGAGAAAATCATATTTCTATTGTTTATAGTGTTTTATGGACATATCGGGATGCTGGAAACACGTTTAAACCCAAAAGTAAATCTCGGACACGGCTTCGTGATTTTTACAGAAATGATCCGACGAGTGCCAAACTCTCGGATTATCATTAAAATAGTTTAACTTACGAGAATATGAAATAAAAATTTCAGAAATGAATAGTAAAAATGAATAGTAACTTCCCGAAATGAAAAATGAAACTTCGACGTTTGAAAAAGGACATGAAATTACGAGTTGTGACATTCTTCCCCTCTAAAAGGAACTTCGTCCCGAAGTTCAGTTTGTGTTGGTCTCTGAAGTTTACTTGGTGAAAAGATGATGATATTTGAGAATTCCAATGAACTTTCACGATAGAAATTCGACTTCGCTTCAACTATTCGACCTTACAGTCCATGATTTCTACTGGTTCTCCTACAACGTTCAAGTCTGACGACCACGAGGCCTACTTTGTCTGAAATATTAAATAGTCCAGTGTATATCGGGTTTAACTTTCTGAATTTTTCTGAATGGTAACACGCCTTTCCTAGGCAGAATCTTTCAACATAACCCTGCCACCAACTTGAAATTTTAAGGGTTTACAATTTGTCGAACTTGTAACTGATTCTTGATTTGTATGAAATTCCAGGTTATTTCATGAATGCTTATGGGACTAGTGAGTTGGGCTTTTCCAAATTTTGGTTCGTCAATAGGTATTGGCACTTCGACCATAGAGTGCCTCAAATGGTGTAGTCTCTACGCTCACGCAATAACTATGGTTGCAACTGAATTTGATTTATGGTAAATGGTTAGTCTAACCATTTCTAGAGTCAATCACTCATGCTCTGCGTATATCTTCCTATGTTTGAACCGTTCTCTAATTCTGACCATTGATCTGTAGATGATAGGTGGTGTAGTTCCAAAGGAATCTTAATGTAATCGCTAGGAGTTTGAGGTAAATCAAATTCCTCTATTAGGAATAATTGAAATGGATATCATGAATCTTGTGGAAAAACTTACAAGGTTAAGTCTGTCAAAGGGTGTTGTTGAAAATAATAGATTAGGATAAGGTTGTGATCCTCCGCAGGATGTCATGAATTGAGTCTTTCTCCACCTACGATGCTTAGTCTCCATTACTAAGATTTTCCCCAAGTTCTATGTCATCAATTCACAAACTCCTAAATGTATAAGTGATGTAATATAGTGATTGATTTTCAAAGTTTATTTTGAGATTATGTGTTTTGTTCATAAACCTTCCCTAAATAATGAATTTACAACTTTAAGCAAACGGCTTTCCAAGTAACATTTTTCTTGATGTTTCAAAATTAAATAGTTATGCAAGATAGGACAGTTTTCAACATAAGGTGGATAATATGGTTTACCAAAGATCGATTTTTAAAATTTCTTAACAATTCAATAGTTTTGTAAAGGATTAACCAAAAGGAATTTGCTTATCAAAATAAATGTCTCAGGAAAGTATTTCTTACAAGATATATGTTTTGTATAACTGTAGTTTGGAGAAAAATCTATTTAAAAGTGAAAGTATCAAGAGGATAAAATAGCTAGGTATGTATGTCTGCACAAATGCATAGGTGTCTAACATGTTTGAATAAAGTCTATTGGTGAGGACATGTTCAATTTATAGTCTTGGTTAAGAGGTTGGATTTATCTCTATGGTGTTGCTTAGTGAGCACTCGTATCGAAACTAATCCTGTAATTCAGTCAAGCCAATACTTTCTAGATGATAGAATTTTTGGTGATCGGGCCAGTGATAGTGGTTCGAATTGTTTTGTGATATCCTGAGATTTTTGTTGAGTTTTGAATGGTCTTAGTGTACCGAGGGATCCTCCTTATAAATGGTATGGAAAGTCTTTCCTAGGGGGGCTCATTGATAATATCCACTTATCAATATTGGAGGTAGTAAGGGATGAGTGACATAGGATTCTATAGAGTGTCACCTAATTCCTTATATAAATAGGGATGGGAAAGGGAAATAATAATGATGGCGAGAAGGGAAGAGACTGTGACAACTGCGACAAAATGAGATTGTGATAAAAGAAAATACTGTGATGTAAGTGTATTGTGCATAGACGTAAATGTTCATGAAATTAAATGACCAGTTGACGTGCTTCTAAGCGGCGGTTCACGAAGTGATGAAAGGTATGAATGTTATGACAACGAGGGTATACACACACATAAATGAAACATTTGGAAAATGAGTTGAGAATTTATTCCAGACAAAATTTTATTATAACTATTCTCAGTGTTGCAAAATTCATCTCTGAGTCAGACATAGGTGGTCAGCCTATATCTCACTATCCCGGGTTGAATATAGATGACCAGTCTATATTCCACCGAGGTTCTATATTCCACCGAGGTTCCATGAATTTTGAAATACTCAGCTTAGTCATACTAAGACTATGTCCTTCACAAATACCAAGACGTTCTGAAAGACTAAAGCAGGTGACCAAACTCGAGGTCAAACGATGAAACTATGCAAGGAAAAAACATAATGCGGTGACATATATGATACGTGAACATGCTTATATGAAAGATAATTATAGTAATCAACTAGAATAAGTGAATATAATATACCAGATAATGAGACACAAATCTCATCACCTATGTCAGCAATTAACCACAAATGAGGCTTCAGCTTGGCAGGCAGGCACGTGACGATCATAGGGTTAAGTTTTCCAGAAAGTAGCTATAGTCTATGTTTTAAAAACACTTAGTTCGCTATAGCCAAAGCTCTGATGCCAATCTGTCACACCCCCAAAATCGGGTCCAGCGGAAGCATACATGTAACTGGGGTGTAACTCAATTGGTATTACAAAACAAGTGTAAAATGGTTTTCATTTCAATCATTTAGAATAAAATAGTTTAATCAAAAATGTTGAATTTACATTGCTAAAATAGTGCGGAAGTAGGCCCTTAAATTAGTTTAAAACGGTCCCCAAATGAATAATCAGAGTCTTCTATGACCATGCCATGCCCTGCCAAAACCTCCAGTAGCGTGCCATTGCTTAATACATGAAAATACATGCTAAAGTGTCAACACGAGGTTGGTGAGTTCATAGAGTCTTGTGAAAAAGAATGTAATGCATAAGAATGAAGATTTCCCAGCAAAGGCATCGTAAATCCACTCAGTTACAAGTCCCGCCATAAGAGACTTGTAACCTGTGTGTTTACAACCCACTGCCAAATATGTTTTGGTTTATGTAAATGAAAGTAATATGTAGACCAAGATTCAAAGATAAGTGTAGCAATGTCGCTATATAAAGGTAAGATTGATAATGTAGCCATGGCGATGTCGCCATATAAATGAATCTGACCATAAGCAAAACGCATAAATAGTTTATCGAACAAAGTTTCATAGCACCAGTTTAGGAAAGAATATTGATTGCACTAAATTCAAGGCACCGAAAAAGGTTTTCTAGCTATATGTAGGAGGTTACGCTCTCAAGCACATATAGGTAATCACATACCAAGGAAATGTAGGTAATCACACATACCTATGAAATGTAGGTAATCAAACATACCTATGAAATGTAGGTAATCAAACATACCTAAGAAATGTAGGTAATCAAACATACCTATGAAATGTAGGTAATCAAACATACCTATGAAATGTAGCTACCGGTTCTTAACTGAGGCAATCTTAGGTAATCTGTAATAGTTTAAATTTATGCACTCATGTCCATGAGTAAATAGCAAGTAGGTAACAAGTGAATAATATTGTACTCGGATAATCAAACAAGTATTTAGATAAAGCTGAAAATATTTGAGTAATCAACCATGTATAGCAAGTAATGCATTTAAGTAAAACGATCATGTATTCTCCCCCAAAGAGTTTACAAAACAATTAAAAGAGTAGGGGCTATGACTCACCTGGTGCGATAGCTACGATGACAAAAGTGGATACACAGAAATGAGGCACGATCTCTAACCGCAACCTAATATGAATGATATGATCTAATGTAAGAAATGAAATGATGCTACACATGCAAATACGTATGTTATCGATACCACTCGTTAGTTTTGAAAATAACGTTTATCGTCGAAAAATACATTTTTGACGTCTCGTTAAGTTAATAACTACTTTCCATGTAAATACGTTGAAACGGTATTCAACGATCCTCGTTTGGTGTTCTATCGGTAAATATAGTATTTTCGTCGTAAAATGACACTTTTCATAACTTGAAAATATGACCAAAATGGTCTCGCAAAACTAGTCGCGAAATAGTGAATATTAAGAGTTAGGAAAGAAGCTCAGTAGTTGTAGAAAGATTTTCACCATATCTAAAAAGTCACAGAACTGAAGTTTGTCCATACGGGTCTCGATCATAAAGGAAAATAGCCGTCAAGTGAGGTGTTTGGGCTGTTTTGGCAGATTCTGGGCAGTTTTCGGTAAAGTTTGCAAGGCCATAAGTTATTCGTTATAAATCCTTTTGACAAACAGTTGGATATTTTGAAAACTAGGCTGGGTGAACTAACTTTTTGTCAATGATGTAAATTTTCCAGAAATGAGTTTATCAATGAGTAAATTAGCTATCAACCTGGTCACTTGGCGAAATGGGTAATACTTTGGAAAATTCATTTTTCTAGTTTAATACTTGTCCAAATCCACTCCAATCAACTCCACAATTACTAAATCCTACCATACACCTTCTTAGGGTGTCATGGGGTCCTAAACATCACCAACCTTGGTGGGTTTCATGGGGATTATCATAGGTTAATTATAATCTCATAATAATTAAGAAATACTTGAAAAGTGGTATATATAACATAACTACTTGCATATTTAACCAATATATCTTGAAAATACAACATGTTACTAATGAAATGAAGGTATTAGATGATGAAAAAATAACACTTGAAGCTTACTTGAATATATATGGAGTTTAATGAGAAATGGATTAAGAAACCTAGGTTTTTATTTCAAAACCCTAACAAGGAATGAAAGTAGAGCTTGATTATCACTTGATCGTGAAAAAGCCATGGTTCTTGCTTGCTTCTTGATGTTGTCCGATCCACAAGAGAGGAGAGAAAGAGATGGGTTTTGCTAGTTTATTTTGGGAAATGAAAATGAAAGAATGAAATAAATATCTAGTTCTTGGATGGCATTTTGGTAAATAATAGCTCAAGTTGAAGTAACCTTGGGATTGGGGGGGGGGGGGGGGGGGGGGGGGGGCGGGGCACATGGGTAAGAGTGGATGAGTGTGTAAGAAGCTTGGTGTTATTTGGTTCATGGAGTCGGTTTTGGTTCCGTTAATCGCTAACCGTAAAGTTTTAAACCGCGAAACGTAAATCCGGGTATCGTAAAAATATGAAACTTGAAAGAATGACTAAACTTGTCAAAATACTCAATAATAAAATATAAAATGAATGGTAAGCTCCATCGGGTTACTTAAACGTTGTTAAAACTGGAAACGCGGGTCTAAAACGCGTAATTCGCGTAAAACGCTAAACTGGAAAACGTAAAATTCCAAAACTTTTAGAATTGTCGTAAAATGAGAGAAAATCATATTTCTATTGTTTATAGTGTTTTATGGACATATCGGGATGCTGGAAACACGTTTAAACCCAAAAGTAAATCTCGGACACGGCTTCATGATTTTTACAGAAATGATCCGACGAGTGCCAAACTCTCGGATTATCATTAAAATAGTTTAACTTACGAGAATATGAAATAAAATTTTCAGAAATAAATAGTGAAAATGAATAGTAAAAATGAATAGTCACTTTCCGAAATGAAAAATGAAATTTCGACGTTTGAAAAAGGACATGAAATTACGTGTTGTGACAAAATGACCCCCTAAAAGTGGTTCATTTTTCGCCTCATCACCCATTCCAGGCCCAAAGGGTGTTTTGTTTTGCTTAAAAGCATTGCTCGACATGGTTTAGTTTAGGCTTAGTTCACGTAGTATAGGATCGAGTATAGTTTGCATGTGACGTTAGTTTAGTTAAGCGTGAGTCGAAAAGTTAGAGTGTTGAATGATACATGTAGGTTGTACGTATAAAAATGAAATGGTGAGCTCATTCCTAGGAGTGTCGAGGCATGTACTAATGTATTGTTATAAGTAATACGAAAATATGAAATTAGATAATAATATGTGTCGTGTGAAAGACTGTACGTGATATGCATGAAACGATTAAGAGTAGAAATGAAAAGGGTGATGATAACTTACAACACCAAAGAAATGGTAGTGAAGAGTTCACGTGATACGAGGCAAGTAAACGAGCAAATGTGGTACCCTCTTTGTATAACGATCTTCAACCCAAAGTAGTTACCCAGCTAGTATTCCTGATCCAAAAACCTTGCGCGTGTGTCCTAGATCCTCTCGACAGCAGTTAATGAAAGAAATAGAGAGTTTGTGATTTGAAAACTTGGTGAAACTTGAGAGTGTGAGAAATCTTGCATTTAATGTGGTTTATATAGGGTAGTAAGATTTGTTGTATGTTTGACATGGTGAGACATGTCTCTTGGTGGTCATTCGATGGGAGACAACCTTGTCTCTTGTCCTTGAATCTCTAGTCAAGTCGAGTAGTGTAGAATGGAAGCATCGATGGTTGCTTTGGATTAGTTTAAGTATAGCTAGGTTTAGTAGAGTAATAAACAATAGAATTTGTGCACATGTGGTAATTGTTGGTTGGGGAACATGGAACACTCGATCCATTGGTTATTAGCTGATTTGGATATCTAGGTGAACATTGCGATTGTCCAATGGTTTGGCGGCTACAAATGGTGGCTCAATGTCACATGATACAAGGTCAACGAGGGGTTGTAAGCTTGTGTCGTGTGAGTTGGGAACCAAGTAACAAAACGTGTGTAATATTATTATTGAACACGAGTTGGTTTCGTTTTGAGTGATATGCTGCGCAAAAAAATAAGCCACAGCCATTGGGCTTGTGTACAACTCGGCCCAAGCGAATCATAGGAATCAAAAGAGAACTGTGTGGGCTCGTGATGGTGTTTGGCCCAAATAAACATAGAAATAGAGATTGGTTGTTGGGCTTGTTGTGGTATACGGCGCATAGCAAAAGAAAATATGGGGTGGGCTTAGGGTGACGATCGGCCCAAAAATATAACGAGGTATCGGTGACTAGTATAATCGTGACTTTAGTTTCGGTATCAGTGTCGGTTCGTGAAAACCATGAAAATATAAACGGTGTCGTTCATACGTATATATATACTTATATATACATAGTGATGATAGTTTGTAGTAATTAATATATATACATAGTTATATATATATATATATATATATATATATATATATATATATATATATTTCGGTGTCTTAACAAAGTATCGGGTCGCAAGTGGGAGTTACCGGTGTTAACCTCATTGGGTGACATCCAAGAGTGACAATCGGGTGATATCAGGTGACAAAACATAATCGGGTGACAAACAAACGGTGACTAAAATAATCGGGTGTCAAACAAACGGTGTCTCATATAAAAAATTTCAAATTAGCCCGCAAAAATGGCTTAGTTTAGAATAGTGTTGAAAATTAGCATTAGTAAATGACCTGGGATTTTACGGAGTATTACATGAACCTCATTTTAATCCGTTCTAAAAAGTTATTCTAATGAATCCGCAACCTCTAATTAAACCACAATAACTAGCAATTACTGATGAACCTCATTTTAATCCGTTCTAAAAAGTTATTCTAATGAATCCGCAGCCTCTAATTAAACCACGATAACTAGCAATTACTGATGAACCTCATTTTAATCCGTTCTAAAAAGTTATTCTAATGAATCCGCAGCCTCTAATTAAACCACAATAACTAGCAATTACTGATGAACCTCATTTTAATCAGTTCTAAAAAGTTATTCTAATGAATCCGCAGCCTCTAATTAAACCACAATAACTAGCAATTACTGATGAACCTCATTTTAATCCGTTCTAAAAAGTTATTCTAATGAATCCGCAACCTCTAATTAAACCACTATAACAAGCAATCACTGATGAACCTCATTTTAATCCGTTCTAAAAAGTTATTCTAATAAATCCGCAACCTCTAATTAAACCATCATAACAAGCAATCACTGATGAACCTCATTTTAATCCGTTCTAACAAGTTATTCTAATGAATCCGCAACATCTAATTAAACCACAATAACTAGCAATTATTGATGAACCTCATTCTAATATGTTCTAACAAGTTATTCTAATGAATCCGAACATCTAATTAATCCAGAATAACAAGAAATAACTAATGAACCTCATTCTAATATGCTCTAATGAATCCACATCATACTAAGCAAACAATGCAGGCATAATATCTTCAACAACTAATTGATGAACCTAATAAAACATAACTGACTGATGAATATATAACAAAAAATGAAATTACCTTGACTAAACACATGAGTATCACTCTCAGCCATCAGAAACTGATTTAACAATCAAAATCTCCAAATTTGAACGGTTAAAACCCTAATTTTCTTCTAATAGACCAATTGAATACTCAAAACCCCCAATTGTCTTCCAATTAACCAATTGAATGATAAAAAAAACCCTAATTCTATTGCAATTAAGCAATCCAACGCTAATTCGAAGCCGATATGAACAATTAACACGATTTGAAGAAATATTAACGATTCAAATAAAGGAATATGAATTGAGAACAAAAAAGCCTCAATTTTGCAAAATATGAACAAATGAAAGAATAAAAAAAATGTAAAATTGAATGAATGAATGAATTGAATCGAAATCATTGTGTAAATTCGTTTATATATAGCCGGAAAATTGAAAGAAATCAAAGAAGAGAGATCGGAAAAAGGAAAGGATATCAGATAAGAGAAAAAAGAAAGAGGGAAAGAGAAAAAAAACGGGAGGGAGTAAATTTACAATCATGCCATTGAATGTAAAAGGGACGGGGGACACGTGGCATCACCATCACCAGAAATCTTTTTAGACTTTTTAAAATTACTCTCCTTTGCAAGAGATCCGGCATCATGAAGTAAATATGAATGTAGCTTTTCTAATCGTTCAGTAATTAACAAATACTAACAAAGTTTGTTAACTTGAATTAAAAAAACAAATACTAACAAAGTCACTAAGATATTTGTATCTTTTTCCCTTTCTTATTATCACATAATAATCTCTAACAAAACCCACAGCCAGAATAACCAAACACTTAACCCTCGCTCTTTGAAACATGGTCATATGGATACCGCATGAAATAAGTTCATTTTTTCACAGGCCATTAGCATACAACGAACCATTCCAACCAGCAACAACTCCCAACTCAATCACATCAATAAATAAATATAATGTCCATTGTTGTAATGACTAATGATACGCTTCATCTCCCTCTTTCTTCCTTCTCTTGTTTATGCTGCGAAGACACTGACCGGACCTTTGTCGGCGATATTCCGGTCACCGGAGCTGCAGTTCTTTCATATTATTAACACTCAGGTAATATAAATTTATATAATTTATGTTTTTATAAATTGTTTATTTGGTTATTAGTTAATTAATTAATTAATTATAGTTTGAATTTATGTGAGGTAATGTTGGTTGATTGATTGATTTGAATTAGGGTTTTTGTTTTTGGTTTGATTTGTGTTTTAATTTATTGGGCGAGTATTTGACTTAGATGTACGCGGTCTAACCGGAGTGTCTCCGTGGCCGTTTTACGGTTTATTTGTATTGAATGTATAAAATTTTAATTTATAATTATGTGTATCGTTACGGGATACAGGGGGTGTTTGTTTAAGCTTATATGATGGGCTTATTCAAAATTTGATAAGCTTATAAGCTCATTTTTTATTGGCTTATGAGCTTATAAGCTTATCAAATTTTCAATAAGCCCATCATATAAGCTTAAACAAACACCCCCTGTATCGAGCTTATAAGTTTGATACAGACTAATGGAATAATGGTCTATGTTAGATATACATTTTTGGACCATTTTATCCATGTATTAAGCTAATTATTGTTTTGTTTTGGTTTATTTGTACTATGTATTGTCTAATATGTGTTAGTGTTGTTTATGGTGTACAATAAACGTGTACGTTTCAAAATGTTCGGTTATTGGTGTACCCAAAATATTACTCGAAACTTGTTATTTTGTACTAACTTGTTTATTTACACAGATGCAAAAGCTTGTATTTTTTAACAATTTGAAACCGAACTTTTTAGCAATGTGGCACTGTAAGTGTGAAGATAGGTTGATTACGGGTAACAAAGAGTTCTGTATGCGCCTAAAACTTACAAGTTGAGGGTACGAGATGGGTGATATTTTGGGTGCACATCTATCGTATAACTTAAACCCTTTGTGTTAATATTGCAACGTTGCTATTTAAAAGGTTATTTGATTCGTTGTTGATTGGCCGAAGTTGCAAGTTCGTGTGATATGCTAAGCATTTATGATATGTTATATTATGGTTTTAATCAGGGGTTTTCTTTTAGTTTGACTTGTGTTATTGTGTTCTGTGTTGATGGATTTGTGTTAATCACGTAATGTTGATTTTGAGTGCTTACTATGTCAGAACCCACCTATATAAATATATGCTGTTTGAGCTGTAAATAATTTTCATTTTGTGGGTCCTGATCATGAGGATTTGTGTAAGACTTTGGATAATGATGATAACTGAAAGAACTCTATAAATACTTGTACTTTTCAGATATACTGGCTCTATAAATGCTTGGACTTTTCTTTATCATCTGGCTACATACATATATTGACGTAAAATAGAAAAGCGTTTTTTTTTTTTTTTTTTTTTTTTTTTTTTTTTTTTAATTACTGTAGGATGGTTATGGTAATTACATTCCATGAAAGTTATATTTTTGAAGGAGCAGATGACTTGATTATTTATTGTTTCTTTTTACATGATCAAGTTTAGCAAATGGAACGGTGTCTTCCTCCAAAAGCAAGTTTGATGATAAAATTGAAGCATCTTCTGCAAAGATGTATTTTCATTAGTACGGGCAACTGCTTAATAAGCAAAATATGATGCAGGATTATGTGAGGACAGGTGAATATACGATCTTGTTCTTTTTTTGAGGCACATGTGTCACATTGTGCTGTTAGGTTGTACTAATTCATTTAAATACACATGGCTCACATGACTTTTTTAGGCTTCCACGGAGCTGAATGTATGATTACTGTTGCTTTCTTTTTTAGGTTCCTACTATGCCGCGGTTATAGAGAACCAAGTTGATTTTGCTGGACGGGTAGTGGTTGATGTTGGTGCTGGAAGCGGCATACTATCATTGTTTGCTGCACAGGTGTTACTATTGAATACTATAGGGGGTGTTTAGATTTGCATTTTCGGATCCTCTGATTTTTGGAACTTGAAATTGCGAATTACATATGCTGGCTCTAAGTATGTTGGGATCAAAATATATTTTCTTAACCTTTTGTACCAGCTACTTCAAAACCAAACAATCATGTTTTAAATAGAGTTACTTATGTATCCCTTTTTTTGACCCAATCTTGGAATCCTTATATATCCATTTCATAAAGTCTACATCCAAACACCAACACAGTATCATGTACTCTTATTGAGAAATGTGATGTCACATGTATCGACTAATCACACAGTTTCTCATCCTCTTTGTTTCTTCTCTTGTTTAGGCTGGTGTAAAACATGTTTTTGCTGTGGAAGCATCGGAAATGGCTGACTATGCTCAAAAGCTTATTGCTGGGAATTGTCTGTTGGCACAACGAATTACGGTTAGTGCCCTTAGTACAAGCTTGGTTGCTTATATTGTTGGATGCTTATCATTTCAAATTATAAAATAATTTGCCAACATGAGGTTTACAAGAATCTTTTATGTTTATTGATCACATTCTTCTTTTTGAAACTAGTATTGGTGTCCTGTCCACACTTTCTGTTATTAAAAGTATTGGTGACCTGTCCACACTTTCTGGGAGGCTTTCACCTTTGAACCCTTTATTTATTCCCTTGACACATAAAGATGAAACATAACCAGATTAACCCATTCATTGGTAAATGGGTCCAAATTCCCACGGGAGCTTTTCCAGCTAAGTTTTTATTATTGAGCAGTTAGATATGTCTAAATGAACACAAGTACCATAAGGTTCCAAAAATCTACCATAACAAGTGCGCCATAATTCAGATAACTAATACAGTACTAAAACAAGTTGCAAAAAGTTTGAAGTTTGAATTTTTAAAGATTAAGGATTACAAATAAAGGATTGGTGATTAGAGAATAAAGATGTGCATACTAAAAGAATGAATTTAATAGGTAGTGTTAGTCTATGTGAAGATTCGCTAGGTTATATTACCTGTTGGGTTATTTCATGCTATACTTTTTCAGTATATCTTATTGCTTTTTGATATTGATTTTTGTTCTTGAATTTCTCTTTCACTTGTCTAAAGTAAGGCTTTTATATTTGATACTGTTTGCAGCCAGTGGTCGATGCTTTTGATCCAAGGTTATTAGTGGCTCCTGCAATTTCCCATGTCATCAATTTTACATCTGTCTAGGTATTGCTATTTTTCATTGCTAATCATAGTAGATGATTTTACACTCTGGATTCCTCGGAAACTTCTTCTTTCAAAAGAAACTATGTTCTTAATTGACTTTCACAGTTGTGTGCTATACTATTCCGAGTTCATAAACATAATATTATTTAAAATTTAACCTAAATAAACTATTTTTTGATTCGTGCCACTAAATGAAGATACACATCACAACTGTTTTATAATTGCTTTTTTCAGGAAGAGGACTTGTACTAAATCAACATTCCTTTGAAATTCACAGCTTCTGTTGGAACAAGAATACGTGGTTTGGCATGTTTGGTTTGGTGTTCTTCTATTTAATGGCAGGTAATATATTTATGCTTATAAATAATGGACGGGTTTTGATTTATGGAATGGTGTGGGCCACTTTGATCTGGAATATTTTCTATCCAAAGAATGATAGCAATCATTTCTAATATTTAGTGTGTTAAGTATGATTAAAAGACAATTACAACGCATTAAAATTTTACTTTACGCAACTTTTAACTTTTTTTCTTTTCGTAAACACATTTGACCCGTTTCTTTTATGGCTGGTGTTTTGACTCGGCCTGAGTTTTCTTTTTTTTCTTTTCTTTTTTTTAGTCGTTACTAATTTTGTTCCTACATTAAATGTTTTTGATCTGCAGCAATGTAGAAAGGTGGCTGACAACGGCTCCTGGTGCACCTACAACTCACTGGTACCAACTATGCTGTGTTTTGTCTCAACCCATATATACGTCATGCCCGGGCAAGAAATCACTGGCCATCTTCACATGATCTCCCATAGTGCTTAGAGTTACCATATTAAGTTAACCATGTCAGGTTGCTTGTCAAACTTACTATTTTCATATTTCTTTCACTTTGAATGTTATCTGGTACTTGGATGTGCTTTGATATTGAGTGTGAATCTGTTTGAATGTGTATCTGGTGTCCGTCTGTATCTGATATTGAGTTATCAGAATCAGATAATCAGCTATAATAAAACACGCTGCATAAGAAAATGTTTGGATGTGCTTTTACTGCTTATAGGTGTAGTAGTTATAGTCAGTTGTTTGAGTGTTTGACAATTCCTCATTTTTTTAGATATCAATACATAAAGCTTGTATAGATCATAGAAAGAGGCGATATGTGAGGCGTTTGTTACTGTCCCTTTAGATTACATTTACGTAAAAGATTTGTAAATGGGTAGTTCGTCTTCCCTTTGAAAATGGCCGTCCCATGAATTCTAGAAATTTTTGAGGGCCCTGGACGAAATTACATAATGAGGCCTTTCGAAAAGGAATGTTATATATAAAGTGTCACCGTTTATAAGATATAATGCAATTAGTTATCTAATAGTTCTAACATATTACTCATTTAAGATATTTTTTCATCTAAATATTATTTTTTTTTCGTGGAAAATATGTGTACGCATGCATATAATTATAACGGGACAAATTTTAAGGCCCCTAAAAGTTTTGGGGCCCGGAGCGCCTGAGCGGTCGCTCACCTTGCACACCCTTAAAGACGGCCCTGAAAATTAGTTTTTTTTAGCTAATAGTAGGGTATGTTTATTTGAATACTTCATATATTAACACTCCTATTACGCTTTAATACTGTATGACGTTTTTTTATATAATTATATGTGCTGTGTAGCTAAAATGTGGGACCCGGGTGCTGAACAAGGAGGAATACTACAAGCATCTAGCTGTAGACTGGATCTAAAAGAGCCATATTATCGAATGTCTCAACCACAGGCCTAGTCATTGACTGAAATTCAGCAGCCCAATCAGCTGTTACAACCGCAGGTACCCATTAGTTTCCTTCACTGAATGGATTATTGATAAAACGACGACTAATTAGCTCTTTTAGAATTCCTCTAAATTAACTGATTGTATCTTAGACAACGTTCACATGCTACTTTTGTAGTATTCGGTCTTTAGTGTTCTGAATAGAAATCTACTATGCTTTTTTGAAAGTAGAAACTTAAAAGTTGGTTTTCGATTAATTTAAAATAAACCTTGCAGCAGATTGTCTGTTATTTTATCTACATATTTAAAACTGTTTTAAGGAATGCTATCTACATTATCTTATAACATGCAACCGAATGAAAGTATAGTACAATGACTACAAGTAGGACCAAGTTACCTAAAATGTTAAGTTTTGCCTTGCCCTTGATTTTGAAGGAGATGATACCATTTGTGTAACGATTATAAGTGGCAATATGGGTAGGTCATGCGTATTTGGTAATGGGTCAAAAGGGTTAAAGGTTCAAACGGACAACTTTTTGGTACATGTCAAAATGAGCCGGGTTTGTTTGGGCTGACCCTGAACACTTTAGTACAAAGTTTTGAATATGCAATATGGATTAATAACATACTTTGAGCATTCCCTTGCACGAGTAAATGAGTCAATTGCCTACCCTACCTATAGAAAGAATAAACACTTGTTTGGTAGTTCTGCTCTTGTTCAAATTACAGGATTTACAACTTTCCTCTCTGGGTGAAGGCGGGTCGACTTTCATTCAACAACCGCTAAATAATTCCGGAGTCCAAATTCATTGACCTTTCAGTGACGAAATGCATTTGATATACACCAACGGTCTAAGCTTTGTGGAAACGTGATCCATCATGTAACATTATACTAGGCGCCAAGAAATGTCAGACGGGTTCTTTAAAGATTGCCCTTTACTCCCATGTATCATTTCAATGCCTGTAAATTAGGTTGTCATGGTTGACCGATTTATTGCTCTTAGAGTGTTTGCATTACTATGTTGGAAATGTTGACTAATACGTAGTAGTAATTAATTTTTACCTTCAAGAGAAAGTTGACTTTCGTGCCCATAAAGTCCTTGACTATATGATGTCCCCTTTTAGTTGGTTTCTATCTGGGTTATTTTAAGGCTTTCTGAATAATGTTTTGTCAAAAGAACAGGATCAGTTGAGGCCAATGTCGATTATGCAGTTAGGGCTGATCTAGCAAGGTTAAGAATGGTAGTGATCGGTTAGCAGGGATGTTGCTACTAGTATCAAGGCAGGTCTTTGATAGATCTACAGCTAATTCTTTGTCCTACGTAAAAGTTTATATTTTACTACGTGACCACAAGCTGTAAATATGTCAAAAATCTAATATTCTTAGTTTGGGATCAAAGAATCTAATTCCACAAATTGTGTATACTCGTTTATAAAGCTATTGCCACCTGAGCATTGAAGAGCCTGCTGAAAGGTTTATGTTTTGTAAGCAACATGTTTTCTTATTAATATGCATTGTAATTTCCATGATTGTTTTTCCTTGTCTTTGTGTGGCTTGAACAGTGGTTACGAGTTTGATTTATAATCAATTGGTGGCCAGGTTGAGGCATGGTATGTGAAGGGGAAAAGCAAACATCTTAGGTAAAAATATTTCCATGGCTGTTGTTAGCAAATATCACTGAAGAGGGAATTAAACTTTCTCCTAATTACATAAATCAAGATCTCCATATTAGACAAACTATCCCTGTATGAAGTGAATGTTGGAGAATTCCTGGATCGATTTGGATATGGCTGTGAAAGCGTGGTCCAAAGAGTAATCAGGAAAAGATATCCTAGTTGGAGTGCAAGTCTAACTCGTCCTATGTGTTTATTTAGGATATTAATAATGTAATCCTAGTTATAGTCTAATGCGTATTGTTTAGGAGGTAGGGATTCTCATTGTATCAAATTGGAGTTTTGAGTGAGTTCTTCAATAAAGAAAATCTGTATGTTTAGGCAGTAACTAACCTGTGTCGTGTTCTTGTTTCAATTTGTGTTGTTGCTTTCTACTACTGCTGTGAACAGGTCTGATCACCATCAGTGAAATGGGTCGGCATTGATATATCACGGATGTCTAAACTCTTACAATACCTTTGCCAACCCAAATATTAGTTGTCACCTAAACATAATTATATAAAGTGATTTTAAACATAGATGAGGTGAACCTTAGCTTCAAACATAATATTTATAATTTTCCGGAGAAACAAATAGACTAAAAATGGCAGATGGTTCTTTTACAGTGGCCTAAACTCGAGGCCACATACAATGAGGCCAGACATAGTTCCTTCATGACTTGTAAATTTCACATTCATAGAAAGAGAGTCATCTGAGAATTCATGAGCAGAGTTAAATTTCCACAGTTGAATCTCCATCCATCCATCTCCCCTTTGTTTTGGAACCCGAGTTATACCATTTATGTTCGATGGGCATGGGGTTGTAAAATAAACAAATTCAGCCTCATTATTTTCTTGGTGGAGTATGTCTCGTACTTTCACCGGACAGTGCAGCCCCTGACATTTAATAGAAAGCTTGAACACAAGGTAACAAACATATTCTGTATCCGGTGATAACATTTGACTTCTGATCGTGCAGTTGATATGAAATACTTGTTGTGGCAAAAGCTCAATCACCTCTGGAAATCTGCATGTACGATATATTATATGATAACATTTATACTTCTCAAGAAGACAAGAACAAAGTACATTTAAAGAGAACTAAATCCAACCGTGAAACTTTTGTCTATCTAGTCACGAATCTTTAATATTTTACTAGAAAACAGTAAATATTTGAACCTTGAATTATCAAATATAGTTTTTTCACGAAAGGCCTTTGGGTAAGCACATATGAGAACATAGCGAATGTACCATTAAAATAAGTTTAGCAGTTAAAGGAAGATGTAATAAAGTTAGTTCAAAAAAAGAAAAGAAGCAGACCTGGACAGAGCTGATGGTTTTAAAGTAAATAGATCAACATTAGAGTATTTGTATAAAGCTGCCTTTGCGGAAAGCACGAGTAGTTTTTTTTCACGTATTTCGCCCAACCAGAAGAATTCGTCATAGTTCCTGCATATCTTGAATATTTCTTCAACGTTAGTTGGCAAATGTTGCACCTGATCCACATTGAAGTTTGATTTCAAGACTCGTTGGACTTCCTTCAATTTTCCGATTTCTTCATGTTTCACCTGTGTGCAAATCATGAAAAGTAATGCAACATAGAATATGGTTTATTTTTATTTTTATTTCTTAGCATGCATCCAATCCCTTTATATTATATAATATAAACAAAAGAATATAAAATGAAATCAAGGGACATAATTTCAAACTTACTTTGTCAATTGCTCGAAATTCAATGCCTTCAACATAGACTGCACTTTCGCCACAATAGTATGATGAAAAGCGCTCAAGTAGAAACTCAAAAACGACATCATTATGATTCAAGAACTGGTACAACTCAATCATCATCCAGTCCTTGTCTCTCCATGTTGCGAAATATGCATGTAGACTTTCGAGTCCTTTTCTATACTTTAGGTTAACACACATCGGTTTACTTGAAATTTTTCTTGAATCACTAAGTTTGAAGAGTAAATAGACCCCATAAACAACATTCGGAGATAATAATCGAGTATCGGTCTTAATTTCGATGTTCAAATTAGAAACATCTGACATCTCCGCTACTGACTCAAATCTGCACATATTATAAATATGCAAGTCCCAGTATAGTCGTTATTCCCCCAGATGTACACTTCTACTTTAGAATTTAGTATTTCTTTAAACCAAAATAAATGAGAAACAATTTATTTAGGAATTGAGAAAGACTTAAATTCAAAACTGAAACTTATTGTATCAATAAATATATAACTAACTATGATAATTTTCTTTTAATCATTAAGTTTTCTATTTTTTGGATAATATCTTGAAATAGACAAGCAAGATGCTAGCAAAATTCATGATTAATGGCCGTGCAAACAGAGGGCCCAAAACAAGCCATATCTCAACCACGTTTTGGAAAAAACACAGAGAATCAAACTACAGAGTGCATATCAATACAAGCAACATGTAAATATCATACATAGCACCCCAGATTCCAAATCTGAGACTATTAGAATCAGTCAAGAAGATACTAAAATCTTATATATGGATTCCATAAATGCATGGTTTAAAGTCGCTCTACTCATGTTATTCACCCTTTAATTAGTAGTATTATATAGGAAGAATAGTCATTTTAGTTAACATAAAATACAAATTTTTTTCAAAATCGGCAATATGTAATCCAATTCCTATAAAAAATACAATTTTGTCTAAGATTGAATTTCCATTCCTTTTGATGAGCGGAAAAGTACATTTCATGCAACCTTAAGCTTGATCATTCTTACCTAATTATTATTTTTTAACTTATAAAGTTTTTTGTGTACTTTCAGTAAATATCAAGGTTCAACGTATAAATAAACTAAAGCTTGAAGAGACTTTAGAGTTGATATGAAAAGATTTAAGACGCTGAAGGACTGAACCTGTACAAGTTACAAAGCAACTACTATTTACAGCTCTTCGAGTCTATTAACCATTTGATTAACAAACAATTTTGTATTATATCTGATTATGAAATTCACTTGTTTATATTTCTTATTCTAAAAGTTGTTGATCATATTAGATTGTAGATTAGAACGGAAATTTATGCATCTAGCAACAATGTATATGTACCAACAGAGGTAGAGAGAATAACCTTGATTCTGGAAGAGATTTCCACTCATGTGGACAGCTGTTTTTGTAGGAAAACAATGTCGCTGAAACCAATGCATATTCTCCAATACCATCAAATGACATCAACTGTAATACAACAAAAAAAACAAGTCAGACTCAACGTAAGGATGTTTAAATGTATGTATGATTTTGATTGAGCCCTGATAAACTAAAGGATACATAGAACACAAGATGCACAAAAATATAAGTGAGATTTGAGAAGGAACTCATTACCATTTTGTCTTGTTGAAGGAGGATTCGCTTAGAAAAAATGTTGTAAAGATCCTCTTTCTTGGTGGTAGAATAAATTTCAGGGCACTTTGACTTCTGGATTATTTCTTTATAGTCTTTAGGCAATTTGGGCTCCCATTTTTCATGATCCTCCTGTATATACATTAACTAATCAATTAATAAACTCGTGTTTTATAGAGCTACTTTCTTACAGTTTATAAAACACTTAAAGGCCAATTTTGTCAAAATATAGAAACTTACCTGGAATTCCAATGCTTTCTTAAGCTGTGTGACCACTTCATGAGCTGTTGGCCGTCTTTCTCTCCTGTGATGTAAGCATTGAAGGGCAATCCTTGTAAATGTAGTATATGACTGTGGCACAATTTGTTCTTTAATACCCTCGAACACTAACTTATCAAGTTTTCCAACATGATAGTGGTGTTTAGCCAAAAAGGGTAAATAAAGATACTCATCATCTATCTCTTCGGATGATAGTTTCCCACACAATATGTCAAATAAAACCGCACCCAGTGAGAATATATCAGACTCTTTGGTTAAGAAGCCTGTTTTCGAGTGTAGTGGGTCACAATAGCCGATTGTGCCTGTAACATTGTCGATGACATAGTCTACATTCTCATTTTTTGGACTTACTAAGGAAAGCCCAAAACCGGTAATTTTTGCATTCCAGTCATCAAATAGTAGAACGTTGCTGCTGTTGATGTCCCTATGTATTACCATTTCTGGACTTGAAACAGTTCCATGAAGAAAATCCAACCCAATTGCAATATCGATGCATATTTTAAGTCGCATCACCCACGTAAGACTATCATCGCTTAAGTACTTATCAAGACTACCTCTGGATGCGTACTCATAAACAATAACTTTTTCATCCTCTTCATCACAGTAGCCTACAAGGCCAATGACATTTAAATGTTTATACTCCATAAGGATGTCCAACTCTGTCATAAATTTAGCTGTTGCCAGCTCTGTCAAAACTTCAGCATCTCCTTGAGCCGACTTTTTATTCAACCGCTTTACAGCAATGATGTTATCTCCATGAGTACTGTGAGTAGCTCCCTTGTATACATTCCCAAAATCTCCATGTCCAATGATATTATCTTGACTGAAGCCTTTCGTGGCCAGCTTTATGTCTTCAAGTGATAGTTTGAGGTTGTCCTTGTGGTTCTCCTGATAATTATTGGACAGTCAATCCATTTGACAAGTTAAAAACAGAATGAAACTACTTTCCATCTAGAATTCATTTGATTTTTTTTTTGTTGCATTTTAGTTTCTAAGTCTCCAAATTCATGTCAACGTTATAGTTGTAAATCAAGGTTGGTTGTTGCAATTTCGAAATTAAAGAAAAAAACATATATACATGGAAGAGAAGAGTCCGGAGGTTTACCGGCGAATCAGCAGCACGACATAAAGTTAAATTACTAAGTAAAATAAAGTTTAAGATAAAAAATAAAAATAAATCGAAGAACTTAAACACATAGAAAAAACCTAAACGGAAAGATCGTATATTGAGTAGAAGTTTGAGAAAATGTTGTTTACACAAAGTGTAATATATGAAAGGTCACATATTACTATTAGAAATATGAAGATATTAAAAAGTTGTCTTTTAAAATATAGACTTACTTGAGAGTATAATGCTTTTTTGAGTTCGTTGATGACAACTTCTATTGTTGGGCGTTGCGCTTGAGTTTCTTCCACACATCGAAATGCAATTTCTAAAAATATGTTCAAAGACTCTTTATTGGGTCCTTTACTTAAAGAAAAGACACGTTCATCGGTCTCCTCCTTTATCTTGTGATCAACGATTTCCATTATTGTTCCCTTTCCAAAATGATCTTTTGCAATTGGTGCAATTCCCTTCTCATTCACCATGGTGTATACAGAATCATAGGCCAACCTCCCGGTCAAGATCTCAAGCAACACTACTCCAAACGAATAAATGTCTGATTTGTTATGTAGTTTACCACCCTTCTGATATTCTGGATCCAAATACACATATGTACCTGCAATCATATTGGTATAGATAATGCTGGCCGATTGATTTGCTGGGTGGAATTTAGAGAGCCCAAAATCCGCAATCTTTGCCTTCCAATTATCTCCCAATAGAATATTATCGCTCTTGATGTCACGGTGGATCATCTTTTGTTTGCCATGATCTGTGTTGTTGTGAATGTAATTCAAACCATGTGCAATATCAAGACATATATTTAGACGTTGCACCCAAGTAAGAGTAGTCATTTTATCGGTGCTTCCTAAATAGCTTTCAAGACTTCCTTTAGAAGCATGCTCATAAACCAGGATCATTGCACCTTTACCTTCATCATAACAAAAACCAAGAAGAGAGATTACATTCTCATGCTTACAACTAGTTAGAGTTTCAATTTCTGCAATGAACCCTTGTTCTCCTTCTTGATTGTAAATGCGCTTTATGGCTACCGTGCTTCGTTTTCTGGGTAAATCGCATTTATCCACCCCTTCTTTCAAAGAGGAATTACTGCTATCAAAATATTCAAGATCTGCTTTGTATACTTTACCGAATCCGCCAGACCCGATGCAATATGCGTCATCAAAATTCTTGGTAGCCTCTTTTATATCATTTAGTCCAATCTTCAAGTTTTCCAAGTTCTTCCCCTGCAACATTAAGATATAATTTTACGTTAAAATTTTCATATATGATTTGTTTTATGTTAACTATTAAAAAGCTAATTTTCATCTCTAAAACTAACGCCAAAAAGTACATCTGACAAAATGATCAAGATATGTGACAAGATTGAAAATGGAGATTAAGAAAGAGAACAAATGTGCAGTGTTTCATGTGATTAATGAAGTGGGAATTAGTTGAAGCATATTAGTTATATCTTATTATAATTACTTAAACCCCTAATTTAACCTCATCACTTTTTTCCTCCCAAAATTATTGTAAAAAAAAAAAAAAAAAAAAAAAAAAAAAAAAAAAAAAAAAATCTAACAAAACTGGGATTATTTTTACCCATTAAGGTCTTTTCTGATTGGTTAAAATGAGAAGTGGATAATTATTTTGGGATATAAAAATATAAAAAGTTATACTATAATTAAAAAGGAGTAATTTTTTTCTTTGGGTATGCTTTTGGAATTGTATGAACTTTGCTTTTGATTGCTATTGCTTAATTTCTACCCAAAAACACGATACACTCCATGGATATTGATACTAGTTCCAAACAAGTTAGTTCTAATTATTTGATTACATTCTAGTTGAATTTTTCTTGTAATTACTTATAAGGTATTTTGGGACTTGACAACCATTTTACCATTTTTGTGTTACTTGTTATTACATAGATTCTTCACAATTGAAAACACCGAAATCCTAGTGAACGACCTCGGCTTACAAACCAAAACAAGCTACATACGAAAAGGCCATACTTGCCCGTGTATTCTTAGCGTTATCCGGTAATTCGTGTTATAAATTTAAAACTAGTAGTCGCGAGACACATCAAGTTTATGAAACATAATTGAGTTTATGTCTATAGTTTTTATTGTTTTCTAAGTTAGTTGAGTCAGCTATAAATAGGAGAGGATAAAATTTACTTTTAGTTAAATTGTTATTTATTGGTTGACAAGAACTAGGTGGGATCTTGAACCTGATTGATGTTTACTCTCTTTTTTAAATCTTGTTATGCTGTTAGTTTAAGGATTTATTACTTTATTTACCATAGTTCTCCTAACTTTTAGATGACAATCTCTCGGTGTACGCCTTAACACCAAAGGATTACCTTCCGCATTGTTTTAATAATTTCACACCGGTTTGAGCATCCGGTGTCTTCCCGCTCTAATTGTGGGGTGTGTTAACCCATATTCTATGGATTGTATTATAATATATTTGTATCGGGCTCAAGCCCAAGTCTAGAACATTCCCTTGTGATGTATTTGTATACCGAATATTTGCATAATGAAGATAGAGATCATTTTTACCTAATTACATAGCTTTATTTTTAGTATTTTTTCTCCAATTCGAGTTTTTACACTTTTGCCGCTCAAATTGAGAGGGAGTGTTGGCAGTATTATGTTAATCGGCCCCAACCTACTTATGAGCTTTGGGTCGTTAGGGTTTTAGGATTGTATTTTTAGTTGCACTATAAATACATGATTGATAAAACGTATTAATACGGAGAATTTTATAATCCAACACCTTCTACTTCTACTTCGTGCATAGCCCATTTTCATATTATTAACTTTTTATAATGTTTTCAATTGTATTTAGTAGCCCAATCCCATTGCTTTTCATCGATTTTGATTTTTGATAGAGTAATAAAATGCAATCATGTTCAAATCCTAATATATAAAACACAACTTTATAAAAGCGTCATATTTTGTCTTTCTCAATCTTATGCCTCAAACCTATGTCAAATCATAAACCTAAATACAACCCAGACAAGCCGCGGCCTTTAGTTCTTGTCTTTTACTTTTTATCCCCCCCCCCCCCCCCCCTCTTTTTTGGTACCTTCAATTAAATTCTTTACCGTTTTTAGAAGAAAGTTAAGAAATAATAACATGTGATTTGTGGTTGTGTGAAGGTACAAAACTATACAATGATAAAGTGAGATATAGTGTGTGAACTTAGAAAAACAATACACAAAGTCACTAATGTTGGTGTGTTTAGGAAAACCGCAACTTTTAGACATGAACATTTTAGGGCCAATTATCTAAAAATGCATCAAATTTTACACTTTTTACCGTTGTATGTAACCATGTTTTTTCTTTTCTAATGTGTGCCTAAACTTTCAAATTTGGTACATTGTGTGTATTTTGTGACTATTCAGCCCAATAAAATAACCATTTTACCCTTCGAAATTTGGAGAAAGTAAGGGTAAAATAGTCACAAGATACACACAATGTACCAAATTTAAAAGTTTAGTCACACATTAGAAAAGAAAAAACATGGCTACATACAACGGTAAAAAGTGTCAAGTTTGATACATTTTTAAGTAATTAGCCCAACATTTTATGTCCTTAAACCAACTAAATTTATTACATCCTTACTTGCCTATCATAAATTTCGTGCGCGCACAAGGACCAAATATAGATAACTTTTAATTTAGATATTACGTACAAAGATTTGATATGTCGTGCATTTTTTTTAATTTTATAAATAACGATATTTTTATGTTAATATAGTGTTTGTCATACAGGATTTTGTGTATTAGAATAAATTTACTTTAACGATGACTACAAAAATAATATAAATGTTGTTTTTCATTTTTTATTGGACAACACTAAGGGCGGGGTGGCAATGCAAAGATCATATGGGCTCGTTAAAGCATGCCGATCGGCATCACCCAAAACCACCTCGTCGGCATCATCATTTCGGCATGGTCGAGGGTCATCCTATGCCGATTCGGCATGGTTGAAAGCAATAAATATCGGACCATTTAGCATTTAATGTACTAGCCGTTTGACCCCTTTTCACCATTGCCACTAAAAATTGAAGAAAGGTCATAATAAATTATGAAATGTGTTGTTGTCAGTTAATTGGTTAAAAATGTGTTGGTCATTGTTTTTTTGCATCACCATTGCCACCCCTAAGGGCTATGGTTAATAGACAATATTTTATTACAATTAAAAGTAATAAAACAATTCATCCAATAAAAGTTAACTGTTGAGTGTGCATCCACTTTTTTGGAACTGTTTCCATTTTCATCGGGATTACTAAAAATTATTCATATGTGATATTGGAATATATTCATTTGATGTTGTTAGCAAAACATTTTTTTTTGTTAAAATCTAAAGTTCGGATGTTATTTAAAAATTGGGCAAAAGGCACGAAAATATAACCAACTTGCCATTTTTTACTTTATTATGTTGTCATCTTTATTTTTTTCTTATTTTATACATCATGCTTTTGAATTTCGTCTATTATATGTATTTTGTGATGATTTAACCATTTTTATTTATCAACACCCTTATTAACTGATAAGGGCACTTACCATGTGGCAAAATGAAAATCTTTTATTAATATCTCTTATTTTATAAATGATTCTCCCCGTCCCCACCACCTCTCAATTAACGCTAATATGATTGCCTCTTATAGTATTTCACAAAAATAACCAATGTTTAAAACCCAGGTTGACCTAGATGATTCAAGCGGTTGAACTATCAACCGACTAGATAACCGTAAGCCTATTTTGAGACAAAAAAGCAATTGAGCTGTGAACCGGTAGCTCGACCGAGTCAATTGAAAAACTAATTTTCAAAACATTGAAAATAACTGTAGTAATAACTTTCAAATATTTTTAATTGTTTATCTATTATTTCTCAATTTATAAAACAGAAGACAATTATTTCAATACTTATTATCAAAAAGATCTCCTCAACGCACTCAAAATGAACCCACTATTAAAGTTTTAATAAACATAAATTTATTTATATACATTCATATTATATATTACACATTATATTATATTATGCATAATAATCAATATATACATTCATGGATCGTGGTATACTATTAAGTTTAATTTAAATACATATATAATAAGAAAAGAAATGTTGACAAAATAGTGATTAACCAAAGTGGTCATCGAACATGAATTTGATCTATTTCATGCTTAAGGTCATTTGTTCAAATTCCTAATTTTAACTTCAAACTTTTGATCGGACCATGTTTTCCTATTCATAAGCTAAGCTATCAAACCAATGATAAATATTTTGGTTATGTATTGTATAATGAAATGTTGTTGTTCCTTAGTTAGTTAACACTTCTCCCTTCATGCAAGAGGTCATGAGTTCTACCCACACGTACACTTTTTTTTTTTTTTTTTACTATTCGATTGACTATATGTTTTTATAAAGGCAGATGTTTTATAAAAGTATCATATTTTCCACAAAATTTTTTTTTCTGGGTATCGAACAAATTTTTTTTTCGGGTATTTATTTTTCATGAAATTTGACCTTTTTGAGGTATATTGTTACATTTTTGCCATTCAAAGTATTAAAATTTATATTAGCTGAGAGGGGCAAAAATGTCGCAAAATACCCCAAGAAGATTGAATTTGAAAGATTAATTTGTTCGATACTCAAAAAAAATAAAAATAAAAATAAAAAAATAAAAAAAATTGATAGCAAGTATAATACCTTTATAAAATACTATCCCTTTTTAAATTATTAAACAAAATAGAGTGAATGAGATGTATGTGTATATTTCTATACTTATATAAGAGTTTCTTACTTTATTTGTTGTTTCCTTTATATAAGATTCTGACAATTACTTCTTAGAAAATATTAATATAACATACTTATAGAGGTGAGTTATTTTACATACTAAGTTTTTATTACAAACTAAGGGACAAATCCCCACCATCCATCTAGTTTGATCTAATAGTGGAGATTAATCTAAGATTTAATAAGACAACCTAAGTCCATGTTTTTTTTCTTGTCCTTTTTGTCTATCTTATTTATTCATTTTTTTTTTCTTTTTTCTTTTCTTTCTTTTTTTATTCTTTTTTTATTCTTTTTTTTTTCTAACTTCACGTTTTTTCTATAATTCAATTTTATTATTTTTTATTTTTTTTGCGTTTTTTTCGTTTTTCATACATATTTGTCGGTTTTTTACGTTTTCGTCAGTTTTCTTACGCTTTCGTTCGTTTTCTTACGTTTTCTTACGTTTTCGTTCGTTTTCATACGTTTTCGTCTGTTTTCTTACGTTTTCGCTCGTTTTCATACGTTTTCGTCTATTTTCTTACGTTTTCACCCGTTTTCATACGTTTCGTCCATTTTAATACGTTTTCGTCCGTTTTTATACGTTTTCATCCGTTTTCTTACGTTTTCGTCTGTTTTCGATTTTTTTTCATACGTTTTCGTCTGTTTTCTTACGTTTTCGCCCGCTTTCATACGTTTTCGTCCGTTTTCATATATATATTCGTCCATTTTCTTACGTTTTCATCTGTTTTTGGATTTTTTTCATAAGTTTTCGCCCGTTTTCATACGTTTTCATATATATTCGTCTGTTTTCTTACGTTTTTGTCTATTTTCATACGTTTTCGTCCGTTTTCATATGTTTTCGTCCGTTTTCATACGTTTTCATCCATTTTTATACGTTTTCGTCCATTTTTATATGTTTTCATATGGTTTCAATCTGTTTTCATTCATTTTCGTCCGTTTTTATACGTTTTCGTCCATTTTCATTCATTTTAGTTCGTTTTTAAATGTTTTCAAACGTTTTCATACCTTTCTGAATATTACAAGTGATATACTGTGCTTATCAGAATATCACTTGTGATATTCAGAATATCGTGAGTGATGTTGAATATCACTCGCGATATTCTGAATATCACAAGTGATTTTTAAAATTTTGTAACATGAAAATCACAAGTGATATTCAGAATATCGCAAGTGATATTCAAAATATTGCAAGTGATATCTGAATATCGCAAGTGATATTCTGAATATCACAAGTGATTTTCAACAAATGTTCTGTGACATGAAAATCGCAAGTGATATTCAGAATATCGCAAGTGATATTCTGAATATCAAAAGTGATATTCTGAATATAAATCACAAGTGATATTCAGAATATTACAAGTGATTTCACGCTTTTTTTAATTCACGTTTTTTCAAAAGTGATATTTTGAATATCACTATGAATATCACAAGTGATATTCTGAATATCACAAGTGATTTTCAACAATTGTTCTGTAACATGAATATCACAAGTGATATTCAGAAAATCACAAGTGATATTCTAAATATTACAAGTGATATTCCGAATATCACAAGTGATTTTCAACTAATATTTTGTAACATGAAAATCACAAGTGATATTCTAAATATCACACGTGATTTTCAACTAACGTTTTGTAACATGAATATCACTTGTAATTTTCTGAATATCACTTGTGATATTCAGATTATCACTTGTGATTTTCATGTTACAAAACATTAGTTGAAAATCACTTGTGATATTCAGAAAATCACAAGTGATATTCAGAAAATCACAAGTGATATTTCGAATATCACAAGTGATGTTCAACTAATGATGAAAATCACAAGTGATATTCTGAATATCAAAAGTGATATTCAGATAATTACAAGTGTTATTCAGAATATTATAAGTGATTTTCACATTTTTTTAATTCACGTTTTTTTCACTTTCTTACGTTTTCTTCTGTTTTTGTTCGTTTTCATACGTTTTCTTTCGTTTTCATACGTTTCTGAATATCACAATTGATATTATTAATATCACAAGTGATATTTTGAATATCAAAGAAAATCACTTGTGATATTAAGAATATCAATTGTGATATTCAGAAACGTATGAAAACGGACGAAAACATATGAAAACGAACGAATACGTATGAAAGCGTAAAAACACGCCTGGAAAGGGACAAAAACGTATGAAAAATTGATGAAAACAGACGAAAACGTATAAAAACTGCTGAAAAGTATGAAAACAGACGAATGCGTCTGAAAACAGACAAAAATACATAAAAACAGACGAAAATGTTTATAAACGTATGAAAACAGATAAAAATGGATGAAAGCATATAAAAACAGACGATAATGTAAAAAATTGATGAAAACGTTTGAAAGCAGATAAAAACGTCTGAAAACGTATAAATACTGCCGAAACGTATGAAAATAGACGAAAACGTTTGAAAACAGACAAAAATGTACAAAAATGGAGGGATGAAAACAGACAAAAACGTATGAGTATCACCGAATATCACTTGTGATATTCAGAAACGTATGAAAACGTCTAAAATTGGCCAAAAAAATTGAAAAACGGACGAAAACCTATGAAAATGAACGAAAATGTAAGAAAACAGACGAATATGTAGGAAAAAGGACGAAAACGTCTAAAAACGGACGAAAACATAAAATAATAGAGGAAAACGTATGAAATCAGACGGAAACATATGTAAACATATGAAACCGGACGAAAACGTATAAAAACGGATGAAATCGTGTAAAAACGGATGAAAACATATGAAAACGGACGAAAACGTATATAAACGTATGAAAACGGACAAAAACGTATAAAAACGGACGAAAACGTCTGAAAACAGACAAAAACGTATAAAAACGGATGAAAACGTATGAAAATGGACCAAAATGTCTGCAAACATATAAAACTGACGAAAACGGATAAAAACGTCTGAAAACAGACGAAAACGTAAAAAAAGGGACGAAAACGTATAATAACGAACAAAAACGTCTGAAACAGACGAAAACGTAAACAAACGGACGAAAACGTATAAAAACGGTAAAAAAACGTCTGAAAACAGACAAAAACGTCTGAAAACAGACAAAAACGTCTGAAACGTATATAATCATGTGAAAACAGACAAAAACGGACGAAAACGTAATAAAATGAGAAAAAATCGTGAATTTATTTAAAAAAGAAAAGCTTGACTTATTTTTTAAAAAAAAAGAAAAAAGAAACGTGAATTGGAAAAAAAAAAAAAAAAAAAAAAAAAAAAGTGTAACGTTAATTGGAAAAAAGAGCCAAAAAAAAAAGAAAAAAAAAAGAAAGAAATAAAGAAAGAAATAAATAAAGAAAGTGAATAATAAAAAAGACAAATAAAAAGGAAAGAAAAAGACATGGACTTAGGTTTACATGTTTAATCTTAGGTTAATCCCCATCATTAGATCAAACTAAATGGATGGTGGGGATTTGTCCCTTGGTATGTACAAAAAAACTAGTCCTAAATGAACTTTTCTCCATACTTATAAGTTATAATATTTACAAGTACAACTTGCGAAATATAGTGTCTTTGAAAGGTTTTTATCATATTAACTTCTTTTTTCATGTTATTAACTTATATAAAACAATTATTTATAAATATGAAGCTATTAATTCATATCAATAACTATTTAAACTAACTTAGTTTAATAAAACGAAGATCGTGTAATCATGGTTAACATTTGTTGAGATAATCAATCATTAATGTGTATATATCGAAAATGAACGTGCTACATATTTTTATTACATGCTTAGCTTAAGTTTAAAAAAATTTCTAACTCGAATAAAAATATATCTCATAGAATTATCTTGTAATCATGTTCTACAGCGAAAAGCAGCCACGTAACACTCGTTCACCACATTTATCATAAAAATTTTAGTTTTAGATAATACTTTTTAGTTGTATGATATTATAATCTAAGAAATAAAAAATACAATGTTAAAAAATTATAATAATGTAAAATCAAAATCACATACACGTTTAGTAAAAGGTAATAATTTTTTGATACTTGACTAGAAACGTACTCTCATTTTTTAGTGAGGACACAAGTTGGATTAGTGGTTATATGGTTAAAACCAGACATAACAGATTAACAGTTGGTAACATAGAATAACTCTTGTTTATTAGTTTGGATAATCGGCCTTAAATTAAAAGTTTAAGTAAATTAGTTACGTACCTTCAAGCGATTGAATGATGTACGGTCAACTGGATTTTCATGTCTCCGCTGATGTTCCAAAGCTTTCTCAAGTCTTTTGACAACCTGATCTATATGCGGGCGCTTCCCCCGTTCCTCTTGTATGCAGTAATATGCTGTTTCTGAGAAGATTTTGAATGATTCTTGGTCCATTTGTTCTCGTATGTGTGGATCGATCATTTCATCCAAATGAGATTTTGCGAGTTGACTTAATAACCCCTCTTCCAACTCTTCATCTGGGATAACTGCACGCCTCCTGCACAAGACTTCGAATAATACAACACCGAACGAATACACATCTGACTTGTGGGTCACACCACCAGTCTTTTTATATATTGGGTCCAGGTATGCATCCTTAACAATATCACGAGTAAGAAGAAGACGGTGCCTCCGAGCTACTGTATTTTTCAACGAAAGTTCAAAACCAGATAACTTGGGTTCCCATTTATCATCTAGTAGAATTTTCGAGCTCTTGATGTTGCAATGTATGACACTAAAATCGCGCCCAACATCGTAATGGATGTAGCTCAATGCATTTGCAACGCCCAGACATATCTTCAACCTTTGCATCCATGTGAGGGTCTCGTCACTTAGATATTTGTTGAGACTTCCGTTGGCCTCCTTCTTGTATATGGTAATCATACAGTCATCATCACAAAACCCAATAACAGACACTAGATTCGCATGACTAAGACTAGAAAGCATGAACTTCTCCATCCTAAACTTTTTGCTCTCATATGCATCTTTTAGATATTCACTATAGATCGCCCATACAACAATATCGATGAATTGTCCGGAATGCAACATACGGCCTTGGTAAACCGATCCAACTGTTTTTTTTCTTATGGTATTCTCAGGAGCAAAGTTGTTGGTTGCAGATTCTATATCTTTAAAGTTGAACTGTGAGTGAGAAAGGTATTTGAGGGAAGACATTGACTTTTTGCTGGAATTGGATTCGACGCCTGTGGATGTGAAGTGACTCATTGATCCCTATATGTACCAAAGAAGACAACATTATGAAGTGTGCAGATTTTCAAGGTGGAACACTTCAATGAGGTTAATCATTCATTTTTAACATTTATTAAAGAGAAAATATATTGAGAAGCTAAGTAAGTTTAGAGTGATCTTGTGTATTATTCTAAAGAACAATTAGATTTTGCAAAAAATTGTTGGCAAATATGATTTTCCGTCAACATGGAAAATATTTTGCATGTATAACTTAACCTCAATTTAACCATACAATTAACTCACAACTACCCTTTAAGACATATAAAATAGTTTAGGGAGTGACATGTGAATGGAGTGTATTTATTTGTACTCAATATATTAACGAGAAGTACCTATTTTTTGTTTTGTTTTCTTTTGAACCTCAATGACAACCACTGTTTATTTTAAGCAATCCATAAGGTATGTTTTTTAAACATTAATAAGAATAAAATATTGTTAAAAATATAACTTTGAGCATAAAGTATTATTCACAATTTATAAAGTATCGCATCACAACAGTTTATTGTTTATTTCAAAATCTTTTTCTGTGTACAAATAAAAATAATTCTGACCCCTCCCTACGCGCATCTTTCTTTATCGTTTTTTTTTTTTTTTTTTTTTTTTTTTTTTTTTTTTTTTTTTTTAATGGCTTACACCAAGACTTAAAAAAAATAAAATAAAAAATAATTAACCTCCTCATTACTGGATGATGTCCCTCCAACTTCGTCCACAACTAATGAGTGTTCCTTTAACATCATTGACAACAAATATAGCCATAAGTAAATAAACGTTGCTCGTATGATAGAGTAGTTATTCTGATAGAAAGATAACGAGAAAAAACCATCTTACAGTATTTTCACATTCTAATTGAAGTTCCAATGCTTTCTCAAGTCTTGTGACAATCTGATCCATATTTGGGCGTTGCGATTGTTCTTCATTTAAGCACTCATATGTTGTTTTCGCGAAAATGTTCAATGATTCCGGATCCATTTGTTTCAGTAGATCCGGATCAATTATATCATCGAGTGTTTTCTCTCTATAATGAAAGATTGCCACCGGAGTCAAATACTTATTATCTTGATCATCACTTAGTGCTTCCCTACCACACAGTAGTTCAAATAATACTATCCCAAAGGAGTAGATATCTGACTTGTGGTTCACAATGTTGGTCTCTAAACATTTCGGGTCTGTATAACCCTTGGTGGAGCAAACTGAATCTGTATGGAAAGAATGGTGCCTTTCAGATGCTTTAATCTTCATGGAGTGCTGAAATTCAGATAACTTGGGTTCCCAGTCATCATTTAATAGAATGGTGCAACTGCTGATGTTCTGGTGTATAACGCTAACATCGTTTGGCTCGTCATAATGAATGTAACTCAATGCATGCCCAATACCGACACATATCTCCAATCTTTTCACCCATGTCAACAACACCGGGTCACTTAGATAGTTCTTGAGCCTTCCCATGGACTCGTGCTTGTAAATGATGGTCTCTGAACCAACTTCATTACAATACCCAACAATAGAAACAAGATTCTTATGCTTGAGACTAGATAGCATCGAAATCTCTGTCCAAAACTGTTGTTCTTTCTCATCCCATTCTTTATTAATTAACCTCCGAGCTGTGATATCTATCAACTCACCAGACCAAGAGAGTTGTCCCTTGTATCTCTTTCCAAATCCACCTGTGCCGATAACATTTTCTTCAGCAAAGTAGTTTGTGCCAGATAATACATCTTCAAGGGGGATTCTTAGGTGAGCAAGGTGGTTGGGCGGAGAGTGTATCTATTACAAAAACAAGCAGAGTTTGGGTTACATAAGGATATAAGATGACAAATTAACAGCAAGTGATGCATCATCAGTATATAACTATGTATGTATAATTGGCAATCTCCACTGAACGTCCCTTTCTTATTTCTTTTCTATTTATTGTCACTGAAGATTGTATTGCTTGTGTCAACGTCATATCCATATATTACATTTCTTATTACTTAGACTGTCGTCGGATTTTGTGGATCTTGGTGCTTAAGTTATCAATTCTTTTTTAGGGTTTGGACTAAGGGGATTGTTACTATCCTTAAAATTTGTAATTTAATTTTTGTTTTTAGTTACCTATGCAGAATGCCAAATATACATGTTAAGCTTTTAAAAGAATAAGAAGTTATAATGGTCAAAACAAACTTACGGTCCCCTTGATTTAAACACAAGAAAATTTGTTAACTTAATAACTAAAAACCGCCAAACGCGACGTATCATGTGTCGGAACGGGTAATCAAGATATTCATTTAATATTATAGATTAAAAAAGTTGTCAATGTTAGTTAAAAGATTTTGTCAAATGGTTATCCAAAGATAAAGGGTTATATAAAAAATCATTGAAAGTTAAGACGTTCTTTTTAAATGGTGAAAGAAAGTTAAGAATAAAAAGGTTGTGAAAAGAGGTTAAATGGTTAATCAATAATTGACCAAAACTAAAGAGATTAATTATTGAATAATAATTGACCCTAAAATTTACAACCATACTATCAAATAGTAGTAAAATATATGAATAAAATATGAAGTATTAAATACTAATTATACCATTTATATAGACTAGGTGAGTACCCGTGCATACCGGCGAAAATTTAAAGCGGCAAGTAGTTATAGTTGTGAAACTGTTGTTAAGTGTTTCGTGTATGAAATAGATGTATATTGTTTATCGGGTAAAACTTTCAGCTTATAATTAGTCATGAATGGAAAATATACATGGATGTAAAGTACAATATTAAAAGGAATGGGAAGCATGTCTAGATTAACAATTTCACATTTTTCGCTTTAAGAGTTTTAAGCAAATGCGATTTTTCTTTATATATAACGAAGAGATGACATCTATGTAAATACTAGTAGTAAGTTGCTAATATTTGGTATCAAAATGATTGTCCAACCTGTATATGAATTGGAGAGCACTGACCGAGACACATGAGTATGTTGGCACAAAAGTGTTTCGAATTTAAGAAATTGAGAAAAGAGTGATAAAAGAACTGAGCATGTATGGTCTCTTTGATCACCTTGAGAATCCTTAACTTGAGTTTTGTTAGCATTGCATATATGGGGAAGTCATAGAGTAAGGTCCAGCAGTAGAAGAAGACATGAATCAAAGGGCTCTTAATTAATTATGTATAATCAGATTTATGGGCTCTTATCAAAGCCCGGTCTTGCCGGGTTTGGTCCGGCCCGGGCAAAACCCAAAGCCTGAAAAAGCCCGGGCTTTTTACAGAAAAATGCTAAGTGTTTCCAAATAAAGGCCTAAATTATGTGTTATTTTTTTATATAATACTGTAACATACAACAAAATTATTATTTAGAAATGAATGATTAATTACAACAAAAATATAATCACTTATAAATAAGTATAACTTCAATGTTTGTAGTTTGTTGTTAAAGAGCTTTTATTGTGCAATTAATGTACTTTTTTATAATTTTTAACTTTGTTTAGTTATTTTTTGTAATGTACTTATAGATGTTGATCAATTTTTTCCAAATTAAATAATTATATTCTTATTACAAAATATAAAAAAAAGCCCGAAAAAGCCTCGGCATGGGCCAAGTTTAGCCCGGTGTCTCGCCCAGGCCCGGTCCGAACCATTTGGGCCAAAATAGGCCTAATGTTTTGGTTAGGGGGCGGGCTTAGCGCGACCTAGGCTTTTTTTAGGCCCGGACATTTTTAAATTATAAAAGCCCGGGCTTTTTTTGGCCCGGTCTGGCCCGGGTTTTGTGAACCTCTATTTCAAATATCAAAATTCAATATCCTTAACAACTATTGATCTATAATAAAAGTAAATTGGGACGTTTGTTCTTAAGTTTTAGTGAGTTATTTTATTTACATTTATTATCTGTAACTAAATTCTAATATCAAATTGATTTGTATTGAGTTTCTCCTTTTCTTTAATAGTTTTAAATGAACAATATTTCCTTCTGTAATCAATTAATTGCAAAATTCCATTTTTTGGGGTTGAATGGCCTCAAAAGTCAATTTCAAACTAAAATGTAATAGGTTTGTTATTTTCACTGTGCTGACACTTGTATAGATTTTACTATCTTATCTATACTACTTATCTTAACTACTTATAAAGAGTAAATGGTCAAGTGAAAAAAACCTTAATTTTGGGTCAATGCCCATAATGCCCTTATCAAATGAATGTATGTCATTGGTGAGTAAATATGGAATTACATTTATATTGATATATTTTAAGCTAGCAACTTTTGAATCTTATTAACACACAGTTACATTCCAGCTTTCAAAATAATTTAGGGAAGACCATAATGGGCTTTCAAACTATTTAGGTAAGACATCAAATAAAATTTATATCACACGGTTCTATTCCATTCCAATAGAACCAAAAGAAAAACACACAAACCCCCTCTCTCTAAACCACGAACTGCCACCCATCCTAATCCGATTCCGCAGCCGCCGCCGCTGGTTTGTCTGAACCTAGATATTACCAGTTTTGGTTATGGTGGTTTTGGCAGGCGGTTTTTGTTAAGGTTGTTTTAGAGTGGTGGTTTTGGTTTCAGCGAGATCTATGATCTATCCCGATTTCATGAGATTTTACCAAGTATTGTTTTGTGGGTTGTAGTTTAACTGTTTGGCAAGATTTTTTCTGGCCACTTTTTGTTGTTGTGAATTTAAAGTTTGGGGCCGTTTCTTTTAAGCCGAGATCTGGTGTGTTTTGATATGAGGCACTTTGAAAGCTGACTTATGTTTGAGTTATTGTTTTGTGTGTTTTGATATGAGGCACTTTGAAAGCTGACTTATGTTTGAGTTTTCATATTTCACATTTCACATTCAAAGTGTAAGAGGATGTCTGTCCTTATAGAAAAAAAAAAAAAAATAAAAAATAAATAAAAAACTAGAGGTTATGGCAATAATGTTTTTTTGGGTATCAACCCATATCTGTTTGTATCTAAGGATCTATTATTGTATTTTGCGTCTTTTGGAGTATATGTCTTTGTAGTTGTGAATCTCTGTGTTTGGAGATGAACAAAGATGGCTTGATTTTTTATTATTATTTTTTTAAATGTATATGTGCATCTAAAGATCTATTACTCGTATTTTATTTTGAACTAAAAGTGATGATATGGTTAAAAAATAACATTTAAGACCATAAGGTGCATGGGGTCATGGGGATATGTGAACAAGATGATGGCTCTTTTTCTTCTTGTCCAGTCTATTGGACTTTTCAAAAGGCAAATGAGGTATTTCACATAAGTTAAAATCTTTCAAGGTATAGGAGAAACCATTGTAGAGTAGTCAAATAATGTAAAAAAGTATCATGTTCGTAGTAAAATAAAAATTGTAGATGAGGTCTATGGAATTAGGAATTTGAGTATTCGGGCACTCTTGAAAATCACACGAGATAAAATTTTCAAATTATATTATATTTTGAAAGTTTTTAACTTTATGAAGCTGAGAATTTGAAAATAACAGACGAGTACCCTTGCATAACAACGAGAATTTATAGCGGCATACGTTTATAATGATATATTGGTTAAGTGTTTTGTGTAACCAGAATATCACTATAACTATCTGGCGCTAGAAAATCCCGTTGCTATGCACGGGTACTCGTCTAGTATAAAATGAAAACGGTCAAAGTGAAATGTGAAAACTGAAATTTTTGGTCAATCCCCATAATGCCCTTATAACACTTATTAACGGAAAGTATTGAATGTGAAGTTGAAATCTATTTATGGCAACTTCTTTATTCCATTACAAACCTAACACATTAAACACACACAACTTAGAAGCATAACATCACACGTATAACTGTTTTCCGCTAGAAATCCCGTTGCTATGCACGGGTACTCGTCTAGTTGTTCATAATGACTTTAGAGTTTCTTAATTATTTTGTTGTGCTACATTCTATTTTGTCTTCCCTATGCTCTGCTTTGACAGGATTGGTTGTTCGTGTTGTTGTTACATTGCATAATGTATTTGTATATGAAGATTGCATAAGACATTTTTGACATATCAAGCTATCAAGGTGCTACTTGGGCTCCTGGGCTCATGAAAGTTTTACTTTGTGGTTATTTTTTATTTGTTTCTTTTGGTTTCTATTGGTCTACCTGCAAGCCCATTCGGCATGGTATTATTATATGTAGGCTAATTGGTTTTTTTAGTGGGAAATCCACTATAGCTCATTCAAAAATAAAACTCCCAATAAAAACGAAAATAGCAGTTCGAAAACCAACCTGACATGGTTAAGTTAATAGTGTAATCTACGAACCTTGTGACTCTCCTCCCTATGGCGATTTTTTTCCTATCTCCTATCTAATCGATCATCAAAAAACATTCCCTAACCCTCTAATTCTTGCAACGATCTGTTTAAATTATTGTTTAAACGTTTGTTTTTCATTAATTTCTTCATCATTGTTGCTTGATTCTAAGCGCTTAGGCTGTTTCTTTAGGAGTAGGTTACTTAGGGTTTTTAGGATTTTTAAAAACCATAAATCGATCTGCTGCTCGATCCTTTAGCGATCGATCTGATTTCTTTTTAGGGTTTGTCTTAATCGCTCGTTAGGGTTTTTTGGTAGGTTTCTGATCTGCTGCAGTTTTGTTAATTATTCATTATCATCAAGCAGCAAAGTATGGGTTGATTTATTATGCTAAATTCTTATAAACCCTAGGCAACTAGGGTTTAATTATCAGCCTACGATTGGCTTCTTTCTGGTTTATTTGCTTCGTTGAGGTTTTTACCTAGTAACTTCGTATTTTATTTGTATTGGCTGATGTTATGGAACGATTAGGAGAGATGAATAATGTGGATGACATACGTGATATGTCTAAGGTAACTATGCGACGTCCCCGACCAGGTCGCGGGAAGGATACTTCTATCCGACAACAAGATAATTCTTAACCAAGTAGTGTTTCTACGTCTGTGGGAAATTCTGACCCTATGGATAAGGGTTTTCATGTTCATTAAGATGGTTTACATGCTACTGATGTTGCTATTGATGGTCCTAATGCTATCTCTGGTGTTGATTATGTACATGCCCTCTTGGGTGTGTCGATTAAAACTATTAAGGATATTGATGATTTCATTACAGGTCTTGAAGAGGGTAAATACCCTAAGTGGGCTGATGTGGATGGTAACATTAAAGATAAGGTAATTGCTGATCTTAAGAGTCTGTTATTCAAGTTAGAGGCTGCTGAACCTCAAGAGACTCCCATTGTTGCATCAGAATGTGTAGGTGTTGATATCTCTATTCCTCGTAAAGGGGTGGAAAAGGTTAGTTCTCGTTTGGAACATACCTTATATGGCTACTTTATTGGGAAAAGGATGGCGTATCCTGTGGTTGAATACTATGCTAGGAGTAATTGGGCGAAACATGGTCTTAAAAAGATTATGATGAATTCCAAAGGTTTCTTTTTCTTTAAATTTGATACATTGGTTGGTCTAGAAGCTGTCTTGGAAGGAGGCCCTTGGATGATACGCAAATCTCCAATTATTCTCAAGAAATGGTCTTTGGATACTTGTCTGCGTAAGGAAGAGTTAACTAGTGTTCCGATTTGGGTGAAATTGCATGATGTTCCTCTTCAAGTCTTTGAAGAGGAGGGTATTCGATTGATCTCTAGTTTCATTGGTAAGCTTGTTATGCTTGATTCATATACTACCTCTATGTGCATGGATTCATGGGGTAGGAGTAGTTTTGCTAGATGTCTTATTGAGGTTGACTCTCACTCTGACCTTCTGGATACTGTGACCATTGGGTTCCCTTCACTTACGGGGGAGGGTTTTATTAAAGAGAGCATACGCGTTGAATATGAATGGAGGCCCCCCAGGTGCAATTTATGCAAAATCTTTGGTCATACTCAAGATCAATGTTCTGAAAAGGTGGTGAGGCCTCCTACACAGGTGATTAACCCTTCTACTGTATCTACTTCTCATGTTACTACTCCTACAGTGGATTTGGATACTGATGGTTTTCAAAAGGTGGGTAAGAAGAAAAAGAAGAAGGGTAAAGCAAAGGCTGCTAATGGGAATCCTTCTGTTGGTACTTCGGTTAAACAGTTCAAACCTGTTCCTAAAGCAACTACTAGTGAACCTAAAAAGGGTGCAAATACTATGGGTACTGCACATATATCACTGTCTCAGTTGAAGTCTACTGGTAACGCTTCTAAGGAAGTTAATGTGTCTACATCTAATCTGTATGCTGCATTGGTGATGGATGATGAAGGAAAAGTGGGAATGGTGTCTGATGAATCGGCCAATCTATTTGCTAATATGGGGGCAAGTTCATCTCGCACGTTTTCTGCTGGCTAGATGTTTTTTGTTTAATTCTAGATGCGTTTTTGTTTCTAGTTTTGTTAGTGCTTTTGGCATGTCTTAAGCACTAGAGTTAGGAGGTTATCAAGCTTTTTAGCTTGAGGTTAATATGGTATTTCAGCCATATTTCATTTGTACTTAAACGTTTTTTGGTTAATCAATTTATCAGGGTGCAGGATTACTCCCCTTTACCCAAAAAAAAAATAAAACTCCCAATTATATGTTTATAAAAATTTACCATGGTAAATATCCTTTTATAGGGAAAAAAAATGACATCTCAAACGTGCAATTTTTACTCATCATATTAAAAAGAAATTTTGAAGTGAGAGTAGTCACACATCATACTACCCCTTTACAACGATTTTGTCAAAAGTAAGACAACAATATCCTTTATTCGCTCCTACTATACCTAATTTATAGAAAATGCTGGTTGTCCTTACGCATATGATTTAAGTACAATTTGGTCAATATATCAAGTATGTACAGCTATATTGGTATATAAAAATAACAATAATATAAAACCATTTGATGTAGCAATCTAAATAATAGAAGTGTCTGTTAACCAATCAGATTCTTTAGTTTATCCTTCGTGAGCAATAGATGAAAATAAGAAATTTTATGGCCAACAACATTTAGTTTATATATCAAATTTTGTACAAAAACATTTGGTTTATATATCAAAATTTGTATTCTTTTTTCTACAGGTAACCAATTACTAAAAAGTCTTACCTTTATCATTTTGCCCTTAATGTAAAAACAAACAAGAAGGTGCTAGTAGCCGAGTGGCAAATTTGTTTCTATCAAAGTTTCTTAAGGCTTTTCGCCCAAGTTCAAATCACAACACCTCCATTTTTTGTGCTTTAAGCTAGTTGCTAAGCTGTTGTTTTTATATAATTCATTATTAATTTAAATAAATTAAAAGCATGGTGCGGGTGGCCGATCGAATAACGTGAATTTTAAGTACATTAATAACCCACAAAAATATGTAAACCGTTTCTATCACATACTTCATGCGTCAAAAATGATTACAAAACTTGAATAAATATAAAATTCTCGCTATCATTTATTTATTGATCAGTGACCAAGTGTTGATAAAATATAAAGTTTTTAACCTTATACTATATGCATGTAAATAAAAGAGCAGATATAAGAACTTGCTTTATATTAGCATATATGCATGTATTGGGAAGTCATATACAGTGAGGTCCAGCAATGGAAGACATCATATCAAGTGCCTATTAATTAACTATATAATCAGGTTTATGGGGTCTAGTTAACGTGCAAACTGATTTAGTGAATTGAAGGTGTATAAAGAAGAGGTCTTACAGGCATTTTCACGTGCGAGTTCCAACGCTTTCACAAGTCTTGCGACAATCTCGTCTATATCTGGGCGTTGCGATCGATCTTCTTTCAGGCAGTCATAGGCTATTTCAGCGAACATGTTAAATGACTGCGAGTCCATTTGTTTCCATAGACCCCAATCAATTATTTCGTAGAGTTTTTTCTCACGATAATGGGTAATGACCACCGGAGCCAAATACTTATTATAGTCCTTGGCTATTACTGATTTCCTTCCGCACAGTAGCTCAAACATTACTATCCCAAAGGAGTACATATCAGACTTGTGGTGTGCACTTTTAGTCTTTAAATATGTTGGGTCTGTATACCCTGTTGGTTTTATAGACAAAATAATAATAGTCGTGTGTTAGGATCGAACTTGAGATCACGGGATTGCACACAATACGTATGAAGAGGAAATGTAATAATTATTTATAAAATGTTATAATTAATTATTAAACACAAAACAATTAAATAATAATTAGTATTATTGATTAATGACTAATTAATTATTAAACGAAGATTAGGAAACTAATTACTAGACATTACATGGAAACAAGAGAAGGTTCCGGAACATCCCTTTTGGGCTTCCAACCGATCGGCCAAGGAGGGATGTTCACCTCCTTTGTGCCTTGAGCTCCAAGTAAAGTCTAGTATATAAGCAAACCCAAGGTGAAGGTTTTTCTCATAACTTGTACACACACAACTTGGGGTTTTCTTCTCTTCTCTTTTCTTTGGTCGATCCAAAACCGAACACCCCTAAGGGTTTCGTTTTTCATACATCTACAAAGGGTTTTGTGTTATTACTTGCATAAACGTTTTCTTGAATTAGTACGTGTGTACAAGAACGTGAATCAAACACACTATTGTTTGATTCTTGGATTGAATTACAAAACGGTAAGGGTAATTCATATAATCCTTATAAACCCTAATTAGGGTTAATTGGTTCCGGAAGATTGCATTGATTCTTGTTCGGGCTAGAATCACTACGGTATGTTTACTATTTAAATTAATGATTAATTAATTACATGTTATTCGATCTATTATAATTGCTTCCGCTTATGCTCACTTTGATGTTCTTGGTTTATTAATATGATTGTCATGATATAATAATTCCAACAGTGGCATCTAGAGCCGTTATAATGTGTAATTAATTATCGCAACGCATAAAAATTGGATTTGATTCGTATAGTTACATGTTTTTTTTAGGGTTTGTGTTTTTTTATCCCTAACCCTAATTTGGGTCGATTGACCTTTAGGGGTTTTTAGGGTTTTGCTTTTATTTTTTTAAAATTGACTAGAAACCCTAAGATGTCATGTAATTGTTTATGCGTTTTAGTAAACGATCTTGGTGCAATATGTTAATTGTTAAGCTAAATCCATGAAAAGTGCATGTTTGCATGGATTTTTTTATTGTGTTATTTAAATGGTTTAAATTGCTTATATATATTAATGGTTAAGTTATATATTAAAACATGTAAACTTTAATAGATGTCGAATTGGGGAAGACTCCAATATTAAGTAATCAATTATGTGCTATGTGGTATTTATTTAATTATGGCTTACGCAATCGATTTATCGATGTATGTGGCTCTTTTTCTAAGAAAAAGAAAGCCCTAATTGAATTAATACGTTTACGCCTAGATTTGATTATTAATAGGACTTTTTAATAAGATTTGCATGTGGCTACATGTATTATACATATTTAATTGTTATGATTATGTATATGTGTTTAGTTAGTTGTTTTATTTATTATTGCAAATTACTTGTTTTGTTTATTTATTGTGTTAGACATGTTTATATAAACGAAAAGGGTAATTTTTTGAATAGAAAAATAATACGGACTAAATAATGGCGAAATTGTTTTGGTTTTTAAGAGTTAAAATTTCAAAGGATTGGTTGATTGATGTTTTTGTACGTAATGGTTAAATAGGCTCGACCGAAGTTTACACACTATAAGATGGGTATAAGGATGGCATCGCATTAAATTGTGGCCTTAGATAGACAACATTCATGTCTTAACGCTCGTTTGTGTGTAAATTAGACTTACCGAACAACCATTACATGTACATTGTCATCTTAAGGGTGAATAATCCATAATTCCACAATGATTATCCGAAACACTATGCCTTAGGGCGTATGCAAAAGTACGATATAGTGGACGATAATTGATGGTTATTCTTTAATTGGTGAACCCGATACCTCAATCAAAACTTTGTTATTTTACTCTTAGCTAATTGGTAATAAAAATGTTTTGTAAAACCAATGTTATGAAGTTGTATGCATGCTTCTTCATACATTATTTTGATCACATCAAAATATTAATACCCTTATAAATTAAGTTGAATGCCATCTAATTAAGAACACTTGAAGTTGTAATTTACGTCATAGTGAGACTTGGCGAGATTGCAATGGAAAGGTAAATTTCATAAATTCATTGCTAGCAGATCAACTGATGTGATGGATTTGTGAATTTACGGTTTTTAAGTTAGACGACTTAAATTGAGTAGGAAGTGAGACTTGGACTCAAGGCATTAAGATGGGGACTAAGCATGCTTACATTACAAATGTTTTGTGATTGTAAATCCCATAAATCTAGGAATTGGACAAATGTTATGTCAATTACTTGTAAGACAAGTTACCTCATATTATACTTTCATTACTAGCAGATCAACTGAATGTGATGAAACTATGTTTATGGAGGATCCTAGTTTTCAAGATTATTCTATGGATTTATTTTCCTTGGGTATTTTAATTTTCTTGAAAAATTGTATTATCAAAAATACTAATGTTTTGAACTTTCTTTATCTGTAGAAATGGCTCAAACTGATAACACCAACTTACGTTCTGTGTTCAAAACTTATTTTGAACGAGAAAAATTGACTGGCTCGAAAAATTTCAATGATTGGTACCGTTCACTAAGGATTGTCCTGCGAGTGACTGGTCAACTCGAAATCTTGAAAACGCCTTGTCCTGCTGAACCTGAAGGCACGGCAGCTACTGAAGCTGCTAAAGCCAAATGGAATCTTGGTACCAAGGAACATATTGATGTGGCCGCAATGATGTTAGGGGGAATGTCCACAGCTCTTCAAAGACAGTTTGAGGAGTATTTTCCCAAGGACATGATTGATGAACTCAAGAAACTTTATGAGAAACCATCAAATGTAGAGATTTACGATTTGATGGAAGCTCTACATGGTTGTAAGCAAGGTCCTGGTGAACCTGTGAGTGCTCATGTGTTGAAAATGAAAAGTTACATGGATCAACTACAAACACTTGGGAAACCCTATGACAATGATATGGCTGTGCACTTAATCAATAGATCCCTTGATAAGGAATTTAGTGGTTTTGTGAGGAACTTCAATATGCATTGCGTGGGGAAGACTGTAAGTGAATTGCACGCACTGCTCATTGATTATGAGAAAGGTACACCACAAAAGGCTCCTACGCCCCAAGTACTAGCAATACAAGGGGGTAGAATTAACAAGCCAAATGCGAACAAGAAGAAGGGTAAAGGAAAGAAGAAGGCTGATAAGAATAAGCAGGTTATGGCTTATCAACCACCTCAACCTAAGAAGAACCCTCCTATCAAGAATAATCCAAAGAAGGATCAAGGATGCCATTACTGCAAGGTGATGGGCCACTGGAAGAGGAATTGTCCTCTTTATCTCGATGACTTGCGAAACAATAAGGTTAAGAAGACTGGGCACATGGGCGCCAGCACTTCAGGTAACTTATTTGTCATTGAATTATTTACTTTATCTCGTAAAATAAATTCCTGGGTATATGATACTGGATGTGGTATTAATATTTGTAATACACTGCAGGGGTTTAGAGAGGAAAGGAGACTAGCTTATGGGGAGCAATTTCTGCATGTGGGAAATGGAGCACAAGCAGCGGTTGAAGCCATAGGAATGTTTGATTTAGTTTTACCTTCGGGTTTAGTACTTTGTTTAAACAATTGTCATTATGCACCTTCTATAATTAGAGGTGTTGTTTCCTTTTCATGTTTGTTGGATCTTGGTTTTTCTCATACTATTGATGGCAATAAAATTTCTGTTTCTTTAAATGGTATATTTTATTTTAATGCTGTTGCTGTGAATGGTGTGTTTGAAATTGATATGAATAATTGTGTGACTTCCAACAATAATAATAATTCGATGTACAGCATAAGTAAGAGAATGAAGTATGACTTGAATTCGTCTTACCTTTGGCACTGTAGACTTGCCCATATAGGCAAGACTCGCATGCAAAAGCTGCAACGTGAAGGGCTTTTGAATAATATCAATGATGAGTCATTTGATAAATGCGAATCTTGTATTTCTGGGAAGATGACGAAGAAACCTTTTCATAGTAATATGGAAAGAGCTTCGGATCTACTTGGTTTAATACACACGGATGTGTGTGGACCACTTAGACATGTGTCAAGGAGAGGTGCTGTCTACTTCTTAACTTTTACGGATGATTTCAGCCGTTATGGTTATGTTTATTTACTTAAACATAAACATGAAGTGTTTGAAACATTTAAAGTTTTTAAAGCAGAAGTAGAATTGCAATTGGGAAAGAAGATTAAAGCTCTTCGTTGGTGGTGAATACCTTAGTCAAGATTTTAAAGATTTCTTAACTGAGAATGGAATTGTCCAGAATCTCACATCTCCATATACTCCACAACAAAATGGTGTATCTGAGAGAAGGAATCGTACATTGTTGGACATGGTTCGATCAATGTATAATCTTACTAACCTTCCTTTGTCTTTTTGGGATTATGCTCTTGAATCAGCTGTTCGTATTTTGAATATGGTTCCCACCAAGAAGGTTGATAAGACACCATATGAGATATGGACTGGAAAAGCTCCGAACTTGTCTTATTTAAAGGTCTGGGGTTGTGAGGCGTATGTTAAACGTGACTCACCAGATAAACTCCAACAAAGATCTGTAAAATGCATTTTTGTAGGATACCCTAAGGAAACTATGGGTTACTACTTTTACTACCCACCTGAGAACAAAGTGTTTGTTGCTAGATATGGTGATTTTCTTGAAAGTGAATTTGTGGTTCAAGAAATCAGTGGGAGAGTATATGATTTAGAAGATGATCTAAATAATGCATTGCCTTCAGAAAACACTAGCACACTTCCTATAGAACCGGAAAGTCTGGGTCCTCCACCGGAAGTTGAAGTAATTCCCATTCGCAGATCTTCGAGATCTGTGAAAGCTCCTGACCGTCTATGTCTTAATGTAGAGGTCGATCAGCATACACTAGGGGATCTTAATGAACCTACTAGTTATAGAGCTGCCATTAATAGCCCTCAAAAAGCTAAATGGAAAGCTGCTATGGATGGGGAAATACAATCCATGCATGACAATGAAGTCTGGGAAGAAGTTGACTTACCTCCTGGTGCCAAGGTAGTTGGGAGTAAGTGGCTTTACAAAATCAAGACTGACATGGATGGATATGCACACATTTATAAGGCTCGTCTAGTTGCTAAAGGTTTTACTCAAACTTTTGGAATTGATTACGAGGAGACATTTTCTCCTGTAGCAGACATAAGAGCTATAAGAATTCTCATAGCTATAGCAGCGTACTATGACTATGAGATTTGGCAAATGGATGTGAAAACCGCTTTCTTAAATGGTCATCTAGATGAAGACATCTATATGGCACAACCAGAAGGGTTTGAAAATCCAGATTTCCCAAATCGTGTTTGCAAGCTTAAGAGATCCATTTATGGATTAAAGCAAGCATCACGACAATGGAACAAGAGGTTTGATGCTGAAATTAAAAAGTTTGGATTCACTCAAAATCTTGATGAGCCATGTGTGTATCACAAAGCTAGTGGGAGTGATAATGTAATTTTCCTAATTCTATATGTTGATGACATATTGATCATGGGAAAAGACATTCCAAGTTCGCAAGCAGTAAAGGCATATCTTGGAAAGTGCTTTTCTATGAAAGATTTAGGAGAAGCTGCATACATTCTGGGAATCAAAATCTATAGAGATAGATCAAGGCGGTTAATTGGATTAAGTCAAAGTGCTTACATTGACAAAATATTGAAAAGATTCAATATGCAAAATTCCAAGAAGGGATATTTGCCGATGGAAGTAAAACATGGCTTATGTAATGAGTATTGTGCTTCAACACCTGATGAGGTGACTCGCATGAGTAAAGTTCCTTATGCTTCGGCTGTAGGATCTATTATGTATGCGGTTAAGTGCACAAGGCCAGATGTGGCGTTTGCTCAAAATATTACCAGTCAATTTCAACAGAATCCAGGTGAAAAACATTGGATTGCTGTTAAACATATTCTTAAGTATTTGAGGAATACAAAAGATATGTTTTTGGTATATGGTGGAAATCCATCTACAGAACTTTGTGTTACAGGTTTCTGTGATGCATCCTTTCAAAGTAATAAAGATGATTCGAAGTCTCAGACGGGTTATGTCTTTGTTATCAATGGAGGAGCTGTAGATTGGAGGAGCAAGAAGCAGAGTACAATTGCGATGTCTGCAACAGAAGCTGAATACATTGCTGCTTCGGAAGCAGCTATGGAGGCTGTTTGGATTAGGAAATTCGTTTCTGGGCTTGGTGTTATGCCTTCAATTGAATTACCTATTAATATGTATTGTGACAATTCTGCTGCAATCATATTTGCCAATGAACCTGGAGTCATGAGAGGCACCAGACATTTTCTACGGAAGTATCACTTTGTTCGTGAAAAGGTTGACGAAGGTGAAATAAATCTGTTGAAGGTTCACACAGATGATAACTTAGCTGATCCGTTCACTAAGGCTTTGGCGAAAGAGAAGCTTAATGAATTAGCCAATGGAATTGGACTTAAATTAGCTAGTAGTTTCATGCATAACTGTGATTAGTATTTGGATAAAGGATATTGTAAACAATTATTATTTAAATGAAATAAAGTATGTTGGTATGTTTATTTCTATTTGTTAATTATTGTTGTCCTATTTTTGCATGTTTAAATCCATGAATAATAGTTATTCTAAATTGTCCGTTGTCAGTTAATAATATGGGAATATTATTAAATTAAGACAAATCTGAAGTTGATATAATATACTTAAGTATATTGATGCGTAGTCATGTCATTTCAGATGATATTCGATGATACTGAATATAGGACTTATCCCAACTATATGATGTTACTTTATGGATCTTGTCATTAAGTAAATCATAAAAAGTTATCCTTAGACTTGAGATGCAAGATAACGGTCATGAATGTAGTACATTTTTGTGGAACAACTTAACGCTATACGTAACTGGTAGTCATAAGGGTTGTTTTCGGAAGTGTTACAAAGTTTGTGTGTTTTGCTTGTAGTCAATAAAGAATTTGTTCCTTCAAATTAATTTTTAAAGTTTAATACTGCTGGGCCCCTCGTATGGTTGTCAAGGTGTTTGCGTGGCCACGCCCAAGGTCATTTATGAAAGGTTCAAAAGATTTGGTAATCTTGTCAATTTCTAAAAACGAGAAACAGAATGGTTAATTAAGGAATGACTTAGATCCATATCCTTATTAACGTGGTATTAGAAACAAAGGGATAATAATAATGAGAAATCATTAAAAGGTTTTCCAGGAGCCTTACTCAAGTTGTACTAGAGGCATCGACGTGTTGCAAGACGCTAATCGATGTGATCACACTATTATGATATGTCTAAGTGGGAGCTGTTGGTTTTATAGACAAAATAATAATAGTCGTGTGTTAGGATCGAACTTGAGATCACGGGATTGCACACAATACGTATGAAGAGGAAATGTAATAATTATTTATAAAATGTTATAATTAATTATTAAACACAAAACAATTAAATACTAATTAGTATTATTGATTAATGACTAATTAATTATTAAACGAAGATTAGGAAACTAATTACTAGACATTACATGGAAACAAGAGAAGGTTCCGGAACATCCCTTTTGGGCTTCCAACCGATCGGCCAAGGAGGGATGTCCACCTCCTTTGTGCCTTGAGCTCCAAGTAAAGTCTAGTATATAAGCAAACCCAAGGTGAAGGTTTTTCTCATAACTTGTACACACACAACTTGGGGTTTTCTTCTCTTCTCTTTTCTTTGGTCGATCCAAAACCGAACACCCCTAAGGGTTTCGTTTTTCATACATCAACAAAGGGTTTTGTGTTATTACTTGCATAAACGTTTTCTTGAATTAGTACGTGTGTACAAGAACGTGAATCAAACACACTATTGTTTGATTCTTGGATTGAATTACAAAACGGTAAGGGGTAATTCATATAATCCTTATAAACCCTAATTAGGGTTAATTGGTTCCGGAAGATTGCATTGATTCTTGTTCGGGCTAGAATCACTATGGTATGTTTACTATTTAAATTAATGATTAATTAATTACATGTTATTCGATCTATTCCGCTTATGCTCACTTTGATGTTCTTGGTTTATTAATATGATTGTCATGATATAATAATTCCAACATACCCAACCGTGTTCAAAACATTATCAGTATCGAAAGAAAGATGCTTTTGCGATGCTTTAACCTTCATTGAAAGTCTAAATTCAGATAACTTGGGTTCCCAGTTATCATTTAATACAACTGTCAAACTGTCGATGTTCCGATGTATAACACTAAACTCACGTTGCTCATCATAATGAATGTAACTCAACGCATTCGCAACACCGATACAAATCTCCAATCTTCGCACCCATGTCAATAACATCGGGTCACTTAGATAGTTTACTAGACTTTTTCTGGTCTCACGCCTGATAATGATGATATTCTCATCATTGTCATCACAAAACCCAACTAATGAAACCAGATTTTTATGCTTGAGACTTGAAAGCATTGAAATCTCCATCCAAAACATCTGTTCTACATCCTCCAAGTCTTTATTTGACCATCTCTGAGCATTGATATCAATCAACTCACCAGACCACATGAGCTGTCCCTGGTAATGATATCCTAAACCAGAACATCCCAAACAATTACCAAAGTTTTTCGTGGCTGATAAGATAGTTTCAAGGGGGATTTTTAAGTGAGCAAGGTGGTGGTAATTGGGTGAAGACATTGTGTTTCTGTTTATCAAGTAAATGCGTGAGCTAAAAAGGGTGTTTGGGTTAGGAAAGGATGTGAAGGAAGAAACTAAAGAGCGATATATTCAGGAAACACCAACGGACGTGTGTATATATAGGCCTTATAGGGGCAAGTGGCAACCTCCACCACTTTTTTAAATCCTATCAGTAGATCTAATATACAAGAGTAAGTCATCGGGTGAAAAAATCATGTTTGTGTATTCATGAGAAGTCATGACTAAAAAGGGCGTTTAGTCTGGGTTACAAAATGATGTGAATCGAAGGAATACTTCTTACAAGATCTTGAACAAGTTCTGAGAGAGAAGGAGTGAGAGGTAGGTGGTGTGTTTAATGTGCGTTTTGTATATGTGATTGTGGATGAGCCTCTATATCTATATATACAAGAGTAAGTCTTTACATTATTATTATTATATTAATATCAAAAGACTATTGACTGTATTTTACATCACACAAAGATGAGTTAGGTAGGTGGTGGTGACAATAAGGGCCCGTTTGGTTTGTAAGTGGGATTGGAATTGAATTTGGATTTGGGAAAGGTTTGAAAGAAATTGGATTTAAGTATAGGTTTGAATTAAATGAGGAGAGAGAAAAATAAAATAAATAATTAAATTAAAAAATATTATTTTAATAATTAATAAAAGTATTAAAAATTAATTTTATTAGTTTGAATATTAAAATAATAATCAGGCCCACACAAAACTTAAAAAGTAAAGAATGAGACAAAAAAAATGTTAGAAAAAGACAACAAAAAATAACTTTGTCAGATGATACCATGCTCGCATATATGGAATGGACTGTCCCCACTTTGAAGGGTATTAAATACTATTTCAAATCATATATACTCGAACCAAACGTGTAATTTCAACACAATTCATAATCTTTCATTCAAAACCTTCAAACCAAACTGCACCTAAATGTACGCGTGTTGTATATGTGGTTGTGGATGAGCCTCTGTGTCCCGTCATCTGTTAAGGCGCGGTTGTTTTTGCATTATTGTACTACTAGCAGGGTACTCGCGCGTTGTAGCGGCGGGTACTCTGTGATTAAAGTTTAGACGCTAACAAAATAATAATGGCGAACTTATTAATCAGAAAAAAACATGATCCCAATCCGCCCTAATTCACCCATTTTTACCAATTCTGACGGGTCATCCTCCATTTCGTTTTTGAACGGCATTTATTGGCTAGCCGAACCAATGGTGACTTCGGGTTCCGGTTGAACTCGTTGGTCCGGTCCGGTTGAGCCCGTTGGTTTGGTCCGATTGAACCCGTTGGCCCGGTCCGGTTTTCAAAATCATATGTACCATCTTAAATTGTATAAAGTTTTGTATGTTTTATTAAATTGTTTGTACAATGTGTATTATAACATGTATTTTTTCTTATAGGGTGCTTTAAAAATAATATTAATTAGGTTTAATGTTTTATTCTTAATTTTAAGTTTTTTTTTATGTGTGTTTAATTGATTTATACAAAGTGTTTTATATGTTGTATGTCTTAATTTTAAGACTTTTGATATTTAATGTGTTTAATGTTAAGAAATTAAGTTTAAGAGATATTTAATGTTTCAAAATTGTGTTTAATTTACTTGTACATATGATATTGCTTTGTTAGTTGTATTACTTAACTTTAAGATATTTAATGCCATTAGTGTGTTTAAATTACCAATTTAAGTTTAATGTCATTAGTGTGTTTAAATTAGTTGTACATGTAGCTTTGATGATTGTAATGCTAAATTTTAAGTATTTCTATATTTAGTAGGTCTAAATGCTTTATAAGATAGTTAGATAACTAGTAAGATGTCGATGTGATCATGAAGGTGTGCTTTTTTGCATTATTGTACTCTAACGAGTATGATGCGGGAAAGTATTCAAGCGAGAAGAATATTAGGAACATTTTGATAAAACTACCAATGTAGATGCTTTTACACAAAGATTTCTTTAATCCATCTAAAACTCAAAATGTATATTAGGAAAATCAGTGGCGGAACGTGAAAGTTAGAGGATGAGGAAAAAAAATTACTTTGACAAAAGTCGTTGTGCATACAAAAATGAGGATAAAGATACAATATTTTTACATTGTTGGCCTTATGTGTGGGGGCAATTTGATTTCTTGGTGGATGACACTTTAATAAGAAGCTTAATAATAATAAAATTTTACACTAAAAACTAATTTTGTTGAGCCCATATATCACACGGTTTAACTTTCAAATTTAAATATAACAAATCTTGGTGATGCTTAGACTACAAGAGTGTTTTGATAACCTTATGGCTAAAAATTGGATAAGTCATAAACCTTAAATATTGATTTTTATCGGCTTTCTTCCGATTTTCAATAAGCCAATATGCTCAAGCCCAACATCTCTACAAAATAAGCTAATTCAAACAGTCTAAAAAATAAACTAATTCAAATAGTCTTTTCTATGTAGAAAAAGTTTTTTTATGCAGAGTATACACATGGGTTGTGGAGTACAACAATTTGGTTAGACAATTATCTATAAACTTCGCAAATAATATGGATGCACTCATTACAATGCCGGGTTTTGCGTGGGCCATATCCGTATTCTGATAACTAAATGTAATTTTCTTAGAAAAGTATCTCGTTTTTCTATACATGCAATCCCTAATAATAATTTTGTGTTACTTTTTTTTATAGCTAATCAAAACTTTATAGCGCAACTTTAATACTTGTAAATTGAAATTAAATAACCTTATTATCCACATTGTCATGTTCATTACTCAATTCTCAAATTGGTTATTTGTAATAACTTATCATTTCGTTAATACTCCATCCGTCTCAAATTAATTGTCATAAGAGAGAAATTACAAAGTTTAATAAAAATATGACACCTATAAATCTCAACCACTAAATGAGAATATTCCCTTAAAATATTCTCTGGTTTTTACTCAAAAAGGAAAGTGGACAATTATTTTGAGACATCCCAAAAAGAAAATGTGGACAATAAATTTGAGACGGATGGAGTATATGTTTATATATCATTTGATATGTAGAAAATGCATTCATAAAGTGATAACAATAGTTTGAATAAATTGCAAAAATCATCATTGTGGTTTGTCTAATTTGGCACTCATCTTTGAATGACCATTTTACCCCTTTTTAGAACTTACAAGGCACTTTTTTTTTCTTTCTAATAATTTCACTCCCAAACATATCAACTAACAGCTGCAAGGGCAGGAAGTGGCTGACCAGCAATAACATCATAGCAACGTTCGCAAAGTGTGGGGTGATCAAAAAATGAACCAACTTGAGGTGAGAAGTTCCAACATTGTTCACATTTTGAACCTTCTGCACATGAAACGCCGATCCATATTTTCTTTTCTCCTTGAATTAAATAATCTCCAGAATATGGTATATTTTCGCTTGGTGGGTAGAAAGAATCTCAACCTACAGTACGAACAATGGAATTTGGATACCAATAACATCAAACTTGTAACACATAAAATACGTGCAATGATGTATAAATATCTAAGTCAACACAACTCCCTCCGTCCCAAATAATAAGAAAATACTTGTGTACTCTGATATTTCAACCAATCAAAAAATACTTCAGTGGAAAAATATGATATTTGATTGGTGAATATAGTAGTGGAATTTCTTAAACTTTGTACGAATTAAAAGTGGCCTTATAGTTTGAAGCGAAGGGAGAATATACTATAGTTGGCAATTTCAACTCACTTAGTTATGAACAGTCAATTCGGGCTCTTGCTGAAATTCCAAATTGAATGGACCACTAATTTATGCTATGTCTACTTCAGTAGAATCCTCAAAGATGCCCATTGGCATGATAATGGAAAATACATCGACAGTTATTTAAGGTGATTCATAACTATTTTAAACTAGAGTGTCAATTAAAATTAATATTGAATTTTTTTTTCAAATGTCAAGTTCGGGAGCACTTTTAATAGGTTTATTTAAAAAAATAAATAAATAAATAAATCAAACTCTCAGCAAAAACACGTCCATCATTTTTGACATGTAAGAACAACAACTGGTAGAACTCATTTGAACACAAACTTGAGTACTTGACAAAAGTGTAAATTTAATGCAAGCTTCCTAAATCGTTATACAAAAATATAGATTAATACTGTAACAAATTTTATTTTATTTTTGTGTGTCAATATTAACATATTAATTGCTTTTAAAAATAATGGACCAAAAGATCTGGCTCGTTTTCCATTGGAACCTGTTGTGTTGTGACCCGTGACCCAACCATCTTGCCAGTCCTACCAAATAATGATTGGAAATACCTGAGATGTTATGAATATGCGATTCAGAGAGTCCGCATCAAGTCTAGCTCTATGTAGTTATCTCGGTCAAAAATCTCGTATCGTTCAAGGTCCGAGATTTGAAATATCGGTTATCGCGGTGAGATATCGGTGAAATATTGGTGAGATATCGGTTTTTATATTTTTAATAAGTATTTATATATTTTATATACCTACTTATAGGTGTTTATTAATTTTATATTTTTAATATATATTTTATACAAATGTTGCAAAATTTATATTATGTATGTATTTAATTGTATGTTTGAGTCCACTTAAATATTTTTGAGTCCAATTGAATAATTTAAGTTGGCCCATTCATGTAACTTATTAATTGGGCCCTAGAGAAAAAAGCAAAATGCCATCTCAACAAGAAAAAAACCTTAATTTTTTTAATTTCTCCAAATACACACGCCTCCATCTTTTACATCTGAAATTCTTCATCTCACAAATCAAACACTTTCCTCCTTATTACTCCTAAAAAATGCAGCCTTATCTCTAAAATGCAGGCCACAAACATTGTATCTTATATTACTCCTCAAAGCTTCACCGGAAAACACCATCACCATGAAAATCACAATATCAGAAACGGAAAAGTCAAACGCGGCATGCCCAGAAATCTCGGAAAATTCTCGAAAATCTCGCCGATTTCAAAATATCGTCAAAATCTCGGCCAATCTCGCCGAGAATATCGGCTCCGAGATTTGGGGCCGAGATTAACCACAAAGGTCTAGCTTCACACATATTCCTTAATCTCTGTGCAAGGCTATCGTCAGAGCTATGGAGATACACCTTTGCTTCCAGGCTGGAACCAATGAGTTTGCCAGTGCGAGCAGTCTCCAAAGCTTTGTTTACCTCAGTTCTCAGCTATCAAATTCATACAAATCAGACGCACATACAATTTCAAATTACTATACCATAGATGATTATTAAAAAAATAAAAAATAAATAAAAATAATAATAATAATAATAATAATAAAATCAAAAAAATCAAAAAATCAAAAAATCAAAAATCAAATTAAAAAAATCAAAATTCAGACATCTTATCAGCAAGACATAATTGTAGTTACCTCAAGTATATTTCCCCAAAAATCAATATCTTTTTCAGGAAAGGCAAGCCATTTTTCATTGACTTCAGGCCATTTTGACTCGAAAACAAATTTGGCTACATCAGTGTTGTCAATGCTATATTCGAAAGGAAGATTTTGCCACACGTCTTCAGCTAAATGAGGTAGAATTGGAGCAATTACTCTTACTATCGAGAGCAAATGAGCTGCAAGCACCGTCTGACAGCTTCTCCTTGTAAAACTTGAAGCACCACCGAAAAGAATGAGCGTATCAAAATCAACTAATTTGACTATAAATCCAATCAAATTTCATTGTATCATGAAAAAAAAAAAAAAAAAAAAAAAAAAAAAAAAAGTTACCCGACATAAAGGCGATCTTTTGCAACATCAAAGTAGAAATTTGAGAGATCAACAATAGCAAAACGTTGAATCAACTGAAGCGAAATGATATTCAGGATGAAAAAAAATGAGAAACCATGTATAAAGTAAAAACAACACCTTACCTGGTATATTTTGAAGAATTCATACATTTCATAGCTTTCTTTGATGTTTTTCACAACGTTTTCAAGCTGAAACAGAGCATGCTGATCGATTTCTGGAAGATCGTGATACGCAACAGAATTTTCTACCTACAAAATAAAAGCACAACATAAGGTAATGCATTAACTGTATTTAAACCAAAAGCATATCAGAGGAATTATTGAGAAAAAAAATAATAATTAATTTATATATTAAAAAAAAAAAAAAAAAAAAAAAAAAACACCGTACTTTCCAATCATGAAGATTTCCCAAGAGAAACCGCAAAGTCCCTCTTAGTTTTCGGAGAAACAAATAGAAAACACACTTGAGACCCAAAGCCGAAGCACATCTGAAGGTCCAATCTGAAGGTCTCCTGTAAAATCCACACTTGAGACCCAAAGCCGAAGCACATCTGCTCCATACGATGGTTCTTGCTGGAGAAACAAATAGAAAACATTTGATTTACTATTAAGCAATATTATGATTTTTAATCATAGCTAAATGGCCACTAACCTCTTGATTCTTCCCTCCTTCAATCACAATACGTGGATCAACAACATTACCCACAAATCCGTGCGTTATAACTCCAGAATATGGAGCTTTACCTGCCACATATAATGAAAATATAATAACAATTATAAAATCAGTTAAATTAAGAATATACTAAATGGTCACAATACCTTTGGTTGCAACACTCGTCAATAAAGAGCTTTGAAACCAACCCCGATGTTGATCGGTACCTTTAACATACAAATAAGCAGGATAACTGAGGCCATCTCTACTTTTTAAAACAGCAGACCATGAAGATCCTGTAGTTTATGTATGTTTAATAGGTTAATATACAGATCCAGTCGCATACAAGAACTGTTTATGTTTAACATGTAATTAATAAATAGAATTGAATCAAACCAAACATCCATCGTATCAGTTCCCTTAACATAATCTGATGCTTTATCACGATATTTTTCAGGAAGCAACTCTTCTACTGACATGTACCACCATGCATCGCTGCCCTTTTGGGAAATGATTGCTGTGAAACACAATGATTCAAATGCAGATTCCTTAAATGTAGTTCAAATTAACTCAATACTTTCCAGCAAAATTGTTTGGGGCTTACACTTGATATGATCAACAGTCTCTTCATTTAGCAGAGGTTCCTTTGTCACTGTATGATAGAAAACTGGAATTGGGACACCCCACGTCCTCTAACGAGATATACACCAATCTGAACGGCTAGAAGTCATAGTAGAAATTCTGTTTTCTGCCTAAATGGCAATGATCATGATAATTTAGAGGAATACTACCAATCAAATGCATAAACTAGTTGGCAGCATAGGATAGTCATAATTTTTTAACTATCGTACTATTTATAAACTAGTAGACTAGTAGTAAGGCACATTACCTACCAACAAGAGGTCAAGGGTTCAAACCTCACTAGGTACACGTACAGATACAAACCTGTAGCTGCCATTAAAATGGTTTACTTATCTATGGTCCTATCCTATTTTGGTCTTTATAGTGTTCCTAAATCATTCCTACTGTTGCTTGTGAAAAGGGGTTTACTAATTGCTCCAAACTCAGGTTCTAGTGTTACATGAACATGAAACCAGCTCAGAAACTAAAAATGATACTCCCTCCGTCCCAAACTATATTTTGACTTTTTGAATCAAACTTTGACCTTAAATATTTTTGTTTGTATTATTTAATACTTGATGAAAATTATACCAATAAAAATACATTTAAAACCCAATCCATTTATATATTTTGCATCAAATATTATATAATACAAACAAAATATCTAAGGTCAAAGTTTGATTCAAAAAGTCAAAATGGACTTGTATTTTGGGACGGACGGAGTAACTCTTATGAGCTTACGTCAATCAAATCCTGGACGTGAGCAATTTCGAGTTTTGAAGATCAAAACGATATTATGTACCAGTTATATATATCGTACCTGAGACGGAGTCCATACTACTTGATTAATCGCATTCATAACAGCCTCTCTGAACCTTCAACAGAGGCAAACCATTGTGTTGTTGCCCTAAAAATTGTAGGCTTTTTTGTTCGCCAATCATATGGATACTTGTGCTCTGAAAAATGAAGTAAATGGCATTTAATTGTACTATTCATATGGCTGGCTCTCATTGGGAAAATGTTGATATTTATGGATGAACGATGCTACTTACTGTAAGGTTCTACCATGACTACCGATGAACGTTCATCCAAGTGATTTATCACAGCAGCATTGCCATCACCTAATACATCAAGCCTGCAAAAGATTCCAGCTTCTTCTGTGAACTTTCCTTCATCGTCCACTGGGGATGCTAAAGGCAAACCGTATTTTAATCCGGTTATATAATCATCCTGGCCATGACCTGGAGCTGTGTGGACAAGCCTAGTTCCTGATTCTGTCGTGATATAATCTCCACCAATGACAACAGGACATTCTTGACCATTTATCGGATGAGCATATCTATCACATAATATAAAAGATGTGCATAAGTAAATTTAATAGAAGAATTTTTTATTTTAATTTTAGTTACCTGCAATTTTCAAGATCTGAGCCCAAAACTGTTTTATTGACAACAAGCTTCACACCCCATTTGGCTTCCAGTGTTGGCACAAGGTCCAGTGCAACAATGAAAAAGTGTTTTTCAGTATCATGTAAAACGCTACCAAATCTTTTCTTTTTGTCTTCAGAAGATGAAGCAGCATCAGGTGCGCATAACTGCACTTCAACAATAGCATACTGGAGCTTGGAATTCACGGCAACAGCTGAAATAAAATACAGAACGAAAGGAAGTACAGATAAGCATGTGAAGATATAATATATGTAGATAACTTCACAAGCGTACGACGAAGAAGGAGGAAAAAAAAAAAAAAAAAAAAAAAAAAAAAAAAAAAAAAAAAAAAGAAAAGAAGAAGAAGACACACACACACATACCAGCGTTAGCAGGAATAGTCCAGGGAGTGGTGGTCCAAATTGCTAGGGATAATTTGGGGAGAAATTCATTGAGTAATCCACCTTTAGTTGGAGTACTTAGTATTTTGAAAATTGCATACATGCTCTTTGAAATATGGCCTTCCTCATACTGCATGAAAAATTCTATTTGTTAGTAGTATATCTGAAGAACTAAAACTAGAACCTATTAAAGAGTTGCCAATGTTGATTAATCAAAAAATCCTATCATTCACCAAAGAAGCTGTTAATCCCTTTACCTCTAACTCAGCCTCAGCAAGTGCGGGATGAGGGACTCCAGTGCACTGGCTTTCTGCCCTTATATATGTACCCTTTGGAAACCATCTGCCCAAACACTTCAATCTGGAAGGCCAAAAGGATTCATATGATTACGATAACAAGAGCAATATAACAATAATATGCTATAGCCTCATTTTACCTGAGCAACTTCATATTCTGGATCAAGGGTGAGATACGGATGATCCCAATCAGTCTATACTCCAAATCTCTGTAGATAAACAGTAAAAATGTTTGATGTTCTATTAATCCTTAATAGTTTGAATATGTAACCAAAAACATCAATACTACATGTAAATATGTAAAAGTACATGACCTTATGTAGGATCATTAGTTATGTAAATTTGTTGTTTAAAACTGACCTTTAATGACACCATTTGAGCCTTCACAGTTGCTTTGGCTCTCAATTTTATTGGTGTTAGCCCCTTTCGGGCATCTTGGTCTAGAGACTGCAATACTAAGATCATTCAACAGAAAATTACCCATGATTGAATCTAAAAGTTACAAGAAGAAAATAACATAGCAACAAACTATCACTTGCCTTTCAACTCAATAGGTAGACCATGTCAATCCCAACCAGGAACGTATTGAACTTACAGTTTTGGAGAAGCTGTCATAACCAATTTGTATAAGTAATTCCATAAAAAAGTAATTACATGTTGTGCATCATTCTAGCGCACATTTCAAATATCGCAGTGCAAAGTGATTGTTGCAACCAAACCTTATACCTGTTAATGATATCTTTTATAATCTTGTTTAATGCATGTCGGATGTGTAAATCACCATTAGCATACTGAGGTCCATCATGAAGAATGAAACTTCCCTATCGAAAGCAGAAGAAATATCAAATGAGTAGAGATAGAAAGTTGGTAGCAGACAAGATGAACTCGATTGAGCTTCTAAAGTAACCCGTTATTCTTTACAGCAACTTTCATAAAGACCTGATTTTCATCCCATAATTTCTGTAGTTCAGGTTCCCTTACAGCAGAATTTGCTCCCATGCCAAAAGTTGTCTTAGGAAGGTCAACGGTATGCTTGTACTTTCCATCTCATTGCTTTGTTCCTAAACAACAGAATAAAATCATATGAGACTTTGACTGACTACAAAGATCTATAAAAGTTGTAATCCCGGATGTACCTTTAGATTCTTTCTTCGCAACCATCACAGGTCCACGAGACCTTCGCTTAGATTGAGTACAAAAGGCACTTCTAGGATTTATATAGAAATATGTAAGATGGAAGAGCGACGAGAGCTCAATGGAAGAGTACCGTCGAAATCAATGCTGCTAAAAGAAGACGATTTTGGTAAATAACGAGCAATTTCTCAGTGACAGAACCTGAACAGCTTTTTTGCATGTAGGATAAGATTAGTGAATACTATAAACATAATTACACAACAACCAAATGATATATAAAACTTGATTTTCAAATTTTTGAAAAGAGATATGATTAGATTAACCAATAAAGGAGTTTTCGGGATTGTGATTTCAAATATGCATACAGACTACAGAGATGTATTAATAATATAAACATAACCGCTTTTTCAAAGAGATGCTCAAAAGTCAAAACACCATTACATTTATGCATATCAAAATGCCTAAGTGACCATTTCAAATCCTACGTCAAGTACAAATATAATCAGACAGCAGCCATAAAAACCAACTCTCATAAACCTAAAAAACGCAAATAAACCTTAAACTATATCACCATTCAAGAATTACCAACTTTTTAAACCTTCATATTGTTTAAAAAAAGTCCCCATTATCATAACATCTAATCCTACTGGTTTATCCAACTTCGCTTCATAAAATCATTTCTAAGTTTCTAACCAACAAGAAGTCAAATGGGTCAGGCATTTCATTTTGGATTTAAGTCATATATTAACAACTTATTTCCAAATCTGTATCCAATTGAAATTCTTGCTTTTTTTTACCGTTATGAAAAACCAACTTTCAATTTCGTGCATACACAATACATTTTGTTGACGCCTAAGCACCTTAACAATTACCAACAAACAGTGGCCATAAAACCCAAACTCTCGTAAGCAAATAAACATAAACTGTCTAGAAAAGTCATCATTACAACATCTACTGCTACTAATTTATCCAAGGGTAGAGAGACTAATTCCAGCAAGACAAAAACCTCCAGCTTAAACCATAAACGGTCTAAAAAAGTCCCATTAGCATAACATCTAATCCTAATTTAACTGCTTTCGCTACATAAAAACAATCTAACCAACAAAAACTCAAATGGGTCAGACTAACATAACAAATTCACTTAATCTATTCACTCAAGCATTTCTTCAAACACTTGGTGTGCAACTAAGAAAAAACCCATTAACAAAAACCCAAAAAGAAGTCCACAGAATAATTGTGAACAACAAGAACTCAAATGGGTCGCACTTACATCAAACAGTTGGTTTTTTTCAATGGGAGTGCTAACCAAAAATTGTATAAGTGATAATAGCCGTGAATCTGTTGAAGTAAGTTGATTCAAATTTGCGTTTAGGATTTAGTGATAAACTTTAAAGTAGGTTAGTTGACTTACTAATTACTTGAAGAATCGAGTCAATTGAATCCATTGAACTGTTGTCGTTGTATCTTTCACTCACCGATCCATTTTCTTCTGCCATTTTAATAGTTAGTATAGTGTGTTTGTCTCATTTAGATATTTAGATGTTTTAGATGTGAAAAATCTAAACGAAATAATGTTGTTTGTTTTTGTATAATTGTCTGAATGATTTTAAGTGATCATTTCTATAATTTATTTAAGTAACTTGTGTAAATATGAAATAAGTATTTTTATCATAAATATAACATAGTTAATAAACCATCAAATATATTATATTAACACGAGTATTCAATCTCTTTTATCGAGTAAGAGCCAGTAAGACAAGTCCCCCACCTCTTACTGAGTAAGATGTTATATGTCTAACTAGATCTGACTCAAAAGAAAAAAACAAACAAGCAAAACGTCTGCCCACCTCTTACTGGTAAGAGTAAGAGGGAGTAAGATGGCTAGCAAGACATTTTTTTTAAAAACAAACACACCCTAAATATTTTTAGTCAGGATAGTTTAGGTACATTTCTGTCTCTGTGTCGATTAAAAAGATTTGAGTTTATTTATTTATATATAGGGGAGTTTTGACACTTTATGCCTTTTATTAGTTTAAGGTCAACATAAAATCTCGTGTGTCATACACCTAACCATGTGCAAACATATATGGACGAAAATGTAACGGTTAATTTTAAAAATGGACAAGTAGCTCAAACTGTTTTAGATACGCAAATTCAAATTTTTCAAAATAAACATCGGCTACTTTGGGCGTAGGCTACTTAGTTAAAATCATGACACGTGTTTTGTTTTTATGTAAATTACATATATACCCTCTTATTACTACCTCCGTCCCATAATTATAGTCCACTGTTGACTTTTTAAGTCTTCGCTTTGTAACTTTGACCTTATATATTTTTATTTACGTTATATAATACTTGATAAAAATTATATCAATAGAAAATGTATTTAAAACACAATCTATTCATATATTTTGCATCAAATAATATATAACACAAAAAAAATTAAGGTCAAAGTTAAAAACTAAAGACTTCAAAAGTCAACAGTGGACTATAATTATGGGACGGAGGGAGTAATTTGTTATTACATATATACCAACCCACCCACTACTACCGTTAAAACCCACTTATTCATCCCACCATTTCCCAACATTGACACCATTTGTATCTATATACCCTCTGGATTTTACTAGTATGTTTCTAAATTACATATATACGCATACACCATCTTCAAGTAATTCATTGGACTCTTTAGAAGCTGTGGAAGATGTTAATTGTGGTGTTGATCATAAAGGAAATGAGTTGGAGTTGGAGTTGGAGTTGGTTAAGAGGTTGAAAGACTATTTGAATTTAAATGGGTTGGATTCGATGCCGTCATTTTCCACTATCTCCTCTTCCTCTTGTAAAAGAATCAAATTCGATGCCGTCATTTTCCGACCGGTTGTAAAAGATGAGTCCAGTCCAGTCCAGATCTTGTTTTTTTTTTCTTTCTTTTTGTTTTTCTTTTTTTTAATGAAGGACATTGTAGTGATATTGTTTTGTAATTAGTAAGTCAACTATCCAAGTTTGACTTTTGATTTTGAATCTGATCATGTATTTTTATTTTTATTTTGTTTTAACACTCATTATTTGTATATCGAAAAAAAGTAAATGAAATCACACAGCAAACTATAGAAATAAAAATGAGAAAATATTAAAACAATTTGCACGTTTCTCAGTGAAAATTGTGTTTAAATGTTAGGCTAAAGTTTGTCGCGGTGACCGGGTCACCGCTACATCACTGTCGTCTCAATTTTTCCTCTCCTCTCACCTTTTATTCGTTTTGGTCACATTTTTCTCATATTTAATTAAAATACCTACTTTATACAAATATATATATCACTAAATATCTCATATACACTCATAAAACAAATAAAAAAATATTTAATTTTTGAAAATGAGACCCACTTTTTTGCACCTCGTTGTGGTGAGTCAGCCACCAAAGAAATGCAAAATGATAGAGACTTGAGTTTGGTGTTTTGAAGTGTCACTCGTGAGTCATCTCCACTCCGTCTGGCCTTAGTCAAATCAACCACTTTACTCTAAAGAATTATTTTTATTATAATTGCATTCCTTAAATCCAAAAGTTTCAAAACAAACACGCCCTAAGTTGTCACACCCCGTATAAGGCGGAAACACGAAGTGTAACTGAGAAAGGCACATTGCGTCACATCATAGAATCATACCTTATAATTATTTCAACAATAGTTTACAACTTTTACAAACGATTCTTGTCTCAAATATGATAGAAAAACATGTCGCTTTTGAAATCTTGTTGTCTTGAAAACATAGTAGCAAAATGACAAATAGTCTGACTCCAATAAATGTGCCGTCAAATACCTTAATAATGATCCATCTGAAAATGGTATTAGAAAACGTCAACATAATGTTGGTGAGCTCGTAGGTTTGAAAGTTAAACCACGAAGCTGTGAATAATAGCATCGGACATTAGTGCAAATGATTACCAACTACAAGCACGTTAACAAATCAGAAATAGTGTCACGCCAACTGAACCTATAGTGTACATCATATACATAACAAATATCACATGGGGAGCTACCCCGATAGATCTATCAACATGTGGGCTCTCAAACAGAGTTAACAGTTGCATCAACTGAACCTATCAACTTGTGGGCTCTCAGCAGAGAGTTAACAGTTGCATCAACTGGACCTATCAACTTGTGGGGGCTCTCAGCAGAGAGTTAACAGTTGCATCAACTGAACCTATCAACTTGTGGGCTCTCAGGAGAGAGTTAACAGTGGCGTAGTCATGTATTCACAAAACAAACATGTCACAGCATATAATCGCATCATCACACATATATGTCCAAAATCATGTAAAACAGTAATTCACAGCATAAAAACAATTGTAAAGCATTGAGTACCATTTCCACCCCAAGGTAAAACATGTTAAAAGTGGGCCTACGAGAACTCACCTGAATATGCACCAATGCAAGATATCACAACTAGTATAAACTAGTAAACACAATGGCATCAAAAGTAGGAGAGCACGATGGCATCGAGAAAGTATAAGCATAATGTCATCAAGAAAGTACAAGCACGGCGGTACTGGATCGGTACAATCTAATAAGTATATAGTTATCTCATAACATGTTTCGTAAAATAAATAAGTTTTTGAAAGGTATTGTGTTTTAGTTTTCGTGGAAGACTTGTACTACTGTTTGTAAAAAGGATTTTTTATCATTGTTAGCGTGGTGGCTTAAAACATCGACCCGAAACATAACTCACGCCAAAGGAGATTAAATGAAAAAATAATCTCGACACAAAACACACACCAAAGTATAATATATATCCCAATATATTATAGTAAAATAAAAGAAAGAATAAATGAGGAGAGTGAATAAAGGAAAAAAATAAGAAAATAAGAAAATAATGTGTCAATGGTAAGTTTTGGTGTTTACCCAATAATCCCAAATAGCTTTGAAAAGTCATTTAAATCTTTTAAGAAGACACAAGTTAATATTCCCAATAATAAAAATTTTAAAATTTAAATAAAACTATATGTTACAATCTTTGTCGGATTTTATAAAAATAAGAGAAATTTGAATTAAAAGTATCAGTTTAGAAATTTTATAAAATTTTGTCATGACTCACCCATTTATTAAACATTACCAAGTCATTGACTTTAATATAAATCCAACTTTTCCAACAAAACGCTTTCCGACAACCCTCCAATCAACGTCATTTTAGTTTCTCATTCTCCCAAATACGTATACGTTTCAACAATATTTTCCAAAACAGTAGTAAGAGGTGTGATCCTCTACAAAGGGGACTAAGGTGCAGTTTGGTTGGGCACTTTACCTTGGGTTTTTATATGATGTGACATTTGAAACATGTTTGGTTGAATAGAGCAGGTTTTGAATTCAACTGTAGTAGCCATATATCTAACTTTTTCAAATCCCTTCAAGGGTGACCGGATTTGCTTAATTTCTTTCAAAACGTGGGCCCTTCTTTTTTGTCACCACTAATTAATCATTTTAGTGAGCCTTTACAATTGTTTTTATCTTTTTTTACTTGCTTTTTAATTCACAATAAATATATTAATAACTATTATAATTTTATTTTAATATAAAATATTATTTTCTCTCTCTTACATCAAATCAAAATCCAAATCCTAATCTACAACTTTACACTCAAATTCAAATCCTAATTTAAACCCACCTACAAACCAAACGGGCCCTAAAAATACATAGGCTAGAAAGCCACTCACCATGTGACAAGTGTCCACCACCCACTCCATCCCTTTTTTCTTTTAAAATTCGGTTAGGGGCCATTTTGGTCATTTTAACCCATTTCTTTATTCCACCCTAAAACTTCAAACGCAAATATCTTTCAAACGACAAACTTTTACGAAAAACCGATTTCACTATAATTTTTAAAATTTAATCCTTTTTAATTTGGTATAAATCTTGTTAAATATTTCGAACTTTTTTTTTTTTTTTTTTTTTTTTTTTTTTTTTTTGCATATAAAGTGGGTCTTGATTTTCTTTATTTTTTGTCATTTTCGGCCCTATTTTTTACCCTCATAAATGTCGAATCGTTAAAAACTTAAAACATGAAAGTTATAGATTTTTGTTCACTCTTTACACAGGTTTTTGAATCACTCAAATCCGATCTCATATGAGTAAGATAACACACTTAAAAGATGGTGTTTAACTCATATTTGTTACACACAATGTGATTGATGAAATGTCTAGCATATATATTTTGTGTTAAAATTGAGCTTAATGCACTAATTTTTGTTTCTCAATGCATTATTAATCATTTTATTAATGTAAGACTCAAAAAGTAAATTTTTTTAATCATTATATTTTTAAAATATACATTTAGTTCATCAGTTAGGTTATTAGGTTCATCAGTTAGGTTACTTCGGTTCATCAGTTTTTATGGTAACATTTTTGACTAATTGATGAACCTAAACACATAACACATGACAAATAATTATAAGTTCATCAATTAGTCAATAACTGATAAACCTAAAATTAATGAACATAACTGAGGTTCATCTGTTAGTCAATAACTGATAAACTAACTAATGAACCTATAATTAATGAACCAAAAAATCAATGAACCTAACTGATGAACTTATAATTAGTCAATAACTGATGAACCTATAATTATAGGTTCATCAGTTAGTAAATAACTGATGAACCAAAACATTTTATCAAATTTGGTGAACCTGAAATTGATGAATCTGAAAAAATTGATAAACCAAAGTAACTGATGAACAAAATGTCTAACTGATGAACCTATAACCTATAACTTAACTGATGAACAAAACATAACCTAACTGATGAACCTAATAACTTAACTGATGAACCTAATGACCTAACTGATAAACTAAATGTATATTTTAAAAATATAATGATTAAAAAATATCACTTTTTGAATGTTACATTAATAAAATTATTAATAATACGTTGTGGGAAAAATATATGTGCATTTAACTCGATTTTAAGACAAAAAATCTAAGCTAAACATTTCATTAAACACGTTATGTGCAACAAATATGACAAAAACGTCATCTTTAACGTGCGACATCTCACTCAAATAATATCGGATTTGAGTGATTGAAATTTCTTAGTAAAGAGTGAATCAAAATCAACAACTTTCGTGTTTTAAGTATATTATGATTCGGCAATTTTTAAGGTAAAAAATAGGGTCGAAAATAGCAAAAACATCAAGAAAATCATGACCAAATGAATATGTCAAAAAAGAAAGTTTCAAAAAAAATAAAAAGATTTATAAAATTAAAGAGAATCAAATTTTAAAAATTTTGGTGAAATCGGTTTTTTATAAAAGTTTGTCGTTTAAGAGATATATGCTTTCGAAAATTGAGGTGAAAAAGAAAAAACGGGTCGAAAGACCAAATTACCCCTGGGCGAATTTTATGTATAATTTAAAGTGAGGGACACGTGTCACATTATGAATGGCTTTGTACACTTTGTAATTTTACTCACTTTGCAAGAATCCGTATTCACAGTAGTAATCCTATTAACTAAGTCATCTAATAATCTAGTTTTAGAAGTTATTAAAAATGCATTTAACAGTTATAAGGCTTTATAGCCCATTAATAATCCAATAACATGTCCATTGATCGTCCTTCGTGTCCAATATATTACGTCCATTAAATGTCGGTTAATTTTATTTGTTTACTCCATTACAAGTCCACTAACAAATTCAATACACAGGTACCCGATTCAATTCAATACGTACAAATTATAAACCAAAACTTCCCAATGACCACACATATGTCAAAAACAATTAATTGGTTAGACCAAATAATTCAGATAGCCCAAAATTAAACCAACCAAAATCTTACATCCACAATCCACAAGTCACCCAATGTGCTCGGCCCACACCAATATCAAACCAAATGCACCGGTACGCGGCTGAAGCAACAATCAACACCCTTGTGTTTTCCTTTGTTTATCGCACACAAACACAAACAAGCTAAAACAAATTATCGTGACCAAGTATAAGCACAAACTTAAGCCGCAACTAAATAAGTCAGAAATAAACTTAAACAACGAACACCCGCTCGGTTTCTGACCCTTGATCAAACCCCCACAACAAGCACAAACAAATATAAAGGAAACGAGCAACCAAATCTGAACCCCAACGGGTCGTTATACATGATTCGAGACTAAAAAGATGACACCACTCACGTGTTATTAACTTTTACCACACGGGACAAAACCAAAACATTTTTAATAATCAGTCTTTAACAAACAAATCAACAAAACAATGGTGTGTTTTTGACATATCAAACTGAGAGAGAAGAAAGAGATGAAGAGACGAAGATAAACACGGCGGCAATTCACGGCAGTGGTGTTAGAGATGGTGATAGTCGGCGGCTGTAGAGAGGGAGATGATGATAGCGGCTGAAGGTGATGGTTGTGGTAGGGTGGCGATGGCAGGTGGTGGCTTGAGACAGCAGCAAGACCGTTGGCGGATTGATGGTGAACGAAGTGTAGTGATGAAGGTTGTGTTGGTGGCGGTCGGCGGCGGTGCTGGTGGCCGGATTTAGGGTGGCGGCTGGATGTGTGAGGGAGAAAGAGAGAGAGTATAGGGGGCTAGGGTTTTGTTAAAATGGAAAGTAAGTGTTATCAGCTTGTTTATATAAGCTCAAAAAGTCTCAATTACAACATATGTAAGGTTCACAAAAGATGAGGGGGTGTGGTGACACTTTATTCCATGGACCGTTTCTATAATTTTTGAAACCTTTCACAAAACGAGGTTCGGGACTCATTTGGACTCGATAACGCTCGAGTTAGGACGCAAAAATAATGCCCTTGATATTACATTAATTTTTTTCTACGAAAAACAAGTATAAATACGACTATTATCTCCTAAATGTTAAAATAATCATATTAAAATGTATATTAGGTTACGGTTGTGCCGGTGCGCATTGTGTGTCGGTTTCCATGTTTTGTGCAACATACTTCTCGTATTCAAATCAAATAATTTCCAAAAAGCTCGAAATGCATAATAGGTAATAATAAACATAATTTATTATTAAAATAGGTTTGGAAAATCATCGTTTATCACGAATGGTTTCGAGTTTTATAAACAAGTATTGCCCAAATATGCCAGTTGCTACATAATTACTACAGTATTTCACTTTTTCAAAGGAAAAAATTTATTATTATTGCTTTTATATTTATTTTAAAATGACACTAACTATTTATTTTTGTTATTTTTTTATTAAATTTTTTTAATAATACTTCAAGCGAGGAATATTATCATAACCTCAATTAAAGCAGAGATAACCCGAAATGAAAATTTAGACAATGATATTGGAACGGATATAACATGATTTTTCTAACATGTGAAATATAAATAAGAATATATGTGTACATGTTTATTGAGATCCTTCAACGTTCGAATGAACATGATATTTGACGATATTTGGTCAAGGCTGCTTGTAGACTTTGGGTCCTTTGAGGTTTGTGATGTAAGTTGCATTATGAATATCTTTTCAATAAAACATAACACCTTCGGAGCATGGACGGAACATGTATAGGGCCAAGGGGGTTGTGGCCCCCCAAAAGTTTTAACCCTGTATACATTTTATACCTTTTTATTACTACTTTTAGTTATTTTTAATAGAAAAATTATGGTTTCGTGTATATTGGCCCACTCAATATAAATATTTTACAGTTCGGCCCCTCCAACATATACGTTCAAGTTCCGTCTCTGCTTTGGAGGATTAAAAGTTACCTTGAAAAATGCGAGTTGTCACAGCTGTACCATCACCTCTTTTGCCATCTTCGTTAACCGTTGATGCTAATTATATGTGTCTATTTTGTTTGATTAATTTGTGACTAAATCTAGATTTGATTTGAGTTCATATTTTCATATCTAAAACAGATTTGGGATTTTCATTCTTATTTATGTTTATGTTTATATGCATTTTGTTTAACTTAAATATTTGAGTTAATTGTTATTGTTAGAGTTTGACAATCAAATAACACAATATGCGGAAGCTAGGATCAAGTATAACACGTATAAAGATTAACTAAAACATAAATAGTAACGTACCCGATGCACTTCAATAAATCTTGAATCTTGTGTAAAATAGATCAATGATAAATCCCTTACCGTTTTGTTTATCGATCTCTTGATAATTACTATAGTGAGTAATTACCTCATTCTTATACACACAAACTACCAATGAATAAAAGGTTATGCAAGTAACAAACACTTAATTTTGTTTACACAAAAAATCGACCCAAAACCCTTTAGGGTTGTTAGAGCCGATCGGCTAGGAAGAAAAAGAGGAAAAGAAAAGCTTTAGGGTTTGTGTGTGTGCACAAAAGATATGAAAACTTTACCCTAGGCCTTGTATATATACTAGAAATATCTTGGAGGACAAGTTGGAGTGGGTTTGGGTCTCCCCCCACCCTTGTCGACCGGCCATGAAGCCCAAGAGGGATTCTAGATCCTTCTTGGCACTTAGTTTCACTCTAGTCCTTTTCCTTTCGTCCCTAACGATAGTTAGTACTTATAGTTAATCACTAACGATCATTAAGTCCCTTAAGTGTTCATTTAAATATATATTCGATACATATATCATATATATATTTAATATACTTTTATTCTTGTTTGTAATGTATGCAATCCCGAGGTCTCGGGTTCGATACTAGTCATTTACATATTAATATTTATTCGTAACTTTTAACAGCTCCCACTCGTATATCTATTAATAGTAAAATGACATTGGTTGGCGTCTTGCAACACTCCAATGCCCCAGTTCGACTCGAGCTAGGTTTCCTGGAAAAAACCTTTAATGATTCATCATTATAATTATCCTTTCGCTTCTAATACTACATTAATAAATATGTGAGGTTCTTTATTAAATTCTGTTTCTCGTCTCTTTATGATTGAACAAAATTAGCAAAACATCTGAACGTATTCCATATAGACTTTGGGCATGGTCACACAAACATTTTGTCAACCCTACGAGGGGCCCAACAGTATTAAACTTCTGAGCAAATCAGAAGGAACAAATTCTCTCTTGACTACAAGAATAACCCATGAATTTTGCAACACTTCTGAAAACAACCCTTATAACTTCCAATTACAGTAAACGGTAGATTGCTCCACAAAAATGCACTACATCCATGACACTTATCTGGTATCTCAAGTCTGAGGACAACTTTAAATATAATTCTCACATTAAATATTAAATCATATTGTTGGGATCAGTCCAATACTCAATTCATTGAATATCATGTAAAATTGGTATGACTACGCATCAATATACTTTCAAGTATATCCTTAACCAATACTTAAAATTGTCTTAGTTTAATGATATTCCCATATCATTAATCGACAACGGACAATTTAGAATAATAATTTATTCGTGGATCTTAAACATGCAAATATATGATATATTATTAAGACAATGAATAAATAAACACAAACAATATTTTATTTCATTAAAATAATAATTGTACATTACATCCCTTATCCAAATACTAATCACAAATGGGCATGAAACTTTAAGCTAATTTAAGTCATATTCCTTCAGCATGCTTGTAAAGCTTGGTGCCAGGTAAAGGCTTTGTAAAACGATCTGCTAAGTTTTCATCTGTGGGAACTTTGAGCATTTCGATTTCACCTATTTCAACTTGTTCTCGAACATAGTGATGCTTAATCGGGAAATGTCTGGTGCCTTTCATGATTCCAGGTTCATTGGCAAATGTAATTGCAGCTGAGTTGTCACAATACATTTTCATAGGTCGTTGAATCGAAGGCATAACCCCAAGCCCTGAAACGAACTTCCTAATCTAAACAGCTTCCATTGCAGCTTCTGAAGCAGCTATACACTCACTTTCTGTAGCAAACATCGCTAGTACACTCTGCTTTCTGCTCCTCTAATCCACAGCTCCTCCATTAATGACAAAAACATATCCCGTCTGAGACTTCGTATCATCTTTATCACCTTTCCAAGAAGCATCGCAGTAACCTGTAACATCAAGTTCTGCAGATAGAGTACCCCCATAAACTAAGAACATCTCTTTAGTAGCCCTAAGGTACTTAAGAATATTCTTAACAGCAGTCCAGTGTTTCTCACCTGGATTCTGCTGATATCGACTGGTTAAATTCTGAGCAAACGCCACATCAGGCCTTGTGCTTTTCACCGCATACATAATAGATCCCACAGCCGAAGCATAAGGGACTCTCTTCATGCGTTGCACCTCTGCAGGTGTTGAAGCACAAACTTTCTCACTCAAGCCATGTTGTTCTTGCATCGGCAAATATCCTTTATTAGAATTTTGCATATTGAATCTCTTCAATATTTTATCGATGTAAGCACTTTGGCTTAATCCAATTAATTGCTAAGATATATCTCTATATATCTTGATTCCCAGAATAAATGCAGCTTCCCCTAAATCTTTCATAGAAAAACAACTTCCAAGATATGCCTTAACCTTTTGCAAACTTGGAATGTCGTTTCCCATGATCAATATGTCATCAACATATAATATAAGGAAAATTACATTACTCCCACTAGCTTTGTGATATACACATGGCTCATCAAGATTTTGAGTGAATCCATACTTTTTAATTTCACTATCAAATCTTTTATTCCATTGTCGTGATGCTTGCTTCAATCCATAAATGGATCTTTTAAGCTTGCATACACGATTTGGGAATTCTGGATTCACAAACCCCTCAGGCTGCGCCATATAGATATCTTCATCTAGGCGACCATTTAAGAAGGCGGTTTTGACATCCATTTGCCAAATCTCATAGTCATAGTAAGCGGCTATGGCTATAAGAATCCTAATAGCCCTAATGTCAGTTACATGAGAAAAAGGTCTCCTCATAGTCAACACCAAAAGTTTGAGTATAGCCTTTAGCTACCAAACGGGCCTTATAGGTGTGTACAATGCCATCCATACCAGTCTTTTTCTTGTAGAGCCATTTACTCCCAACTAACTTGGCACCCGGAGGTAGGTCTACTTCTTCCCAGACTTCATTGTCTTCCATGGATTGCATTTCCCCATTCATAGCAACTTGCCATTTTTCCTTTTCAGGACCATTCATGGCAGCTTTATAACTTGTAGGTTCATCAAGATCTCCTATCAAGTTATCATCACACTCCATGTTAAGACATAGACGTGTTGGAGCTTTCACAGGTCTAGTTGACCTACGAATGGGAACCACTTCAACTTCAGGTGGAGGACCTAAACTTTCAGGTTCCACAGGAAGTTGGCTAGTGTTTTCAGAAGGTGCTACATCTTCATGATCATCTTCCAGATCATATACTCTTCCACTGAATTCTTGAGATATGAGCTCCTTTTCCAAGAAGTCTCTATACCTTGCAACAAAAACTTTGTTTTCAGTTGGGTAATAAAAGTAGTAACCCATAGTTTCCTTAGGGTATCCTACAAAGATGCACTTTATAGATCTTTGTTGGAGTTTTTCTGCTGAGTCACGTTTAACATACGCCTCGCAACCCCAGACCTTAAGATAAGACAAGTTAGAAGCCTTTCCAGTCCATAACTCATATGGAGTCTTATCAACCTTCTTTGTTGGAACCATATTAAGAATGCGAACCACAGATTCTAAGGCATAATCCCAAAACGAATAAGGAAGAGTTGTTAGATTAAACATAGACCGTATCATGTCTTGCAATGTACGATTCCTTCTCTCAGATAAACCATTTTGTTGTGGAGTATATGGAGAAGTAAGGTGCTGGACAATTCCCTCCTTTGCTAAGTAATCTATGAACTCCTGACTCAGGTATTCACCACCTCTATCGGATCGAAGAGCTTTAATCTTCTTTCCAAGTTGCAACTCTACTTCTGCTTTAAACATTTTGAATGTTTCAAACACCTCATGTTTATGTTTAAGTAAATAAACATAACCATAACGGCTGTAATCATCCGTAAATGTTAAGAAGTAGCTAGCACCTCTCCTTGACACATGTCTAAGTGGTCCACACATATCTGTGTGAATAAGACCAAGTAGATCATTTGCCCTTTCAATCCTATTTTTAAAGGGTTTCTTTGTCATCTTCCCAGCAATGCAAGATTCGCACTTATCAAATGATTCATCATTGATCTTTTCTAAAAGCCCATCATGTTGCAGCTTTTTCATGTGAGCCTTGCCAATGTGAGCAAGTCGACAATGCCAAAGATAAGACGAATCCAGACCTTTCTTGATTCTCTTATTATTGATGCTATATATTGAATTATTATTTACAAAAGCATTATCATTATCATTCATATCAATTGCAAAGACACCATTCACAGCAATAGCATTAAAATAAAAAACACCATTTAAAGAAACTGAAATTCCATTGCTAGAAATAGTATGCTCAAAACCAAGGTTCAACAAACATGAAAATGAAGTTACGCCTATAACAATTGACGGTGCATAATGACAATTATTTAAAGATAGTACTAGGCCCGAAGGCAACACTAAATTAAAAACTCCTATAGCTTCAACTCCTGCATGCGCTCCGTTACCAACGTGCAAGAATTGTTGTCCATAGGCCAATTTTCTCTCAACTCTAAACCCCTGCAAGGTATTGCAAATATGAATGCCACATCCCGTATCATATACCCATGAATTCAATTTAGGAGCAAGAGTAAATAATTCAATCATAAAGAACGCACCTGATGAACTGGGGTTACCAGCTTCATTCCCCTGCTTCTTGAGTCACAAGTCATGAATGTAGAGAGGACAATTGCACTTCCAATGGCCCTTTTCATGACAATGGTGACAAGCCTGATCCTTCTTGTTTGGCGGATTCACCTTGTTCTGCTTAGGCTGATGCTGCTTCATCTTGGGTTGTGGTTGATAGGCCATGACCTGCTTGCCTTTACCGCTTTTCCCTTTGCCTTTGTTCACATGCAATTTCTTCTGGATTCTCCCCCCATGAATCTCCAACACTTGCGAGGTAGGGGCCTTGACCTTGGCTGGTAGACTCTTCTCATAATCAACAAGCAATGCGAGTAATTCTGAGACTGTCTTCCCCGAGCAGTGCATGTTGAAATTCTGCACGAAACCAGCAAAGTCCTTGTTAAGGGACCTGTTGATCAAATGCACTTGCACATTGTTCGGGTAACCAAATCCAATTCTGTGAAGCTGATCAAAGGATTCTTTCATCTCAGTCACATAATCTTTAACTGGTTTACCATCACCATGCTTGCAGTTGTGTAGCTTGTCAAGTTCATCATACAATTCAACTACAGGTGGTTTCTCATAAGATTGCTGAAGTACTTCAAGCATATCTTTTGGGAAAAAGTACTCAAACTTCTTTTGTAATGGAGCACTCATGCTAGTGAGCATTAAACAAGCAACCTCATTGTACTTAGCATGTTCCACCCTCCATGCCGCCTTAACTGCTTCTGGTTCAGTAGCAGCAGGCTCAGCAGGGCACTCTTCGGTCAAGTAATCTAGCTTTCCGGATGCCCTAAAGACAATTCTGAGTGAACAGTGCCAATCATTGAAATTCTTTCCAGTCAATTTTTCTCTTTCAAGATGACTCTTGAAAGCAGAAATCACAGTTGGGTTATCGGGTTGAGCCATATCTACAGACAAAAGTTCAAACATTAGTATTTTCGATAATAAATATCTTCAAGAAAATAAAATACCCATAGGCTATATTCATATAACCACCAGAATTTCCTTGAAAATCTAGGATCCAACTTTACATAGATTCCACCACATCAGTTGATCTGCTAGTGGTGAAAGTATAAAAGATGGTAATCTGTCAAACAATAATTGGCAAACAAGATTTCCAATTCCTAGACCATTATGGGATTTACATCAAATTGATTCATCAATTTGCCTTGTAAGCATGTTTCATCCCATCTCATGCCTTAAGTTCTAGGTCTCACGCACAACTTAATTAAGTCGTCTACCTTAGAAACTGTAAAATAACTATCTATGGTCTCACACATTAACAGAATTTTACCTTGTTATAATAATTTAGCCTAGGTCTCACGTTTACTAAATTAAAATTCCAAGTGTTCCTTATAGATAGATGGCATGTAACTTAAATTTTAAGGGTATTCAATTTTGATATGTTAATCAAAATATGTATAAAGATGCATGCACTCATCATTATAGCATAAGTTTTCATAAAAACCTTTTATTACCAATTCGTGAAATTAATACACAAAGTTTTACTTGAGGTTTAACAAACCCTAAGATGACTTTCTACAAGAATGATTTTAAAAGAAATTCGTTTAAGACGTTTTCAAGATTGTGATAACCAAGGCAGACTCTAAGGCTCTTTTCTAAGCCTTCATATCACGATTATGAATTTGTCTTAAAAGAGTTACTTTTAAAAGCATGTTGTACAAAACATCAATCAAGCAAAAGTTTATGGATTCAATCTCAAAATCATGTAATAAAGTATGAATCTTGCTAGTCTCGCCTTGGAGCGAATTACCGTGCGAAGCAAACCGTTGTTGGCACATAAGACTCCGCAAGATTCAATCTTTATCACTTAGGGTTTCACCATTATTAGTCCGTATTATTTTCTTTATAAAAATCACCCTTTTTATTGCTTACAACAAGTCAAACAATTAAGAAACAATAAAAAACAAGTAATTTAAAGAAAAACATAACAACTAATAATAATTAAAGTGAAACAAATAGCCACATGCAATTCTTATTAGAAAAGATCCTAATAAAATCAAGTCTAGGTATAATCATGCATGTATTCAACTAAGGCCTTCTCTTCTTAATGGAAGAGAGTCACATACATTGACGAATCAATTGCGTAGGCCAAAGCTAATATACACACCACATAACATATATGTTGATTTTAATAATTATGTATTGGAGTCTTCCCCAATTTTAGATCTATCTAAAACATGTGACAAATAATCAAAAACAACAAGATCCATGACTAACATGCATGTTTCATCATGGATTAAACCTAACAATTCGCACATAGGTCACAAGATACGTTCACATAACCGGTTAAAGACCTAGGGTTTCTAGTGATTACAATTTAATCAAGTAAACCACAAACCCTAATTAGGGTTTTATGTGGAAAATCGACCCCCACCCATAAATTAGGGTTAGGGTTTAAAATTTTCTAAAAAAAATTTAAAGAAAAACCCTAGATCAAAACATGTATCTAAAACAATTAAAGATCCGATTTTTATTACGTTTTAGTAATCAATTACATGTTATACATGGCTCGTGATGCCACTGTTAGAGTTTGACAATCAAATAACACAATATGCGGAAGCTAGGATCAAGTATAACACGTATAAAGATGAACTAAAACATAAATAGTAACGACTTGATGCACTTCAATAAATCTTGAATCTTGTGTAAAATAGATCAATGATAAACCCCTTACCGTTTTGTTTATCGATCTCTTGATAATTACTATAGTGAGTAATTACCTCGTTCTTGTACACACAAACTACCAACGAATAAAAGGTTATGCAAGTAACAAACACTTAATTTTGTTTACACAAAAAATCGACCCAAAAACCTTTAGGGTTGTTAGAGCCGATCGGCTAGGAAGAAAAAGAGGAAAAGAAAAGCTTTAGGGTTTGTGTGTGTGCACAAAAGATATGAAAGCTTTACCCTAGGCCTTGTATATATACTAGAGATATCTTGGAGGACAAGTTGGAGTGGGTTTGGGTCTCCCCCCACCCTTGTCGACCGGCCATGAAGCCCAAGAGGGATTCTAGATCCTTCTTGGCACTTAGTTTCACTCTAGTCCTTTTCCTTTCGTCCCTAACGATAGTTAGTACTTATAGTTAATCACTAACGATCATTAAGTCCCTTAAGTGTTCATTTAAATATAAATTCGATACATATATCATATATATATATTTAATATACTTTTATTCTTGTTTGTAATGTGTGCAATCCCGAGGTCTCGGGTTCGATACTAGTCATTTACATATTAATATTTATACATAACTTTTAACAGTTATAACATGTAGGGTTTTAGAATATGGTCAAAACCGAATTGACCCGAACCGAAAACCAATTTTTGAAAGACAAGAATTGAGGGTCGAAATGAAGTGACTCGGTCAGTTTCGGTTTTGTGTCGGTCGGTTATGTTCGATTTGGTTTAGACGTTTTAGGTGTGTTTTTGTTGGATATGGGTTTGATATGCTCAAGCCTAAATATCATGTTCATTCGAACATTGAAGGATCTCAAAAAACATGTACACATATATTCTTATATAGTGTTTATGGCCCATCATTGAAGGATCCATATAATTACTCTAATATATCTATATGAGGTTACCTTTCCTCAAATAAGCCAAAAAGTTTAGGCTTATTAAAACCCCCTCATATAAGCTTACAAGCCCAAACATACAAGCTTAGATAAACACTTAGGGTGCGTTTGGCATCCTACTTTTGAGTGAGTTTTGATATGAAAAGATGTTAAAGCCTACTTATAGTAGGACCACAAAAAAATATGTCTATCTCTCTCCAAAATTTATGTACAAAATAATTTGATACTTTATAAAAAAATATTAATTTTTCTCTCACATCATTTAATAAATCTTACACCAAATTCAAATCTTAAACCAAATCCAAATCATATTCTAAACCCAACTACATATCAAACACACTTTTAATTAATACCAAACGCACTCTTAATTAGGCTTATTTTTGTTATATAAGCTAAGTGGTCACCGTGGTTTTTCCCTTTTTTCACATTTAGTCATTGAACTTTTTTTTTGACATACATGGTCACTGAAGTTTCAAAGCTTTACAGATTCAGTCATCAAGGTTTCAATTTCGTTACATAAATGGTCACTGTGGTTTGAAACTTCAGTGACCATTTATGTAACAAAATGGACTGAATCTGTAACGATTTGAAACTTCGGTGACCATGTATGTAAAAAAAAAAAAGTTCAGTGACTAAATGTGAAAAAATAGACAAACCATAGTGACCATTTATGTAATTTACTCATATAAATATGTTACTCAAATTTGCAAAAATATTCGCCTAAGTTATTGAACTTTATTTTTGTTCATCTGCCAAACTTTTTAAAACTAGTTATATAAGTTACTAAAATTAATTTTTGACTTCTTATCGCCAGTTTAAATGTTTACCATGCCAACTTATACACATATGGCAGCTCGAATAAAAAAGAAACAAAAAATGAGTAAATTTCAAAAATTATCATTGTAATTTGGCCAACTTGCACGTTTAGTTTATATCTTTTCGAAAGTGCACTCTTTGTCTTTATGAGGAACTTGCAAGTGCACTCTTGGTCCCCGGCCAAAATTAAATGACTAAATTATCCTCATAGGAACCAAACTGAAAGGGAAGACGAAGAGGGTAGTTTAGTAATTTAAATTCAGCTAGGGACCAAATGTGCACTTGTAAGTTCCTCACAAAGATTATGAGTGCACTTTCAAAAAAATAAAAATAAATAAAAAATAAAAATAAAAGAAAGATTTAACATGCAATTTCTCTAAACATAAGGACGATTTTTGCAATTTACAAAAAATAAGATAAAATAATATATGAACACTTTTATTATTTTATTTTTTTTATCTTCATATCTCAATTTTGAAACTTCTTTCTCATAAACAGCCACCACAACCACAATTTTCTTTCGCAACCACAATCTCAAATACCCGGAATCCATCACCACGTGAACCCCTCTCGTACTCAGCCGCCGCAATCCTTCACCATTATCGAAAATCTATCAGCTGCAAGTTGTTTTGCTGTTTTTAAGTGTTTGTCATACGTGTATTTTGGTGTGATTTGTGTTTTGTTCTTCGAAACTAATAGTAAATGCCAATGTTATTTTACGGAATTTTTTTTCTTTTTTTTTTTTTTTTTTTTTTTTTTTTTTTTTTTTTTCATTTTATATTTTTGTTTAGACTGCTATTTTTTTGGGCAAAAATATTAAAGCACTATACTTGCCAAGAAAGTCACTTTTGGGTATCGGACAAATTTTTTTCCCCATATGGGTTCTGAACTTTCATTTTTTGACCTCTTTGAGGCACTTTGTGACATTTTTGCCCCTGAATTTTTAATAATTTGAGGGGCAAACATGTCATAAAGTGCCTCAAAGAGGCCAAAAAATGAAAGTTCAGTACCCATGTGAGGAAAAAAAATTTGTTTGATACCCAAAAGTGTATTTTAGGACAAGTATAATGTTTTTTTATGATATTTGCCCCCCCTTTTTTTATTATTTTTCATTAATTTCCATGTAGTTATGCGACTGTGTTAATTAGTGGTGGGGACTAGTGATTTTAGATGGGGAAGGACTTAGGTTTGAGTACTTAACAACATAGAGAAAAAAGACACGATTTGTGTTTTTAAGAAGAATTAAACACTCATTTACTCAAATCAACATCCAACACTACCTAAAAGTGCAAGTTTTAAGCTAATAAAAGTATAAACATCGATTAAAAAACATTTAGTTATGAGTGAGGTGTAAGCAATAAGAGCTCTTGGTATGTTAACGTGGGTATCGCGTTATGGCCTACGTGGCATGTTCTTAACTTGAGTTATGGCTAAGTAATTATACCGCGTGTTTGAGTTATGGTTTTGCGTTACCCTTCACGTTACCGTGGTAACGTCGCGTTAAGAAGCAAACATCAATAAAAATAAAAGTTACATAAACGGCTCAAAATTTAATTTTTTAAAGAAAAGTGGGGCCAAAATGTTGAGTTATGGTTGAGTTATGATAAGGGGTGTTTTATGTTAGTTAAGGTTAAAATGTTAAAGCTGATGTGCCGCTAATGTGGCACTGAGTTATTACATAACTTAAGTTATGATACAAGGAGTAAAATGTTGCCCAGTTTGACATTATATGTATCCACAATGTAAAATTTGTGTAGTTATAAAAATCTTAACTGATTCATAAAAGTGTATAAGAAAATCTCATTTATATTCTATAGACATGTTTTAGAATTGCATGCATTTGCATAGAGAATAAATAAGTAGAAATACAACATGCATATTTTAATGAGCTGATGTTGTGTAGTGTTTGTCAATAAAAAATATTTTCTTCCGTATATATAATGTTTGTTCACAGAGATGCGAACAATAAATATATGGATGAGGTGGCAACCCACAATGCATCATGCGTTCATAGTTTCAGTATTATTCAATGCCACATGGGTCGATTGTGGATGCCCTAAGAAGAAAGATTTGAAACAGTTGAGGTGTAAATGACGCGGATAATTAGAAATGACGTGTATTTTAGTCAAGGTTGCAAAAATCGTGAATCGGTAGTCGGGCGGTCGACCCCCCTGTAGCTTGTAATCGGTCTAGGCGGGATTAATCGGTGATTAATCGGATTGACATTTTCGACAAGTTTTTTGTATTTCCAGCAAGTTTTAGGTATTTTCGAAAAATTTTAGGTATTACTGACAAAATGTTTCTTAAAAAAATATCTTGAAATAGATATAAACAACAAGTATAATTATATTAAACAATTTTACGGTGAGTTTTGAGTATTTCTAGCAAGATTTGAAGGTTTCGGACAAGCTTAACCACCGTTGACCGTTATTAACCGTCGTTGACCATGGTTGACCGAGTTATTTGACCGATTAATAAATAACAAAGTTTGGTAACTTGAATGATAAAAAATTAAAAACAAAGTGATCATTTTCGCAAAGTTCATATTTAACCCTTATTATATTATCACATAATCTCTAACAAAACCCGCCAAAAATAACCATACACTAACACACGCACTCTTTAAAACACGGTTATCCGGATATTGCATGAAATAATTTCATTTTTTCACACGCCTTTAGCATACATCGAACCATTCCAACCAGCAACAACTCTCAACTCAAGGGTGAACTACCATCACCAATTTACAGTCAGACATTATATCAAACAGTTGGCGTGCAGCTCAATCACATCAATAAATAAATATAATGTCACTTGTTGTAATGACTAACAATGATACGCTTCATCTCCCTCTTTGTTCCTTCTCTTGTTTATGCTGCGAAAACAGTGACCTGACCTTTGTCGGCGATATTCTGGTCACCGGAGCTGCAGTTCTTCCTTGAACTTGATGGTGGTCAACATTCTATCATCTTTGACATTGGAACTACTCAGGTTGTTATTTGTTTAGTTGGTTGGTTAATTAGGGGGTGGGGGGG